>HG996492.1:0-5000000 GCA_905340225.1 Abrostola tripartita | reverse complement strand
ATCCATAGGAAATATGAACCTGCCTGCGTTTAGTGGCGAGTTCGCTGAATAATTACTGTCATCCCGTTAAATACTCGTACCTGCCCTTCCATACCTACTCTAAACTTTCTAGGCTATTTTGGTACATAATCGTACAAATAATCGTAATATTTTGTACATCAATCACTGGTTTCTCATACCAAAATATGGTTCTAAAGAATGTTCACGATAATACCAGTAAATGGATTAACCGTTAATTAAAGTTTATCGTTTATAATTGTTGTTGTTGTTGTATGTATTGTTGTATACTATGAAAAATGTTCATCTATAATCTCAGCGTCGTAGTAAGCGTATGCAAGGAATCCGAAATTTATCCACAAAATACAAGCGGCTTTTGTTATTCGGAAGAACGGAACGTTTTGGTCATTAATAACAATTTATTTAGCACAATGCCGTAATTTCGGTCCACGAATCCTAACCTTTGAGAAAACGTGGATTTGATATTAAACACCGAATCGTTTTCTAAATTGATTAGTAGTTTATGATAAATTGCACAAGTTTAGGGATGCGACCGCGTTTATAATTAAACCAACGATGAAGCGAATGTTCTGCCGTGTTTTAATTAAAATATATAGTTTTTATATTACAAAGGTTGTAGCTAAATAACTTCTTTTGCAGCTATTTCACTTTAAAAGCTTTATCGAACATGCAACTCGGCGTGAACTTTCACGTTCCCTTTAGCATGTACAATTTTTAAAACTTTTGGGTAAAATTTAAATAAGATAAGACAAATAAGACAACAATTCATAAACATCCACCCGCATAGCAGGCACTTATCAGAGAATAAGCAAGCCACGTTTTTTGTAAAATACTTTCGTTACTGTGCACACAGAGGGAACTTTACTTGGACAAAGTTGAGGTTTCAAAAGTTCTCCATTCACAGCGACGGAGCCGGCCATTGTGGCTAATTCAAGGCTATAATTAAATTTGTTTACATAATATTCAGTTACGAGACGAAACTTGCTGGTAATACACCCCGGGACGAACAACTCAAAATATATTTTACATAGTTATAAAATACGCAAATTAAAAGATTTGTGCTTCAAGTTAATTCACGTGAAAATATCTGATAACGAGTGGCAGAGACATAAAGAGTAGTCCGAAACATTTCATGTTATAATAAATTCATTTTAGAATTGAAATACTTTCTTTGATATCCTCCCATTCCCTACCTAGAATTTTATAAAAGAACATCTCCCTGTTAACCCGAAAACAGCAAAAAAACTGCCTAAATTACTTTACATAAACAAAAGTGGATTTCAAAGGGCATAAATCAACATTAAGATTGTACAGTCCAGAGTTTCATTTGTGAAAGCAATTTTTTTAGAAAAATAATGAAATTACCCTTGGAACTAAAGTGACCCGCCCGAGGAAAAACAACAATATTCTCGGCCCTCACTACAAAGAGGCCAGCATTTGTATTATCATTCCATTAAACAAAAGTCACCGGAGTTTCAAATGAAAACACAGAACTCATTATTCCCGGGCAGAGAAATGATTTCAAATGTTAACAAGATTCCCCATAATAGAGTTGTTCACGGAGAGATTTAAGAAAAACAAGTATGAGCTACGGGCCCTCTTTGGCTTGTGTTGTGATTCTGAAGAATTGTATTAATAATAATGTCTACCTACAATACCACACCAGCCTTTCCAGGCGCTACACGCTGTCATGACAAACGGAACTCACTTGCCATATTGTTTTACAATCTCCGCCTTCTATTACGCGATGTATTCGAGTATCTAATTTGCTTTGCCGAAATTATCTTAAAAGACCAGTTGGATGTTTCAGGGTTATTTATTACTTTTTACGAGATCGTGAGGAAATGTTTCTTATATTTTTAATAAAAGATAAGACCGTGTTCCATGTAAAAGTGCCTTTTCGTTGCCAATAGTTGCCAATTTTATCTAACACAAGAAGCGGGTGAGGTATACCAAATCTAGCTTCTATGTTACCGCGGCCCCTCGCGGTATTCCTATTATACATTGGGGAGGATCATTTTGCTCGTTTATTGCCGGATATATCTGTGAATGCTCGTTTGTCAAATGCACAGTCATTTATTCAATGGTATATTTTATGACTTCGTACCTCTATCAGCCAAAATAAACAAGGAGTTAGTGTGCATCCCTCGAGGGATATATAAGATGAATGTGCTTTTGAGCTCACCAAAATATTGTTTTGAATTATTTTTCTTTCCCTGATCCCGGAAATATTCTTTCTATGGTATGAAAAACCTATCAATTTGATGATGATCGTCAATAGTATTTTATTGGTAGGCCTGTAGGTTTTATGTGTCTCTAATGTTGACAGAAAGTAAGACTTACACTCTGCTTGATTGTAAGTTTGCACATTTTATTATTTACAGTTTTACATTACGTTACAAAATCATCAAGATTGCATTTTACATTGAAAACAATATAAATTAAAATGTGTACGATACTTTGCAACCAGAAAGCGTCGTGGTTAACTTAATAAATGCGCAACCACGCGAGTAAAGCGGTGGGAAAAGCTAGTTTATACTTCAAATAAGAGCAACGTATTCACAAAATAATGCCAGTATAAAAATAAATTATCACCCAGGCCACGGCGCAAACGTATAAAAGGAAAAACTTTTTAATTTTAGCAACCACAAAAAAGACTCAATGTAATTAAATTTGGTCATTCAGGTTAGGTACATATTATCAAAGTACAAAACAAGACCTGTTTAGGCGAAATAGCGGGAGGATTGTGCAATCACAGAAACTGATTATGTGTAATACGTTCCCGAGCGGAATTCGGAAACTGATCTCCAACTAGTGTGTGGCTTTTATCTAGCTATTCCCTGCCGTAACTCCGTATCGTGTTGTCAAATTAGTGGCAGCATCACTAATTTGACAACACGATACGGAGTTACGGCTCACGAAGTATAGGAGGTGTGACAGAATTAAGTATTTTGCTAATAAATAAGAAATGTATTCAACAAACATATTTTGTGAAACATGATGTTACTGTGCGTATTTATATTAAAGCATTGCAATACATTGTTGTTGAAAGAACATTCGAAAATTGGTATTTTTCCTCAGTTTGATAAGCCTTCAGATGTTCCGGTCATATCTTCAATATATTGGATGGACGTACATGGTAAATATAATACGTCCTATCGTATTTGTAGTTTTAGGTGCGTCAGAGGACCGGCGGAACCCGTCCCACCAATCAAACAGTGGTACAGAAAGC
This sequence comes from Abrostola tripartita, assembly GCA_905340225.1. Lineage (NCBI taxonomy): Eukaryota > Metazoa > Arthropoda > Insecta > Lepidoptera > Noctuidae > Abrostola > Abrostola tripartita. Next base: position 4,996,750 of record HG996492.1, on the reverse strand, counting down.
GACCGTGCAAAGGCTTTGTATCTCATAATAAACCCGATATCCGGGCTGCGGACTCGCTGCAGCCGACAGAAATTAAATACCTACGACGTGGCATGAATGTTTTTCAAAAGGTCGGCTTTGACGTTTCTGGAATATTGTATGCACGTCCGAACGTATTGTTTTTTGGACAGGTAGGTATTAAACGGATTGCATTTCCGATAGTAACATCAACGATGGCAGGTATACAATGTTCAGTAATATATAAAATGTATTCAGGTTAGTATATCAATAACTTGGTGGGTCGAGTGTCGAGCGGTGGTGAGGTAACGACGCGATTGTAAAAGTTTCCGGTGTCGTAAAGCCACCACGTTGTAAAGTGAAACCTTCATATTTATTTCTGTTATTCGTTAAAAGCCTCGTAAAGTTAATAAAGGGTTTTTTGTAACAAGCAGGCAGCACGTTCGAGATAAGCCCCCGGTCTCGAGTTGGAATCTTTTAAAACGTCGTTAAAACCAAGCCCCCGGTCGGCACAGACAAAGCCCCAACAACCTAATTGTTGACGAAAAATATTCTCGATGCAAATTCGCACTCTTTACAGCCCATTCGGAATTTGTACTGGACCCGAAAGAAGTTAACGTAATTAGCCCCCGTTGTTGGGGTGTATTCACATTTTGCGAAGTCGTGATGTAATCGTGAGCTACTTTGTTTTCAACCAGTGGAATGCAATATGATTTTTCGAAACCTCGCAGTGATAATATAATGATGAGTAAATCACGCAAAAATAATCGAATACTAAACATGTCATGCTGTTTTTAATATGCTTAAAAATATTGATTGTCTGTTTGTTTATTCTCGGTGGAATTTGATAAACTTTCGTGTTGATACTGCTAAATTCAAATAATATCGCTACACAATCAAGGATTAACTGTAATGATAACATCAGTTACTGTTATTTCCGGCAGAGATTGGCTTGTTATTAGTATTTAATTAAATTCTTCAGCAATGTAGCGCAGCGGTGACTCGGTCCGACTTGCAGGGACCTTTAATTTGGATTCCTGTGTAATAGAACGTAATGATACCCCTCCCGAGTCAAAAGATACGTTCTAAAGACAATTAATGCCAAGGAAACGCATCTATAAGACAAGTAATTACATGTATACAGAAGCGCATACTTAGAGAAAGAAAAGAGTTACACTTACAAGTGTTTTTTGGTCATTTTGTTCTATTTTATAAAAAACTCTTAATCATGAAAACAATCTACGTTATCTACGTACATCTTACATACCTTTCTAAGGATTTGAAAAACTTGATATTGGTCTTAAAATTTAAACAAATACAGTCTTATTTTATTTAACCTATAAACAAGCACTAGTTAGAAATAATTACCTGTCCAAAAGGAATCCAAAATCAAATCATCTAAGAGCTAGTGAGTTTAGTAATCTGTTGCTCACTGGTGTCCACATATTGACTTCCCCTCGACTGGTGTTTACATTGTGTAGCGTGGACGTTCGCCGCGCAGTATGTCATTTCCTGGTAATAATTTGATGGCAACTACTATCGAACCCTTTGCTCACTCTTCAGCCAATGTTTTTAAGTTTAGCTGGCTTGAATAATCTAAAAACCTATTAGGTACTACTCATTATCAGCCGGAAGACGTCCACTATTGAACAAAGATCTCCCCCTTATTCGGGTGCCATAGTCCCCATGCTTGCAGTATTGGTGGTCAAGTCACAGAAAACGCTGCTGCCGATCTTCTGGATTTTCCATTAGTCGCCTCTTACGACACCCACGGGAGGAAAAGGGGTGGTTTATTCTAGGCCGGCTACCACTCGGCACTACCCTTTATACGTCAAAGGAATAGTTAAACTTGTAAATATAGTACACCCTCATTTCAGCAGTTATGTTAAAAGTCCCAATGTAATAGGGGAAAAGCCACTATCCGGGCTCAAATCCAGATTCCGTACTATTACTGAGAATAATGAACAAACAACAACTCTTTCCTGGGCCCGAAAATCGAACCCAGACTCCACGCTTAGCAGTCGCGCTTGGTGACCACTAGACCAACGAGTATTTAGGTTTTCTAAAATTATATAAGATACTCGTGTAACATGCTGTCCTTAATTGGTACCTACGGATATCTGGAGTGCTCATTGGGCACACTTCTCCCCGAAGACAAAGGTTCGTAGAGTCCTTGCAATCGGATCCGGCGCTCCAACGCCCTCTCGGTAATTTTCTCGTTAACGGAATGAATAAAACATTTCATTCCTTACCTTTCTTTTGTAATTGTTAATGGTTGATGGGTTTTGGCAATTTATGTTCCGTTTCTTTCAGAAACCCTATTTTGCAGCGTCATTTGTTATTCGATAGCCATTGAAGATTTGCGTGACGTCTTTGGTTGTACTATTTGTTATTATAATCGATTGATAGCAACGAAGTTGTGGACTTTTAGATCATGGATATTTTTTTCTATTATTCCGTACGGTATTATATGAAGAATTTTATAACTGCCCAAAGAGAATAAGACAAATATCCCTCGATGGACAATTTACAAAGAAAAATACATCACGATAAAATTGTAACTCTAACGAGAAACTCAAAATGGCCCGTAAGCAATGAAACAGCGCAGTTTCATGAGAAAGGCGGCCCGCAAATAAACCAAAGCGGAGCACATTCCCACCTCCATAAAAGGCAGACTGAAATAAACGTAACAGACTGTCTCTTTAAAAAAATCCGCGCAACGACAACCGCAAAGCTCAGCAAAAATCTCTAGTGTGAGTTGGAATTCCAGTGTCGGAATTTTCATAACTTGCGCGTGGCGTCGGCGGTCGTTGAAGCGTTCCAGGTGAAAGATACCGAATTTATATCCCGAGGCGCGTTCTGTCGCCGATCGTGATTCAGCGCGCGGCAATCCGGCTGCACGGTCGCCTCGCCAGCCGTCCGGGAATCCTAGCGCTGTACTTTATTGGGTACCGAACCTCTCACCAAATATGTGTGCGGCCCTCCGATGACAATAAACACCCCGAACGAACGCTGCCCACATGAAAGGCTTTATTTCGCCAGGTGTCATGTTCATGTATGCGCGTAAAACGTGAACGCGTCCATTCCCTGTTATTGACATTGAACGAAATTGTGCTTTCGACACAGAGCAATAAGGTGTGCGCGGAATTTGAAAATTTTAAGATAATATATACCTCCTTATTTCTGTCGTTAAAACCATCAATTGGTAACTAATAATATTTAATCTAATTACATAATTAACTACCTATTCCAAAGCATTTCTAATTTTGGTCTTACCTTAATCTTGAACTATGATCGCCGTATTGCCCGTGGCATTTACGATGATTTTTCTAAGATAAAATAATGAACTATGAACATGTGTGCTTAAATAAGTACTCGGGATTGACTATCTTCCAATATCCAACGAACATAATTAAATAATTATTGAGAAACTCACACATAACACGTATGTATAATTGTGTTACTTTATCATCTTCGATTGCACTTCTATGCAACTAGAAATTGTTTTCAAACTTTCAGGCACCAATTGAATTATTTTAACAAGAATCATCTCGCGGAGCCAAGTGCAGGATATTTTGGGCCACACCCCGCGAAGATTACGTGAGTTTTTCATATAAAGCCATTCAGCCAATTTCCTCATATCCAACACAGGAGCATAATAAAGGAGGCTTTTGTGAAGGAAAGAGGTTCGCGTACGTACAATGCGTAGACACCGCTTGAACACCGTGAGTGAGCAGGACGGTAGGTATATCTTGGTATCTCGGATATCTTCATATTTAGGCAAGCGCGGGCGTTGTGAACAAATAGCTACTTTTACAACGTCAACGTCTGCTCTATGGAGGATTTAGTTTCATATTCAATTTTCACTAAATCATGTGCTTAGAAAAGGTTTACTTTTTTACGCGGGTATCTACTTCAAAATTTGCTTTCAGTAAAATATGACGTTGTGCGACATTGTATAAAATAAGACAAATCCAAACCCTGTTTTCTTACGTTTCTACAACAAATGTTTGACTAACAGAACATAAGGCATTACATCTACTTTGTAAATGATTATTCTAAACAGAGGACAAATTCAAACTATCTAACGCATAGTAGGTAGTAGTAACACATACATAGGTCTCAGCAAGACTTCTTTTATTTACCACCAGACGCCGTCTAGGCTTACGTTTCCGCCATAATTTTCTAAGCTAAGATCTAAGTCTACGGACTTAGTTAGGAGCTCGCTGACTAACTTCATTAGATTAATGTGGTGCAGATATGACCACGTACACTTAGAACTAAGCTTGTGATTACAGCCTGTATTTATATGCTTGGTAGATACAAAAAAACGATGTCTACGACTTTCATGAGTAAGGCTATACTAAGTTCTTACTATTGTAAATGTAAAAGTTACTCCGTCTATTTGTTACCACATCACGACACAATTACTAAACCGATAGTCATGAAATTTTATATAGCATAGGTACTTTTGAATAGATGCGGAAAAAAATTCACGCAGACAAAATTTCAGACAGAGCTAGTTTTCTATATTTTATTTACTAATAGTAAATTAAAATAGTCCATCACCTTAACAAAGCATTATGTAAAGTAGTACTTAAACACTACGTGCTACAATTCTATTATACAGAGTGTCAATCCATTTAGTACGTAAATAAATAATTAAAAATGTGTTATCCCGATTACCATGTGCTGATACTCCAAATATGAACAAATTACCTGAAACAAACGAACACACAGATATAGGTGTAGTACAAACAACATGTAACATTAAGTGAACACAACTATGTAACCTCGCAAGGCCTGGAACAGCTGATGTTGACAGCGGTGGCTGCGGTTGTCCCGGGTCGCCGTACACCATCCAACACCGTATACAGTATTAACACGCATATTTAACGCTACCATTTTGTGTTACATTTTTGGCTAAAATGTACGTACCTGAGTGAAATGTTCATTTACGTGGAGTAAGTTTCATTACTTATTTAAGTACGTTTTGTCTACAAACCTTTTAGCACAAGATTAGACGTTAGTTTAAGGTCACATTACTAAACACAATAGATCAGCAAAAATATCTTCCCATTTAGAACAGTTAAATAAAAATATGGAATAAACACAGATCGCATGCCGAAAATAAACTTCGCAAATACAACATTAACTAAATATTCAGTGGACTATCTAATAAAATATCGAACATATTTCAATATACGTCTCTAAGAGAACGGCCCTATCGAAATTTATTTGTGTAGTAACACCCCGGCGGCCGCTGCGGAGTCCGAAAACGCCATTGGTATCGCAATAAATCGTTACAGACGTGCCGTTCGAGCTATACTGTTACTACTGGGCTGTTTTTACTGGCGATAGTTTTCCGTTAATCTACTATAACCGATGCTGGTGTCAGAAAGACCGACGTCGGCCGCCTAAGGGTTAGTTAGATACGAAAAATAAGACTTTTAATAATTTTAGGTATAATAAAAATACTGTTTTGGAATTCCCAAAATTATTTTTTGCCTACGCGCTTTTCGATAAAAATACTTAATCTATAACTTTTTTTATTAATATGTAGGTTGGTTAGTCTTTTTTTACCTTTGTAAGTTTGTTTTTCTTGTCGTGTAAGTTTTCAATCATACCTAGTAAAGAAAGTACATAATAAATTATTAGATATTTTTCGTAAATAACTATAAATAAATATTGGTTTCAGTGGATTTAAATAAAAACCAACTCAATATTTGATTATATCCGAAGGCCGTTATTTAGTCCCCAGTGGTTGAGTCCGTACGTTTGTCTATAAGTAATTATTTGATCATTTCCACAGTAACGGCAACCGCATGTACTACCTACGTGCTTTTAGATTATTTCAGTCTAATTCAAGTATTGTGAAAATATCAGGCTGTATTATACGCCTTAAATATTGTAGTGCAAATCTAATTTTACATTGGTAATCCCTTAGTCAGCTTAAAAACCGACGAACAATTCTTTGATAGAAAATAAATAGATTTTGTAAAGTTACCCAAATTAATTTTCTGACATCAAAAGCAACAAACACGACGTTCATTAGTGCTGAACTAGGCGCATATTTCATACGCACCGCACACCGTATATCTATCAAACACGCATAAACATTGTCACTAACTTCAGCTGGAGGCAAGCATCGCAAAAATTCACGCATTAATAATAAACTAAGCGTGTGAAGCGACGATAGGTAGCGCCACGTGTCACTTTGAATATAAAGTAATGTAACCTAGATACATATTCGCTAACTCTGCAAAGAACGCAAGCGTTATAATACTTCTTTAGCATTCTCTTACTTGCACGCAATTATTAAAAAAAGTTACCATCAAACCAGGAAAGCTCTAAGATTACGATGTTAATAAATAATGTGATTTTATATTTACTACAAATCAGTATACGATCAGAACAAATTTGATCAAGAAATATTTACACAGTGTAACTTGAGTGCCTCCCGTGTCGATCGCAATGTGAATAGATTACGTTTACGCCGACTAACTTTTCTCCGATACAACGACACTTGTACTAGTTTACGGACGGTGTAAAACATGGCCACCGCACTTTTACGAGTGTCGCTTAACATATAGTGCCATAAAACTGAGAGAGTACCAAAAACTACACATACAAACATAAACAATGGTCATTTCTCAGTTCGTTAGCTAATTGGATCGTGATGTATCGTTATGCTACAGCAATCAAGTAATGATATTTCTTTCGGTGTCGTGTCTGCCGGTGAATGTCTGCTTTGTGCCATATCATTAAGTTCACACGCGATATTATAGATACACGTTACGATTCGGATATGCTAAACGTTCCGTTTCACAAACATTGAACATAAATTACACATTGCGTACGTTTGGTGCTCATTCGGCGGGTTATTTTTATTTAATTCTAGGCAGGTGCGCTTCGGCCGTGTTTCAGCCAATATTTTTGCACGATTACCATGCTGATGAAAAGCCAACATCGGAACATGCTACATGTTTCCACGCGCTCTCGTACCTCCATAGTTTTAATTCAATGTTAAATTACACCTTTGACGAGAAAACGTTTCGTTTCTAAAATAAACATTAACAATCTTCAAAGTCTTAAATTAACTTGTGTAAATATTACTTTAGTTAACACAATTTGTGATGATGAATTTAGGTAAAAATGTAAATGGAATTTTATATTAAAATACAATAAACAGATAAAAACGATTACGTTCTCCGTTGGAACCAATAAGGAGAGATCCCGATCGTGGCTTTTCCCAATAAATATATCGAGATGAGACCAAGATAAACATATCGGAGCGAGCGGGCGGTAGGTTTAAAATATGCAGCCTTCCGCGCTTCGTGAAATTCGTGTAAACAAGTGTAGCGGCCGACTGCGGATAAATCTTCGGGTATTATTGTATTCATATTCTGTGGGAAGAAGGCTTCGTCGATACTTTTTTACGTATCGGTTAAGCTGCTCACGAAAATTGAAAGACTTTGTTAGCTTCATACATATAATTCGGCGGAACCATTCCTCTTATCTGAAATATGATTAAAATTTTATACCGCGACCACTCACATGAAATGTTCGAATAAAGTATTGGGTTATGAAATATTTTCGTTGGTCTAATATAATTCTTGCAATATCCTTCCTTTAGATATTATACGACTTTACCGAAATGATCTCATCTCTCACGGTACATAATAAGTGTTTCGCACGTAACCATAATTACTGTTTATAAGCCCCATAGAGAGTTAAATAGGTAATTTTATTTAGCTAAGAGGTATATATTAAACAGTTAACCCACATCATTAGGTGGCAAGTTACGGTGGGAGCGCACAAAAGTAACGGAACTGTTGTCGGAAATATATTAATGGTCCGTTCGGACCTACACAAAGAAGTTTGACAAGACGGCGCACAGGTTATCACTGACATGTTTGTGTGCCGACCTTACTTCATAGGTACCGCCTGTACTATTTATGCGTCTTGTCTCATATTTATTAAATGAACTGAATAATTGAGGCGGACTAGCTCAAATTTTATTGTTTTTCTGCAGATTTTGAGGTAGGTACCTATACCTAATACTATTATTTTAAAATTGAAGTAGGTAAAGAAAAATAATGTATTTGTTGTTTATTATTCCGACCTTTCTATAAAATTACAATTAAAATAGCTTAGCCTTTTGGCAATGTACAATTTCATATTTTACCTACGAGAAGCTTACTCCGCTGTTCGCGTCTTAGATCAAAAGCACACAACCGATAAACAATGTATCAGGTAAATCTCATACAGCAAAGAATGTATTGTATCACTACAAAATTGTATTATGTAGCGCACAGAAAATATGATAACTGCATTCCAATTTCGGAATTCAATAGTCACGAACACCGTACTATTTGAAAAATTTCATATAGGTACATTCCGTATTTGGGACATTTAGTTGCAAACATCGAATATACGATATTGACTGATAGATTGTCGGTAGTTTAACGATCAATACGGTGAGTTAAAAATATGTCGCGATAAATTCATATGCAAATAACTGAACGAATGCTCATCCAGCGAAAGTTAAACGGTGAGGATAAAAGTTGTGCAAATATGTTCATTTGTGCGAATAAAAAATTATCAGTGTGCGATGCGACGACGCGACGTGACGCGAGCGTGCACGGCGAATAGGAATGTGAATACGCACACTGTTAGCACGGGCCGAGTCTAGGGTTGATTACGTTTTTATTGGCTTTGGCTATTTAACGTCTTAAATATTCATGACATTAATAAGAAATGATTATTTACTCTATTTATTTCCCAACGGTGTGATAATTAAATATAGCATACCTAATTAATTACCTACGTTCATTTGCTATTCGGTTCAGTCGTGAAATATCGATTTTTACAAAAAGCATCATTAGAGTTAGAAGACTTGAAAAGTTGAAACCATTAAAAATGATGGTTCTTAATTATTCTAAAATGAATCAATCTATTAATTTCGTTATATACCAAATATTAATATTGCAGTTTTAAACTATTTAATTTAGGTGAATAAAATACAATCACCATGAGAAATTTGTACTAATGAAATATTAATATATTAAAGATCAGGCAAATATAAACTTCGATATTTCTTCACGAAACTTAGAGTGCTATCATGTGTCAACCCTACACAGGCACGTGAGAGAGCGAAGCGAAGCAAAACCCATCGTAGCGGACAAGCGGAAGTCAACCCGGCAAGTAATATATTTTTAATTGATGCATACAGGACCGATGTGTCGAGTAAACATTTACGGGTTTATTCGAACGATGACAGGGCCGCCTTTGTTGCTCGATTTTAACTCAAAACATTAATTGGTGGAAAAGTGTGCAATTCGCATGTTTAAACTTTCAGTCGATGTAAATATTAACACAGTAATTATGAGGGCGTTGATTGTGTGTGTCGATGTTAATTTTGGATGCATTCTTTGTTGGTCTTTTGAAGTTTTATTAATACTTCAACGGTGTGTGTTAGTCACGATGAGTGGCAGCCTCGCAGTGTGCTAATAGCAACGTAGTACGAGTACGATCACTAATCAATTGACACGACCGTAGATCATAGCGGTTTATTAGGTGGCATGAATTGTAGCAGTTGTCTATGTACTAATATAAAGATGAGGCTCTAATAGACAATATCGTGTTCAATGATTTTAAGGTATTCTATCAACATAAACACACACTTAAGTAAACGTTATTTGATGACATCTAATTACGATAGAAAAATGTTATGCAATAGTAAAACAACACTGTGTTACTTATAACATAGTAGTTTCCCCTATAAGTTTATAATTATTTCCATGAAAATAAATAAACTTAATTTACCTACTCATTAAGTATAAGTAAAAAAAGGAAAATAACAGTGTGTTGCCCTGCATCACGTCTGCGAATACGAGTCAATACAATCATTTTTAATTTCCGTCGTAGGGACGCCCAATGCACTGAATACCAATTACTTGTACTAGCCGTATCTACTGAACACATGGAATGTGAAACCTAGCTCTCGGGTTAGCGACCGATTTGTGTACCATACCATAGACACAATACGCCACTATGTGAATCAATGGAGTTCAGGTATTTGGAATAGGAACGTTCAATCACTGTTTGCGGTATAGATAACGTTTGTTTTAAAACAATATGACAATTTAATCTGCGCAGTTTCATTTCCTAGAACGTAACTACGAGTACATAATATTGTTGAAATTGCAATTCCTGCAATTAGCAAATTAGGTACTTATAGGTTACAATTACAATTATTAACTACCTATATAAAGTATCTAATAAAATAGTGTTTGAAAATTACAGACATTTTTAGAATCATTTTTTTTAATTACCTATTTCTATATATTTTTAGGAACACTAGCCCCCATATTCATAAAAAAATACAATTTTAAACCAAGGATTAAATCATAGCTGTCACTGTTGTGTGCATGTTAAAGAACAGAAGATATCAGAAGACTTAATACGGGGTTTAGGTAATGCCTTAAGATACGTTTACACTCGAACTTAATTTAAACGCAAATTATTTCACCATCAATACTATTACTAATCTACGTCTTTCAGTACAAATATACTTTAACCCCCTTACTTATAAAAAAAATAATTGTTGAAAAATCGCTTAATTTATTAGCTACACCTGCCACTGTCGTTTGCTTTAAAAAAAATAGAGATGCCAATAGACTTAACAAGTGGTTAAAACACACGTAAGCATCGTATAAAGGTAAGAGGGTAAATGGATAAAACCAAGAATTGTTGGTTAACAACAAATATCCGAATTCAATACTGGCAAACCCGTTGAAAAATAAATTTGTGCCCCGGCGGAAGTGTGCTTGCCAAGCTTGCAACCCTTTGGGGACGTGCATTGCCTTCGTGCACGTTACACAATAACAGTTTCCTAACCCTTGCGGTGTTCGATACATTTTGGGTTGGACATCCCTATATTACCAAATTTGTTATCAAAAGGGTTTATATTTATCGATAAGTAAGCATCCTTATAAAAATATTTCTAGAGCAGCCGTTCTAAATGAAAATATTAAAAGTACGAACTTTTAGTATGATTAATTACAAGATGGTCGGTTGAAGCCATTTATCAATCGTATCCCGTGAGCATAAAGCCATCAACGGTGTCGCGGAACTTCTTAGGTTATTGAAATTTACTTTTTAAAACAATGTTAAAGTGCACAACGCTCGTATTTACGCTGCAAGCGGCGGATGGCTAGTGGGCAAAGTTTTTACGATGGCCCGTCCCGGGGAATATTGTTGGTGCATTAACGTTTAATGCCCTCCGCAGTTTCACTAAAATTTAAAATTGGTTCGCGAAACAGTTGCAGCGATTAGACTGGATTGCGAGACCGGACTAATTTTCGGGATGAGTTTCGAGTAATATGTTTTCAATTACTTTTCTGCTGTAAAACTAAATTAGATCTACTTTTTTAGTAGTTTTTTTGTAGAGAATAAGTATCTAAGTGGTGTTTAACCGAGTAACTTTAATGTAAGCATACTTATAGAAACAAAAAAGCGTTGGATCAGTGATGACTTGCATATACAATAAATAATACTTACCCCTATGCTTTATCCAGATTCGCGTTCGTAGTACGGAATTCACGTCATTTTAAGCAAGTTTATGTATGAAGGGGACAGAGGGTAGGTACGTCAGAACGGTATCAATTTCCGGCTTCCACTGGCATTTGATTTATGTTTGCGATCTCTTTTTTTTTTCAATAAAAGTACAGTTTGTTCCTGAGTTGAAATTCAGGTGGGAACCTGTCGCAATAGTAATAAGTTTGTGTTTGACATTTATGGGGTTTAGAAGTTGAATTTAAATTGTTTATTCATTATTATTATTCAAAGGGTTGTCAGATTATTAATTTACAATTGTCATTATGAAGAGTACGTTAAATAATATCTACTTGGCAAATAAAGCTAGCAATGTTGGCAATCGACCGAAATAATTATTTTGTTAGAACAAAACGTTAAAATAAATGCATACTGTAAAGGATTTTTAATAACAATACTAACTAATTTAATATTAGGTATATAGTCTAAGTATACCTACTAATAAAAAATATATTCACTGACAGTGGGTACTCATTTAAAAAAAAGGCTATCAGGTTATAATAGGAAGCCATTTTTAGAAGATTTTTCCTGTAACCAAATAGGATTTAAATTCAGCAAAAAAATACAGAGGAGGAAATATAAAGTCGGGAGTTGTTTGGCTTAATGTCACAACAGCTAATCAATCTATAATATGAAAAGATTAGGACTGTAATCGGATTAATTTGATCTTCTATCATCAACAGCCGATAGATGTCCACTGTTGAACAAAGTCCTCCCCCTTTTAGAAGGGGGGGGGTGCAATAATCCCCACGCTTGGCAAGCGGCTTGGGGATCGCAGTGTTGGTGGTCAAGTTACAGAAGACGCTGCTGCCCATCTTCTGGATTTTCCCTTAGTCGCCTCTTACGATACCCACGGGAGGAAAGGGGGTGGTCAATTCTAGGCCGGATACCACACGGCGATCTTGATCTTCTAATTAGTATGAAAATAATATCATGTTCCACCAGATAGGCTTAGCCCTTCGTACTAGAGAACAGATAAGTAAAATGTTCATATACTACAAAGCAATAAGTAATGAGCTTGAAGTAAAATAAAATTAAAGAGCCGATTATTGGAGTGACTGTTATTTATTTTCTGCACTAAATCCGGGTTCCATTGTATCAGGTACGAGGTCAGGCGATATTAATTTATAAACTAAGCGTTTGTTCCATGATGGCCCATAGCACTACATCCTTGTAAACAATGATTTAATAAAAAAAACAAAAGTTTATCGTTACACGTACAAAAATACAATCACTTAGTTTAAAGACATCCCATCCCTATTTTAAGCGATAGTGGTGTAATGTGCCAACCAAAACAACAACACACCGCGGTGACTAGACGAAATGTCGCACATACAGTGTTCGACAAAAGTGCTACCGACCTTAATATTGTTAGGAAACAGTAACCTCTCAGGTGCTGGCAGGCTATATAACCATTCAATGATTAATACTTGCACGATGACACGGCGAAGAATGAAACCATACGTTTTCTACCTACCTATGTGTGTGAAACACTTGTGGTGGTGACTATGCTACCTGATATTGACGATGCGATTGGTGCATCGTTTAAGTTAGTAATGGTTTGTTGGCTAAGAAAAAAATGTTTTTACACGATACTTCTGTATTTAGTGCTTTTTAATGTGTGATAAAACCGAAACTGGGATGCGTCGGAATAATTTGAAACATAAGTTTTGTTAACGAGGCTGATATTAATTATACGCAATGTTATTTGTCATTACTACATTGTTGCCATTCTTGTCGTGTTAATATATAAGCAAAGCATGAATCAAGTTTTGTAGCAAACAATCAAAATGTGTTTTCATAATAACCAAAAAGTTTGATTAAGAAAGCCAAGTGCAATAACAGAAGAAATAATACCTAATGACATGACGATGACGATTAAATTATTACAAAAAATAAACACAATCGGGACGTGTGCAATCACACTACCACCGCGAAACATTCAATAATTAATGTTAGTTCTGTAATTTTTCTCACCTGATTATCATGCAAACAATCACGTTCATCGTATGTGTACCGCAAACGGGATAACATTTCACGAAGGCTAAACACCATTTTGATAATACAAACTTCACCAAAATAATTATGAAGGAAACTTTAGAGACACGCGAAAACTTAAGAAGCGAAATTAATGGAACAATAAATTAAACACATACATGACAGAAGACAGAATGGTAGTTTAATGACAACTAGTTAAACTTGTTATAATATATTACCCACATTTTTAACGCGCAATTCGTAATGAAATTTATTTTGACAGTTTAGTAAAATATTTAGTGTGGCTTGTTTTTTTAAAGGCAAAGGTATTCGTTGTTATGCCAATAAAATGTGCTATTTATTAAAATAACACATTTTATTGTTTTTTGTATGTATTTATTAAAATACAAAAAAGGAAAGAGCTTTGATTAAATACAGTTCTTTATTTAAACGGATTTTTGAATTATGTTTTTTAAGCTATCCTTTTGTAATAAGTATACATGTAATACCTAATTATAGTCTTTTAATCAACCAAATTAAGATAAAATAATATTGACTTTATTGATAAAAATCATGTAGGTAGCTTGTTGCAATTATTTAACTTCATAAAATATAATCGATAAATTTATAGTTGAGCGCCTTAGCAGTTCTTTATAGCAATATACTACCAGCTGTTAATTTAATAATGATAGTTTTCTGAATGCAATTTACTCAAATCTCCTCATCTTCTAGGAGCTGTGCAAGAGGTGTCTATTACGGTTTATAAATAAATTTTCCTTGACTATAATTTACAGGAAAACTTTTATCTAACTTTAACATGGCTGTTTATTAAGCTTTTAGGGTCTGCATAAGTGATACTTAATAAACCGTCCGGTGCACCCTTGGAAGTCAGTCTAGGAACCAACCTGCCTACTGGCTACTATCTAAATATATTAAATCAATATTAACAGATAACAGTGAAGATTTCAAGAATCTGGTGTACATATATTAAGTACAGTGCACTTGTCTATATAATCAAGAGGTTATTAACACAAATAGCTCTCAGTGTGCACATATGCTTGCCTAGTACCTGCCTCAAGAACTTGCTTGCCAAATAGTAGATTATATTCAGATTTTAGGTGAGGTATACTGTATTGTCGTTCTTACACAAGATGTATTTATCCATAGACCATACATGTAGTAGTAATAAATGCCTTATGTGTCAGTTCTAGTTTCGTTAAAACCTCGATGCGTGTACCCGTCGTTTACGTAACAGTACGAGTTTCTTGGCCATATATTTTCATCAGATTTTTTACTCTGAAGTACTCAATGTCCTGAGGACTAATGAAACTTGCTTATTAGTCACTACCTCGGTGTCTATTGCAGTGCTATTAAGAGTTATGTCCTCATCCATCGTAATGAAATAGCATTACGAATGAAATTCTACGAGAGATGCACCTTTCGCAAATTTTGATTTGATTCGCATATTCCCTGAAGATACTGTGACACCGAAATCCGAGTGTTCGCGTGTCATTACCTATATTAAGTAGCCTAATCCGGTAATGTTTGTTCGGATCGACTTTTGGGCTTCTTCTTGTCTGTATTTAGGTATCTATTCAAAATATAGGTAATACCTATAACATAAAATAACGTAATAAGATAAAGTACTTTATAAATTGCATCTTGCTATGCGGATGCAATACAGGAGAGTAATTTTTTTGATAAATAAATACGCTATCTACATACAAAAAGACACGCCTATTACTCAGAGGGCTAACACTAAAATGTAACTGTTAAAAGATTTTAGTGGTTATTTTATTTAAGGTTCTGATTATGACTAATACTGACAGTCACTAGCGGTAGCGTTACAAAAAAAAACCCTCCTAATTACGTGACAAAACATCAGCATAAATACCTATGAAAAATGCAACAACCGTTAATATTAGATCAAACTCATACTCCCTAAGGCCGTTTCCACATGACGTGGCGTGTGCTCACATATAATAATCGCAGCGGAAACGCTGTCGCACGCGCGCGGCCCGCTGGAGCAGAGGTGTCAAACGACAAATTTCACGGCGCGAATGTCCTCAGATCTCCTCCCGCTTTGCCGCGTGCCAGTGTCACTGACGTGTCGCCCCTTAGGCAGAGAGCTATGTTATTTTTTTAAAATTTGAACCCGGCTTCTTTAAGTTCGATCTCTATGCGTTGGCCGTTTTGCTTGGCTATTGGCACTGGCTGGATAGATTTCAGTAATTGTTACATAATCTACGACGTGTCAGCTGTTTTTGGTCAAGGAGACTTAAAACCTGACGGAATAATGAAAGGTTTATATTTTGTTTTTAAAGTCCTTTTATCTGCTGGATAAATATTTATCTCCTGCTGCGTGAATATCCTGAAAGTCAACAGTGGTATTGTCCATTACACATGTATGTGTTTATATTAAATCAGATCGTAATATTTAGTCTAAGCCAGTAGTATTTGTACTTATTGCTAGATAGAATAGATTTAGCTGTTAATAAACAGCTCTGTACACAGCGTATGATGGATGACAGAAGAAAAACACCTACAGCATCGCATCATCAGCACCAACGTCCAGCAAGTATTCGAAACAGCTGTCAATTACCGTCATTCGTAACATCGTGCCGGGAGTAAAGCGCTGGGATTAGATTCCAATTGCAGACGCATCTGTTCACTAATGAACGCTGGCACGTGCATACCCAGCAGACAGTCACCTGACACCCTGCGTTCTATGCTCGCCTGGTGCTTCGATAGCTCGTCGAGAGCAGTAAAAATGTATGAACGTTGACAATGTGGCTCATAGACGAAAATTAAAAAGTTTGCTAGTCGCCGCACGTACGGTGTCGGTGTGTTATTTATTTAATGAGTTGGATGATCAGCTTTATTTAGTGTGGTTTTTATAGGCTTGTAACATAGTGGTTTTGGAGCGTTAGAGTTTGTGTTCTGGTAGATTTGTTTAGAAAAATAAATGACGGAAAAACAAAAACAAATACCTATCGGTATAAAGGTAATTCTTTTCTCCGTTCAAACTAAGTACTTGCTAGTCCAACGCCAAGATTTACCTTACAAGCGACCCTTGTAATAAGGCGAATTACACTCTGTGTTTACATGAAATTAGTACCTCTACTTCTTATGGATCACAGACTCCGAATAAAACGTAGCGAAACCTTTTTACGAAACGGCAAACTATAATAATACATCTATATACACCTTTACTGAACTAGCTACACCAAATGGATGTATAAGGACGGTTATTTAATTCCCAAAATGTAGTAATTGATGTGAATTCTGCCGTTTAACCCTCCGTGTACCGATATTAGTGAAAGAATTACTATAAAGATCGAAAACACTAGTCGTAAACTCACGTATAGAGGAAATAAGTAGGCCTAAAATAAACTCTTAGGACCTTGTACTTACTTAGTAATGGTATAAATAGTTTTGGAGCCGGAAGAAGATTAAATTAGGTATATTAAAGTCAAGGAGCAAGTAAACACAATATACGCAACATCTGCCTCAGCGATAAGTACGCTTTATTTTAACTAGAGATAAAGCAGCATTTAAATTCAATGTAATTTTTTTAAGTTAAATCATAGGTAGGTAAGTAAACTGGTTTTTAAACAATTTTTAGGTTTATATTCTAGTTTCGTTTGCTTTAAAAATAACAATAGTTGCTAAATATTTATTTAATACTGATACTGGACATCTGCCTGTCTGTTTTAATGCCGCATATTAAATAAAAGTAGATAAACAAGTATATTTCCTTGGAGTCGTCGAATCGAATATGTATTTATACGTTAGAAATTGATAGTCTATTAACCAACACAGACACATCACTATTACTGCAATATCATTAAGCGAAGGAGGCTGTTGCTTAGCTTACGACACGTAAATTGACTTAAGTATTCATGGCCTGATGAATAAATGATAGGAATGAGCCGGGATGCGATCGAATCAGGCCCGATTTCAATGACCGGAATAAGTTTCTCAGAGGTTTCACTTGGGCTGAGGTCCAACTGTTATCTAACTCGCTCGTGTATACGGCAGGGCGCACCTCCGCGCCGAGGAAATGGGAATGATAAACGTACCGTAACTTGCCAGTACCCACTCAAGTCAACAGAAAAATTGCGTTACGTAAAATAAGGAATAGTAACAAAGGATGAAAAAATAGTAACACACGTAAAAATATACTTTCACAATGTAATGCTCGCTCATATTTCATACATAAATTTTGCACATGCGTCGGGGAATAACACAAAGCACACGAAAGCTTCTTTAAATATTCCTTTCCTTCATAATCAAAGTGCTGCGTTTGTAAGATAAGAATTCCCTACGCGCCGAGACGTTGGGTGTGTGCGAGAGAATCGTTACACCAACAAATTATTTCACTGTGTTATTTGTCATAAATACTTTGACGAATACTTGGGTGACGCAATTCTTAGATGTTTACTCGTATACAAATCGTCAAGTTTATTTTAATTAATGTCTTTAGACATACATACGTACCTACAATGACAAATATACGCTAATTTAAAATTTAATCTTGTTACAACGATTAGTAATTTTGACTCTTAACTTAGTGTCTTAGCACTTTTCTTATAGTGCAAAGGGGCGCAGATACCCCTATATGTTGGTAATATACTTAATTTGTCATTTACGGATAATAGCGTTTAACAGGTAATTTTAAAATACCTGCATTTATGAAATAAATCGCACAGAAAGTACCCTAAGAACATGTAGTTAAGTATACACAAACCTGCATCCAAATTCTCCGTTATTTTCTTAAAGAAACTCACAATTTCTTTTATACGTGTAAGAGCTTACGGAAGATGCGTGGAAAAGTTACTTAAAATCGTATATAAACAGAAATAACGTCCCCGCAGATTATTTAAAGCAACCCGTGAAATTTCAATGAATATTTTTAAAACGCGAAGATTAAACCAAAAAACTTTTTGTATTTGCTTAGGTCTTCACAGCTGATATAACTGGATTGCAAAAGTTCTGAGGATGAGCATAAAAATACTCTTGTTGGGGGAAAGAAAAGAAAATCAGTATTAAGAGTGTCGCAATAACCGGGAGTGTGTTTTTGTTACGCCAAAGTTCTTGAGTAACTAGGTAATGTTGGCATAATGGCCACGGAATAACGTTTTATGACTTACGTCAGCGAATAACTACCTAACACCTCGTATAAAAGTGTGTGCCTGTTATTTTATTCAATATTAATGTCATATGAACCTCTTCGTTTGAAGATGCTCCAAATTGCTTGCTTCAAATCAAATTAAGTGTAAGAGGCCCTTATATCGTATAAAAAATTGTTTTCGAATGTGTAATGTAAATAGTTACTATACAATGTTGTCGTAGATTAAAACATGGTCTTTATATAGGGATGTGTTTGTATGTTTACATACACGGAACTTCAAATAGATATTTTTGTAATTTTGTTAGTGTTTACAAATATTTGGTCCAGTGGGTCAACCAGTCCGTGTCGAAGCATATTTAGTAGATTTCAAGGTGTATTTGAGGTAGCCCATAGCGTGCATATTTTTTTTTTCATTAGTCTAGGACTATTCAACTATATTTTGTATACTGACTTTATATATGTATGCTGTTTTGTTTCTCAAGCATTCCTTGCATAAATAGCGGGATTAGTGTTCCTGTTTAAGTGTTTATATGACTTTACTACCGTATAATAAATTCCGACTATGATACACCTTTATAAATGACTTCCAGCGTGTTTATTAAAAGCTTCTTTCATGTTAAAACGTCTCAAGATGACAAAAAAATACTGAAGAAATATTATTTCATTTTACCATTTTCTCAAAAGTTGCCAATTCATGATAGGACTACAGTTAGCTAGATGGATATTATCTATTCATCGGAAGACCCGAGCCTTCCCGACTACAAAACAGGATCACTTGCGAACGAAAATGTATTGAAATCACAATGTAACCTGAGGCTTTTGTCCATTGAAAATATTTTTATGCATTAAAAATATCTTAGAAATGTTTATTTAACAATAGCGTTTAAGAGAAATTACTTATTCATGGCACGTCTGAATTTTCCTTGCTTTTGTTAACGACAGGAATCGATTCGTTTGCCTCCGTGTAATTTGATAGCTGATGCAACTGAAATTGTATGTTTTTGACGTTGTTGTACTTGCTAACTTGAAGTAATATTTAGTTTTGCATTTTCCGATATTCTCGTTAGGTATTGCGGATGAATAACAAATACAGCTCGAATATTCACAATGATTCGAGTTTGTTATAATAGGAATTTGATAATATTCTACTCTTGGATCATGTTCGATCGTCCGCAGTGATTTTATGTCTGAAGCGTTAATTTAATCGATACAATGGAATAAAATAATGAACTGACGGGACCCACGTCCATAAAACACGATTTTATCATACCGCTGGGAGGGACACGTTTTCGAATATCGTAATAAAAAAGTCACAGATGTCAAATTTATGACGTTGGACCATTGTAAAGAGATTAAAAGATTTACTACGGTTGAGGGTGGCAACTACGAACGCTACGCAGCTACAGACGCGCTACGCTGTAAGTTCTACGAGAAAATTATTTTACAAGTTTAGTAATGTTGTAATCTACTACTAATTATAAAGAGGCAAACTTTGTTTGTTTGTTGTTGGATTTAACTAGACGTCTATTTATGTTGAGTAAATTTTAACTTAGAATTTCGTGTACCAACTATGTTGAATGTCAGAATGTTAAAGCCATAAGTAATTATAACTTGAATCTTATTCCATATTTTTATTTATATACCTACCCAAATAGTAAACAGAGCAAGTTTAAATTACTTTGATAACTTACCAAAAGGCTTTGGAAATCAACAGAAAATTGTACATACCTGAAACAAAAATACACATTATGAAGACGGTATACATTTAAATATTGAAATATCTACAAATGTGGTTGATCTCAGCAAGTGCGAGCTAAGTGCAGCGATTAATAAGTGATCATAATAAATTAAATATCAGCAAATCGTTGTTACTTTCGTCTAAATCACAACGCTAATGTTGGCGTCAAACTCGCAGAATTATGAAAAATATATTTCCCTTGGGGAAAGCGATGCCTTATAAATGTCCGTAACTTAGAGAATAAATCACGGTAAGCGCTAACGCCGCCAAATAAATAATTTTCTTTATTCATCAAAATTAAAAGGAGCAGTTGACAAAGCGACCCTTAATTAAAATCCGATTTTGTCCCCGACTATGGAGCTGGTTCGATCATTAAGTTACCGCGGCTCAGTTTATTTGCCCGCCGGTTGTACGCAACAAATACCATTATTGAAGTTACTCAGTTTCCTTCCCCTTTTCTGAACACAGTTATATTTATTTTTCTTAACCCCACTTATTTTCATGGAGCGAATCTGTCAATATCGAGGGATTATTAATGTATTCTCATATTATTTTAAATACGTTATAATGTTTAAGTTTAAATACAATGTGAATAGAAATGGTGATTTTGTTGTCCCCTAATACCTATACATAATATTTAGTAATCACGGAGTTTACATACATAAGATTATTATTAGGCGATACTTCTCGCGTGTAATATAAAAACCAATATAGAGAGCAAAATTGAAATTAAAGTACTTTCGCAGTTATTTTTTTATTTTGAAAGTACCCTACAGCAGTAACTTGCTAGAGGTGCATTAGCCGGCGCTTTCGAAGCCGGCGAGGAGATTACTTAATGGTCTAAACCAGACGCGGACTTGTACGAAAAACGATGAACTAAAAAAGGTAAAACAGTCAGGTACCTAAAGGTTTGTTTTGTGCCGAGAAATACTGAAATGCAAGTACAACAATAAGATTAGTACGCCCGCAACACTGCACGAGAAGCGCTTTCTTGTTTTCATGTCGAATGCATTGAAGTTAACTTAATCTAACTGTCCAAACATCAATGGTAAAGCAACATTGCCTTAAAAATGGTAAATTTAATAATATACCTAGGTACTCCATTACACCTACAGTTATGGGAAAATTAAGTTCATGATACTAGGTTATGAGAAAGATATTTTTAGTGGCGAATAGGAAGTAACTGTATTGAATGGTAAATAAAATGAAGAAATATGCAAAAACATCCACAAACCCAAGTCCATATATTTACGCAGTCAGTATAAATATCAAATAGACTGTAGGCAGCATTAATTCAACTGGTTGTATATGTTTAGCAGTAAAAGATTTATTTGTAAACGGGTGTTCCGTACAAGTGCACATCGAGTTTTCAATTACACAAAGTGATGGCCACAGTGTAGCGGGCGTACCGCGAAAAACGCCGCCGCGGTCAGGCAACCTGACCGATTGCACACCGCTCACTCGAGACCACTTCAATCCCAGCAAAATCAACACAAACAATCACAAAATAAGGTTAGTTTTCCAACGCTCGCATCGCTGCATCTACGAAAATCGAGGAACAACTCGTTTTCGAAAGGTTGAAGGAAAACTCGATCGCTTTTCCAGGGGGAAGCTCTCAGTGGTTTATTGCGTTATTACCTGGACGTGTCTGCCGCGTCGGGACAGCCGCAATTTGGGGAGAAAAGAACGATATGTTGCGAGGAAAGAGATTTTATAGAGCTCCAGAGCAACGGCTCCGGAGAAAAGACCAAGCGCCCGTCTCACTCCACGCCTAGCGTAATTTTCTTTGATCGAAAACTCTACAGGACACTACTTCAGTTTTTATTTTCATCCAATTCAATATCGTTGAACGGTTTGTAAGACACGCTTCAGAACATTTCCTACTGCTTTGTTTGTTCTTTAGAGTTTATATTTCGTTTATTTTGTGGAAAATATTTTCGAGAAGGTAGTCGACCTAACATACATTTAAACGCACTTTTTATTAGATCTAAGTTAAAGTTTTAACTAAAATATATATGAAGAAGCTTCCTGCCTGTAAACACCTCGAGACACAAATATAAAACTCGTATTACTCATCGTTCACGACAATAAACCATCTACACCGAATTCGATTCAATAAAAAAGTAATATGTGACCGAAAATTTGCTCCAATAATCGAGCGACAAAAACTGTAACAACGTCTTAGGGCCAATGAAATAAGAGTAGATGTCCATAAAATAAAATAATAACCGGTCAATAAAATCTTTCGGGTTTGGGGCAAATCTGTCAAATACGTCTGGCCGGCCGTGAAGGGGGATAAGAAAGACGTCGGAGGGTGAAACGGGCGCCAAGTGGTCGGAACTTGATCTGCCGCAGGTCGTGATGGCAGTTACCATCAATCGACAGGTAATTGGGGGTTTTGTCTGCCAAACGATGCTTTCAATGAGTTTTGGTATAAAATGATATTAAAATACTTTATTAATTTACAGCCGTGTATTTCGTGTAATACTCACTCTAAATGTGATGAATTAAATATTTTAAATCAAAATACAACAATCAAAACTAGTAGAATGGATAAGTGTACAATAAATGGAGTAAAAATAAATAGTTAAAAGGAAAACTCTAAACTGTAAAAAATCATTTAACTATACATAGTAGAAGGTACCTACTGTTAATTTTAAAAAGAGTTTTCGCCCAGATTAATGTTATAATTTAATAAATAAACTCCAAACTTCGCCCGTCACTCATAATAGTAGCAGTACCGTTTTTACGAGTTATCGATACTCCCAACTTTCTGTTGAACCTTATTTTGCCAAAAGTAGTTTTATCCGAAGTTTCCAAACACATGAATGAATAAAGGAACGTCGTAAAAAAGGAACTGTGAAATAGCGCGACAGATGAGGTAACGGTAGTTTGAGATGAGCAAGAACAACACTACAATAATATATCGCGGAGTTGCTCAAGTCAGGTGAGGACACCTTCGCTAAATTATGTACGACCCAAAGGTTGATTGATAGAGAATGCTATTTACCTTCTGTGTCGTGAAATAAAGACGTCCACGGCCCATTATTTATTAACATGGGCCAAATTTAAAAAGGTCGCAGTAACGAATCAAAGTTCTGATTTGGTCGAGAGCCTAACATACTTTAATTGGATAAGTCATTAGGAACAGTCAAAGACCATGTAAATCGAGCATTAAACTTGCGTATAATGTGATTTTAAATATATGTTTTGGTGCCCAAGGTAACGGAAAACAATAGTATTGAGTGTGATATTATTTAGCGATCTACAGTCGCCATTCGTAGGGCCCGTAAAGTTTACGCCATCGCCGCTGTGGATTCTGTAGTGGGCATCGGTGAATGTGCGTTTGGGGAGGAAGCACGTGACCAGAGTCCTCTATGTAACCTAAAACATCCTGTATCACTGTTATTGTACTTAGCTTTCTTTTGTTTTGTTAGAACAAAAGGAGAGCGTGGTGGTTTTGGAGTCGTGTGTTTAATTGTGCTTTATCATACTTTCTGCTAATATGTATCTAGTTACGATGATTAAATTAAATATTTACAACTATTACCAAGATAGCGAGTAATCCAACTTCATTTATCATTATGGATGTCAGAATCTAAAAATTGAAATACTAAAGAATTATTCTCACGTAAAATCTCCAGGAACTCCCATACCAGTGAAATGTATAACTACATTATTAAAACTGTGACCGATCACCGATGCCTATCAAAACTAACTAACTTTCTAATACTAAACCAACATATACCTTAATTAAAAAACTACCAACTACAAAAACGCAACTTGAGATAACTTTACAAGCGGGAGCAAGTTTAGCTAAAAATAAACCGGGCATAGGAATCAATGCGTTCCCAGCGCGGTCTCCGTAACAATTGAGGCGGGAAATTGCCGACTTGGTCCGATCCGCGCAATAACCTCCGACTTCTCATTATGCAGATTGCCCCTCGACTCATATATGCACGTACACTAAACATCTTACCTCAGTCCACGTGTTCCAGCCATCATCTACATTTTTACAGCACATGTCTGGGACGTGCAACTTTTAAATCTTTATCGTTGATGAATAATGTTTGTGTAATCCTTCGCCGTGCTCTTAAGTCATAATTCGGTAATGTCTGGTGTGTATTGTATGATGTACTTACGGTGCACACATCTTTTTAAATATGAGTTTATCTACTTAGATTGTTAATTTTCAAAGAATTTTACATTTTACAGTTACACGGGTGAAAGAAGCATGCTCTGATGTAGAACTTACATTGACCTTTTTAAATGGATTCATGTTCAAATATTCAAATTCACTCATTTGCCAAGATACAAGTACAAAGAATGGTCTTAAATAAAATACAAGGTAAAATTGATCCTAAAGGCTATTTCCTCTAACTAATTACGTATAAATAGTGTGCAAGTATCGTCTTCCTCATCTTTAAATGTAATCGTCGCTATGGTTACTTGGAGAGGCATCGTAAACCATCAGGTAGAGTACATACAAAGTTACTTAACTTTGTAATAAGTGTATCGTCGGCGACATAATCTGCATAATTGGAAGTCGTCGTAGGATATTGCGTCCACGTGAGGCAGCGCGCAATTTTCTGCGTCATTTCCTGTGAATCGTCCACTCGGATGGGCGATTCGACGCGCGTGCCTATCCGATGCTTAACTTTAACGCTTAATTGATACAAATACCGTTACAGTGTTACAGAAATGTTGAAGAATGGGTGTTTCTTTCAGCGTAATATTTAGATACTACGTTTATTTTTCCAAATACGATCAACTGAGTACTTTGTGAGACATTTCAAGTGTGTGTAGGTAATAATAACGTAAACTGCATGTTTTATTTTGTGTGAGAATAAATGTTATTTTTTACCCGACTGCGCCAGAAGGAGCGCCATTATTGAGAAGATTTGAGTTGGTCGAGATTTTAGGACTCCCGATTGTTAGTCTATGTTATAACATAGTTCTAGACTTGTTTATTTCTATTTAGTTTTGCATTTTATAAATTAATCTTTGAATTATTGTCTAACAATGCCATCAAAATACCTTTATTTCTACAACGTACGTTTCACAACATTCGTAACAAACAATTGATAACCTGTATGAGTAAAGGGTACGCAGATCATAATGTGTTTGTATAATTAAACGGAGTTCCAAGCAAACGTCAGTTTAAATTGTTGGCAGATAGGCATCTGCCCTTTGATTACATTTCACTTGTCCACGATTTACTTCCGTTGAAATTGACGTTGAATTATTTTAATGAGTTATCTAAACATTTAATCTATTCACGTTATGAATTTAATAAAGTTCCAAGTTTGTGAGAAATTTAATGTTTAATTTGATAGCTAAACATGTACTTTTACTATACCTTATAAATATATTCTGTAGATACCCATGTATCTACCTCGCCTTGTTGTATTTATTTTACTGTCCGGTCTCAGGCATCTGATATTTGCAAATTAGAATGAATCACCAGCAAGTTGCAAAATTAAAAATAACATAGATAAAAAAAGATAGAAACTATTATCCCTTCCGACAGAATTTCCTAATTCTGTTAGGTATTTTATAACCAAGAAATAATAATTATCAGTATGTTCCACTGCTTCTATTATAAATAATTCTACGAATATACGTAGGTAGGTATTTATTATACGAATTCCAGCGCACATACCTAAATATATTTATAAAACTACGCAACACCTTAAAATAATCTTATCCTCCTTTCTTTCCTCCTAATATGGCCGTCTAAATGCACCTGCAAGTACTTTTTAAACTTTTGGAACTAATATTATAGACATACACGTCACGCAGACGCTACGCAGTCATCACGTCACTATCATAAATCCAAAAACACACGTTCAAATAACTTCAGCTATTCAACAAGTCTGTGGCTTTTCTCTTGTAAACATTGTTTCTTTTCTTTGCGTTCACAAAGGGTTTTCGTATATGTTGTAGTACGTACCTAT
This sequence comes from Abrostola tripartita, assembly GCA_905340225.1. NCBI lineage: Eukaryota > Metazoa > Arthropoda > Insecta > Lepidoptera > Noctuidae > Abrostola > Abrostola tripartita. Next base: position 4,970,328 of record HG996492.1, on the reverse strand, counting down.
AGAACCGTACCTTACGTCGGATCAAAGTATGTTTTACTTAAGCGTTCCTGTAATTACAGTTACAGGTGAGGTTGGACGTCAATCAACGAGCGGTTGGTAACGGAATCTTAGAGAATATTATACACATATCCCAGAAGGGTAACCAGAGGGTTTCCATTTGATATCAACCTGACTTCTTTTGCCTTATTCACTGTCGCCTCAATCTTCATACGTGCCATTCCGTTTAGGATACTTCAACTTATACCTACGCTCTGGTAGAGAATATAATAAATATAGTACCTAGTAGTAGACAACTCTAAGAAAAAGTGTATGTTAAACAAATATTCCAACTTCATGCCACTCCTAACAATTCCCAACCCTAGTCGCAGAATAAAATAAAGCTCGTAAAACAGAATTGATATTCAATGTGGAACATGCGAAATGGTACGTCCCACTTAGCGCTCTTCACCTAGACCTAGTAACTTGAAAATGATTACATTCTACGCGGCGTCGCGATCGATGCGTCGCGTTCATCCCGGCGTCACGCGATTTGTCGTGCGAAACCACGTTTTTTCATCGGATGAAAGCCCCTATTTATAAAAGTCTGGCGAATATTTTCAACGGACCGCTGGGTTAGCTGTTTTTGCTCTGCGTGCACTTGAGATGCATTTATTTCATGTTAATTGAAGATAGTGCTGCGCTGAAATATTTTTTCGTCTTTAATCCGCAATTAAAGTGTGCTTCAGTACCGCATTGTGAAAACGGCGAGTGTTATTCCGTTTTTATATTTATAAGTAGAAAATAATAAAGTTTTTATGATACTCAGGCAATATCTAGACAGATTTCTAAAGTATAAAAACTAAGTGACTATCATGGAACGACTTTGTGAAAGAAAACTAACGTTATTTTTCTCCAAAGAAAACCAATGTAATTGCAGTGAAAATAGGTACATAAAAATTTCATTTGTTATTAACCCTTATCTTACACTTAATGAAAACAAAGTTATCTTTTTTATTAGGCTTAATAAAAAGTTACTCAGCCTTGATTACACTACAAACAAAAATCACTTACCTACCTATTTGAACATGATACCTACTTATTTGTAAGATCATATAAATAAGTAGGCATGAACAAACCTATCGGAAAACATACACACAGCTTAATTTACTTTCTACAATTTCACTTCATATACGAGTAACACTTATCATATTACCTCCTTACATCCAAGTACAACATAACAGTTCACATCAAATAAATGTTGCCACAACGGAAATGAAGATTTGAAAAGCAGGTGTCCAAGGATTACAAGAAGATGGGGTCACGTCCGCACCACTGAAATGCGATGACAATGCAATCGTAGTGCAGTGTGTGCTAACGTATTTCACTCCCAACATAATCCACACTAATCGACTTTACAACGAGATGTGGGATTAGGCCGTGGTCGGCGGTAGAAATGTTCTTTACCCCTGTACTAAAACAATATTATTTGTGAGTGGTTTGTAGAGAAAAAAATGTCCATTGCAGAGGTAAAAAAATTGTATTTTTAAATAAAAATCTTGTGGAGAAAATAGTCACTAAAGTACATTTTTCGCTAAAGATTGAGAGGTCTATAATTCTTAAAGAATAAATGTTAGACAGCAAACATTTATTCTTTGTAGCTGTCGCATAAAAAGTTAGCAATGAGAGATCAAAGCAAACTAAACTAAACTGCATCACGCTAGAGATGTTCCCAAAACTGGTAATATGAGCTGGGATACGAACTTGCAACTTTTTCAATCGTAATGCACTAACTTGTTTCGGGCAAAATTTGAGTGTTTACGTTAGAACATTAACCGGATCCACGGAAAGTTTATCTTAATTAATCTTTTAAGCTATTTAGTCAAAGAGAAGTAAATTCCGTTGGCCGCTTTATTGAATTCTAAGTCCGGAAAGTTGGCTTAAATAAGAAAGCATCGATACCCGACGTCTGAGCTTCGCGGTAGTCTTTAAACGATTTCCTAACTTAATATAAAGTTACAAGATTGTCTAGCTGGAACTTCAGTGGATTTCAGATTTTTCAAAACAAGTTGGTGAATGTTGATATTTTTATTGATATATTAACTATTGGTTACATTATGTAAATAATTGTACAATATTAATGTAGTTTGCAAGTTTTGAAATAAGCAGCAAACAGTTTACAAAACTGCTGAGACCAGTTAACCCTAAGTTATTAAGAAGTAAGTACATAAAATTTATTCGTCATTTTACAGGAGTGTATAGTATTATTTGCTTAATTAATCGCAGCGCGCATAAAAATCCTTCAGACTCAGTTGGACTAATACAACTTTTATTTACTTTTTGTCAAAGCTAGATTTCTAATTTAGATGCAAATGTTCCTAAGTTTGGGCGCATGCTATACTCGGTTTTATGCGAGTACATTAGAGACGAGAATGCCACTGTAAATTTTATATTCGAATGAAAATCGTCGATTATTCATTCGAGTGTTCGTACGGCGAATTAGTCACGTAAATTACCATTGTAAATAGTCGTCGGAGGTAATAGCGAATATTGAATTATAGATGAAGTATTGGCACGAGATGAATCCAGTTTTTTTTTGTGTTGAAAACCCTGAGGGAAATTCCCGGCAGCGTTGCGGCTGCGAAGCCTTCAATTTATGCAGGGAGCCGCATTGGCGTCTATCTGGATGACAATCTTGACATACGGGAGGCGGATGAACAATGCAGTTTTGTTACATCGCTACGTACCTATACCACGGACATTTGCATTTTCGCAGACCATTTGAGTGACTGAAGTCTCGACGTTTATTAGCTACAGAAACATTTTCACGCAAACATCGCGCATCAAAAATATAAACTGTTTATTTAGAAATAAACGCTGAGGACCCCAAAGATTTAACAGAACATTATTCCAACGCTGCCCTTACATTTCTGAACTTTAAAATTTATTCCAAATTCATTACAACAACACCGAAATTATGGCTCAATCAAATCAACAAAACAGAGAATTTAAGCAAAACGGGATAGGGTGGCACAAATGGAAAATATGCCTGGTGTTTACGTTATAAACTCGGCCAATCACGTTGGTGCTGGCACAATGTGGGACTAAACGGCACGCCAACAAAAGAGCCGTAAAGAATGGGCCGCCGACACACTCACGCTAATAAAATAGTTCGGAGCAACAGGTCGCTGCGGCCCGCTCGCTTGCCAATACAATAGCAATAGTACCAACTATGAGTGTGTATCTGTGATTCCCTGTACCTCTTGCGAGTATAAAGCACTATAGATAGATGTGTTCCATATTGAATTGGTTGTGTCGTTTTCTATATGAATTGCGGCTTTTCAGGATATTAATATTGAGTAACTCTAATAAACATTAGAGTTTTCATCGAAAGCTCCGTTTTCTTAAACTGTCATAGGATTTCGACATCAATTTGACCTAATTAACTTTAAACATTTTGAGGGAAGTAAGTGCCTACAATTGGAATTGGAAAATCAGGGGAGGCCTTTGCCCAGCAGGGGAAAACAATATAGGCTAATGAAAAAAAAATAGTGCCTACAATGCATCAATACTTTTTTTTTGAACTTTGAAATTGCCTGACGATTTTATTATACGCCTTGTAATTATTAGGTTGTAATAATCTTTATATGAATATATTTAAACAAAAAGTAATCCCATCTCTCCTCAAAATAGCAAAAATCTACAAAAATCAGAACCAGAACCTGCTTTTAAACTTGTACTTTGTCAACCTATTCCAAACAGGAGCAGTATTTGGTTTCCAACGGAAAACTTGATACTACCTAATTTAGTACATAAATAAGACTATTAATAATAGCAACAATAGCCTATTACTCCTCTTTGGGCCGCTCTATCACGAGCCACGCGATCAAGGGCCCTTCACGTGCAAGCGGCATTGTTTTACTATCGGACGCACTCAACGGCCTTTAAGATAGGTTATATTTTGATTAAAAGCACTCGTCGAAGCTGTTCCATTGAAGCAATTGGTGCTTCAAATATGTTTGCAGTGTGCTTTAGAGCATGTAGAATGTTTACTTGTACTGAACAAATGAACGGTGCATGTTACTGTATGATTATTAAATAAAAGAGAGTGTATTTTGTATTGATTCTCGTTAATTTAACACTACAACTGAACCAAGCTAACCACAATCAACTAATGCAAGAAACAAGGTTGAGCACACAAGCAGCGGAACACAAACAATCTTGGTGAATTCCACCTGTACGTTAACTAAGGCTATTTACAGGACAGCAAGAAAGACGGTCGCATTGAGCTCCCTAATTCCCGGGTCGCGTGTACCTTGCGGTCTCACCACAGGATTTACAAGTTTTCTTCTATTGGTCCAAATGCTTATTTCTGTTAAGGTCCGCTACGACTTACACAACTTTCACTACCGTGTTTTCACAAAGTTAGCTTTCGCCAACCCTTTGATATTTTGTCGATTTGTGGTTTTCCTTCTTGTGCCAACTACCACAAGGAAATTCGCTTGTTGAATAAACTTATCCTTACAATATCCATTGTAACGTTTGGAACCCCTTTCAAACTATCTGATAACTATGTAGGGGATCAATAAAAACATTTATTTCGTGTTTTTTAGGTAGATCGGTCATTGCAATGTCAAGCGTAATAACAATTTGTTCTTGTGTAATGTAAGACGTGTGGCATAACTCCACAACTATAACACAAGATGAGAAGACATGCATTAATTTGCGGGCAAACAAAAGCGGACGATGTTTAACGTTCAACCGCAGCCGACAAAGAACAATCTATTAAACAAAACAGCGAGTACATTGGGTGGGAAAGCGGCAGTAAGTGAGGAGAGACAAAACTTGAGCCGGCGACTAATTAGCAATACAAACATGAATCAGAGGCTATTAGTTGTAATTGAATTGTCGCCGGCGGCGAAGTTGCCGTCGCGGCGAATTTAAATATCGCGCTTTACGAGGTTTTAGTACTTTTGCCCGCTGGATTATTATTACGTAACTTATAATTGCAACTAGCGCAGCTATTTTTGCCGTCGATTTAAGTTTGCACTTAACAAATATGATTGCTCTTGGTGCCAATTTATCGATAGGTATCGAACTTGAAAAGACAAGCATTAAAAAACCAAAATTTTGGAAAATATACAAAAATAATAGGAATTCTTACACAGCAATGAATTCCATGTTTAAATAATACCTATCCTTTATGCGAATTGTGAGTGAGCGCGGTTACCAAGTTTATAAAACGAGTATTTCCCAAACGCAAACATGTCATTCAATTCGAACATTGAATTTCAATACGGTCATTGTTTTCGGATCGGCTAATAAATATTCATAGCAAACAAATGACGCTAAATTACTGCGGCAACTTTGGCCGATTGGGAGCCCTTTAGGCCGCGAGTCCGCGACCATTTTTCACAGGAATTTTATAAAATAATCCTGTCGTTGCTCCGAGGAAATTATCTCCCCCATTGACTAACATTTTTCACGGCAAGTTTGACTTCAATCCATTACATTTTTGCCACTTTTATCTCAAAACCTTCACGACAAAGTTGGATTGTGTTAATTGGGAGGTTAGATACTTTTGTAACTACGTTTTTGTGAGTTTTGAGTGCTTTTTAAATTAATCATTACAGTCCGCGTTAAATAGTTTGCGGTTTTAGTGATGTTACAAACTATTATATATTTTAGGTTTGGTTGATTGCGTAAAACATTTTTAGTACGATTTTAGATACACTTGTATTATGGCAACCAAAATGTTTTGTAACATGCTCGCCCGCAGGTTTGCTCGATGCACTAAACAAGTAAAACTGACCTTATTTAGAGCATATTGCCAGTCGTTTTATTCGTGCAGCTTTTGGGTGAAGTATACGCAGAAGGCTTACAACGCTCTGCGCGTTCAATATAATAATGCGCTGAGGATGCTGTTGGGACTGCCTCGATGGTGTAGCGCGTCTGGCATGTTTGCGGAGAACAGAGTAGATGACTTCTATGCCATCATACGCAAGCGATGTGCATCCATGATGCGGCGATTCAGGGACAGTCCTAACAGTATACTAGCTACACTGGCAGACAAAATTGATGGGCCGTTTATTAGACACTGGGCAAGTAGACATGTGCGTCCTGATGTCCATGTCAATAATTGATAAATAAATATTAATAACTGTTTTCTACTAACATTAGGATAAGAAATTACTAACACATTTGTATGGATCTCTGGTCTGAAATAAAGAATTTATTATTATTATATTATTAATCAATTTTACTAACCTATATACGCCTACCTACTCTCAATTTCCATTATCAAATTACAATACACTTCGAAACTTAGTAATAGGACACTTAATAAGTTTAAGCATACGGGAACACTAATTATGTTACCCGCACTGGCCTATCTGTGCGCGTGCTAATTACTTCACATACGTCATACGGCTGTACGTTCCACGACGTCACATATCTAAGCCATCTTGCCCTTAATATTCTCGTATGGGTAAGTATAAATTACAACTCAAATCTCATTCCCGTGTACCAACATTTGAACTTTACTTATGGGCCCTGTTAACTCGTACTGATGTGCATTTTTAAGCAGGTTCAACCACGAACCGAGAATTGGTAATTTGATTTATAAATTTTTAAGATTTTTGAGATTGTGCCCGTGACGAAGGGGAATAGGCAATTTGATGCGTGAATTATTAAGACATTTTCACATTGTGCTTTTACCGTACGTATTTATAAATGAATTGGTAAATGTATTTAGGTAAAGGAAATTATTTTAGCCTCCATCATTTAGATACATTTTGTATTGTATACAAATTTTCCTAAACAGCAGCTTCCTTCATAAATGTAAAATAAACTCGACTAAAGCTTCACAAAGCAAGTTAATTTCGTAGTAGTAGGTTCTTCACACCACTTTCCAACGGAACTTACTTAAGAAAACGTTTAAAATGAGATGAACTAAACTCCGTCCTTACGCTAATTCCAAATACCTTACCATCATTCCCATTCAAATTACCAAATCGAATATGTCTCTAGAGAAATAAAATTTATCAGATAATGCTGGAAAGGCAGAAAACTTTGTTTTCACAGAAAATAACCTCTAGGCTTAATTTCACTTGTTCATTGTACGTTAGCGAAATGACCTTGATATTATAATACCATGCCTAGACAACATTACACAAGCAATTATTATCTGGCCCTTTGTTTGCGAAATTCGCGTGAAATTTCCATAATCTAAACGTAGGTTGTTCCATTTTTTATTTACGTAATTTGGATTTAATTTTGTAATGTAATGCGAACCATTGATTAATGTTTCTGCTTGTTTACGCGTTTAACATGGTTCCGACTTCCGAAAAGGGATTACTGTATGTAGCAAGCTTGATTCTAAGAAGCTTTTCTCTGTATTAAAAACGTTTTATCAGTATTTTTACACGTGATATCTTAAAATATCTCTAAAATAACTATGTACCATATAGTATTATTATTATCAATATACCAACATCTGTGAAAAGATTAATTGCTAAACATTTTGTTAGCAATGATCGTTGAACATCATTCATATTTGAAAAACTAACAGATTCTATTATGTCTTTCTTGCTTGTTGCATGTAAAAATTATATATCTCATATAATGAAAACTTCTTTGATTCTTGAATTGAAACTAGTGGAGTATTCGTCGGAAGATAAATTTTAGATATAAATTCTTAAAGGTACGCATAATTGTGTAAATAAAATGTTGTATGAGCTCCCAATTCCTTGACTCAGCTAAGAAGGGATTAAGTTGCTTGTCGCACGCGTTTAGATCCCTCAGACATTGCCATTGAAATTTACAAATTGAATCTTCCTTTAGAACCAAATGACGCGTTACGAGTCGTTGTGATTTACTTTGGTACAATTTATCCATATCACATAGGTACATATTAATTTTGGAAGCAAACACATGATTTTATATTTACCTACTACGTAATTATTTGCACGCAAAATCATAACATAGATAAGAAACTTACATACATAATAGTACCTAATTAATCGGTCGCTCCATGAAAATTTAAATATTCATTATTTTGTAATTCCACCTGTAAAATATTTTACTGTGAAACCCTATAAAAGAAACGCTGTCTTAAATATTCATTTTACGTAGATTGGTTGTGTCAAAAAACTTTTTCTATCTCAGAAATCGCTGATCGCTATTGAAAATCTTCGAGAATAAGGATAAAAAAGGAAATTGTCGCCTCCATCACTAAAACTATAAAGCTCCCATTTCCTAAATCATGAAGGAAACTTTGACCGATTGCCGTAAACTGATATAATATTTATCCTCAGATTGCTTTTCCCTAAAAAAAAGAATGGCAGCACATTGTTTGTTGTGGACAAACATTATTCCGGAATCGGATCGGTTCCAATAAGGTATTTCGAGAAACGTTCGCCACGAAATTGTAATTCGGTCGTTGGTAACACACCTTTGCTTGGTCTTATGAATCGTAAAAGAAACAAAAGGATGACGAGCTAATACGTACGTATACGTTACGTATGATAAAGCAAATCTTACCTTTCACATAAAATAATCAAAGGTATAACTTTAAAAGGATGTATAATTAGTACGTACATAATGTATGAATTGTAATTAAGTTGGAAAACTCATCGCAAACTTTATTCACATCGATGTATACAAGTTCTTAATATACAACGCTACATACTACATATACACGTATGTCTAAAACTTCATAGACAACTTTAGTAGTTAGTAAGGGGCATGTTTTCTACAAGCATAATGTGGTGCGGGGACGGCATAAGGCTGTCTGAGAGGTTGGTCCTTCGAGTCAGACTTTATCTGATCTAACCCCTGGATTAATTAACTTAAATGCAACAAGTCCGAGTTTGCGCTGCTCTCGAGATAGACTGTCGCGTGTTTTATTATGGAAGCAGCTGAATTAAGTAAGTAGAGTTACCCAGGATTATATTACGTTTCGTTATGGCTTCGAGACAGGATATTTGTATGCAAACTTTGCTAATAATTGCTTTTTGATGTGATAAAATGGAGACAATGTTAAGTGCAATTGAAGTCATATAAATGAATAAACTAAATAAATCTTCTTTTGCGTTTTATTGGCGTGTCGATGATGACAAATAAAATCAATGATATGCGATGGAATTAAATTGTTTGCTACAAAAACGTTTACGTTACGACTGGAAATTAATACAAAATATTGTAGACTGACTTATTACGCACAATAATAAAGTACTTTATATACCGTTTCTTGCAAAGGAGGTATATTTATTGTTTATGTATAAAGTATTTTAGGTACCTACTAGTAAAGCTGCAATACGCAGTACAACTAAAAATAGCAAGTACCTACAGAACTTGCTATTTTATAGGTACATGTACTTATCTGATGAAGATGGTTTCTTCTCTGTACAAAAGGGGATTTTGTCATTTAAAGGACCATAACAGACTCGGGCTTTTAATTAATATTTAATAAAACAAAAAAAAACATAATAAATAAGACAAATATTAAATAAGATTTTTAAATAATTATACATAATAAGAACATTTAGGTTCATATTCATAACTAACAGTAATTATTTTAACAGTACAGATAGCATTTTACGAAAAGGAACAATTAATTGGAAAGAGAAATCAGTGTCGTTGTATCGGATCCATCGGAGGGACCGACGACGTCCGTTATTGGGACTCTGGGTTCTATACTTCGAGATTCAAACTTTATTCGTACAAGCAAATTTATGCCTTATAGTATTGTAATAAGAGTGGGGTGTGTTGCGGCGATAAAGTTGTAAAGTTATACGGAAGCGGCCTAATGACGACATAGACTACAATAGCACGTGTAGCCCCTTGTTATTGGTATCTGACCTGACCGCTACGAGCGATTTGTCTAAATGAGATCCGTACCTCTCCTCCGATGCTTTGTTATTTTTTTTCGTACATGGCCCTTTGCTCGTGACGTATTGAGTTAGAACTGCTCGTTTTCCTTGATTTTACTTGATGTCTTAACTTTTTATTGCTGCTTTAAAATGACAGTCAAATGTTAAAGCTTTTATTACAGCGCGGTGTTATATAGCAAATAGTTTCTTAGTTTAAAATGTATGTCTGCATTTCAGGCGTTAGTTTCTCTTAATGGGTGGCAAACGGAGCTTGAGCAATGTAAAAGTTACAACTTGAAATAATTTTACACGATTTATAGTTAAAGTAAATGATGATGTTGCTCTAAAATTAGGTGATATATTAAAGAACCTTTACCTAAACATTAAACTATAATGAAATAACGCTGTTAAATGGTGAAGTTTAAGGAACGAATGCCGTTGGGCCTAGGTTGTGTGGGGTGACGTAATTTGAGTTCAATGTCGTTACACTTAGGGGCTAAAATAGCTTTACAGTTAACAGTTATAGGTACCTGCGTCCACCGCAACTACCGTAATCCCGTATACCGGCGATTAATCTTCGTTCCGGCTCTCACGAGGTGGTTTGTTGTGGGTAAATTTGTGGGGATGGCTACGATTTGCTGGCCATGGGCCCCGCGGGCCGAGTTCGTCATACATTAATCCTTTGTTGGTTTAATCGCCTCTTTTATCGATGCTAGATTATAGGCACGAGGCGACGTAAAGCCTGTACACTAAATTGATACCTAATGGATTCAAAGCCGACAATTATTACAGTGTAACGATATGTTGAATTTACATGTAGGCTAGTACCACATAAAGGATAGAATACTTTTGTTTGGTTTCTATGTTGACCGCGTAGTTATTGCATACAGACCTAAAAATGAATTAGCAGCACGAAAAATCAATAGCATCAAAAATACGTGCGATACGTGTGCGTGTGTTTATAATGTTTGATGACGGCTCTTGATACGTAAACATACACATTATCTGAGTATTGTTTTTTGGTAATTTGTTGTGTATCGTAGAGAAAGCACGAAGGGCGGGCATCGGTGTCACGTGACGACGCCCCGCCCGCCTAATGTTTCACTCGCGTTACTGTGACAACTTCTACCTTTTACCAAATTGTATTTTCGTGTTCGGCCGAGTTTTCCTTATAAATACTGTCATTAAGACAGCGACACCGTGACAGGTGCTAATGTTTGTGGAAGTATCGAACCCATTTGTAAATAATGTAAACAATATGTGTTATGACATTTACTGACAACTCGCGAGATTGACATAGATTTACACTTTACAATTCAACGCGCTTGTAAGGTGCCGCCAGAATGTAACATTACAATGATACGAGAAAAACTTATAATCCAATTTAATTCATGTAACAATATACACGAACGTTAAGTCCCATAAGTAGATTGATAAATTCTCAAGTAAATTATATAGCTCGATCCCATATGCTGGGGGTATTAAACGGATAAAGTATAAGCCCACGAATGATGTTAGATACGACTATAACGACAAGAACTTCCACGAATAAATTAGTGAGAGGGGAATTGTGGAGCGGGCAAAACGCTTGTTATCTCCATTCGCGATTTTACAGCTCCAAGGGAACAAAATCTTTGGAGTAATTATTCGAATTTGGAGTTTGAGGGGACGCTGAATAAAAAAAGGAATGACATTTTTACGCAGAAATGTTCGAGGCGAATTTATGTAAGTACTTACATACGATAGCGTCGAAATGTCAAAGTTAAAATTACGAGAGAAAAATATTACTCAGTGTAAATGTTTATCAGCGTCGGCGCTGAAAGGTGTCATTTAGCTTGTCCGATATCGCATCCGTAAAATATACATAGCTTACACCGGCGGCAAGTTTGAAATGAGCCCTAAAAGACGAGAGGAGGGTAGGCGCCCGAAGCGTCATTATGAGGCCCCACGTCATTTGTTTATTAAACATCCTGCGAGGTGGAACAGAATAATGGCACGGTAGACTTTGTCACGGCCGCTTTACCCTGAAATTAAATCGTAATGATGATGCGAACCTCACTCGCCGCCGTTTTCGGCTCCCCCGACCCACAGTTATTAAGTCCCGTGTCATCTTGAGGTCAAAATGAATAGGTTTTTTTAAAAGCCCACCCGGTATGACAACTGTCATAGTTATGAAAGGAATCGCGTTGAGTGGTCTACCGAGGTTACATAGAAAATGAAAAAATACGACGGTTTTTCATACTTTGTGAGCGACACAATTTGTAACGAAGTGGATATGTATGAACCGACCTTAATTTACTAATAGAAACCGAAGGATGAGTTACAAGAACCCTAAAGATGTTCTCAGAAGTATTAGAAAAGCCAGCCACATTTTATTTAGGTCTTCCGATCATTCAAAGAAGTTTTATTTGTATACTGTTTGTTTGGTTTACTCCACATTAGATTTGATTAAACTTTAACTTTAGGAAAATAATGTGAAAATAAGTTTCATTACCAACGCATATATTTCTTAGTGAAAGAAGACTTTGAAATAGGAAATTGAAATTATCAACAGGCCGTTAAGATTTATTTCGGCTTCAACGAAAGAATTTTAATTAAAAAGTTGTTAGAAATATTCGCAAAGAATATGTAATCTGTTGTTAGATTAATTATTTCATAATTGGCCGTTAACTGTGCCCGAATTAGATACTTTGAAACTTTTTACGACTTTACATACCTACGTCTAGGTATATTTAAAAGAAATTCTCGAAAACCTTTCAATTAAAAACGTGACCCAGACTGTCCTTATAGGTAATTAATTAATTAGTAACCAATGGCTTTTGTCAAAGAGTACCTATAGGTTAAATAGAAAGTCTTCTTTTGCTTATTAATTGTTCTTTGCTGAACTAACACCATAATCATATCCATATAACTACTTAGGATCTCTGACTAAACTTGTTACATCGCATCACAAGTTGGCATATAGCCACATATTATACTTTTCCGATCGTTCAAAGATCTACGAACTTCTGGTAACTTTATGATCAAGTTATGAGTGACACCGATATCCGATACCTTCCCGAGCATAAACCAGCTCAAACCTGACGCTTTTAACCGACCTCTCTTGGTTTTTGTAACGACAGGTAAAAAAAAAGAAAATGTTTTTATTGTTACACATACATACATTGTCATGCATTACAAAATTTGAGATAGCCCCAGTATTATTACAGGTAGCGTTTAGCTTACTGTTTTAGATGAGAATATCGAACGATACTTCTCTACTCCGTACAAAAATGTCTAGGTCTTTGTTCCTGTAATAAGTAATCCTAGTACTTAACTATACTATTTTTTAACTATGGCTTTTGGCAAGCTGCGATCACGTGATCATATATCACCAAATCAGGCCTAGTCACCGACTATTGATCCTTTCTGCGTGTTCGAAACAGTTGTAATTAAAATTTTATGTGACTTCCAAAACAATTTAAAAGCACCTTCTGCAAATTTAGTACTAATACAAAAATATATTACAATAAAAAGTTTTAAAGTCACTATGAACTCGAGGTTTAATTAATTTGTAATTTAATGGAGAAATTATGTTGGAAAGTATTTAAAGGCGTCGTTAACCTTATATTTTAGTTTGGCAGCGTTACTTAATGGTACTAGGGCATTATGAGTTAATGACATTAATATAATAATCCATGCGGGCCTTTATTAACGCGGTAAAAATAGAATATTACTACGTTAATAAAGTGCAGGCCCTAATCTGCGTTAAAACGGTTTTCATGACGCGCGAGAGTAAAACCAAAATAGATTGACGCTTAATGGAAAATATATGCGGAAATTGGTTGCCAATTCATATGCCTCGTTGAGTGGACAAATAAGAGCAAACATTATAGAAAAAAGTAATTTAAAAAATGTTTTTGTTGCCTATTGGACACTATATTTTTATAGGTGTCCTTAATTAAAAAGTTTTGAAGTATGAATCAGCTAACTACGTTTTTGACAGCTTGTGTCAGCCGGTTTAAACTAAAAATACATTCATTAAAGTTTATCGTCATATTTGTTTTAAAGCCTATAACTTCGTGAACTTGGAAATCTAGTCAACCATTTAAGGGAAGCTTTACTTCTAAGCCTAACTGCATCTTTCTTCAAAAAGAAAAATAGGTTGACGTACCCTACTCGTCCGCGCCAATTATACTGGCGATGCATGCAAAACGGCTCGAATCAGATTCTCTAGTGCCGACCTGTGTCAGCAAGTTGGAGCACAAACATAAATCTACAACAACCCCCTCTAGGGAATAAGTGTGGAGTAATTTGCGAGCACACGAGCTTACTTCGTCGCGAACATTAACTATTAAATTCGTTGCATATTAAACTACAACCTTAGTGCTGTAATCCAGACCCACCTGAACGTTAGGTTCTCGCGAGGCTCTTCAATGCGTCTCATATAACTTTTGAGTTTTGGGCTTAACTGAACTGCTGTCGATATTGAAACGTGGAGCCGTTTGATGGAATACTATATGTTAGAGAACTTATATAGGTAAGTAAATTGTATGTACGATTAGACGTTTACCATTCTATGTTTGCCAGTTGTCATAGCTGAAGAAAACAGTTTTTAATCCACACCGTAACACGTGTCAGTATATACGAAATAACAAATTGAAATCAAGAAACAATGAGATGAACCATCGTCGTCGTGACGTCAAGGGTGCTAATCTCAGGTGATTCGAATGTTCTCAAAGAAAGCAGAAGTTATGTCGAAAAATACCCTCTTTGTTTCCGACAGGGAACAGGCCCACTCTGTTCTGGTCGAGAGTACGGAACCCCACTTGACACGCTTCATTTTTACCTTTTCTTTAAATTGAAACTGGAGCGAGGGTGCTCTTTCTATGCGCCGTGTATCAGCCTTCATTATGAATTAACAAGATTTTTCTGAACATTATTTTATATTTTAAACTCCCCTCAGTTAATGCTGCTTTAAAATGCTACACTAACCTGCGAGTCGTGTGTGAGTAATGTTTGAAGTGTACAAAACAAGTTGCTTAACACTTACCAAATGGTTACTGACCGAAGAAACCTATATTATTACCGGAATCAGATATTAAGTAAGCATTCGCATGTCAGGATATTAAAACGATTATGTAAGACTCACAGGGTAGCATGTTTCGTGTGATTCTTGTAATCAGAACCGTTGTAAGAGCGGTGTTGAGTAAATTATCGTGATATTTCCCATAAAATTTCCCATGTTGGTGGATATACTACATGCACCGAGAACAACTTTTCCCATCGGGTGCGGTGCACTGCGGCCGTGGCAATGCACTTTCGCTGACCCCTTGCCTCCTCCCACGGCGAGCTTCTCGCTCACTCTCCCAACTTTCTTCGTCGGTCGGCTCGCTCGCACGCGGTTGCGCCCGCGCTTCCCGGGTACCGAGGTAATAACATGACGCGGTACGCCGCCGTGTGGAACGGGTTCTGTCGATGACTTCGACGATTATTTGTATGAAAGACAATGGTCAGCGTGTATGCGTTTAAGAGGTTGTCTTTAGATGCAGAGATACAGGTAGATACTAAATTGTAGATGTGTTAGCGTTAATTAAAAGCGGCGCTGTAATTTTTAATAATTAAAACTACATAAAGTGTTGTTAGTTGCTGGTAAATTAAGGATATTACGAAACTGCATTAAGTTCTGATCATTATCATATTAAGGTACCTACTTACATGTTTATAATAGGTACGCAAGACATGATAACTAATGTAGACCTGAATCTCGATGCTACAATATTAATTTTGTAAGTATAATATGCAAGCGATTGAATACTTGGATTCAGTCCCAGTAAGTGGAATAACTTTCTTGGTTACGAGTGTCTCGGCTGCCTTTGTTAACGCCCTATACAGTTACGCTTATCTAGTTGCATTCCAGGTGAATGATCTTCGCACACGATATTCTTAAAGTTTAAGTCTCGAGACGACAAACCTCGCAGACGTCAGACTGTATAATATACCGGTACTTACTCCATGCCTGCGTTTTGAACAGTATTTATTTCTCAGTAATTTCATGCTTCAAATGTGGAATAATGGTGCAGTATCACCAGCACGAGTCAAGGTACGGATTACGTGGGAGAGCACTGGAATGGTGCTGCAGTTTGCGAGAGATGTAAGTGTGCAATCCGGCGCCACTGATATTTCGACTTTATCTATCAAAAATTTAGGACGACATTCGTTAGTATCACACTCGAGGGGACGTCGTTCTAGGCTTGCGAGCATATCGCCTAACGTGGCTCCAAACGATCTAAACGTGATGTCACAGTTGCTGTATTTTGAGACGTAGGACGTCTGGATTTGAGTGCACATTCGATCGTATGAACATTAGCAGTACGAGGGAATGCGTCTGGCAACATTCCATCGCACAATGAGTAATTTAAAAATTCAAAAACTCGTCGAGGCTCAGCGTGCGCGAGGTGAGGCGATCCAACGAGTGCCGCTCTGCAATTGAGACTGTTATCTGCCTGCATTCTGCTACACAACGTACATACATACATACGAGGGAATAAACCGCGCCGCTGAATAACACGGTTACCTAAATATAAGCTCAGCAATCGAAACGTACGCTGCAATCGAATAGAAACGAATCGAAATTGTAACTACAAATAAAGCTGGGCGATTCGTTACAATATAACTTCATCTCTTATTCCGTGAACATTCGAATAGAAGCAGATCAGCGCGCTGCACCGGAAGGGTTTCTTGAATCTAATATCGGATGGAACTAAAAAGAAACGGGATGGTTGTACGTGAAACGCGATCTCATTGCTAATTGGTAAACATACGGCGAACAAAAGGCGCGCGATCGTCCGAAGCTAGCTCTACTATTTTTAAATGAAATTCTTTCCACTCATATATTCCCAAGTACAATTACATCGTAGTCCAGTTACGTTGGTTTTTGGAATTCCCAAACAGGTTGTAGAATTTGATTGCAATTTAATTATTCAGCATTCATCCGATGCATATCATCCTACATGCCGATTTTACCGAAGTGTTGTCATATTTCAATCACAACAAATGAGATTCCTGCACGATCTGTGTACATGTTTCAGTACTTACTTATAATTTTTACACATGATAATATATATCTATAGAAGTAAACAATTCATAGGGTTATTTTAGTGCACTTTATTTTATGAATGAATAAGTTGCAGTTTTAAAATGTAAAATATTAAATTAAAATATATATATTTTTTAATAAAATAGCAACTTTTTTGCATCAAATATAAGTAACAAGCTATATGAAAACTATAAATGATATAATTACAGTTATTAGTAATTATAAACTCGAGGTGTACGAACGAATCTTGAGACTTAACCAGCTCGAAAATGGTTCATCATTAACAAGATAAACCTGGACCTAATATTATTTACAGCAGAGTTTAAAATAGCTTGATTGCAGCCGTTTAATTTCCTCGAGACGGATGAGTTTAGTGGGAACTTGAACCTTAGTGGGTGGTTTTTAAGTTTCAATGTAGCGAGACTTAAAAAATGGTGGAATTGCTGCAGGGAATATTGGACACTGAATCAGTACACGAGAGTTTAAATTCATTGGAGTAACATTTGAAGTTTTTAGCCGACGGGTGCAATGGGAACATGTTAGAGTGAGGTGGTAAAAACTCGGCCGTAATTAGTCTTTGGATCCGAACCGTGAACAGATGCGAGGAGGGGCGAGCGGGGGGGCAGAGGGCTGAGTGGCCACGGAGGGCCGATGCGTCCGACTCTGACTGCTGAATTACGTTTTTCGATGGCTACGAGAAATACTCCCGCAATGATTTGGATTTTATTTAGATGGATGAATAGCTTAATCGTATAAACAACCACTGTAAAAACATTGTTTTGATGCATTATTTTTTCTTTCATTTTTAACACATCAAATACAACAAAGTTAATAAAACTAACCTAATACCGCCACCCAAAACTTAAATGCAACGCAGATTTACATGGTGCTAGTAAATTATACGCACATCTTTATACATAGGTACGTACGTATGTGCATAGCCTCATCATTATACTGAAGTAAAGCTACACAAAAACCAAGTTTAGATAGGCGCAGTGCAGCCAGATACTCCACACAAATTACCTACGCAATTTACGAATCAAGTAATTACGTACGGTCTATATTAATAAAAAAAATCGACGCGGCTGCAACTCTAACGCTCTTTATATTTATTAAGCTCCGCCAATACAGAAAGAAAGCATAAACTTTTTACTAATATTAATCTTTTTTACTGCCAACTTCTTTCTCATAAACAACAAACGTAATAAAATATTTTTACAACACTACTCCGAATGATTCCCCAGCAATAATTCATGCTACGTAACATTTCAGGAAATGTCGGTACATCATATTCGAATCAAACTACAATTCTTGGTAACGCAATATTAAGTCTATTCCGGAAAAATAAGCGTACTGAAATTGGATTAAAAAGTCAAATAAAAAAAATACGCAAGTGTAGGAGTCCGCAGAAAAAAACGCGGATAACTTTTAGCGAAGTACGACTCTCGCTTTGATACTTCTACAAGTATGAAAAAGTCTTGTTGATTAGCTCTTGGAGTTTTTATTTCGACGTATCTTTTACTTTTTTCGTCTTATTACGATTTTGAACAACTTTCGTGGTCCTTCAAGTTTTATAAAATAATATTAGGGAAACAAATTTGCTAACAAATAGACGATTCACTTGGACATTTGCTTACATATTTCCTGGTAACTGAGTGAGTGCTTCAAACGAAACGAATTTTAAACAGGGACATTTAGTTTGAGAAACAAAAAAATTGGGACCATGCTATGTATTTCGACATCACTTAAATAGGGCACTGAACTTGATTTCCTAAGGAGTCCGCTGATAGCATAAATACTAAAAATACATTCCACAACCCAGTTTACGTAACCAACGAAACTACCACCTAGTACTAATCCATCACCTGAGGCTGTTTCGTAACAAGCAAAAAATTTACAGTTCTACATTTAATGAAATATTGCCAATAATACAGCGTGTTCACTGTTCACATGGAGCTATTTAACTATTTTGAATGATCAAATAGGCGTGATGTGAGCAGGGCCAGTGTGAACACGATAACTTTTGAAATAGACTCACCGTATCGGACGCTGTGTAGCGCCCGCTGCTGCACTCAAGTAGTGAAGATTCACTCACCTGCAAACAAAAGAGAAATATTGTTACAGCTAGTTCGTATACAGCGATTCCTGGTACATTTCGCGCGCAAAACAATCGCAATGATTCCATGGAATTCTATGGGGTACTATGGGTTAAATCGCACGGTGCCGAGGAATCTCTTTGTGAGTATTATGTTTTTTGGTAGGACTACGAGAAATTCAAGCAGTTCTTGTTTTGTATTCTACTTTAAGTTTTATTTTTGAATTAAACATGTATTTATAATTTAAGATAATATACAATACGAGCCATAATGTGAGGTCCAAATCCTGTGTGAAGATGAACTCGGAGAAACAATTGGGTTTAATGTCCTGAAGGTTTCAATGTAACTAAAAACCCTTGAAATAAAGTCGATTAAAAAGGCGCCTACGTGACATGACTTGTCAAAATGACAGGTTCGTCCAGAAATTGAACATTGATTTTTATAATCATTATACCTAATATAAAAAAGTAAATACTTCGTTACGTAATTACCATTTTTTTTCTTCCTTTCAGAGCTAAAAAAAACAATAAATCAAAAATATTGTCTTTACATGATTTATACTTATTAAAAACGTTTATGTCTGGTCCTGTAAATAGTTGTGTCAGTGATGTGTCAGTATGTCTGACTTTAGCTGATCACTGAGTTGTGTTCATAATTTAAATATTCATACTCTTTTATCTATGATAATACTACGAGATAATAAATACTTTTTCGATTTGATATTGATAGATTCGAAATTAAGATTCAAACACCTATTTCTAAGTGTTTTCTAAATAATTGCTACGTGATATTTCTTTACAGTTAGAGAGTCTTAAAGATTAGCATACGTGTTACTTTTAATATGAAACACTGTACATTTTCCAACCTAGCGCGTCTAGTGAACATTTCGTTCATTTTCGACAGAACATAAGACTGCAATTGCAAACTAAAAGCTGTTTACAGTCCTTTGTACTCTTCCTTGTGTCTTCAGATTCAGTGAACTGATTCTAATCGGATGTTTTTCCTATCTTTTGCTTGTTTTTGTTGCTCAAGGGCTTGAGAGTAGGCGTCTGGGATTTTATTAGCAATGAATTACTGGATGTTTTCGTTTATTTAGGAGAGATTTTTCAATCTGTTCTTGTGTATATCATTGGTCTAGGTATATCAATATTAACTCAGTAAAATTTTGGAAAATTATTTAAAATGAAAAAAGATTGGCTACGACATTTTAGTGCTAAATCTTAGACTCTTGGCTTAGACATCAAACAACCGCGTGAGAGTGCAAGTACGTTAAAAACAAACAATAGAAAATACATTTTTCTATTGTTTGTTTTTAGTAACAAGTTAGCACTTCATTACTTATTAACTGCAATACCAATTTGAAGCATCGTATATTAAATTGTGCACTGTATACAAAGACCGTTGCGTTCGTAACGTTGTTCTGTTCAGTCATAGGGGTGGCGTCCACAATCTCCGCTTAACTTCATTATGAGAGCGAATTGCTAAACGTTCCCATTGTTGACCACGAGCCCCGGGTTTAACGGGTGGTTAGTCATGCAAATAGACATCAACTAGAAACAAGCTCTTGGGGATTCGGCGAATGCGTCCCGATGTTTTGGTCTTCGTCTGCGAGACGCCGAGAAATTGAATGAATTGAATCAGTTTACGTGGTTTAGTTTATTTTAAAGTAACGGGCTTAGGGACGGTCAAGTTGGGACGGGAATACGGGATACTTGTTTGGTTGCGCAGATTTGGGCTAATTCTGTATGCTAGGGATTTCAAAGCTTATTATCAGGACATGACATAGTCGTAGGTTATTATTTTTGTTCTATTTTGAGCTTTAATGTTGCTGTTGGTTCAAACATTTTATTCGTAATAACACCAACATTAGGTTTCATGAAAACAATTTCAACAATTTCCGAAACAATTTCAGTAACTCATTTACAATAGTGTGGTGGTTAATCAATTCAATTTAACACACGATATTTCACATTAGTTGTTAGTGGCCATAAACATTAAGTAAACAACTGTTACTGTTTACCTACAATAACATATTACCGATCGTTTTCCGTTCGCCGTTCAATTTCCGCGCACCTATTAGTTTGTACTTAACTAACCCGAATCTAAACAGCTATTGTATTGAAAACTGAAAGTCGATCAAACGAGGGACCAGTTTAAAGGCCGAAATGATTTTCCGCTAATAAACGTTTAGCGCACAAAGGATGGTAATGGAGAATGGATTATGGATCTCCGTTATTAATGCTGCTCCAATGTAGCCGAGCATAGAAACTCGATAGTACGAATAATAGTGATGCGACAAACGACCATCGCTCCGATTGTTTCGCTTCACTATTGAACAGCTCCATTATGACGTATTAACTGCTACGATAATACACTTTAGAGGAACATTCACGATTAGATTCCAAATGATCCGGGATCGTGGATAGGTCGTAATAATAGAAACGGGAAACAAAGGATATTCGATGTTTTGAATACTGCAGTTTTATTGAAATCCGCACAATAGGAGAAAAATATGTGAATATTTACTCTCTATATAAATACATTCTACGAATTCCTTTCATGTAAAAATTCTTGCTACGTTGAAAATGCATGATTGGAAAAATACAGGAGGCTTAAAGTTGGTTACAATGAAGTGGTATTTTTGGTAGACGTGTAAATACTCCCAAATTATTATCGGAACTCAATAATACTACTGAAATATTCGAGCGAAAATGGCTTAATTTTAACTCGTGAAATTGCTTTGTTGCGAGTTTTAATCTAGATATTATTTTAAATTTAATAGATACAAATACAACATTTTCAATTTGGTCATAAAAGCGATATAACCGATGCCTCAAGAGGCGTTAGGTACAAATAAAATGGAAATTAAGACTATTTCAATTGACTTGTTACGATACTATATTTGTGGAATATGGTACAGTAAAACACTTCCTTTATTCATAAAAACATATCTTATATAAATAACAGGAGTCAATGAGGTAACATGCCACTTATTATCAGTGTAAGCAAGCCCAACTGTCGTGTTATACGCTACGCCGAGCGTGTTAGCCTCACGCACTTCCGAACAGTATTGATATTGTTACTTTTCCTACATTTGTGGTTCTTATATGGAACCTAATGATGCGGATAAATGGATGGATCCTTAAGTAAACCTCAATAGAATAGAAAGAAAATAATACGGATTTAAACGATATATTTTTAATCAAAATTAGTTGTCCTAAGAATTAGTTAAGATAGCTATGAATACCTAAATATTGATGAACTTCAGACTAAAGTTTGAAACTACTCCATAGTAGTGCCTATGCAGAGAGTATAAAACGTTTAAGAGAAAAAAAAAAAAAAGTAAACTTCTGATTGCTGTCGGCTGGTAACGTGCCCATAAAATTGGTAAATAATATGTAATTTGTTCAAATGTTTAATTTCTATGTAAATAAAGTTCTGTTGTATATCACGCCATGCCTAATCGCGTACAAACCAACAAATGTTTTAAGAAAAGTTTATGTTTTTAAGCATTTAGACGAATTATTCTGATTATTAAGAGTAAAGAAGACTTGAAGCTTAGCTATATAAACCTAGCAGCATTTTAACAGGACAACAGATAAGTAACGTTTAAACGCAAAGAAATAAGGATTTCGTAAGGTAACGCCATGTTTTTTCAACGTCAGTGAGAGCACGTGTTGTCAGTTACGCGCTACGCCGAGCGTGGGCTAAGCTCAACGAATCACACTCGCGAAGTGACTCCATATTGACATTTACATGGATTCTTATGGTCGATTTTTTGTGAATTTGACTTTAAATTACCGGACATGGATTTTAGTGCTTCGTCCGAAACGACAGGCATGAAAAATTAATGGCATTTGTTCATATTGCACCGTCCACAGGCCCCGCGTTCAGCCATTTTTCCTTTACGTGCACTGTGTCCATCAACAATACGTACGCTCCCCCCTGCCGCCACTTTACACCCGCTTAATGTTGCTAGGTTAGGAATGGCAGTTACTACTTCCGGGGTAAATGACGATGTTTTGGGTATTGTTAATTTATGATTTCTATAAGAGGTTATATATATTTTTAATTTAAAAAAGGTATATTATAATGCAATAGTTTTAAATTCTACCAATAAACATGATATGACATTACGCCTGTATTTTTCTCGAATGGGTATTCTTATAAACTGTATTTCTAAAAGGTATTAGGTATATTGTATACCCTCATTTCGTAATTTATGTTATAGGTCCTGGGACCAATAGGACAAATAAATGTAGGTGAGGTCAATACATTAAATAATATTAATAGCTTAATGCATACACGAAGTACAGTCGTGTAATAGGGGGGCGAGCCTATTGGCATGGACTAGATACAATTCTAGACTCCGTATTGCTATCCAATGACACTGCTCAAACTGGTAATCAAACTCAACATCTAACGCAAACAAAAACATAGTTCGTTCTCCTTTTAGAAATTTGTGCAAAAATGAGTTAATAAAAAATCGTGGGGTAAAATCTCAACCAAATACTTGCAACACTGACAAAATGGACGCTTGGTTTTATTTAACAATCACTACAATTAAAATTATTCAATATTTCAATAAAAGGACATATTTATGTGAAATGTACAAATTAAATATAATCCTAACATATTTTTGTATAATTCCGTCCGCAGTTTTGCACATTTGCATTACGCAGCTCGGCATAATTGAATTAAATGTGCAGCGTGTAAAACGTTCCAGCGATGCGCGCGATCTTTGTGAACTAAATGTCAAATCGTTCAAATACCCTACTTCGGCGTAATTGGTGTGGTGTCATTTTTGTGTGCGTTCACGGCTTCTGGTTTGTTCTGTATTCTGAGGCACCGTCGATAAAATTATATCAAATAAACAATACTTACCTACTATCGTTAGTTATATTATTTCTAATAGACATGAATAGACCTACAGGTAAACAAAAAATGCAATTTTTTATATCAATTACATTATGGGAGCCCATTTTGTCTTTCAGCATTGAAAACTCAACATAAAATCAGATGAAACAACCCAGTGCGTTTGTTTTGTAGCGTCAAATAAACGCATACCTACAACCTTACGTTCTTCAAACTAACGCAATTCGCGCTCTAAGCTAATTTAGTTTCATTTAAAATATCTTCATAACAATTTTAATTCCATAGCAACATGAACTTCAAAGTTCTCTAACAAAGTACGTACGTCAGTCATAAAATAACGTAAGAAAATCCTCCATTTCGGAGCCTTCATCGGAGTTGCCCGGGGCTGATCACAAGTTAATGCAGGTGAACTTGTTGCACCGTCATGTCTAAAACTTAACCGTGCCTTAACTCATTACACCGACCGACCCATGTTTGCTTTGTAAATGTAAGATGAAGTTTGAGAATTTCGTAGGTGAGGGTAATGTCGGTAAGCAGTTTTACATGTGTTTTCTTTTTCTATATTACCTCTAATGGCTTGATACTAAGTTTCCTCCCAGCATGGCTCGTGAACTTTACTGTACATGCCACGTTTGCAGAATTTACAGTGATTTACGTAATTATCTAGTTATTACCTACAATACATGAATCAGATTTTTACAATAACTTAACAAATTTTATTACTAGATTTACTTTATCTTTTTAATTTCTGTTATACCTAATACAGCAATATTATCTCACTTGATTATCTTATTCAGTTATCATTCCAAAGCTAAAGTTGTTACTCTACTGTATTTTTAAATTATGTTTGTGTAATCCCAGGTGAATATACAGTATTAATCCTGAACAGAGCTTAATTTCATCAAATAACTAACTTTATCAGACTGAAATACATATCTAACTTTGCCGTCCCGCAATGTTAATAATTCCAATAAACGCGCTCAAACAAATATGACGAAACAAAACAGCTGAATAGCGAAACCGTAGACTCGGAGTCACCTCCTGTTCGGTTCATTACCCAGTCGACGTCGACTTACGTCATGCAATGTTCAAAACTTAATAAAGTTTAAACAATACCCGGGAAGATGCGTTGTCAGAACTTCTAAAACTTGAAGTGAAACAGGCAACCGGCGGAGTAAGGCCCTATTAAGATACACAATGTGTCTAATGTTTAATAACATACCTTCGCAATATGCGTGAATGTATACTCGAGTAACTCACATAGTAACTCAAGCCTAAGCTTTTACTACAAAATACTTTGACCGACAAAAGTACTTCTTTACTTACTTTGAAGGTATGCTCTACTGAATAGTTTCACAACAAAGAGACGCTTTCAATTTCATTAAACATGACAACAGAAAAGATCAGATGGAAGTAATCACAGAACTGCTACGAATTAGTTTCCACATGTTCAAAGACGACATTCCAAGGTTAGGAAATGTTAGAGGTGGTTCAAAATTGAGGTCCTTCGGTGACGTTGGCGCCAATCCTCCTCCCCTTTGATCACGGAATACTTGGCGACTTCTGTCGCCAATTTAAAAAACTTGGCTTTGTTCGTGCGAGTTGTTTGACCACTTCTTTCTTTGTTTGAATGGGAGAAGGCAGCCAGTATTTGAGACGGTAAATTAGGAAACATTTTGATTGGCGAGTCACACGACACCAATAAACTTTTGGGTCTTGTTTCGGCACAAACCTTTTAAAGAAATTACATGTTTCACGCTTCTTCCTTCTGCTTTAAACGGTTTCATTTATTTCATAATTCCTTCTAAATTAATATAAGTACAGAATGTGTTAAAGCTCCTCAATTTTCCAGTAAGACTACACTACATTATTATCTTTCCTTATAATGTGAAACATTTTTAAATTGGCCCATAAAGCGAAGCCTTACCGAGCCAACATGGGCAGGCAGGAGAAAATTTAATAAAGTAACGTCTATTTTATCATGAATTATTCTGAAAAGTATGTTTTGAAATTTTCAAATTAATTTGCGATGTCTCAGCATGGAATGTGAAATACCAACACCTAAAGCGCTGTAGGTAATGTGAACACGGACGTCGGCTAGTAAGGAAATGAATCCCGAAATAACTAAGGGACGTAAAATTACAACACGTTGGCCTGTTCGGCGTACACCACACGTGTTCAATGCTATGCGTACCACGCGGCTAGTAAATAAACAAACAGGAAATATTACATTATCTATAATTAAACAGCCTAGCATTTACTTTGATTTAAATATTAAGGTATTAAACATAGTTTTATAGGTTGTTCGTTTTTAAATGTTTCTTTGATGGCCGCTATAAAAAGAATATGCAATGTGAACGACACTAAAAATGAATACATGAATAAAGCCATGTGTGTACCTACATAGTAGTTTTATTGGTTTCTGAGCATTTATCTTTATTAATCTTTAGTGTGCCTTTGCGAACTTTCGAAGCACCGTAATCTCATCCATTCAAAACACGTCGAGTGTTTATTAACATATCGACCATAAAGCGGACAGGCGCGAATCTGTGTCGATTTTTTCCGACTTTCCGGTGCAGACGGCTATTCATCGAGCCTTTTTTGCTATCGCTTCACTGCCTGCCTATTTTCCTGAAAATAAAAACGATCGATGATGTTTACACAGAAATGCATGTACAGCCTGCATACTTACATCCTTTTTGAGATAGGCTCTCTTTAATGGAATACCTGCGCTATGAAGTAATGAACGGAGGGATCAGAAACGCAGTATATAAATACGTGGAACAAATGTGTAACTGAAATAATGAACTTTGAAACTTAGTCAATATATTTAGATTAGTGATGGAGCTATAAAATAATATTATGTAACTACTAAGAAACATACTAGGTAAAAAAAAATATTGTCTAGTACAACAACAGCGAAGGGGTAGGCAGAGATATAGTACACCCTACACCCACAATTCACCAGTTAAATTATAGGGCCTAGGGGGCGAGCCTATTGCCATCAAGCGGGAAAAAATCCAGACTCCGTGCGTTGAGAATTACTTAATAGAAAAACCCTATAACACTCCCGACCCGGGATTCCAACCCAGAAGCAAGTGCACAGCAGACTTGCATAACGGCCACTAGACCAACAACTCAACGAGGCAGTCTTGTCTAGTCTTAAAAGTCAACTCATAAATAAGTATTACTCAGAAAAGAACGAATGATCTATACCGTAGATGTTATATAAATAACATCACAGAATAAATAAACGCAAAGGAGTTAAAATATGACAACGAATCGATAGGAATGAATAACATTGCCATACGATTTCAATGTTTGTGTTCGCGTGTGTTTGTTTAGCATACAGAGGTATGAGACGCCGACGGATTCACAGTATCCGCGCAGTCTAGTCCCGCAAACACAAGAAAATGAAAATAAATAAAAATCTCACTTACAACGTTTTGCGACACAGAAAAATGAATCTGTCTAAACGCAAAAGGGGACAAAAGATTAATTGAAAATCGATATAGGGACATACCTTTGCGAATCTATCAAAATACATTCAGTTCGCTTTCAAACGATAACGTTGGACTGAATTATACTGTCAGTCATGATTAATGCGGACTTATGACATGCTATATTGACTCCTCGCCATAAAGCTGACGATGCAAATAAAATAAAGGCCGCTAATAATTGCCAGCACAGTCTACGATATACAACCAAACAAATATTTCGATAGGTAGCTAAAAAGCCAAATAATTTTAATGCGATTGCTTTGTAAATGGTTATTTTTATTTAGTACGAAGCGTTTATTTCTCTGAGTGTGAAATAGCTTCTTCAAAGATGAAAACTGCGCGATAAACCTTATGATACTGCAGTAATTGCCGAGTGCACTGCTAAGCTATAATAATATCCCTCACTAGATACTTATCTTAAGTAAAGGAATTGTATATATGATTATGAAGTCCATAAAAGTAATTTTAGTGCCCAGCATGCTTCTGCTACGGTACGTTACCTTTTGCTATTGTACCTATTCATTTATTGCTTTCAGTAGTACATAAATAAACATATTATTAGATATGTCTTTTAATCGTAATAAATAGAAAAAATATTGTTTAATATGCAATATAAATATTGCAGGGCAAGTCCACAAAAATTATTTCCTAAAGGGACCGTCATAATCATCAGAAAGTCTGGAAAAGAAGCCCTTTAAAAGATCGGTCGTGATCAAAATGATTTTGACAAAGTAAAAGATTCAGAAAAAAAAGATTCAAGATAGTAGGTACTTCGATACAATAAAATATTTTTCGTACACAAATAAATGCATGTAGCGTATCAATTAGTTAAATATTACCTTTTTATATAAATTCGAAGCCATTAATAGCACTGGTTTATTTGAAAACCATTAGCGGCCCGAACGGATACGGTTTGAATCAACGATAAAATGAATGGCTGTCTTTCACAAAAGCCCGCGATACGGGTCGGATGTGAAATAAAATTATAAAATTTACTTTCTGAAGGAAAATATACATTTATATGTGATCGGTGCTTGAGGAATGATTAACAATAAATAATGATATAAATTATGACACAAAACAAGACTTGAAAAATAGGTTAATTTATACATAAAATAAAAATCTTAATTATTTTTTAATTACTAATTTTAAGTTAAAAAGCTATGACATACAAAAATACATATTCTGTTTGTGTACCTATAAGTTACGACAAAATATGGACTTGAAGAAAAAAAAAACAGTTATTGAACATACACGAAATCTAGGGGCTTCCTCCCTGAGTCAATCGCAATCAAAGGAGTTTTGAGAGTGTAAGAACTGCTCAGCAAAACTTAACAAGACTGAACATTAAAGCATTTAATCAAAGTTTGCAACCGTTAAAATGGCTGAGTTCCGAGTGTTTTATCTTAGTCAACATCAAAAAGTATTAAGAAAGCTGCCAATGGTAGGTACCAAAAACTTAAATAAAACTCCAAATTACCTATTAGATGCAATATATAGACTTAGCTTGGTTAATACTGATGTGTATCAGCATTCAATTACGTTAATTGAGAGTCAGCAAAGCACATAAACAATAAACAAACTTAAAACTGCTTGCCAGTTTAAAAATACCGCGTTACAAGCACAGTTGGTTCCGAGCTACTCTGCTACATAAACTAGAATACTTTTATAACTGTTAAAACTTATAAGATGCCTTTCGCCGTCCAGGTACGATGCAGAGAAAAAACATTTTACCTTGGATTAGTTTCATCCCAATGGATCAGACTACATGCACAAACTGTAAGATGTATTGTCAACATCATCCTAATTTTTTTAATTACGTCTAATCCGATACAAAACCGCAGTAGAACACAATCAACGTTGGGTGCGCAACACTAAATCAAAACAAACTTCAGACTGGATCCCTTTTACAAACTTTCTAAATAACGGCGAACAATCTTTTTCATTAAAAATCTCCATGAGCCCGATTATTAGGGAAGTAAAACGCCTCCGGTGAGCCGGACCGGAGTTTGGGATTATTCGCAAGATTTTCGCGAGGTCAAACTTGGGAATGTTAACAGATAATTACGGGTAAGTTTTAGCTAGCACGAGACATTTAACAGATGCTTTATTCGGCAGCGCGGCCGCGAGCACACGATGAATGCTAATGAGACGGCGGCGCGCCCGAATACGGCATCTACAGTGCGCACAATAAGCGTCGGATTGGCGTGGTTAACGGCCCGATCCCAGCTCCCGAGCCGCCCGTTAACACATTTGGACTCGTGTCTAAGGTTAATTAGATTAGTATCCAACAATGCTACGCAGATGCTATATAAAAACAGATTTGGGAACGTCACGCGGTTTATTTTCCAATGAAAATTGATGATAAGGATGCCGTTAATGTTCGGCGGATTTATTAATAGTAGGTACTGTTTTGTCGTGACTTACTGAAATAATTATATTTGTTTACTTGTGCCGCATTAATGAGTTTTAATGTAAGTTGATATTATAAACTTCATCTTGCTTAGTGGAAGCTCTAAGACACCAGCAATTTACATGAGTTGTGACAGTCATACATCCTTCCGTGCGTTACGGGCCAATTAATTTTACACGGAAACGGATATATGAGCAAGGCGCCAATGGTTTCATCACACATATAATTTACGGCCTGCACTGACGTTGGATTGTGTTGATGTATGTTTGTTTGTGTGGGAGAGAAAGGTGATGATGTAATTTTCTAGTCGGTTGGCGTTACGGATTATTACATTTTGCAGGGAATTGGTTTGATAAACAATGGTTTGATTTAATAAAGGGCATTTATTAGGGATCTAAAGAGACGGTTATTGAAGCTCTACAAAAAGTTTAAAATGGAACATGCGTAATAATTTTTTTATAATTATTCTTTGTAAAAATCAATATAAGTAATAATAATTCTTAGCACTTGTTAAAGCACAATTTAAAACCGCGTGCGTCTGAACGTCCGGCTGGTTTCTTTCACTCGCCGATAGCTATCGTAGTAAATCACAGCACTCGTATCTGTTAGGGAATTTATTTTTGAAAGCGACTATTTAAATACTAAACTACTTGTATGATCGTTCACTGGGTGAGGTACAGGGAATTGTAATACATAGGTGTGGTATAATAAGCTTGAAGTGTAGAGTGAACCTACTGAAGTTTTTGGGCTTAGTCTATTATATTTGCGTGAGTTTATGTTAAAAAGTATTTATTTAATAAATAGTAAGCATGCCTAGTTTTATGATATTTTATTATAATGATATATATAGGAATTCACAGTCTAACTATATCAGCAAATCTTTCTAGTTTTCATACACAATGAACTTAAAAAAAATGCGTACGTATTTAAGTACACTGCGCAAATAAAAGTAGACATCGTGATATCAATTTATATAAATTATATTATCACTATCGGGTCAAATCTTTCCACAAATATTATTATACATATGAGCTATCCTCCAAGACAAATATCTCAACTTACACAGAGACGAAACAAAAGCAATAAAACAAGTGCAAAATAAAGATCATGCAAGCAAAAGAGGCACGTGTAAACAAAAACCACACAGAAACCCGTCGTATCTGTTAACCCGCGTAAGTTGTACTAGTCAGCGGAAATGGGATACTTAATGGTGCATCACTACACTCATTAAGTCCTACATTATTGCTGAATGTAGCCCCGAGTGGCTACACATCACGTATTCGATGCTGTTTGTAGTCAACACAAGATTTATTACCTACATCTAGGGATATTACTGTGATTTTTTGTTCGAGGCGATTTGACACAGGTCTGATTAATTCATGATTACAGTATGTTTTAACAGGTACCTAGTAACTACCTACGTACTAAAAACAAATTTATATTTAGTTAGCGCAATCATTACTGAGTTGAAAAACCTCACAATATTTCTTAAGAGAAATAGCAAAGCAGAGCAGATAGTGGCTCTTTTAAAATATTGAAAATTTTTCACTACAGCACAATCAAAACAATGTTATAGGTACCTAAATAAACCTTAAAGAACCCTGGCTGGTTAACTACCGACAGAAAGCGAAGCGTTTTACACTATTACCTACCGAAAAAAAACTTTACGTTGGTTAAAGAACGTTATACTGTTCAAATTATTAATTAGTATGTAACATACGAGTAGCACTGCACAACTCATGTTATTTCATACCCGAACTCAAGCTACCATTTCCAATGCAATGCATTAGTACCACTTGAAGACACACAGTGGACACCCGCTTGTTATTTCTCTCTTATTATTTATTTACAAATGATGCCGAGTTAAAAGCGTCCGCAATTAAGGTGAACCATGACATTACAAGATATAAAAATGGGGGAAATATTGTACCCAGTTATTCAGCTAAAGCGCCTATGACAAATGACTGTGGTAATTGTAGAAAACACTTCATATGATTACAGTTTTGTCAATATTTCTTGAATACATTACCTCGGATTACTTTAGTCATTACTAGGTACCTACATTTCATTTGGAATTTAGATTCTTCGAATTAATGTATAGGTGCTCGAATTATGAAGAGGTAGGTCTTATTAAAGTAGAAATTTTTGTGATAAAAAGGAAAGAAAATCATTCGTCGAATAAACTTACAATCGTACTTTGCTAGTTTGGTAGTCTAACGTTGGATAACGAGATTGAACTTCGTACGACATTTTAATGAAATGCCAACACACAATTTTAATAAATCATCGTCATAATATCCTCCGGCTGGCCACACAAGAACATACACTGCGCCTATATTTTTAACATTCAATCCCACACCTATTCACGCACGGATTCACTGCAGAATGCAATTTACAATAAATTATGTAGATATTAATAAGCTGGAAGGTTAAGGGTTGGAAATAATGGGCGGGCCATTCATCGTTCGATAAATTGCCATGGAGACATACTGTAGTCAGATTACGTGCTTCAATATCCGGAACAAGCCAGCGAACGGGCTCGGGGGTATTCTACAAACGTATGTTTTTTTAATGCAGTTCGGAATGGAAATGCGTGGGATGAAAGGAAGTGTTGATGTGTTTTTGTTTATGTTTGCGGCAAGCTAAAAAAGGATGGACTGTACACGGAGTTTCACACTTCGAAAGCTAACACAAAACGTCATTTGGGTGGAAAATATGTTATTCTGTAGGTATCTATTCTACCAAATAATCGCATTTTGGTGTTCATAAAATAGCGAGCGCTCGCTACTTCCGCAGCACCGCTCTATTTTTCTTCGACGCAGGAAGTCTAAGACGTGTAGAATTTGAGTGTATCAATTGTATTCAATTGGTAGGTGATCGCTCGACTGACGGATACGTGAAAAAAATTTAAAAACGCATTTCGCGTGGTTACGAACATTTCCTTTCCTCCATCGTAACCGACACATGAGGAAATAGTGATTTGCGAATATGACTAAGAATGTATTTGTGTTTTGGATAAAACAGCTTTTATCGGAAGAAGTCGAGTAATTCTAGTTATCTGATTACTTGTGTTTTTATACATGTCATCTCTAGGTAGGTACACAAATAAAAATCTCTAGATATACTTTTATATTCATGTAGAAATATATAAATATATCTATGTACATACCTAAAAAGAGGTAAGCTTTTTACATGTCCATGTAGGAATAACTAGCTTAGCAACATATTTAATACTAGTTGATTGATTACTAGTTGGCTTAAAGAAATGTAGCCACAAGAGCATACATTTGTGTAAATATTAAAGAAGATAATATAATAACATTAAATATTGTATAACCGAGTTAATCTGTTATAAAATAAACACAAACAAAACTGGGATCATAAGCAAACTAGTCTGTTTTTCGAAAGGAAATATTTGCCGAGGACAACCTCCTTTCATCAATAAAAGTTGCCCGATCTTTACCTTATCATTCTTCACATTTTTACGGACGACCGAGATACTGAACACCCTATTAAATTTTAGTAAAACCTACAAACGTTTACCGTTTTACTGACCATTAAAAGGTCAGAGGGAGAGATTATTTTAGATGTTTAGCTTTGTAATGACGGTGTGTATATTTCAAGATAGTAAAGCTGTAGTAGCTTGCAAATGCAATTGAAAATATTATTATAATAATAATAAACCCGAAACTATCTAGAATAAAAAAGATTGAAGTGTCAAGTTTCTCTTTGTACGATTTATCTCCAAGCTAATAACACGTCTCCCGTAATACCGTCTACGTCCAACTTCGCAATTCAAATATTGGAGGAATCCGAATATCTATTTAACGTTCCCTCCTCACACCAACAGATTAACGCCAATATTATCCATAGAACGCGACCAAACTGCAGACTTCGGTCGAGTCAAGCCTTAACACTTAATCCTTACTAAACACTATTACAAAGACCACGTAAATTTATTCAGTGTGGATCGCTAATAAAACGGATAAACTTTCATTGTCATGCACAAAGACGTAAGTGATCGAACAATGCACGCCGTTAACTACTCTAACTTTATCATAATAGGTGTTATATTTGATAACAGTAGGCCCAAATCTGCGGTGTCGGTGCAAAATGAGATACGTACTTGATTGACAGAAGTCACGCTGTACATTGTATTAGAGGGATTGAAAACTTAAACTGTCAGGCTCGTTACCAAGTTGAATGGGTCGGAGGCTTAGCACAGAGATCGCAAACTGGTGCGTCTTTGATCTTCATAACAGCTAATTAATTGGGTACGGAAAGCTTAACCGAATGTATTGACGGGCCTAAGCCTCTAAGAAACGCTGTTTAAACAACTTAAGGGGCCGAGATTGTTTAATGATAACCTTTCAATGGGAATTTTCTCGGCAACGGGTCAATAACGGAAGTCGAACGAGCATTCATAAGGTTTATGTTTTAAATTGTATCCGAAAGCGAAACATTGATTCTTTAAATTTTCCATTCATAATCTGGTTTCCAATTATTTTTATTATAATGGGAGCGACGGGAGACAGATAAAAGGCCTTTTTATAATTGGAATAACTACCTTATGTTTTATTTACTACATTGGAAGGCGATGTGGTTGGAGCAAATATAAATAATATACGGAATATTAATTCGAGTATCCTTGAGTCAAATAAATCATTTTAGTTCATTTCTACCAATTACAAATAAAACGAAGATTGATTTTAAAAAGTATGTCACTGTCGGGAATTCCGCATTTACAAGTAGGTATAAGTAATCTTCTCAAACGAACAAAAATTCTAAATTATTTTTATTGAGATCCATAAAGCTATGACTTGTCTAGATAAATAAATGAAGTTAATACAATTAAACTGACTGTAAAACCTGTTCTTTAAAAAGATATTTATTTAGAACCCAATACGCGCTTCAATGTAACATAGTCCAATTCACTAGATTTAACACGAACCAAGCTTTTTGAATCTGGCTTTTTGAAATGGAAACTGCAAAACAAACAAAAATTGTTTTGATCACTCTCCAAATTGAAACAAAATAACAGAGCGATGATAGTGATGTTTCTAGTATAAAACTGGTACACAAATTATTTGGTACGCAGTGCACACACGACGATATTACAGACAGGTGTTCGGTTCGGAATGCGCTCGTAAAACCAACTCTATATAGATTTATTATTTAAAGTGCTCCACACCTATTGTTGGCACCGCGTGTTTATATTGAGGCAGGTCGTGAATACTGGCTTTTATTTACTTTTGTTTTATAACAAGGCCGTGGGACAATTATCAACAGATGATAAAAAAATATTTAAATGCAAATTCTTGAGGCAATTACAGTTCGCAATACGCTCTTGGTATTTTGGTTGTATTTACATATCGCTGGAAGATAAGTAAAACTGGGAATTATGTTAATCTGTAGTTGTCCTGCCAACCTAAGTTCTCCGTAATTTTAATTTGGGTAGTCAAAACGCTTCGTTTTTAATTGCGTATTCTCTAGCATCTTGTTACAGATTTGTCTGAATAATATAGGCATTATTATTCTGACTCATTCGAGGAAAGAAAAATAAGATGTTTATCGATAAGCCCACGCATGAAGTAAGAATCAACATAAGGAAATGAATGTGGTTTTCGTAAGCGTCCGATCACTCGCATCTATCTTCAAACTCGAGACAAGCTCTCTAGACTGGGAGATACTAAACCGTCAAGTATTGGACTGCTTTGTGACTCATCTGTCTGGTTCCAAAAGGTTAATACATTTTCTTTACATACACGAATGGATAGATCTGTAACTTAAAAGTATTTTTTATCGTGATAAGTTTTGATTACTATGAAAGTACTTTTTATCGTGATAAATTTTGCGATAGAGTCGAAGTCGCAGTGCAAAGTAGTCCAGAAAAAATATTTGAACATAACTTCACCAAAATTACCAACAGTCTTCTGGAAGGTAAAGCTACGTTTTATAACTTTGCCATAAACTTTAGAAATTAGTGTTCTTAGAAAAACAATAATCACAGCAAGCCTATGATCAAACAATGATATGTTTGATCAGTAACACTACCTCAAACGTGAAGCTTACACAAATTATTAAGGTATCGTTAGCGCGTGAAATTTAATAGGTAATTAACGTTTCTAAATGTAACCGTGTAATGTCTGCCGGGGTCCATTAAGTCCCTGTGCCGTCTATTACCTAACCAAACAATTGGCGGGAGCCGATAAGTAAGTTGCAAGCAGGCGAATATCCCGCAAAGAACTTACGATTAGTGTTAGGGTTAAGTGCTTGTATCATCACACGATAGTACTGTTATCTTCGCTAAAGGATTGTTTATGAGTGTCATGATAACCGATGGTTGGGTATTTCAGTTTGCGCATTTTAGTATCCTTTTATAGACTATCAACTAAATTATGTACTTACACTTATACTTATATTTCTATAGTGTTAATTTAAGTTATGTAGCACAAATACAAAGCATTGCTTAATTTAATATCTACTAGATAACCAACCAATATCTAATGTAACAGTTTCAGTTACAGTCTGAATACACCGGTAGAAATACAAAGTTCTTCATCGTCATTTATTTTAAGCTCAACCTTTCGGTTTTGAAATTCTCTGTTATCATATTTGCAAACCCCAAAATGTAGACGTTTACATCTCGAAAATTAAATAGTAAAAGGTATAAAGCGTCCCATCTGTGTTTTGCTTATTTTGCGGTACAGGTCGTGAGGATTTAAGTTTGTTGTGTTCGCGTGTGTTTAAACAAAGCTTACTCGACACAGTATCTCTTGTACCTGCAACTTGTGTACCGATTTATGTGCTTGCTACTTAATTCTTAGTGTTGGAACACTTGGGTCTAAGTGAAAATTATTTGTGCCACGTAGAAGTGTTGGTTTTATAGAGTTATAGGGTGCTAACATGGTAAACATGAGCGGACTATGTGTACTGAACGGTGTACTACAGTAAACCGTATTTTACTGGCTTGGTATTTAAATATAGAATCATAAAAGTGAAACTTTTATTTTATTGTTATAAATCATTGCAAAAATTCTATTGTTATAAAAATTGCTCAAAGCATTGCACCTTATTTAACGTAAATAACAATAATTAATTTGAAATATTAATTCGAATGTTGTTTTGTTACCATAAAAATAATTTCAACACTGTCTGCCCGGATTTTTTCTTCCCATTCAAACGAAGGCTCATTATAACAAACAATAGCAAGTACATCTATTAATTAGCTAACCAACCCGTTCCACATAAAGGCTTTATCTACCCAGCTGAAACATTAATCAATTGATAACAGCCGTACAAAATGTTACTGAAAGTAAAATCAATAGTTTTTATGTATTCGGTCACCCTTTATCTCTGAATTTTATCATGGCCGCCGCGTGCTTTTCGTCCTTCCTTGATAATGTAACTGATTAATAAATGAGGGGCTTGCTAACATGTAAAGTGTTAGAGGACATGTAGACTGCCGTACGCAACGTTTACAGATTTTCCGGACAGCCCTAATAAGAATTGTGTTCTACTTTAGACAAATTTCATTAAACACTTTTTTGTCGATAGTTCATACCAATATTAAGCGGCAAAACATCGTAAATCCCGAATTTATAATATTAGTAGAATAGAAAGCTTAATTTATTTCTTAATCAGCTGTGGGTTGCATTGAGAGGGTTAATCTTAATAGTTGGTATTCAAAACACGCGATTGATCTCGAGGGTTAATTCTATTCATGATTTTAGTTTGTCGAAATATTTTGGTTTAAATTGAAAAGGTATGGAGTGACGTATTTGTTTTCTAAATACATGTTTGTTTGTTTATACTAGCTTTTGGCATATATTAAGAAATCTAATAGCTAAATAAACGATGCTCTTTCAATTTAGCTGTACACGACATTAGTATATATGATACTTTTTATTTTTTTTATGTACATACTTATCATGTATACCTCTATATTTAAGATCAAGATTAACTTTTCATCACCATTTTAAGTACAAATGCGTCACTCAAAACATTTTATTTTGAGGGTTTCATAAGTTCCACAAAAGCAGCAAATTTACAAAAAAAGTTTTAATAGCCGTCGTTAATGTGAAAACAAATTTAAATATACGTTTATTTGCCCTGTTTAGACGCGCATAGCTCCCTTAAAAGCTTGCTGGAAATTTTTGCCATTGCGAGGATTCTTAATGTATTTTTACTGACTGTATTCTGGCCAAAATGAAAGTAAGGGTTAAAAGCAAAATAAGGTAAGGGCAAACACAAATAAATTACATGATATAAATATTACTAACGAAAATGTACTTTATAAAAAATAACTCCCCTGACTCAGTGTCATTAAAGTCATAGCAAAAGTAATACTTACGATATACTTAAGAGTAAATAATAAAGGTGAATTAAGAAAAAACAATCTTCTATAAGTCATCAAATCGAGTTTACTATATATAGCACAAAATAAAACTGTCAATATTTTAGGGTTATAAAATCATGTTTTAACCGTCTGACAAACACGTTAAACTTAGGCAGATCATATCAACATTAAAAGCGAGACAGCAACAGAAAACACTAATTAAAAACGCAATTTACTACAAAACCTATATTCATATTAACACCAGGAATTGTCATCAAAACTTTAACGGGCAATCGTAAAATACTATCGATAGAAAAAGTATTGTCGGTAATCGACACCTGGGACAATTAATAGCGGGTTCAGTCCACGCCACTTTCATTACTCGCCCGATATACTCGTATGTATGAATCGGTATTCGTTTGTTTGTGTTCATGTTAAGTGATGGGGGTGCGACCGGATCGCTCTATACACTTGCGTTGTTTGAAATTTATTTTATTTGCTCGGTGATAAGGGTAGTCGTTTTTGATTTTAGGTTATTTTTTATTGTTGTGTTGATATTGATTTATTTCCTACGTTGTCGTATGGAAAACAGTTTACTGTAGAGAGCAAGAAGCAAGTTAGTGGAATATCGGTGCTCTTGTTTTCTCCACGTAATAACGTTATTACAGTTATATTGCGTGCTGTTCATTACAGTATATTATCGGTAAATGTATACTTAAAACATCGATTACCTACATCGATTTTATGCCGTTCCGTAGAACTCATGATTAGCACCTTTACTACACTATTATCTGTAACGACAGGTACGTCTGAAGTCAACACGAGTCACAATCGATTAGACATCGAGCAATTAGATCACTAAGTTAAGTTCCCTTGCGGGCTCACTGTAACAATGTGA
Organism: Abrostola tripartita; assembly: GCA_905340225.1. NCBI lineage: Eukaryota > Metazoa > Arthropoda > Insecta > Lepidoptera > Noctuidae > Abrostola > Abrostola tripartita. Next base: position 4,931,282 of record HG996492.1, on the reverse strand, counting down.
ATTGTAATTGAAGATCGTGCGACGAACACACAGGAGGACTATTCGCGTTCATTATATCATAAAGAGATGGTATTGCAGCTTTTTATTGTAACACACGTTTTAGTACATAGTAAAACTGAGTTGGAGGATTGCTGAAGTACTTCATATTCGGAGAATCAAACAGTTTACGTGCCGTTATTTTATTTTATATGAGACTTTATATATTATCAGGAATAAAAATTTAAAGGTGATTTGTTAATAATCTATTGTAGCTGCTGCAACTACCTATGTCTGCTTCGATAACATTATCAAATAAAATCTCGTATCCGAATTCAAAGGCTCCATAAATAAATCATAGTAGAGCCCAAAACTCTCGCAAGAGCCAGTTTTGTTGTCAATAAATCCATCCTCACTCACTCGTAACATACTGTAAAGTTAACAGATAAAAACTTAGTTTGTTCAGTCCCAACTCCCGGGTTCGATTACGTAAGACGCGCAAACTTCCTCTATTACCCCCTACTTAAGGGTACAAATTTAAGCGCCCCCTATTTAAACACTGTTGCCAAATACCTACGTGTGTAATTTACGCCAAGTGCGGTTTACAACCGACGAACATTTTCGGTGTCGGATTTGGACGAGAGAGAGAAATATAAATCTCTGACGAGACGTACGATTTATAAGCAACTGGTGATTTGTAAGAATACTACAGGGAATCGAATTTGATTATACTGGAAAATAGGCTTGAAATTTTCCAATTCTAGTGTTTTGTAATTAAGTGACTACGTCTGTCTCTCTACATGCTTGTTGTACTTTCATAATCTACATACATTAGACTACCATGCCTAATTTTAATATAATCCAGCGACAGTAGGTAAACAACTCATTACTCTTGTACTAGGTTTTCATAAATAATCAGGAGTCCCATTTTTCAGCACCAAAAAGTGCGGTCCCTTCGCAGGTGGGCTGGCTAAGTCCCGCAACACTGTCATCATTTAAGCCGCACATTAGTGAAACTTGCGTCGTTTGAACCAACACCTGGGTACCGCGACACACTACTCGATATTTTACTACCGGAATAAACTGCCCGGCAAAATGTAAATTTCGAGTTTCGGCTACGTCGGCAATATTTCAATTTGGATTTCGGTGCGCTGTTTTGCATTTGTTGTGTGTAAGAAAGTAATGTTTGGGGATAGAGTATTTTTAATTCTCTGTAAATGCTGGGAAGAGATTCGTTTTCTGGGAGTGACTTAATGTTAGTAGAAGTGATTGTATTTGTTTGTATATTTTTATTTTTGGTTTAGGTCGTAACCAAGTTTACTCCCCATTTTTGGTTTAATCCTAGAATAATAATAGTTAACCAGTCAATGTGGATTTGTTAGGGATATTTGTTTGTTCATTTATCGGTAAATAACCTGCAATTAATTCAACCGAGTCTTTGTCAAATATTTCAAAATAGCATCAGAAATAGGTTGCACGAACAAATTGAGTTACATGCGGTTATTTAAACCATAACCGAGAATAATCAAAGTGCAGGCATAGGTAGGCTATACACGGACGTATGAAAGGAGTGCTCCGGCTTTTGTTCCGCAGTGGGTATTGTGGCGATTTTCCGTAACATCAGGGTTCGGACCCGGGTAAAGACTAGCAATAGGAAACTATATGAGATTAATACCAACGCAACGTAACTACAAACACTGTGTTTCTGTCTATCCCTTCCAAGAAATGTATGTGGGAGAAGCGTGTTGCTTCAGTAAGTATTCATTTTGTATCGTTACTTGAGTCGAAGGAACTGTGCCGTGCCTGTGACGAAACGATAAGGCAATTATATTTAATCATTAGCTTTTTGCACAATTATTTACATGTAATATAATTTATATGACTTGTATGCGTAAGGAAAGTTAGGATAAGTATACATATATACCTATAATTGTATTATCACTTGGACGAAAGAGTTTTCATCCCTCTGACCTGAGTCCGTTTTAACGTAAACCGACGACGAAAAACTAACAATGATAGAGTGCGCGTCAACAGCTTAGCATAAGAACTTGGCCTAAGGCGAAGACATAACATATCCAGTGACGCGCGTTATTCAAATCACTAGGTATCGATTCGCACTTCACCTGAGGTCTAAAGGCACCTAAAAGCCTTTGTGTTTATACATCACGATTCACTATTCCCGCGAATCACAGCGACTCCAGACCCTCCATTCAAATGCAACGGATGACATTGAGTCCAGCTCTTGAACTACAATATTAATGAACTACTTTACTTCTACTAAGATAATGTTGTTTCAAAGACATTGAAAAATAGCTGTTTAAGTTTTTTGACGTCCCTCCGAAGTTGGCGCACTTATCTACCTGAGATGTGGTTGCTCAGATAGTCATTAAGGTAGGACTTAGACCAGTCTATTTATCAGACATCGAGAATTGCACCGCACTGGTGCGAAAACTAATTCTAATGAAAGTAGCAGTGATGTCATTAGTCATTTTAAACTAAAAACACTGTTAGCAAAATAAAACAAATCTGCTACTTACGCAGTTGTAAATGAATGAAATCTACGTGAACTTTCTCTAACAACACCCACGTACCTGGAAACAAAATAAATTTGTTTATCAATAAAGATGGACAGACTAAAACCTTTTTTGGAAATTTATAAAGGTGATGCTTGATCGGAGCACACAAATGATCGGCGTGGGGCACTATGCAAAAAAGTTTAGAAAACCGAATTTAATTAAAGTTATTCGAAAACCGAAACAACATTCCAAATTCAAACGTTAGCTACGTTCGGAAACAAACCAATAGCGGGGCGCTGGCGAACCACGAGCGCGCCAGTTAATCGCCGCCAACTAGGGGGTAATCCTTTCGAGTGGTGTGCATATAACGAGTGCATTCCAACCCGTGCCGCATTCCGAACGCACGGCATACAGTGAAATTGCGGCACTCGCTGACTCAAAGCGATGACGGGGCCGTATCATTGCATGATGTGCATCAGTACGCAAGCCGTTCTCGACGTGTGAGTGACATACAACACGCGTGTTTTCAAACAGTAGAGCAGGTTCTTTCTAGAACATTCTCACAATGACAAACAAATACCTACTAATAACGACGTTATGAAAAACATTTTTATTGGTTTCTCATAAAAGTAGGCTTCATCATTAACTCTTACGACAAGCCATTTAAAGACTTTCAATATAATCTACCACGAGTTTATTCCAAGTTCTATAGTCAGTGTTAACTATACAACCAAGTCTCAAATTCACGCGCTCCTCGAATGAAATGGCAGAAAATTCACAACTTTCACCAACTGCAGCGGCGTTTTAAAGTGACTCGCTTTGTTAGTGTGCGCCCTTTTCTCGCTCAAAGTTAACTTTGCGTTTAAAAAGCTGGACGTTAAGAATAGTAAATAAATGCAGCATCAGTAAGATGTACTGAATGGGAGGCAGCGAGGTGCGCCGGCGCCGCGTGCATTGCCCTCGCGCAGCCCCGCACCCCTCCCCACGCGGTGGTACAAACGCGACTGACTGCATTCCGCCGCGCTTCCTGACCAGGGCAAGTGCAGCGGCATTACGCTGCAAGTACATACCGCCCCCCGCGCCCCGCGCGATGCCGCGTCCCATCCCGCACACACCCGCCTAGGTTACCAACAAGAAATGAACACAAAGGAACTCCAAATCACCAACGTTTTGGATACGCAATCACGTAATTCGATAAAGATGTCTGATCAATGGCATCATCTTTTGATGTTTTGTAGCAAAGAGCCCTGCCCCTTTTAAAATAATCATAAAATCTAATATTATGAAGAAAAATAAAAGGACTCCTCCCGCCCGTTACTCGCCTTCGTCGAGTAAGCCCTTTGTAATCTAATGCATTAAGATTATTAGGTTGCTCTGACATCATCTTATTTCTTTAAAATTTACCGGTCTTTTATGTACAGCGACTTTCTTATGCTAACATTGAGTTTATGTTCGTTCCACGTTATACGTCAAGGGCACGTTAAATTCGAGTTTGGTTTAAACTTGTCATATTTTACGACGGCATCATGATAGGAATTGCCAAGTTTCATTCAAGAGTGAAATTAAAATAGAAACGGGACTTAACATACGTAGATTTTGATCGTGCACTCTAAACGGTCATACGTAGCGCGTTCGATATAAGATACTCAGCTCGGCCAGTTGGATTCAAAGCAAAAAGTATGGAAACACTCGGTAATAGTCCGCCTGCTGAAAGCGTAAGCGTTTTCCATGAGGCTTTTAAGCGCTTATCTTGGGAATGATAGCCGCGGCCGGACGCTGAAAGGCTGTGACGGCAATTTGCTTACATTAGGACATGCCCCGTTTCACCATTGGGCTACACGATGAAAGCCAGTGAATTTTTCTCTTGCAATTCGTATTTCGTTTTGTATTATTATATCTCTCATGCATTTACAGTGTGGACTATTGATTTGGAGCGCAGTCAGCTATGAAGTCGAAACTGATTCAGTTACAGTTCGGAATGCAGCAGTATTGTAGCAGTCCGCGCAGCTCAACTGGGTATTAAATTGTTTTTAGAAACAATCGCCCAACATAGTTCCGACTCTTTTCGTAACTATGTGTGAATTTTATTTTTAACGTCGTAACTGAAGCGAAAACTCGCAGTAAATTAGAGCAAACGAAATAAAAAGAGTAGGTATATGAGTAAACGTCTTTTTCTTAACAAGCGGTTTTGTTACCTTTGGGGTTAGTGGCGTCGTTAATTGTACAAAGTGTTTTGTAATTAACGGTTATAATATTATTTAACGTTGGTTTTCTTCGATTTATTACTGGGTGAGGTTAAGACCTACCTATTGGCATCAAGTTAGGTACCTACATCACTGTTTGATTCCTTATCTATTTATAAACTTAGTAAAGATTATAATGTAATGTTAGTGCGGTGTACGCAAGGAGCGTGGTGTCCGTAAGCCGTGTGTTTGTTTTCCGCGGCTATTTCTAGACAGCCGCGCGCCGCCATTGTTCCATGAGTTATGGCCGCTCACAAGAAGGTTAAACAACAAAACTATAGCTCCACAAGAGAAAATGAAAGTAAAAATATTGCTCAAAACCAATATTTTATGTTTTGGACGATTTATATAAAATTCTCGGGAAAATTTCGAAGTTTTACGCGCCAGTTGCCTTCCACACGCTGCGCTCGACTGTAGTATTCACTACACATAAATGTTACGAATGAGTGTTTGACCGCAATTTCGCGAGATGTTTAGATTTAAAATTACATTTTGATATAATAATGAAAGGAAAATAAACGGTGTGTCAGATTCCAAAACGTTTACGCGCTTGTTCTCACGCTGTGGACTAGGGTCACATAATTTTTTCATTTCAGAAGTTGATCCTATGTTGTACGTACCTACCCTTAATTTACTTATTAACTTAGGTAGCTCGTATATTCTTTGTGTGGCATAATAATGTCGCATAAATAAAAGTCTTAAGAGTCCCTAATGTAATGGGCAGTATTTAATGTAAGAAGCTCTTGTCAACGTAACTGATGCTGTTTCTTCGTTCTCTCTTGTATTGTTATCTTCGTTTTAGAGAAGCGTCCTTCAACCTCCTTGTACGACTTGACAACAAAGCCTTGTTTCCTCTAGCTTACTTAAAATGATGTACTTGTTAAAGCTGCCATATCATTACCAATCTAATATCTTGTTTAATCAAACTTTTAAGGGTAACTCGTTCTAAATTATTAATGAAACAAAAACCGATCGGACATTAATTGATCAAAAAGTATAATAACAAAAACTTCATGCTGCTATTATGCAAACTATCTATATAAACAATAATTACTTTAGATAAAAAATAAAATACGTGAACGTCAAAAATAAAACAGAGCAACTTAATATAACCTAAATATTGGTAGCAATGCATACGCAAATTTTACTCAGCTACGTTCCTTGCAATTCAATAGCGACCGGTAGTTTCCATATCTAAATCGTTATTGCCAGCGTAAAACAATATTGCCGTTAATGGTTGAATATTTGAATGCTTACATGCGTTTTACTTGATATTGTAAGTTATTCTGAGAAGTCAAAAGGTTATTTGATTGTGGTCTAGTACGCAATTAGATCGCAATAACCTTCCTAATGGTTTCACTATTAGTGTATTATTATGTGATCGGTTTGGGTTGTCAGACAAACATAATTTTGGTCATTTTCGTGAGGGCTATGCAAATAATATACACTAACCGCCGAACTCAGAGACATTTAATGATTGCTTAAACTAGTTTAAGTAGGTAATCATTAAAGTTTCTGAGTGCGGCAGTTAGTCTGAGTGAAAATATTTCAACACGGACTTTGCGTGGACATACATAGCCTTTTGTAGGGTTTAATGTTTCTCTATATCAATATTCTCTACAATTGGGCCAATATTTAAGTCGTAATGAGGTAACACACGAGCAGTTCTTTTAGCATTTATTAACAGTAAGAATGATTGTGAATAATAATATTAAATTATACCTATTTAGTTAGCACCAATTCATTTAAAAGCTAAACAACGTAACACTTTTAACAATTTAGACTCTCATGAGTATTTCAGTGTATAAATTGATCATAAATGTATAAAACTCCGAACTATTGTTTTAGCAGGAGCGAGTGTTAAAAAGCTTTGGCCTCCCTCCGGAGATAAACTTACAATCCTTTATTATATGTTAAAGATATATAGTTCTAACTCTACTTTTGCCCTTAGGAATGTGTATACAAATGGAGGTTTCGGAGTTTCTATACGGTACATATAAATGAAGGAACGTGTATGGTAAAAAGATACAAACAAAACATTTTATTTAATTATAGATGTTTTCAGGTACCTCATAATACTTCAGTGGAATATCTGGTGCTTGTATTACCACTTTTCTTAAAAATTCTTTGTTTTTCGTCGTAATATATAATAGACTAACTAACAATGCCTTAACATAGATATGCTTTTGTTTTTTTCGATACGATAATGAAAAAAGTATTCAATAATAAAATTTTCTTTTATAAAATAATTGTAACAATGAGATTATGTAAAAATTGTTCTGATTCCTTTCCTGGTTTTCAAGCGCTTTACTAAAAGGCTTATTTTTATAATATTTAACAAAAGACTATTTAGAAATATTCAGGTATTACAAAAGGGAGAGTTAATAAGCTTATGTACAGTCTTTTCTTCATGTTGGCCTCCCATTTCTTTTCATTACCTGTACCGTAAAGAAGAAATATTTTTTAGCAGCTCTTTTCTTGTCTAGTGACGTATTTTTTAATTTTAAAGACATCATAATGGTTCTAGCCCCGGTCCTTTGTTTTAGTATCAGAAACAATTGTTAAATGAAAAAAGCTTTTTGTCTTGGGAAAGCACGAACTTATTGTCTTCTTAAGTAGGGTTTACTTTTAAAATTTGACGTGTTAAGTTACTTTTTTATGTTAGTTGAAAATTGTTTCGATAGGAATAATTTTCCTGTCTGTGGTGCACGTGGAGACTTGTTTTTTTTTTTCAAGGGGTACGTGGAAGATATATTGTCGCAATGTTTGTTTGTTACAAGTTGTGAGATTTCTAGTTCTGCAGCTCCAGTTCGGTCCCAGAAGACATTATATACAAATCCAGAAGTCGCAGCTACGAAACTAAAAGAATTCCGTCTCAGCATGGTGCCGTACCAACTTTGCAGTACGTAGGTATTTACGTAACGACGGTACGTAATGCCGCGTACGATTTTGACATATTGCTTCGCAAACAAAGTGTAAGCTTCAAAGCTTTGTTGCCGACTGTATTTACACCGTCGTAAAGCATAAAGAACGCGGACAAAACATGGGCGCGATTGTATCGTAGTAGCACAGTTCTCACGGCAAAAACAAACTAATTATATAAATATATTAACGCGGCGGGTTGAATATTGCCCGATATTAATATTTCCGACGAGGACGAGGGTTTTATTCAGCGAAATTGCAGTTAGAAAGATCCTATTAATGAACGTCCCGGACTCCTTTGTCCGGCGCCGGGGCATTTCCTGCACAATCGCCCTGACACCAAGTAATTAGGGAGAAAAATTCGTTACTCTGACGTCTAGTACAGTGTTTCAGTTTCGCGGTGAAATATTTTTAAAAAGTCGTCGGGATTTGCCGCTGTAGTATTAATGCGATGTGATGCACTTCTTCATAAAGCTATTAGTACACTGTTTTTGTCATTAGTCGCGCGTGAGTAAACAAAGGTTTCGTTTTGGTTTTGCCTGAGAATGGTATCTGACCTGACCACTATATTATCAGTACAGGTATTCAAAGAACAACAGGAAATATTCGAAACAACGAGTAGGTAAATTCTATAGGTATGATTAATTAGTTTCGGTTTTAAACACCCAAGATTTCGGTCCACAATTCGAACTATGTTTCTGTAAAAAAACAAAGTAACACGACCATGAGCTATTTTTTTTTTCGGGACTAAACCCACCGCTCATGCCCATCATTGTGACGCCTGTAAGCCAGGATCTACAATGATAACCATTGAGAACCATCGAGGCAATGAAGCTCGATGCTTCCCAGAGAAATGACTCGGCTGTCGTGGAACCCGCAACGAAATCATAAAAGAATATATAGGAGGAGTAGGAATATAAATTTAGTTCCCACTTCTAGACCATGAGCTATGCATAGACTGCGTAACAAAACTATTCACAGCCCAGTCGTACCTTTGTTTTCCTAACCATAACTAACAAACGCACAGCCAATGCTCCTAAGAAGTGGGATAATTGAAGTGCTTATTACTATCAAATGTTCTAAATGGCCTGTAAAAACAACGCAAAACAAATGTATGGAGAATAATGACAAAAGAGTGTCTACAAATAGTGCGGAGACTAGTTTTTTAGCGTAGACACTTGAATCTACGGCCGTTCCGGTTTGTAAGTCGGCACGATGACCTTATATTATTTATGGAGTGGTTCACATCGTGGGCGGTAGCGATCAAATCTATTTTTTCATAGCCTAGTTTGTTTTCCGCTGCAGGGTAAAGGCCTCCCTTTTCTTCTTCAAAACCACTGTATCGTTCGCAGTTTCTGACCAACCCGCGGTCGATCAAATTATATATAACTGGAAATCCGTGTCTTCTATGCAACCTTTTTACTAAATCTCTACCAATAAGTAACCTAAAACGACTACGTTTTAAATACAAAGGGATGGAGCATCGCGACTCCCCTCTTCTCTAAATTTCTTTGTTTACAGAAAGAAAAGTATCTAATCTGCTAATTCTACCTCTAATAGACGGAGCTTTTAATTTAGATGATTAAATAGGTATACATGAACTGGTGAAAAACAAGTGAAAACGAAAGACAGTCTATATATGCTTTATGATTAAAGTAAGTTGATAATATGCCGAAAATCTAATAATGTATGAGAATAATTTCAGCCTGTAACCTACTGCAGGATTTCGGCTTAAATTTTTATACATCTTAAGCATTACACTGACTACGTACCTATGTTTTATTGAAGGGCACACAGCGATAAGGTTGCTCTACAAAATAAACCAATTAACTAAACTAAATTATATTAAAACGAAAACTTCAAATCTAAAGATACCACATGTTATATCCCATTTTGTTTCTTGTACTTAATTAAATTATATAGTATTCATAATTATGAGTATATGGTTAGAAGACCGTGATCGCATTTTCTTCGTCGTTCATAATCGCTATTCGCTTTTGATCTAAGCAATATGTAATCATTATACAAATTTTCTCAACACTCATGGTGACGCAACGGGGCCCCTCGGAGTGTACGCTTGTTTTTATGTGAGCCCATAAAATGAACAGTCCGTGGACCCCAGAAAGATATTATTTACTGTTAAAGATACGTTCTTACGCTCTACTTAAGAAAAATGTTCATTAATAGAACTTGGTATGTACAGCTTATTATTAACTAATTTATTTTTTATGAGTTTATGCAGAACTTTTGTAAGTAATAAATTATTATGTCTATAAAGTGTTTATACTCAGGTACTTACTTGCATTCATAAGTATTTCATTGTTTATCTTATTAATGCTCTATCTAGAATAATATTTAAGATTTTTCTTTAGAACACTTTATTTATTTATCGTTTCATAAGAAAAAGGAACTTATGTATTCAACATTTCTTTCTATTTCTTAATAAACATAATGGTATCCAAGTAATTATAATCAATATACCAGTCATCTTATACTTTATAACGAACTTTATTTGACGTACTTACACACTTTTATAAAGTGTACATATTTTCAAGAAACAACAACAGGGTACAAATAAATTCAGACATTTAATTACAAAAAATATTTATTAGCGCGAAAATACGAGTCTTACGGCCAAGTGAGTTAATTTGACTAATTGGACTGTGTAAAATATTGCAAGTGACCAGAGTAATTTTCACGTAGGTTTAATTGGTAGCAAACGACGCTGAAAATACACAGCAGGAGTACAAAAGTGGCCCGACAGGGTAAACTAGTTTCATCGTTTTTAAAAACTGTTTATGAGGAGGCTTAACGAACGCAGCGGCACGCACGCGCCGCGAAAGAATAACAAATACGCCCACACATGCCGCCCGCCCTAGCTGTTACTGCCGCGATTGTTTAGTGCGTCTGGCTTATAAATACTAATTTAAATTGAGTTCAATTACATAATTTTTTGCTGTAACTAACTGGAGATTCTAAACTAAAGATTATTTAAATTGATAAAGGAAATTTGAAAAATGATGGACACGAGCGGGATCCGAACCCGCGACCTTCGCCGATCCGTGGCGCTGCTCTAACCAACTGAGCCACCGTGTCGCTGCTCGCATCCATCGAATTTCAAGTTCCCTTTTAGTATTTACGTCTTAAGGGTGACGTCCATCATTTTTCAAATTTCCTTTATCAATTTAGATTCAAGCTTAGCATGGTCAACATGCTAAAATGGCACCAAAAGTCATATAAAGATTATTTTTTCTGCTACGGTTTTAAATCTACTTGTCGCTCTACATTAGTATCTATCTCTTGATTCCGAAATATTTATTTTATCTACAATACGAAACCTAGTCAAGTTTTATTTTGAACATTTTGAAAAAATGTTTTAGAGCAGTCTTAATAAAGACATGACTGTTTTTTTTTATTTTGAAATTTCATATCGTAAGTAGACAATATGAAATTTAAAAATAAGTCATACCATTATCATTACAGTGAAAATGTCCGTGACATAAAATCAGCGGTGAAAAACCCCATCACCACAACAAATATTTTTATTTTATCCTACATAAAAAGTTGTTTTAGCATTACAATGCCGACAGTCTGTATTATTATGCCTACTTCAACTTTATGCATGATATAAACACGTAAAATGAGTCAAATGTGGAATTTTCATTATGACCATGATAATTCCGTTGCCGTCCCAACACGAAGGTTTAATACCTGTTTTAAAAGAAAAGCACGTCACGGATCGCAGGAGATATTTCGCTACACGACATTATTGCATTTTTGCTCACGAAACACCTGAAAATCATTAATTAATTCCTAAGCTATTATCGCCACCGCTTCGGAGCGTTGTCCGCAGGCATGCGAACTACTAATTTGTTATTGTAAAGCATCAAGAGAAAATCATACGAGCGAACAAATAGTGCGGGTGAAACTTGGACTACAGCCGGTCACACAACGTTAAATCACAACGTATCACGTGACAGAATCCGTTCTTTGCATCACTAATTGATTGTAGAATTGGAATTAATACACTCATTAGATGTATGAATGCAATTAGGTGCATAGTTGTGTTGCGAATACCGTTTCGCGCGGCCGAACAGAGCTAGCGACTTTCAAACGAAATTACGGAGAAACTGATAATGGTGTCGGCGTACCACGCGATGCCGCACGTACTTAAATATGATTTATTATTAACTCTGTTATCCTTATTATCGATAACAGTTATTTATAACCTATGGTCTGATAGTTCTATGCTCTCATAGTTCAATTTTTAATATTGACTCTACGTTTCAATTCTTACCACCAACCTTGAATTGGAGGATAATTTTACACTGACGCTTGACTATAGCTATTACGGACATGGAATGTGTTCCGTTTGCTTTCTCCTGCATTCTGTTGTTTTCTATTTAAAGATAACGACAGCATAAACAATCACGGAACGTTACGGATGGAAGACTGAACCTCACATAAATGTTCGGAGTATATCTGATTATTATGAACGATTATTTTATGGAGATGAAGCTGAATTATTAGTTATCATTTTTCTCGTAGAATATATTGAAAGTTTAACCGCAGTTTACGTAGGATTGACATCCCACACGAGATTTAAGAAGAATTTCAGCTTGCGCTTTGAATGGATTTATACAATATTCTAAGCTAAAGTTACAGCAAAAGAAGATTTAAGAGCAGCCTCGGGTTTAGAATGCGTTAGAATGTAATACATACAAAAACATATTATCAAATTACACACACACATATTTCTTGAAACAACAATTACTTCGTAGAGTTAGGCATTCACTTGTGCCGTTATCTCTAGACCAGACTTCCTTGAAGAAATTTAGCATGGTAATGGCGACTGATTCTTCGGAAACATTTGCGAGCCGTTACTTATATAGTCACAACTCCGAATATCGGCAAACGTGATGAAAATTCAAATGATTTTATTCAAATCAATATTAGTATTGATTTGACGACCCACATCCCGCAATTCAAATGTGATAGCTCAAGTACTTGGAAATTTACAATACACCGAAATAATACCTTGATTGTTTAAAACAAATTTTGTGCAGCGAACACTCGGTTAATTAAAATTGGCACTTTGGTGAGCTTGTAATTATTTTCACTTTGGTAAATTGACGAGGCAAATGTTGTTATTGTGAGGCAATTATACGTTATCGATACGGATTTAGGGGTGATAATAAATTTAAATCAAAGAAAATTCGGGACTTATTCCTCTGTGGAGTGAGGGAATCAGATTTGCGCGCAAGTATTAAAATAACATAAACACACCTTTGACGGGTGGTCTTAATGAGAAAAGTTTGATACGACTTCCATTTAAGTCAAACTTCTGTCATCAGCGTTTACTTTCCTAGGCAGGGTGCGGCCAGCGGTGCCGGCGGGTACCTCGGAAACGAGATAAGAAATCTCTATAGGAACGTAAACAAAACTTGATTTTGTTATTGACTTGAGACGACCGCTCTGTTCGATTTCTGCCTTTCCTAACTTCTGTTAAGATTGCATTCGAAACTGTGTTAAAAGTTTACATTGACGAAGTTCAGCGCCGACATGAGTTAAAAATTGTTTTAGTTTAGAATAACAAACCTTGATCAACTAAAGGAAAATCGCTTTCAAGGTTTCCCGCTAACGGGTAACACACATTAAAAGATCGTCAGTTTTTCAGCGTGAGTCGATGGAAACAACATTGAAACAAATTATTTGCACCAACACTTTAAAACACATTTAACTCCGTTAACTTCTGTAACTCTGGCAGTGTTGAAGATTTTATTACGATACTTGTTTAACTAAAACTTTACACTCCGAGCGGGAACTAAACATTATTTAAAGTTTTAAGACTCTTCAATGAGAATAACAGTTTGAGGTGTCAAAACTATCAATTAATTTCAATATTCCCACAGGATCAATATAACAAAAGTTACATTCACAGCGGAGACGTTAATATGCTTAACTTATTATGCGTGCGAACTTTAACTTCTGTAAAGTTTCGATCAAAGTTAAGTTGTAGTTGGTGCGCCTATCTGGGAGTGTCGCTTAGACAATGTTACGCAATAAATATAATTGTTATTTATTTGTCGTGTATGAAGTTTTGATCAGTGCGGCACTCGTGCCGCACTCATGGCATGGAGGGCGCGATTGTATCGCTACACATTAGTCGGCGGCCCGTGAGAGTTATTATCAGATCCGTTTGTTCACAACTTTGCCAGCGTTGTGCTCTCTACTCGTAGAAACTTATCGGTCGAGTGCTCACGGCGACGGTGACAGATAAGCGGGAAGCGATGCTAGCGTGGACTTACCATGTTAGAGAGCAGCAGCCGTTGGTGTTTAGCGACTTGGGGATCTAGGGCTTGGAGCGGGAGAGCGAGGGGCAACGGGAGTGGCAACGGTAACGGGAGCGGGTGCGGGTGCGGAGCCGGCTGCAGGATGAGCGGCGGGCAGCAGGCGCACGGCGTCACGTAGGACACGCACCCGAGCTGCGGCGGGAACAGCGTGCCGGCGGCCTCCTCGAGGCCTCGCACTCGTCTCTCACGACCGCATCCGCGGCCGACCTCTGACGTTCGACGGCTACGCGCGCCGCCGACTTTCCGACACGAGTCGAGATGCCCGACTAGCCGACTTGTCCGAAGCGGGCGCTTCCAAATTTATTTCAACTAAACGCGGGAACTTCACAAGTTCTTAACAGTGGCGGGAAGTGCGTTGGAAAGTGTCGAAACTCGAGTTGTTTTAGTTAAGGAAGGGCCGGGTCACCGCGAGGGAGCGGGAAACTGAGCGTTCGGGAGAAGCGAGAAACGTCGCACAGGGCTCGCGAGAGTATGGAGAGAGTGGCGTCGTGCACGGAGCACAAGTCGCCAGGCCGGCGTATGGCGGTGGACTGAGCGGCGAGGCAGGTGCGCCGCGACGCGCGGAGGGCGCTGGGGGCGGGCCCACCTGATTCACCTGGGCGCCTGCGCCGCGCTCGCTCAGCCTCCGCGGTACACACACCGACACCGACACATCAAGCTACTCTTTCGAACACTAACATTGCACTATCAACCGTCATTATGTTGCAACTTTCGATCGTTATATTATAATGATGAGCTTTTATTATTTTATTTGTCTGTATGCAGATCTTGTTACAGTTGTTACAGATAAAGCAGTTTTACAACTTTTGTTAAGTTTGGCAATTTGTTTATGGTATTTTAAACTGTCTAAAAAGAAAATTTTAAAATCACATTAAACTACGCAAATTCTTAGATTAATTTTATAATGTAACATGGATCATTGTGGATTGTTAAATTTTTTGAATTTTACCACTTTAAAATTAATTATAACCTGCTCACATCGTTTGCATTACACAAAATAGTTAAACAAATCCTCCACCCTCGTCTTATACTATATAAAGTAAATGAGCGTAATAAAATAAATTGGCGACTCGACGACTCGCAAATAAGAAGGCATTATCTTGCGGAAATCTCTAGCGGGATAACCGGGATAAATCGCATTGATCTTAGAGGTCCGGCTTTCGTTAAAGGACATCTGAAGAGGTACAGTGTAAGCCCGTTGTACACGCTTACAGAGGATTAGGCACCTTTTAACGCCGAACACTATTTACTTTTAGGATGTTTTCTTCGAGACACAGATTATTCTCTCGTTAGTGGCCAATGAGTAAACAAAATGAGGATTAAGACGCACATGTTGTTGGCACGTGGATTAAGTGCGACGGAAAAAATATCCTGTAAGTAGGTACACTCTCGATAAGCTCTTAAACTGGCCATGAACTTGTGTTACGTGTGATGTAACTACGCGCTTGGTTTTGCAATGGTTAATGATAATTTTACAAGTTAAACTTTCGATGTGATTTGCACTAATTAACTAAAAGTAAAAAGAACATATTTTACAAGAGTATTGTTAATCGTGTTTACCACATAAATATAACTTATTAGAGACCGATTATCAATTTTTAATTATAACGCGTTATGTTATAAATATAACGTTATGACGAAACTCTACACAACTTTAGCGTAGAGCTCTGGGTGTAAAATCTTAAATAAGAGGCAATTGTGAAAAAGTATGAGTTCTGTCTAGAATCGAAAAATATATTAATAACAAAATTCATCTATGTAGAGGTAGATATTGAAGTATACCTCCTGGAAATCGAATTCCGCTTTTCATATCATTTAATTCGTAGCTGAAACTAAATCAATACCTACAATATGAAGCGAGACTGTAATTCGATCGTCAAGCACTGATTAGTCGATTAGAATTCTGACTACAAAGGCTATACTTCAAACACACCTGTTTTCAATGTAAACTATAATTAATTCTAATAATCGACTTATCAAGCTAAGGTAATTAGAGAGTGTGGTAAATTGACATGTTTCAGAAGACATTCTGTTCTGATTGTGTAGTCTGCCCGCCGCTGACTTTACTTACAACTAATGAGATTAACGTATCTAGGATGAAAGATAGTGGTTGTGTGTCATGATTAATACGAAATACCAACGCTAAATAACATCGAAACTACACATCGGTCTATGTGTAGTTTCGATGTTATTTAGCGTTGGTTCAGTTTGAATTTGTATTTTGAAGCGCTATAGGTACCTACTTAGTTTAAAGATTAAGCTATGTATAGAAAAAAGTTACGAAAATTACTTTAAACACAGTTTAAGGACATGTACCGAAAACTAGTAGGTACGGCAACTTCAAAATAGTCCATTTCGTTTTGCGATTGCCTATATGACGTGAGTGTCAAGCAAGAACTTAGGTTTGATTCAGTTGGGCCAAGTGTAATAAGTGTTATAGGCCTTTACTAGGCTTACGCTTGAATTTAATTCCAAAGTAAATTGCATTGGAATTCCAAAGTTTCGTATCTACACTCAAACTTAACACTGGCGCCAATTAGTTTCAATAATAATTTATGTTTCCTTAACTGAGATTAAAAGACTGAGCATTTGTTTTCAATAAACCTGAATCATGTTTCCGTTAAAGTAATATTTCCAGCTAATTAGATGAGGAAGCCATTGTGCTTTCTGCCAGCAAAGTGACATGTGTGTGGCGGAGAGCCTTACCATAGAGCGAGCGGCTAACATCGCTGTGAGAGGCACGCATCGCATTTGACGGGCTCGGCACGCCGCTTGCCCTGAGAGCCCTGCGAGCCGGACTTACGCCGGAAAGTGTACCTAAATCATATAAATTTTGCACTGGCCTTGTATTCAAATTGAAATTAAATTCGAGAGTAGGCCATCTGATTTTAGCAAAATGTAGGGACCTCTCTACTCTACAACAAACTTATAATCTATCGTTCTTAATCAATTTATAGACGAATTTTCCCTCGTGAAGGCAATACATTCCGCTCACATAGTAGGTAGGTATATACGTAGGTACATATGACTACAAAAAGCTAAAAGTATTTGTGTCTGGTTATAATTTCCGCATCAAACGCTAACGATTCTAAAAACCTAAATTTTTATCCCCTCTCCCACCGGCCTGTATGTATGAGTCACTATGTATGTACGTGTAACTAGAAGGCATGTGAGTGCGAATTCCGCAGTTCAAAGTTAGGCTGTGCGCCCGCGCGGGCCCCGGTCGTTGACCCTGCGCGCAAGCCGCCAAGCCGTCTACGAGTCGCGTTATGTAACGTAACCTTAACATTGGGCTGTGAGATCGGAACCTTATTCAGAAAGCGTTGATTGTTATCCGTATCCGCTTATAGTGTATAACACGGTTATGGTAACAGGTGTAGCTATTTAAAGACGCGCGGGCGCAAGGAATGCGTAGGTTAGACTTTTATGGCTGATTGACGGACTTATATTACTAAAATGGGCAACATTATTTAAGAATTCGTAAGTTCTAATGTTATTTTTCATTCTCCAATAATTAAATATTAATTTTGTGACATTTATATCTTTTCTTGCACAAAAAAAACTAGGTATGAACCTAATTTATGGCAACAATTTCGAAAATTATAAATTAATTACATTCTTATGCTAATTGGTGTTTTTAATATGTCAACATTTGTTTCACATATACATTAATCTATCTAATTACTTATAGGGTATTCAATAATCTTAAGAGCACGGTCATAGCTCTCAATGATTACAATACCTAATTAAGAAGCTCTTAGCAGCTCTACATATCTATCAATTAATTACCTAATAGGAAATTTGAAAATATATGTATATCCAAATACATATATGCGTCTGTAATGTGTTAAGCTTACAAACTACACAAATGCTATTAAGTACATTAGATTAATTAATTATTAGGGCAAGTTTTAATCAGAGAAATAAGTTTACATTAAGAATAAATATTAAACACTTGTAAAAATTACAATCGTTCTAATAATAGCTACGTATCTGAAGATTTATGTTTTATATCAAGCAATTTTTCCTTTAGCCTCTTTTCTTCAGATAGTAGAAAATAACCTTTTACGATCAATGAGAATGTGAACATTAAGAATCAAACAAACTACAAGGCACCTTGTTGTGACACCCTACCTCTTGCATAGAAAGGTAGACTACACGACAAATTAATCGTACCGACATATATAATTAAGTGGGAATTAAAATGCTAAAGCCATATGTAGTATACACGCAGATAGACGAGTATTTATCATCGTAAAAAATGTACTTGATCAAAAGATGTGTAGCGTAATTCATACGATATTCAAGATGTGTGAGCTCACGCGTTTTTTACAAACTCTTCATAAGTATATATTGTGACATCCTATCGTAAATTTAGTGTCTTATACACACAATTACAGGTTTATATACCATAGCTCAGGCTCACTCGGAGATTTCACTGGCACTTAGCGAATAAATATGATTATAATATGTGATTGTGATGACAATTGTTTTCTAATCTACTGCTGCAGCTTTTACTTAATTTGAATGTAAATATACAGTACGTTTCCATTTTCATAGAAGACATCGACAGTAATTAACACAGATGCGAAAACAACATTCATAATCATGTAATCAGCTAAATTAAGAATATCGAGCACCAAGTCACGTCATCGATACGCGCAAAAACAATTCAAAATAACGGACGGAGAAAAGAAAACACACACCAAGCGCATCGTAATGCAAGTAAATCGTCCGTGGAATCCGAGAACAAAACCGAATAAATTGTTTTAATAAGGCATAAATTACTACAAAAAAATGGGTCCGATCACGCCGTTACGATGGTTGGCCATGGCATTTACGCTTTGTTGGATACCGTACATGGTGCGCATGAAATGCACTTTTTGTATCGGCTCCGAGCTGGTTTTTGCCGCGGCATGCATCGCATACACAGTAATTTGCTATTAGTGCAGTTATGGGTAGACAACGGGATGGTTACGCTTAGCTAAACGTCGTAGATTCAAAGTTCAAGCAAATGCAGGTGACGCAGGTGTGATGTAGTCAAGTTATAACGATCGTATGTAAGTTAATTAGTACGCATGGGGTTCATATTGAACGACGGGTAACAGCGTTAGTAATCTTTGATGTTGAAAATTAAAATTAGGTACTTATAATACCTACCTATTGTATTATTGTATTGATTATCATTTGTTAAAATAGTACTTAACTTGGGCACAATAACTACTAAAGAGTAAATAATAAATTTATTCTCTCTGTTACCTATGCCAACCTCATGGCAGACAGAATATAATGTAGGCCAGTTAATGAACTAATTCTAAAAACCTTAATATACATATAAGTTAGTACTTTATAAGAAACAACTACTTATAGATTAATTTTACTCTTCATTTCATCCAAACTTTTACCTGAACAATAACGAATTGGCTCAAACATATTTCACTAAATGTCATAGAAATACATCGAGTATTTCCTCTCAAATAATTCTTTGTGTGCGAACACTATCTCTTTGGGGAGTCGTACAGTGAAAATAAACGAGCACAAAGCCTTGGTAAGGTCACTGGTAGAAACAGAAATAGCCCGGCGCACCGTCTCAAGGATTACAACAATTTTACAATGACATCGGCCACGAAATAAGTCATTGTTTCAACAAGTAAATAAAAATCAATGTTAACATTTTGATTCGCGAGGCAACAAGATCCAATAAAATACAGTGTCGTCTTCCAACGAAATATTTGTAAGGGTACATAACTACAAAGTAAAATTATGTGTCCGTTCGAAACTGAGACGGGAGCCATGTTAATGATGTTTTGCGTTTAAAAGGTTTCGTAGTTACTAACAAGAGCGACATTTAAATATGGTATGGAGATTTAAATTTTGCGGTGGCCACCACAGTGATGCACGAAGTTGCTGTTTTCAACTTAACCTTATTTAATTCCTCTGTACTCTCTTAATTATTTTAAGAATACTACAACTCAATGGTTTAGAATTGCTCACAATAAATAACGAAAGTCACCCCCTAATTATGGATACACGTCTTCAGATTATAGAGGCGTGATGACGGTGTATCATTAATTTATAATAGGTACACGATACGTCATATAGGTATACGAAACATTAAATATTATACGATCTATAAAGAAACATATTGCAAATATTACTACTAAAACTATTAACTACTACCAACTTTAAACCCACGTTATATTAAAATCATTACTGCATGCAGCAAGCAATGTTATCCCGTTATTATATGCACACAGGTATTATCGTATTGTTTGATATTAAAGCGCGTCCAAATTAGAGCACCATTTTGATGATGCTTCGGACAAAATCATTATAATTAATGAAAGCACAGCAACTGTGCGTTAATCCACTTCCCATTATGTGAACTCCATTAGAGCATGTAATGTGAAACACTAAAGCGAAAACAAAATTTCAACTGAATAAACGTACGTACAATATTTCTAATTATCAACTCTGAAACTAGAGTTCTTCGTTATTGTCAGTGTTGGAAATGCACTGCTGTCGGCGAATACGTGTACGTTACACGTCATTATAATGATTTGCGGAATATTATGGATGGAATAAGGCACTTTCTTGTTGATTTCAGAAGCTTGTGAATCATTTTTGGATAGGTAAAGCCAAATTAGTGCGCGTATTCCTCTCGCACTAGCTGCTCTAGGTATTTGTGAAACTTAATGGCATAGAGAGGAAAACATTATGTAGGTTCAGTGAATATTGAAGCTTACTTACTTATTGGTAATGGAATGTACGCATTTACGCGTATCAACGCAAATTAAAATCATAGTAGTAAAAAAGGCTTGGATTTCCAGTTGTCCCAGGGAATTGGTATCTATAGGTTTTTTTATTCTAGCCTAGGTTGTCAAAACTACAATGAAAATGGTATCAAGGATAGCAAAAGACATAGTAACTGTCCCAAATCGTAGTTTTCTGTACGAAAACAAACAATAACTTGCTAAACACACACTGCTTTAGTTCACACATAGAGTATGTTTTCTTTAAATATTAAGTACCCTTCGTTGTAATAAAACACAATTAAATTGTACTACGTTTATTACAAACGAATGTTAATTAACGCAGGTTTATGAAGACTTTTAGTGAGGGAACTGATTAGATTTTTCACTCACATTAATATGGCAAGGAAATTTTATAATATAATAGAGTGTATTTTAAGTGCATAATGAATTTAGCAGATGCATTATTTTTGAGCGCAGGGTATGTAGGTATTATTTATTAGGTGTAGCACTCATAGGCAGGCTCAGAATATTCTTTGTGGCGTCGCCGTCGTGAAAAGGGCTGTGCGGTAACTAGTGTTGCGCTTTCAGTCTCTAAATTTGGACATTTTTCGGCCACTGCTCTACATTTTATTTTTCATAGAAACTAGATATTAATGACATGTGGTCTTTTAGTCCGGGGGATGTTAATAAAAATTAATATAATAATCATTAGGTACTTAATACTAAAATATTTAGATTATTCGAAAAATATTTTTGGATGATTAGAAGAGAGTGGCAAGGTTTCATTAAGAAAAAAAACTACCTTAGGTAAGACCCTATAAGAATTAATTAAGTTGTTATCACAAATTTTTACAATTTCCAACACATAAGAGTGCATGTTGCAATTACTTAAAATCTATGGCACCAACGAAACTTATCTAACAACGTCAAAACACACAAATACGTCTTGCTTTACTCATCGATATCGATGAAGCACCTGCCTAACTTGGCTAACTTCAACACTCTCCGGCAGGTCCAGATCAAATTAAAAACAGAATTTATTATAAGTATCATTAATAATTTAATGCAATACAGTGTTCACAGGCGGCGGGTGGGTAGCTTGACCGCACACCGTGTTTTTGCTACCAAATTTGCAGGTACAAACGGAATAGTATATTAAGATTAACACTGAAGGGATGAACTCGACGGCTAGTCAGCGCAGAAAGGATAATTAGTTTCGCGCGTAAAACATCACAATTAACTTTACCTTGTAGGTTTGGTATCCATTTACATATTTAGGCGCTTTATTTTAATTCGTACGACACATTTTGTTGTTTTGTTGGGTCTGTTCTAATGTATGTGTCATAGAGCCGTGATATACGATATGTTAATAATATTCACACACGCTTGATTAATGGTGTTTTATTCTTCTATTTTTGGAGAGTTATGTTTTTTTTACTTCGGTGTGTCGTATGATACTGATTGTATCGATAATCTCTAAAAGTATAAGTTACATGCAAAGTTCCATTTCTTTCATACCAATGACGGTAACTAAATAGGGATACGACGAACGAGAGACATTATACTATTTACTATGTAGGTACATAAAAAAGCTCTAGATTTCTGCTGTAATTTTCTACCAATAAAACTAAATACATAACTTTTTGTCTGACTGGTAAATGATCCCACACAGTCACATTTGCCACTATGCGACCAAATCAATAATAAGGTCAATTTCCATTAACAAATTTAATTTACTCGAAACTAAAACACGAGTAATATTCCCTATTTCCATTTTTGTTCCAATCCGCTTGTGAGCGGATTAATGAAATATGGATTACACCATATTTTAAATGAAGTTCTTTGTATCGATGAAAATCCTTTTTAAAATCGTGTAGTAGAGCCGAAAAAAAACGATAATACATTTGCAGATACGTTTTTAGAGCAAAATACGAAATGAATTTCATATTAGAAGATACTCGAATCCGTGTGGATTTCAAAACGATGGCAATTGATAGTTCGGGTAGGACGGGGACCGAGGAGTAACAAACTTTATGAAAAGTTTCCGTAACATCGTAGTCAAGAGCCGTACGATATGCACGTAAATCCCGCAAAAAGCTTGTCCGAATATTTGGACTTTCAATGTGACATTAGTACTTCTAATGTCGGTTAAGGAACTAAAAAACGTCTTTAAGTAAATTACGTATGTATTAATTATACATACGAAATACATATTATTCTTATTAAGTATACATATAATTAAGACCTATGATTTCCAAAAGTGGTGCGCTATCTTCAAACCCACATTTCAACAGATAGGAAAAATTCCTTGTACCTAGAGATGTTTTTAGAAGAATAATTTTTCGGAGACTATTTCAAAGTATTCAAATGTGTTTAAGAAGTACTTAAGGCATAGAAAGGTTACTTGCCTACATTTAAAACAACCTCTATCTAAATCCGGTCTACAACCCACGCCACTACGACACTTATTCGAACGCCTGTTTAATATTAGTGGACTCAAAATCTCGACAAGGAATTAAATATGAATATTTGTCTGGCCCGTCAACAGTGCTCCGGTCCGAGCCACGGGTTCTTTATGACTTTGTAGCGGTTTGCAAGTATCAAGAGTAGGTTTACTTAGGCTCTATCCCGAGGCCTGTTTTGGTCGGCCTACTTAGAGAATGAATACGAAAACGTATTTGCGTTGTGACTTGTAAATGTCCCCCGGCGAAATGACGACATTGTTAATAAATTACTTGTAAGTCTTGTGTGTATCTTAAAAAGTTTAGTGACGCAAGTACAATATGAGACCCTACTCCCCGGCACTACCTACATGGCTCTGATTAGTGAAAATATACTGCCTCGTAGCAACGAGTTTGTTGTATATTGCGAATTTGTTTCTTAGATGATGTGACTTGATTGATGTAGTACCTCCTGATCGGGCATCTGCCCCCCTAGACAAGTGGCAAAACGCTTGACGAATAGAAATCGAATAGAATGATTAATGTACGGGGATGACATAATGTTTCGACTATGTTATCGATGACTTAATTATGTCAATCCCATATATTTTTCATTCTATTCGATTTCTATTCGTCAAGTGTTTTGCCACTTGTCTAGGGGGGCTGGTCTGTCACCTACTGCGTTACAACAATTATAATCGAGTACCTACGTAATGTTAGCTTGTTCGATTTTGTTTTGATTCAACATTTTTTCACTTCTACTAATCATATCGTTTAAATTTTTACACTCAAACTTATAAAAATTGAACCAGTTTCTATGATTACAATTGTAATTAAATATACCTAAGTACTTCAACATTCTACAGTTCTAAAACAAGCTTTAAGTGTCTCACACTGATCTTCCAGGAAATAACTACAAATCTGCCGTCTATGTACATTGTACACAAACCTACTCAACAAAGACAGGTTCAAATGTAAAGGAAGCCACAATTGGACACTGGCACACTACTATAGGAAACAAGGTACGTTTTGACACGAACAGGATTAATGACAGTATGTTTGTTCCCAGTTAAGTGCAGATAAGGCTCTCACAATCGCGCCTCTCATTAAACAAGGGGGAAGTGTTTGTAATAATTGATTAAACCTATATGTATGTCGACTGTTGATTAATCGTCAGTAGTATGAGTATACACGGGTTTAGGAGTGGCTAGAATGTGCTGAGTTTTGAGACATGGAAGACTTACTTCGACAGTCAGACGAAAAATTTATTTCATACATCTTATATTGATGAGCGCTGGAAATGATTTATTTGTAAATGACAAGGAGGCCAGGAGAATGACGTATATTGCGCCGTTTATTTAAATGCTCATGAACATAAACTAAACAAAATATGCTAAAGATTATGAATTGGTATTACTGTCACAACACACTGCTACAGCGATCCGTTTTCTGACAACAAATGTTGTCGTTTAGAAACCGGTCTTATTAAACTAAATCTCTCTCCTAACACCAGTAAAAAGCCTAAACTTATTGTGAATGTAAATATTACTTTCAAACACTGTAATTGCGTATTCAGTTTACTTTAAGAGTAAACATTCGTGTAGTATTTGTAAAACGGTGTCACTTTAGTACCGCAACTTAAGAATTAGTTTTGGCTTCAGACAACTTCGGTAAAGCGACTTTGTTCATTTGTTTCGAGTCCCATGTGTTTTTTAGACCCCACGTTAAAAGCTTTAAAGTTTACTTAAGTCGTACTTGCCATGCCCACGTCTAATATCCTAAAAAGAGTGTACATTTAATCCCACTGAAAGTGTTGGCTACGTCGAACTAATTTATTATTAGTAAGTAATTAATTAAGGGAATGCTTGACTTAGCTAATTACGGATTTGTAAGCGGGTCAGATTTAAGTTAGAATTTATTTCAGTCAAAGTTAGTCAAAGCTTATTTGACTTTAAAGTCACTAACCAAAATTCAACTCTAGTAACTGGGTTATAAGAGTCATTTCTGTAGATATGTATTGTAACATCAAGTAAGTAACTTCAAATGTATTCTTTGAAATTATAGCAAATTACAAAATTGACAATGATTGTAATTGAAACATTAGAATTGTCTACACATACTTTAAGGATCAAAGAGTATAAAATAAGAATAGAAGGAGAAAAACCTAAGCAATTTTCTAGAGTAGGTAACATCAATATTTTTTAGTTCTACGACCAGCTGAGTCGCGTTGTATAGCGCGGAACTTATGCAAATGTGTCTCATTCCCGCGTCCTTCTTACGGTTTAACGCTGCGGCTACATTGTGGCAGTTCAAATTAATTTCATACATACATACTGCTGGGTTTTCTTTGTATCTCTTTTGTTAGAAACAACTATTTCTTATAGTCGCAATAGTAGGTATAATACAAGTCCTGTAATCTCAAAGATAGGGTAGGTACTATTCTCGACTGACTCTAAAGCTTAATGTAACAATATAATTAGGTATGAATCATTTGAACAATATTTTACCGTATTTTACTAAGCAGAATTCCAAATACCAAACTAAAATTTTACTCTCATAACATTAGCAGTTATTAAGAGCAGTATTCAGTGACACCACATGCGTAACGTCCACAATAAGGAACACGGAACGGCCACTAACAGCCAATAACCGTGTAATGTTCATGATCGGCTGTGATTCCAACCCCGACTATGTCCAGTGGACTGTTACCAAAACGTGCGTACCTGTCTACTGCGTATGGCAGGTGGAAAACATGAACATCTCTGTTGTAATATTCACTTTGGTGCCTCCCCCCGCGCCCCCACTGTTCCTCGCACCGCAGTCCCTTCCGAAAGCTCTTAATGCCAAGTCGGCCTGACCTCATGCCAGCTACATTAAGCCGTTTATACATTATGTATGAATTTGTTATGCCGTTTGATGTAAAGAAGCTTCAACTCAGGTAGTACTATGGTTTTAAGTCAATTTTCCCTTAATATTTTATCGTCTAATTTGTCAATTTGCTGTTTTGTCGTGAAATGTCGTCGAGCTATTATAATTTGTTTGGAATGTATGGTATATCTTGCAATTTCTTAATTCGTAATTAGTTTCGTAATGCAATTATAGAGTTGTAGACATTCATGACCAGTAATAT
This sequence comes from Abrostola tripartita, assembly GCA_905340225.1. NCBI lineage: Eukaryota > Metazoa > Arthropoda > Insecta > Lepidoptera > Noctuidae > Abrostola > Abrostola tripartita. The sequence continues at coordinate 4,904,946 of HG996492.1, read as the reverse complement.
TAGTCTCCAAATAAACCAAATGTGAATCTTAATTTAAAATTCTAAGTCGGTCAAGATCCCCACTAACCGAGGACCTTTTAAGGAATTATATTCTCTACGGTAAAACAGTCTTAAGCATGCGCCTATTGGTCAAAAGGCAAACATTTTAATTTGCAAAACGGAAATTAGTTGGCACCGAAGTCGTACAACATTAATTAGAGTAATGAAACGTCCGTCCACTTTACTATTACAAGTTAATTAATTAAAACCACTTGCGCAAACAATACTTTAAACAAAAGTCATATTATAAAATATTCAGATGCATTTTATTTACAAGTTTCCCTGTATTTTAATTAAGTTAATGACAAAACTGAAGCTTTGCCACTGACGAGTACCGACGCAAATCTCTCTCGCACCGAAGTCGATAGTTCCTACTCGTATATTTGGATTTTCGATGAAGTAAATAAACCATCCTTTGCGGGGCCTAGTTTTTTGGCTCCGAGGTTTATCGAAATGTAAAATGTTTGTAAGCTTACTGATACAGCATTGCCGCAAAACGAATATAGGTACAGTTGTAAAATTTTAACTATTGGCCTGAAAAGGATTATTTGCACAACGAATGTATTTTATAATCAACTCTTGAATTACAAATATTATTTAACAAAAAGTGGGTAGTAAAAATAGACTTCTGTTCAAAGCCAATATCTGTGTGGATATAATAAAATGCACATAAATCCGGTAACCTATAGTCAGTAAAAGCTTTCTTGCTTCGTTTTTTGTAAGCTATTATCGCCAGGCCAACGAACACGAATGGGGTAAATAGGCCTTATCCCTCCAACACTAGCATATAGTAACATCAATAAATTACTTACTCATTTAATAGTAGGAGGAAAGAACATTTTGATCATATAAACAATACTATCCCGAATAATTCTTCGGTAAATGTGGATGTGTAAAGTTTAGGAACTTTACACATCGACATTTACCGAAGAATTATTAAGTCCAAATGTAAAACAGGTCAACACAAATTTAAATGAAAGAACACTGAATCTTGTGGAAACTACGGCTTACAATCTCGTTATTTTACATTCAAATGGGGACCTCATTATGATGTAAAAATAAAACTTGTACCTACGGCTGATTTGGGGAAGGAAAAAGATGTTTTATAACTTTAATTAATTTACATATCATCTTGTGAATTGTGAGCGCTAGACGTAGACCGAAAGATCGCAATTTGTGGACAATATAACCTCATTGCGGAATATTTGTGGAGGCTTCATTTTTTGGTTTGTTCAAGTCATTACTTTATTTCATACTTGGTTTGTTTTCTGCATCGAAGGTACTTCATGATCGTTAACTTAGAATGTAACAAAAATGGATAGAACTTAAGAGCATAACCAAAGATCCTCTATAATTCAGACAAAAATATGGTTAACAATACCTATCTTAACTTTGACCAGAGAACTGCAAAGAGGTTAATAAAAACGGAAATGTTCTCATGATCTAGATTTAGTTTTGAGAGAGCTTATTCAAATACATATTCCATAAAAAGTTCCCATTTAATTGAAATCTATTTACCTACCCAATTCTACCACTCAAAACATCGATGGAACTTTAAAACGCGCGCATGATAAATTGTACAGAATTTTGAATTGGAAAAGTAACATTAATAATAAGTTTAAAAACGTATTTATCATGGCGGCTGCAAGGCAAGGCATGTCCGTCCTAACGAGCGAGGGGGTTTCTCCAAATGTTTTGAGAAGCTGGTACCACAGTAAGCGGAGCGGGGCTAGCAGCCCAGCTTTTAAAATAATTCCTAGACCGCATATGATACAGAAAACTTATGAGTTTTGAGTCAAGTCTATGTCCCGCTTAGAATATCACCCGCTGTCTGACACGAGCTCAAATGAGGGAATAATCGCAATGCATCCAACGAATCCTAAAGCGTTGGACTGCAACACATTAGACTCAGTTATATTTGAGACGTCTTGATTTCGTCTGCGTTTTAGAATACTAATGTTATGACTGTTGACTTTGAGTTTATAGATAAACAATGACATATAGCGGCTTAAACGCTTTTCAAGCGAATAGAAAGCTGGAAATCAAAGTGTAGCCAATGTAAGCCACTGATATCACTTCGCTTGAGAGTCAAGAATTTGATATTACTTACCGCTAGCGTAGAGGTTACTTAAATAACCTTGTACAAAGCTCCTACTAAAGAATAATTTCAAAACATTTTTGTGATTTACGCATATTTTAGGCACAGATTATTCAGAATATACAAATTACGCTTCGAAACATGTTGCTGATTGAAGATAAAATATTAATATCATCTTTTGGAGAGCCCTAATATTATGTACACAGCGCAAAATCTTTAAGCTTAAAACCTTTAAGCTTGAATTAGTAAACGTATGTATATACAAAAATCGTGCACATACGAGATATTTCAATATATTCAGAAATTACCTGCCTGCCTGCATTATAATAAAATTCCAGAATTACCATAGATCGTACCACTGACAAACCTAAAAATCAAACTAAAAACTGACCTACTATTTCTCAAATTTCAATTTGACTGTTCACGGTGTAATTTTCCCCAAGACGGATGATTTTACGAAAACGCTCGAGATAAAAAGCCGACGTCACTTGTTGCTCGTATTTGGTATGCGTCACACGCTCGCGACGTCTCGACTCCTCCGCAGCAGTGTTTAGAAACGTCTGTCGTACGCTCCGTTTTTATTTCAAACGATTTAAATTCCGTTGGACTTCTAAGTAAGCCACGTAGTGAAACGTTCTAATAATTTTTCATTTAATGTATTGGCTAGCGATTTGTATTTTGTTTGGATTTGGCGAGATAAAGAGAATGCGTGTCCTTCCTTAGAGTTAAGAGAGAGTTTCTATCTCATCATTATCGGTTTTCATAGCCAAAACAGTTGTATACGACCCTCTTAAATGTAACACAGAAATCTGTAATCACTAAAATAAATGTGGGGTTATGTATGTTATACAAGTGGTGTGTAATTAATTGTTATCTACAATATGTAGGTACACAGTATGTAAATACCTACATATGTAGCATCGCTGGTAACAGGTAACAACGAAGCGCCTTCTTTAAATCGTTGTGAATCCCAAATATTTATTGCCAAAAAGCTGTAGGAAACCATTAAATAAATGTGAGGTTGTACATTATACAAGTACAATGTTCAACCTCACATAATTTTTATTGTATTATGTATAAACTTATATTATACAAGTAGTGTATAATTATTGTTATAAATATATCTACCTAAATATGTTTATAATATGTAGGTATGCAGCATCGCAGAATATAGCGGAGTAGCTTCTTTAAAGTATTTGCCAACCTACATTTACCTCTAATCGCTGTAGACGCAAAATTCTTGTTTCTAATATAGTATATCTAACCGTATTTAATAATAACACGCTATAAATTTAGTCAGCAATAAACTGATTTAATTAATTAATAGGTAAATAGATAGCAACATGGAACCGTAGACCACATACAACCGCTAACCAATCCAGTAGTGGTAATTATGGTTTTAATCACTCCAACATATTTGTTGTTGCTGGAGACTAATATTTAGTAGTCGCTTAAACATAACGGTTGTTTACCCTTGGAGCCTTAGGACTTATTCTTCTTATCGTCTGGTTGCTGAACAACCTGGTGTCGGAGTTTATACCGCCTGTAGGCCTCTGACATGGCTTTACACAACGTTGAAAAATCTCTCAGGTGTGCCGGTTTGAATTTGCGACCTTTGACTTGGCAGTCCAACAGTCATACCACTCGGCTATCACTGCTCCTGCTGCTGCATTAGGACTAAGGATTTCAATAAGACTACTTCAACTTAAATAGTACCTATAGACCAAAAAGAAGAGACAGTCTGAGTCTAAGAAATCTTATAAAATCACTACTAATAGATCAAGATGATGATATCACTACTTTATACTCCCTAGAATAAACATAACTTGATCTTTAAAGAATTAGTTAAAAAGATGGGTTTGTTTAGAATATTTTTTCTGATAATCTGATATAGCGATTTTTACCGAAGAAATATAAGTTAAAATATACTTATTTAAATGAAAACTGATTTCTGAAACTCGCTCAAAGATAGATGAGACATTACTTTATTTAGACACAGCTTAGAGACACAGGTGTGGGTAGTTAGATACCTCTTGTAAATCTTGCTCACTCTTCTTGATAAAACATTTAAATGGAACATTAAAAATGATAACTAAATTAGCTCCTTATTATATGTTACTATAGTTTATAGCAACAAAAAGGCAACGTTTCCAACTAGCAGTAAATACGCTACAATGTAGAGTAATCCCACATGCAGTCGTCGCTAATAAACTGTAGATGTACCGTGTACTCATGACTATTGTCGATGGCGGACGGTTGACGTTACGTCCGAAATGGCCAGTGACGTAGAGCTACGAAAATGGCAGACAGTTACTTTTTTAGTTTTTTATACAACGGATTAAATGTGTTTTTTTTTTTATAAAAAAATGTACAAATGTTGGTTTAAGAAGGCTTAACAGTGATGAAATACTTAATATATCTATTGGCTAAACGGCTAAAAAACATTTAAGAATATACAGCCCCGTATCTAAATAATAAAGAAGTATTAGACTGTCGATGACGTCATAAGAACCTACGAATTAAGGTTTAGTAAATTAAGTTAATTATAAAAATGACTTCTTCTTTACTACAAAAATAGCTGTCAAAACAACGGAATTAAAGTCATAATCATAAAATATTACTATTTAATTTACCATTAAGTACATACCATTACCAAATTTAAACTAAGGCTGTATTTAAGCTTATCATTCCGATTAGCATAGGTTATCTATCGCATATCTATCGCTCCGCGTTCCAAAGTTTCATTACAGTTCAAATAAGGCTTTATAAACCAGTTGCGTGTGGAACCGAGTTGAGTCCGATCAGAAATTGAGCGCACAAAATGAGCATTCACAGCAAACATTCGAACATAATACAGTTCGCGAGCATTTATAGGTATATTGAAGACAGTTTAGCTCGGTTTCTATCGATTCCGTGTTCAAATTTCGTATGGTGTCGACGACTCACTAGAACGGAATTTGTTAAACATTTAGTTGGTGGCAATTTAGGGTTATATTTTTTTTTATACAATAGTAGACCGATGACTGCAATAGGCTGCTGTGATGTGATGTGAAAGGGCCGGACGGTGAGACTAGCATTGAACAATTTAGACGTTTTTCAATAAATTAATTTTTATATAATTATTGAGCGTAATATAAGAACTTAGGTACTTAACTTAGAAACGATGAGTTTCTTAAAATATGAAATTTGAAATTCAGTTCCCATTTTTAAAGAGCAGCCAGTATATGTATGTATGTATAGTACCTACACAGTTGCAGAAATACATTTCATTTTATTATCAAGCCATTTTATCTTATTTATATCTACACGATTAAAAATAAATAAAATGAAAGCCGAAATAAAAGCAGTACAAAAAAGGGTCTCCCTTCTGCTTACAACTCGTGAGATTTAAGGAGCGCGCTAATAAATAATCCATTTGGTATAAGATTAAAGGCGGGTAACATTTCCACATTGCACACAAAACACTTTCAGTATCTCCCATCAAAATGCAAGCGAGTGAAAGCTTTGAGGTAACAGAGGCAAGTTGGACCTTGATTGCGGATCGCAAATGTTTGCCGGAGCTCACGAGAACCGCATCAATTATTCAAATAACTACGTACAGAGACTGACTAGACGAGTAATTTTGCGAATATTACCCGTGGAGGGGCACGAAATGTAAGCTGCTTACAAGTTTCGCGCCAAATAACTTGGGGATACCCGAGAATGGCTCTTATGTACGGTAAGTATGCAAGTCCGGAGCCCTCCCAACTCTAGTTAGTTTAATGACGTTATTAATCTGATGAAAAGACCTTCGATCGTGTGTTGCTCTCTGTTCTCAGTTAAGATACTTAATTAGCTGATATAACATCAACTTTGATACCTACTTAATTGATATGAGTACCTACAGGACTATCGCGTAAAATCCTTGTCGATAAAATACTAAACACACACGTTTCACTAAGCCGGACCCAAAGAACCACTCGCAGTTATCCAAACAGGCCAAAAATCTCAACTTAAATATAGGAAAAATGTTCAATCTGAATAAAGTGTGCCACGCTAGCTTGGGCTTTACCAAAAAGGGGAAGAAGGATTAAAGAGGTCGCGAAGCTGACATAGTAGGATTAACTGAACGGTGCCGTGTCAGCAAATAAATGACGATTCTCACAACGGATACATTATTCACTGGAAGACGTCCTTTTTTTATAATTTTCTTTATGGGTTTTTTAAACTTGACAAGACGCCTGATTGACGCAGTGGCTCAGGTAACGTTTTCGCCTGTGAATGCGGCGAAACGAAATACTAGTATGACCTTAAGTTCCCCGTTCTCGTTCTTGCAATAGTGTAAGGCCTCTTACAGGATAATGTTCTGGACAAACTTTCAATAGGCACTTCATTAATTACAAGCGAATACACGATGTTATAATATTATCTAAGTGTTAGTAATCAGTATTATAGAAAAATAAATCTAAATAAAACTAAAAGCGAAACTACTATAACAATGCACTGGAACTTTTACAGTTTTTCTTTTACTTAAAATAAGTTTTAGTATTTTTATGCTTACAGTCAAGGCGTAAAAATGTGACGACAGCCTTCTGATTTAAAATAAAGTATAATAGAAAATCGCTGAATTTTATAGTGTTACTCTTACATATTAGGTATACGTAGATTATAGATGTGTAGGCAAAGATGGATTTTCATACATCAAAGGAAAAGGAAAGATGGAGCGGCTTACATCCAGCCAGGTCTTACATTTATATTAGATACAGAAGCTCTTACCTTTAAACTACTTTAACCGCGAGGCTTACTTCAGATTTACAGTGAACCGACTACGGATGTCCATTTATTCAAATATTTCTCTGCTAAGAACTCAAAACATTAATAATTCCGTGTGCTAGTCTCTTCCAGGCCAGTTCTGCGTTTACGCATTTCGTGAAACAGGCTTAGTTGGTACCAACACGTCAATAAAATCTGACACTTGTCAACGGAAAAAACGCTTACATTTTCAACAGTTACTTTTTGATTTTAACTGCGACAAGCGTTTGTTGTTTTGGAAAGTGTTCCAAAACTATTTAGATGCAACGAGCCGGCTACTGGGACCTACGCGAATAAAATTCATACACAAATCGTTGCTCAAAAATGTTACGTTGTGAACTGTAAATAAAACCTTTGTAGAATGGATGTTTCCATAACAAAACTATTTAGAAAAAATGTCTAGTTAGTGCAAGCTGTTTTTAGTTGCGTATAGTAGTAGTTGCGTAGTTTATATAAATTCTTTAAAAGCGAACCGACTGTCTGTCGGTTCGCTTTTAAAGAATTTATATTTATGTATAGAATACCTATAGGTATTATCTGCTTAAGTTGTTACAACCAATGATATTACAAAAAAGTATAGATATGTTTCTATCGCTCTCATTTTGAAGACTGAAGGGGACAATTGTAGTCTTGGGGAGTAGTACTACCTAGTACAATTGTTATTCAATTTGACATAAGACTAGTGCAGTTCGGACTCAAGAGTTCGAAACACTTTTATCGTTTATTTTGTTAGCAAAATTATGACGTATCTATACTTTTTGACATATCAATAACATTGGTTACACCGGCACCGTGGTTATTGTTACATAATATGCTTATTAATTACCTGATCTTGACCTCAATTACATGAAAGCTATCACATGACTTTGTTTGTGAAACTGAGTAACTTCAAGGGAAAATGTGACACTTTATACTGAACTTAACATACCTTACTAACATACATTTAAATCATAATGTAACTATAACCCGATCCCATCAAGTTTTAGTAATCCAATTTTCATCTAAATTGTCTTGTAAATATTGTATTAAAACCAGCTCTACAATGATGCACACCACACCACATTGTAACCCTAGCAGCGTTAATATATCCAAAGCCTTATTAAAATTTACCACAAAAGTTGCATCGCGGGGTATTACACAGCATCGCATTTACAGCGTGCCTATAATTTTGCTATCGCTATTACGCTACGGAATCCTTAATTAATATCCTCAACGTTCGTTTAATATTAGATCATTAAAACCGCAATGTTCTAAAACTTACCTGCTTTCCAAACTCGAAGTTGTATAAACAATGAGAAGTTTACGGTTGAACTTTGAACCGGTACCTATGTCAGGTTTACAAGTTATAACTTCCGATTCTAATTAAAAATTTAACAAACCGGATAATGGCGGTTGTTTTAAGCTAAATCATGAATATAATTTTGTATTGAACGAAGCTTTACAGCGACGGTTGGACGAGGTTTTGAATAAAATTTATTTAATTTATACATCTACCTAAATTTTAATCATGTTGAAACTTAAAATTATTTTCTGTTAGTTTTTGAACGCCCTAAGCTAAACCTAGCAAGTTCCAAAGGCGCGGCATCCTAAATATCAAAGAACGATGAAACAAGGACATCCTGAATTTAAACCGCTCTTTATTCGGTAGATTTTTAAAATAACAATTATTTACACTATATGAGAGTTAAAACAAGATCTCTAGTTAGAGCTTCTTAAGAGTGAAAAAGCTTGATTCCAGCAAACACAAATGAAATCAACTAACTTCGTAAATCGAAGAAAGCCGGTTAGTTCTGAAAACACCATTTTTAAATCAAACTTTATAATACCAATAGCAGTGATAGCCGAGTGGTATGTGCGTTCATGTGCGTACTATAAATTAGTTATCAGTTCCTAAAAACGGTGAAGAAAAACATCGTGAGGAAACCGGCACAACAGAGAGATTTTTCAACAGTGTGAAAGCCATATCAGAGGACTACAAACGGTTTAAACTCTGACACCAGGTTGTTCATTAACCCTACGATAAGAAAGAGAAGATAATACCAATCAGAATTACAAGTAAGACGCTTTAGTCGTTACACGTGACTAAAGGGTTGGATCAGTATTGCCATTCAACGTGGCAATGCTGCCAGTGTTTTGGGCAATATATCAGTTGACTTTGACGGGGGATTTAACCGTTTATTTTTGTACATAATTATTATTAATTCGTGTTAGAATTAAGATTTAAATAGTTGTAAAATATGTGTTATTCTTGTACCTTGTTAAATAATTAATGAATAAAAAAAGCCAGAAACAGACAGAGCTTTCTTGAATTCCCTCTGTTTTCCTAGGAAACAAACCTCTCGTCGTGCTTAAAAACCTGCGCATCAATGATTCACACCTCAATAAACATGTATTATTATTTCAACGTCGGTGAACGTTACAATAGTTTGTTTCGCAGTAACCACTAGAGACTTGGCCGAGACTAAGCTTGCCTTCGTGACGTCGTTGGCGAGGTACTTAGTTAACTTCTACGGTAACCGACGAGCTTTTTCAAATAAAAAGAAAATTAAATATATTCTAGTGAACTCGGACCGACTTACGAGTAAACAGCTAGTTAATAAAATAAAGTGACAGTAATTTTGTTTACATGAAAACAATTTTCTATTATGTTTGTTTGTGTTAAGTACTGTTGAGTTATTAAATTGTGTGTCAGGATTTGTAAGTTTTATATAGGTGTTATGTAATAGTACCTAACCCGTGTGTGTGTAGATAGCTTATTTAAAGTTGCGATTTTACATCGTTTTTTTTATATGCCTTAATTTCTGTTGCTTTGCAAGTTCAGATACATTTCATTTCAAATTTATAGATATCATTTAATTCTCTTAAATTTATTTCAACCAACATATGTTTTACATTCAATATTTTTATTACCTATTTAATTTTAAAAACTACTCACATTTAATGCTGGTATTTTTTAGTCACCAATGATGAATCTAAAACCTTAAATGTAAGTTTTAAGTAGGTACCACCTATCTATGTAACAAAAACCTTCAAAAGAAAGAAGAAAAAAAACAAACATATTTTTATATTGTATAATACTTGTTGATTTTAACATTTCTAACATATTCGCACAGGATAAAGGCGGACAAAATAGAAAACAGAGAATCCAATTACGTTTGTCACGTTAAGTTATTATGCAAAATTGGTTCCAAGGCTTTTTGTCTCAAACAGCCAGTAGCCAACATTACTTTGTAATGTAATCAAGTAGAAATATTGTTTTCTTTGTATCTTAACTGGGTTTGCGAACGTTTACTTTTTTGTTTCTGGCTACACTTCTTTATTTGATTTACATTTTTACTTAAATTCAAGTCCGTGGTCGTAGTTAATTGAATTTGTGTTTCAGGTGAATATTTTTTCAAAAAATAACGATATGAAACGACTAGTCTGAAGATTATATAGTAACATTGATATGTCTCACTAAGGACACTCTTAATTTCATGAACCGCAACAATGCTATAAAATTTATTGAAGTCTTACGTATGTAGGTACAATCTCTCGGATCTATAAGACGGCGGGCGGCGTTCCAACATACCGAGATAAAGGTTATCAAATAGGTTGGATATGACGAGTATTATCACATTATTTGACACCACACTGAGGAACACCAATCAAAATCACAAAAGGACTTCTCAACAAAATTATCCAATTCGTTACGTAATAAAACGGAGCGGTCTCACCCGCACGCCAATGGGGCATACCATCAGAATAGCTTCTATCAATATGCTAGGGTCTTTCTTACGGCCACATACGTCTTAATGGTTCGTTGACTACGCCAATACGTCTCTTTAGAATTAAATTAAGGATGAAACCAATATGAGATAGGCAGTCGATTTTGCGGCGGCTAAATTACGCGCATGCCTTCTTATGCGAAATTTGGGGTACGGATCGCGATAGATCGGGGGATCTCGGTTACCTTCGTGATTAACCTGCGTTATAACGAACTAGACGATACGAGATTTGTTTTAGATAATTAAGACAGATTGTTTGTTTTTATTAAGCCACAAGAGAAATGTTATTTTTTCTTTACAAAAAATGAGACCTACTAATATATATCTTACAATTAACTAATATATAATGAAGTATTATTAATATTATTATATTACTTTTTTGATATTTGTGTACATTGTATGCATACGCGTGTAAAAAGGCGCTAAACATCGCTACACTTCTAATACAAAGCAAAAAGTTTGCTCAAAAGTTGAGCACTCTAACTAATAGTAAACATCAATCTGGTACATTATAATATCCATATTCTAGGAACCAGATTTCATCCAATTAAACCCTTAAGAGCTTGCACAAAGGAAAAATATAATTCATGAAAATTTAAGCATATTAAAAAGCGTTTTCATAACAGTCGAATGAAAACTTCATAAGACAACCTCTTCTCTAAATGCTGCTTCAACTTCAAAAGTCTCCGCTGTGCAAAGAATGAAAAAAACTCCAACTAATCTCGGAGTATTAGACAAGAGATTTAATAAGTTTAATATAAATTATGCTTCGGTAATATTTACATGAAAGACGACGTGGTACCTTTTAGTGAAATAACATGCAAGCTTCATCGCTAGCCCCGGTTTAATTAATTTACCTTTAGAAGTTAGCTGGTCTTTTGTCTTTATTAAAAGACCACCCCCTTGCGCTTCTCTATATAAATTATTTATATAAAGGATGGACGCGGATTGCGACAAACAAATGGCGTTAATTTTATCTGTATTCTTAACCTACATTCAACATGGTTTATATGTAAATAGAGGTAGTAATCTTCACAACATAAGAAGAAACTAACTACAAAAACGACAAACATCATTGTAATGACACACTAAAGTGGAAGTAGGACGGCATTATCGTAACTATCAGGAGTGAAAAAGAGAAAGACCAGTTTAGGTGCGCTAATTAGCATAGATTTAACGTGCCACTTTTAAAGCGAGAGCGAGTATTAGGTACTTATATAATTCCTACTCGTAATCCTAACATCATTACCTACATTAGTGTCTATAGGATTATCAGGTTGTCTGATAATGGATAGGTATAGATAATCATGATTGCTTGAGTTAGTTAAGTCGGGTAAGTAGGTAGTGACGGCGCGCCGCGATAGGATTTGGTAAGTACTGGTAATGGTAATTTAACCCTTTCACAGTCCAGTGAACTGCACGTAGTACGCGGCGATTGTTTAATTATATTGTCTGCTCCTCGGAAATAAGTTTATTTGTCCATCACTTAATAATACTCGACTAATATTAACCTTATGTCATTCAACAATAAACAGCCCCCATACCAAAACTGTTAAAGCAGGACAGTGTCCCTTGTGGAAGCTAGATGCCACACTGCGATGCTCGTAACGGTGTCTTGCTTTCACAACGTAAAATGTCCCGATGTAATAGTTCATGGTAAGAGGGCAGATCTGATGCAGATATTTGTTAAAATTCTTATTACTTGCTTTAAATACCCAAAATATTCTTTGAACAATATCATTATAGACAGAAATATTTCTCGATCGCTCTACTTCGGAGCCGCAGGCTTTCTTTTGTTTTTAATCTCGTATACAGGCTGATGCCTATTAAATCATAATCCATTCAGCATAACAACAGTTTACCAAACATTATGAAGTTCAGTTAAATGAATTTCCGCTATCCAAGTCTGGTTACTGCAATTACCTTCTCTGAAGCAATTACCTCTGTAACTGTATCTAGCCTAAAATCAATGGTGCTGTTTGATTTCAGTGGAAATTAATAGATAGGCAACCACAAATTGGTCTGCATTTAATACAATGCAAGGCCCCGTAATACCTAGGAAACAGTCATATTGCAATTCTTGTTGAAATACTTAAGATTATTCGTTGGAATTATTTACCTAAGGCAGCGTACAGATGAGAAGACTAGACGAGCCTTCAATGTTACAATAAAACGCGTGTTGTAAAGGTACAGAGTGATAATATTTGCCGCGACTGAACGAATCGCGCGACTGATGTTTGATGTACCCTAAGCCTTAGTCATAGAGTAAATTCACAGTCCACCGTCCGTTGTCTTCTGAACTATGCAATTAAATGTAACTCACATTTGTTAAATATTTGTACCTCCGTATATTATCTTTGAATTATGAAGATATTGTTTGCTAACATTTTCCGAATTATGAAGTGCTTCAATTATTAAAATACTGCAAATTATTACTTTTGATAGGTAGGTATTAAAATATATTATTTAATGAATGTTTAAATTATTGAAAAGTAGTTACCTATATTATGTACTCAAAATATATGTATTATAAAAGTAGAGCTTATTTCTAAACCAAAATCTGTTTCAGGCATACCAAATAGTTGGAACTGTCAATATACACGCTCACTCACCGCTGGGGCCACAGGTCATTTGTTAACAATCGTATAACCAGTTAAAATCAATTGTTCAAATTAATTGTTTGACAAAATTAATTATAGCATAGTAATTAACGCTAGATTACACTTGAATTTTCAATAATTGCTTTTTATCGAACAACAGTGGGCCGGTTGTTTAATTGCGGTGGGGCTTATATCCGTTCGATGCTCTTTCGGTACACAGAACTCGAATGAACTTTATTTACAATATGTAACCGTAAAAAGTCAATAAAGCGGAAAACTATCGAACTTAATTGTTTTAATTAAAATATAGCGTGTACACTCGCCAGGTATTTGCAAAATTCAACCGATTTAAAGTATATTTTCGACGAAACTTATAGCCAAATATGTTAAAGCTTCATCCTTTGTTGATTAAAAATGAAATGAACTTAAAAATAAGGATTTGTTTATTGAAAAAGTTTCTTTAAATATTAATCATGTTGTAAATTGACACAAAATAAATGTTCATTTAATTATTTACAAGACTTATATGTATGTTGGTTGAAGCTCCAGAACAATGTGAACGCATACAATTTTTAATAACGTAATAATAATATGGTAGAGACCAACCATCTTGTTAAATAGCGCTACCAATAACTACTGTATTCTCAGCCCTTCTTAATGATAAATACATTACGTTGTATTACTCACAAACAAAAAGGACGTGCTTTCAATTTATTTACCCGCCAGTTTACCGTGCAAAGGAAATGAAATGCATAATTGTACAAGAATTATTTATCTACTGTACTATTTGCAAACTATAAAACATTAGCATTCGTATTTATTTACGACGGAGTATTGCACAAACATTGACTTTGATGATAGTTCACTAATGAAACGAGAAAGATTTCAAAGCGAATTGCAAATTAGCTTTAAAGGTAAGTTGTGCTTTTCGTCGAATCTGTCTCCTTTTGGCACGTTACTTGGTTAAAAGGGTTTAAAAGTATCAGTATATAGGTAGTGGGTGTAGGTATAGAGGTTTCCAGCCGAGTGACCGCCATTCAAAGGCGGGCCACTCCACTATGCAACAACGACTCGATGTAAATTTTACTTTGCCATCTTTGTGGAGGACCTTTCAATGTTTTTCTTACACTGTTCCGTATTAGTTAAATTGTACTAAATTAACATGTGTAGAAAGCGCGCAGAGTGCTTTTTGTAGTGTCATAGCTTTTCTGTTTTATATCTAAGTATTGTAGAATAGTGTTGCCTTTTGTAAGCAATGTCGTTCTATGATTTATTTCGTTTATGACCTCTATCGTTCATATTGTGCGTTAGTTACGTAGATGAGAAATTGGCCTATTCTAAAAAACTATTCCTAATAGTTCATAATTTCTTCCTGTGAGTACATCATCTACGAATAAATAATCAGTAATAAAACGGCTAATTGACAAGTCCTCGTATCGTAAAGGTTTTTATAACGTATCTCTTAAATCAAAGGTAATCAGGAGATTATTTTACAGCTTCAATGCGCTCGCTCGCTATTGGGCACTCGGCTGTATTGTTTTGTTGGAGCTCTTTAGTATTCGTTTTATAATACAGAAACAACGTCTGTTTAAACGTAACATTGTTAAGTGCAATTCAGTCGTAAGCCCATAATTGAAACTGGTTTGCTTCGGATTAATTTATTAATAAGGTTGAACATTATTTTACAATGAAACAATTATCCAGCGGGGTGAAATTAAAAGTAGTGGGTAAGTAGATGAACTATAATTAATCCAACAAATGTTTCACAAGTTTATACATAAAAACTTTGGGATACTTAAATTTACTAATACTAACTAAAAATATTGTTTTTATTACATAAAAAACGAAATTGAGCCTTTTCTGGATTTGCCAAAGTATTTATTTTTGTATGTAATCTTAGAATTATAATACTAACTTAACCTACATGGGTAATTAGGAAATAAATATTCACGGAATAGGTTCTAACATCGTGCTGCACTGACATTTAAAAGGAAACTAAAAATAATTTTAGATACTACCGCTAAACAAATCAATGAAAATATTACAAAAAAGATACAACATTTCCGATGTTCAGCGAAGCTAAGAAAAATCTAGAATGTATTTTAATCCGGGCGTTCTTAGCTAGATAAATACAAAGCCAACACGCTCTATCGCGTTCGCTTACACATATTTAAATTTAATTAACTCTCAAGAGCACATCTCCTTTGTGCTGCGGACCAAGAAAAGGAATGTTTGCCAGGCAAATGACTGCCCGTTGAGCGTTCCCACCGCATATTAAAAATGTGCTTTTACTGCATTAAACGCACACTCGTGGATGAATGGCGGAACCGTTAATTAATATTTTAGTATTGACGTTGCTTTGTTTGTTCTGGAAACGACGTTTGCGAAT
Source organism: Abrostola tripartita (assembly GCA_905340225.1). Lineage (NCBI taxonomy): Eukaryota > Metazoa > Arthropoda > Insecta > Lepidoptera > Noctuidae > Abrostola > Abrostola tripartita. Next base: position 4,889,262 of record HG996492.1, on the reverse strand, counting down.
ATTGGCATGTTTTATTTAACGCTTGTCTAAAGAACACCAGCAGCTGTTTTTTTAATATCTTCGTGTCAATGCTTTGTTTTTAACGCAGCAAGGTATGTAGATGGAGTATGTTTAATTGGCCTTTACAGCATAGAGTTGTGTTTTAAAAAAGCTAGCGAGGAGGAATTTACTGTTAATATAAATACTTCAGTGCAGCCTTTGTTGAGATACCGTGTTATTTTTAAGAGACGTCTACTTTGTTAGAAGACTAAGTGTAAAATATTATTTATTAGAACTTATATTAATGATGAACTATTCATTTCTGATACTACGTCAAAAGCGAAATCTATCTAAATGTTTATCCAGTGCAGTAAATTCTATTAAAAAATATTACCTAGTGTGATCAACACACACGCACAGATACAATTTAAAAAAGGAAGCACCCTATTAATTAGGGCGATATTTTATCCTCCACTTTCCACCAACTAGAGGTAGACACTACTTGAGCCGTATTGATCATTGCTCGATACAATGTAGTCTGAATGAAGCTTAAGTACTTATCCCAGTGCAAGTTACTACTGTTCTAGGTACTCTACTAACTGTGCTGAAAGGAAAATATACTTTTGTTTTATTGACAACAAATAGGGTAAAATTTTTTGTTAAAAAAAACCGACTTTTAAAATACCCTAGACACACTAAAAAGTATAATACAATAAGCTATCTATATTAATAATCTAACCTAACCTACGATTAACCTATAATAAAATTTAACAATTTTTTGGAGATATGCGCGAACAAACATAAAAAAAAAAATACAAACATCCGAATTGAGAACCTCCTCCTTTTTTAGAAGCCGGTTAAAAATAAAATTTACGTTTTAAAAATAAATAGTTTAGTCTATTTTAAATTCTAATGAGATGTGAAATAGTTCTTGAAATTACTGTTAAGTTGCGTTACAATTAACCATAATGAAAGACTGTTAAAACAATAACGTCACAACTCTATTTCTTAGAACGGATATTGGAAAGGGTTTATGACATTCCATGGATGATAAAAGCTCTTTAATTCTAACTAAAACATTGTCTCTACTAATCAGCAAAAATCAATGAAACTTACAAGCTGTACAAATAAGCTGAAACAAGGATTTTTAAATAGGTACACTGTAACGTAATCACTTAGTACCCTGTTTCGAAGCTCTCGGACTACGAAAGACTCATTGAACACCAATTACCTTGGAGGCCTCTAAAAGGTCTTTAATTAAATCCTTCTCCGATGACGTCATAATTATAGCGTAACTTGGATTGAGACACCCTCTTGTTTTGTTAATTGTAAGTAGAAAATTCCTTATCTAAATTAATGTGTTTTAGGCCTTAGAGTTGTAAGTAGGGTCACTTGTTGTTTGGGAACAACTTTTATTAGAATATAAGTACCTATGATTAGTATTTTGCATTAACTAAATGGATTTTTTTTAACGTATTATTTCTCATTAAAAGACCGTATGTCCTTATAATGGATGGCGGGATGAGCTTGACTCTCATAAGGCCACTTAGATTACTGCAGCTCACAACCGAAAGGAATAGAGGAAGGAAAGAGGCCTTTGCCCTGCAGTGAGACGACCATGGCTAAAATAATAATAATAATGTCCTTATGCTACGCAGCGCCGTAGAAAAACAGCCTGAAGAGTGAACAGTAGTCATAATAATGGGTAAATACTCTTCTCATACAGAAAAGGAAGGAGTATAACGACGAAATATTTCTACCGCGACATGGTTTCTTTACGTTGGTTTGCAAGAATTGCAAGTGTCAACATTAAAAGACACAATGTTATTCAAATATTCCTAAAGAAATCCAAAAACTTAAATCACTGCAGAAAGTGAACTTCGCACTTCAGGTAAAAACGCTCCTAGCTCCCAGGCCTCGCTTTTAAAAGTATAACTGAGTGATCTATGCCGCATACCTACTCGAAAATCTCGGATCTCTGTGAACTGTAAATAGATAATGCTATTTAGTGTAAACTCGGTGTCATAGAAGTTTAAACACATAACAAAAATCGCAGCATAATTCTCTTTTCAATGAAGAAAGGATGCAATACAAAAACAAAACAACGTTATAAACAGACAGCATTAAGTACAAAAAAACACGTACAAACAGTCAAACAGTAAAGACAGAATAGGAAATTTCAGCTTATTTACGGGTACTTTGTTTTCTTACCTCCGCTAACAAAGAGTCTGTTTCAAAGTAAAATTCAATTCCAGGAAAGAACATTTTTCCAACATAGGTTCTCATGTAATATTGTATTGTACTCGCTTATTTTCTAAGGATGCATTTGATGCTCGGACTAAAGGATGAAATATAAAATGCGCCAACTTTAAAAATATGTTCAGTTTGTTCGATTTCACTAGTGGTTATTGAATTTTAGGTCAGTTTTTCATCAATTTCAATTTTAACGTTAGTGATTTGATTTTTATTGAACTTCAATGGCTGTTGAATGCGCTTTTGTCAGTGGAGCAATCACTATTGCTTTTGTCCTCTCTGTCAGTAGAACTTTAATATTCTTTGTTAATTATGTTACAGTATATTAGAAATTGCAGAATATTCGTTAAATATTTATATTTTACTACTGCATACCTAACATACCGGCGTCAAAACAGCTATTATTCAATCAAGGCACTTAAGTCTGCCTTTACACAAATATGTACCTATACAAAGTGTTATATAAAGTGTTATACCTATAGTAAATAATATAAGCCAGACATAAAAAAAAAAAACTTTATTTCAGACCTTGATCCATATGATGTTAGTAATACATTGTGTTTTTTAAGCATACCTACTAGTCTCTATATCATAGACTACAGCACAGATGCATGCTCTCACCACCTTTGAATTATTCGCCGCAGCAGCCGGAAGATGTCCTCAGCTGACATAAGCCGACTCTACTCCTAGGTTAGCACCTCCCTCATAAGGTCATCAATCCCAAGAGGGGGACGACCGTCGACCCACGATACACTTTCCAGTTTGCGGTTGATCTCTGGTACGCATCAATTGGTTATCGAACGAGTAACACACTTTTGTTTTAATAGGAAAGAGTTTATTCGAACCCGGTGCAATTAAAGATCTACTATAACCTAATTATTGGTGAACTTATAGCAGTTGGTAGGTACCTACCTATATCTGATATCTCAATTGATTGGAGTAAGTATAGATTGTAATTTTAGGTTGAGTAATTTTTGATTGGTTCATTCATTGGAGTACGCGTTTGCTAATAACTCAAAGTTAAAAAATTTGGAACTTTGTTTAAAAAAGAATGGATTAAATAATTTTAAGAAAGTTGTGTAAGTGTTAAGATCATTCTGGATTATTTCGTTATTTGCTAAAAGGGAAATTACGAAGTTCATGGATCCGTAACTCTTGAAGTTACTATCAGAGAATTACAAATCTGTAATTATCAATCAAATAAGTAAATTAACACCTTCAAAATAATTTAAAATTGCATCAAGGACAATCATAAAACAAAACACCAACATCCTTCACAGCATGTAGGTAAAGAGTATCAATGTAATTGTTTACTTTGAGGCTTCCTAAAAAAACATGGTAGAAAATAAAGTGGCTACCGCCCGAACATTACCCGTGAATATTCATTTAGCTTGGACACGTAAAACAATTTGCCAGTCAAATGAGTTTTCTAAAAAGCCGATTAAGCGAAAACTAAAATTGGTTAATTATTTATCGAGTGTGCCGTACGCAACGGAATAAGCGTTCGGTCTATTCACCGAACTAATTTTCAAAGAATAATTAATTTATAAATTTATTAGCGCTAGTAATACTTAATTAGGAATGTTCATTAAATCAAAGTTCGATATTGAAATTAAATAGCACTAGGCTAGGTAGTATAAAGGAGTAGAAAATAGAATGACTTTAAATAGTCTTTGTAAGTTAGGTCTTAATTTGAATTACAAGGTGATTCAATATTTAATTTTGGTGAAAGCAATAAAATGCTTTCCTATTTTTTGGGTTGATATCTATTACTTATAAAATATTATACATAATGTATTGCATCATAAAGTGTTCATATAAAGCAATTTTTTTGATAATTGTTTCTATAATTTTGACGTTGATAAAACCTACTTCGTATATGTTCGTCGTAGACTAATAGATTCTAGGAATGGACAAAATAAATAAAACCAACTACATCTCAGTCACAGAAGACTGAATCAAAGGCGTAACGAGCCAACTAGTAGAAAGTTTCGCGTCCCGATACATGCAATATTTACCCAGTTAATAGTACGCAATATTTTAATAGCCACACATCCATTACCTGAACAAATAGGAACTCCAGCTTACCTGCAACAAATGTAATACACAATTTAAATACATTCAGTTAACTTTTTTAAGCATATAAAATTAAGTTGTAATTGTAGCTTTACATCGGGTTTTCACAAAAAAAAAACATGATGGTGTAAATATCAAAAGGACTAATAAATTAAATAGTAAATTGATCTTATTAAGAAATAATAAATGATAGAAAGTAAAACTTTGCAGTCTGAACCGTTGCTCATTGGATTTAGAACAGAATTTTAGATAATGATGTTATAATAATCTTATTTAATCATATCAGGGAACATGCAGATCACACACGGTATAGTAACCGATAAAAATGCATAAATTCGCTTAACACCACGATTAAGTTAGGTAAAAACAAAAGTGCACCACAAATAAGGAATATTGAGGATTTAGTCAAACACAGTACAATACGATTTACACCACATTACGATGAATAAACGTGAAATTACAGGTTACCACTTACCTTATTGTTATTTGAGACTACAAATAAACGTAAGAATGATTAGGTTTGTAATTTATTTATCATTCCTTTAAATAATAAAATTCGTCGGCTATTCGACAAACCTTACAAAATACAATAGGATATCTCTTAGTAAATTATTAGATATATTTACTTAGCTTCAGACATCTTATGCCAATTTTAGTTTGATAATTAAACCTGTCATGTCGTAAGACCGTAAGTAAAACCGACAAGTCTCTCCCAGCAAAACCAATCGAATGTCTGGTTATACGCAAAACGATTGCCGTGACACCCCTTGACGTTTAATCTAAAAAGAAAAACAACGCCTCCGCTAAAACTGTTACATATTCGCGTCACTAGGCTCAGAATTCTTAACGCTAAAGAAATCCGTGACGATACATACACACAAGTATCTTTATAAGAAAAAACAAATCTTTATCTTGGCAAACGAGTCGTCGTCAATATTCGGCGTAGCACACACTGTTTGCGCTGCGGTAGAAGCTAACAGCGAGGCTTTTATACTAACATTTAAACAAGAGATCCCGCTCCGGGGGAAAGATTAAGGCTTTGTCTTCACGTAATGCAAAACAGACGATGCTTTGAGACAGAATTTGATTTTGTACAAATTATCGTTTTGGAACAATCTTGATGTCTATGTCGGGTAATTTCAATGACTGAGTTACGTTGGCTTGTTCGCTTTGTGTTATTTGGTAAGTAAAATTATAATTGTGACGTTAAAGCATTGTTAGAAAACCAACCATTTTAGAAATAAAATTATTATTTCAAAGGAATCATAGGAAAAACGTTTTACAGTTCTGACGGAGTTTTTTCAGTAATTTATCTTTCAATAGGGTCACACACGTTTGTGTTAATCAAACCTATGCCTTGTGGTACAAAAAATCATGTCGTTATGCCGATATATCACTAGTTTTGTACATATATATCTAGGTTTACGTAAAAACAACATATCTCCACGGTAAAAAGTTTAATTATCCGCGCCCCGTATGAACGAATCCTTAGAACAACAAATTTATTTGATTACCCACTAACTGAAATGTACTGAGTAAACGTTTAACAGAATATTGTCCACAAATAAAACTTAACAGATCTTGTTCAGCATGATCATTTTGGATGTATGTTTGTACGAACATACTTTTATCTAAGCTTGTTTTTTTTTCTAAATAAGTTTCGTATTTTGAAAGTATATACTTAAACCTTATTAAATATACTTAAACCTTAACTCCCTTATTTATAATAATGACAATTTTAAACGACGGACAGCTACCCGGTCGTCTGCATGTCAAAGAATACAGATGTCAATAGACGGAAGGATTTAAGTCAATACAGGTATTTTCATCGTCTATAATGAGAGGGGAAAAGTGTAAATTTCCTGAGTCTTAGTGTTAGTGCTAATATCTGTAAAACGCACAAACAATACAGAAAAAAATCTAAGTATGGTAATTTAAAAAAATATATTTGAACACAGCTATTTATTAATTTTTAATCCATTTCAAGAAAGGAGAAGGTTCTCAATTCGTCGGAATCTTCTTTATGAGAAAGTATTTAAATGTTTCAATTCTGCTGTTAGTTTATTTTAAACAAAATATTTTTTTATTTCACATAAATCAACGTTGAATATGCTTTTTTTATAAAGTAAAACAATACAAGAATATACACAATATGGATCACTAAAAGCAAAACATACAAAAAATTGTTTTCTGTTCACGTTCTATTTTTACATGGTATTGAAAAACAATGGAATAATAGCATTCATTTATACGCGATCCAATAATTTGTCAAATATTTTATTTCAATAAAAAAATATATTGCTGAATTTCACAAAATCAACAAAGTCATCAGTCATAGTTTTACCAAGTAATTTAGGTACTAATTGAGTTATTGCGTTATTAGCATCGTGTAACGTACACTATATTTTAAATGTGTGTTTATCGCACACTGTGTGTGATATTGGTTAGACCAGTAGTTCCCAAACTTATTTTTCTCGTGCACCACTTTCAAAATTAAACTGGTGTCGGTGGACCCCCTGCTGCTACATTCCTACCACATTGTTAAAGTCGACAAAAAATAAAAATTGTGTCGCTTCTGAGTTCCGTCCCTATATTCTGATAGGTTAAAATTTTAAATTTTAAATAAAAACGAAAAATGGTACATTTTATAACATTTTATTAATTAAAAGAAAAGAATTACAAAAAAATAATAATAAGGTAATACTTATAGGTTGTGGACATAATTTTAATTAATGGGAAGGATGTATTTGATGGAGTGTCAGCAAACGATCAATGTTTGGCTTTATTTTTGTGAGCAATAACCGCAAATCCCCCCGCTCTGTGATGTTTAGTTTGCTCCTTTTTTTTGTTAAGAGGTTTGTAACGGCACTAAAACTTCTTTCGACAAGGTATGATGAGGGAAAAGCTATCAAAAATTTCCTTGCGATTTCCCACAGTCCAGGATATTTTTCGTGTATTTCTGCTTGCAGCCAAAATGTTTGGTAGCCTTTTCTAAATTTCACCTTCAGCTCCTCATTGGTGCTTAGCTCAAGCAGCTCCTCTTGTAATAATACATTGGCCACTTCAGTTTCATCAAATGGATTTACGATCCATGGTGGTATATCCATCGTCAGCATATCTTCAAACCTGGTTTTGAAGTCATCATGCAGGGCACTTAAATGTTGACTGTAGGTATGGATATCCTCATCAATAGTTTCTACCTGCGACAAGTTTGGAAATTGAGATAATTCGCGCCGACTAATGTTTTGCTTCATAAATTTCAATTTCCCAAGAAAAGCCGAAATTATCCCCTTTGTTTTTATTAAATTCAGGCTGTCCCCTTGTAACTGCAAGTTAATATCATTAAATTTTTTAAACAAATCTGTCAAATACGCAATGTCTCCTTTGAATTTGATCAAGTTTTCTTTTAAATCTGGATCTCTACTTTCTAAGAACTCTAATACGGAATCGAAAACAGAGTAAAATCTCGTTAAGCATGCACCTTTCGACAACCAGCGTACTTCAGTATGTAAGAGCAGTCGTTGGAAGTCTTCGTCATTTTCGTCGCACAATTGAGCAAATAAACGCGTATTCAATGCATTGCTTCTAATTTTGTTGACAGCGTTTATTATAAAATGAAGAGATTGGTTCAACCTGTCACTTAAATGTTTCGCCACAAGATGTTGTCGGTGGATTACGCAATGAATAGCTGTAAGTCCTGGTATAATTCTTTTGAGATGACTTATAAACCCACGATATCGCCCTACCATTGCAGGAGCTCCGTCTGTTGCCACTGAAATAATGTTTGTAAATGGAATCGATTTTTCCGTAAAAAAATTACTCAGGACATTAAATATTGATTCGCCTTTAGTGTCAGTCTCCAAAGTTCTGGCAAATAGCAATTCTTCGTGAATTTCTTCCTCCATGATAAATCGGACATATGCTAATAATAATGCTTCATTACCGGGTAACGTTGACTCGTCCAGTTGTATAGAAAAATGACTTTTTTGCAGATGATTGCACAAAAAACTTTCGATGTCAGAGCTCATTTCATCAATGCGTCTTTGTACAGTATTGTTACTTAATGGAATTCTTTTTAGTACGTCAAATGGAGATTTGTGCAAAACAGTTTTTAAAACCTCTTCAACAGCGGGTAAAATTAATTGTTCTCCGATAGTGTGCGGTTTTCCAGATTTTGCTATTAGTAATGAGATATTGTAAGATGCCCGCAAGCCATCATCGTTACTTTGAGATGTTGAAGCGAACATGCTGTGCATGGTGGGTCTCTTTTCATATTTTTCCTTCAATGTTTGAAAATATTTTAAATCTTTACCCATTTTATCAGTATGACACCTTTTTAGATGATCTTCGAGCTTTGATGGTTTCATAGAGTCATTGCTTAAAACTTTATTGCATATTAGGCACATGGGCAAGTGTTTATCTGCCTCTGATGGAACAAAACCATATTTCAAATAATCGACACTGTATTGTCGACATTTTTTCTTTGCTGTAGCCATGTTTTGTATCAGTTACCTTCCCTGTAAAAAAAAATGTTATAGTAACCAAGTTTTTATTTGAATATAGGTAGCACAACGCAGCCTTTGTCAGCTTTATATTATTATGATTATCATTATATTGAAAAAGTATTACGGCTTGTAAAGGGACCAACTAATAAACCGCTAAGACAAGTACAGACTTTTTCACGAAGCGATATCAATGTTAAATACCTAATTTACCACAATTTTTTAATAGTAGAAATAAAAATTAGTTTACTCAGTATCGAATATTGATCATATTTGTGTAGGAAAAAATAAAAGTCGAAATCCCAAATTGACCAAAAAAGTGACCATAAAAACAATAACTAAAATTTCATTAAATCAATGAGTTCACGCGCTAGTAGTTTTATAAAACAGTAATTGCTCTGCAATATTGATTTTTCGGCCTTTTTAGAGAGGCAGTCCTCTCGTGAAAAAACAATTGAATAAAACGTGCTGTGTTTGTCTTCAAATCGAAAGAGGACAATTAAAATATCTGTAAGTTACTAAGTTAGCTATATACAATGTGTCCGAGCGATAAGACCGCCCGGCGTTTTTTGAATATTTGTACGAAATCATTAATAATTATATTTACATTTGTGACTTAGCGGCCTTAGTGATTTTATATAAGTAATTTTTTTACTACATTTTAGTTTTGTCTAATGATTTTAATTGATAAATTATGATGTCGGCTAGTCAGTAAACAAAAATAATGGAAAAAGATGAACAAACTTAGGAAATATCGTAAAAAAACTGCAGCACGTCACGCGTCTTTACTTAATTTAATTTTGTACAAATATTCTAAATACGCCGGGCGGTCACTTATCCCTAGGACACATTGTATACAAGCATTTGTTATCAACCGACCAGTACACGAAACAAAATACTTAAGAACTAGGTACAACAAAAAAAAGGTACGTACTTACTTTTCTCCGGCACTAGGAACACTAATATAAATTTTCTCACACCTTCTTTTTCGAAATTCCGGAAACAAATAAATGAGCATGCCTTTGGCATCGAGTATTTATAGTCTTGATCAAGATCATGTCTAAACAAGCACTAAGCATTGTCGGACGGATTGCGCTTTGCAAGTCTGTACACGAAATTGTAATATCGAATACGCAAGTTTGGACAAGTAAGAGTCGCTTGCCAGATTAAAATGTTATCTGCTTAGTTAGGTACTTAAAACAATATAGGTAGGCCCTTATAAAAACTATATGCAGATAAATTTTCGTGGACCCCTATTAACATCTTATGGACCCCCATTTTTTATTGACGCCTACGTAGACCCCCAGCAAGGCTCCCGTGGACCCCTGGGGGTCCACCTGGACCACTTTGGGAATCACTGGGTTAGACTGATGGTTTGGTTATGTCAATAAACAATTATGTCGATAATACTTAATGGTAATGACCATTAAGTATTATCGACATAATTGTTTATTGGTCACTGAAGATCCGCTGATTCCTTAAGGCAATTAGTGCCAAGCTGGCAGGCCAATAGTGTTGTCACGAAAAAATCTTGGCATTATGCATCAGCGTAATGCTGTTAAATATAAGACTCATAAAAACATGATTATGGAATGGATTCGATTAAGTTAAAAAAAAAAATTCACGTAACAAAATAAAACTAAAAAAAAAGTTACTGCATCAGTAACATGAAAGGGTAGGCTTCACCGCTGTCTTGTCTTTTAAATATATGTACATATGGTTGAAGATCAACATAACGTTGTTAGGTTAGGATTGAGCTTAGGACTCAAAATCTTATATTTGCCGCTCCAATATTGGTTTAGGATCAGAACTCTTATTTGCTTAATAATTGTGATTACGTATGAACAGTGATCCTATACCATAATGTGCTTAGCTAATGTTTAATATAAAAATGCGTTATTAAATTTAATAGGTAAAGATTTGCTCTTGGCTCGGCTGACTCTACCGATCACCTACCATAGCTCATCATCATCAGCCTTGAATAACCTACTGTGTCTTCCTTTGTTTTTGCTAATGTACCTGTCTTGTGGCGAACGCATTCATCCTTTCACAACATTTTTATACAACATAGGTAGGTACATTTAATATATGAAAAGATCAAGAACACTAGGCACTACAAATGCACTTGTAGTTTATATTGTTGTTGGCTGGTTACCATAAACATTGTTTAGTAGCCCAGTGCCAGCTCCTAATTAAATCTTTTGACATTAACTTATCCCTATAACCCAGGTACAAGGTCCGTAACATAAAGATTCGAGATTCGTATCGTCCGCCGTCTGTACCACGAGTTTACCGTCCAATTCGGCAACTTAAGATGCAGCCCTTTCACGATAAGACCACCAGATGTCGCCGTTGATGTAATTGCGTTCGCCTTTGTGCCATTTCTAATGAAAGGTTCACGAAACTGATATAGCTATCTTTAATCAACGCGAACTTGCTCGCATAACGATGCGGGTGTTTGACAGCGATGTCGCAGCCAATGTTAGGTTTATGCCAAAAATAATTGTGGCCGGCGGCTGACACGTCATAATTATATTTGATGCCGATTTATTCTTAACAGAAATAGGAGATGAGGTCGATAAATTATTTGAAATTCCGAGTTGATTGTAATTTTTATGAATGCCAATATTGTACGCTGGTCTATTTAAATTTATAAAAAAAATGCCAGTCGACAGTGATGAGGAGGAATATTTTGATGCATAATTTTTTGATGTTTTTTGTTTGTATATATTTTTAGTTTTAATAATAGAATAGGTAGTATAAAAACAATCGTGTGTGTATATAATGTAAATTGTTCTAATAAAGTACTTCAATGATTATTATAGGTAAAATTTATAATTCAAACAGTGATCTTGCCTTAATTTTAAATTACAAAGTAACAATAATTTATATATTATTTGTCAATTTAACGAACAAAAAGTTGAAAGATTAACTGTCCTTTCTCTTACAGCATTACTTGAATCTAACAAAACAATGCCAAGTTTCGTTTACAAGGGAAATTAAACTCCGGAGAGATCATAAACACCAGATTTCAAACACTACCAACAACACAGAAACGTAAGGAAACTAATCTCTTTGAGACAATACTAAGGCAATATCTTTGGTTTACGACGGCCGACAGACTACATCTACAAATATTTGAACAATCCCCTTACTGTGCCACCATTGTCTAGGTCAAACTAATTTTGGGATCTTCTGAAGCAATAATTTAAATTTGCGTTAAGACCATCAGTGGAATTAATCTGGTAAACCTTTTAATTAATGATGTTTATTGAGGGAATCATCCGTCGAATCGTAATGACGGTAAATAAGGATCATTAACATTCCTATGACAATATTTTTATACAGAACAGTATTTTAACATAAAGAGTGTGTGTGTAACAAGAATGAGAGGTAGTCGAGGTAATGATGATCTGTGTAACAATGTACGATGCGAGTGTGAAATTATGTTAAGTGTATATAAAAGTCTTGGTTGCCTACGAGTAACATAAATTTCTCGTATATACCCCATTCACAATATACTACGCCAGTTGCTTCCTCCCGCCGCGCACTAATAACCACTTAAGCTTATCTAGAATGCAGTCTAGATTTTTATTGAATACTTTACGGTTTTGTAATTGGAAAATATAGGTTTATTTACTGTAAAGATGAGTTTTATTTATTGTTGTGGTGATAAATTTTTAGTTTAAAGAATATTATTATTTCTAGAACATTTTTTTTATTACTTTTTTATTTTAGGCTTGTGACTGTCAGCCTTGACTTGTCTGGTTTTTTTGTTTGACAGACTTTATAAGACGATCAAAGTGCCTACAGTAATTAATACGGGCAAGCATTTCAATTCTATTACTTTGTTCGAAAGGTATCTAAGGCTCTACTGGATTCGCCGAACACAAATAACTCCTACAATAGGTAAAACGTTACATGACAACAAACCACACTTTACACTCGTCGAGTTTGTAGCCTTGCGCCAGTGTGTTATCAGCCTTATAACTAGTTCGAAACGATGCAAACAGCTGTTACATTTATATCCAAATTGCCATGCAAATTTAATCATTAATTTTATGCTTCTAAATGTCAATTAGGGTTGTAATCGATTAAAGGGAATGATGACAAATATGACATAATTTTATAGGACTAAGAGAGAGAGAGAGAGAGACAAATATTATGATTTAAGCACTAGATCATTTTAATTACTTTATATTTGACTTCTGGCGTTACGACTATAAAACGCTTGCGCTTAAAAGGAAAAAAATGATAAACAAAAGAATTTACATTTCACTTTTCTTAAAAAAAAATGAATAAATGCTTTGCTTTTTAGAAATGCTGACAAGTAACATAACTTAAGTAAGATAATAGAATGTCCAAGAATTCTTAGTAAACCTGAGAACTTGGCATTTTAAGACAGCAACGGTAAGAAAAATTCCGTCTGGAAATATTTGAATCTATTCAAAGTTATGACATTTTTGCAGGAAATAAAAAATGCAGCACTATACTTACAGTACAGCAAATGCATTTAATATTTTTTATTAAGTAACTACCTACTAACAAACATTACTTTCATTACATTATTTTTATTCGCAGGTAATAAATTATAAAAGTTTCTTTCTAAAAATCAAAACTTACTAACTATGTTCGGCTTAACCCATAACGAACTCTCTTTACATGCAGCGTAGTGTGAAGCAATAATTATAGTTTTTAAGTCGTTTTTCTTGCTTTACCTTGCCATAATGAAGTACCGACAATAACCCTTCAGCTTCGTCAGATAAAAATGACGACCTACCTACGCGAATTTGAGTGTAAAAGTGGGATTTATTCGCGGGCCGTGAGTCGTTCCGCTCCGGCGCATAGCTAGGCACCCCGGGCCCATACATCACTTAGTCACCCGAGACGATCCCCGCGCATGCGTACCGACGCTGTTAAATGTAAACTTTACACCAAGCCCTTGGGTATTGACGGATAATTTACCAGGTAAGATGGTAGTTTGGAATATTTTAAACTTATAGGGTTTTTGTTTGTTTTTGTTAACGGAATTTGGGCTTATTATGTTGTTTTACTTCGAATAGGTACCTATATTTTTACATAATTACTTTGTAGCTTGTCATGTTGTTTTAGTGTCATGCCTTAATAAATACAGTAGCTTTGTCATATTGAATATACTTCTATACACTTCTTTGAATGAAATTGCTGGCAAAACTAAGGATCAGAATTTTAATATCCCACTTTAACATTCAAATACCTACTATATTTAAGAGATTATTTTAAAAGCCAAGCAATTTGCGTACTTTATATGTAATACCAACGCTGATCTGTTGATTAAACAATGCGTTTGATTAACGCGCCACGAACAACGACATATCTCTTAATGACATTCAAAAAAATTCGTCATTAAAAGTCAATTGAATTTACTTGTTGGCGGCCGGTGGAGGGCGGCAATCAACTTCACCAATTACACGTGCCAGTTGGGAAAAAATATTTCTTTTACACGTGTAGGTACGTGGGAAAGAACACATACAGTAATGGTAGGCAAATATTCGACTGATGAATACATTATTCCAAAAGGTTTTTTTTGAAAAGACAATAGTTTTAAAATATTTTTAGTACTAGTTCAGGACTCCGCATTTTGTTTTAAAGGTCGGAACCCGAAAGCTCTTTTAAGGTCTTTGAATTATTGTTATAATTTTATAAGGCATATAATAATCAACAATGAACGATAACTAATTAATTTACAATTAATTAACTTGAAGGACAAGTAAGTAACATCGTTGTCCATTTTACAATAAATAATTTTTCCGACATAGTTGCGGTCTTTTACGGTCACAGATTCATACCGTGGTAAAACAAATTTTATTTTCTAGAGTCGTGCGCATTGGCGAAATTTGTCTCCATAAATACACGGTCAATTTACTTCAGGACGAAGTTTAAAAAACGAAAACGCAACATAAAATGTTCTCATGCTTAAACCGCACCTAATTGCCGGAACCCACAAAATGTATAAACGCTAGTGTAGAAAGTAATCCCCGGTAGTCGGGTAATAAACATAAACGTTTCCCCAATAAGACTCGATGCAAATTGAGTCCCGGAGGGTCGCGGCGAAGTATTTACCTATCGTAGGAACCCGATCAGGCAACAAGCCACTAACTAGTTGACGTCGTTCAAAATATTGCTGATTCGAATAAAAAACCGATTGCTATCTCACTTTGATGTTATCGGAGGAAATGGGATCTGCTTCCGATCTGCGAGGAAAGGGAGAAAATCTTCTTCCCGTTTCTGGGTACCGTGGGCAGTGTTCCGGAACCCTATTAATCTTAGTTCAATATTTACCTGTCGGTTGGAGCAGTGGCGGTGGCCCCCTTACAAACAAAACAAATTGATAAAATGTAAGGACATTATAGTCAGTGCAGCCTGCGAGTGGAAGGCAGGAGTAGTTCTGAGATTGAATAAAAATGTGATTTTGTGAGGTGGGTTAGACATGACCGTACGGTGAGATTTATGTCTACTCTTATAAAATCAAGATAAAAATGTTTATTCGGCTCACATTCTTTCGCAGCGTATTTTTTAAGAATACTTCAAATAACCCTATTAATTTGAAAAAGTGAACGTAAATAATAAATTTAAGTTAAGGAACCGTTCTCACTTGTACAAACACTGTCAATCTTAATAACATTTTCAAGTACAGAACCAACGCGGACAAATAGATTACTCGTCTGGCTTATTTTTTAAATTTCCCCGCAATTGTAAAGAGGACGGATAGCTTCATATCACCGTGGAGGACCGGGTGTCGACTTTTGACCGTTTCGAGTGCCGATCTAATTTGCCGATTCGCGGAAGCATATGGAATTTAATCGGTTCGCTCCACTGACGATGCTTCGCCATAATAGTGTGGATTCACTGAGACTTTACGACTTGATTGACTAATTTTATTTGGGTACGGTAAGGCACTTCGATTCACACAAGACTACATTATAATGATCTTAATGAAAAGTGCCATATCCGAAAATTTTTAGTAGGTTAATACTTTCTAAATTCAGAATAGTAGGAACTTATTTTATAGCAAATGAAAAAGGATTTATAGTAGGTAGGTATTATGCAAAGTAAATACTATTTGCAAATAAACATTGCAATATTTACCAATAAGCTTTGAAATGTTGTATGAAATGCAATATTTTATTTTCAGAAATATAATTATTAATTAATTTCAGTAATTTGGTAACGAGCAATATATTCCGACAGATTATTATATGTGCCTATATGTTCAGGATGTAAAATGTATCAGCTGTTATTTAATATGATAATATTTTATACCAAGTGCTTGATTATTTTGTGACCCAGTTATAAAGAAATATATAAACCAGGTATTAAAATCAAAAGAAGTTCATTATACACTATACAAGTCATGCTGGTCATAAGGTTTATAGTTTAGATTTACACGCATGCAGTTGAGGGTTTTAACCAATAATATTTAAAAAAAGGACAGATAAGTTACTAGTGCGCTCATTTTGAAGACTCGAAAAGGGGAATATTGTAGTCTTAGGTAATACAATTGTTGTCCAATTGGACATAGGATTAGTGCAGTTCGGAGTCAGAGTTCGGAACACTTGCTCGTTCATTTTGTTAACATATGACGTATCTATACTGTTTGACATATCATTGGTTTTAACCCAAGCACGCTGGAGCGTAAACAGCACACCTACCTACTCCCTCGGCAACAGAATGTACATTTACAGGTGAAGCGTGAAAAGAGGGATATTACCTTAATCAGAGGCATACACCCTTCAGTTGCAACACTTGACAGGGACTCAATGACAAAGGGTTGTCGTCAAAATTGCCAATGAAAAACGATCTGCTCATAAACTAGGGCGGCCGAAAGGTATTGCTTCCCTGATTTATAGGTAATTAGTTGGCTCATAATTTACATCTTGCATTCCCACTGTTGTTTACACTTCGATATTTATCAGAGTTATTTAAAGTAAATTTTCAATATTTTCAAGGAATCGTTGAAATTATAGAGGTAGGTAAGCTATATATACCTATGCAAAGGCATAGATGTTTTTTGTACAATTTGTTAATGATTTTTTTTCTCAAATCCCAATCATCCCCTCTAATTGCCAACATCTAATTGTTTTATACTCGCCCCTACACACTACCTATAGACCGTTATTTTTGAACACTGACTTAATATAAATACTATCTTTGTCACAAACTATACCTATACTAACGCCGTCGAGGACAAAACAAAAACAATCAATGTCAAAACACTCACTCGTATGCACAACAATATTGTTTTGTATTGTCGAGTACTTACATTGACAAAAACACCAAATAGAACACGTAATGATAATTAAATTCAAAACAAAAGGCGTAACAAACGGTACGTGACGTGGCCGCAGTAAGTCGAGCATCGAGAAAAAAGCTTGGATTTGTAAAAATATAACTTTCCCTAACACAACGTTTTCCTACGTTATTTCCTCTGCAGTCGCAGGTGAGATTTATCTTCGGATAATTGGATAAAGAACGCGTTTGCGAGAAGTGATACGAGGTGGAAGGAGGAAGTGTGGGGAGAGTGAAAAAATCCTAACAGCCAATGATGTGTTACTTTTGAATATAAATCTTTTGTTTGAGTAATGGTGTACTTGCTGCTTGTAAATAAATACTGAACATCTGAAGAGCATTCTTCAGCCGTGCAATTAGTTTGTAAATTATTAAGAAGCTTTTGTTTTCATTTTGAATACTAAAACACAGAGTAATACAAAGTGACAACAAGGGGGAAGTAAATGGGAATATCTCATTCACATTACCTTCTCGTAGGTGGATCATTGTCACATATATAGAAAAGTCGCGTATTCCATTAACCTTTACTGTGAAATAAAGATCACACATTTAAATTCTATATTGAAATTCGAGTACATAATTATGTTATTAGCTTGGTTAAATTTAGACGTTTGTTTAGTGGGCGCATAATTACTGTGAAAACCGTCAATTACCTACACTGACCTAATTCTGAGTCCACGCCAATTCCACGAACAAATATCAACCAAAAAGTAAATATTAATAAAACTTACACTGTTACTAAAATTATTTACCAACCACATTAAATTAAACCTGTCAAACACAGCGGATTAAAATAAGACACAAAACATACCGCACGTCGACCTCATTTGTAATGGGCTTTTACATAGTGCAGAATTAATATCAGGGCGGATAACAATACTAACCACAAAATGTTCATTTAATATGAAAGCGCGCACTATGTACTACCCTACGTCGGTACGTCCCTACCTCACATATACTGTGGCCACCCAAATATTCAATATCGACGAAAGTATTTTAATATTATTAACAGTGATTGAAATTCACCGTGATTGAAACTCTATGTTGATATTAAAAACACTACCGTATGTGCTACCGTTCCGAATTTAATTAAGTTATTACAAACAAACAGAAAACAATAAATACAGAGAACAAAGTGCAGGTATTCAACGGATTCCAATTTCGGTTATAACTGCACTCGACATATAAAAGCAAGTTCTAATTTTTCAGTTGTGTTACCTAACATGATTTACATACAAAATCACAGCACAGGACACATTTACTATTAGTACAACCCACTAGTAAAACATGGAAGTTAATTAGTGCCTTGTGTTAACATTCCGTATTCGAGAACGAGGTAACAAAAGGGAAAAATGAAACAGCTAATATTCTACAGTTGACAAATACCGTAGCAGAGCAATCAGAGAATTGAAATATTTACTCAAACTTGAACAAAACTAGGCAGAACACAATGTATGTTATGTGAAATGTTAAACATCGAGGAACCTACACACAGAGTTAAGCGTAGCGTGAGCGAGCAAGAATGCTGTATTCCAAAGTAATTTTGATACATAAAAATATATTTTGAATGTGTAAGTACTAGGAGATTATTTTGTGGTCGTGGTCTGTAATACAGGAGCCACGTAGTTTCGAATATAAAGTATCTTTGGTTTTACTTTTATGTAAAAAAAGAATCATACAAAATGATAAAACGTTGCTAAAATAAAAAAATATCGTTTAGTCTACAAATTAACACATAATTGAGTTTTATTCGTAGTCTAATGTAATCTCATATTCAACCAAATGAAAAAAAAGATTCATTGTACTTTGTTACAGGGTTATTGTAATTAGTGTAAAATGATTGATTAGTCAAATAACACGCATTTATATAGCTCACGCTACGCTTAGAAGTGGGAAGCCAACCTAAGGAGTGAGTAAAAAAGTGCGACACACAATTTGAAATTCTAAACAAAAATTCATACATTCTACGCACCTAAACCGTATATTTGATTTTGTTTTGCGGGCAGTGAGTGAGTGATTTAGAAATGTATTTACAAAGTGAAGCCCCAAACACACGAAAGGGTTAGCGTGGCGTAAATTGAGAGCGGTGAATAATTCATATATATTTTGGTATTACCTTGACCATTTCACGTAATGCGACTGTCAGTCGCTTGCGCAGGAAGACGCCACGTCCGACCGTAACACTTATACTTTAGGCACTTTAATTTTATTTACACTATTCTATTAAAGTTTCTTTTATTGTCTTCGAGCGCAGTTCAGGATAATAGCGGGTCCTGAAAATTAATTCGAAGCGTTAGTAAGTAAACTAATCAACTTTAATGTCTACAGAGTTATGAAAACAAATGCTTGTCTCAGCTGTCACAATTGTTTGGGTGAATTAACTTTATTTGAATCTCAGATGCATCATGCTTAAACTTGGAGTGAATGGAGACGTTGACTAAAAGGAATATAACTTATTGTACCTTTCCTTGGGTAATTTTCCATTTTTAACATTGAATAGATAGTTTGTTATCACTTGTTAAAAGAAAATAATCAAATTTATTGTGAATTAGCAATGTACTTAACTACAAAGTGTATGATACTTTTGTTCGCGCAGCACGTAAAGTATTTTTCTTAATGTAGTCAGCATTGCGGTTTTATAAAATCTCGTCGGCAATCGGAACTTATACGCCACTTACACGGCAAATAAATTTCGTCTCAATGAGATACGATTTCAGATACTTTTTGTATCTAAGGTACTTTAGAATCGACGACACAAATTGCTAGCCACCAGTAACTTTGTTAACATGTGATTATGGAATTGTGAGTGCACTCTTTGAGAGTTTAAAACATCGAGACGTTAAATCGACAGTGTAATAGGTAACCAATTTAGTTGGCCCGATGTGGATGCTGGTAAACCTACTTTTTTCCTTTTAAACGAGTTTTGAGTTTGCTCATCGGAATTAGTTTACATCGACGTTTGATCGGATATTCCTTTAAAGAAGTTAACCAATGGAAGCGGTATCTTTACTTTTTATTTTAATTTTTTAAATTTCTGTCATGCCTATTTGGGTGTAGTGGCGATTCGAAAACTGAAATTTGTTTTTTTAAATCAATGGGATTACCGGAATCGAGGAAAACTACGTGAGGAAACCGCAACACCTGAGAGATTTTTCAAAGGTGTTTAAAGCCATGTCAGAGGCTTACAGGCGGTTTAAGCTCTGACACCCGGTTGTTCATCAACCATACATTAAGAAGAAGAACCGGATTCAATTAAAACTTAAACAACAATTATGTATTAATATCTAATTATTGTATTAAACTATCGCGTTGCCGGATGATACTAAATTTTAAATTACAGCACAAGAATTAACGCGAACACATGCGGTGTACCTACATAGAAAATATTGTACCTAACTAATATGTTAGGCGAGTTTCAAGTCAAGTTAAAGTAATTACTATACGAAATGTAGTATAAGATTTCATCTAACTATTGCAACAGGTATCTCCAAATCCTTCTGTCATAATATATTGAACATCGCAAACAGCCAACTCTCAGTAAAAGTCAAAAACTCAAAAAATTTGAAACGCGCGCATCATAATTTAGTTACACCATCGGTAAACCATTTAGTTCGTGGTATTATGTGGTCCAGTTTATTTCCAGTTATAGATCAAAGTTTGAATCTGCAAGCTTTTATAGCTTTAAAGTTGTATTGATTTTTTTCTTATAACTTACATAGATACTATTAGACACTCAATACTAGTAAAAACTTACGTTTCCGAAGTATACAACATATGAAATATTACCTTTAAAAAATAAGCTGAAATAAGAAAAACTTTAATATATTATAAAGTGCAATATTTCTTTTTAAATGTTTAAGTATTTTCCGTTAAATTGTTTCTGGCTGTAGTGCGTTATTAAACTAGTGTGCGTTCATATACATTCCTTTAATATTACCTATCAGAATTTTATCGTAAATGAGAAACATCGCGAACACAAACAATTAATTGTTAACGTTATCTACATGTTTTTCATGGAACTCATCATAAAAATACTTTCAGCATTGAACGAGTATTTTAGACTTTAAAATAATTTGAATGGCCGACCTACAAAGAAATAATTAACGTTGTTTTAATAAATAAACACGCAGTGCAATTTGAATAACGTTTACTTACGTGGCTGCAGAATTTATTTACTTCCTAGACTTTAAAACAGAACTCAGTTATGTAATTAATTTTCAGATGTAATGCTCTGTGAATCAAGAATCGCAGGATCAAGACAATAGGAACTTTATGTCTCACATTTGTTTGTCCCACGTTAATTAAAGTTTACCTGATATTAATAAATGAACATAACATAACATCACGCCTGTATTCCCCGAAGGGGTAGGCAGAGGTGAACATATAGTACACCCACATTTCGCCAGTTATGTTGTAAGTCCCAATGTAATAGGGGGCGAGCCTATTGCCATCAACCGGGCACAAATCCAGACTCCGTGCTGCTACTGAGAATTACCTAATGGAAAACTCAGTAACACTTTGCCCGACCCGGGATTTGAACCCAGGACCTCTTGCTCAGCAGTCGCGCTTAGCGACACTTGACCAGCGAGGCAGTCGATTAATAAATAAATTTATTCTTAACCAAAAAATTTTACATTTTCTGTATCCCGTACATCATTAGGGAAATGTTCTTATATTCCGTTGTAACATCAGAACAGTAATTGTTCTCCATACATTTGATCTGAAGCTGCAGCGACTTTTTATCTCATATAATATTAATCGGCGAATCGTTTGAACTTTTAGAAACCGCTGTGTGTTGGTATTCCACATTGTTGGCTAATGCTCATCATAAAGGGAATGCTAAGTTGATTATGTGTTTCAACAGTGGAGGCGAACAGCGTACTGAATGCACCACAAAGACTAGCCGCGCTTTATTCTGTTTTTAATTGTGTGTAGGTACAAATGGTTTGCATTATGAATAATGAAATTCGAATGTAAACTAATGTAAACTATGTTGGTAAATTATTCGGGACACAAAACTTATCTCTATAATGTATTAGGAACTTATTAGTATTTACATTAGTGTAGTAAGTTATAAAAAGCGACATGCGTCTTTTCTTCAATATTCCCTAATTTGGAATGTGAAGGATCTCTTTTAGGTATCTAGAGGTAGACCTTTTGGAAATATCATAAAAAAGTCTTTAATATGAGTACCAGAACTTAGGTACATAAGATTATGATCGTTTCGTTGCACTTGTATCTGCAAGCACTAGTCTAGTGAATCTTAGAAAACATAATAAAACGACCAGGTATAAGGAAAAATCTTAATAATCTCACCGCGTTTCGTCTATTTCCAGTTTATTGGGATGACGAAACACTTATCTACTGCAAAACAACTTTCAAAAGAATTTAAATTATCAAAACAAGGGTGGGTGCCTACTAACAAAATATATAATTTTAGCAAAGCGTATTATGGATACGTCAACACAATTTTCTTGCTGGGGAAAGTTTTGAGGAAGTTGTTACATTAAAAATGTAAACTTGGATGTGGGGACGAGAACTGTTTAGTTAGGTAAGTCAAGAGAGGTATGGCAACACTCGCACGGAATGTGCGAGACTTTCCTCTTGATTGTTAGGGATTTGAAATATTAAAAGATGTTTGGAGTTTCTTTGTGTTTTCTTAGTAGGTACCTACTACGTCGCTTCACATGCGTTATATGCGGCGCAGTGTAGCACTTCTGCAGTTATAAGGCTGATTTTATTAATGAACGAGCTACGGTAATGGCAAAGTAGGTTAGAAATCTTATGTTCAAAATTATTTAAGTAAGTCTGGACATAAGAGTTGAATCTACTTTAAATAACCTACTACTATAGATACCTGAGAAATTTCATGCAGATTAGTACTCAAACCTACTTCAGGCTCCAGTCTCTCACTAAGCTGGGTTCTAGTTAAATAATACTTTATGCTTTATCTATTATTTTGTATATATAACCTAATTATGTAACGTAAACTAGTGTTAAGAGAAGAAATTGAATTGAAAAGCATTAAAAAAAAACGTTAGTGAAGATTTACTGATAGCTTCACGGGGAAATGATTGGACCGTTTAGAACCTTGACGATCCGATTGGTGCAGTGGCTAAGCGATTGGACAGCTGCCTTCAGGGTTGCGGGTTCGTTCCCGCACGGAACAAATATTAGTCCTGAGTCTGGGTGTTTGCGTATGTGGTAATACATATTTGTGAAACGCACCTACGATACATGAGAAAGAACTAGTGTGGGGCGAAGTTTGAAAAAAAAAAAGCACCGACAATGAAATTAATCAGACAAGGAAATAGTGAGAATCTTTGTAAAATATCGTTTTTCTGATAAGAGCAGCCGAACATTTTTATCGCTGGAAATCTTCGTAGTTAAACAGGGAATTAAGTTGTTCCGGCAGGCGGAACCCTGCCGTCCGCTGGTCCTAGTCAGAATTGCCGGATGTCTTGCCGCCAAGCCGCTTCCGAACCAGAGCGGCGCACGTGCGTTTGATCAGCGCCATCTTGTACCGGTTATCGAGATCGTTATCGATTTTATTTGATCGAATGTTTATGTCTGTTAAAACTATTATTTTAGGCGTGTAGGGTCCGAAAGTAAAAATGTTTATCAAGATAAATTTAAAAAAAGTATCAAAACTGCTATAAAATTTTAAAAAAATTGTGAGTTACAAAATTCTGTTGTTAAAGCTTAAATCTAAATCCAAACATATTTGATCCATTACAAGCTGTATAGAAAACGAGTAATAATCTTTATCACAGTGACACAAAACTCCCAAACAAAACTTTTAATTGTCTTAAGGGTCGCGTGATTAAATTAGTGCTATCGGGTTCCGAGGTTCATATAACGTATTGTATAACTTTTACGTTACAATATTGGCAGTAAAACATTTCCCGCGACGGCTGTTGACAAAAAACAAAAATTTTAATTGGCCCCGACTGTAATACAGCACGGTGGGTTCATTTGTTTTGTCCCAATTCACAACACTCGAAGCAGTGAGTACCTCCGAATAGGCGCGTACCAATTGTGCGTGAAGCGCTAGTGACACGCGAACCAGCAATTACAGGGCGCGTGGTGTTAAAAATTAATTTGTATATTACCTCGCCCTTTTAACTAACGATAACACCCCTGGAAAAGTTATATATTGCGCTTTTTATCCGAAGTATTACCCAACTATTAGAATCCAAACATAAATGGATAACCATCATTTATAAAATGACGAGCGAGGATTGGATAGTTTTGATTTATGTCATGTATTCAGAAGTTTAACTAATGCGGCTATCATGTTACGTCAGTGTTTCAGTCATACAGCGAACGTTATTTTAGCGAGTTTAAATTTAACAGACAGAAGTAATTAGGCTCCCATCAAAGGATTGGACATAAAACAAAATACATTCAGTAATGCCGATATTATGTAGGTTACATCAATACTGAACATGTACACCGAACGGCCCGTGGCAAATATTAACGGTGCAAAATGGTTGAATCGAGTTAAGCCGCGCTTGTGCTGGTCAAACAATGGATTGGTGATCGTTCCTGACGTACCCTGGTCATCAACAACCAGTCAAAATTAAAAATCTCATAATAATAAAATAATATATGTACCGAAATGAAGAATACTGCTTTTTATAATTTTGTTCTAATTCCCTCGTGTTTAATTCTATATACCATACCTACTTGTAAAATAAACTAAGTTTAATTAAATACTTATAAACGTTTTTAAAACCTTTCTGTTTCATCTTTCAAACGTTGGTCAAACGAAACTGATATAAGAGCCGTAAACTAGTATAACAGATACTTCCAACGAGTGTTTCAATATAATATCGCAACATTTTCTTGTTAAGTGTTGTTAGGTTAGAAAAAACTTTCACGGCGAAGTCAGTTAAAAAGAGCTATCACCATCAATTGTCACCTGTAGGCAATAAGAGGGAACGACACAAACTTACCTATTGGGAGAGCCCTTTATTAGAAAACTTTTATCCGTTATACAAGGCATGGAAAAATAAAGCTACTGTACGTGGTGCAAATAAGACATAACGGCTGAACAAACAACAGGATTAAAGTTAACGATAGGTCACTATGAGCACAGCTTAGTGCCGGTTCGATTGGCATAAACTGTAGTTTGTGCGCCTCGCAGTTAGGTAGATACCAATCGAATGTTTTGTCCCGTTGTAAAAACTTATTGTACTAAGGGTCTGAGGTTCTGTTTTGTTGTTTTAAGTCTAAATTCTGAGTGAGGTCTACTTAAAGGGTTATTGAAACTATTTCTGAGTATCGTCCAGAAGTTTAAGACAATATTCAGCCGTCTTACTGCTAAGACAATGCCAATTTTGATACGCTGATTATAACTGATTACATTTTCTAACAATAAGGAAAAACAGAGATGTTGAAAATGGCTTTTTGATATGTCACTAGGACTTACTGTAGGCATAGATATCACGAGAATATCGGATTGAGACTTATAAAACAATAACACGTATAATAAACAGTTCAAATCAATGATTATTGAGCACTCATACAAGTAATTTCACAGCGTACAAAATAGGAATTTCAATTTCATACTGTTCATATGAAAATAAACAATAGCATTGTTCCGAAAAATCTGTAATTGAGATGCTCTATAATAATAAAATAACTATTTGAAAACAAGCCAATTCCATTCGCTGGCTGACGTGGAAATTATTTGAAAAATAACGAACGCATCATGGTATCCTTTCACTGTTTTCGTATATTTTATGCAGCAAAAAGCGAGTAAATTTAAAGTATGGAAACCCTGTATTAAAAAGCCGCACGTGCAAATATGTTATTTGCTCTGTGCTCTTTGATTAATCAATCGCATTGATTGGCAAAGGGAAACGCTAACTATAATATTTGAGTAACAAAAAGGTAATATGATATACAAAATATAAACATTTATTTCAATCACTGATTTTCAGTTCGTATTTAAAGTTGCTTTGTTTGTATTTGATGATACACTGCATAAATAAAATGTATGGGTAATAAGCTGCAAAAATATACCAATATTGTTGGGTGGGGCCGGTTTAATCAAATGATACATACATAATATTTCGGGACTTGGCCAATGTGCCTTTTTTCCTATTTGTCAACCTTATGCTTATGCAAGTCTACATTATTTTTTTCTTGGTAACGTATTACTTCAAATGAAGGATATCTTGTACATTAATCAAGGCACTCGTGGAGATATAATACACAATATTATATTCATACCTTAATCTTATGGAAATAAGCAATGCAGAAAGTTATCATAAGTCTAGACTCGTGACTGCTTCAGGCACTTCTAGAAATGTATATTAGAAATAGGATTAATTTCTATGGTGACTCGGAAAATAAAACGCAATGCTAGCTTATTGTGCCGCGAGTCTAGTGAGGGTTAACTGAGAGAAACGGATTGTTTTCGCTTCACACTGACGCCGGGGCTAAGCGCAGCCGATATTCTGTAATGTTTGAGTTTTTATTAAAGCTTTAAAGACCTTTTCATGTTATATTAATACAGATTTATATCTGGCGCATTCTTAGGAGACAATTTAGTAAAAGGTAAAAGAAAATGATATGGGAAAAAATGTTGGACAGTGTCAACCCTACATAAAGTACCAAAAACAGTTTTAAATAAGTGGTTTGCTAGGGCTTTAGACGCTAAACCAGGCTTATAAAATTAATTTAACTTTTATAGTAGGTACATGTTGTTTTCAGAATTGCAAGATTTTTATAGAAAAGCAGATTTGCACTTTTGTTCTGACTGCACCCTTACAGCACCAAGCAACGCAGTCTGCTATAAAAGCATCATTACATTTTATTACTCTCGTCTCCTCAGCTTCGACTTCAAACAGCCGACAGGACGAACGTGAACAGTATTTCAGTCGGTCGATAAATATAAATATCGATATCGACAAAGGCGAGGCCCGGAAGATGATGGACGGGCGGCCATTAAACAGTGAACGCTTATTGCGTTGGCCGCGACGTTTATATTGTTCCTTAGATAATGCCGTGTTATTTAGCACGCCGACTAATATTTGTCGACGCTCGTTTTTTGTTCGCAAACGTCCCTTCTCGTTAGAATCTGATGTACGCCCGCTGTATCATTTACATTGAAACGATGCCCCTTTTTATAATTTTTGAGGTTATGAAACTCCGTAACGGTTGAGGTGCAATACTGGTTTTATTTAAATATCTATTGTAAGGATTTCGGTGTTCCGTTATGATGTGCTTTCAGTTATTAAATTTGCTTTATAGAATATTTCAGTGGGGTATAAAACGGAGTTTAATAAATTTTACTTTTTATGGAACCGTTGCGCACTCTTTAGTGTCTAATTATAAGGCGCAGGAAGGTCGAGCTGGCTTAACTATAACAGGGTTATAGTAACCTTTGTGGATGTTGTTAAATTTAACAAAGCGGTTATTCAAATAAGATTCAGACAGTGTTTTGGTGTGCGTCGAACATCTCTCATTCAATTATTTGAGGTTAATGGATTTAGAAATGCCAGAATTAATTACCGGTAAGAAAAATATTAACTACGGTAGTGTCAATTTCACGATGTTCTGTATCGCTATATTCTCTTGTAAATTATTATTATCTTATAAACATAACCATAGGTAGGTGAATATTTTATTGAGAGCCAACTTAATTGGAATTGAGTTAAATCCTGTCTGTCAATAAATTAACTAACTTGAATTGACTAAAAATGTGTTTTCCTTTTATCCGTTTTTTTTTTACTTATGCATCTAATACCAACGTATTTAAACCTAACGTAACTTTAAATTTATAAAAAGAACAACAATTATATTCATATAATAACGCTGAATCTGCATATGCTGTGTTCTCTAGCCCTGCACTGCTTAAAGTTTAAAATCTAGTACAAAATGCTTGAAGCATTAAGTCACCTTGTACATAACTAAAATTGCTTCTAGCCAACAGTGCTGTGCATAATAATATGATGTCATAGAGCAAGTTGTTGTAGAAACGGCAACAGTTTGTGACAGAGCAACAAAACCACTTTCCTTCTCAGTCAAAAATATAATTTGATACTGCACACTTTTACGTAGCTATTCTTTGTAACATTTATTCAGTTCTCTGCTGATTTTATGCAAATTATAATATTTGTAAGTGCGTACCTATATGCGCCTGCATTACTTACATAAATAAAACAGAACATAAGCAATAACGAAACAAAATCTCTAGAAAATAATATTATAAAGCTCCTTATTCTTATAGGAACTGAAGAGTATTGCTCAGCAATACCTCATTCACTACTGCAAAAGTAATTCGAAGCCGTATTTGCCAATTACAGTTAGTAGTTATTGATTCTTATTGAAACAATCTCAGAGAATCTTCAGGAAAATACTGCCTTTATTTTCCTTAGACGTAATTCAGTTTGTTCAAACAGTGAATACTTTTTTCTAGGAAATTCTACCTATTATGCTTATTGCTCTAACATAAATGTTAAGATTATTTGTGCCGAATTGACCGAGATTTACCGATCGTGTTTGCATACCATAGAGTAATGCTGTAGGTTCATTTGTTATACAACTAATTGCCTTGCCCATTAGTTAAATGGCGTAGAGTATATGCTCGACCTCTAGCCTTCTGCTAAGTTCTAGTAAAAGAGATTGGTGCGACATGCTTAGAAAACTTATTAATTAATTTCCAATGGAAGACATTTTTTGTAATAATCTGCAATAAATTATCCCGAGTCGTAAAAATGTTGTCAATATTTTTTTCTTGAAGTGTTTCTAAATTACGCATAGTGCTGTTTAATAAAAAAACCGACAACAGTTAAGTTGCTCGTTTACAAATAAGTTAACGTCAATTGAATTTACAAGTCTCTATTTAGGTACTCTTTGTTTTCAATCTCATTTCACTAAACGCAAAAGTTACGACGTTTGGGTTTGTATAAAATGTGCATGGAAAAATGCTGCGGATTAGCATACATACAGCGGAGGGTACAACCTTGGATGTACACCCGCGGAACTAAGAACTCACCGAGCGACTCGTGAACACGGTAGCGTCCATATTTTTAACGCGCAGTTTTTCTTCCGATGGCTTTGCACACTATATTTTCGTAACTGTCTAGTCCAATATCTTAGCATTGAAAAATTTACATCGCATACAAGTTTTAGAGGTGTTTGCTAGTCAAGATGGCTATTCGGTGTTGGAAAAATATGGATACGTCAACTCGATTTTATATTACATCTTGCTTTTGAAACATATCAATTACATGGACTGCCACTGTATAGTTATAGTAGCGGGTAAAGTGTTGAAAATGTAGCATGTGTTCGGGTGAAGTTTAAGTTTTTTTTATGTCTGTACATTATTTGTTAAATGTGTTTCTGTCTGGATAATATCGTGAGTGCCAGTGTCTTTTCAATTTTGAAATATGTGTGGACGTATTACCAATATGTACTTGTTCACAGGTGGACTATAAAGGCTGTTGCCATTTAAACGAGACAACGTCCAGTGCAATTTGTCTTTTGATTTAAATAACCGAATTAAAGATTAAACCCTTATCCCGAAATAATTCAAATAAAAATACTAAGTAATATTTTTCCAATACGAAAAACTAAACATCTTGTATCACAGTGCATCGAAAAAGAAACTATTACAAATATCGGAAATCCAGTAACAATAACATGTAAGTTACAAACAAGTAGTCATAAGTTCGTAACTCGCCGTAGCAGGTAACAACAAGCATCTGATTTAATTCCCGTCTAGTTTATACTAAACTTCAATAGAAACCGGTGAGCGTATGACCAAGTAGTTGTAGTAAACGCGTTCTTGTTGTTTATTATGACATTATATGTATGTGACTGTGATTGTGATTGTGGGGCTCGTAGCTATCCGGCTACCCGGCAGATCAGTCGATCTGCGAGGTTAAGCCGTGCTCGCCGCGGTCAGTCTTGTGATGGGTGACCGTTTTCACATGTCGAGACCCCACCGTGCTTCGGAAGGCACGTAAAGCTGTTGGTCCTGCGCCTGATCTCTCTCTGGTCGTGTCGGTCTACCGTCCCATCGGATTATGAGAGTGAGGGAATAGGGAGTGCACCTGTGTCTGCGCGCATACTTGTGCACTATAATATCTCCTGCGCAGATGGCTAGTCTCAGCTGAGACAGGCCGCCGTGACCGAAATTCGGTCAGGAGGACATTATTATTATATGTATGTAATCTGGATTTACTGTTGACTAAACTGCTTATAGATGTAATTGTGTATGTTGAGGTTATGATGGGGCTGGCATGTTCTTTAATGACACTAAAAACCCCTATAAATAAGTCATATAAAAAAAACTGCTTATGCCATGCTTTGATCAAGATTTTCATTCTGCACACCGACTCGTAACACATATTTGGATTCTGATCTACACTATTTTTCTAACATATCTTTCTATAGAAGTTTTGGTAAATACACATCGACATTAGTTTTTCTCCGTCCACTACTGGATATAGGCCTCTTCTATCGGCACTCCTCTTCCGCATCTTTAGATTCGCAATCGATTCCGCATATACGATAGAAAAAGTTGAATTTTTAGAAGGCATAAAATATTTTCCTGTAACTAGCTGGTCTGACAAGGTCCATCAAAATAATCATTATTCAGTCCAGTGGACACGAATTGTTTTAAAAGCACTTTAAAAAATGTTTGCAATGCCTACAACTGTAATGCAAACGCACCGTCACAATCATATTAAGTAAAAAAGTGTGTTAAAAAAATAAATCACACGTCAACGTCAATTACTCATCTAATTGGTTGCACGTCAAGAGAATACAAGAAAATGCTCTATTCGTAACGCTCTATATAGCAAACGGAGACGTCATTAAAGTTTGCGAGGACAAGTGAAAGATTAAACACGAGAAAACATCTCATTATATTTAGAGCAAATCATACAATGCAGCTTTAAAGCGTATAGTAGTTCTTTACTCATGTTTTCAAAGCGTAGGTACATGGAGAAGACTTTGAAGTTCGGTGACAGGGATTTGTTGACTAATGTGTGGCTTTATTTTCGAAAAAAAATAATCACGTACCGTCTGCGAGTGCCTGCGTACATATTTGTGAGAAAAATATGATGTAATCGAAGGTGATACGCTATCCCATTGCAAGACTAGGGGCTTAAGGGCTACACCAGCGACTAATGCTGATTGTTATGTAGAATTTGCTGACTTTGAAACTCAGGTGTAAAATATGTCAAAGTATTTTGTGTTGCCTTTGTTATCTACCTTTCCTTTTCGTTCTCCTGTCTTATGTACTGAGGTTTTGTTTCACCGGTATGAACAGTCGCATATTATGTGTAAAACTATTGCTGATCACAATATTTTGTGTAGTTTTGTTGTTTTGTCTAAGAATTAAAGTCCCGTGAAAGAAATTATCGAGCACCGTTACATAAAAGGCAGATCAAAGTTTCATTCGTTTAAGTTTATTATTATTATTATTATTATTCGTTTAAGTACTTCAATCTCGTGTTTTAATAATGACACATATTTGCGTTGTACGATAGGTACATTTAAAATACGCTTCGATTAACTGCGATTTTAGTAAACACAAACACAGAACAGTAATTGTCACAGCCATGGTATTGACATCAACTCAAACATGGATGTACGGCAGAATAATGTGCGAATGGTAAACGTTTGATGCCAAATTGAAAGGCATGCACATTGATCTCTGGTAATAGTCTCTGGTCTGGTATAGGAGATTGTTGCTTAGTGTGGATCAAAGCGATGCTGTATGCTGTCACATTCAGAGGGTCGCCAAAGGAAACCTGACGAGCAAACATTGAAATATGACCGAAAGCCCCAAAGTCCATTGTTGTGGTACGACGGGTTTTAAATGTATTGGTTGTCTCTTGACATCAAAGACTTCATCTTTTAGCAAGGCTAACCTTAATGTAGAGATGTTGCCCACAGATACAGTCTATGCTACTATGAAAAGAAAATACGAAATAATTATAAAAGCCGGTTTAAATAACCAATATACATTGAAAATGTAACTAGTTTGACGAATTATTAATAATCACCATATTCAATTTAATATGTTTCGAGCATTTAGCTACCATAATCCCCCGTTTTTCAAAACCGTTAGTAACCATTTGAATTCAGTGTACAACGGTTTTACTATATATACTATAGGATTACACTAAGCCTTTCAATAAATTTTTATAGCGAATTACTTGAATGTTACTAAACAAACCGCATAACAAGACCTCCCGTGTCGCGAATATGAGACAATAAACGGCAAAGCTGTATCGTAGCGGTCTACGTGGCGCTTCCGTAGCAAAACTCGTAGGCGACTACACCGTAGCAGCGGGATACATCTAATGAGGGCACTGATATTGTACCGCTCAGCCGGCGGCCGACTCAGGCGGCCTCTATAAATTGGTTTCATGCATATTTATTTATTCAAATATGTATGAATTGAAATCTCTACGACTACTGAAATATGGCACTCGTGGACGAAAATTGAATCAACAGGGTAAATTAAGTTGACAGGCGCAGTAATAGTGTTTGAAATATAAACTCTTTTAGTTTGAATAAGAAGCGTAACTTAAGAAAGTGCTCTCGTGGCAGTATTCAAAGTATTCCTTATAAACTTCGTCTTCCAGCTAGCGAACTGCGAACAACAAATTTTTCATATTTTGCTCTCCTGACGTTTGGGGAAATTGGTGTTTAATGAGTATACTTATGCATCGGAGCGTGCGCTAATCTTGTTTTTTTGTGATAATGCACGTTTAGAAAAGTGCACATGTGTTAAAAGTTGCAGCTTAATAGTTTTTTGATGACTTCGCCCGGTGCGAAATTGAGCGTGCTCGAGTCGGTATAAAATACTTTGAACTTTACGTAAACCGTTTTGTTTATTAAATTTTATTTGGTAATGCGGTGGCACGGCGTCGCGACGGGTCTCTACAAATTGAAGGGGATTTCAAACGGTGAGTTTCCTTCTAGCATTTTTGCAAATATACTTAATCAACTTAACAAAATGTAATAGCTTGTGAAACAAAGGAACAACAGTGGATTGAATTAAGCGTTTTTATTAATGTTTCGTAGACAAAGACTCGTTTATCTCCATCAATAAATAATATATTCAGTTGAAAATGACAGTATACAATTCAGCTGAAGCAACAATCTAACAGATAATAAATGAGGCGAACGTTTCAAAGCTGAAAACTAATTAAAGTCGGCACGGCACGAATCAATACTTATAAATTAAGACGGTTTAACTTGCAAAGGTAATTGGGCAAAAGTTCATCTCAAATATTGATACTGGAATGACGACAGAGCTACGACAGTAATTCTTTAAGGCATGGTTTACACTTCTGACTCATCGCTATTCGTTCAGAGTGAATTGTTAACGGTGAATGGTTCGTTCATTCATTCTTTGTATTAACATTTGGAACAATGATAAAGTCGTTTTCAAAGTTTGTCAAACGATTGGACGAAAGCGATGGGAGCATGAAATGCGATGTAAATATTGGTGTCGTGGATTGTTTTATTGTTATCGTACAGTAAGAAATCTTGCGCAGGAGTCGATCCATCTCAAACAAGGAAAATAACTAATACAGCAAGCAGATTCAATGGAACTATTCATTTCGGCTGAAATTTAAACTTTACCATGACCTTACCGTGAACTCTTAAAGCAGGGCAGTTCACGTTGATAAAGCGAGACGCTGCATTACACTGCACGTAGCATCGTCTCGCTTCCACATCGTAAACTCTGCTGCTGTAAGAGTTAAGTAAGGGAGCAGTATCTTCAATTTTAGATTTCAAGCAAGTATTTTACTCTTCGAAGAGAGAAGTCGTGTTAAAGCATAACACGACTTCTTCTACTTTTCGTATCGACGGTACTCTTATATTTTTTATCTTTGGCGGCATGTGAGGCATTGGTTAGATCTTCCAGTGTGCAGTCGGAGGGACATTTGGAACACTCGGGTAGCTCAACACTACTACCAACAATATAACAAATTATTACCAAAGTAACTCAATATAATTATAATAAATAGACTTAAATAATTCATTCCTACTGCTTTGATCAATGGGTTATTATAAACCTTTAAACGTAATTACGTTCAATATTTATAGTAGGTTAATTATTTTCCGGAGCAGACTAAAATTTTGTGTTTGAATTTCTGGGAACCACAACTAATTATTTCGAGAAATAATTAAGTTTATCTTAAGAATTTCTTAATAGATCATCAATATTAATTATACTTAATTTTCCTGTATTTTAAAAGATGTACCTATTAAGTATCTTCAGAGCTTAACTCATACTAGGAATACTTATGTATTTGGCTTGTAAGGTGTAGTGTATATTATTAACTAAATCTTACTGGAGACTTACTTCGTATATCAATGGGATCACACAACATGATTCATAAATTCGTAGTATTGAAAAGTGTGGTACAAGCGATCAAATTGAACAATTTTCTTTATATGACCAACTTCATCATCTTGAGAATATTAGCTGTCCCATATAAAACTATCCACTAAGTGAACACAATAGTAAAACAATCGATGTGTACCATTGGTACACTGGACAGTGAAAGGGTTAAAACTTACTAGAATCAAATGTATAGAACAGCTGGTTTTTATTCTCGATGACAATATTGGTATGTACCACATCCTTATGTTTGACTAGGGATTTCTGAAACACGCTGTATATGAGAGCATCTATATGGATCATTTGAGACTACATTTTTAGTATACACTAACTTACGTTCACTATAATCTCTATTATAAAAGATCTCATGTAGCATAGCAATCAAATAATATTGCATGTAAGAAGTCGCTACTTAACTAACCTTTCAAATATCAACTTTTTCATTAATGACTTATTAATATTTCTAATGTTTTTTTAAACCTTACATGTATGCATATTGCATACGGACTGGTTCCGAAATAAATGAATTATTACTATGAACCCTTTGCACGTTCCCAGCGATGTCGCATCCATTTATTTCATTGGTAATCTCAAATACTCCGATGCGCATTAATTTGGCTAATAGTTTGCTTTTGTTCAGGTGTCGCCATAAGCCGATTACGGACAGTTATCAAATATAACTCATTTTGAACAGTTCGTGTATTAATGATTGCAGTCACATAATTGTAACGAGCGTTTAATGTGGTTTGTTTTACACGCGAATGGAAAGTACTGAACTGGCTGTGTTTGCTTTGCATGTTGCAATGACGCATCTTTTGGGGAATTAAGGATGATTTATTGCATGTTCATCAGTTGTTTTAGTTGCATTTATTATTAAGAGTAAAACATTTTTCACTAAGTACTCTAAAATATTATTGTACATCATAACATCACGCCTGTATTGCCTGTAGGCAGAAGTGTACCTATAGTACACCCACATTACGCCAGTTATGTTGTAGGTTTGAAGGTTATAGGGATTGAGCCTATTGCCATAAACCGGGCACAAATCCAGACTCCGTGGTACTACTGAAAATTACCTAATGGAAAACCCCAATTACACTTTTCCCGACAACGGATTCGGACCCAGGACTGCTCTACAGTCGCGCTTATTGGCCACAAGACCAGCGAGGCCATTCTGTATAATATCTAAGGAAAGTCTCATGGACTTGAAATGTAGTCAAGCTAAAGGAATTTTCTTTAATAAATAATATAATCGTACTAACAATACAAACCGTGTTTGTGAATAATCTATTTTATTAGGTGATGGAAAACATGCAGCGACGCCCCACGAGTCTCAGATAACTTACTAGATTGATTTGTAGCTGTTTCGTGAATACGTTACAAGACAAGTATGACATTCAAATGCATAAATGACCAAAACCATTTTTAGGTAATTATAATCAATCCACGAAAGCTTGTAGTGCTTTCGTGGTAGTTGCGTGGATTGATTATAATTACCTAAAAATGGTTTTGGTTGCAAATATATTAGTAAGTCAATAAACAAAGGAATGTGTAATACAAAATCACTCATTAAATCGAAACATGTACACCGTGCTTAAAAAGCAGCGTGGAACAAAGTTACCTTATATTCTTTCGCTGACTTTATATTATTTAGCTTTGATATATTCGCAATTTAAGTTGCCTGAAACTCGTCGGAGAGCGTTCAGATTAAATTACATATTTTTTCCTACTTACCAACGAAAGCAAACAACTTTATACTGTAAACAGAGGTTAAGAGGAAAGAATAAAGTCGTTATTCCAAAATCTGGCTGGATGGCGGTTTTGTGCACTGCTTAGTCTGTGTTCTGTGTTTAGAAGTGTTATGAAATCAGTACAAATGTAGAATTAGGTAGGAACTAGAAAGGAGCTTGCCAAGTATTTTTGAAATCTGGTTTACCGTTTATCAGTTGAAATTAAACAATAATAATTATATTGTGTTCCTTTTTAGGTTAGGTAATTACCAACAAGCATGTGATAGCCAATTTGTTTAGGCATTAGCTTCAAAAATGTTCTTTGCTCTCAATGTATCTTTTATCTACAGATAAATAGATATATATACATACTTCCTAACTAGTCATGTTATGTGCATATATGTATATGTTTTAGTTCGTCTAAGTATCATCACAGTTGATTGCACATGTTTTGTTCTAAACGTGTTAAAAGTTTACTTAACCTTTTCGACAAGCTAATCTAGGTAGATATGTTAATGCGACTTGTTATAACGTGTGTGCCGCAAGCTTTTAGGGCTATAAAGATTATTAGGTGTTAATTCTAATGTAAAAAATAATAAACCTAACATTCTTGTTTG
Source organism: Abrostola tripartita (assembly GCA_905340225.1). Lineage (NCBI taxonomy): Eukaryota > Metazoa > Arthropoda > Insecta > Lepidoptera > Noctuidae > Abrostola > Abrostola tripartita. The sequence continues at coordinate 4,852,388 of HG996492.1, read as the reverse complement.
TTAAAAAGAGCACTTTCAACACACATACCGCCTAAAAAAGTGCCCAAAAAAATACATAGAAAAAAACTAAATAAAACACTACATAAACAACTACCACGAAAGGTTAAAAAGCTACAAAATCCAGCATTTCTAATAAATATCTTTGTTACATCTTACCTTTATTCCAATGTGAATGGGGAAGTCTGAGGCCAACGCTGGTTGCGGATGCAGTGCCGGCAGGAGCGGCAGTGGAAGAGGACAGGACATCATCGCTGCGCCAACCTACGGACAAACAATTGCCTGTAGGATTTGGTATAAATGTTTGAACAAATGTTGTGTTGCAACGACAAATGTTCCAACAATTGCTTTTAAGCTCAGTACCAGTGTTTGAACAAACGTTTGGTTTCAATGCAAATGGTCCCGTGTGTAAAAAATGTGTTAGTCAGTTGTCTTAACCTAAGAATTGAGACGGCAGCATCGTCTGAGTTGGAACTTTACATAATTATATGAAATATAGATATATAAAATAATTTTATATAATATGTTAAGTTATTTTACTATAATAACTTCCGTGAGTGTTATCCATATTATTTACTATATATCCCGGGTATACTCACGTGTGTATTCGGGAATGCCCCACTAGTTTCGAACTCGAACGGAGCCCTTATTCATGAGCTGGTTACGCGGCGGAGTCGAGTTCGGCTCGCGACTCACGTGAGTATAACCGGGATATATAGTAAATAATATGTTAAGTTATGTATGATACCTAATGTACACCGTCATCTGCCCGCTATTCTTATTGTTTCTACATATCCATTAATGGTTGTCTGGAAGAAATTGCTTTAAGCAATAAGACCGCCACTTGCACTGCTTTTAGTTTTAAGGTTTTTCTGGAAACTGTGTTTCTTGGTGTGTACTGTGCATGAAGGAGTATCTATCTATCTATCTATAAAAAAAACCTTAGTATTTTCTGGTAAAGAAAAAGAATCAACATAATATTATCTATGCAATAAATTATATCTCGTCGCTTGCTGGAAATTAGCTAAACGCAAAAAAGTATAACCGTGTAATATCAGACGAAAAATTAAAACATTCTACATCAATCCTAAAGGAAGCCGTCCTAAAAAGTTCACGACAGTTTTAATCACCAACATCTGGTACGACCATTTAGAAATCTGTATCATAATTAGCGTCGCAGCGACATCGATGCATAGATATGGAATGAAACGTCGAAAACAATTTAGTTAGCGATGAATTCGAAAAGCCGGGATTAAGTCGGTAGATATGCCTCTCTAATATTCCGTGTGGGACTCTAGGTCCGTTGAAAACGATATGAATAATATATGGGCGCGAATGCACGGCCGGTCGCGGGAGATCAGTTCGCATTACGACTCAATACAGCCGCTCTGTGACAAATATAAGCGTCGAACAAACGGACAGCCGCGATACAATCATCATTTATGAACGTGTTGCTGGGTAGAACGAAAATCATTTGTTACATCGCTCGCCTAGTAGTGGTAGCTAAATTCTCAGTACCTACAGGACATACCTAGAGCTGTGAATAAAATATTGAGTATTTTTGACATTTTACCTACATGCAAACTCCATATTTTTGGTATTAGCAAATTACAATTGTGATGCAGAACTACTACGTATTATGACTATCATAATTAGCTCCTTTTCTTAATAACAACATAGCTTGTGATACCTGACCCCTGTAGGTATTTTCTGAAATGGTAATAAGACGCTAGGAGTAAGGCTCATTTGTCACTTTTCAGAACTCTTTTAACCCCAATTTGTAAAAGATGCTGACACCTTTTGTCCGATGAATAGAATTCAAGATATCATATAGGTAGTTGAACATACTAACAAAATTCTGTTCTCATAATATTACCGATTCAATGAAATCCCGGCTGAAGAGTATTTCCATTTTCAAGTGACATATCAACTTAACCCAAAACTAATCTATGTAGATCGGATCGCCAACGGTATTTGGCGTTCGCTTTGCTTCCCGAAAAGAGAAACATGACCTAACACAATTTATCGATTTAACAAACAAACAAAATGCTTTGAAAATATTCCAATTAATCAAAAATGTTTATTAATACGATATGGTATTCACACAAATTACTAGTTCGTAGGAATATTATGAATTAGCAAATGAATTCATGCAATGCTGCAATGAATTGATATCGGCTTATATTGCTATGTATGTTGCAGAATATTATTTGCTACATAAAATTAAATTTGTGAAGGATTTGTCATGCAATGAGCTTGTTGAAACGAGTATACACGATAAATGATTTTATATGTTATGTTGTTGGAAATTGAATTATTATATTGCAGTACCTACGTGTTTATTGCAGCAACATAAATGGAGTCTAGTCTTAGCAAACTACTTTTGGATGGTGCAGAAATGATTTAGGATTTATAATTTATTTATATAGATTTATAGCTTATAAGGGTAACATTTGAAATTTCAGAAAAAAACTCATACATTATCACTAAGTACTAATTAAATCATGAATAAGAGGATTCTGTCAAAGTTTTAGTAAAAAAGAACCTATGGATATTATAATAAATGAGTCAATTAAAACAGTTCATTAAATACAAGAAACAGTATGAACATCAACACTATGAGAAGAACGGTGATCACGGGACGTAGGAACTATAAGGGAAGAAATACAAATACGGGGTTTAAGAAGTTAAGAAAGAAACAACTAACGAAAGTAGCTCTAATACAATTTCTAAATTAATAATAATACATTTTTATTGACATAAAAGGATCGATACATTTCTATTTGAAGCCCTGATTCCTAAACTACGGGAGACCTGTATTACAGGAGACACTGTCTTCACCCGTTTTGGAACTTACAATTTAAAAAGGTTTAGTAAAATTAACTCTCATATGCTGAGAGAACATAATAACAAAAATAATTTCTTACGAACTGCACTATAAGACCCACACACTTAAGATGACATCAAAACAAAATCAAACAAACGCCACAAATGAATAGGGAAGGACACGAAGTTTTAATCGAAATGTCGAGCGAGTCTATCGAGCCATCCCTAGGGCTGTCCCGTTACAATAAATTAATTAACTATACTAATTGAATGACACAAAACGAATTAACTGTGAGAACTGTTTTTGATAATTGTAAAGGGCTATCAAGTAAAAATTGTTTCGTTCGTTTTTTCTTACTTTGAACGATTTAGTTGTTTATTGTGATCATCTCATCACTGTATTCTGAACACAGTCTAGTATTTAAATGTAAGTAGGTAAGGTTGTCATCATCGTCATCGTCATTAGCCTATCTCAATCCACTGCTAGACATAGACCTCTCCTATGGCACGCCACCACTCCATAGGGTTGTCATATTTAGGTATTTGTAACGCGTAACGTACATCCAGGAATAAAATAATTGATACATCATTATTAATGACTTAAAAGTTTTAGCAAGAGCAATTTTTTCAATGAAGATCTCTTCATTTGATCAGTTTTGTTAAGAGGTCTAATTGAGAGTTGCGGTCGAATTGTGATCAATATGCGTACTTGATCCCTTTCAAATTATGTACTAAAACTTTCGTAATGTATAACAGCTTTAAACAAGGTAATAACTTTATGACGTTTTATATTTAGTTGAGTTTCTTTAGGCACATAATGTAGTAAAATTTGCATAATTATGAGAAGACCTAAAATTTAATACCTAAGTACCTAAAATCTAAACCAAGACAAAATTAAAAATGTTTATTGTCAGATAAAATTCCGATGTTCTTGATAAATAATGATAAATACCGTCCGTGCATTGACAGTATTATATTTCCACGGAGGAAAACGGCGGCGGTCCTCAACTATTCAGAGGTCGGGGAAGTTGTTATTATGACAGTTACCTAACTCCATTAATTACATTAATGAATGCATTAATATAGAGTTGGTTAACTATGCCAGGGGCTGACAGTCGAGGTAAATCCTTTTTACTAGTAGAAAAATTATACACAGCTTAATGAAATAGCTGGCGGTTTAATGGCAGTCGAGAGCAAGTCGTGCTTCCAAAATATTAACGTTGCCAGATTTTGTTTTGGTAGTGCCTCAGCGCATTCCTATGGGATTTTAGAGCCTCTGTCTGCACTGGCAGTGTCGGCAGTATGGTGTAGTATGGTAGGATTTTAGAAAATAGGATAAATTTTTAACATTAACTGGTGCTAATTCAATTATGTATATATAAAAAGGTAACAATAATATGAAAAAATCTGCCTAAGGCCATTAGTTCATTTCGCCGAGTTGTTATTATGATCGATTTTAACATTATTCTTATTAAATGGCCCAAATAAATACACATGAGTATTGTAGGTATATAAACCCTTAAATGTAACCTACAACATGTTACATAACATGCAACAATAGTGCCCTGAGGCCTGTCTTTGTGAGTTGTGTATTTAATTCTGAATAACCAACAATTCTTCCCGTTTTACGATTAAATTCACTTTATTTATTGTAAATTAACATTCCAGAACTGTTCAACAATTTAACAAATGAGCACGGTATTGAGCATAAAAAAATGTTTTTAAACTCCCTTTCTTAAATATATAATCAATCGGGAGGGGAGCGATTGGCTTTCTATAATTTTGACGGATCCAATTATTTTATCGCTTCTTCCCAAACGCTGGATACCCTCGAAATTAATTAATTAACTATTGGTATAATTAAATCATCTCGGCTCCGCCAAATTTATTCTTTCGAGTGGCGTACAAAGTTTCTTGCTTAAATTATAATGGCAGTAAGATCATAACAGTATTATTAACATGACTGAAGTTTATGAAGTTTATCGTAAATAAGGGCGAGAGGGGAAGGAATGTGATGATTCATGGTATTACTTCAACGTTAGCTGTTTTGTTAACAAATTAGACTTACGGGAAATCTGTGGTAACGACATTTTCAAAGTAATTGTCACGTTTTAAAAGGAAACGGTTTTTAAGGTTTTTACATAGCGTATGTTTTATAGGTTTTTTTTGGTACTTTTGAGGTAATAATGGAAAAATCCAAACACCGATAAAAGTATATAAATACTACAATTTTATTACACTCTTACGGCGCCTTTACACTATATGCAGTGAAACATCATTGATAACATTGCTATTCGATTTTAAGACGGTTCAAATAAATTTAAGCGGCCTTTCATTAATTTTAAAACATTAATTTCATTTCGCTTTGCTTTTTTTTTTGCACTGCAAAATACCTGCACGTAAAGTCAAGTCACTCGCCAAAATTTATTTGAAAATAAACTTTTTATTAAGATTTGATGTTGCAAAGATGATAACAGAATATTGTTGACCATACATTGTAATCAGTAGTTACGAATACAATGATTGGAGTCACCTTCGTCTCCATAAAGCGGGTACCATGTCTCTATCAGATATCTACTATTCCTGCCAATATCACGGTTGATTAACAACCGATAAAATGTATGGTTTCCAATGAATCCGTTCCGTGTTCGTCGTAATTATGTACGGTAGTTATAGTAAGGAATTGTTTCGGCTTTACGAGAATAGAGATGCGCTATTTTGTAGCTGAAAATGTTTGGTGGACTAGATTGTATTTGAAATGGATAGGTCGATTACATCAATACGTTACAGTTCCTACATTTAAAAAAGTTTCCATTCGAAAATTAAAAGTCGTTTTTCTTTTTATTTAGTTTGATGGAAACAGGTCATTTATAGGCTCTTATTAATCTATCTTTACATTAATAAGTTATTCATCGCTTAATTTTTATTGAAATCTTTTAGACCATCTTCTTATTAGAATTACTTTTTTTATAATATTATTTTAAAATATTAATATAGTATGTACCTGCCTAGTTATAAATGAAATAAAACACACAGGTATATTCCTCACCATCTTCACATAAGACACAATTAAGCTTGGGCGCATAATATAATTTTCTCACATTTACGAAACGTAGAAAATAGGAATTGTTGTTAATTTATCACAGCTTTTCTTACTCATAATTCACAGTGAAGCACAAAGTCTGGAGCTAGCTTGCAAACGCTCTTGAATTATGTACAGTTATTATTTTTAGGGGAAATGACGTAAACCTGCGGTATGACGTTGACGCTGACGCGATTCAGCGCAATCCGGATGTTATGCCGGGCAGAATGTATGTCCGACGTCATGCGCTGCACTGTTAGACAAATGATTTGCGAATGAGAGAATACACTCCATGTTTGTTTAGGTTCCTCCAAGATGTTGAAACTTTTTTTGTTAGGAAAGGAATGTCTGCTTCACTTAATTTGTGTTGCAGTGTACTTCTTCTTACTTTAATTAAAGGAAAAGGCTAGTTATTTGTAATCACTAAGTTACGCGTGTTTTATTTAACCAACTGTAAATAAAATCGCGCTGATGTTTCCTGAACTGCAGACACCAGCATTTTGTAGATAAGGACCAATTTCAATTTAGTTTATTTTTTAATAACTAAGAAAATGCACACGACATTGACAAGTTCACCTTATTATTTCCCTGTATAACCCGCAACAATATACCAGGTAAATCCAATTAGCTACAGTTACACTATTTCTCTGCCTCAGTTATTCACCGTATTCCGTCTGAGCATCTAAGATAAAAGATTCCAGCAATATTTTCTTCCTAACACACGGGAGTAAGTTTCTTTAATCTAGCACATAACTCGACTGATAAGGCAAATAGCACCGACCGCTACTAATTGTGCAGCTACGACTAACAATGCTTGCTATTCGTGAACAAACAATAAGTTTGTACAATACCTTAAGAATTAAAACTTGTTCTAAGCGCTAAGTTGGCGATTAAGTTGCAATCACGGCGGTGCAGTGCCGTACTAAGTTACGGTAAACAAGCGGACGGCAAGTCGCATTGTGCAAGTCAATTGAAAGCTAAGTTCCGTTTGTTGTTTCAATAAGTTTTAGCAATTATGTAGCATGTTGCTACGTTTGTTAATATATTCAATTTACATGATGACACGATGTATGTTTGTGTACGTACTATGAATTGTCTTCTCATTTTGTTTCGAGTTTCGTCTAATTACTATCTTTTGTTGCGAGTTTGTTTGAGTTGCTCGCGTTATGATTGTTGTCGTTTATGATGGCAACATACCGTTTTATAACATTAACTTCTTTGTAGAGTCCACAGAGACTTAATGAGGTTTTACATTAATATGAATTTAAATACAGATTCGTCTGAAATACAATTAAAGTCTTTTCTAACGTGCTATGTCATCAATAGGCGCCCGGCAGTGACCGCTGCGCGTCTTCGGTATTTGGTCAGGTGGTCTTAGTATGACCAGTTATAGGTACAAGCCGGTCCCGGTTTACCTTGGCACTCGGTATCCGTCTTGACCGCGACCGCGTTGGGCAGGCTGCACCGGGTATAACCTAAGGAAATGGATATCGAAAAATTATGACATCTATGAGTTAGGTGAGTGCTACCAACTGATGTAAATCTAATCGTCTGTAATCAGTTATTAAAGTAGAATTGCTTGAAGGAATAAGATGTCTTTCCGATTTTTGGCTCAAGCGAAATTGTCCGAACAATGAAGAATGTGGATACAAAAAGGGACGTTTTTATCGACTGACTGAATACGCAAAGTCGCTTCAACTATTAGTACTTATGTATGGTAGGTTTGAGGCAAAATCAAGAGTATTTCTTAAGATTGTTGAAAAAAAATATAGGTAAGTATCTACGTAGATACCAACTTTAAAATGAATTCAACGTTGTAAGTAACATTGAGTACCAGGAATATCGTAGCAGGTAAAATGAAACGTTCATCCATTAATTAACAATACGAACGGACCTAAGTGAAAACTTTTTATTCATGGATTAATGATATTTTCCTCCAGATTGTACCTCATTCACTTTTAAACACGTTGCAGAGCGAGAGATAAAGAAATATATCCTATCTATCTCCTCGAAAGCGGTTGGAGATGATGGCCTCCAACTCCAAATGATCCTTCCAATACTAGATAATCTTATTACTGTAATCACTCATATAATAAATTTCTCCCTAGATACTAGTTTTTTTCCTTCCGCATGGAAAAGAGCCCATGTCCTACCGCTTCCCAAAAATCCAAATCCTTCTTCATTATCCCAGTTCCGTCCAATCTCCATACTTCCAGTCCTATCAAAGGTCCTTGAGAGTGTTGTTCACAGTCAACTGTCTTACTACCTCTCCTCTTACAGCCTGTTAAGTCCGTACCAATCTGGTTTCCGTTCTGGCCACAGTACTGTAACGGCTTTAGTTAAAATAACAGATGACATCCGACTGGCCATGGAAAACAAATGTCTCACTATTTTGGTACTATTAGACTTCAGCAGTGCTTTTAATTCAGTTGATTTTGACATACTCTTAGGGATCTTATCCTCTCTAAATGTCTCTCCTGCTGCAACGGCTTGGTTTAGTTCTTACCTTCGGGGTCGCTCGCAGTCTGTTCGCTCCGATGAGGCCTCCTCTGATTGGTGCGATCTTGCAGCGGGTGTTCCCCAGGGTGGCGTCCTTTCTCCTCTTCTTTTCTCCATTTTTATAAATGCCATCACTAATAAAGTAATTTCCTCACATTATCATCTCTATGCAGACGACTTGCAACTTTATCGACACTCTAAGCTTGAAGATCTTTCTGATGCCATTGCTGCCGTCAATAATGATCTTGGTAAAATCAGTCAGTGGGCTAAATCGTTTGGTCTTCTCGTAAATCCGTCGAAATCACAAGCTCTTATTATTGGCGGCAGGTACTTGCATAATCAGCTGAATCACCAGTCTCTTCCACTAATAGTATATGACTCAGTTCCTATAGCCTACTCAAAGTATGCCAAGAATCTGGGTGTCTACATCGACTCTAATCTATCCTGGGACACGCACATTGCTGAGGTAAGCAGGAAGGTCTATTGCTCGTTCCAATCTCTTAAGCGTCTCCAGAAGTTCCTGCCTCTTCAAACTAAAATAACTCTTGCCCAATCTCTTTTACTGCCTCTTCTGGATTATGCCGATGTTTCCTACCTTGATGCTACGGAAGAACTTCTCAATAAACTCGAACGTCTGCAGAATCTGTGCATCCGCTTCATTTTTGGTCTTCGGAAGTACGACCATGTGTCTGATTTCCGGGCCAGACTGAGGTGGCTGCCGATTCGGCAACGTCGAGACTTACATATTCTTTCTCTTCTATACTCAGTTCTTAATAACCCCAAATCTCCAGTCTATCTTCGGGAACGATTTGAGTTCCTTGTCCCCAGGGGAATACCTTGTCGGACATCTTCCTCTCTTCTCCTTCGCACTCCTCCTCACTCCTCTAGTTGCTATGATAAATCATTTACTGTTCGCGCTGTGCGCCTCTGGAACTCGCTTCCACACTCCGTGCGAGATAGCCGTTCGTTAGATGTTCTCAAGAAAAGAATTAAAGAGCATTTCCTTTCTACTTGAGATATAGTATCTATTATATATATGTATATATTATGTATGTATTCTATTTATTTATTATGTTTGTAATGTTGAAAATTGTAAAACTTTTATGACAATTATTGTAAATTAGTATTTCTATATTTTTGTTGTGCACTTTTTCTGTCCTTACAAATAAAATCTCTGTATCACTCAAAGGTTTGCTGTTAGAGAACTCAATTTTGAGTTAAGCTCGCCTGTGTACATCATCTTACTTGTAATATTATATTTATGTATTTTATTGTGTGCAATAAAGAATTAAGAATTAAGAATATTTTCATAATATAACACTGTTGGATATTTCATAGTTTATTAAGAATTAATATCAGTAATGTTTCAGAGTGCACCCAGTTATTAAATATGTAATGACATGAATATAATTACATTATAATGAGATTCATAATTAAATACATGGTTATGTATGAAGTACCAAGATAGTCATTAATAAAATTAATTTATTGTGTGCGCTTTGAGAGATAGAGTGAAAACAAGGCTAGGAGAGCCGTGTGAAGTGAATTAAGATCTAGTGATTGGATTTGAGAACTATATGCGTAGATAACTCAAGCATTAAAAAGATATACCTATAAAGAAACATAATTATGCTAATTAAGTAGGGACTATATGAAAGCATTTGTTGACTATGTAAGAGATGTTCTAGAGAAAGCCTATGTTGAGATAACCCAAAACCGCCAAGCAAGATCTAAACTTTAGAATTAAGATCAGAAGTCTAATAAGGCAATAGAATTAGCATTCGCACATAACATAATTAATTACATTAATCTACTTAAGCTTGTAAATACTTCTAGCGATGTAACGAGATATTTGCCGCCTGTTAGGGCCTAATTAGCGACTGAAATATTTCATAACGAAGTGAAAAACGCATTAAAAGTTTGTCGGCAAGTCGTGAATCTAGAAACGAAGTTAGTGACACAGAGTAAGATATTTCTTTGCTTACCGATTATTTACAGCCAGTATGTCAATAAAGATGAGCCTATTATATTTTAGCTTTGTTGTTACAGTATTTCACTAGACTAGGATCTTTATAAATCATTTAAGTCCTTTGTTGGTTTAACAATTATTTTTAGCACGTATCTGCGTCTTATTTTTTATTGCGTGACCTATTAATATTTTTATTAATTATACCTGGATTTAAAAAACAAACAGTTTTTCAAGTGTAAGGTCCGGCACACTTGAACCTTTTATCAGAGAAAATACCACAGAGTGGGTGTGCGCTTTTAAATTTAATTGTAGCCTTTTTCAGGAAACTGTTCGATACAAAACAATACCTACACATACAACACACACGAGAAGTAATAGACGACCTTTAAGAACTTTGCGATTTTTTCAGATCGAAATTGAAAGACCATAATCTATAGGTACCTACATATATACTAACATTCTAAAGTAGTATTTGTTTGTATGTAAGGGGTAATGTTTGAAACTTTCTATCCGTTTTTAAAATTCTCACACGTATATTCAGATTGGACCTTCAGGATAGACACAGGCTACTTATCCAGGACACAACACATTTTTAACGCTGTCAAAGTCGCAGGCTGTTTTGTAGTATAGGATAAGCCTGACCAGCTATGAAATTTGTGCAGTCCTTCAGTTTGCAAAACAAAGCCTTCCTATAGACCGCTCAATTTTACGGCCGGTTGGTAGATAATATCCATATTAACACTGGGCAAACAAATTGATGACCAAAATAAATATAACTATTTTTTAACTTCTTTCAGTATTGCTAGCCAAAATACTGTTGTTTATAGTGTTGGTCATTCAAACACCTTCAAAATAGTTTCCAAACTCCTAACCATCCAAATATGCATAGATACTGTTCCTGTATGTAAATGATTCCTTAGCTAAAATGGTTCACGAGGTTATAAATAAAAAAATGTGTGGAAGACTCGGATTCTCTTCCAAAGTCACGTAGCTGTCATAAATTAATTTGGTTAGACAGATTGCGGTGTAACAATCATCCGATGTCTTATGCTTTTCAATTTGACTAGGTAGACACAACAAAGGGTAGCTCTGTATGTGACGCAACCCTTCCGACATATCGGAGTATTTATTTACTCATTGTTAATATTTAAGACGTCATTGACAGTTATTACAGTTCTGTGATTCGGACGGATAAACATAACTTAAATTTGATTTTTTATTAAAATCATAAGTAACTACATTTAAATTTAAAAAAAAAATATTAAAGGCGAGGCTTTGCTGCCGAGACCATTGTAAATTCGACTTTGAGCTAACATTATCCCGAAAGATTTCAAATGTCCTCCGAACCAAACGCTATAAAGGTGAAACAAATCCAGCTTAAAACTCCACGGAGGTTTACGACCGAACAGCCACCTCCAAGAAATAATGCAAGCTGTTCCTCAAAAGACAAACAGAAGATGAGTTGCATAGACTTCAGAACGTATATATAACTAACAAGTTTGAGCTTACGTGAACTGTAGTGAGGAAGACAAACGGAAAACTAACATTGGCCCGGCTTATGACGACATTGAGTTTAGACCAACATTCGCCCTCAGGCCAAGTATGCTTCGCAAACTGAGTCAGACATCTCACTAAACCGAGTAAACAGATTCAGTTCTCAACTTACTATTGCTGTTCATATTTGTTGAGTGATGAGTACATAAATAATGATAAATGTTTCGCTGAATGGAACATTTCCTTTGCCTCTGATATTGAAGTATGAAAAGTTGAATTAAGTGAGCTACGGACCTAAAGGTTTTTTAATTGCCTCAAGTTGAAAGTTTAAATTCCCAGCTCATAGATATATTTGTGTCACATAATTTAAATTATTTATGTTCGAAACTTTTATAGTGAAACAAAAAAATCCCAATTAAAAATTGTAGAAAAATCGATATTATACCGTAATATTTTTAGCCTTCTTTAGGTACAGCGGTGTTAGGTGCTACATGCATGTGGCACACAGGTCTATGGCACTTTCAGGCAGTCCCTAGGTGCATTTAACTTACCTATAATTCTAAGGCCATAAATTGTGGAATACCTAGTCTATTATAATTCTTCGGTGAAAATCATCGACATTTGGCTTATAATGTAGATGTCGCCTGAAAATTTTATCATCGAAATGTGTGGTCGGTACACTCTTGCGCATTAGCAGCTTGTCGTCCCATTTTTGATCGAATATTAGTTAGCATTCATTTTATGTTTAAATAACAAAAACTTTAAGTTATGGTTAACGATTGTAGTATTATGCAATTATATAGGTAAACATGTAAGTTTTATACCATAATTAAGGGAAATTTTACTTCTTTATATTACTTAATATGGATACTAATTAATTATGTTTCATTAAAGACAGCATCACGTAATAGTATATATATACGTCATAGTAATAAGGTACACTGTCAAGCTGCTTTTGTGCGAATTTCGCTATACGTGATGAATATCGTATGCACCTGGAAATTAATATGAGCCTACCACTAATATGCAGGCTGAATACAATACCTACGTACGTTACCTATCAACGTCCACAGCTTCATTCGTATACAAAGGGACCGTCATAGTAGTCAGTAATCTATTGATGAATATTGAAATGTAACCAATACCGACCATTGTACCCGTGAACAGCAGCCATTACATGACAGATCATGCTGCAACTGTAATTGAGACCATTCGCAAATACAGACACAGACCAAGTAAGTACAGATGTGCTTGAGCTACGAAATAAAGTCACATTTATGTACTGAACGTAAATTTTGCTAACAGAGAGTGATAGTAAAAATCAAATTAAGGTGATGTGCTTTTCCTAATCCGTTAAAGATTACACTTCTAAACCAATACTTTAAAAAAATTGTTTCTTTTAATCTACTACTCTAGATTATTTATTTCTCAACAGAGTTTTGTTGCAATAAAACAAAATTGAAGTAAATTATTTGTTAATTTAAATCCGAATACAAAATCTTAAATTAAGACACAAATATATGGCGATTGCAATATTGGAATGTTTTATGGAGTCGAGACATAACACATTCCCCTTAAACATAAATGGCGAGACTAAAATTGCAGATAGGAGAACTACAGATACGACACTGGTAATAAAATTGTCGTAATATTCTCTACCAACGAAAATAACATTATGTTATTCACTTGCTCTGTTGCACAAAATATTGTTTCGAATAAAAGACTAAACTACTGCTTTGCATATATGAATATTTAATATCACTCAGATTTTGGTACTGTCACATGAGTTTTAAGTTCAACGTAAAGCTTTCATGGAACAATGTTTAAGGAATACCTATTCCTTTTAAACGTGGGTACGTCAGAATTATACGGTGCATTCTACTGATATTAAAAATGAGTCCTCCACGTTTTATTGCTTGGTAACCATAATCCACTTAGATTTGTGTAAAAGTTGTGAATGCTAGCAAATGTTATATTTACCGAAAGAGTTTAAAGGTAAAATGTATTTTACACGCAACAGGGAACGTTATGGATTATTCAACTCAATAGTATTATGCTATGACTGACATCCTAGCATTTTCCATTAAGCCTAACTGAAAATGATTTTGCTCGTCCGAACCCATATTTTTTTGTATATTTTTTTTTAGCAAATTCACGGCTTTGCTGCCATTAAAAGGTTTAGTTTTAATGAAAAAAATATGTTTCACATTTAGGGATTCACCGTCTAATATGATGTATCTATGAGCGTAGAGTTGTTCCAAATATTTTTAAAAGAAACGCGGTTTTACTTTGGCCTCGTACTCCAATACCTCGAGTGGCAACTTTGGAATCAAAAGTATTTAAAGTACCTACATGAAAAAACATTCATAATCAAATTGATTCAATCTAATGTATAGTAACACGCATACGAGCAACACGTGTACGAAGATAAAGCAACCATCAAGGTACAATGATGAGGAAGGAACGTCAATACTGCGGCGCTACACATGTGGTATCACTCCATAAACTGGTTTCCACCAACGTTTGTGTCCGATTAATTGCATAGGCATTCTCCGCGCGGCTTGGAGGCCCGGCATGTCAATGAAAGCAATTACTTGCACCACACACCTACCAGCACCTACACAACAGACCACCTATTACGCCCCATACCTGGCATAACTATAATTGATTATCTAATGCAGTGATTCCCAAAGTGGTCCAGGTGGACCCCCAGGGGTCCACGGGAGCCTTGCTGGGGGTCTACGTAGGCGTCAATAAAAAATGGGGGTCCATAAGATGTTAATAGGGGTCCACGAAAATTTATCTGCATATAGTTTTTATAAGGGCCTACCTATATTGTTTTAAGTACCTAACTAAGCAGATAACATTTTAATCTGGCAAGCGACTCTTACTTGTCCAAACTTGCGTATTCGATATTACAATTTCGTGTACAGACTTGCAAAGCGCAATCCGTCCGACAATGCTTAGTGCTTGTTTAGACATGATCTTGATCAAGACTATAAATACTCGATGCCAAAGGCATGCTCATTTATTTGTTTCCGGAATTTCGAAAAAGAAGGTGTGAGAAAATTTATATTAGTGTTCCTAGTGCCGGAGAAAAGTAAGTACGTACCTTTTTTTTGTTGTACCTAGTTCTTAAGTATTTTGTTTCGTGTACTGGTCGGTTGATAACAAATGCTTGTATACAATGTGTCCTAGGGATAAGTGACCGCCCGGCGTATTTAGAATATTTGTACAAAATTAAATTAAGTAAAGACGCGTGACGTGCTGCAGTTTTTTTACGATATTTCCTAAGTTTGTTCATCTTTTTCCATTATTTTTGTTTACTGACTAGCCGACATCATAATTTATCAATTAAAATCATTAGACAAAACTAAAATGTAGTAAAAAAATTACTTATATAAAATCACTAAGGCCGCTAAGTCACAAATGTAAATATAATTATTAATGATTTCGTACAAATATTCAAAAAACGCCGGGCGGTCTTATCGCTCGGACACATTGTATATAGCTAACTTAGTAACTTACAGATATTTTAATTGTCCTCTTTCGATTTGAAGACAAACACAGCACGTTTTATTCAATTGTTTTTTCACGAGAGGACTGCCTCTCTAAAAAGGCCGAAAAATCAATATTGCAGAGCAATTACTGTTTTATAAAACTACTAGCGCGTGAACTCATTGATTTAATGAAATTTTAGTTATTGTTTTTATGGTCACTTTTTTGGTCAATTTGGGATTTCGACTTTTATTTTTTCCTACACAAATATGATCAATATTCGATACTGAGTAAACTAATTTTTATTTCTACTATTAAAAAATTGTGGTAAATTAGGTATTTAACATTGATATCGCTTCGTGAAAAAGTCTGTACTTGTCTTAGCGGTTTATTAGTTGGTCCCTTTACAAGCCGTAATACTTTTTCAATATAATGATAATCATAATAATATAAAGCTGACAAAGGCTGCGTTGTGCTACCTATATTCAAATAAAAACTTGGTTACTATAACATTTTTTTTTACAGGGAAGGTAACTGATACAAAACATGGCTACAGCAAAGAAAAAATGTCGACAATACAGTGTCGATTATTTGAAATATGGTTTTGTTCCATCAGAGGCAGATAAACACTTGCCCATGTGCCTAATATGCAATAAAGTTTTAAGCAATGACTCTATGAAACCATCAAAGCTCGAAGATCATCTAAAAAGGTGTCATACTGATAAAATGGGTAAAGATTTAAAATATTTTCAAACATTGAAGGAAAAATATGAAAAGAGACCCACCATGCACAGCATGTTCGCTTCAACATCTCAAAGTAACGATGATGGCTTGCGGGCATCTTACAATATCTCATTACTAATAGCAAAATCTGGAAAACCGCACACTATCGGAGAACAATTAATTTTACCCGCTGTTGAAGAGGTTTTAAAAACTGTTTTGCACAAATCTCCATTTGACGTACTAAAAAGAATTCCATTAAGTAACAATACTGTACAAAGACGCATTGATGAAATGAGCTCTGACATCGAAAGTTTTTTGTGCAATCATCTGCAAAAAAGTCATTTTTCTATACAACTGGACGAGTCAACGTTACCCGGTAATGAAGCATTATTATTAGCATATGTCCGATTTATCATGGAGGAAGAAATTCACGAAGAATTGCTATTTGCCAGAACTTTGGAGACTGACACTAAAGGCGAATCAATATTTAATGTCCTGAGTAATTTTTTTACGGAAAAATCGATTCCATTTACAAACATTATTTCAGTGGCAACAGACGGAGCTCCTGCAATGGTAGGGCGATATCGTGGGTTTATAAGTCATCTCAAAAGAATTATACCAGGACTTACAGCTATTCATTGCGTAATCCACCGACAACATCTTGTGGCGAAACATTTAAGTGACAGGTTGAACCAATCTCTTCATTTTATAATAAACGCTGTCAACAAAATTAGAAGCAATGCATTGAATACGCGTTTATTTGCTCAATTGTGCGACGAAAATGACGAAGACTTCCAACGACTGCTCTTACATACTGAAGTACGCTGGTTGTCGAAAGGTGCATGCTTAACGAGATTTTACTCTGTTTTCGATTCCGTATTAGAGTTCTTAGAAAGTAGAGATCCAGATTTAAAAGAAAACTTGATCAAATTCAAAGGAGACATTGCGTATTTGACAGATTTGTTTAAAAAATTTAATGATATTAACTTGCAGTTACAAGGGGACAGCCTGAATTTAATAAAAACAAAGGGGATAATTTCGGCTTTTCTTGGGAAATTGAAATTTATGAAGCAAAACATTAGTCGGCGCGAATTATCTCAATTTCCAAACTTGTCGCAGGTAGAAACTATTGATGAGGATATCCATACCTACAGTCAACATTTAAGTGCCCTGCATGATGACTTCAAAACCAGGTTTGAAGATATGCTGACGATGGATATACCACCATGGATCGTAAATCCATTTGATGAAACTGAAGTGGCCAATGTATTATTACAAGAGGAGCTGCTTGAGCTAAGCACCAATGAGGAGCTGAAGGTGAAATTTAGAAAAGGCTACCAAACATTTTGGCTGCAAGCAGAAATACACGAAAAATATCCTGGACTGTGGGAAATCGCAAGGAAATTTTTGATAGCTTTTCCCTCATCATACCTTGTCGAAAGAAGTTTTAGTGCCGTTACAAACCTCTTAACAAAAAAAAGGAGCAAACTAAACATCACAGAGCGGGGGGATTTGCGGTTATTGCTCACAAAAATAAAGCCAAACATTGATCGTTTGCTGACACTCCATCAAATACATCCTTCCCATTAATTAAAATTATGTCCACAACCTATAAGTATTACCTTATTATTATTTTTTTGTAATTCTTTTCTTTTAATTAATAAAATGTTATAAAATGTACCATTTTTCGTTTTTATTTAAAATTTAAAATTTTAACCTATCAGAATATAGGGACGGAACTCAGAAGCGACACAATTTTTATTTTTTGTCGACTTTAACAATGTGGTAGGAATGTAGCAGCAGGGGGTCCACCGACACCAGTTTAATTTTGAAAGTGGTGCACGAGAAAAATAAGTTTGGGAACTACTGATCTAATGGATACTTCAAACAAAGTATATTTAGATGTGATATTATATACAGCTTTTGTTCCTTTCACACTCTCGAATGATGGATTGCTTACCAATAGCCGGATGGCAGCTAGCAAACGTCTACTCCATCAACACAGAAAAAGCGACTTTAAAGACGTGTTCTGCCACACCATCGTTCCACGGCTTAAGGTCTAAGTTGCTTTGCATGATCTCAAACAATTTCTTCTACTAAGATGTAAACGCCAATCGATGTGTCAGTGGGCTGATAGGGAAACTTTTCATCTTGCCGATGTACCGGGAGCGATGTTGGTTTGAAAAACAATTTTCTTGCTATTTGAGAGCTCATTTTTAACGTTATTGAGTGGTAACTTCTTGGAGTTTGTATATTATTTTGGCAGTTTCCATTGTTGGTTGATGGATCGATCATTTGGGTGTGTGATAACGTGTTACATCATTTCATATTATTGTCTTTATCTGAGGTAACAAAGTGTGGAATAGCATCGTTATATTTGTGTAAGAGGTTCTATAAATTTTACCTTTAGAGGAAAAGCATTTTATTATAAAACAAAGTGAATATTCGCTGTCAGAAAGAATGTGATGTAGTGGCTCCTATAACTTTACTCCCCTATTTTCGCCGTCGACACGACCTTCGGCGCTGTTCACAATTTTTCTTTATTTGCCATAAAGTTCAGCTAGATTTCATAGTGTAAGGTGAAACTTTCCAAGTTTTGTTACATGGAAAAAATGTTAAGATTTTATTATGATAGTCTATTTTCTTTAGCAC
Organism: Abrostola tripartita; assembly: GCA_905340225.1. Classification (NCBI taxonomy): domain Eukaryota; kingdom Metazoa; phylum Arthropoda; class Insecta; order Lepidoptera; family Noctuidae; genus Abrostola; species Abrostola tripartita. The sequence continues at coordinate 4,833,648 of HG996492.1, read as the reverse complement.
TTACCTCCAAATATGTTGCGAACGTATCGCAGTCTACGGTTGAAAATGATAACTTTAGTTGTAGTATTTTGATTTATAATTTGTGCTGGTGTTATTTATAGTATCTTATGTACCTGTTATTGATAAATTCGTGAACAGGTTTATAAAACAGGAACTCTTAGATATTAAAAATAAACTAGTGGACAATTTGAACTGCAATCCATTAATGCGGAATTCCAGAATACATTTAAAATTACTGGCTTCTCAGGTATGCAAACTGAAAATAAACAAAATAAACACACAAGTTCAAACTCGAAGTTTCTAGCAGTAATAGTGTCTGAGATCCTTACACAAATTGATAAGAGCTGAATACGCAAACTTGGCTGTTCTTAGCAAACTTCGTGCACCTATTCATTGCGAAATACCAGCTTTACTACACATAAGAACATCCATTATGTTCATAATACAGAGCTTCAACGACAAAATAAGCTTATACAAATGAAGTTTCTACTTTTATTACCAGCCTTTAATTTTAAAGATTTAAGAACAAAGCTGCAAACAGGTAAATATAAATATACGGTAAATAACATTCCCTCAACATAATACTAAGTTAGTAAGTTTATACGGTCAATTCGCTTGAAGCGAATAAATATACAAACGAATACTATTTCCAGTTCCACCTTTTGTGTTATACGTACAGAATCACGGTTGAACAGAACAGTGAATTAAATTAAAACACAGAACACAGAGTAATTACGCCGTAGATGTGGGGATAAAAAATATCTATTTGAATTATAAGTTAATGGAGGAAACATAATGGATTATTTTATCCAATTACTTGGTCCATCCACAATGTTTATATTAGGTAAGTATTATTTAATAAGCAGATACAAAATTACATAAACCTACGAACACTAGGTTCATATCATACTGCCTTCGTGTATGGGTACTACCTATAAGTGAGAGCGCGTGTAGCATATACCTACGTAACGGTTATATAGAATATATATACACACCTGCATAAGGTGTGGACGACCCTGTCGATTGTCGGGCTAGAATGGGTTACTTAGTCACCAAAAAAATGCTAAAAAGTGCCCCACATGACACTGTTTAAATCGTCTGTAATAGACGCTAAGGCCAAAGATGAGACGAGATGATGATATTTTAGATTTAAAAAAATGTCCCCGTTTTTACCTACAGATTTGCTCAAGTTGACAAACTCACTGTTCCTTTCTTTTCTAGGATAAAATCAAACTTTCGTTTGAATATTAGTAGGTATTCTATCAAAACAGAGCATGGCAGCCATGATTGTAGCAATAGATTCGAAGGTATGGCGCCTTAAGCGAATGCTTGTTACATACCTACCACTATTGACGTACGTGCCTTCAAGCAGCACGTAAGTACATTGGATTGGATTTCAGCCTAATCCTTGAGCGTTAATCGTGTTTCACGCGTGTATTGTGGAGATAGCGGATTTAAAACGGACTGATGTTTTGAAAACGATTATGTAATTATACAGAGTTAAAATAAATCGTGTGTCATTTCTTAGTTATACGTTTTTATATTACGCTTTCTTTTTAGCACTACGCTTGCGTTTTTGTTTATTCACACGCGGAAAAAAACCGCGCGTTTTATATATACCTAAGCGCTAAATGTTGTGGACCCGGTCTTCGATATTAAAACCCACCTTAATATTGACACGATCCGTATTGAACATGTAGGGCGACTGAGATCCGTCCATACATATCGCGATGTTTATTCAGCGTGTAGGCTTCGACACACATTTTCGTCACACTTCTACATCGTAAGAAAACTATGGACAAGTAGCACGTAGGTATTAAACTGCTCATAGACTTGTCATAGACTAGGTAGGTATAAACGGCATGAAAATAAGAATTGGTAAAACGAAGTTTATAAATACAATTTATTAACAATCATCATAAAATTGGGGTCGTTCTTCAATAATAAAAAATACCATCCTTTTTAATAAAACATTTAAGTCGACAATTTATATCTCGAACGAAAATTTTGGTATGAAACTTGTTAAAATATTCCGTTAATTGCATTACAACAGTTATAAAAATCAAATTAATTGGATCCACGTGAAGGTTTTCTGGATAACGAAGCTTGTTTACTCTATGTAATATTTCTCTGTCATACAAGAGAAAAATCGAATGCAGCATATTAATAGTATTTACTTATTTTGTAGCATACTGTAACATGAAAACCAATGGCCGTACAGGTGGATAGGATTAATTTATAAGCGAATGAAAACATATTTTATTGAAGTATGAATGTTTTATACGTCTCAAGCGATACGCAACGGTTATGTTTATTATTTACATTGTACATTATAAATACAAATATTTAAAATATGGTGAATGAGTGATATTTTGTGTTGATCAACCTACCTACCTTCGTTTGTCGTCTAACACAACGTTAGTCCTGTCATTAACTGAGATGCACAATATTATCTATTCGGCTAATTCTCTGATGGTCAACAAAGCAGAAGTTGACAGCTGTTTTAGGAAATCTTAACTTGTGTTTTGTGTAAGAGTAAATATAAATATAATTATCTCCCACCAACAAGATAATATCTAATAACGATATGGTTGCAGAGACAGGGTCTCTCTCTCTTTCAGATTAGTATACCTTTGCGTCCGGTATACCTGTAACAAAAGTAGATATAAGTCATGCTACTTTATAAGGACAACATTTCTCATTATAAATCTCTTAAAATGTTAACCGCATTGCGCAACAAAAAGAAAAACTATCTTCATCGTCAAAATAAAGAACGCAATTATGTATGATCAATAATAACAGTATAGACACAAACAATCATACTAAATTTATATTCGCTTATCACTTGGGGCACGGCTATAGGCTCGCGGGTGTTTTATATTTTAACTGGAATATTATATTTCATTTTCTCTGTATGTATTCCATGCATTTCACTAATATTCATGTAAACCAGTATTTTAACGTTAATGCTTATTGTAACATAAATTAATATTCACGTTTTCAAGAGATTAAAGCATTAATTAAAACCAATTCGAACTTACATATAGGAAAGTGAACATACTCGTACAGTTGATCTACTTATGGAAGCATCCAATACATTTTCTGCAACATTAATTTAATACATTAGCATTATGTTGCAAACAGCCTTTGACCAGGTAAAGCCTTGAAAGAGAATACCGCAGTTCCCTTTGTAGAGGTTCTATTAAGTAATAACATTGCATAAAAAATGTGGAACCGCACAACACTCCTTTCGACGAAACAAACAATGTTTTCACAGCGAATACCAAACAATGACGTATTCGTGCTTTTTAAAACCCAGTTTATTTTGTCGACAACAAAAACGAACAGTACATCACTCTAATAACTTTACATCTCTGAATGTGGACTCGGAATACACCTGTACAAACAGTAATAGAAAAAGGACTACAATATATGAAAAACGTATCGTTTGGCTTTGATCACCCCTTTTTCAATAATAGAGTCGGGTCGGCCCCTTTGTACTGGGTCTTGCCCGGGGCACATTTACCGTAGAACTGTAATGTGTCCATTTAATTTATAATACGAAAATTAGAGTGCCTTGCGATATATTTCAAGTCCTTTTCAAAGGGTTCAAGGTTCTTATTTCTTTAAAATGTCACTGCGAATGTTGACAGATGGATTAAGCCTTAGTGCGAATAGAAATTACTGATGGATTTTTAACCCTTTCAGCATCGCTTTTCGGGACACATGTTTATAATTATTCTTCAGCATTCAAATTATAGAACTGCGAACATCAAATGCTTAAGCCGTGTGTAGGATATATAATACACTTTTACTTACACATGCGAATGTCGGCTTGACAATCCGATTGCCGAAGTAGCTAAGCATTTGTTTTCATTTTGTGTTATAGGCAGATGTACATGTGTACGGAAGAAGTGTATATTTTTTCATTCTTCTAAAATAATTATTAACTTAATAAACGTTTATTTATAGCGATTTCGGTGAGGTGTGCAATAAAATCTAGTCATCATAAACAACTGGGAGGCATGGTCAATGGTCATTGCGGCGGCGGCGGCGGCGGCATGCGGGCTGACAAACATAGCTACCTCACGTTTTATTTAATACTGCCCTAATGAAGCGTACTTCACCAGGGTGACGCGACATTCAAGTGGTTCAATCATTTTAAATATTTTTTCATTATTTATTTAACAATAATACTAATAATAGTTTTTTTCTCACCACAATATACATTAGAGCGTAACATTAAAAAATAATTCAGTAGGTATATTGTGGGAGACTGGTGCCTAAGCTAGGCTTTAAGGGCCTGTATTTCAGGTCACCAGGTCTCCATCCTTCAGCCATTATTGCTTTAATAAAATTATGTGCTTTTTAGCTACTGCGGTGTTTGTTAAATACAATATGAAAAGTTTACAAATAAAGATAAAACCAGTAATCAAAACAAGCTTGGATACTAGGTGTGTGTGTAAGAGTGTGTATGGTGTGAGTGTGTGTGTGTGTGGTGTGAGTGTGTGTGTGAGGTGTGTGTGTGTGTGAGTGTGTGCATGTTTGTGAGTGTGTGCGTTGTGGTTAATGAAATCCATCTTAAGTTAAAAGCCAGCAATTTCATTTCCTTAATGCTTAAATAGTAATTACATTAAATTATACTTAATTATTGCAGAATGGTTTGTATTTTTTTTAATATTCTGCACTAATATAATCGGTACGGAACCTTGTTACTTTAATGTGAGCGTTAGCCCCAATCTTGCCTAACTACATTAATCCACCTGTCGTTACGGTTTCGTATTGGTTTGGTATCTTACCTTTTTCTGTCTCACTGGTAACCAAGAGTAGTATAGTGTAGTATAGTATAGTGCTCGTCTTTACATACAGTAATTGAACACTGCTCATTAGTGATATATACTTATCACATACACGATTAGTTTATCATCCATGTATCACTCATGCGTACCTTTATTCAAAGGATTAAAAACACCGCTAATTATGCTTCATCGGAATGAAAATGTTAAAAAAATACACCGGTACATCACAAATGTTTACATTTCTGTAATATTTGTACGTACACAAGCTGGATTAAATGTTTCACCAAAAAATCTTCTCTGTACATGAATACTGCGGATTTTTTCCAACGATATTCTGTTGTAAGCTAGTAAATAAAAACGAAATAATAAATTCTGTTTCGTATTTACTTCAAACGATTGCATATCGCATCAAAAAGGAATATCAAAAATCAACAAGTTTTGCGACACACGGACCGAGCACAGAAGACTCGTGTTCACGATTGAGCAGACATTTAATATTTAAACACACCAAACATTTACACTCCGTCCAAACTAAAATGGTCCTTTTTTATCTCGGATCTCAAAGCTTTTGGAAATATACAATTTATTAAAACGTAGCGTAGCTACGACAAATAAAGCATGGCAAACTGTGTGGACAGTGTATCTACCACTGTACTTTTTTTTTGTCTATCAGGTGACATACCGGAATTATTCCAGAATACAAGCAAGATATAACATGAGTTATAAAAGTAAACAACGTGAAGTTCCCAAATCTCAGGTCAGCTGATATACTGTATATTTATGAATAATTAAACAGTATTTGTTTTACTGAGAAAACTGTCACAGAAAGTCGCATTTTTAGCATAAGTGCAGATAACTCCAGAGGGATTTGTGCTTGTTGCCATAGAAATAACAAACGTTTACAAAACGCATAAGAACGCAATAACTCATGGGAGTCACACAGTACTTTCATTCAGATTTATATTTAACGTGGTAACTACTGCCTAAACCCTGGGTATTAAGTACCTACGGCCATCGAAATACCTACGTTTGACAAGCAATAGATTTGTCGCGGTACTTAACAACTGGGGCTTGTGACTAAATACCGCGCAGATCGAAAAATGTACAACATTTTATCTTTAGTACGAGGGCAGAGGGATTAAAAATACAGTTCCATTATATTGTCGAAACAACGATTCATAAGAGGCGACGAACCCAGTATGAGCCCGTTGAATGACAAAAGCTGGCCGACGGACGAAACTCTCCAACACTCGAGAACGGACTCGCAAAGCGGAGAGATATTTGTTATTGACTAGATATTGAAAAACATCTATTACAAATGTGATGTAAATACCTGCGTACAGAGATAAAAATTTAAAGATCATTTTGTGCTTTTGCTTAAAGATAAAGTGCCTTAGATACGCGAAACCAGCTTAAAGTGTACGAGAAGTGCCGAAAACATTTAAATAGTAAACAAACATTGAAATGTTACTTTATTCAAGCTGACTCTCGACTTTGTAAACGTGAATAAAGAATGTAAACTATTGTTTTCAAACAATCTTAAACCTACTTTTCAGAATGCTTTTCTGGACTGTTAATTATTTGCTTAGAAACATTATTTATAGCAAGTTTTCTTATTCTAGGGACGTATCTCTCTTATCTTACGATAACGATGAAGTAGTGAGTGTATACTTTGGCTTTGAATACAGTACCTACATGTTTTTTTTCTTGTTTTTACGGGCGATGGTTTAACATTTATCTGCTTCACATACTGTCAAAGGGATAAGTCTATGCTTACTATTTAACGAATGACCTACGTACTTACGATACATCACATGCTAATTAATTCTTGCTTTAAACATTATAATTTAAATATACGAGTTCTTGTATGACAAGCTCATTAGCGTCCATTGATATCATACCTCCTCCCGAGGGATCTCATATGGCTAATGAATTTTAATCTCAAAGTAATCGTGGTGCCGATCCGTCAAATAGCCTTCGGTCCGCTGGCTGACCGGCCCAACAAAGGGTTTTAATTCAGTTATCTTACGCTTTGTTAACGTTCTTTATTCTTGGCTCCTTTCAACGCTCAGACCATTCACTTCATAAATACCTACATCGATTTTAAAGGATGTGCGAGATATATCGTCCGGAAAGAAATTATGTTACGGAGCTGGGATTTGTATGAAAATATGACAATAATGACTGAAATTTAATATTGTATTGCAGAGAATATTGTGAAGGAGTTAAATTTTTATAGCAAGTATACACTGTTGTACCTATACAGTTTTTTGTATGTGCCCGATAAATGATAAAAGAATAGTATGAAAATTGTGTATGCAACAACTACGTATACTTACAATTAATTAATACACACGTCATGAAAAATAACATGGAGAAAATGCTCTACATTTTTTAGAATTTATAGGATAATCCGCATATCTAGTAATAATGGAAAGAGTTAAATAAATATTGAACAGTATAATTAACAAACAACAGCTAAAGATTTTAATCTAACAGCGCTTATGAATTAATTAATTAGTTTCATGACTACACAATACGGTCTTGGCATCTTCATGCTACATTTTCCGAGTACAAAGCAAACAATGTTATTTTAAACAGCGGTAATTAAATTAAACTTAACAAACAGGTATAATTTATAATTCACAATTATATAGCTAGAACATGCGATAGCCAATAACGGCAACGGGAAATTCCTTGAGAAACTTTGAAAGGAAACGACAAAACCTTTTGTCATTGTACTCTAGCTGTTATTATAATACTTAGCTAAATAAACGCGAATACTTTTAAGCGGCCTTTAAGTCAAGTTTAAATTAAAGCTTGCTTATGTCTGAAATTCGGCAGCATTTATAAAAGCAGCCAAAGAAGACGCGACCGGCCGCCTGGAGGCACCCTACTGAGTAGATTTAATTAACAAGATATGGGTCTCTTTTAAACCAACTCTACCTACTTTTTGGAACATTGGAGATTAAAATTCAATGAGCCGACAAGATATTAAATAAAATCCGAGACTATAGTTTTACGTACGTACGTAGGTAAAGGGGAGTTAATTAATTTTTTAAATTAATCAAGTCACCGTCGATGCCAATAAATTCTTTTTGTGCGCGCAACACTGATCGGGAATGCGAGATCCCATTTTTAAACTTCGTAATTCGATTAAATTTCTGATGTAAAATTGTTTTCATTATCAATTTTGTTTGGGACATTGTTTCCGCTCGCGAATCTCGTAAATTATGAACTGTATGTTCCCCTGCAAGCCCTGAGGCCAAGCCGTAGCTGTGTTAAAACGAATTGAAAACCGGTAATCGAATACGCGCAATGGGAGCTATGTCAATATTTTAAATTTAAATATCAAATGGAAGTAGGTACGGAACGGTTTAATATTTATTTTATTCACCATGTAACATCTATCTGTTCGGATTTTAAATAACAAACTTGTTTTAAATGAAACTACGTTTGTTTGTGTTCGGTGTTATACCGCGGATATAACTTGTCGAAGTTTTACATGTTTATGTAAACAGGAAATCGGGGATATGACGTCATCGTCGAGCGTTATTTCTTATTTGTTGGCAAGATATAGTTTTCTAGTTTATAATTATTCTTCTCGATTTCTTCTGGACTTGGCAGGGGTTTAGCCATGAAGTCTTCTTACGACCGGGACTTGGCGAAAGAATAAAGTACGATTTGTTAGAGAAATGAATAAGTAAGTATTTGTCAAGTGCACAATTGTTCATGTCTTTTATATTGCACTCAATTTGTATGCCAGTGATTTCTTTGAATGACCGATCGAGCATAACGGATATGTAAGTTGTGACGGATATGTAAACTTATTGATAGACGCATCAAGTAATTTCCTGCTCAATACTAAGTTTGGCAACACAAAAACACCCGGTGTTGTGCAAAATAATGTTCGTAGTCATTACGTAAACACGGCGGCGTCAACGATGAATCAAATAAGGGGGATGTGACAAGATAAAGGAGGTCACAACTTTGTTGTTACTTTAGGCCCTGAACATCATCCGCGTCATCTGACGGCGTAGTTCGACGGAAAATTAAAAAAAAGCAGTACGCCAGCTGCCCACCTTAATTAGAATTTTTCGAATTATATTACATTTTTTTCGTAGCGTTCCGGAGCTCGTTTCATGAGGAATAACATAAAATTGTTAATAACTGCACTGAAGAGCGGCCGTGTACATTGTTGGAAGTTTTATGCATGTTTAGGATGGGCAATAAGTTAGCCTGTCTGATTGACTAAAGTGTTGACAGTAGATACCTACGTTTTCATGATATAGGTTGTTATTGTCCAACTGCTTACATTAATACTCTTCTTTTTTCCCCATTTTGTTAGTTTGGTCATACTGAAGTTTTTATAAATATACGTATTTATACCCACACCTTAGCTTACGCACATTAGCCTATTCAAATTTGTTGTTTGCAGGCCTATATCTAATCGTCCAGTTAGGTACCTACCTTCAAATAATTTCTAAGCAACGCGGATCCAAGCAATACGCGAATTGCCAAACAAAGTGAAACAACTGTTAGGTACATCGTAATAGGTACGTACCTACTGAATTATAAATATTTCAAAGTGAAGTGACGAAGGTAAAGTATGTTGTTTGCGATGTTCGCTTCGTCTGTTCTGCCTTACCTGAAACAATATAATTAAAATTTTAATACAAAATACAGAAATATGGTTAAATGATGAATGATACCTACTTATATACCAGCCTCTTATGATCAATGCTAGCAATGAAGCTACGCATTTCTAACTAATTAAAAAACGAGTCGAAAGGAATAGGATAGGTGATTAGGCTCAGTCGGGATATAATAAATTAAAGGCAGTGGACTGTATATAGGTTGTATTTTGTTGGCTACAAACTTAACGCGACCGTATAAAAGAGAGTGCCCGTAGTGAAGCGCGTCTGAGAGCCGAGTGGTCGAGTGGTCAGTGGGGATGGCCGCGGCGCTCGTGCGGTGCCGGTTTGGTCCCCGCGACCCCTCGCGTTCCCCGCGGTTGTCCGGCGCGTATATGATGCGCCAACATATTCCCCGGGTTGAAGGGAAGTCTTCAATTGTCGTCAGGAAGGGGGCAAATGCAGTTGAAGGCACGACGAATGGTGCCCCGCTTCGTCTTCAATTCTGCCACTCTCGTGACCCCGTCGACGCCGGGATAGGTCTGTATGACCCGGCCCAGGGACCAGAGCAGAGGTGGCGCTGTTTTGTCCTTGATCAGGACCAAGGACCCCGGCTTCACTTCGCCTCTGGAATGAAACCACTTTGATTTCGCCTGCAGCAAAGAAGTGTACTCATTATGAAATCTGCTCCAAAAGTGTTGTCTGATGTACTGGATCCTTTTCCAGCGATCCAGCCTGGTGATGCTGGCATCAGTCACCTGTGAGCAAGGTACAGATAAAAGTGGTCGTCCAATCAGGAAGTGAGAGGGTGTAAGTGCCGAAAAATCGTTCGGGTCTGAAGAGAGAGGAGTAAGAGGGCGCGAATTCAACACCGCCTCTATTTGAGTGAGACAAGTTGTCATCTCTTCAAAAGTAAAATGAGTAAGACTGAGAAGCCGTTTGAGGTGATGCTTACACGATTTTACAGCAGCTTCAGCAAGAGAATTAAAGTGAGGGCTGTATGCAGGCGTGAAAATAAATTCGATGCCCTCCTGCGCCATTTCAAATGCAACATTTGCTGAATTAAGAAACCTGTACATTTCATTTGACGCGCCTACAAAATTAGTCCCGTTATCGGACGTGATACTTCGAGGCTTGCCTCGACGCGCCACGAACCGATTTAGTGCGGCCATGTACGCCTCAGTGGTGAGGTCGGTGACGAGCTCCAAATGTACGGCTTTCACTGCCGAGCAAAGAAAGATGCACATATAACATTTTGATAATTTACAGCCTCGCCCCTTGCGATCGGCCACCAATACTGGCCCGGCATAGTCAACGTAGCTATTTAAAAATGGAAATTCAAGACTAGTTCTTGAAGTAGGCAGTTGACCCATGATAGGCTGTACATTTTGAGCCTTGTGTCTGAAACACTTAAGACACTTACCTACAACAAATCTAGACAAGTTCCTACCACCTAGCGGCCAGTATGTCTGCCGAATGTGTGACAGCAGCAACTGTGGACCGGCATGTACAAGCTTTATATGTTGCATGTGAAATACAAGTTTAGTAAGAATGTGCTTACTACATAAAAGAATAGGGTGCCTAACATTAAAATCGTAGGGAGCATTATCAAGCCTTCCGCCCACACGGATGAGGTTATGTCCATCTATGAAAGGAGTTAAAGTAATCAATCTACTTTTGCGTGGCAATTTTTTGTTACATTTTAAAAGTGTATATTCCTCAGGGAACATTTCAAGTTGTGAGAAATGAATAATTAAATTTAAAGAGTTTTCTAATTCAGTTGCAGAAAGATTGCCACACAATTTATTTTTATTTTTTAAGTTGTAAATATATCTTTGTACATATGTAAATATTCTTTGAATTTTTGTTAGGCTAGAATATCTTAATAATAAGTTACGAATGATTAATGAATGTGTGATTACATCTGAATGATGAATACTATGTAAATGATTATTATCACTACTATTACTAATGAAATGAGTCACTACTTCCGGCAAATCATGTTTCCCAGTGTTTGGCATTTTAGGCCACTCATTTTCACTACATGATAAAAATGAGGGTCCGGACCACCAGAGCGGGGTGTCCTTAATTATGTCAGCCCGAAGACCACGGGAAACAAGGTCCGCCGGGTTGTCCTTCGACGGTACGTAGCTCCAGGTATGACCACGTGTGCTCTCCTGTATTTCATGAACTCGGTTTCTAACAAAGGGTTTCAACTGATTAGAAGGAGTAGAGAGCCAGGCTAAAACGATAGTGGAGTCACACCAGAATCTACAACTGTGAATGGGTATGGTGAGTGATTCCTGAACCTTAGTACACAGCCTTGCACCTAACAACGCTCCACAAAGTTCAAGCCTTGGTATAGTCGTGGGTTTGATGGGTGCTACACGGTTTCTAGAGACTAGAAGCTGCACACCTGTGACTGCAACACTACTGCAAGACCGAATGTATACACAAACGCCATACGCCTTTTCGGACGCATCGGTAAAGACGTGTACTTCGTGCGTAATGGAGTCTTCACGCAAAACCCAACGAGGAATTTTCAAATTATTTAAAGCTGTTATAGTGCTCTCAAATGTAGACCAAGTGTTGCTTACCTCGAGCGATACTGCGTCATCCCAGTCATATTTATCCAGCCAAAGTCGCTGCATAAGAATTTTAGCTTCGACAACGCACGGACCTACGAGGCCTAGTGGGTCGAAAATCTGACTGATAACAGAAAGGACATGACGTTTAGTGACTTTATTTGCGCGTGTAATATTTATAGTATAAGTTAATGAGTCAGAATCACAAACCCAGTTAAGTCCTAGGGTTTTAGACTGAGAAGAATTAGGACCTTGCTTAGAAAACTGTAAAGTATTGCTATCTGGCTTGTTACAATGCGTTATTTGATCTAATATTTCGGAAGAATTTGATCGCCATTTGCGTAAATTAAACTTAGCAGATGATAGCACCGACTTTACCCCTTTTGTGACTTCTACAGTTTCGGCTATGGTGTTCCCGCCATGAAGATAGTCATCTACGTAGAACGAACGCCGTATGGCGCACTGAACACGACTATCCTTAATGTTATCAGCCAGACTTACCAAACACTTAGTGGCTAAATAGGGAGCAGACGCAGTACCGTAGGTCACTGTATTAAGATTGTAAGTCTGAAGGGGGTCTGAGGGATCAAACCGAAAAATAATTTTTTGGAGAGTTCTTTGGTCTGGACTTAGCTCAATGGCCCTGTACATTTTCTCCACGTCACCTGAGATTACATACCTATGTTGACGAAAACGTATTAATATAGAAAATAGATCGTCTTGTACTACCGGTCCGACCATCAAAATGTCATTAAGAGACACTCCTGTACTAGTAGGGGCTGATGCGTCGAAGACTACGCGTAGTTGAGTAGTGGTGCTGGAACTACGAATCACTCCATGATGTGGAATGTAATAGTCAGCAACATTAGGTGAATGATAACAGTTCGAGTCTAAAGTCATATGACCTAGACGTTCGTACTCTCGCATAAAATCGTAATATTTATTTTTAAAAGAGGGATCATCAATAGGTGTTGAATAGATATAACTCTTTTTTTTTCATTCGCTGCTTATAATTGTGGTTACATTCGTCTGCTAAATATACATAACAGATAAGTATTTAGATACACAGACTCAAATGGACCATTCAATTGTTCCAATCAATCTTATTAAAACTAACTTTAATTAAGACAAGCGGGTCTGACAACCGGCAGTCGCTCCGCGCAATACCAGGAACTTGAAAACCACAGTCCCAGAAACTATTGGTGCTTGTTTAAACTATTTCGAACCATAATGCATACAAAGAGACCAAGTATAGATACGACCTTTTATCTTCACAGAAAACTAGGGGTTCTAAGCAAGTGGTAAAATATTTGACAAATAGAATTAAAAATATATGGGATTGACTTATGACATAGATGACATAGTCGAAACATTATGTCATCCCAATTCATTTGTCATTATATTCGTCAACCGTTTGGTCCCTTGTCAACGGGGGCAGTGTGCAGTGGTGTCTCATATTAGGTACCAATTTGCGAAAGACTATGTACGGTGCAATGAAAAGTCACGCCGATTAGTAGGCACATACTAGCTACCAGCATGTCCAAGTTAGGTCTGGCAAGCCACATAAGCTCATGATAGGCGCTAAAGCAAAGGGTTCACCATAGTCAAAATCGACTATAAGGACATTACATACTAATAAAGCAAGACTTGAAAATTTAATAATAGAATAATAAGCAAGTTTTTACACTCCTGGCGTGATAATAAAAATTAAGAATAAAAAACAAAACACTCGACAACGCCTACACATATGATCTCAGCAATTTTCCTCTTCCACACATATACCGCATATGTTTAGTTTTTTTCTTTTAACTAAAAAGTTTTCATTTGAATTCTCGTGGAAGTCAACAGGTGACCCTGGCTGGCAGTCAGCCAGAATAGGTCGGAGTCTGCAACGAGCTGGCTTATCTACCATGCTATTGAATATTATGGACTCTCACAGCTATTTGTAGGAGGATAGCTTTTAGTTCGCGGTATTCAACTTTATTTTGTGCTTTAACTAATATATTTTGAAAGTATTGAATATATACTATCTATACGATTTTTTAATAAATTCTCCTTTTATATGTATTCGTGTGGTGAAGTGTTAGTGCTTGCTTTGTATTGCAGCGTCTAACTTACAAAGAAGAAAGGAACTTTAGGTGCAGTGATATTGTTAAGTTATGTTAATGAAATATAAACACACATTCTTCTTTTACCTATTTTAAAGGTCTTTGAAACAGTTAAATAGAGACGTTGAAAGAAGATGATGGCACGAGAGTCTTAAAAGAAAATATGATATTCTTCATCAGATTTGACAAGAATTGGTTTGCATTGATATCCTCTCTGACCTAGATCGAACTGCGAAATAAACCTAGTACCTAAATATTGAAATGATTGATATATTCAGGTACACGGCAATTGGCATATTATTACGCGTATAAGCGAAAGCTTTATGCCAAAGGTCGGGTGGATTCCCACATGAAGACAAACATTAGTGGGGCCACAGATATTTGTTCTTAGATGGTTAGGGTATGTGATATGAGTGTATAGGTTTATGGTCTACAGAATTTGTACTATGAAGGGATGTATTAGATTATAGGTAAATCATCACCTTCATGTAATAATATCTAATTTTCACATATATATTAGTAAGAAACATAATGCACCAGTGAACCTATATACATTTGCAAATCTCACTGCCTCGTTGGTCTCGTGGTCGCTAAGCGCGACTGCTGAGCATGAGGTCCTGGGTTCGAATCCCGGGTCGGGCAACGTGTTACTGGGTTTTTCCATTAGGTAATTCTCGGTAGCAGCACGGAGTCTGGTTTTGTGCCCGGTTGATGGCAATACGCTCGCCCTCTATTACATAGGGGCCTAAAACATAACTTGCGAAATTTGGGTGTACTATATGTGCACCTCTGCCTACCCCATCGGGGAATACAGTGATGTTATGTTTATGTTATGTTTACATTTACAAATAAAAAAAAGTTATTTTTTAATTTTAGTTCGATCATTAAATCTTACGAACCCTATTTAAGCTCGATAAATGGCAAATTATGTCTACTAAAACTGAATCAATTTGCTACATCAAACAAAACATTTGCCTATCGTTATCAAACAGAAGCACAATCACTTGCAAAACTGTTTTCAAAATGTAATAAACAAATGTTATAACCGTGTTTTGTTACTCCACATTATATTGACAGAGAGTTATCCCTGGAGTAAGTGTGGTTTAAAGTCCCACGAAATTCCTATTTAGCCTATACCTAAGTCAAATCTGCGGTTTACTGTACTTAGTAGTTTAAATAAAATGTCTTGATTATGTGAAGAATTAGGGATGTGGGTTGACATGTTAATCTTGTTTTCTAGTTAGCGGTTAGGAGTAACTATCTATTGGGCGCAGCTACCCTCACGTGGGGTTTGGTCAGTCGTTTGTTTAGATAATTGAATGTGTTGAAGTATTTAATCTGGGTTTAAATTTTGGTTGGCGTGGTCCTATTTTGCAGGGCAATGACACTTGTGTTCGAGTTCTATAGCTATTTTTGATTGGTTTAAATTCATAATTTGGAAACTGATTTTTAATGAAATTCATAATAACCATATTTTTTATCATATTATATACCTACCTACTTTAAATCACTAAGTTTGTAACTGCACTATTATTTTTCTTGTCGTACTAATTAAACAGAAGAAAAACAAAATCGAATACTCACTAATTACTCTTCCCTTACCAATAAAGCTAAAGTATAGAACAAGCTTTTTCTCCCTGACTATTCTTTGATTAAGAAACAGCCGCGTCACTGTTTAAGTTAAACAGCAAGCTTTACTTAAGACATGACAAAGACATCTTACTTCTTCGTGTTCGTTATAAGGGAACAATTTACAATTGAATTTTTCATAATATACTAGTGTTGCACCTGAAATGTCTGAATTATACGAAGTTCTTTAAACAGTCTCTGCACTATGAAGTCACGTTGAATTATTCAAATTTTCGTCTTGGTATTTTTTCTTAATAAACCTGGGGAATGAAGCTAGTTGTAGCAAATCTTCAACTAAATTGTCGCAGAATGAGACAATCATATGTGTCCTATCCAGACTAAGAGACGAAGAGATTGCTGTCGTGAGTACTTAAGTGCAGCGAGGTAATTGCGGTCGATGCTCGATAATAGAATCTAGTTATTAATATAATTGAATACTGCGTGTAATTTTCTCGGCTTTTTCCTCAAGCTTAAGCGCATGCAACAGTTAGCCGAGGCCTACGGGCTGGGGCTTAAGAACATGACAGTAACAACAGGTAGGCTGGCGTGCGGCCAACTAAGCCTCTACGCTGCTACGCTTTGTGCTACGAGCGCACGATCGTAGCTGTCTCGCTACACTGCACTTAAATGACTTTCACTTTAGACAGTTTAAAACTCCGAGGTTCTGCTCGCTTTATTTCTACTAAGAAAAAACTTGACAACATCTTATTTACGATAAAATACTTACAAAGTTAACCTTTTCTATCATTATTCTCTAATTTGATTAAAAGCAAGGCAAGGTTTTTAATTAGTTGGCTAACAACGCTTGTAATTAAGGCGAATAAAGTTAAGTCGGGGCTCATATTTTTAGCGGATAAAGGTCGGCCGACAGTCAGCTTAAAATTCTTGGCTAGACTATGAATATTTCACGGTGGTCCTAATCCGGCGTACAAAGAGCAAAGAGTATAATCTACAATTTCCTCGGCGATTTTTCGTGAGACGCAGCCCAGCCATACGAGACGAATTACCTCATTCTCATTATATTCCGTGTCGCCAAAGAGCACAGTCGGGGTTAAGCGCGCGTATCATTCCAACGTTTACAAATTTTATTACCCATCTCCTTTTGTTCTGCTTTACGGGTGGGGCGGATTCCACACAGACTCATTGTACTAACTACAGGGTGTAAACACGTTCACGTACACACGCCGAACCGAAGCATAATACACTGTAATAAAACAACAACGATGCATCGTTAGTTTATACACAATTCGTTGACAACAGATTGTTTTAGGATAACCATTAAAAATATTTCACGATGAAATTTAAAACAAAAACACGCTCCATTTAAAATATGGGAAGCGCAAGCATGTGTTGAGTATTGTAAAAAAATATCATATCGAGAATGGAAAAACAAAATAACAATGGTGGATAAATAAAAGAGCTGAGCTTGCAATAATAATCGATAGATGGGTATTCGATGTTCAACTTATATTCGATATGTATTTGGTTAATTTACTAAGGTTTTACGTAAATGTCTGCGTTTATCAGTATCGTTCTTAATGTCATTGAAAGCATTTCCTTTGACGATAGTTGGAATGGAGCAGGAACTGCAAATAATTTTACAACTCCACAGATGTTGGAAACTTTGCAATATAATGTTATCTTCGGCATGATCAATAGAAACGTCTGAGCTCAAGCGCATACGAAAATAATTAGCGTCGTGATTGATGCTTTTGCAGTTACTATCGCTTTACTGGTTTATTAGTGCTCTCTAATTTATATATATTCATATTTACAACAAGAAACTGGGACATTGAAGATAATTAAAATTCATTTAAGCGCTTTACGTAGGTTTTCATCAATAAAAAAACCTCACAATTTGGAAAATTCTAAATCCCTTAAAAATATCTAAAACAAAATACAAAGACAGTTTTATCGTTCACAAAACAACACCATATATATCAATCTCCGTCCCGCATGTGACGGATTAGCTAAAATATAAATTCCGAAGATGTCACAACTCGTCGAATGAATTATGAACAGCATATCAGGTTTCCCGATTCACAAGAATTCGTGAGCACACGGCTTTGTAGGCATTAACGTGTGTCGGTAACTTTACTTATACTTATTATTGATCTTGATTATGATCTTAACGGTTTATGAAGGATATTAAAATGTTCATCCAATATTCATCAGGACTCGTTCAGTAGTTAAGCTTGGCTTTTGCGGTGTGGCCATGCGGTATATTTTTATTACACTTTACTTTTACTACAAATTATATTCATTATTTGGTTAATCTTACATGTTAAGCCGGGGATTATTTTTTAATTAATTCATCATCATCAGCCGGAAGACGTCCACTGCTGGACAAAGGCCTCCCCCTCAGAACGCCATAATGAACGACAACTTGCCGTTTGCATCCACCGGTTGCCCGCAACTCTGACGATATCGTCGGTCCACCTGGTGGGAGGCCTGCCAACGCTGCGTCTTCCGGTTCGTGGTCGCCACTCGAGAACCATTTTAATTAATTATTATTGTATAATTGGTTCCTCAAATATGTGGATATAAGTTTTATGTATTTAAAACCAACAATACTAATAACCTCCTTGATACCACATGAGTTCAATGAGAGTAAACATAAGTCTTATCTAAAATGGCGAGAAGTGATTTCATACATTTACAAATGAAATGAGAGAAAGAAAAACAGAAAATGATATCTAAATAACAACACGAACAGCTAGATCAATTAATTTCAAACGGTTAATTATGCAGACCACTAAAGACCGTTGAAGCAACCTATGGGGTAAACCAAATAGCAGGAAATATCAACAGACTGGCAAAGAAACTCATACCCCTTTACTATGCCATTTTCAATTAATTTGCGCTCAACTTGAGTAATTTCATGTTGACCATAGACTCATCACAACTATTTGCGGTGGAATGGTGTATCGCACACAAATCGATGGATCCTGGAATGAAGTACAAATAAATACAGGCAGAAGTTATTCCAGTCGGTCGTTTATCAGGAATCTTAGAAAAGTTTTTACGGTTTGATTTGTTACAATTCATAGACGCCCATGTTTTAGTACTAGATGAGCTTGGTATTTGGTATTTACTTTAGTTCAATCGTGCCACGTAGATGTAGGTACTACCGTACTATTACTAGGTGTAGACCTCGTGTATTGCGTTAGTTTAAATTTGAGGATGTGATAGCAAATCACCTTATACCTAGATTGTTTTGTGGCGTCCCGACTAGTGCAGTTTGCAAGCCATTTGCTCGAAAGGCGAAGGTTAGTTTGTGCTTAGAAACGAGATTAGTATATGATTTGCTAGAGAAGAAATCAAGGTAGAATAGGCACCGTACTTTAACGGATCAATCAATCAAAAATGTATTCGCTTGTTGCTACTTAATTAAACGTAGTAAAAATTGGCGCTTACTGACGTTCTTCCATAGATTATTTAATCTTCGTTTAGTTAAAGCTTAACGCTTTGCAAGTCTATCGCTTCGTTCCATTTAAACTGCTTGCTTATTTGGAAATGTTTAAAAAGTTACATTACGAAATGGATTTCACAGAATGAATACTGATATACTGCTTTCAGTTAATATTGCGGTGAGAATTTCATTAAAAATCCTAATTAATCTACTGTTGCTAATAGCACGTTTTAAGGATGTTTAGGTATACAAGTTAGGTACTATTTTTAGGTTGATACATACTAATTTTTTACCGCCCGCAATATGGTTTTAAGCGTTCCAAATCTACCAAAGACACAACTTATGAAAAAAAGATGAGTCAAATGTCCAATTGTATAATTTTTTCCTTCACGATTTTTTTATTCGTATTACGTCCATACTGCAATTTTATAATGATTAGGCATGTAGGTATAGAAACATTCATGTATTGAATTTTTTAACGAAAATTAACAGTATTGATGGATGTTAAATATCCGCACCGTAACCGTAGAACAAAAAAATTAAAAGCAATAGATATCCAGATCTACTCTGATCGTTAAAACGGAAGATGATTTAAAGAAAGACAGAATAATACAAGATAAATACCGTCCGAAGCTTTGTATTTAATCAACGAATCAAGTCTCCGCTTCCCAATGAGAAAAAGGGGTTCAACAAAGCGACTTTTTTAACGAGAAAAAAACTCTCTTTAAATTAGAAGATAAGTAATACTAAGTAATATCGAGGTTATTCAATTCATTGGACTGTCAGTCGGGCTGTAATGTCGTTAGAGATACAATGGACCCTGGGGCCGACCGAAATGATCCGTGACGAAACTCGGCGAAATCAATTTAAAATACTTACTCTTGTTAAATCTTTTGATGAATGGACGCGACAAGCATGACGGTGTAATATAATAAATACGTTAAGGTAATTATACCGGGGAGGCTTTGTGGACGGTTGGCGGAAACTCGATGACGTATATAGGCTGTTAACGCAAATGAACTAACAGGCTGTACGTCACAATGGATTTTTTAAATTTATTTTTGTACTTTTTAATCTGTGGAATGTAATGTGTACGATTAATTTGCATATGATGCTAGTCTTACCACGCCACTACCAGGTATTTCGGATAAGTCGGAAAAGTATTCCATTTTCAATTGGAAAATTCTTACCACTAGTCCAATAAGTATATGAATTCAAGGTAAAAATCTTATTAGAACTTTTTGTTTATTGTAGAACGAAATACCCATACATAAATAGGATAATACAAATTTCAATTAGTATAGTATATTTCATTCGACTCTTTTTCAACCAGGTAATATGAATCGAATTTGAAATATTCGTTATAATTAATGAATACGCCAATCATTTTTAGCCAATTTCAGTTAAAACAAAACTCTTGTTACTTGAAATACGTTCGTGGAAACAATTCACAGAATGCTGTCAGGAATCTAGAACTGAATGCGAATATATCGAAACAGAAATCATTATTAAATATGGGTCGAGTTACTGCATTTAGAACTGGTGGGTATTAATTGAGTATTTTCGAATCAAATTTATTCGCACAAACTTTAGATTCAGAAATAAACTAACTAAAACGCTATTATGTACCGAGAACTCTTACAATTTTATCAAAATATTAAACAGACTATCAAAAAAACTATTTGTGAAACTCTGTGGCAAACGTGAAATCTGTGTCAAGAAGTTTGTACGTAAATACAATTCCTTCAGTCACTATTGAGGTAGACAGAGATGTTTTCTTATATCAGGAATCCATAAAAATACTACATAATATGCCACTCTCAAAGTAATCGGTGACGAGCCTAACACCATTCATGGAGCCCACAAGTCAGCACTGAATATAAATAGAGGAGTCCCTTAAATACCCCACAAACCTTACAGGGGTACACGACACGTAAATAGCATAATCCTTAGCGTAAGGGCTGAAGCATCGCCGCGATTCTCGTCATCTTGGTATAACAGCCGCCATTGTAAACGGCCTTATTGTGCTCCGGGATTGGTTTCCCAAGGAAGAAAGCGCCAGGGAATCGATTTAAAATTTCCTTGTAAGAACCACACAACAAAAGCGCTTAATACTTGGATTCAACGTATCTGGAACATGGGATTTTATAATTATGTGTTATAAATGAACAATTGGCTTAGTGGTGGCGCTAGTGTAAGCTGTAGTTGAAGTAAATTTTCAAATAGTTTTGGAAAAAAATTAATCACGTTTTGATAGTGTAACGCTATTGTACATATAGTGATTGGTTTAGTTAGGTTTTTATAGTGGTACAGCTAAAAGTTGCGACATAATCAACGTATTATTAAGAGTATTATTAGTAGCAGTATTCTACTGATGAAACTCAGACATACAGCCTATTCGGTAAACAGACATCCCTATTTGCCAGATTTGTACCTACAAAGATAATACTGCGGCATCCCAATCAAATAACGTTGCACCTAAGTACTAGTACCAATACAATGGCCACACATGTACATATGTATATACATATGTAGGCCTATACACACATGTATAGGACACATTCAATGTGTCCAATATGTATGGATTAGTAATTAGTGAGTGGTCCTTTAATGGAGCTGTAGTTAACGTCTATGCTTTGATCAACTTTGAGCAACGTCGGCCGCAGTATACGCCTACACTGTACATACAATTTGACGGGTTCCTTCAATCCATTATCTAGAACGATGCATCCTATTCTAAGGGGTTCGATATAATCCTTTACTACAGAGTACTATAGTTTGTTACTTGTAAATGTCTGTTGGTAATAATTTAATATACATATATAAAAATATTAAATTATTGACACAGACACTACGCACGCACTTCAACAAACATATTGAGTTAGTTTTAATTTCATAAAAAAATAAGGTCCAGATACTTAGGATTATATAGAGAATACCTAATAAATTAATCATCATCATCATTACCCGGAAGACGTCCACTGTTGGACAAAGGCCGGCCCCTTAAATGGGGGGGTGCTATAATCCCCACGCTTGGCAAGCAGCTTGGGGATCGCAGTAAGAAGGTGGTCAAGTTACAGAAGACGCTGCTGCCCATCTTCTGTTTTTCCCTTAGTCGCCTCTTACGACAATCACGGGAGGAAAGGGGGTGGACAATTCTAGGCTGGATTCCACACGGCAAATAAATTTATAGTTTTAGTTAAATTGATGAAAGAAATTTGAAAAATGATGGACACGAGCAGGACTTGAACCTTCGCCGTACCGTGGCGCTGCTCTAACCATGTGAGTTTTAATTAATGTTAGAAATTAAGGTACATAATATAAATTGCTTCCAGTTTATGTTGTTTAAATAATATTAGATTTAGACAAGGATTATAACCAGTATCATAGGAGCGAGCAGACACAAACTATCACACGCGCCCACATCCAGACATCAGACAAATATCTGTGGATCACACAAATGTTGGTCCCATGCAAGGATCAACTCCACAAGCCAACAAATCAGTCAGTGCGCCATTCAAGTCGTCATCTAGTCGTTGTTTACTGTCGAGTTTGGATATAATTTATATCCAAATTTGTTATAGATACACAAGAAGATTAGCGACGTAAAAAGACTGAGTCATTGAACAATTTCCAGTTACGAATACAGACGAAATCCCTACTAATCCAGGATTTTTTGTAGTCTTTGTTTATGCCATTACAAACAAAACGTTCAGCTCAAATAATTTACATGAATACCATAAAATACTCATATCAGTAGAAATATGAACACACTTTGTTGCGTTTTGTTCGTTTCAGTGAACAATCATAGCATTTGTAAACTATTTTGTACTCGAATAAAGATTACAAGGAAAACTACTCAGCCAGTTACTAAGGCTTATTAAAACAGTGGCTCTCAATGTTATTGTTTGAGGTGTATTTGAGTGTATCGTATGTACACCGACAGTTCCGAAGCAGTGTTGAGCAGAGAAATAAGCTTCTAACTGACGTTACTAAAACATGTATGCTAAATGTGCATCTCGGGCCATCAGCCAAGTTGCGGACTTTAACAACAAGAACTTTACCATTAGGTAAGTACTTAATAGTTCATGTGCTAGAATATCGTATATGTCGTTGATAAATGGCATGTCTGACAGTAAATAACGAGCGAGCACACTTAAATGACCAATAAAAATACAGCGTTCTATCCTAAATCATTCATTGAGTCATTTGACATCTTTCAGCCGCGTAACATTTCCCTTTAAGAATAGGGGCGCGAGCGTATGAAAGGGTGCGTAAAACAGGGGAATAGTTTGGGAAACACTGCCGTATACAACATAAAGCCCACCGTTATAAACCCGCCATATCCACACTTTTGTATTCATTGACCGTAAAAATATTTTCTATTTTGCGAGATTGAATTTTCGCTAACATTGTTTGTAGGCGTTCTTTGCAGGTAGAGCTTGTATATAAATTTTATTTTTATGTGATATACGCCTCTCTGGTTATCTTCGTTACAATCGTGATAGTATGTGGTACTGACAAAGTTGTCGGTTATAGCACTATACATATTTATGTGTTAGAAATGTGGGGTAATATTAGCGTGGTGTTTCTACAATATGAACGCTTGTTTAAGGATGTTAGTATTTTGGTTTTCGTAAACGTGTACTAGGTAAACGAGACGGAACACTGCCTTTTTTTACTAATAAATGTCGACCAATGTCCGTCATACAAATTATAAAAACTCATTAAAATGCAAAATTGAAAATTACTCCGGTAAGTCGAATCCGTAGTTCCATTAAGCGTATATCCACCCTGTTGACAGCAATATTCAGTGAAATTAGTTCAGTAGTTTTGTTATTATAAAGTAAGAAAGAGACAGACTAAGAAATTTATTTGTACATAAGGGTCTCAATTGACCACACTCACCAGCACAGTTATTTTCCCTCAGAATGTATTAAGAAATTAGTGTCCATAAAAGCTCTCATATCTAAATGGCATCGTTAGTCCATGTGCCACGCTGAATGCCTTCACTATCGGCGTAACGTTTCCTTGTTATAGTAAAACTCTGCCAATTAACTTCATAACCGCGTTAATTTGATCGCTATCTTCCATTAGAAATAGTATCTAAATATGTAATTTACATAATCAGTCAAGTTGACTTACGCAGGTTTATATAATTAAATCTATAAAATGAAACAATTTTATGGGTAGTAAATAAATTATGATCTACTATCTGCAGATACATGGCATGGCATGGCAAGCCCGCCTTCCTTAATTAAGGGAGAGTTCTTTGGTCACCAATGGACGTCTTCAGGCTGATCATGAAGAGATGGCAATCCACCTCTGATTTTTCTAGAAATCTCTCTTCTTCTTTTCATCTTATGGTTGATGAACAATGGTGTCAGAGCTTAAACCGCCTGTTGAAAAATCTCTCACGTGTGCCGGTTTGGTCACGATGTTTTTCTTCACCGTTTTTAGCAACTGATAGCTAATTTATAGAAATCTATTATTACAATTATTCAATGACCAATGCACGGGACGACTGTAGCCAAACCCGCATATCTCTTATGTAAACCTCCGTTTGACTTTAGGCTACATTATGTTATCAGTACATAGATAGAGATTGGTATCAATACAATCACTTAACCGCTTCTCAAAGGGCCACACGACGCAATGGGGTGCACTGTTCTCAGAATAGGACTGTGACATCAAACAACATTACATAAATTAATATCCAGTGGTCTGTAATACAGGTATCGTGGCAGCTTATTGGCAGATTAATCACCTACAAAGCTATGTATTAAGATCAAGTACTTACCTAATTAATATAGGTACTTAAAATATGTTGTGTATTGACTGTAATGCGGAAATAAATAAATAAAAACGGGCTTATTGCATATTTAATTCCGAATTAGCGTTGTGCACTGCTCATTGGTTGATAATATGTAATGTATTAACAGATCCTACCAAAATCAGTATGTATTTTAAATAACTTGAGTGGAACCTCAATTATAATTTTGTTTTAGTCCTTTCAATACATATCAACGGTAACTCATAACTTCAACTCTGCAGAATTGAGCATGCGACTAATCGTGTCTAGCCACTGTAGTCAAACACTAAATAAATACCTAACTGTCACTCATTAAGTAGGTAGAAAAGAGGTCTGGGACTAACTACATTAGATGACACGACATATTTTCTGCATGAATACTCTTTGGACGCAACACTTCGTCGTTTGTTTTGGGCCTGAGATAATAGTTTCGTAACTGTTTGATCCTACTAGATTCCCCCACTGTCTCCAACGAATATGAGAATACTAGCTTCCGCACCACCCTCAGGTGTGCTGGTTTCCTAACGATGTTTTCCTTCATCGTTTTAACAACTGATAACTAATTTATAACACGCCTATGAATTTGAATAGACATTGGTAAGTGCCGGGTATTTGATCTTGCAACCTTTGACTTGGCAGTCCCACGGTCATAGCACTCGGCTATCAGTGCTTTTAGATAAATGGACTATCCAACACAAAAATAAAATTCCAATTCGAACCAGTAGATACCTAGTTCCTAAGATTAGCGCTTTCAACAAAACAAATTTACCACACCACACCACTGCCAATCAAATCATTTAAAAGTCTACTGGGCGATATAATCGCAAAGCGACAAAGCCCTTTAATTAAAAAAAAGCATTAAAAAATAATCAAAGTATAACATTTATATCTACCTAACTACCTACCTACATTTATACAGCTGAACTGTCTCCTTCATTGTATTCATAAGACATAGTTCTTTAAGTCTTAAATATTTATGTCTGAAAAATTAATTCAATAAAAAAAATTACTACTGAAATAGAACACATTTGCTAATGAGTATGAAACAGTAAAAGCTTACTAATCGCCGTTCGCCGCAGTCAAAACTTAATCCTGCTTAATATGGAATCACATGAAGATTTGTTAATCCAAGAAGTTTATCATATCAAAGCCATTCTTCGAGCCCTTCCCCTCCAATACACAATGCCATTTAACATAATATGCGATATTAATCGGATCAAAGCTTCATGTAATTACATACGTTCATCACACACCTGTGTTCGGACCATTTAGTATACAGAACATGGTGAATGGGAATTGTAATCAATCGGGCGGGCATACAATAGGGATTGGTGGTCCGTAATGCGTTGACAATGCAAGAGGGATACGTATACGTCAGTATTGACGATGCGTCTCAATTAGGTACTCAGATGAGAGATCATTTTTAATCGAAAGAGGTTATTTTGGTGTTTTGTTGCTAAGACTTTTTTCAGCAACTTTCTAACTTCTACCGTTGTTGACAATTAACACAATGACACGGTGGCTCAGTTGGTTAGAGTAGAGTCACGGTACGGCGAAGGTCGGGGGTTCAAGTCCCGCTCGTGTCCATCATTTTTCAAATTTCCTTTATCAATTTAGATTCAAGCTTAGCATGGGCAACATGCTAAAATGGCATCAAAAGTCATTTAAATTTGGGTTGGTATTATCGTTTCAGTGATTTATAGCTGTAAAGGTATAACACTGAGTTGGTAATCATAGATTCCAACAGATAATACCTGACGTCACTCTTAAGACGTAAATACTAAAAGGGAACTTGAAATTCGATGGGTGCGAGCAGCGACACGGTGGCTCAGTTAGTTAGAGCAGCGTCACGGTACGGCGAAGGTCGCGGGTTCAAGTCCCGCTAGTATCCATCATTTTTCAAATTTCCTTTATCAATTTAAATTAACACAATGACAAAATCTTCAGCGTCAAAATTCTCACGTTGCTACCTACAGTAACACACAAAATCTTTGTCTCTTCCTTATATCGAACTTACTCTAGGATAATCAAAATACCCTAAAAACGCGTTAAAAATATGTATATTAGCTATTGCTTAAACTTCATCATCACAATATTCCTAATATCTTTGCTTCATTCTCTACATTCGCCGTATCGTACAAACTGTAACCAATACCCCTTCGATCATAATTTAATAAAATCGCAAGCTATACACGTAACAATTATACTGTCATTAACCATACGATCTTCATTAAATTTTACCTGAAAACTATCCTGTGTAGAGCATCGGTCAATTAATTTAATGATCCGCAGCGATTACACTAACAAGAGTAGGTCGAATGTCGAGACTATAATTGTGGGTGCACCAGTATTACGTGTATGCTATATTGTGCTACGATTATTTACGATACACACTGGATATATGATACGGGAACACAGATGTAAAGATGAGGGAAACTATATTTGAATGAGAATATCGTAATATAGGTACTTATATTCATCATCAGCCGTAAGGCGTCCACTGTTGAACGAAGGCCTCCTCCTTTTAGAAGGGGGGGTGTTGCCATAATCCCCACGCTTGGCAAGCGGCTTGGGGATCGCAGTGTTGGTGGTCAAGTTACAGAAGACGCTGCTGCCCATCTTCTGGGTTTTCCCTTAGTCGCCTCTTACGACACCCACGGGAGGAAAGGGGGTGGTCAATTCTAGGCCGGATACCACACGGCCAATATGGCCAACACGGCCGGTACTTATATTATACGATCTTAATTTTAATTAAGAGTCCACCTACATTTTCGTGGTCACCTGACAAAACATAGCTTCCAGGGGTTCCAAACTTAAAAAATTGGGTAACTACTATAGAGTGTTTTGTCTTTTGTTGGGCAACTAGTCTGTAAACGCCTGAAAACGTAGAACGAAATTCCAATAATGTTGGCATTATTATATAGACTCTTCTAGTTCACTTTAGGTCTAAGCAATATTCAATACAGCTTGAAACTAATGTAAAGCTCTCGGGCACATAAGCCTGTGCGATAGATGATCTACCTATTTGTACGAAATTACTTCGACTCACGTACAGGTAAATATTTATACAATTATCATGGAGAATTTGGTGACGTAGTATCAAGAAACGTCTTATAAGTAGCTAGTCATGAAATTTTTGACCCCCTGACTTTACGATCTCATCGTCGCGTTGCTTGCGTCGCACGCACCGAAAGAAATCAATCTTACGGAATCAACGAACCGACAAATGTTCATCTTCGATTATCAGTTCGAGTCCATAACTCATCCGATTGAACGGTGGCTTAAAAACACCCGGCTTAATGTCACATTTTTCCATTAGCCGACATGATGTCACCCGGCTGGATAAATCGGCGACCTGTTGCCATCGAACGTATGCCGAAGACTGAAACCCGGGACCATGCAAATTGTTCTTTAGTTTACTTTCCGCGCAGTACTTTACGATAGCGGCTTTCTTTCGTGTTATTTAAACTGTTTGATGGCTTTCGTTGACTTCAACCTTACTTTTGATCGGCGGTTCTCGATTTTTATTATGATCGATTTTATTTTTATGGTTACAAGAGTTAACAAGCAACTTAAGGTACTGATTCTGATTATACTCATATTTCCTACGAAATAAGAAACGATCGGTATTTCATTAGAAACATTTTGTATTCTTAAAAATGAATACCTCTTTGGATTTATCAAAAGAAAATAAGGCTGAGATTTATAAAACACGATACGAGCTAAGACTTCAATATTTTGAGTAACAATATTTTGGGGCCTCATCAGTTTTTTTGTCATTATATTTTTTGCCTACGTAAATGTGTCCCGCACTCTTTACTCATTTATTAAACATTAAAAAGGTATTGAATATAAGAAGACAACAAAGCATCGAACTGGTACTAAAGAGCCTTATTTCTTGCCTAAAAGGTAAATGGGAGTTATCGAAAACATGGAATAATACTTATTATGGCGTACCGGTCACAATAGAGAGCGGCCTCCTGTCATACCGAAGCCGAAACGAAGGTATAAAGTCACATATACGATACACGATACAGTAACGATTTGTACATAATAATAATGCTACTTTTAAATATTTTAACATATTCATCATCATCAAAAGACGTCCACTGTTGAACATAGGCCTCCCCGTTTAAGTAGAGGGGTTTGCCATAATCCCCACGTTTGGCAAGCGGCTTGGGGATCGCAGTATTGGTGGTGAAGTTACAGAAGACGTTGCTGCCCATTTTCTGAATTTTCCCCTAGTCGCCTCTTACGACACCCACGGGAGGAAAGGAGGTAGTCAATTCTAGGCCGGATACCACACGGCAAACATATTGTTAAGTCAAAATAACGTTAGAAAAATTCGTTGTGCATTTGATCTTTCATAGTTCGCAAATTTTTATTATATTTGCTTATGTATGTACAGTTCCTTTAATTTATATCATCATCGTTTTAAATGTATCGAGTGCTTAATCGATACATTCGAGATGTTATGTTATGTTCATATGAATAACATCACGCCTGTATTCCCGGAAGAGGTAGGCAGAGGTGTGTAGTGCACCCACATGTCGCTGTTACATTTTAAATCCAAAGTATCAGGGAGCGAGCCTATTACCATCCACCGGACACAAATGCGGACTCCGTGCTGCTTCTGAGAATTACCAAATGGAAATACTCAAGTAACACTTTGTCGGAACCGGGATTCGAACCTCATCTTCAGCAGCTCAGCTCACTTTCATGCTCAGCAGTCGCGCTTAGCGACCACTAGACTAAAAAGGCAGTACACAGGGAAGCATTTAATTATTAACGAATTATTTACTTCGGTCCTTTTATAGTAATTGTAACATTACTTACTTGAAGCTAGTACTATACAATGAAGATGAATGTCCGACACAAACCTATCTCGTGTTTCTCTGAAGCATTCGAACCCCTTGCAATAAGGAAAACGCACGATACGCACATAGATGTAATTAAAATTAATTATTCATGAATGAATTGAATGAGTGGTTCCTCGAAAATTATCTATTTTTTTCTCACTGTTTCTATTCACGCAACTTTATTCTTGACTTTATCATTATACTAGGTAGATATTTTGTATAGATATGTGGAGATGTAAAGTTGATTTTATTTAGCAAATAATTATAGATACAAAATTACTGTTTAGTAACGATTTCAAAAGTGAGTAAAAAATATTATTATTATATCTATGAATTAGGCTTATTTTAATTAGGTGGAGTATATTCGCAATTTCGCACCCTATACTGCTATTCACACTTTAAGATTCCCATCAACTCTGAATGAATATCTAGCCTTCCTTACCTTTACTACCTTTCTAAAAAAGCTTACACATCTTCTTATAGTATGATTGATGAACAACCTGGTGTCAGAGTTTATACCGCCTGTAGGCCTCTGACATGGCTTTACACGCCGTTGAATAATCTCTCAGGTGTTCCGGTTTACTCGCGATGTTTTCAACTGATGTTTTCAGCTTACACTAGAAACTACAATAATTATTCTAATCAAAATTCAGTTTTAAAATCCTTAAATCGTGTTGTAGTAAATTAAAAAAAAAACATGATTCTACGTTACATTACGGTGTAATACGCGGCCTATACACCGCCCGTACCATATCGGTTCGGGCCAATTAGACGCGTAGATAGCGGGAATCATTTCATAATTCGTACTCGCAGCATAATAGATACTGCAGACATTATGATATGAATACCTACAAGTCACAAATAAGCTTTAGTCCTTTCATACGTACAGGTGCATTTGAAACACGGATAATTGAATTCACGTCTCTGTGTTATGTATTCAAGCGGATGTGCTTTCGGATAAAGATACTGCTACTGTGAAACGAGTACAAAAAGGTTGTTAAACTTTCTTTTTGAGATTCTGTAACATCTTTTAATGTTAAAGTCGACCTTTGAATACTCATAGATTCTCTTTTTTAGGTTTTATTTTCCTCTCATAATTCTTAAGATAATAATATTAAGATGTAAAAGAGTGCTGTTACTTTAAATTTTACGGTTGCTGTCGTAATTCTATGACAAATTCAGATGTCATTAGGCACCGCTTGACTCCGTACGTACAAACATAATAATTAACTTATGATATTTCGATGAATCCTAAAAGAGCCAATTTTAATGACAATTAAATACTAACAAATATTTTAATTTTTCAACACTGTTAAGGAGACTACAACCCTATTTTCCCTTTTAATCCAAATCCAAAGTAATGCCTACTTAGTTTTTATGACAAATAATTATGCCACTGAATAACAAAGTAAAACTCATTTAATATTATTAAGTAAGTATCTAGGTAGCGTAAAACACACATTTCCCAGCCGAACCCTTTTTATGTAAACACAGGCCAGCCTCACTAAAATATTTATTAGTTTTGTTCCGTAATCCATGAGCGAAAACCCACAACTTGTCAATAAGGGGAAGAGAACATTGACATTTCCAACAACTCAATATTTGTGACAGGATGTTGTGAATATTGGATATCTAGAAATTCATCTGTTTATTTACTCGCTTAAGTCCGATCTCCGAGCTTCGATAGAGATACCATAGGAATATATATTTATAATGGTAGTTTATAACTCCGTCTGCAGGAGATAGGCCTTTTCTCATATGCAGAAAAGTTGAGTATTGATCACCATGTCATCACTGTGTTTGGGCAATTATACTCTAGGAAATTCAAGTTACAATATTTTCTTTCACCGTAACCGTAAGTCTGTATGGTAATGCGTTCCGCCCAAAACGACGAATTTATAAATAATCCTTTTCACATAAATGTATTCGATATAATATTAAATTAACAACCATGAACCAGTAGGTACACCTGGCTTATTTAATTTGTTAATCACAAACAAATTGGGGTATGCTAAATACAGCTACAATATTAATTAAACACTAATAATGTAAATGCCAATTACGTGTTTAGATTGTCTGATATTTTGATATCTATTATGTAGTGACGTCATATCGTGGTATGTTATTATGTATTAATCCTCAATTGACATGGTCTTGGTCCTAACAACCTAAAAAGTTAGATTTAGAGACAATAAGCCCGCCAGCTAAAGGCATTAGGGACATTTATGATGAGAAACAAAGTACATTACGGATGAAAGTTTCAGTAAGAAAAGCTATTAGTTGAATTTATATATCCATACACAAAACATACATTAGTCTAGAATAAATCTCCTTATAATATCTCCAAGCTCGCCTTCCCTTAAAAACGATTATAATTCAACATAATAAAAGACAACACAGCTTATAAACATTCTTAATTAAAAAGGGAGCCTTACAAGTCCCACAAATCCTCGTTGTAACGTTCGAAACGCGTAAACAAAACTTAAAGTATGAAACAAAGCCCATCTAAGATATTAGCAATCCTTTTTAACTTACATTCGAGTCTGACAAATGAATATTTAGCTTAGAGGAGCAGGTGGTTCGTTCGGTCTCTCGAGGATACATAAATCAAGATAGTAGGTACCCAGCAATGCGTAGTTGGTCTACCTGGGTACTTACGGTACTTTGGCGATGATTACGCAAGTTTTTGACTCATTGTTCGTGTTGTGGTCGCTTGAAAGGAAATTGGGTCGCAAGTTTTGGGTTATACGGTGTGTTATAGAGTGATGTTTTTAAGGTTTACTACTTTAGCTTTGTTTCGTGCATAATAACACAATTTTTGTTACTTTTAATGAGAAAGACGTACATTATTTAATATTTTTCAACATAATAATTTGTTGAAAAACTAACTAAAAGTAAACACTAACTAAGATTTAAACAAATTAAATTACCGACACTGTCGGCAACTGAATTTTAGTTTAGTTTTATCATTATATTTTCATACATCACTTTAATATAAACTTTATATTAATGCGATCAGAGCTATCAACTTCTTAACAGCAGACAATTTTAACAAATCGCTGAAACTGTTATAAATAAAATAAGCATATCTTTGACATTTATTAATTCGTGTAGGTACTACTATGTAGCCACGATATTTTAGTTATATCTATCTAATAAAAGACTATCTCATACTTACCTCAGCACATAATACGTAGAACTTTTAGCATTAAGGCTTTAGTCCACATACGTAAATAATAAAGTTTTTATCTGCTAAAACATTCATAAAGAGCCATAATATCTAATCTCACACATACGTGGACAACAAACTCACACATATAGACATGTATAGCTGTAAGTAAACTGATCTGTAAGAAGCAGGTAGAAAAGCGTAGGACAAACCACTAAAACAACACGTTACTTGCCGGGACACATCAAGACAGTTAGGGTTGGGCCTTGTTGTATCGATAAATTGTTAACTCAAGTTTTTCTCTGAGTTTACTACTCGAACTTATGCATTGCATTTTTACTAACGATAAGGATGTTAAAAATATAATAACTATCTACGTGTTAGTACATTATAAAAATTCTGGTATTTATTACAAATTGAATTCATAGCCTAGTTTAATCAGAACGCAGAATGATGTTAAATGTTTTTACGTGCATACCTATCTAGTTTACAGTAATAAGTTAATAAATGACGAAATCAATATCTGTTATTTTTAACGAGTGTGTGTGTGTGTGGTTGTGTGTTTAATGTTCAGGAATACAAATGCGTTTGACCTAAAAAAGAAATACCTACTCAGGATGTGGTACGTATAAAATATGTTAAGTTATTTTTTGTTTGTATTTTTAACCCGCTTTTTTATGACAAGATGAAAGGAAATTTTATTTACCGTTTTCCTACAACTTTATCAGCAAATTCATCGTAGACTAAGATACAGCGAAGCACATCACTAGTGGGGCGGGGCGGGAAACGGGCGGACGATTAGCCGTGGTGTTTCTCTGGCCGCGCCGCCTTGGAAATAGAAAATAAAGGCGCCGTGACACGAGCGTGAGAGCCTTCGTGTAGCGCTGTCTCGAGCAAGCTGACTTGCCTAAAAATGTTAACCCTTAATACCTACTCTAATTTAATCCTTGGACTCTATTAGTAAGGGGTGAATTTTTTCTTGCAATCATGTTTACATTTTCTGCTTGGCGTAGTTTTCTATAGCTTCATGGTAAAGTTGCTACGGGTTTTAGTCTTGAACAGAATGTAAGAAAATAAAATAGAATCGGCTTGTGTGTGACTCGTATGTTTCGTTAAAATCAATGATAAATCTTAGTTTGCACGAACACGAGAAAAATATTTTCTTGTTTAACACCTTTACTTGTAAGCAAGATAACCTCGTCTAACTTATAACTTAACTTATATATCAGTTTTTATCTTTTAAGTGACTGTTTGGGCTTAGTAGACAATTAAGTCATGTCAAGTATGAAGATTTAGAGTCATAACTGGATATACTTTCAGACATACCATAGGTATACAAATACATGATCGCACAATTGTTCAAATAAATTCACGTATCCGACTGAATACAATATTAATCGTA
Source organism: Abrostola tripartita (assembly GCA_905340225.1). Classification (NCBI taxonomy): domain Eukaryota; kingdom Metazoa; phylum Arthropoda; class Insecta; order Lepidoptera; family Noctuidae; genus Abrostola; species Abrostola tripartita. Next base: position 4,799,239 of record HG996492.1, on the reverse strand, counting down.
ATGTGTATGTAGATCTATTACGTGAAATTAGTTTTAGAATCAATTAGTTGATGTGTCTGTAATTAGGCTAAATGGTAGATTGGACGAAGTATTGATTTGTAGCCAAATTGATTTGTTAATGTGATCGCTTGTTAAATGTGTGTCCATTTAGCTTTTTAGTTAAAGCCTGTTTATTTTACAGATTTTAGATGGCCATGTAGCTTTTAGCTTTGGTAGGTGGTTTGTTTTTTAACCATAATATATATGTATAAACAATTTAATAATATAATAACGAGAATTTTTTTAATAGGTTAACTTTTCATTATGTACTTTAATATAGAACCAGACATTCAAATAACCAAAAACTATATGACTCTGGCACGCCAAACATGATGTTATAGATAATTTAAAACAATCGGTGTCCATTAAGATTTTAAGATATATGATATATCTAAATGCTCGTCCATGACACAATTTTAGGCTTCTATAAAAATCTGATGATAGCAATCCATCAATACTAGTCATTCCATTTAGAGTGGAATTTATTTAATATGTTTGTTAATTTAATGGTTGGGGCATGAAGACGAAGTTTTGAACCTTTAGTAATAATCTGATGTGGGTATGTGTCCTAAAACTGAAATGAAAAAATACGTTTTAATTATTACTCAGTCTGATTAATTTGAATGATTAAGTTTAGCTTAAGAAAGAAGTTTTATCACGGGCTGTAGGGGATGGGTATTATAATTTTAATTCCGGATTTCATCACAACAGGATATGACCAAGCCACCTTTAAGTGTATACCTCAAAAATTGATTTGATCTTTAAAGACACACAGATACCAATATAAATATAATTACCTCCTACAATTCCACTGCTAGACGCCAGCTACTCGCCTCCACTAACTATCGCGTCTAAACACACCCGACTTGTCCATAGACGATACAAGTTAAACGCGTGGTCGTCCGTTCGAACGTGACCGCTTTACTTATTTATGCAGATGTCCTTCCCCCCGTGCTCCGCAGAGTTCACGTCTCACCCCTGCGAAGAATTCAACTAACGTCCCAAATAAGGGACACACTTATTATTGGCGGGCACAGTAGGTAAGGCTTAGCAAACATTCGGATTTGGCCAACGAAGAATAAATACAGGGATTAGCCGGATAAAGTTGTGATACGTTGTATTTTGTCACGTGTGTCTTAGACCTAAAGCTTGGTGTAATATGAAAAATGTAGGCATTGTGTGAGAGGGTTTATGTGCTAAAATGGATTTTGATCTTTAGCGCGTCCAGTATCTTAAAAGCCACTTTTACACAATTTCACAATCCTCCGTTTGTAACCATTTTCTACGTGTGTACCAAACTTCATCTAAATCCTTACAACAGTTAAGGTCTTATTGAGTTACAGACATACATTCAAACTTTGGCATTTACATAGATATTATAACTGGGAGGGCGAGATTAATCCGCCAACTGACCCGAAAGGCGTTGTGGCTTAAGTGCATGACTTGGGCGCTAGAGGGTTATTTTCCATACCGCATAAATGTATAGGTACTACCTAAGAATTCGTAAGTCAGCTAACAAAAATAACTTAAAACGGTACTCGGTTGCCATAATTAGCCAGAGGTAGGAGGTAGGTCCAACTGTTCTAAATATACCTACACTTACCAAAGACTTCAAAAGTTTCGTCTGATATTCGAGCCTTTTTCCATTTAACAGAACAAAACCTTAGGCTGTGAGAATAGCTTTTTGAACATGACCGTACGTGGTGATCGAACACAAAACCTCAGACTTGCGACCGCACTTGCGGCTACCAATACAGCGGTCAAACCCTGAACTCGGGAGGTCATTTAGGTTCTATACAATGTTGGTAATGGTAATAAACCCTTTTTCACAACGTTTGGGAAAAAAATTACATAGAACTAAGACTACACTGAAAACTCGTCTGGAGGAAAGGTAACGATTAAATCATTGCAAATATTCAGATTGAGTTTTATTACTTGTAGCATTATACCTAATAGTTTTGGCGGAGGTCTTGCACATTTCTGTATTATCAGTTAGATGTGCTTTAACGACTCAATAAGCGTAATGGCAAAGTACCTTATTTTCTAGGAAAGATCAGAGGAATATAAAGGTGGTCCTTGTACCACGAATACACATTAACATATATCTGAAAAGATTTAAAAACGAAATCACAGTCTAAAATATTTCAGGTCGTGTAAATATTTATTTTGCTTCGAAAAAATATATGAACATGCTTTAAATTTTACGTAAATTCAATCAGTTGTTTTAAATACACAGTCAGAAAGCTGGAATGTAGTACCTATAGTGCTACACTCTTGCAGCTTCATACTTATTCACTGTTTCGTAATGGAATAATTAACTATGAAAAAAAGGTATTTTATGTAAGGGATAGATATGTTAATATAAAATTATATTGACCTTTGTATTAACGTACCCACCACTCTAATTTCTAACTTACGTCTTAAGTATTTACACCTTTAATAACTCACAATTTCAACCGATCGTTTTGTAGAAAAAGTTCTGTAAATTCGCTAAATGTAAGCAACTTTTTATACGTAGTCGTACGTAGAGCTTATTTGTAGTGTGAGTAATATTAATGCGCGCTCCGACGTAAGAAGCTTTCATAGGAAAAGATTGTGCGTCATAAACTATGATTTTTCTCTATGAATATTATGGCAGTTGAGTGCTGAAGACAAAGGGCTCGGGAGGGACAAATAAATTACTCTATTGTCTATTCATAACCTCTTTCTTATTACGTACTATTTGATTTTTGGTTTATTTTCCTTCTTGTTAGTTTCTGTCATTCGTTTCGCTTCGTTATGTTGCTATCTTTGAGTACCTAATAAATATTTATATTTTGAAAGGGTTGGATATGCTTATCTTTATTGTTATAAGCGGTAAGTACTTACCTACCTATTGCCTTGCATATGTATATTACTAGTACTATTATGATTAACATGACCTTTTATGAACATTGTTTTGTGTCTCTACATAATATATTTTATGTTTCAAACGCATGCGGCGAATGTTTTTATTTATTTATTTACTTCCTTACTTACAATTAAAGCTTTACAGGTTTTCAACAGTTACAAAATATTATGAACATTTCCATTGGTAGGTACATAAAAACGTTCCTTAAATTGTTGTTTGTTGATTAAGTTCAGTGTACTTACAGTTTAATGTTACCTATATGATGGATTAATACAATACAATTATTGACTTGAAACCGAATTTACTGACCAGACAGAACTTACCAAGTGTCAGTTCACACAATCATTAACAACAATAAATCAACAAACATCTCTAAAAATCAATCATCGTAAGTAATAGGAACCCAACTCTCAACTTATCTCTCATCTACTTAAGCCCTAAAACGTCTCTACGGACCCAATCCACGTTTGGACAGGACCCCTCGTCACATGATTTTGAAAAGGGAAAAGCCAAAGAATTAGGCTCGAGTGATTTGGAAAAGCATTAAGAGTTAGTAAATCAGACGTTCACCTGTTGGCTCCTGGCCTAATACTAAACTGAACGTATAAATCAATCATTCAATGAACTAGAAACGATTTGTCATGAGGGTAGCGTCTTTGACTAATGATCTGAATGGCATGTGTTTTTTATTCAATGTTTGGGTTCGCACCTAAACTGATAGGTACCGGTATTTACAAAAATAACTGAAAAACGGTTTTTTTTTTTAAATTAACGTGTAAACAAGACCACGTGTTCATGTACTTCACGTAGGAAAACATTGTTTGCAATCTAAGCACACTTCTGCCTTCCTCCTCGGAGAATACTGGCGATATGAGGCTCACAATGCTTTATAAGAGTTTATACTTTAAATTAAAATGTTTTAATAAAGTAGAAATCATAATATCAATAAAACTAAAACACGGGACGGTCATAAAAAGAGAGCTTAATTAAACTAACGCGTATTACGGTTCTCGCTCCGAAACAAAGTAAAACTTGTGATGATTAATTCATACGAGTGTACCTACATTAGAATTAGATATAAGCCCCATATTACTTATAAATAAACGTACTTGAAACACATCTAAAGCTTTTCCTTTTGTCCTTTTCAAAGGACACTTTTGTTTCGTAAACAAACCTCGATTATCCGCAGATTTGCTACAAAAATGATAAGTAAATAACAATATTTTAGGCAAACAACTTATATATCCCCGAGCTAACATTGGCGGGCGCCCACGGGCCCTGTTTTGTGAGTCGGGGTACATCTTACAGTTCGTTACGCCACCGGTAGACCATCTGTTATTTTTGCCCGTTACATATTTTAATGCTCCCTTAGGAGGTTTTCTTCCCCCTTAACCGTTTCCAACCCATTGGACGACTTAAATGAAACATTTAAATGCAATCTTTGGCTTTGATCTGCAGTTTTACAGATTCAATGTCTGGTCGACATGGTAATGAATTTTATTGACGACGTGATTGGTGCAGTGGTTAAGTAATTGGACTGCTGCGGGAAGGCTTGCGGGTTCCATTCAACACGTGACAAATATTTGTATGATGCATTAATTATTCTAAGTATTTTTACTTGTGCTTGTGAATTATGACCACATACTATAGAAATTTCTTGTAGGTAAAAACAACAAACATTGTTCATCAAGAAAAAGCAGATTTATGTAGCGTTGAGTTGGCTTTATAAATGTTTGTTGAAAGCAGTTTAGTTTACCTCAATACTAATGCACAACGGGCAGTTATACATGTGAGCAAACAATAACTTGGTGTGTGCTGATTATCTGTTGGTAAGTGGGTTAGTGCTCTGAATGCTGATTGGATGCTGGAATGAGCTTACTCTGTGGCGAGTGTTCGTAATAAGGAAATATGATACATGCCGCCGGAATCGAGATGAATGTAGCTAGAATTGAGTATTGTTAGGGAACTACACTTTCAAGACGATGAGATACTTTAGTTATAGGTATCATATAAGCATAATAAAGCAATGCATTTATAACGAAAAAAAAAATCACCTGCAATCATGAAGAAACGTATTTTTAAAAAGGGGTTCCATTTCCAAAAATGTCTCGAATTAATTTGGTATTGTGAAACCTTTTTTTTACTGGGAAATCTTCATGGACTTCCTCCGTCCTGGGGCGGGCGGAGGGGTATGCCGGACTCTTACCGGCTAAGACCCCAGGGTGAGACCAGACCAGACCCCTCGTAACTAGATTAAGTCGAGGGACGCGGGATCTGCGTACGCTGCACCGCATCCTCCGACAGGTCCCGACACCCGACCCTCAAACTCGTAACCCTAAGCATAGCAGTCCAATCGCTTACCCACTGCGCCAATCGCGTTGTCTATTGACTTTTGTGTCTGGCCGGCGAGTAAATAATTGAGGGTTGTTTTTAATGAGGATACAAATTAGAAATTTTAAGCAATCTTGAAACTGTTCAGAAATAACCTGATCGTCTGTATATTAAAACAAGCCATCAGAACAAAGCATGAATATCGTTCCAAGTCCCCGCGCAGTTCAAGTATTCCGCTTAAACAGTGAATAAGAAATTTCCACAATGGATGCTACAATACTGAATATTCCATTTAAATAGCAGTACATTTGTCTCAAAAGCTTTCTGAGTCGAGCATCATAAGAAATGCATAAGGTCGCAGGATATACGGATATAACAATTCAACAATCGCGAAGCAAAATATGAACACAATATTACTTACAAATAGAATCACGGATACTTTTATTGGTAACTAGAATAAACCCGTACATATAACAATGTTTTCGTGTCTTTTCTGTGTAAATAACAGAAAAGACACGAAAAAATTTCCACGCTGTAGTCTATATCAGTAGTATATATACATGTATGTATATAAACACTGAAGGCTATACTAAATAATGGTGGAAGAATTTTGAAAATCGGATGGATAGTTCCGGCGATTGCATACAAAGATCCTACTACACCTCTGTACCTAATATTAAGTAGTAACATTGATTACTCTTATTTACCTACTTCGCACTAGTAATTTGACTCGTATTTCGCCAGTGCGTTATACTTACACCTTTTGAAATACCTGCCAGACCCTGAATACCATGGGTATGTGCAATTTTTTGTTTATCATTATCTGAAGCGTCGTAACTATATACTGTGCTTCTTGGTGTGCAATACAGAATATCTATCTTGAAGCAAAAACTTTGGATCCGTTTTTAAGAATATTGCGCGTACTTAGGCGGATGAGATTTGGCATATTTAAAGTTTATATGGGGAAGAAGAGCAGAAAGCTTAAATTTGTATTACAATTACGGTTACATTTTGGCTTCAGGGCAAACTCTAGATATTATTATCATTTCAGCCATGATCGCCACTGCAGGGCAAAGGCCCCCCTTTCCTTCCTCCATTCCTTGTTTACCAGAGGTAACAGAGTTATGATATTATTGTAGACCTTATGAAAGAGAAATAAGAAAGAAGTAAGCATCTTTAATTAATATCTTTAATAATTATTTATATTCATAACCTAGTACGTAATCATTGCCATAATAAATGCCTTATTTATTTATTCTTTGTGCATAAGTTTTGTACAGAGGCGAGGTACTATGACTACCATATTCTAAACCCTCTGGGGATATGGGCGTGAAATGTAAGTATGTATCTAAGTAATAGTAAATATGAAACACCTACTTACAATATTAAAAGTAGGTAGGTACTTGGATGAATAAACAAGCGATCCCTATAAAAAATACAAAACGGACAAGATATTTCTTCGTCGTAACTAGATATAGGTTAAATTAAATATTTTAAAAGCGTAGTAGACTACGCTTTCGAAATAAGGTTTTTCTGAAACAATTTTTCATAAAAATGTAAGCTGACATTTTATACAATAGCTTTGTATTTTTAATCATTTCATTTAGAAGCGGCCACTCGATTATAACGAAGTACACCGACGTTGGTATTATTAATTCGCATTATACCTATACCATTTGTTTCTCCACTAAATTCAAATTTTGTATGCTTTATGAAATTATTGTCGTGTTTATAATGTTTAATAAAACGGTTCGACGAGGGACTTCATATTTAATTTAAAATTTTGTACTTTATATATATTTATTTTAATATTTTGTCTACAGACAAAAAGTTATGAACAAAATACAATTTTACTAATACAATCGTTAATATCTCAAAGTTTAATTTTATTTTACTGTTAAATCGGGAAAGTATATCGTTTTTATAACAACGCCATCTGTCCGTTTTTATCCGTACTCGCACATACGGTAGAGCGCAACGCATGACTTTGCCTAGATACGAACCGTCGGCCCGTTTAATGCACACTAGCGCCACGGGGCTTTGCAGAACTTAAAGTAAACTAAAGTTACGCAAAAGTATTGAAGTTCAGAAGTTATTTCTCTTTAAAACTAAACTTACGTTGGAGGGAACTTTTGCCAGCCTTACCTGTAAACAAAGAGATATAAATAATTAAAATAGGCTTTACAGATATACCTACATTTTGTTCAGTTAGCGCGTTGTTTCCGGTGCAACGCGAAAAATGAGGAACATTTCAACGCGGGCTGCAAAAGCTTTGCAGGTATACGTAATTAATATTCTAGTCAACATACGTTCGTCCGGTCGCGTCATCCCTGGTTCCCTATCAAATATTTACTCAGTGCTTTTATTTCAAATGCAACGAATCAACGATGCGTCATAGTTCGGTTATTTGTACTTATTGCGGTGCCATATGCGAAATTGTATACGGTGTAGTGTGGTCAATGACACCGGTACTGCCTGCGAGTGTTAAAAAATCATAATTGTGATTTATAGCGACAATTCTTGATAAATATCTGCAGAATTCTGTTATTCGTATGTGCCAGACGAATTTTAAGTACCTGCTCAGGTACCGACTTTCTTATTTTCATGACTATGACTAATTGTTTATTAGAAGGCAAATTCGACGTAAGAACACGGACATGACGTCTGTGTTCTAACATCGATACGATTAATTCAATAACGGAACCAACAAGATTGGATGTACAGACTTATTGGGCCCAGGACTTTTCTACTTTGATCATAACGATCATTAGGGAAGAATGAGATGCCTATCAAATTGCGAGAAGACCTGTGACATTTTAGGTTCTTAAATCGGAAGCAATTTCGTAGACCAATAGCGCGTTGTTGTAAATACAAGATTAAATAAAGCACCGAAGTCAATGACCTATGATTAAAGTCCTACTTAGGATGTGCTTGAATGATTTAGCAATAAAATGCCAAGTGTTTGATCAGTACAAACGAATTATTTCGTGCGATTGCAGAATAATTCAATGATTTTATTGGCAATGTAAGTTGGTACACTGTTGATAGTGTAGAGCCAAAATGAGAAGAAGTAACAAGGCGGGGGAAGGTTAAAAACAAAAGCAGGCCAGTATGACAGATCGTCAACCATCAACACATGTACGATCTCAAGTTGTTACATTCCATGATAAAGGCTAGACATAATACTGGCGTTTATAACATAACATAGGAAGTAGACGTAACAAACGAATTATATTATGGAAACTGCACTTGACGAGTCATTCAATAACGCCAGGGTTGATCGCGTGCTGCTCAGACATAAACAATAGGTACAATAATTATTATGGTGTGTATACGTCTCGCGACAGACGTACCTTGAGACACGACAGTACTCTTAACGGTGTCTGCGTCACCCATGCAGTTCACACAATGTATTACCGTTACCATGCACTGAGGAACTGTTATGTTTAAAACTGAATTATCGGAATATATGTGTGCGTATTATCAGTATTACCCAAAATTGCAGACTCATATTTCGCCTCATATCGGTTCATCAGTAATGGGAAAGTGAGCCTTCCTTATCTTTACTATCCCCAATTATCAGCACCTCTGACTAAAATACATAATTTTAATACGCAACCTTGTGCATATCACTCCAGTATTTTAACCTCTAAGTCATTATGATTTACGATTTAAAACAACGTAATAAAAAAGTAATCGAAAAAATATCAAAATAACTTTCCTTTTTAGGGTTTCCATAACGGATGAGGGTTGAGTATTTGTTTGAAACATTCCTGGCAATAGAATTTTGCTTTGAGACAAACGAATTTACAAAAATAGCTGTAACACGTCTATAAAAACGTTGCCCCTGTCTAGGAATTTATTCTGTATCACGTAGATTTACAGAGATGAATTTCACAAGTTACATTTCAGCCCGCACAGAGAAACAAATTTCTCACAAAATGTCACGTGTAAAAATAAACCTGCACCTCTTTAAACAGGTGAAAAGGCTTTACCATTGCGTTTATTGGGATTTACGTGCACACTGCACCTATGACGAATGAATTCAACGGTATAAGGTTTTACGACAGCTGTCAATTCATAATCGTATGCCATACAACTGAGCCTATAATATTGGTCTTTGATACAGCCGACCACAGACCAGACATTTACCGTTTGTGGCTGTGAATAGACCACAAAACCCTTCACTGCAGGTGTCGGATACAGTGGGCCGTGTGGGGTTCGTGATTTAGATGTTATGGGTCAAATAATAGTAACAAACTACTAAATAAAGTCACCAATGCAAGCTGTCATAATGATTGGCCCTTCTAATACGGTTTTGAAAAAAAATTAATAGCTAAGTACCAACTAAATGATATTTATGTAATCATGCTTGATAATCAAACTCAAGAATAAGGTTAAACCTGAAAAGGAAACATTCTCATGATCAAAAATGATGCCAGGAAGTTGTCGCTAGAAGTCACCAAAAAAATGATTGTCTTTTAAGGTTAGCATAATACATGTGTCAAGAAAATTTATATATGCGAAAAGTGACATAATAAGTATTGATACATCCCTACATCCAAGTGATAAGAGGAAGAAATGGAAATGCATTTTTTCCTCTTATCACTTGGATGTAGGGGAGACAAAGTCAAAGACTAATAAATTATTATAGTAACTCTTTACTGAAATCTACTTTAGTTTTGAAAACGCGTACAACAGCCATAATTGGCAAATCTACGGCCATTAGCGGATTAACGATACTTTATTTAGAAATAAAGCTATTTAATGCAAATCAAGACTTAAAAATAAAATCGACAAAGAGCTTCCAATACAGAGCCGTCTTTTCTTGAAACATTAATATGTATGTACTACATACCGGCTAAGCTGTATGAGCCCGTAGACTTTTGTTACGTCGGGTAAGCCCGTACATATACATAGATTACAGGTGTTGAAAAACACTTGAGCTTTGTCTTAATATAAACATTATTAGTACGGTTGGGATATTGGTAGATCAGAAACTCTTTGGGTTTGTCTTCATGGTATCCTTTACTACACCAAATAAAGGGGGTAATCTATTCTTAGCCAGATACCACACATACTGGTTTAACATCCACAACGGTGAATCTTTATATTCAACATCATTCCTAGACACATTTACTTAAAACAATTTCAACCGCATACTCGTCTTTTATCGCCTCTACATTACGATGCAGACTGCAAACGAGTTAACATCCATTTAGTAACTTATAAGCATGGACACAACACTTCCACAACATGGAATGCATCAGTACGCAGTCTCGAACAGACGCAAATATGCTGTACAAGTACTAGTGCATTACAACGGTACACCTACGTCACTCATCCACGCATCCGTACCTATTGTAAACAATTTGCAGTGAATGCATTGGTCGTTTGCCGCCGCCACCGTGCCTCGTTCACGCGGGCAAGTCGACTTGACGAGAGTAGAATATAAAACTCATTACTAGAGGTGTTATGAATATTAAGTGAGTGGGTATTCTAGTGTCATGATTCCTGTAGGTGTGAATAGGCGGTATTGTCTCATAGAAAGGAAAGGAATAGTAATGAGGTTGTATGGTAAGTTGGTAATTAAAGACGAGTATTTTAACACGTTGATGGCATGTGTGGTCTAAATTATAAATCAAATTTTGGTGTTCATTGTTTAACCATAAAGGTATAGTCCATAATTATGTATATTCATTGCTTTATACAGCACTTCCTTCGTAAGATAAAGGCTTTAAAACAATAAATTGTAAATCGGTAGAAGCAAATAAATAGGAAAGTTAATTTCGATGTTCGACGCTTGTGGGCTTGCTCGTAAGTCGTAACCGATACCACGTTTTATTACCCATTGAATAGACACGCATCCGATACGATCTACACTCCTCTGAAACTAATAAGAATAAGATGCCAGTTATTTAACTGCTCTCGTAAAACAGATACACCGTCTGGCATGTATTTTAGTTTTCTATAATGGTCGATCACTATTGAGTTGTATGTTAATACGCGAGACGGGCGGTATTGTTAGCACAATTTGTAGATTTGTATTGTTATATTGTTATCTAGTATATCAATCGGTGTTAACTAATTGACAAACATCAAATAAAATATGATGTTACTGTGTATAACTATAGATATTGCACATATGCTTGTGATGTTGGCGTTATGGAAAGGATTTTTATTATTAAAACTAACAAATGGACCTTTGCTTTGCAGTGGGATACTTGCTTTTAGCTGGTATTTTTATTATAATGCAATTAGGGCTTTAATTTAAACTTAGGTATTATGTAGATCCTATTCTATCATACCGCACGAAGAGTACCGTAGTATAGTATGAAATTCATAGTTCAGACAGGTATATCATAAGGCTGCAATCATATTAGGTACCTTCATTATATCATCATAACATTTTCGACCATTAGACGTAAAATACCAAAATCATTACGAAGAAACCCCTGTAATAGTTTGCCGTAGATACCGTAATGCACATCACATGTCGAAACCATTAGCGGCTATGTAGCTCTGTCTGAATAGGCCTTTAGATGGGCCTTCAGATGTCAGGGATCACAAACCTTCTGGAAGCGGGCACGTGCGTGGGCGTACAACACTTAAAAGGAATGCGCAATATTTTGTATTTTTGGTTGTATTTTATGGACGACAGTAATTTAGTCGGTTACAAGTTCTTGTAGAATTGATTGTTAATAATCCGCAGATATTTGTCCAGAATATATTAGTGATCCTTTCATGAAATATTATACCACGATATTAAAGAAATAAATTGAAAAGGAATATGGAAACATATTCTAATATCAAGTAACATAATAACTAGCGTCTGTTCAACAAACCTGACAGCTCGCGTCTCGTACCTAACTACGTCATAAATATATTTTTATTATTTCTGTAAACCATCAAATGTAATGCGAAGTTATTTTCTAGTGTCTTCTCAACAAACAATACAAAGCTGACGGCCCACAGCTGCTTCGAGAGTTTCGAGACTAATGGACAAGTATGTTATTTTTCATTTGCGATATTTTTTTATTTTTCTGCTACCCCATAATTGAGTGAATGTTACCGACCTAAAAAAGCTTAAAATAATACATACAATATTACGTAATATATTTTCCTTGTTTGAGTGTTCCTTTTATGTTTTATCATCTGGCTCTATAGTCAATTGTTTTTACTAAACATAAGTTTTAGTTGACAACTTCGAAAAACTAGATCCTACCGTCATTATGTGTACGGTTCTTTTTACCCGACTGCGCCGGAAGGAGTTATTTTCATTTTGATTTCCGTTAATTAGGATTAGTGCTACTGGGATATATTAACTCTAATGCTAATTATTACTCTGGAGTTAATGTTTTAATTTATCACCAGTCACCACTTTCAATTATTTTTTTCCTCGTAGTAAATGTTGTGTCCTGTATGCTAAAGTAGCAGAGTATCAAATATCTGCGATTGCAATCAATGATGCCTACCAACTCTGTTCATAAGTTACACACGTAAGTACTCAATTTAAAACTACTACGTATTTAATATCCATTTCAAAATGCCATGGATTGTCGCTTCATTAGAAAATACATTTAAAACCAGAGATCATGGTCTTTAAACTCGTAAGTTCATGCCATATCTATTGCTTGTACGTCTGTGACACTATACAGCCGGCGGGCATCAGACGAGAAGCGTCATACACAAATAGGGGACATTATAATAGAACGATACGCGATTTGAAAGCTTACGGTCCATGACAATAGAGTCGATTTTCAGATCACATCTTGTATGAAAACAAATGATATGAGTGAGATTTTTAATGAAAGGTCATAGAAATATTTGATACCTCAAAGATGTTCCGGAGAAATGTCACGTCAGGAAACCCCGAAACCTCAGAATACAGAAGCCCAAAACTCATGATTGAGGGGAAGAGAGTACGCCAGAATCGTAACAAATGAAAATCTGTTATCTGGACCTAATTTTTTGGAAAATACATTATATGTATAATATAGAACAGCAGTGTTTTAATAAGTTTCAAACACGTGCTAATTCAAATACCTGCTCTAAATTAAATTAAAAAGCAACAATTTAAAAGATAAAAGGAGTAAGATAACATCACTCACCCCTAAGCTTTGTTCTCGGTAACTAGAAAGTGCGAAGTATTTTTTTAACTAGCTCCGTGGTACTTACAGTAAAAATTACACCCTTATTTACCGGAACATAGGTACTCATAATCATCATCAGCTGGAAGACGTCTACTGTTGGTCGGACGTTGCCATAATCCTCACGTTTGGCAAGCGGCTTGGGGATCGCAGTATTGGTGGTCAAGTAACCGAAGACGCTGCTGCCCATCTTCTAGTATTTCCCGTAGTCGCCTCCTACGACACCCACGGGACGAAATGGGTAGGTACTATTCTGGCAAGGCACTTTACGGGACATAATGAGTCCCAGTAATACATAACAAAAGGCTTACATGTATTATTGGGACTCACTAAAGACTATACAAAAATCGGTGCAACTCAAGATGTGACTACCGGATCAGATTTTAACGTCGCCAAACACAAAATTGGCATTATCGTCTCGTATGAATAATTCAAGTAAAATAATATAATCACAGTTCTAGTCCCTATTCTGTGCAACACAAAACGTCGCGAACATAAATAATGCAACTAGAGAGTGACGTCACACGCAGGGCCGTTTGTAAACGAGATCGCATTTGAATTGTTATGGTATGCTCAGTTTAGTTTGGCTATTACGACCGCTGTGATTTCAGAACGTAGAATCAAAGGATACGTCATCACCACACATTAGAGCGCATTTCAAAGCATCGGTTATCGGACGAGGTTTACAACAGAATATGCAAACAATTGAACATCAGGGATGACAGCTGATGATGCAACATGATGCACTGAAGACGGAATCTTGATGTCGTTTATGTTCGTGTTATCGCTAATAGTAAGATGACGCAACCTGGAACACGTTCAATTGTTCATGCGCAGTATGCGCACTCGTCACTTTGTATTAAGGTATTAAGGTTATGCCAAATACCTACATAAAAAAGAATGTATGTTTTACGGAATTCTTTAGTATTTTAATGTAAAAATAAAAAGGAATACTAATGAAAAGCTTCATGGTGGTAGAACAAGTCTGGTGCCATTTAACGGTCAGTATCAAAACTCTGACTTTTGGGGATTTTAAAAAGAAAAATACTGTCATGACATTAAGTAAATGAAACGAAAGTGATAGATCAAGAAATCAGGATCCTACCAAATGGAAACCTATCATAATGCCTATCATGCATGTCTCATCTATCTAATCATTTCATTTTCCCTAACTACAATAATGTAGGTACATTTGTACCTATGTGATCAAAAATAATTATTCACTTATAGGTACTTACTCTATGTTCATTTTGACCATACTCAAGTGACAAGTGAAGACTACTACTACGAGCATTTCCTCGATTCTATAGTCTGAGTTGTGATAGATTAGGAAGGAAAAGTTTCTCTCGACTAAAGTCTGAAGTTGAATTTCGGTAGAAATTAGTTTTGAATTAAATCCGAACGCAGTAATGAAAGAAAAATGTTCTCTCTATTTGTAATTCAAACCATTTTACTGGTTGAAAGAAGAATTTGTCAATTGTTTAGTTTCTCATTTATATACGGACAAGCCATTTCCCGTATTTGTTGTAAAATGTCTGAATGATTATAAAGGCTGTTAACTGTTTTGCTGTTAGACTGTAAGGGCTTTGCGTCAATACTAAAACCTAGCATACATATTTATTCCAACTTGTTATTCGCACTGTGTACCTACATAAACAATATCCTGTAATTGTCTTAACCTGATTTTGTATAGACATTGTACACACACAAGCAGGACGATGACAAGAATTTAAAGATCATCTACTATTTTGCTATTGAGCTATTTTACCGAACTATTGCGATTCTTTGTAACAGTCAGCATGTGCTCTAGAGAATAAAGGTGCTTGATTGAACTATAGCAAGCAAACATTGTCAGAAATAAGTATTTACACAGCTCATACATATTGATCTAATTTGGACCTCATTCTACGCATCTTGTGCAACTGCACTGACTGCACTGTACAGTTCTGCATTTCACTAATCTTGTCTCAACATAAAACACCGTCGCACAATATTATCGTATATAAGATCAATATACCAGCACTTGGCACCACAAACCAATTACATTTGTCACACGCGTCTTAACTTTGGAAAATTTACACCATATCGTAATTATGAATGTAACAGTGACCGTCTACGAATGCGGTCGGGATAATCATCGAAAATAAATTTCAATAACTATAGCGAGGGTTGTCAGTGTTGGGAACTCGGCCGCTTCATATTTATCACGTAACAGTGAATAGAGGCGTGTGAAGTGACAACCCTCGCCAACTAATATTAGTTTCTCGTTTCATTCAGTTGGCTGTAAATTTTACCAGTTTACTGTTTTGGCACAGGCGGCGACAAACTTATATTTGCCGCCTCGTGAATTAGTTCCCATTGTGTTTCACTTCACTACACACGACAGAGAAGAAACAAATCTAACGGTTGTTACTTTGTTGCTCTGTTCGTATGCAATTTTAGTATATGTGTGCTGCATTTCGTTGGTTACGATTCATCAAACAATATAAATCTGAATTGAGTTTGCGGTGATGGGTTATAAAATTGATAGAACGCAGGCTACGGGTTAAGCGTTCATTAAATATGTGACGAGTTTTCCTTTACTGTGTGGAACATTGCAGGCGCCACTACGTTGTTTACAATATAAACTCGATTTGCTAACTGTTTGAATCACAGCTTTATCACCTACACATGTATATCTTCGAGCTTGTATTCCTCATACTAATAATCCAACCTTCAAAAACTTCCAACTGTAGCAAAGACGAACGTAGGTACGAGTATTCTGGATTAGCACATAGAGTGGTCAATTTTCATCTCATAACTAAAAACTTTCGCAGGGGATGCCACAGTTGGTTACTCCATTAAATCATAACAATAGAACTAACTCATAATATCTCAAAAAAGCTCCATAATATACCTACGCTCCAAAAATAACCAACTACAATGATAAATGGAAATACAACACACACAAAAACGTCGAACATCGAAAATTATTTGCCGCGTCCGTAAGTCGGCCGCGAATTCACTTTTTACGATGTGATGTTACGAAAGGACATATTAAATGAAGATTCAATATGTTTGGGCGGGCTGGGGCTGGCTGCGACACCATTAGGAAGTGGTGGCACGGAAAACCCTCGGAATGTCGAGCCTTGTTTACGGGTTTACGCGACTTGCTCAGGTACTGACGTCAAATAGTGAGAAAGTAGTAGTAAGTACCTTTTCTTAAGAATTGTTTTTTCGGATGTTTTGTAGGATATTCCATAATGTTATCGACTTGGCCGAAAAGTTGTGTTACAACGTATTAATGCGTTGAAAGTTTTTTAAGTTGGTTTCGGGTTGTTTATTATTAGATTGGGCGGTTAGACTTATGTATAAAGATTGGTAAAACTGATAACGTATGCATTTTAGGGGTAAATATTTGATTATCTTCAAATAGCATCAGTGTGATAGTTCTAATGTCATTCAAATAGCTTTGTTCGCAATTTCATCGTTAGATTCGTAATTAAATAAAAACAGCACTGCAGTCACGCATCGATGTAAGTCAACAATTCATTTAGGTACGTATTTATTTTAGAAACTAACATACAACAAATTCGTCTAAATCAATAACATTCAAAATTCAAACACGGTTTACCCCGTTAAATCAATTTCAAATAGCCAGTATTTAGACCGAGTAATATTTCAAGTGTACTGGCGTGCGTAAACATAGCATTGGCACAGATTCCAATGAAATGAAAGGATATGCGCCGTGGAAAAGCTCTCGACCCGAGCTTGCTTCAGGTGGAAATATCTCAGCTTCGAAATCTTTTAGTCTGGATAGAGGCTGGAGGTAAACTTCAAGTGGCTATCGGGCACAAAAAGACGTTTGGCGTATAAAGGCATAATACGAATGTGATTGGCGACCCAATTGGCAAAGCGATTGGCTTCTTGCTGTTATGATGGTTCAGTCAGGTCTTTTCCAAGGTAATATTTATATGACTCATAGGTAGTTTAGTGTGTACTTGAACTGATATCATTACCCGTTCTGATGTTTACAATTCTTCTACGACGATGAAAGGATTAGGCAGCTATCTGTACAGTGGTTAAGCATGTGTACATGATAAATCCTGTTACTCTCACAGCTCTGAGCATAGGCTCTCCGTTCACAAGAAGCGCTCAACATCACGCTTACGCACTACGTCTTAAAAGTCCAGGGTGCGGCGTAGCCCTTTATAAACCATTTATTTTGCCACACACAATAAACACATAACATTACATATAATATGGGTACATAATATGACATGTGTGGCAAGGGATCCAGCTCTGTATTTGCTGTGCGAAGAGCACAGCACTGATTTTCAGCTGGTTCCATCATCATCATCAGCCGGAAGACGTCCACTGCTGGACAAAGGCCTCCCCCTTAGAACGCCATAATGAACGACAACTTGCCGTTTGCATCCACCGGTTGCCCGCAACTCTGACGATATCGTCGGTCCACCTGGTGGGAGGCCTGCCAACGCTGCGTCTTCCGGTTCGTGGTCGCCACTCGAGAACCATCTGGTTCCATACGAACAGCAAAATAAAATTTCGACGCGCACTTTATGAAAAAAAAAACAAAGTGCAATATAAAAATCAAAAAACAGGTTTCTTCAAATCTTTACTAGAAACCTCATGTTTGCTAAGAGACGGCTTACGATATGAATTGATACAAGACGGTAATCTTAAAAACACTTTGATTTAGCACTCGATCTATAACTTATAATATTTAACTTAACAATAGGTAATTGAAAAGTCCTAAAGAAATTACTGTCAACACCAGATTTTTTCATTATAAACCAGTTTAAGGTATATATAAACTTATTACTCTATATAATTAGTATCAGGAAAATACATCAAATACATATGCGAATATTCGCAAAACATACCATTATGTGTTTATCAATTCATATGCTCTAGTGCAAATAACATGTTGTCAAATATTTAATGAGTTAAAACTAGCAGTGCATAAAATAAGCTTACCACCCAATGACATCAATGGTTCGACGACTGCACTTCACTGTAATTTTTGGGCAAATGTTATATAATAATTCAATTGAATCGTTATTTGTTGTCTTTTGTTATAAACTAGTATAGAACAGAATATTATGTACTAACAGATCCCTTAGTGTGGGTTTAATGACCTCATTTGTCCATTAACAAAAGAATAACGCAAACAGGGGTCGACTTTATCAATATCCCACTTGCCATGTTTAAAATCTTCATCAATGAAATCACTCTTATGAATGTGACGATTTTTACTTCCAGTCAACAAGATGTGGCCGGTCGCAGTACCTATAGTATGTATTTGACATGAGGCTACTAACCTGACTTTTACATAAGATTTAACAAGGCTTCGGTCTACGAGTATACACAGAACTCGCCTTACTATGTTCTAATTGCACAGAGAGTTCGTAATCTAAGAAACAGTCGCCTATCAAAAAATAGACCGCATGTAGAGCCTCATACATTAGCCACTTACTGGCTAGACAATTTTACGAGTTGCCTAACGACATGGACATTCAACTTGCTATTCAAGTCATCAATTCAGTTAAGAAGCGTGTAACAGGAGTGTGTGAGCCAACTTTCTACTATCCTTGTATTGTGACACAAATCATTTTGCTCTAAATCACACATTGCAGTCAATTTAAAGTCATGTTCATTGTATTAGAAGTATGGATTATGACTTATATTCTCTCATTTTATAAGAATCTTTAACGTTTGCACATATTAAAATAACGTATAAAAATTATTATGATAGTCTGTTAGATTTACAAGGCATGCTTCATCGACAAACAGTGTAAACAATGTAACTTAACTGTAAAAAAATTATCAAGATCAATGCTACTTTGATCCACATTTTGATATTATAGTTTCTTATGACGTCTATTAAGCACGTACAATAAAGAATAGGTATTTGCTAGCCATGTTCAAATTAGATAACTTTTCTTTTATTTGTTTATATATCCAAGGTAAAAAGTATACCTACACGAAGTCTGAAACTCATGAATGAACTAACAAATCATAAACCAAGTATCAAAATCACACGCAGCACTACGTTAATACAAAATTATAACGTCAAAAAGTTATATTGAGGAAACTATAAAATCTGTAATCGTAAAAGCGGACTTGGGTGGCGGCCAATAGTCATGAAAAATAATTCGACATACAACGCGATGTTCAATGAATCTAGTTCAGAAGTTTTAGCGTTTATTACATTTCACAGGGCGACTTCCGACAGATATTGCATCATCTCTTCAGCTCCACCTCATGTAGTTGGGAATGCGTGGCCGCGTAAGTTCATATCGATAATCAATGAGGTCTATATGGAACTTGTTTAAAGAGGATTAGGTATATATTTTAAATACTTTTCGAATTCTGGATAATGTTATGTGAGTCATGTAAAGGCTAATATTATGTTATATTTCATGTTTAGAGGTAGGTACTAGGTACCTAATACCTATGCTATAGTAGCCAAGGAATAAAACATAGACCTGTACTTACTTAAGTACCTCTGGGCAAAGTTGAAAGTTAATATGGAAAAAGCACGAACCTTAATTTATACATTCATAATTAAGTAGGAATATCTTTTTATTATAAACTGTAACCATTAATCATATGACTTTTACTTTTTTTTTTCTAACAAACTAACTAACTGATAAGTTTATCATAACTTTATCGAAATCTCATCAATGTTTGAAACTTTTTAAGCGAAACATGGGCGAAAACTGACAAAACTAGGTATTTTTTCCTGCAACCAATAGATAGGAATGTATTTCATCAGATGGGTAGCAGGCTACCCATAGAAAAACAAAAAGGAGTACCAATTCATTCACTATAGACAAACGCATTCCACCGTGACAAAAATGGCCAATATTTCGGCGGACAATTCACCAAAACATTGCAGGCGGCTGAATTATTTCTCTTTGTAAGTCTTAATGACTATTAGCAGTTTCTCTAATAAAAGTAACAAAAGAGAAATAAATCCCTATCGTCGGGAGAGTGAGGCGTACTTGTGTTGAAATACTTCCATTGTCATGTTTTTCTTCATGTTTAGTCGGATGAAAGTTTGAAAGTAACAAGAGGTAGTCAGCGAGAAAATATTTCTTGTTCCGTTTTCCAATACCCACCGTCAAGAAATCGAAGTAGTTTTCGTCTTTTATAATAAAAATGTCCTGCTAAGCGAATTTTGATCACGGGGCCAATGACAACTGAGACTGGCCAACCAAGCAGGAGATACCTACCTATACTATACCTGCACAAAGTACACCAGGTATGCACGGCTGCATGCAAACTGTGGAAAAACGAAGGAAAAATGGAAGGTAAATCGACACAACCGGAGATATATTAGATGCAGGGCCAAAGGCTTTACATGCTCTCCGAGGCACGGATGGGTGTCCATGAGAGGAGACGGCCACCCATCCGAAGTCTGATCTCAGCTGGCACAGCTCAACCTTGCAGAACGACTGCTACAGCTATGTAGCTACAGACCTCTCATTCTGACGTACACTACAATAGCTACCTACATCGTTATAACAGTCCACTGCAGTGAACAGCCGTGGGGGAATATGGGCATAATCACTCTTGTGTAATATGTGTAAGTGTGTAATTGGCCAACGGGTTGCTAACTACCATCTTGACATGAACTCAGTCTTGACATGGGAAAATGATTGTAATGTTATAGTTTACCTTTTTGACTTTAAAAATGATTCAGTAGGTACACACTGGCGGAATACAGTTATTTTTCTTTTACATGTTCACGAAATGGTAATTATAAGCATTAATTTAAAATCGGAGCAACTTAATTGGCATCAAAAAATATCCGAACAATCATACAGCTATGTTAGGGCTGTCAAATATACCCGCAAAAGTTTCATGTTACAGATATTTAGGGGGAATTAATCATTCCGTTTGAACAATATTCAATTACATTCATGTCAATGATATATACGCATATGGATGTCAATGAGTTTTAATTGAATTTTATCATTTGATTTTGGTAACTGATGATCGGTACAGTTATTTAATTAATATCAATCATCATGTGGTTTATCTGAAACCTAATAGTTGGCAGTTTGTTAATATATCAATTTACATTTGATACTATTTAACCTCATTAATAATTGCAACATTGCCCAATGACCGTTAAAACATGACATTCATTAAAAAAATTAAAGCTCTTTCATTTCTAAGAAGCGGGTAACATTTCCTAGCTACACTGGTAACCTCCAACCTTAAAATAATTATGATACACAACAATGTATCATCATTATTAAGGAAAACAATGGTGGTAGCCCTACGTAACACAGTACCGGAGACAGGGGAGCGCACAAAACCGAATGCCTTAATTTAATATAAGTCAATTTGGGCCAATTTAATTCCGCGTCCATGCAGCCGCTTTACGACAGTACATCATAACTTCTATCTATCTCTTTCACACTTAGGGGAAAGCACATAAAGCCCTCGCATGTTTATCAGTTAACGTTGGTATCTAGTTAGTGACAAACATACTCAAATGTTACGTGATGTTATATCGAGTCGGTTGACGGCATCGATGCGGTACCGGTATGTAATTTTGTGGGAAATCAAAGTAAGTGAGTTTTTCGGAAAACTTTTTAAATTAAATACCCTGTGTTGAAGTACAGTAAGTATATTGCGGAAGCCTATGTCATGCATTTGAGTACAAGAGTAGAGACAACTAAGTGTTGATCTAAAGCCTGACTAGAGACGAAATCAGTGGCCTGTACGATCGCGGTGTTATCAGACATTTAACACTAAAAGTGTTGTTCGCCTTTGTATTCTCCGTGCTTCGGGAGGCACGTTAAGCCGTTGGTCCCGCGCCTGATCTCTCTCCGGCCTTGTCGGTCTACTGGCCCATCGGACTATTACAGTGAGGGAATAGGGAGTGCACCTGTGTTTGCGCGCATACTTGTGCACTATAATATATTCTGCGTAGTAGGCTAGTCTCAGATGAGGCAGGCCGCCGTGACCGTAGTTCGGTCAGGAGAACATTATTTGTATTCTAATTGCTGTCAAGATTTCCTCTGAGAATAATTCGATTTAGGATTTAGGATAGGTATAATACCTACTTATAACAATCGTTGTGAAATCAATGATTAGGTAAACAGTGTTTTTTTTTTTTCAATGTTATTCGCTGAATTTCAGTAAACGTTTTTAGAACGCTGAAAAAGGTCGTTTTGTTTTTGTCAGTTACGTGTAGAATAAAAATAACCTTTCATAAAATCATTAGCGCGATGCAAATCGCTAAAAGGTTATGCAGTGCTGGCAGTTTCGTTTTGTGTGGTATTTTATCAGCGTGACTTTACAGCATTAACTTAAGTGTATGGTGTGTGTCTACTTCCCACAGGGGCTCGTAGCTACGTGGCTATCTCGCAGATCAGTCGATTTGCGAGGTTAAGCTGTGCTCGCCGCGGTCAGTCATGTGATGGATGACCGTTTTCACATGTCGAGACCCCTCCGTGCCTTCAAAGGCACGTTAAGCCGTTGGTTCTGCGCCTGATCTCTCTCCGGTCGTGTTGGTCTACCGTCCCATCGGACTATGAGAGTGAGGGAATAGGGAGTGCACATGTGTTTGCGCGCATACATGTGCACTATAATATCTGAGATCGGCCGTCGTGAGCGAAATTCGGTCAGGAGAACAATACTTCCTACATGACACTGTTTCACAAATCGTCAGCAATAAATGTTAACAACCTAAGGCCTTTGCCCTGCAGTGGGACAATACAGGCTGAGAAAAAAAAAGAAAAAAAAAAATCTAGGGTTACATAGGTATGTATGTAGGTATTATTTCGGTAATTCAGAATTGAATAAAAGTGACCACGAAAATAAAATCATTTGGTAAAATATCCAGATATTACCTACTTTGCGGTTCAGTTGAATTATGACAGAAAACTTGTTAACCCAATTCCAACCGAGTTAATCTTAAATTACATCAACGTCATTGAGAAAAAACTTCAGGTTGCTCCGCGAATCATGCTAGGGACTAGGGTTTGACAAATAAGTAAGTATCAGATTTAGGCACCTACGTTATCGTTTTACTATAATAACTTTTGTGAGTGTTATCCATATTATTTACTTTATATTCAGGTTTTACTTACGTGTGTATTCGGGAATGCCCGACTAGTTTCGAGCTCTTATTCATGAGCTGGTTACGCGGCAGAGTCGGGCATTCTCAAATACTCACGTGAGTAAAACCGGCGTTATTATATACTTAGTAAATAATAGGCTATTGTATAATAGTTATTTTTCTTCAAAGAAGTGCTTGAGGTATGCGACATGGGTACCTACTGTACTACCATGTTACAATTTTAATATCAAAGGCACCACCATACTCATATTATGCCGATAAAGGTCAGAATCATATGTGATAGGTATATTGGCAATTTTATCATCAAACACAAAACCAATTAGTCTTGTCTAACAAAACAATTAAGAAATCACATCTTCGTAATTTCAAATGTCAAATCAGGTATTGAACCCGCAACCTTGTTCATAATATTAATTGTACAACGATATTTCAAAGAAACCTGGCATTTAGCAAAATAATAAACAAATCGTTTTTATTGCAATTAAATTCAACCTTAACATATTATATAGGTACACTGTGTCCCTAATAACTATTAAAAATTAACGTAACAATTTTTATTGTCTCTGAAAGTGTATAAACGATACTTACAATAATATTGTTTACATTCCTCCACTAAATTATAGCGCTGAATGGCCAATTGGTCGAACAATAAAAGTGTTTAGTAACATATTTAATGTGCGAATGATAAACCTTATTTATTAACAACATATTGTTTGAGACTCGTGGATTAGAGACGGATACATTCCGGGAAAAAATATACCTAGGATAATAAATAAAAGGACCCAAGTAGATACTTTAACAAAGTGTTGTGATCTGATAAAGGTGTTTTAAGGTCCCTTTTGGAATAGATTAGAATTTTTAAAATTTAAATAATGGTTTTTTAATTCTATCATTATTTATAAGTTTTTTTGCGTGAGACGGGTAGTCTACGCTTACCATAACTAGCTAGCATTGATAGCCGAGTGGTATGACCGTAGAACTGCCAAGTCAATAATTGCAAGTTCTAACCCCGGCACGTACCTATCAATACGAATTCATGTGCGTATTATAAATTAGATATTAGTTACTAAAAACCGTGAAGGAAAACATCGTGAGGAAACCGGCACACCTGAGAGATTTTTCAACGGTGTGGAAAGCCATGTCAGAGGCCTACAGGCTGTTTAAACTCAGACATCAGGTTGTTCATCAACCACACGTTAAGAAGAACCATAACTCAGTCAAAATTATTTGTTAACGCAGTAAAGGGTTCTACAGTTCCACGTAGAAAATTAAGATTGCTAATTTCCTTAGCTTACGCTTTAAAGTAGATACTAATATTACAAGTATTAATTTGAGCTCATAAGAAAGTTTACTCATATCCTGTAAATTACCGCGCGTGCCTCAAGTAGCAGTAATATCATAAGCCCGGTAAGTGGACCCGGTAATCTTACAGAGCTATTTAGTACAGAAGTGGCATCTTCTTGATATTAATTTCACTAAAGCAGTTTTTAAAGTAAATCTTATAAAACATAAACATAATAATTATGGTATTCCAGGAAGACGAAGACAGAGGTGTATAAGTTCACCCATATTTCGCCAGTAATGTGTTAGTTCCTAATGTAATTTGGGGCGAGCCCATTCCCATCAACCGGGGACAAATCCAGACCCTGTGCTAATACTAAGAATTATCGAATGTTACAACCCAATATAATTTTGACCGACCAAAAATTCGACTCCAAGACCTCTTGCTTAGTTGTTTTAGCGACCGCTAGACCAAAGAGATAGTCTAAAACTTAAAGATATCCCAATTGGATAACTATAAGTCGAGGGGCTCGTCACTACTACAGATAGACGAACAATTCAGTTGACATGCGCAGTGTACCAGCGCTCTCTGCGGCCATGACATGTGTGCACTTGTGCAATGTACCAGCGCTTTCTGCGGTCATTTCTATGACGGGTGACCGTGGACCACCCGTCGTGGCCCATCTGAGCCTTGGAGGGCAGGTTAAGTCGTTGGTCTTAAGCGTCTGATCTCATTCTTGATATCCTGTTCAAGTGTTCACTTCAATCTAATTCGCATGTCTTCTGTAATCGTGCATGAGAGGAAATAGAACATAATATTTTGAATAAAACGTGACCCACTTAAAACACTCAGTTATCGTTATTAATAATTATACAAATAAACTGCACTTCAAGTCTACAATTTGTATGTATTATGAATAAGATTTTATCGCTCGTAACTTCACCCACGCGCAAAAGTTTTAGTTTTCCGGGATGAATAGTCTTTTTGGGTTAATCCAGGACATTCACTAAGTGACATACACTAAATCTTACCTAATATGCACTGGAAAGTGGCAATGCTATAAGTATGTTGACTTAAAAAAGTTTATTTTGTCTAAATAGTTTTACTTATTGTCGTATTTTCATGCACAGTTAAAGGGTTACTTCTTTTAGTGATTTCTTTTTAAATCTGTAGCAAACGGAAAACCATAAATTATCATAAAAATATAATCATATTACTTTTACGTCAGGACCTACTTAAGTTTATCAACATTTCAATTGAAAAGAAAATAACATTTTGTATAAGTCTAACAAAATAATCTCTCATTTGCTTCAAATATTTATGAAATTTATCTAGTTCCGATGTTTGAACAGCTTTCAAAATGTTCATAGATTGTAATTTTCATAATATTATTATTGTCATTTAACACTAATTCTAGATCTTAAAAGGTAAATAAAAAGTTATTGAATACACCTACTCGTTATTATGTAAAGCACTAAAGTTTAGACATTAGAATTAACAAAGATTAAAGCTAAATGCAAATAGGTAGAATAACTAATATTAGATTTACGAATAGAATTCAGTTAGTTACGACAGTTAGTTCACGATCTAAACATAAAATGTACATTGTACATATAAACGACACTCTCTAGGAAGTGGTGCCCATAAGAAATAAAACTTATTGCCGCACTAAGATGTTTTTAATTTCCAACATGCCATTTAGCAAGAACGCAAGTACTATATTACAGTCCTAATAGTTGTTAAATAATTAACAAGTAAATGAATTCGCAACAAGTTAATAATGATAATTATCCGAAGCTTTTAGTCTGAGAATTTAAATACCGTGAGTGGCGAGATTCTTAGGAGGGAACGCAGAGGAACGTTCATATTTTTTAGTTAAGGAATAAGAGTAAGTGCGCGCTACAATTTTCACTTTATTGAAGGCCCAGAGAGACAGTAAGGATCTTGCAAACAAGTGGCTTAGTCTATCTTATAAAGTAGAGAAGAACTTTCTAGAACGTTAATAAAAACTTCGATCGTCAATTGCCGAGAGTGGAGATTACGGCAATATTTACCCAGGAGTTTCGAACGAAATACCTACTTGAGACGTTCATCTGCACTTTAAAAGATTAATAATGGAGTCCATGTCGAATATATGCTACTTGAATGAAATAATAGTATAACGTATTGGTATAAAATCTATGGCTAATGATGGGCTCAGACAGTTGGAGAATTCGAAATTAAATACACATAATATGTTCATCATCATCATCATTCATCATCAGCCAAAAGACGTCCACTGTTGGACAAAGGCCTCCACCTTAAATAGGGGGGGTTGCCATAATCCCCACGCTTGGCAAGCGGCTTGGAGATCGCAGTGTTGGTGGTCAAGATACAGAAGACGCTGCTGCCCATCTTCTGGTTTTTTCTCTTAGTCGCCTCTTACGACACCCACGGGAGGAAAGGGGGTGGTCAATTCTAGGCCGGATACCACACGGCACGTAATAATTATGTGTTCAGTATATATTATACGATATTTAGGTAGGTTATATAATTCTGAGTAGGTACACAAAACATTTACTTTGAAAGAAATGTGTCTTCAACTTTTTCTTTAAAAGTGCGGCGTCCGTCTGACCCGTAGACGTACGATCACGATGGATGAAGTGGATTCCAAATTCGCACTGCACGTATGGTAAAAAAACCATAATACCTACTGGAAGTGTGCCGAAGAGTACGTAAAAGTAGAGATGAACTAAATGTGACTTCAGTATGCTTAGCATAGCACTTGTCTGTATCAGCTATTATTGTTTAAATGATTAATGAACATTAGTTGTAGACAAAACATTAAGCAGCAAGTTTTGATTTATTGTTATGCGCTGACTGAAGATGCGTGTCTTGTCATCGAACGTGTTCATTGTAATTGACGTAGATACCTACTTCAAGTTTGATGTCACATTATAATTAGTTTGATCGTAACAATTCAAATCTCATTAATATTGTGATAGTCCAGCCATAATGTAATTTACCCAATATTTTAAATCTGTCATCAAATAATTTATAGAACATCACTTTATAATTAATCACTTTCATTTTAATTAAAATTTGATGAGTAATGACAAGTGTATACAGCGTTATAGTTTGTTATATGCCTGCATTCGTTTATTAGGGACTGTTGGTTATTCAAGTACGTAATAAGTGTGGGAAGGGAATAATTTGTAAAATTAAGTACTAACATTTCCTATTTTCGTAACTAGAGACAAATTCCTGATCAAGTTTTGCTGGATTTAGTAAAAACTCTGTAAACTAAAGTTTCAAAACATTGAGAAAACGTCACACAAACTTGTCAATTAAACTAACAACATAACTCATAATTTGCACATCACTATAAGATGAATAATAGTAAAACTCACTGCCACCATCAACACCCAACACGCAGCTCAATGCGCAACCAAATAAACTCCAGTGCCAACACAAGCAGCGATAATAGATTCTAAGCTACATAGCTTTTTTATATTTTAAAATAGAATACTCAGTCGGAGGGGTAAGGTAAAGACTCTCAGCTGATTGGCGATCTCATTAAAATCAGGAAGAAGCCAGCATCGTTTACCTCCCGTTATGGTACGTCCAAAGTGCTCTTTTCATCTTTTTTATTCCCTCGTTTTTAATGTAAAAATATACGTAACAAAAATATTTTTAGGTACTTTTTGGAATGAATTGACAACTTATTGTACCGACTTCAAAGTGTCATCTTGACATTGTTTTGTGTTTGTTCATTGTGGATGAGGAATATCATACATGTATATTATAATGAATACTATTAATTAATGTTGTTAAACCTACACTCAATCAACTTTAGACAAAAGAGGTAACATTGTACAAAAACAAGCTCGAAAATCAGGGGTTAATAACAGTTGGCAAGTTAATGACAGTCTCTAGCTCATACTGGTTCGAGTGACATTCGGTTGCATTGTTCTATTTTTAAACAAGCCAATAGTGAAACGTTGTACTTTTTTGAAGTATTATTAGTTTATTCATTTCACAAACCCCTTGTAATTTCGTGTAAAAGGACATGCAAAAACATTAATTTTATAATCAAAGTTTTTTTTAATATATGATATGTAAATTAATATATAAATATAAGTATTAAAGTTATATGAAAGTAATTACAGTAGAATATTGTCTCATACCCTATTTCCTTTAAACGTAATACTACTCACATCCTTATCCAACACTAAACAGAATACGACACTCCACCTGATGCCACGGCCCACGAAGTAGGAACTTTCTTTTTTGTTCATCGGGTAATTTCCCCAATTAGATGGTTGGATACGCCTTTCCGCGTCACTGGGCACAAAAATTACCACCCTTATGAATCTCGTAATACGTATTGTCCTAAGATCCGGGCATTCATTACTTAAGTACCAGGTAATTGCCCCTTTTGACGTCATTATTGGATTTCGTCAACTATAGTCAAGTTGTTACACGTGCCTCATATATTGAGCGGAATATTTTGGGGACGTGTGCAATCAATAATGAAATAGGATTTGTAATGAAAGATGTAAATGAAATAATTATGAAAGTGTCTTTATTGGTTTGTAGTGCTTTCTCGCTTCAAGGAAGTATCGGTTTGACAAAAAAGGCAAAAGATTTGACGTGAGATAATGAACCAGCGAGTGAAAAATACCTTAAAGAAGCAAAAGCCACAGCTAAAAGCTTAAGGGTATACAAATATATCTATAATAAAACACGATGCAGAATATTCACTAGTTTAAAAATAATACACTATTCATAATTTTATGTTACTACTTACTAGACGCTATAAACGCTTTCCGTGAGGGAGTTAGGCATTTAATTTTATAAATGCATAAATTGAAAATATTATGCAATCAAAATATACATCGAACTATCGACACGAAGAACCACTTATTCTAATATACAATTGTAAAGTGAATAGGAAGTAGAGGGGTGTTGGGTCGAGAGAGTAATGAAGATTGGCGGAAATGCTCCAACGATATTGGATCAGATTGGAAGACGTAAGAAGGAAAACTACAATGAATGGACAAGACAGATGGCCAGTTCATAGTTTACTTTGGCTATTCTTCGGAATTACCTCCACCTAATTCCTTGCGGAATTCCAATAACGAAGCATGTATTTAAATAACAGTGCGCGAAAACAAATAATATAATTTAACCACATAACATCAAGTAAAATGTTGACAACACCTGTCTCATTTGTTTACATGCACAAAAAGTTTCCGGGAATATATTTTATAAACTAGGTTAGTGTTAGACGTTCTTTCGAAATTCAAATTAAACGGCTTAGAACATCTGCTTTTTTAGAAGCTATAAAACAACGAATAATTTGCGACCTACACACAGTTTCAAATATATTTTAAAAGCGCAGTAATTATTCATGGTTGGTACTTAGTAATAAAATCGCAGTATTGAACTACATTTTAAATGAATTCGTTCCAGAACTATCGGAAGAAGGCACGCAACAGCTGTCTGGATATATTTTTATCTACCGAATAAAAATGTTGGGTGTTTTTCGGGTTTATAATAAGACTTGCATGCGACGAAATGACATAGGATTTATAGTTTCGTTCGATAGCGGTGTTGGGTGAAATAAATTAGGTGTGAGGGCTTCCGCGTAGTAGTGCAGTTTTACAGCCAGTGTTCCGTGCTAAGTGGACTGAGAATGTGTAGGTATTTGGTACCTACTTTATATAAGTACCTAACAAGTTTGCTGCAAGGATTCTGACTACATAAATGTCCTTGCTATGTTTTTTATACTTACAACTGAATACAGTATTTCATGTTTCATTGTCTAGCTTCAGCACACAATCACAAACACCTAGTACATGCGTTATAACTTTGATAACTTTATATAGATTACTGTACTAAGTATAACATATCATTTAATGAATACTTTTCTAGCATTTATCAATATTCATCAATCTACGTATGAAAATGAAACTTTTAATAAGTCCAGAAATTTTTAAAACCCAAAATTTCATTTTAAACTCCACTCTTCTCACTTTATTTTAAAAAAAGTCTTCACGGCAGTCATATAATCAGTACAACAAAATATAAAACATAATATACAAATACTGCTTAATTTCAGCGCTCGGATGAATCTGTCACTTTTTAAATTAACCATTTCAATCAAAACGTTCCTTAATATAAGCAGTCGCCCGTATAACGACCACATCATAATATTGTTTACCCGCCGCTTGTCAAACTCGATGGCAATATCGCCCCCCGATCTTTCCTCCAACTATGTATGTCAGTTGCTTTCTGGTGAACGTTTATGATTGGCTTGAACTTAACATTATTATAGTGAAAAGCTGTCAAATTATAGTATTGCCATAGAACGATAATCAGGAAAAACAGAAGTACCGTATAGGCGATATGCTAAAAGCTTAAAAATGTAGCCTAGGTTTTATCAAATATTTACGTTCGTGATCCAGCCTTAAATAGGCCACGCCTTCTTCTTAAAATTTAAAATTTGCCATCAGGGTGATAATGACTTTTAATTAGGCAAAACCGTCTATTAAGAGGCATCATAATTATGCTCAGTAATGGACACTTAAGGTCTAATACGAAAGCCTTATACAACAAACAGACTACATTTTGGATTCAATCTGTCTTAAGTAACTAGGCCGGCTGATTTAGGCCACATATTGCATAAGTAATTGAGCAAGTACTACAGTGGAACAAGTATGAATTGTTAACTTCCCCGAGATTGAGATGCCCTGACATTGTCAATTATACAATTAATGCCAAATGCGTACATGGTAATCAGATAAGGGATTGAAGTATAAATAGGAGCTTGATTTGGGCCGTGACAATGATACGATTAACAAATTGAATAATATGATTCCAGTACCTTGGAAACGGTAGTATGGATGGGACACCCAAATATATTGAAAGCTGTGTACAAGCAAGTTTTACTTTGATTCAGGTAAGTCTAACTATGATTATTTTTTGGTGATTAACAAAATTGGGGTCTAGAATGCGGCCTTGCAGAATGGAGCATTGCATTTTACAGCTAGGACAAAAATTTCGATAGAACATCATAGATACTTATTTTTAATCATAGTTTTATGGATGCGTAAATAAAACCGAATTGCCTGCAAACAAACGACTGTTTCATTCTCATCGTCATTGACGCATAAAAATAAAATATCGCTACGAAATAAAATTAATTTTCAAATCCTTCCTTACTCGTTATTATTTAGCACAGAAAGATATCTGTCTCAATATCAACTATAAATAATGGTGCTCTAGTTTCTCATTCAAACAAGATCACACTGAAATCTATTCAAAATGTTATTACGCATTTGTGAACATCTTTCAACTGATAAATTGTCTAAGAGCTTTAACCGCGCTTGGTTTACAGAAAAATCTCATATTTTCATTTCGAATCATAATTGAATTTTTATCCCAGCAATACGCATAAAGCTGGTGTCATTTATCATAATTGTAAGAATAAAGCAGTTAATTAAAATACAAATTACAAGATTTTTTATACTTAGGTAAGTATAGTATTCTGAAAGTTTCACGTTTTGATACACACGGTCTATAAACTGTATTACAGAATAAAATCAGTTCGACAACGATAATATCAATGGCCGGTCACTACCGATCTCTAATAATCAAATAAGAATTTATGAATTCAGAATCAGATACCGACTAATAATTTTTATTGCTCTAGCAACGGCAGCTTTTAGTACTACAAACATTAAAAAACACGCGTCCGACTAGTGTACTTAATGCGTGTCCATTACAGTGAGAACATTAAGAAAACAATCACAATTATAATTCAACAATAGTTATAGTGACGTTTACGTCAGTGATCAACGGATTTTAGATCTTTTGATCGAATGCCAGCGGCAAACCGCCGCCTGTCAGTATAATAGGTTACTGGGATATAAAAGTATTCTGTCGTGCTTGGTTTATTTTATCTTTTGGACTACTGTATGTTGGAATGTCAGAGTCACATAGATATCTAAAAATATATTTATGTCTTTGTGATTTTGTTCAGGGAAGAGTGCAGTGAAAATATTACATATGCTCTATGTAATTTTTTTGCTAAATTCTACTCTATAATATTCCGGCTATTCTGTGTTCTTAGTTTGTTTATAAAAAACTAGCAGTATGGCACAGCAATAGCTTGATCCGATTTATTCTAGAGTAAGTAGATTCGTTTTCGTTTTCAGTAGTCGGACCCTGAAGTCGACACTAAGTAGGAGTTCGCGTACCTACTCCACTCTTGGTATTTTTTATGAACACTTTATTAAACCTTTAAATATACAGTGATATATACTATACCTACGCGTAATAATTAATCAGTACATATATTTTACAATTTCATCGTAGAATCAAAATTAATGTCGCCCACACTTTATAATATCTTAATTAAAAACAAAATATTTCAAGAATTATTGGAATCGCTTGTTTAGCTCTGAATGAGAAACATGCGACGAAACTACGAAAGTCAAAATATCTCTGTCATCAACATATAAATCGTTTAAAATATCAGAACGATGTTAAGTGTATCTCTTATATTAGCTAAGAAATATCTTTACGAAACCACGCGACCATTCACTGCTCTTGCTGTTTATAAATCTGTTCGTTGTCTTATTTTATTATTTACGTAACGTATCTAACATAATATTATCTCCAAAATTACTCATGTGCGCACGTGGCTCTATAAACTATGTTGTACGAATAACATGTAGGTACAATTGAATACCATAATTAATTGTGACGCAAGTTTCGGCCGCCTTGGCGCTCCTAGAGGGATTTCGTGTTTTTGTTATTGAACACATACTAATATCAATCGTTATGGAATTGTTAACATTGGCACCAACTGATTCGTTCCCATACTTGTGCAAATTGACGCGATTTCGAACTCTATTTGATTCTAACTTTTTGCTTCAATTGCGCGCATTCAACAAATAGAATTTTGATTTATGTTTCCAACAATGTTTACAGTTCATTCAAATATTACACTAGAAATACACTTGTTAAACTAGTTACGTCTGCGACGAAATAATTTAATATTTTAGTTTTCCCGACGCCAATTTTCTGTGCACTGATGGACTGTTGCGAATATTTAGCATTTGCTAAACCACACTGAATTGCGAATACCAATTTAGTTAGACTATAGCTTTATTGCAGAAACCATGCCAAGTCGTAAAGATCGTAACAAGATGGAGTGCACAATAAATCGATGCCACGAGTGCTACTCGATAAACTTCTCGAGACATGCATTGGATGTTGACGCACGGAACCTTTGTTGGTCCAGTGCTGCAGGACAATACACAGGGATCTGCAGCAGTATATAATAAGCCATTACGATGTGTCTGTTACAGTCATTTCTTAATGTTGGCACGGTTCCTTCAGTGAGTTAAAGTCAACACTAACATCACTTACAGTGTCTAGAAGATATAATTCTTAGTTCAGAAAATAAAGCTAAAGCTCAGGTATCTTGTATAGAAAGTCAATAAGCTGTCCAACGAGGATGCAAATCAATTTAAGTTTGAAATGACTTCGATAGATTGAGTTGGACTGCAGTCATCGATTACAACTCCCGCCTGATTCGATATGTACTGGTTGATGCTATACCTTCTTAGGTATCATCTTAATAGATAGGTACTTGAAATGTGTTATTCAATTGAGTGCTGTAAAGGGCACGAAAAATGCTTCTTCAAATGACAATAGTGAAGGACGGGCGCCTCTGGGTTGCCAATCGTGTACGAAATATCTGATATTTCACATAGAATTTTCATCCACTCCATGACCTAAAACACATTTTTCTACTCGACAAAAAGAGAAAACGCCATACAAGGTCAAAAAATTTGGCAAAAATAGGTGGGCACATTAATTTTTGCAGTCAACAAATAGTCCTATACGAATTGAAAACTTTTATAAGTTAACAAAAACTGTTTTGCACGTACTGGACAGCTACTACACTCGTTCCATCACACAAGTTGATTGAACATGTGAATGCAATTAGGAACATCAAACGATAAATGAACGTGCAAACAGCTTTTAGAAAGACGATGGATAACGATGTCAACACGTGGACATGAGTTATATTCTAGGCTATGAATGACACTAGTGATTGCAGGTCATTGCTGGAATGACGAACGTGAGTGGCAAAAGCTTAGTATTAAAATCTTCTTCTCATCGAATAGTTGATGAACAACCTGGTATTAGAGTTTAAGCCGCCTGTAAACCTCTGACATGGCTTTACACACTGTTGAAAAATCGCTCAGGTGTTCCGGTTTCCTCACGATGTTCCATCACCGTTTTTATGCCGGGGTTTGAACTTGCGACCTCTGACTTGGCAGTCCAACGGTCACACCACTGCTTTTTTTATTAAAATTAGCAATGGCCAGAAGCAAGAAACTGAATCTATCAATCAGCTTAAAGGTTAACCGTATTTCGGAAGCTCAAGGTCCTAACAGAACTCTACAACAGACGTTAAGTTAACCCCGAATTGATATTAATAATTAAATAAAGCTTATTGGAGTATTTAAATAGCAACTTGCCACCATTCATTCATAGTGTATGAGTACGATATTCTGATGCCAAAAGCATTTATTTCCCAAGGGGCGGAGATCAGATATACTGGAACTGGTTTTACGTCTCAATATACTATCAAAACTGTTGCGGTTAGAAATAAATTACAATTATTAATAAGACAAATGCCAGTTTCAAGGAATGACACACTAACGTTTATTAGACCTAAAATTTGGTTATCCATATATGTATAAACTAGAGGTTGGTAATATTTACAACATCACTACACCAGTGTCTGGCTTCCCTGCCGTCAATTCTTGGCTAAAAACAAAACAGCATCAGTGATTTTCTATTCCTTATCGTCGTTTACCTAAATATTCATCTCACTGTTTGTCACGATCAAATAATAAGGGAACAACACGTTTACAAGCAAAACGAAAGTATTCCATTCATATTTTTGTTTTAGGTTTAACCCTAGACTGAATAACCCTGCTGTATGTAGGGGTTAGATTGGATTTTTTATTCGCTATCCTGTGAGCAGACTTTGCGGTAAGAAAATACGATAAGAAGTTTTTATGAGCTTTTGCGCTATAATAATTTATTGACTAGACTATTCTTGGGACATTGCGTGCATTAACTAACTTTGTAAATGTATGTGAATTTGTTTAATAATCTTAAATAGATTATATTTGTTTTTTTTTGTTGGTCTTGTGGTTGCTAGGCGCCACTTCGTCTTATCGTATGGTTGACGAATAACCTGAGGTCAGAGTTTAAGTCGCCCGTAGGCCTCTGGCATGTCTAGGCGCCGCCACTGAGCATGAAGACCTGGGTTCGAATCCCATGTCGGGCAGTGTTTTTTCAGTAGTGGTACTGTGTCTAGATTTGTGGCCTGTGCAAAAGGCTTGCCCCCTATTACACTGGGACCTATAAACTAACTGTCGAAATGAGGGTGTAAGGTTACAACTCTGCCTTCTCCTTCGGGGAACCCAGCGTGATGTGACTTTGAGGTTATTTTAAAAAAAATAAAACAGGCTGCCATTGTGAATATCACGCCTGTATTACCCGAACGGCTCAGCTGAATAACAATATTTGTCTAATCGTATCTGTTAGGTATTTTTCACCAGAATTGTGTGTCTAAGTAGACATTATTAAAAACAAACACAACTAATATACATAATACACGGTACGCGAATAAGGCATAAAATTTACTACCTACCTTTCATAAATGCTATATTAAATAGCCCACAGATTACTGCGTACTACGTGGTGGGCGGTAAGATATAATACCTACTGCAACCCACACATTATAAAATATAAATACGTTACTTTTTAAATAAAAGTATTTGTTAATGTATGAATAATAGTTCCCTGACAGGGAAATAGTCCCTGAAGTCCGTTAATCACATTTTTATTTAACACATCGTTTAAAAATTAACTAAGGTATTTCAATCTGATGTGTCATCTTAATTATTTTTAACAGCAGTGATATCCGAGCGTTATGACCATAGGACTGCCAAGTCAAAGGTCGCAAGATCAAACCCCGGCACGCACACCAATGTTTTTTCGAATTCATGTGCGTACTATAACTTAGTAATCAGTTGCTAAGGCGAAGGAAAACATCGTGAGGAAACCGATTGATGCACACCTCACACATTTTTCAACCGGTGTGTAAAGCCATGTCAGAGGCCTACAGGAGGCGGTTAGACTCTGACACCAGGTAGTTCATTAACCATGCGATAAAAAAAAGATCGAAACGTTTATATACTTTAACTTTCTTATATATTACACGAAATAATTCCGCTATTTTTTCTGTCATCCTCGTGTTCCTTGCGGGGTCACCAATGTAGAGATAAATATTACTTTATTTCGAGGCGTTACAGTTCACATACGTTTACATTCGAGTTGTACATTTGAACCTAAAATATATTTAATTTGATGACTGATTACCTAAGTTGTAGAGATATATCAGCACGAAAATAGAAAATTACCAAAATTAAACAATAATAATTATTACATTACATGACATTCAATTTCTTCTTTTTTCTATTATCGCTCAAAACTAAAATCCTGTAAAAAGGTTGTATACCTATGTATGTCATTTAAAATTATGAAATATTAACTATCACTACATGTACATACATTACATTTTGTCTTTGTTGTTCGCAAAACAAGTGAAAAGCGATAAGTTTTTGATAAACACTTATGCTACTTATTTTCAGATGTACCTAAAAGTAAAACTGTTTGTTTTGCAATATAAAGGATGGAAAATAAACATTTTATTCAAATTGTGCAAAAATTAAGGCATGACGAGAGACGTGAATACGCCCACACTTCTACACAATATCATACTTACTATTATGTTATTATTGTATACAAAATACACACAAGCGGGATAACACGCCTACACTTTTAAACAATGTTATATTAATACTATTATTATTATAAAATACCTAAGGTTTACCTACTTTTTATTAATATTTCTTTCGGGCATTTAGTAGACAATTTCGGAATATTGTTTGAAAATTGTAGTACACGAAATGCTTTTCCGGCTAAACTATGTTACAGATAACCGTATGAAAATTTATTTAAGTAAATCGTTGAGGAAGGAATGTTCCTTCAAGATTGCCGTGTGTTTGGTGGTCTAAAATGATACAACGCCATTCGACCCTTCTAGGAGTTAATAGTATACGGTAGCACGCGACTTCGCAGTATAATAATTATCGCCTTTATGCATAGTAGAAGGCGTTAATGGGTACTGGGTAGTATTAGAATACTTACGTACACTTTTTACCCCGTTAGAAACTAAATAACGCCACATGCAACAATCCTTATTATTTTGGAAACCTTCTATTACCAATTTTGCATAAACATAGGGAATACAGGGGGAAAATGGCTTTATTACTCAATAATAGAACAAGTTTAAGACTAAAATGTATGAGGCTTTTCTCATACAACAATATTTTGCTATACTTAGTGGACGTAAGTAGGTAGGTACGTATAAAATGATCTATTTGCAACAGCATTTCAAATCCAGTATCAATGACGACTTTAATAAAATCTTCTTTACAAATTCATATTACAAAAACCGAAGGAGATCCGATTCATTTGAATTTATTTAAAGAACAGACCGAATAGCTTTGAATTTGTAACTGATGAAAGAACATCGCCGTTAGCGGACCAGATTGTGATAAAAAGACTTTTTTAAATCCGCAAAGAAATCTTACAAGCAACAAAAGCAAGGAGGACTGCCAAGAAATCTCGTGCAGTCGGTGGAGCTAGGAGTAATCCTCTTAACAGTAGAGTGAATCGGGTTGCTTACAGTGTGTGACTGCTCCGCCCGGGTGTGGGGAATTAATAAGTAAGGTATAGTGGTGTACATTTAAAAAATCCTCGTTCGTACAGCACTAGGGCTTGAATCGCGTACTTTATTGCCTGGAGACATGAACGTTTTCCTTCGTAATTTTGCATTTTAATGCTTCTAGTTAAATTACAAAGTACCTTTTTAAAACTGTTTCCACTATAGCTAAAGGTGTAATTGTTATATATATCTATTTAGAAACAATATTCTCGGTACTACACTTGAGATAGATGTGTAGAATGGGTAAGGGAAGGAGAAGCATAAATGATAGGTACTGCCCGTACCCATTCTACACATCTATCTCAAGTCTAGTACAGGGTTCTTCGAGCTTCAACGTCGTGTATGCAATTCGCTAACGTCGTACAAAACGAAGACCGAGCCATGTATCCAGCCGAACCATCCTCATGTGTGAAGCTTAAGCAATATATTTCACGTCATGGCTTATTAATAACGTCTACAATACTATCCTAGCTATTACATTACATAATTTATAGCCCAAATCCTGCCATACTAGCGTTTCCTCTCCCTTGCTCGGATTAAAGTGTTTGGACCGCAACATGGGCAATAACTAATATTTCCTAGGTTTTCCTTATAAGAAACACATTTGGATTCCTAGTGCTGCGTGCAAGTATATTTATTATCATCGTACTGAAAGGGATAATATAGATAGTGTTCTTTTGGGTCAATATACAGAAGGAACTGAGTCCATTTTTACATTGAGGAAAGTCTTACTTAGTAGCTTAATTTTCTTGCGACCTGTAAAGATAGTCGAATAATTTCTGACAACAGCACAATTAGATACAAAATAAACAAGTTTATGATACTGCCTATTCTATGTACAAAATTCTTTTTAAATCTAAAACTTAGATGAAAGCTTCATTCTCAAAACTGTATTACTTTGCCAATATACCACAAAATTTTAAAAAGGGAACGAAATCCGTCGTCCAAAACAAGCCAAAGTTAAAAATACTTAAAGTAAACTCGTCTAACTCGGTAACAACTCTTTTACGGAACAGCAGTCAATATTGCGCAAGTATTTTTGTCGAGGAGTTGCGAGTGCGGCCGACAGGTCATCTAGAAACAAATCTCCAACTAGCTTCGAATCTAGTTTAGTGGAACGTTAATAGCTTAGATCTTAACTGTGGCAACAAAGGATTAATCTGTTTGATTTTATCTGTTGTTGAAGTAATACAGATGGGGCTTTATTTACTTAAGACTGTTTCTAAAAGCATTATCGTCGGACCGAGATATTTGCTATAATTATTGTCAAGTGTATTATACGTTTGATCATGTGTGTGTGGTTTAGTCCGTGGAAAGTAGACATATCTATAGATAAAAACAACAATAGCTAACGGCCTTAATCTTGACCCGGTTTAAATGATATTCAATAAAAAAGAAGTCTTTGAAATTTTCGTGATGATCACAAGGGAGCACGATGAAAAAGAAAACAATTTGTATAATAATCTGAGCACGTATCCGCCAGTCGTCCGGTCTAAATCTGAGGTCCAAAGATTGCTGAAACGTATTTGCATATTAAATTGATTTTAAAATCTGTTCGGAATCTGATAAGGGGCACGTACACACTGATTACACTAATTGCTTCTCGCAGCTGATTGCTTTCACGATAAGACTGTTTCTTGTAATAATGAGGTCGTTCCGGTTGTATTGTTTCAGTTGTAAGGTTGTCATTGAATCCTATTGTTTGCAATAATTGATGGAACTATTCTTTTAAATTTTTTTTTTTTACTTCTACTAATATCAGGTTTCAGATTGGTTTTGCTTTAGTGAAATTTTGAGTAAATGACCTACTCTTTAGAATTTCAGTTGTTATAATAATAATAGCAATAGTTAGTATAGAAAACAGAGCTTTCACAAAAAACCTTATGACGTCATGACACGCCTTAACGTGTCCCTGGCGATATTATTTATTTATTGCGATGTATCTTTATTAAAAATGACTGGAATCCCAAACCCTTTGAAAGATCAGAAGGCAATAAAAATATCCAGTCAGTCAAAACAAATTGGATATTATTATCAAACCACCGAAATTTAATTCTTGTGCGATACAAAACTCGTCAAAAGAATGTTTGGAAAAAATTTAAGCCTCCGAAAGTTAAATGGAAAAGTTTGCTACTCAAATTGACAGTGTCGCCGGCCGACCCGACCCGAACGAGGTTAATAAAATCGGTTTGTGACATGGAAGTAAAGTGTTATATCTCTATTACGACGATAATAAAATAACTTTATGATAAATTTTGTATCAGAAGCGGTAGAGCGTCTGTTTGCTCGGAAATATTTGTGGAGGCCGCCAAATCATTGTTTAGACGGCCAATAGCGAAATTTTAACCGCACTCGCGGACTATGGCAATTATTATGTGGTTGGCTATTAGTTAAAGGAAAACCATTCATTATTTTGAATGGACTTAATTTTTTTCTATTTAGGTCATTGGATTTTTTGGTCAGCAGGGAAATGTGGATTTATAGAATACTGATAACGGATTACACCTTTGTCTTTCCTCTCTCAGTGTACACGTAGTCTCTCGGAGTACGATAAAATATAGGTTTGTAATAATTAAAATCATTGTTTGTTGTATTTTTTTGTTAAACCAGAAACGCTTACACCTCGTATTTTGTAAAAAAATGTGCCTTCAGATAAATAAATTGCATACATTAATACGAAAAAATTACCTTTAAATCTGTATCTAAATAGTTAGGCAAAGGCATACATTTTGACTAGCAATAGTCATATTCGTAAAGCATTTATTTCACATAAACTACAAGAGAGCACTTCCTTTTCGTTGCACAGTTCCAAGCAACACTCTTATGAAGGACATACGACAAAAACTCTGTCCAATACTGACAGACAAAGCAGGTATGGAATATACGAAGAGAGTAATGAGAACAAATGAAGCAAAAGTCGTTTGTCAGGATGCTATGAAGTGGAAATCCATCATCCCTGTATTGAATATTGTGAAGGAGAATTCTAAAGGGAACTCTATCGGAGCACCTAAGCGTTTGTTTGTTATTTGGATTTTCCCCGGTAACAAGTAATAAAAAAGTCTTAATACTTGAGGCTGAGACGGCAAGTGAAAGTTAACCGGACTCGGCGAGCAATCAAGACTTTGAAAAATTAATCCCTTAATTAAAAATGAATTCTTAAACTCTTTGTTTGTAAACGGTTAGTCGGAGGATAGGAAATACAAATATTTTGTTTTGTACTGAGCTAATGATGGGAAGTGAGACAGGTTTAACCACTGGTAGATATGCCATGTGTGAAGTAAGGAAATAATTGGTAGGTTGATATTGTGTATATACAAAAAATATACAATTATATACATTAAACAACCCAATTTATGCAGGCATTGATTGACTGCTGCGCTGAGGGTAGGGCATTCGTATTCCGCACGGAACATATTATTTGTGCGATCCCTTGTGTACCTATATGTTTATGTCTGCAGAACGCAACCAACTTTAGCTAAAAAAACCTATTGTAAGCGTTTACATTGAAAAATAAAGTATACAATTAGAAGAACAATACTTAAGATTACCAACTGTATCCACTTCAAATACATTTTGAAGCCACTTCAAGTACGGTGGTCTAAGTAACTAAGTGGTATTTTTAGGTACACACCTAAAAACTGCTGCTGAAACAGGTGAAGCGAGATACATGTAAGATAAAATACATTTAAAAGCAACACTTAATACGTAACCGACAGCCAACACTTAAGGAATACTGAAAATATTATTAAAAAACAAAAACGTAACGAACTTCCCAACTTAGGGATAAACGCGCTAAGTGCCTTAAGCTGTTTGACTTTGCCAAACAGCTTGTTTCTTATCGCAGTAAACTAGAATCGAATAAATGATACAGCCCAAAACAAATGACGATCTGAAATCTCAAAATAATAATCACACATTTTCTGTTTATCCGCAGGTAAGCTTGCATCGTTAACGACACGTGCATAGAGCACGCACCTACATAATGGCGGGCAGAGATCGTGCATCATCCCAACAATGACAGCTCCAGATATAGACAGCTGCGATTGCCTCACTTGCCTTGCTGTGACGTGTAGTGAATAATTGGTTTGCACGCATAAATCATGTGCGAAAAACAATAATGTACAAACAGGCGACTAAAAGACAAGATTGAGTTACCGCCGTCATTTTAGCTTTAAATCTAACAGATGTGGCTGACATCTGGATTAGAGTCGGAATGTGCTTCTTTTGTTGTTTTATTGAAATGATGCCGGGTACTTAGATTTCAGCAGCGCATCATGCAGTGTAGACAGGCAGAAGTATCACATGCAAAGACGTACATCCTGAAACCTTAATAGTTTCTGCAATAAGAGTATGAGTTTTATGAAACACAGT
This sequence comes from Abrostola tripartita, assembly GCA_905340225.1. Classification (NCBI taxonomy): domain Eukaryota; kingdom Metazoa; phylum Arthropoda; class Insecta; order Lepidoptera; family Noctuidae; genus Abrostola; species Abrostola tripartita. The sequence continues at coordinate 4,756,204 of HG996492.1, read as the reverse complement.
TCATTTTGACACGTAACTATGAAATTTATCTAAAATATATTAAGGAGGCTCTATAATTCACTGTAGGTTACGTTATTGATAGAAATTCTAGGCTTCTATGGCACCCAAGGGAAAATAAGATCTATGCGAGCATGCTTACAGAAAATAGAAAGTAACTTAAATAATAAAATACCGTAGGTGTACGTACGTTAGGCTCGAGCAGTAAGTTCACACACGGTACTCCTGATTATGTTCAAGAAAGTTGCAAGTTTTAAGAATCTACTCAAATTAGTGTTGTTTAATGACCCATCCAGGCGATGCAGTAACAACTCGATGCTTCGCCGACACTTACAATGTTTCAAATTGGCTTGCGTGGCTTGAAACTCATTACCACTTTAAGGGCAACCAGTAAGGTGTAACTCAACTGAAAGCACGTGATGATAGGTTCATAACCCGTTTTCATTACACTAAAGACTATTACTTAGTTCATTTTCCACTTTGTAAAGTCTGTCTTTATAGAAGAAGTAGGCACTTTTTAAATTAATTAATACTTTCAGGAATACTTTTGCCCAAGCTGCGGGTCGAAGTAATATTAAAAAGAACGTGCACGTTAAAGTTTTTTAAACCAAGAAATAATTTTAAATGTACCTATGTGTGAAATTATAATATGCCTATTTGAAAATATATAAACAATTTGAACATTTAAAATATTTTATTTTTCTGCCTGGTGAAATAGGCAAATATGTAGGAATAGGATAGGCAATTTATAAGTACCTAAGGATATAGTACCTACCTAGCTCAAAGAAATTTTACCTACCAACAATTGAAGGTAGATATCATCGCAAATGCCAATCTCCCGCAGACAATCTTAATTTAGTTTTGCCTTAGGCTGTTTTACATAGTTAAATCGAAACCAATATTCGATTAATACTTCCAATTCCGACAAAGTATCCCGACACACTTAATGATAGCAAGAAAAAGACGCGATGTTTGCTACGTAAATTACTGGACGATCTCAACTTCCCAACGAAAAGCAACAGAGAAGAAATCGTCGGAAAAACCTATCAAAACTTGAGAAAATTCAATAAGGGCACTTGGAAAGTTTGTTAAGGGAAGTAGCGGGAATATTTTTATGAAAATAAAAAGAATCTCAATTTGTGTCGCCGGCAAAATAAAAATAACGCGCGAACCCTCAAGGCTTCACAGGAAGAATCGAGTTTGTCTGTCAACTTTGCTTGATGATGTCCGGTTAAAGATATTGCAACTCATTAACATCACTGAAAAGTTGCAGGCGTATTCCTAAAAAAACGCGTAACTTTGTGGGATTGCTTGTAACAATAGTAGGAATCGTCGCGGCAAGGGTGACCTATTAATGGATGTTGTAATGTCTCGTTTTATTGCTTGCCGTCTTAGAATCCACGCATATGTTGCATAATGTGTGTGCAGGATGACATCAGTAAGTCCTGCTTCACCAGAACAAGTATACCTACAACTTGTTTGCCATACATTTACTTATCTCATCGCGATTATAAATACCGATCTCAAATTTATTGCATCCGGCAGAACAATTAAACAGTTTTTGAAAAATCTACGTTTTCTCTTAGCAACTCCTTCACAACTATTACTGTCTTGGGTAAAATATGGAGTTTGCCAGGATCGTAGCAAATGAAAATCCGTGGTCTCTGCCTACCCCTCTGGGAAACAGTCGTAACTTTATATCTTTGCCTTCTCTGTAAGTGCAACATTAAAACAAGTCAGAAGTTGAAGAATGTTCCCAGAAACTAATTATAACATCACCGTGTCAGCTGATGTAAATAGTGTGAAATCTTCCGTCATCATGACCGCATATTTTTATATAATGGATCCAAGAAACGCATATGTATTCGAATTGTATATTTGCTTAGGCGTAAACTAGGTTTATAATATAAAATTAATAATCGGGAAACAAAAACAAACTGTGCATGTTGTGAGCTATTTCGCCGACACGATTATGATCTCAAATATTTCGCTCTAATAAATTTTAAGCTCTGCTGAATTTTGATAAGATTAACGAGCAATAATAAAATTTTATATTTCATTTTTGCATTATGTTGAGTCGATTTTCTCTGTATATCGATATGAAGGTGTTTTCTTTTTCCAGTAGCATCTTAATACATTTATTTTTATTTTGCCATTCAACCAAACCATTGGCTTATTTAGAAGTTCGCCTGTATTATGGGTGCGTTTACACAAATCTAATACGCACGAATACTTACACGGAACACGTGTCTGTAGGCCATAAAAATGCTGAAACAAATAAAATCGATCTTACAGCCAAAGGTGACAAGCATTATAAAGTTAATAATATTACCAGACTTGTCTTTTGGACACTAGTTACTCTACGAATATATTCTATATTCGTAATATGAATAGTATTCGATAAGTGTAACTTACCGATTTTATACCTTGGCTCTATTAACACTGTACAAAAAATTACCAACGCTTAAGCAGGCAATAAATAAAGATATCTAAAGATAGATAAAACAATTATCAAAATCAAGCTAAATATGTAGATATCTTATGCAGTGTTTAATAATTCTGTGCATATATCGCCAAACGGGGCAGATGTCTGTTCTGGTACATACATATCTTCCTGTCAGGTCCCAATTTCACACTCAATCGTCAGATCGATCTTGCCGTTGAGTGGGAAATTGGTACATTGGCAAGGCAGCTGAAAATCGAGACGTCTTCAGGTAAGCTGAGACAAATACTCCATACGCTCGTATCGGTTTAGAGTCGCACGTTTCCCAATTAATTACTTCATTCGGGCATCGTCTATGCAGTGTCTAGGCTATAAATAATAACTATGTTCCTACAAGCGATTTGTTTGTTTTGTGAATTATGTTAATGTTTTGTAATACAATCACATTTATTGTTACTGGATCTATAAGGAGATATTTAAGTCTGTAATAAAAGGTGCTAGTAAAAAGGAGGCAAGTTTAGTTTTTATTGGCAGGTGGAACTTTCCGCTACTTCTTTATGTCATGTAGGTACAGACAAGGGTAATTTATTTAGTTAAATCCATGAACATAAATCACCTTGTAAGCGTAAAACTCACATACAAAATTATAAATATATGAGTCTAAAAATAATTTAAAACGTTTTATAAAAAATGACGGAATAGACACCCAAACAACTTTTTACCGACGTATAAAAACCACAGGCATCGGGGACCGCAGTTACTTGCTCAATACACTTGGCAGCATTTATAACTTCAACAGACACAGTAACTAGCCGGCGACCCGCAAAGTTTTATAGTATATAACTTGTGTAACTTAGGTACTAAGTGCGTACCACTAAATCAAGAAACTTTCATAATAAAACAGAAGCGTTGTCTAGACTACATAACAAACGTTAGGGGACTATTTTCATAATCTCGCGACATAGTTCGGTAATTGATTGTGTATGTGATACTGTAACTTTCAGAGGTCGTTCTAGGGTTAATTAGTTAGAGCTTTACAGGCATGAGTCTGAGCTGCTTAGGGTTAGAATTGGGCCCAGAGGATGATACTTTTAAATTACTTGTATTTAAAATAATTTGGTCGATAAGCCTTATTTCCATTGGACATCCCATAGACCTTTCTTGTTGAGGACGGAGTGAGTATTATAGCGTATAACTATGGAAAGCCGACTTTGTAGATTTTTTTATTGATTTGTCGGTCTATCATTATATAATCAACTTTCGTTCAGAATTCCACAGTCTCATATAATTAATGGCTTTACTTACAGCTTAATTGGGCCGAAGGACAATCGACACTGGCTAGCGTACTTATTGATTGTACTCACCTGAAACAAACATCAATGATAAGTTAAAAAAAGTAGACGACACAATTATTAAACAAAACAATACACACTTCTCGAGATAATAAACAGTTTAACACAGATTCCCCCACAAACTCTTCAATGAACGATTACAAAAGGGGACACGCGACGCTTGTCGAGATTGGTGATTACAGAGTGATATTATCAATGGGACCTGCCCTACCCATAAGTATCTTCCATCTGCCCATTCACGCAAACAATTTCTTATTAGCCTTGCGACACCCGCAAAGGGGCTGGGGTAATTGTTAGTCAGGGGAATGATAAATGCAAGATGTAGGTACCTATATTTTTACTTCTTCTTTTTATCGTATGGTTGATGAACAACCTGGTGCCAGAGTTTAAACCGCCTGTAGGCCACTGACATGGCTTTACAAACCGTTGAAAAACCTCTCAGGAGTGCCGGTTACCTCACAATGTTTTCCTTCGACGTTTTAGGAACTGATAACTAATTTAAAATTTCCACATGATTTCGATAAGACATTGGTGCGTGCCGGGGTTTCAACTTGCGACTTTTAACGGCAGTCCAACGGTCATACCACTCGGTTAGTGATAGCAATTTATAAGTACAAATACTCGTATTACAATCGGATATTTGTTGCTTACCATAACAGCTGAAAGGATTTGTACAAAAAAGTATTGTATTATAAATTAACATGGGTATGTCTGATCCTACACAAAAACTTTCACGGCCACCAGGCATCAGAAGCTACAAAAATAGAACATCAAGATAATGTTGGAAAACCTGTAGGTAGGTATAAAACGACGTATCCTTATTTAGGTTATTGAAATTCATTAAAAGTTTTAATGAACCGTACAAGAGACTGCTTTTCTGCTTTGTTATTAAGCGGAGGATAATTTAAGTACTTTTAAACCTACGTATTAAGTATATTATGACAGTGTTTTCTTATGGGAATAAGCAGACAATTTACAATGGCTGGTGATTAAATTCTTATTATTTATGTGCGTTTAGCTTGCACGGCACTATTAAAAAGGCTTTTAATAACTGCATTTATGTTATACAAATAAAAAATAAGAAGTAGCTATAAATATGTAATTGCAATGCTGCTACTATCATGATGTACCAGGCAGGATGATCGTTAAATATTGTTCTAATTACAATCGTTATTATATTTTTTTTGGGTAACTAAGTTGACTAAAAATAATTTCTTCGTTGCCGAAACAAACGAGAACTAGAACAAGTAGGCCTTAAAATATAACCTTGAACAAAGCTTTGTGCCTAAAATTACCATTTACATAAATTAATCTCAGTCAAAAACTGTCGTACTAACATCTGGTTACATTATTATTTATATGTCATTCTTTTTATAGAACGAACACAGAAATAGTGTTGTGCCTAGTTATATCGACATAAACGAAAAACAACGCGTTGCTCACGGCGTGCCGAATCTGACGTACGGTCGTCCCCAACGCCATTAATCAAATCACGACTATGCGGTTTAATGGCAGACTAATTACAGTTTGCGCGCGAATCACCTACACATACCGTCGCAGTAATTACTGCATTAACTCGACTGCGGAAACGCTTAATACGGGATAATGCTGATTACATATCGCAATGCGGGTGCTAACCGAAAGTTTGCCCAGTTCGGCCGTCAATCAAACGTCGAACGCATCGTCATCCTATTGTGATGTCAGTGTGACCGCGTCATATAGCGTCACAGCTCCCAGACATTATCATTTAACCCGCATTTTTTGGTGTTCGACACATGAATATATGAATGATGTAATGCAATAGTTACGTACCTATTCGTTTGTGGAATATCGATAAATTCTTTACTATTGCCAGGTAAGAAGCGTCAATAAATTAAGTTAGAAAATTCTCAGTAGCCATCGTGGTTTTGTTCGTGCTCGGTAAATCGCAAAGGGTTCGTCACCTCGCAAAATAATTCGTAACAGGGAATACACGAGTATTTGGGATAGAAAATATAAGTTAATCCTAATAAACCCACGTACGCTTTTTAGTTCAAAATTCAGCTCTAAAACAAAAGTTCCTCATCATCAAAAAGACGACGTAATAATAATTAACTATCGAAATTTATCGACAAAAATACATCACTGGCCACAGTTGGCGAAATGGAATCTTATACTGTTCAGCGCTCCCTGTAGCCTCATAAACGGGGTGATAAAATGCTGCCACCCCACCTTAACGTTTACCTCTGAATGCCGTTTTATGGATATTTACTCACTATTCAGAAACATAATGAGCTTGAGGTTTCATATTTCTTGGGCCAGTTGATATTAATTCTTACTGAACCCGTATCGGCTAATAGGTGCCTGAATAATAAAACGTTCTGATTAAGCCGTGATATCGTTTTAATTCTTGTGATTAAAAATCTAGACATAATATTTGCATTGTTCTAGTGATGTTTCTCACATGAACCATATGATGAACATACTCTCTGGCCAATAAACTATCATAAAACAATACTAATAAACGCACTTTGGCATTCATAAAAGAAATAGAATGACGAGATTTCAATGTTCGCTCCAAATCGATTTCCTTAGATGTTTTCCAACGTATTCAATATAGGATTCGTCAACAGCCGGAAGACGTCCACTGTTGGACAAAGGCCTCCCCCTTTTAGAAGGGGGGGGGCATAATCCCTACGCTTAGCAAGCGGCTTGGGTGTTCGCAGTGTTAGTGGTCAAGTTACAGAAGACGCTGCTGCCCATCTTTTGGATTTTCCCTTAGTCGCCCCTTACGACACCCACTACGGGAGGAAAGGGGGTGGTCAATCCTAGGCCGGATACCACACGGCACAATATAGGATTGGATTGCGATCGATAAAACAATACCTGCTATGACTTCGTGCGTGAGAACAGCAATCATTACAATTCTCGATATGAGAGTCGATTGGAAGGCCTGATTGACTTCAGACGGAGTAAGCACTAATAGAGATCGACTATTTTCACCGCACTTAACAAACATCGTTACCATAGCAACACTATTATAATGAAGGCACTAAACTAAAAAGTTCGGATATTATTTACTATTCTTCGGTTATACTCCCGTGTATTCGGGAATTTCCTTAATACTTTCAAAAACGAACGAAACCCTTATTCATGAACTCGTGACAGTAGGATCTTCTTCTTCTTATTGGTGAGATCGTGCGAGACACTCATAGTAAAAATAACGCATATGCAAAAATAATAATAAGGTGTAGAAATTAAAAGAAAGGGTTGGACACGTGGACATAGTTCCGACATACTCTATTTCTGGACCTTATACCTACGTAAGAACCTCGACCGAAAAGATTAAACATTGTACATCCAATAGAACATGATAACCCTAATCTAATAACCCAAATTGTTTAATAGCGAACATAACATTACACATGTGTACACAGTGGTTGGAGTTGGAAGCAGAAGTGTCGTAACGACATGTTCTCAGAAAGCCTTGATAACAATTGCTATATAATGCTTACGTGACCTATCTCATTACTGTTCCTATTAGACAATTCATACAAAGCACTTCATGTTATAATGTAGGTACCTATATTATATTCAAACATGCTCATAGTCTCAACAATTCTTATAGTTTTGTATTGCGATATGGCTATCTGGTGATTTGTTTTCATTGGTTGTTCCTACGCAGACCTTTATTATCTATAAATAATGACAAAGGAATATCTATTAATACTCCTAGGTCTACGAATTATTGATGTTAAATCCAAGCGGTATTAAAAACAAGACAGGCGTTTAGTGATTTTACGTTTAAAAAAATATCTATTGTGCCCATTGCAAACAATTTGAGACGATAGTGACGGTTCCAACAATTCCGTCTTTCTTTGAACAGTACTAAGTATTTTGTAGTATTTTTACTGAGAAGAAATCGACCTGTAAAAAGATAAGCGCTTCATGCATTGGTAGCCATGGTTGAATCTTAAACTACTTTGAAGTCAGTGAGGCTGCCAAAACGGCACACAGCGTCATGCCCCTCGTCTCAGTTATATGAATGAGTTACCTGTGTCATGTGAATGAGTTTACCAAACACATACATACATGTGCTGTAATGACGACTTTTTCTATACTTGTGTTTATTTGTTTGTCTGCCGTCGGTATTTACCTCGCTCCGCAAAAAGAGATACAAATAAATGTTAAGCAAACACGCTTCGGTTTGTGTGCTTTTCTTTGCCTCGAGGCTTTGAATAAGCTTTGGTCCTTATTTCATGTAGTTGCAAAGTTTTATTGAGATAAATACATATTAACTAAATGATCTGACAATTTTATAGACGTCGTTAGTCATAATGTTCTCCTGACCGAAATTCGGTCACGGCACAGCGGCCTATCAATCACAGCTGAGACTAGCCAACTACGCAGGAGATATTATTATAGTGCACAAGTTCCTATTCCCTCACTCTCATAGGTAGTCCAATGGGACGGTAGACTAACACGACCGGAGAGAAATCAGGCGCAGGACCAACGGCTTAACGTGCCTTCCGAAGCACGGAGGGGTTCGACATGTGAAAACGGTCACCTATCACAAGACTGATCGCCCGATCTGCGCAGTAGCCATGTAGCTACGAGCCCCTTAAAAAGTCGTTATTAATCGAAAGAATATTATGGATATGTTATGTACTGTGGTTGATTGCTCCTAACAACTGCATGTAACGCACACTCATAAATGTGTCTTAATAATGCATGACTGGCATTAGGTATCTATTCAGTTGCGCTTGCAACACACGTGATATGAAAGACACTATTTTGCATATCGTGCATACGTAGCAATGTATGCCTTGGCCTCTACATACTTACCTGATAAGAATATGTACCTATTTACATGTTGGCAAGGCAATTCAGGCTTTCCATAGTAGTACGTAAGTGAAAGAAGTGGTTTTTATCACGCCACACCTTTTATACCTACTGTGGGGGAAATCTTAATAGATGCGGTGCGAGTAGTCTCTAAGCAATGGTAGGTTGTAATTGTATTGTAATTGTCTGACGTGCCTAACTTAGGCTATCGACCCCGTTACGATGTACTGACAAGCAAATGTCTAGGTATGTATATAACGGCACAAGATACTTCTTCGTTATAAAATGATAAGTGTCGGCAACTCAACAGAATAGCTTTCTAGCAAAAAGTCATAAACCACGTTTCGTAGTCTATCCTCTAAGAGGCTCATGTCGAACATAGAATAGACACGCTATTGTCTCAGACGTATCTATTCGGAAGTACCTACTGGACAAGCCAAAGAACGTCACCAAACGCTGGCAATTTTAAACTTCATTTGTTTTGCGAGAAAAGAATATGAGTAGAAGAGAAGGTTCTGTTTAATCAATCGATTTTGAATTCTTATATGAAAAGCGATAAAAGTAAAAACTTATATTTACATACAAACTGTCTACTGCAACAGACATTTGTCGCGCCACCAATGCAATGTATTCAAAATAAGTTGAATGGTTTGTAAATAAGGGCTCCTATGTTTAACGTTATTTTAAATGGAGTTGTTATCTCGTATATATTAACCAATAAATTGAATTTAATTAAAACTTATGCTCGCCTACATAACATCTCAAAAACTTTCTTAACTAAACAATAAGTTTGTAATATTATACCAGGTAGTGTATAATAAATGAATTATAAATTACAACGCAAAATACTTATAAAACACATCGCAATCGTGTATCAATCAAACATTAACGTAAATTACCATGTTTCATATAAAAATACATAAGAGGTAACGGCAGTATTAACTTATCGAAATAACAAATCATGTTAGTTCTGTGTAGCAGTCACTCACAATTTAATATACAAAACCAAATCTAATATAATTTTCACGCGACACAAGATTATAATCAGCTTCAATCAAATATTAAACGGAAAGTGTTATTACGAGAAACATTTATAAAGGCTTGTAACGGATTGTAATAGTAGGGTTATAATACATTTATTACAGCGTATTTTAAACATTTCTACAAGCTTTTATGACTAAATAACCAACCCTTGCCTGGCCATGTTGCCTCACAAACATTGTAGCACATCCGCGCAAACATTGCAACACTCAGACTTAGGGCATATACCTATCTACACATAAACCGTCAATCACGAACATATTATAACGAATATATATTGGTCTTTAATCAACTATGCAGTAATCGTAAAACTTTCGATCTCTCGAAATACCTTTGGACGCTAGGCTAAGTGTATTCCAATGTTGGAACAAGCGTGTGGAGTTGGATTCGGATTGACATCGAGTAAAGGCTTCATCCGGATAGACCAGCAATCGAAATAACGGACACATACGCTCCGGATAACCCTCTCGGTTACCTTCGTTCATAGGTTAAAGACTCGAAGTAGGATTTGATTGATTTATGAAAAAGTATGAAAGACACATACGAATACGAAGTGAGTTTAGGTTGGTACTTAAGCTACTGTACTACATGATTTTGTAGGGAATTGTATAATATGTACGTATTGTACGATAAATAATTGAGTGTGATGAATGAATGATATGAAAAATCATATTCCTATCACTTTTATTGGTATTTTTCGAAATAATTCAAAATCGAGCTTCTGAACATCCTAAACTATTCTATGAACCAGACACAAATAACCGAGCTTAAACAATGTTAGTGTAAACTACACGGCAAATAACATAGGTATTTGAAAATAGGGCATCGTCGAATTGGGAACTAACAACTAAACAGATTTGTAGACTTACTACAAATTGAGATATTTCCAACTACATAATTATACTCGCAACCTACTTTGAATTTGAGTTTCCGTTACTTTAGAGAAGACCTAAATATGGAAGGGAAATAAAACGTGAGCTGCTTCTGCTAAGTGTCGTATTTGGTCTACCCGACACTTTGAACATTGAGAATTAGCACAAAGCCAGTACAAAGAAGCAGTCGTCATCACTTAGATATTAGTTCAGGTAACTACGCCCGACTAGCGAATCTCAAGACGATAAGCTAATTCCCACAACCGAACATTTAGAAAAAAAATCAGTTGATACAATCAGTAGGCGCGTTCTTTACTTCATGAGACTAAGCTACAGTCTATAGCAAAATGTTCTGTCTACACCATCGGGGAATCGAACCGTAATAACAATAATAAAAAGCAAGCGGCTCAAAGGCTTAGATACGTTAACGCGCAAAAATACAGTGAAATGGTAACACGCTCGTTTATTTTTCCATCGCAATGAATTTGAGCGGATTGGATATCTGCAACTAATTGGTTTGTTAGTAATAGATCCTAGATAGTATCGCGAAGGGGATTGTGCAGTTGAAGGTAATTCAATAAAACAATTGCATAAGATTGAGCAGTGAGCGCCCTTGCATACAAATTCAAACAGATTTAGTTTGGAATTGATTCGTTTTATGTTGCTTCGTTTGTAAGTTTTAGCAGGTTGTTATATTTTAGAAACAGAATAAAGGTCTTTTTACACGACTGCCCAAAAATAAGGAGTGTAATGTTTTCAGGGTTCATGTATGTAAGTTTCTTTATTCCTCCATAACTTCTGAATGCCTGAACCGATTTTGATGTATGGAGTGTTGTTAGAATCCTTACACTATCGCGAGTAACATAGGCTATAAAAAAATGAAACAAATAAAAAAAATAACTAAAAAAATTAACACATTAACTCGACTGCCATGACAAAATGCGCAGTCGGGGGACCGTTCTGTGGAACACTGTCTTATCTAAGAGGTACCCAGACTGCGATGGAATTTGTTTTTCACTTTTTATTTCGCTTTTTGTCATGGAAGTCGTTTTTTTTAATTTTTTTTTTTTTTTGAACGTAAAAGTCCTCAGTGGGTGAGTGATTAAATTAGATGAATTCTGGTCCCTGTATTAAGAGCCTGCACTTATATTCTGTAGGTATGTTCCAAAAGAAACTTAATTTAAGTATTCTGTTTTGTTAGTAATTTATTTTTATTTAGTTTTAGTCTGTAACTAAACTAAGAGATCCATCGCCAATTTTATGAAATGTAAAAATTGAGATTGTAAATAAATCTATCTTATCTCCAGAAACAATGCATTTTAATACTGTAAGCTGATTAACTTTTTACTATCAATTTGAAAGAAACCAACATTTTTACTTTAACCAAGCATGTGAAAACCCTTTATAACTTCCCACGTTATCAGAAAAAGTTTCCTTCTACATAGTGAAGTAAAAAGTTATTTATGTCCGTTTCCGTAACGTAAACTTTAATGTAGGTAAAGTATCATGGTCAGTTGTCCACCGAAGATTAAGTGCGGAACTAAACTATGCATGCAAACATATATAACATATAATAATAAACATATAACTTAGGCAGTTACGCACTGAAAAGACAGGAATAAAACTGCACAGTTTTTTTTTGTTATGATTCTAATAAGTCAGGTTCAGTTGAAGGCTCGATCGGTGCAGTCCACAGTGGCTGAGTGATTAGACTGCTGTGCTAAGGGTTGCAGGTTATATTCTAGCACAAAACATTTACTTTTGTGATCCATATTTTTTTTTATTTAATTAAAACTCACTTGGGAACTGTGTAAAAAATACGTTCAATTGAGTGTATGTTAGGTACCTACCTACTTATGTTTGATAAAGTTTAACTAAAGTTTTAGTCACTATTCTTTGTTTACAAAAAAGGTAATTAAATAATCACATTTAGGTATCTACTTATTTTAAATTCAGATGCTTACTTAAATACCTAAATAAAAATAAATAAAACTGCTAGCCCAGCAAAGCTCAACCAATCGATTAACTTATTACCGCTGCAATATGAACAACTACTCGCCTAGCCAGTCACAAACTGACGAAATAATAAACTTGCTTTAAAGTCCATCAAAATTGATAGGAAATTAGTATGACGGGCCATCGTGTCGGGAGCTGCCAACGTGCTCATTGCACAATCAATGTTTGGGTATAGTGGAAATTAATAAATTTTACAGGCTAGCTACTTCACAAGCGAATTAGTCTGAGCTAAACAGGTGGACGAAGCTCCTATTATGCTAATAGCTCGTATAACGCATGCACCAGTAAACACACATCATTAAGCTCATGCATAATACAATGCTGGCGCAACTATTTTTTGTTTGTGCTCACTATGCATTTAGGATGCGAGAGAAAATTAAAAAGTTATTATGATTTTCCATATTCGAAAATAGTTGCTCGTCTATTTTACCAGACGGGACGTTATTTTTTATTTATTGTTTAGCTTAGATATCGGTTCATATATTTATTGTGTTGTATTTTATTTTTAATTAAGCTCGGCGTACGGTAGATTATTAAGTAAGGAAGTAGAGAGAGATGGTAAACAAGACGTCAACTAGTTAGTACACTATCAAGATCCAAAGATTTATTTTTAAGAACTGTGTCATAGTACCAGCTTGCTAATTGTATGGTCAGACAAACAACTTATTGTAAAATATCGAAATATAAAAAAAAATCCTTTGATTTAGATTTGTTATAGAACACTAAATGTATGGGCCGTTTTGTTTTTTAATCTGGGTTAATCCAATCACAAATATTAAAAACACACCACGATATTTTAGTTTTTAATGAGATGAGGAAGCTTTAAGTAATACTTTTGCATAATAACATTAGTCAAATCAAGATTTAACAAACTTAACACACTAATAGGCAAATAGACCAGTCATTTATCATTTAATAATTTATGACCGAGAAGTAACGTGTCAAAGGATTTTATAACATCTGTAATCATATTTATATTTTTTGACGCCACAGGAAACGCTAATTGGGAAGAATAATTAATATATAATTTTTGTATGAATTTCAAAATGTATTAGGTAGGTATTATAGACACATTTAAAACTTGTTTTAAAAATAATACCTATGCATATTCAATTTGTGTTAATTATAATTTAACCTTATGCATTAAAAAACGCTACATAATTAATCTGCTTATATGGCGTCAAACCTACTCTTAATCATATAATCCGTGTAGCATGCACTGTTGAACACTGGCTGCATCCAACGGCTGCTCTGCCACCAGGTTTCAATAGGTAGCAGGTACGTATCGTTACCAGTAAACAGGCTACCAACTACATCGTCAGGAAAATCACATAGCTACGTCAAAAATCTCTCGAGTTTATCAAACAAGTGCACGATAAAGGAACAGCGATTTCGACCGGCGACGGCGACAGAAAACAATCGCGAGTTAGTACTTCATGCACATTTTGCTTGCACGCCGCGCGATAACTACCGGCATATCGAACTGCGTTTTATAAACAATTTTAATCGACGATTGTTCCGCCTCTTGGTTACCACTTGCGTCAACCCATTGTTCAGACCGCAGATCAAGGAACTTTTATTTACAACTGGTTCTCGTACATCGCTCGCATTGTTCACAGATTGAAAGTCCCACTCGGAAACTGGCACGGAATGTATCAATGTCAGCGGATAAACGGCAGCGGACAATCGTAGTAGAGTCGGGATTTCAGCGCGAAATGAAACTTCGCAGAATACTTAAGTGAAAAGAAAAAAACAGTAAGAATAGTTTGGTGTCAGATGCAACGACGGCGGTTCGTGGTACGAGTCTGTTTGAAACTTTGGATGCTACTGGAGACTGGCTCGGCTATTGTCCCTGAGTTCCACGACTTTTATTAAAACTAAAGCTCTATCTATATAAATCCATTACTGAAAATAACTTTTTATGACGAGAAATTTCTCACGGTTGTATCTATCGCAATGACGATTAGAAGAGCTTTGGACAAAATTATATGCAACAATCGTCTGATATGGTAAATAAACAATAACTATTAAAAAATAACTAAAACTAAAATAAATTTCAAGCAGAAAAAATATATTTTTTTTAAATTAAATAATCGAAAGTATACCAATCTCATTCTAAGGCACAAAGCTTTCAGGTTCATTTAACTTAAAATCCTGAATGATAATTAAATACAAAGGAGCTTCCACATCTTTAACGGGATACATGTTTAACTAAAACTTATTATAAAAATTCTATAAACGCGTCTTACATAAATAATAAACAAGTATCCTCCGACAGAACCATAAGTACGTGACATCGAAACGGAACTAACTCGATGAAACTTCCCAACGTATTAGAGCTCGGTTTAGAAGGGCATCCCCAAAAGTCGATATGACATTCCGCATCGATAAGTCGGTAACGTGGGAAGCGTTAAACGTTTAGGACCCCACACTGTTTATTGAAATTTGGGTCATGCTACTTCCAGGATTCGGTCTGGAATCGTTTATGACGATCGAGTAGAGTTTATTTTTATTTAAAATACGGTGGCAGCGCTCAATGCTGTGTGAAGTGAGATTTATAGCGGTTGTGAAACAGTTGCGTTTTGCAGGCGGACTTGTGTACTCTATATGCATGATGGCACTCTGCAGTCGTGGAGAATCTTAATTGTACTCCATTGAGAGATTCCAGAGCGCGTCTTTATTTTTGAAAAGAGGGAGACTTGTTGCTCGCGCACGTACGTGTGAAGGTTGACCGTGATTCACGTGTTGCGCTGCACATTCGTTGGGCAAGACTTTGTTGGCAGTGCTTTTGTTCTATTTACACGAGTACTCAGTACTGGAAGCCGGGCTAAACATTTGCATTGTGCGGTTCCGGCTGCACAAATAATTTGAGCGCTCCGCGTAAAACATTATCCATTGGATCTCGGAATCAATAAACGTTCGAGACATCGTCGACATGTGTCGTAAAGTAGGACATTTATGACACCCAATAATCGTAAATAGCAAGAGCAATATTTCCGATACCCCATAATAATGAGTATTATTACTCCGTTAACCCACGGGTACTGTTTACGCGTGCGGGCGGAAGATTCGCATTTTCGCAATGAACTTGTTATTTGAACGGCTCTCAATCGTTATTTAGACGTCTCGGAGGAGTTCCCCATTGACCCGCGGCGCCAGGTACCCTTGAGCTCGTCTTACAAAAGGGCCACAAGTCACTCCGTCCCTTGAACGTGACCTCTCTACAGGGTCTCATCAACTTCAAAGGTAATATGTCCTGGGACTGCAGAAAACAATTTACATGCGGACGTCCTGTTACGCATCGTACATCTTTAATCAGTTAGTTTCCCAATAGTTATGTATAAAGCGAGTTTTGACATGTATTCTAAGTAAATTCAAAATCGAATGAACCTGTCGAACTGCATGCCTTTCCGACCTTTTCGTTGGCTCCTAGACGCTGAACCTTCTTTATTTAAAAAAATATATTTATGAACAAATAAAATCTTGAATTCCACTATTCAAAAATCTTATTACCATATTTACCGCATTAACAGCACGTTATGTACCTACAGTTTAAACCGTACTTTTCTATTAAAAATACAAAGGAAAGCACTCCGTCTGCAATTTACAGTTCCTTCATAGCATTAAATATAAAACAAGTCTTAGTGTCAATGACTGACGTACCCTCGACAGCTATGACCCCTTCATCTTCATCTACAAACATTATACTCCTACAAACCTGTGCATACTAAACAAGCTTAACAAAACGTAAAATAATCCTTACCTACACAATAATAAAGCACAGTTTCGAATGCGAGACATATGCATAATTTAAGCCTTTATGAGCATACGTTCAATTAAAGGACTGTCTTCGAATGTAGCACGATATTGAATGGAGATGGATCCGTTAAATTGAACATGTTATCGAATATTAGCATATCAGATGAACAGTAAACACGTCACTGGCTGTAAACAATTGAACAAAGATGTGAATCCTAATGTGTAGTAGTCTGACAATGATCATGAGTGTGCGGAGGAAGGTGTTTCTACTACAAGGGGGTAAGGAAGGTGAAGCGGGTGGTAAGCGCGGCCGGCAGCAGCGTTAGCGGTTGATCTCGCGCAAACTTCGATATCGCGATTCAGGATGACTGAATGTCTTTTACAAATGGTTTCTACCAACCGATGTGCATAACTGGGGCGTTAGATTAATACATTACATCGCTTTAGGTTAGTTAATATAACCTGATAGCGGTAAAACTGATCGTTGAAGTTTACAGTATGATACAGTTTACTGATGAACTATAAAGGGCTATTTTTAGTGGTGGCGTTTATTTTACTTAGAAATATAAATAAAAACCAGCCAGTACAATAGACAGATTTTCTGACTGTTGAACCTTCATAGTACCGTATCTTCACAATAAAATACCGCCCACGTTTGTGGACAATGAAAAGATATTTCGTAATAGCCGCACACACGAGACCGCTCGTATATTCAATTCGTGTTTTTATGAAGACTAAGTTCAAACGAAAGTTGTCAACTGATGTATTAATAGAACTTGTGCTTTAACCTAGATACAGACTTGAAGGTACTATCTTTTACACATTTTGATGTTTAATGCATACTTGTGTCATGGTTCCAAAATATAATTGGTACGAAGAATAGGTAGGTAATAAGTACTGCCAAGAAATGCCAAAGATTACAAATTGATTACAAATTAAGAAAATAAGTAAACGTTTCGTATAGAACTACTTTAGGATATCTTATAACCGTTAAAGCGTTTGCTATAAACGTGACTATTAACGTGAAGCTTAATAAAACTTAATTATAAAGATCATTAATTCTATTACCGTCTGAAAACACGGGACTTTCGAGCGATTTAATTTATCAAGAAAGTTCTATTGTTGGATCAAATTCTGAAATGAATGACAATTTTTATGTATGTACGTAACAACGCTTAATTAAAAAGAATATTGTAGTTTTTATTTTTAATATGTAGGTAGGTAGCTCTTTATTAAGAAACAAGTGAATTCATGACATTGATAAGTTTGTGGGAACAAAATCTTTTCAATTAGCACGTTCACTGGTAGGTACACTATTTTATTGTACAAAGTACCTACTCTAGTATTTTCCGAAGAAACTCTTATTTTACATCTAACTGTGTTTTATGACTGCGTGCATAACACATGTTTAAAAAAATTTGAAGTGCACCATTTTTATTTTTCTAGAAGCATATGAAAATGAAAAATATTTTTATATTACTGTTATCGCGAGACAAATGTAAAACTTAAATATTTTGCTCCACTGACAAAGGACTCTATCTAGTAAATCAACAAAAAGAAGACCCAAGTTCATAGCTAGTTACCACTAACAGAACTGTTATGTGACGTCACTAGGTATCCAATCAGTTTAAGTAGATATTTTTTCATTACCTTCATTACGCTACATAAACCAGGTGGTCATAAAGCGGGGATGTTTGTTGCCTTTTAAGGAGACGCTCGATACTTGTAAAGGCACTCGTAAAATGGGTTATTATAATTATTATGGAATCTAAAGCTGTACAATGAGTACATACATAATCATCCTTCATGGGCGGGAAGAAAACGTGAAAAAAACGTAATAAAAAAGATAAAAAATCACGACTACCATGCAAAAATCGAGTTTAAAACGAAAAATCTAGTTCCATCGCAGTCGGGATACCTCTTAGATAAGGCAGTGTTCCACATCAAAATCGTTTCAGGCATTCAGAAGTTATGGTGGAATAAAGAAACTCACATACATACATACATGAACCCTGAATACATTACACTCGTTTTTTTGGGCAGTCGTGTAAAAGACTTCTTCTTCTTCTGTTTCCGCTGACGCAAGTAAAGCATTATTAATTCTAAAACGCATAAACAAATCATCGATACAGAAACGTAGATTTTTTTTGTGTTCATCTTCATCGGGCCAGGCCTATCCGTAACCAGGCATCCACCGCCTAGATTTTGATGTCATAGGAGTATTTTATACCAAGAGGAAGTCGAATCTATTAAAATAAGAATAATATTATAAAATATTATTATTTAGCTTTTTAGATACAAAAGAATTATTTGTCTAAAAATCTACTAATAGATTTGATTACAAAAAATATTATTAGGAATCAAATTTAATTTGTTCATACTATCAGCGTCGAACAGTTCGAACTTATGACATTAAACAGTAGCTGTGCGAACCTGCTAAATAGCTGCATATAAAACCTCACCTTGGCATAACCTTCACCGTTGACCCAACAATATTAATAACATATTATACTAATACTGTTTTGCCAATTATACAAGGTTACTTTGACACTGAATTATTTATACCAATTTATTGGCTCAAGGTATGTTGAGGACGAACACAAAAACAATGTTAAATCAGATCTTTATTCGATGTTGCAGAATAACAATTTATTGTTATTCAAAATTATTCAAATCCAACACGTATTTGCCTACCGTTTGGTAATAATATACCATATTCCAATCCAATTAGAGGACTGCTTTTAAAAATAAATTTCTATGCTCTATTCAAGTGGTGTATGATGTATCAAAAGTTTTTTTGTTTGACACACAGTGCAGTTAGTGTCACTTACCTTTTATGGTTGTACGAAGGAAAGAAAAAAGGGAACGAATATGGAAAGGAGAAGCATCTGTAGTAAGTCAAATTTAAAAAATTCTTAACTTTTGACTTTAAGTATTCCTTAGACTGCCACACAAGGACTTGCTGTGGTTAACCAATATACGCAATCTCTGAACGATCAACAATTCCATGAAGGTTCGATATTTTTAAAGCATCAGTAGTAGCTATAACTAGGAACTGCATAGCACACAAGTTATACGAGTGTTCTGACGGAAACGCCAATTTATGATGCTGGGGAACGATCAAACAATAGTTCCAATGATGATGCAGTTTCATAGCTTGCATTGGTATAGAAATATTTCTGTTTTTGCTTCTTACCAAAGTGTTCTTTACTTGCGACAAGCCAGGACTATAAAATTGTTTCTTAAAGTTAAAGTTGTCTTTCTTTATTAAATTAAAAGTTGGCGTTATTCCAATCGGCTGATATTGCCTTTGGTGATAGTTTTTAATAAGCCAACAGATTTAAAAACAAAAGAACGTATCAACATTGTTTACGTTGCTATGGATTTGGTAATAAGTAAGCAAGCACTTATTTCTTCAACAATGATTCGCAGATTTTATGATGTTATTAATAATCATCATGCTTACATCGCCAGTGTCTAAAACAATCTAAAAAATGGCAACATAAAACAAACAGTCCAACAATATCAAACGACCGAATGTTTCCAAAACAATGGTAATCATGATCCAAACGTGTTCGGAGACAAACGATACAATGACGAAGATTCTCTGTTGTTTAAAGTAACTGACTTTAATGTAGTTATAATAAAGCCGACGGTAATCAAGCTACTGCTTTGTCCTAGCTGTCAACTTATCTGATGTAAAACCAAACCTACTGGCCTACGCGACAGACAAATGCGGAGCGATACGAAGCGACTGATAATAAAAAATACTATTGAAAAATACTTGAATCGAATTTAGTGAAATTATAGGTACGTTTAGTTACAAATGTCCAACAGATGAAGATTAGGATAGTGGTACTTAATTTAAAAGAACATCTTACATATGTACATATAGACTAAATAAATTAGAAGGCAAAAATCTGCGCGTTAAAGTAGTCATAAAAAGGAAGTAAAAGTGATTATTTTTAAGTCAATCATACAAATTACGGACATAGCTCAATTAGCAGGCAAGTTTTCATTTTAGTACGCATAAGTAAAATAACGCCAGCCACAGTAAGTATTAAATTATCGCATTGCATCGCGCGGCGTCGAAGCAGCATTCCCGCTCACGTAGGACCATGGATAATTACGGCTGCTATCAATCACAAGACGACAAACTGAATATAATCGTTACGACGGTACACGAGTATATTAATGCGATACTTGCTAACAATGGGCTGAACAAACGATTGATAACGATGATCTAGTATCGATGGCTTAATTCTGTGGGTGGAACTTGATTGACGTACATATATCTAAATGTAGAACAAGTTTATTTTTGGCTTCTGTCGCACGACCGCCGTAGCGAGAAAATATAGATGTCTATTTATAGATGGATAAATACACTATAGAGTTAGGAACAATAGAGAGAAAGCGAAATAAAAGTGATGAATGGGCAGAAATGTACAGTTTTAAACCATTTTTTTCTACATTAGTACTTAGGTATGTATAAATAGGTGGAAATCGTACGGTAAAAAAATGGTAACTGTCAGTATATTAAATCTGACTATACCATTCGCTAGATACAACGTTCGCATGATTAATGACTTTGACGGGAAAAGCCATAAAAAATGACAGGGACGAACTCCGCAGTACTAATATTACACATATTTTAATATTTATTTATGATAGTAATGACATAGTTCTAACAGTTATTCTTGATCATTATGAGCACAAAAACTAACTGAGCAATTAGTATGTGTCAGTATTATGTTAATAGGTTCGTATTAATGATGGTATATTTGACATTAAATGTGGAATGCTTTTAATATTTTCATACGCAAGCCACTAATCTTGTTTCGATATACATCGCTGCGAATTTGTACATGTCGAGTGACATGATGTGTGTCAAAAATTGAGCAGCATGTTTTCCTTCAAGTGTCGTACTAGACACACTACCCCAAACACGAGATAGCGCCGACTGACATAATATAATTAAAACCGACGTTAGAGACTGGTCAAGATATTACGCTAGTTTTCTAGGCCACCCTCGACGGTGAAATTCGTTCGACCTACAAATTTTACGACATCTTCAATTCGATTAATCTTGATAAATTAATTGGTTACAAATCGATTTAAGTTCCATAAAGTGCATGAAGCATCTAAAACTTGGATAGGTCGTCAACTAAAACATGTTATATTGTTGTAAAACACGGTGTTCGCTTAAACGGACTTTGACTTTGATTTGGCAGTCAACTACTTTCTATTGAAACTGACATCTCATAATTGTACAGTATACGTCATGGATTGTCAGTGTACACAACACTGCTACCAGTTACTCTATCAATATAAACGTCCTAAAACAATTGAATGGGATGATAATAAATAATTTATGCGCCGACCGTAGTTACAAACCGTTTTGATTGAAACTAATAGCGTTCTATATTGGTAGCTCATTCAGATGGATCGGTCTATCAAGTCGTATGTAGCTCATAAGTTAGTGCTGTACATTTAGAACGCTACTTTAAAATTCCATAACCAACTTCGAAATGTTTCCTAATTCTATCTCTACCTCTCAAAATTATGCCCTGGAAGGTTAATATTTTGAATACGCCTCTGGCTTAAATACTTCCTCGTAATTTTTGGAATATCATCGCTTCATGCTTTGTTATTGAATTATGTCGTAGCGTAATTAAAATGGTTTAAAAAGAAAAATTTAAAAGGCCACAAAAAGTTACACGTTCTTGGGGAAATCGAGGTACTTTAAGAAGATAGGAAGAGTGTTAATTGGAACTTAATTAGCTAAAAATATTAATCAATAGATTTTGACTGATTATATATTTTGTTATTGTGAAAATTTATATACTTTTTCCGACTAGTCTCTCGCAGCTATCTCTAGGTTAGCTGTTGTCCTTTCGGCAAGACCTTACCTTTCGCTTCCAGCCAGGGTGTATTTACGATGTACAAATTCTTAGCAATTTGTAGAGTTAATGAACAATAGTTATTGATGACTATTCTGCTCGATCCTGTTGGAGCAACAGCTATAACCATCACCATACAAGTCGCACGCCGTTTATTGCTTCAGTACCCTGCCCCAATTGGTTTATATTAGTTGACGCACTATGGCAATATAGCCGTTACTCAGTGGGCATCGTGTGTTATTACTATAGGCAATAACCAATAACCATCAATAATTTATGTGGACTAACATCAAATGTATCAATTCTGCCGTGTATGGAATATTCCTAATAATATAGCTTGTTAGGAAATTCGCGGGAGTAGCCTAGGGTTAGGATTTATGCTAAACTAATGGCAGAAAGCTCGCTCCACTACATGCACCTTGTTATTTATTTAGAAGAATGTGGATGCTAAACTAAACTATAGTTCCCTACTATATTAATACGAAAGTTACTCTGTCTGTTCGTTACTTCATATTCAAAAAACATATTAATCAACATCATCAGCCGGAAGACGTCCACTGTTGAACAAAATCCTCCTCCTCTTAGAACGCCACAATGAAATAAAAACATATTACCCGTTATTAACCCTAGAAAAAGACTACTATTATTTCGGAAAAATTGCGGAGGACTTACAACCCAGACCCTCTGTCTGGGTGGTAAGTTCTCCGCAATTTTTTCCTTCCGCAAGGAACATCTCATAAAATTCCTTAAAATATACAGACACCACTGATACCAAACACCCTTGAAATAACTCTTGGTCTCTAACAAGTCATAAGAAGCCCACAGTGCTTCGCCCGTTGCACACTTGATGAATCTTTTGTATTTTAATTGAAAGTTAAGTACGCACCATTGTGCTTTAACTGGACAATGTTGGTCTGAAATTATGTCCTAAAATAGCCTCGTGGACACGGATACGATGGCCAGTTGACTGTTACCATAGCTACTGCAGACAAATAGCAGTTCATTAAATAATCACCGGTATGAAATATTTTTATTTTATAATGGTTTTGTACTGATGAAGTATATGCCTAAGCTGAGCGATTGTTGACTCAATTGGCGTACGGTTCACACTTAGTTTTCGCCATACATTCCTAGATCCCAACAAAATTCCTAGATTCCTAGAACCAATCGCTGTTCAAAGCACTTATGTATTTCTTGTTGATTTTGCAACATATCTATGTTATAAATTTATTAAACAAACAACTTTCATTCCTCTAAGGCGTAAATGCTCAATACATTACTTTATTGTGGCCGACAATGACAGGTTTATCCTATGGATATTAAGCTTTGGTATTCCCAGAGGTTATTCTCACAAACAGCAAAATTTCCTATTCAGGGAAAATATAAACGTTCAAGATGAAAATCGTCTGGCGTTTTCTTTTTAGCGATATAAATTGAGGTGGATATAAAAACAAAATGTAGGTTCACTAAAAGCTATCCGAGAGTTCGCTTCAAATTGGTTAGTTCCATTACAGCTAGATTTCAAAGAAATGCTATGACCTTACCATTGTTCTGTGCTGTTTTGACCGCATGACTTTCGGTACACAAGGCTGCCTTAAAACCTTTTGTTTACGATGTTTAACCAATGGCTACCTCAACTGATTTGCATGATGACTCGACGTTGTAAACTTCGTTTGTTCATTTTCCTTCTTTACCCGCGTAAATGGAATAAATTAAAATCATTATAATACAGGACTCATTACTGGGTGAGCGTAACGATTTTAAAAATTCTTTAGTCTTTGTGTAAAAATACAACCTTGTTTTGCTTCTCGACTCCATTTGGACAAAGAGACTGAAAGTATTTTGTAACAAAATATTGCTTGTAGGAAACCAGTGAGTTTGAGTTTTCATAGTAAATGCTTGAGGTACTTGTAATTCAGCCCACGTCACGCCCAGAGTGGGCGGTCTAGCAACAATAGTTGAAGGAATCGGGCCCGGTTAACACTTATTGGTCCACATGTTTCAATTGATTCTTTAGCTGCAGAACGTAATTTCGGCGGTAATGCTCTTTTGTGTGATTAAAGGAAAATTACCCAGATTATTATTATATAGATTATTTCTCGCATTCTACGTAACATTGAAGAGTTAAAACTTGAAGTGTTAATAGAATATTATTATAGCAGTTGGATTACTTTGCATTTCATGTTCATCTAAATGCAGGCTCGTTAATGGGTCGTTTATTACTTGGTATAATAACCAGCTCGTGTCGTTGTCTTATTATTCAGCACGACTTCAAAAAGTCGCAGCTTTAAAGCATTGATTCCGTATATTATTGTCCCAGAACAACAATAGTAGACGTTGATCGACAGACCAGTAGACGGCACAATGAACCGCAATCAAACTTGGTGAAACTCACTTCAACCGCTCACCTACTACCAACATTGTTTGAGGACATACATATATTTATGGTAAGCGTTTCTAGGCATTCCGCTTTACTATTTAAATAGATAGATTAAATATGCCTTATTTATAACTTTTAGGGAAAGTAACAGCTAAATAACTTATCATATAATACGTCAAAATAGATACACAGAGCCATTAATAAGTTTCCACAATAGAAAACCTTTACTCCTGACATAAGTAACCTTTCTTGGTAGTCGGGTAAAAATAACCCTTAATAAATGTAAAACAAAAATGTATTTTTACAGGCGCAAAATTTTACTGTTGTTCACGATTTATTAATTGATTTAAACTGTTTGATGTAGTTACTCAACCATATTATTTCACAATTTATGAATATAATAATAACCTTATGATGAATCATATCATCTTTAATTTAAAGGGTTCAATGGCGTTGAAGAGATATTTTGAGGACAATTTACTGGTGTCATAAAAAAAATTGGAGAAAATCTGTAAACTAGTTTTTAATTTAGATTAGAGGTTTTAATTCCTAGAAGCGTCTTGTATCTCAATTGCTTTTGCTGTCTTAAAATAATTATAAAGTATTTCGTTATGGCTCAGATTAAAATTAAGGTTACGTCAAAGATATTTTGGCTAAGAAACTGATTGTCTTATTACCTTACAGTAGCAAGACTTTGTCATAATTATAGGACCTATACCTCCTGAAGAAAGACTGGCTCCAGACCCTCCAGGCAGGCAGAATATTTTGACTAAAATGTAAGTACCTACTAATACGGTCAGGCAGAACTGTAATGAAACTTCACTTTACATTGAGTAGGCAAACGCCAACTCAAGCCTAGAACGATTACTACTCTATCACCGTTTGAAGATGGAATTGTAAACGTTTATCTCTGTGGACAGCGCTTCTAGGAAATAGGTTTTCCTAGTTAGCATGGCTAACGAGTTCTGATAACATCGTTTCAGAATTACACTGAAGGAGACTTGACCTCATCTCAGAAATTATTTCTGAGGATGTCCTAATGTAGATAGAGATGTATTTTCCAACAATTGGAATGTTAAATAAAAAGCACATTCATAGGTAAATAATGCGATTGAATAGTCGGATAAGGCCAGTTTTCGTTAATTAGAATTTATGTATCTAATATATCATATTAACGGTGGCTCAATTGAGCATTCAGCGAATAATCTGGCTGAACCATACACGGAAATCCATTAGCCAGATAAACAGATCAAGTCCAAAATAGTGCTGTCCAAAAATTCCATGAACAATTTCTCCGAAATATTTTATTAATAAAAAGATTCAAAATCCGAAATGTAAGTAATGGAACTCTTTTATGTATGTCAAGCGAACAATATTATTTGTCAGTGGGTTCCATTGGTAAGTAAACCAGGCGGAAAGACATTGTTAAAATTGTTGACCGGTCAAATATGTCAAGTATTGTATTATTGTTGTTCATTCGTTCGCTCTATTTATAGGGATTACTTTAGGATATCACGTGAATTGAGATGATGAATGACGTTTGCCTATTCAATTGAATAGCGGATGCCAGTTGATTTGAGGATTGCAGACTACAAAGTAGGTACTATTATTTACTATTTTGTAACCTAAGGCGTTTTAAAAATAGATGGTAAATGAATATTTGGTTGCTTATTTGGCGTTTCTAGAAATATTAAAGTTACCTATTATATATATATATAAAAATAATTATTATACATGGTCTTTAGCATTTTTCATGTTATAAATATTCAATATCTCGAGAAAAATCAAAGCAATAATAAACCTTTTATACAATTACCAGCACCGCGTCTATGGTAAAATGCGATATGAATACCTATAAAAATATACATAAATCACATTTCATAGCCCATAATTGCAATGCAGTAATTAAAACAGGCATCGAAACTACGCCAACTGGTAAAAAAATAAAATCGAACTGATGCTGGGATACGATCATTCACAAAAAAGCCCCTAAAAGCATAGACCACAAGTAATTAATCCAATGAACTCGCATAGACTAAAAGAACCGAATGTAAACGAATTCTGTTGCCGATTGCGATTGTAAAATGTAGTCCGTTCGAAGATAAATTTTCGCTGTCTGAAGCTCGACTTTATTTTATTAGTGCTGTTTCATTGTATTTGGATATGTAAGAAACACTTGCATGCACTTCTCTTTTATTGGAAAGAGGTTTATGGCTATAGAATTGGGTAGATAAAAGAACACAACAAACATTAATTAAGGAAAGATTATTACATTATAGCAGATGGGTAATGGATCTACTATGTAATAACTTTTCTACTGCAACATTAGTACTTCAATCGATCAATGATATGTCAAAAAGTATAGATACGTCATACGCTAACAAAATGTACAAGAAAAATGTTCCGAACTGCACTAGTCTTCTGTCAAATCGGACAACCATTATTGTGCTACCCAAGACTACAATTGTTTTTGAGTCTTCAAAATGAACGCGCTAGTAACATATCTGTACTTTATTTAAATATCATTGACCTACATACGAAAGATTTATTGAATATGTTAGAAGCATACTTTAATGTGCAAAGAAGGTAATACCACGTTATACACTTCGTTTGTTATTTTCATAATCGTATTCATAGCTTTCGCCGCCATGCATGTGAAGTACCTATGTATAGGTAATATTGCAAAAGCTCATGCAACTAACATTAATAACCTAATTGTGTTAGCAATTAAGTTAGTCTGTTTGTCTACTTTTTAACTTGCTTATTTAGGAATTTTTATAAACATATTATCTTAATGAAATTTTTAATAAACTTATCCTTTTTGTTTAAAAAAAACACAAACAAAGTCGCGGGCGAACTCAAGTCCTTAATACCTATAAACATTGTCAAATGCGATGAGATTCGATGTCTGTTGTTGAAGTACACCATAACGGTTGAACATAATTGGGATTTTTTTATCGGCGACCGAAAGGGTTGCCCGGATCGGTTTTTATCGGTTGCAATTAAGGGTTAGATTAAAATCTCGATCAAAAAGGTTAACCTGTATTAGATTATAAGCTACGTACAAACTGGGTCTAATAAGATTTATTTACTACAATTTACAATGTAAAAAACAATGGTCGATCGCTTTGTATTGAAATAATAGGCGGTCCTTCTGGTAAATCTTTAAATCGGTTAATCAAAAATGTGTATACGGTTACTGCGTATCGAATAAGGGTTATTCATATTGATTATAATACCAGCTGTAACTGATTCATCTTTTCCTTGAATAAACAATTGAATCAGGCGTTACTTTGCGGATATCCATAACATTGATAAACCGATAGTCTTTTGGTTTGGGTTTGCTTTGTTCTTGCGTCATATTTTGGCGGGTAAAAGGTGTCACTTTGATAACCTTCCCTGTTACCTGACATTAGAATTATAATATAACTATATCAATCATGTATTGTCATGTAACTTTTTTCGTTTACAGGGTTGAATCGAGCTTGCATATGAGCCGAAATTCAGCTCCTCAGCTGAGGTTCCGCGAAGTTTACTGATAGCCCGCGAAATCTCTAAGCGAAGAAGACCCAGATTAGAACGATACGGTTATTATAAATTGAATTATTAATCAAAACAGCTTAGCGATAAGTGGTTCCAAGTTAAATTAATCCTAAGCGTACTAGTGTTGTTGCTGTCTGGGGAGCACTTTACATACATGGTGCTACCCAGGCTCACTCTACCGGTCGTGTGCACTAGATTAATAAATTCATAGAGTTTAATGTTATGTGAATGCTGCATATGCTCGCTTATAAGTTTGTGTCAAGTATCTAAATTCTAAAATGTAGAAAATATTTGAAATAGTTCAGAACCTTGTTCGTGTAGTTCGTTTTGAGAACATAACGTTAACTTTAGTGGCAAGCAGTCATAAAAAATAAGTAGTTTTTAAGGTATAGGAACCTACATAGGTATGCTCATTGCTCATATACCTATTCATCTTCTAACGTTTGCTGTGCACAATAAAATAACAAAATATTTAATTAAGATTACAACAAAACAAGAAATATGAATGCTTCTGAGACTCTTCTAAAAGCAATAATAATTAGTATTCTCTGACGTTTGTTTGATCGTATGATTTCTAACAAAGAATAGGCGCACGCTTCTATCTATCCTATGAATTCCGCAAAAAGCGATTAAGGGGATTATGACAAGGGTCAACAGAAGCCGCGTATGGACTGTAATAAACATACTGAGTAGATCATCGAACATACGCGTGGTGAGATAGTAAACTATGCTTACAAGACCGTTTAGTGGAGTAGTGTTTACTCTAAGGCAGCGAGTAGTGGACGTTTCTGAGTAAGGCTGAGCTGTTCATAAAAAAACTTTGGTAAATTATAATATATTTTCTAATAAAAATGATAATTTAATTAAATGATATAATAATTTATATGATAAGTAATGTTCTCATTTGATGAAGATGTAACGATTTCCGATTTAATGATAAATACTCGTTTTTAATTCGGTCCATTGGTCCATGGTTAATGAAATTGATAGAATAAATACTAAAACGTACGTAATCTGTACCTACATGGAATTCACACATCAAAACTTTTATAACTATGTGAACTGCCCAAAGGTCATGGTCCGTCAATATTTGTGTCCTTTGTCATTAACATATTAGTACCTACCTACTCTATGACGTCATAGGCATACCAAATACTACTTCATCGTCTGCTAAGTTTATTTATGGAATTCTTTGTCGCAGCAATTCCTTTAGTGAAACTGTACTCCATTAGCAAAGCGCTGCCAAGAACGGAAACGATCGAGTGACATAACGGCGAGAAAAGCTGTGTTATCTACCTCCTGAGATTTTATCAGACGACGGAGAAGGAATTAAATACAAAGTCAAACGTTTTGTTTTGCTTCGGGTTTTATTTAAGAAAAATTTCTTGTTTTTTTTCAGCAAGTTTAACTTGAGTAAATAAAGTTTTGGAGCCAGGTGTCCTAGCATGAATTATGCCAATAAAGTATTCGTATCAAACTCGATAATAATTTATAAAAACCCACCAAATATCATAAAAAAATCCAGTAGTTGAGCCGTGAAAGCATTACAAACAGACGCTGAGTTTCTTTAGCTATAAGAACCAATTTAGAAGTGTATACTTAGTTCTACCTAATAACAGTAATAACCCACATGTCGATTTCAATAATAACAGAAGGCACCAAATCGACGGCGCCAATAAATATATATTGATCACGAGGAACAATTGTTTTACATTTCGTAGAACCACCAAATGATTTGACACTATTTATTCCTAGCATCCAGCAATAGAGTTTTATTAACTTAATATGCAAGAACATTCTGGAAGTCAACGCGACAAGCTGATAGTTGAGGCACGTTCAATTGGGCGCAATGAATTTGACCTCGGCCCATCGGGTCCAAGGAGTGTGGCTGATAAAGATACCCGTATGATCTAGTCACTAGATGCATTATCCAATACACGATTTGATAACTGATGCGCCAGGATGTCCCCGTTCTCATGAATGTTAGAGTACCTACTTTGATGTTTCAAACTTAAGTGTTAGGAAACAATAAAGCCTCCTGCAGGCGATTTTTTTGCACGATCGATAACATCGAAGAATATAGATCTATACATAATAATATCTACAGCCGACTTTACCCATTGCAAAATAGCTTAATTCCTAGCAAAGTAAATAGAGTCCACGGATCTCCATTGGCTTCACCCAGAAATATTTTGATTATATCAAAATTTACATGTATAATGTAAATTTTGATAAAATCAAAATATTTGTCTTTAAAAAAATGGAAATGTCAATGCCAATTTCATTGTAAGACATTTGAACAAAACGCCTCATAATTCTAACTGGTCTGAACTTTATATGGGAAACTAGTACCTATTTGAAACATTAGCATTAATTTATATGTATAAGCTTGCAACTTATAGGCAGGAATTGCTCCAAAACTGCTTCAGACTCTTGAATATTTGCCTACATAAAGGATTCGAATGAGACCCTAAGGACGGCAGATGTTACGGTAGAGGAACTAGTAACTTGGGAGCCTTTTTCACGTAACGTCAAGATTAGAAGGTAAGATTAATAGATAGAGAGATGAAAGGACACACTGTATTATCTTTTTATACAAATCCAACAAAATAGACTTACGTGGTTCGGGTAAAATACAAAAAAACGTTTTTATGTCATTCATGTTTATTCTCTGCTATTTAACCCTTTGAGCGCCACGGTCTTGTATACGCCACAACTCTATCAGGAGACAATATCAAATCGTAACATTTGTGTAATGTAATAACAAACGATAATCATAATAAATGTTACGATAAGATATTGTCTTCTAATAAATTCGTGGCACGAAAACGCTTGTCTTCCATACACGACTGGCGCTCAAAACATACATATTTAAAGTGTATATAAAACATAATCAGTAACGATTGGACACGGGTGTAAACATAAAAGCCATGTCAAGAGGAGCTTGGTTACTTAATTCTTTTGTAGCAGCCTTTGAGGACTCACTCTACACAAGTACGACTTTGACAATTTTATACGACGTCGGCTTTTAAAGACACTTGAAACTACCTATGTATTTGTACGAGAAGGACATTTTCGTTCAGTTTTTCACTATCAATGAGACGTTTGGCATTGTTAAATTTTTAAGGAACGAAGAATGTTAACTTTTATAGTAAGAAAATTGCATGAATAAATAGTCAAAACTGGCATATTTGAATCATTTTTCATTCCGAATACGGTTCCCTTAACCGCGTATGATGTATGACCCAGAGGTCGTCATGTGACATCCGGCAAAAGGCACGTCTTCCAACTAGAGAATTATTTGGAAGGGTCGCTCCCACTTTCCGCACCGTTTACTGTTCTTCAATTATGTGATTTTCTTAAAGTGGTCAGCCCCTTTTTACCCTTCGGAACATTTGACACGCTTGAATTTATTGATAACTTGCGAAAAATACTGATTTGACTGGCGCTGTTCGGTTTGGCATCAATGTTATTTTGAAATAAATGGTATTTTATTAAATAAATGAAGTTCTAGAATACTTCATGTGATTAGACCGAAAAATTATAATAAGATAAATAATTAACTTTGAAAACTTATGCAGCCAAGAATGACGATTGGACCAATTTATGAATTGTAGTCCAAACGAAAGTATCGGTTACAATAAAACATTAACACATCATTCTTGTTTCCTATAAATATGTCTATCCTAATTTTTTTTTTGTTTTTTTTTATGTGGTCGATATACGACCACATAACACAACAAAAGCAAACAAAACAGACCCATCTTATATCATTATTTCTGTACCGAGCACTCAGTTTGTGGGTATTTCCGCAACTGTTACTTTTGACTTAAAATTTTCCGCATCAATGAGCTTCTCCATATTAGGTATCTATTTTAGGATTAGTGACCCGAGGTTGACTTAGGCTCCTCACTTCGACCCCGGTTTTACTTGTAATGAATCAATATATTTACATTGGCTCGACCTTCGCTTACAAGGACTCAGTTTACTTTTTACGTCGTAACTCTTATTTATTTGTGTAGTTTAGTACAATTGATTTCCTTCTGTGCCTGTAATTATCGCCCGAGCAAACCCAGAAAGTAGTAACAGTAAGATAAAAACAATGCCGTATATTATGACATTTCATAAAAGTAGAGCATCATGCAAAAATTGGTAAGAATTTTATGTGAGTCTCTGAAAATGAATACATTACCTACTATCACTACTTTTAAATTACATTCTAAAATCTTTTGGAGATAAAGATATCACTCGGTGCAATAAGGATGTAGTTGTCTAACAATTGCTAATCCTCTCAATACGTGATCAATTGAACAATTGTCTTCTCCCATCCTCCCAGATATCTCTTGGTGTCGTGTCGCGTATTTGTCGCAACTTATCTTTATTACGTTACGCTCTCGTAACAGTACTTTAATGCAATTAGGAAGTTGTAAACAAATAATTATTTTAGCACGCATCTAAGAAGTAGAGATTAAGGATTACCTGTATGAATATAGCTAGGTAGGTGTCTATAGTAATGTTTTGTTATTATTATACATAGGTACTTATATTAAAGAAAAAGATTCTAATCAATCACTCTTTTACATCAAAATGTATCATGTATCTACCTGAATATCTACAACGGAAGTTTCTATAGCCAACCGATTTGTTTATAAAAGACACCCAAATCACATTGTGAGATCCCTTTCAACCCAATAATACGTCGACCTCATCACTAGGTAACATGTCAAACTGGCATATAAAAATACGTGAATACAACAAGATAAATCATCCCCTTTATACATTTCAAAAGATACGTCTACTCTGTAAGCGTTTTATAAATGCCCATAAAATTCAATTCGGACAAGCTTATTAGGGTTTTAACATCAAAGATAGTTGCGAATGAGCCACAAAGCGAGATAATGAAAAGGGCCAGTCGTTAGACGACGGAACCCTAAACAGAGCAATGGGCCGCGATATGAAGAATGTGCCCGTCCACACAAACTTTCCCTCGTTACAATCTACCCCCGCTAATGACGACGGCTAAACCTTTTTGCGCGATACTTGGCCATTCGTCTTACAACCAGCGACATGTGCAGACGATTCTACATGCCGTCCGCCGTCACTCCACGAGATAAATGAATGGACTTTTAATTACCTCACACCTAATAAGGTCGACAAGGTCAGTTTTACGTTGAGGTCGTGAGCCAAATATAATGTTCAGCAGGTTCCTAAAATAAAGTTCGCTCAATAGTTTCGGAACATTGTAGACGCCACAAATAGTAGGTAACCCGTCAAAACAAATTATTGACCTTTCGATTACGACACTATTTGGCCCGCCATTTGCGAGCTTTCCTTCACAATCAAAAATTTAAATGAGTTTCCTCGTTTCACGAGAAAGCGTATTTTTTTCTTCTAATGCCATTTTGGGATGGTATTACTCTTAAATGAATATTCATTCGGTGCGAAATCGTTTAAGAGATAATAGATTGAGGTTCATATTAGGTTCGCAATGAATTATGGGTCTTCGTTTTGTATGCGAAAATGCGGTGCTTGAATTCGTTTAAAGTGATTAATTGATCGGTTAAGCGATTACTTACTGCATTAAAGGTATAAAGCAACCGACAGATTTCATGCCATGTCGTTACCTGAAAACAAAAAAGGGTTATTAGTATTGGATGGATAAGGTTTTACTATACTATTTTTAACCTTGCCGATGTAGTCAAAACTTAGCAAATAAAGAGACTTGGGTCCGAGTTCATGCAACTGATCCACAACTCTAGACATAATGGAAGTAAATAAAGTTTAGGTCACATTCTTAATCCGCAAGCAGTAGGCAGTCAATAGTATTTTAAATATATTCATCTCTTTATTTATCCGATCGTGTAAGCAACAAAGACAAATGGCTCCCATCAAAATATCCGAACGAAACCTGAGAGAAAAAATCCCGAATTAAAGTTGCACAATGAACTCCTCAGTATCCGAAATTCTTACGTAATTTCCCGAGAGGACACAGAAAAATGTAGCTTATTACCTAGCAGGGAAAACGTAACTACAGACGAAACTAACTTGCCATTGTTGAAAGTTACAGTTTTCAATCTTGAACAAGTAACTTCATAATTCAGGCTCCCGGGACGAAACTAGAGCCGAAACTTTTGCCGGTGGGAATTCGGTAGTTCACAGTGAGAAGTTATTACACAAGTCAAACAAACAGAATGACCGCTCGTCGCGTCGCGCACTCGGTCAAGCATGGTCTTTGAGCACGCGATTCCCCGGCGGGCCATTCACGTGAGCCACAACTGACTTGTTTATCTTCCAATACAATTTTAAGGCCTAAACGAAAACATATTTAACTGTACAAATTAATTTAGTTTTATCAGTATCCTCCATCAACGTCAGTGCTCCCGTTATGGGCCCTTCTCAGGCACGATGAGTGACGTTTTAATTACCTACTTGTTATTTTACGTCGTGGATATTGTTTTTATTCGAAAAATCATTTTACTATCATTTATCTTATTAGAAACCTTTTTTGCAAACAGCATCAGAAGATATTTTGGCTTTTATTTTAGTTATTGTAATTTGGTAAACGAAACACACAGGGTGTCAATAAAATAACACAGCTAACAAATTGTCCCAGTTTAGATTTAGATTAGGTAATGTAATTAAAAACTATCAAAATCAGAATAGAGTAAAAAACATATAGGTAATCAATTCTGAAATTCGCAATTAGTTTGGAATAACGTTGCTTATTTAGTTAGTATTGAATAGCTGTGCTATGTAGCAAGACGTATAGTGTGGTCAGTATAATAGGCGCGCATCTCCGCGTCAAATCCTCTGGCGGCCGCGTGTCGCCGGTTGATAAGCAGTCGATGGGCTAGAACGAGGCGGTGCAAGTTATCGGCGATGACGGATCTGTAACTTCAAACATTTCTGGCGAAATATTTATTGACGTCAGGTATTTAGTAGATATATAATATAGGTAGATAGGTACTAGGTTTTCATCAAGACACACTAAGCTTTAATTATTCGGTCGATGAGTAAAGTGATGGGCTTGTACCAAATTGAACATTTTGTCACTGTGTAAATACCTAAATATGTCTTTTGTCATAATAATTATTGTAGTAGTGATAACGATATAGGTACAGTCTATAAAAGGGTTCAGCGTTTCAAACAGGTGGAAAATATAAAAGAGTGAACGATAAAGTTTTTAGTCAAATCGCAAGGTAACTTGGATTAAAACATCCACAGACCAAGAGCAAATCCCTTAAGCGTATAATTCACGCCGCTACCGTAGCCTGCGACGGTACGCGATGATAGCAACACCCTGTTAACTAACCGTTGACCAACGACAGTTACGCTGTGCCTCGCACTTATACCGGCTACAATAACATTTTAAGTGGAAACCCAAGTTCTTTTGCCTCTCCTCCTATAAAGAAAAACCCCAACTAACTCCCGTCACTTATTTATTTATACGATAATAATATCATAAATAAGCAAGTGTTATCGATTGCAACAGGTGCCGTAAATCACACAAAAAACTACTTACAAATATTCAACCCTCCCGAAGTAACAGCAATCGAGTAGCTGCCCCGTTGGCCGCGAAGATGACAGGCATAATCTCACATTTCGTGGACGTTTATTTACAAGACAATAGGGCGCGATATGACGAAAATTTTCAATTAAACAAAACAAAACGCCGACGCCCTGGAGGGTATTGTATGGCGTGCGACAGTTGGCATTGGCGGGGAATGGCGTGGAATGGCGTGGCGTGGCGGATGTCCGGCGCGCGGGCTCGGCAATGGCGCGGGATACTAAAGCCGTCGTCGACGTGAGAATGGCGCGCGACTCACTCGCGCCATTACGCTCGGAATGGCAGAGATTACGCGGACTGATATCATACGAGGTGACGTAAAGTAATTTATAACTAGACCAGATTCTAAAGTTATCAAGCTGATTGCTCCGAAAGTTTTCAGTGTGGACGTCGATGCGGCTGCAGTTGCACGTGGTCAACTTAATGTATTGAGTACCTAAGCATTGTAAGAATTGTAGGTCATTAATTTATATTACATAATTATAACATATAAGAACGTACTCAATGCATAAAAAGAATTACCATTTTAATTTACATGTTAACCTTTAAGTAATGCAATAACAAGCAAAAAGTATTGCGTCGTTTAGTAAAAAACACAACTCGTTGACCCTCTTTCATGATGCATCTTTAGACACTCTTGACCTCCATATGTCAAAATTAAGCATCCTACTATCTGTACCGCGTTTAAAGACCTGATTCAATCACGCACATAATAAAACGTGACATCATGTTGGTATTCAGTGCTCGACAACAAATGTACAATACGATACAAATCTCGCGGCAGACACTCGGCAAACATGCAGTAGTATCTCCCCTCGTTTCCTGCATCGTAAGTAACACACGTCCCGTGTAAGTCTACAAACATATTTTTGTTGTCCTCATTTCGCAACATAAGATTTTATGTCACATAACAATAGAGTAAAAATTTGCGTGACAAGTATCTTCTCAAACGGCAGCTATGAAATCGGGTGCTACTACAGTGAGCGTCAATCTACCGAGAGGGAACGCTATTTCGGTCTGCATGGCATACACAAGCGGTCTTTGAAATTTTAATCGTTACATTCACCCTGCCCCGATGGCACACTGGAGACCGTGTGTTACCATGTTCATCAAGCCACCACCAAAAGGATAAAAAATCATAAAGTGTGACAAGCCTTCTGTGACGAACCCTTTATTTCGGACATGTCAGCCTAAATTGAGCCTTTTGCGTTTTGATCGATGAGGCGGTTCACATCTTTTATTAGCTTTGAAGTTTCAAAAAGATATTGATAAGACATCGTTTGACACCCGTTTAACTCCGGTGTCATCCTATTCGTTATGTTAAATGTAGAGTAAGTTAACTCTACATTTAACGTAAGGAAGTTTCTTAAATTAATACCTTTTAACATCTCTATAACCCAAAACTTTCGCTAAAGCTGGCCTTTGTCTGGACCTTAATGTTCGTACTTGTAGGTATTATTCCTCACCCCACAGTTACCTCGGCCTATTTCTATCGTCTTTGTCAAAGAACACTCACATGACCAATTGTCCACATAACCGGTTTATTTCTATGTCTTCCTTGTGAAACTAAAAATAAAACATCTATTTACAAAAGGATTTTACGAGTTCCGACTTACGACCCATGAAGTTACCAGCTGTCGGGTGGTTAAGATATTTACAAAACGAAACTGCATACACGACTTATATTTAAGTTCTGTTCAATTTATGAAAGAGATTAAAGGGTTGCACCTGAAACTAGGCGTCGTTTGCCCGTCTCATTGGGCTATGATTTTATGGGCATAGGTAGAGCATAAAATCTGTATGTGTACACTTTAGCACTATAATGTGTCCTAACTTTTTGGCTTGATTCACTTGAGATTTTGGCTGGAGGCTCAAGCAGTCTTGCCTTTTGTCCGGTGATGCCCAATTTAAAGACCCCTCTCAGAGTCGTTGTCAATACAATATCCATTATTATCCAATATACATTTTGGTTCCTAAACTAAGCAATACATTAATTGATATAAATGACCTACTTTATAACCCGCACAATTTATCACACATTACACAAATGCGCGTTTGTGTATTCGTTAAATATACATTCGATTTTTCTAGTAATCCCTCTGTTATCAGTATAAAAATGCTTTTTAAAAAGGTTTCTATACGGGACTTTAACGACGACCTATTTAAATCGTCGTTCTACGCGTCGAGTATTTCAATAGCGCATTTATAAGTTGTTCACTTATTGCCTACGAACAGTAAAATGAACCCTTTTCCTCGTTCCGGATTTATTTGAATGGATTAAATATTTCATTCCTTGGCATATGTTTAAACATTTTGAACTAAAGCCTGATCGGTAAGCACCTAAGCGGCTGAATTTTTTTTCTAGTTAGGATCGATCGTGTTTTTGATTTGTGCTTTAACGAAATTACTTTATTACTTTAGGTAGTATCTAAATATTTACTTCGCCGCGTAAAGGCAAATCCACAAACGTGTTAGATTAAATAATTATGCACTTTTAATACATACCTAATCAATTATGACATGAATCTATTTCTATCCCAAAACAACTGTCTAATCACGCTTCTCCATCTCCTTTTTTTCGTTCAATTAATTTACGCTTTGGTGCACATATACTAAGAATCTGAGCTCACGGAATAAAAATAAATGTACACACTAGTAATAATGTCGATATATGTAAAGTGTATGTATGTAGGCCCTATTATCCAGAACCGTTGATCCGATTTTGATGAGATCTCGCACTCCGGAAATATGGGCTCCCATTCATGGTATGGGGGAGTTTCATGTTACACATTTTACGCTGTATCCGTAGCACAACGCACTGAGCTGAAAAGTAAAACTGCAGACGGCGGAGTAGTTTGAATATTTTTCAACTGTTTGTTTATGCGATAAAATGCAATGTTTATATTTTTTATGCATTTTCTAACCGTTTGGCACGATACCTAAGCTAAGAACGTTCTTAGAACTTCAAACGACCAAAATGTTTCATTATAAAAAATCGTAGCACCTAGGCAAGAAACAATAATAGTGGGTCTTTCAAATGCCTTTTTGAAATAAAATGCATGTTTCCCGGGGTCCGACTCCGGAATAAAAACTTATAAAATCTACAGATATTTCTCTCGAGTCTAAGTATTTAATTTTTTATATACACCACATGTAACTAATGTTCTCCTGACCGAATTTCACGGCGACCGATCTCATCTGAGACTAACCATCTACGCAAGAGATATTATAGTGCACAAGTTTGCGCGCAAACACAGGTGCACTTCCTATTCCCTCACTGTCATAGTCCGATGGGACGGTAGACCGACACGACCGGAGAGAGATCAGGCGCAGGACCAACGACTTAAGTACGGAGGGGTCTTGACATGTGAAAACGGTCACCGATCGCAAGACTGACCGCGGCGAGTACGACTTAACCTCGCAAATCGACTGATCTACGTGGTAGCCACGTTGTTACGAGCCCCTCACCAGGTACTACTGTACCTGTAAAACGCATGAAAGAATAACATTACTACTCTAAGAAAAAGTTAATAAATTCTATAGGTGTCTACTTGAAAAGCTTCCAAATAAACCTGAGCCAGTCAAATACGAGAAAAACCTAGCCGTAGGAAGACCGTTTAAGTACAAACAATTATCCAAGTTTTAATAATTAAGCTTTCTTGTTCTTCCAACTTTTATACTTAAAATTTCTTCCACTTTATGAAAACAAGTTTCCGTCTAATAAAATGTCAACACGAGTAAGTTTTAGAATAATGTTTTGGGTATACTCAAAAGAGTATCTCTGAATATTATTAGCTTTGCTTTATGTATTCTGCTGATAATTAAATTGCGACCGTTATTGCAGCATATTTTGAACTTTATTTAAGCAGGAAGCTACTCTTTGCCATTAATTAAAAAAAAATTGTCATCTTTTCTGAAATTAAATTGTGGAATCAAAAAGACGATGGCACGAAGCAGGTAGAAACGACAAAAACACGCTAAAATAAAAAACAACGTACCGCGATGAAGTGAAGGAGACGGCGATTAAGCAAGCTTCTAAACTCGACAAACATTAAAACGAATGTTAACCTCACATGACTAGAGGACAAAGGCAGAAGCTACAAAAAAAAATTAAACATCGCGTATAAACATTCTTCGCTACATTAAAAATCATAAAAACCCAGCATTATATCATTTCAGACAAAAAATTGTATAGGAACACGCGAGTTGCGACACTTCGTCCAATGAGTGCCCGCCGCTAATACAACCACGCGTGTCGTGTCCTGCTTTAAAATTCAAATCTTATTTACATTCACCCCCTGGCTTGGTGTCTCCGAAATGGGTCTTAACTAACAGAAAACACTCCGCTGTGGGACTATTTTCGGCGCCCCTTTAGCACTGTTAAAATAGAATGTTTAAGACCCAGAATATAGAATTCAATAAGCGTAACATGCTGTTAACCTATATTTTATATTTTGATAGGTACTAAGAACTATGTATTGCTCAAAATTTTATTGATTTTACGACTAATTTAATGAATAAACCACATGTTTTATTTTGCGCTGCAACGCTTCGAACTCTTTACAGGGTACAGTATCATGGCAAGACTGAGATGGTTAAGTGTCATTATTAGGTGAATTAGGTCTGGAACTTTTTATGCGGTTCGTAGCAAGTTGACGGACAGTCTAAGTAGGTACCTAATATCAATGTTTAAAATTCGCTTAATGTCATTACGACAACGTATAATAAAATCTTCACACATTAACATACAAAAATACAAGAGTATGTTTATTAAATATAGCTGCTAATTGCCAATTTCACCAGTAACACATTTAATCCCGTTTGCTGTTCCATTCTGTGCGTTGTATAGGGTTGACAGTTGGCAATGCGATTTGCCTAATAAATCATAATACGGTGGAATCGAGCCCCAGGTAACTCTCAATTCCGACGAACACGGGACGCTGTATCAATCATATTGCATATTGGCACATTTTGGTCCAACAAAAACAAGTTTGCAATTATTACCTGCTGTCGTATACGATATATAGGCGAATTTAAAACCAGATTCATCTTTTAAATGATTAGATACAAATTAATCCTTACACAAAGTCTTCCAAATTAATCTAGGTAGAGATCCGTATCGAACTTGTTTTTAAGTAGTCATCAAATAACTTTAAAAGTGAAACAAAAGCTCTTAAAACATTGAGCAACTAATATTAAATTAAAAGTTGTGGTAACAAGTTTTAAATTATTGCGTAACATAATACAAGGTCACGTGATTACCCTTGACCCCAGTCATCCCGCTATTATTTTAAATTCAAATAGAAAAATTAAATTAGGTACCTTGCAGGGAGATTGATTAAAAAAAATATATTTTTCCAACCTCCCATTATTGTCTTTTTACAAGCCACCCTTTGCTAACTGGATACTGTTAAACTCTGTATTCTATTTTTTAATTTATTTAAAACCGTAACGATCTAATTTAGCTTTGGTTTAAAACAATATAGAATATCCGAACAGCCAGGTTTAGTGGCCCAGTTGTTCGCCCATCGCCGTTATTACTTTTATACCTATATAATTTAATAAAAAATATAGCAGATCAATAAATTGAAACAATTTTTACTAATTAAACGCGATTTATTTGATATTTATTACACGACGTTCCATACATGCAACGTAACTTACAACTACGCAATAAGATTTACCACACCATATCGATTTGGTATATTGAACCATTATTTAAACTGTT
Organism: Abrostola tripartita; assembly: GCA_905340225.1. NCBI lineage: Eukaryota > Metazoa > Arthropoda > Insecta > Lepidoptera > Noctuidae > Abrostola > Abrostola tripartita. The sequence continues at coordinate 4,714,785 of HG996492.1, read as the reverse complement.
TTTATCCTTCTTCGTTTAGTAATTAATTTTACATCGCTATATTACAAAATTGATATTATTAGATGCCTTTCACAAGTCAAGGACTTGGTCTGTGTTAAATCCTGATATCATCTTTCACAAGACTTAAATAAAACTTATTATCAAGTAGTACTTGACTGTTTTATTACAAGCATGTTAACAAATTACTGTTACTTGACAGAATATTAATAAAATCAATTAAATCTAGCGTCATTAATGGAATAATGCAGACGGATGATGTAGCTTACGAACAATTTATTTGTATAATTGTCTCCATAAATATGACAAGAATTACAGCGGTTGGCCTTGAGGCGCGGCCATATGAGATCCTCTTTTGTTTGCTCGCTCACACCTAATGGAACAATCCACTTAACTATTGATAAGGGAAACTTTCAGGCCCAATCATTAGCATAATACCTATAAAGTAACGCCATTGTCTTCGCAAACGGTTTCACTTTAGCTGAAGGCACAGAACGTTATTAGTTTAATGAGACTGGACTTGACAGGACTATTTTTCACTACGACAGTTTAAGTTCTTGTTAAGTCTGTTCATAATACCGGAAACATTTGTACTTAAGTCTATACACAGTTAAGTTCTTTAGTAATTAATGATGCTGTGTTTTTTTAAAAATAATATGTTATTAAATAAGAGAGCATTAAGATCGACCTGATAAAAGACAAGTTCAAGAGACATTTAAATGGTTCAGACAAAACAAACATAAAAGTATTTAAATCTTTCAATTAGCTCTTTGGAACGTGTAGACAGTGCTGTCGTCGAATCAAAGCGCGTTTCGTTTTTGTTTCTCTCGCAATAACCATTGCGGCGGATCATTTCTTTGAAACTTTCAATGAATGCCTATCAAACAAATGAGTATTTGGGAGGGGATTATGCTCTTAGGGTCTAGCATTCGGCATGTTCTTCTCTGTGTTTTGAGCTCTCGAGGCAAAATTCTATATTATTATTCTAGTAGTCATGCGATGCTATGCGATTTTACTTGCATTGTTTAACGTTTCACCCTCGAAATCAAACCTGCCCTATTTCGATTTCTATTCTTGATACTAGTATATTTATAGATCATACACACCAAATCATTTATTTCGCCGAGCAAAGCAGTCAATCAAACAGTAATTACTAAACATCATCTCGCTGCCGATTCATGTTCTAAAATAGCCCACATACGCAAGGACTTAAGTTGGTTTCTATTTAGTAGCCGTCACCGATCCACGGCTGAGTGGCGGCTGTCACCATCCGACTCACTTGCTTCACACCTAATCTACAAACATCAGAAACACGTGAATACTGTAACACATTTTTTTTTCTGACACGCTAATGTCGTGTAACATTTGTAAGTTGTGACGTATTTGCACCAGAAAGAACATTCAAAAGAGTATTAACACTAGGTTAGGTGTTTAGCATTCTTGTGTGCTTCAGTGAAGTCTACAAAATATCAAAAATAATGCGAGATACCTGACCTGAAAATAATGCGAGAGACTTAGATTCGAAGTTAGAGTGCCATAATTTATGGTAATATGCATGAATAATAAGTAGCCTCGGGTTTGTACTAGTTTGTAGTAAGTAAGCCTTGAAAGAATGCGATAAATCCGTAATTACTTTAATGACAAGTGACTAGAACAATGAGAAATCCTTATCTAGATCGTAACGTAAAATCAACGGCGTGGAATAAACATGCAAGAGTTAAGCCAAATCAAATGCAAATAGGTTCTACTTGGACAAAAGGCTACCTACAGGACTTCAATATTATGTCTAAACACAATTAAGGTCTATTAAAATGATTATTGTTATATTTTAATAGTATTATGTTATATTTTAGTAGTTATATTTTAAGGTGAAAAATAACTACCGTGGTGATGACTTTTTGCGGTTTTATCGTAGGTACTTAATATTTTATTCAAAAATTCTTTGATGATCATAAAATAACAAGTCAAGTAAATCAGTCACGAAATAAGCATAGGGTTTTAATATGATAAATGAAAGCAAAAAAAAATAAAATAAAATCAACGCGGCAAACCTATTAAATTAACGATTTATTCTAATAGTACCGTCACCAACACATCAGCGAAGCATCAACCAAACGCGTCGACGCGCCCGAGATATTACCGGTGCGTTCCCAGCGCGTTCACCTGCGATCGAGGTGAAGGTCACGCGCGTCATGAACCGAACGCGTCCGAACGCAAATGTCAATGTAAATATTGTAGGTATTCCCGCCAAGCCGGCCATCTTGAATTTCGGCTTGACCGGTTTTGGGATGAGACCCCGAGTTAAATATCGTCGGAATGTCGACTTTACTGGATTTCTTTACGCGTCGCGGACGTTTGTTTTGATTGCTAAACTCTTCTATTGTGTGCTCTCTAATCTAACCGTTCCAACATGTTGCGTTATCGAAAGAGAAGGTGCTAGCTGCAATTAAAGTTAAATTCTTACAAATTATTTATTGGTACGAGTTGTTAATAATATCTAATAAAAGCTAAGTTATTTCTGGACTCCCGAGAATGGCTCAATAATATTGTTATTGTCAGTGTACAATTTGAAGTTTTCGTGGGCTTTGTGAACCACGCTCATCCTGAAATTAAATTAGTTATGATAATTACGTTTTATAAACTGATTTTGTCAACCGAACGTAATTTATGTTGTGTGACACGCTAACGCATTTCCATTAACTGAGTATAAATTTGTGGTATAGGTACTTTGGACATTTGAGTCACACGTAATGTTAGAAACAAACATCAATAAATTACCGGTAAAGCAATTCTTTTAAATCGCATTTTATTGTACATTCGTTGGGAAATATATACGGAATTACGGGTCCAAATGCAATACTTGTATTCGTAATACTTAACAAGCTAGACGTCGATTAACAAACCGGTTGAACAACATCCCAAGTGGTATTTTAAAACTAAAATCCCTTTCCGCCCTCTGGACCAGAACAAAGGTACCAATTAAGCTTCATAATCGCCGGCACCCTTATAATTAATACTACAGAAATTAAAACTCCTGCAATAAACGTACAGTGTACAGACTATACAAAAAATACACAATCGTAGCTTTGTGCTCTACCGAACATTAATTAAGAAGAAAAGAATTTCATATTAAAAGGTCCTAGGTGCATTCTTAAAAGGAGCTCTACGTGTTGACGCGTTAAGTTTAAAATTGAAAATGTAGAGAGTAGGGCAGTATTGAGCCAGCGAAGAGGAATTATGAACGTCGTGGTTATAAAAAACTAAGAAAGATTTCGATATTTTTAAGATGCGCTGTATTGGTTTTATGCCTGCGCAAACATTTGAGCATGTAATAATTACATGTAAATGAATGTAGTTAATGCGTCTTCGTTAACTTAATTATAATGTATGATGTACCCATACTTATAATTACTGAAATATGCGTTGATAACGGTATGAGTTTCACATTAATATAATATCTTTAGTTACCTATATTATTAATTAGATACAATGTGTAACTGTTTGTTTATCCCAAATAAATATATGAAATAGTAATTGACTAGGCAGGAACTTTAGGTACCTACATTATGTAGTGCCTACATTAAATTAGGTATGTAAATAATACATTGAAACTAGCATAAAAATAGCACAATAAAAAGGTGTCGTTAATTGAAGAGCACACGTAAGATAGTTTAGTATGAATGTAGTTTGATAGCGTCGGAGTGGGGACAGCGCGCCGAGTTACTAACGAGGGGAAAAGTGCCTATTTCCGAGGCGTAATGACGTCGTGTCAGCCTCTAGCCCAGCCAAACACCTACCGAGCTTGAATAGAATTCTAGATAATATTTAGACAACCTCTACGTACAATGGTTTAGTGTAAACGGCCGTTTTACACCAAATAGGTTAGTCTAGTCTATAGTTACGGTCTGTAACAAGGAGTACTTGTACACGATATCCCTAATCGTAATCTTTAGCAGTAGCTTATACTTTCTGCCTTGCTAGTAATCGGACTCGGATCAGTAGATCTAAGTCCGATTACTGCCAAGCGATTTAGAGAGCAATCGCTACTTGTAATGTTTTGAATTGAATTTTGGCGTAAGGCTTTTAAGGCTTCTTTCAGAAGTAAATTACTCGATATAAAAGAAGCCAATGACCCGCTTATAAATAAAATCCTTTATCATTTTGATAATTTGTACAAAGAACTACTCTTGAGTTCCTGGAAACTGAAAATGGTAAGGTCGAGCTCTTTCCGACTTATATATTACAGCTGGTTATTTAGATACTCATGAAAAAGACGAACGATGTATAGAGTACATATGATTTCTATAATAGTGAATAATTTTTTGGCTATTCCACTCGAGCTTCAGTGGGTTTTTCTTTTTTCTAAACCACTCTCTATGAGTACAAACAATTTAAAAAAAATACCTAAATGATTTTCGAAATACAAATTAAAAAGTATAAAAAAATACTAATAAAGTTTTGACCTATTTAAATTCGCAACAATAATGAAACGTGGCAGACGGAATAAACATTCGGAAAACAACGAATTGGTTGGACCCTTGTCTGGTGTCCTGAGATTTATTTAAAAAGTTAGTGAACCGAAGCGTGTTTTTTAATCTGCATCTATCGAGTGTGTACATCTCCGGATAACAAATTACATTGGTAACAAATGTTTGTCTTGTTTTGGCCAATCTTTGGAATGTTGACATCTCCAGATAACAAATAACATTGGTAACAAATGTTGTGCTTATTTTGACCAGTATTTTTAGTACATATTATATAGAACATATAATATTGCCTTTTGAATGTGAAGTCATTGTGTAGACTTGCGAGTAGGTAAGTCTTGGTGAGAAAAATACATCGCCGTAGGGTCAAGATCATTTTCTGTTCATAATACTGAGGTCATTGGATGACAAACGTCTTGCAGTCGACCTCCAAATATTAAACAAAATCTGAATATTGATTACCACAATACATTATGTGAAATGTTAGAACGTCCTCTTATTGACATTTAAACGTACCTTACATTAGCAGGCATTAGGATAAGCACACGCTTTTAAATTAATTGTTTGAGTGATGGATGTTATTAGTTACCCACTTAAATCACTTCATCAAACGATAAACAAGGATACGATTTAATGTCATACAAGAAATAAGGCCATAATAAAACAAAGGCCGTTCCATTCCTTCTGTAACGAACCACTAAGTACATACTTACTACTAAATTCCGCTTAAAATAAGTTCAGTCTAGTGACATAATAATCTGCCTAGCCTCTTGCAACTATATTGGGATCGGCCTCCAGTCTTACCGAGTGGAGCTGGATACTACTGGTATCTGATTTGCATAGCCCCTACAAGTGATCAAGCTATTGGACCTCATGCCTAAATAACTTAATTAACGCTAGTATTTTTTTGACAGTTACTTCACAGAACAAGCCAAGCAAATTCTCAATATTTTTGTGCAGGTTTCACAAAAACTGTTAGTGTGTAATGTGCATATAATGTGCCAGAAGTTTTTAGACGGAAAAAATGTTTAGTACATTTTTTGTTCATAACTACATTATAATAAATGCTAATTGCTTAAACTTCGCTCGTTGGCACTAGGTACATTATAAATTCACATATATTACGTCAACGTTACTTTACGTAACATATAATTTTTTAAATGGCGCAAAATCGTGGTTTGATTTACTGAAAGAAGAGCTGAAAGGCGTCAATTTACTTAATAATATAAATCTTTGAATATGTAAAATTTAACTGAGCGCATCCAACGTCGGAAATATCGTAGACACACCAACTTTATTGGAATGTTTTGAGGACTTCAAGGTCCTTGACCCGTAAACTTTCTCTAACTTCGGTCACGAAGTCCGGAATAATAAATATGGATAAACTTTTCTTATTGTTACCTCTTAAATCGAGCTTGGACTCTTGGACAGTAGCTTTTATTTTCAAGTTAAGAATATTGTTTCGAATCTTTGTGTTAAGTATAACATTGTATGAAAAATATAGGTTATTATTTTTGTAACGTTGATAATTAATTTTCATAATTTTACTTTCTTTAGTAAACTTAGGAATCATTTAACGTGTCCGGGGAAAACCAAGATGTACTAAAGAAACTAGGTGTAACTTCACAGGACAGATATTTCTTACAAAAATTGTATAACATAATAATTTTGATACAAAACAACAACACGAATAAAATGAATAAAACGTATTAAAATCAATTGCATATGAAAACAAAAATAGTCTATCGAACTCTACTTTACGATCGCAATGTGAAGGTAGAGCTCAAACAAATGAAAATTAACAAAGTTCGCTCCCGTATAACAATGTGACACAGCACTGAATTCATTAACTAGTGCAGATAAAACGGTAGGTATAGAGAAAAATTGTTCTTATACTATTAATGTCATGAAATTTGGTAATGATAAATACAAAAAAATTAAAGAGCTACACAAGTGATAATAAAAGTTAGAGACGACTGAACAACTTAGGTACGTCTTAAGTTGCGTTATATTTCTAATTAGGTACCTAAAAATAATTGTGTTACAATTAATATTGCACTAATATTTCAAAGGAATGCTACAATAAATCGAAATAATGTCTGTTGTGAAGAAGATCGCAGCAATATCGAATGAATAAAGGAGAGTTGATTTTTTGCGACTAACCTAAAAGGGTATCTTAAGTACGGAATCCCGCAAACATTATCGTGAAGGCACGGACCCTTCCCTTAAGGTGAGCACTTTTATATGCCCATCAAACCTTACGAGTACAATAAAACACGATTGTTTTCCATTAACATCGACGTCCACTGCCCTTCAAACTAAAAAAATGTACATCCCATTTATTTAGGATCTGTTATGTTATTAAACATTCGTCGTTCACTCTCCGTAATCGAAAATCAATGGAACAGCGAAACAGATAGGTGTGACTAATAAATTATTGGAACAGTGTCGAATTTAATAAAAACGTTGAGGACGGTCAGAGAAAGAATTGCATCATGACAGCTTTTCTATTACACTGTCTGAAAGAAGGCTTAAGGCATCCGACAAAGACGAAAACCTGCAACGCGTGACAGCGAAAATATTTCAAAGGAACTAAGGCTTATAATACATAGGTACCGTCCAGAAAGAGGGTGTTCAGTGAGGAAAATAAATTTTATTTACATTTAAAAAGCGTAGCGAAATCTTTGTCAATTCACTCCCGTCCATCGGTAGGGTCGAGCGAACAAATAAAATGAGATCACAGCAGTACGCAGTACCCTGCTAGCGACAACAATGAACTGGGAAAGATCTGCTTTGCTTTAATTAAAAGTAAATTGTTCGTACAAGCATTAAGCATTTAGATGAGAGCTGTGAACAACTGTAATTACTATTGTCATAGTCGGCACTCGATAAAAACCGAAGGAGAATGGATGATCCTTGTTCAAATCTAGAACAATAGAGCACTATCTAAACGGAAGATCTGGAAAGCAGGACAAATTATTACTCAATTTACATTCAAAGTCCCATATGCGCATAGCTGTCATCATTCTATTGGTAATAGAAATATTGTATCTTGTGAACGGGTTGTTCCTTTAGAGTTTAGAGAGTGAGACACGCACTAGCCAAACCTCTCGTACAGAGCAATGTTTAGTGTTACTCAAAAGTTTTCCATAATCGTTTTTACATATTCATCATGATGTTAGGGTGCGTTTGAGACGAGACGTCTGTACGAATTTGAATAACAAATGGCTGACATCTGCATGTTTCTAGCGGGGATTTCCACTGCCGCCCTCAAATCCTGATTCAGGGAAACAATACTGGTCCCTTATGAAACCTGACAAGAGGTCATAACTTGGGCTTATAGCATTTATCTTGCTGAGAAACAAATAATAAAGTCGTTGGGTGTGTTTGTCTTGCGACACAAAATGATGCCAGTATTTACAAAACTCTGAATCGTTTTCTTTTGTATTACAAAATCATAATATAATAGGTGCATTAGTATGTACTTATTACCATCGCGTGTAAAAAGTTACTCGTGACACAGAGGCCAACTAATCAAGGCTACATCATAACTATTGTAAAACAAAGTAAGAGGAAACAAATCTAAAAGTTACATTGAGGCTTGAATTTGTTAATGCATTAACTTTGTTCGTCAAATTGTCGGGAGGTCATCGGTCTATACCAATAAATACTTGGCTCTTACGTCACCGGCCGCCAGACACACGCCTCTTGAATAACAACGATAGATCCACTACCCAGAACAATAATTAAATTTTCCACACACGCCACACGAGTCAAAACGAAACGAATTCAGAAGCCTCCCAAACGTCGTATTGGCATCAATAAATTAATACCACAAAAGAAATATTCACTAGTTTTGGTCCCATCTCAACCATATTTTACTAGGAAGGTATCGAAGAGCAGGGAAACTGGGATCCGCAATTCTCTAGACACCGATTAATTTCCAGGTTGCCGTAGCACTCAGTTATAACCGGGCCGCAAGAAAACCACTAGCGGAACAAAATAAGAGATATTACCTGATTTGTGGAACCATTCTTCATACAAATTGCGTTTGAATATCGCTACCTCGTTAGGTAGTTTCCATGGCAGGTTCAAATTTCTTTTAACTTTTACGTTCGTCAAGATTTCTTGTGTGGTTTGAAAGGCACGAGTTATGTCGTAAGAGGCCTCCGCCGCCATTTTGCAACATTACGACTGTGATGAGACGGCAAATTGCTCATTTGTCTACCGCGACACTTGCAAAAGCAGCGCTGAGATTGTGTGTAGGTACGTACCTCAAGATTGCGTTTCATTTGGAAACCTTCATGATAACATTTTACTTGTAGCTACATACAAAGTTAATTTATTTGAGCAGCTAGACAAAAACTTTGGTTGCTTTAACCAAGCAAGCGTAACTTGACGTAATTACAATGCTCATATACGCACTTAATAGCATATTTACTTTTGAAATATGTTTGCAATGTATACATTACCGTCGAACATTACGTCATAATTTATATACCTAAACGTGCTAAGTACAATTTTACCAGGTCAACAACCTTTTTAAAATTACAAATGTAGGATGATAATGCAATTCAACCAAGGAAGTTGTCATCCGGGGAAAAAATCTGGCACTTAAAGATGCCTTTTGAGTACCAGAGGTTTTAGCCATCTTATCCACGTGGAGAGCTGTGACGTCACAATACCCCGGAGCGCTCGTCCTGAAAAACGTTAATTGCACGACACCGACCGTGGTGAGCTACCCGCCTCTATCTCGCATTGCAACCAACATTCCGACACACTGGTCAAACCGAAATGAACCTTAAACCCAACCCAATAAATGTTATATTAAAATAAAATATTAAAGTATTTAATATACTTTAAAGTGAACTTCACTTAGCACCTGAAGGCATTAACGATTTAAAAAATAAGAAATAAATAGCGAAAATTTCGCAGGAAAAATATGGTTCAGAATAGCTCGAGATCAAGTCTCGAGTGATCTTTACGGCGCGTAGAGTAAGTGGCTATTAAACGGCTCGGGTATTTCATGGTTAAGAAAATTTAAACAATGCCCTGAAAACATAAATTTCCGATTCATCGTTTAGGGAATGGCTTATGTAAAATTCAGCAATCCAACTAAAATAATCTTAATCGTTAAATGGATGGTGTGTGATGTGATGGGTTCAGAATGTAAGATTCAATGTAGAATCATTTAGGCCATTGTGTACACAAGTTTAAACAACAACGCCAATAAATCTCAACAACACATCTTTAACAAACGGGTTAATCCTTAAAGCTACTGAATATAAACTTTTTGTGTCTACGGAAATAATGAAGAAATGAGACAAAGAAAATTAATGACGATGAATTCCCTAACAAAAGAATCGGTGAGTAAACTGTAGAAAAAGACTGGAATGAAAACCAACCTTATGTAGGTTAGTTGTCTCCGTTCGAAAACTTTAAAAGACATAATGGAATGAAAAATACCGAACAAAACGAAATGAGGAACATAGGAAGCGAAGAAACTTCGAAAGTCAAGAACGAAGTTGGTTTATTTGTAGATCAAGTAAACCATTAAAAAGTTCCATAATTCCTTTTATTTGTTGTTAAACATGCTATTGATCTTTGTTTTGTGAATTATATTTGAAGTTAATCATTATTATGACACGGAGGTAATTAAGTCTTCTAATTTTATAAGATTTATTTAGGTATTGATATGGCAGCTAGAGCCATACGTTTGTAAACAAGTTATTAATTTAAAGTAAGATATATTTTGATCTTAATACAGGTATGTGATAGAAATTAAGCAATCAAAGCTACCTATATTATATAAGGAATCAAGAAACCTTTTGAGATTACGATAGATAATTAGCCAGATTCTATACATAGACAAGTTAGTATCTCTTCAAGATTCTATTAATTGATATAAAAAGATAAATAACATACAAACCGATCGGAAAACGCGTCTAAGAAAATCCCTACCACTACAATCAAGTGAAATGGAACCTAAATACAATTAAGGATACGAATCGTTGTCGCACAAGCGTGTAACCAATAAAGGGAACGAACGACGCAACAGATCCCTACGAATATGTTCGCAGGCTCACTCCGAGTTACTAACACTCGCAATTCATTTTGTGAACTGAATATATTATACCCTGATAAAAGATAAAGCACCTTTCGCCCCCAGCGTAAGGGTGAATATCAAAGTCGACTGAAGTCGTAGAAATAAGCGAGAATTTTCATGTGCCTTCCAATTGATTATAGCCTTTAGGTGTGTAAAGAATAAGTCGAGATTTATCTGGCAGGGTGGTATTTTTACCAATCCCAAATCGCGATCATATGGCAAGGCAGACGATAAATATGTTCGGTGTATTGAAATCATACACCGTCATAAGAAGTCGTAAATTGATCGCGAAGAAGTTAAGTAACTTTATTTGTTAAACTTTTATCACTCTTATTTACTTTCAGGATTATCAGGATCAGGATACTTTATGTAGACCTGTAATACTTATATTTATTGAGAATTAGTCGATACATTCTCGTTGCAGAAAGTTTTATGGGGTCTGAGGATGCTGGTTCCCGATTTCAGGAAGTTCTCTCACAATTATAAGATGCCAACGGATGCCGTTGCCTTGTCGCGATGAAGAGACTTCTTATTATGATATATGACGAAACAGTCGCGATACAGATTGTTAGAAGCATTTAATTATAGGAATTACAACTATTTCAAGCATTAAAAGGTCCATATTTAAAAAATACAATAGCAGTGTTATATGGCATACAAAATATCACACTAGTACATAACACTTTTAATAGATAACGTGAGATATATTGACATACAAATACGGGAACATGATAAATTAGTTGATAAAATCTTCCACAAGACATAATAAAGATAAAAAAAACCTTTCGGTGACCAGCAATACGTATTTTATGTACCTATAACCATTACAGCAAAATTGATTTCAATTTTATGGTTTCTGCTCTCCTGAATCCAATCATTGTTATCGCTATTGTATGCTGTTAAAATATAATGAGTATGTACGCAATTTAGATTGTGGTCCAAATATCTCTTTAACTTTAAAGACGCTAGACTTTTGAGGAATCATTATCAGACTTTCTGAACCTGACCTGAGACCTTTACATTTGAATATGTAACGTACTTCGATAGAGATCTACCGATACTACGAAATTAATACCTTGTCATATCGACTAAATTCAGATTTCAAATGATATTTTAGCTAATAAGTGTACATCACAAAACATGGGAATATCCGAATCACTAACAACGTTTTAAGAGTTATAAAAAAGTAGGTAAGTTAATTGCAAAGCCATTAAAAAATAATTGCTCGATGTCAATTAAGAAATTATTAGGTCATGTCTTACCAAACTCTACTCTTGGATTTTATAGTATGTGTGTTGTTATACTAAGACAGAAAAATCGTAGAGCAAATAAATTAAGTTTATTACCAATAAACAAGTTTTTATACGGAATCGTGATGAATTCCAGTAGATATAAGTACATCTATATCGACCATGTAAACTAGAATTTAACATCATAACAAATGATAATCATTTAGTTAAAGACGAGACAATAAGTATGTAAACCAATGTATGTAATATCAATCTAGCAGCAGTAACACGTTCGCACAGGCTGACGCTCTGGCTCGGTCGGACGCTTACTCATGGATCCTTGCCAGACCGTCCGTAGTACTAGCAAATCTCTTACAACCTACCTACCGTAGTACAACTTGACATCGACCTTTAATGACCACAAATAGCTCGGGATTAAGGGTTGCGCTAAAGACTTTCGATTTGCAAAATAAATATTTTAATTTCATTCTGAGCTTAGGAATAAAGTCTTTTGATAGGATCGTATACCTTACCTATAGGAAAAAGGGGTAATTCTATAAAATGTATTATTATTTAAGAAATCGCCGCGTTTGTTAGTAAACAAAAACGACCTTGCCCAAGAATCGATGGGCGTCGAAGGACTGGGTCATCGAAGCGGGCAAGTGACCTAACACAAATGTGAAAGGCGAAGCCAACTGTTGTGACGGAGAGTGGGTACGGTTGTATTCAACTCGCAGTGGCCGAAAGGTACACAGTCTGGTGTGTAGCGATGTGACTTTTCTAATACAAAATTGATATAGACTTTCGGGGTTACAATAAAGACTGAATGATGCTGAAGGCTGATTTATAAAAAAAAAGTGATTATTCTTATCTGTATTTACAAATATCTTTCAGTAGAGATCATATTTAAGGACTGAAGCTATCCGAAAATGTAAATATCAATAACTTTTGTACTCGATAGAAAAACGGAATAAACCTAGAGATCTAGATGAAAATATATTCTAGGCAGACATACGGGTCTAGGATAAAAGTAAGTAAATAAAAGTCTGAAGATACGAAGTTAACTAAGTTGATGATAGAATCGATCATATGGCGGCGTGGCCCTGCCGCATACCCCTCGGGCATACGTCTCTCGCAGACAAGGATGCTACTTGTCCGGTCCTCATTCGGTTTCTAGTGTTTTCTCCGAGTGCCTGAACGATCGTACGGTATCAAAGCAATGATAATAAAATAATACTACCCATGAATGTCTTATTGAAAGTTGTCTATTACTGACACACATACATTTGTACATATAAAATAACGGTCAAAGGCGGATGGCTTTTTGAATTTTGAATCGAAGTTAAACCATTAAATTTTTTCTTCTACAATTTTGGTCGTAGCCGTTTGACAACCCTGCATACAGATTCTCCGTGACATTAGATACATTGACGATAGTCTGAAAATTCTTGTCATACATCACAAAAGTAGATAAAACGGTTTATGAGTAGACAGGTAGATAGGTACTTAGGTATATATTTTAGCGCTGGCTCTAAGGTATCTGTACCGAGTCTGAGTGAAATGCATATGACACCTTAGTAAAACGCATCCACGATACATTTAGCATTCACATCGACAAAACTGTACTTAGGTAGTAATCGGTATAGTAGTTTGTTTTATTTTAACGTCGGATTAATGAACTAAAACAAGTTATTCTATAGGCAAATCAGTCACCTTCTATTAAATATCTGAAAGTTGTGTACTGCGACTGTCGTTCGTTGGAAACAAGAGCCAAACAACAGGATTCACGGTAGCTGTAACAATAGTGAGTTAAAAGCGAATTAATCACTATGACTGACTGGTTGCCAACCCATCGGCCCGTTCCTAATATAGCACGAGAACAGTTCTTCAAAATCGTTTGACGTTTACCTAAATAACGTTCCCAACTTTCCACATTTGAATATCGTACTCCACGATCGTAAATGTGCTTCTGTTCATTGTAAAAACAAACAAGCGGCAAGATTCCGTGATAGGTTGAATTAAGATAAAAAAATGGGTGAATGGGAGTCGGGTCTTTGGCTGCAAGCACTTCCGTCGTCCAGCATAGGAACGATGCTGGATGACAACACTTTCCGGATTGCCACCAGTTTGCGTCTAGGTACACCCTGTGTTGCTCCTCACCGGTGTCACTGTGGTGAAGCTGTCGACAGCCTCGGACGCCATGGCCTGTCCTGCGCCAGGAGCGCTGGTCGCATACCGCGGCACGCAAATTTAAATGACATTATTCGTCGAGCTCTTGTCACCGCCGGCGTACCAGCTATATTAGAACCAAATGGCTTGGTACGTGACGATGGGAAGAGACCAGACGGTATGTCTTTGATGCCTTGGAAATTGGGTAGGCCTTTGGTGTGGGACGCAACGTGTGTCGACACCCTTGCGCCATCTCATGTTTCCAGTACATCGGTTTACTCTGGCGCTGCAGCTGCAGCTGCGGAGACTCTCAAGCGGCGGAAGTATAATAACTTAATTGGTAATTATATTTTTGAGCCGTTTGGGGTCGAAACACTCGGGTCATGGGGTCCGAGTGCGCGTCTCTTATTTAGAGACATATCTAAACGGTTGGTCGACTCTTCACGTGACCAAAGGGCTGGTTTGTTTTTCGGCCAAAGAATTAGCATTGCCATTCAACGTGGCAATGCCGCCAGCCTTTTGGGAACCCTGCCAGTCGACAGTGATGAGGAGGAATATTTTGATGCATAATTATTTGATGTTTTTTGTTTGTATATATTTTTAGTTTTAATAATAGAAGTATAGTATAGAAGGTAGTATAAAAACAATCGTGTGTGTATATAATGTAGATAAAAAAATTGAAATAAAAAATTATAACCTCCTTCAAAAAACTCAAAAATGAAAAATAATATTTTATCACTTCACTTTACATAAGCGAAGTGGAAGTCGGCGCCAAATCCTATGCGTTCGCTTAGTTTATAGTGTTAGCTTTTAAACTATGAACCACGCACGTATGGCAGGATTCTCATAAGTACTATTTTTCTGAATCGGTTAATGGATGTTGGGATTTGGCGCCGACTTCCACTTCGCTTATGTAAAGTGAAGTGATAAAATATTATTTTTCACTTTTGAGTTTTTTGAAGGAGGTTATAATTTTTTATTTAAATTTTTTTATTTAACGATTTTTTAGCTTTAGATTCTGCTAATGTGGTTTTGCTATTTGTATGACCATTTTAGCGATTTAAATTTTGTTTTGTGAAATGGGTATTTAGTGAAATATAATAAACCACACGACGATAGATCGTTGCAGGAAATGACAAGACTACGAAATCTGTCTTCCGATAATGAAAGTAGATAAGTGAGTCAGTAGTACATAAGTAAGTCATAATACACATTTTATTTACGAGGCAAAATAATCCAATGAGTCCTCCCACCCTGGGTGGAGGGACTGTCAGACTTGTACTGACAGTCATACTACTGTCATACTCATCCACAGTTTTCCTTCAATAGCCCTTTACGTTCCAGGTTCACGGTTACCCAGGGACAGTACCGCGATCACGGATCAGCTTACGTAATTAGGACGCATGAAATTTGAAGAGTTTTGTTCACATAACCGAATATCTCATTAGAACAAACATCTAATTATTTTTCAGTATTGCGTTTTTTTTGTAAAACATTGTAAGTGACCTTAAACATTTTTTTTTCGGAATTGTTTTTATAACCTTTGTAGTGAGTACAGGCGTGATATTATGTTGTGTGATGGCGTAAACAATGCTTAGATATGCTATAGCAACAATCGCGGTTAATCTGCTGTTATTTATTGAAGAGTTCCCCCGATTTCTACAAGATCCCATCATCAGGTATTGAAATGGTGACAATGGGACCACACGGGAAGCACCAGCTTTCAAATAAAAAAAGAATCATGAAAATCGGTTCACCCAGTCGCAAGTTATGAGGGAACAAACATAAAAAAAAAAAAAAAATACAGTCGAATTGATAACCTCCTCCTTTTTTTGAAGTCGGTTAAAAACGATACTCTTTCAGCAGGGAGATGAAGTAGTAGAGGGCGACCAACCCAGTGAGCCGGTCAGATTTGGTGGGTGCATAGATTTATAAGAAGAGAACACCTTAGCCTAGATTACATACCTTTCGGGGGAAATTTCTGTGTCTATATGCACGTATTTATAAATTCATATCATGCATACATTTACATGAACACGAAAACTTTCAGTCTCACACACATTTACAACTCAGTTTGTGTGTACTAAAACAAAACATAAACTACCCGCCAAATCCCAACAGGAACCGTAATAACAAACGCCCTGAACACGTGTTTGCCAAATCTCAGACAAAAAAGGAACGAGATAAACAAAAAATAAGGCACTACTCAAATCCCATTCGTCGGGCACCTCACATCTAAGTAGCAAAGAAAAACCGAGAACTAAAGGTAAAGAAAATAATTGAAGGACATTTACTACTCACGGTGGCTGGCCAGGGTCATTCCCTTTGATTGCCATCTCAAGGGTCCCTTATTTACAGAGCAGGCCAGAGGACGTCACACTAACATTCGATATTCGTTTCAGTCGGCACGGTTTCTGCGGATATGGGGTGAACAAACTTTGTTGTGCAATTACGTGAATGTTATTGATGAAGTTATGAATATATTGTTATGAATGAAGTACCTATATATAGAGGTTTAGATGTTTATGTAGGTACCCTTCTTCTTCTTGTACCTCTCCATCACTGGTTTGCTATCAGTCAGTTCTGCTAATATTGTTAAGTTTTGCAAAACCAGTCTTGACTTTTGCCAGAAGAATAACTGATTGCGAGTCAACTTCTAAATTTTACTTAGCGATGATTACTTTTGTTGCCACTTTTTTCTAAATTAGGTGTTCAACTTGCACTGTTCTCAAATTGATAGTTAAAAAAATCCTAGGAAAAACTTTTTCGATATGTGTGTGCTACTTGAAAGTTAAATCTAATCCTCACGCAGGTTATACAATAGAGTTTGCGACAGCAATATCAATGCGACAGTTTAAATACATGTTTAAAATATTAATTAGATCGGTCTGCGTGATAGCATTCAACACCACACGCGTCTGCTTAGCTAAGTGTTTGTACTTTCCTTACTTATTCCTCGAATGTTATAAATGCGAAAAGATGACTTATTTATCCTTCCTTCAATAAGGAGCAATGACACACGTGGCGTTGCAGAGATAGTTCAAGGACTAGCAAGTGAAGTGGGTATTTGGCTCACCGTTCTTATGTTTAAGCTGCAGGAAAAGCTAATAATATTAAGTTTAAACATAAAAAAACATTTAAGTGCATAACTATATAAAACCAATAATGACCTAATATGTTTAAATCAGAAGTTAAATTAAATCCTAAGTATTCATAATGGTTATATTAGTACCTCATGCATGCTCGTGAACACCAATCACGATTATCTACTTACACACTGCTTCGAACTGCAACGGATTCAGAATTAAATGCAGCCATCCATCCATAACAATTAAAGGAATTAAAATTAATTCACGATTTAAATTACGTACGTTTCTAGAACAATCGATATTGATTTTTCAACACATTTAATCGATATACATATATTGGTTCTAATACATTTTAGCCTAAGTTTGCTAATTTTAAACGCCTTCAAGTAAATTTAATAGACCTTTACCATGAACTCTTAAAGCAGGACATTTATGGAAGCGAGACGCTGCTATGTGAACTTTCTGTGGCATCTCGCTTCCCCAACGGAAAATTTCCTGCTCTAATAGTTCATGGTAAGGGGGCTGGACTTTTTCGTTATACTTAACATGACCTTATAAGCCTCAAAATTGCTTCCACACTTAATAATTAATGTGCGCCTATAGTATAGGTAGGTATATGAAACGCGCTCACGTCGTTAACTACTAAGAATGATGGAGCGATAATAGGGAAGTGCCAACAACATACAAAACACAATTTTCTGCATCCCGCAAGATAGCACGTCTCTATCGCTCGTGAAATATGCTACGTTACGGCACTGAATGTGATGTTGTATCGATTCACTCATCATACATAAAGCGTGCGGTTGCCGCATCCGACTCTTGTCTCCCAGCGTCCCATATAGTCGAACAACAATATAGCCACAATGCGGTCGACACAACACCACGTCATAATGGAGTAACGTAATCAAAAGAGGCTTAAACCAATTTGAGCGATTTCGTACCAAGGTTTTAATCAGTGATGTTTGGTTTAGATTTTGGTTGTTTTACTCTGTTTTTTGTCGTTCTAGAGTCAAACGTTGTATGGTGAGTAGATTTAGTCTTGAAGCTGAACTAAGAACATCGGATGTTAAGTAACCTTGTAATAATTATTTGAGCATTTCGATTCACCATGTCAGGTGTGTTGCATTACTCTAAAACTGTAGATCATACAGTTGATGGTTTTCGAAAGTCTATAAATTCGAATTTCTGCTCATACAATATTGAGTAAAGTGTAGAAAGCAAATGGTTTGCTTCAAACACAATACCCCCGCCCCCCAGTTCCCCTTACCTGACGTGTCCTGTAGTTAAGGACCAGCATCCTCGTGCTTTCCGCACTATAACTTGGTGCGCGGCGCCAAGTGTGTCGCTAATGGCATTATCCCTTAACGATGGTAAATTACATACAATGACTGATCGTAGCAACCTGACGATAGCGCAAAACGCACGAAATATAAATCCTACTGGTAAATAAAATAAATACAAAGTTTATAAATGAAATGCGTGTTAATAAACCGCACTGCTAGAAATATTTAGGCGAAATTTGCCACTCACGTATTAAATTAAGACAAAAATCATGGGATAGTTCCCAAAAGATGCGAGTGATACCGCAAGCACCCTTACTTTGTGTAAAGATATGAAGAAAATATTACTTTAATTAAACTCACTCACTACATTCTAGAAACATGGCATAAGAATACTACTAGTGCAGTTCCTGATTTTTCTGCACCAATTTCTACCAACCATCTACATTCCTGATAGAGCATCAAACATTCGTTCTCCATATACCATATTTAGGATGCAGTGCATCACGTGCTCGCTGCTAGAACCGCACCTATGATTTAATCGCCCCTCTCCCCAATCACCAGAGAGGAACGGTTTACTGCGCAGGCATCTGTCATTAGTCATGCACAATTTCGATGTTTATCATCGGGACGGAGCTGTGCTTCAGGTTGTAAAGATTAACGCGGGAGAGTTACGACTTTCTTATTCTACGGTGTTATGTACGGTGTATAATATAAGACATGTAGGTATTTAATTTTCATTAACGATACTAGAACTTCTTACTAGTCACTCTTTCCGCGAAAACTCTACCTCTATTATTTTATTTATTCATAATGAAATGTTTTTTTAATGTAGATTATTTTACTTGAAATTTTGCCTCAAATACTTACCTAACTTGATATTCAAAACTTCCTTATTTAGAGAAGCAATTTATCAATCAAACTCAAAACTTTGTTTGTCTTATTCGTCTGTTTCCGTATTGATTGGAACTAAGATAATAACAAATCAATCTTACCGAATAAACAGGGGACCGTTTTATAAACACACTCGTAAACTTGTTTAAACTTCATCACGTAGTAACCCGAATTTCGTCTGTTCATTTATCGATTTCTTCGCGAGGCACCCGAACTTAATTAAATAAGTAATACGATCAAGTTCCTGCATAACTAATACACACTACTTCTGAGACGCGACCTCATTTATTTACCACCAGCGCTTCATCATGCAAGGTAAAATAGTTGGTATTATCATTTGTTAGAGTCATTAACGTAAGCGAGGTTTTAATTCAAATATGAATGAATGCATAACTGACATGCGATGGAAAACTGACTCTTAGTGCCAACAGTGTAGGGTTAATTTAAATTAATGTCGGAACAAAGTCCCGCTGTGGAACGGACACAATACAGTGAACACATCAGAGCTAGTGGTTCACTGTTACAGGAATATGTAAAGCGTCCCGAGGGTGTCACCACTACACGCCAACATGCTACAATGACGTTTTTATATGTACATGTTTGTAGTTCTATACAAATGTATGCTTTGTCTGGCCCTCGTACAACAGCCACCAGCCGCCGACGTAGGTCAAACAAAACAATTTCAACATGAATACCTATTATTACCCATTCATGTAACGTTATCAACGTAACATTTCAAACATCACACTCTACGTCATTATTTATTAGTCCCTTCGTGACAACGTTGGAATAAACATTATATTTATGAGCAACAACTGTTGTCTTTCTAACTATTACGAATAGTAGGAAACATTTGACCCTGAATTCTTCGAATGGTTTTTGCATTCGTTCTGTTGCCGTCACAAGGCCGAGATAATTAGGAATGTAAGATACTCAGGTTATTAACTCTGACTGTATTATAATACAGTATTTTAGTTTAAGTCACACACAGGGGCGGCGGTAATTAGGAATACGTTAAAGCCAATTATAGTAACTTATAGGAGTTCCTTTTAGCGCTGTTTTCTGTTAATTTTCGTTAGAAAATGAGAAAATACATGTGAGCATCTCTCCTTTAAAATGTAACAGCGGTACACTTGTAACAGCAATTTATTGAACAATTTGTATTCATTAACAAAGTGAGAAAGGCTCAATAGGTGTTCGTAACCAGGATTTAACGTCTTAGTTCCACTGGGAGTGACGCCCGCATTTGTTCCGGGGAATTTTCCCGAAACATTCCTGGGACGAATTCCTGACAAAAGTTAGGCCGAGCATCGCTTAAATAGGTTGGCGATTGTATGCGTACCGTTTGCTGCAAGCATTATTGTAATATACCGTTTCTAATCATCTATGATCGTATAGGTAGGTATATGGATTTCATAGTTCAACTAATTCCCGCACATTGATAATTTGACTAACAGAACAATCGTATTATATTAAGCCTCCTAATTGAATTATTCACCTAATGCCAAGTTCAATGAACACTTGTACTTAGGAGGTATCCGAACCAGTACGCCCGCTTGTCAATGATTTACAATTGCTAAACCACTTTGTAACGTGTGCGATTTGCAAAGCTGATAAATGATGTGACATAACTTGATTACCTTTGCAAAATGTAACCCACTAACCATGGCCTTTTACAATGTCGTGCAAACAGACACGCGGGATGATATCATCAGAGTGTTTACCATCGCTGGCCATCACATCATCTGTTATTTATCATAGCGCGTCGTTATTACCCAATCCCTGACAATAAACCATTGTCAAATGCAATTTCAAAGCACGAAATTGGTGTCATACCTTGACTACGAGACAATACCAACAAAATTGCGTTCTTTACTAATTACCGAATTGACCCAATTCTTTACATATCTAAATCTGTGTGAATAAGAACATTAACAACGTATTTTTATTGTAACACATTCCTTCACTTGGCGTTCGACATCGAAGTACTAACGAGGGATGTATAGCATTCAGGTCGGCCTCATATAAGTAGAAAAGCTTATTTAAGTAGAAAATTTAATATTGCACACAACACAAGGCATCGCAAAGCAATGAATCGTGCTGGTCCCACGACCGCGGCACGCCCGCATTCAGATTCATTAACAAGGCTAACCATTGTTTATGATTCACAATCCATACACCCATTCTCTTTACCAACACTGTATTTAATAAAAACTACTTCTGTGAGCATTTCCAGAATATTTTTTTCACAAATGTTAGTTAATTTTTGATTAAGTGATTGTTCTCTATGTTCTTGTTCAGATGTTTTACAGTTTGACCATTTCTTTAAAGGCGTTTTAAAAATGAATTCCATCTCCCTTTAAACAGTTTCTCGTTCATAACGGAAAGTGACCGAGTCACGGGACATTTCTTTGCATCAAAGATTTCCTACTAATTGGGAGGAAACGGTTAAGATCTATAACCGACATAAAAACAGGGAGTTACGATAGTATAGACCATTCAAGAATGATCGTACATAATATATCATGATTACTGTTATCATGATAAATTTGTCATATTACTGACATATTGACAGATCCCAGATAGATAAATAATTCGGGGCATCTCAAGCTGATATATCTGCGATAAGTCGAGATAGCCCACGAGCAGATAAGAGATCAGACACACGAAAAAATCGCATCAAATTTTACAGATAGCGTTCTCGTTTTTCTTTCAATCCAAGACGATATTAAACGTCTGCATACAAATTAAATTGTATTTCACATTTCTAAAATAAACTACCAACAGTAACTATCCAATGCAGAGATATATGATCATTTCCTGTTAACGAGTAAATGTAATCGATTTTTGGAAGGTGTCCAATTTTTTCTCTAACTATATTCTTGTGGCTGGCACTAGTTATCACTGAATGATATTTGATTCCTCGTACAAAATTAATTCTAATATTAGGACGTTACATTCGCTTTTTGATGTTAGAGCTGACACGAAAAATATTGTTACAGATAAAAAATGTCACCGTTGTTTCCAACGACGGCGATGATGGGCATGGGACACATGCGAATAAATTAAATGTTTCGGTAATGCACAAGAAATAAATTGAACTTTCATGTTCATGTCCGATGAAAACGAATGGTCGTAGGACGGTCTCCATAGTTATAATACTAATCACGTTCTATATTTAGGTATTGAAATCTTGAGACGGTAAGTGAAGGTCACAGCCGCAATCCGTCACGTGGGGCCAGTAATTTTAAGCCATTAACCGATACGCTTCATGATTCACACACTGATCGCGGCCCCCTACGTTTACAAAGACATTTTGTTAACTAACTTTATGGGCCTTAAGTACAAAAAGATGCAGCTCGAAGAGATTTTTAAATTAACATTTTATGTAAGAAAAAAGTGTTTTCTTCGCGTCTGCATGTTAAATGTTAATTTAGACGAGATGTAAGAAAATGTTTCGCTGGTATTTAAGAGAAATGTAGTGAATGTGGGGCGTTTGTGAACACAAATATCTACCCAATGAACCCCAAAGAGAAAGAAGTCAAGATAAATATTAAATGAAACTGCGGCCTTCTATTTTGGAGAGTATGCAAGTGATCATAACAGAAATAGAGCACACAAAAATAATTTCAGAGTTATAGAGGGTAACTACCAGAAATATGTAGTTTTTTATGAGCCGTGATATAATACGAATTGAATTTATATCGCAACGTAGAATGCGGATTTTGCTAGACTATGGCGTACAGCGTTAGATTGTCAACCGGTAATCAGATTAAATCCTATCAACTCAACGTGTGTAATGCAAACCAACGGTGCTCGTGTTTTTTTTTATATCAATATTCGTTTATCAGCAAATTAAGATGCAACATATTAGTGCCAACCACTGTTAAATATCAGAATCTCTTATATGCATTTCCCAATCAAGAAGATTTAACTAAACTTTTAAACTGTTACCTTAGTTATAATTTCCCAAGCAATAAAATCCCCCAAGTTTAATCAGAGGAAAGATTGCTAACTGAAATATACTGTTACCTAACTAGACATGTGCCGTCGAAGTATCAGTTTAGTAGTTGCTAACTAATTTACGTCAGGCTCCGGTGCGGGGGCGTGAACTTCTGATCGCTACTTATTCGCCCAATTATAACTTCCACCGCATTACATTTACACCCTCATTATTAACGAACGCTTTTAATGACTGTCTAACAATTTAATACTGTAAAAAGTTGGCAACTTCGTAAAAATGTTTGAGGGCAGAAATTAACTGAAAACGGATATGTTGGCCGTCGACGTGATTACGGCCTTTGATTTACACTGGCTACATTAAATTTTGATTTGAGCGTTGAGATTAATTTACGGACTTGTGTAGTATTAACTCAGTGGCTGAGGTGACGGAATTACGTCTACTTGTGGTGTCAATAGCTCAGCTTATTAATACGCCTTTTACCCGGTACGTGACCATTTGAAAGCATGATTTGAGGCTTGGAATGGGTCTTCTAGGGAGCAAGTGCTTGGCCATAGTGGACAATCATTAGGTAGGAGGAGTAAAACTTTAGTAGTAGGTACAGTAATAAGCTATTTTATAGTTACAAATACCCCGAACAAATAACTTTTTGTTACAATCGATCGAATGGATAATTGCTATAATCACCACTTTTGGCAGACGTTACGAGCTGACAGGTGGACGCTGCTGTGAGACATATGTATATAATTATTTGATAATAGTACACCAATTTAGAAGTACCATTGAAGTAATTAAACACATTTGGAATGTGATATAGCTAAATCAAGTTCTGCTTTAACAGACGCAGTATTATCCCATTCAAGACAACGGTGAGCAAATATTGATCTTATTATAACAAGTAGGGAAGGATTATGTTTAAGAGCTTACTAATTAGAGAGATAACCTCCTTAACAATCCACCGATCCTATATAAACATACCCGAGACTTAATAAACAATCAAATCCATCCGAGTAACCCCAAGATAAAAGCGTATTACGAAATCCATTTACTAATCATAGTTGCGTACGTGAATTGCTATTTAAATACGTTTATTGTAATCAATATTGATTTGAAAACGTACATAAACATAATTTGTATTCGATTACCCTTTTCGTTCGGATTGCAATGTGGGATTTAAGAAATAACAGTCATTGTACACGCTCCTTAACTCTTCACGCCAATATGAGTTTTTAAAAAACACGTTGTAGTACATAGGTCTTAGGTATTGGATTAGGATTCAACTGATGCTCATTTATGATAACAATTGTTTCAAGTACTTTTATTTTAATTTCATTGATTTCACGTTTTGTTTATCCTCTGAATTAAAATTGTGGTAAAAATAAACAATATGCAAGTAAGGATGGAAACTAGAACGTTCTTTAAAAAACGTTAAGCATTCGACTTACCTGTGTTATACCTACACCTTTATAGCCTTTTTGACGTCCAGTGTTCCATTTTCAAGCATTAAAAATGCGCCATTATTATCCCTTGTATACTGAGCCGTTTAAATGTACACACTAACTAACGACTCGTGACCACACAGATACTGACAGACATGCTGGTCAAAAGTAATGTTTTATTTTACATTTGGCTTTGTATAAAAGGCTGATGTTGTCTTGTGGATTTAGGTCATACCTGCTTCAGACTGTGTACCTAATTAAAAAGGCTGCCTTTGTTAATACTCGAGCTCAACAGATAACATTTAAGAGGCACCACTTTAGAATATATTAACGGATAATATACCGCATCCAATATGTAAGAAATTTAGTAGTTCTTTGATTCTTGATGTTTATTAGATACCAACACCTAAAACATGAATTTACACAACAACTTTAGTATCTACCTATTTGGCATTTATGTTAGGATTATTATTTGTATTATTAAAAAATAAAAATAATTCCCGCGGTGGCGGCCAGAATAGCACCTACCCATTTCGTCCTGGAGTCATAGGAGGCGACTAAGAGGAATCCAGTAGATGGGCAGCAGCGTCTTCTGTAACCACATCACCATAACTGCGATTCCCAAGCCGATTGCCAGGCGTGGGTATTATGACAATCCCCTCTTCCATTAAAGGAAGGCCTTTTTTAACAGTGGACGTCTGCCGGCTGATGATGAAACAATAAAATTGTTCCGCACTGTTGTCAATGATCAAAATTATCGAACTAGATCGACTCAGCTAGCGACCGCCAGTCGCGTTCCTCATTCCTCGCGAACAAATCCGCAACATAAGTTATAGCGCCGTAAATGACAATTGTTAAATTTATAGGCCATTATTTTATTGTTTAGCCAGCTAGAGTATATTGACGTTACGCTTCATGTTCTTTGATGACGTCAAGGAAAGCTAAGGCGTAATCTACATCCCACAGATGTAATAATAGAACAAACGGTATGGATTTCATATGTATGTACCTACCTAGTTATTGTTTGCTTGTGACCCAGTCATGCTCTTTTTCTGGATAATGAAACAGAGAATTCCTTGACGGTGTTTGGATGTCTGAGAATAAATCGTGTCGCAATACTTATTAGTCAAACGGATGTTGGTGAAAGGTTGGTTAGGTTATAGCATTATAGTGATAGGTATAAGACTAGATTGAGCCAATAGAAGAAACGTTTTATATCTAAAGCTAAGAACTTTTCACGCAGACGCAGTTGCGGTCACAGCTGGTATCCAATAAACTCTGTAATAGCGTCTGTCTGTTCGTATGCTGAGTGCATTGAAGGCAGCTTGCGATGTTCGTGTCTCAACCAATAAACAATTAATATAAGGCATAACACTACTAATAGTAGGTACTGATCATTTGTAGCACACGTCATACTCACGCAAACGTTTTTTTTTTTAAATTGGTTTATAAGATTACATCATGAGGATATCAATTAGGTATTCGGTAGATTAGAATTCAAAATATTTTTCGTAATCCATTATTACTCACATGACAAAGAGCACACGTTTTCTTTAAAACATGAATTCAAAAATTCCCTACACATAGATAGGTACACAAATTAGCTTACAATTTTCGGTGCAAGTTGTAAGCATTTAAGCAGAGCGTGCGCCTGTCAATCCGTCGTAGAATCGCAGACTCTATCCCGAGTCCAAAATATCGTGTGCAATGTTCACAACGACGGCGACGTAGCAATTTATCCGAGGGTACGGATAAATTGGGAAGTAAGTACCTGTATGGAAGTTAAATAATCTGTTTGTATTAGTTTTAGATTGATTATTCAATAAATAATACATTTCTTAATAGAAGTGAGTTTAGATTAATTTAAACTATGGGTACGCAATTCAGCAATTGAACTTCTCTGAACTTATGTTTCGTGATAGTTAAGTTTATAAAAACTATATCCCATCTTTTAAAAATTATACACGTGCATCTTTTATAAAACTATTTTCAAACGTTAGCTACAACTTTAATAAAAAATAAAAAGTAGGTATTACATACATAGTTTGTTACGCGTACATTCGATTAGCAGGCGACTTTGCAACAGGTTTGACATAAATATGAAGATTATATTAACCGTCAAATAGTCGATATTTCGTAATGATGGGCAAACTCGCATGTCATGTCCCAAGCCCAATATACTAGGTATTAAACACACTATACACTTATGAACAACTAAGCTTACCTCATTCACATAATACATTTTACTAGAAGGTTTAAATCGTAGTAAAGCCTCCCATAAGTCAATAAAAAAGAGAATCAGATTGTTGGATCTTGTACATACAATAATACATTTATTGTGATGCCCCGGAAAAACTGTTCATCTGACCGTGCATGCCTTCCGTACCGTTATCCAGAAAATACGTCGAGTCCGTAAAACTTTGATATCGCGCCAAAAACACCGATAACGTAGTAACATACACTCAAGTAAATTCATGATTTCAGGGCTCTGAACAAGACATAAAAGCCGAAAGTGAAGTACTCAGAAAGATAGGTAATATTGAGAATAAAGGGACATCTGTGGACATCAATATTTTATATGGGTACACATATTTTACCAGAAAATATATGAAAGAGCCGCTTGAAACGAGCGACCCTATGAATAGAAATTTAAAAGCTTTACTTACAATTCTTGCACTCCATATTAGAGTAAGTAGCTCTTTCAGCGGCGCATTGGTCCAGCGAAATTCTAATGTGCACCGGGATTTATGGGCGACTCGCAATGTATAATATGAATACGGGCTTAAGAGTGCCGTTCAATATGCGTGGCGTATAGGCTGAAAGCACTGCGCTATAATGTCCCGTACGATCCCGGCTATAACCCGATTTCCAGACTATTAACGATTATGGCAGGAAGGAAACATGTCCTATTTTCGCTTTACTGTTTTCTGCCGCTATGAATGTAATAATGCTTGTACATAAGTAGTTACACGCCTTCATCTCTATCTTGTGTCGCGGACGCAGTAGGTACCTACATCTAATGCATATCGGATTTCTCAAACACGCCGATAATATCTATATTTCGCGAAAGATTTCATATTCACGACGGAGAAACCGACAAAAGCGATTCAAAAAGTCTAGCCCACGGGGATTGCGTCTCCTGCACTAACAAAACCTTGTTTCAGTGCCTATGCTCTGCGAATAAATGCGATCTGAATATATTATCGGGCGCATTACGTACGATTCGCTTGAGGCGCGTATCTACCCGAGGCTGCAGAATTCAGTTGCACACTTTTCCAACTTCATCCTCGCCTTGTACAAAGACGTCTCTTTTATAGTGCACAAGTATTATCAGGCGCCCAAATATAATACAAAATGTTCCTTACATTTTGCACGATCGTGGTAATGGCTTTAGAGCGTTGGAATAAAGTTGGTATTAAAATTGAATCTTCAAAACGCCCGGTTCAATTTGGTATTTGAAGATTTAAGAAAGCTGGCCTATAGTTAAGGTCTCATCGAATGTCAAAACACTACGAGTTAGCGAACTACGCTTAGTTAACTTCAATCGGGTAGCGCCACCGCGGGGGTGAGGCCGAACCGTAATTAATTACTGCTGTCGCTGACAAGCGAAGGCTGCTAAGTACCTATCGTTTCATAAATAAACTGTATAGCTTTATGTAGGTACAGCTGTATATAGTACTAAACCAGTATTAATAGCAGATTCGCGTACGTGATTGCGCCGCATTTTAAAAGCTTTCGGTTTTTTACTACTCATATCTTTCTTACTTTTATGATAGTCTACGAATCTTTGAATGTGTACGTGTTGTAAATCAAAAAAGTATGTCATTGTTCCGATGTGTATGAAGTTGTAAGGGGACAATATCCATTCATCCGCAGACATGTCCCTAAAGAAATAAATCACATTTCAAATAAGCGCCGAAAGGTAAAATGCAAACAGTCGTTCGTCCTAACAAAATAAGGACTGTAAATATACATATATAAATGCGGTTCTCTCAGGGCGCTGGCACTCAACTATCTCCTACTTTTCTCCCAATCGCGCGCCACAATATATTAAAGGAAATATTTCCCCAAATGACTTCACATCGTTTTTACCACAAAAAACTCGAGCAGTTGAACGAGAACGAAAGTGGACTAGTTAGTTTATTCATGAATTCGGCCCCAACCGAAATCGAACATCAAGGAGATGCTTATAAGTCGGCAGAGTTTTAAAGCGACTAAGTACTTAAACAAAGCTTATCTATCCAAGTTACAATAAGCCCGTCTACTGTATAAGTAATTACTAAATTGATATTCGAATCTGATCGGTGGCCCTATTTTATTATTATTTGATTAAAAAACGTATTTCAACATCGTTCGATTCATATGTAATAACCAGTTATTTAGTCAGACGGTGCGGTTCTTCCACGCGGGCCTAAAACTACCTGAGGTGCACGCGCCGCGACCTTTTAAAAAAACTTTGTGTTACTACTTACTATTTTAAAAAGTTCGAAGTGTCTGGTTTTTTGCAGTGAGTTTTTGTGTGCACGACAATCACACATTTTAGTTGACTTAGGGTAATAAAAAAAACCTATTACAATTTCGAACAAGTGTTCCTTATTACGTAATACAAAATAACCGGTAGACATCCACTTGAATCGATGACATCACCAAATAAATCTGTCCGGCTGTCGAGGAATCGGATGGCGGGACTCGCCCGGATCCGGTTGTTAATCTCAATCGAAACTACTATTTATATTGCGCTTGAAAACTATTTTTAATCATTTCAAATATGAATTGATAGTGGCACATCTACAATAAAACATCTGATTACATTACGATGTTTCGGTTAAATGGGTGAATGTAACGAATTAGTAAGTTTACAATGGACTAAATCTCATAAGATCATCTAGCTCTTCTAAAATACCTTTATCGGTAACAAATTTTGGGGCACGTGATCCTTCTGTGAAGTCGACACTTTCTCGTATTAAACCATCAATTCATCCGAATCCCAGAGAAGCGGCCATCAATTCACCTAACGCAGACATATTCTGTTTTATAGCACTCGGTCTCTAGTTTCAACAAGTGTCAGAATTATGTTCGGGAGATGTTCCAAAAATGTGGATGAAATTGTCCACAAGTCAGTGTGACAAATAGATGTGTGAACCTCAAATTACTGTTTACCTGGTTTAATCTTACCTTAACAAATTTCCTTGTGGTTTAGTTATTGCGATGTATCTAGATGAAGATATTATATACTCTCTGATACCTCCCTCTGGGGTATAAAACTTGCTCGAAAGCCTGCACTCTATCGCCTCCTATGGGACGAAAGCCTATTACATAGTTGCTTACTAGATATAGCTGGCAAAGCAATATGATCCGTCTTTCGCGGCAGTTTTCATTCGAAACTTGGATGACGAAGAAAAGTTCGTAAGTATCACTTGTGCGCGACAAGTGTGAGGCGGGTGTAAGGCGCTATACCACTGGGAACGTAAGTTCTCACTTGTCTATAGCTTTGAAACGTTCCTTAACGACACTAATTATTTATTTTCTTCATAATATTTGATGTGAAGAAAATGTAAGCTTTGAAGGTAAATATCAGATGCTCTAGACAAGTGGCATAATGCTTGAGGAATAGAAATCGATTAAAAGAAAATTTGGGAACGATTACACAGTTGAGAAATTATGTCGTTTATTAGATTTATTTTCGTCTAGAGTTTTGTCACTTGTCTAGGGCCCTAGGTAAGATAGCAGAAAAGACAGTAGTCAAAACAAATGTTTAAACTTTGTACGACGAATACAGTGAAGAACTCGTATAGGTATCTCGCAGAATAATTTGTATAAATTAAAATGCAACAATGAGTAAAATTAATGCTCTTAAATTCAAGATAATGTTGACTAATTGCCATAATTTATACTTGCCTAAGCCCTCAGAAAGTAAAAGAAATGAAAGAATCATAACATCGTACATTCGGTGCTTGAAATAACAAAAATAGAAACTTTTGCTTCCTAAACTGGGTGCTTGGTAAAACTTTACGCAACACAACCCGTTGAACTTTGAGTCGCATGGATTTTGTATAACATTTGTTTTGGTTATGCACTCTAACGTGCACGTTAAGTTTGTACATAAATAACGTGAGTAGACTCCCGCGACTGACACTTGACCTCGCCAAGTAATACTTGCATTCATTGCGTTGTTTCTAAGTAGTCATTATTAACTCGACTAGCAGTCCTGCGCAATCCGCGATGAGTCGCGATTTAATATCGTTGTTGCAGTGAGCTAAAGGATATTTTACTGACGTATCTTAATTAAATCTAGATATACATATATTAACTGTACCAATTAGTGTAGGGTGGTGGCTAAGTAAGATCGTTTTTATTCTTCTTCTTATGTAAACAGTAGTTGTGTATGTATAGGTAGTTAAACCACATCTCCCCATTGAGGTTTTAAAAGGTTTTCCCTTCTAATATTTCTTTAAAAACTCAGTAGTTTATAGCCTGGAGTCGAACCTTAGGCCCCATTAGAATAAGGCGGCTTAATAATAATTTATAATCTATTATGAACTTGTTTGAATACAAAGTACTTTCAACATCTGAATAATAAATAAGGAATTAGCTAACAACTTTTCAAATAAATGCAGAGCCTCTTGTTTCATGTTTTCATCATGAACTGAAGTTTTTAAAACGCTGCTCGAATTAGAAGCTTGAAGGAGAATTTCTCCTAACTAGACCACTGGGCGCAGAAGCTTTGGTCACAGATATTTATTGGACCCTTTATATTTTGCCAAGTCAAGGAGTTTATCATGTGATATTTTAATCGAACGGGATATTTTTGTGTGGGCAACTATTTAAAAGTGACTTCAATCCAAGCAGCAGTACAAAATTGCGACAGACAAAAGTCCCTCTTAGCCAACACATCTTCCTTATTACTACCATAACTCAACTATTTAACAAACCAAACCGATAAACTAACCAATCAAACGTCTATTTACAATTGCCAGGACTTGTGTCAACACAACTTGACCGCCCAAGTACCTGGCTTCCTCACTGTCTACTTAACTAAGATACTTCACTGACTAAACATTAAGTAATACGGATTGAGCAAGCAACTAGGTGCTTTAATCCATGAATGTCGTATAACTGGAATCCGGTACCGGATTGGATGATTCTACTTAACCAACCGGTTATGCTGATGCAGGGTTGGTGATGTGTTAAAGGTCAAATTTCGAAGGATCGTTTTATACTATTGCTGTAGGTAAATAATGTCGATTGGCTAAGATTTTAACGTTCTGCGCAAGAGTCGCGCGCTGTTACGAAGCAAGTTGTAGGTATTTGTTCGTTCCTCAATTTTTTCTGCTGATTTTAGTATCGGTACCTACTGATAATAATAATTAAACTAGTGAAAATCAATAAGGAGTGAGCTTAAAATCAAATGTAGTGAACTTTATTAAACAGTTGTGTGCTATGACTAAAATATATGGTTGTACTTTGCACTAGTCGTTACTGCAATAGATCAGACGGTAAGATTTGAAGTCACGATCACTTGATCTCCAAAGATATTTATGTATCGTTATTAATGGGTAGGTATCAAAACATAACTAGAGTGATATGTTGTTAAGTTTAACCTAGAGACGAGGTTAATTTCTTCAGGTATGCTTTCTTTGTGTTCACATTACACGTAGGTATGCTTATGTAACATGCATCAATGAATACCTAATATTTTTAAATTTAATAAGAGAACACTTTTTTTTTTCAAAAATTGTTGTTGTTTTTTTCAAATCTTAACTCAACTGTACCAAGGTTTTGTTTAGACTGTAAATAATTTACAATAGCAGGTAAAATGCTACATAGTACTTTTTCACACATAGGTAGAGCCAAGCTATGAAAATATTATTTCGCGCACTCTAACAGATGGGGTGTCGCGCAGTCTTTAAACATTCAACATACTCGCTGTACCTTCATCATTTTAACTTGACATGGTAACAGTTAGATAGCTACCTACTTGGGAAACGTTATTTGAAATATTGCTTGTTCTACAAGCATGGAGGATAAACATTGAGAAGAAACTAAACGATTTAGGTATAATACGGCAAAAAATCTGTAGGCAATATTTTTTACTAAACATTTTCGTATTCCCAAGTAGGTATTTCATATTGTAAATCTTAATCTATAGATTTCCATATTCGATGATTAATTATGTATTATGTAGGTATCAATCTT
Organism: Abrostola tripartita; assembly: GCA_905340225.1. Taxonomy (NCBI): domain Eukaryota; kingdom Metazoa; phylum Arthropoda; class Insecta; order Lepidoptera; family Noctuidae; genus Abrostola; species Abrostola tripartita. The sequence continues at coordinate 4,681,941 of HG996492.1, read as the reverse complement.
GAATATAATTATTTCACAACAAGAAAATGATTCCCCCATTAAATCGTTTTTGTACAGTCACCGACAGAATTAGTTGGTCAACATTTATTATTAGTAAATTAATTCATGAATAATGTATGACGCGATTGTTCTTCAATAAAATTAATATTAATAATTTGAGCATCTAATTTAATTGAATAAGTTTTGACTCCAGAATAATTAACTGCTGGCAAATTAAGGCACAGTAAAAGATTTTTTTTTATTCATAAGTTTTTATCAAAATGATACTTTATCGTACGTATCGTAGTTACCAGTATTAGGATTTTTATTAATACCTACCTATAACAAATCCAATAATGTTGAAAGTAAGTGTTGTGTGTAAGAAGTGATCTGAAATGAACAAATGAAATTGTAGGTATTTTTGCTAGATATTCGAGTATAAAATTTTGGGTGATCGTGATTGGCAATAAATCCAATTTAAATACAAGCTTTAGGAGTTTCCTGTCATATTTTTTTCTGTTTCGTAATCTTGGCGGATATTTGATTGGGTATTACTTAAATGTCATGTCGATATCGAGGCTTACAAGCCGCACGAGAGAATTGATTCCACTTTTGTTTTCGATGGTTACTTTTTTTATAAATTGTCAAAGTGTAAACTTATTATTGCCGGATTTATGTACAGAAGTGACACCTTGTATTTAATCATGCAAATGGAGAATTGACATTTCTGTATCCAATTGGTCAATTTTTTTTTAATGTGTGGTTCATTAGATATCTGTTGCCAATCTAATGCCTGACATTTTTCCTATCAAACTCTTTTATATTTTGTTTTTGACTGCGTTGTGTCTATCATAATCTATTCAAACCATTACTCCACCTTTGGCTCTGTTCACCTACTTCTCAGGTCATATTTTACAAATAATCAAAGGGAGAGTGTGCATAATACATAACGTATTTGATCCCTCTAATTCCTTCTGATGCTCGACAAGTAAATTAGCAAGCGTACCGTACGTAACCACATTATAGCTGGTCTGTTGTTTGCTTTCCAGCTTGCACCAACAGTGGATTAGGGTAGCTTAAGTAATTACAGCTGTACCAAGTTAACAACCAACAGAGGGATTAACAAAAACTGGTTAAACGGGTAACCTAAAGCCAAAACATAGGTTTTACTTATCTTGTGTAACTTTCTGTATACCTATGTATTGTGGTCGATGCAACATTTTTTTTTTGACAATGATTCTCATGTGAATCAATGTCACTCACTAGGTAATCTGTGACCGATTTTCTAACCCATAACCTTTTATGTGTGCCTGATAATTGTCAATAGGCTCGTCCCTTACTACTGTAATTGATAAGGCAATGTATAGATATAGGCACATTATACGTACACCACCACATTTTAGTAGGTACCATGTATGGCTCAATAAATGGTGTTAGCGCAGAATGTATAGACAGCATCAAGTGTCCTGACTACTCCTGACGCTTTTAATATTTTTATTTACTAACACATTAGTAGTATGAAGTACCTTTTCCGGATAAGGTTATATGCATATTAGGTACATTATCAAATATTCCTTCCTGCTCTAAGAAGTAGAAGTTTAATAAGGTGATATAAAAACATAAGTATAAAACATAACGCTACAACTTATTTTTCCGACTGTACGCAAGCAAGAGATTCAACAAAATCCATTTGAGAGTATTTGGCACCAGTCTGCAAGCAAATATGGGAAGATTTTAAAAGTAAATATTGTTAAACGTAGGTAAGAATTTAGATAATATTAGATAAGTATATGCACACTGTGTGTACTAAATATACACTGAGATTATAATTTAAAGTACAGAGCGCTAAAGTATACAACGCGTTAACAATTCTTATTATTTCTAAATAATTGTATGCAAAACCTAAGCAAAGACCAAAATTGCGCGTGCGCATGTTTGCAATAATGATCTATTCCGTAATTATGTTTTAAATTTTTGTATTGTAGCGAGAAACGGTAGGTTCTATTCTTTTTTAATATCGGCCTAGCATTCTGTGGCCTAAACAATACTAAAGTGCAAATGGCCAATATCAGAGTTTACGTACACCTCATACTACGAATAGATACACAACCAGCACTTAGAAAAGGATTTAGTCAAGTCGGAATCCTCCAATTTTATCGATTCTAGGGTGAACCGATAGCAAACGCAGCACACACGGCGCACGCTCGTCTTGCGCGTGCGACGCTTATAGCAGAATCCTAATAATTTATATTATTCTTTTTATTTCCGCTATGATATCTCCACTATCAAATGTTGTCTCTTCTCTGTGTTTCTATAACTATTAGTTTTCTAGCCCCAGTTTTTGAGGGAGTAGCACATATAAATTAGCACATCTCGACATTAATACGATCCTAATGAACTTGTAATAAAAAAACGTATGTTATCAGAAGCGCTAAATCTAATCCTTATATTTAAGCTGGGGAAAATTGCACCTCTTAACGGTTTTTGTGTCAAGCCAACAGACACTGTCTTTCGTCCAAGCGAAGGGATATTTTTTCTCATTGAAGTTTTTTCAGCCAGGAACAACAGTATCGAATTTAACTTAACACTCGGTTCCGGTACCAGAAACTATAACAGAAATAAAATGACATGTATTTAAGAAGATAGCTTTCGTATTTCGAAAATGTCGAGGAGGTACTATAATCACCAAAATTCGAGTCAATTATTATTAATTATTAAGGAATATGTGTCGCGAAATACTCCAGTATCGTCTTGACTTTATGATATTTAAACTTTTTAATGTTGATTGTACTCGACTGTACCGCATTAAGACGGACGAAGACGAATTGAAGTTTTATTTTACTTGTTCAAGTAGGAGCACTCAGCAGCCAAAAGGTATTTGTAATACCAATAAGTAGTGATATTTATTTTTATCAAAAACTTGACGTTCCCACACGAACCTGTTTGAAAAAAGAATACCGATCCTCGGAGTAGGTAAAGAGTAAGAAAGACCTATACGTTATGTTTAGATACGACGTTAATACGTAGGTAGTGTAGGTACCTATGTATGTGCCTACCTATACTAGGTACCTAGTAATATGTTATGATATAACATGAATCAATTTATGGGATTGATTTAGGTATGGAATTAATAGGTAGGTAAGTAATAAATCTTATCTAGCATCGTTATGCATGTTAAAGAACCTTTGTGAGTGAACTTACTTAAGGCCTAGCTCTCCTTATAAACAGTACCCATCTTACCTTTTTATCCTTGAGAGTTCATTTAACTTTAGGTAGTACTTAAGGTACTTAAGTAGGTCCTTATTTATCTACGTACCGCCAAGCGTACCTTAACAAAGTACAGTCACATATCAACAAACCGAAAATAAATTCCACGTTGTTCCGCGGCTCTCAGAAATGAATGGGTGTTTCATGAAGGTAGAGATCAAACCCACGCAGGTGTACAATTTCATTTCAAGTCTCTTAATTAGAAGAATCTCCAAGCAATAAACCTTTTTCAAGGATGAGGTAGTAGGTAGAAACCTGTCTAAATTAAGATACATAAACGAATGTTTTTGTAGGTTTCTGTTTTATTTAATTATTATACAAAAAATAGTAAAAATATTAATAATAAGTTAACTTGTAGGTACGTGAGAATTCACGATGTCAAAGTCAAACGTCAATTCTGTTAATTGGTTCTTCTCCTCAAACCAGTCTTCAATGAACAAGAGTGAGTGAGACGGAAGACTCATGCTCCTGTAGTGACGTCAGCCAACCAATACAGACAGACAGACCTAATGAATAAACTAACCAAACGCACATTGTTATAAAAAAAGCTATACAATATGACCTCAAAGGCTACAGCAAACCCATCAGACGCATATTTGAAGAAAACAATCTTTTTTGTGATATTTTTTATCACACACCTGCAAAGTGCACGTGTGTGGCACTGGTTTCGTAAACTTCAAGTAGGTACGTAGAGCTAAATAACATAACAACATTAGGTATATTTCCTACTCGGTCATAAAAAAGCAAATAAAAAACTAATATTTTCCAGCCAACTAAAGTTGCGAATATTGCATTGAGAACTACGAACTCGCAGAGCAGTGTGAAAACTAAACTACTCACCTTTGTAAAGAAGTTCTGTGCGCGCGCAGGTAAAACACCGAAATCCCACAGGTGAACGTTATCCTTGATTTAAAAATTTGAAAAAAATATTCGAAACGGTCAACCGGCTTTGTGACAGCACGCCTCCGGTAGACACACGCTCGTGCGTTTCGGTTTAGCGACGCACCACAACAAAACTACAACACTGTCACAGTTTGTTTATAAAATTATGAAGCACTTATTAATAATTTCGATGACTCGAACTGCGCATGCCCGTGCAACACGCGCCTCTTTCGAACAAGGTTATGTTTTAAGTTGTAAGCCCCTCCTTTTGGCTTCACTTTGCCGGCACACGCACTTCACACTAGTTTCCCAGAAGATTCTTATTGGAACAAATCCGTGCGAACTTTTTTCCGATAACGCAAACACACGAAACACTATCGGAGCACTTGTAAAGTTATTCCCACGATAATTCTTTATTAGTACTATCAGAAACCGACACTGTTGCACCTATTTGACGATCAGCCGGCTCTACCTGCAGCAAATGAAGGCCGTGTACGTATAATAAACACTTAAAAACTCCGGAACCGGTAATAATTTGATTCCGCACGTGAACGTGACACTGTCAAAATATTTTTTTTGTAAACACAGCAACACCAGTAACTCACTCATTTACGGTGTAACATCCCATGTTTGTGACGCGGTGAGGTCCGAGTGACAAATAAACGAATAGAAAAGAAAATAAACGAAGAATACTAAAGTCGTCGACTGTGAAGCCGAGCGTCCGACACTCCTGCTGAGCGCTGTACTAAACGCGAGAGGCCGCGCGACCCGCCCCGCCCCGCGGCCCGCGCGCGTCCCTCCCGCGCCCTGCGACCCGCGCTACTACACCGTATGAAAATAAAGTAACGTTGAAAAAATCACAAGTGCACAGGGGAAGAGCAGAGAGCATAGTTCATCCCTTGGTGGTTGTGCAAGTTGTCCGATTATTTGTTTGTTTAGGTAGTTTTACGGCGGCGAAGCGCGAGCGGCGCGGGGCGGGCCGGCGCGGGCGGAAGGCATTCAATTAATCTGACAACACGTGCGTGATGCACCCTCCCGCACTCGCCTCAGGTTATCACACGATTCATTGACCAACTCTAGTACTTCTATTTTCGCTAACCTTTAACTTAAACTAAAACTTTTTAACGTCTAAATATATTTATTACATTATGGGTCGTTGTTAATGAATGTAGAGTCGCGCTTACTCGCGGGTTTGCAACTGTTATCAATGGATCGCGCCTGTTTTCATGGACGGGTGGGCAGTTTTCGGCGCTGCAAGGTGAAGGTTAAGAACTAAGTATTATTTTATTTTATTTTTATTTGGGAAACAAACAGAATACAATATAGAAAATATAAAACATACAGAGTAAACGATACATTATCCAAAACAGTTTCCACATAAAATCTAAACATTTGCGCCAAATCGGAAAAGAAACTATTATTTCTGTACACTCACAGTAATTAGTGAATGAAATTTATTTAAACGACTTTTAGTTTACAATAAATAAATTCCTATGACGTCATTGACATTGGAGATTTAATATTTATAGTTTTTAAAATGTTCATAATTATTATGAGTTTGCTTCCCTGAAGGGAAGCAAACTCATACTTAATCGAAGTCTGGGGTAGTGCTCCAAAAAAAAAACTGTCACAACTACGAATCTCACAGAATAAACTGGTAAAAATGCTTTTCAACTATCCGTACTTAACAGCAACGACAAAAATATACACAGACACAAAGATAATGAATATAAAACAATTATACATTTACAACACATGTATTTTTATCAGAAAGGCTCTCAACAAAACCATACACACAAATATTACACTTACCCAATATAGACAAATTAGCCAACGAAGCAGTCGCCGAGCAAGTTTATTGGTTTTGCCAAAAATAAGGACTAATTACGGCAAAAAAATGCTCAAATTTGAAGGAGCACAGCTTTACAATAAAATACCCTCATATATAAGAAACTTGCACTCATTTGATGCATTCAAAACTCTGCTTAGCCATTACCAACTTAATTACAAACCAGATATCTGAGAAATGAGTGCGTTGGATGTGACTTGTTTGTTATTTTCTTTTTTTTTGTCTGTGCCAATGTTGTCGAAACTAATCTTAGTTATTTAATTAATTGTTATTGTTCTCAAGTAAGCGACATTATGTAATGTTTTTATTGAGAATAAAGTTTCTTTAAACCTAAGGGCGCGCAGAAGTGTGATATTGCACACCTACAGTTAAAAATATTATAGGTGCCATTAGAGAGCCTATTGCCATTTTATTAGGCACAATATATAATTTATTCTAGTTCACAAACTATCTATTCAGTGATCTCAAAAATAACCTACAGGAAAATGCCACATAGGTTGCACCTACTTGCTTGGAACTTACAACCTTATTACACACAAATCAGGTCAATGAACCACTTGGCCACCTGGACTTCTTTTTAGGTTAGTTTATTTCTAGTCCTAACTTTAGGTTCAAATATACTGCACCCTAAAAATTTTACCTATAAAAAATTATTTTAACTAGGACCATAAAGTTGGGCCATAGTGTACACAGTTCACGAAATGATTTCACAAAGTGGTCTTTATACGGGCATGTAAGTGTTTGTAGTGGCTTTCAACAGATTGTAATAGTTCCGGAGATTACACAGAACACATTAACTTTATTTATAGTAGGAGATAAACAAGGCCAACTAGTTTTGACTAACAGCCGTTGCCGTCCTTAAAATCAGAAAACAACACAAAAGTAATTAACCCTTGTTTCAACTTTACAAACGTGAGCTGGTTATTAAATCCAGTCGATCGTTCATTCATTCATTCATAAACCATTGAGTGAACGTGCACTGTATAGGTTCTCTTAATTCCAAATTTGATTATCAAAGACGATTATTGAAATTAGGGAATAATTTAATGCTTCAGTACAGTTGTGTACAAGGCAGTCTTAATGCCTTAGGTATTTTCCAGCAGGCGAACCTTCACGTAGTGTAGAGATAGAAACGAGGATAGATACACCAACAGTTGAGTATTTAAGAAGCCTAAGCGAACCTATAACGTGCCTATTCATTTTTGAAAATTCTTTAGGTATGCCAATTCCTTATTGTTCAAAGCTTATCGCTATTTAATCTTGTAGGTATACCTCTCTGACGTCCTTCTAAGTTGTCTGATCAACAAAAATATAATGACAGAAGTCAAAAAAAATTATACACGGCGATTATTTTAAAGTTTGGTAGCCGATGAGGGGTTTCATGTAGACCTTCTGATTTTTCGTTCGCGAATTTAACATTAGGACATCAAAGGCATCCACTACATCCATAGGTACTTCTATATCCATACTAATATTATAAATGTGAAAACAACTGTCTGTCTGTGTGTTACACCTTCAGCCCTCACGACTAAACCGCTGGACGGATTTTGAAAAAAGCTAGTTACACATAAATTACATAATAATATTAAATTAATAACTTTCACAGGAGATTTTTCACAGGTTCACAAAATATAAATTTATTACCTATGATTGTTTTTGAAATTATTAATTTTAAAGTCGGTTCAAAATTAGCTTATGCCACGGTGTAGGGATTTGCCAGTTAGCACGATAACAGTGCAGTGGGGCGAATTGCCTAGAGTGCGCCGGCGCCGGTCTCTCTTTGAATATGTTTCAATGAGATTGGAAAAATAAAAATAAAGGTGTAGAGGGTGTAATATAGTATTTAGTCATTAAAATAAATATACATTAATTTTTATAATGTAATAATATTTATTTTATTTGAGGTATTTATGTAACAGACGGAGCATCCCGCTTCCCGCATGCCAATCATACGGGTAGTAGGTAGAAATACCCCAATAAAATTAAAACTCGGGACGGTGTTATTGTGTCGCAGAATAATGCGTGTGAAAGACAGAGATAGAAATACTTATCTTGTTCAGCTATCTCCCCTACTACGTTAACATTTGACAGGTACTTGACAGATGTAATCAATTAATTTGACGAGATAGTTTTGTGTGTGCGTCGAGTTTAAGTAGGTAAGATATTCATTGGTATTAGTGTCTTGGATTTTATTTGTTTAATATTTATATTATTTATCTAGAAATAAAATAAATCTTATATCGTAGTAAATAATAATAAAATGATTTCTGCCTGCTCTTTTCAGAAACAGGCAAAACTTTATACCTAAATGTATTACGAATATTATGATATTGGGAGTTTATAAAGTAATAGAAATATTTATTAGATAGGTTAAGGTATTTTATTTCTAAAAACTTTTTTTAAATGTACTGTAAATATTAAATTTCAGTAAAAACTCATTTACTTATCCTCAACGTCAAACAAAGTTGCACTACTGTTCTTTGCCTACGTGAAGACATCGCCTACATGAGGTACATCGCGATCGATAACGTCAAAATAGTTGGGTACCAAAGAATTTTAATCTTCTAAGATCGCTTACATCACCTTACGTATAACCTGCGCTTAAGACTTCAAGTTTTTTATAGCTCAGGCATACCTTCATTGTGTATTCTATGTCATCACCGCATTTTGTGAGAAGTTTTGGAGCGGTGTAATCGGTTTCTCGCTTATAATGTCATAAGTTCTTCTAGTTCGTTTAAGCATATATTACGAACAAATGAGCGTCGAGTGTCTAGGCTAAGTTGTCATTATGAGCGAGTTACTATTTTACTTTTATTTTACTCATTTATTAAAATTTTAATTTGAGTCTAAAAATATTATAGATGCTTAGAATACTTTAGCAAAACTCAATACTCGATTATACAGACCTCTGTAATTTTGCCATACATACAATTTGCCGACTAAGAAGATGTAGAGTTGTAGACCATATCCTGTTAAAAAAGTTTAAAGCTAAACAGGTTCAGAAACTTGCTTGTAATAATACTTAACTATTGTCCGTCTTTTTCAGTACTCATCACGGGTTCACTTTCCCTTCGACGTAATTTTATTCTTTATCCGTCACGCACGGATGTAATCTTAAATAAAAAATAAATTATACACCTAATTAATAACAACACATGACATTAACATTTTTTATAATAGCTATGATGATAGCTATATGAACAGGTACGCCTTGCGCTGCAATCGCAATCTAAACTATTATCGATAAACGAGTCAAGTTGCATCAAACTTAGTCATAAGCTTATCGATATTAAAGTGGAATTAACAGTAACCTTGGTTTCGATGATATCATTAAGATATCGTTATGCACAACTTATGAGATTTCTTACCGTAAACCAGTTCAGTATTCATTTCTTGAAAGATGAGAGGTTGTTTATTTTCCGAGATTGGCCTGAGAGTTAATTTGACTACCATGAATTTAAAATTTACTTTGGTCTTCCCACTACTTGTGCATAATTAGTATGTACAATAATTAGAACATAAATTACACGGGGGAATGTAACGTACAGGTATGCAACCATCTACAGATCACCGTAAATCTCTTGCCCCAAAAAACAATAATCACTATTTACTGACGACCCTTTTGGCGCAGTAGTGAAGATTGGTCCGCTGCGTTAAAGGTTGCGGGTCGGATCCCTGTACGGGACCATGTATTGAGTGATTTGTAGATATTTGTCCCACGTTTTCCGTATTTGTAAGACGAAACCATGAAATTGGAGTAATTCCTCGTGTAAGGCAATGTTTCTTAAAATCATGAACATCATCATCAGCCGGAAGACGTCCATTATTGAACGTAGGTCTCCCTCTTAGAACGCCACAATGAACGGCCACTTGCCATTTGCATCCACCAGTTGCCAGTGTCCTAAAATAATTATTTTAACTATAATAATACTGAGCCTGAAAATTCTTTGAATATGGATCTTCTGATGAAAGCTTCGTAGGTACGTACGTAATAGATAGTTCTGTTTTGCTCCCCCAAAAGCCAACTCTGGGCAGTCAGCCCAATTACAAACCTGTTGACTAGCCAATTATTCACCACGGCAGCATGAGCAAATTTCCCAACCAAAAAGCAATCGTTGTGGTCAGATAAAATAGTGCTCGCGCCAATAAGACACAACTTACAAACAGTATTATACAGAAAATACGAGTTATAAGCCAAGTTTTGGACTCTTTTAGCGCATTATAGTAGCAGGTATGCCATGACAAGTTGGCTTTCTTTTAAGATTTTTCAAAGAACATTTATTTTGTAATATCTAGGTATTTACTTATAATATGTATAAAACTGTTCTACAATTTTGATCTCACAGACAAGGTACGAGCACTGTATTGTAATATCTTCCTACGTGTTTTTGTATATTTGGTACTAAAAATCCCTCACGTTCTGTCTCATATTTATACGAACTTTTTTCATACGACGTCGGTACTTATTTTTGTAGTTATTACTTACTTTTAACACGCTGAAAGTAAGAATAAAGCGTAGGTCGCCGAAAAAATAAAAGATTGCTTAGCTTTTCAGTATTTTGTTTTGCAAGATTCAATTCAGCACTCAGCCTAAGGCTTAATGTATTATTTCCGGCATGCGCAAAGTCATTAGCGTTTAAAAGGTCTTCAGGTAATCGTCTCTAAGTATTATCCTGTACCACCACCAGTCAAATTAACTAGGAAGAGCTAATCAACCATTGTGAGAAAGTTCAACGACTTTTTTAAGGAAGGTCTAATATCAGTTAAGCGTATTGAATTAGGTACCTATGTTTATTTTCACATTTTTATAAGCTTTATTAATTTGCTTTTAAACTTGCTGTCCCTAAATCTTTATTTTTGACCTTAAGCTTGTTTAAATAATAGGAATAAGAGAAGGCAAACATTAAAAGCACAAAATATCATCGCTGACAAAATAAAAAATACTTTTTATTAACACGTTGTAAGTACGTTTTGGATCCGAGTCAAAAGATTTATTTTTATTAAAAGGGCGTTCCATAGCAACGTCTCATTCTGTAAGGTGAAGTGTAACTTAAAAATGTATAAATATCTTAATATTCGTCTGGCGCATCTTTGAGTGTTTCAAGGTCAGACAAGTCTCGTTTTTGCTCACTTTGCACGTTGCGACTGTTGCGAGTGTTGCGATAGACGATGTTCTTTTTTCTTTTCTTTTTTAAAAAAACGTCGCCCCACAATAGGAATTTCTCCTGTATCCTGGGTGCGTTCCACAAACATGAAATATCACATACACAAACACCCAGACTCGGGACCATCAAATGTGGATCGCACAAATTTTTGCCCCGTGCGGGAGTCGAACCCGCAGCCCTTAGTGCAGCAGTCTAATCGCTTAGCCACTACGCCAATCAGGACGTCATTCTTTACCCTTTTTAAAGGTGATGACGATGAGCTGAATACTGGCTCTGTACTTATTTTTAGTTGGCCTATACGTGCATATAATACCTATGTATTTGTAAAATTATTAAATTTAATATTAAATAGAGTAATTCTTGCCCCGTTTACTCTTTGGGCCGACTTTTGGAATAGGTTACCTAAATAAAAAAACTGTTTTTATTTTGTCAAATATTTTTTAGAATCGCTGATATAATATATTGATATTTATTGGTCCTGTTACTGTATGTTAATGTATGTACATATTTTATGTTTGTGAATTGCACCCTCAATACCAATGAATATTAGTAGAATATATAGGTATGTATATACCATTTCAGCTCCGATAACCAAACGAAAATACTTCAACTGCTTTAACCTATTTAAATGAATTCATTTGTTAAACAAGCATGTTTATGTAGGCACGTTTTGTGTGTTAAAATTGAGTAATTGCAACCCTCATTAAAGCATCGTCATCGTTGTATAAAAAGTAAACAGTATCCAATGCTAGTCCTGTTTACTAAAGCTTAATATACACGCTTGTCAGTCTTTGGTCGGAGCATAATATCACAGTGTACCTCACAAAGACTTTATATCAGCCCATCATTTCAAACGGCACTGTTTGGACTCAACTTCGCACGTTGAAAAGGCGTTTATGGAAGCTACATTATAAGCTCGCATTTTCATCAAAACTATTCCTATTTTATGTCTGCTAAGCCTCATAAACAGCGTACATGTTAACCGTATGTAATAAAACTGGATGACGTTATTGTATTTAACGTCTTTTATTTTTGCTTTTATTGAAATTCCTTTTTTTAAGACTACTGTTTCGAAATAAAACCTTCTTTGATGTTGGATTTTTTTTCGTTTGTCTAATAATACATATTGGTGCCTACGTAAGTACAGACAGTTAAGCATCAACACTAATTCCGTTTCAATCTATCAGCGGGTATTTGGGTCCGCCATAAAACTTCTGTCACTCAACGATATTACGCACCGAAGGGACTTATGTACTTACCTACCTACATTTTTTTTCTTTTAAAATTCTCGGTGAGGTGCTAAGGTTTGAGTGCTGACGCATATTTTAAGACAAGAGTGCCAACTTCCTTTGCGGTGAAGTACCCGGCAGTATTATACTATATTTATGTTGTAAAACGATGTATATTGTAAAGGTTGATTCGTTGGGAATTTTAAGGTTTGGTAGTGGATTTTAAGAATAATAAATAGAACTTAAAGGATAGGAAAATCTAAATAATTTTACTTAATTTATGTAGGTAAAAGTCAAGCCTATAAAATAATAATTTGTATTTGGAGAGGTTGTATTAGGAAACTTACATAATGATTGAATCCTTTTACCTTTTTCTCGTTGATGAAAGTTCTCAAATCCTTTCATCGAAGTAGAGCAAACACCACATCTTTCTTTTAGTTACAAAAAAAATCACATCATTTGTATGATGTCGGAATGTTATGAAATATGACAAGGCAACAATACTCGCCCTTGTACCTAGTACCTATAGATAAGTCTTGGTTTATTTACTTATGAATATCATCTGCGTATTTACTCGTCTTATGTTACAAATTCAGAACAAACAAACATATAAGCAATTCGCGTTGCTTCGCAATAAGTAATAAAATTATAAATGATAGAGCACAGTACGCGTTATAAGGAAGCAAGCAAGTATCCGATATTTCGAATCCGCCGAGTCTCACCCAAATCCCTTGGTTGTAGTGGCCGGCCGCTACACACCATCCCGGATTTCCAAGACAAGGCGTCCCAGACGCGTACTCGATGAGCCAGACGATAGTACAACCTTGCTCCAGCAACGGTTGAACCCAGACACTATCAACACACTACACGACCGACGCCGTCGTCTCTAGATACTAAGATCTCGCCGTCGAGGTCCGCCGCGATCGTTACCTGTTAACGTAAATAACCCTCCCGTCCCTAGTCCAGCCGGCCCGGGGCCGAGCTCTAGCTTTTAAAACAGTCCCTAAATAATGAATCCGATCCAGCAGTCCCTTGTTGTTTTTGCAAGTTAGTCAGCGATGCACCGAGTCGAGGTTCGAGTCCCGCGGGCGCTCTCGGTAGCATCGCTTAAAATCTTATTTAGTAGTTAGCCTGGCTGGAGGCTCCAGAAGTCTCGCCTTTATCCGGTTACGCCCAATAAGACTCCCCTCGGGGTCGTCGGCATAAAAGTATTCCGAAAAAAAAAAAAAACTCGTTATAAGCATACAAGACGTTACAGTCTCAACTCATTTCAGGTAAAAACTAATTTCATCGATAGAAATTAAACGCAATAAGTTTTTTTTAGGCCCGTGGTTTATCTTTCGCTAAGCGCGACTGCTGAGTATGTGGCCGTAGGTTCGGATCTCGGATCGGACATAGTTATTGGGTTTTTCCATTATGTAATTATCATCTTTAAGTTTTGACCGTAACGCAACTTGTATAAACACAGCATCAACCCCCTTGCCATGAATTCTTCAAGCAGGACAGTTTACGTTGTGGAAGCGAGACGCGCGGAAATAATAAAAATGATTGTAGAGTATGTTAAGTAAATATTCGTTTGAGTATACACATTTACATACCTACGTGTGTACAAGTGTACATAGCACACATACTTAAAATAAAGCTTCTCGTTAAAGGTCCTTTTACTCATGTTTCGCATCGTTACATGATACCAGCTATCGAATGTAATATGACATAGAGATCCCAAATTGGCACTTTTGATCGCAATAAAACTGTCCCAAGAAATCCCATTTATTATTTAATGCGTACTTGGAACGAGATACCTATACGAGCAGTCTTTAAGATAACCAGTGATACTATAAATGATGAATTTGTTACATACATTAATGTACCCTTAATTACCTAATACAATAGCTAACACACTCGTTGCGTGTGTAATGTTAAAAAAGTTCATTTCTGTTTGGAAAATAATTCATGTTAAATGTTAAATTATACATTGTATATCATGCAGTTATTGTCAGGTCCACAATATTAATATCTGTTGACTGTTTCCCATAACTTGGAACATGAAGCCATAACTTCATGTGTGTGCGCGCCCTCGCGTGAAACTCTTGAACAATCTTGAGAACGCACGAGTGTTAGAACCTATAAATTATTTAGGTGAGGTAGTTTAAGTTTTAGCGGGTTTACACATCAATAAATAATCCCCGCGTAGGTGCTTACATACCAGGCAAACTTAATTTATATCCCCCTCTACGGTACATGACACTCGTAAGGCAACACAATACGCGAGTTACGATCCCCCGAGATCAAATTCGTTACCTGCGACACTACGTCTACTTTAAAACAATGCGATATCCCATTAAACTGTTCAAACACGCTGACAATTTCGATCCGATTCTATATACAGTTGACATTATTGCCCAAATTAACGTAACGATGCACTCGAATGCAACTGCATCAGCGTGTAGTGAAATCAGAGCGGGATATTCATTACGCAATATTTTCCCCTACCCTAGAGAATCGCGATGAAGCGTATATAGAGGGAAAAAACGGCGAACTTCGTTTCACAAACAAAGCGCGCGCCTGAAAGGGGCTTGTGAAAAAACATTTTCATTGTGTCTGCGAGTCGCTCGATTTTTAATCTTCCTCCGCGTCCCTCTGTAAGTTTATTGTAAGCTTTGCGAATCAGTTGGCGACCATTACTAGTCGTAACCTACGTTTGTGATCGACCACTGAATACACACAGCCGTCCCAACATACAATTATAAGACAAACACTTGAACAGCATTAAACGCTTCTGAATATTCATAGGTAAACCAATCAAGAGGAACTACTTTAATACAAAATTAAAATCAAAATATGAAAACTTTAAATTCCAGGAAATGCGATTTAATTTCTCGGAACTTTCCTTTTTTCGTTCACAGTATTGCACAGTAATTTTTTTTACAGGATCCAATTTTTATGTGTTAGGTATGCAAATGACAAATCACTTAGGGCTTTATCATCGAGGTTTAGCTTCTTCCAACTTTTTTAAATTCAATAATATGTCAAACGAAAAGTTCGCAATAGAGTTCAGTGTACAGTCCCACCAAACAAACTTGCCGTGTTTTTTCAAATAAACAATACTGCAAATATTTGGCATAAACAGTCTATCTTTTTACCTTCGGTACCTGTCACATACCAGCAATTGGTTAACTGATCAACTTTAAGTTTCAATCCGTCAAAGCTGTTACTAGGTGTCAAAGGCTCACAGCTATTAAAGACTCGCTAGTTCAGCTTAATAGATCTATATAGGAAGAGTAATGAGCTGTAAAATTTAATTTTGTAGATACATTTAATTTACCGAGTGATAGAAGACCGTAGAAAGGTGCCACATTAATAAATTGGGGCCTAACTATTCAACTATCAATTCGCACTTCCTAAGGAGAATTCTTATAGCTGCCAGCGTAACATGGTCTTCACCAACCGCAGGAACTATCCTTTCGTCATCATAATTTGTGGTGAAGCAGGGGGAAGGGTGGTCTTACTAGGCTGGCCGCCACATGTGTGAAAGGCAAGGATCCACATGATGTCCGTCATGTTTTATTCATAGTCTGAAGACATCGATGTAGTGACGTAAACACGACTTTGAGATACAGTCATGCATTGATCAGTATCGTGGCGAATTGTTTGGATAAACAATACATATTGTGAGATTTGAAGGAGTTTGATATTAAACAGCGGCTACATTGAGTATTGTTTGAAGATTATTGTGATATTCTTTATTCTCATTTTAATAAAGAAATTCCGTATCGATTACAGTGCTTCAGTTCAAAGTAAGCAACTTTGCTTGTTGCAAATTTATATGAATTCTGCTAGCCATCCAAGGTGAAATGTAATGTATTCTTAGAAAACTGCTTAAGTTTACACTCGTTTTACAAATAATAACCACATTGCGTGCTATGCATTTTTTGTATGGAAATGGGGGTCGAGAAAAATGACATTAGTGTAGTAATTTGTAACACTGCAGCTATAAACATGAGCTGTTTATTCCGTTTCGTGCAAACTCAATGAAACACGTAAAACTAAGTGTGCTTACAAATTCCATGAGCAAGTTAGTTCGGTCACTTAATTCGTTTATGTTGCGAAACTATGACACTAGAAAGCGGTAAAGGGTGGGTAGATAAATGCTGTCATAATATACGTCGACGACGTTTTAGATCTTTATTTTCTCTGATATAGGTAGGCTACCGCTGTTTAATATTGAACTGTTCGCATGAATCATTATTAATAAAACACTATAACTTATTCTTAACTTCACTTTTATGAGCTGTTTACAAATCAAACATCCACTTAACCAGACTTGATGAATAAATCTTAGTTTTCGTCGCCTTCTCGTTATAAATTCTACGACATTTTGATATCTTTCTGAATACTATATACTTAATTAAATATGTACATGCATTACGTTTGTTATTGAATAACGAAGCAACTAATATCTTCCTTATTATTCGTTTCATTTATTGATATCTGTGGGATTATTTTACCTTTAAACGCCAAATCATGCATTGCATTGGTGCGATACAGGTTTAGTAATAAGAATCCCATAGGTAGGTATAATATACACTAGAACAATTTATGAAAATCCATTAATTATGAAAATTCGCAATTATTAAAAAAAAATTGGCACTTACGTAGTACCAAAAATACCTTCCAAAATAATTTAATGGCAATCACTAGCGAGGTATAACTCGAATTAAACAGTTTAGGTATCATAAACGTTTTAAGAAATAAATTTCGCCCAGCCGCACTTACGAGGAGTCAAGAATTATGAATAAAACATGGCACACTTCTTAGTACGGCCGGCTATCTGTCTTGCGCTGTACGGCGGCACCTATCCATTACACAAGGTGTTATTCTACTTCCTGCCTTATGGCACATCATTTTGCGAGCCGAAAAGGGCCATTGAAGCTGGATCGAGTGTATTGTTAGTATTTTGCTTTATTGTTTCCTTAAGAACCGCCTCCACAAAGGTGACCCACTCACGAATGTATTTTCGACGGACCTTAGACTTGTTTTTGTTCGCATGCCTTCACGTCTTGGATAATTTATCCTATACTTAATATAGAATGTTGTTTGAGAATCCTGCGAGAGCCGCGCCTTTAGTTAACTCTTGCATACTGATCTGAAAGAGAAACAAGTCATGTTTAATCCTGTTTAAGTTGTACTCAAATTAAAAATGGTTTGTCAGTATTACATGTAAGGATCACTAATAAAATCCAGTGCAGGGATCAACCCTTTTGCATAGAAAGCTGCGTCAATTTCGTTTGTGTTTTTCCAGTACGAAAGGTAACCTTTATCTTACGGTATTTCTTCTCAGAGGTAGTCAGTTAGGAAATGCCGACGCCATCTGTCTAGATTAAAAAAAAATGATGTGTAGAAGTGTTTTTAAAACCTATTTGCAGAAATAAAATCATTTTTTTATTTTATCATTTTTTACCCTTAACTATCAGCTATCTCTATGTCTTTCATTATGAATAATTGGTTTAATGGTTTAGTAGAAAATAAGGTAACATACGGACAGACAGAGTTACTTTTGCAAAAGCAGAAGCTTTTCTAGCAGATCTTTCAACACTAAGCAAAACTAACCCCCAACTTATAACATCAAACGGCATAAGTTGTCTAAAACAAACGATTTTCTCTCTCTTTGTGTTTCTTTCAAACCCAGTTGCAGAAACCAGGGAGTCAGTAGAACTCGCCATATAATTGATGAAGAAACTCGTCATGAGTTCGCTAATGAGCACACAGGTAGCTCCTCTCCACAATGCGGATCTTGGCAATTAGCCGGGAAACTAGAATAAAAAAAGGGTTGGACGTACGCATTCCTAACAAATGTACTCTGTGAGGACCGCTCATTACTTGGGACTTCTTGGCGTATACACAAGCGATCATCACGCACTCATTACAAAATCTAGGCTTAACTCTGAGGTGAAATAGGAATATCGTACTATTAAGTATACCAACTTCACATATATGTATATTACCTGTTAGGTAGCCATTCATCGGGCCTAGACCAATTTTGTCAATTCGTACGACTGACTTTTCCGACGACGGAATTGTCCATCGTGTGATGACGATTATTTCTTCCGTTAAAACAATGACGATCTCCCATCCAAATCTTCTACATATGCTAGCAGCAACTTGAAATTACAAAAACCAACCACAATAAAACAAAACATTCAGCAACCCTCTTATTTAATTTCAAGGCAGCGTATGCACAAACCGGATCGAAAACCCGGTTTTCCCTTATCTATTTACGGGTAAATACATCAGCATAGGTGTACGGCACCAAAACCACAGGGCCATTACAAATAAAATTACTGCGAGCTACGGGCGCGCCGTGCCGCTCCAAACACACTGGAATGGATTCACTCAATTTTGCGAACTAAAATATTTTTCTTTTGAAATTTTCGATTGAATTAACTTTAATTGCAATTCGATAGTGCATATCGAAGCTTTTTCGGTGTAATCGAACAGTTTGTATTATCGGCCTTTTAGGTCACCAGTGTGAGTCGTTATAGGTAGTTTAAAAGGTTTTTTTAAACCTTGTAATTGCTCTTGTAGTGTTCCAAACAAATATTTGTCTTTTATGTACTAGAACTGTACCTTTAGCTAGAGCGAAATACCAATCAATTAGCCATCGTCCCAATAGGAGTTTTTAAGTCTAAACCCAAACAGAAACTAAACAAAAACAGGCGTGATAGTCTTGCTTGGATATTTTGCATTTGGTATACCTATCTATTTATAACAAGGAAGTATTATTTTAGAAAGTTCAGTCGGTGCCTACATAAGAATTATTATTTATTTCCTTATGCTGCTATGAAAGCTGAAGAAAGTGACGTGCTAAAAGTAAACACGCTTTGTGCGGTGCATAAACACACAATACACAAGGCTAATCGCAAACACTGGTGATGCGAGAGCGTCGTCAGCGTTGCACTGACACAAACTTTCACCAATATTAATACCAATGTTATTGCAGTGTAAGTTTATTCATCTGTTGGTTACGCCTCTACACACACCACGTCGCCCCACACTAACACTATCGTGGGTCCGTTTCACAAACATGAAATATCACATACACAAACATCCAGACTCGGGAAAAATATCTGCAGATCACACAAATTTTAGTCCTGTGCGGGAGCCGAATCCGCATCCCTTAGCGCAGCATTCCAATCGCTTAGCCACTGCGCGTCGTATAAAATCGATATTTCGTATAATATAACCGATATGTCGTATAGTATCGACATAAGCGTCATATATTGGAATGACACAGAAATCAATTAGAGGATAATGAAATTGCACAGACTCAAGACAAATATCTGTAGATTTCACAAATATTTGCCTGGAGCGGAGATCGAACTCGAAAATCTCGCACTAATGTCCAATTAACTCCAATCAGTTAGCCACTGGGCCAATCGAGTTGACAAAAGCGTCTTAGTTGCTTCTTATACCTAAGGTACTTCTCGTGTCCTCACTTCTGGAGGATGGTCGTCAGCAATGCAAAGTCAGTTCTGTACTTATCTAGTAAGAAAATTTAGTTGAAGAACGACTATATAAAATCACATGATAAACCGTTCCGTAACAAATCTCGAAAACGATCCCAGACTACCATACCGTTGAATTGTTCGCCTCGCATTTCCATTCTTTGTCCTGTTTTAAAAATATACAAAAGAATTCTCTGTTAACACTTTTATTTCTAAGTGTTGATTAATATTTATTGGAGTCGGGAGAGGCAATCCGCGCGGGACAAGGTAATTTACGGCGGCGGCGGCCCACCGACAATACCTTATTTACGTTTAAATAAAATACGATCATTGGATTATTGATAAAAAACCTAAAACACCGATATTTGCAACGCATTTTGTTCTTATAATGAAGAGTAATGTTAGGAGAATGGAGCTAATACGTTACTTATCTGCGATAGTTATGCTCTTAAATTCAGTCGTAAATGCTTATCTAGTATTCTACCATTCTTGATTCAAATCGTAATAATTAAAATTCTTGAAGATTATTTTGAAGCAAGGAATTTTCTAGAATGTTCTTCATCGGTTCTTATTCGAAGTCAATGAATTTTTAGGTAGCTTCTGGCAAACAAGGTGAAAATTAGATTAGCCACATTTGTTGATTACTTAGATTTTTTTAATGCAACTGTAATTTCTTTCAGTTGTGATAAACGTACTGTGATAACTACCTACATTACGCGAGTTTTTAGGTTAGGTAGTAGATACTACCCTTTTTTATTTACCCTTGGAGTCGATTTGCAAAGTATTGTTGTGTGTGTTTGTTGTTGGATTTATGATTGATGGCAATCATCATCATCATCAGCCGGAAGACGTCCTCTGTTCAACAAAGGCCTCCTTATTGATGGCAATAAGCTCGCTTAATTCTCGTTGAATACTTTCTTCACTTGTCTTAATTAATTTAGTAGTAGCTTTATAAGCATTTTTTGGCAGGTTACTATTTTCTCTAGATTATTTTCATGATCGATATAAAGAAACTCCATGTTACACATTTTAACTACAAACATGAACGTCAGCTTCATTGGCCCGCAGGTATTGTTCTGCAGTTTCCACTTTTATGAATAGCGTATTGAAAAATATTTATTCTCTTTAACAATAGGAGCACAAAACAATTGACTGTAAATCTTTAATAAGTGAGAATTAATAATAATTATATTGAAAGCAGTGACCAATCCGTAGTGAGGGTGCGTGGTGATCAATGCTGAATTCTTGTCTATACGAGAAGAGGCCTTTGCCTTGCAGTGGGACAGTTATAGGCTGTTATTATTTATTACTATATCGAAAGCAACATTAACATGTCTTGACTGGGATTTAAAAAAAAAATATGTACAAGTACCTAACTTTTTTTTCACCTACATTTTATATGTTGGTTATTTTTCTCATTTATTTTTTTATATGTAATTTAAAAAAAAAACGTTGCACTAAATAGGTTTAGTATACGTTAAGATTTTGTTTTATAAGTAGTTTATATTTTAAGATTAATTTTTACTAATGAGTTTGTTTGTAAGATTCACATAACATCGGTTTGGTAGTTATATACTGTAATGGTGTAATGTTGTTGTAATAATAAATAAATAAAATAAACCTATTAAATAAATACATTGTTACGACTATTTAAATAAGTCGTATTAATACATTCAATAGTAGGCACCTTAGCAGCTTTGTCTCTAATAATACGATTACGATAATAGGTACAAGATTTTATTAGGATTCATTATCTTGACCGCCTCGTTGATCGCTAAGCGCAACTGCTAAGCATGAGGTCCTGGGTTCGACTTCCGGGTCGGATGAAGTGTTATTGAGTTTTTCCATAAGGTAATTCTAGATAGTAGCACGGAGTCTGGATTTGTGCCCGTTCGCTGGCAATAGGCTCGCTCCCTATTACATTGGGACATATAACATAACTGGCGTAATGTGGGGTGTAGGTACTGTAGCGACATCTACTCGTCGAAGGACGAATGACGATGACATTCCTGCATCGCGCTAGCGAAGTAATCACACGCGCTAGCTATAAATACAGCCGCCCCGAGTTGAGAAGTGGGGCGCCGCGGCCCACCAGGCATACCACCGCCTGGTTGGAAGATCTTCCTTTTCGTTGGAGGAACTCCACATCCCTTCCTCCACAGTACTATACATACTGTCACCGCTGTCTACCCCTTCAAGGGATACAAGCGTGATGATGTTCTATCTTATTCATATCGGTACCTTCCTCAAGTAGCCTCCCGGTCATATTATGGTGAATAATATAAAACTAATTAGGAACTCCCAGATAATTATGTGGTCTTCCAGACCCACTTGCAAAGTAGCATTAGTCCCATTATAGTAAGAGGCGAGCCCGTATTTTAAGTGGTAGGTAGAGTCTTAGCATAACTGTCAAGCAACTACACAATGACATTGAAGAAACCCACATGGTAGGTACCTGAATTTCAACCCACTCCCACCGTGTACTACGAAATAGCACAAGTACCTACGAATCCAGTCCTTAAAACACTTGGGCACCACAACATATTAATATTACAAAGGATCATAAATAAATCAAGCCTCTTTTTCTTTCTTTTTACGCCCTTAAGCTTTCAACGCCCACCACCGGTTTGCGCACCGAATCAACCCTGAACTAATTTGGCCAGGACGGAAAGGTACGCAACTAATTAATTCTGTTTTTCTTTCATTCCCAAATCATTAGCATTAAAATTGTTGAGGGGTTAACTTTTAATCCCGATTTACATTTTATTAATAAAAGGGAGATTTTATTCTCGCAATTGTATTAAAGGTAGTGTTTACAGATGCTTAAGTTTTTAATTGCAAACATTTAGATTAATTTATTTTTCCAATTATAATTTAAATAATCCCTGACACCTGAGTCGGATATCGAGACCGACCATTCTTGTGTAAAGTTGTACTTTCTGGAATATAGATTCAGAAGGTAGTTATTTATTAATTAAGCAGGTGTACGTATTAGTATAGGCCCGGTTAATGGTACGTAATAGTTGTCACTGTGTCATGTCATACCGATAAGAAAAATTTGGATATCATTTAAAAATAAAACTTTAACACCTAAAATTAGACCGAGCTATTACTTTAAAAACTCTCAACTATGTTGCTAAAGCCCCAAGATGGCTATTAACGGGAATGCATAATAAATAACGATGGTAGAAACTGTGAAAGGTATTGCAATTATACAAAGTTTCCTTCGGCCGAACTTACGAGCAATTCTCGTAGGCTAATTGATCGGATCTATTATTCAACGTTGAAAGTTCCTTAGGTGTTCAGTTTCGTGCTGTCACAGTTTCATGAATAATCAATCACCTTTATTATTGAAATAATCATATTTCCATGCCTGCTGGCGAATAACAGGGCTTAATAACTTATTTCTACCTACTCTATATTTTACAGCATTTTTGCGTCTACTTGAGCTATACACACAATAATAATGTAATTATGATGTGGTAAGAATATCGAGGGTCCAGTCCATCACCTAAAGCGGTACCTAAAGCGAGACGTTAGAGATGATAACTTTGCCACCAATTACATGGAACTTGTGAGCATATAAACTGACAACCTGATTGGCTTAGTGGCTAAGATATTGAACTGCTGCGCTATGACTGTGTTCAATTCCCGCACGGGACATACATTTGTGTGATCTGCAGATGTTTGTCCCGAGTCTGGGCGTTTGTGTATGTGATGGTACATGTTTGTGGAATTACCTAATGGAAAAACCAGGGCGTAGAACCAAGGACGTCATGCTCAGCAGTCGCGCTTAGCGAACACTAGACCAATGACCCAACTAGGCAGTCTGGAACTTATGAATCGGCAAAAAGTGGGCGGTGTACTAGTTAATTTTGTTTTTACAGCATGAACAATTTTTTATTTTGATGCTCACCACGCGACGATGCGATATACGAAGAAGTACCTACCTACATAACTTCGACGTTGTTGAGCGGGCATTACCTACTGTGGAGTGATAGACTACAAACAAGCGTATAAAAACTGTTTATAACCACTGATCGTGACCGCAGCTGAACACGTTAATGAAAGCTTTAGGGTAAACAGAGGGTCGTCGGTAATAGACAATCTGTTGCTATTTGTTTTTATCGATATCGATAAAGCTTTCATTACTCCTAAAGTGATACCGTTTAAATCGTGAGGGGCTGAACGTCACCCCTTTCTCTCCGTTGTCGTGTAAGAGTGGAACTAATTGATATTTACGCAAGCTACTGGTTACCGTTTGATATCGATATTATCGATACTTTATTTTATAATCTTAATTTTAGGAGCTAGATAATTTTGACAGACGTCACTTTGTTTATAAATAAATCTGCCCTTCTCCTAATTTCCATGACAGTTATGAATAATTTGTAAATGATAGAAATAGATTACCAGGAGTAAATAAAGGGCCTTGTTTCATTTCTTTAATCGTGGAGGTACTATGCCTAGGCTAGATATGTACCTCTAGACTTCACGACCTGAAGGCTTGTTTTCTTAAAATCGTAAAAGAGAAAATATCATTTTTCATTAAGTTGACCACATCTGGTTCAATAGATAATATTTATTTGTAGAATTGACGACCTTGACCTTGATTGGCCCAGTGGCTAAGCGATTGGACTGCTGCGCTAGGAGTTGCGGGTTCGATTCGCGCACGGGTCAAAAAACTGTGTCATCCCAGATGTTTGTCCCGAGTATTCGGTCTGTGGTCCCGAGTCAGTGTGTTTGTGTTTGCGATATTTCATGTTTGTGAAACTCACCCACGATACAGGAGAAATTCCTAGTTTGGGCCGAAGTTTAAAAAAACATTAACTTCAGTAGGTAGGTACCTATTCAGACACATTGGCAATTATCTCGGGCAACTTCAACATCTCCAGGTAGCGTCTCTAAATCAATAACCTCACATATTAACACGTGGCTGTGTGAACAAACAAACATAACATAGTCCGTTCAGCATGTTCAGTTATGAAGCACAAACTACGTTCGATAATGAACATCCGTGAACATCCGTATTCTATCCGGAGTTGTTCGCATCCGGCAACAGCTCGCAACTGTATCATAAAAAAATATTTTCCATTACCACCGATCCGCTTTGGCCATCTGTGCCTCAACCATGAGTTTTCACACGTAAACTCGCCAGCGACTACGTAAAATGATCTATAGCAAGCTGTAATTCCCAACGTAACCGCTAGAATCACTGTGTACAGAGCCGGATTAACCATGTCGGGGCCCCTGGGCAATGCATGTCTCAGGGCCCCATTATCCTTTTCAGGCCTACTCAAAGGCAAAAGCTAGTTGTAGTATCTATATGAAAACTAGGCAGTCATTGTCATTAATACACGTAACTTTAAATTAGGTTTAGGTAGGTACTACATTAAAAAAAAACAAATATTTTGTGACGCGGGGCCCGTGCCGATGCGTGGCCACTAGGCAGTTGTCTATTCGGCATAATGAATAATGCGGCCCTGACTGTATAGTGTGCCATACACATATTTTACGTAGTCGCTCGCGAGTTTACGAGTGAAAACTCATAGTAGAGGTAATGTTAAAGCAAAATGAGTTCCATATCCATTAGGATTACCTGGAGTTGTTGACGCACAAGCCTTCAATAGTGGTCCGAATATCCATTTTTCAGATGTAATCGCACTGTGTAATGCATTTGGTCAGAGGGTTTCGGATTTAAGTTTTCCCCGCGAGCGATACTCTCGTTCATTTGTTTCATTCCTCCATTTGGGTTCACTGAACTTTTTGCTATAATTAATTATGTATCTATCCTTCTTTTAGTCTTATGAATTGTTGTAATATAGGAAATGCTCGATTGCTTTAGAATTAGCATCGCGTCTAACAAAGTTAGTTTTATAATATTATTGTAGCCCCTAAAAGGGTTTTCTGTAAGCTAATGAATCGAAGCGATCTTTCAATGCGTTTTTTCAGTAGCAGTCTGAAGTAGCGTCTAGAAACTACCACCAAGTTTCGGGTACTAAGAATGATTACTTACTTTACTTGTTAAGTTACGATTACTTGTCACATTTTTTATATACCTAGTACATAAAATTCATTGAATAGCTTATGCTCTAACAAGTAGTTATATCTCTTACAACAATATAATGTAACTTATTTTGTAACAGAGTTTTAGTGTCAGTTTAGCATGTTGCCCATGTTATTTTGTAACTTTCACTACTACTATTTTTCATCCTACTCGTTTGCTCGTATGCACAGATTCATTTTGATCCACATCCCCGTATATCGAGCATACAGTTCTAAAACTGACGAACTGGTCAAGTGTGGGGAGCAAAGATGCGGCTTTTGAAATCCTGATTCGTATGCGTATGAAAAAAATGTTACCGACCGAGGTTTTATTAAAAAATACCTCGTGGTACGAGGATTGGAGTTCTGGCCATTCGATTGGTTGACTTGCTCTTCACCTCGATTTCACCACTAACTAATAAAAACGGTTTTCCATTTGCGGTTACCTGCCTATACTATGCGTTCTGTCATTTTGAATGCGACTTCTATTTTGTTTGTTGATTTCACTCTGTTAGTATACAAGTTGCACTTATTTTATACCAGACTGCCAACCTACTTTTAAAGGTAAGCCAAAATTTGGATTACGTACAACAGGCCAAATATTATATAGGATACGTAAGTACATGTCACAATCACGACTAATCCTCCAATGTCTGTCAGTCCAATGTGAAGAGAGGCTAGCCTATTGCCATCCGACATCCAACACCTGGTACATTGCCTTATACGCCTCGCTTTCCCGTCAGACGGAATTGATAATTTACTACTTAATCTATCCCTCAACGGGCTTAAACAATACAGATACTGGTTGTATAATAAAAGTAAATGTTTAGACAAACCATGTTCCCCTTATTCTATATACGGAGCAGTATTGCAGCATGTCACAATGGTACTAAATACACACGGCCGTAATCAGGGGGAGGTAGTCGCAACTCTATGCCTTGTATTTACGGGTGCGTTCTGAAACGTTCAACACAAACTTTGGTAAATTAAATTGTCGCTTAAAATTTGGTAACTCAATCGGGTGGGCGTGATATTAGGTAATTTTGTGATAGATGGAACGTTTTTGACTACTAAGTTTAAATTTAAAAGTTAGTATTAAACTGCTAAATAATATCGTTTCACAATAATAACTCTGGATTTATAGTTTTAATAAACCAATTACCTACATAAACTGCTTTATTATATAATTTTCTTACATGGCAGTATTTAATGGATAGCACAGCTTTCCCAGGATATAGTAACACGCAAAGAGTTTTATTATGTGATGTCTTTATAGAATTTTTACTATTTCAAATTCAAGTATACAACTCTACATAAAACTATCCTTTTGATAAGTTTTATCATTAATCTAATATAAACTTTGACTTTGAAACCTATAAACTGAATTTAATTTAGGATCAATGATAATAATGGTGATATTAACACATTAATGAATTCCTCGAACGAAAAGAAAAAGAAAGATTGCTCGAACAAACGTCCAGATTCAGTCATCGAGCCTTTATATAGTCGTCAACTTAACCGACAACTTGCATATCCACAGCATTAAAGAGATTTTTTTATAATCTTCAATAGCAACATGATATATTTTATTGTTTATAGCAAAGTCGTTGTTTCGGAACGCGCCCCCAAGTACAGCAGAGGTAACCGCGAGTGTAAGACGGGCTTATAATTCCATTTGTTGAACGTTCAGCCCCGCGCACGGAGCACAGCGCACCCAACTTCCAAACTTAACTGTAGGTAATTGAAATGCGTTTCTTATACCGTTTAAATGTGGATATATAAAGCAATAAATTATTTTTATTAATGTCCCTATTAGGCCTAAGTATCTTCGTTTATTTTCCCATTGGGAAGTTTGTTTAAAAAGGTGGAACGATTTCGCGTAAACAAAAGAAGGGGAAAATAAGTTGAAGAATCAAACAGCTGTTTGTATTCCCCCGTGATTGCACTTTTATAATCTGTATTTATTCAGTTAAAGTAATAGCTTTATTATATTGTACCTTTTTAAGTATTTATCGGCTTACGCTTAACTGATTGTGATGATAATGAGAAAAAGCCTCTGTCTATATTCAAAGCTTTCTTAAATAAGCAGTTCTACGATTTATCTTGTGATGATGGTTTTTATTTGTGTAAACTGGTGGTTAAATAAATGAGTAATAAGACTCATTTATTTAACCACCAGTTAAGTTAGTCTTAATAATTACTAGAATAGAGTACCTAAATACTTCTGATGCCTGAAAACTTTTGCACCTATAAGTATTTAACGTAGATAAAACACGGCATAACATGGATACGTCGAAGCCCAAACATTAACGCTATCTGACATCAAAAATCGTTGCAATCAATCAAAAGCGTCGCCATGACACCTATCACCGGTTTCAATTAGTAACGTACGCACACACAATATACCATGAAATAATTGTCAACGTCATGTCCCCAAAAACATAACGTGACGAGTTAAATTCATCGCGGCGCTGACATTATAAATAACTCTCTTTATACAAGTCAGCCCGGCATTGTATTTAGCACAGTGGGAAATTTCCCGCATTCACTATTTCCCGTTTTCACAAAATTAGAGCGCTCGCGAAGTTTATTCCGACCTTTGTTCGTACTCGTATCTACGCAGAAACCTTAAATGAGCAGCTTTTGCAATTGAATGCAAACTCAAACCAATGATGAATTATAAAGGATTAAGAGGGCATTTATATTGTCTGTAGCTTCTGCTTTGTATTTGCATTATTATTGTCCTTTTATACACTTTTTATCGAGATTGTGATGTACTTTGGAGATGTATCACAATACATCTCCGGGTTTATGGGAAAGTAACGCAAAGGCGAGGTTTGCTCTTCAGCACTAGGAGTCGCAGATTCAATTCCCCAAGTGCGCTTATGGTTATTCCTCATCATAAGGTATGAGTTATTAAGATTCATCTGTAAACATGCCTATATTTTCGAAGAAACTCCTAGTATGGCCTCATCAGTTGCTCATTTTCTTAGATAAAAAATACTAGCGTCCTCCAAGAAAAACGCGTGGCCAACAATTGTTAATGTCAACTCAGATTCTGACTATCAGTGCTCTGCAATTATTTACCATTGTGTACGAGCACAATGCTTATCTACTTATGCTATTGTTACTAATACGTCTAGTATCTTGTTGCAAATTTCAGTACATAGCAATCGCTATTAGTGTGACGTGAGATTTCAAAACCATTTCACCAGCTGCCATCAATAACCATGAATTATGAGAATATACCTAGTATTAATCTTGTTCGTCCATAAGTTCTAACCCAAATAATAAACAGAATTTACAGTTATTCTAGGACACCACTGACTAATCAAGAATTGCGCTCGGTTCAAAAAGATGCTGTCTGCATAAAGCCAGCTATTGTAAGTGTACTGCTGGCCATGGGACATCCACTGAAAACTGGAAAAACCACAATTGTTTACCAATTTTATTGATCAATCTAAAATTCCATACATTCATTCATCTTTAAAACTGTAATTTGGCCATTTTCTGTTTTGACTACTGAGTGAATTAAATTCGAAAGTTTTTAACTCTTGTAAGCCACTCACTGGCATTTATAATTTTATTGTCAACGAGAACACGTGACTTACCTTGTCGAAAAAGTTATTTCGGCGGAAATTAATTAAGAAAAAACTTTTTTTAACTAGACTACCAGTGCACGTAGCGTTGAGATTGCTGTGCGAAAAATTTCTGTTTCGATTCCCGCATAGTACAAATATAATTACGTGTGATACGGATGTAGATTTTTCATGTCTTTAAAATGCGCTTACAAAACACACTATTTATTAGGTTTTTAATGTTATAGTTATTTAGTTTATTTTCTTCAGACACTGTCTTATGGTAGATGAAAACATCGTGACAAAAATAAAATTGTTCACACTTACAAACGTCATCGTGGTCAATGCTTGATTTATCACTGCATGGCAGAAGTGCATCTTCTCGGCATGAGTACATGTGGAGTGCGTTCTTTGAAGTGATACATATTTATGTCCAACCAAATTGTATCACTGACCATCTAACTGATAACATGTAAGTAGTTTTACTATACCCGCGGGAAACTTACTGTACATAAATCTCCTTAATTTACAGTTGTTGTTAATTTTATTGCCACTATATAAGACTTTGGAAATTAGCTTTTAGGTAATCAGTTCTTGGATTAACACGGTTTAATGATGCATTAATTAGCAGTTGTTAAACCAATGAATAATTTATTGTTATGTTTCTCGCTAACTTGAATATTAATATTTGCCAGTAAATAGCAAATAAGCTAAGCAAAGCTTCTGTGCTATAATTACTAGACTACCTTCCGCCCGCGACTTCGTCCGCGTGGATTTCGAATTCTCTATAGCCTATACATATATACCTACTTATATAACCTTCCTCGATAAATTGAATATCCAACACAAAAATATTTTTTGAATTCTAACCAGTAGTTCCTCAGATTAGCGCGTTCAACCAAACAAACAAACTCATCACCTTTTTAATATTGGTATAGATTCGTATTTTCACTTGAGAGACTGCTCTAAGTCCAACTCAATAGGGCATTTGTTTATCCTCTGTTTAAAGGACCCACTTGTACCTCTAGTAAGTATCAATTTACAGTTTCACGTGTAGTGTGCGACAGCAAAACAACACCTTTTCGACAACCTGGTTGGCGCAGTGGCTAAGCGATTAGACTACTGCGCTAAGGGTTGCGGGTTCGATTCCCGCACGGGGCAAAAATTTGTGCGATCCACATTTGATTGTCCCGAGTCTGGGTGTTTGTGTATGTAATATTTCATGTTTGTGAAACGCATCCACGATACAGGAGAAATTCCTAGTGTGGGGCGACGTTTTTTTTTTTTTAAAAAAAAACCTTATTGGCACAGTGGCTTAGCCATTGGACTGCTGCGTTAAGGGTTTGATTCCCGCATGGGACAAAAATGTGTGTGACCCGCGCTTGTTTTTTCCGAGTCTGGGTGTTTGTGTATGTGGTATGTCATGTTTGTAAAACGCACCCAGGATTCAGGAGAAATTCCTAGTTTTATAAAAATATCTTATTAAATTAGACGTGATATTGATTATTAGGTATAAGATGTAAAACACACATCCTTCGTTATCTTTATAATAGAATAATTCATATCAATTTCCGCTCTCACTTCACCGAAAAAGATAAAATATTCCCGTTTCTTCACAACATAAACTCAGATAATGTACCAAATTTCCACGTGATTGATTGACAAGTGGTGCCTATATTGTAGGGTGAAATGAGATGGCATTATGGAGATATTTGTGCTACCAATTTCACGAGCAATATCACTGAATACCGCTCATAGGTGAAGAGCCCTCAAACCCAATGCCTATACAATAAGTACAACTACTATTGAGAAGAATCCTTTATTCGTATTTGAAGATGTAGACTAGTTTACTGTCTGGATGTACAAAAGCAATATTTATTGCGGTACTGAGCCGCTTATATTATTAGGTATTATACGTTTTGAGAAATGGTTGCCTCTCTAGGATAAAATAGTACTTACTTACCTAGTTTTTTGCATCCATTATAATTATATCTAACTGAATCTTTCTTTCTTTATCTTTGGAAGATAAAATCAAATCATATAAAAGTCTGGACTCTACTGGACTGCCTTCAGTAATCGCAAGCTGAGGGGCAGTGTTATAGGGTTCTTCTTTAGGGTTATTTTCATCTTAGTATCAGCACTGAGTCTAGATTCGCACATAGCACTTAACTGATAACTGTGACAAGCTACTATGAGTGAATATTTCTGCATACTCCTTTGGAGAATACAGGTGGGATGGAATTACATATAGTATTCACCCATTTTTAATAAAGCTTATAAGATAATGAGGATCACTTAATACGAATACATACATTAAATGGTTACATCAAAGTCGTAAATCCTTTAAGCAGAATAAACAATGGAAAAAGGTAAGGGAAATTTAATATAACTTTTAATTGGTTCTATGTATATTTTTTACAATGACAATACAAATTTTGATCCTTGCCCTTATTGGGTGTGGGATTAAAAGTTATGTCGTTAACTTTTAGATAGCTAGTGAATATTTTACCGCACTTACTGCAATAGGTTATTATGAATGTGGAGTTATGATATATCATAAATGTGGGTTTCTATAATGCTATGTCACTTAGTCTTTTTATATCTTAAAGATTGGATCTCTCTCAGCTGTCTTCCGCTGATGCAAATGGGTTGTCTCAAGGCAGCATCTTAGCACCCACTTCTCATTGCTTCGGATGATTATTCATACGTAAAGAACTCAAATTTAATGTCACACAGAATTAGACAAATAACTCTGTCTGTAATAAATAAACTTTATAAAATAATAAAACTTATCAGTTTTCCGAATCAACTTTTCATTTAGTGACACGTATTTAAATGTACTACCTGACAATAAAAAATGTACCAGGCAAACAGTAAAAGCAAAGTTAACGTACAACTGGCTTACAATCAGGTCTGATTAATGAGTATTAATATTTAAAACTTAACTGTTGTTTCTGCTTCATTTAATATTAAAACGGGATGGTTATAAAGAATTCATGGAACAAAGCCAATTGGCTTATTCCCGAATTCATGGATTATGTATAACAAAGACATTGACATTATTCAACTTAGAATTATTAATTACTATTTCAAATAGAATAATAATTATACACAAGGTCATTTGAATTTAAAGTAAAATTGAATGCTAAATGAACCGAAGGCGTAGAATGAATGGAGAAAGAATTACCCACATAGTCTACATTAAATAGGTACAAATAAATACACCATAACATAGAAAATCAAAGTAAGTAACCACATTTAAAAAACTATCCGCTAATTTGATGACACGTTTGACGTAGTGGCTCTGCGATTAGACTGCTGCGCTAGTGGTTGCGGGTTCGATTTACGCCGTGACAAAAAATTGTGAGATGCGTAGGCAAGACGCTGACCAACTTGCTACCCGAAGTTGGCATTACAATCGTAAGAATTGCCTGCCCTGCTTTTAATGTGAACTAGGTATTGGGGCATCTCTAAAACAAGAATTATAATCAATACAGGACTTTTTGATAGGGATTGGTATTAAAAGAAATACCTATTCTTCCAATAAAAACAACAGGACGATGTTACTGCAGGAATTGATTAAAATCACATTACCGTACTTGAATTATTTTGCAAACTTTGTAGCGAGCTCACTATCTCCTGTTTTAACTCGTGTTAATTGTTAACAGTTTCAGTTTGTTTCACAAACAAAGTATCGGATTCACCGTTGTTTAACTACGGTTTACATAATTACGTTTAACAGCGACGATTAACTGGCCAGTTAACAAGTTAAACTATGTATTTACTGTAAACAGCGCGAGCTTTCGTTTCATAACAATTAAATATTTTCCGACTTCTTGCTTTCGGGTAATATAATACGACGACTGAAATCAAGACTTGGTAAGCTTTCATTGCAAAGACATTTAATTTTGTAAATTCTATGCTTTAGTGATTTATTTAGGTTGATTTTAGGGTTCCGTACCTCAAACGGAAAAAAAGGAACCCATAAAGGATCACTTTATTCTATGATTAATATTTTTTGGATTTTGACAGTCAAAGCTCGTAATTTTGAGTTGACCCACATAAAAACTTACAGTTCAAATAACGTAATAAACATAAGGTCAGTTTGAATGTTACATCGGACGATTAAGGGTCAGTAACCTTTGGCCTGAGAAAAATGTAGAGTCCTAGATTGCCTTTTATAGCTTAGACGTATCGATAAGCAGCTTGATTGATAAACAAACAGTAATGCTTTTTCCATTTGAGAAACAGACCTGAATAATAAACAGCTAATGTTCAAAAAATTTATGTAATGTTGCAATGTAAAAACAAAATTTTGGCAAATTGTTCTGGAAATCAGAAAACAACGTAATTACCACTGCTCATTTTTAAATTATAAATTATAAACTTCCTAGTTAACTAACATCACAGGGGCGAGAACTGGATCATGCTCTTGATGTCCTTCACCAAGATCTCCAGGAAGCTGCGCTGTACCTGCGGCTGGTTCTGTAACAAACAAACGTTAAGTTTTACCATACTCACAGGTCACTGCGCAGACAGTTACAGTGTGACGGAGTTGGAGACAAAGTGGTTTGTGTTCAATTGAGAAATCGTGGTCTTTTATCTGCTAAAACTTACATGTTAAATACTCCAAGTGTAGGCCTAAAAACTAGCAATAAGCTCGTTACCTATTACCTGGAACTTAGCGTGAACTGGCAGTGTATATAGACTCTCGGCAAAACAAAGCTCTCTTCGGTCTATACAGACGCGATTGTTTGTATATGCTACCCCAACGTGTCGTGGTGGTTGTAATACCGGATTTCTATGCACAAGGTTGCAGGAAACCTATGCAAGTAACAATGTCACTTTTTCAATGTCATAAACACTTGCTTAAATAATTATTCTAAGACACCACTGACTAACGGTGACGGAAAACATCGTGAGGAAACCTGGATTTAATTGTCACCAACCCGCAGTGACCTAGAGATCAATTCTCAATCTTTCTCTACACGAAAAAAGCCCTTTGCCCTGCCGTGGGACAGTTATAGGCTGTTATTATAAATACTAACTACTAAATACATTGATCTTTGTCAGCATTACCCTATTTGAAATATCGAATTCAATTTGAGTCAAATTCAGTGCACGTTTAGACCAGTCAGGAGCAAATCGTTTGACGTTTGACGTTACCCACTGTTGTGACATCGCCTTTGAGCTTGTGTTGAAGGATAGTTCACTTGGCGCTCAAAACGTATTAAGCTAAGCCATTGATACAGAAATGGAATGGCGCAGATGAAATGTAAGTGAGATTAACTTTGCGAAATTTTGAAGTAATTCTCTGTAGTATTGGACTAGATAAGGTGTCATATTTTTTTATTTATCAAAACTTCGTCTTTTATATTCGTTCCTTAGACGCGTTAGTAAACCACGTAGTTTCACAAAATATGAATTATTCTCGCTTGTACTTGTACACGTCATTACGCCAATAATATGAGATTTTGTTAATAAAACTAAGTAATAGTCCTGGGATACAGATGGTCCCCACCTGTGTAACTAACAAGTTATATTTTTGCCGACGATTTGCTTTGCTTCTATTCCTATGGGATTTCTCCTGAAGCGAATTTGCATACTTGAGTAGAACAATATATTAGAGGGGGTTAATCCTAAATAAGTATACATTTTGATGTCTGAATGTCAGACGTGGCAATTGTTGTTTGGAATTAGTTATAGAGTTGGAGGTTTGACCACAACGTGTATGCTTAACGAAATTAAGTTTCAGACATGGTATCTCATTTGACGCTGTTGACGTCTATGCACCACGATGATAAAATTACCAAAAGAATAATGCGTTTTGAGTTTTGAAAATATTTAAGTAACAGTTAATTCTCAACATTGTTTCCAAATGGTAATAGTAGTTGTGCGGTCATCGGTGGTAGTTCATAACTGCCTACCCTGGGAATAACATTCGTGATAAATTAATTCTAAAAGTATAGATCTAGCAGATACCTACATTCTAATTCGCAAGCAACTAATATCTCATTTCTTTGGGACGAGATCTGAATTTATAAGTAATGTATTTAATTAGTCTGATTCGCAATTACTTGGAACTATTGACCTTTGATCGCTTGTCTGGCCTGTCTGTCTGTATATAAAAGCTCACGCCAATATTGCTCTCCCGTAGGTAATCAAAGCGAATTGAATCAAGTCACTTTCTGCGCTAAAAATATTCGATATATTGTTTGTTACCCAATCATCTCGTAACGAATCTGTATTAAAGTTAGTACAGACGTTCAATATGTTCTTGATTGAAACGGTTTTTTATCAAAAAAAAAATTGTGACTTAGGATCTCCTAGTAATGTTTTTTTTAAAACGTCGCCCCACACTAGGAGTTTCTCCTGTATCGTAGATGCGTTTCACAAACATGAAATATCACATACACAAACACCCAGACTCGGGACAATCAAATGTGGAACGCACAAATTATTGCCCCGTGCGGGAATCGAACCCGCAACCCTTAGCGCAGCAGTCTAATCGCTTAGCCACTGCGCCAATCAGGTCGTCAATGTATCAAGATTAAATTTAATAATTTAATCAATTCATGATTTTAGAATTATTTTTTGTGGCAATTTATTTATCATACATACATACATAATTTTTACAGGTTTACACCCAATATAACAATGTAGCCACAGACAAAAATTAAGACATTTAAATTATGATACAGACAAAACATACAGTGTTACTCTCTCGAATTTGAGTGCTGTGTTGGTAATTTCATTGCGTATTATCCGGGATAAAAGTAGCCTATGTCATTTTCTACGGTTTAGGTTGCTCCTATTTGAATTTCGATACAATGAGTCCAGTAATTTAGGCGAAATTAAGGAACAAACTCGCAGACAGTTCTCTTTCCCATATATTCCTTTCGTGTCAACATGAGTTGCCACACACGGTAAGAAAAGTAAGTACCTATAATTAGCATTAATTGTAACAAGAGATAAGTATCGCCTTTAATATACTTCTTCATCTTAATTCAGACATAAATTAACAAGCACCGTGACACCTCTAATGCCAAAGGAGCCTGAAATTGAAAAATATTTCAAACCTCGGCACAATGGTACGAAATTCGCGAATATAGGGTGTTCCTGTGTAATGTGGCCTACAATGGCCCTATATATTCAGGTGGGTAGGGGCTGAATAACCTCTCGTGATTTCTCAGGAGATGTGTAGTGAATGGCGGTCTCTGGGCCACTGAGATGCTCACCTGTATGGAGTAGAGTTTTATTTATTTTTCTAAGAGAATATTGAATAACATGTGGTTGTGTTTTCTGCTTTACTGTGTTCGTTTTTGTGCATCACAATAAAAATAACGTACAGTTTTTTTGTACTAATATTCCTAGCGGGCTCTTTTACTTTTTATACGGAAACTTACATTTAATACATAATATGTGTTAATGTTTAAGTTATGTTTTATCAAATATGTGTATATTAAATTAATACTAAATGCTTTCATTAAATAATTTTCCATTTTTACAGAGTAAAACTTAAACTTAGGAGAGTCCTA
This sequence comes from Abrostola tripartita, assembly GCA_905340225.1. Lineage (NCBI taxonomy): Eukaryota > Metazoa > Arthropoda > Insecta > Lepidoptera > Noctuidae > Abrostola > Abrostola tripartita. The sequence goes on along the minus strand of HG996492.1, from coordinate 4,644,904 downwards.
TGTCCAGCAGTGGACCGCGATAGGCTGAGAGAGATAAGAGAGATCGAGTAAAACATTTTAATCCTACCCAATATTGTTATATCGGTATTTCAATATCATTTTCTTAACTGAACAACTTCAAAGACCCTACTCCATAGCAATCCTGTACTTTGAAGGTAAGTCCTCAGAATTCTTTATAAAATCTCACGTATTAAAGGAAACTCCTACCAGCCAGTTAATTTTATACCAAATTTACGAAATTTCATTACATTAACCAAGTGAAATGCGTTTATCTCTATTCAGGAGTGGAATCCCATTCATTCAAGATTCATTTAGTCGTAATACGTTTTTGATGTTCATTTGAAATCAACAGAAGGTTACGCAGCGTTACATTTTATATAGGTAGGTAGGTATATATTATTATGGGTACCTATACACCATACATAGAAAATGCAAAGACTTTAAGATATCTATATCTTTAAAAAAATGAAATATACATACATAAAATATAACTTACACCACCACCCAGATTCGGGACAAACATCTGCGGATCGCACAAATATTTGTCCCGTGATCCTCATTATCAGAAGTCTATATTGACTACATATTGTCGCTCACCATCAACGTTATGTAAGTTTATCCTATATCTATCTCGCAGCCTATCGCGGTCCACGGCTGGACATAGGGCTCTCCCAAGTTGTGTTACAACACCCGGTCCCCCGCCTTTCAAATCCAGTGTAAGTGTAACCTATCTAATAAACCACAAGCATTTGTTGTAAATTAGTTGGAAATGTTAATTGGCATATTATTCTTGATCCCAAAAATCTTTAAGAAGCACCGATTCTAAGTCTTCTTAATTAACTTGAATGCTTAGTGAGTTACATACAAGTAAGGGGGATGAAGTCAGCTGACTGCCACAGACACAGTAACTGGCACGCCTGGCACGTTAGCTTGACATTTGCGTATTGCACATTCGGACTTTAAGTGCCAAGCGTTGTCTGATGTCTAACACTTCTTGTGTGATATTAGTGGCTCCTATAGGTAGGTAGCTACAATTCATTTTGAAGCAAACTGTTTGAGTAGGTTTAATGCGCTTACTTCCTCAGCTAGTATTTTAGGAATCGTAGATTTATTTTGGACTTGAAAAGCAAAATATAATAAAGTAATTTAACCGCTAAACTGGCGTTGAAGATGCATATTTATGGAAAAAAATGTTCTTGATCTTAGCATTGGAATCCGTAACACGTACCCGCGTCTTAAATAAATCTATCAACAAAACAACAGAATAATAGAGCGTTTAATGACATCAAATACTCCTTAGCACCGTCTCACGCACATTGTTCACCGCCCGTTGTACCAACAGTCTCCACAGTTTATAAACAACCGCTAGGAATACGCGCACAAACCGGTCATGATCTGAACATAGCTTTATACATTGTATCACTTACTGAAAACAATGTTCAGCCAATCAATAACACGCTACACACTTGCATAAAATCTTCTGTTTCAACTCGAGCTCTATAAACATTTAAAACTGAGTTTTCATTGGTCAGTAAATAATTATTTCCTTCATCAAAATATTCACCACGAATGAGCTTATGAATCATTCCTTTACTTTGTCGGCGATTTACTTATACCAGAAATCTGTTTTCCGTTGGTTTAGCTTGGATCATAGACTTCGGTCTGCGGCAGACGTGCTTTGAGCGGAAACTAATTGCAAGAGAGCCATACAACGTGGATATACAATGTTCGGAAGAGTATTGGTAATTTGAGCATACGTGAATACATTGAGGCTTTGGAAATATTATTAGCATATTTAGACACGTTGATTACTGTTAAGTAGCCGTACAATTTTGGTGTTTTTATAACTGAGGGTTTAGCATGTGAGTGCACAAAGGATGGATTTTGAAACTAACCCAGATCCTTATGTTCAGCAGTCACACTTGTTATCTTGACTGACGACTTTATTTGAGAATAGGATTTTTTTTTTTAATTTATACTTCGGGAACGCGCCTTGGAAGTAGTCCTATATTATTATTTCCATCATTCCTCCTCCAACTAAAATCCAAAACTATCTCAAATTACCAAGGATGCTCCTCACGTTCCAGCGCACCTAATTCCTTGACCTGGCCCCCTGGATTAAAGCCAACGAAGATGTTTGGTGTAGTCCTGAATAACTAGACGTTGCCAGTATTCCGTTCGCAATAATACCGAAATACGTGGCCAGTCCAGGCTAGTTCTGATTATTATTCCACGAAATCACATAGACAATCGCTTTTGATGACTTTCTCAGTAGTAACACCAACACGGCGACGTGTGATTGGATTTCTAAGTAATGTTTTGACAGTAAGGATGTGGAAGGAGTCAAGATATGCAATTAAACCTTTGAGTGCACTTGAGATCGATGCAAGCTTTGATGCTAACATTCCCGTCTGTATGCGTTCAGTAAATATGTGTAGAGGTTCGGGGTTCCTACAATTAGTTTGGTTTATTAATCCTATATTAATGTCAAGGGTAATTATGTTTGATAATCCTATCATCTAGCTAGCAGTCATAGCCGAGTGGTTTAGTTGTTGGATTGCCGAAGGTCGCAAGTTCAAACACGGCATGCGCCAATGGCTTTTCAAATTAACGTGCGCACTATAAATTAGTTATGAGTTGCTGAAAACGGTGAAGGAAAATATCGTGAGGAAACCGGCATACCTAAGAGATTTTAACAGTGTGTAAAGCCATGTCAGTGGCCTACAGGCAGGCAGTCTAAAGCAAAAGTATAAAATCAGTGAAGTATAAATAATATTATAAAAAAAAAACTAAACCAAAAGATTATTATTATACTCCTATGACAGGGATGACAGCAGAAACTTACACATTAAACTTAGAAAATTCACACAAATGTCTCTTTCCCACGTGCTACCATTTTTCCATCTAGCATTTACCCCGACTGCAACAAAACTTAAAAAGAAGGGTTATTAAAACACTTCCCCATTAATCATAATTCATAAGCTCTTAATAACGTTTAAAACATATTTAGGTAGGTCAGTATATTTAATTTAATAAATACCGCCATGTAAGCTCAGATTTACGTGCATCGTTCCCCATGCTGTGGTCGCGACGTGGCTTTCATGGTGAGCTCGGATTAGCCTGCAATTAGAAACCTCATGGCCGACGCAAATCTCTCTTACTGCTCGCATCTAAAGCGAACTGACCTCAGGTTTATGCTGCGAAATATGTAACTCTTGGTCTAGAATTAAATTGAGTTTTGTGTCTATGCAGTGTTTTCCAATGGTCTTTTAGTGGTCCGATTTACCCATTGTCTGGACCGAATTAACAGTCTCACTTTTTTCACCGTATTTAGCTTTCTTATTTTTGTATTGACTGTACTCAGTGTCTGGTCATTTTGATTGAGAAATCAACAGCGTTTTTAGGTTATCCCAAGTATAGATGACCACATAAACAGTATGAAGCATGTAATCCAATACAAGGATTTTGTGCACACAAACAATTCGCTAAACCTACTCAATAAACTGAAGCACACGTGGTTGCGGTTGATTAGTATAAATATGCAGTGGAGCAGCACAAAACAGTCAGATAATTGGGTATCAAAACCCAAAACCACTGACCAATCTATCTGTATAATCGGTGATAATACCGCGGCACCGCAATGTACTAGGTTTTGTTTACATCCGCGTTTAGCCAAACCGATAATTATATTAGTAGATTAATTTGGACGATCATTACCTATATTATTAGTTTAATCCGGATTACCTTAATGATGTGTGTATCCGAGAGGTAAGCTGGATTGGTCATATTTTATTCCGGACAAACATATTAATAATGCAAACATAATTATATTACTTACTGTTTAATGTTTATGCCATTGTCATGTATGATACCTAGATTGACAGAAGGTAAAGAACGCAATGCCATTTACAATGATCTTTACATCATACCTACTTGACGACTGAGATTTTTCATGGATAAAAACAAGGTGTGCTGGCTAGAAAAGTTGAAAAAGACTATAATAATTGAGTTCCACATCCGCTACTCATAGGCTCCTTCACATTACCTTTACATAAATTACTTCATCTACAAATAGACAGTTTGTACAAGAAGTGAGCAGACCTGTAAAATTTTCTGCCAAGGGTTATGTACTTTTCGCTTTTGGGCGTTAATTATTAATGAACACTATCATACCAGCAACAAATACCTAATACGATTGAATATAGAGTATACGACATCTATTGACGCACAACAACAAAATGAACCCAAGTAACACAGAAAACACAATTCAACCTGAAAACGTGTTTTAAAATTCACGCAAAATCCCACCGTATGGTGAACTGTGGCGCGAAAAATTACGGAATTCATAGCACGTTTTAAGTGCACAAGTCAGGGTGACACGTTACGGCACAAAGCCAGCTGAGAAGTGTAATTGGTAGCTAATCCTTGCCTTCACCGGCAACCCCGACGGATTGCTACCAATATAGACCGTATGTACCCTGTGTTGCTATACCGAAAGACACATTTACCTCACTAATGATTTTGGCTTTTGGAAATTAGGCATCGAAGTTTGATTTTATTAAAGTAAATGCGTGAGAGTCGTAACGTTAAAATATATTGAAAAAAATAATTAAGTCACCCTTACCTTAGAATAACAACTTTCTTGAAGCTCGCAAAAGTGTTTAAATAATAATCGCTTTTTATTTGAATGCTACCTGTAAAAGCAGTAAAGTTTCTCAAGAGCTGCGGCAGACCACGTAGGATAAACTATGAATTTTTCTACTATTACTATTATTTTTATGTACTTATTTAAAGGTTCTTTTATTATATCTATCGTCTATATCTCTTTAATACAGAGGTAGAAAATATTTTAAACGAGATTAAGAATGATTGTAGGATTTGTAGGTTAGCTCACTGTCAGGGTAGTTTCGTGTATAAAGCAACACCAAGTACAGTGTACACACATTGTTAGTGTATGCGCGAGAGGCATTATATTATGTACGTTTATGATGTGCGTTGATTCACGTAGTTGGGATGCAAGGAGTAAATCTCCCGTTTACGACGGATTTCGGCTTAATCCGTTGTTCTTTAAGTCTCCCTATATTTGCTCAGATCCTTACAAACATTCTGTTTATTTGGCGCAGAATTAATGTGCGCTTACACTAGTTTGTTTTTGGGTAGTAGTTAAGTTTGTGCTTTAAGTTATTTTTGCATTGTCTCATGCTTTTATTTTCTGATGTAGCCTTTATTAAAAATAACTTATAACTTTAATTTATGAGCCGAGAATGGGGAAGTAAAAATGATTATTCCTTCACCGTCAACCGTAAAACACTTGAAACGTAAAATCGGAACAAATACGCAGATATATGTGTTTACATTATTAGTTAGCACCTACCACTACTACCTGGTTATACCTACTGCACTATCGGTAGGTAAAACCAGGTTGTAAAAGTCGGTAGGTAAAAAAGGTAGGTAGTTATTTATTTGTATAAAACGACAAAATACTTTCTGTAAACACACTAACTATTCGACGAAGCACATACCAAGGTACATTGCCTATAAACATATTCATAATACATCTTGCTACACACTACACTGTTATCGAAATAATAGTTCAAGAAAAGGGTCGTTTATTCATCCGCGGACACCCAACTCTGACAGTTATTTCACGGATGAACCCAACAATAATAATGGGCGAAAGGCAACCAAACACAATAAAATAATATTCACATGCTTACAATATTTATTTTGTTTAGGAATCTTCTATTGAATAGTGTTGGCCTCAAAGATCGGGGTTGAGGCCGTTGTGGGGTGTGTTGGTTTTATGAAAGACAAACTTTCGCGTTTATAATGTTAGTATTTATTTATTTATATTTAATGCATACTTTCGCACAAAGGCGGACTTATCTATGATATCATGGCGTTGGTGTATTACATACTTCCGTGCCGTAGGTTCTGCGCCTGATTTCTCTCCGGTCGTGTCAGTTTACCATCCTATCAGACTATGAAAGTGGAGGAATAGGGAGTGCACCTGTGTCTGGGCGCATATTTGTGCACTATAATATCTTCTGCGTAGTTGGCTAGTCTAGATGAGACAGGCCGCTGTGATCGAAATTCGGTCAGGAGGACAAACAAATATTACTAACGAACTATTTCCGCGGTTTCACTTGCATTCTATAGGAACTATTACACGTATTATAAATATCAGTCTATGTGTTATTCTGATCTATTACTACAAAAGTTTAGTCTGAATCCGTTAAGTAATCCAGCCATCCATCATAACCAACTTTTGCGTTTATAAAAGGTATTAGTCGGACTATTTGCCGAATTCCTAAACTTCTGCCTAATTTGGAGAATAAATACGACATGCGTCTACTATTGATTGTTATGAATAAATCTAATACCTATGTAATAGGTTAAGTTGTTGGGTGGACAGATGAATGTTGTCTTCAGCACCCAGACATGCTTATTAAGAAAAAAATGTTTTATATCCTTTTAGGAGAGACAACAATAGTAGCAGGTATATTTTTATTATTTTTACTTGATTCTCGGAACTTGCTGAAAATTCCAAATCGATCATTTTATGTAGTACATTCACTTAGTAGGAAGGTATTGTTATCAGTCAGTACGTGAATGAAGTATAGGTATAATACATACGCTGACAATAGAAGATCATAAGTATAGTTGTGGCAGAGACATATTATTAAATAAAAAGAAAAACATTACACTCCTTTTTTTGGGCAGTCATGTAAAAAGTATATATTTTTGGAGAACTACCTGAAATTCCAACAAATATTGATTCCTGCGAGACCTTTGGAGTTTAAACGCCTTTGACCTACCTACGTTTAAGTGCATTCAAAGGTCCTACGAAGACGAGAATGTGAGACGTCGTAATCCCAGTGTAGCCTTCTAGGCTTACAGCTACTTTACTTGGTACGGCTTAGCGTGTGTTTATGAGTATCCTCCCGGCTTGCCGTTACTGTCACAGAATGTACTGTTACCAGTACCACTTATTAAAGCTCTGAATACGTTATTAGTAGGTCTAGATAATCCCCAGTGCTTATAAGTACCTAAGTATTATGCTTTAATTTCGACTTTTTTTTTCGATGCTTGTAATACTTACCTATATGTTTTTAGTTGTGTGGAAAATCAATTAACGCCTCTGCATAAAATAAGTAAATAATATTGAAATTCCCCCTTAATATTTGCCAAACAAATTCAAGAGTATAGACCACATGAAGAAATATGCCCCACGAGATGTTTAGCTATTATTTCTCAAGATCTTCTACTGAACTACGTACCAATATATAATTATGATCCAAATTCCAATGCAAAAAGATTTAAAAGCCTTATTTATATCCACAAGGGAACGTCAATACATCAATTGGTATCTATTTTGGCGTGAGTATAGCAATAGATACACAGTGCAGCCGGCCCCACATCAAGAGACCCCGTTGTACACAACAAATCGTAAAAAGAACATTAGCATGTCCCAAATTACACCGACATTTTGATCACAACAGGGCGTCCCAAATTTATTTATATTAGGTATACTTTGTCATGTAGGAGCGTTATAACCGGCTTATATGAAGTATTAGGCATTTAAGTCCCGGATCAAATTATCGCAAAATTCTGCATATTGAACAATCTATCTGTTGCAACGTTTCTTATAAAAAAGTTTGTAATATTTTTTAACTATCCAAATCGATGATTCTTGGCAATTTTTGTGGGAGGTAAGATTGCACATCTGTACCAATATCCAACATTCCCTGCGACAAGCTTGAGTGACTATTTTCCTAGAAAGAAATCACCGTTACCAGTCAACTTCAGGAAACTCATGCAATCACATAAACTTGTGTTCACCCATTTCCAAAGAATTTTACTTGTACTAATAGCATCACCAATTAAATTGATTATTTTAATATAGTCTGCCTCCCTGAGATTCTCACAATATTACATGCAGTAAAGTCTACAGTGCATGCGATAGATTGCAGGAAATGACTAGCCAAATTGCATACATTCGACCAATATCGTTAGCAATATGTAAATATCTAGCAATTTATCCGATGATTGCGAAATCGCTGAGATTTGGTATCGTATTCGATCGGAATGCGTATATTCGTTAGCTCTCTGGAATATGAATATGAATAATATATTAAAATATTATGAACCTTATTATACTATTACCTACCAACTTAGGTGTAAAAATGTTATTTTAGTTAAGTCTTACACGTGTAACTTAAGTATTATTGGAACTTCTGTATTTATAAGATCTACTTTTATTTAAAATGTTCTACACTGTAACATATATTTGGTCAAATAAATAAATATTATTATTATTATATAATTCTGTTGTGAATCGTCAGTTCCTTATAGTAATATATACTAACCTATCTTACCTACACCGGTGTGCCATAATTTGCTCATGCTAAACTAACGTAGAAACTACTGGCTTTCCAAAGAGATTTTATTGTTATTAACACCAGCCCCCTTATCATGAACTCTCAATGCAGGACAGTCTAAAATGTGGAAACGAGACACCGCTACGTGCAGTGTAATGCTAGCTTCCACAACGGAAACTGTCCTGCATTAAGAGTTCATGGTAAGGGACAGGATTCTCAACAATGACCCTAAAATAGGGATGCTAAGGAGGTCTGAGTTTAATATGGTGGTTCCATAGTCTCCGATAGTATTTTATATGCATTCATTCCGTGTGGTCTGTGAGGGATGTGTGGCATGAGAAATCCTATTCCACGTGATTTCCATTTTCCTACACAGAATTCCGTAATGATCACGGCGTCCTTAAACAGGCGTTTAAGGACGGCTGAATAATATCTATCAGAAGATAGCATCAACTTATTTTGCTACAGAAAGGAAACTTTTAATTACTTTCAAAACAAAAACGACAAGCTACCGACTTTATATATTTTGATAACTTCAAGTTGAACGTCCTTATTCGAAGCCGTAGCCGTGATAAATAAATACGTTTCGTGATTATTCAAATTTATTGCTTATTATTGTATCTCCTAAAGTCCTTATGAATTATATCCGGAGATCCGGCGTGTCACACAGCCAACTCATATTTATGCCAAGTGTAGGTACGTGGAACGAAAGAATTGTTCCGCAGAAAATATGACTTTCAAGTTTGTTCAATTAGTGTATGTTTTGGCAAAAATGTTGAGTTATTTTGTTTTTCTTTTTGAAATATACGAGTATAATTAATGGCTGTTAGGGTAAGACTGTTTTTGTATTATCATTTGTATGGCCTGTCTGGCCCCGTGGATCAAACGCTAACCAATTCCCAGGATTGTGTTATTAGGATAATAGGGGATGATAATAAGGGACCAACTATCTTGTTAAACGGGATTAAATGTTTGGCAGTTACCAGCTTCGAGGAGTTTGGTGTTGCGTCCAATAAAACAGCTGTTTCAATAGCCTTTTGGTGACACATGAGTGTGCACCAGGATAGCCCTCCGGGGAATACAGGCAATATACAATAACACGGCCATTGCTTTCAATTAAAGTATAATTATACAATCTCATTATCAAATTGATTGTTTTTCTGTGGACAATAAATCAACTAAGTGATACTATAGATTATAGAAGATTTTTCTGTTGTTAGATACATAAATCACTTTTTTTATTATAATAAATATATCGAAAAGACGTAACTTCAATTGTTTACATCACACTCAATCAATCCCTAAACCTATGAATCTATTTGTCCCTTCTATAGAACTCGTAAGATTCCTATCATTATCACATTACCGATCAGTAAAAAAATCATCAGATCTAAACGAAGTGTCACCGGCAAAAATTACTAAATAATATCTTAGATGAGACCGACTTTCGTATTGGGGTGCGTCCATAGCCCGCCGGCCGCGCGCCGTCCGGGCCCGGGTAATTGAAATCCGTCATACTCGCGCGTATGACAAATGACGGGTTGTCGACCGCGGGCGGGCGGCTGGGCGGGCGGGCCGCGGCCACTTGTCAAATAAAATACCAACTGAGCTAAACGAAAACTTGGAAAAAACCACTTACGGTTTATTTAATTATTCGTAGCGAGGTTGTCTGCCCGCTGATTCCCCGGCGCACTCAGTACCGGAGAATTTCACCTTAGAACCTGCTGCGCTAATTGGACACAGAACACACACAGATTTTTTTATATCTAGTTTCATTAATTAGACATGATTATTTTGATATCTCATTGGAATGTCTTTAGTGCAGAGGTTTATAAACTAGGCATGTGAATTGTTCTGAAAATGATTACAATTAATATTAATCATTGTGTTATGAAACCTAACGACGGACGACCTAATTGGCGCAGTGGCTAAGCGATTGGACTGCTGCGCTAAGGGTTGCGGGTTCGAATTTCGCACTAAAAAAAAAACCTACGTAGCATACTAAATATGGTTTCGTTGGTCTTAAACATAAATAATGTGTTAATAAGGTAAATACAGTTAGGTTAGTCGATCACATTACAACCTATATTTGACACAAGCACAACTATTAAAAACAAACTCAATTGTAACTAATCAATTGTAATTGTACCATGTAATTAATGTATTAATTTGTAAAAAATGTATTTTGTTTTCAATGTCGATTTCTTTCAAGAACGAATTAGAATAGAATATAAATATTTATTTGCTTATACTTGTGTGGAGATAGTACACTGACCATATAGACATAATGCACATAGGTGTTAGGTGTTAAATTAGTACAACATGTTTTGCCTAATAGGCGTACAAATATGGTTGATATAGAGAATTTACAATAAATAAATATAATAATCCAGGAAATTATTTTCAAAAACAATAAGTAATTTCCCAACTCTGTACCCGGGCGGAATACTTACGGCAAAAGTAATTAAAATATCCACGTGTAATCGCACTGATTAACATAACAAAAACATTACCATAACCATCCAAATTGGTAAAAGTATGGCAAAGTTACTGGACTTGTTTACTATAATGTTTGTTACTAATAATGGTGGTTGTCATATGAGCATAATACTTTACTTATGAAAAAAATATGTCACTGACTGACTGACTCACTGTCGATATAGACAGAAGATGTTAACCCTTTCACTGTCCACTGCACTACATATGGTACATCGATCGTTTCACTATTATGTGTACTTAGCGGATGGTCAACGTGTTAATTCAAGAGACACCTATTACTTATCCCGGATTCAAAGTCAAATGCGCCACAGTATTCATCATTATCAATTTTTACTTGAAGTTCGGGTTTGCAAGGTTAATTCCTACCTACATTTATGAAATCGCCAATCAGTAAGTTCTTTCTCTCCTTTGCCCCGTAGTGAATAAGTTTTAAGTTGGTTATTAAATGAAAATATCAGTCACATAACGTCTTTTTTGGCGAATACTTTGTTTTATTACCCTGACCGGCGCCCTTAATTTAAATACTTTAAGTAAAAACCCAGCTTCCCCGTAACAGCCGTAACGCAAGTGCACACGTTTATTCTGTAAACCCGAGCTCGGACAGGTCGGGACAGATGTAAACATAAATTCGCTACATTCTCGGGACATTCTATCATTTGTCATCTGCTCAGGATGCGGCGTGGTCTGCGAGTGCGAAATACTTTGCGTTTATTACGATTTTACTGAGTAAAGTTTAGTAATTTTTCATTGTATACCTAAGATATAAGGCATTTATTCTTTTCACAATTAAACGCTCAAAACGTACCCCAAAAACTACGACATCTAAATACCTACTTGATTTCCTTACAACATTAGATTTACATCAAATTATGTTATCATCATATTACCTATACATACAAAAATTGCAAATCATGTATGAACCTATAGCTTATAGGTATTTCGAAAGGTTGGTCCCTACCCTACCTTTACCGCCGTAACTATAAACATGCAATACCAAGATCCCCTATGAACATACCATAATTAGCTGGCGTCTGGTTCCAAGTCAAGTCGTAAAAAAGAATAACACAAGCTCTCTTGGACGACGTCGAACACGATTATTATGGAAACATTATCATCTTTATGTCATTGAGAACTGTGTTATAAAGCGGTGTAGGTTCAGTGCTACTGTGACCACCAGTGATATTAATGTCTAAATACGGCACAGACTTGACGAATCTTCTTCTTCGTATGCATGAGATTAGCCAGACATCAAAGATCGTAGGGAGGTTATCTGCCCACTGATTCCCCGGTGCACACAGCACCGAAGAATTTCACCCTTAAACCTACTACGCTAACATGAATACAGATTTTTTTATTTTCAGTCATCTTACGGTAATACTACTATCTTGTCATCAACAACACGGGAACATAGCACTAAAGAAAAATAAATACAGAATTACCTTACAATCTTTTATATAAAGCTAAGTGTGAAATACTAGCTTCAGTCTCGCTTCTAATATTTTTAAATGCAAAACTATTAGAAAAGGCACTTGAACCGCCTTTGTGCCGCGCAAAGGACCCGAAGTTGTAAAAAGGCGGTTAAATCTTAAACCATAAAGTAGGTGTTGGAGTGATAATGGACGTTTTAAAGCTTATCTGCATACCAGAGTCGTAACAGTGAGGAAATGGAGGCACTGGGAATTATACTATTCTAGGAAAGTCATTATTTGTTACTACTTAATTGAATCAGAACTTTGCAGCCGAAACCACAACTCGGGTGCAGTAGTTTTTAAATACACTCGTGTCGTGTTTAATACACCCACTCTCTTTTATATGTAATGAACATAAATAAAACTGTTCAGCCCATTCATCACCATCATCAGTCGGAAGACGTCCACTGTTGAACGAAAGCCTCCCCCTTATAATCCCGTAAAATTACGCAGTGAGATGATTCTATTCCTTGATTAGCTAAAAGTTTTTAGCTTTTTTATTAGAAAACCTTCTTAAGTAGTCTGCTTACCCGTCTGATAATACTATGATGAATTGATCACCTATTCCCAAAACCGTTAATAATGTTGTATAGGATTCAGAGAGTTTTGTGTTGTCATAACCAAAGCCAATATATTATTAAATATTAGACTTCTACTTGTGCATTCTGCGGGCTCTCAGACGGTGTTTAACACTCGATTATTCAATAATAGGTACCTCTGTATGTTATGATTAAGTACCACATTATACTGCATGTAGAAGTCTTGGGTAAAGAACAACAAGGAAGAAATACAGCTTATTAAAGACAACTTTCAGTAACTGAAATTAGATAACAGCATATTTGGGAAACAATATTTTAATTGGTTTCAAATATCCATTGTTTTCAACAGGCCGTAAACACGAAATAAATAGGTAATTTGTTTTATGCCGTTAACTTAGAAATTGGTGTATATTTTCGAAGACGTCAACTTGTTGACAGGCTCTTTGTAGTGAGGTACAAAACTGCTGCCAAGTAAAACTCAAAAATAAGAAACGGCCTTGCAGTGTTTTATTAAGTTCGAAATATACTTTATTCATAAGGTCAACTTCTACAAATAACTGTAGTAAGGTCTTTTGTTTCACACTAGTTGTGGTAACCCGCAGATTATAGCATACCACAGAAAACAACTGTGCAGTTCAATAAGGAGTTATCTCTAAAGCTCCTTTTCATTTCTTTACCAAATTTTAATCAGACCACCTTGCAAGAATACTCAGTATATAAAAATATATTAAAATTGATTCACTAATAGGGAATGTATCTTCGATTATAAATCCAATGAAACCTCTGTCCCCCTTATTCATAAAATAATACAATTTTAAACCAAGGATTTATTATACCTGTCACTGTCGTTTGCATAACAAAGAATAGAGATGTTAATAGACTCAATACGGGTTTTAGTTAATGCCGATATAATCCTCGTTTATAAATAAGAGCAGTAAGAATTGTGGATTGGGAAATGAGATTGAAAAAAAAAACAGTTTCAACAATTTATAAACGCAAAGGGTGTTAAATAATCTCATAATAATATATCTATTTTTTTTTTCACAAAATAATATCAAACAATTTGATCCAAAATCTCGGGAGTAATTATAATAATCTGTGTAACATTAGCGTTACAATGATAATTGTTTCAAGCAATGTTGTTAAATTCTCAAAGAAAACTTTTAATAGGCATGAAGTTACAGGGAATTGAATAGAGCTCAGTAATTGTTATATCAAGCCAGTTTCTGAGGTAATAGCATCGTAAAATATTCCTCGTAATATTATTTTGGGGGAAATTTTTGCTTCAAACTTATACAATTTGGCCACTGATATAATTACCTAAGGGAAGTGGCCACTTCTTTGTAAGTTGTTACCTACTTATCTACAACTTTTTAGTTCAATAAAAGGTAATGTTTGATTTGATTTACCGTTTTCTTTTAAGATAACATTTTCAGTGCTTTTAAGCTAGCTTTATTTGTAATGTAAACTGAAAAAATAAGCTTTTATGAGTTTTATGTGCACGTTAACATCTGCATTCTGTGAAGAATAATTGGTAGGTACACCGTACAAGTATTTATAACTCGCGTAAAGATATTAATCATATGTTAAATATTCTAGCATATTCATTGTTTTAATCCTTACACGTAACAATGATGTGTTTTATAGATATTTGCGAAAGATCGCTGGTCATTACCATTTTCTTAAAACAACAGGCTGTATACAAAGTATAAAAGAATATAAGTCAGTCACTCGTGATTTGTAAATAAACCTTAGAACGCAATTCTGCTGTTTCTGCATCAGACCCTTGACCCCGTCGGCTGACGAGAGCCTCTTAAGGTGTTTATCGAAGCTCTTGCCAGTAACAACCATCGGCGCTATGATTGCTAACCTACATGACATTATGCTAGTGATTTTGTGTGCAAAGTAGTTAATTTGATTAATAATATCGAAGGAGAATAGGTAGCATGTCTATTGGATAGATGTTATTTCATACCCAGTGCAGCGATAATCCTGATAGAAAATCCAGTGACATTTCATCCTACTTAGCAATCCAAACTACGAATGTTAAGATCGGCTGCCGCGTCTTTCATCCTCAATGCATATGACAATTAAGTAAGGCGAAATTTGGGAGGCTCTAAGAGAAAAGCCATAGTCGATTAGCCTATTTTGACACGCCTCTAACACCACCATCTTGCACATAACACTCAAGACGTGTCATCCGTACTCATAAATATCTCCGACAAAGAAAGCAATTAATTTCAAGTGCCGTCAAAACACTTCATCAACAGTAAACGCACACGTCACATTGACTAACTAATTGCCATCTTAGCTCTCATTCCCTCATAAAGTACTAACAACAATGCGCGCGTTCTCATTTCACACACAGATCACATTCCATAACACGACGCTACATCGTTTATAATCATGATGATGAACACTGTAACGTTACCCGGCGACATACTATTCCGCTTCAGGCTAAGGTTTTCTGGAAGAAATCACAGTTATGAATCACTGTTATGCATGTTACAAAAATCTCCGTGTGCACTTGTAAAAAGGATTAAAAAGTTGTCGCTTTCATAAATGATTTTTAATGGAACAAAATTTTGGTAGACGTATATTGTCATAATCACATGCATTCTCCAGAGGAAGCTCAATAGTGTGCAAACTCACCACTATGTTTTGATTATGATGAGTAACATCACAAAAAAAGCTGAAGTATCGAAATCTGGGCCCGAGAACTCAAATATCAAAGCACTTACTGAGCAAGCCACGTTTAATGGCATAGATAATTTATCAATCAAACCTCCTTCCAAATTAACTGCGTGGATTCGCGTGTAATCTGTTATATATTCCATTTGACACACTTGACACTGTGTTGGCGACATACCTAGCTGGAAAACAGATAGGTCAGGTGGGAACGAACTGTATACGTCAGAGAATAAATAATGAAGACGGGATTCGGTCATAAAACGCGAGCTCATATCGCGCCCCGCGATGGCTTAAAACTGTGGCGGCTGTATAAGTTGGGATGAGTAAAGGAATACCTTTGCCTACTAAATGTACATTTTGAACGAAGTTAATTAGAAGTTCATAACGTATTCATTGGAGTAATTTTAATTGTGCGAGTTAAGAAGAAAAGTGGTGTTCTTAACATGATCCCTAATGAGCATTTAAAAAAGATAATGCTTTATTTAACACTTAGTTAGGTACTTTGGTTGTAGTCATTTTTGTTTTAGTTTGTATTGTACTGTACTCACTTGATAAAAGTAGTTTTACCAGCAGGTAATACGGGTAAAGTATTCAAATTAAATTAGCGAAATATATTATCGACAATAAGTAATCTAGTCTTGACGAAAGTGAGATAATCATTTGTCATTCTATTTACATATTTGACTTAATGTCGTTGCAAATCCATGAAACCATCTTAACACAATTATTAATGATATAAGATTGAATGTTAAAAACCTTTTCAAGTTTCATTAATTGCCTCTAACACCCATAGCGCCATCTAGTGACACTATGTAGGAAACCAAGGGAACTCACATAGCTGACTTTAATGTTACGTTTTGGGGATAGATGGCGTGTTTCTAAAACATGTACATAATTTTCCGGCGTGATATAATATATAAATCTAAAATATGAAAAATTAATTATTATAAAGTTATTGCGACATTAGAAGTTAATTTTTTGAAAATGTATGACATTTAACAAGTATTCGAATCATATTTAATATGCGATTTAGATGATTATAACCCTAATTATATTTCTTGCAACCGGTGCGATGTTTATTGTATGTTTTTAATAAAAAAATACTTTTTCACAAGCTTTGTTTATTTGGTATGTAGTACTATTTATCCCAATCACTTTATGTTTATAGAATTAACTCTTACAAATAGCAGAGATGTCAGAGTAAATTAACGCCAGTCTGACTAAATAAACGACGTAATTACGATTTCCGCCAAGAGATCTAAGAAAATATTCAAAACTAAAACACGCTTTCTAAGTTTATTTACAAAACAAGTCATCGCTAATATATCTCTATCGCACGTAAAATCCCAAAAATAAAGTTGAAAAAATAAACAAAAAGCGTTCTCAATCACACCCACAAGAAAAGTTGGAAGTGCTTCGAAAAATGCGCTTCGGAATTGTGGGGGTCGATTTGGCGCTTAGCAAGTCGGGGTCAGTTGCATAAGCCACTTAAAAGGGAAGCTTGAACCGGGCTGGCTAATATTTTATAAAAGTTTTCCAAAGTCCAGCGGTGTGCAGTGTGCACTTTATTTCTTCAGGATAACAATGAGTTCGTCGACATTGACAGATCACGCTCAAGCGGAGCCCGCCTCCACCTTGCTGTGGAGCGGCTAACTATTTATAAAGGTGTTATAAGAATATAATAGAGCTGCTCCACTTATTGTTAATTTATGAAGAAATAAGAGTATGTAATATTGTTCCTACTTTATATCATAACATAACCTGCTACTTATTAATGATTATGTAAGGAGTAGAAATACCTATGTGGAAATATAATTATTGGAGATACCTACTTACACTTACACTAACATATATAATAGAGAAAGCATATATATAACCTAATACTAATACTAGATATTTGTTACACTATTTTAAAGGATAGGAGAAAATAGGACGGTCATTAAGCAAATTAATTATCATTTCTTATCGTAAAATGTATTAAACCGCAGACCTCTTTAAACCACCAATATACCTAAATCGTAACCGGCCGTAATAGAATCGTGCATATAATCGATTTGAAAACACACAGTGATTGCAATATATAGGGTTGTTGCCGCCATAATCTATTAGTCGCCTTTTCTGCTGAAAACAAATGATTGTGATGGATGGGCAGGATCGATACGGGAGATGAATCATGTATTTGGTACGTGAGGCTTAGCTGTGACTAGAAGTGGCTGCTGGCAAATAGGCTGATATGACCAGCGAATAATTGAAGTGACGAGAAACAGTTAAGGGATATATATTTCTCACAACTGTATAATTGTGGTATTAAATTGCCTTTGCGTAAGATATATTTGGCTAAAATAATGTTCGTGAATGTTGTTCATAATATTTACTTTTTCTATAAGAGTAAGAACTCCGTTTGAGTCTAAAGTATTCCAATAACTACGTGAGCATACTACCTATAATAGGAATAACAGCCTTATTTCCAATAGTTCATTGATGGATCGACAAAGAAACTGTAATTACCTAATAATTCTGTTCGCTGAAAAAACACTGCTAATTGTACTTACTGTTAAAATGTACCTATAGGTACGTCTATAGTTTTATTTTGTATTTTATGGCGCACAATAAATATTGGTGGTTCTTACAGTGTTGTTTATGGGTGTTGGTCATCATCAAATGGTAGTGTCTAACGCTTGCCTTTGATATGTCAACGTCATGTTTTACATAATGTGACAAGCTGGTATAAATCAGGTAATATCAAGTAGATATGTATCACGAGTTATTTTTTTTAATCTGTGGCTAGTAAGTTTATAAAGAATACCTAATATGAGGTGTACCTATACTTGTGTATTTGTAGTGAAGTTAAATTGTATCGCAGTACATTTAAGCTGCTCACTGACTGACTAACATAAACTTTGTGATCCATGTATTTAAACAGGAACATCTTGTCTACTGTTTGAGACAATGTTTAAAAACCAATATCTTTCTGATAAACTTGAAAGTTTTCTTTTCCTTCGGGCTTTTATTCTCTCGTCTCGTCATAGGACCGATTAATTGGCCCGGCTTACTTTTTCTTTTTATTTCTGACCGACTTTTTGTATGACGTCTGTGTTGCACTATTTGCATTGCAATCAGCCCTCTCTTAACTCTTAAAGCAGGCCCAGTTTACGATGTGAAAGCGAGACGCCGCATTACACTGCACGTAGCGGCGTCTCACTTTCACATCGTAAACTGCCCTGCTTTAAGAGTTCATGGTAAGGAGGCAGAACGTTCTATTTTTCTCATACAAAATATCGGTCACCGATTAATCGGACGTGGGCGGCAGCCTGGTGTAGGCTTATTTTGAAGATTCAAATAACATTCTGGACACTGACATAAGTATTTAAAAATATTTGTTCGTACCTTCTGCATGTCTGCTATCTGTACTATTACGTAGGTAACTAATAGGATAGAATCTTGCAATCATCGAAAGGTAGATCGAAAGTGTTCTGCTTCATATACAAATATTTGTCCCAAAAGTATGTGGATTTTTACCACATAGTTTTGGGACAAATATTTGTGCGTTCTACTGATGTTTGTGTATGTGATATTATTGTGAAACGCACCTACGATACAGGAGAAAGACCAAAAAAAAAACATATTCCATCTTTTCTACAGCCATCCCCAGCCAAAATATAACACTGCTCACGAACTGTTGTCTTTATATCATCCTACCAAAAAAGCAAACATCAAAATTAAAAAAACCTCATTTTACCAGTGTGCCTCCAATTTGTTAGCATGCTATCGGTTCGTCTCGATACAAAAGCGTTTTTGTGTCGCCCCGGGCCGCGGTCACGCTAAACGGTTGACTCGGATGCTCCCATGTCCCCCCCCCCATCCAACCCCCTCCAAGCCTTGCAAACCCTTCTGGTCTACTAATGGCATTCCATTTGTTCTTTTAGTTAGTTACAAAGGCCGAGGGTTATACTATCCGTTTGTAGAAAAGATTTACCAAGAAACGAAGAAAATAAAAGAAGAATTATGTAGTAATTCGATTATTTATTATTTAAATGTATTTATTTTGTGTATTGAAGGATAGGTTTAATTAACATAGCTTGAATAAAAGTTCCGCCATTTAGATATGTTTATGTCATAACCGTCTTGTCTTAGCCGTTTTTATTTGAGTTGTGCCAATATTAAGATAGCATTGCACAGTTGCACATATTAGTATACAGTGCACATGAATAATATAGAGGAAAGTCAATAGATTAAATTAATAGGTGATCGAATCTATGACTCAGCAATCGGTAGCATATAGATATAGGTATATTTTTATGTACAAAGTGTAAAGCAAATTAATGTTATTCCATTAATTTCATCTCCCAAAGCAAAACAAAAACTGCAACACAGAAACTATCTCCAATATTCCAGGCAAATAAATCGCCAACAAAACAAAAATTTACTTGCATCTTCAATTTCTCATAATAAGCATTTCCATTATAGTCGTTATCGAGTGCCACTGGTACCGCCCCATAGTTTTCCCACTGGAACTTTTCAATCGGCAGATAAGAGGCTTGCGGAGACGTTCCGATATTTATTTACCACGATGCGGCAAGGGAACTTATTCGCTTTGTCGACAATAAATTACGTTTGTTCATTATTCAATTGTTCCCCTCTTTCGTTTAAAATGCGACTTAATGAGCTTAGTGATTTTTGCGGCGTTATTTTGTTCAACATTTTCTGATGAGAAAGTTTTGTTTAAAGTCTGCCAACTTGCCAGCTAGATCAAATAACGAGGGCCCTGTAACAAAATATTGGGTATTGATATTTTATTAATAAGCTGTTTGCTTTGTCTCGACGAAATATAATTAAGTAGCGCCCGCCCTCGGTTTGCTTAGGAGCTGACTGATACGAGTTGATTAACAAATATTACCTTACTCCATTCATAATATCAAGCATGTATTTCACATATAGGATAAGGGGGAATTCGGGTACGAAAAACAAGTCATAATTAGAGTTCAAACACCGCATTGCTGTTGGAATTTATTGGTGAAATATCTGGTAGTACGTAACGAGCTTTTCAAGGCACTAAGGGGTCTCGACATGAAAGTCACTCATCCATGAACCAACAGCGGCATGCTGAACTTGACCTTGGTCCATACGACTGCACAGGTCGACGATTAACTGCTGTTAAATAACCATGAGTCAGTTTTTAAATTCCTTATTTTTTATTTCATTGAATACATTAAGAGCTTCGAAGAGTGATGCTCTTCAGTTGATAGTAAGGAGCACCTAGAGCAGTCAGCACCGTTGTCAACTCACTGACCATCTTTTAACTATTGCGAGAACTGTTCTTATGATTTTTATCTCACGATACAAGAATAATAAGAACATAATAATATACGTACGTACAGCGTACACAGTTACGTGTATGACATATTATATAGTATGTATTTCGTGTAGCAGGCAGGTAACGATTAGTATTTACGGTACCACATATCTTATTCATCACACCTAATGGCAAAATCTGTTCAGCTTAAACCGATGGCCAATTTCGATAACAATATGGCTTACTGGATGTGAAGAATTATTAATTAAGCTTTAGATCGCGTATGTAACTCGTGTTTGATGTAGGAGGTATCGACTAATGGATTACATGTGTAGCTTGAGTCGTAGCTTCTTGTTTTGCACGTAACTTTATTTCGAAGAGCCATATGCAATAGCTCTGCGTACAGATAGATTTCACGGACCAGATTTTAAACTAAGTACTAAGGAAATGGAACTTTTGGATGGGCTCTTTTAGTTGTTCCAAAGACATCACGGGCTCTTAGTTAAATACATTTTAAATTGCAATATCCCTATACACCATTTCATACATACAAACGGAATATTCCAACGCTGCTCTATAATTAGTTTGAAAGCTTCAAAATGAACAAGCCAGATTGATAACGAACTACTTAAGTCGTACTGCAATTCAAAGCGACAAAAGCGAAGTTTCAATACATTCAAGTGAAATGAAGCATCGTAACGCAAATCATAGTTTTATGATACTTATAAAAGCGAGATTGTGCAACCGTGTAAAGTGGCTCCACAATTTTGCCCGAAGCAATATTAAAACGTTTCAATTGCCGCGTTTTACGAGGAGGTCGAAATTTAAAACGCGTTTCGGGGAGTGTTGCCAGCCTTCTCCTAAATGCTTTATGTTGTATTTTATTATCCGTGTCGCCACCTAGTCTTTATTGCACGTTGTATATTATTCGCATTTATTCTGTTTTGAAACGCTGATAAGGAGTTTTTAACTGTGTTTTTGTTTAAGCGTGTAAGATAAATTTTCGTTTGTTTACTTTATACAACGAAATAAGGTACCATTTAATTTAAAAATATGTTAACGAGTCCCTTTTCTAGGGTAAAGTTTGGTTTTCGTATGCGTTCAGTTGTTAACAGATACCATAGTGCGTCAAAATAGCTGAAGGTTGGAAATAATGTGATGTAATACTTGTGTTCGATAATTTAAAAAAAGTATTTTTAAGTCAAGTTTTTAGACCACTTTAAAAATCGACATGGTCGCAATAATACTTAAATAAAGGTAGGTATTTATAAAATAGTACCTAAATTCTAGGTATCTTGATCTGTAACTAATTTATTAACATTTTTCGATCAAGAAAGGCAATTAGAATCACCTAAATTTGTCTCTTAACACATAATTATTACAGGAAAGCTTACCGACTATAAATAAAAGAAAACAAAATAAAATTCAACATTTACAAAAAGTCAACCCTAGTTGCCCCGTTCCGTTTATACCTGTTCCTTTGAGCGAGTAATTCCATTGTTACTGAACCTGAAAATCAAACACAAGCTACATTAGGAGCCGTACAATGTTCTAACACTAAGTAAGTACCATTTTTCATTTAATTTTCCACGCACGCAAGTAAAACAAGGCTCTATGTATAAAATATAGGCGCCATTAGCTTTAGCAAAAGGTTTATTCAGGATGATCCGAGTTTTGGAAGAAGCAATTAACGCTTTTGAATCATTGAGTAGGCACCGAGCTTAGTTAAGCTTTCAGACGAACCTTTCAGCTTGTGTCTGCGAATCTAATACGTACCTACAACGCATTTGAATCTATAAATTTTATATACGATCAAATTGTTAACACTGGTACGTAATAAATAAAACATATTATATCAATACAGTTTTATATGGAGTTGTGTAAAAGTCGTGTACAGTGAAAATGTGAACGTATAGAGTATTGAATGTTCTTAGTGCGGTGTTAGAATAGATTTAAACGAAAAGACTTTTTATTTGTAGCGTTTTTTTGTCCGTGATGAGAGATGTGACCTGCTGATATAAATTTATATGACGTGGTATGAGCGTTCAATATATAAATATATGAGTTCAAAGTAAATGAAACCATAATGCACATGCATAAGGTATATTATGTGAGGAGATATGATAATATGTAATGTATTTATTTATTAGGCTATTTCCTTTACAGAAATCAAATACATGCTATTCCTAACAAACATAGACGCTTTGAGGGTAAAGCAACACTTATAAAGTATAAAAAAGTAGGATGTTTAAGTTAGGTACTTGTAAGCTAACTTAACATTATTTATTATATATTCCGGTTATACTTACTTGTGTATTCGGGAATGCCCGACTAGTTATTACAGTAAAATAACTAACATTTTATTTGAATTATTTTAATAACAATTGTATCGTCTTATGTGTAGCTATATGTATTGGGTGTTTTACAAACTTGAAAACATAATATAAACCTTAAGAAACTACGCTCCTGTGTATGTACAAGCACACGCACAATTTACATCCTTAAACTTTGTTTAATTGTACTGTCAAATCGTTTTCAAAACCAACTACATCATAACTGATAATCTTATTGTTTAGCGATCACTTCAGAAATTGATTATATTATTGATATCGATGACATCTTGGCGCCGTTCGCTTTGAGTCCATGAATAATGTATTAATCATGTTATTACCATAATTAGGGGTAAATTATACACGTTGTGTACAATCACAACATTACTGTCCAATCGGTTTTAAATAATTTATCTTGATCTGCTTATTCTTACCCTGAATTTCTATATAGGTAGTTTTAAAGTTAGTTATACCTACGCCCAAACATTAAAAAAGTATTTACATTCAAATCAAGTACAGTGACTGCCTCTTTGGTCTGATGGCCCGGTTTATGGCAATAGGCTCGCCCCATATTACTTTGGGACCAATAACATAACTGGCGAAATCTGAGTGTAGGTACTACACACCTCTGACCACCCTTTTGTACAATACAGGCGTGATGTTATGTTATTCTAGTACAGTGGAATTTGGATTTTTGTGTGTGATATCCATAATGTCATACGTGAATGTGTCGTTGAGTAATTTAATATACCTACCGACATGCCTATTATAATACACTTGTATTAATTCAAAATTGAAACATCATACCACGTCCCACTCCCACTGCCTTTATAAAGTCAAGTCAAATTTTAAAATTATCTGAACATGCAACTAATTACCTACGTATATTTCTAAGAATAGATATATATTTGTTATGTTAAATTTTACCTTCTCCCCTCACCCAAATCGTCATGAATAATCATTCGAATTAAGCTAATGCATCAGCTTAATATTCTGTCTACGTATATACGGCTAATCAAATGATGGGACATTATCGTGTCGTGTATTATCCGTACAAAAAATTATCCAAAGTAGTTGTAGGTAATATGTTTCAATTTATACTTAGGTATTAAAGATAAAACTTAGATTAAATCAAATTCGATATGTAAAACACTAAAGCGATTTCTTCGTGAAATGGCCATTTTGAAAACAAGTTATAAATAGAAAACCCGAGTGTTCCCACTGAAGGTTCTGACTCCTGGACTCGAGTTCTGTAAGAACAAACAGTTTTAGACGATTTCTAAAACTTATCGTACGTACTTAGTACCTGAAATGCAATCTAATGGAATTTAAGATCCACTAAAACAAATAGTAAGTTCACAACGCAGACATCAAACCATTCTACATTTTTCATAACTCCCGCACATATTGAAAATCGATGCACTGTTCTCACGATTAACCCGTCGGCGAACAACGTAGTGTATTTAGTTTATTAAATTCAATATTTCCATTCAGTAACAATTTCGAAAGTTGCCAATTTCATAAAGCTATGTATTATGAATTACGAAATATCGTCGGAGAATTTCATCGAGTCTGTACACTGAACAGTTTTGTGGAGTTTTATTAGTATTACAAAGCTTTTTGTGCGCAGTTGTAGACGGTTAAAAATTCGGCTTTCAAACTGTATAGATTGGTTGTGTATCAACCCTACAGTTTGATATACCTTTTGCGGTAGCGGAGTTTGTTCTTGCAAAATGCCTACTAGGGTAACCTGCGGGGCTACCACGAATCCACTTCGTATTTCGATAGCAATTAGGGGGTTGAAATCTCAGTGAACCGACACACGAAGCTTCATATTGCGAGTAGGCTGGCAATTGTTCTGTTGTGCACTAATTAAATGATCATTGTTCTTGTCTAGAATACAGGCGGACAATCGTAATGGCCAATTACGACTCCATTACTTACCTTACATGAGAGGAAATTAATGAAACTGCCTCGATAGGTTTTACTACGTAACTTTTATCTAACTAGATTTTATTTTAAACAAAAAAATACTATTGTTGTAATTTTATTGCCAGTTTGTCATTACTCATAAGTGAGCTTTAAAGTCAAACTCTACGATTTTCGGTACTATGATTGTAAAATAATATTTGATTTTAGTTGCCGCTGTGTTCTGTACTACAAAAAACAAATACGCAGGCTTCGAGGACTTAAAATATTCTAAAAAAAATCTATTCTATTGTATTCTAAAGGAGATTAATGTAGTTCTGTGACCTGACTTAGAAAAGTTAGAAATTCGTAAGACTTTGTTTCTCCTTGGCAATGGCAGGTGTAGTAAGAGATGACAAAGGGATTAAATCCAGGGGCGCAACCA
Source organism: Abrostola tripartita (assembly GCA_905340225.1). Classification (NCBI taxonomy): domain Eukaryota; kingdom Metazoa; phylum Arthropoda; class Insecta; order Lepidoptera; family Noctuidae; genus Abrostola; species Abrostola tripartita. Next base: position 4,619,349 of record HG996492.1, on the reverse strand, counting down.
ACCTGCGCAGTAACAATAACAATGCGGTCACCAATCCGCCTTTGTAAGCGATTATAGCGATACCCTGCGACTGTCTATGAACTTGTGGCAAACGAATACCTACTTAATTGAGACTTTGTGGTATAGGATTAAGTATCTTCATTGGGAACGTTACAAGCTTTTTGATTTAGCATCTAGGGCACAAACAATTAATCCTAGGTAAATCCTTCAGTTATCTGTTAGATTTCGGTGTTAGACCAGACAACATAGGTTAATTTAACCCAGTGACGCTAATTTAAATCTATAAATAGTAAAGAAAAAGATATCTTACGCTGAAAGATATAAAGAGTTGAGATAATAAGTACCAACTTAAAAATATATAATTGGGTCCTCTTTACTCGTGAGAAGCATGGTTCAAAATACCCTTTGTTCCACACCTGTCCCTTATTCATTCTCTTCTCTATGCGCGGTTATTATACGTTCGTGTGCAAAGCCATACCTAGATAGCTAAAATTACAGCATAACAATAAATCACTATGTAAAAAGCAACCTTTCACGATAATCAACAGCACATAAGTAGACTCATAGTAAGGCCTCGTTTTCGGCCATTGTTCACCGTATCCGTTTTAATTTTCGGTTGGAAATCGACGAAGTGAGCGTCGGCGGCACCGCCGATATGCTTTGGGGCCTGTTTACCCAACGCAAATAAACCGGCCCGGCCAATTCCGACCATTGTTAGAAATATACCGATTGTTTGTTACTCGCAAAGAGTATACTCTACACAATTGTTAACAATGAACTGCTAATAAGAATGTTCGGACGTTCGATTTTTCATTTGAAAAATAAAGATTATGATAAAGATTTTGCTTGTTTGGTCCTGCTTTTTACCTTGATTTATTAGATTCATGTCTGGGTGACTAGCAGGATAAATGGAAGCTGCTACCTCATAGTCCGATTTACAGATTTTAGATTGGTAACTAAGGTCCTAGACTAAGTGCTGTCATCCCCATACAAGTATCATTATACTTATGTGATTTATATTCGTCAAGCGTTTTGCCACTTATCTAGAACCCTGTCTAACCTTGCCTTATTAAGTTCATTTACTAAATTTGCAAGATACATGTGCCTACAGAACAATTACTTCGGTACTTATCTATAAAATATATTCAAGACTAAAAAAGAACTTATAACAATACGCTTACCTTACCAAGATTTAAAAAGACTGTAGTCGGAAAAAGCTTTTTTTTATTCAAAAACAATTCAAGAAATACCAAGTACGTATTCAAATATATATATATATATATGTATATACTACAAACTAAAACTAAATAAAATTTAAAATAAACTCTCGCTATTGTTTTTTTTTGTTATCACGTCTCAATTACGTAACTTCGCTAACAGAATTCAAATTATGCATCTCTCCTGATGACCGCTTGTCGACCCTCCAACTTTCCCTGGTTTATGTACTTTCGAAAGTCCGTGATGACCACCGCGGCCACAGGCTTAACCTGATTCGCTTACAATTTTGGGACAATTAGTCCGTAAATCGATACACAAAGAGTACGTTCAGATGTTTGGGTTTCGAAAACCATCAGTCTAATAATTGAAGCCAAGAGACACGTCATGATTAGGTTGGTAATAGTGTGTCTTTGTTAGGCATTGAATTTATAACTAACATACATGCAATATTTTTTATTTTATTATTATTAAACACCCAGACTCGGGACAAATATCTGCGGATCGCACAAATTTTCGTCCCGTGCGGGATTCAGACCCGCAAAGGTTTGATTCTCACAAGAAATTGTGCACCCTTAGCGCAGCAGTCTAATTAGCCACTGCCCCAATCGGCTAAGCAGAGGTGTTATTTTTTATGGTGACATTCCTAGTCCCATGTTGGGTGGCAGTATATTAACATAAATATTATAAACAAAAAACAATCACTATCACGACCGAAATATGCTCGTACGAGGTTACAAAAACATCGTATTCAATATGCATAGCTAACATTATTTCATGTCTTGAAATATTCTTTACTTAAGCAAATCCATTGATTACTCTCCGCCTAAAGAAACACGAGTATAAAATAATAATTTTCTAATTTTAATTAAACACGTGTATTGAATCAGTGGGTTTAAAACAACACTGAGAACGCCGGCTAAACATGTTATTTCAAATATATATTCCAATTAGCCGAGTTTACTTTTGAAACGTAACGTTAACTCACAAAGCATTCCGTTTGAGGTGTATCGCCTCGGGCTAGCAGGCGAACCCCGGCCAAACTAAAATAGTCAGCCAGCTATCACAACGTTATGGAATACTACTCTTCAACAAGAGTAGACCTATACAAATACGTCCAGTTATCTTAAATTGCGATATTTTCGTTAAAGGGCTACCATTTTGAATTTCGCGTTATGTCGCCTACTTTTGTTTAGAAAATAAATATTTTGTTTGACTTTTAGCGTTTAAAATTTATGTTGGTAGGTGAAATGATCAGTTATAGTTTTCATTGATGCAGCATGGATAAAAATTACGACAATTATATAGATTTTTTTAAAGTAACTAGTGTTTAATCTCGTGTGTATTACGCAAGTACGCGTATCATAATTTTATGTAGGTAGGTACCTAGTTTTTACCCTTTTAGGGGTGGGTTTATTAAATAAAATACAGACATGTTACGTTTTAAAGATCCTCTCGTAATACCTATATTAGGACACTTTTCTGGGAATTAAGCTGTACTCTTCTACTGAATACAAGTAATTAAATAGTTACTATGTCTGAGAGCGACTCAAAAGATCGAAGGAGGTATCATTTGGTAGGTGTTCATTAGTGTTTAATTAAACAGTCGTTTTCTTTTGAAGACTCATAAAACGTATTTTGAAGTCAATGACATCGACTAGAATGTTTAGAAGGTATCTAATGATTCCTATGTAAATAATTGGCTTAGTTTCATTTGACTAGGTTCAATTATAATGGAACGAAGAAGTCTATATTTTTATTAGACTCAGAGATTTAATAATCAGATGTCAGCTAGAGCTTTTCTCTTAAGCTCACAATATATTAAAATTCAACTATGTCCAGTTAACAAGTGAGCTTGCTAATTTTATACAATGCAGTAGTTAGCAAAGCTTTAAGTTGCCAAGTTGGCTAAGTCGTCTATCAGACGAAGTCTTAAGCTGTTGACAATGACGAGATTGCTTTATAAAGCACCACATAATGTGACGTAAAACGAATACGTAATAAGAACAGGCTTCAATCTATCGCATTAGCTATGCAAGGGGATATTACGTTCATTTTCTATGGTACGGTAAGTAGCTTTTTAGAGACGAATTTATTAATAGATTCTTGTTGCATCAAAGCGAAAACCGGAGATATATTTGCGCTTTTTGTTACGTAAAAAGTTATTACTCTTAAGAATGAAATTCGTGTGATTTTATATGTAATGTTGAAATTTTACAAATTTTCCTCTATTTTAATAGGTAATAATAGGTACTTACTCATATTTAAAGCTCGGAGACAGTATACTTAACCCTCCCTATACTGTTTTGAAACAAGAAAGCCAGTGTACGTCGCGTCGCTCAAAACGAAGCAAGTCATGAACAGCTGCTGTCGTTTCAAGGAGCACATTTCAGTTTGATGAACCAAGACCTAAATAAGCAGAACACTAAATGAAATCCAAACTGCAAATAACAGTAGGATAAATACGGAGCGGTTTGAACCAACGACTAGGATACTTAGCTGTCAGTACTTCGTACAACGTTGCGTTATTTATTTTGTTTTTATATCTTTTAAGTACTACTTTGTGTGAAGTAAAGTATACAGGGTGGTGTAGATTTGGTTTTTTATTTGTCTACTGTCTACACTGTTTCGGTATAGGTACACTCATATTTTTGTGAGATTGCAATTTAGTTCAGATAATTTATTTCTTAATAAGTTACTATGTTTGTTACTAATGTGTGAGTTTATACTGAATATTTGACTAAGTATTTAGCATACAACTGACGACTTTGCACTATATCCACTACGTTGATGGATTAATATATGTAATATGGCCTGGAATAAACCTTTAATATTATTATAATAATCGACCTCTTTTGTTTGTTAACGTGACAATTCACGATCATAGTTTCATCATACACTTTTATTTCCATCCGGTATGCTCTAAAACACTCTTCGTCTAACATCAAGATATTACTCAGTGTTTGATGTGTATTTCGTTCTCAGAAGAGTTCGAGACACAAGGAAGGTGTCGGTGTCAACTGTCACACAAATATTTCTTGCGTCGCGTCTCGTTGGCTCGACTCACATTCTACTTTGTCACGAAACAACCACAGCTATTGTTTCCTTGTTTGCTTCGAAATCTGGTCAAACGCCGTACAGATTCAAGTAGTTTGCTATGAACTAAGTTACGGTTTACTAATTTTTGAGGATCCTACTTACTAAATATTATTCGACTCCAAAGAAAAATGGAAGTTAAATGACTACGCTACTTACAGGAGTTTTATAAAACCAACAAGTTGAGTCGACAATTTACAGATACTTTGAACTCTTTGAAGCGAACATCAAATTACCATTTTATCGTTCCAAAACTGCACTTAGCCGCTTTCACTATTATCTTTTAAATGGACCTACAAGCAGTAAGCTGGTCGTATGCATATGCGAATCCTTGCTTACTTTTGACGAAACATACGACTATATGAGTGGTATTTTTAGATTATACAGTTTACACATTGACTGTGTTATATTTAACTATTACACTCTAAGTATGAAGTTTTGGCAGCATTCTTCTTCTTTACACCGTCTACACACGCGTCATACTCAATTTATAATTACTAGTTTAATAATATTTTTAATACATTCTGTATCATATTCAGACTTAGCTTGGAAGCCAAGATTTCGCTTTGCGTTTTAGCGTTAATGGGTTATTCATGAAAATGACAGATGAAGCTTAAAATATTAAAATCCTTAAAACGAATTCAAAATTATGAAATTAATGTAGTTGTAGTGTACTAAATAAAATAATTTTAGCTTTTCGTGGCAAAGAAACTTAAAACGTCAAACAAGCCCGCATTCGCAAACGTTCGACCGCTCCATAAAACAAAGCCTGCCTACTCTTTGTTAAAACTGTTACACTATAATTACTGTTAACTTTGTACCGCACCCATTATTTCTACGAGAGCGCTAACGAAAGACGCACCTTTTACATTGAATTATTAAAATTAAACCGTTTCACGTTGCGGTCTCAAAGTCGCTCGTTTGCGCCGCAAGAAAGTTGCGAAATACATAACAAAGGACAAAGGAACTAGACCGGGGGCCATTTGTTCACCGTACGTATTTGTTCGCGCCTAATTAAACATGAAACACTGAAGTAGCAGGTATATCAAGGGAATTAGGGGTCTGAGTGTAGATTCTAATGTATTGTATTTCCGGGAGACGAACTTTCATATGTTGAGATAGTTTATTAGTGATAGTAGTTTCGGCTGATGTTTGATACATGACTGTATTCTGATTTTTTTTTTATAATTATGTACTAGCAATGAAGGCAAATAAATTGTAATACAATTTAAGTTACATACATTACACTTACTTTGTGTGACTCTACGTAACGTTTTGGAGGCATAACTAATTAATAGTTTCTTAGAGCAGCAAAAGCAGTGTTAATAAACCATGGCACTGACAATAGCCGAGGATAATCTCCAAGAATACATGCTGCCTAAAGAAGTAGGGTTCGGTGCTGTAGCTTACGGCAATTGTTTCTTTTTACCTTGAGACAGACCGCTTGTTACCCCGGTTCCTTGTACCTTCCGTTACTTCTTCATTGTTTTAATTAAGAAAAACGAAAATGTTGTTTTGGTGTTTTGAATGCTTTCCACGGCGCGCTACAAGACGAGCCGAGCAACGCGCCATGAGGAGGGGTGGCACATGCTCGTTCGTCGTACTTGCTAGAGTTGTTAACCCATAAAAATCATGAAAAGTCCCCATTATATTATGAAATAGGTCGTTTAATAACATACATAGTTTTCATCCTAAATTAATTTAAGTGTAAAAATATGCGCCAAATACAATATAACCTCCTCCTTTGTTGAAGTTGGTTAAAAAGCTCAAAAAATGCAGAATATTAATTTCTGCCTGAAACAATCTTTCGTCCGCAAATTCCCCCCACCCCACACAACCTTCTATCTCTAACCGGTTACTAGTTATATTAGCGACCTCATTCCGTTAATGAGAGCAATCCACAAACATTTGCATATGCCGGCCGTGTTTATCAGTTAACTACCAACACTTTGCAATCAGGCCCGAGCCTCGATACCAGTATGTACCTACTGAAAATTGATATTGCGAGCTTAGAGCCGAATTGGTGGCGATCGTCAACAGCGCAGTTTGTTCTTATGATGCATTATCTTGCGTTAATTATGTAACTTGATTTGAATATGAAATGAGTGTTGGTTTTTTTTATTTTGTTCAACAAGGCGATTTTCTCGCGCGATAATAACGTTGCTAAATTCAAATAAGAAATGTGTGTTATTTTTGCGTAGTCAGGTGTTTTTATTTAATTTTTAATGTTGTTACGACTTTATTTTGTGATAGCAATAACAGTTTAATGTTTTAAACAGTTGATCTGTTATTAAAAACAAACTAGTCGAACGTGTCGGACGCCGTGAGAACTGTACCTGAACTTCTGCTGAGTAGCCTACCACCCGCATAGTACAAGCTAACATGGTATTTATGTAATTAGCACTTTACATCCTTCAACTACGCATCATTGTACATGCGTGGTAGCCGAGTGGTTTTATAGAGATCAGTCGATAGCGAGTACCATCGTGACTATTCCAATCTCTTAATTATATACTTGTTTAAAAGCTTAGGTACTTGCCTAATCATCTATTGCTTATACAGTCAGTCGACATGTGGAGCGAAAGCTCACCTCAGCGAAATCAAACATACACATCTCATATTCTTCTCCTTTAGAAGTCTGTACACCCACATTTTACCGTTCATCGAGTACCTTGTTATAGTCAGCGAGCCTAAAATCATTTTATTATCCATACACACACCGAGCTCGTCACCATTTTCGACTCGTTTTCCTAGTTATATAAGGGAATTCTTAATCCTTTTCTTCTCGGGCAACAAATACATACGCAATATACTGATGAATGATCAAAGAAGGCAGTAAACTCAAGGTTAAAAGTGATATGTATGCAGCGCATTCCCTTCCAATATTTTACCTCTGACCTTGACACTGAATCAAGAACGATACGATTAAAATATACGACCTACACCGTAACCTTGAATAGTACGTGTGCAATAAATATATACTTAATGTATACTTATAAGAGTTCCGTGAATGAATGAATGATTGTCTGACAGACGAGTCTAGTTACCTGAAGACGGACGGAATACAGACATGAAATGTGAAATAGGGTAGGCGTTCCCCGCATAAATTAGCTGTAACTTAGTGCAGATCATTAATTCATTATTCATTTTCTAAGGTTTATGTTTGTGTTAGGTAAAAAATATATTTATGTGTGTAAATGCATATTTGGAAGCTGAAGAGTTCTCACGAAGTACTTAATAAAAATTAAATTTATGCAAAGAAGATGTATTTAGTCAAGTTTTAGAAAAAATAAAGTGCTTCTTAGACACAAAGAATACTAGCGATTCCTGAAACACCTCGTTTATGCATTGTTTTGATCCTGGATCTAATTGATGTGTATTGTGTAACTTATTTAAGTACTTTATATTTAAGAACTTATTGTATCATATACTTGGAAATAAATGATATTCTATTCTATTCTTATCGAATTGATCAATGTTATTTTAATATTAATACAAAGTAGGTACAAATTATTTATTAGTAGGTAGGTACCCAAAAATGTTAGTCGTAGAAATAAGATTAAGAATCCATTTCATTACAATTTACAATCCACAACACGAATCGCCTTGTAAGCATTGGCATGTTTTCGAATATTAGCAGACCTTCATCCAATAAATCTTTTTATGGTTTTACTACTTCCTCAACCCCAGGGTATTGGTTTATAAATATCGAATCGTGACGTATACGAAATCAGCATCATTTAAAATCACAATCATGGTAGGTATAAGGTAGGTACAAAGATATCATCAGTATCGTATATCGTCCTCACCATACGTTTTGTACATTTTTCGCGAAAATAAATCCGCTTTACCACAGAGAGACTGGCGAAATAAAATATTCTATTAGCAAAATCCGTTAGCTCATAATTCACTCAGAGAGCTGCGCACCGCGGGCATGGCAGGTGGTCTTAATAAATACGAAAATGGCCTATCGCGGGGTTAGTAATAAATTCAAAAGGCAATCAACGCCACGGGGGCGGGTAAAAATATTAATAGCCGAGAAATAATTATGTATTCATGACTTCCAGCCTCGGTCGGGGATGAAGTGGAGTCGAAGCACCGGGGTAAACTAAATCCGTGGGGATTGGGCGAAGCACTCGGCGACCTCGCCCGCTGCCGCGCACCGCCGACACCGCCGCCGCCGGTCACCGCCAGACCTCTCCCAACTCACGTTTTTACTAAAGTGCACGGATTATCGGGAATTATCCTACCGACTACCACTCGATCATATTCCCTTTTCGGTTTATATTAAGGCTTTAATTATTAATTATTACAACGTAACGAATCAAAGCTGTGTTTACACAAGAGTAGTCAAACATTTACAACTTCTAAAGAGTTCATTACGGCTAGCAAATTGTAATTGGATGTAGCCCCTAGCTATTCCTGTGTTATATTTAAGTTTTCGTGTTAGAGTTTATACTAGGTATTAAATATTTCTTATGTAAATTCTAACTTATATAATTAGATTTGGGTGTAGTAGTGTATGTAATATCGAGTGTTTTCATTGCTTGAATATAGTTTAGAATAAAAGCAAAGCCAAATGTCGTTAGTGTTTTTTCTTGATTCTACATAGATTGACTGTGGGTATGTACGTGTATAAAGCATTGACTAAACAAAGGTGTGCCAAATTAAAAAAAGCCTTTCACGCACCGAGCAATCAGCATTCCGCACCTGCACCTACTGTATATTAATCCACTGTGACTGAAAACAAAACAAGCTAAATCAGCTTTTCTCGTTCGGTTGCAAGTCATCAATCAATCGTTAATCCAACGACGCAATATCCATAAAATGGATCGCGGCTCGGCGTGCATTCGGTACGCATTCGGTACGTAATTCTGGCGGAGCGAGTCGACGACAATGCCGCAATCGGACCAGCAATCTGCATAATGGATTGCTGGGCGAACGGCTCGTCCGGTCGCCGCTCATTCAATTGTCGCGGTCGCCGATGTGTCGCACCGTTATTACGGAATACGGAATTAATAATTTCATGGGAGTATGGGCGCAAAGGTTCACACCTCATTGAGTGTTAGATGATTTTTGCAGGGATTTGTAATTTTTATTTTGTAATTAGCCTCGAATGGTGACTGTCGGATTTTGCAATTACGTTTAGGTTGGTGTTCAGTTTTGATATGTTACATGACCCCACAAATTACGTGTTACTTTAAATATTAAATTTTATTTTAATATGGCTCTGAAAGCTCTTTAAAAAGTATGCCACCAACATCCGAATTCCACCGCACTCACTTGAGGCATACATTAACATATTTATCATGAATTGTGCATTAATAAACATGCATATTAAGAGCCTGCGGACTATAAGTAAGTAGTTATAACTGTTCGTAATATTGAAACGTTGCAAATGTATGTACACTAAATTGTGCGAGTTAGTAATTTTGAATTTGAAATGCAAAATATGTGACAGAACAGACACAGCTTACTAGAACGCGTCCCATCGGAGATCTTTGCATATTTGACAAACTGTTTTGTCAAATTCTAATCATTTATTCAACGAATGTAGGCAGAGATCCCAGTCCATTTCACTGATGTAACTACACCTCTATGATATGGGTCAACTCGTTGAATAATAACGTTTGAATCATGCCATATAATCAACTTTTTAAAAGATACAAATTTGAACTTAGTGCCGAAATTCAATCGCATTATGGTTTGATTAAGCTACGACCAAAGAAAACATTTTCTTAACTACTTACTACACCTTGACATTTACAGAACACGAAGGAATCGTAAATAAAAATTTCACTGAACTCTTCTTCTACTTACTTTAGAACTGTAATACCGTTTCAGACATAAAAAGTAGTATTTTAAGTCTAGTTTTTTTAAACCTAGTTTTATACTAAAGACAACTTTTCTGAAATCCAACTTCACTGTGATAACTATGAAACAGCATCTGTTAGCCAAGCCGTAGTCGTTCATACGGCCGCTACGTCGCAAGACGTACGGCTCAATAACGTGCCCTAATCTAAGCCGGGCTTTCAACAGCCGCACAAGATTTACTGCACACATATTATGTGTGCTGTGAAGAGGAACAATAGCCAAGATATTGATTTAAAGTATGATATATAGTGTAACAGCATCTTGATGTGGAAGATGTATCGCCCAGATTTACTGGAGTGAAGTGAGTTCGCTTGTTTTCCTGTTATTTGGTAAGCCAGTGATTTGTAGGCTTTTCGGCTTAATGATTCGGTGAGTTGGCGAATCATGTGCCTTGTTGCTGGGTTTTTCCTGGATTTTTTAGAATGCTTCTTCAATTAATTAGTTAGCTGTTTAAATTTGTCCATTTTTATTTAAGAAGTAGATAATAGGTTTAATTGTTAACCTCAGAGGACTCGACAAAGGATATGTTCGATAAGCTTTTTATGATTTAAAATCAATAGTGCTTTAAAAACTTGATAAGAGTAAAAATGTGAGTTAGTACCTATGAAGAAAATAGAGACAATGAGAAGACCAAAACTATGCGACCGCGACGGTCTGAAATGATGAAAATTCTCCCTCAGGTGCATTATTGTATGTTTGGATATCATTACACACCAAAGGGATAGTCAGAGCTTATCTGATGTAGGAGGCGACGGCGAGCCTGTTGCCAGTATGTCAGGCATAAATATACCGGCATTTTTTTTTTCAGGGAATAAAGTTATGGACAACATGTGCAGATACCAAAACTAACCTTTGTGACTCTCCTTCTTATCGTATGGTTGATGATTAACTTGGTGTCAGAGTTTAAACAGACTGTAGGCCTTTGACATGGCTGTATACACCGTTGAAAAATCTCTCAGGTGTGCCGGTTTCCTCACGATGTTTTCCTTCACCGTTAAGCAACTAATAACTAATTAAGTAAGCACATGAATTCGAAAAGATATTGGTGCCTGTTGGAGTTTGAACATGCAACCTTTGACTTGGCAGTCCGTCGTCGCGGTCGGTCACACCACTCGGCTATCAATGATTGTGACAAACCTTTGTGACGATAATGTTAAATGGTGGCAGTTTGAACGTACCACATGAAGATCAAAAGCCGTACACAGAGCTCGGTCCCCGTTAACTATTAGTTCAGTTGTCAACAACAATCAGATGCGACGTACTAATTACCCGATATAACGAGATTAGGTTACTACGTAACATTAATAATTAATTACACGCAGCACATACTTACTCGTCATTAAGCAATCGAGTCACGACATTGTCTACGACTATGTTAATAGATTAATTTGCAATCATTGTGTTATGTCAAGAATCTATTTGGGCAATGATCTGATATCGGTTGTATGCCGATCTTACTCATCTTATGTATGTTAGTACTACGCTAATCAAATACATAGTGTAGAGCTTCAGGATTTTATATTATATCAACGTAAAAAAACTCAACTACACGCACGCAGTAACATTGAACACTTTTAAACCCAATAGCAATTCAATTAAACTAAAGGCCAATCCCGATAGAACGGGTCTATTAAAATAACTAATCCTGCAATTCCAGTTACATATTCAGTACAGTAATTGAAATCCATGGACGGCGCTGCCATTTCTCCTATGAGCCAACGGTCAATAGAAAAACACAATAGCGATAGCACAATAGGTTCCATTCAATGGTCTTAAACGGTCGCAACCAAATGGAAATTTTAGCGTTCGCGAAACTACCCGTACGGTAGATGTAACTAACTGGATTTTTTCGAACGGTATTATATTAGGCTATAGTAAAGATTAAAGTGAATGATACAGGTGAGGGACGATCAAATTGCGATGTAGATTTGTTAAATATGCTCTTGTAATCAGTTATAGGTATGTGTAGAGGTTAACGAACTAGCAATGGATAGTGGAAGGTAAAATGTGTCTTCACTGGCAAAATCTTGATTGACGATACACAGTCTGTAGTTTTTAAATTATTTTACCACGCTACCTGGGCCTGCTTCCAGTGTACTATACTATACTTTGATTATTATCAATTTCAACCCTCTTTTATATATTACTAGCTGTACCCCGCAGTGTTAACCACTACATTTTCAGGATAAAAAGCCGATTGCCTATGTATTAATCCCGGGTGTCTATCTTCGGTCCAGCCATTTGAGCGTGAAGATGTAACAAACATACAAAGACACACACTCACGAACTTTCGCCTTTATAATATTAGTCTGATACCATTGGTTCCGACAAAAATTCTAACGGACTATTCTGATAGGTTATTTTGATATACAAGCCATTACTCGCATGATGACGTCATACTACTTGTTTTTTAGTCATATGATTAACAATGAAGGCCTAACATCTGACCAGCCCCCTTACCATGAACTCTTAAAGCAGGACAGTTTACGATGAGAAAGCGAGACGCAACATTAAACTGCTCGTAGCGGCGTCTCGCTTCCTCATCGTAAACTGTCCTGCTTTAAGAGTTCATGGTGAGGGGGCTGTATTGTGTAGACATCTTGATAACCTGGTACACTGGTATAAACCTCTGTCCCTCAAGGTAAAGGATTTGACAATCAACTAAGACGTAGAGTGTAAGGGAATGCCTTTCATATTTCCCTTCCGTAATCCCTCAGTCGGGCCACACGAACTGAAGCAGTGGCCTCTTGTATCTCGAAGACACACGTCACAAACAGGTGAAGTACAAAGCAACTCGTACGTGAAACACATCACTCTAGCCTATGAATCCAGCCTGTTGGTCCATGTCACTCCATAACAAAGGTCTTGGCTTCTGCAAGCTAGGCGTAGCAAACTGTTGCAATCTTTAACACTTACTTATACTAAATTGGAATAAGTTAATCAAAGACGCCACTGGTAATTGGTAAGGATCACTAGATTAAGTCAGAAATTCTTTCTATAGGCAACAGGGACGCTTAGTTTTAATATTTTGCCTATAAGATATTGTTTATGACATCAATAAATAATAATGCCGACGAAGGCAAAGGAAATACACTAATTAAACAGCTATACTTACATTAGTTATTTTGATTACATAGAACCTCTTTTTACAAATGCTCAGAATTAAAATGAAAAAGTCAACGTGTTTGCTACTGAAACTTGCAACGTGAAAAAGTCAAGCCATTGCACTAAGGGTCTGAATCACCATCTAAAAGTAAACTGTTGAATAGTTACCTACTTCCTAATCGGCAAGTAAAAGTTACGAGTATACTTCTATCGTATCTTAGTTACAAACCAGTTTAGCCCCTGATTAATGCTACTCAGATATGAAGAAATTCGTATGAGTAGTTACGGATGACTTTAAGTGGCGGTTAGTCTACTTGACGCTTTACTTGTCGATGGTGAAACAGGCCCTAAAAGTTACAAAATCTTAAGCGTCTGAACAAAAGTATCAACTAGCGAGCAACTTGAGAGCTACTTACATAATGTAATAGTATATTAAAATAATACTCAATTACCCTTTAATACATACGTTTGTCGGATTCCTGTGTTATTTTAGTTTCTCTGAAGATTTACGTTTAGGACGAGGGATACTCTTTCACGCTGAAATTAAAGAAAAACAGAGCACTGGCGGTCTGTTTATTTTATCGTACAACTTGTGAAAGCCAACTGGACTTGTAAAATCTATCTAGACGTAGTGATTAAACGTTATGAACTTATAGTTTTTACTGTTATAGTTGTGTTTTAATGCTAGCAAGGTAAACGAAACCCCTATTCGGTTGATCAACTTATTAATGATTCGTTTAATGCGTCATTCTAAACTGAGATAGAGCATCGAAGTAGGTATATAACATTTGGATTTAGTGTAGGTACCCAAATAAACTGAAATTATCACAGATAGAATGATCTAAATTAAAGTAACTAATCATTAGAGTTATAAATCATTGGTACGTTACTTTAAATGTAATTGAATCGTATGTCCCGATTTCGTTAAATTTATTATAAGTAGGTTACTAAGTTTTCTCTATAATATGCCTGATTCGACTCCACATGAAAGGTATGTAATCCCACTAATGCATCTTCTATTAAATGTGCATGTTACAGATTCTTTATCTGAAATACGTAGTATGCACGGTAAGTGCAATCTATATAAATCTTTTAGTCTCATATAAACTTAGACACTTAAAACAAGAGATACGTTCACAATGAATCATGTATGAGAGATAAGACAGTAATCTGCACAATATCGCAGGAAACAGTTCGCCTGGCCGCAGCTACATTAGGTAATAATAGAGAATCCTTCGGGCTACCTGTGGACTCCACGTATAGACTGAAGAGATTCACAGAAACGGCATCGCAAAAAACAAATCAATTAGGTCAACTAACCAAACTTACATCAATTTATTAAGACAAAGACATATATTCGTGAAGGATATGTTACAGTACAAAGTTTTTATAAATAAAATATAGCCTAACACACACTTTAAAATTCCTAACACTTTAAAATAGGACTTTTGGTGCACTGTGTTTGATACCATAATCAGACTATTTGAAAAATTGGTTTCATACATCATGGGCAGATTAATATCTGCCCATGATGTATGAAACCAATTCTACGAAAACAGGCGCTGTAAACTGTTTCGGGGAAATCCAGCATTGCAATACAAATCAATGAGATTTTATGTACCGACATTTAAATAAACCTCCGTTCAATTGCCGCCTCTAAAATTTCTAAGCACAATTCTGCCGTAAACCTGGTCCAGCAGCGCGCCGGGCGGTAACGAGCGCAACATATCATTTGGCCGAGTGTGAAATACGAAATGCCTGCAAACAGTAACAACGTGATTCCACCGCTCGCTCTCTCATCGCTTGGAACGCATACATACATCAATAATGCATACATTTCTCATTTAGCTGTTAGAAGGTAATGAGAGTTAGCAAACCATAAAGGTCATCGTTGTGTTACATTTTATTAGTTAAAACTGGTCACAAAAAAAGAAAAGCTGTGTACCTATCTAATGTTTCAACGGGCATCAAAAGAAGATAGTGAACTGTGTGCTTCATTACCAAATAAATTACAGTGATAAACCATTCGTAATGTTCTGCAACTTTTTTTATTGTTGTTTACTTCCTACGAGACTGCAGTTCACTGCATACAAGGAGTAAGCCGACTTAAGAATCTGTAACAAAAAAACAATAAGTGAAGACGAGAGACGTAGAACAGATTAGATATTTATTATTGGCACTTACAGAAAAAGGGATCCAGAAAAAAAGACCGTAAGAAATAAAATAAAAGTAAAAGAGAAGTAAAAGGATTCATACCGTAACAAAAGTGTCAAGTGAGAGTGGTACGATGCCAGATACTGTGGGGGCCAGGGTCCTCGACCAGCACAACATCGCTATGAAGAGAATGCGGCGAAACTTAGGTGACGTTGACTGCCAGTTACTGAGGTACAGAGCCGTAACCACTGACTGACTCTACAAGAGAAATTATCATGAATTTATTTGCGTTTGCGACAGTTAAAACGACTGTACTCACATTTTACATAATTTGATTCTTCCAGATGTTTGGTGAATGAGTACGTGTAAGTAGTATTTTCTGGACTCTTCTTCTAAAATATTTTCAAAACATGAATCCAATTTCCTTGAATTTATAACACCATTACAACCCGAAGTTTTGAGGAATATGCAATTCGGATTTTATGGTATGGCCTACATATTATAGTTTAGCGCCTAGGCGATAAAAACCAGAGCTTTTATTACAGGATGCAGGTGTTTCTTAAAATATAAAAGTAAGTTTTGATTGCGGCTTACCTCATATTGCACCAAGTTACCGAAATAACAATAGAGAAACACCTCGGTCAATATAATCAGTAGGTACACAAATAGAAACACGAACGGCACTGATAATATGTGGGTCTGAAAATGACAAGTATTAATCAAAGCAAGGTATTTCAATTTAACATATTTCCATAAACTTTAGATCCATAATATAAATAATCTGATATATGGTAGTTAAAAGCTTTCTAACAGCCTAAGAGAAGATACACAATAGAGAAATAAAGCCTTAGACTTTTGTTATCAGAAACCGGTAAAAAAATTGGTAGCAGTTCTTTCTTTCAGATATCTCTTGACCCAAATGCGAAGCAGTGAATAAAAGGCCAAGGAACAGTTTACTTACGAAACTCATTCGAAACGTCGTCGCACATATCGTAGCAATTGCCGTAAAGAATTGAAATGACATTGAATAATTGAATACAGAGCTGATTTCTTGGGTGTACCTGTTGAAAAAAAATATATAGTTAGGTTACGAATTACGATGGCTAAGGTCCGAGTCCTACTAAATACGTGTTTTACAAGCGTTTAAATAAGGATGATGACCCGATAAGAGCAGGATTGTCTAGTGATTAGCCTACTGCGTTAGGGGGTGCAGACATGGGCAAAACTTGTGAAATAGTTGTGTATGCAATATTAGATGTCTGTACTCGAACGGGTCTCGATACATAGAAAGGTAATATTTTATAAATTTTCATCTTTTAAAACAGCATTTGACGTACTTATTCAAGCACTACACTCAGACCACGACTTCGTCTGCGTGGAAATTTCTATTGTCCATTCAAAATATTGTTGAAAGAACTTTGAAAATCGGATGATTGTTTCGAAGATTGCCCATTACAAACCTACTTTGCCACTTCTTAATACTTAATAATTAAAAGTATAGTTATGCTACGTCCACGTATCGAGCCAGTCATTGCATTACATACCATGCAAGTTTTTGATATCTCTGCACATAATGCACGAAGCGTTTCTTTACATCTGTGTCATAAACATCCTTATAACGGTGATTGCTATCAGCCACACTGTCTGCTGAGCCGTTGGCATCGAACAAATGCTCTAGATTGTACTTTATAATCTTCAATTGGACTTCCGCTTGCGCATAATACGTCGCCACGAGGCAGTCCAGGGCCAAGTGGCCGTAGCCGGTCCAGAACACGGGGAACACTTCCAGGAGTACTGTACATGTGTATCTAAGCAAACAATCAATAATAACATAATTATAAGATAACATTACACCTGTGGACGCAGTTGTATGCACACCCAAAAAAACACGGTATATTTTTTTTTTAGAATAATAGTTTAGTTTAGTCAAACTCGACTTGGCCTTTGGGCTGTGACAAGCGTAAGATTTGCATATCACACACGGGAATATGTTTTTTCGTTTTCTGCTTGAAATTTATTTAATTACGGTCTAAGGCTCGACCATTCCTACTATCTGAATAAACCACATAAAATTATCGTTTACCGCTGCTATAGGAGGATACAGATAACTATGTAGTATAAATTGATAGGTATATTGTGAAACTTATAACTCTATACCATATTTACCTGGCCCATGTATTGACTTCAAACGGTCGATAGGAATGAACGACTGCGTTTGGATCAAGATGTTTCCTGACGAAGTGCGACGCCACCCATATAGGCGCAGTGATAGAAACACTAGTGTGTATCAAACTCCATACACGACGCATAAATATTATATTTTCACGAAGCAATTCCTCATCTTTTTTGCTATTTGCGGCGAAAATGGGATCTGCAGAAAGAGCGTTTAATCTTAAATAAAGTAGAGGAACATATCTATACTTATAATAAAACTGTAGAGAGGTCAATTCTGTACATTGAATATATATTCAAAATTATTATTGGAGGATGACTGGTGATCGATACTGATGCCAAAAATGCAATCAGTAAATTTTTTGTCTGTCTGTCCGTCTGTCTGTCTGTCTGTCTGTATGTGCACGCATGGGTCAAAAACTACTGAAGGGATTTTAACCAAACTTGGTACGATTGTAGTCCATACTCCTGGGCAGGTTATAGGCTATATAACATAACGCTAAAACACATAGGAGCTGAGCAGTAATGATAAATTTGAAGCAAGTCGGATGAAAATGCGCTTTCGAGCTCTTATCCTCGCATTCGTTGATCATACACCAAAAGTATGTATTACAAAGATGATGGTCTCCAAAAGATCTACAAAAAAGTCTTCAATAGTATATATCTATCTTTTATAAATTAGCCACAATAACGTGTTTGATCGTTAGGCATTTCTTCAAAGTGTCTCAACACACGACAACCCGGAGCGTGCATGGAGGGTAGTTTGACAAGATTTCTATAAGCAGCATTGGTTGCACCCGCTATATGTAATATTATAGTAAGCACATGACTTCGAAAAGACATTAGTGTGTGCCGGGATTTGAACTTGCGACATCTGACTAACAGTCTAACGGTCATACCACTCGGCTATCAATGCATTAAGTTCCTTGGAATAAGCGCACTTTAGATTTTAAAAATACAGATACGTAGTTTTTAGATATAAGTTTAAAGTAGGTTTTATTAAATAATAATAATAATTAGTTTGTTTAGTTTTTTTTGGACAAACATCTACGGATCACACTTTTTTTGCGGGAATCGAACCCACAACCAATCGCTCGCGCTCAAAAAAATGCCAAGGAGCTACACTGCGCCAATCAGGTCGTCACGGTTGTCTTTTATCCTTGGCATTTTTTTTTCTACAGTAGTTTCAATGTACAGAAACTCAGAATCGCACAAAACGGATTTATTTATGTTCTCTTCTTCAGTTATATATTATTTTCAATAGACTTTCTGTAACTTCCGTAATTAGGTACCGTTCAATTTTTGCGGTTTTTTTTAAATACCGGAAAGTATTCTTAGTTAAATAAGTGGTTTAAAGATTTTTAACCTACTTAAAAAAGCCTGCCTGGTAGGTATTTTTTTCTGTTAAAAGTTTAATTTACTACTGGTCTTTTATCCGAAATACCCGCGGACGAAGTCGCGGGCAACAGCTATACATGTAATAAAATATTACGGCATGGCGTAAAAACTACTAAATCGAATTCGCTCAAACTTAGCTAATATATTGAAAACAATTTTTAAAAATACTTTTGCTGTTTCCGAATTTCCACGCGGACGGAGTCGCGGGCACATCTAGTCTTAAATAAAGTAGAGGAACATAGATGGAAGAGAAGAAGAACTATGAAATGGCATACTTTAAGAGGATTTTCCCAGCAGTGGGATATGGTGGTAGTGGGAATGACATTGATGAAAGAAGATTTAAGAAAGACATTATTAAAGACATTAATAAAATCGGTATTTTATTTGTAGGACAATTCTAACGGAACAGATACCATAACTTATATCTTGCTAATATTTGAAATATGTTAGGAACAAATAAAAAGTAGGATATATTATTTATTACTCACCATGTAATAATTCGTTCATTTTGTTGATCCTCGGCGTTTGGATGTAAAACATTATGCATTTAACAAACAAGTTCAACTGCGGAATTTCTATGATCAATGTATCAGATAGGTAGTCCATATTGTGAAGATTCTGCAATTTGCAAATACAATCTTCCATACATAAAGTAGGAGGCCGAAGATGGAGCTCAGTGGCGTGCCATAGGAGAGGCCTATGTCCAGCAGTGGACTGAGATAAGCTGATGATAATGATACATAAGTATTTAATAGTGTGAACGTCATGTCGTAAGGTATACATAAGAACGAAAAATGTGTTAATACTCGACTTATTTTTTAACTAAATGGCGTTACTAGTATTATTTTGCTAAAGCATATCAAGAAGCTCTGTGAATCTGTGGTCAATGCCCACTAAGCTAGGAAACTGGCAAATCTTAATTTGATTACTGTACCAATTATATTTTTAGTGACCTTTGCCGCCAGGATTTCTCCAGGGGCTTCCTCTCCTTCCTTGTTATAAACATTTTCGTAGGTAGGTATGTAAAATTGATAGGTATTTATTCGATTAATTAAATTTTGATACAACCTAGTAGTCATTTAGGTCATTTAACTAAATCCTTAAGAACGGCCCTATTTGTGCTATCAGTGTCGCGGGGCAATGTGATAATAATATATAACTATGTGGTTGACAAGAACAACTGACGACAATGATATACGTAGAACATAGATGTACGACTCCTCACCTGCACAATGAATATTAAATGGCTCAAATTAAACCCAACGACCACTAGAAAGACATACAGTCTGTAGGTCTGGTAGCATATATATATAAACCTATTCTTTGGTGGGTTTAACATTTTGTAGAACCCCGTCCAAATTAGTACTTTGTACACCACTGTAAATGAGTCAAAAGGCTTTACTTTTTCTTCACTCATTTTACTTTCTCAACGTTCTGGTTACGTTAATGCTGAACGAAGACTAATCAATTAGCTTTTGGTAATTAATTTGGTCAAATGCTTAGTGACAAATTAATAATTCAGTTAATTAGTGTTCTAATTCCATGTAATTTACTGAAGCGTTTTATTTTATTTTTCTTTCTATAATGGTTCTGCAGTGATTCTTGATTTTTCACCGTGTTCAAATGCATCCACTGTATAAAATAAGTTATATTATCTTAAAGCATTCACACCCATAAGCATTCATAACCCACCCTAAATAAACACCTACTCACCATTTTTTTATTTAAAGATACGTCGCCCCACACTAGGATTTTCTCCTGTATCGTGGGTGCGTTACACAAACATGAAATATCACATACACAAACACCCAGAGTTGGGACAAACATCAGTGGATCACACAAATTTTTGTCCCGTGCGGGAATCGAACCCGCAACCCCTAGCGCAGCAGTCCAATTGCTTAGCTACTGCGCCAATCAGGTCGTCGAAGGTCACCATAGGTGTGACAGACAGCCCTCTATGCAGAGGCTGCATAGAAGCGGAAGAAACGCACATGCTCATGGGCACGGATTCACCAGGGTTCAGCATCATCTAGGATGGGCCGGGATGGCTGGAGTAGAAGAAAAAAACAAAACACGTACAATAGCCCTATGAAGTGGCTAAGTGCTTTAAATGCCCAGTAAAACTAACTAAGAATTCAGACCTATTCTTGATTATTGCAGTCGATTTTCATCAGAGACGATGTCTTGAAGCGATGGCTAAAAGTTCGTGTGGATATTTGCTATGTAAGTAATGTGAATCCGACAAAAGAGGTCCAGGCAGGCCAGCCTGTTTTTGTTATTACAATAACAAATTATTCAGTGTAGTCTTTTAATAAATAACATATTATAAAACATGACTGGATTTGTCTTTAACTAGTGTAAATCAAATTTGCTTCCTAAACCACTAACACGATACACAAAAGATAACGTACCCTAAATCAGGAACTTTGCTATGCATATAAAAAACCCTTAATTATCATATAAGCCAATTAGAAGTGGGTGCTATCGTATAATCTGTGACCTAAGCTAATTGTAGACCAGTTAATTACTCGTTTTAATTGTACGTTACACACAAGTTTAACTTTATGAAGTTGTGACGCTGTAATTACTTAAATGGCGGTATTACAACTGACCGATACGTCTGTTTAATTATGTTAAACGCTGCCTCGTATATGAGGTATAAAGGTCCATAATTATCCTCTAGCTTTTTATCTTAAGCATACCATTATTATGTTAATGGTAGATACTATAATATGGATATTAAATTTTTGTTAACGCACTACTACGTATTTCTTTTGCTCAAACCTAAACTCTCCACTCTTGCGCTGTTTATAAATGCCTCTTAAGCGACAAGAATCGATCTACCGGTCTTGATTAAGTCATCAGAACTGCATAACAGAGGGATGCAGAATAAATATCTAAATAATTATATTAAGCATTTATTTGTCCATTTAATAAATAAGCCTTATAGTTAACATGTATCGTAAAATTAATATGAACACATTAGAAGGGGGGCAGCCACACTTGGAAGTGCGGGCCGAAGTCTAGTTTCTTGCGCAGAGCCTCCTCGAAGACAGCGTCCCGCGCAGCGTCGCGCGGCCCCGACGTATCCTTCCCGCACTCGCGACTCACTTCACGCGCCGCGCGCACGAACTTCGATACTTGGGCTACGCTGTCTCGTACGTCTTCTACTGGTAACTGTAATATTAACAATTTCCCTGTTATCCTCCCCCTTTAGTAGGGGGGGGGGGGTGAGATAATCCGGTCACAGGTGGGTACTAAACTTAAATTCATTTCACTATTTGTTTTATACATCCCAGTTGACACTGTATCAAAATTATTGGATCCCTGGGCAAGGGTGCAAAAGTTACCTACCCGCGACCAATATTATTTGCGAGATCGACGTGAAATGTATTTCTTCCAAAATCACCATAATTTCACTCAAGCTATTCACCCTTATTATGGAAATGTGTTGAAATAATGAAACGCTTGCGAACATTACCAAAAGTGTTCCAGCATTATACTGCACTTAAACAAGAATATGATTGCAATCACCTCATCATCATTAGGCAGTGAGTGCGGGTATATCCGCACCCAGTGGCCCACGCGGCCCACAGCCTGGTTCCACTTGACGCCATTGCCCCAGTGGCACGCCGTCATGACGCGCCGCCGCGACGCTGCCGTCGAGTACCCCCCGCGCCACGACTCGTCCACGCTCTCCGACGGCGTTATGGTCACGCTTGATGTCGACTGCAATGAAAATGTGAAATAGGATGATATATGGATACTGAAATAGAAATTAATTTTGTGTGTGCTGAATACGTCTTCTAGTCTTTCTAACGTGTCGACATTAGATTCACCACTTACAACAAACAGTACTTGACGTAGAAAAAGGTTATGCAAAAGAGTCAGCAGGTTGGCAGTGAGAGATAGACTGAGCCAAACGATAAATTAGCGATTACTAACCCTGAACTTGATATATTAAGACTAAGTTACGTTGTAATCAGTTAAGTGCCTACGCGATGAAGTCGAGGCAGCAACGGTACCAAAATATCAAGCTGTGTTAGAGGTAGTCTTACACAATCATATAAATAATATAATTTATGTACTCTCAAACATATCGGTATTAGGATCATACATATGATTACAATGAACTTTACGACCAATGAAAACTTCATAGATAGTGCTAACAAAGTTATCAAAACATCTAAATAAACCTTAATACAAAACCGTGTAACTAACAATTCAGTACCATTTTACTGTAAGCGGTGGAGTCACGGAAGGCTAAAACATTTATTTTTCTACTCTGATCGAACTGTTCCATTTCAGGCCTTCGATGCTCGCGACATAATTATTGATGTCCTTGTTCACTACTCGTTGTCAAGGCCGTAACCTTGGGCCTGGCTAAATACCGAGATGTTTGTAAAAACAGAAACGGCATGCAATTTTGTATTTAATATTGAAGCATTGAATAGTTTCGTTTTTAAAACGACCTTTGTTCTGGTTTCCAGACACGCACTGAATTTAAAAGATATCGGGTTTTCTTTTTGTGGCAAAGCCAGTGTTATGTTCAAATTTTTGCTTGATCAGCAGAAGATAAATCTACATTAGTGAATAATATTCTGTTACCTAGTTTCTAGATACTGCCTTAACGTAAAAGTTACCTGACTGTCAGCCTCGCTGCCTAAATCTGACGTTTTGTATCGTCCGCTGTGCAACTCCTTGCCCTTTTCCGCGAGGTCCTGCGTTTTTGGAGGGTTCAAAGTGTGTTTTAATTTAATAACAATAGTAAGCCAATTTCCAGTTGGATAATTCAGACAAAAATTTGAATTTTGAAAAAAAAAAGAAGTTCCATGTCGATCTTCAAATGTCATGCAATTTTTTTTCACTATTAAAAATTATAGACTTTAACTACATTTTGGAAACTTACATGGGCTTTATCTGCAGGCGAGTTGGGAGCGGAGCTGGTGGGCGTAGCTAGTGTGGAAGGGGCCCCAGGAGTGCCCGGGCTGCCGGGGGAGCCGGGGCTGCCGGGGGAGCTCGGGGAGCCGGGGGACGCGGGCGCAGGCGCCTGCAGCGTGACGCAGTGCAGCGGCAGCGCGCGGCGCCGGCGCGGCCGGGGGGCGCGGCGCGGGGCCGTGCGCGCGCGCCCCGAGCGGGACGGACCACTCTCCTCCTCCGAACTACAACTGGCCAGTTATGTGTTACACATATTGACTTCATCATTGGCTAAGACGACAAAATGTTTTCAACATCATTGTTAGGGCAAGGTTAGACTATCCGTGATATCTCCACATAGCTAAAATTTAAATTAAATTCTTTTAGGTCTTCCCTAGGTTTCATGGGCATAAAATAGGTCATAGTACCTATTTGAAATTTTTATCGAGCTAGCCATGAATATACAATAGTCCTCTTTTATCGTGGTAAAAGTCATAATTCAGCTACCTACTACAAATTTTCTTATTACTATGGCAGATCACCTGTTAAGATTTGGCGTAGGCTCCGGAGGTGCCTTTAACTTGGCAAGTCCTGTATGCTTCATAGGTAAGCCTAGCAGGTCGAACAGCTCATGTAGCATCGGCTGCTTAACCACTACATCCGCTTCGCAGTCTGATGCCAATGCTGGGGAGAGGTTTACCTGGAATACAATATGATACAACATTTGAAAAAATCCTTAATGTAATTGAGAAAACGCAATGCAAGTATATGTTTCTGCTCTAATGACTGTGCGGATAAATAGAACATTACTGACTTACCTCCAACAGCCACGGTTTCAAAGCGTCATCCAGCAAAACATCAAACCCGTAGAATTCGAAGCAGTTTCTCGCCGGCGGAGTTCCAGCAGCCTGGGCCAGTAGCGTCAACGTCACTAAAGCCCTGATACGTTGCCACACCACCCACTCAGCAGCTCCCCAACGCCCAATAAGGGCTCGCCGGACTTGCGTTAGTGTCCACTTGCACCCTGCAATTATCAGAAAAGAATCTTATGAAATACCGTGAGAGGCTTGTGGTTATAGAGGTTATAGGCTATTCGTGGAATGGAATATAATGGAATTACTTACTCCCCCACATAATGCTAACACTACTTAGAATTGTCTCGAGGAAGTCTTAGCTATTGCCAATGATTGAAATGGTGCTCAAAAATGACAAAAGACGTACCTATTGTGGGGGCGGAAATTATGACTAATGTAAGTTTATTTCTACATAACCATATGGGTTAGGCAGAAGAGAAATCTAAACGCATTATTGTACTAAGTTAATGGAAAACATGAATATAAAAATCTCAACACTAGATGATTAGAATGTATCTAAGCTACTATACTTTGTGATGATGTAAAATAAATCTGTAACTGTAATAAATCTGTGTTATTTGAATGTTGAATCAGCGCGGCACAACCTCCACTTACTTGCTCGCAAGCAAATATTCCACAACTTTTCTCTTAGGATAAAGCGTGACATCTCTCGTCTCTCGTCAAGACGCCCGTAGTGGAGGCAGGCGTCTGTAATAACATCTTAACACTCACCACTACCGATTCGGTCCTTACATTCAGCGTATCTCGGGCCGCTCTTGTTGAGAGATGAGTTGGTCAGGTGCCGGTACGGGTTGTGGATGTCCGAGAGCGTGTACTTATCGGTGCCTGGAATTGTTAGTTTGTCATTTTAATATACTTTGCCGAAAATTAAGTTGACGGTCATGTTATTCATTCATTCTTAATGCACACATAAATAAAAATATATGTACAAAGGCGAACTTAATGCCTAATGCATTTTCTACCAGTCGACCTTAGGGCGATGCAGAGACAAGTATTAGGTAGATGCACATAATAACAAACAAAATCGATGCTAAGTAAATAAACATACATAAAATACATTACATACATACATGGGACAAAACAATACATATATACATAGAACAATACAATACATACATAATTATATACGGTTTTATTCACGTGTTTACCTGACATAAATTGTAAATGTAATAAAATAATTATTATATATATAGATCCTTATGTATTTTTTATTTAACTTTGCCATGAATAGTAAACATGCCAGGATGACTGGGAGCGCATTCTAAACAACTGGTAAGGATTTCTAAAAAGGTCATATAGAAAGAAATAAAGAAGAAAGACACTGCTCACTGCCAAATTCTTCAGTATAATAAAAAAAACGTGCGTCGTTTGATTTGCTCTGACTTTTAATTTTTCTTTGAACATTACCTGCTTTTACATACATTTTAGTTTGATACTTTATATCCTTTCTTCTGCGTTGTCTACCATCAGTGTAATCTTGTTTAGAATCATCGTGATAATAAATCTAATTCGGCAAATTCTAGATATAGTGAAAGGCAACAGTACCCCTGTAGGAACACCTGTAGTAGACGAATTAATCAAAAAGTGTTTTTTAAAGAGCATGCTTTTTTGATAAAATTTGCTCAAAGTATTCATTGGTATGGTATAAATTTGGGGCCTACTCCTCAAATTGAAACCAGAAGTTTAAATGACGAATGTTTTCATCTGTTCTGGGTTTCACTGATAAAAACATCACAATAAATAATATAAGACAAAGTGCAAAGGGGTTTGAGTGAAAGTTGTCATTGCCGTAACAAAAAGCAAGGACAAGAAAAATACTGTACCGAATCTGGCGAGACCCTCGGCGTACATATATGCGGTGAGTGGCCTGTACCCCGGCACGCACACGTACAGACGCAGGTCGAACTTGTACCCAGCCATCAGCAGAGGCCGCTCTATGTAGCGCTGCACCACCGCTGACGTCCCACAGTTCATCTCGCATAGACTCTGAAATGTACCAAGATTAACGTGAATGTATTGGTTTTGCAATACATAAATATACATTACCAAAAATAAATAGCACTTTATTAAACATCAAAAGCATTAATTCCTTAAAGTGTTATACTATAAACTAAGGTTATACATCATTTTTCCTCTCTTCGCAATCCTTTACTTGTTATAGACATCTACAGCTGCCATCCATCGACATGCTAATCTTGAAGAGTAAAAATAGCAAGCCACCAGCGCTGTCCAGCACTCTCTAGGTGGCCAACCTCGCTACTATCCTTAATGACCACACAACAGCATGACATGTTCCCATCTCATCGCCAGAAGATCTTCTCACCAGGTAATTGTTCTACCACCTCTGCATGTTCCCTTAAGATCAACAATTTCATCTCAGATCCTCTTCGTGCTTCGATAGTTCAGGGTCCCTAGCTCAGTTTAGATAGAGGATTAGATAAGTCAGGGAGTACATACCCTGAACAAAAAGATTCCTCTTCCCTGACTCTGGGCCACAGGCTTGTGAATCCACACGACGTTGGCCCCTGCACCGTTCTCGTCTCGCCGCAGCCTAGAACATTCCGACACCAGCTTTGCGTACTCCAACGGCAAATGGTAACATGGTGGGCTGGAAAAATCAATAGTGGGATTATTCAAGATGGATATGAAAGCAGCAAGAAACTCGAAAAGTGAAAAAACACAAAACAAACTGGCGGAAAATTTACGACTATACTATATAGATAAGTCTACACGATATTTATTTAGACTTGTTTAGTTTTCTTAGACCCCACTCTCCCCCTCCTACCACCATACGCCAAGACCTTATGGCTTCATCGTACCGACATTGACTGTAATCATAGCTATAAATAACAATCCCAAAATAAGCAGACCGAAATAGTTCTCCAACAATGTTAGTAACTGAGCAATCTTTGTTGTTCAGGTACTGAATCGAATTACACAATTTTATTACAGGCTACGATGGAAGTCATAAAACAGCTGTCTGCAACATAAGAATAAATGCGATGGCTCGGAACCGATGGCGTGCGGATAATAGCAGGGAAACACCGAATATGTACGCACTCGTGATCCGTTCCACTATTGAAGACCATAAAATTTCGCCAGGAGTGATTGGCGATAAGAATTTACAAGTAAATATATGGATGTTCACAAGTTGGCGAACACCCGTTGTATCGTAAAACCCCGGCAGTTATTTTTTCACGTTGAATGCAAGCTTACTGATATGGTTTTATATGCACGCTATAACATTTTAATTTCGCATCCGTTTACAGTAAGTTACAACGCAATCCTATACTATGCCTTTTTCTTAAGGCTGCTTGGACAAGATCTCTATTTTTTGTGGGTATAAGCCTCTAATGGAACAATGACTGAGTAAGAGAAACGATTAAATAAATATTGTCAAAGATAGGTAACTTAAATCCAATTAATAAACTTAACTGCTTTTGATTACACGAAAACATTGAACGTATATAAATGACAGATTTGTTTGCATCGTATACCAACATTACTTTTTCACTACCCCAAATTATTCATCCATTTAATTTTTACTGCTTGCTCTATCTCTTTCGTACACGCCGGCCCCTACATAAACGAAAGCATAAATGTTTGGGGTGATCCAGTCAGTTTTGTGGTTCCAGCAATGAATACTAATACACAAAACAAAACAAAACTATGACATTGATTCCTTTTTCTTTATGCAATCGTCACGCGATCTCATCGGTACCACTTGGGGGTAATTGCTAGGAACACCCTCATTAATATTCAGAACAATAATTTGGTTCGCCCTGAACTTTCACCTTCCGTCACGATGCAGAAATTTTTAATACGACCTTTGAAAACTTGGCAGCGTTCAGCTTCGGGTGTGTGGTGTCGGCCCTAGAATTACCGTGAAGGTTTTTTCAATTATGCTATGTTGCTAAAACATCAACTGTTATATCAGTTTTAACTATAAATTAATTGTTATAGCTTTTACCTTGAACAGCAATGGAATGCAGTTATTTGCATGTCTCTATTTTATACTACTTGACATAAAAGCAAATCAGAGTCAAGTTGAATGTAACCTATACCATGCTTCAAAATAAATTTGGTAGAGAGGGCACTACTATGAATATGGCTCTAAAATCAGTGACCATCATTTTCATATAATTACCACTATGAGGTAATTTGTATAATGTAGGTATAATACTAATTAGGCATACATAACCATAAGTTCTTTTCTATAACGGTTGCAGATGCTGCGATAGATAACCAGTATTAAACGTAAAACAGCTTAAGCTGAAACTATAGGTAATAGCATAAATTTTAAAAACAACTCAAATGTACAAACTCCTTTGTCTAACTCCTAACTGCAACTATAACAGAATATTTACACATACATACATTAATGTAAGTCCAGTATTGCAGATTACAACACTGTTCTTCAAATCAAGCCATCTCGTTCACATTCTCGCATTAACTTACACACAGTAAATGTTTCGGTGCAAATTCGTTTTTTTTTTCATCGCAGTAAGAATAGGTAATGCAAGGTAATGCCGTGTGACACGCGACCCAACGCGTGGGTTCATTCAAATACCCGATGACGTGAAACGATTGACTCGTGACCCGGACCACGGTACACGACAATGCGAGCGATGAAACTATACATACTAAGTACGCACGGGACATCATAGACTAAGCCTGTACAGATGTTTTCTTAGGTATCATTAGTATGGCTTATTTTTATTGATACGGCACATCTTTATTTTTAACTAATTTTATGTAGCCGAGTTAAAAATACAAGGATTTAGATGATACACAATTATTTAAGTATTTAAGTTTATAAGTGTGAAGAAGATAACTGCGATTGTATTTTTTAAAGAGCAGTTATCAACCAAATTTGCCAAAGCTTAAAGCAATACCTATCACAAATGATTCAGTCAGACATGCATCCACCAACAATTTTTATAAGTATAGTTATTGAAAAACTATCATAAATTTGCGTAGGTATCAATCTAAAATCTCTATATCGTACCAAAAAAATATATCCATGGTACACCATCTGATCATACTGAGTCTACGATTGGAGGTAACTTTGTGATTGATGGATAGACTTCGATAATTTATTTTTACGTCCCTCACAAGTATAATATACGAGTTCCCAAACAACGTAAGTTTTGTCAAAATTCTTTTCTACGTTAAAAGGGAGTTGTTTCAGCTATAAATCAAAATTGCATGTGGGTAATTTCATCAAAACGTACTTTTTATGACGAATAAGTATGCGGTATAGTCCTGGCATAGCGATATTATAAAATAAATATGTAAACTTTTTATTGTAATCGCGTTTTGTTTACTTCCGAAAGAGTAACGCTATAAACCTAATTTCGGAAGCAATTGTGCAAGCAACTTTTATGGTCCTGATTTGCGATTCACCGAAACGTAGTCGAAAATAAAAATGTAAACAAATAATATGTTCTGTATTTTACGACAATTTTAAATCAATTTTATTAATGTTTGTGAACAATTCGGGTCCCCGGTTGTTAATTCCCATCAGGATAAAATCACAATTTACAACATCGGCGCGGCTTCGTGGACTTGCGTGTACAAAAATGGTTTTTGCCCGTTTTTATTGCTTTAAATTTGTAAAAATGACCCGATGTTAAACCGTTTCCATTATTATCGTGAGCGATGAAATGCGGCTTACGTTACGGGAGCTTTGTTTTCCAAATATTTATGGCGATAACGAATTCAGGGTTTACAAGTTTTTAACTCGGGTGTGATTGCTAATTTATGCAACAAATTCATTGTTATTTATTTTCTAACAATTTAGTGAACATTCTAAGTTGTTTTTAACAGCAGGTAGGTATTACTTCTGTGGGCGAGAACTAGTCTACCCAACTCCTGCTCTACATTTCACTGAAATTAAGTGATAATCTGGTACGTAGCGGCTATGTGCGAAAAAACCATCACTAGCAGAAAAACGGACTGAGGGTTGGTAATTAGGTAGCATATAGCCAAAAATTATAAGTTTCCCAATATCCTAACACCAATACCCTCGATATTAGTCAACTGCATATCAATGATTCATACGTAGCAGTTTGTGGGACGTGGTTTTGAAATATTGACAAAGAAGTCACTGTAGTATATGTATGTATTTGGAAAAAAAAAATGTGATATGTAAGTACTTCCGCTGAAAATTATTTTTAAAAAATCTAAATTTTTTTACTATTAAAAATGTACCTACTTAACTAACTAAAGATATAAAAGCATTTAGTTTTAGGAAAGTAATAAATCAGCGACTACCTAGTAATTACGCTTTATTTAGTAGTTAATCAAATAAATAGAACTTTAAACGTCTAATTAATTGTTTCAAAATGCGCCTAGCCGTATCAAACCTAATGAAAACTGATTATGGTAATATTTCACGTCTTCAAGCACGCGACGGATCAACGATCAAAGTTATATGATAGCATCCATTGTGATTTCCAATGGGATAACGTTGCATGAAATAGCATAATTTTTATTGACGTATTCATTTCGATGACGTCGTTTGTCTACTTTATCTTTTATACATATCCAATGTAGGTAATTGTTTTATAGACTAAACAATTATATTTATACGATAATTATGTACATGTGTAGATGTGTACTGTTACCTATATACTTAATGCATAGGTTACATTGGTCAATTTGAATGTTCGCATAAAGTCAAACTCCAAGCTATGCACGCGGACCGCGGCATATCCGTCAAGTCATTCAATTACAAATCTATTGCCATCAGAGATCATCCTCTAAAATATATAAAACAATTACATCCTATAACCACCGCAACCATAAGGAGATGCGAAGATGGGTTTTAAGACGACAATCATCCAAATGCTTGGCTAAATGTGGGTAAATCTTACACAAACCAAAAATATCTACTTCTTTCTACTGAGCTACGAGCCCTTCACAGACATGCGATGTATATTTATATAAAATAATGACAAATCATAATGGCGAAGGTAATATTAGACATTCGTTTGACATGCAGCTCCTAAAATCGAATTCACCATAATTATGTATCAGTTAATTTTAAAATACCTACTCCATTTGCTTTTAGACCCTTTGGTTTACAACAAAAGGTTGCGAAATTAAAAACTGCTGTTAATGTTGTACATAGATTTATTAAGTAGGTATCTACTACAGATTCATATCGTCCAATGCGAAAAGAAGAGTGACAAAAATGTGTTAATTCAGCTAGAAGGGAAAGACCTAGGCAAACATAGAGAATAGAAGATATTCTGGAGAGAAGCCAGCGTATATGAGAATAAAGCGTCAGCTAGGATCGTAGCTAATAGAAATCCTTGGCAGAGACCATGGAAGTATGTGGTCTCTGTCTTTCCTCTGGGGATCAAAGGTGTTTTCATGATTATTACAAAGTAAATCGGATTTGTGTGTCTGTTTATGTTGAAACTCGATGTAATTATCCCGATACCAATTGATCGAAAGACACAAGTAGAAAAACTTGATAAATGTTAATTGTAGAGTGCAATGCGGCTGCGCGGAATGTGATCGCCACACAAGGAGTGGCATCTGGCTGTCGATATACAGGAAATTCATAGATGTGTGTAGTCTTTGCGTATCTCATAATATATGTATATAATACATGGTATATACTATACACACGCTTCATTCAATTTAAAAATAAATAAAGAAATGATTAACAGTTTGGGAGAACTACATTTTATTTAATAGATTTTAAAAAACTCTGTAGACGGATGGTAATCCTACAATTTAACGAATAAGATTTTTTTAACGATAATAAGTAATAATCAAATAAAAGTTAATAAAAAACAAAAGTTTACTACTAATCGGATATATTAATTTACTATTCATCCAGACTACTTTGTTGGTGTATTGTTGTCGAACTCAAAATCACTATTTTTCTAAGACAGAAAGAATATGAAACATATCAATTATATTTTCGTCGATACTACGGAAGAAGATTAGTAGCCTGCCAATCTTATGTTACGTGCGCTACTGTAATATAATATAACCCCCCGGGGATTCCCCGACATGTAGCACTAGCAACCGGTATCATAAACACACAATTTACGTTACAGTTAAAAGATAATACTTATTTTCCTTACACAATAGGCTAACAAATTGCTTGAACTATGGCATCATTATCAATAAATAACAAATCTGCTATCTATTAAAAATAATAAATTACATCAATTAGTAGGTAGCTAGTAACCTAATAGGTTTTGCACGTGCTGTAATTAACGCGATCCTGATGTCTATTAAACGGTATAATAATTTTCTTTTTATTATAACCATCGTTAATTAATACTGGATAAATAATTATACTAGATGTACTTTTATACAATAGTAATTTGCGCAGGTTTGCTTTTTATTACTTTCCAACAAACTGTTAATTACAAGGTGACAATAAAACAATTATGTATTGTATTAACTAATTATACTTGGGAGTGCATTATAAAAGCATCCACGAGTCAGATTCTTATTGGTCTTGGCACCCTGGACTCCTCAGCGACAATACCAACCGGGGACTTGAAACGAACGAAATTTTGAGTACTTAAAGTTTCAAGTCCCTGCTACTAACTAACTAACTGGGCTTATATGGCACTATCAACGGATGAAACACTTAAATAAGATCATTTACATTCAACTTTTTTTAATAAAACTTTTATAAGTTACTAAGCAAATCTGGGCCAATATAAAACTGATCTTGATCAGAACCGATCAGTTGTAAAAGACACTCTTAAATAGAATTCGTTTTCTTTGAAAGAGTGTTCTTTCGAAATGATCTCATGTGTGGTAAAAGTCTGATGAAGACTTACCAACATTCAAAAAAATCCACTCAAATCGGATCTCTCATCGCGGACATACGAGTGTGTGTATGAGTCGAATACAAAACATAATTTTGTGAACTCGGTTAAAAAGTTATTTTAATATATATCTTCTTTTAATTAAAAATACATTGGTATACCTAGATGAATATCTACTAAACTTTATCATAATTAATCAGAATCTAGGACTAACTTTACCTGAAATCGTATACAGCTCCGTAAATCCGCTTCATGCAGCGAAGAAGACGCGATAGATTGTCTTTTCTGCATATCGATCCGCCTTTCGGTATGTGGTTCATGAACTGAAATTGAAAATGCTATCTCAAAACTTAAATATAGAACTTTGATAGGATGACGTCATATCTCGTGTAGGTAAACTAGTTTTTTGTTTTTACATTCAGGCAACGTTTATGCAGCCAGACACAATGCATCTTATCTTTGATATTAATCGACGTAGGTACATCGTACAGTCCTAAAGTAGAAAATCGTAATTCCTATCTCGTTTCGGACCTTATATAGCTAAGTATTTAATATTTCTTATGATTAAACTGTATTTGGAAGAACATCTTATAAACAGATTGCAAATAATTATGTAGATACTAATGTTGATTTTAGTCTCACTATACTGTGAAGTTAAATGCCAAAAACAGCGGACTTTGCCGCAGGAAAGGTATATGTTCATGCAGACGAAGTTGCAAGCGCAAATTACTTACTAGGTTCAACATAAATTATTGTACAAGTCTTACTATAGTCATACATTATATTACCATTAAATCAACAGCTTAAGCACTGATAGCCGAGTGGTAGGACCGCAGGACTGCCAAGTCAAAGGTCGCAAGTGCCAACCCCGCACGCACCAATGTCTTTTCGAATTCATGTGCGTATTATAAATTAGTTATCAGTTGCTCAAAACGGTGAGGGAAAACATCGTGAGTTTCCTCACACCTGAGAGATTTTTCAACGGTGTGTAAAGCCATGTCAGAGGCCTACATACAGGTTGTTCATCAACTATACGATAAGAAGAACAGCGTAAGTACCTACAAATTAAATCAATATTGATTTATTGTACGTACAACATATGCAGTATACGCGCATGTGTAACACG
Organism: Abrostola tripartita; assembly: GCA_905340225.1. NCBI lineage: Eukaryota > Metazoa > Arthropoda > Insecta > Lepidoptera > Noctuidae > Abrostola > Abrostola tripartita. The sequence goes on along the minus strand of HG996492.1, from coordinate 4,584,610 downwards.
TTTAATTAAAAGTGTGTCATTTGTCATAGTGTACTTATAATCATATAATTATATCGAAGTACCTAAATATTAACATGATATCTAATTGAGACTAATAGTTCATGACCAGATCCTACAGTTGTGAAGTAAGTATGGTAGGTTTACTCCCAAACTTTACGTTTAACCTACAGGCCTACATGGGTCCGATATTCTTATCTGACCCCATAAACTTTAAGGAACTCAAAACATTATATTATTTATAATAATACGGAATAGAAGGCGGAAGAAGGAATCAGGAAAACAGCATGTTATTAAACATTACATGAACTGAGAGATTTTGTCTTAGTGGTCTTGTTGCTCCGGCCGCGGCCGTGCCCCACAAACAGGAACATTAGCATTACATACCACCTCGACGTACGAAAATAACCCTCCTTCTGGCATAGTCGGGTAATGACACAATACTAATCTTAAAGTCCATCTTAATCAGCCTACATAAAAAGAGCCTAAAGTGTATGCAAAACAACGTATCAGGTATATGTCATACAATACGAAGGCATAAGTAGTATATTTCAAAATTGAAAATGGTATTAAAAAGCCAAAAATTTATTTATTAAGAAGAAAATGAGCGAGTTTGATCACGTGGCCTATTTTAACCCGGTAGTCTTCCTGAAGACCCCCCCAATCCCAAAACGTATGCTGTACACAAGAATACCTATTCTATCATAAGATCAAAGCACAGAGTATCTAACCTGCCAGTCTCCTAAGGTCTTGTAGCTCGCAGCAGGGAAGGCGCTCGTCTTCCACCACAGATTCCACCGCTCCTCCAACCCTGTGTGGTAGCCCTGGTACACGCGCCAACCCCTCTCTGCACACACCTGAGACGTCTTGCAAGGTTAGAACACTGCTCTGTAGTGAAGAAGTAATTGGTTGGATTACTAGGCTATGGGATCTAGCCAGGGTGGTTTGTACCGGATAAGGGAAATTATAAGTAAATAGAAGTTTAACGCGCTCCGAAATTAACACAATAAAACTAGGCTAATTAGCTCACCTGAACTCGGCTTATCTCTTTAGTACATTACTACTAACAGTAACTCGCTACTTCGTCCGCGTTTTTCTACTTTTCCCATAACCCTAAATATTCTCAAAATATTTTTTTGAGAATATTTAGATAATATAATATAAGTCGGCTATACAATCTAAATTTTAGTGCCTTTTCACCAATGCATGGCAGCCAGGTGGACCGCCCAGGTGCCCCAGATAGGAATACTGAACCTCCACTCGGGGAAGTACTTCACTTGCACCCTAAAAAATAATCCTTCTCGATATTCCTTACTAATATTTTAAATGCTAAAGTACGTTTGTTTGTCTGTTAGCTTTTCACGCCTATACCACTAAACTGATCATGATGAAATTTTGTATATACGTTGCCAGGAGTAGGTTCCTTACCTACATATAGAAAGAGAGAGGGTACCTTTCATCCAGATAAAAAAAACCCGAGGTAATAATTCTACATTTAAACTACTTAAAAGCTGCTGCTCGTAAAAAAAAACATCGTGTGCACATAGCTTTTCACAAGTGTCATTGCTTCGTGCGGCGAATATATATATCTAAGGCACTGTTGTAAACTTGATAGTGCGATGAGTTGGTTTAGGCATATTTTTTGGAAGAAGCAAACTCTAGATAACGAACGTAGCGCATGGTTTTGTCCACCAGCCGTGAATGACAGTTACAATACACACGTATTAAAACCGCAGTGTCTGGGTAGCCACTATAAAGCAGGTTTATAAATATTTTCTTATCTAAACTCAAACTACGTTAAGCTTCTACCTATCTCAGACTATGGATTATACACGGACGATTTATCCAAGCGACTCTTAATTATACCTTTCGAAATCAAAATAACTATATTTTTAGTCGTACAATTCTTGTGCCAATTACAGCATTCATATTTTTAACTACCCAAGAATACATCATAAAAATAAATAGTATAATAATTATTCTCTTCGTAAGATACTACCTTAATTTTTATTCAACATTTATAGAATATTCTAAAAAGCTTAGGTATAAATTTGCACCGTGAGCATCTATTGCATAACGTTAGTAATTAAAATTAATTTATATAATACGCCAAAGTGACGTCAGTATTAATATTATATACAATTATACATTAACAGAACTTATATAGGTAATAAAATACCAGATACCAGTTTACGGATATAACTACAAGTAATCCTCTCAATGAAGTAATTCTATATAATTATACCTCTAGCTCTATTATGTTAGTCTAGAACGGTATTCGTAACATATAAGGGTATTACGTCAACATTGATTAACAAATCAGTGATAAAGTCACACAACAATTTATACAACAAAAGGATAACCAATAAAAATGCTCCTTGAGTCTAAAGTGTTAATTATATTTAATAGCCCTTATAAAATTGAAACGCAGGTCGTATGTAATTTCTACATGCGTAAATAAAAGCTATGTGAGTGAGCGAACGTGGTAACTAAACTGTTTGTATGTACCTTAACCAGCAAGCCGGGTCCTGATCCGTTATCGTTGAGTCTGAATATAAAAGGCTCGTCATCATCGAAGCTGCCGTCCATCCTTCAGGATAGCCCTACAAACATGCCTTGTTACTATTCAAAAATGGACACAATCTAATCGGGCACATTTCCAACTGTACTCATATCAAACGAAATACATCTTCGCTTTCAATGGAATATACTTGTGTATGTGAACGCGTGAATCGCATGTCAGCTTATCATTGCAATCGTAATACTTGTCGAGTCGTCATATCGTTCGAAACACGTTTGCGTTAGTTTGGTTGGCGTAACGTGCGACGCGGGTCGACTGGCGTACTCCGCCGCCCACCCGACACTGTCTCGAAGTTTGTTACGTTGCAAGGTGATGCCCACAGCCCACAGCCCACGGCCCAACCCCCAGTGATTTATAACTCCCCGTTCGTGACACGAGCCTCCTGTAAAAAGCAACGTAACAACGATAATGCATTTTGTTAGTCTAATGACGCGTCGCTTTTTATATTTAACCGAACAAGTTCGGCAAAGTTGAATAACATTTTTGATGAATGCGACTCGGTGGTAATATTTTATTACAATGACAGAATTTGATTTTATTCTATCATTCGTAACGGAGCTTCGGTAGTGTAGGATTTTAGAGAGCAGCATTTGTATCTATTAATGCAAAGTAAATCAATAACAATATTACAATACCTACATTTTTAACCCTAAGTTACGATACAAAGAGAATAAACAAACACGCAACAACGGCGTACTTTTTCTATTACTCCCGTAATTACAATTTTAAATTGAAATCCCTTCTGCTTCCTGTAACCTGGAACGGTAACAGTTTGCGTGATACACGGTGTACCAATAGATATAAAATGCTTGGAGAAAGTACCGCCCGACGTCAGTTGTCATTCAAAGCAGCTGACATAAAAATAAAATATTTCATTAGTTACGTTACTAAGACTTCGTTGCGTGTTTCACTGCCTGTCCAATAAAATACATACAATAAATCAAGAAATAATTACCTTAATTAGTGATGTTATTGTTGATACAATTAGATAATTGCTCTATAAACCTTCAAGTCAATAATTTCAATCTTATAAAACATGTGTGTGTAAAATGTATTAATAGAATAGGTAACAAAAAAATGAATATCATACGTATTTCTGAGTCTTATTCTATGTATAGTCTTAATCATAGTTTTTGCTGTAATTGTTGCACTTTATCTCCACGCTCCAAGCTGGAAACAAAAAAGGTAATAAATAGCTTCTTTACACATAATGGAAGGAGACGCCGCTAAGTGCCATGTAATGCAGCGTCCCGCTTGCTCAAGGGAAAAAACAAGCACTAATAGCCAAGTGGCATGACCGTTGGACTGCTAAGTCAAAGGTCGCAAGATCAAACCCCGGCACGCACCAATGTCTTTTCTAATTCATGTGCGTATTATAAATTAGTTATCAGTTGCTAAAAACTTTCAACGGTGTGTAAAGCCATGTCACAGGCCTACAGGCGGTTTTAACTCTGACACCAGGTTGTTCATCAACCATACGATAAGAAGAAGGGAAAATGCCCTGCAATGCTAGTTTATTGTAACCCCGCTGATGAACATAGTTTCTCAACAACACGCTTTGTACAAACTTTCTTTAAAAAATATACTTCGATATACATAGATAGAGGTTCTATAGAAAAACAGGAAGTTCAAACAAACCCAAATATATTTCAAATGGCAACCGGTCATACACGCTTCTGTACTGTATGGTATTCACAACAAATTCAGCCACTCTTCTCTGTAATTAATATTACCCCGATAGCCTGAAAGTAACAAAAGAAATACATGTCAAAGTAATTCTTTTTTTTTAAACGTTGTCCCACGCGCCATGCTCGGAATTTATCGTGTATTGTGGGTGCGTTTCATAAACATGAATTGTCACAAACACCTAGACTGTGGACTCTGAAACATCTGTGGATTACACAAATTCTTGTCCCGTGCTTGAATAACTTGCCGAACCCTTAGCGCAGCAGTCCCATATCTTACCCACTGCGCCAATCAGGTCATCAAGATTAAGAAGTGTTCTGTAAGTTCTGTAGATTCTGGAGACAGTCATGACAACCATTGGTTGTCGTAACTGTCTGCAACATGCAACATGTGCAGTGCACGTGTGACGTATGTTATTTTGTAAGTACAGAAACTATTTGAAATCTGTGATCTCTGCTATTTATAACTTTATTTTGCAATTATCTTCGAAAACAACGCTATTTTTCAATCGTAACATCACATCGAAGGGTACGCAGAGGAGCTTACTTTAGGTTTAGGTCATATTAAACCAACATTTTAAGGACACATTGCCCAAACAGGGAATCAAACCCAGGAACCAATCTCAGCAGTACCTAGCGCTTTCCGACCACAAACAATAATAATAACATCAAGACATTTTTCTGATCATGTTATACCTAGATACAATGTAAGTTTTATGTCTACCATGACCTACTACGCATACTTTATTGTAGCCATGTCGACATAACTGGGTGTAGCTGCAACAATTAAGTATGATCGCTGTATCGGCGCCCGCGCATTATGTAATAATGACGGTAAGTTAAGGGTTAAAGGCTATAACGATTGTTATAAGCCACGTGGTCGCGTAAGTAGTATAAACCGTGGATTATTTGCAGGCATACAAGCAGTTGTTGAACAATTTAGGTGTGATTACCATATCCAACAAGGTTCTTGTATTTTTTTAACATTTTACCTCCGGTCTCAGAGTCCTTAAAGATTACTTAAGCTGAGACTAAGTAAAGGTTTCACAAAGAATATCCTTTACTTAGTAATAGTTTAAGTAATCATTAAATGTCTCTGAATTTGGCGGTAAGAGAATTTAAATGCGTTTTTACCTTTTTAGTACTTGTTTTATAACTTAGTTAATATGACCTAGGGGCTCGTAGCTACATAGCTACCTCGCAGATCAGTTGATCGTTGATCTTGTTAAGCCGTGCTTACTGCGGTCAGTCTTGCGATGGGAGACCGTTTTTACATGTCGAGACCCCACCGTGCTTCCGATGGAACCTTAAGCCGGTGGCCCTGCGCCTGATTTCTCTCCGGTCGTGTCGGTCTACCGTCCCATCGGACTATGAAAGTGGGAAGAGGGAATAGGGAGTGCACCTGTGTCTGCGCGCACACTTGTGCACTATAATATCTCCTACGTAGTTGGCTAGTCTCGGCTGAGAAAGGCCGCGCCGTGACCGAAATTTGGTCAGGAGTACAATATAATATGACCTAAATCAATCAGCCCCCTATAAAAGTGGTAAAACGCTGGACGAATAGAATGATAAATGTGAAACCAAAATTTGCCATCTTAGTCTTTTAAAATCTCAGTCTCTTACATGGGAAATAACTATTTATGGCAATATGACAACCTTTCTATATGTGTAATTGTGTAAAATATAATTCAAGTCGGTATGAATTAAGGTTATCAAAGAAAACTGGATACCTTATATAAAAAAGTTTGTTAAAAACCGACGGCAAAGATATAAAAATATTGCTTTAGCCAAATAAATATTGGTGCTGAGTTATCTGTCTGGTTCTATAATATCGGTATCCATTATTTTGGGCTATTAGTCTGGAACTCTTTGACAGTGCTAGGAAACATTTTGTGCAAAACAATCGCTTCCAGTCTCGACACGCGCGACTGCAGACAGTAATTCATTAGGTTTGATGTCATATTGTACAAAGTATTAGGGGTAAAGAAATCCATAGGAGCAGCCCCTTGTTTGAATAAGTAACTTATTGTTTAGGTAATTGCCAAGCTTGACTATTAAATAATAAAAAATAAATAAAATAGGAATCAGTAATGTAATACCTAGGTACTTAGTCGAGTCTACACGTTACCAAAGGGCTGGTGCATTTTTCATTGCTATTCAACGTGGCAATGCTGCCAGTCGTATGCTTGTAAATGTTCATAATTGTGTATAGTATTGATTTTAATTTCCGTTAGATTTAAGTAGTAAACAATTGTAACATATGTAACTTGTAAATAAATGAATTTATTTATTTATTTATCTTATTTTTGTCAAATAGATTTGGCTGGAATAATGGACCTACAGAAGTGTACGTCTCGCGCACCCTGGACCGCCTACCATCCTTGTTGACTGACCAATCTCTACACCACGGCATGACCTCTTTCCATGTGACATTGGCTCATGCCGATACTTATTTATTTATTTCAAGGTTCTTCACAGCTTACAATAATAAAGTTTGTACTTAAAAATATACAATACACATTAGAAAATATCATAATATCAACGAGAGCAGAATGTGTATTTATCTTGAACGAATAAAGTAGGTGATTAGCAACAATTTTATATACTTTAATTGTGTGTGCGTGCGTGTGTGAGTGTGTGTGATACGGCGAAGAAGAGGTATTAACATTTTTTGTAATATCTTCGGCACATTTGGTTAGTCACAGGGACAGATGAGTTTGACAGACATTCGGTATGTACATTATTGTTGATGGAGTTCGTTTGTGTCATTCAGATCCCCAAAAGTCTAGCCTTGTAATAACTCTTATTGAGTTGGCTCCACGACACAAAGCCAAAAAAACTTTACGTAAATTTGCTTATAAATTGAATCTAATGGCTTTGAATACTATATAAAATGCAATTATTTCTTGAGCAATGAATTTTGTCATTAAAATAAATGGTTGCGAAAGTTCGAAGGTCGGGTAAAAATGTTCAAGCACAGTGGTATACCAACGTAAAGGGGAGTCTACAACCATAGTTCTACTAAACGTGTATCGAGCAAATTTAAGGAAATCTTTTAGCAGGAGAATTTTAAAGACAATCATCTGTTCCACACTCCGTAACCAGAATTTGTGCATTGGTGCTCAAATTCTGGTTACGGAGTGTTAGAACTGATTAAAGATGCAATTCTATAAGCAATATTGAAAACAATTACAGTTAACCAGGTTCGACGAACGCCTAAATAAGTGCGAATATAGTGAGGTATTTATTACACACATGTGTGCTAAGAAACCTGCTTATGCCTAGATATTAAGGACAATTAAAACCAAATCCTTTTTTCATCTAAGTATACAGACTTGCTTCTCTCAAATCTATTTAATTTTCCTAATATAATATGGCTGCCATCTTGAGATTCGCCAATTCAATTTCGATAAAAACTAACCTACATATTGCAAGTTATCAAATATGCAATAATAAATATTAACAGGTAGGTACAGTATGAAAACGGCTTTTTGTCTTTAAAACTAACGAACCACATAATTTAGCGTGGAAATAGCTGCCGTAATAGATGCTAGGGACGCACGATTATCGGGAAAGTGCAAGGTCGGATTAGGAATTGTATTCAACGGTAGGTAATTGTTCAACTTATTGTTCAGCTACGACGCAAATGAGATTTATATAGCTTACCTTACATAAATTTGTAGTCACGTATATATGTCTGTTATATCAAGTCTTATATAACTAGATTACTTATTCTATTTGCAAAAGTAAACCACGTTTTTGCCAACGTGTTTACTAAACTGACTTTGCAGATAACGAATATAGATAATGTCAGGTATTTTTAATAAGTCCATAATCACAAAAAGTTCTATCGTACAAAGTTCTCATGTAAAAAAATGTTGATCCAATTTCCAGTTTCCACATCAAACAGTGCCCATTTCTACTGCTTTTATGGTTTATTAAAATACAAGAAATTAAAGTAGTAGTATTAAGGCTCGAAAGCTTTATTTAGAAACTTTATTTATTATTTATAAAATATGTGAGTGGATATCTATACGTCTATACCTAAAGTAAAGTATAAAAAAACAACCAAATTTATTATAAATATTTATTCCTCCTTCACATTCCTACAGATAAAAAATATCAAGAAGGTCCTTTTCCTACGCTAGTTGTAATTAGGTCATTTTGTTGACAGGAACATGGTCTCTTTCAGGTCCCTTCTTTCCAAAGCTATTTGATAACCATCCACGGCTTTCATCATGATATCGATCTTAACCTTGATGTGAGGCGTGGGGCCATGTTCTATGTCTTCTACTACTCTATAGTAACGCAGTATAGAGGACAACGCTGTTTTGATTGACATCAGCGCGTATCGGTATCCTGGAAAAGGAAACATGATTCAGTTACGAGAGTATGTAGGCAACCTGATGAAGAAGAAATATGAATCCAGATGCAAACTCGATCAATCAGAAAAGGTCAGTTTTGTCCGAGAAAGTTTGACAGAACTTTAAAAGTGTCTTATTAATGCCCTATTTTTTATAAAGCACAAATAGTTTTTTAATAATAATAATAAATCGTTTTATTGTTTTAATTGCGGTGCAAAAGTTGGATAAAAAAAACTTAAAGTCTAAGTTCAGCACAATTTACCTTAAAAGGCATACAATAAGAACAGAATGGCCATTTACAGTGTTGTTAAAAACGATACATTTAACATTATTAGTAGGTATACGCATTTATCCCGTATACCTGTTTTATTTCCATTTAGACAGATATACATGATCTACTTCTACTATGAGCTATCTATTCTAAGAGCTACCACGGCAGAAGTCCATTATCACTAGTAACAACCCACATTTGGCCCTCATTTCGGTAATCAAAGGTTTGTCACAAGGAAATACTTGGTACTTAATTGTAGTTTTTGTGGAGTAAAGTTTACACAATTACAGAATGTAATTATAAATAATAAAACAAATCATATGAAAAGGCGCACCTGCGAACCTGTACAACCACAGAAAAACAAGTCTGACAAGTCAATTTCAGCTAATTTTTTTTTAATATAATTAAGAGTCTATAAAATCCAGACTACGCGACGTTTTGTTTGATCTCAAAGTGCGGTTTTGAAATACTTACCGACGCAATTTCTAGGTCCATTACTGAACGGCATGTAACTGCAAGCGTGAGCCAGTTTAAATCGTTCGGGAAGAAACCTGTCGGGGTCAAACTTCTCTGCGTCTGGACCCCAGTATTTGGGGTCGCGGTGAACGCCCCATATTGAGCACACGACGCCCGAACCAGCGGGCAAAACACGGCCAGATGCTGAAGGAGATTAAAATTATGAGAAAGACTTATCTTGGTAGCAATCACGTGACCACAATGGTACCTCATGGATCTGTCCTTGAAAATATGTTGATTTCATAAATTGGGTATAACAATATGCTGTTTAATATTTTCTCATGAATACCAGACAACTATTTTAAAAGTATTTTGATTTAGTCAGAGAACTTCTACTTACGTAATTTAGTATCTTCCAAGACTTTTCTAATGATGAGCGGCACAGGGGGGAACAATCTCATACTCTCCTTGACTACTCTCTCCAAATACTTCAACTCAATTAAATCTTCTTTAACGAGACTGCGGTCTGAATCACCAAAAACTTCACGTAATCTGTAAAGAGAGACCATTTTTCAGTCTTTAAATATTTTTTAATTAGTCTCTTTCAGCTCACTCCAAGAAGAGTGCTAATCCGGACTTTTTGCCAGACCTAACAAAAGGTCTTCAGCCAGGGACTTACAGAGCCAACCTCGGCTAAGATAGACCTTAATTTTGAGCGACTTTCCCCTGTACCTGTTTGAATAATATAAATATGACATCAATATCACTTACTCCTGGTATACTTTCTCCTGGACATCAGGGTATTTGGCCAAAAGTTGCAGTGTATAACCCATGGCCACAGCAGATGTGTCCGTTCCACCTGTAGTCAGGGTCAACATTTCCTCCCTTAATTCCAAATTGGTTAAACCGCTCTCTCCACCTGACAAATCTATCATTAGATCTAAGAAAGTTTTTGTCCTCGATCCTAAATCTGCAATTAAATTCATAGAATCAGATTTAATTCTTGGTAAGCTTTACTTTAACCACATACCTAGTATATTTTTATGAAGCATATTGAATAATGTTGCAGTGACTGGTGACCTTTTCATTCGTTTATTAAATTATATAACTTCTAAAAGACCAAAAAAATAGCTCACTTAATCCGTGATCAACCTTTGTTTTTGATTCTTTCTCAAGCTCTAATTCATCTCTCTTCTTTTTAATTACCTGCAAATAGTGAGATTTTTGTTTTATTGTCTGATGTGTGATGCTAATCATTTAAATTAATAAAGGTAATATAAGATGTGACTTAAACCTAGAATAGGTGTATAAAATAATAACTTACCTCATCAGTAAAATCATGCAATGTTGCAATACATTTCTGATGTGTTTTGTATTGTGGGAAGAACCGGTACATCCAGTCGGGTTGTAGCCACAGAATGAATATTCTCTCACACACCAGGTTCAATAAACGATTCATCGCGTTGAGGAATGGTGTATCTTTGTTCCCTTGGGCGTTTATCTTTACTCCCATTGTTGTTTCTGCCAATTTATTAAAGATAAGTGTTTTTTGGTTACTGAGAGATCAATATCGAGTAAAAGGGAGTAAAGAGATTTCGGACCGGTTTATAAATACTTGCCGCTATCTTAGATATACTCAATAATCCAAGAACTACATCCAAAGTTGGGATTAAGTATTTTATTGACCAAATATGATCAAAGTCGAAAAAAATATTAAAAACTGATATGCTGGCGGAGATTTAACCCTATATCTTAAGGAATCAAAGCTCGATCGACTTTTGGGGTCTCAAATAAAATTAAAATAATAGGCACCTAGTTACTGAACTTACCACATACTGAGTCCAGGGTGTAAGAGCTGAGCATGGGCCAGATACTGAACTTTCCTTTGCCGCTGAACTTCATTAGGTGGTTCACCAATTTATCACTCTGTTCCGCGAAGACATGGACAAAGTTCTCTAGTAACTTGGGACTGAAAACTGGAACTAGTATTTTGCGACGACGTCTCCAGATTGATACTGTTTAGAAAATTATTATATGTATATATAATTATATGTAATTTATAAATTTAAATGACATTATTCGTCGAGCTCTTGTCACCGCCGGCGTACCAGCTATATTAGAACCAAATGGCTTCGTGCGTGACGATGGGAAGAGACCAGACGGTATGTCTTTGATGCCTTGGAAATTGGGTAGTCCTTTGGTGTGGGACGCAACGTGTGTCGACACCCTTGCGCCATCTCATGTTTCCAGTACATCGGTTTGCTCTGGCGCTGCAGTTGCAGCTGCGGAGACTGTCAAGCGGCGGAAGTATAATAACTTAATTGGTAATTATATTTTTGAGCCGTTTGGGGTCGAAACACTCGGGTCATGGGGTCCAAGTGCGCGTCTCTTATTTAGAGACTTATCTAAACGGTTGGTCGACTCTTCACGTGACCAAAGGGCTGGTTTGTTTTTCGGCCAAAGAATTAGCATTGCCATTCAACGTGGCAATACCGCCAGCCTTTTGGGAACCCTGCCAGTCGACAGTGATGAGGAGGAATATTTTGATGCATAATTTTTTGATGTTTTTTGTTTGTATATATTTTTAGTTTTAATAATATAATAGGTAGTATAAAAACAATCGTGTGTATATAATTTATAAATTCCAAAATTTACAACCGTATATTGTTGCGACAATTTCCTTCAATGAATTTAATTATTTCTTAAACAGAATTGTTATATCCAGAATGAGAAAGAAATTACGCATCTAGTAAGACGTTTTGCAGCCAAAAAAATTAATCCGCTATCAGTTAATCCTTCACCCTGAAGTCGAACTACAATTCAAAATCATTACTCTGACGAAATCAGACGCACTGTAGATTGGTTTATAAGGAAACCTTATAGTCTTATAAAGTTTTTTAGCCAATATAAATGTTAATTTACAGTACAGATCCATAGCCGTTACACAAAGCAGTCAGTTTGGCAGCGAGATTGCTTTGACGTTTTTTCAATTCCTTGTGCAGACTACACATTTTTTGAGTAAATAAATATTCAGGTTTTAATTGACATTTTACCTATCATGATCATTTGGCTAGCAGTCATAAGAACTGCCTAACGTAACAAGGGCATACAAACATAAGGAAACTAGATAAATAGTTAAGATGAATTTCCATTATACTTCTGTTATCCTAGTACTCATGACATGAGCTGTCAATAATTGAGGACGGAGTTCACTCATCAAAGATCAATAAAAAATGTAATTAAAACACGACTGCTGTTTCAAATATCGAACGAGTCGGGGTACCTCTTAGATAAGACATCGGTCCACAGAACGGTCTTCGACTGCGATGGAACTTGTTTTTTACTTTTTAGTTCGATTTTTGACACAGCAGTCGTGTTTGTTAACTTTTTAATTATATTTTATATTTATATCTTTTTTATATATTCTATGTTACTCGCAATGTCGCAAGAATTCTAAAGACACTCCATACATCAAAATCGGTTTTGGTGTTCAGAAGTTATGGTGGAATAAAGAAAAGCAAAATATAGGTACATGCACCCTGAAAACATTACACTCCTTTTTTTGGGCAGTCGTGTAAAAATCGGTCCAGCCGTTCTTAAGTTGTCGTACATACATTTAAAGTAGGTACCTATATTAATTATAAAACGTTTTTGTTGATGACTGTACAAAAATACGTCAGATTTTCACGATCAAGCGTGTTGAAGACAAAAAAATAAACAAAATCGGAAGGCGCCTAGCGCGAGTTTCACGCTCGCCAGTTGATGAATAAGCCGACATTTTTATTTGGACGTAACATGACGACTTAAATATAGACCTATTTACATTCTATTATTATTACATACATATGACAATCGAAAATTTGGACATGCTCGAAAAGATCGTAAGAAGAAAAAGAAAAGAAAGAACAAAGAAGCTTTTAGAGTAATAAGTATGTGCGTAATATGTGTAAATATAATAATCTAAATAGTACATACACAATGAAGTATGTTCAAGTTAATGTTTTCATACCTGGTGCAAATACTGCGCCGTTTCCTAAGACTTTCTTCATGAACCTGTGAAGATCGTCCTTTTCCATACAAGTCTTCAATACAATCTCCAGGTCAGCAGGGTGTACCAAGACTGTAAGAAAACATTACTGCTAAATACCTTATTCCTAGGAATATTAAATAATATTTCCTTTATTTAAATTATTTTTCTTATAAATTACATTTTTAAATATCTATATAAAAATACAATATTTAAAAATATAAAAAATAGGGCCCAACCAGCAGCGGGAACAGGGTCCAAGCTACCGGTAGTTAGTGCTCCAGAGAGAGGAACATCCTCACAATGCGTGCCGTGTCGAGGAGTACCGCTTTCTGCATCAAGCCCTGGACCCAACCGCCTAACGTGAGCCTCTTCAGGTGTTGGTCGAGACTCTTGGCCATGGGACCAGTGGCCGAAACGACTATCGGTACAATGATTGCTGAGTCCACCTCCCACATGTCGACAACCTCGTGCGCTAGATCAAGATATTTAATTCAATAATTATTAATTATAAGTGATATTTTAAATAAAGGAAATAATACTAATATTTCAATAATTATTTGGGTACTTTTATCTGGGCGCCATATAGGGTAATTCCGGGGTAGATGTAAGGGAGAGATGGCCAATCGAAAAAAAACATAGAATCGTTCACTAGATATCGATAGTAACAATTTAAAGTATAACCAATATTTTACCGAAAAAAAAATTAAAAGTAAGTAATAATCACGTTTATTGTTTTGTGTAGTGTAGATATTTTTTTGATAGTTCATGTTTTACATGACTATGATGTGATTTTCTTAAAATAATGGTGATTTTTGTATTTGTTGAGAAGCATACTATTGTCGCTTTGTTCTAACCTTATAATGACTAGTGTTGTGTTTTAATTTGTTTTCTTTTCAGACATGGTCATCTCTTCCGGAAGAAAAGAGCGATGGCCAGTTGTAGTCGGTATGTGATGGCCATATGACCTTCCATATAAAAAAGGACACGTTCAAAAAAAACTGGGTTAACAAAATAAAAGCCATACGAAGACTGTCTGATAGTAGTGACGACGGGCCATTATGTTGATAAAGGATGGGTACACGAAAATTGCACTGAATTTGAAAATAAGTGCTCCAAATGTGGTCAAGAGAAGAAAAGGCTGATTAAGAATAGACATTAAGACCAAAAACTATGTTCAATGCAGTTTAAAGTTATGACCATCTTCATACTTGTATACTATGGCTATCACACCCGGAAACCTCGGGAGAGATGGCCAATTGTATTTTATTTAATGATTTTTTCAAGTAATCTCTTTGGAATTTGGTACTTCTGGGTCTATCTCAAAGTTGATTGTTCAAAGTTTCATTAAAAATAAAGGTTTCTATCGTAATGTGCAAGGTTTTTGTTTAACAACGCTTAAAAAAAACTATGGCCAATTACCCCGGACTTACCCTGTGGGGCGATGGATCGCAGCGATGCCGACAGATCGCAAGTGTATGTCAACAAGCAATTCATCAATAAACGGATGACATATTTCTATATATTATACAATGATATTGGGTGGAGACCTTAGTTGTCTAACAGTCCTTGTGTAGGTACACAAAATGTTGATGAACATGAACACGTTATGTAATGCAACTTATTTTAGATCGCCTCGTTATGAACTTAGTCATAAATACATACTATAATCAACATAAATATTAGGTACTTACAAAAATAAAGTAGGGGTCCCAACCAACATTTAATTATACCATCATTCTCTATACTCTCGTAGCTAAAATTCTGCAGTTGGCTCATAATTGCTGAAATAAAATGTAAGTATTAATATAGAGATGGACCATTACCTTTCACCCTTAAGGATGAAAGGTAGTACACAGTATTTATAGTACTTAAGTACTATCGGTGCTTTTTAGACATAATACTCAATGGGTACCTCTCTATCTTTAAATCTTAATAATATATGTCTTGTGCGGGGATCGACCCGGAACACGTTCGTGTGCGGACGGCTGCGATCGTTCGGTGTCGCGCTGTTGGGTGGGACAGCCTGACCGCCCACTCAAGAACGAGAATCCACGGAGCTCCTTAATGCACGCCGCTTCGCCGGATACCGTGCGGTAGCCGTGTATGACCCGGATAGCCATCCCGCGCTGCGGACGCCGTAAGAACGCGGCGTCAGACACTCCGCCCAGACCGGTGTCCCGTTAAACGCCATCAATCGGGCTACACCCATGTACAGACGTCGGACACTCAGTTTCGGCCCTCCCAAATTCGGCAGCCACTCTGGGCCCCAATCACTCGAAGTAATAATAATAATAATAAATTTAATAATAATAAATTTATTACATTGTTTACAAGGACTAGAGTAAATGGATACAACAGCACAGAAGTGTAATACAAAAATCTAGTAAGCGGGTTAAGCTCTGTACTCCTATATAGGCTACTGAGTAACCTGTGTTTAGGAGAAACAGGTTCGATCCCGGTTTTACAAGTGTACAAAGCGCGCGACGTGATACATTAAGTACTTAGGTATATTATCCTAGTAACAATGATAAGACATGCAGACAAATAAAAGTAAATAAAAGTAATACAGATAGGTAAAAATTTAGAGAAGTGTAGTGCGTAACTTGTTGAAAGAGTTGTGTGTTAAATGTGTATGTGTGTTTAGTGTGTGTGTGTGCGTTTGATGTGTTTGTGCGTGTGTGTGTGGTTAATGTATGATGCGTGTGTTTGTGTTAATGGTATGAATGTCGCCTGGGGGGAATGGGGGTTGAAGGTCCACCTGCCGTCGAGCACCAGCCCGAGGTGCCGCATGGTGGAACTTATGTGAACTGAAACCCCCCGACCCAGGGACCCAGCAGGTGGCGCTTTCCGGGGCCCATGAAAAAAGAGGGCCTCGGATTTAGGTAGCGCCACCTCTAGGCCAAGGGCGCGAATGCGCACGACAACGTGAGCCACTCCGGCCGTGGCGAGCAGAGACGCATCTCGGTGTGTTCTGTCCCGGGCCAGCTCTAGTGTGTCGTCAGCGTAGCACACCTAGCTGACACCCGGGAGACTGGCACCTCGCAGGACCCAGTCGTATCCGATATTCCACAGTGGAAGTCCGAGGACCGGCTCGGTGACCAGCCCGCCACGACCTTCGTAAGCATCCACCCTGTTGCCCAGATAGGCCCCGACTACTCGATGTAGGTACTCCGGCATTCCGTGAAATCGGAGCACCTCGGTGATGACACTCCACGGCAGAGTGTTAAAGGCGTTGGCAATGTCAAGAGACACAGCCAACAACACCTCGTCAGCCGACACTGCCTTGTCCGAGAGGGTCTTGACACACAGGATCGCGTCGATGGTGGATCGACCTCCTCGGAAAATACGTACCTACACCTATTTAAACAAACTACTTACACAAAAATCTTAACGACTACTCTTTTGAAAAATATGAATAGAGATGTAAATCTATTTAAGTATAAATAAATTATGCACGTATGCATTTTTTTTTTTAAAGAAAACGTCGCCCCACACTAGAAATTTCTCCTGTATCGGGTGCGTTTCACAAACATGAAATATCACATACACAAACACCCAGACTCGGGTTAATCAAATGTGGATCGCACAAATTTTTGCCCCGTGCGGGAATTGAACCCGCAACCCTTAGTGCAGCAGTCTAATCGCTTAGCCTGTAGCCACTGCGCCATCCAGGTCGCTAAACTTTGATTTCACAAACTTTTAGAATTTAAAACTATTGTACAACGCTAATAATCATGACTATAATTATATCTGCGCATTGTATTACATTTTAGTGTTACAATCTACTAGAAAACAAATGTTTTTATATTATTTAGATAGGTATGTACTATTTGCCATCTGCACTCACGAGTTTACTTGGGATTCTTTTTTCATATCAGCTATGATATAATTTCTTTGGCTTCGCCGCAGTAAGAAGGCTAAATAATACAAATTACAATCTATTCTCACCTTCAGTATCTCCGCACACGGTATGCGCACACCCCACAATCGGCAGTTCAAGTTTACTCCCTTGTATTTTCGAGGCTAATTTGTACATATTCCTCCTCTTGTACCAAAACGCCACAGTCCACAACACGGACACAAGAAACAACAACCACACAAACATTTTGCCACTTTAACAGAACACCGGCAACAAAAAAAGTATGTGTAGGAGAATAATTCAGAGGATAAGGAGCTTGCAAGATATAAAAATGTGTGGCGTTTTCTGATATAAAGATGTATACATTTCCCCTACAGTCCGGTCAAAATAGCATTCAATTTACTACAATTCCCATAGATTTGAAATTGGTAGAGGTCTTAGGTACACAAGTATAAATAATATCATTATGACCAAAGTCCCCATCGATCCATCATCTGCTGAAAGAAATATTCAAGGTTTTAACCAAGTAAATATTTTTCTCGTAAACAGTACTTATTATCGAAAAAATATGACATAAAATGTTAGTAAAGCAAGTTTTTTTTTCCCCACGAATCCTTTACCTGGTTTAACTGATTCTTTGCAGTGGATCCACACGACACGTGCTCATTACTAAGTAGTATCTAGTAGTGGGCGTTATGTAGCATAAATCGTTGTCCATTGCATTAAAAAATGTATCGAATTAAAAACATATTGAACATATCGAATAAAAATAAAATGTTAAACATGATTGACTTTCTCACATTTTGTCGCGACAAATACGCACGATAACGTATACATGATATCGCTCAAAAACGGATACGTTATTATAAAATTGTCAATAGACACTTGTTTAAAACGGAACCTCTGTGAGTGGTTAAAAATAGATCGTTGTGAAATAAACGGTTTGGAAAACGTTGTCCAAACGCAAACAACATTTAGTTAAGTCACCAAAAAATCACGCTCATTTACCTATTACATTATTATTTATAACACCTTAATACACCATGTTTTATGCAAATAAATTATTTACTTACCTACTAGGGTCTACCAAAATTTAAACTTTAACTTTTACCACTATCGGTCAGAATCTGTCAGTTAGGTCACCTGGACCTAAATGGCTTAGGCTAAAATCGGCCAAAACAAATACATGCATGGTCTACAATTTAAGTCAAACCTATTTTTCGATAACCGTTTATGAGAAAAATGCAAATAGCCGATATTTCAAACTTTGTACTAATTTGAACTTTGTAAAAATAGTGTAGGTACCTAAGACTTCTCCCAATTTTCAGCTCTATGCAAATTAATCACATTTTTCTTTTATTGTTTTGACCGGTCTATTAGCCCGTTTTGGGGATTTAAATTCCGCAGTGTTTTCACTTTTCAATGCGGGATTCCGCGGTATCCCGCTCTCTTACTGTAATTTTATATAATCACTATCATTCGCTAGCGGCTTCGTCCGCGGGAAAAATTTAAACGCGCAATTTTCTAAAAAAGTATCCATTTATATTTTAGGGTTTGAGCTAACTCTTACTAAATCTTTTAAAAGAAGAAAAATTAAAACTCTTTGGATTTTTTTACGAGTGAGTTACGCACTGATTTTGTTATTTATGCAACTGATATTTGGGCAACAATTATTTGATGTCCTAGCAAAAACATAAACATGTTTTGTTCGAAAAAATGTTATATACCTAATTCACAATAATTTTTGTATTGTAAATAACTTATTTAACAGTTTGGAAGATAGATACTGATAGAACACTTAAACAAAGTATTTAATATTCATTTTAAAGATCTTCTGCTACACACCCTATGAGCAGAAATGTCCGTCAATGTATAACAATGATTAATATGCAATATTATATGATGCACAGTTGAAAACAATTTACAATTTAGCAGTTAAGCAAGTTGACGAAAGCATTAATAATGCACTAAGCTGCGAGTATGAGGTATTTATATTGTACTTAATGCAAATAAATGCTACAAAATTATATTTAAATAACTAATTTATCAAAAATCTAATAGATACTTTGTTCTAAAGATATTTTCCCACGAAACCAGTTTAGCTGTATGACTGTGGGTGAGTCGCAATTTACAATAATGTAATTGTATTTTATACATATTATCTGCTAGACTGTAGCACTGATAGTTGAGTGGTATGACCGTTGGACTGCCAAGTCAAAGGTCGCAAGTTCAAACCCTGGCACGCACCAGTGTCTTTTCAAATTCATGTGCGTACTATAAATTACTTATCAGTTGCTAAAAACGGTGAAGAAAAACATCGTCAGAAAACCGGCACACATTTTAAGAGATTTTTCAACTGTGTGTAAATCCATGTCAGAGGCCTACAGGCGGTTTAATCTCTGACACCAGGTTGTTCATCAACCATACGATAAGAAGATGTGCTAAACTTTATGTTAGGACGGTAAAAGCACGAACTGTGGTAATTCATAAGATCTATTTGTAAATCCTAAGTTTTACCAACTCATATTGAAAAAAAGAACTTTTTCGTATTAATTTTTTTAGGGTTTCATATCTCAAAAGAAAAAACGGAACCCTTATAGGATCACTTTGTAGTCCGTCGATCTGTCTGTCAACCCTATTTTCTCAAGAACGCGTGAAAGTATAAAGTTGAAATTAATAATATCAAATACTTTAACGGACAGCAGATAAGAAATATAACTACTTATTCAACGCAATCAAAAGATACGAGCAATAACGCAGATTATTTTTACAATTTTCACACTTCGAACCTATAGGGTATATCCTGTTGCCCTGTAGTCATAACATTTGGCAAGAAGCATTACAGCACAAGTAAAGGAAAATATCTGAAAACTATAAATTTGTAGTAACATCACATAAAAAACAAGAATAACTTTTTGCAGTTCGTTAACTAACCGCTACCTAAAGGATCAATGTATTGGGGCAACAGTTTTCTAACGGGAAAGTTAAGTTTGGTCATCGATCCGGTTTATCTTTTCGTTAGAGCAATGTTATTATCATATAAACATAATTTAAAGTCTGTACGGCACCCTCGTCACGCGAGTCCAACTCTCGCCTTGGCCGGTTTTTTTTAACCTTTTTAGTTTTTTTTTTTTTTTTAATTTATTTATTTAAGGTCGCTCAAACATCAAGGGTCATTAGCGACCACTATAGGTTTACAATATTATATTAATTTATAGTAATTAATTAGCTTAAGGTATTTTACAGTTTTTTCTGTATTGTTCAAACAATCTTTTAACGATTTAGGTAAATTTACCTTAATCCTTTCTGTGTTATACATTGGACATTGGATTAATAAGTGCTTAATAGATAAATCACTATCACATCTTTCACATTTCTTTTTTACTTCCTTAGTAATAATATGTATATGGGTTACATTAGTGTGTCCTATTCTTAATCTATTTAAAACTACTTGATCTCTTCTATTATTTGATTGTAATTTGTTATTTTCAAAAACAGAGTTTCTTATTTCATATAAAGCACTAGTGTTATCTTTTACCCAAAAGCTGTTCCATAATTTTTTAATTTTTAATCTAATACATTTTTTTATATCTTTGCTGTTAGAGATACTGTAATTACAATTTTCGAGTTTCGTGGCTTCTTTAGCTTCTACGTCAGCCTTTTCGTTCCCGTAAATACCCTGATGACTAGGAATCCAAATTAATTTAATATCATATTCACTGTTAACTAAATTGAGCAAATTTTCTCTAATTAAATTTATTAGGGGGTCAATGTTTCTAATATTTGATAAGGCCTTAAGGGATGACATTGAGTCAGAAAATATTATATTGTTTTTATTACAGGAGTTGTCCTTAATGATCTCTAAGCATTTTAGAATAGCAACTGCTTCGCATGTGTAGATAGTAGCATAGTCTTGTAGTCTATATCTAAAACTATCATTTACCGACACGATTGCACAACCTGTTCTACCTTCATAAACAGAGCCGTCGGTATAATATAACATAGAGTCTGGATATTTATTTTTGATTTCATTAAAAAGGTTTTTATAAATATAATCGGGAGTTTTATCTCGGGGGTTTTTATCTGCTATTTTTAAATCAATTGGAAGTTCTATTTTGTGCCATGTTGGTTGATCAGAGTATTTACGTGAAAAAATCGGAGGAAATTCAAACTCGATTTCATCTAGATATTTCTTTACTCTTAACCTCAAGGGGACGGGGAGAGATGGTCGAAGATTAAATTCGATATCGGATGGTAATGTGGGATTCAAAAAGAAGGAATCCTTATAATTGGTTATGTGATTGGCAGCGTATGTGAGGCACAATTGTTTCCTTCTCAAGGTTAGTGGTGTTTCATCTGCCTCAACAAGGATACTGTTCACTGGGCTAGTTCTAAAGGCTCCTAAACTTAACCTTAAGCAAGTGTTGTGGGTGCTTTCCAAAATTTTTAATATGTTGGGTGAAGCTGAATCATATATAATTGACCCGTAATCAAGTTTTTGCCTAATTAAAGCTTTATAAGTGTTTTTAATACATGTGCTATCGGATCCCCAACTATTTGATGACAAAATTTTAATAATATTCATCCTATTATAACACTCAGATTTCAATTTTTTAATGTGAGTAACCCAGTTCATTGTTTTATCGAAAGTTAAACCTAATATTTTTAAATGATCTACTTCTCTTATTTTATGATTTTCGATTGTTAAATTAATTGTATTTTTGTTTATTTTATTTGATAGAATCATGAATTCCGTTTTAGTTTTTGAAAATTTAAAGCCAGTATATTTACACCATTCACTAAGTTTATTTAAAGTGTTTTGCATTATATTTTCTGCTGGTTTAAGGTTGGTGCCGCTACATAATATAGTCAAATCATCCGCAAACAAGTACCCTTTTACAGGTCGTTCAATTACTTCTAGAACATTATTAATTGATATCAAAAAAAGGATAACACTTAAGACCGATCCCTGAGGCAATCCATTTTCTGTGCGGAGCGGACTGGAAAAGGTGCCATCGATTTTTACTCTTATAGATCTATTGGTTAAAAAGTTAATGACAAAAGATAGGAGATTACCCTTTATGTTAAATTGTTCCAGAAGCATTAAAACCCTATGTTTCCATACCATTTCATAGGCTTTTTCTAGGTCCAGGGCAACAGCTATAACTTTATTCCTATTAGTAAAAGATGATAGTATATAATTTTCTAACAGAGCCAAATGATCTATCGTTGATCTAAACTGCCTAAAGCCGAATTGATTCATCGCTAACAATTGTTTATGTTCTAAGTACCATTTCAGTCTATTACTTGCAACTTTTTCAAGTATTTTACACAAATTACAAGTAAGGGATATTGGTCTATAATTTGAGGTCATAGTAGCTGTTCTCCCTGGTTTTGGGATAGGTATAACAATGGCTTCTCTCCATTGGTCAGGGAAAACCTGGTTGAACCAAATATAGTTGTAAATGTCAACCAGCCGTTCAAGAGCTAAAATGGGAAGTTTTTTTATTAGGGTATTTGATATATTATCAGGACCTGGACTAGAATCCCCCACTTGAAGTATAATTGAGTTAAGCTCATGTATGGTAATATTTTCATTAATAGGGTTACCATTGTCATGTAAATCAAATTCTGCTTTAGTAGTTTCTATTTGATTTTTATAGTGTAGAAAATTTGTATCATAATTATTGGAGCTGGAATTTGCGGCAAAAGCTGTCGCTAGCAACTCAGTATTTATTTTTGGATCACAAGTTAGTTCGCCCTGATTGTTCTTTAAAATTATCATGGGCTTTTTCCTTCTTTGTCCATTTATAGAGTTAATTTTTTGCCATATTGTTCCTATAGGGGTATAGCTATTAATTGATGAAATGAATTTACTCCAACTTGCTTTTCTACTTTCTTTAAATATTCTCCTTGTTCTAGCTCTGTTTTTACGAAATTCTACTTTTAGTAATTCTTCTCTAAGTGCGTCTTCTTGGTTAAAATGCTGATTTATTTGGTTTTTCATTTTTTGTTTTATGTAAGCTCTATAAGCTTTTTTTGTGTTTTTTAATGATTTTAAGCATTCTTCATTCCACCACGGAACTTGTTTCTTAACACTTTTCCCAGAAGTTTTAGGTATATATTTTTCGGCTGAACTGATAATTATTTGATTAAATTCTTCGACTATATTATTAATACAAGTGTTAGACGATAGGTTTATTTTGTCTAATAGTTTAATCCTATATTCTATTTCGTTACTGAACTTAGACCAATCTGCACACTAATACTTCCAATGTTGAGTAATGGTTTGTATATTTGGACTCAAATCTATTTGTGATGTAATGGTGATAGGAAAATGATCGCTGTCGTAAAGATCATCAAATGCATTCCAGTCGAAATAAGTTGATATACTTCGTGAAGCAAAAGTTAAATCAATACTACTGGTTTGACCGTTACTATTATTGAAATGAGTAGGTTGTTGCGAATTAAGAAGAATTATATATTCATGCGAATCCAGCCAATCAGCTATCATTTTACCTCTTTGATCACAGCGATTTGAACCCCAATAGAAATGATGACTGTTAAAATCCCCTAATAAAACAAAGGGCGTTGGAAGCTGGTTAACTAAATTATTCAAATCATTTTCAGTAACGGAACAGCTATTGGGTAGGTATATATTACAAATAGTGATAGCCAATGGGAATTTAATTCTTATTGCTACTACTTCAAACGGACTGTTAATGATAATAGGTTCAGGAAAAGTGTGAGGTTTTGCATAAGTAACCACCCCCCCACTGGCTATACTGCTGTGTGTGCGGTTTTTATAAAAACTTTCATAATTTTTAAGCTTACTGCAGTAGTTATTCTTAAAGTTTGTTTCTTGTACACAAAAACATAACGGATCAACTTCATTTAAGATTAATTTGATGTTTTCAAATCTTGCGTGAAAACCATTAACATTCCACTGTAATATGTCCATTATAAATAGAAAATTATATATATGACACAGGAAAATTAACCTAAATAGAGAGAAAAGGAAAAAATAAGAAGTGTTATTGGGTATTTCCCGGATTGATGTAGTTCTGTAGTTTCCTAGAAAATCTTGAACATCTATTTTTCAGACTCTTAGTCATTTTAGGGTGAAGATACAGGCACATGTTAATTATTTCTGGTATGTTGTCAGTGTAATCCTTAATTATTTCTTGTATATTTTGTTTATTGCGGCATACATCCAAGAGGCTTATGAATTGGTCCAGTGACAGGGAAAAATCAGGTCGTGTTTTTGTATCTTTTAGTTCTGCTTTAATGTCGTTCCAAACTTGTTCTTCTGTTCTGTTATCGAGAGTTTTCTTCTTCTTTCTAATTGATTTAAGGGTTAATAGTTCATCTTCAAGGGAGTAATTGCTATCAGTATCGTCCGTGTTATCGCTTATCTGTGGGCTTTCTTCTATCGTAGGATTAATTAGGTTATAATCGGATTGTGATGGGTCAGTTGTAGAATTTGAGTGAATTCGTTTAATGCCTTTGTGTTCTAATTGGTTGGAGGATGAAATACTTATTTGAGGTTGCGGTTTGTTAAATTCTATTGGAGGGTAGTTTGAGATTTCTTCGGTTTCTTGCGTAGAACGTTGCATATTTTGAGGACAGTATTTAGCTAAATGGCCCTTTCCGTTACAAACAAAACATTTCATAGACTCATTAGTTATATAAATCCAGTAATTAGTGTCGTCATAATTAATTTGCATTGATTCTGGTAGTCTTTTTTCGTCCTCCGGAGAAACATACAATTGGCGTCGAAAACTCATAATGTGAGAAAAACCAGGGTCAGAAATTCCTACCCTCATAAACGTAATTGGAGACAAAATTTTAATATTCATTTGATCAAATTTTTCGATTATCACCTCATGCGGAATAATAGGGCTAACATTAGAAAGAACAATACGTTTATTTCTTGTTATTAATGGTCGAATTTCCAGTAAGTTCTCTTTGACTTTGACTTTTTTTATTACATCTATAAGTTCATCAGCTGTTTGTTTGCAGTCCATGTAAACGCATATTCTTGAGTTGGCTATACGTGAAATAAAACGAATTGACGATGGTTTGGTGACAGTAGAGAGGGATAGCACATATTCTCGAAGCATGATTCCATCTATAGAATCTATTACAATTGCTTGGTCTTTCTTTGGGTACATAGTTTTAGAAGTAACGTTGGCATAACTTACAGTGGGGGTACTTTGACTATTTTCCATGGTGATATAAGGGGCCCCTGTTGCCAGGAGCACCCTTGATAATATCGTTTTTATTACGGATCAGTGGAAAGATCACTTTGCATTTATTTAATGAATAATTACTCGCGGCGAATGAGCGCATTAATGGGAATGCGGTAGATAACACGCGTGAACCGCGCGGCGACCGCTGGTTAACTGCCTTTTTAGTTTGTTAGCTACAAGTATCAATTATCGTAAGAAAAATAAAATACTTTTAATGTAACAAACTTTCATTAACCCCAAAGCATTTGTTCAATAGATATAAATTTTTTCTTAGGCATCCCCTTGGATGGGGCAAAAAATTGGACCTACAATCATACCGGCAACATCCAGAATCTTAATCTGCTAACTTTTTCGCAGTACCTACGCGGTCGTCTTATTATTTGCATAGCTACTAAAGTATCTTTGGCGACTGCACTAACTTTTTTATGGTTTATCTTTAAATACTTAGGAAATTAAAGCATATAGTACTGGGCTCGAAAACTTTATTAATCAATATAATAATTATGTGGAGTGCATAAATAAAACGAACAAAATTATTATAAATATTTATTCTAATACTTCCATTTTAACCTGGCTGTATAAAGATTTATATTCTGTATAATTCGATACAAATAAAAAGTTAATCAATATTTTCCTTCACTTACAACAGATAAAAATACCTACTTAACATAAGGCACTTTTCACACGCAAATAATTGTACTTAGGTCACTTTGTTTTGAGGGACATGGTTTCTTCTTTCCAAAGCTATTTGATAACCATCCACGGCTTTCATCATGACATCGATCTTAACCTTGATGTGAGGCGTGGGGCTATGTTCTATGTCTTCTACTACTCTATAGTGACGCAGTATAGAGGACAACGCTGTTTTGATTGACATCAGCGCGTATCGGTATCCTGAAAAAGGAAACATGATTCAGTTCCGAGAGTATGTAGGCAACCTGATGAAGAAGAAATATAAATCCAGACGCAAACTCGATCAATCAGAAAAGGTCAGTTTTGTCCGAGAAAGTTTGACAGAACTTTAAAAGTGTCATAAAAATGCCCTACTTTTTATAAAGCACAAATAGTTTTTTAATAATAATAATAAATCATTTTAAAGTTTTAATTGCGGTGCAAAAGTTAGATAAAAAAGACTTAAAGTCTAAGTTCAGCACAGTTTACCTTAAAAGGCATACAATAAGAACAGAATGGCCATTTACAGAGTTGTTAAAAACGATACATTTAACATTTTTAGTAGGTACAGTCATTTATCCCGTATACCTGTTTTGTTTCCATTTAGACAGATATACATGATCTACTTCTACTATGAGGTATCAATTTTAGGAGCTTCCACGGCAGAAGTCTATTATCACTAGTAACAACCCTCACTTCGCCGGTAATCGAAGGTTTGTGATAAGGAACTACTTGGTATATACAATATATGGATATGTTGTCCTAGGTCTATGGCAAGCCTATTGTGTTTTATCCAATTCCCTATCACTGGGGTAGTCGCCTCTTATTCTTTAACAGTAGATAATACTTGTAGGAATGTGTATCATACATCCTCACTTAACAGTCGTTGATTTAAATTACAATAATTTGTTTTCTCGTCAACAAATATTAAATTGATCGACACGAGATAACAGTTGCATTTTCCGGTTCCTCTTAAACGTTTACGGCGAAGAACCGCGGACATAATCTTGGGAAATCCCTTTTACGACTAATAAATGTAAACAAGACAATAATTATGGACACAACCACTTACCATTAGATGCGGTCAAGTGGGTGCTGGAAATAATTGCCAGTACGAAATGGGACAGCGGTACTCAACAAACCACATAATACCGTAGGTATTAGGTAGGTAATTTAATGATAAATGAAAGAAAGCATGTCAATCCGATTTATATCAATAATACTAGTCAATAATATAATCAGCCAAATTGATGACGAAAACTAAAAGAGGTAAGATACAAATATTTTGCGCTGAAGTTTGAGAGTCATTAATTATACTTATCACGCAAATCCCAACATGTATGTCAATATCATTAAAACGTGCCAAGTCCAGATGTTTAATTATGTCTCATAACACAAATCTCACAAGACATAATTATTAAAATACTTAAATTTAGATGTTTTTTTCTTGTCTGTAGAATAAGTTCTTCTTACTTATCACACATTACACGAGTAGGTATTACCTTTTGTTTATTAGTAACTAAATGAGTGCATCTTAGACCGGTTAGTGTCAAAGTAAATGCTTATATAAGCCATATTTAGTGAACAATGTAATTGTAGTTTTTGTGGAGTAAAGTTTACACAATTACAGAATCTGATTATAAATAATAAAACAAATCATATGAAAAGGCGGACCTGCGAACCTGTACAACTACAGAAAAACAAGTCTGACAAGTCAATTTCAGTTAATTGTTTTTTTTAATATAATTAAGAGATTCTTTATACTCTAGAACTATAAAGACTTGTGAGACTACGCCACGTTTTGTTTGATCTCAAAGTGCGGTTTTGAAATACTTACCGACGCAATTTCTAGGTCCATTACTGAACGGCATGTAACTGCAAGCGTGAGCCAGGTTAAACCGTTCGGGAAGAAACCTGTCGGGGTCAAACTTCTCTGCGTCTGGACCCCAGTATTTGGGGTCGCGGTGAACGCCCCAAATTGAGCACACGACGCCCGAACCAGCGGGCAAAACGCGGCCAGATGCTGTAGGAGATTAAAATTATGAGAATCCTGGATAAGACTTATCTTGGTAGCAATCACGTGACTACAATGGTACCTCATGGGATCTGTCTTCGAAAATATGTTGCTTTCATAAATTGGGTATAACAATATGCTGTTTAATATTTGCTAATAAATATCAGACAACTATTTTAAAAGTATTTTGATTTAGTCAGAGAACTTCTACTTACGTAATTTAGTATCTTCCAAGACTTTCCTAATGATGAGCGGCACAGGGGGGAACAATCTCATACTCTCCTTGACTACTCTCTCCAAATACTTCAACTCAATTAAATCTTCTTTAACGAGACTGCGGTCTGAATCACCAAAAACTTCACGTAATCTGTAAAGAGAGACCATTTTTCAGACTTTAAATATTTTTTAATTAGTCTCTTTCAGCTCACTCCAAGGAGAGTGCTAATCCGGACTTTTTGCCAGACCTAACAAAAGGTCTTCAGCCAGGGACTTACAGAGCCAACCTCGGCTAAGTTAGACCTTAATTTTGAGCGACTTTCCCCTGTACCTGTTTAAATAATATAAATATGACATCAATATCACTTACTCCTGGTATACTTTCTCCTGGACATCAGGGTATTTGGCCAAAAGTTGCAGTGTATAACCCATGGCCACAGCAGATGTGTCCGTTCCAGCTATAGTCAGGGTCAACATTTCCTCCCTTAATTCCAAATTGGTTAAACCGCTCTCTCCGCCTGACAAGTCTATCAATAGATCTAGGAAAGTTTTGTTCCTGTACGATCCTAAATCTGCAATTAAATTCACAGAATCAGATATCAGTCTTAGTATGGGGAATATGAATAATGCATAATATTGTTTCAGAATGAGTAATTAAAATTCTAGATTTTAGTTATGACGACGCACGCAATTCGGTGGTATGTACTTACTTTTAAGTTACTACTTTATTAGCAGTTTAGCACTAATAATAAAGTACTAATAAAGACTGCCTCGTTGGTCTAGTGGTCGCTAAGTTCGGCTGCTGAGCAAGAGGTCCTGGGTTTAAATCCCGGGTTGGGCAAAGTGTTACTGAGTTTTCCATTAGGTAATTCTCAGTAGCAGCACGGAGTCTGGATTTGTGCCCGGTTGATGGCAATAGGCTCGCCCCCTATTACATTGGGACTTACAACATAACTGGCGAAATGTGGGTGTACTATATGTACACCTCTGCCTACCCCTTCGGGGAATACAGGCGTGATGTTATGTTATGTTTAGCACTACTACCCTTTTAATCATAATCAAGGATAATACCAGTATTAACCCGTCTTAATGCTATTAAAAGAACTTGTATATTCTCTGACATGCAAACGACAGTGACAGGTTAAATTATACCAGTCACTGTCGTTTGCATCCATTTTTTTTTATCATTTACTTAGATGTTTATTAGAACAATTTACATTATATACACACGATTGTTTTTATACTACCTATTATATTTTTAAAACTAAAAATATATACAAACAAAAAACATCAAAATATTCCTCCTCATCACTGTCGACTGGCAGGGTTTCCAAAAGGCTGGCGGCATTGCCACGTTGAATGGCAATGCTAATTCTTTGTATGAATAAGGGGGCTAGAGTTTTGCACTTTAAGTAGTAACTTTTTTGTAACGCTAAATATAAAATGATTGGACCATTAAAACTTCTACAATAACAAAAATAATGGCTTACTAAATTCGTGATCAACCTCTGTTTTTGATTCTTTCTCCTGCTTTAATTCTTCTCTCTTCTTTTTAATTACCTGCAATTAATGTCATTTTTGATGAATTGTCTGATGTGTCAACCTAAGCATACAAATGAATAACTTGTTATATAAGATGTGACTTAAACCTATAGTAGGTATATAGAATAATACGACATATATGATGACCAGATTGGCGCAGTGACTAAGCGATTGGACTGCTGCGCTAAGGGTTCGATCCCCGCACGGGTCACAAATGTGTGCGATCCGCAGATGTTTTTCCCGAGTCTGGGTGTTTGTGTATGTGATATTTCATGTGAGTGAAACGCACCCAGGATATTAAATCCTAGTGTGGGGCGACGTTTTATATAAAAAAAATACTTACCTCATCAGTAAAGTCATGCAATGTTGCAACACATTTCTGATGTGTTTTGTATTGTGGGAAGAGCCGGTACATCCAGTCGGGTTGTAGCCACAGAATGAATATTCTCTCACACACCAGGTTCAATATACGATTCATCGCGTTGAGGAATGGTGCATCTTTGTTCCCTTGTGCGTTTATCTTTACTCCTATTGTTGTTTCTGCCAATTAAAGATACAGAGCTTTTGGTGACTGAATGTTTGATATCAAATGAAAGGGGGTAAAGAGACAGCGCTTTACGTACTTCCTATGTCATTATGTGATCCAGAATTAGTGTCATCTCAATAATTTGTGTTGGGTACTTGGCAGGAGAGAGGGGGAGCATGCCTCAAGTTCTCAAGCTCCTCAAGCTAAGCTAAACTATTTAAAGTCTACATAATAATAAGAAGACTAAAATGCAAGTTCTAGGTCAAAAGTGATCCGCCGTAACCGTGCGTCATTCCGCCTATCGTAAACACATTAAGTAGTCTGTTTCAAACAAAAGGAACATACCCAGAAACTTTGCTCAAATTAAGTAAAATAGTTTTAACAATAGACCATGTTTGCGTGTGGACATAATTATCATGATGAATGGATCTAGACTAAGCTGTACTTTGTATGATAAATTGCTGTAATTTCAACTATCATTAATCATATTCAGAAATTTCTATGATTTATACACTAGAGAATTAAGTCTATTAATAGTTTCACACCGAAGAAGAGTTCATTCTGAAGTGATTCATTACATGTTATTGAACAGCAGAAGAAAAATGGTAATAATACAAACACCTGAAAAAAGTACTACCTACTATAATAGTTAACGGTCGTTTTGTATTCGTATGTCGCACTCGACAATTGATCTAGTCTATACATAATAATCCCAGAACTAAATCCCAACTTCTTATACTAGCTAAAACTATTAATATATAGGTACATCATAATATAAACAAAAAAAAAACAAAAAATGTTATGCATCGAAGTATTCCTCCTCACACATCACTGTCGACTGGCTGGGTGGTACTCAAAAGGCTGGCGGCATTGCCACGTTGAATTTGAATTTCGGGATTATTTTATTTTAGTGCTGATACTAAGAAGAATTTATTATGGGTGCTTGCAGAGATTTAACTCGAAATCTTAAGAAAGCAAAGCTCGATTACTTATAAGGTCTCAACCATGTCCCAACATAAAAATAGTAGGCACCTAGTAACAGAACTTACCACATACTGAGTCCAGGGTGTAAGAGCTGAGCATGGGCCAGATACTGAACTTTCCTTTGCCGCTAAACTTCATTAGGTGGTTCACCAATTTATCACTCTGTTCCGCGAAGACATGGACAAAGTTCTCTAGTAACTTGGGACTGAAAACTGGCACTAGTATTTTGCGTCGACGTCTCCAGATTGATACTGTTTAGAAAATTATGTATGTGTATACAATTTATAAATTCCAAAATTTAACTTTTGTGTATAACTATTATTACGGCATTTTCTTCAAGGTCCTATATATCATTTTTTTTTAACATAATTATTATATCCAGAATGAGAAAGAAATTACGCTTCAAGTAGGACTTTTTAGCAGTCAAAAAAATAATTTGCTAATCAGTTAATCCTTCATCCTGATAGTTGAACTACGGATAAAAAGACGTCCTGTAGAGTGTTTCACAAGGAAAGCTTACAATATTTTTTTAAGTCCTTAAGTTATTTTTACCCAATATTAATTTAGGTACGTCACAGTTCCACTGCAGTTATACAAAGCAGTCAGTTTGGCAGTTAGATTGCTTCACCGAATTTTATATTTCTCGTGCCAACTATTCACGTTTTATTTGACACAACACCTATCGTGATCATTTGGCTGTCAGTCCAAGGTGGTATTACCACTGCAGTCATAAGGACTGCCTAATGAAACAAGGGCAAACACACTTATGGCAACTAGTTTAAAAGATATAGTGATTTTGTTGATAACATTAAACATTGCAACACAACTCTTTACCTTGTTTTCTGAATATTTTTATACAGTTTGTCTCTGTTTCGAAATATACTTTTATGCAAGCGTGTTACTACTTATGTTATTTTCCTTGTTGTTGAACCTCCAAATTATTACGACAACGAATTCTCATGCTTTAGTAGGGGATTTTTTATTTGGACGTGACTTGAAGACATATAGACCCATTTACATTGATCATTGTTACATATTGAAATTTTGGACATGCTCCAAAAGATAATACAAAGAAGCTTTCAAAGGGATAAACATATGTGTTTGTAAATAAATAATATAAGAACATAAATATGATAGTAAATAAGGTAATGAAGTATGTTCAAGTTAATGTTTTCATACCTGGTGCAAATATTCCGCCGTTTCCTGTGACTTTCCTAATGAACCTGTGAAGATCATCCTTCTCCAAACAAGTCTTCAATACCATCTCAAGGTCAACAGGGTGTACCAAGACTGCGAAAATATTAGTTTTATTTATGGCTGTGATGGAAATGTTGACTGTAACACAAATCTACAATATTTGGTAAAAAAACGTTATCGCTTCTTTAAAACTTTCATACATTTTCTTTTATCGATCTGATAAATCACACAATGACAACTCTTTAAAACTTTAATTTATAATAATAGAAGACAAGATGATAAATCTTGAGGTATTTAGATCATTTATAACACAAATGGAGGATAAAGTAAGAGTCGTGTCTTATCAGTTTCTAGCTCAAAATATGGGGAGAAAACCAGGAATTTGTCAAATACTGCCTTAAATTCATATGTAAACTTCGAGTTTTACTCAGTTAGACTCCGACATAGACTATTTCATATTGCTAATGTCTATGAGAATATTAATTGATTATTTGGCTACTTTTGTTTATGGTCTTAAAAAAATGGCAAGGTAAATTAAAGGATTGTTATCTGTAGTAGAGGACAAGGTTAATAACCTTGTGTAAATTACACATAAGAATAATGGTTGACTTCCGTCAGCTTGACATGTCATGTTACATTGATAAAGAATAATAATATAACTGCGACGTTGACGCACAGAGCAACTGCTGAGCAAGAGGTCCCAGGTTCGATCAAGACCTTGTAGCAGTTGTAACATAACGACTAATCTCGCTAAAACCTTTAGATAATTATTTGATATTATAATATTCCAAGAATACGTAATGTTTGTTCATTTGATGTTTTATATTATTTAGTAATCAATAACCATGTAATAGTGTACCTATTCCCATAATTTTAATAGACTTCCCCCATACTTTAGTATCAATAAACAGATGAACTAATATTATACATAAAGACCTTCGTTCGCTAACAATCCTTACACATTTTATGTGTTGGTGCACATAAAGTGTTGATGGACATGAACATTTTATGTAATGCAAGTTATTTAAGATCGCCTAATTATCTCATAATTATAAGTACATACATATAATCAACATAAATATTGGTACTTACAAAAGTAAAGTAAAGGTCCCAACCAACATTTCATTATGCCATCATTCTCTATACTCTCATAGCTAAAATTCTGCAGTTGACTCATAATGGCTGAAATAAAATGTAAGTATTAAAAGTGTAGACATTTTCGCTTGAAAGTAGGTATCTAAGGTTGGTACTTTTCACCCATAAAATAGTAGTCCCTATGTATAATATGGATAACATTGGCACAGGACCGCGGCGGATGGCATTGTTTAAGGTACCCAGTTGTATAGGGTGGGTAAGCCCAGCAGTGGGATATTTACGGCTGCGGATGGTGATGATGAAGTTAATATTGGATTTGTGCATGTGTTATGCACAAATACTCAATAGGCATTGAGTATTTGTATATATAATAACACAGATATAAGATAGGTCTTTGAATCACAAAAATATTTGTCTCAGCGGGGAAGGACTCCGAAAACCGTCAATATATTTTTCAATAATTGTACGACTGCATGGCAAAGACTTCTTCCATATCAGGACGGATCGTAGGTATACCTACCTATATAAATAATTAATACAAAAAATCTTCAATACTAAAAAAACAAAAGTCGAGCATTACATTAGTGAGGGAGCAGAACTGAGCATTACACTACGATACCTGTAATGTTACAAATTCGATCATTACATCAGAGATTCAGAGTACAGTGCGCAACTTTATGACACAATATCTTGTATTTTGATAAAATTTGTAATGTAATGCTCAAAGTCGCATCTGAAATGTGACTGTGTGAATGCTCCGTGTGAGGGAGCACCACGCTTATAATTTATCACCTCTCTCTGTTTTCTATTCCTAAGTAATAAATGTCGATCAAACTTTGATCTCACATTTAAAGCTATCGTACATCGCAAAACAAAAAATATCTGCTGTATATCAATAGTTACGATGCGACATAAATAACATTCTAGTGTTATAATCTACTAGAAAATAGACTGTGTTTAAACATATTTTAATATGTATGTTATGATGTGCTATTTACCGGCTGCACTCACATGTTTATTTGGGAATGCCAGATAAACTTTTTTTATAGCAGCTTTGATATTATTTCCATTCATTCGCTGTAAAAAGGCAAAATAATTAAAAACACAATCTAAACTCACCTTCAGTATCTCCGCACACGGTATGCGCACACCCCACAATCGGCTGTTCAGTTTTACTCCCTTTTATTTTCGAGGCTAATTTGTACATATTCCTCCTCTTGTACCAAAACGCAACAGTCCACAACACCGACACAAGAAACAACAACCACACAAACATTTTGCCACATTAACAGGACACCGGCAGCAAAAGTACGTGTAGGAAACGGATTTAGAGGATCAGGAGCATGTTATGTGTGCGAGCCTCCTCGCGTGTCAGGTTAAAGAAAATGTGCGGCGATTTATATGTACATTTTCCTTAGTCCGGCCGTCACAACTCGAACTAATTCTACTCGGGCAAACAACGGGGTCGCAAAGTTCATGGTGTATATCACACAACCTTCTGAGCACGAGGAAGCGGCAATTATTATTATTATATTTTAAAAAATGACTAACGCGCTGTGTCTGCCATTAAAATATATGGAGCAATAACGTGTCTTTGTTTGTAAAATACGTAAAACTTAAATAAATGTTCGTGTGACTACCATTACTTTAGTTAGATACAACCTAACACCCCAAACTACAAGAGATCTTCCCGGAAAAACGAAATGCGAAATTCCGAATGATGTATTCTTCCAATTGAATCTGGTCTTCGAACTCGCGACCATTAGTTACTAAGTATTAGCGCCGAAGTCCAATCGCTTAGACAATTTGCTAATGTTAAGTTGAATGAAGAACCTAGAGGTACACTTTCTTTAAAAAAAAATTAAATATACATAATATCAACCTTGTGCGTACCAATGTCAACAGTGTCTTACGGAGGAAAGAAAGGAAGGCCTTTGCCCAGAAATATCAATAAATATTTTGTTTTTGTCTTTTACAAAGATAACAAACGACAGTATCATAGAACAATATGATAGTAACATATCTTAATGTTAAATGGTACAATGACTCATTACAATGTTTTCTTTTCACACAGTGTTAATAAGTAGGTTGTTGGTGTTACTAAGTGTACTGCACAGTGCACTACACTACAAGCTGAGCTGAGCAGATTGAGAATATGAGGTCCTGGGTTGGAATCCCAGGTCGGGCAAAGTGCCATTGGGTTGTTCCATTAGGTAATTGTCAGTAGCAGTACAAAGTCTGGATTTGTGCCCAGTAGATGGCAATAGGCTCGCCCCCTATTACAATGGGGCTCATTATAACTAATGTCCCAGGGCTAGACCAAGAAAATTAACAATAAACTTAACTAAACTAACTTACTTTTTCAATGTTATGTAGAAACTTTATTCGTTATAATAAGTATGATAACAGCCTATAACTGTCCCACTGCAGGGCAAAGGCCTCTTCTATTGTGACAGGAGAATTGATCACCACGCTAGCTAACTGCGGGTTGGCGATTTCAGATAAATAAATCCAGGTTTCCTCACGATGTTTCCCGTCACTAATAGCCTGTAGTGTCTTAGAATATTCAAGAAAGTATTTATGATATTGAGAAAGTCACATTGATGCTTACCTGTGTTTACCTTTGAACCTGCGAATGTAAACACAACTTACAAATATCCAGTAAGTATGTCACTTGTCAACCACTAGGCCACTGCAACTTTTTTTGTCTTTATTTGTTATTTCATGAAATTTCTGATTGATTTGGTAATGTGCGCTAATACATAATATAGTAATTATGGCTGTCGTCGATTGCATGGAAATTTAATAAGTGGACAACTTTAATCCCTAAAAACCAGAGTACGTGCCGCAGGAGCCGCACGCGCTGCAGTCAGTTTAATATCACATTACATCACGCCCGTGTTTCTTAACGGGATAGGTACGCAGAGTAGTAAAAATAGGTACACTTCGCCATGTCATAGGTTGTCTATAGCCGTTTACTGGATACAATTCAGACTCGTATTACTATTGAGAATTACCTCGGACAACCCTAATTGTGACTAACCATTAAATGAATTAATTAACTCGCTAGAACTATCTAGCTATTCCATTTATTTCAACATTAAGACGCAACCAGTAGGCGGTACTTTACATTTAATTGCACAGGTAGGTAATTTATATAATTTACAGTAGCATAGTAGTAATTATATATTATCACGAGACTACCGGGAACAAATTTAAATGCCATAGAGGATCGTTAATGCCATTCTTCAACAATTACAGCAGAACTAGTAACAAAGGCTTTGCTCACAATATTTATCGTAACGTTGTCCATAATAAACAATTATATATTAAAGTAAGCCTACAGTAGTACATTACATAACATCACGCCTGTTTTTACCGAAACGGTAGACATGTTTCAGGTCCCAATGCAATAGGGCACTAATCCAGACCCCGTGCTGCTACTAAGAACGCTGGACGCTGCTACGAACCTAGGACCTCACGCTTGGCACACGCGTATGGCAACCGCTAGACCAACGAGGCCATTTCAACAGAGAATCAGAAAATATGTATTGAGTACAAATAATTTGTTAAATAATTAATTCATCATAAGTATTTATTATATTATTATGTTTTGACAGTTACGTTTTGGTCAGTAACAAACTGCAGTAGTATGATCAAGTACGTTGACACCGAAAGCGCTCCCTGTAACAAAAAATACATAGATAAGTCCTTAGTAAGAAACTACTCACAAAAACATGATCTAATTCATGTTACCCATCAGATTGAAGGCCTGAATATAAATGTCTAAGCATCTCTGTCTGCCTACGTCCATTGCAATTCGCAACACGTTCGCATAGCGTAGTATCTATTATACTTACCAAACAACTTAGAACAAGAAGTAGGTACCGTTACACACAACACTATTTCCTATAACTGGAATAGTATTAAACTTGTATGTAGGTACTACTGAACTAGCAGCGACTACTTACCTGTTGTAATAAAGGGAAATTGAGTTCGTACAGCCCAGAAGCAGTAAACACCGGCTTCTGATGCAGAAATTGTATTGATAACTGCATCGCCTAAAATTAATTCAAAATTAACACTTCAACGGGTGCCTTGCTTAGCTTGCATTGCAGGACATTTTACGTTGTGGAAGCTAGACGCCGCTACGTGCGGTGTAGAGCGGCATCTCGCTTCCAGAACAGAAAATGTTCTGCAATGCAAGCTCATAGTAACCGCGCAGCCCTCTTACCATGAACTCTTAAAGCAGGACAGTATAAGATATGGGAGCGAGACGCCGGTACGTACAGTGTAATGCGGCGTCTCGATCCCACAACGTAAACTGTCCTGCTTTAAGAGTTTATAGTAAGGAGCCAGTTCATTTAGACAGAGACCATGTATCGCAGCTTATAGGTCTCCATTGGAAAGGTTTAATAACATAGGTTTATTAAGATATAAAAGGTTTTAAAATACGAGAACTACCTATTCGTTTTTTAATTACGTAAGTAGTTAAGTAGTCGAGACAACTGTAAAATAATTTATAGACAGTTTCAAAGACAGATATTATGTAGGAATAAATACCTAGGTAGGTTTGAAGTTGCGTTGATGATAGGTACCCAATAAGGAACTTGTTCAACCCGCCGGTTATTTTTAACCGACTTCATAATGGAGGAGGTTCTATGTTCATCTGTAGACTGTATCACAGATATAATTATGTAGATAGATATTTTTTATTTACATTACATTATTTGTTATAGGAGGCGTAGTAGGTGGCATTTACCTACCCTCTGCTTCCCTATCATTTCAAAGATCACGTACCTATAGGTACTATTCTTTACCGCATAAAATGACGGACATGAGAACCATAGGTCAAGATATAATTATTTAATTTCCAGTAAAACTATAAGTGGGTGCGTAAATTACCTCGGCATTAACTGAAGGACTGAAATCGCTATTCATGATTTCATGCGCAATAAAGGATATTTGTTTTGCCTGCAATACAAGAAATGGTTACATTATTTTACTTCTTAATGCATTCGTGTACTTGGATTTTAGGTATCATGTTAATAAACACGCCTTACCTCATACACGGCGCATTCACAAGTAAACACTATACATATTATAATAACTAGAACATATCCGATCTGCCAAAAATTGTAAATCAGAAATACGATGTATCTGGGTAAGTCGTGGAACAAGCCGGCCGCTGTCGCCTCCATGAAGTAGAACATGTACAAGATGATATAACACAGGCATATTAAGATGGTAGACACCAACATTGTTCCGAACATTTTATTCGTGGCATCGATCACTTTGTACAGCATACCGTAGATTTTCGCGCATGCCTTTATTTTCTCACACAAATACCGGTCTTGAAGATTGGCCGCTTTCTGAACGTTAGCGCCCATATGAGTTCGAACAAATAATTTATGTTCCCA
Organism: Abrostola tripartita; assembly: GCA_905340225.1. Lineage (NCBI taxonomy): Eukaryota > Metazoa > Arthropoda > Insecta > Lepidoptera > Noctuidae > Abrostola > Abrostola tripartita. The sequence goes on along the minus strand of HG996492.1, from coordinate 4,545,449 downwards.
AGATTTTTGTGACTTTATCTCATTGAGTACTTTATTAATGTATTCAAATCTGCCTTTCACAACAAATAGGAAGAAGCAAAAATGCGTCGTAGAAATTAGTGCTAGAGCATCAGAGAATATAACTTGAAATATCCTTTCTGCGGGGATTGGCATGTTCAAATAGCTTAACGACATCCAGGTGCTAAGTAACCTCACTACATAGATAACCAACTGACAGATGGACATAAAGAACGCTGACCGTGCATCTCTGCTGTAATCAATAGTCTCACCCAGGCTTTCTAAGGCCTTATCCACGTTAACAATAACTTCCATAAAGCTGCTGCTGCTGCTTAAGCTGTAGGGAATTTTCCACATGGCGAATATTACATAGATCGTTGAGGAAATTCTTTCAAAATCGTCGCCGTAGCGCTGGACTTTAGTGCTGTATATATTTCGCAGGATAGTCTGATCCTTCACGTGAGCTTGGTAGGTCGAATAAAAATATAAGGAGTACCATAGAACAAAAAATATAAATCCCAACAAAGTAAACTTTCTGATAATGCGATTGTCCGGAGTGACATGTAAAACAAATATTGATATTCCACACAATTTTCTTATAAACTTGGATACATATAAAGCCTCTACAATGTTGGTATATTTGCGGGTGTTCAAATATTTTTTTAAGTATTTGTTGACTGGTTCCGGCCTCATTTTATTCAATATAAACACACTGTTCTAGAGCGATACTTCCACTTGAATGGTTGATAGTTTTGGTGATAGATTAAAAGTGAACCACTTTTAATAATAACACTCGCACACATTAAACCTTATGACACATAATGTCAAGTGCCCTGTATAAAGTAAGAAAATAAAACAAATTGTTGGTATTCGCAGTATATCCACCGGATATTTAGTAATTTATTTCTCCTGAACGTTCACATTTACAGTGATAATCTACATTATGAACATTGTAGGCATTATATTGTCATTAAACAATCAAGAAAATTAGGCATGTTATGTACAAAGGGATATCAAGTCGACAAAAATTATTTTGGAACTATTTATAAGCACTATACAATTTTACATGATGAGAAATTACAAGCACATTGGTATACTACTATTACAGTATAGTAGCTTCGCTGCATTCGCGATAATAGACCTATGTAAACGCTATATTTTGATAAATAGCTAACTAATAATGTACACAAAAATAAGTTGTGCTCTTTAGTAATTCTTAGAATATATATATCATATAATATAGGGAATATTGAGAGCTTACTTATCCTCCGTTCCTATCCTACAATAAAACTTGGATCTTCAATAACCGTATCAGAAGCATTCTAAAACAAATCTTCGTACCTAGCAACTAAACTATCATACAGATTGTGAAAATATATATACATATTACAACAAGATGATAACTGTATCTGTAACAAGTTATTGTTAGGCATATTATGTTAATATTATGGCACAAATATAGGTTCCACTACGGTAACAGTGATGTTTACAAATATATTATTACAAGTTGCGTCCCGTATTATAATTGAAAGCTTGTTTCATGGTACATTTGTTTTTCGGTATCTTACAGATATACGAGCGGTGGTCTAACAATGGTTCCTAGTTTAATTTATTCGTATCCTGCCGTACCAATGTAATTCACTAAGAGACTAGTCAAACTGAAGCGGAGACGGCATGGGTAACCATATGCTTGTATTGCCCTTAGCGCCGAATATTATAAGCCAGCTTTAAAAAGTAAAAACCTTTTTCAAGTAACATGGTTCCATTTTCTATTAACAAGTCATTGTAAATGAAAGATGACCATGTAAAAATATTAATTTATAAAAATTATGTATTTATTCAGAGGTCAGTTTCTCATAATAAAGAGTTTCAGACATAGAACTAATATTGTTGAAATTCAAAAGTTATTGACAAATATTTTAAACACTAGAAGGCTCCTTTCATGTTTTAAAAAACCAAGATAATGGCGCTCGGTAAGTCGCGCCCACTCAACAACAAGCGCCTACCCAAACTCAAAGTGATCTCACATCAGTTTAACTAGATCTTAAATGAACACTTTCTTAAAATTATGTATGATTATGCCAATATTCATAAATAAAAATAATACACATAAAAAGTTAGAAACAGAAATATCTTTCACGTTTCGTCGTTCATACTATTGAAAAGAATACCAATAACAGAAACTATTCGATTTTGAGATCAAGACAGTGTTAGTAATGTTAGTGAAAGGTGAAAAAACCATTTCCAGCCATTAGTAGATACTGTAAAAAAATAAACAAAATATAGTAAAAAAATCCAACGTAACAAAATATAGAGCTGCCTCTGTCAGCTAAAATCAACTGCCGTCTCTACTCAGTGTTCAATATCATACTTTGTGACCACTCGAGTCAGGTAAAAAATACTATCTGTCAGATTGAAACCTTGACCCGACCTTAACATGCAAGAACATTCAAACATTAGAGTAAATAATGTAATTCATATAAAATCCATTTACACACATAATGGCAGTATGTTGCCATAAACATGGACAACGGCTTTAGATATTGCTACACATTTAATTGGCCTTGTAAATTACTGCCAACATTTTTCTAATAAAAAATGAATCGTTTATAAAAAATAATACCCTACGGAATATACCTGCCATCTTTCAAATGTAAATAAAAACTATAGAAACTTTATAAAGTAAGTCGATACCGTAGTTTTTCCTATAGAACAACTTTTGCATATAAAATCGTAATAACTTTTCTCTTAGACAAAATTACCGCAAGCTATAAGAATTAACTTTCTACGAACTGGGATTGAACTAACTATTCTTGCGTAGCAGAACAATATGAAATATTAGGTAGGTTTAAGAAGTTTTTAAATTCATTTATTTTAATCTACGGACGATCTATCAAATAATATTTAGATATATACACATTAGTGTCAAGGATAACTTATTGGTATTAATAAAACGCGGTGACAAAAACCCTAAAATAAGTCTAGGTATGATTAAATTCGATTTTATAAATGAAATTCTTAAGTGCAGTGACATACATTTTGATAATACAAAAAATGTGTCAATGTTTACAGAAGTATGAGTAAGGTTTCCCTTAGTTTAAATAAAAAAATATAAGCAATAATCACAAACCATGCCAATAGGAATCTTTTATCATTATACTTTCTTTGAGCTGTCTAATTTAAAGCTGCCCTTTTAATTCACCTATGCTATAATAGTAACTTTAATCTGAATTATGATTGTTTCATTCGAGTAGTAAAGGAACTCCGACTATCTAGGCTAGGTCTCCGAGCATAGCTTCGCTCGTGATACAGGTAACGGGTGTGGGAAGGCATCATCTCTCTTCTCTGAGGTACATGGCTTCATTAACCATGATTGAGACTCAGTGCCAACTTAATCTACATTTTAACTTACATAGTGAAAAATAAATGCGCAATTGTGGTCGTAATTTGGTAATGTAAAATATTCTTCAACATATATTTATCAACTAAACGACGAAGGCAATATTGTGATAAAACGTATTAGTCGCTTAATAATATCACTCACATTTCATGATTAAATATTAAAATTGATGTATTTTAATGTAACCAATATTACACTAGTTGCGTGATGTTATGTTGAATAAATAACGTGTGTAAGCTTTTATGCAAAGTGCCATTTCATTTAGTTTTTTTAATACTATTCTATGATAATTGAGATGTGTTAGTTTTGATATGAACCATGTGTTCACTACTTTTCTTTATTAATATTTTCCTTTAATATAATTAGTTTAGTTGCCGTTATATATTTATTTAATCACTGTAAACCGATTAGAGTAAATATAACGTTGGATTATATTTCTTTTTCTTAATTTCATATTATAGAATAAAGCACGCAAGGCCTAACACTGGCACTGTCCAGTCAGTAGGTACTGTAGTTTATTATATTTGAACGTAGTGAGCACACGGTTTACAGCGAAAGCGCTTCCTTTAGTTTGTAGAGCACCATCATTTTAGTAACATTATAATGTCGTCATTTTATCAACACGTTGCTAATGGTACAAGGTACAAATGTTATCGTTCTCTCAACATAAGGTTTACTCTCCCACACTAAACAATATTAGTATAACTCATAAAAACAATCACGCAGCCGCATCAACAACAACTTCTTTCAAAATACATTGCAAATACATTTTCGTAAAGCTCAAGTCTAATATAATTAAAATCACATCTCATTAAATATCTTTGGATACAACCAAATAAAATTATTCATTTATAGCGTACAAAAATACAAAAAATATACAAGAATGTCAAATATACTCAATTAATTAAGGGGAGTCGCGGAGCTTGCATGTACCATACAAGGAATACGTCCAAAGATTAATCAATGGAACTCACAGACTAGACACAATAGTTACAGGGATTTGGTACACAGTCAAGTTCTTTTTGATATTCGGTCACGTCACTAGTCGTCAGCTGCCTGGAAAGTGTTTGGTTCGAATAGTGATCGTTCCCTAGAAGTCCGTCAGCCTCTCGGTTCCGACGTTATTGTTGCAGTAGCTGAGATTCATCGGTCACAGAAGATCTTGGACGTGAGATGTGTCGAGGTTGGTGATGAGGGTCTTCAGGAAGGTCATTTCTTTACGCGCGTTCTCCAGAATGACGCGCGGATCCTGTGATGTGCAGCGCAGACAGTTGGGCGCGAACACCATTGCGAGGTTGGCCGAGTCCATTTTAGTTTGACTTACCACTTCAGGAGCGGTGAATTGTTGGAGGAAACTTATCAAATACGTGAGTACCTGCAATGTAATATTTACTTATTTTGATATGTATCGGGGTGGGTCATAAATACATTACGTAAAATGCAAGCTCACTCTACATTATACATAATTATGTTTCTATCGAAAAGGTTTATTTCATAAAAAATCGGTTTTATTATAGTTACAGCGTACAGCGCGTCCGGGATTAGCGGCTCGTACAGTGTAAGTGGTGATGGTACTGACCAGCCTGTTGAGCGGCGGCAGGCGGTGCAGCGCGCGCGAGCAGGCCGCGAAGTCCGCGCCCGCCGCCACGCACGCCGCGTACAGCGCGTCCGGGATCAGCGGCTCGTACAGTGTAAGTGGTGATGGTACTGACCAGCCTGTTGAGCGGCGGCAGGCGGTGCAGCGCGCGCGAGCAGGCCGCGAAGTCCGCGCCCGCCGCCACGCACGCCGCGTACAGCGCGTCCGGGATCAGCGGCTCGTACAGTGTAAGTGGTGATGGTACTGACCAGCCTGTTGAGCGGCGGCAGGCGGTGCAGCGCGCGCGAGCAGGCCGCGAAGTCCGCGCCCGCCGCCACGCACGCCGCGTACAGCGCGTCCGGGATCAGCGGCTCGTACAGCTCCCGGTACCACAGCTTCAGCAGGCTGGCCGGCGCGTGCGCATCTGGAGAAAACAGGTTAAAAAAAAAATTAATAAAGAAAAATGTACTAACGCTATGAAGAACATTCAGCGCAGATTCAGTCGATATGCTTGCAAATGAGCTAACAGCTCAAGTTATCTAAATATTTATTTATCTAAATGTATAAAGATGTATTTTTCTAACCATTTCAGCACTTACCAGTCAAAGTGGAAGCATCAGGAAGTTCCCAGTTATCGATTTTCGCTTTTAGTGCATTGACCTCGTCGACGTCAGCAGACACACGGAAGATGCCTTCAGTCTCGCGGCCGTTGAGAGCCAGTACTTGCTGAGACAAGGCCACCTGCACCCAAGGCAACTGGCGATTCGGGAACCGTTCTTTTTGTAATATCATCACCTCCGCTAACGTGTTGCCGAACATTGATTGACGGAAGATTTGTATCTGTGAATAACATTAACTAGTATCAGCGAAAGACGTTTACTGCTTGTCTAAGGTCACCCTAAGGCGTCGCTGCATGAATTTTTTTAACCCCCGACGGAAAAATAGGTGTGTTATAAGTTTGACCGCTATGTGTGTCTGTCTGTCTATCTGTGTGTCTGTCTGGGGCAAGGTACGTCTGAAACGGGTAAACCAATTTGGATGCAGTTTTTTTTTACTCGAAAGCAGGTTTTCTAGCAAGTAGTCTAGCGATAGCTCTTAGATATGTCTTATCAAAATCAGTTTAGCCATTTATAAGATATGGGGGGGTGAAAGTGGGGGTGACCAATCGAATATTTTCATATATACCCAAGTGAAGTATCAAATGAAAGGGCATGATGTGTTTATTACACTGAACCTAAATGAAATTCAATATTTTAGTACTGAGTGATACCATAACAAAAATCGCGTTTCGACGGTGATTTAAAATCATCTTGTATAATTTTTCACTAAATGACTAAATGTTGCAAGTGTTAAGGTTATATTACTCACTCTAGCTTGGTCAATGTCGTCTGTGGTAGGTTTCCTTGGCTGTCTCTTTCCTCCGAAGCCGATCCTTTCTAACCGCTTGCACGCGACACCCGCGTAATGCGACACTTGCACATGAATAGGCCATTTACCAACCTGAAAAATTACCTGAAAATTTACCATATTTTTTCTACACAGTATATAATAAGAAAACTATACTAAAAATTTATAGAGAACCATTATTAAATAATTGTATTCGAGTCTTCAAGCCCGAACAAACAAACTACAAGCCTTTCTTGTCTGCACAAATTATGAATTTGTCTTTTATACATAGACAATAACGACACTGCAACCTAAAGGCCATTTATCCAAGATTCAAAACGTTAATAACTTTTAAGATTCAAATCCAATTCTAGAGCAGCAACATGATAGCACCGTTGGCAAAGCTGCGCCACTGACCAGGGAAGGTCGCGGGTTCGAGTCCCGCTCGTGACCATTATTTTCACGTTTATCTTTTTTTTTTCTCAGCCTGTGTTGTCCCACTGCATGGCAAAGGCCTCCCTTTCACTCTTCCACTTTACTCGATCGTGTGCTAAAGTGTAAGAAATAAATAATGTATTAATTTAATTAATGAATGTAGCGTCACCTCAGGGAAGGCGTCGGCGAAGGCGGGGTCCCTGTGCCGGTTGACGTAGTTGGTGAGCGCGGGCTGGAAGGCGCAGGAGGGCGGCACGAAGGCCAGGCACACGGCCAGCAGCTCCCAGCCGCGCAGCAGCGAGTCGCGCAGCGGGTTCTCCGTGGTCTGCCGGCACAGCTGCACGTACAGCTCGTCGCGCAACCTGGGCACACCACATGTGGACGCGTGCCTTTAATCTGTACACAACTAGCTGACCGAACTTCGTACCGCCATTTAAACCTTCCCAGGACTTCCACGAATAATTCAAGAACATAATTAGCCAAATCGGTCGAGCCGTTCTCGAGTTTTAGCGAGATAAACGTCCCTGGGTAAGGCCGTAGATTTTGCCACTTTTTTCATAATCAAGAAAAGTTCTCCAATTTTGTACGCTTAGTTTGTTATTTTTTTCAGGTGACATATTTTTATCTTGTAGCATTATGCTTCACAACACATTTTTGTTTATAATTTGACTACAGTGGGTGTAATTTTATTTTAAAATGAATTTAAATGTATCTGTTGACATAAAAGTTTCATATAAAAAGTTATTGTCCATAAACTGTGACACGAAAACAATGGACTACATTACAGACCTTGTAATCAGTTATACATAAATTCTTAAACGTATAGAAAGTACTTTGGTAGAGCTACTTATTTCAATGTAACATTGAGTTCAAGCGCCAATTTGTTTATTCCTTATCCTAGTTTAAAACATGTCTTCAATTTTAATACTTGTATGTTACTTTTTTATGTTACCAGTTTTGAGAGTAATCCAGTCTTAACATAAGAATGGGGTAATTGTTGTAATTTAAGTTGGCCACACCAAACAGCCACTTTAGAAAAAAAAAACAAGCGCCATTTTGTTGTCTTTGGATTGTGTCAAGAAGCGCACGTGTGAATTTCGTCACCTAAAATAAAAAGTGTTTTCTGCGATTTTGGAAGGTAAGTAGACATTTGTTTATGTTCAAAATACTATTCACGTTTGCGCCAAAGCTAACATTGATCGAGAAAGCATGTTTTGGCATGAAAATCTGTTTTATTTTCATATCATAACCTAATCAATCCAATATTATGTTACTTTTACGTGGCTTTTATGATACTTTTATGTTGCCGGTAACATAAGTTTTTATGTGACGTAACGTAAGTAATTGTAAAGTCTAGTTTACATCGCTAATCTTATAAAAATGAGAAAAATCTGCACCATCGCCTAAAAGTGCAAGCCTAAAATAATTTAGGATTTATCAAGATTTTTTCCCCGTTAAAGATTTCTTTCTTCTTTATTTTATCAAATCTATTCTATATTTAAAAGAAAGTGTACAAAGTGGGTGTGCGCTGGGGCTCATCAGACTACCAAAACTTGTCAAATTTTCCCATCTATTTTGGACTTTAATGGTTGGAAGTTGATTGAAGAATTTGGCAGTTATTAACCTGCTGTTGACTGTAAATTGGTGATTAAGGGGGAAAAAATACATAGTGTCAAATTATTAAGTATCATTTACATTACGTATGCAAAAATGCGTACGACCAATGCATTATTATTTCATTTCATTTAACTTATAATGCATTTTGACTTTATTATGAAGTACGGTTGGCAAGCCTAGTGTGCGCCGCTAAAACTGAGAGACGAGTCCCGGTACGATTTAGGGAGTACTAAGGCGTGGTAGTATCCATAATGAAAGTTCCCGTTTTCGAGTTATATTAAAATTGTTAATATTCTAATTGTTTATAGATGCCACTAACGCCGGCGGAAAAGCAAAAAAAGTACAGAGAAAAGCTTAAAGCTAATAATCCAGAAAAATATGAGGAGATGAAAAAGAAGGCTGCAGAAAATGCTTTGAAGTATTATAGAAACAAAAGAGATAATTACACTGAAGACCAAAAAGAAGAACAAAGACGAAAATGGAAAGAAGATAGAAAAACAGCCAAAGAACAAATGCCATCAACGTCGCAGCAAAAGACTACCGACAAAGAATCCGTAGATTTACGGAACATTCAACGTCGTATTGAATACAAGTTTCAGCAAGAAAATATGAGGTTACGAAAAGATTTATTTAGTTTGTCAAGAAGGTTTAAAAATCTGCAAAAAAGTCTTTACAGACACAAAAAACAAATTGATGAAACTAATGAAAATTTAAAAAATGTAATGATTAGACTTAAACAACTAGAAAATAGTAAAACATCGACCGAGAGTGAAGAAGCCAGTGTGATGAGACAAAATACAGCTGAATACACTCCAAGGAAGAGAGTTGAAGAATTTATTAGTGAAAACATTCCTCATATTGAAACACCAAAGAAAGAAGTTATTAAACAAAAACTACTGGAACATAATGTTTTGACAGAAGCACTTAAGTTAGAAATGAAAAGTTCAAATCAAACTGAAAAAAGAACATTCAAAAAAATTTTGAATAATAATTTGGTCGAGAAGTATAGACAAAAAACAAAATTAACGCTGTCCTTGGGTTTTAAAGGCAGTTTAAAAAAATACACCAGGGCCCAAATTCGTAAGGCTATTCAGTTACGAAATAAAATAGAGGATTTTTTTAACAGAGACGACGTAACTCGTGCGACCGCCGGTAAGAAGGAGTATAGAACATACAAAAAAGTGACTCGTCAAATAAGATATCAACTGGATAAACTGAAAATTCTCCACCAAAAGTACACGGCTGAGGTGGAAAAAATTAGTTTTAGTACTTTTAAAAAATACAGGCCTTTTTACGTCTTACCTCCCAAAATAAGGAACTGTGAAACATGTGCATGTGTGAAGCACTCAAATATGCAATTTTTGGTGGATGCATTAAAGTCACGGGGTTTCCTCCAGGAGAAAGAAAGTTTAAATGACATCACTTCAGACTTTGTTTGTGATTTCAAGTCTAAAGAATGCATGTTTGGAGAATGCCATATTTGCGCAGATAGGAAACTATTCGGCTGTGATGATCAGGAAGAAATAGAAGTTACATGGTTCGAGTGGGCTATGAAAGAGCATGCATATGGCCAGGGTGACAAAATGAAACAAATAAAAAGAATGATGAAAACTACTAAAGAGGGTACATTGAAAGATTTAGTACACAAATTTAATACAGAAATGACGAAATTTAAAATACATGCATATAATTTTTATCATCAGTTTAATAAATACAAGGATTGCAAAGAAAACTTAAAAAACAATGAAGCAATAATACATATCGATTTTTCCGAAAATTTCACATGTAAATACCACAAGGAAGTCCAAGCCATGCATTTCATTAAAGACCAGATAACATTACACACGGGTGTTTTATACGTAACTAATGAAAGACCCATATCTTTCTGTTCGATATCTCCCAACAATGAACACTGTCCAGAAGCCATATGGGCACACCTAGACCCCATACTTAAATATATTAAAGCGGGTTACCCAAACGTTAGCATCTTACATTTTTTTTCTGATGGGCCGACGACTCAGTACCGGCAAAAAAAGGACTTCTTTCTTTTTAGCAAAAATATTTACGAATATGGATTTGAAAGCGGAACTTGGTCCTTCTTTGAATCGGCCCATGGAAAAGGAGCAGCAGATGGCATTGGTGGGGCCATCAAACGTAAGCTTGATGCGAAAATAGCCCAAGGAATTGATATCCCCAATGCTGAAACTGCTTTTAATATACTGAACATGTCGGATACAGAAATTAAATTATTTTTCATTCCAATGGATAATATTAAACCCTTGGATATTAGCATACTTCCTATACCTGGAACGATGAAAATCCACCAATTAATGACAAACAGCGTTTTAAAAGTTAAATACAGAAACCTAACTTGTTTTTGCAATGATTTAAACGGTATGTGTGAATGCTATTTTCCTATGATACATGAATTTAAGACAGCTACTGGACAAGACACAAGCAAAACACAGACTAAAGGCAAAAAACGGAAGACAAGTGAAAAAGAAAATGTGGACTATCGTGAAAAAACAAAAAGGACAAGACGATATCGGAAAGTAAGTTCATCGTCCGAAAATAGTACGGACATGGATATTGAGTATGCTGATAGTGACGTAACATGTTATATGGAAGAAGATACTTTAGATAATGATGAAGATAATTTGGATAATGTTGATGTCGACCTCATTGAAAGAAAAGAAGATAATGAAGTACAAGCAAATACGTTCGATTTGGATGAAAAAACTGGAGTTTTAAAGCAAAGGATGGATCTCAATAAAAAAATCAATGTTTTGTCTACGAGAATAATCATGAAAGCTAAAAGTGAAAATAATGACCAAAGCAATAATGACGCAGATAAAATTAAAAAAGAAATAGAATCTAAAGGAAGTGAAAATAAAACCAAAGACGACAAAAATAAAACCAAAGTAGACAGGAAAATAGCCAGGGAAGAAAAAAATAAAGCAGAAGAAGATAAAAGTAAAGTTGGACACAGAAACAAGAAAGTGACCCACGTAAATGTAGATGTGAACGTGAAACAACATATTCTAGAAAATAACTATGTGAAAATTCTGTCTCAAATTAGGAACGCTCCGGAAAACATTGCTAGTTATGACTTAGGAGAGAGCAATATATTTGGAAAAAGAGGCACAATTACTGAATTAAAAAGTACATACAGTGATACAAATAAGACTGAAAATAGAGAAAAAAATGAAACTGATTTTACAAAAAACGACATGGAGAATATTTTGGAGGATAAAAGTGACAACAAAGAATTGAATATAGCTCAAAAAGAAGAAATAGAGAGAAGGAAACATGCAAAAGAAGATGAGGCTGGAGAAAATATTCAGATTGAAGAAAGAGAAGAAGATGAGATTAGAGAAGTTATGCAGACTCAAGAAAGAGAAGAAGACGAGAGTGGAGAAAATATGCAGACTGATTTTATTTTTAACATAAATGACACAATTATAGTTAGATATTATCTAAGAAAAACATGGAAACATTATATAGGAGTTGTTGAGAGTATAGTATTCAAGGACGGATTAAATTATTATCAAGTAAAATTTTTGAAAACTATCAAAGATTCGTTTAATTCTTTGAAGTTTACATTCCAAAGAAAATTAGATATCGATATCGTAACCAATAATAATATCGTCAAGAAAGTAAATTTGGTACAAAAGGAAGAAGCTTCTAAAGAATATTACCTGGAAGACGATCGCGATCTAGTTTTCTTCACATAAATTAACATTATATTTTTTTTCTTGAAAATAAAGTGTTTTGTTAAAAATAAGCACTTTCCTTTATGTTATATAACTTCCCAGAATACGTTCGAATGGTGTAATAATACATGATGTGTTTTATTAAGTACTTTTATTATTAATTAAAAAACTCCAAACTTTAGATGTCTTAATTATTTTTCTGTTTTCTCCGAACATCTAAAGCGGGCACTTCACTTGGCGTATTTGTCCAAATATTTTCATTACTTGGATAATGGAAAATATACCCTAGAATCATCGAAATAAAGTTAATTTTTTAACAACTAAGTTAGACGAATATTTGGACAAATACGCCATGTGAAGTGCCAGCATAACAATTTTTTTAGCTTTTTTTGTCGTTGAACTGTTTACAAGTTAGCGTTTTTAAACAGTCCAGAAATTCGGGCATTTTTTTATCCACATTCCTACTATGACATACAATGTCGCTTCAAAGAGTGCGATATGAAACCACCCTTACAAAATTATGTGTTACTTTTGAGTTACTTTTATGTTACCGTAACATAGAAGTGTCTATGTTACTCTATGTTACAAAGTGGCGAAATCTACGGCCTTACCCCCCTGCACCTAGCTATTGCACTAGGAAGCGGTGACTGGCGGGCGTTATGGGGGCTGTCTTGATGTAATTTGACGTTCAAAAGTACTTTTTTAAGTGTATTTTGTATAAAGGTTTTTTTATCGTTTATATTAAATATTAACAAACTTTTCGTTAGCGAAGGTGGCGTGCAGGATGTCCTGCGCGACGGAGTTGAGCGTCATGCCGGGCCGCGCCTTGCGGTCGCCCATGTATATCTGCACCAGCCGGAACAGGTCGATGGCTGCCTTCTTGTGCGCCTTGTCCCAGTCCGCCCCCACCATGGGCGCGCTGATCGAGGACGACGTCCAGGACAGCAGGTCGCGGACCGAGGCCTGCGAGATACACGGCGGAAAAGTGTTAAAATACATAGAAGATATGATGATAGATCATGATCTATTATAGAAAGCTTTGAATATAATAAATTTAGACGTGAATGCTTAGGCGTAAAGGTAAGACTTTAGAACGAAATAACAAATAAACAAAAATAACATTTAAACGTTGCAAATTTTCTGACGTATCATTTTAATTAATTATTATTTGGTTACTATAGGTACCAAGTTCTAACCTTTCTCCGGAAAATGCCTTTATTGAAGTTGAGGTTATCTTTAGCGAAGATCTCAATATCCTGTTCAAGCGGCGGTCGCGGCGCATGCGCACGCACGGGGCTGTAGAGTGCGCCCGCGCCGTCCTCCACCCCGCCCGCCCCGCCTCCCGCCCCGCCCGGCCCGCCCGCGCCGCCGCCGCCCAGGGATGATGTCTGGACACACATTATTATACATAGTTATGTTGTTAGTGGTACATAAGCAGTTTATAGACACTACAAAATTTCCATCACTCACTCTATGAATCCCTGGCGACGGCTGTCGATCCCGGTCGAAGCCGACGAACGTGTTGTAGTAGGACACTCCGTGGTTCATGTACTCCACGTCGACGGGGCGGTGCGCGTAGGCGTGCGGCAGGTACACGCCGGAGCCGTCGTCGTCGTCGGGCGTGCGCGCGCCGCCGTCCGAGGACTCGTTGTCCGGCTCGTGGCCCGACAGCGAGCGCGAGCGGGACGAGCGCGAGCCCGAGCGCGAGCGGGACGAGCCCGACGAGCCCTCCGAGCCCGAGCCCGCGCCCGCGCCGTAGCGGCTGCGACCTGGACACAAACAACAGGATTAGAACACAACCGCATGATAATAAATTATTCATTTTAACGTATTTTTAATGCAGAACACATTACATACTTTTTATTAGTATTTTATTCATTATTGTCTTATAATAAAACCATTTTAATATATGTATGTGTACGCGCCCCACTAGTAGCGCGTCTCTGATGGCAAGCGAGGGGGGCTACACGTACAGGAAGCGCGGGGAACGGGACATCGGCCGGCCCGCGCCGTCGCCATCACTTCGACTAGCGGCATTCAGTGCGAACCTCGCGTAGTTATAAATTATTGTAAAGTTCAGTGAAGTCAAGATATAGAGAAAATATATTAAAGCTTTTAATATTATCAAAGTATGACTAAATGTGGATTAGTATTCTCTATATCCATGATAACTAGTTGTCAATTGACACTTACTGGACAATTTGGCCTGCTGTATGATATAGTCCTGCAGCGGCAGCAAGTGCTGCATACCGCGCAGGTCCCAATTGCAGTACAGTGGGGAACTGCCACCCTCATCCTCTTCTTCTTCGCCATCCACAGCCCCATCCTCTAACTCTACTGGCCTCTTATGCCCTGAAAATTTTATTCATACATACTTCACATAGAAAGCTTAGATCTATTTCAAATGTATATAAACTGCAAATAATTTCAGTAAAAAGCTACAAAGGCACTCTCGATGTATGAAAACTGACACCCGTCCAGGAACAGGCCTAGGCAAGTGCTGCTTAACCTTTTAAATCGATTAAGCTGCACGGGAGCTACCTAGCTAGGAGTCCCGTAATGTATAACGTATATTACGTAGGTACATTATACGATTTATATGACTACTCAAATAAGACTTACGTCTGGATTTAGTCCGGTCCCTCGGCGCAGTAGACCTCTCTAGTCTCTGGTTATGTTTCTGCACGTTGGGCTCAGTCAGCGGCGGCTCCAAGTTCACGCACTTTAGTTTGTAATTGACTGTAAAGACAAATAAAAAATTTAATAGTGGACTAAAGTGCTTTACAAAATATGTTGGATTTCATAAAGCTGAGAAAAACTTTGAAGAAAAATACACTTTTTAATAATCAGTATACCTACTTTTAATACCAAGATTAAGCTAGTATCTACAGTAAGTGTCATGAACAGTCAGATTGGTTGAACATTTCGTACCAGCTGCAATATTGTCCTGTTCGTTGGCAGAGGAGAGCCTCATAAAGTTGTGGTGCGGTTCATGCGGCGGGGTCCGGTGCTTGCTGCTGCCGGACGACACCGACGTCTTACTCGAACAGTAGCGCTCGGGTTCGGCTTGTTGACGTCTGAAATAAGTAATAAGCAGGTACTTAAAATGAGATATATTTACATTTAAAAGTTCGCCTTATTCTTATTTTATATACTATTTTGAAGCGATTTTCATCAATATGTTGAGATCCCACGTTGGGCGCCAATAAGCGAACACAGCATTCTAATAAAAATGTATACTGATCTATCATATAGACTTAGTTACACTTCCTCTTAGCACTCTGTAGTATCGATTACCAGGTTAATTCTTGTCATCTGATTTACCTAGTAAAGTCCCTTGCCGGGTGCCAGTTAGCGGTAGCAGCATTATGACGAAGGTCGAGACTGGTCTGTCTGAACGGCTTGTCGACGCTATACACTGCTTGCTTTTCAGGATACCTGTCCATCCGCTCGAGCTCAGCTAACCTGTCTTTGTCTAAATGCCTGCAAATGACAAATTGTTGCAATGATGAAATTGTTTACATACATACAAGAAATACGTCTATAATCCTCTAATTAGGCGGAAGCGGCACCTTTTACCCCCTGAATATAGTACCGAGCTTATTGGCCTTCATCAGACTGGATTTTTTTTTCAACTTTGTCTCCCACTTGCCTTCGGCCCTCCAATAGATTGGCTGGACGACCAGCTCCATACAGCATACCTGTCCGAGTACCGCTCCCTCGCGTGGCGGGACAGCTGGTGCGGCCGCTCCAGGCTGTGCATGACGCGCGCGCCCACCGCCGCCGCCGCGTCCGTCGCCAGCGATATGGAGGACACCAGCGACGGCCGCGCTGCCGTTGTCTGTTATGACGTCATAATGAATTTATATGACTAATCTTTCTCAATTTATCCAAATGTACAATCATGTCATACACTGGACAGTGAAAGGGTTAACTAATCCTAAGTTCGATTGGCCGCCAAGTTCTTTTTCGTATGCCACGTGAATTTGGTCTTGCCGTAGCGTAGAGATTGGTCAGTCAACAAGGATGGTAGCGAGATTGACCATCCAAGGTGCGCGGTCGTACTTAAGTATCGTCACTCGTGGAGGCTCTCTACTAGCACCATATAAACACAATAAGCCGCCAAGTAAACACAACATAGATAAATAAAATGTGATATACTTAACCCGCGACTGCTTTGTCTCTATTACATTTTTCTGCCCATACTAAGTATTTTAACTTTCCTATTTAGGAATGCTTAGTCCATTATGTGTCTATGATCGGGCCTACCCTCAATATAGGCTCAGAATTAATAGTGGAATGTCGGGTATCATGGGCTAAAATCAGTAATATTGACTGTTTCTATGACAGCCCTAAGTATCGCATTTATTTTTCTTAAAAAACTACAACTAACTTGTACGTGTTTATTCTGAAACTCGTAAAATTAAATACATATTTTATCCATTTAAGCCCTTCTAAATAATTGTTTAGGAATCGCGACAAAAATACTACGAAACCATTTCAATTTAAACACAAAGGCATTCTCTATTCTATTTAAAGAAACATCTTATCTATCAAATGGTAAAGTGCCTAATCATGTCAAGGCTCCCAGAGGCGACATTCAGCGCCTCACGTTACAATTGGGTCGCTACGGTCATAAACGTTGACATTTAATTGGCGACTCCAGTGAACCGTAACGACACTCTCAATGATCTTTGAAAAGAAGCGTATATGATTCTTATATGTTTGTTATAATATCACTTTCAACCAATTATATTTCTGTGCCCAATACTCTAGATAATACAAAGAAATAAGAATATCTAGAAATGTTTGGTTTTACAAATATGATACACATCGATGACTGCGTGTAAACATTTATGATATCTGTTTTGAGAGTATCTCTGAACAAATATATAGCGGATCGCAAAAATATTTATTTCCGAGCACTTCATTCGTTCAGTTGCTGCCCCAATCAGGGAATCAGGGCGTATTCCGACACTATTGATAGGCAAACGATAAATTTAAAACAGACATCCAATATCTGTTTTGTATTAACCTTACACTTTTTATCGCTTGAAAGTGAGAACCATTCACACGCTGTGTCGAGCAGTAACACATATATACATTAATAACCATAACTTTCTCTTGTTAGTGGTGTACCTATTATCTCTGACATAATGATAACAATATTATCAGCGTTTATCATTCCAATACGCGTCAAATCCAGATCGTCCTAGAAAGAAGAGATGACTACGAAAGTATCTTGTAAATAGTGCATAAATGCTTACACTCATATTCAACTTGAAACCGGGAATCGGGATATATTAAAGATTATTTATAAAATTCAACAAACCTGTAAGAATGGTGTAGGCTGTGGTTTTTGTAAGGGACTGCTAGGACTTTGGGGCGACGCCGAATCACAGGACGATCCACCGGCAGATTGCTGTTTTAACTGGAAGCATTAGTATCAACTAATAACATCTATACTACCTACTACTACTTTACTTAGCTAATGTTAAACACCAGGTTTTAAAAGTGACCACAAATTTACATCGCCATGGCAACCAGCAACATGAAAAGATTAACAAGCTTGCTAACATTTAGTTAATGTATTAAATTAAAACATAATATTACCTTTCTTCTGGTCAAAGGAGTACTCTCAACGGATTTGAAATACTTTTCGTGCATAGAATCATCAGACGCATCCTTCCTAGGTGATATGAAGCTGCCGCTGCGATTGAGGGCTGTAAATTGAATTATCAGTACTGTGTTATTTGGACCAAGAGATTTTTAGGTGTCTGAAGTCTAGGGCTGAAGCAATAGACGCGAGTTCATTTTATCATAGCTTCCCCCCGTGACTTCGACCGCTTGGATATCGAATGTTTTATAGCCCTTCCTCGATAAATAGACTATCCAACACAAAAATAAATTTTCAATTCGCAGTCGTTGCTGTGATTAGCGCGTTCAACCAAACTAACGAACAAACTCAGACAGCAATGTGTATTGCACTGAGTTTAAAAATGTAGTTATAACATCACGATCGTAATTTCTAAAAGGCAAAGTAGTAGGGTAAGTACAGTGTGGTATAGTGTCAAAAAAGATAGATTTATTTGATTTACCTGCATGCGGAGACCACTTCTCACTGTCATGACCTTGAGCTGCACTACTTCTTTTTCTAAGTTGAGGCGTACAAACAGGGGGATTGCATACAACTGCGCTGAGTTCCTATAACAATACACAGTTAAATACATAATTCCAGTTCCACAATACTAAATTTACTGTTAGCAGATTCAAACTTTTATACAGGAAGTACTTTGACTGCTTTTGAAAATATTGTCACATTGCCTCTCAAACTTCTTTTGGAAAAGTTACAGTGTCGGCAAACACGTAATACGATAAAGAAATAAAACTCAAGTCAAAAAAACATCTATTGAGGTCTTAGTCGTCACAGAAGTTATACTCATTTCCTTTCCTTTAAGCAGTATAGGAAGAGAGTCTTATAAAACACAGGAACATTATGTTTAACATGTTATAACATTATGTTTACTTCTTATTTAGTTTAGGTTGGGTAGGTACCTGTTTTCGCCTCTGCTGCGCACTGCTGATGCTGCTATCTGAAGACCGGCCAGAATCCGTGTGCCGACATAGCTGCGTGGTGCCATCTTCGCTCAGCCTACCCCGCCTACTTTCACCGCTGTTCCTACAATATTCATTCAATTAGTTTCACACAAGATTAAAGCAGAAGCGAGGTAGTTATGCCTAAATGTACAATTATGATCTTCAAGTAAGTATTTTTTTGACTAAATCCATCATCAGTAACATTATTTTTACAAAATATCATACTTTTATAAAAATTTGCGATTTTATAGTTATTGTGCTATTTTATCGTAATAATATAAATAATACACGTATATTTCTAAATGTAACTAAAACGCACATTATAATAAAAAACAAGCCATTGTTCTTTCATTTGTAAGCCCTATCCACAGTGGAGATATCATCAAAAACAATGCAGGCATTCATAAAATTTGGAATGGATTCGTATCGCATTACAGCGTGAAGTAACGCCTCATTCATTTGACATAAATATTCACACGATTAATGACACAATAGTGAAATTGCCTCCTCACCTGTGATGGTAGTGAGACCTTCTCGTTCTCACGGGACTGGTTTGCGTGAGAGTGACAGTTTTTGCATTACCAGGCGATAGCTTGCTGATACTGGCGACAGTACTGTTGCCATTGCTACTTACTGGGTCTATTAATGGAACCTGAAATATTGGCTGTCTCTTAATTAAATAGCCTATTTTATAATCTCATAATCATGAAATATTGCTCTCTAAACAATTATAACCCATCAGATACAATTTACTTTGTTAAGACTAATTCATTATTTTTATATTTATATAAATAAGCATGAAAATAATGCCTATTTCTTTCATCATCTCCCTTTTACGTGAAATAATAATTAATTAACATTATAAATAAACTTTTTTAATGTCAATGACTGCTCCTTGTACAATATAACATTACCATTGTTGTAACCACTACTTTTTAAAATGTGTCAAAGCAGATAAAAACTTTACACTCTAGGATCAGATAAAGACCACAATATATTATGAACTTTATGTGTAAATTAATTTGTCTTCTAATATTATTACCTAGATTTTTCAATGGTGTGTAAAGCCATGTAAGAGGCCTACAGGTGGTTTAAACTCTGACACCAGGTTGTTCATCAACCATATGATAAGGAAGATTACCTACTTTTCACTCACATATCTATTGACATAATTTACTAATATCGAAACTAAAGTGTAATGTGTATGCAGATATTGCATTTCAGTGACAGAAATGTTCACTTGAATAAATCATATCACAATGTACTTAGAGTTCATATCTGTTAACATATCATTAAGGCTACACATACGTTTTCAATGTTAAGACAATGTTGTTATTGCTACAGTGAATACAAAGGCAGCAATATCAATAGATGTTTTATTATAATATGTCTATCAAATAAATGAGTTATTTGCTATAAATCATTATGACATAGACTTAGGCTCTGCTTATTTGTTAGGAAAACACATGACTTATGAATGTACTTTGACATTTATGAATAAAGTGTAACTTAAAAGTGATAACATTGGCTAAAGGGATTAAGGGCTAGGCAGAGGTGTATAGTAACACCCTACTTTCGACAGTTAAGTTATAGTGCCAATATAATAGGGGAGCTAGCCTATTGCCATCAACCAGGCACAAATTTAGACTCTCAGCTGCTACTGAGAATTACCTAACCCAATAACACTGCTCAACCTGGGATTCGAACCTTATACGGATAGCAACTACTAAACCAATGAGACAGGCAGCATTACTTTTACTGGCTGTTACACATAAACACATAACTCACCTGTGGTGCCGCTTGATTAGTCTGTGTGGAAGTCTCCCTCCTTTTCTGAGGATCTGTGTTTTGTTTTAATGTCTGTAATTTAGCTAATGGTATGATGTCACAGTCTGTGGGCCTGTGCCATACAGTTGTCTAAAACAAAGATTATGTAATTAACATATCGTATGTAAACCAAAAGTATGTCATGATTTTTGTACATTCTTATGTCATGGTAATTACCTGTGTTGAGGCATTGTAATAGTAAAACCTATGTGTGTTGATATCAAAAAGTTCCCACCATTGTGATGAGTCTGTGCGTTTAACTTTTACTCCCTATAACAAGAAAATACAAATATTAATACAATTATTATTAATAACATTGCAGACCACCACCACAACCTCCATCCATTACATAGCTTTTTATATTATCCTTGAAAAAATTCTCATAACATCCAAGTATTTATAAGTTTAAATAAGAATGTACAAATCATTAAGTTGATCTTAGCAATAACATAAAAATATAATCATATAATTATACGTACTTAGGTGTATTTATTGTGTAAGAATTAATAATTAAAATCTAAATTTAACACTCAAAACAAACTGGAAGAAGGAATTGTCTACTAGTAAATCTTTATAATATTCTTACTACCACAAAAGTAATAGTTTTATATTGCAGGGTCTCATGTTCCATGTCTCTCAGAACTAGAATAGACCTCTATTATCACTATCAAAAAAGTATCGTATGAAAGTGAGTCATAAAGTCTGAAATACCCCCAGGACTTTCAAATTAACTCTAAAATCATCAGTGTAGGTGAATATATCTTTGTACCAACTGAAACCAGCAGTAAAACATCGTTACACCTAAATTAATTAGTCAGAGAGAATAGATAAAAGTAACCGGCAGATATGTACGGAAGTAAGTGTAATTTCGGCAGCAGTATACCTCAGGTGGATCCCAGACGCATTCTCCTGTTGTTAGGTTAGCATACATATGCTCCTTTGTCTTCGGCTCGATAATCTCCACCCATTCCACCCTAGAATAAAACATCACCAACGACTCAACGTTACTACCACTATTCTACAACACAGCAACAATTTGACTGCGAATTCAGGGCGTGACATTAGCGATTTCCGCGTACTTTATTGATTTTGCAACTTTCAACTACGGATATCGGAAGCAATTTGTCAACAATTTATATAAACTTGAAAGTAACTTTTTACCTTTCTGAAGACATTTTTCACTAAATAACAACAACTTTCCTAAACTTCACTTACACATCCTAAACAATTATTTGACCTAAAATACGGATGAGAATAATCGGAAACCATCCATGTTGAATGTTTACTTCATTGATAGGTGCGTTCGTACTAGAGCAACAAACGTCAAATAATGCGTTTTTCTCATTCATGGTTAAGTATATTTAAATTTTATGAAATTGAAAAATAAAATACCTATTTTACTGAAACTGTAGAATTTTTTTATAAATAAATAATGTTATTTGATAAGACAAGTTTAGTTTATTCATAAAATGAGTTCTATGAGCGAATGTTTATCTTTTAAATAGTAACATCGCTGACACCGATAGCCAGTGTAAATAAGTGCCATAAATAGCTAGCCATATTTTGAAATTCAACTTCTTGTTCAATTAATTAATAAGCTATTATTCAACACACTTATTCATAATTATTCTACTTGGTCTCGAAAAAAATTACTAGTGCAGTGAAATGTTCCTGGCTTTATTTGATGACAACATCCAAACGTAAAAATATATGACAGCAACGAAACAGCGTTTACAAAGTAAGGAAAATAATTAATACGGAATCATAATTCTAATTTTTTTTTATAATAATTATTAATAAAGAATAATATTATTTCCGTAATAACGAATCATATAATTTTTATAACTAAATTGCAAATTTTATCAATATTGAAAGAAATTTAAGGTCGTTTACTAAACAAAAGATTACTTCTTTAAGTACACCTTCTCAAATGAAACTAACAGGAAATTTATTTATAGCTTTCCTTAAAACGTGACTATTGGAAACATTGATCTCAATTAAATTTTTCCCTACAGTTTTTGAGTATTTTTAAAGTTTAAATAGATAAATCTCAGTAAGTAAATCACCGTTTCGTTAAAATAAAATATATATTACTATTTTTCAGTTCCTATACGTTTATATTCAATGTTGCGGACTCTGACTATTAACCTTATAAAATGCCGGCGACTTAATACTGCTGATTCATTTATTAGTAAACACTGTAGAAGTACGTCGACTCTAAAAGTGTCTAAAACTGTACAAGCGACAAAAATAGTTAAGGGTCAGTAACTATGTATAAGGTGTAATTATATGTATTTTATAAATTATATTGCCATTATTTGTGAGGTAGATTTTATACACTATCCTTGCTATCCATTTAAATTATTTTATACTTTTAGCAATGGCTGAAGACAAATCAAGCTTTTTGTTGCCAAACAACCAAAAATTTGTTGAACTAGATAGTTCTCAAGCATTTAATAAATTGACCGACAAGGAAAAGCTATATGCTCATTATTTGAGTCAGGTTAGTAGAGAAGTACCTAAATATTTAGATATTAATCAATTATCTTTAAGCATCATAAGGATAACCAGTAAGGTAACTAATATCCAGATAGTTTATCTTAAAACTGTAAAACATTTTGCTCTTTGTATTTCAATGTATGTTACATGACTCATTCTAGCTACAGCTCTTTTAATATGCTCAACATAGGTTTGTAAAAGCACCATTCATACAATTATAACCTTAATTACTGATGCTATACATCCATTATTGCATGTTATCTTACATTAACTAGATTCAATCATATTTGTCTTTATAAAGTTTAACAAAATATCTGAAGTTTCTACTGTTTTATTGTATTGTAGGCTGCATGGAATGGAGGACTCATAGTCCTTGTGCAGACAAGTCCGGAGTCGCCGAAGATCTTCTCCATGTTGCACAGGATTTTTGTTGGAGAATCAATGCACTCCCTTAGACGAGCTGTTAGTGCACAGGGTATTAGTAATGATGATTTTCAGGTATGTGGTTTATTGTAGGTATATATTTTTGGTCCTGCAATGCAATTTCTGTCTGTAATGATGATGATGATGAAGTGTGACGTCCTCATAAATGACAGCTGCAATAAACAGATAGATTATACATATTTAATGAATTAATGCTAAAATCGATGTAATCCCTACTGTTTTGTAAATTTTCCTTCTAATGATAATTGAACCACATCCTGCTTATAATAAATAACATTATCTATTTACTATTTTGCGGTAATAACTTCCTATTCAGTGACACTATTATTTTGTGGTTTCCAGGCATTTTTAGTGTATGCTGGTGGTATTTTTGCCAACAGTGGTAACTACAAAGGTTTCGGTGATACCAAATTTATTCCGAATTTACCTAAAGACTCCTTCGAGCTTATTGTAAAAGGGTCCAAAGCATTCGAAGATGACACTCAACACATGATGAAACTTTGGCAACAATCAGAGAAATTTATATATAGTACTGTTCCGAGACTCACCAGTCTCGGCCTAGCTGATAAGGTCAGTAAACAAGGTCTTCACAGTTCACACACACACATGCATGTATGTATTTGTATTATTTGTTCAAAATTAATGCATTTTTATCATTGTTGTAGTATTTTAAAATAGCTACTAGCATAATATCATAATATCCAATAGCGGGTGGAGCCACCTACACTTATCATGTATTTTGATGATATGCATAAACTTTTAAAAATACTGCAGTTTCAGTATAAATATTTCTTTAACTCCAAAAATTATATAGTTTATTAGAATGATTGTATGTAAAACTGAAGTTATTTCTACTTTTAGGGTGTAACCACATATTTCTCTAGTAACTGCACTGAAGATGATTCCAACTTGGTAAATGATTGGATGAAGACAAAGCGTATAGAAGCTTACATTAGTCGTACTTTTAAGACTGCGGCAGAAGATGGCTGTAAGTATATACTTTACATAAAAAAAGAAATCATGATAAATTAATCTGCAGAGTCGTTAAAATTCTAATTGAGAAATCTTATCACACTGACTTTATGCATTTATTAATGGCAAGTGTTATCTAAGTCTCTTAAGATAATTATAAGTATTACATTACATAGAACAATAGCCCAGCAATGATGTACAATTACACAAGTTATGCCAATAAATGACATCTAAGTATCTTGTTCTCTAAAAGAAGCATTAGCTTGAAACTTTCTCTCTTTAAACCTCTTTATTTTCGACTAATCTAGGTATTATCGATTATCATAACTGGATTATTGCGGATACAAAGGCTTTTCGTTATGTTCACTAAGCTTTACCAACTTATTCATGAATAACCCAATTTATTCATAATCTGTACACTGTATAAGTTACGTACGTACATAGTCTACCTTACAGCATTACACTTATCCTATAGCAACTGTTCGTCACAGCACCAATAGCAAGCATGACATAATTGCAACCACACTCTTGTTTACAGCCCCATTATACACCATTCACCTGGCAAGTGTGGAAACCTCCCCAAAACCACCACTTACCATGGAAATGGAGAAGTACAAGGGAGCCTATTTCCAAGTCACCCGTGGTGACTACTCGCCACTCCTCAAGAGAGTCAATGACAACCTGAAGATGGCGAGAGAATATGCTGCGAATGATAACGAGAAGAATATGCTAGAACATTACATCAAGAGCTTCAAAGAAGGAGACTTGAGTGAACATAAGGAGGGCAGCCGGTACTGGATTAAGGATAAGGGACCGATAATTGAAACGTAAGTGGTTTCTTTGGTACTAAAATCAATTGGTTTTTTGAAAGCTACTATTAAATAGGTTGTATAAAAAATAGATGACAAGTCAAAGTGAGTTTAAATCATCTTAGTTATGAACGTACTTTTTAAGTAGATTTTGTCTGTCAGAAAAATCGAAAAGGCTATTGAAAATTAGCAGCGATCTACCTCTTTTACTCCAAATAAAAATCAGAAAATAACAAATTCTAATGTTGCAAATGATTGTAGTTCAATTCACCTAATTTCTTGCAATATCCACAGATATCAAGGATTTATCGAAACCTACCGCGACCCAAGCGGGCAGCGTGGAGAATTCGAAGGGTTCGTAGCTATGGTGAACAAGGAGATGTCCAAGAAGTTCGGCTACCTGGTGGACGGCGCCGAGCGGTTCATCAAGCTGCTGCCGTGGGGCAAGGACCTGGAGAAGGACACGTTCCTCCGACCTGACTTCACAAGCTTGGATGTTCTTACTTTCTCTGGAAGTGGCATTCCAGCTGGAATCAACATTCCTAATTGTAAGTATTGGTTGCCGAAAGAACTGCCCCCCTGCCATGAACTATTAAAACAGAACGTTTGCCGTTGAGTGAGCGAGATGCCACACTACATTGCACATAGTAGCGTCTCACTTCCACGACGATAAATTTCCTTTTTTAAGAGTTCATGGTAAGGGGGCTGGTATGCTTACAACGTAGTATGCATGCTTATAACATTTTGGCTTATTTAATGATTTTATTTTATGCAGGTTTTATGACAATCTCATCATATCAATTTCAATGTTATAACTCTCGAATCAAATTCGACCTATTTAAATAAAAATCATATTTATTTCAGATGACGAAATTCGTCAAAACGAAGGCTTTAAGAACGTTTCCTTGGGGAACGTAATTCCGGCCGCTTACAAAGAGTCTGTCATTCCATTCCTCTCTGATGCTGATAAGGAGTTGTTGGAGAAATACAGGGTGGCAGCGTTTGAGGTAAGAACATCGTCCAAAAAAACGCATAAATTGAATTTATTAACACAAAGATATTGGTGATATGTTAGTAACTTGTCATAATATTTACTTACATGACCTATTTACTTACATGAAGTACATAAGAATTTCAGTTTTTCGTTCTCAAAAATAGTACACTTCTGGACACATCTATTGGCCCACCTTAGAGTTTAGGTTTCGATGGCCCCTACCGAAATATGATTGCTAGATTGAACAAAAACTGTTGATGCAGTTTTAAACCTGATACATTTTACCATCTTTTTCGATCGTATTGTTTTAAATTTGAATTCAGAATACCATACGACATGGAGCTACGCCTAACAAGTCGGATATGCGCCTTGTTAAAGGCAATTGATTTTTGAATAAAAAACATGTTTTATCAAATAAAGGTTTAATTTAATAACGCGTGTTGCCTCCATGGGTATCTACCACAGCTCTCATACGATTAGGCATAGAGTTTATCAACCGCTCTATGAAATTTTGAGGGATCATCCCTCATTTCTCTTCTATGGCAGTTTTCAACTCCTGCATCGTCTGGGCAACTGGCTGACGAGCCCTAACACGTCTTTTTAGCTCGTCCCACATGTGCTCAATGGGGTTCATGTCTGGGCTTCTGGCTGGCCAGTCCATAACTGTGATATTCACATCCCGAAGATATTCCCTGACGATGCCGGCCGCATGGGCTCTTGCACTATCATGCATAAAAAGGAAATTTGGGCCCACATAGTCCGCGTATGGTATCACGTGAGGTTCTAAGCACTCACGAATGTACCTTTCAGCATTTAATGTTGGCAGCCGTGGTCCTGTAACAACCTCAAGTTGAGTTTTGCCGCTCGCGGATATACCGCCCCAGACAGTCCATGAGACACCGCCATAAGCAACCCTCTCTTCAAAGCAGCATTGTGCGAAACGCTCTCCCTTACGTCGGTAGACCTTCTTCCTTCCATCATTGCCATGTAACACAATTTTAGACTCATCAGAAAAGAGTACACGGCTCCAATCTTGCTGTGTCCAATTTAAATGACTGCGTGCGAAATGAAGGCGCGCTGTTCGGTGGGCTCGCGTTAGTTTGGGCCCATTAGCTGGCTTGTGTGGTACCATATCGCGTTCCTTTAACCTTCTCCGAACAGTTCGAGCGCTCACAGATACTCCATGGAAGTCGCGAAGTTGGTTTTGTATCTCAATGGAGGTAAGGTGACGATTTCTCAAGCTGGTCGTCACGATGAATCGATCCTGCCTTTCAGTTGTGACCCGAGATCGTGGCCTTCCTTGGCGACGAACAAAGCCGCCAGTCTCTAGGTACCTCCGATAAACATTTCGGACCGCAGATCGACTTCAATATATATTTTCTAAATTAATCAGTTTATGTTTACAACAGGTACAAGTAGGACTGCACGAGCTACTGGGCCATGGCAGTGGTAAGCTGCTCAAACAAAATGCTGACGGCACATTCAACTTCGATAAGGATAACGTCAAGAACCCACTAACTGGTAAGATTGTTAACTATCCCTCTTACTGGTAAATGGTCATAAAACCTCTTTACTATTTTTAGTCATGCAAACGACAGTGACAAGTATAATTTAATCATCCAACATTGTCAATTTCTACAGTAAGGGTGTTTATTGCTAAACTTTATCATAAGTTCGGTAGATATTTAACAAATAGGGAAAAATTTTAATCGGAAATTATACAAATGCATTGCGCCTTTGGTAGCATAGCTTAGAAGTTCTAATGAACACCGTCAATTCACGCGTTAGCTGCAGAATCGATCTTTATCATCACACTAATATTATAAAGGCGAAAGTTTGTGAGTGTGTGTGTGTATGTTTGTAACCTCTTCACGTTCAAACGGCTGGACCGATTTCCATAAAATTTGGTAAGGAGGTAGCTGACACCCTGGCTTAACACATCTAGGCTAATTTTTATCCCGAAAAATGTAGCGGGTAACACCGTGGAACGCAGCTAGTTTTAATTATTTAAGGAAAATTAAATAAAACAATATGGATATAAATAAAATTAATTATACAATCATTATGTGAAATATATATCATATAGTTATTTTAGACGATTATTCAATAGAGCTTTGCTTGATCGATAAAAATCTCATTAACTTGCTCGTTCTGTAGGCAAAGAGATCGAGTCGTGGTACAGCCCGGGAGAGTCGTACGATAGCAAGTTTACCACGCTCGGCTCCGCGTTCGAGGAGTGCCGCGCCGAGGCTGTTGGGCTCTACCTGTCCCTGATACCTGATATACTGAAGTAAGTATATATAGGTACCCTTACCCGACGAACGTGCCTGAGGAGTGATGCGAGAACATAAGGCAAAAGAAGTTTGCCACGTGGTAACACATTTTGGTATGTGGTCTCTGCCCACCCCAATGGGAAACTTAGTACAGGTGACCAAGTCTTCATCAGTCACTTATCACTAATTCTAATGAAATCCCTTTAATTATATTTGATTGGTTTAGCTCCCGGGTACATATACGATGCTAATATTTTTTAATATCGTAATAGTCCAGATTATATCATACTCGTACTTACGTATTAAATAAATGACATTTAAAAAAAAAAAACAAGCATATTAAATTAAATGGAGCAATCGTAAGTAAAAGGAAGGAAAGGAATCTGTAATGAAAATTGGATATCCCTTTGACTTACGATGTTTTATGTCAGAACTTTTACGAAACAATATTTATTATGTACTTCAATGTTGTTTTGCATGATATTGGTATACTATGTTTACTTGCTTTCTAGGATCTTCGGTTACGAGGGTCAGGTAGCTCAGGACGTAACATACGTGAACTGGCTGAGTCTGCTGTGGAACGGAGCTGCCAAAGCCACTGAGATGTACCAGCCATCCACCAAGACTTGGTTGCAGGTCATTATGTTTTTTAATCATCGACTCGGGGAAATCGAAAAAAAATTCGCATAATAGGCACTCATTAAATAATTCGGTTACCCTTGATACTAAGGTCAAATGCTGCTGAATATATATTTTTTTTTTTTCAACTTCACCCTGGTTTTAATAAAGTTTCGAGGTTAGCAGCCACTGTGTGTTTTTCTGACAAACTGAACTAGTCAGGGTCATCGATACAATAATTATATTTTTTTTACGTATAGGCTCACGCTCGTGCTCGCTTCGTCCTGATGCGCCTGTTGGAGCTGGAAGGTGAAGGCATGCTGACCATCACCGAGTCCGAGCCTGGCAAGAACTTGTGTCTCACTCTGCAGAGAGAGCACCTTGCCACACGCGGCAAAAAGATCATTGGTATGACTGAATCAGAGTGAATGAAGCGAATGGGATAATAGTCTTCTATATCCCATTCGCTTCATTCACTCGGATTAAATGTCTTCGATACTCTTAAATTTATACATCAAAGACGAATATTTGCCATAAATTAAAATGTGGGAGAAAAAGACTGAAAATTAGTTATTTACGTAGTAACTATTATCTAATCTTTAACTGTTATTTTCATGAAACAACTTTAAATGGAATATTGAACATTTAAATTCTCGATTTTCTTTAAATACTTTTACTATATAATTCTCCTAAACTTTATGCATTTTACTTGTTCAACTTCTTTAGGGGACTTCCTGGTCCAGCTGCAGACTATAAAGGCAACAGGTGACTTCGCCTCTGGTGAGAAACTGTTCGACAAGTACAGTCGACTCGATGAGCCATGGAACCGCTGGCGCGATATCGTGATGATGCACAAGCAGCCGCGCAACATCTTCGTGCAGCCCAACACTATCCTCATGAACAGTAACAAAGGTTAGGCACCCTCTATTGAGGCAGTCCAGTCGCTGAGCTGCCTAGCCAATCAGGTCGTGAAAATATCTCAATTCCTGGCGAAAGTTAAGACTCACCTAACTCCCAAAGTCTTGTAGGCAGAAATAACTCAGTTATTGTAAAGGTGGCAAATAATATTTGACAAGTTCGATAGCTTATTATTATTTATTGTGAAATAATGATTTTAATACTGACGTTTTACAATAAACGAAATTCATTTAAAATTTCAGGCGAGGAGATAGACCTGAAGCGTTACCCAGCTACCGCGGAGGGCATGATCGCGTCCTGGGTGGAGCGCTTCCCCAACACCGATATAGATGAGATTCTCGAGCAGCTGGCTGAGCGAGACAGCATGTACTTCCTCGACCTCAAACCTATCGTCAACGCATAAATACTTGTATAAATTAATATTTACTACTTTAATATCACTTGTACTGGTACTAACTTAAAAAATATCAACTTATTATCATAATAAACTACCATAATGTATATTGAATTTTATTTAAAACTATTTTGTAGTCAACTATATTAATTGAACTTGAAGATTTAAATCTTAATAGTCGAATAAAAAACCGGGTCAAGTGCGAGTGGGACTCGCGCATCGAGGGTGCAAACTTGAAATTATGTTTACAACAATGACATTGTTCTATCGGAAATATAATATTTAGAAATTCACAGACAAACTTAACTTTGCCATTGAAAGACTGGTACTCCAATACATTGAAGTAGGTAGCAGTTAGTTTATCAAAAGTTATTCTTATATTTTATGTGATGTAACTACAAACTTACAGTTTTCACATTTATTTCTTTTCTTACGCTGTAAGCTAATGCTTCTTGCCAAATTTTATGATTCTAGGTCAACGGGAAGAACCCTATAGGTTTTGAAAGTGGAAATTGTAAAAACAATCAACATAATTGGTCGTATCTCTTGATTGCGTTATTTTAGAAGTTTCATTTTTTGACGGCTTCAAGGGACAGCTGACCCGAGTATTTGTTATTTATATCAACTTTATACCTTTATGCGATCTTGAGAAAAAAGGGTTGACAGATAGAGATAGACGGACACCGGGGTGATCCTATAAGGATTCCGTTTTTCTTTTTTGAGGTACGGAACCCTAAAAAAATTGGATTTCATATATAAGTGACCTTTAGGATTAAAGAAAAACAAACATTTTCAACTATATAATTTATTCACATTCAATACAAAACGTGTGTGATAGCAATTTTAATATCAATCGTGACAATCACAGCTCCATGTCACCGCGCTATGACTAAAAGAGTAATATTATAAATCACCACACACCAATAAATAATTTTCAATTCTAATAAAAATTAATAAATAGACTCGAAATTACGAAGATGAACGGATTTGCGTAAAGTTATTGCTTTGAAATCACTGTAATCGAACTAGCCGCTACCTGACTTGTACGGCAAAACAATAATGACAAACAAGTAACGCTACACTAACAACGTCGTATACAATACAAGTTGCAAGCACAAAACAGCAGCAGCAGCTTACAATGATATAATTATAACAGAAAACGCTATTGCTAAAAATATACACGTTTTGTGTGATTCTATTACGCGACCGGTCTATAAATAGTTATCCCTAATGAAATCGTCTAAGCACCATTCTATTCGATTACGGTTATTCGTGACTTAGCATTCAATACTATAATGATTACGATAAATACTTTAACTTAATATTGACTTATGGTCACATAAAAAAATGTAAATTGATAGTAACTAAGAAAAATTATAGTTAATAATGTTGAGTTAAACGTATTTGTGCAAACACACACTAAAATTGTATCATTTTATATCTTTCAATAAAATGGACTATATCAAATCCAGTCACTTATGTTTTATAAAGGCACATAAGAATCAATTTACAATAAACACTTAAGAAAAAGTTCACTCTTTGCAAAATATATTATTTCACTTTAGAAGTCAATCGTATATAACCCTTTAACTAAATGTGTTCAGCGTAGACAGGTGTATGAAAACATGCTGCAAGTGGTCACCACACGTATGAGAAAGCCAACAAAGTTTTTTAAAACAATTGTTATTATCTTTTGTTTTTAAATTAATAACCTGTGTGCCACTAGCCCTATTAGTAATATATTTTAAGATCCGAGCCCCTATACTTCGGAAATGTTCTAGTAACTTTTAATTCTAGTTTTTTATGACTAATAAAGTGATACCTAATCCAGTGATTTGTTGCAATATTATGCATGACCTAAATTTGCCACTAAAGACAGTCTTAAAATTCTGTCAGAGATGAGATTCATTAATTTTACATGAAATCTAAAAAAAGGTGAGTATAATATTATATACTACGTTTGGCAAGATAATTGATACAGCCTCGATCAGATCAACACTAGTAACAGACTTAAATGAGACATCGTAAACAAGTTATAACAAAAACAATGAAAGCATCAAGTTCCGTCAAAACCTACACCTACTGTATCCTCGAAATAAATGGTCGCAATGTTAATTATCAAAAATGCTTATATAAATCACAAAATCAAATAATATCCTGCGTAATCAATAATTCCTTTCAGTCAACTTTCTCAGAGCATTCTGCACTGTCGCCTTCGCGTTCGCCTTTCGGTGAGATATTGGATCTGAAACATTAGAGTTAGGACATGTGGCTTACAAGTACTCTTCGTGGACTTCATTTTGTACTGCTTGTATTGCTCTGTGTTGTGTCATTATTATGATCGTAGTGCATATTATTATTATTCAAATTAATTCTACTGTCGTATGATTCGAAACGTTATAATGATGTTGGTAGCTGTTTGTGATTCTGTTTTCGAGTTCTCTACGAGCAAAATCATTGTGGTCTCATTAAATGTGATATTAGATCTACTATCTACATTTGGAGCATACTAATATTTTACATATTTCACAAAACTTCCTCGTTTGCTTATTTATAGGATGTAAAACTTTTTAAAAGCATTAGTGCTATAAAATTTAATTCGAAAGCGTGAAGCGTGCACAGAATAAAATCGTATTATCTTTCACTTTGGGAAAGTTATTTTTCATTATTTACGTGACATGTAAGTACAATATTATAATTTATACACACCTTGGCAGTGGTTCCTTCTCAGCGTCGGGTTTCCTGGTTACGCTTATCGATATCTTTTTCCTTTGCCTTATTTTTTCCAATATATTTTCGGGACTAGGTTCTTTTTCGCTCTCCTTCAATATAATAGCGGAGTTGCGAGTTGTTCGCTTTGGTCTATAAGTAGCATAGTTACCAGGAGAATACATGGATATGGTTCTATTGTATTTATGCGGATCTCTCAACGAATTTCCTAAGCTATTATCTTCAGTTCCATCAGAGCTGTCCAACAGAGATTTAGTTCTAGAATATCTGTGCGTTCCATAGGAAGACGGCTGCTCATAATCTAAATAACTCCTACTCCCTGGATACTTTTTAAAGTCGTTCCGATCGAGAGATCTATAAGTATCAATTTTATCATTCAGTCCATAATTTTCAAACCTTAAGTTACTCCTAGTGTTAATAGGCAGATCAGTTAAAAGAGATCTATAGCGTTCCGTGGACGGCGATAGGTCAGACGAGACAGAGAGCCCTGGAGATAACGGAGACAGGTCGTATGTCAAAGGGGATGTCGATGGCGACACATCATATTTAGAGTCAGTTGTTTGAGAATGAATCCTAGCGACCGGGTCATATTCGGCTGCTCCAGGGCCCACTAAACTACTTTTTCGTCGTTGTTTCTTTTCGTTGAATCTAGAGTAAAAGCTTTTTCTTCTAATTCTATCGACAATATCTTCTTTCTCAGGTGTGGTAGA
Source organism: Abrostola tripartita (assembly GCA_905340225.1). NCBI lineage: Eukaryota > Metazoa > Arthropoda > Insecta > Lepidoptera > Noctuidae > Abrostola > Abrostola tripartita. The sequence goes on along the minus strand of HG996492.1, from coordinate 4,511,540 downwards.
ATCATGATTTCGCAGGTGTAGAGTTGTGTTATCAGAAGGCGATAGGGGATTTCTATCTGAAATTTTAGCCTCAGCACTAATGTCAGACTTAATCTCGGAGTTTGAAATAGTTGACCTACTTCTCGAACGACTTCGACTGTGTGCATCAATATTTATGCTATTATCAAGAAGTGCGGCATTCTTTTCTGGAATATCTTTCTTTTCAGTCTCACTGTCAACAGAGGAAATATTTATAATTTGAGGTTCTATCACAGGATTAGTAGGAACTATTTTCTTAACTCTTGGCAATCTAGAAAAATCTAATTTTAAACTGTTTCGTATGTTCTTCAACTCGTTTTCCTTCTTAGACGCAGGCAGGTCTTCGTTATCTATTGACAGTGCGGAGACACTGTCGCTAGAGGTTTTGCCGTACTTACTTTTGCGACCGAGACCATTCAAAAGCAAAGATGTAGGTCTACGTGGCTTGTCTTTGTCGACGCTGTCCACAACAGGGTCAGGATTACATTCTGTTTTATGATTGGTCTCCGTATTCTGTTCAATAGTATCAGTTTGCGACTTCTCCACTATGGGCTTTGATCTTTCTTTAGGTTCGAATTTCTTAAATAAGCCTAATACTTTTGAAACAGTCGTTTTGTTTTGTGGTGCGTTTTGAGTATCTAGAGCAGCTACATCTGTTAATGTGACGGCTCTTTTGATGAGATTCGATTCGGTTGTAGGTTCTACGTTAACAGGTACTGACTGCTCTCTTTGTAGTCTGCTTAACTTAGAACTATCTTTCTTTGTTTCATTCCTTACATTATTTTCAGCTCCCTTTTCTGGGGAGCTTGATTTTGTCGAAGCGAACTTTTCTAATTTATGACCTATAGATTGCAAAACTGATTTCTTTTTTGTGACTGTTGTTGATTTCGTACTATCGTCATCGGCAGCTTTTTCTTTTACCTTTTTTGTGACCTTCTTCTTTTCAGTTGTTTTAGTTTCTCCCGCTTCCTGGTTGTTCGTTAAGTCAGCCTTAGATTTGGATGAAACTTTCCTAATTATCTTTTTCTTTACCGTGCCTTTCTTTTCGGTTTGATCAGTATTTTCAGTTTTTGAAATAATGTCATCTTTTGTCGACGACTGTACCGAAACTTTGAGTTTAATATCTCCATTAGAAGTAACCTTGTCAACGTCATTTGGTGCTCCTCCATTTGGAACAACCGTATTATTTTCTGACTCAGATTTCGTTGTTTCAGACTTGTCGTCTTCTTTGTTTTTGATTACTTGGTACTTTTTCAAAGATAAACTACTATCATTAGATTTTTTATCTAGTTCAGATTTTACATCCGCGCAATTCAATGGTGTGTTGTTTTTTAGTGAATCGGATTTGATTAGTCTGTCTGGCTTTTTTTTAGGCAAGGTAATACTGAAACTTACTTCTACATCAGATTTGACTTCGGAATTACCGACATCTTCTTTTGGTACCGAGTCTTTAGAATCCTCTACTTTAACGTTACGACTAATGTAGATTTTTTCTGGAGATGGACTGCTCGTAGGATAGCTTTTCGGTCGTATTAACTTTGACTCCCTTGGTAAGGACCGTTCTTTACTATCAAAGTCTCTACTGAATGAACTTTCTGCTAGCGCACTTTCACTTGGTTCATCTATAGCATCTAAGGTCTTAACAGGATAACTCTTGGGTCGGACTAATTTTGAATCTCTACTGGACGAGTTGTCATCAAAAAAGGATTTTTGTCTTGGGGTTTCTATAGTAGCGTAGCGCTTAAAGTTTGAAGTCGTTGCGGACGTATCCATAGCGCTTTCTTTGATTTTGTCTAAGATAGGGAAAAAAGGAGTTGTGGATCTACTGCGGTCCTTGCTCGCAAGCAGGCTAATTGGAGAAAGGCATTTTTTAGCACCGGTTATGTCATCCGTGTAGGTCGGCGGTGCGTCCGCAACGTCTGTGGGGCTTTTGAAGGCGGTTTCATGCGATTTATTTCTCTTTTCCCTAATCTCTCGTAAAATTTTCTGCGTTTCCAACTCCCTTTCCTTTCGATGACGTTCATAAAGATTTTCGTCTGGCGGTGAGTCAAAAAAGTCCGATCGAAGAAATCTTGAAACGCGGCGACGCGGCTGGTCGCCACTTCCCGCTCGAAGCGAGTGTCGCCGCACCGCGCCACCCGCCGCACCCTGAGCCTCCGCCGCGCCGCCACCATCCGACCCGTATGACTCGTCCACCGAGAGCGCACGTTCCGGAGTTAAGTACTTGCTGAGCAGCGGGCGGTCCCGTGGACGAGGTGCAAGCGATTCACGGATAAGCGAGCTCGGTGACGCGCACTCCACATCGACGGCAGCCAATGTCGGCGTAATTTCACGCGAAGAAGATCTTCGACGAGGCCGCGGAAGAGTGGAGTATTGGGGCGTCGTCGCTTCCACTGGACTTTCTTCTTTCAAAGTCTCGGAGACAGCTCGCGGGGCTCGGTGGGCATTACCAACCGCTGGCGTAGATTCGTCGCCAGGAGACGGCTCAGCGGTGGTCGGGGCGGAGGCCGCGGCGGCGGGCGCGGCGGGCTGGTCCAGCTCGTGGTCGGCGGAGTGCGAGCGCGCGGGCTTGGGCGGGCGCGGCTCGGTGTTGTGCAACGAGAGCGTGCGGCGCAGCGAGCGCGCGGCGGCGGGCGGCAGGTGCGCGAGCAGCTGTCGCTGCAGGCGCCGCGACAGCGCCGGCGTGAGCCCGGACAGCGCGCGCATCTCGCGCTCCGAAAACTCTATCGAGCTCAAGTCCAAGTCCGAGAGGTCTAGTCCGCTTTCGACGTTCGATTCCGAGTTTTGTTGGCCGGTACGGTGCTTACCGGTTTTCTTACTACTACCTGAAATTTAATCGAAAAACACACGTTTCGATCATGCAGAACGCTCGCTCTCATGAAGTATTTACAATGCCGATTATAAAATTTGTTTCTGTGTCCGCTTATTGATCCATATCGAAGGGGAACGACAAGCGGACCCTCCTTAGTTGTATCTTTAATATTGTCGAATAAAAAACAGGCTCTCTGGTGCCTTGTGTAAGTTCACGATTTATGCATACATCGATACGAACGGTTAAAAGTTAATACATATCTACAAATACTAAATACGGACTAGTTGAATTAGGTCAAACGTTAAGCTTTAATTATGCGAAAACAAATCACAAAAAGAATGCATTAAAATGTTGCTTCTGTAGAGAGTAATTTGTCAAATGCGTATACTAAATTATGGCTTTAGCGATATATTTCACATAGTAGAGGCATCTCTATCTCATAAACAGCCGCGGCGCACGGTGCGGAACACAAAAACACATAAATGGACAAATAAATATAGTTTAGTACCTATTCTTGTGTGGCGTTTGTGGCAGATTTGTGGTTGGCGCTGGTGCCGCTGTGAAGTGAAGATTTGGTCGGAGCATGCAGTGTAACGCGCAACCCAACTGCAACCACACCAACACAAGCTCACTACCGCGTCACGGCAGCCTCCCGGCCTGACCTCTACGGCTCTACACCCGAGCCCTTGTCCTAGTCTGGCTGCAGGTAAGTTGTCGCAGCTCCGCGAGTGGGTAGCGTATGAACTCGTGACATGATCTCTATAGTGTACACGCGTCCAACATTGAGTGCTACCACATCCACTAGCTACACATTTATGCCATGATCACTTTACAAACAAATTAATTAACTGTCAATCGGTCAATTACTTATACTGCTCAAATTTTACTTTTCACTGAAAACTGGCGACATTTTAAAATAAAACAAAATTATATTAATCTACTTTATACATAATAATTATACTGCATTTGCACAGGAGATGCGACATGTGAAATGTCTTTTCTGTACATTTCATGCAACGCTACTGGCTTACTGAATTTATGATAATCGAGAGCAACGCAACATTTTCCTGCTAGTGTTAGCGGGTAGGAGAAAGTCAACACCTGCACAAAGAATGCAATTTGAATACAATAATACACTACAATGCAAAAAAATGTTAACTTTATTAATAAAAAACAATGTTAATGAAATCTAAAACACACTATATATAATAGACTATGTGAGACAGCTCATTAGCTAGTGAATACTAAAAATAGTCTATCATATATTACACTGATGTTAAACGAAAACGATGTCGACGGTGGAAAACGTCGCGAGATCAGAGGCAATGGTTGTAGTACTTCGTCTGAGGCGTATTCAACGGGGCACTTCATGGAATGGTTTGAGAGTTAATTTATTTGTTTTAGTGGAAGCTAGCTTTCTGGTGAGCGTCGTAGACCGTGCGAGGCAGCACTAACTACTTGCGAGTTGCAGTGCAACGGTGACACCACGTCCTTATAAAGAAGCATTCCAAGTAACCTGACACATTTATCAGCATGAATCAACTTCTGACTCGTACAAAACAAATATTTTGAATAAATATCACTACATTAATTAAAGGTATATATTGCCAAAATTCTTCAAATTATTATTTTAATGTTTTATTGTTTTTGGTATTTTTTTTTTTTAAAGTGGCCTGTTTAGCTGTGTAACAAAAACATAATGCAAATGCGTGGATGACAATGAACAAAATACCGTAGGTCGACTCGCTTCTTTGTTCTAATCGTAAACACTTCATAATCGAAGGATTTCACTATTTTTAAATAATTTTGGATTTTAAAAGTTGTTGATTGATGCCGATAAGTATGTCAAGGTCTTATTGACCCTAAGGCACATTATTACACATATTAAGAGAATAATATGGTAATAAGTCCAGGGTCTGACTAACTTCAGTATAAGTACCTATTGTCTGATGAACTCCGTGCATGCTGCTAAATGAAACATTTACTATAGAATTCGTGATTATTTTACAAGAAATTTGGAATAATTCAAACATACATTTACACAACATGTAATATAAATTTTACAATAGAATTTCAAAAGTTTATTTATAACTCAACCAAATATGTAGTTTGAATGGTGTCGAGTTAGTAATAGATAAGAATATTAATAATTGTATAAGTTTAATTCATATTTTACATTTTATTCATAAAAACCTATCAATCAATATAAAAAGATTTTCAAAATATCATTATTGAAAAATATTGTACACCAATGTGTATTTTATACAAAAATATTTTTACTTAAACTATGAGAGAGGAATATTTGTAGTAATCAATGTACGTGATGAAATACACCAGTGAATCAATCAAATGTGTTGTGTACTGCGCGTGCATGCCTCAGGCGTGAGCGTGTAGATCGTGGCAACGTTTTCCCCTCGCGCGGGTGCAAGCGGGTGCAAAGCGTGTGGCTCACCTCGCGGCATGTGCTGGCGCGGCTTGAACATCGAGTCGAAGTCCGCGTGCATGTCGCGCGAGCCCCAGCCCTCGCGCCTGCTACCACACATTAAACATGTAAGTAAACAAATTCATTTTTAAATAATCATAATAATATAGTCTATATTTCTTGAATATATTTTATAGTACAAACTTAAACCCGTGTTAAGTCAATTGACATCTCTATTCTCTGACATGCAAACAACGGTGACAGGTATAATTTAATACATGGTTTAAAATTGTTTTTTTTTTTATGAATAAGGGGGATAATATATTAGTATTGTACTATAATATAATATGATATTTATTGCTTCTTGACATTTTTTACCACTGGGGTACCGGGGATAATATATTTAACAGTAGATGCATGCAAGAGTTGTATAGGTATTTATTTCAACTTACGTTTCAGACACACTTCTTTTACTTTCCACATATCTATGAGTGCTGCATGTAATTATAATAAAATGTGTTACAGGGGTCTTTAAACATATCTGTGTCGATGATATTCATTGAAATAGTGAACATTGTTATAATAGTTAAATAAAATAAATTAATAGAATGTGTACAATTTTAAGAAGTTGGTTTTACGAGGTTGGTTTGTTTACAGTGTCGTGTAATTTTAATTGAAGAAAAAGTATACTCACAATAAATTTCTCCTTGGTAAGTGAGGGCTGCATGCATAAAATTAACATTATTTTAGTCGGATATTAGGATAAAAGAACATGCTAGTCTTGATACACTCGTATTCATGAAAATATTGATTATTTGCGAATGAAACAATAAGCATGATTGTTAATATATTAAATAGAAAACCAAATAGCCAAACTTCATGAATATTAATGTTAACAATAATTACGATGATACAGTCTTAAACATTTTGGATAATTAATTTCAATTTCAAGTGCCGACAGATCTTACATATGAAATAATTGTAACTAGATCAAGAATTTTTCTAATCAATGAGGACTCCAAATTAAAATTTTATAATTATTTAATACCATTAAAAACAACATGAAAGTTTATTTAATTTAATATAATCCAGCTGCATCAGGATTTTTCTGCAATTTTATTTATTATATTTGTTAAGTATTTTCTTAGTGTATCATGTACAGCTAAGCCATACATGTGTGTTGATATAGGACTGACCTGTTGAAGAACGGCGATTGTAGGTTGTTGAACAGCGAGTGCTGACTGAAGCCGGGTCCCTCCTCTCCGTTTAGACGGTTTGTCAGTGCGCGCACCTGCAGCAACGGGGAGTAATAGTTAATTCCAACTGTGTATTTGGAAGTAACTAATCTACAAACTGCCGTACACAGTTTTCCGTAACATTTTGAAACATCATAATATGTCATTGAACTTTTTGAGTGGCCATAGATAGAAAACAAAGTTTTCGTGCCCTCCATGCTACGATTTTATTAAAAGACAATATCTAATCGTAACATTTATTACGATTATTGTTTGTTATTACATTACACAAGACTAATTGACAACATATTGACTAATAATAAAGTTATGGCGTGGAAAATAAGAAGTCATAAAAGCTTTAAAATTTAAAGTTCAGCTTCAAGCAAGTATTAGCGTGAAATGTTAGTGGAGTGCACGGAAGCGTTTGTCTTCTATACAAGTCGTGGCGGTCAAAAGGTTAATCATCACAGTGATCACTTTACTAACAGAAGATGATCAGCGATCCTTCTCTTCTAGTAAGTGGAAAGTGGATTATCAATATTATTCAAGTAATACCTGAGGTCTATATTGCTATCTCACTTAAATAGTTATAGTACTTCACTACTTCTTCCGTGGTACACTGTTATGGTAGAGGTGGTTGAACCTACCCGGTGCAGCAGCGTAGAGAAGAGGTTCTCGGCCGTGAGCAGATGGAAGCCCTCGTCCTCCTCGTCGTCCTCCCCGGAGCTGACGGACTCCGCCCGCGCGGCGCGGCTGGGCCGCAGGCGGTGCATGTGCGCGTCCTCCTCCTCCTCCGACTCTCCGCCGCTCACCAGGCTGCTGGTAGGGCTCACACGTTAGTTACACACGACACGTGTTCAATAGTAACGAGCGGCGTCGACGTGGTAAATGATTTTACAATATATATGAATTCATAATTTAACAGGTGACCTTTTTTTTATGAAGGAAATAGTTTAACTTTGCTTATTTAACTTTTTATTCATTTAATGAATTTATTGTATGAATGAGTCTAACAGTTTTTTTCTGATTACGAACATCTAAAAGGAGTCTAAATACAACAACACATGGTTCTCGTGTTCGATGTTTTCACGAAAGTACCTGATGCGCCTGGGCTTGGAGGTGCGGTGTCGCACGGTGGGCACGTGCGCCTGCGACGACTCCGGCTCGAGGCTGCGCTGGCGCGGCGTGACGTAGCCCTTGCCTTCCACCGCGATGGGGATGATGAACTCGCGGGCTGACTTCTTGATGGGCTCGCCGGGGCTGCTGCATGCTTCGCTTGCGCTGCCAGACTCCGTTGATGCCAATCGTCTAGAATATGTACAGTAATAGAATATATAATTAAATATTTATAGAAGTGATTTAACTTCTGTTAATTAGACATTTTGTTGTACCTTCGCCACACGAATATAAAAACAAAACGAAAAATATAAAATGACTAAGTCAGTAACACTGACCTGAGCGGAGTGACCCTGTGCGCGGGTTGCGGCGGCTGTACCGGCGTGACCGGTGTGACCGGCGCAGGCGCAGGCTTGGCGAGAGGCGCGCTGCCAGCCGCGGGCTCCTCGCCAGCCACCGTGATGGGGATGATGCGCTCCACCGACACGCCCCTAACGACCCGAATATGTTTTAGACTCGGAAGATTCTATACTCGTTATAACTATAGTTAAAGTTATTGCATGCGCCAATATTACGATGCTATATGACCTTTTTAACTGACTTCAAAAAAGAGGTTCTATTTTAGTCTGTGTGATATTTTACTTTTTAACTGACTTCAAAAAAGAGGTTCTGTTTTAGTCTGTGTGATATTTTATGACTATGGTAATATCTAATGTAGATATACAAAGTTAATGTTGAATACCTGTTGCGATGGTCCTCGACGCGGTGCTGCGCCTCCGTGCGGAAGACGCGCGGCTGCGCGAGCGGCGCATGCGCGGGCGGCGTGGCGGGCGGCGAGCCGGGCGACGCCAGCGCCGCCACGCCCGCCGACGACGAGCGCCCGTATGGCATGGGGGGCTTGCCTGACACACATACACACCGTACTGTACTGCACTGTTTACACTTACTATGCGGATTGAAGCAGGACTAAACTAGATGAAGTTTTACTGACAAAGTGTCTTTGTGTAAGCAAAGTGATATTCAAGACTCAAGTCATTAACTTTTATATTTGTACTGTTAAATTGAGTAGATCTACAATAAGCATAATATATACAATTAAGCAGTATAACTAAAAACAGCCAAAACATATAAATTAGTCGTAAAGCATTATACATCAAATTTAACATTATTATACAAATTGGCCCTAGATTACACGTCTAAACGTCTACTGAGTACCGAAATAATACGACATAAATCATAAACAGCGTAAGGGTGTTATTCCACTACATTCAGTATATATTTTACCCGTACGGATGGCAGATGATATGATGTCGCGGGCGGCGCGGCGACGACTTTCCTCGCCGGCGACTTTCTCCTCGACCAACTTCGCCATAGAATTTTGCAGACTCCTACGGATTACAGCGACATTAGTCATATTACAATAAATAGTCATATTACAATAAATAGTCACAGTTGGCATCAACATCGCAGCTGCATTAATCAGAATGTGTAAGAAAATAACATTCGTCATTGTCACACGGCTACGTAAGGGCCTATGTACTACATGTAGCAGATGATGCTGTATGTTCAATGAGGACTGTGAAGGTTTCAAGACGAAGTCTATTTCGCATTAAAAGGAAAACGAAAACAACACGTCTATTATGTGTTCCAGTTTTATTAATGAATAAAATCCCACCAGCCACTGATTGGTACGCAAACATGTCTTATGCTCATTAAATTGAGAATCAAAGACTTAGATAAACATTGAAGTGATCCTATAAGGGTTCTGTTTTTTTCTTTTGAGGTACGGAACCCTAAAACACAAAAGTTTGGACTAATAAACTAACCTTCTTGCGTCTTGTAGCAACACAGCAGGATCGACAGACGTGGAGCTGTGTGACGGCTCGCTCTCAGTCTTCTTTACGCCGCCGCGGAGGTTAGACTCGCGCTCTGACTCGGGTGAACTCTGTGACCAAGCAAATTCAGCTATTGTTACAAATATTACACACAGATTGCATGATATTTTAGCTTATGTATTGACTTTATGTACAGAGAGTAATAGGATAGGATTGTTAAAATTGTATTGCACATAGCTACATAGCTCTTAGAACTATATTTCGGTGTACTGTTGAAGAGTAAGTGGGGCCAAGAGTCGTATACCTGCGGTGTAATTTACAATACAGTTTACAACAGTTAATTCTAGTCACACACGAAACTTTTCACTCTATATTTACTTACCAATATTTACTAATCATAGGACTTGGACGTAATATTTTATTACTACTAAATGCACAACATTCCGGCCGTGGCTATGTCCACCGACTGGTCGTAATCAAATACGACTCACGATGCGCCGAAGTCTATATAACATGAGTGTTGCATGTGGGTGTAACACCACGCTCTACATTTTGTTACTGACGTAACAGCTGCATGATCATACTATGTTATGACGGCGGAGAATTATAGTATTTGTTATTATAAGGCTTTAATTTTCTTGGGTTTAAAGGTGCACTTTTAAAGTCACTACAAGCTTAAAGGGTGAGTGTATTGCAACCTTTGAACCATATTTTAATCAAATCAATTCAACCTGTACTCATGATTGTGTGAGACACAAATAACAAATTCCTGAATTAAAGTCATTAATCAATAGATTAGTCATGTTATTGTCGTTTTATTCGTCATTAAAATATTTGTTTTCTATATTCTTGTAACAGTTTGAATAGCCGAATAATGAATAGGATTAATTATCATCAACCCCACAATAGGTGAATCATTTCTATTATCATCTTAATAAACAGTAAATGTGCCAATTATATATTGTGAATAATCAAATTATCTTTTTGAAAATTAAATTGGTCTATTATTGGCTAAAGTATTATTTCAAAATATAAATAGCCAGCTGAGAATAAACTACTGAATTTCCGTAGGAGGTCATTATGACACATATACACTAAGATACATACAGGAAATCACGAAGCTATCGTTTTCGGTTGCACGATCATAAATAAGATGACAAATCATAGCCTCGTTAAGAAAAGAATGTCATTAGACTGTTTTAGGACGTCTATGCAACAAGCTTTTATGATAAAAAAGGAGGGAGCTAGGATCAGACCTATGCTGAGAGGCAGATAAGCCACTGTCAACTTAAACTGTCTTGTGAATGAGAATTCGACATAGCAGTATTATATATGTCTCTTATTACCACCAGCATACTGTGTTTAGCAATTTTTTTTTTTTTTTTTTTTTTTTCTCTTTTATTGTTTATTATAAGAGAAATAATTATATACATATAAACATTTAAATTCTACCTCCTTTAAAAACTATTTACAACTTAAATATAAAATTAAAATTAAAAAGCATCGAAGTATTCTTCCTCATCGTTGTCAAAAGGAAACGTGCCCAGAAGACTGGCAGCATTGCCACGTTGAATGGCAATACTGATTCTTTGACCTAAAAACAAACCAGCCCTCTGATCACGCGAAGCATCGACTAAACGTTTTGAAAGATCTTTAAATAAGGCTCGGGCGCTCGGACCCCATGGCCCAAATGTTTCGACCCCAAACGGCTCAAAAATACAATTACCAATCAGATTATTGTATTTTCGCCGCTTAAGGGTCTCCGCAGCAGCAGCAGCAGTGCCAGCGCAAACTGCTGATCCAGAAACATGAGAAGGTGCAAGGGTATCGACGCACGTTGCGTCCCACACCAAAGGCCTTCCTAATTTCCATGGCAACAACGACATACCATCTGGTCTCTTTCCATCGTCACGTACCAAGCCATTTGGTTCTAATACAGCTGGTACGCCGGCGGTGACAAGAGCACGACGGATGATGTCATTCAAGGTAGCGTGTCTTGGTATGCGACCAGCACTCCTACTGCAGGACAGACCATGCCGTCCGAGGCTGTCGACTGCTTCACCACAGTGACATCGATGAGGAGCAACACTAGGAGCCCCTAAGCGCAAACTAGTAGCTACGCGGAATGTGTTGTCGTCCAACATTGTTCCAATGTTGGGCGACGGAAGTGCCTGTAACCAAAGGCCCGACTCCCATTCACCCACAGCCAGCAGACGAGCGCGCTCAGCAGTATTGATTGACGTATTAATCAATTCATTCCGTATCAATCTGCAGAGCGGCTCGTCCCACTGCCTTTGGGAGAAAAGCTGGTTCGGGAGATCAGTGTTTGGGCAAGCCATTTTCCAAGCTGACACTGCCTCAGTTAAGCACGATACCTCAAAATTAACCAAGCAAGAACAATTAAATAAATCCTAGTAACATCGTAAATTTTGACGACCCGATTGGCGCAGTGGCTTAGCGATTAGACTGCTGCGCTAAGGGTTGCGGGTTCGATTCCCGCACGGGGCAAACATTTGTGCGATCCACATATGATTGTCCCGAGTCTGGGCGTTTGTGTATATTAAATTTCATGCTTGTGAAACGCACCTACGATACAAGAGAAATTCCTAGTGTGGGGCGACGTTTTAAAAAACTTAAATCTACAGCAGTGTTTTAGAAGCAAGTATATGAATCGTATGTTGTGAGAGGTTTACCTGAGAAGGCTCGATGCCGATTTGTTGCAGTCTAACAGTTCCATTGTCAGGCGTCTTCGAAGCCAAGTCACGGTCTTCACTCTGTGCCTTGGGCTTGGCGATCTTTGATACAACTGCAAAAGACAACATTCGTCATTAAATGTGCTATGTTATAATGCCTAGTGCTGCCCTGTTTACTAAAACGTACAAGAGCTTTAATTGCAGGTCATTTCTCGCGTGTGGTAGCGAGACGCTGCTACGTGCAGTGTAGTGCAGCGTCTCGCTTCTACAGCGAAAAGTGACCTGCTATGCAAGCTCACAGTAACCCCACAAATGTTGAAAAAACTAACCAGCTAGCGTTGTCCTTCCAGTAAGTTAATTTTTAGTAAAACCTGACGGGTACCTGACGAGTATTATTTAGAATGATTTTTATTTCAATGTACCTATGTCAAATATGACTCTAAATATAGTATCAATATACTATTTATATGGCCGCACGTGACGTGGCATTTACACACTACATTAAAACTGTGAGTCAATGTGACTAATTAATAGTGATAGTATTTATGTTTACTATGACTATTGTATTATGGCGATCATAATACGCACCCGGTTTAGATATGTTGCGTTTGATATCTGTGGGTGGCGACGTAAGGGAAGCCCTCCTCTCGAACTGGTCTTTGAAGTTACCAACATTCCCACCTGATAAAGAATTAAGATTTTCAAGCAGCTTTACATACAAATAAGGTAATAAATATATAAAGGCTGGCTACTTATTGGCTATTAAGTAGTCAGTAATTACAACGTTTTAACGCGTTAAATAATAAATATTATATTTTGGGATATTCAATATTATATTTAATAATATTTACTAAGCTGTCTAACAGAATACCTGGGATGGAGAGTTTCTTAGGTTTGGGCGGCGCTTGTGCGGGGGTTTGTTGCGCTATTGACAGTGACGTCAGTTTGTCAGCAGCCGAGGCAACGGCGCTCTGCTTTGTGTCTTCCAGTGGCTGTAAATATCACAGTTAAATATCTTTCCCATAAGTCACATTTTTTATGGAATATAATTAAGAGTTTACGAGTAAAAATGACCTGTGAGTGATGATTAGAACAATATGCATATTATATGAATGTAATAATACTGGTCGCTAAATTCCGTATTTTTTACATTGAATTTATCTTTACTTCTAGTCCTTATAGGGCGCGCAACTGGCTTAATGGTGCCCAAACTGTTTTCATCAAAATTGTATTTAGCTGCAAACCTTTCATGTCGTATTAAATCATGAATGATAGCTAAGAACCATCTCTTGTGAACCCGTTACCGAAAACCGCATTAAAACAGGTCAAGCCGTTTCGGAGAAAATCGGCAACAATCAATTGTGCACACACGAACAAACATATAACCTTTCACCTTTAACGCGTATTATCTACTCCGTTCCGTCGTGGGTATTAAATAAATAATCATAAAAAAGGGATCTGAAGTTTCTGCTTCATGTATAAATATATGGATACCTTAGTCTCTTCTTTGTCAGCGGGCTTGTCGTCCATGGTGGTAGTGGACGAGGCCTTCTTCTTGGCCGGGCCGCGCGGCTTGGCGGGCGTGCTGACGTCAGCGGGCTCGTCCTGCTTGGGCGGCTCGCGGACCACGTCCTGCGTCAGGTCCCGGGCTAGTTCCACGGGCGCCGGCTGGATCGTGATCGTCGCTGACGACTTCAGGTTTGGCTGTATTGTCTGTACATACGATTGGATTGGGTCATTATAGAAAAGAAAGGATGTTATTGCCAAAAAGTATTATATTACATTACATTTTATAGTAAAAAACAAAACCTACTTAGTTTTGTTTTTACTGTAAAATATTTAGATATAAGACAACATTAAATAAGTCTTTTCTCTATGGAAATATTTACCGAGTCTGAATCGATAGGTTGTTCATCGTTGGATAGTATTTCAGGCGAACTCTCTTCAGGTAATACCGGCGCTTGAGGCGCAATGCTCGCACAACTGGAACCAGATAGCCACATATTATAGGTAAGTAATGATATGTTAAATGTATGCTTATGTAGCGGTAAAGCTAGTACAAAGGACCATTAGTTTGTAGTGTACAGACCTGGCGACGCGTTCCTTCTTCCTCTGCAGGCCGCTGGCCGACATGGCGAGCTCCAGCTTGCGCTTGTTGTCAGTCGCGGACACGATCGTGCGCGTCGGAGACGGCTTGATTGCGTCCTCGCCACCCTCTGACAATATTAAGTGTTGTTCATTATCCTACTGGTCATTATGGTAAATGTTTATAATATGTTCTACAAGTTATATCAAGAAGCAAGAAATCCTATGCGAAGGATGAGTAGATTAGTAACAAAATACTACGTGTTCTATGTACTCGCACAGAATTGAAAGAGGTAATGAAGGTGATATTAATAAATAGTTATGGACTTATGGTAGTTATAGTTGTGTATTTAGCAACAGTATCTTTACCTGCGACTAACTCCAGAATTCTCTTTTCCGCAGAGTTGCTGGGCTCAATGTGAGCCATAGATGTGGAGCTTGTAAGATCATTACCACTCTCCTCTGGGCCCAGTTCAGCCTGTTGACAAAATAAGTTACTAAAATACTGTAATATATAAAGACCGACTTACAATACAAGTCATAAGGCTATCTTAACTAGGAAACTAACCTTGTGAAATAAAGTTGAAAAAGGAATACGGCAAAACTGCATACTGTTTTTTTTTGCAACCTTTCCTCTATTTAGTCAGCGACATGGTGACTCATAGATCAGTGTTCCGGAGTCGAACTGAGTTTTGGAGTAATATTTGAACGGGACATACTAATTTATGTATGGAGATCTGAACTACGTTCATTCTTTTTACATACCTCAGAAGGCACCATTACGGAGTTGGAGTTAGATGGTGCTGCAGGCGCTAGAGACAGCAGCAGGTCCAACCGCACCGGGGTCTGGGCGGCCAAGGCCTCCGCCTCCTCCAGACACGACGTCTCGCAGCCTGTGTTCACCCATCTGTGGGTCATACGTTCAAGATTATTCAAAATATTAATCAGGAGGATAAATTCTCGTACGTTTAAAAACTTAAAAACAAAGATTCAGTGTTGTCTTTTTTTATACAACACCGAAATCGTGGCACCGACTTTACAAAATACAAAACGAAATCTATATTTTGAAAATGGTTGTTTAATTTCCATCCTTTTCTGTGGCATACATACATGTTAAACTTGGTATAAGAATAAATTACATACGTCACCATTGTTACAACACTAGACCCTCTTTTGATTACACAAGTAACTTCTTCTTTCCAATGGTCTTTCATAGCACAGTAGTATGAGCCCTTATCACAATGCGCTATACAACTGAACTAAATGAACGGCTAGACTGTTACCAAGTTATTCCAAAGAAATTCTGCATTACAATTCGAAGGATATTTTGTCATTTTTATGTATTTGATGTCTGATCGTTTATGTACTGTTCGTTATGGTAATTTAAATGGACTATTAGATACAACGGTTAAGTGCTTGAACTCACGGATTATCACAAATGTAAGCGATGTCAGCACGTTTCAGGGGGTCCACTGTGAGCATGTCGCGTATAAGGGGCGATGCACCTGTAACAAACAAGTACATAATGTAGTAGTAGCGTAGTATAGTGATACTACCTTTTGGGTAAAAATCCTCATGGACACTTCCACCGCCGGTATCGACGATATAGTGACATCCCAAGTGTAAGATGCACCAACAAATTTGATTTATTGGTTAGCGGTAAATATGGCCGCTTGTATGAGAATTTCCTACTAACTTAACGTTAACGTACGGACTTAACGACAACAGACGATTTGTGCAACCCACCCTTAGGGAATAGAATCTCATATCGTTTCGTAAATAAGAGAAAAACGATGGTATTTCCATATCCAATTCCTATACGATAGCTTTAATAGTTTAGTCTTCATGAAGTAATAAACCAGCAGAGTTACTTTGCATGTACCTAACACATAATATAATACATAAGGTAGTCTTTCAAGTTCCGGTCTATAGGTTTCTTGCTAAGACTGCACTGAGTTACGACTTACGAGTTAGGACCAATTGGTAGTCTTTAATTAACTAGCGGAAGAGAGAGGAAATGCCTCTTGATACAATCATTTCTTACCTAACATTGACGTCTTTACGACTGTAGTTTGATAATTCTAAGCCGTAAGCGATGCGCATGTATTAATATACGTTCGTGAATAGTATTAAAATATTAATAAAATATAGATTTGTTATACAAGCGCTACCATGAGGCGCTACGTGTTATAACATAATAATATAGCTTTATTAGACGTGAAATTTATTCTAATAATGAGTCTTCGATCAACAAAATATTACAAAGCAACTGTTAAAAATACTTACTGGATGGGTTTCTAGGTTCATAATAATCGCCATTACTGATTTGTCGGACTAGACGTTTGAAGTTGGAGCCATCAAATGGCATGGCTCCGTAGACTAGAGTATAAAGAAGCACACCCAACGACCAACAATCCACCTGAAATTATAATTCAAAAATTATATTTTTTGGAAACCTCAATATATGCATAACACAATGAGTTTCTCTATCTTTAATTTTACAATTAAGATATCAAACCTTGAGACAAATACACTAAATAGTACACGCAAAACCAGCGTCAACAATTACTTTAATAGATTCGCTACAAGTTCTTTGCTGCACGAATCTATTCGCTTAGCGTAAACAATCCTGACGACAGAACGTAAATTATACTTAGTATAAACTATGATTTATTATCCTATCGGTCTGTACCTACCTCTGGTCCAATGTATGGCGTTCCTTTTACAATTTCAGGGGAGGCATATAAAGGTGAACCGCAAAACGTGGACAAAAGAGATGTCTCTTTGAAAACGTTTGAAAGACCGAAGTCAGCAATCTGAAATCATTAGTGAAAACTTAATAAATATAAGAATAGAAAATATACTATAGTCAAATTAAATAGATAAAAAGCATAAGGCCCAAATCCCTGGTTAACTCTTTACAGCTTTTTAAGTGTAGTAATGAAAAGGGGTCATTACCAACCTTAGCACTACCAGTATCATCTAATAAAACATTTTCCAATTTTAAATCTCTATGGCAGATTTTATGTATATGGCAATAATACACAGCAGTTGCAATCTGTCGGAATAACCTGAAACCACACATCACATTGCAACGACATTTAAATTACTCATGTAATATTTTATTTTATATTTTTGATACGATAACTGACCGTCTAGCTTCGTCCTCTTGTAATACTTTTTTCTGACTTAGATAATCGTACAACTCTCCACCAGAGCAATACTCCATAACTAGAATCATCTTTTCACTGTTTTCAAATACTGAAAGATATAAAGTACATTACAGAAAATGTTCGCGTTTTACGAAGAGCATGTTTAGCAAAGAAAACGATATCATCATAAGTCTGAGTTCCCAACAGCTACGATATTATAGTTTCGCATGCTATCTTGTTTTGTTTCACAGACGAATGGTAGTCTATATAATGTAACGACAAAAGGGCCAATACGAGATGATTTGGCACCGTTTGATATTGTACTTTACGTTGTCTTTGTCTTGTTAGATCGGTAATCAGATGATGAAGCATCGAATTTATAATAAGTACTAGTAGTTATTTCTTCGTATTACTTTCTTCTTATTACCTATTAAATAAAACAAAATGTGTGAATAGCTCTCTCATAAATAGACCAAAGATTAGTATGTACTGTACTGTACTTATTAATTATCTTATAGGTTCTTTTCTATTGTTATATTCATGGGTGCCTAGATATACATATCTACTACGCACAATATTTGCATAGGTCTGTTAAAGGAAAAATAGTTTTTTCCAAACTTTTAGAGCTAGAAAGTAATCGGGCATACCTTCATAAATATGTACAATATTTGGATGTCTAACGGAAGACATAATCTGGACTTCGCGTCGAATACGTATGAGATCAGCCTCCGATTCGATCTTGCACTTTTTTATGGTTTTTATGGCCACTTCTTGGCCAGTCTTCTTGTTGATACCTAACTGCACCTTGCCGTACGTTCCTTGACCTAGTTTTCTTACTATGTCAAATCTGTAAATATTTTCATTTTTGTTAATTCAAAACTAAAAGCACATTAAAGGGAGAAAAAAGAATGAATAGGTAGTTCATTGTTTTATTGGTACATTTTAGGATTTAAATGAAATTAACCTTTAAGGTTTCATAGTTTTCATTCCTAAACTGGATTGAACCCTGAATTAAACGTAATATAATTTTTATATAAACGTAGTATAAGTTTGTGTAACTAGTCAAAATTGCGAAAAATTACAAATTCCTGCAGCTAAAAATGGTTCAATTTACTAAGAATGATTAGTGTAAGAGGTTTAAAACGATAAAGCAAATCGATGCGTCACGGAAACGCATTCACCATACTGTAAAGATTATGAGCGAAAGCGTTTTGTTTTAAAAGAGGTTAATTTAAATTGTCCTAATTTTAATGTTACTCTAAGTCTTATAATAGAATGCCTATAGAAAAACCTATGCGTAAGATAACTATTTAAAAGAAAAATCTCTTCCACTCACCTATTTAAAGAGTATGTACTAAATGTTTGTTTAAACAAGTGGACGAAACTTATTTTTAGTTTCTTAAATGCTTCTCCGTCGTGAAACGGAAGCACGTTTACGTCGCAGGAAGTTCACACGTAAGATTAAAATAGACTTATTTCTTGTATGCGGAAAACACAGCGAAGCTATACTATGTGACACAACATGTCTAGTATAGGAATTCAGAAAATATTGAAACACATGCTAGTTACATGATTACATCTTAACAAAATAAAGTCTGCTTGTTTGTCACGATCACGACTAATGCAAATATGGTCAGGCCCAGACAAACACAACAGTAGTGTTCATCTGAAGTTCATCGCTTGTTTTCATCTGAACTTTATATGTGTCACATCACACGGATGTGCATTCCCCCCTAAATAAAGAAAAAGATCAGCTAAAACGACTTGTATTTCTTAGATGTACAGAAACCAAACTTAACTCTTTTGACTTAAACTAATACAAGACATCGATCGCTGCCCACGCACCACACAATGCACGCAATACATGTTTGTGTAGTATTAGTAAGTATAGTAATGCAAAAACATTGAAATGAATTGGCCTCGCGTCGTCGAAGACATTCACCCGTTAGCATTATGTAGATACTTTATACGTTATTGAGGAAGTGGGGCTTTGGACGTATACTATTACGTATATACTATATATATATACTATACTACTAATGAACCAACATAAAAATACTAGGAAGAATGAGTCACTCAAGTTTTCGAGAACGGAACTTTATGAGAAGTGTCATTGTTATAAAATGTTATGTTACTATCTCACAGGCTATCTCATGACTTCAGTTTCTTTAGATTCACAATAATTATAGCAGCCGTTTCTGAGAGGTTTACTCTCGGAAAAAATTATTTAAGTAAATGGTCAAAAGCTTATTTTACAATAATATTGATGAATGCTGTATATGTCTATGGAATGATGTAACAATCGACCTTTACGCCTACAAACTTCCGACATACGGCGTGTAGGTGAACAGTCTGACACCCTAAGCCCGGTCATTGGTTGCTGATGCTGACGCTACACTCAACGGCGCGTCTACAAATGTTCCATGTTGAATGCGTTACGTTACTAAAATAATACCAGTGTAAGCATGCATTGACGTAAAGAAGCACGGCGTGTGAACTTTTAGTTGTTAGTTCTCTGACAAACACGATGTTAAGAATACATCATCCCTATACAAAACGTACCTAATTAAACGTTTTGTTTTAAAAAACAGGTTTATAGACTGACCGAATGTTTACCAAACTGATTGTCTGAACACAATCGAAAAACAAAAAGCAGTAAATTTCATTAGGATTATATAAATAAGACTGTTTCTATGACTATTCATTATAATCACCTGTAGGTGTGCTTGTTAATTTCGTAATTAGTAAATTAAGGATTACGCTTACCTTTGTTTGAGCCGCAACCGGTGATCGTGCATACGTACGTCACCGGTGTTCTCAATGCCGTCCATGATGTTGGCGGTGCGTTTGCTCTCGCCCACAACCATCGTGACTGCAACAATCAAATAACCCACTATAACACAAGTACTATTTTAAATAAATAAATAACAGGCAATTAGACCTACAACGCAAGTTTTTTTTTAGCTTTTTTTTCAACCTTAGTAAAATTCTTAATCGTATACGAGTACAACCTATGAGAGAGACAAGAAATACAAGTGAAGAAGTCCAAACTAACGGCAAGTTAAAGAAAAATTTAAAAGGTTTTTGCGTTACTTCTAGCTATTGACTGACAGACCACGGGGCATTCTTCGATATAATTTGGGGAAACACCACACAGTCATTTCGGAATTCGGAAGAAAGCTTTGGCCAATTAGCCGTTTGGCGAGTCGTCAGCGGACCGTAGGTGTCATCGTGTATCTGCTACGCTTGTTTATAAGCTGGCAAAGAGAGTCGTTTTCCCGTCAGCAGGGACCTAGTGATTTATTCATACTGGCAATCGGTGATTTCTAATACGCTGTTAAGACACTGCTAGCAGGCATAACGTCCCGTTCCCCACTGCGATCATTGTTCTACAGAACGTGATTCACGTCACAAGTTGTTTGTATATTTTATGCACGTGCGACTATGGCTCAGCTTTCTACTGGACCAAATGAGAAAGTATCGCACATTGCAATCGTTAAAAACTGAGTATTTTACCTTTAATTCTGTAGATGTAGTAGGTACTTACTCAAGTTACTGAGCTAAAACTCTCATGACTCCTAATAGGTATGGTAAAGTAGTCCTTTTTGCTTTAGACTCGCCGGCTAATTTAGAACATTTTTCGTCATATTACGCATTTCTCCGACATGATATAATAACGACATATATATTTAGGAGTATGAGTAAGCAGCCGACTGTCATAAATTTACGAAGACAAGTAGATTGGTGTCTTTGAGCATCTCGTCTCTAGAACGAAGCAGCTGCCGATGAATAAAAAATAATGTGTTGTAAATTTGCTTAGTTATTGATATAAATCACGTTTATGCATGTTGTAAAGCCACCCACCCACGTATTGAGTTCGGATATAAATATTCGGTCAAATACCTACTGTGTAGTGCCTGCACCTACCGGTGACGAAATCTTTTATTCCGAGGAAATGATTGCAGCTTGTTTCTTGGAACAACCACATGCAATACCTTTAAACAGGCAAGATGAAGCAGTGATACAGAATAGGTATTGTTCTAATGTGCAGATCTGCCGAGCACTAGGTTATATTTCTAGGATGTGGAATGTAGGGCTTTTCTTATAACACACTTTCAAAAGGCAGAATCGGATCTTTGTCCGGTTACCTACTAGAATTCCGAATGCCGTGTCATACCGCTGCCGAATCTAATCAGAAATTAGATTTATTTTGATGTAGTTATCCTGTTATTTCTATAAGATGCATTTTTGTCATTGCAAACCAGAAGACCATTAAACATGCAAACAGTGCCATGATCTTCTTTATTTTAATCGTAGTTCTTAATTATTCATTACATGTGCAAAATGTGTTAACAAAATAAGAGCTTCTTAAATATCTATCTAGGTAACAACGAGTAATAAGATTCGAATGCTCTTTGCTTACGTGCTGAAGTAAGTAGGTGAATGACTTACAGATCTTGGAATACATGAATATCTAAAGAGATTCTCCTTTACATGCATAATTGAGGTGATACATTATTGAAAAGAAAGTTGGCTCAAACGCCATGTGTTTATCTCCTCTATGTAAAATTAATAAACTTTAAGAACTTATCGATGAGGGAAGTTTCAACCAACGATACTTAAGTACTGTCCCGTAACACAACGCTAAGCGGTATAAAAATGAGTATTCAATTCGATAGAAGCCATAATGCTGTTATGTATTGGGTCGATAACCAACGACATTAGGACATTTACTATTTCATTATCTTAATGAACGATAAGGTACTATTTGAAGGAAATATTCCGCTTTTATAACTTATATCATTTGAGAAAAAACATAGGTACCTATTTTAATATTTTACTTTTGAATGCAAATATTCCGTGATTCCAAACACTCGGCATGTTTACTTTATGGATCTGGGTTACCATAAACTCAGTACTAGGTTCGGACACTGTCACTATTAATTTATGTGTTACCACGATATTTAAACTAGTAAATTTAGTAATTGCTGTAATAAACCACAGCTGTAACAAATTCTAAATCGTTAAAGCTTACAGATATGTTTAAAGCCTCAGTGAAGGGGGCGTGATGGTGCTCAAATAAACATGTATTAACACAGACATAAGTATACATACACACTATACAGTGTATACATGTAAAATGTCCAGATATACTCACCTGTGAGGGTGGGTTAAATAAATTTACACATTTGTTTACAGTGTTTGCCGGAGTGGTGTACCCTAGTAACCCGCGCGTGCTCATTTTTATTAGGATCCTACATCACATCCTACACATTCACCCCTCCTAACTGAGCTGACGTGTAACAAATTACAAAGAGAAAGATTATTTTTGTTACAAGTAACTTTGAAATTCTTCGATAGTTTATTTCGGCCGAGTGAAACAATTCAATTCTAAAACTATGTGACATTGACTCATCGTTTACATCTCGGACATTTTTCTATTTCGGTCCACCTTGACTATTCTAAATAATATTAGTCTCATTTGTTTTCCTCTTCTTTGATTATTTATTAAACTTAATGAATAATGATGATCATTTCGATATTTAGAACCTACATCAATGTTAAAAAGGCGACATTTTGATTATACTTACTATACTGAAAATTTAATTGGTACACTTCTGGTAGGCATTTATTTTTCGAAGGTCAAATGGAAAGGTCTTGAACTATCAACGCTTTTTACTTTCATGTCCAATAACGTCATCCTTGCGTTAAACTGTTGTCGTATCTAGGCCAGTTATATAGGTGTCAATGTTTGTCGGTCGGAAACTCCGCGGCCATCGCGTCGTATGGCATTGGCGTTGTAAGAGCGTGGCGGTGACGTCCAGAAAAATGTGGCGCAAGTAGCCAATTAACATGTGGGATAGTGTGGGGCCGGCGTCTCGGCGCCTCTATAAATATCGCGATCCGAATCCGCACCCTCCCCGCCGACCGAACGCCGAGCGGCCGCCGCAGCCGCGTCGCCGTCTCCCACCGGCACCGTGGACCGCAGTCATATGAAGACAACATAAATCTACATATCACAATCTTGACGTCACATCGTGCTGATGCGAGGATTCACGTTGTTTTTATATTACAAAAATCTGGGTATCGCAGAACATTTTAACAATCATTAAAAAAAAACATGAATACATTTTCAAGGAAAAACAGAATGTGATTAAATGTCTAATAACCTGATCTAATGATCTTCATAACAAATCTACAACCAATTATAAGTCGACACGACGATATCAAAGTTGACAAACACTTTTCGATTTAGTCGATGGATCAGTGGGCCAAATTAGTGTTTTTATCCCGGAAGTAGAGTTCGTGGGCCTGTAGTCGTCGTACAAAGAGCGTCATCAGGCGTGCTTCGAGCGGACACAGAACGACAAGCGCGGACGCACTGATCGCGCTATTTCTGTCCACTGAACAGTTGAATAACCTCCAATCAGCTATTTGCACTTGCCTACGAATCCGACTAATACACCGATCATCGCTTATCCAAATGCAGTTATAACCATTATTTAAAAATAGGGCTGTGCATATTATAGCTCTACCACGGTTATAACTGCATTATTTCTCTAACAGTATTGCTCAGAATTTAAGCTTATGATATTATTTTAACAACCACCATAAAATTATACCTAATGATTTATCGCAGGTTGGGCGAAACGGTCTACTTGAGTACTTAATCCGGCTTAATCATAATGCAAATTGTAATGGTGCATTTGGAGCACCACCCAAAACAATAATCGTCATCATCATCAGCCGGAAGTCGTCCACTGCTGGACAAAGGGGGGAGGCCCCCTTAGAACGTCACAATGAACGACAACTTGCCATTTGCCATTTAAAAAAAAAAAACAATAATATATAATAGGTCACTATTTGCCTGGCGCATCAACGCTTCCTCGTATCTACTAGTCAAATGCCTAAACGTCACTCATCAATAATTATACCCATCCTTATACTCATGTATCAAAACATAAACTCGCCCGCGGATCTCGGTCGATCAAGGTGATGACCGAATGAGCAAGCAAAGCATAGTTTTGGGCAGCCCGGCGGCGAGATGGGTCGAAGATATCACGAGGATCGCAAGGCGTACCTGGATGAGATTGATGATGATATAATAGGTAATTATTGGAAAGAATATGACATTTTTATCCAATAGAAAGCTTATTAAACGATGTTATGAAAACTTCAGCTAAGTATTTTAACGAACTCGCTTAAGTATTTTAATTAAAAATGTCGGCGATGAGGAATTAAAATGTCAGTTACATGGGTCACTTGACGAAATTATGGGTTGTTTCGAAATCGATGAAGGCCAGATAAGAGCCAATTATATTTATCAGATTACCTTAATTACTTAGTTTGGTACTTAACTTCTTTTACGAAACCCGGCAATTAAGTACTTAGTTTTAAGTTAAATTGCGCAATTTCTAGGAGATTTATAATTGGGAAATATAGCATTATCAATTCATTTGGGGCCTATGTGCAGCAGTTGACTGCAACGGGCTGATGATGAATTCTGAATAGAGAAAAACAGTTTAAGTAATGGTTAGATTTAGCTGATTTTATTCATCCGAAAATCATTGCAACGTGTAATGTTATTTGGTGGATTCTAATAAATTATGAAATTATTAAATGTTGCTACTGTAGATAATGTATTTTTTAGGGTTCCGTTCCTCAAAACAAAAGGAAAAAACGGAACCCTTATAGGATCACTTTTTTAAAACGAAGTTACGATAGCTTGTTAAATGCATTTGTAGAAAAGATAAATAATAATTTTTATACAATAGTCCTGCACCTTATGGGGATTTTCATGGATGTTCTTGTATAGAGCTATAGCTGGTGTCCCATTCCCTTTGAGATTAAAGTTCTCTACGGGCCTCTCGTATTGGACCTGTATTCCCACGTATGCTTTTTTAAACACCGGGTGTCTTCCGCATGTTTGATAGCCCGAGTAGAAAAGAAATTATTATTTCAGCCAATATCGTCCCACTTCTTCTTCTAGGTACTTATCATATATGATTGATGAACAACCTGGTGTCAGAGTTTAAACCGCCTGTAGGCCGCTGACATGGCTTTACACACCGTTAAAAAATCTCTCAGGTTTCCTCACGTTGTTTTCCTTTGTCGTTTTTTAGCAACTGATAACTAATTTATACTGCGCACATGAATTCGAAAACACATTGGTGCGTGCTGGGGTTTGAATTTCCGACCTTTGACTTGGCACTCCTACGGTCACTCGGTTATCAGTGCCCCGTCCCACTCCCATGGCCGACGAGCAATATTAAAATTTCCTATTTAAAACTATCTACATTCTTAAGACAAATAACATACAGATGCACTATTTAAATGCTAATTTAAAACAAGCTTGGCCAAATTTATAGTAACACCCGCCTATACATTTACATCTATATATCCCATTGAATAGGTACTTCGCGACAATTTATTACCCGACCACTGCGAACAAATAAAGGATGGTTTACGACTACTTAGCTCTATTATGTACCTATGTTAAACTATGTAGGGGAACCTGTTGTACCTAGGCCAGTTTTTTGTATTTTGATTTTTTTAAATATAATGGTGCTAGCTACACCTGACCAGTGTGCATGTATGTAAAGATCATTTAATTAACAACATAATTCATTCATAAAACTGTGTATATTTTCAAAAATCCAGGGACCACTAACCACTTGAAAAAAAAGGGGAAAACTGTCCTAGGTACAACAAACCAGATGTACCTTGGACCGTGTACGTTGTACCTTGGACCGAGCAGCTTCAAATCGAGATAAACACTTTTATTAGCTATAATTTATTTATTTTCTCTTGAATTATTATTAGTAATGATTAGATAATCATATTAGCATTTGCAGCTGACAATAATTACAGTTATTAACAACAATATTTAAGTAAAAGTATTGCTTTTAAGAAAAGCCTCACCCATCTATTTTGTGTTAATAATAATTGACAATATTTTCTTATTCCTTAACATAAATTCTAACAAAACATCCATTAAAATCGCAGGATTAAACAAAAATAAATTAAAAAAAAGAATTTACAACAAAAATAAACTTAAGAAAATACAAAAAATTATGTAAATTTCTTTGTCTTCACTAAATTTACTGCACATTCAATATTTTTTGTGTCGAGCACAGGTCTTTTAATTTTTTCCTTGCTTCGCGGCATTTTACCTATAACAATGTTATAATATTTTTTTAAACAATACAATTATACCTACTCCTAAAAACGTATGTAAATAAATGTTGACCTATTTCCGACTAAAATGATGTACCTTGGCCAGTGACCGAGGTACATAGTAAGTAGGGTGGCTAAGGTACAACATCGCGACAACTTCACTTAATAAGCTTTATAAACCCACTTGCCATTGAGGTTAGGATCTGACACCCATGCCGTCTAGTAGCTAGATGTATTAAGATTGGATTCTAAATAAAACAGTTTTTACAAATATGCATCACTTTAAATAAACTGGTATGAAGTAAAGCCCAAAAAAGTTACTTTTTTGAGTGTAAAACAATAAATTACCTTTTTAGACTGTGATCACGCGGCGCCGGCGAATCGCAACTAACTTCTCATTAATGTTGACAAATGACGTTTCAAATAGTACCATGGACAACGGTTCTTAAACGCGCGGGACTTGAAAAAATATGATTGTTCTAGGTACAACTCTGTCCAAGGTACAACAGGTTCCCCTACTGTTCTCCCGAGGCGACAAAGCTAGACTGATTAAAAAATAAACGTACTAACCAATAGATAAGTGGTGCCTCAGCGACGCAAGCGAAATATTTTGGGCCACATGGCTCTAGTTACGACTATTCCATCATAAGTACAGGAAAAGTCGATACAATACTAACGTTGGATGGCAGACTTCATACTTCAGCAAAATTTTAAACATAACATAATTTTAATCTATCTAAAAACCTGTATCTTATTGTTCCTCTGCAGTGTACCAGCAATCACTAAGCATTCTTGATCCTAGCACACTGAATTCTGTAATGTGTGTTATGCTCAGGATCAATGTAACATTCTTTACTCAGGACAATAATTATGAGTTCGACGTTTAAATGCGTAAGAAGAGACTATAATAACAACTGTTGGTAGTGGTTGTTTTAGATATGGTTATAGACGTGGTTTGCGAAAAGGTTCGGTTTCAATAAATGTTACGTATTTTTAACCTTAAGTGGCAGTTTATTGACACGAAACTAGGCAGCAATATGACGCAGTTATGCGTACATATTTTTGTCGTAACTTTATAATTTGGCAAAGAGTCTAGAACTTGGTACCAATGAATGTATCACAAATAGAACATAATTCCATACGACTGACTCAACGTTGGGTTTTGTCTATAATCAAAAACAATCATGTAAAATTAATGACTTCTACTAATACTACTAACAGCTTCGATCCATAATATACTAACGGGTACTGAAACTTACGAGATTGTCTTTATAAAGACCCCGAAGACCGTAAGACGACACGAAGAATGAGAAGCGAATTAAGGACCAGGACTTATTTTAAACGAATTACAGAATAAAAGAAAATTACTTGATTAACGAAACACACACAATTTAATAAACATTGTAAGTACAGCTGTAATGCGAAATGACTATTGTGACTGTGTTTTCACTTTTAATCCCCAAAGGAGTAGGCACTGGCAGAGGTGTTCTAGATACTATAATATTATCAGAATCTAATACAATTTTATTGCGATGCTCTGTTTTTTTGCCAAATAAGGACTAAGGACAAGGAGCGCGTAGTGGTATAATTTGTAATTTATTATAAACATCAATCCAATGAATATTCTGACTTTGTTTCCTTGATAGTTATTATTATATCTGAAAACAACAACAGGGTGTTTCGTAATGCATTTATCCATGCGGTACTGTAAGTAAGGGATAAAACACACAATAATGTAAAGATATCGCTATTATTATGTAGAGCGATTGCCGGCAGCTGCGTCTCCTCTTTTCTTTGGCCAAGACATATTAGCTAGCTTAACCTAAACCTCGGACAATCCGGTGTCCGCTGAGCCATGCCAACGGCCTTTACCACTTACTTCTAGACATCATATTCAATAAATTGTCTAAAAAATCTATTTCTTATAATAAAATAGGAAATCACATCTAAAGTTCGATAGCTGGAACGAAAAATAATATTGCAATAGTTCACGCTTGAGTGTTTGCCTCTCTATACTTCAGTAGTTTACAGTTTTTCACTTTTTTATGTATTTTACTTGCTTGAATAGAGACCAATGTTCAAATCTTGAATCAGTTTGTAACGCAGGTATCTGAGACAAGTTAACAATAAAAACGCAGATAGGTAGCTACAGTAGGTAGATGTGATGTTCACATCACAACCGACGATAGTGACGGGAGGTGACGAGGTTAGACTCATGGATCTGTCTCGTCTGTCCGACGTTATCGTTAAAAATATTAAGTTTAGCACTGTATACTGTAATAAATATATTTTGCTAATTGATTATCATTTTACGCTGTTTTACAATTAAGACTACTTACAAGACTTCAGTGGGCAGACCTAAAAGTAGATCGTCGAGCAACGATGCTTAAGGCTTGCGTCACGCGTCGATTACTTCTTTTGCCTTCAATGCGTAAGCCACAAGCATCGTTGCTCTTAAATCTACCTTTAGAAGGTGACCTTTTAATCTTTTTATTTCTGGAAATGAGGAACGTAAGTTACACATTTAAAGACATCAAAAAAAAGTCTCAGTTGTATCTCTTTAGGTCTTGTCTTGAACGTTAACTGTTACTGTACACTGTTACGGGTTTAGAATACAATCCTCTAAACGTTTTTGGGAAGGCCCGTCTTAGCAGTTGACAAACCCGAAATGGGCCTGATATTTATGTCAATTTAACAGAGGCGAAATGTGGGGGTATAGACTCCCAATGAAAAATCTTTTATTAAAAAAATAAAAGATTTTTAATTTTGATGATTAAGGTCACTATAAGATGTTGGTAGGTGGTGGTTTTACGGTAAAAGAACTGACTTGCGAGACTTATTTTTTTTTCAAGTTTTGTTTTTAGATATAGATTTTATTGTCCAGACATTGTAATTATTAATTTATATAATTATATACAACAACATTCAGTATGATATATTAATTTAGTAAACATTAGCCCACATTAATTGTTTACTGCCTTGTTTGATATTGTAGACAATATATTGTCACCAAATAAAACTAGTATCTATGGATCAAACAGATTAATTCTCAGTAATTAATTACGTAATGCTGTGCAACCCTATCATATGGACCAGATCACAACAAATAAATGTAGTGTCAATTCTTGGACAGAACACTTTAGTTTGGAAGTAAGCCAAATAAACAGCATGAGGGAATACTATACAGTATACACATTTCAAAAATATTTGATTGAACTTATAGTTGGTGCAGTCAAGAAAGTATATAAAAATTAAGTACCTAATATACATGGTGTAAGGGTAAATTTAATTAATATGTTTAAAAAATAAAGAACACCTCTTCATACTATAACTAGTTTTCAAACTCAGTTTCTTAGAATTATTGTTTAAATTTATTCTGCATGAGTGTGTACTTTAAAAAAATACCTAATTTTTTTTACACTACAGTTACAGTTTCTCTGTATCCCAATCCCAAAATATAACGTGTGTGTCAAAACTGATCTAAAACTAATCTAAAACTGATCTAAAATTAGTTTTATTCCATTAATCCACCATGTATATTAATTAATTTTTATATACTTGCTTGACTGCACCAACTATAAGTTCAATCAAATATTTTAATGTCTGGATGTCATAATTGATACATTTACATGCCAAGACGGGAGCTGGAATTGAACAGCTTATCACAATTATGATACCTATGATATTTGATAAGCAAACTATCTAACAATGTGCTAGCAGTTTATCTATTTACAATATATATATTATGGCAGCAGTTATCACAAACTTCAGTGTAACATTGAAATGGTCTTATCAGTTGTATGTAAATAAATAAACACTTGAACATAAAATAAACATGTAAGATAACAATGTAAATAATAACATACTTTATCTAAATAGTTTATGGTGACAGGGGAGTGAACTCTGAATCATTGTTAAGACATTTTTAACTACTTTGTAAGTGATACACACTTAATTAAAAACTTTAAGTTTCATATAATATTTCACTAAAATAATTTTCGTCCAGTGTTATCCACATTGTTTACAATATACGCCAATTTTACTACCTTAAATTTATAAAAACCCAGAGTAGGGGCTCCATTTGACTCCGAAATTACTTAGACTTTCCTTAATATTCATGTACGTAAAACGCATTAGTAAATAATATTCATAAGGTTTCAAATTAAATAATTTTGAGTTTATTATGCAAATTGAAACTCTGATGTAATGTAAGTTTTGATTTTTTACAATGTTAAATGTTCTTCTTCATTCATTCATTCTTGTACCTACATACATGTACCTAAGTATAATAAAATCGATGTTATTACTTAAGTTATAAGTACATAATTATATTATTAAAATTGTAATAGAGATAATTATTTATGATTACAAGAAGTAGTTAGTAGTACCTAGATACAATTATTCTTTGATTAATAATGATTATTTTATGAAAGAAATTGATTTCAATGTGATGTTTAACTTAGAACAGCAGTTCTTAATCCTATATCAGCTGGACTAAACTGTATGTGTGTCACGTACATTGAGTAAAATGCTTACAACAATATACTACAGACCTAGTTTTGTTTTTAAAATTAGAATTAAGATACTGGAATACAATAGTGTTATGAAAATTCAAGAGTTGTTTTATTTGCAAGTAAAACAACAACTAAATTTAGCATTTTAAGTTATTTTGTTATTGTTATAAATTTATATATTGTACCCTATAATGTACTCAACGATGAGGAAATTATTTATGAATTAATATCAATAGGAACTTTTTATTTCGTAATCAAACAAGGAAACTTATAGTATTAAAGGTGGACTTTAATAAATAATGAAGAATACTCATCTAAATATTTATTAGGTATTAACTATAATACTCAGGGTTCCAGGCTAAATTTATTGCAATGACTCAACCATTTTCTGCTCTAAATCACGGATATTTCAATAATTTAATACATTTTTCATGATAAATCTAGTACTCAGGGTTTGGTTGAAAATTATTTAGTTGATATTTATAGTAAACATAAATAGTATAGTGGCTCTAACAGCACATTTATGTTGGGACCCGCTGAATATAAAATTAATACATATCAAACCAAGAATAGAACTAGGAATCTTACAATTATGTATGAGACTTATGTATCTCTGTTTATAATTTATCTTCACATTCACTGACCTATTTCTAAAACAATGTTTTTAGAATAGAATTCCAATAATATTGAACCTTAACGCGTTCGCATTAAAGACTGTGAAATGGTCAGATGAATCATGCTGCTAAAGTTTACAGCAATGGGTAATGCCTGCTGATGTCATGCAAGCACCCAATAACCAAAGCAACCAAGTCCCTCTACCCGGCTACGGCCTGACAACGACTTATTTAAAATAACATATGCTACAGTGCTGCAAGAAAGGAGTGCTCCTACCGCATGAAGAAATCACCAAGTTCCATTGAAAGTTCATATTCTTATGTAATATTTCCAGTTTGGACACATTTCTACCTAGATTCCAATAGTTTAATTCAAATATTAGTAGAACAACACATGGAAATCAAACAATTAAGCGTAGGAGGCATAAATACCTTTATTTTATGTGTAATCCAATATCCAGCAGAAAGTCGCAGTCCTATTTACACACGAGTACACTGTCATTCATGAAAAATAACACACCATCACAATGCAGCACTACACAAATTTTCACTTAAAATTATATTTTTATGTGAAAATATCACATAATGCGCCATTTTCGCAATAACCCCGAAGGACAGCAATCGGCAATCGCTGCCATCTTTTTTGTCAAATGTCTAAAAACTAAATATAGCGCTTGGAACGAACTCTGGTGTTATTTTTAGAAAATACAAAGAAACTTTTTTAACAAAACTACTAACGACATCTTTTCAAAACTAAAGAGGTGTGCTATTTGATACTAGATGGCGTTGAAACGAGTTTTTGCGCAATATGTATTTGACAGAAGTTTGGGACTCAAACGACAGATGGCAGTATATGAGTCGTCCTGTATAGTATAGATCATCACTCACCTTCTTTATCTATATCTACACATATAATATAATCGTAAACGACCCGTGTCTGTACATTGAATATTAAAAAAGAAAAACATTTCATACACTCTATTATTGTATTTATGTAACCGAAGCCAAAAATCTAGTATTTAAATTTTTTGTCTGTTTGTCTGTGCGTTTGAACGCGCTAATCTCAGAAACGACTGAACCGATTTGAATGCGGTTTCACGGTTTTCACTGATGTATTGTAGTAAGCTTCCTTTAACATTTAGTGTTTGTTTCATTTAAATCGGTTCACAAACAAAAAAATTACGTCAATCTCTACATGTATTACATGTAATAAAACAGTAGGGCTTGGCGTAAAAACTACTAAATAGAATCCAATTTTGCTGTTTCCGAATGTCCACGCGGACAGAGTCTAGCTAATAGCTAATCATGCTCTTTATATAATCCTTTTTTCCACACTTAATAAGCGCTCTCCTTGGCAACAGAGGATAGATGAAAAATCCAGTAGGTGCAGTGCAGCATACATGACCACAGAAATGTAGACCATACATGTCCCAGACTGCCAGTACATAATGGATGCTTTGACTGGAACTCTTCATAGGCTTGGAATAGATGTTATTAGCATCCTTATTTTAGTTTTTCAAAGAAAGGTATTTTTAGAGCAAGTTGTGTAAGCCCCCGAAAGATTATTTTTTTATTAATTTAATTTTTGCCTTAATTATGGTTATTGCTAATAAGATGATAATTTGTGATAATTGAAAAATCGACATTCATAAATTTGATCAAATAAGTATAATTTGTGATGATTGAAAAATCGACATTCACAAATTTGATCAATTAAGTATAATTAATATTGTTATAATTCCATTGAAGTGTAGTTCTTGCCCAATATATTCGATTTGGTTCAAGGGGCTTTAGATAAGTGTCCAACGTGCTCTATTGCACTTTCTTGTACCCTTTCTAATACTGCGTTTCGGATCAACAAAGCACAGATTGTTCACGCTAGTTTTCCCTGCAAAGAGAACGATATTCTATCTCTACCAATGGAGAGCGGCTAGATATATTCGTTATGCATTGCAGATTTAATGTATATATTATTTAGTAGGTAAGAACATAGAAAATAAGGTAAACCAATATAAGTATTGACAAATCTTTCGATTTAGTAGTAATTTATACCTTGTGAGATTGTATTATTTACCACAATTGACAAAAAGGACGTTGAATTTTGGAATACAGTATAAACACACTATATGGCATATTTTTTATTTAGTGGATAATTACAAAGCCAACTTCATTTTGATTTTGTGTTATCATATTATGAACTGCTTCGTAAACATACGATTACAATCGTAAAATAGTTTACGATACTAAGTCTTCGAAAGGAATTATGTAACCCAAAAGGTAACCTTTAACAATATTTTACTGTTTTGGTAGTGAGCGACATGTGGTTTTCTTTAGTTGAACCTACTTACTTAAATGTTTAAAAATAAAACGTTTTTAATAATAATCCGTGAAACTACAATTATTTACATGGTGGAGGCGAGGGCAGACAACAGAAAGATCAGACATGATTGAGTCTGTCGGTTAAGTTAAAAACTTTCCAAACCGATCCTTTTTTGTCCTATACCTACATAAAGGAATGCATACATGCCAATACTAAACAATATCACTTCACTTTTGGTTATCCCAGCGTTGACTCTCGAAGGCGGAGATTGTAAAATTGTGTCTCGTTACGTTATACGACCGAAATCCGGGTGACGTCATGTTGTCAGACACATCCTCTTACTTTTTAGTTCAACAGTGTTATGTATACCTTGGTGTACACTGTTCACCTACTTTGGAATAAGGATAACCATTATTTATAAGAAAATTATCATTCTTGAGACGTAAGGCAATTGCGTGACAATTTTGATCCTTTAGTTTCAGTCAGTTAGTTGACTCAAATAAGGAACGTGCGCTTGCCAGTTGTGACTGCGATGTCTAGATTAAGATTTTTATACTCATTAATATCTATAAATAAGTAGGGAGATACCTATACAAGGGATAAAAAAGTCAGATATGTTAGTGAAAACTATGTAATGAACTTCATGTTTATCCTGTTATGGTCGTTGTGGTCATGAAGCTTGTTTAAAAGGCTTTCCAATTTCGGAGAGGACGCGTTCCGCTAGTTCGTGATCTATTAAGTTAATCTTAACTTCCTTTATTCTTACCTTCCTTCCGCTACACTACAAGTAGAGTAGACCGTCCGTTACACGTTATACATACATACACTTGCTATAAGTAACATTTAGCAAAAACATAATTTAGTGAAGACTCGGATTTTTATTAAGAGGTTAAATTATTTTCATTATTTCTTAATCATTCTGGTTAAATGATAAATAGTAAGGGTTTTAAGCGCGTTTTCTTTTGTTACCAAAATCAAAGCAAGTCCATCAGAACAACCTGAAACATGCTGAAAAATTATGTCTTAGTTATAAATGAAAATAAACTTACCCGCTACTGCAAACGAATAAAACTGTCTGCTATAACTATTCCATAACTAGCCTACCCCTTTGTACAAACACCCCTATGGACACAAGCATGACGCAAACCTGCATACATAAAATTATTAGTTACCAAACTAGAATGAGTGCAAAAACGTATGACTGTAACAGTGTTACAAGTTCGTTCATCGGTTATTATTATCGTGCCACGTAACCCCAACTTTCTTCCCCGTTCCAGACGCTCACACAATCGGTGCTCAATCAATACATACAAATACAGTCTTATATATGAAAATTATGCGTCTGTCCATGATTTTTCGTCATGGATCTTTGTTTAACATAACATCACGCCTGTTTTTCCCGAAGGGGTAGGCAGAGATGTATTTATAGTACACCCACGACATTTCGCCAGTTATAGGTCTCAATGTAATAGGGGGCTAACCTATTACCATGAAGCCAGGCTCCGTGCTGCTACTGAGAATGACACTTTGCTCTATAGATAACTCTCATGAGGGTAGAATCAGATGCTGCAACGTAACGGCTTGTCAGAATAATGTAAGCAATAAGTTTAGAAGTTGTAGATTAAAAGATAACGTTCGGTTACAACTTCATACAGAGAGGCTGCTAGTGAAGTGACCTCAAGTACCTAATATTAGCTCTGCCTGATGGATGTTTTGGAGGCGTAATCACGCTTGCGATTACTAAAATAAAAGTATTGTGTTTTATTGATATGTTATGAACATAATTCAAAACAAACTATTAAAACGAATTCAAAACGAAATATACTTAGATTTTGTTTGACCTCCTTGTCATAAAACGCGGCCAGACAAACCCATGGGGCGACAGCTAGTAGCTAATAAGTGTATAACGTAACGTGTGCGTCACGACGTGTGCACGGCGACTTGTTTGCGTGTAGTTAGCGCTCGGAGGGACGGTGAAAGTGGTTACGTAATGATGCAGCGCGACTGCGCCTGTGCGCTGCTGCTGCAACTCGAAACCGCTTAGGTAAAAGGCACATAATATTAATACTCATTATTGGTACGTATGCGGTTACAGTTAGATTGTACTACATTGTAATCGAAGCTGTGCTGTTTCTGCTTAATCTAGTCTTAATGGATTCGTAGCTCTACATTCGATTAATCAGAATCAATAAATCTAAGGAAGGAATTAGGACCGACTGGCCATCAATTTTTTTGTCTATACATTTATACGTGGATAGAGTACCTGTCTTTAAAATTTAAGTATAGATATAATTATTAATTGAGTTTGTCGAGGTGCCAACGGGAAAATAACACGGTTTCTTACGATTGTTCTTCTAAGCGCCAACCACACAGCAGCTTCTTAGAAGAAATCTTTCTCCAGAAAAAAGCTCTACCTATATTTATATAGCCAGTCATCGTAGCATCGTTGTTCATACAAGCGAAAACAAGATGCTAATTAAACCGAATCAGTGTGCTTATATGATATAGGCTATACTCTATATGTGACCTATTGATTGTCGTTTTGTCCTGATTTGCAGAATATTTAAAAAAATCTCTTACATCGTCATCATATATTATGAACATCGATATTCTTGGAGTCATAATCATACATTATTAACTAATAAAGTGCCTAGTGTAGTATATGGTAAGGAAAAAGCATCTCGTTTGCCTCGATCGCGTAACGAAGGCACTTCATTTAGTCTTATGGAACGTTAAAATGCTAAGACTAATTGAATGTTTCATTTAAATACAAGACATTTTGAATACAAAGCAGTAATACAACAATCTTGCTCATGAAATGCTTGCGTACTAGTTATTCGAGTAAGCGTGGTAGTAAAATAAACTACAATTACAATTTCGACCTTTGGAGAAATGTATGTAAAAGCTTTTTATGAGTCTACACTTTCGTATACGTAGTCTGTAATAAAAATTTACTGTAAATCCATAACTGCTGCCTCTCAGTGCAACCAAAATATAGAAACTGGTTATACAGGAGCTTTAAAAGTAGTGCAATATAGAGTAATGAGGTTAATCTATTGCACATTAAATCGAGCTAAAATAATTATGTACCCCGGAGTGATCTATTCTCCAACTTCCTACCGCTCACAGAATGAAGACTTCACACCTAAATAGGGTTACTCCATAAGCAAAATTTATACCCATAGGCATAAATTTATATACTATATATAGGTTTAAATTCGGTAGCTTTAGATAGATTTTCTCAACATATTTGTAAACATTTCGATGGATATAATAAACACCATCGATACTTTCGCAATAAATCGAGTAGATAGATCAATAAATTAATTATTTGCAATGATATGATAATTAATTTAAATTAATTTAAAAAATTAATTATCGATTATTCACCCATCCACACGTTCATTGGTAATAAAGACCTTCACATCGGTGAGAATTAAGATTTCTGGATAAGAAAAACTAAAACTTTTTCTTAATACCCAAAGTGGTTTATTAAGGTTCTCTTAAACTCTATTTTGATCGCGCTTGAATTGTAATTATGTAAATAAACAACAATGGAAACACACAGTCCGTTAGCTTCATAAAAACAAAAGCCAGTTATGTCTCAGTTTACGTCTGCAGTTACGTTGATGAGCAGCGAGCAGTGAGCGGTAGTGACGCCACTGACGTTCAACTTAATGCCTCTCATTTATTAGTTAGCAAAAACCGTAGCAGCAAACAATATCAGCAACAAGAGCATTGATGTAACAGCTGTTGCGCCTGCGCAGGGGGACGATACTTTTCTCTCGAGTTTCTCCGGCGGCGCGCGCGCAGTCGAACCTCCGCCGCGGAAAAACACGCGCGTCTTTACCATACCTCTTCACGTAAACCTTACTTCACGCTCAACTAACTTATGAGCGAAATTATAGGATTACATTAAGACATTTGTGTGAAAACCCCAGTTATAGAAGCGAGCATTGTGTTTGTGTAATTGATAGGTCGATAGAAAGTTGGTTAACTTGTTGCCTGGGTGAACAAACGTATATCACCGTATATACACCACAAGTGGTGCACCACAGCCGGTGGACTTACTGTAAGGTTTGTTACATTCATTATTTCAACTATTATTAAATTACTGTTATTAATAATAACTCATAGATATGCCTAAAATGATAAATTGAATTTGCTGTATGCTTACTCACATGTTGATGAATTAATTTGTATTTTTATTTACAATCTTAATTGTTAATTTAAAAAAATATGTTTTGTTTATGATTAGATTTTGAACAATAATAATAAACTCATTCTCGAGATCTGAAAGGAGACAATAATGGGGAGAATCAAAAGTCCTGTGCTTGCTGTAGTTGTAAGATTAAGTTTAAGGCAAATGGATGTCATAAAGCCTACTTGCAATGCCTTCTTTAATAATGTGAGCTCCTATCGCCATTCACTATCAATTAATTAATCAAACGTTAAAATTGCACTCATAAGTTAAACAAGTAAAGTTCACTCTACGCTTTTATATGTAGAGGTCAAAAATATTAATATTGCCCCAAAATATAATAAATCCATATCGGTGTCAAATTATTAAGTAAATATTTTATTGACACCAATTCGAGTCGTGCACGGCATTTCCGCGAGCGCTTTCTTTTAAATTTTATAAAATGTTCCGTAAATCAAGCGGTCTTGATATTCAAGTACCGTATACTCTGAGTGTGTAATTATTTAATTACTCAAAGAGCTTGTTAAATAAGATAGCATCTTAACAATAAGAATGAACTAAGTTTTGTTATATATCTTAATATCATAAAAGATTCAGAAAAAGCTGCGTATACATTAAATAGCGACAGTTATAAATTAAATCGTGTGAACACAATATTAATTCTACTTAAATGCAAGTACTTCAACGTAATGTCCTCCATTTCTTTCGTGACAATTGTAGGAAGAACAATCGCTACGGCTCCCACGGCACCGATTCTGCTTACTGACTGGTTTTTTCGGGTTCTCCTCGCTCTACACCGTAATTATCTATAATACTAGGCATCAATATTTTAATGGGTAACAAATACATACAATGCACTATCAAATGGTGTTTAAACGTGTATCACACTTTCAAAGAGCATAAGTAAGAGCAATTTGAGGAAGAGGAAAGTATCTATTATGCTCGCTGCAGTGGTGTGCAGTACGCGATCTGTTGGAACGGATGGAGAAAATGTAAAAAGCATATAATTATTATTACATTAGCTCAGATTTTGTACAACTGCTGCCTAATAAAAGCAAATTCGTATGAATGAGTCATTGCTTTGAGATTTACATAATATAATACGAATAAGAAAATGTGGAGTTACTCTACAACTTACTGCGAATCGTAATATCCTTTGAATTCCATATTTCACAAGCCTTGGTCCTACTTATTAAAACGATGTGAGGAAACTGTACATGTACTTGTGCTATTTGGCTTGTTCATTCGACACCAAGTGGATACTTTGAGTGCCAAGCATTTACTCAACGCTATTTGTATGTATTTAGGTTAGAAAGGGGCATTGGTGCATGGAAGGTAACATGTGGTACTCACTCTTCTCTAGATAAATAACAAAAGACTATCCTACGTGATATAAAAATAAATATTCGTTCTAAATTGGACATTACTTAAATTGTCTGACAACAATGAGTTTTTATGAATTGCGGTAAAATCTCACACAATGTAACACTAGCGAACATTGCTCACTCGCGACTTATGTAAGCCCTTTGCTTATGTGACATAAACAATGTGGAACAGCAATATTTATCTCCATCTTGAGTTGACATAAGTCACACATTATTTATTTTGTGTGTAACAAACGCATAGAAGGCCGATAGATACGTTTCTTGTCAGTACAATTCAATACAACCAAAAAAAGGGTTACACATTCGAATGCACAGCGTAAAACAATTGGTGTTGCCGTTCACCGAATGCCAATATGATGAAACCGACTATACGTGATATATTTATCAATCAGGCTGTAGATTTACGAAAGTCTGGCGCAGCACCGCCGCGGTAACGGTTGACGGAGCGCGACACTTAATATAGGTGTGTATTAAATAATGTTAACTCTGTGCAACTGTACTTATGATAAGTGACTTGTAATTACAGTGGACCAATCATAGATACCAAAAAGATGTCTGCAGTTTTCAGGCGTTAAAGTGAGTACTAAGTATCGTAATCATAGATTCGTGTCGGCTATAATGTGCTAGACTCACAAATTGTCCTACTAACCTTCGCTGTTATTTACTTCCGCTGTAATACTTGTTATTAATGTTAACTGTACATAATATTAGCTATTAATGTTAACAGTCATCATTACGGATCCAAGAACACAATTAGACTGCGGACATTTAATGTAACCTTGACTTGTAAACACTATTTTCTGAATGTCCCAGTGACTGTCAGTCCCATTTGGAACCCAAACACCTATCATAATCTAATATTCATGCCTAAGTATTATCAAAATAAATCTTCACGTCCTATTAAAAATAGATAAACATATTACTAATTCGGGATTTGTATGCGTGATACATCTGAGTATTGTACTTCAACTGCTGTTAATCATATTAATATTATATTAAACGTTCGACGCCCGAAGGTTCTAATCAATGTTACAACTTCCTTTAGATAATATCATATTAACTGCACCGCGCTGCTTATGTAGGTGCAAGGTCGTCTGAGCAGTCATTTAACATTGTCCAAATCGTCCCATCATGTAATGGATCCTGTGCGTAATAGCCAGAGTTGATAACACTTTAATGTCCATTGCTCAGTGCATATAGAAGAGTCTCTAAATGTTGTTAGAGATACGTCAATGAGTGGTGATATGTGTCCACCGTTAGCGTGGGTTTGTAATGTCTGTGAGGAGGACTTCAATTACATGTATTTACCCGAAAACTGGCTGACTGAATTTAACATTAGCCGCGATATTGGGCCTCATAAATCAAATTTGAAAATACTACTTACATCTCAAAATTTTACTATAAAACAAAATACTTACGTGCAATTGAACTAAAAAAAAATCTAGACAGTTTAGTTTATATAATCAATCGATCAAGCTGTATTAAGATTTATAAAAGTGTAGAACTAAACTCTACCAAAACTTTGAGGTCCACAAAATATGTTATTTAAGTTACAGTTACAAAAAATATAGACGCGAACGGGATTAACGTAATTATTAAAAATCATCTGTACTTGAGTAACTATCGTATTTTAACGACGATTTCGATATTAATGTCATTCATCCCCTGCAAAATCATTGTATGCATTAGGATTAATTACTAATAAAATATTCGGCAGATTCAATAGAATTACTTCCGATTCGAATGGGATTCGGTAACTAGGTAAAATGGTATTATGGTAGCCGCATTTATGACTTTTTCCACACATACAATATTTATTACCCACCGCAGTAGTCACAATCATGCATAATAAGGCAATTAACTATTCGATTTAATTAACGTAATTTCGCTTTGAAGTACAAGATTCTATAATTATTTTTCCGATAATGTTCAATATTAAATTTCAATTCACATAACGTTAAAAACTATAAAACTTGAACTGGTTCCTATAAGTAACAATTCCTTGTTTGTACGAGGTTTCTAATAATAATAAGTGTCGCTAATAAGTAAGTACTTAATTGATTGACGACAAAGTATGGCCATGATCTCGTCTGCGCAAAGCGTAC
Organism: Abrostola tripartita; assembly: GCA_905340225.1. Taxonomy (NCBI): domain Eukaryota; kingdom Metazoa; phylum Arthropoda; class Insecta; order Lepidoptera; family Noctuidae; genus Abrostola; species Abrostola tripartita. Next base: position 4,469,856 of record HG996492.1, on the reverse strand, counting down.
GAGCGGTTTGATATTATAAATAATGTAGTAACGTGAACGCTATAACCAATGTAAACTTATAAGCATTAGTAACAGATTAATTATGTAAACCCCTATAATAATATAATCTTTAAAGCACCATAAGATAAAATCGTTAGAATTACGTCGCGACTGCGTAGATTCTGTAGTACTTTACAAAATAATACACAATATTTTTGATGCCCCTTCACTACTACATAAAATTTACTTTAACGTTCCCCGTGCTTCTGAACGTCGCTGTCGTAAAAAATACTTATTTTATATCCCCAAAAGTAGGACTTGTTACTCTAAAAACATGTTTTTGAAGCGTGCCTGTAGACTTTTTGATGAACATGTGAAATTAGCTACCGTAGACATATTTTGTTGTTCCATTGCATCTATCAAAAAACCTTTTTATGCTTGAGTTTATGTGTTCCTTTTTCATTATATAATTCAAAATGTTGGTGTAAAAGCGATATATTCATTGTAAAAAAAAATACAAGTGTTGATCACCTATACATCTGTCTTATAATAAGCGTCACTAAAATATTTTTGTTGTTAATTAAGGAAACTATAGGTCTTTATTATGTTAATTTTTGTTTCTAATCTGTTTGTAAATGACCGTTTGTTTCTTAATAAAATAAATAAATAAATAAAATAATTATGCATAAAGTCATATTGTTATTAAGTAAGTAGGTTTGTACAAAACGAAATTCCTATATGGTGCTAAGGGTGATGCCCAGTTATAAATATAATTATGATGAATAATATATTTATGAATAATTATAATGGTGATGATGACTGTATAGTGTATACTTATTGTTTATTTTCATCTACATCTATCGAATTTTTGCCTTACTCAGGTTGTCTGTATATTCTAAAAACAACTTCGCACAAGGGCATGACACTATCAATAGAGCAATACTGCATTCAAAATCTTTATGAATATAACAAAGGCTGGAGTAATAGACGCGACTGCGATTTATTTATAAACATGTAATAATAACCTTCACCTATATACTGTATTAACGACTCAGTTATTTACGTAAATAATCAGATCAATGACTGATTGATCACACGTTTGCTCTCCATTAATGATCTTAGCAAGGCTGATGTTATAGTCTATTACTGTAGGTTAATTCTCGTATCCTAAGACGTTCTCCAACAGTGCAATAGCAATATGCTTTTGATAATAATAATGATTAAATTTTATTTATTTAGAAAACAAAGATCCACATTGTTAATGTGTACCAATTAATATAATATTGTAAGCAGGGATCTTATAACTGCAGCGATACGAGTATTCTTGTATTGTAAATACTGCTGAAGATGTTACTTTTTGTTTAAAATTGCTTTTGTGACATAAAATTATAATGATACTTTCGGGTCGACATTGAAATTAACTAGAGGCCACCGACAGTGACAGGCTCCACGTTCTACCTACTGCTAAATGTACAAAGCCTGTTTTTACCAATTTAATACAACCTTCGTTTATGCTAATGGTCTATGAACTTACTAATGATGTAGAGGTATTATTATATGGAGTTAATATTGTAGACCGTTGGTTTTTTAGACGAATCGACATAAATTGGAGGTATGAGACGAGAGATTTTGGATAAGTTTTTCTTCTTAATTTTAAAAGTATATTTCTCTCTTGTATATTTCTGACGACGTATCCATACTAAATAACTTACATAATTTTTAATCAGTCACGCAATAATATAAATCTACTAAAGATATCAATTTACAACCTAAAATAAAGGCGTTTCAAGGTACTTTAATAATTTGTTCGTTGACCTTACTATTCTGTTACTAAGTATTATATTACTTAAGTAAATTGTCAGCTGTTAAGAACATACATGTTTAAACGTTACCGTGATCGTCTAATGACATATTATTACTAAACCGTTTAATAATTAACTTGTAACACTAAGTGTAGGCACTAATTATATGCTGTTATATACATATGTACAACGTCAAGTTTGTATTCGCATATAGAAGGAGACACGGGTCAGGTGATGAATTTCTCTCTTTTAATATCTTAGAAGAGGGAAGTTCATCACGTGAACCGTGTAATGATGACCAGTGCAAAGACGACCCGTGGAAAGGCGACCCGTGCAAAGACGCCCCGTGCAAAGACGACACGTGCAAAGACGACCCGTGCAAAAACGACCCGTGCAAAGACGACCCTTGCAAAGACGACCCGTGCAAAGACTACCCGTGCAAAGACGACCCGTGCAAAGACGACCCGTGCACAGACGACCCGTGCAAAGACGACCCGTGGAAAGACGACCCGTGCAAAGACGACCCGTGGAAAGACTACACGCTTTCTCTACGACGATACGTCGAGGTTTCCTGTTCATTGTATCAGTTAACAGCATTTTTACAGAGAATATTTGCAGTTGCCTCTTTGGTCTAGTGGTCGCTAAGTGCGACTGCTGAGCATTTGGTCCTGGGTTCAAATCCCGGGTCGGGCAAAGTGTTATTGAGTTTCTCATTAGGTGATTCTCAGTAGCAGCATAGAGTCTAGATTTGTGTCCAGTTGATGGCAATAGGCTCACTCCCTATTACATTGGGACCTATAATATAACTGGCGAAATGTGGGTGTACTTTACGCCTCTGCCGACCCCCTCGAAGAATACAGGCGTGATGTTATGTTATATTTGCAGGAAGTAAATATTTTTTGTAAACTTCATTGTATGTTTACCGAATTGCCAAAAATGTTTTCTGAATCACCAGTCACCAGTCAAAATATTACGACACCGCTTTCCACGAAGTTAGTTTAAAACCACACTTTCTACAGCGAATGTTTGTTTGCAATAAAATGATTCCATACGTATGATTATAATGATAATATATGTAATGCATTGTTTTGATGTGTAATTACAATACGACGCATGTGTGTGTGGTCAGAAACAAACATGAAGCCCGAGTTTATTTCTTATGTAAAACTAATTTCAACAAAATGATGGGTGCTTACCGCGGATGCAAAAGTTTATCTATTATTGTTTATACAATTTCCTTTAATATCCTAAAAGTCAAGTCTTAAGCCCTTTTCCAGGTCCTACACTAAAAACCAATCATTCATAATGACGTTTAAAAAGGATATAATTATATGTTATGATTTAAAGCATGCACTAAAGGTGCTGCGCGTTGAAGTCTTTTGTACGCACATTAGTATTATTATAAACAATTAAATTAAATTGCGTGTCCTTTCCATTTCCGCTAGGCACTACTTACCGACCTTTCAAAATATAATTTAGGAGCTTATTTTGAAACAGGAAATTATTATGATTTATATAATTATGTACAAAAAACATAGCACTGGCCTACGTTCGTAGCCCTTTAAATAACATGGTGAAATAATGTTGCTAGGCATAAATTAATGAACTCGTTCAACAGGTTTTGAAATATCCTTAACATACCAGCATACAATTAATGTTCAGTAAAGTAACTTACGTTTTTTTGCTACAGTAAATGTCTTGTGACGTAGGTATAAAAAATAACGTCTGTTGTGCCCAATGTGACACGATAATTTTCTAAATTTTATTTAACATTCACGTTATTTACAACGCATCAATTATCAATTTATACTAAAATAATGTACGTCTATTATTCTTAAAACTTGTTAATATAGCTACGTAACGGGAAATTTAAATTTCTTATATTTAACTTTTCAAATTAACTTTAATGTTAATTTTACTAAAAATAGATGATTGTTAAATTTTCCTGGTTAATATAAAACCAATTCTCAGAGCATTAAAGTAAAACGGGTAAATGACTTTGCAGAGTTCGGTGACTCGGCAAATATCTCTGATTTTATATTCGAATGTTTACAATTCTATAGTTCCAGTTTACTTTTTAAAAGAGATTTGTTCGTTGGGTGAGTGGCTCAACCGTTACTTGCTGTCATTATATCATGGGTCACCACTACTGTGAGTCAAATCTCTTAAGCTTCCAACTCCAAGTAGACGAGAGTAGAGAATAGTTAAGGTAACTGGGCTACTAATTTAAGTAGACTAAAGACATTGCTTCCTAAAAATCACCAAAAGTCAATAAGTATAAGGAGAGCTCTCAAGCTACTCGAATCGCTACCCCCCCCCCCCTCACGTCACCAGCTCATAGATAAGGGCTCCGATTGACACCGACACTATGAAGCCAAGTTTTCCGAATAACAAGACAATTTTGTATGGTTATTTGATTGGATTTGCGTTGCGACGTTTGAATGCTGGTTGTTAGAAGGAGGCTTAAAAATATTAATGGGTTTTAGTATGCTTAGTAAGCTTAAAATACCTAAAAACAGTTGAAAAAACTGATTACGTCTTTTTCTGAATATGGCTTCATTACTTCAAGTTGCGTTATGACTAAAACTCATAATGAAGTTTTTTTGTATTAAATATTGTATGCTTACAATAAAAGGTACAATAGTTGCTATGCTACCTAAAAAACTGTTTAAAGTGTTTATGTATTCATCAAAAGTGGAATTTCCTAACATTGATGTAACATTTGGCGACAATAAATAACACCTATTATATTGAGGCTCGGTTTTTTACAATATTTTACATAATATGGGAATAGTTATGCTTACCAACCAGTTTTGTACTGTCATATAATGTTAGAAAAATAGTTAACGATTATATTCAATGTTTTCTTGACACTGGCGATATGGGGGTACTTTATGTGCACCTCTGCCTGGGTACTGCGTGATATTATGTTATATTTTCTTGATACTCAATAATTTAGTACCTACGTATTTCTTTGTGTTAGAACTATCGGTGGACGGAAACCGTAGAGACAAAGAGTGCACACAAGATAATCACACACCTGTATATACATCAGCACTATTATTACAGTAATTAATACTCCAAAGAGGATGTTATTTCTGTTTTTATGAAGCAAAGAGTCTATCAGCATTTTCTCTTTTCTTACGGGAAGCTATTCAAGCACTGTAATTATTTTACACTTTCCTTTCTAAAAAGAATCTAGCATAATACAAGAATCCTTATCTTTTTACTGTTATAAAGGCGAAAGTGTCTGTTTGTTATTTTATCATAGCGAAGGTATTCAAAGATATAGGCTTCGATGTAACTTAAACATAAATAAAGATAAATGATACTTTATATATAACGAAATAAATAAACGAATGCCTCGTTGGTCCAGTAGTCGCTAAGCGCGACTTCTGGGTTGAATCCCAGTTTGGACAAAGTTGTATTGGGTTTATTTCAGTACAACCACGTCATGTTTGTTATTTTATTCTGTTTTAGAACAAAACAGCGTAGATATACGTTTGACCTATAACAGTAGCAAACAGTTGACGGGCGTTCCGGGCACTGATTTTGTTAGGTATAATGAAAACCTTGACATAATTACTATCACAATTGATAATCATTTAATTGGACACAATACCGTCAATGCGTGATGGAAATGAATGGCAACAAAATAGAATTACTTCCGACTATGTACATATTTACATTTTTCATAATAAGTTCGACAAATAGAATACTGAAGCTTGACCATATACTATAATAATAATTGACGACCACCCGATTGGTGCAGCCACGATACAGGAGACTCCTAGTGTGGGGCGACGTTTATTTTATAAAAAAAAAATATATTTTAGTACATATGAATGTTGTATCTCGTGTGTTGTTGTTTACATACAACATCTGAAGTGCAATTATTTTCTTCAAATTCTGCTTTCGCAAGTCTGTTTTACAGATTTTTTTTAATAAGTAGAGTGTAGAGCATTTCATCTATCTGATTTATTTATAATTTAATCTTGGTGTAAAAAAAATGAATATAGTATAAGTATGTAACAAATTAAATGCATGCTTTAATTTTGATATGCTTGAACAGTCACAAATAATAAATGTTGTGACGTCTAAGTGCAGTGCACGTATTTATTGTGTCAATGTCGTATGCATCAATGTCTTTTCGACTTTCACTAATTGAAACTAAGGTGGGTGTACCCACGGCCCGGTAAGCTTAAATCATGCGATTAAATCCGGTCGTGCAAAGACCATAACCACCTCGGTTTGTTAATGATAGCCCGCTCGCTCACTAACACAGCGTTGGATTGTGATCCTTGTGATGATATCTAAATGTTTTGATAATGGTGGTGATTGCCCAAACGTGCTCGAGGTCGTGCTGAGATGTGTTTGAGTGAAAGTCGTGATAAGCCGCCCGCGCCGCCGGACACTATCTCGAGTCTCGATATTCATTCGTTTTGTTCAACATGACCGCTTATGCGTAACCTTTTAATTTCAAGCTATAGGTTAATCGGAGTTAATCAGGTGTTTCAGAATCGATCGTGTGACAAAATTCTGTCATTAACTTTGCAAATAGAAACGTTACTTTTTATCTGCAGTTCTAACTGTAATTACAATTCTGCTCGCTAAATTGTTACCTTCATAGCTGACTGTTTAATAGCTGGGAACTGATAATGATGCATAAGGTAATGAATGTTCAAATCAAACTACCTATAAATCGAAAACACATAATACCTATTATAAATTATTTCATTCTAGTTTATTTAAAGAATGATATTGTTTTTAATTTTGACTTCTGACTAAAAAGCATTGATAGCCACCAGGTTCAAACCGCAAAACAAATTATGGCGAGAATGATCAAAGTAACCCGGAGAGTCGGTCAGGGTTAGACCCCGACAGGTCGGTTCGCGGTAAACCTCTTTAAGAGCACGGTCTGTACGTCTATATGTTCCCTTGCTAGAAGATACTGCTCCGAACTGTGTAGAAAGTGTAGCAACTTTATACTGTTTCGAGCATCAAAAGTTACATATATAAATAGGAACTAAGGCTTTTCAAATCCGAATTTATCTATCGGATCTAGATAAAAATAGCTTCAAGATTTAGCTAAGTGGTTATTTACTTATATTGGTGCTAAAAATATGCAAATTATATCGGTCACTGTATGCTAAATTGTTAGCTATGCATTTTCGACATCAACTTCCTTAGTGTGTCCCAGTTCTAAGAATAAACCTGACCATAATGTAATGTATTTAACTATTTTATTCCTTGCAAGACAAACCGACTCAGTCTTTGTGAAATCAAGTGAATGATCACCTTTTTATGATCACGACGACAACAGTAGAAATCAGTTTTACTTTCAAAAACTAGGTTACGTGTGTTTTATTAGCCAAGATATTTCTCACATCTTTGCACAGCTGTATATTAATTTAGCAAAATAAACCACATCCTTATATACATTCAATTCTGGTGTTTAAACTAAAGTATTTAAACTCGCATTTTAAATTAATTTTGTCAATATTTAGTGACTACAAAACTGTTAACGAACAAACAAGATGTAATCGTAACTTTGGTATCCCTGCAGGTTAAGGCTGCCTAAAGATTAATGCCCGAATAGATATTTGCTACCCATTCATACTGTACAGGTTAAACATTTATTTATCAGAAGTTTATTGAATAAGAATTATGCAATTATAATTCTTCTCAGAAAACTAAGAAAAGTAATGCCAGACAGACTTTTTTTTAAACAAAAAATTCAATCAATTGTCATTTCTATAACAAAGCAAGCGTTTCTACTGATAGTGAAAAGAACTTATTTCGTCTGCCAGACATTCAAGTAAACAATCGCAAGTAAACCAGCCTTATAGTCCACAAAGGCAGACAGTTTTCACATCGATGCTCTAACCGTTTCCGATACGACGCCCCGCGCTAATTGCTCGCTGACAAACAGAAGAAAGTCTCAGCTGTGTTCGATTTACATAACCGACCGTCGATATTTTACGCCATGAAACTGCATTCAGATGCTAAACACGCCGACTCTCAATAATCACTTAAAAGTATAAGGAAAGGAGAGCATTGCGCCTTCCAAAAAAAAAGTTACTTATTACAACAATAGGTACTTAAGTACCTACTTCGAGATTGGAATTGTCTCATTAGAATGGCTTTTGCTGTTTGGCGACAACGTTTTTCCCTATCGGAAATATTAAACTAACATTGTTGTATTTCTTGAAGATTCCGACAAGATCAAATTGTTTTGTACCGTCATCAAGTGTATGTTAACTGCATAAAAATACGTGGTGACATTTTGTCTTTGCTTAGCTAACATTGAGAAACATGTTGACTAACCTTCCGACTCTAAACTAAATTAAAATGGCTTTTTATATGTCTTGTACACACGCAACCTTGCTTGAAAATACTTTGTTGTCTTTATAATTTCAGCCTTAGCAATTGTTTTGGTTAAGACAGCTTCTGTAGTAGCATAGCGTCTAATTCACTTAGGTTTGGTAATTTCCTAGTTCACGGATGACAACACTTCGCCTGTGATTATGTCGTTGCGCATTGGGAATGAAGCAAAGGCCGTTTATGTCGAATTGACGCTTATTAGCTAGCACGCGGAAGGGACAGGCATCCAATAGCGTGCGGGTCGACATGTCGGATATAGGTACTTGCTTCAACAATTGTACAATGGTAGAAATTATACTATTAATCACTATCGAATATTCAAAAGGTTGTGACTGACCTTACGTAATTCTTAGACAAAAATTGTTAAGCTGAATGTTGTGATTGCAAGATTTATACAACAACTCAAGAGTCAATACAAAACTAATATTATTTTCTAAGTATACATCATTCCTTGACCTCAAACAATAATGTACGAACAAAGTTGTGGAGTTTAAATAAGAGCGTTTACTTTAGATTCGAATTCCCTCTCACTCACTGCATTAATAGAACAAATGAACGATAGCAGGAATTAATTACTTTTCACAGACCGTATTAAATTCAGACTAATTTCTAAATTGGTCGAAGTTCTTTTTTTAAACTCAGTGTATCGTAGAGGTGTAGATCAAGCCTATTTTTTTTTTTAGTTTGACACAAAGGAAATGTGGAACACAATCGCTCGTTTCAAATTACAATCCATTTTTCTATTTCAATGGCATTTGAGTGACTTTAAAGTCATTTAATATTACTTTACCATTGTTATTAAAGGCGATAGTCTCTTTTTTATGAATTTAACTGGTTTCGTTCTTTATTATGTCGTTGTATTTTGACTTTTGATTTCACATCAACAAAACATTTGTACTTAATTGGAAATAAATGTGTTTTCACATGAGCAGCATTGGTAATTTCGTATGGCTACAATTACTAGATAATAAAGCGTTTGGTCAATGTGAACAAACCACATACTGACACTAATTTGGTTTCATCCTGACAAAATAATGGGCCCATTCATATGACTTTTGGTGCCATTTTTAATAATGGGCCCATTCGACTAAAAGTACCTACTAAGACTGACAATATTTTGAAATTTAATATAAGTAAGTAGTTTTTTTTTTCATAGTTATTTTTTTTTTCTTGAATTGCAAGCAATATATGTTTTTCCAAATAATTCAATAGGCAATTCCTTCACATGGTACAGATGTGCTCAGCTAGCGGTGTACGGTAGATGAACGCAGATATAGACAGTAGGTAATTATCGATGCAGCCGTGCATAACTTATCGCTCACAGATTCAATAGTTTTTGTCTTCGTATTTGCGTGAACGTTGTCCTGAATGTAGAGCTTGTCCCAGTATGGAACCGCTCTCTATTTCTGAGAGATAGGCTTTCTTACCGTCTACCGTCTGTGAAGGCTTGCTCATTGGTAAAAAGCTATAAACTAACATCAGTACTTTTAAAAATTAAGACGCCAATTATACTTTATATCTCGTCTAGGTGAGCTTAAAAACATTTATCGAAAACATTGGATAATGTTAATAAACAATGTGAACTTATAGTACCTATACATAATTATTGTTTCTGAAACAGTTTACAGCTAATGATAATATTGAGCATAGGTGTTCAACTAAGTATAATAGTACATGAGTAGGAGCAGCATTCAATTTCAATCAGTTCATTAATACATGTCTTTTGTTTTAAATTCTACAAATGCGTGATAGAATTTTGACTGCAACTGCAGGTATTCAATACGACACGAAGGTGGCAAGATACATCAAGACAAAACAGTTGAGAGTTGGTTTTTCAAGACGTTCTTGATGTTGTTAACAATTGGTAGCAACATATTATTTCGGTCAATTATATTGATGATATTGTATCAAAATAATTAGGCACATTAAATACCACGACGACGCCTTTCGTAACTAATCTATTTAGAATGCGCGTACTGTAGGTACAAGACAAACCGTCTCACCATTCCGACACCAGCGAGCAGCGGTCCAGGTTACCAAGAGACGGGCACCCGGGGAGAGGGGTGGCGGTCACTGAACTGCTTGCCAAACGCACAGAAAGAGGTCGTTACCCCCTCATTCTATCCAGCAGTCGATAACGAAAGGTAGAGTTTATTGACGGAAACGTGACAGTTGTTGCCACAGTTAGTTATGTCCACATTGGCTTATGAAGTCGGTTTATGATATAAAGCATATCTGGACAGAAGTAGACAGTATTTTCTTATGAGATAGAGTTAGGGAATATGAGCTATACATATTATAGGTACTTTGGGATCGTAAATGTACAGAAGCAAACGATTAAAAAAAGGGTTTTTTGATGTTTAGACTTTGATATTGGGCTCAAATCTGTCCTGTAATCAAATCCTCAGTGTAATGATAGAACAGCTCAAAAGTATATTGAACTAGTTAATGTCTGGTAATAGAACAAAGTAAGCAATACGATCCATTCGCTTCAAATTACACGAATGCAGTTACTTCGTTATTATTCCAGTTTGTCGTGGGTTTGGTGCAGCCGACTGTGAAATCAGGACGTGATTGCTGAACCACAGTTTTAGGTCAATAGCTTCGACCAACATAACCCGTGGGTCATTGAATGGCCAACATTCGATTATACATCAATTTCACTTATGGAAGATTTGAAAGTTCAATTTAGACGGCAAATAAATAATGTGGCACTATCATCTTGAAATTGGAAACATTTAGAGTGAAAATACGCGATTGCCTCAAAAAGAATAAATTTCCGTTTATGTATAATAGAAACCACATGAATCTCAATAGATTAATTTATGTTTATTGAATACCGATCAACATAACAGATACAAGCATTTGCCCGTGAGTTGTCCTTGTAAATTTCTTTCCACGGATAGGAAGTTGGCTGCGACCTATTCCTAAGATTCAAGCCAGAAGACACCTGCATACCAAAAAGTTGGCAATATAAAGTTGGACCTTACGATTAGCAATTTAAAGTCCAATATCAGCTGTTCTTCTACCTTTGACTTACAAACTTTTAAGTAGTCCTTTAATGGAAACAATGGACCAACATTCTTGTTTGATTTTCCATAAGGTGAGCCTTACCTGCCTTGTTCACATTAACACCGAGGTAGTCGAGATATTTTTTATTATATTTTAATGGTGTTTTACTGTCATACCGGTTCCTGCAGGTGGGTCGGCCTCAATCGAAGTACGTTTCTACAAACATAAAACAGTGGACGAGGTTTCACGAAATGAGCTTTATGTGTCACGGTCTAAGTACAAATAGCTGTGTGATATACTGATGTAGGTACTGTGTCGGAAGGTAACTTTCATGAAATTAAAGGAAATTTACTTATTTAAAGGTACCTAGTTACGTTCTTTAATTTCAAAGAGGAAAATATTGTCTAGACTTAGGAAATCAATGAAGACTCTTTTTAGGTAGTTGTGGAGGAAGTCGTCTATAATGTTCTATTCAAGATTTATTACTAGAACTTTTGCTGAATCTACCTTTGCTGAGATTTCTATCCACCTACTTTGTCCAATCCTAAATTCTTAACACGTTTCCACTACTTCTAGTTACTTCCTACTTACTGCTTCAAAGATTTATTTAGTTCGTGCCAGAACTTCCGTCTCGGTCTACGACGCCGTTAATATCCATACAGATGTCATAAAATTTAAATCAAGCTATAATCAGAAGCGTTCTTTTATCGACCGGACACACAATACACATATAATAATTGCATCATTTTCTGTATTCTTTTATCTTATAAGCGTGATCGAAAACAATTATTATCATTGACGTTCCTTATTATGTTCCACTGAAATTGCTCTCATAAATCAATAACCGAAGAACCTTGGTCAAATAAATCATGACATGTGATTCTCTACAATCATTATAATGCGGTTCACGAAAATCACAACCCGTTTCATCATTCAAAGAACATCTACACAAAGCAATGTTTGGTAACGTACTCGTATTGTACGAGAACAACTCATGAGAACCACGAACTAGGAAACCGTCGTTAATGATATAATTAGCAGTCGCGAGCTCTTTGGCGCCTTATTGTTTAGTACGATACTATTGTAATGCGGTTGTTAACACCTTTAAAAGTCTTCGAACTGTTGTGTGCTTTATGATAAAATCCTGCTACTTTATGTATTTATACGAAGCAATTACAGCGACACCGAAGTGGTAAACGAAGGTTGGCCCTTGTTATGGAAATTGATGTGAAGTGATTAAATCGTCATCTTTTTATAACTTTTCTGTTGTACTCATGATCATCAAATAAATTAATTTTAATTGGAATTTCCTCATTTGTTGTTGTATTAATTCCTTATTTCTTTCATTCACAAAGAATGATTGGGGATAGTTAAACAAACTTGTAAATACAGGCGTGAGGTAACTATAGTAAGCATCGAGTGTTTCTCTGTCGAGATTATCTAACCGGTATCATAACAGGAAAAAAACCTTCGATACTTTGTTGCGTAAGATCCTACTAATGATGACCCAGCAAAACGGAACTCCGGAAATAAATAATGGATATACGTACTGGGCGCCATACGTATTACCTAACTGGGTGGTCAAACAAAATAGTAACCAGTTACCACATACCTATCGTTGCAAATTTAAATGTTTATCGACAGACAGATTGTACTGCTGGGGCGTTTCTTGCACTGTCTCTTCTTCTCAGCTCTTTTGCAAAAAATTCGCCTTTATAATTATTAAATAAAATTGCCCTTCTCCGCTTAATAGTGCTGTCACTAGAAGGCCATTTTGGGGGTTGTGTTATATATTATGATGATCAGGAAGTACTATATCAAACTGAGTATATTGATTTTTAAATTTTCTACCCTACACTCGTACAATGGGGAGATTTGCAAATTTTAATACGTCAGCAGTTATTCTTCAGCCTTATTCAGAGTACTTACGAGCGGTTTCATCCAGAATGCAACAGAGTGTAATGCAGCTTATTTCAGCCAATAGTGTTGTAGAGTTGATTGACAAGGTGATCGTGTTTTGTTTGCAGGCGGTCGTGAATGCCGGGCCGCATGGATGGCGGCGCACGCCTGCCGCTCGCTCGCAGTTCTGCTCACAGTGCTCACGCTAGTTATTGCCAAATGTAAGTAAAACGATATCTTCTGGTAGTGGTTGTTAGTCTATCGTGGCCTCATATAGATTTGTTTATTTTTGTTTATAATTTAATATATTTTTTAAGCTTTTTATTTTTTGATACGCAAATCTTACGTACGGCAAAGGCCCGATTCTACCATTTATTACGACGGGATGATCCTGATGCATAATCAGTTAGTAACTGTGATCAGCTAATACATAATACTGAAAATTCATTTGAGTCAGTAGCCATTCGAGGAAACTACAGTTTTGTGTAACATCTTTAGAAATTCTCTAGCAACATTTTCGCAAGCTACGACTCAGACTCAAAATTTTGGTATTTCATAAGTCCACTTTGTAATATAATAACGTCAAAAAAATGAACCAAATGCTCACAATTTACGTAATTCTAGGTTGACAATAAAATTACGTTTTTCGTTTTATTTATGGTCTGTTACATTCAAATAATGGCATCGACCCGAGCATAAAACCGTACTACAATAATTGAAAACATTTTATACTCCACTGCAGTGTGCACACAACAGAAATTATTTTGGTCAAGTATTCAATTATTGTCAGTTCTGAAATGACACACCGTTAGTATGTTCAATTGTTCGATGATTAATCCTTGACGTTGACCGAGTTTGGTGCATGTAAAGACTCTCACGTTACATGCAGGTCTACTGTGTACAATAAGCGTTTCGACCTGTACAAGGAATGACATTACCATTGAACTAAGTAGACTGTTGGATTTCCCATGATTCTCGTGGCTGGGAGCGGCCTACTTTCGTCCATAGTAGGCCTCGCATTCGAGCTACATACTGCCCTACAACGGTCGACAGATCAAGGCCACATTGAACAGCAAAAAGTGGTGACAGTCGTTCACCCGGAGACAACTACCTGCATTCAGGTTACCTACTGGCGCAGTGCCTTTCGCTCCTTGTTAAAATGCACTGCAAAACACTTCAGTTTTGACGAAAGACAAGTACGTTGGAAATCATCATTTGAATACTTAACATTCAATAAGGAACGTTAGACTTATCGTTTAGGTACTAATATTTGTCTATTGGCAGTAGAGTATAAGGTACTTAGTCGAAACCTATTGAAACTGCATACATATATCCGTTTACGTAAACGTTCTTCGAGGGAAGCTATATTGCAACAACTTTTACATCGTATTAACCTCATAATATGAAAAAACTTCGTTTCTTTACGTGGTAGAAATATCATAGTGCACGCTACGGTTAATAAAACATACATAACTACATCCGCGGTCAGATTTTGTAATCCCGGCTATTAAAGTCAGTTGCACTTGCAACAGTTAACATATAATCAATTACCTAGGCCTTATTTGGCTTGCTCCATTTGGACCAACTAATTACCTAGTTAGAGAAATAGAATGGAGAATTATGTAGATACCTATACAGAAAAGCTAGTTAATTCCTAAATTAAAGAAAGACAAAAGTGTCTAAAAACTTCTACTAGTTTCTAAATTGTAAAACATACATACATACATAAAGTCACGCCTATTTCCACGAGGGGTAGGCAGAGACCACGGATTTCCATTTGCTACGATCCTGACATACTTCTTTCGCCTCATTCACTCGCATCACATTCCTCATACACGCTCGTCGGTTAAGGGTACTCACTCCTCACTTGACCCTTTTGTAGAACATCTCCGATCTGGTCCAAGTATGTTCGCCGAGGTCTTCCCCTTCCCGATATTCCACTAACATTCGCCTCATATATTTGCTTTGTCACTCTTCTTTCATCCATCCTTTCTACATGCCCAAACCATCTAAGCATATTCTTCTCGATTTTTGTAATTACATCTACATTCACTCCGCATCTCTCTCTTATCACCTTATTTTCTACTCTATCTCTCAAAGTCACACCACACATACTTCTCAAAGCCCGCATCTCTACTGCATTAATGCGGCTTTGATGTTTTTTCTGCCATACCCAACTTTCACTACCATACATAAGACTCGGCACTAATACTCCTCTATGCACGGCCAGTCGAGCGTTTTTTGACACCTTTTGGGTGGTCATAAAGGAGTGTAGTGCCCCATCCACTTGATTCCCAAAATTTACTCTCCTTTCAATATCTTCTTCATGCTTACCATCCCTTGTAAATAATGTCCCCAGGTACACAAAATCTTTCACTTGCTCTACTCTCTCTCCACCAATCATAATATTGCATGCTGTCATACACTCATCTTTTTCAAAAATCATAACTTTCGTCTTTCCTACATTTACTTTCATTCCCTTTTTCTTAAGTGCTCCATGCATAATAGTTACCATCTCCTGCAGCTCCTCTGCTGATGATGCAAGTATTACCTGATCATCGGCATAAAGAAGACATTTGACAAGTAACTCATTCATTCTCAATCCACATTCGCTATCTTTCAAATCTTTCATACAACTGTCCATAGATTGTAAAAAGTTGTACCAAAACATCTAACATGTTCCTATCTTTAAAAAATCCTGTATGTAGTAACCTCTTGGTTCTGTAGTGACCATCTGTACTTATCTATTTACACAGATGCTGAGTTAGAGTCATGGCGGGGAGCTGGGAGGCCGGCCACCGAGGCCCAGGAGGCCGAGGACGAGAAACGGGATGTAGAACTACTCGAGGCAGTCAAGGAGTCCATGAAGGAATGGGAGAAGAAGAGAGCGCGCACCAGGTAACTGACTTGTGTAATCATCATGTCGTCAACGGTGATCTATACAAGTCTCCTTTGTGCTCGGAATTGGATATGCAAGTCACATGAGAGTACTTGAAAGAGCACAAAATCATATCTGACAACCACCATGCCTCAAAGAATTACTTTTTTATAAACCTTTTATACATCTTGGCTTGGCCTGAGAGAAAGGACCGGAAAGTGATTATAAATATAAAATTGTATTACACCAGATTTGTATAAATCAAGTCTTATTCCGTGCGAAATTCGAACCTGGCTTAAAAAATTACGTAAGCAAAAGCTTTCAGTGTACGTAACCAATAAATGCCAGGAATGAGTAATTACTAAATAATGTAAGCCACCACAACGTGCGATACAGTGGCATATTATGATTCTTTTTCTTTGTCTTCCTTTTCACATCTAAAAGCTTTGTTTTAACTGTGTGAAATATTTAAGGGTTACGTAAGTTCAACCGTGTAATGCTTACAATACATCCGTAAAATTTTCTTTTGTTATCACCGCAATTTCTTATTTATACATTTTCGTCTTTTACGAAACTGCACAGTGCGACAATGAAAAAGAGAAAACAGTAACAAAAATAAAGCAAAGTACGCGTTCTTGGTTTTAGATCTAATAGTTTAAAATAAATAACTTAGTAAATTAATTGAGAGTTTGTATGTTCGTTTTAAAGTTGTTGAATGTTTCAGTAATGGTGCTAGGCAAAGTAAAACTTTCTCCTTTGGCTACATTGTAATGAAGTTTCTATCGTGATAATTTATTTCTAGAGTGAGATGCGTGGAATCCAAAGACATATTTAACTGAAACATGAAATAAGAATAGAGTGTTTTGGCCCATACTCTATTTTTTCCTTTCGTTGGTGGTGGTATAATTGGTAGGTACCTATAGGCACGAAATGCATGCACGTGCAAAATACAAACTAGGAACTTTCTGTTGATAATTTTTTTTTGCCGAAAGGGGATCAAACCCGCAACCCTTCATATCGCTGAAAGCAGTCAATGCGCAAACCGAGTCAATTCCAATTACTGCAACGGTGTCATTGATTTTTCGAATCTTACTTCTTTTATTTGTATGGGCTAGAATTAGAAAGAACTGGCTAGGTTTAATAAATAGCGGTATGCTATACAAACATTACGTTTTAAACTTGTAGGCTCGTTTAAGAGCAGATACTGACTTTTGGTCCAACAATAGTATTCAAGTTAATATATAAATAATCTACAGAATGTACATATTTTAACCTCGTCGGTCAAATGAATATGATTCTCAAGCATTTACTAGGTTTTACGCACAGCCATAATCCTAAACATGTAAATATTCTTACCTTGAATATTAACATTAACATATGTACATGTCGTATAGATGTACCTATTGTATACCTATACTAATATCTGCCTAATGGTTGTATAACAAATAATAAACTTAAAAACGTTGTTTTTAAAGCAACGTGTAAGAAATCTACCAGACCGAATTTCAGTCAAGGCAAGTAAGTAATATGAACGGTGGGTAGGCACAACTCAAGAAATATCGTAAACCATCGTATAAAAAAATGTCATAATTTCAAATGGTAAATTATGCCATAGTTAATTATTATTTATTAATGAAGTGTAAGATGTACCTGTTGGTTATCCTAACTCTTGTTAAATAAGTTCCTATAATCCGTGTACAGGAGTAAAAGATCTCAAGGCAGCGTGTGCTATGGGGAGTTCGGATGTTTCGAAGACACCGGTCCTTTCGCGTACTTGGAGACGCTGCCCAGTCCACCGCAGGAGGTCGGCACTCACTTCCTCCTCTACTCCACTGTCAGCAGGTAAGCTAATTGAAAAACTAGCGAAATTACCGTAAATTTAAAACGAGAGCTTTTACGTTTTTGAGATGATGTTACAGTATTTTAAAGCACGAAGAGAAAATGAATTCCATATTTATTGGTTAATGATTATTATCTCAATAAGAAATAACATTTTTCTTCACAGTACTTATATACATTAAAGCAAAAAATGCTATAGACCATTATGAACACTAGTTCAACTTTATTTTTTAATGTGCCATTGTTTGTTAACGGTTTCCATAAGCTCTCTACCATGTACGTTTGTCACCTGGTCTTAAACTTGTCGTAACCTCCATGTAATTCCAGAGGCGACCAGCCGCTACTGGCTGTGTCAGCGAGCAACATGTCTGCGGCATGGGGCTGGGCGGCGCGCGCATTTGAACCTAACAGGCCCACGAGGGTCATCGTCCACGGGTTCGGCTCCAACTGTGACAACGTGTGGGTCTATGAAATGAGGTCCGCGTTAATGGCTGTTGTAAGTACTTTAATACTCATTTTAAACTTTATTTTCTAGGCTGTCTCTCGCAGTCAGCTCTGAAGAGAACTCTGCTTGCTTAATCGGACTTTTGGCGAGATCTACATAATGCTAACGGGTGATCCACCCAGGCTTTAACTACAATTAAAACTAAGCAACAGCGCAGCTAAAAGCACTCGACAATAGGGTTCAGACTTCGGCTTAGCGTTGCTGGAGAGGAGCTACTTGGCAAAAGGTGGATCGGATTAGCTCTGCTCGGGACGGCGCTAGCAAGGGCTGGGAGGAAGAAGTTAACTCATTTTTAACGGTTAATACTTCTATAAGGGACATCCAAAACTAGATTTGATCAGTGTCACAATGCTGTTTATCCTGTTTCCTATTTTTCAATACCATTGAGCGTGGCCTTATTATATTCACAGGTAAAGCGGTAACAAATTGTTTTATAATTTGTAACGATGGTCATTAAGTAACACTGCATCTAAATATTTTTTGTACAGAGATAATATACGTATGTGTGAAGGTGTATTATTATATTTTACTTGTTTTTCTTTTGCAGGAAGAATGCAATGTCGTCTGCGTAGATTGGGAGGGAGGTGCTACGATGCCAAACTATCTTAGAGCAGCTGCGAACACAAGACTTGTTGGCAAGCAGCTGGCAATGTTGTTGCAAGGTAATGTGGGTCAAAGGACCAAATAAGAATGAACGATATGCTACTAGTATAGCGACTATTATCCTCGAGAAAGTCTTATATCACTGAAACTTAAATTAAGTGCCGAATATCTAGATTAAACAGACTCTAGAAACAGACGTCGTCAACGTGAAAAGTGAAAGTTCAAACAGTATTTTGCAATATTTTCAGGTTTCGCCAAGCATATTGATTTGCGGTTTGAAGATGTTCACCTCATCGGCTTCAGTTTGGGCGCGCATGTCGCCGGGTTCGCTGGTTCTGAGTTGCGTAATATTAGTCGAATAACGGGTACGTAATTTTGAAATACCTCATTTCGTTTAAACTTACTTAATATGTAGTGTATAAAGAAAATATATCTGCCTTTAGCAGCTTTGTTTGCTGTACAGACCTAATCGGCTCTCTTACTTTTTTGTCTTGTCCAATATCCTCACTGATGAATCGAGATTTTAATCGATTCCAACGAATCTATTCTAAGCCTATATCATCTTCCTATAGGCCTATACCCAATTCAAACGTATTACGTACATAAAGGTATCTAGATACTTCTATAACTATATTTATTTGGTACTCACCATCCTCAATGGATTTACAGGATTAGATCCAGCGGGTCCACTCTTCGAGTTCCAGGACCCTCGCGCCCGGTTGGACCGCTCCGACGCTAAGTTCGTGGATGTAATTCATTCCAACGGCGAGACGCTCATACTCGGTGGACTTGGGGCTGCGCAACCACTTGGACACGTCGACTTCTATCCCAACGGAGGGAGGGTGCAACATGGCTGCTCTAACTTGTAAGTTAAATAATGTTATGAAAGAAAGAAATTATTATTTAGATGCACGTATAGTCGTACAGTAATATTATAAAGTTTTGAAACGCAGTTCGCAAGATTAGAGAAAGGAAAGAAATTTGTTTTACCTGCGTCAGTAACCTAACTAATTTCGAACAACTATTCGGATTAAGATATGATATTATTGAAAGACTTACCAACAAATTCACTTTTCGTCACTTTCAAAAGTATATTGGTAACTTGCATCTGGCAAGACTGGAATCCAAACCCAACATTGGGAAAAGGTTAGGTAGACGATAACTTAACGTTATTTTTTGTTGTAGATTTGTTGGTGCAGTATCTGACTTCGTTCTACCGTGGGCAGCCGCGTCTCCAGAAGGCCGCTCTCTTTGCAACCACAGACGAGCCTACAAGTTCTTCACGGACTCTGTCTCACCCAAATGTCACTTCCCTGCGTTCCCTTGCGCAGACTACGACACCTTTTTAGAGGTAAGTTTCAGGGAATACTACTAGCCTACTATGTTTGAGTACTTTAATACTTAGATATCATTCTTTAAGAAAAGACCGCTTTGGTAAGTTTTGGTAAATAACGATAATACCTAAAAATAAATTGCGTAGCAATTATGGTCTACACTTCTACAGTAAAGCACATTCTGTCTGTATAACTTAACAATATAAAATCTTTGAATGCAGCATTTATCAAATTATGGGTAGCTTAGTACTTTCTTAGGAAGTCTCATTCCACTTTATGAAGGAACTATAAGTATTGCGGTTGTGATATAATTTTGCCTAAAATTGCCTTGTTAGGTGCCTACTTTATGAGTGCGGAACAATAACCCAATTTGTTTTTAGTAGACATTAGGTAGTGGTTAACCGCAACACTTAACACAGAGCACCACAATGTGTTTCATTACATTAGAACCTTATGAGAATAACACCGAAACCATTAAAAGAAACTGAAAGCATTGTGATGAAACCCGCACACCTAAGCGATTTTTCAACGGTGTGTAAAGGCATGTCAGAGGCCTACAGGCGACTTAAACTGACACCAGGTTGTTAATCAACCATACGATAAGAAGAACTGTATGATGAAATATTGAAATGCCACCACTCACCTATCTTCCTCGCCTCACCGTCTTAATCAAGGAATCCAGGTGTAATAATATCGACCTAATATAACTTTTCCATTTAAAAAATCTTTAGATACAACTTGATACTTCAATTAATTACATTATTAACTTTTTCGCGCCTCGGTAGGTAACCCTGTTCTAGTAACAAATGACTGTCTGTTTCAGGGACGATGTTTTCCGTGTGACGGACAACGGAGATGCGGCAACATGGGCTACTACGCGGATCGCTCCTTAGGACGCGGACAGCTGTATTTACTCACCAGAGAGGAAGAACCGTTTTGTGGTATAGTAAAATAATACTAGTATCTATTAGAATGTATCTATAGAACTAGGCTATGTAACTCGTAGAATAATAGACGAGTGCGCGGGATATTATAAAACCTTTAAATATACCTAAGTAGGTAACGCGGGTTCTGATTCTGAATCTAAATTTTCCGAGAATAAGTACCTACATAGGTACTGATGAGTCGATTGATTTAAACATTGGTGCAGACTGATCAAACCTTACTGAAGAACCTTCATTGTTAATAACGTGTTCCTAATGCCATTCTAATCCTTGTTTATCCTTTGGAATATGAGAAATGTCTTAACCTTTTGAATGCCACCGCGGTCACCGTGTGACCGAAAATTAGGTTTTTAATTGTCTGCTGTGTGGCAGTTAATGTGTTAAACGTTGATTGTTACATTTATAGCGCATCAATACCACGTGTCTGTCTGGGCCGGCAGCGCGACCGGAGAGAAGGCCAACTTCGGCCGACTGACGCTGACGCTGCACGGAGACTCTGGACTTAACGAGTCCTTCCCAATGACCAAGTGGGTATTGAAAAAGATTTGATGTATGTAGAGGTCTTGCGTATCATTCATAGCACATATAGTGCTATTAACCAATTTATTAAGAAAAAATATTTAAATGAGAACTTTAAGGTCGCCCTGGGGCCAAATTTCATCCAACCGCGTAATGTTCTTAAATAGGGATCCGAAGTTTTTGCTTCACGTATTCACACGTTGCGTGCCCGCAAAGTCGACATAATAGTTAAACAATTGACGTTATGCACTGGACAGTGAAAGGGTTAATATATAAATGATGTTTTGTCCACAGGCGTGAGGACGTAACGAACGGCACCATCCGCTTCACGCGCGTGCTCGTCCCGCACCCGGCGCTGGGCGTGCCGCTGCGGGCCAGCGTGCACTACGCCGCCTACTCCGGCTGGCTCAGCGCGAGCTCCAAGCACATACACATACACAAGCTACTCATCACCGACAGCTTCGCTAAGACGTGAGCTTTAGACATAAAAAATTCGTTTTCAATTAATGAAAACAAGGTATATAATGAATAAGGTATAGGTCAGATGTGTGCTATTTCCTAAACATGCATTTTATTTGCACACTTACATAATGTTATAAAAAACCCATTTAATGGGGGCAAGCATATTGCACAATTACGGAATACAAGCCCACGAGATTACTCCTCATCCCCGTCTGATCCCGTCTCGACAGTCGGGATTCTGCTCCGTTAAACCAATGAGATACGGAAAACTTGACTACTATATTTTTTTTTACAATAAATCTTAAGTTACTTTCTTTTACAGGTCTTCATTCTGTAAAAAAGGAATTCAGCTGATGTCTGAAGAATCAATTGAAATGCCTCTTTATCCTGGCGACTGCGAAATACAACAGGTATTTACTTATATATTTAGTTGATTATTATTTATTTATAAACTTATGCGGACAGAATAGTTAGATAAGTATAGATATCCTAACAATAAAATTTTGTACAGGATGATGAACTACTGAATGCAACTAGCAGCAATAACGGATTTATCAATAATAACACAAAAGAAGAAGGCAGCCTTATCGATCCTGTTGACAACGAACTTCCAGAAGATAACCCTCAAAGACCGTTCGCACTGGTCGACACGTACGAGTGGACCGGCGGGGAAAACACCGGCAGGGCCTTCGGTATGACCAACACCAAGACTGCTCCCAGCGGGGCCATAGAGATAGCCGAGCCGGTGCTGCGCCCGCGGCTGAGGAAGACGCCTCGCCAGCGGGCCGACAGCCCCGACGACCACGAGATATCTGAACCCTTACTGAGAGCCACACGCCCCCCGAGAACTACCACACCGCCACCTAACCGAAAAGCGAAAAACTATGACATCTCCACTACCCCTACTTACGAAACCGTCACATGGGGAGAAAGAGCAGAAAAAGAAGAAACCGGATTCGTTGTTCAATTCCTACCATCTAGACTGGCATCTTTCATCTCGAGAGCTGAGCGATATGCTAGAGATACTCTCTTACCTTTAGTGTCAGCCTATGCACCGCGCTTGCCAATATTCGGTACACGAGAAGTGCCAAAAGCTACCGCAAGATTCATTCCTACCGAGGAGCTGAATATCACAAGTTCTGTACCAGTACCAACTCCTACACTGGAGATGAAGATTGAGACGCTCAGGACAGTGGGTCCACCTGGGCCGAAACGAGAGGTAGAATCACCTGAAGACCCAGAAATACCTATGACAATCACTACTACGACGACCACAACCACACCACCAACTACGACTACGACGACGGAAAAAATTCGGGCGTCACCTACTGAGATGCTGAAGATAGTGGCCGGTCCGACCGCTGGCTCCAGCACAGCACTACCACCCGTAGCTTTGAGAAGTGAAGGGGAAAAAATAGTCATAGTGTACCCGAGTAACGGCAGAGATGAGAGGAAAATCCGGTCACATTCGTACCCCGAAGAGTTACAGTTTGAGGCCCTGTACCGTCACACCGGGGCGCCTACCGACGTGCGGGTGGACCTGCCCACGTTCGCCCCGCCCACCTCCACGCAGCCTCCCAGTACCACGGCGCAGGCTAAAGCAGACGCCCGCTACATTCCAATGGGCTACGTTCTGCCGGGCGACGATAGACAATCTGACTCTAAACCAACGTAGCTAATTATTTTTTGAGACTGTATAATATATGGTACGACTTTATAGTTTGTAAATAGCAAGACACGAGAGATAAGTATTTTTGTACATACTTTTTTGTATTTATATTTAAAAAGCGAAACGAATTATTTAAACATTCTCAGTAAGAAAACGTTGTTTTGCCCTGTTGTTAAATATTTGAGAGAGCCTAAATGATTTTTTGTTTTGTACATAAATGTAGGTCTAACATAGAATAAGAGACATTTTATAAAATAAAAACTTATTTATTATACAATTCCACACTTTCTTGAACTTCTACTATGTAACATTCGGTGGAAATTATAATGAACTTAAAGTGCACTTCCTGAATACAGAACAAAATTACGCATCCTTCTAGTTTAACAAACCATCAGAAAAAAAATTGTCGTATTTGATTCAAAATATCCTAAAGTTAAAAAAAAAAAAAATATCACATGAATAGTGTCAACTAAAATTAATGGAAACATGAGGATTCAGAATGTCTTATTTTTATGAAGTAATAGTGAAATACTGTCGATGCCTCGCGTCAAAGATGTGTGACGACCCATAGGCAAACTGCATGAAACACGTTACAAGTGCCGATATCTATAATTATACACGTCACAAGTACCGATATCTCTAATTATAACTAATGTGTATAAATTCCTAACTGAAATACTATAATTATTCTACGACAGCACATTATAGTAGCTGCTAAATTATTTATCAGTATCGTTGACTCTCTTCGTTCAGGATCGACTATTTCCGTTATTCCCATGTAGTTCATTTATAGGTGCATATTGTAACTTGTAGGTGTATAAGTCAAAGCGACATGTAAGCTCGTGTTTACTTCATGTACTTGTCGGAGAACTGCGTGAGGATGCGCGCGGAGGACTTGGCGTCCAGGAAGAGAGTGTGCACGGCCGTCACGTGCGCAGGCGCGATGCGGGCCGCGCCGCCTGCGCGCGCCGTCAGCCAGGCCGGGGACAGCAGCTGCGCAGCGTACCTGCAACACACGAATATAATACAATATTGAAGCATCACAATATCCTAGAACAAGTACAATATTACTACTCATATATATAATTCTATAAGACACAACATTGCCTTATAACATGAGCTGTGTGGTCTAGAAACATTTTATATTACCTGAGAGTACTGTTAGCGCCTACTTCTGAAAGTGCTGCAAGGGCCTCTTCTTCAATAGCTATTCCCTCTGTTGCTGCTCGTAATTTTAAAATCTGAAATCATTAAATAAATAATAATAAAATATAATACATACAAAGTGCGATAAAATTCAAAGCTGTTTGAACCTAATAAGGTTCCGAAATATATTTAAATAGCAAATGCCACAATACATTTATTAAAGCGTAAATCAGTTATATAAATTAGTGCAGTGTGCCATACAATTGCCCTCGAGCTCTCAGTAATTACAGCATTAAATGAACATAATAATTATCGAACCATACCTGTAAAAGCTCCGCTTTGTTGTATGGCAAGGTGCGGATAATCAGCAACCTATCTAGAAGATCCAATGGGATCCCGTGTGGAGAAATGATGTCTTCAGTACCTCTGAAAATAGAAATGCAAACATCGATACTATTACTTTTGTTGTGATGTCAAAATGGTTTACAGTGAATATAGTTTAGCACTGTGAAGTTAAATCCTAGCTACCAATCAAGTTTCTAAAAGGTCTCTTAAATGGCAACAAATGGTTTGCCCTAAGGGCCGTGTCTCATTAGGAGGTAGCGACGCCGGTAGCACCGCCATATTGTGTCGACATGTCGACGCCAAGCCGTCGCCAAGTGAGGTAGCGTAAGGTATGTTGTAATAAAATTTCATATGTTTTCAACATTGCCGGTATCGCTGCCATGGCATCCTATGAGATACGACCCTAGAAAGACTTGGCACTTTTCTTATTAACAAGATTAGTTAGATCAGCATTAAAGATAACATTACCTTATTTGACATTTGCCTCTGTTGGTAGCAAATATAACTATTGGAGCAATTGCAGATTCTAAAGCACGATGTAGATATGTGAATGTTTCGATATCCAGCATGTGAACCTACAAAGACAGGTACAATTTAAAAATACAACAATAAAAGGATATCATCCAACATTGGTATTAGAGAAAAACAAATTTATGTCAGTAGAATCTATTACAAAATGACCACACTCATTTTTTGTCATTACAGCTATGAAAGGTCTATTAGCATATTTATATGCATGAAAGTAGAATCAATTACCTCATCAATGAAAAGCACTCCAGGCACCAATTCTGCTATACCTTGGTCTATATATTTGTTTACTACTTTGTTTATTTCTTTCCTCAGTTTATCTGCAAAAAAATATTAGATTATTATCATGCTCACAACTACATTCATACATAAACAAAAAGTTTCTTCAGTCAGGTAATATGCTTACCAGTAATCTCAGTCTTCTTTGGTTTCATGAGCTGACCCATCATGGACATGATGTCATGTCCCCCCTGGGGCTTGGCATTGGCACAGTCAAGGTCATGGAGTGTCACATCCTGAACCACTTCCTTCTTTTTGTGAACATCACCTTTGGGTAGAGGCACATATTCCTCAGCCTGGTAAATAAAAAAGATTTATAATATTGACCCTTATGAAAGTTGAAATAAGGTTGACAGTAAATCAGTACTGTACATACAAATTATCAAATATGAGTAATAGCCATTACATTTTCTATTTGTATTCAACTTTTTGGTATAGTTAGATAATTATAATTAATTGTCTCACCTCCTCATAATTTTGATTATCTGTAGAATGTTCGGCAAAAAATATAACTACCATAGTGTATTTACCTCAAGATCAAACTCTGTTGCAAAAGTATCACTTCTCCCCTGCCTCTTTACTGCACCAGAATTGGCTTCTATGTAAATAACATCACCAACTTCCACCTTTTCCTTCTGAAGAGACTCATAAATGGTAGGGTCCAGCTTAAGTTGTTTTGTGCCCTTAGCTGTCTTCAGCCCAATGATCACATGGGACACTGTTTTGCCATATCCTATAGAGGAAATATGAAAAGAGTAACATTACAGCATAAAACTTAGAAATTATTTATGTTAAATAAGGTTTTAATTATAAACATACCTCCAGCAGGGTTTTCAGTTTCAACAGGTGTAAGCTCAGTGACTTCTCCTTCATACACTTCCTTGGTCTCACGAATACGAAGACCTATGGCACGTCGGAAATTCTCCATCAATACTTCAGTTTTTTTTATTTCAGTACTGTATACTTCACTACCAACCATAGGGCAAAAGGGCACCTAAAAGAAAGTAATATAATCTTATGTTACTAACAAGTTCAAAAATAAGATCAGTGTCTACCTACTATATTATTTAGCAATTGATTCATTATGAATTATCATCTTATTAACAGGTACTTACTTTGGTGCCCAGTTCCTGTGCTATTGCTAAGGCAATAGCTGTTTTTCCAGTGCCTGGTGGACCAGCCAATAGTAACGCTCGCCCAGCCATCTTTTTGCTTCTTATCATATCTACCACCAATCCTGCAGCCTGAAAATGTTTGGTTTTAAAATGATACATATTTAATTTATTCAAATTATGTTATTGCTTTTGCCTCCTGATACTGTTGTGGATGTGGATCAAATTCATATAGATACTAGTGGATTCCCACCTAAATAAACACCAATATGACATGCTATATAACATTTACTTTTAAGTTATTTTATGACTATGCAAAAATTGGCCATATGCTCGCCCCCTATTGCATGGGACTATTACTGTCTAAAGAAATATACCTACATATGCATCAGCAAAATATTACATCTGGTTAAATGTTTGGAGTATATAGCAGCAATAATAATCATGTAGATAGAAGGCATACAGCCAGATTCCATGCTAAGTTCAACTATCCTTCATGTTTTGTAATGTGATAACTACTATAAAATGTTTGAGGGTTGAACCTTGGTGCATGTTTCCATGGCAAAATTCAAGCTTTTATGATAATCGCATACAAATCTATTTAATAATGACAAAATTATTTCTATTGAAGTAACACTCCATGGTAACCAGAAAACATAACCTCAAAGTTAGATCGATATAAGAGTAAGACCCAAATACGTAACATAATTTGAACCAAAATTTATATGCTGAAAACAAAACAAGAATATTGTATGTAATACTGTAAAACCGACCTCTCTTGCAGATTCCTGGCCCACGAGACCGGCTGCCATTTGAATGGGAACTCCATTTTCGTCCAAGCCCAATCCTTTTATGTGGCTATGTGCGGATATTCTTTGGGTTTTTGCTGTACTTTTTACTTCCTCAATCTTCATTTTGTAAAACTACTTGTAACTTTACTACTTTAGTTAAAATATTAATCGCACCCGCTGTGTTCAGCACCACCACAAAAACAAACTAACCAACCATAAGCAACAGTTGTCTTTGTCAATTTAACTTTTGTCTAGTTTTGATTGATTTTACGATTTATATAGCTTTAATACATTGGCTTTTGAGTAAAACCGCGAAAAAATAAGTGGTGCAAGGAGTAAATTACGTTGTTACTTGTTAAATTCCGTTGT
Source organism: Abrostola tripartita (assembly GCA_905340225.1). Lineage (NCBI taxonomy): Eukaryota > Metazoa > Arthropoda > Insecta > Lepidoptera > Noctuidae > Abrostola > Abrostola tripartita. Next base: position 4,441,457 of record HG996492.1, on the reverse strand, counting down.
AAAATATAGTATATCAGCCAAGTGGTTTTATTAGCGAATGATTGTTAATTAGTTAGTAAAAAAGCGTCTACAAAACTATTTCCGTCGTCGCAGGAAAAAATGCATGAAATGAAACGTAATATTTCTACAGCTGTGAGCTGTCTTTGACTGCTGTCAGCCATTAAATGTTAGAAAATATTATTCTTACGCAGGAATAGGAATACTAACATTTTTTTAGTGTATATAAGCCTAATTGACTAGAATGTATATTCAGAACCGATTCTGTAAATAAATTGACGTTACATATGAAACCATGTGGTAAAAAGTAGGTTTATATAAAGTTTTACTTGGTGTGTAAACTACAAGAAGCTGAAATGGAGTATACGGAACAGAATTTAGCATATGCGGTGTCTGTATTCTATAACGGAGAACAAAATGAAAGGGCGAAGGCCCACGCGTGGCTGACTGCTGCGCAACGGGTTCCCGAAGCTTGGAATTTTGTTTGGGAATTACTCCAACCAAGCAAGGTATAATTTTACTCATAATATATTGAATACTCATAATTTTATTGTTAACAAAAGAATAATATTAAATGTTCATTTGTGGCAGTAGTATAATAATTATAGTTCTACCTGCAACAAATCGGTCTGGCTCATTATGATTATCAATAAACTCTTTTCAAACATGGGATTTTTTGTAATTTTTAACTTTTCACTTTTGATAAAATACTCTCTACTTCCTTTACACATCTTATCCAATAACAATTCATATTGTTCTGGAGCCTTTGTAACTTTCTAAAGCTTGCTAAACTTAGTCTTCCCAAAATCAAAATCAAGAATACATAATTAAATTACACAAATTCTTAACTATTTATTTTGACTAACACATTGTTATAAAAACAATGTAATATTTATACTGACAAAATAATCATATCAGCCAGCTGTCTCATAATAACGCAGTCACATGAGTCACTCTACTGTTCATAGGTATCATTTTTTAAGTATGTTTGATTTATTATCACCGCATCATCACATCAGCTTATTGCATTTCACTGCTAAACTTATAATCAAATTTAATTGTTTCAGGGCACAGAAGTTCAGTTTTATGCTGCAACAACACTGCACACAAAGATACTCCGCTGTTGGAATGAGGTGCCTCCAGAGAACTATGATGAACTGAAAGACAAGATCCTACAGGCTGTGTTTACTTATTCTAAAGGCCCTAAGATTGTCACCAATAGATTATGTATCAGTGTAAGTAATTTTCTACAAGACATCATAATTATCTTGTTAAGTATATGAAGTTATGCAATAATACTTGGGATTTTTTTGCTCTACACTATAAATTGCTTTGTGAAATTTTTAATTCTCATACTAAGCAAGTTACATCTGGAATAAATAAAGTATTTTTTGGGTTTTTGTAATAACATACCCTAGTACACCCAGTGAACTAAATTCTTATCAATATAATTTTCTGGTATTAGTGCATAATATGTTTATTATTTAGCAGATATTTCTCATAGTAATATATTATCTAATATTTTAGTTAGCAGCATTCATCCTACAACAAGGCACAGTGGACCTAGCAACTATATTAAGACCATTGTCTTCTGTAGAAAACACAACACTATTGTTGGAAGTACTTACAGTAATCCCTGAAGAAGTAAGTATATAAATACATATTTCCAAAGGTCAATAAATCTTGCAGATATCACTATTTTAGAAGCTAACATTGATATTATTTTTTTACTGGAAATTAATCTTTCTTTTTGTTGTCATTAGCATAAATAATCAGATTAGGAAGATAATAATAATGCTTTCCTGAAAATGAAATTATTGTTTTGTATAAAAATGAATATGATTTATCCAGTATAATAGCATGACAATGGGATCAGCTCTACGAATTAAGAACCGCATAGCACTCCAGCAGGCATGCCCAGCAGTATTGGACGACATGCTTCGATGCTTGCAAACAGTGTACAAGTAAGTGCCTTTCTATAAATTGAGTACTTTGATTACACCACAAATTAGATATTCATTATTTTAATGGCTGTTACATCTATCTTATATTTTTCTTGTAATATTTCCATTCCATTCCACATATTATATTAGATCCATTGTACAAAGAAATAAACAACAATCAGAAAATCTCTCTCTGCCCTTGGTATTTTATCAGTTCTCTTATAGAGTTAGTTGCCAAAGCCAAACCAAAGTTACCAAATTCATTTACAGAGAAGTGTGATTGTTCTGTAGTACGGAGTACACCAAGGAGCCACCATCCGAGCAGGTGGTGCAGTCGTGGGTGACGGCGGCCACGTGCGCCTGCAGCTGGCTCACGCTGGGCGGCGAGGACGCGGCTGAACATGCCGCCGGCTCTCTGCCCGACCGCATGCCGCTGTGTCGCGCGCTGCTGGCCGTCGTGCAGCTATTGTATACGTGAGGAAGCACTAATCATCAAAATTATATTTAAATTTAGTATCGATAACCAATACTGTGAACAAACAAGTTTAGTTAGGCACAAGTGAATTGAATAGTCAACTTCGAATACACGGGCCAGTATACCTGTTACGGAACAGACAGTAAATTTTAAATAATTCCCACTTTTTTCGTTTAAGTCCACTTTTGAATGAGCCATAATGTCATATTATGACATTACTGATGTTGGAATTATATTTTGACGAAGGCGAATTTTGGTTGTGTTGTGTACCCACCAGTATAGTTCGGGTCACGTAAAAAGAACGCTAAGCGTACTAGGCTATTGTGATTTATAATAAGGTGTAATCGTTTTATTATAGAATAATTATAGGTACTTGACTAGTTACGTAAAACTTTGAAATAGAATGGAATTCAAAAAATTCAGTTAACGGTCAGCGTTCTTTTTACGTGACTTTTTGTTACTGGAACCAATACATCGCTCGTCACCGCAGATGGAACCCGGCGGTGAGCGACAGCCCGCTGGACGCGTGCGAGGCGTGCCTGGCGGCCGTGCGCGCGGCGGGGGGCACGGCGGCCGCGGCGCGCCACCCCGGCGCCGCGCTGCAGCTGCTGGCCGACCTGGCCGCGCTGGCCGCGCCGCTCATGGCCCGGGACAACGTGCCCAACTCCATCAATGAGGTATGAGGTTACTATCACTGGTGGACTATGACGTCGTGTAATATTGCAGTACATATTTTATGTACTGTGTGAAGTTATTAAACATTTTTGTTATAATTATGTTTATTAAATAAAGATTGGGAAAAACTAACTACAAAATTTCTGTTCAGAACTGTTAAGAATGTTTTTAAAGTACACAAATTCAAATCTGTAACTACAGTAGTAGCTAGTAGCAGAATTGATGGGAACTGAAATCGGACGGGAAGCCTTTGAATACCGTCCAGTGGTGCTAACAAAATTGTTTACTAAATATTCATTGATTAACTCGGACCTAAATTATTATAGTTGACAAGCTACTGAAGTCGACTGGCCTATATGCATACATTAGCAAGCAACTGCAGGCTAGTATTTGTCGTTAGGAGCTGCTGTCAGCGCTGATAACGTGCTGCGTTGCGCTGGGCGAGTGCCACGCGCACACGCTGGTGCAGGCGGCGGAGGGCGGGGACTCCCCGGCGGCGGGCGGCGCAGGCCAGCTGCTGGAGCTGCTGCTGGCCGCGCAGGCCGCGCCCGGCCACTACCCGCTGCACGAGACGCGCTCCAACCTCGCCTTCGGCTTCTGGTACACGCTACAGGTGACGATGTATTCTTATTTATTGTTCATAATATTATTGCTGTTTCAATGTGTGACGAGAAAAATGTCAAATTGATGATTTATGAAATTCGATTGAAAATGTAGTTTCTAGTTTATGAAAGTTTTAGGTTCGGGGCCTTTAGGTTTTGCGGGATATCGATCTTAAATGCTGTGCCCAAGCACAGAAAAAAACACAAACAACATGCTAATAGCATAACAAGCAAGCAATAACAACATCCTTTCCTCAGTACCTCAAACCACTACTAACATAAAGTTTGAAAACTGAGCATTTCAATAAATGCCAAGTGAATTCTAGGACGAGGTCCTGAACGTGATGGACCGCACCCACGACATCCACCCGGTGTGGCGGCAAGTGTTCTCGCGGCTGCTCACGGCGCTGGTCAGCAAGTCCGAGGCGCCGGCCGACCTGGCGCTGTCCAGGGACGACTTGGAGCTGCTGCGCTGCTACCGGCAGGACATCGCCGATACTGTGGTCAGTTTATTAACACTGCCTGCTTACTGCCTCGTTGGCCTAGTGGTCTCTGAACGCGACTGCCGAACATGAGGTCCTAGGTTCGAATCCTGGGTCGGGCAAAGTGTTACGGGGTTTTTCCATTTGGTAATTCTTATTAGCAGTTCGAAGTCTGGACTTGTGCCCGGTTGATAACAATAGGCTCGCCCCCTGTTACATTGGGGTCTATAACCTAACTGGCGATATGTGGATGCACTGTAAGTGCACCTCTGCCTACCCCTTCAGGAATACAGGCGTGATGTTATGTATACATATGTAATTAGTATGCATTGTTGGTTAATTATATTTTGGTTAGTCACTGATATTTGGTGCATATAATACGCACCTAGGTATATTTGTCGAAATATCTACAAAAAATTTGTCGTGCACCATTCACATGACACTTTCATGACATCTAACTCGATTATGACATAATTTGGTGTATATTTAGGAATTCAAATATAATATGGAATTTTCAAGCTACATAATATGATCTCATAAGTGAATTAGTTTGAAAATAAAGAATGTGGTGAGTGCTATAATATGTGAGGGCGGTGTAGATGTACTGCTACGGCATCTTGGGCGAGTGGTGCTGGGCCACGGTGGAGGCGGCGCTGGTGGCGGCGCCGGGCGAGTGCGGGCGCGAGGCGGCGCTGCACGTGTTCGCCGCGCTGGCCGACGCCGCGCCTGCGCAGCGCGAGCCGCCCGCGCTGCTGGCGCTGCTGCAGCACGCGCTCTCCGTGGCGCATACCTCCACCAACAAGCGCATGCTCAACACCGCGCTTGACTGTCTCGGTAAGATTCTTGTTTATTGGTCACTTAGATAAAAATAGAGTCTTTAGACACAGACAGTCTGGTTGTATCTTAAAATATTAAAATGCAGTCGATTTAAAAGTATTATTTAGTCTTGTATCATGTATTAAAAATAATTGACCTCTCCATTATTATGTGTTCATAATATATTATCACATTCATTTAGTAAATTAATGATCCGTGTGTCATTCACAATTCAGGAGGTTACGCGTCGTGGGTAAATTCAGTGGGCGAGAGCCGTGAGTTAGGCCGCGCATGCGTGCGCGCAGCTGGCGCGGCCCTCCCGCGCTGCCCGCCCGCAGCCGCGCTGGCCCTGCGCAAGCTGGCCGCAGACTGCAGCGCGCCGGCTGCTGCACTCGCTCCCGACATCGTGCAGGCTGCGCAGGTAACATACACTCACAGATGTACTAGACGGTAATGGTATAGTCATGTAAATAGCGGACGATCAATCGAATTTACTTTCCTGATCGTTAACTGTTTAACATATTTTAAGTCTCTTTTATCTTAAATGGGCACCTGAATTTGATATTTCATGTCTTTTGTCCCCTCTTTGTTTTATTTTAAGGATAAAAACAAAGAGAATTTACGATTCATCAAACTTCAGCAACAATTATTCCTTTCCGATCACACCATTAATGTCATAGAAGAATCGAGTAGAGGTTTTCTTCTTTTTTTATTTGATGGGTATACCTAATTAATTTATATTGTAGAATTTAAATGTGTCGTAAATAAATACCCAAGATCTTCTAAAAAAATTGTATATATTGTAAAGAATGATGAATCATAATCATAATTACGACCATAACGAACGCACATTGAGGGTATAAGCGTGTGTACAGAGCAGCGCGGGTCGCTCGGACGCGTGGGTGCGGCGGCAGCTGGTGGCGGCGGCGGGCGCGGCGCTGGCGGCGGCCGAGCTGGACGCCGCGGCGCCGCTGCTGCAGTCGCTGGCCGACACGCTGCGGGACGAGCTCATCGCACAGGTACACATCAACATCATTCATCATCAGCTGGAAACGTCTAATGTTGAAAAAAGGCCTCCCACTTTTAGAAGGGGGGGTTACCATAATTCCCACGCTTGGCAAGCGGCTTGGGGATCGTAGTGTTGGTGGTCAAGTTACAGAAGACGCTGCTGCCCATCTTCTGGATTTTCCCTTAGTCGCCTTTTACGACACCCACGGGAGGAAAGGGGGTGGTCAATCCTAGGCCGGATACCACACGGCAAACAGTTGACTGCCTATAAAGTGGGTGGAGCACAGATAAACGGGCTAGAATAATCTGTGTTAATTAGATACGGTTACCAGTCCCGCTATCGTAAAACTTATAGTATAATTATTGTTATTTTATTGATATATATGTTATTGACATATATGATGTTTTTCTATTGTTTCTACCCTAAATAAAGAAGGATGTGAGACTGGTGTGAGTGGACGATACTTTTCTTGTTGTGAAAAAATAGTGATTTGTGACATCACTGTGTCGATCGTATTTATATTATATTTCAATTCAGTCTACATCATCTCAAAAATCAAACTTTATTTTGTGTTTTCTGGGATATTTTAATGCTGACGACCCCGAGAGTGGTCTATTGGGCGTCACCGGACAAATGAGACCTTTTATCTAAAATTGTTAAAATATGGATAACTATCTAGAAGCATCGGGTATGACTGAAAGCCGACCGTAACATATTAGGAAATGGCTAGACGGATAATGATAATATATATACACTTATTGTGAACTGATTAAAATGCGCAGGCGTCGAGCGAGCGGCGCGGGCCCGGCGCGGCGGGCGCGGCGGGCGCGGTGGGCGCGGCGGCGTGCTCGGCCGCGCTGCTGGGCGCGCTGGCCCCGCGCGCGCCGCTGGCCGCCGCGCTGTTCCGCACGCTCGCGCCCGCGCTGCCGCCCTACGCCGCCGACCCCGCGCTCGTCGAGGTTCGTTGAGTTCATACTAACGATCGACATCTTCATAAACATTTATTATACAAATAAGCAACAAAAAAAATCCCCGGCTTATCTTGTTGGACATTTTATTGTGTCATGTCCATGATATAATGGAATATCTAAAAAAATATTGTGTAGCAGTCATAATAAAGATCTCCTAACATTAATTTGTCGCGACAGCCGATGTTCCACATAGTGAAGCAGACGGTGTCGTCTCTTATCGACGACTGCATGCCGCTGGTGTCGGATATCGGCCAGCTGATCGTGGCCGGCTTCAACACGTACCCGTGCGCGTCGGGATTGGACGTCGTCAAACTGGTAAGTAGTGACTGTGCGCCGTGCTTAATACTAGCCTTAGATTATCTAGATGGAGTCTGGCGCTACATTAAAACAAAATACAACGTGCCAATTGTTTTTTTTTTTTTGCATGAATGCGTGCGTAATGATACCAGTTGATAAACATTACAACTAAAATGGGGTAAATTGCCCAACGTGGTATAGTCTATCTTTTAACTCGAAATAAAAATTATTTTTATATAATAGGTAGGTACATAATTATTGTGTTTGGTACTATTTATATATTATGAAGACAATGTTTTTTTTTTTATTACAAGCAATTGGCTATGGCACTTTCTTTTTCTTACGGAGCTAAAATTTTTCACGTTGTTTCAGTTCCAAAGACAATACATTTTCATGATAAGCGTGACCGAATTGTAACCAAGGGTTGGCTCCAGACGAAGGAACTCCTCAATGGTTAACAGTATAGACTCAACATTTTGTACACACATTTAACCATGATAGCTCTTCCTAAAATTCACCATGATCTTAACACCACCCTCACGGTTGCCTCCAGACGAGGGAACTCATCAACGGTCAACAGTAGTGACTCAACATTTTATATGCACATTTAACTATAATATCTCGTTCTAAAGTTCACCATGATTTAAACACTATCCCCATGGTTAACTTCAGACGAAGGAACTCCTCAAATTTCCTCGGCGCAGGCACGTAATTAAGTATACACATGCTGGCGCTCATGTCGAATTTTGCAAGAGTCAATAGGCCCGCCATCTTAAAATTCAAAATGGGTGGAATATTCGAAAAAAAAAACAAGCTTACTTCAATGTACTACAATACACTTCGATTCGTAGAAAACTGAAGATCCATTATCCACCATAACATTAATAATATCGCCCTACCAGCATACCGGTGTGTGCTTGTTTAAAACAAATGATAATAATATCTACGGGCACCAAATTATTTGTTTTTGCACAATGAGTCACACTGATGTTTTTTGTTACCAGCATATCAAAAAAATAGGTAACTCGAGAAAAAGGATCGGTTTTTATTTGACTGACTGAGATATTAAACGTTATAGCACGGCCGTCCGGGGTAAAACCCGACTAGCGATCGCGATAACATGTGACGTCACGCTGCGAGCTGCGAGTCGGCACTCGCGTACTCCTACAACCTACATAATTTTGCTTGTTGCGCTCTCGCGGTTTCGCAATAATAATATTCAAAAGTGGATTAAAGTTATAAAAAGAGCAGATCCTTTCATAGCCTCTAATCACGTGCATTGTTTTGAAGATCATTTCGCCGTAAGGTTTGTATTTTTTGTGGTGATTTCTTTAGGTGCGTTTTAACTGCTGTGTGTACAGAGAAAAATGAAAATTCCGGTTACCAATAAACAGTCGTAAGTACTGTTTATTAATTACGAAATTACAAGTACAATATGCGTGTGACTGTAATGCAATATACGGAACAACTGTCAGAGCCTCGCTCGCATCCAGCGCACTACAATACGGCTAAATCATAACATTGTGTCAGCAATCCCGCTACACGATTTTCCCCCTTTTTAAAAATATATAAATTTTTACACTACTACAATTTTCCTAAATTTTAACGTCATAAATACAGTTACAAATTACAATGAACTTATATCTGATTCGTTACAGAACACATGTTGACATAAACAAAAGTCGGGGTGGGGGTCAACGCACCCCTCACCTCTTCCTTGTAGTCAGTCATCGACTACACGTATAACTAAACCAATATTACTTGTTACGACAGTTCTGCTATGATGATCTTATGAGGAGTTACTTTCCATATTTCCAAAGTTCTTCATCAGATTATGACAACATTGTTAGGGAACAATCGGGAAGTAAATACTTTCACATGAAATATTTTTTTTAAATCGGATCCTAAATGACGGAGTTATGAGGTAACAAACAAAAAAAACGCTATTGAATTAAGAGCCTCTTTCTTTTTTGAAGCCGCTTAAAAACCCTCTTACATCACTATGTTAAATTAATAACAATAATATTTAAAGTAACTGCTAACACAAAAACTTAGAATAATAAGTGCAAACCACTATACGAATCAAATTTTATGAACGTAAACACTCCGCATAACCCGCAATCGGACATGAACTTGAGGTGCAACTTTACAGTGCTGTAACTTTGGAAACCCAGGCCCGATTTCGATGAAACAAAAATTATTATTATTTGCACGAGTACGCGCATTAAATGCAGAAGCAAACTTAGTATTATTTTGTTTGGTTTTCGATAAACGATTTTCAACTTAGTAGTATTATTTTGATGTGTTGGTTTCATTAAGTTTTCAGTAGTAATGTAAACGTAGTGAGAGGTACCCTAGTGTATTCCCCGCAGGTGGTGCTGGCCCTGGGCGGCGAGTGGGCAGGTGCGCGCGCACTGCTGGCGGCCAGCGTGGGGGCCAGCGTGCGCGCGCTGGGCGCCGAGCCCGCCGCGCGCCCCGACCTCACCGAGGGGCTGTTCACGCTGCTGCAGGCGCTCACCAAGAAGAAGCCGCACTACATCGACTGGCTCGACGACATGCTGCCCGACCTCGTCGACCTAGGTATGTGTTGACAGTTACACATAGCTTGTGAATGTTGAGGCCTTGTTACCTTAACCAGCAAATTACTTTCGACAATTATTTTATTAATTTTCGGTCAATGTTCTTAATGTATATGATTGTGTTGTCTAGCATGCGGCTGCGTGCGCATGTGGGAGGTGGGCGGTGCGCGCGCAGCTTGCGGCTGGCTGAGCGCGCTGGCGGCGCAGCGACCGCTCGCGCTGCAGGCTCGCGCGCCTGCACTCACCGTCGCCGCGCTCGCGTGCATCGGTAATACTTTTGTTCTTAACTTCACGTTATGCCATATAGAGACATTATTTTTCATACTCAATTGATAATAGTTTGAGATGTAGATATAGATACGAATATCATTTGTAATGATATAATTATGAGGTCATTTTGTCGTTGCTCGGCACACCGTCTTTTGCTTGTAAGCAGGCCTCGTGGCTTCAGGACTTGCATATAACAGTTTTTTATATCATAGCTGTAATTATACGACTGCGTGTTCTAACATACTTGTTTATTTCGTTAATTAACTAAGTTTAAGTCAGAAGGCCCTCATTACACAATATTAATATAAAATATAATCATCAAGACGCATAAATAAAATTGGAGTGTCTGTTTGTAACATCAAAATAACGTTTTTTTACTCAATGCATACATGACACACAACAAAAATGCAATTAAAAACATTTTTTTCTGTCTGTCTTAATTTTTAATAAAATCAGATTCAATGAAGTAAATCTGCTTACTGCTGCTACGTACAGGCTTTCTAATCCAAATCCGCGGGGACGAAGTCCCGGGCATATAACCAATGTACAATAAAAAGTCACTAGTCATCAGGCCCGGGCAGTTAGATACCTCCACCAGAGGCTCACATGTGTGCTTGCGGCAGGCGGCGCGACGCCCCGCAACCAGATCGAGCCGCTGGCGGAGCTGCTGCTGGCGCTGAACCGCGCGGCGTGGCCTGGTCCCGGCCTGGCCGCCTGGCTGCGGGCCGCGCTGGCCGCGCCCGGCTTCCCCACGCCCCACGCCACCGAGCCGCACAAGCACAAGTTCATCGCCGCCGTCATCAAGTACGCACTTATAGTCCCCGACACGGGAAAAAGACTGACCGTTTACTTATTTTTTTAATTCTGTCTATTCCAATCTGAATCTACAATAACACTTAGTTATCAATAAGAATTGCCTAGGACCATAGGATGCGACTATATCAGAGTGCAAACAAAGTCGCTCAGCGTTTTAGTTTAATTACGTGGCGGGAACTATACTTGATCCCTCACATCCCGGGAGAATTTATTATTTCACTTGGATTCTTCAATATTTCTGTTTTAATCACGCTTCGTTGGTCTAATAATCGCAAAGCGCGACTGCTACGCTTATGGTCCTAGATTCAATTCCTGGATCGAGCAATTATTATTGAATACTCAGTTGAGGCACATAAAATATGTAACTTCTTAAGAATATCCAAATTCTTTCTGATTATTAAGTAATTTGTTAGAGAGAAGAGCAGCAAGCGCCGGCTACTGGAGACGGTGCAGGAGTTCTCGCTGGTGTGCCGCGGGCTGGTGGACACGGAGTACGCGCGGCAGACGCTCGCCTCCAAGCAGCTGGTGGCGTGAGCACGGGCACTTGTACATAGCTCGCACTCATTATGTAACGTTCTCACAACCTCGCCCGTTCTATTAGGACCTACCTAGTAGACGTGTAATATAGTTACGCTCAAAATAACTTAGTTGTATATCTTCGCTTAAATATCCATTAACGGAATCTGCTATTGACGTTCAAATCTTGACATTAGAAAGTATTATAGAATACTGTAATATTAGAATTGTAAATAACGAATGGAAACGTGATATCAATAATGTATATACCCGTAATGATGTCGTTATAGAGATCTAAAATAAAACTACGAAATATATTTTTGTTTTTATTTCGATACACAATCATGTAGAACACTAAGATAATATTCAACCTTATTTTAATACTTTATAAATAATTTAAATGTAATCATATATTAATTAAGAGGCTTGCACAGAAATTTGAATTAGGAACATCATAGTATACAGCTGTTCTCTTTTGAAGTTGTTACAAACATCATGATGTTTTAAATATGCCTGGCACTAACTTAGAATGATTGTGCAAGCCACTCGTAAGAGTATGATATTTACAGTTCAAAATATACTAGAGAAATGCTTTATAACAATGATTTAGCAATATTTATTATAGTAGAACCTAGTTGCAGTAGTTAGTGCTATTCTACTCTTAAATAACTATGGTTGCCAGATTAAAAATCAAATAGAAAAGGCGGACTGATACTTTAGCCGGACATTGATCTTATGAAACCTATTTATTATACTCAAACATGCGTGATCATGCATTCATAATACCTATAGAACATGACTAAAGAGACAACACACAGTCTAAACCGGTGGGCCTAGAGAAATACAATTTCCCCTGTATGGAGTGACAAAGTATGGAGGTGGATGGAGGATGTCCTAGGCTTAATCTTCGCATCTAAGGTGTAGAGCTAATAACTAACATACATCATAACTATATGACATACAGATAAGCTGAGACACACTTATCGTAGCTACAAAAGGCAAAATAAGACCGGCTAAAGCTGAACATCTGGCAACCGATTTATCATAACCTTGATAAGCTACACTGACCTGCATAATAATACCGACAATGAGCGATCTATAACTAAAATATATAAGGTAATATTAGTAATGACATGAAGATTAAAATCACTACTTTTAAGTTACAGCACATCCAATCGAGAGACCGGTTGGTATGCCTATGTTCCCTGTCGTCCGTACAACATTTATAAACATGTAACGGTAAAGAACTTCTTTTCTAAATTATTACATGTATATCATCATAATTGTGTTTCCCTAAAGGTAAGCGAGATGTGGATGTGCAAACACCTTGTGTACTTGTACACAATGTACATCCATATCTTAAGTTATATTTAATAAGAGGTGAGATTATATCTTTTAATAGAGCGCAATTCAAAACCCATAACAATTTGCCTGAAAAAGGAATTGACCCCAAGGTTCGATGTTGTCGTGATTTACCATCGAACCTGTTCAAATAATGGACCATTTAATAGCCTCATTACAAAAAATGCCCTACAGTCTCATCTCTCAGTACTTTCAGCATTGCATTGAACGCTTCCCAGGCAACGACGTCATCGAAAAATTACAGAAACGGCAAGAGTTAACCAAACCTTTTTATAAACGCCCCAGAATACCTAATAATTATTCCAATACAATGAGATTATCTAACATATTCGCCCTACATGGTAAAGGTACATAATATATATTTTCCACGAATTACATAATCACAGTTTTTAAGAGTCGGAATCGTCTTTGGATTCCGGAAAGTTGCCACTTTGACACTTGCTTATCTCGACGTCGAAGTCCAGGAACTTGTCGGGCTCGCAGTGCCTGTTCTTGAAGCGGAGGAAGTTCAGCGCCTGGTCGAGGGTCAGGTGGAAGCAGTCCTGCCGACTCACGTTCAGAGACGAGCTCTCGAGGTCACTGTGAGTCGCTCTAGCATACTTCAGGCTCCTGGAGTTGTGGTGTCCTTCCACGATGACCTAAACAATACATACGATTCAAACGCAGTTGGATTCGGAAGTTTTTAGTTGACGTTTTAAGAGATCTTTAGTGAGTGTGCGCTGCAGATCAAAATACAGTAAAACAAAGACAACTCGAACTGAACACTGAAAAATAATCAATGATAAATACCTGTTGGTAGAACTCGTTAAAATACCTCGTAAGTATAATGTTTAGCCTTGCGCTTGGGCCCGATGTAGGCGACGTAGACTATAACGCCCCACGTGCGAATGTCCACATCTACACGGAGGTGGAAGAACTCATCCAGTGCCATGATGAGCCAGGTGTCGTGCTGCTCAGAGTTCACCTTCATGGAGAACTTGTGCTTCCTGCCGATCTTTAATATTGGGAGATGCTTACACTGAAACCAATGTTGACGACCGTCATTGTCATAGAAATATTAGTACGAGTTACAGATTCTCTAACAACCACTGGACTGCAACACTTAATTTATGGCAAATTTAAACTGAACAAAAACAATAACTGCTTTCGGTTTACTTCGTCAAAAGACTTGGTAGTTGTTTAATGTCACAGTGTAGTCCAGTAATGACCAGCAGCCGTCTGAAACAGTTGATGTGAGCCCACCTGGAAGTGATGCGCGAGCTCGTGGTGCGGCAGCGGCGGGTGGCGCGCGCAGGGCGGCGCGGGGCAGTGGTAGCGGCGCGCGCCGCAGCTGGCCTCGTGCGGGGCGCGCCGCCGCAGCCGCACCTCGCGCCCGCAGCCGTGCCGGCACGGGTAGCGCAGCATCTCCGCCACCTGCGAACAGACAAACTGCTACTGATGTGCTTCTCAGTCCGAGCAACCTTGCGCATGACTCGATACACTGTTGTACTCGGATCTAAGATTAACGCTCTGATACTTAATGGTTAGTTTTATGATTTTAGTTAACAAAGAGTTCTATACAATAAGGTACCCAAAAACTGGCTTATAGACATTTTTTGACCAAGATTTCAAATTAGTCAATGGATTTCTGGCTTCTTCTCTAAGCTCTTAACCTAAAAGGCTATAAGAGGAGTACCTACCCCTTCCATAGCTCTGTTCCGCACGGAGGAGAAGGTGGTGCGGCACACGGGGCAGGAGGCGAGGCGCGTGCGGCAGCGGCTGCACACCAGGTGGCCGCGCCGGCACTGCGAGATGGGCGGCTCCATCCACTCCAGGCACACCGGGCACTCCAGCAGGCGCAGCAGGCTCTGACACCATTCATCATGCATTCACATTACTTACTTGTTGGTACACTATATTCGTTACACAACATTATAATAGTAATATCATCTATTTTCTGTACTAGTTTTACGCAACTTTCTTTAAATCGGTAGGTCGTATTAATAGACTAGTTAATCTGGATGAATAACTAATCAATAGTAACGGGTAATTAAAAGATAGATAGATATTTGTAGCAATACTAAATAAATGTGTAACATAAAGAATAGTCTTGACTTACTGTCTTATCAACTCCCGGGCTTAGATCTAGAAAGCTAAAAGTTTGCATAGAAGTTCTTTATGGTGTAGATACAAGGAATAAGGAAGGATATTTTAAAATTAACCCCTAAGGAATAAAACCAAGAAGGAATTTCGTCTTTTAGTAAGAACATGAAATTAAATTATCAATCTGGAATTCAACCTTTAAAAGGGTATAATATGGGTTGTCTAGGGGTGGTATGGGTTTATTGAAATCTAGTATTTTTTAAGTTAGAATATATATTAATTTCGGAAAATCAACCCTTAAAAAAGCGGATACTTTTCTGTATAAGGGCTCTTTCAAATTTGCTTGCGAAAGTCGTGCGGCTGTCGTACGTTTCATACAAATTGCTAAACGGACTCCTAATATTTGTATGAACCGTACGACAACCGCACGACTATCGCAGGCTACTTTAAAGGGGCCCTAAGAAATCTGGTACGTAAAAAAAAAGGTTTATTGTGAAATCAAGATTTTTTTTAATCTACCGAGAGAAAAAATACCATGTAAAATTTCTACTGAAAGTATAAAGTTCAGATTAGAAAAATAAATTTACATTATTTAACACAAAGAAATAAGTCTAGGAAACTGGTGTGAATGTTTGATTACGAAAGTCCGATCCATGCTGATGAAGTTGCGGGCAAAATACAATTAACCTATAATGGTGTAAAAGTAACTTACTTGATTGAATTCTTGAACCGAATAAGGCTCCGCAGTTTCTTCATTTGCTATAATCAAAGATATTTTGTGTTGAGTCTGATTTAATTTTGTACATCATAAAATTATTAAATAGTTTTATAAAATCATAGTTTTGTCATCACGAGTTTTTGAATTTGAAATAACATCATTGGCGCCCTGATTGGCGCAGTGGCTAAGCGATTGGACTGCTGCGCTAGGGGTTGTGGGTTCGATTCCCGCACGGAACAAAAATTTGTGTGATCCACAGATGTTTGTCCCGAGTCTGGGTGTTTGTGTATGTGATATTTCATGTTTGTGAAACGCACCCACGATACAGGAGAAATTCCTAGTGTGGGGCGACGTTTTAAAAACAAAAACGAAATTTATTTATAGTAGGATACATAATATCCGGGTACAAGAATAAGTTTTTTTAGGATTGTAGTAAAACTGCAGGTCACAGGTAGTACACAATATCAACTTACAATCACGTTTCCTCTTAACGCCATGGTAAGGAGACTGTTGACGTGGAGTCTCGGTATTCTCATCAGAATTAGCCGCCGCCTAAAAAACGATTACGAATGTACAAGTCGTGAATGGAGATCAGTTAATTAGAATCAAGTTTTATCTAGGCCCTACTATTGTGTGCCGGACGTCGTCGAGAATCGTTACCAGTGGAGACTGTTAATAAACGTTTTTCAATATAAATCTACTATCAGGAATAGTCAATAGTGGAGACTTTCTTTAATGCG
Source organism: Abrostola tripartita (assembly GCA_905340225.1). Classification (NCBI taxonomy): domain Eukaryota; kingdom Metazoa; phylum Arthropoda; class Insecta; order Lepidoptera; family Noctuidae; genus Abrostola; species Abrostola tripartita. Next base: position 4,425,107 of record HG996492.1, on the reverse strand, counting down.
TCTTTAATAAATTGTATAAACGAATCTATTACATATATAATAGATTAATCGAGTTCAAATTTTCTTCAATACTTACGGCGTTCGAGTCGTTGACGTTGGCCTCAGCAGCCTCGGCCTCCACGTCCGCCTGGGGAACAGTGTCCGTCTCATCGGGAGCGTCCACCTCCACTATTTCCTCTTCCAGAGATATGCCACCAGCCGATGTGTTGAGAGCTGAACCTTGAATAATAAAGCTATGAAGACGTACATGCAGCTCAATGTGTAATGATTACTACGATGAAGTTAATCGGTTTGGTGTTCATAAAAAATAATGTTAAACGCGATCGCGAAAGGAATTTAGTGCGATGACCGCAGTACCAATTGCAAGTGTTCGACACGTTTATAGAGAAATAATAAGGACTCAAACTAATTATTAAGAGCCTAACATTAGACCTTATCATCATTATAAGAAGGTTTACAATAAACAACTATAAAGGTCATCGCTGTACGACCGCGTTAAATTTAATTCACAGTACCTTCGGCATTTTCTTCGTCTCCGATATTGTCATCTCTCTGTTCATGAGAGTCAACGGGAGCCGATTGCGGTACCGTTTCAACTTCTGTAGACATTGCATATGACATTATGATCAGGATAATTAACTTTTTTAATAAATAATAATAATTGTCTGATAAGAATAAGTACCACCGTCAGATTGGTCAACATTGACGTAGTGCTCCGGCAGCGGTTGGCTGGTCTCCAGATCTGAGGAGGTGTTGGGTCGAGATGGCAGCGGGCGGTAGTGGACACCACTGGAGGACGGCTGAGGGTCCTCCACTGTGAGGATGTCGTTGAGGTCGGGAGCACTCGCTGCAGGAATATGCAATATATAGTTCCCGTCACGTAAAAAGAACGCTGACCGGTAACTTTTTTTTTCAGTCTATCCCAAAGTTTTACGTAACTGGTACATTACGTATAATGATTCTACAATAAAACAATCACACAATAGCCCAGAATCATAGGGAGCGACTACATCCGATTAAAAGTGCAAACACAGCCACTGACAGTCGCTCAGCGTTCTTTTTACGTGTCGGGAACTATAGAAGACTCAATATAATAGAATTTCAAACTATTTGTGCAGGTTATAGTGAATAAATAAATAATACAGTGTAAGGGAGGCCTATGCACAGCAAACAGCAATATTGCGGGCAATCATATTTTATACAAGAATAAAGTAACTTCAGAAAATATATAGAATATTTATTATCAAGTATTGTAGCTGAAAGAGAAAAAAAACACTAAAGTAGTTGTATGTAAATATAGCCTTATAATTATTACAAATAAAATGTTAGTGTACAGGACTAGAAGGATACTTCCTCCCTTTACTCCTAAAAAAATAGTACTGATGTTTGACTTACTGTTTCTGGAGTATCCAGGCACAGAGCTGCGGCCCGGTTGCGACCGAGAGAAGTTGCCGGGAGCTCTGGATCTAGCGTTAGACACTCCATCCGTTGAGACCGAGGGCGTGAATAATGGACTTCTTGAAGAACTAGCTCCAGTAAAACCTACCAGAAAAATATACTTGAAATACGCGAAATTAATGTTAAAATGGGACATGCTGACCTAACTGGTTGAAAGTACATGATTGCGTTTGTCTTAATAATAATAATCGCAAACAGTTTTAAACAAAGACTTTTTGTTATTTTTATCATAACTTGCCATATTTAACAGCACAAATAACGATTTAAATGTTAACTTACGGCGTGAAGAAGTTGAGTATAAGTTGGAGCCCGGTTTATTCTGAGTGAGGTTGTGGAGGTTGCGAGTTAACTTCTTGAACGCGAGCAAACGTTGTATGTCTGCGGAAGTGGGCGGCCGCTCGCCGCGCCGCGCGTCGCGAATCTCGGAGGACCGCGTTGGCAACACGGGCCGCGACACGTATGTCAGCGGCACGTCGCATAACCTGGAACTGATTAAACATTGCTTTGTGTGGCATATCAACAATGAACAGGGGCATTGATTAGAAAGTCCTAAACGTATCTAGTAATTAATCTACTAAGTTCCTGGTAAAGAGAGACTCTTACCGATTAACACCAACATTACTTGGTCTTGAAGTGTTATTGATGATAGACCAAAACAGAGTTCTGTCCATTTTGGCCTGTTGCTTGCGCACAGCTGCCTGGGAACTAGATGGTTGTTGAACACCTAAAGGTACAAGAAACATCAGTTACAATTAATTCATAATAATTTGGTGGACAAGAGACATAAAATGGATAAGCATTGTAGAGAGAAACGCAGGCCTATACCCAGCAGTGATATTAGGCTCATTCGACGGTTGAAAGGCTAATTGATCTAAGCGCCATTTGTAAAACTTGTAGGAGGACGGATTACAGCTATTTAAAAAAATACATAAAATAACAACTATTTGATAGACTTTTATTTATTTCATACAGTACCTAATTAAGTAAGGAAGTTTTTTAAGTTATTACTGTTGAAAATTGTGTATTATTTTAGAAAACTTATGTTGGTTAGCCCAAAATGCATCAAATTTAGTCATTTTTTGAAAAAGGCGCAATGGTTCAAATGCCTACTGTAAGTAAAATAGCTGAAAGTAAACTGGCTCAAGCATCAATCTAGAATAAAATAATGCGAGAGAATTTGGCGCCAAGTCAACTGACTGAGCTTAAGCAACATGATGGTGTTGCATCAAAGTTAAGTAGTTTGATGAAGATGCCATTAGAGGGACTGCAGGATGAAACAAAATGAACCCTTTCTAGATTTTAGTAGATATTGATTCTTAGGCCGTCATAATTCAGCAACGTCCATAAGATATTTTTGAGGTTGCTATGCCATTTTATGCAATTTTAGACAGTGTCTCGTAAAAATTAAAAAAACGTTTTTGTTTAGAAGAATCTTTCAAGATGTTTGTTCCATGTGTCTTGGAACAAGGTATTAGATAAGGTGGTATATCACCCTAAGCCTAGGTAGTAGTAGCACCACAGAATATAACTTAATGCAAAATGGTTCAAGAAACACAGTTTTTTAATGTAGTTGAATGCAAAATGGGTGAATCGACAAAGCTTATTGTTTTGATTTAATGCAAAATAGGCCAAACCAAACACACACACAACACACGAGGCCTGTTTTGCTGTGGGTGCTAAGCGCCAAAAAAGTAGTAGTAAAATTGAAACCTGACTCAAACGACAGAGAAAAATTTGCTGATTCTGAATATGTATATAACTCAATACTGCAAAAAAGGACACTTAGGCCAATGCCTTTGAACCGTTGATATGATCTACTAATACTTATATGCAATTAGAACTACTATTTTGATAACAATCAATAAGGTTGAGATAAAACAGGGTATTAGGTATTAATTATGAGGTAACATTATTCGACAACCCGATTGGCGCAGTGGCTAAGGCATTGGACTGCTGCGCTAAGGGTTGCGGGTTTGATTCCCGCATGGGACAACGGGTGTTTGTGTATGTGATATTACATGTTTGTGAAATGCACCTACGATACAGGAGAAATTCCTAACGTGGGGCGATGTCTTTTATTTTAAAAATAATAATAATATGACGGTTATGATTTTTCAGGGGTATGTATAAACAAATGTCAAATTAATATAATTGATTTATCAAATAAAAAGGCTATGCTTATATCTGGAAACTGGTTAGTGGATATATCTTTTGCAGGGGTTAGGAACAGGAAGTGAAATAAACTGTAGAAAGGCATCATTTTTAAGGTATTCAAATCCATGCATGGCTTTAAGGTCCCTAGATTACAATATTAAATCATCAGGTAGCAGTACCATGTGATGCTGTTTGTATGGGAAGTTGGTAGTTTGAGCCTTCAACTACCAACTATTTGTGTTATAGGTTTTAGGTATTAAACACAAATAAAGCAAAGCTAAAAACAGGTGGGTAAGCAATACATACCACTAGTTCCGGGTAAATCAGCTACACTGGGCCGTGGTTCCCCTGATTGTCGCCGCAATAGGTGGACATCTTGCACTGGTTGAGAATTGGTACTTTCTTCATCATCTATAAATATTTTTTAGTAAAAATGACAAATTGAACATTATTATCAATCAGACACGTAAAATATTCTACCTACACCCACATAATCAAGATGGAAAAACTGTAATGTTATAATAACATCAAGGCACATAAACAAGCTTGTTTAGAGTATCTATCTTATGCCCAGGTGATAAAACGCAATAACAAAGACATTACGATATTAAGTACAAACAAGATCCGAAATTATTTCAACGTAAGAAATGAAGATTAATAATCATTTTCATATCAGCTGCAATATTTTATTTTCATATATACATAATTGAAGGTCTTTGATTTATTTTCCGTATGTGGTAATCAAGCGAATTGTTTCTTATAGATACATCAACGTACCTGAGCTCCAGGGGTACTCCGTAATCCCCAGCGACTTTTTCAAATTCTCTTTTCTATTACTCATCTTGAAATTTACTATTTAGAAGTATGTGCTTACATCTATTAAATGTACGCCCATAATAGAATTTCCCTTTTCACAAAGTAAAACATCCAACGCGAATTATCTCGATTGACATTTCACTTTGTTTAGTTTGACATTCATTCGACTTCATGTTATGACATTTGACAGTAACGTTAGAACGTAACGATATTATGGTATCGATTTACAATTGTGCTAATATTGAAATTGAAAAATTTTAGTTTCGCATTCGCTTATCATCGTCATCATCATCAGCCGGAAGACGTCCACTGCTGGACAAAGGCCTCCCCCTTAGAACGCCATAATGAACGACAACTTGCCGTTTGCATCTACCGGTTGCCCGCAACTCTGACGATATCGTCGGTCCACCTGGTGAGAGGCCTGCCAACGCTGCGTCTTCCGGTTCGTGGTCGCCACTCGAGAACCTTTCTTCCCCAGCGGTTGTCAGTTCTTCGAGCGATATGGCCTGCCCATTGCCACTTCATCTTGCATATGCTTTGAGCTATGTACCCTAGTTCTTTGGCGAATTTCCGTATTCCATATCCTGTCGCGCAAAGAAACTCCGAGCATAGCTCTCTCCATAGCTCGTTGAGTGACTCTGAGCCTCTCTAAAAGGCCAACCGTTAGCGACCACGTCTCAGAGCCATACGTCATCACTGGCAATACACACTGGCTATGACACTGGTTAAAAACCTTCGTCTTCAGACACTGCGGAATTTTGGACGAGAAGATGTCACGTAGTTTCCCGAACGCTGCCCATCCGAGTTGGATTCTTCGGGCGACCTCTTTGTCGAAGTTGGACCTGCCTAACTGAACAGTTTGTCCAAGGTAGACATAGTGGTCAACAACCTCGAGAGTATCGTTCCCAACGATAACCGGTACGGGTGCGACATGGACATTTGACATGATCTTCGTCTTGTCCATGTTCATTTTAAGACCCACCTGTTGGGAAACGAGACTGAGGTCGCTGAGCATAGTATTGAGCTCCTCCAGCGATTCCGCCATGACAACTATATCATCGGCAAAACGAAGGTGAGTGATGTATTCGCCATTGATGTTGATGCCGGACCCGTTCCAGTCCAAGAGCTTGAAAACGTCCTCCAACGCATTTGTAAACAGTTTCGGAGAAATCACGTCTCCCTGTCTCACACCACGCTGCAGTTGGATTGGTTGCGTGCTCTCGTCCTGTAACCGGATCGACATGGTGGCGCGGCGTTACTATACAAACACTTCAACACCTCGATATACCTATAGTCAATATGACATCGCTGAAGGGACTGCAACACAGCCCAGGTTTCGATTGAATCGAAGGCTTTTTCATAGTCCACAAACGCTAGACACAGTGGCCGATTATACTCCTCGGTCTTCTGTATAATCTGGCGGAGCGTGTGGATGTGGTCTATGGTGCTAAAGCCTTTTCGGAAGCCGGCTTGTTCGGGAGGCTGGAAGTCATCAAGCCTGCGTTCGAGACGGTTCGTAATGACTCTCGAAAACAGCTTATACACATGGCTCAGGAGCGAGATGGGTCTATAATTCTTCAACAAGGTGTTGTCACCTTTTTTGAAAAAGAGCACCACCAGACTCCTGTGCCATGCTTCTGGCGTAGTACCCTCGAGTATGACGGAATCGAATAGCTTCTGGAGGACTAAAAGTACCGGTTTTCCACCTGCTCTCAGAAGCTCCGTTGTAATTCCGTCATCACCCGGCGCCTTGTTGTTCTTAAGCTAAAAAAAAAAAAAAAGTTTTTTTATTCAGTAAATAAGGAATACAAACTTAGCCTAGTACGACAGCTGTTTCAGAGCCACTCTAATCTCGTACAGGCTAATGTCTGGGATGTCCTCAGTGTAGTGTCGGGTCAGTTTAGCTCTAGAGTCCTGAGCTACGCTGACAACGGGTTCCCGTGTCGAGGTGTACAGCTGTCCGTAAAACCTCTCGAGCTCTCTCAATATTTCCGGTTTCGATGAGATGATACTGCCATCGTCGATCTTCAGCTTCGTCATTTGGCTTTTCCCAACAGACGAATTCCTCGCGAACACTTTGGAGCCCTGGTTCCGCTCAATTGCGTCCTTAATACGGGCAGTATTAAAGGAGCGCAAATCGTGACGCGTGGAGATAGAAATGCGCCTATTGAGTTGACCGTATTCCGACATGTCAGCTGAAGATTGCAGTCTCATCGCATTCCGGGCTTCCATTAACTTAATGGTTTTATTGGAGAGCTTCTGAGGCTTTCTGCGGCGTGGGGTTCTAAAGAACTGGGACCCCACTGCTTGGACAGCTTCCACCAACCCGTTGTTTATCTCGTCCGCTGTTTCGCATTGGGCTAGGCACTGGAAACGATTACGCAGCTCGAGTTGAAAGCTTTTTTCATTCGCTTATGCAATAATCGATTTTTTAAGAAAATAATTAGTTACGCTTGAAGGCGATCCATCTATAAATTCTCTCATCCATGAGTGTACACTAACGTAGTCTTATATTCTCATTGGTGTACACTGTACCTAATTCTTTGAAAAGTGAGTAAAAATATGATTGAAGAGCTGGTCATCATTTTTAAGGTTCTTAATCCATCCTAAAATAAATCGTCTAATGAATTAAATGATTGATTTGATTAGAACCACTCCTTTATGAACTGAATGAATAATCATTCATTCAAAATACAAAAAAAAATCCACACTTGACAGATTGCAGACACAAACAAGTTTTTACCAGTCGCCGGCGACGGTTACAAATTGAGTTTTAACAAAGTGAATTATAAATCCTAGTCAATTTATGCGTGATTACTTAAATCGTGAAGGTGTTTTCGGCAGCAAATTATCATGAGTGAGTTACCGTATCAAGCGGAGTACGCTAAAAGTGGGCGAGCCGCATGTAAAGGATGTAAACAAAAAATTGATCAAGGAGCCCTACGTATAGCCATTATGGTGCAGGTTAGTAGTAAAGAAGATTTGATTATATTCAATAACGATTGGCTTTCAACGTGTACTTCAATCGTTTACATTGTAATATATATATACATATTACATTGCAAAATAGTTATAGAGTCATTATTAATATATCATGTTTATTGCGTATAAACCTGCTACAAACATCGTTGGTATCATATTTTCTGCAAGCGCTTGATAAGTAATGTTTATATAAATAAGTTAAAATTTTGACACATAGTTTGTAGTTTAATATGGATATGACTGCCTCGTTGGTCTAGTGGTCGCTAAGCGCGACTGCTGAGCAAGAGGTCCTGGGTTCAAATCCCGGGTCGGGCAAAGTGTTACTGGGTTTTCTATTAGGTAATTCTCGGTTGATGGCAATAGGCTCGCCCCCTATTACATTGGGACTTACAACATAACTGGCGAAATGTGGGTGCACTATATGTTCACCTCTGCCTACCCCTTCGGGGTGCAGGCGTGATGTTATGTTATGTTAATATGGATATTCAAGTTCTTTTCCCCATAATTTCAAGAAGGAAAAAAGGTAAGGCACAGTAAAGGCACATGCTCTCATCACCTTTCTATGCTTGAGTATGTGAATACATATCAGTAGCACCAACCTTGGTATTGCAGAAGTAATATATAGATATCACTAACCACACTTCAGGCTACTCTTTAAGAAACTGATATTTAAGTATCATTATAAAAAGCATGTTTTGATAATAATTAAATACTTAAGTTTAACAACCATTATTGTTGTTCTGTGGTTACAGTCAGCATTCTTTGATGGCAAGCAGCCTAACTGGCATCATGAGGACTGTTTCTTCAAAAAGCAGCATCCAAAAGCAGTCAGTGAAATTGCTAACTTCAATAAACTCAAGAGTGCTGATCAGAAGAAAATCAAAACAACTATGGGTATGTAAGAAACAACTTCATTTACTCCACAAAATATAGGTATTTAAGCTAAAATTATATTAAATGAATAGTTATTATTGTATAATTATTATTTATAAACATATACATGTATTATAATTATATATTATATAGTTTTTATACACATATTTTACTTTTTTGCCATCAACAGGCTAAGAAGAAGAAGCTAAAATTTCTATTATCTCTATTTTTTTGCTTATAGAAAATTCAACCGGAATAGTAATGCCAGCTGAAAAGCCCAAAGGAAAAGGTAAAGGCAAAAAGAGGATTGCCGATGATTCTAATGCAGAATCTAATGCATTTGCACTTAAGGACTACCTTGTGGAGTACTCTAAGAGCAGCAGGGCTTCTTGTAAACATTGTGAAATTAAAATCTGTAAGGTAAGATACATTAATTTAGTATAGTTACAAAGTTTTGGCTCTGTTTGACCAGTAACACTGGCCTCTTTTCAAAGCTATTACAAAAGTATACAGTTTATATATTATTATACAGGAAATAGATTAAGAGGCTGTAGCAAACCAAGAATAACTGGATGACTTTTGTCCCTTAGCTAAGAATGCCTCATAAAGAATTAAATTCTGTTGAAGAATAATATTGCTTTTACCATACAAGAGAAATACAAGGCTCTATGATTCTCTCACTTAATGAATACCTCTTCTCATTGAGTATGGATACTTGAGTATACTAGAATACTATACTATATACTTTACATTGATATTATAAGTCACAACTTGCACTTTATAGGTACTACTTGATATATAGCAGACACACTGTCTTAAAAGTAATGTATCCACATCACATGGGTAAAAATATGTATATTTGTGGTCAGCATTTTCAATTGAAACACTTTGATATCATCCACTTCCAAGTGAATAAATAAATCATATTTATGTCTATTATTTGTTTTACTTGATATGCTTTTATTTTAAGGATGAAGTTCGGATTTCCAAAACTGTGTATGATACTGAAGTTGGGAGCAAGTATGGTGGCCAGCCTTTATGGCACCATGTGAAGTGTTTTGCAGAGAGAAGGAGTGAGTTTCTATTCTTTGCTGGAGGAGAGAGCCTGCCTGGCTTCAAAACTCTCAGCAAAGAGGACCAGAGTATGGTAAAAAAGGAGATTAAGTAAGCCTTTATTGAATCACTTCATTTTTATTCTATTTTATTTTAATAATAACTTTATACTGAAAATATTATTATTGTTTAGACCATTCAAGGCAGATGAAGTGCCTGTGAAGAAATTAAAAGAAGAACCTAAGAATGAGGAAGAATTGAAAGAAGAAAAAGATAAGGAAAAGAAAATTGAAAAACAGAACAAACTGTTCCATAAATACAGAAATGCCTTGAGTGAGCTGTCAAAGTCAGACTTAGAGGAATTACTTGAAGAAAACTCACAAGAAATTCCTTCTGGACGAGATGAAGTAAGTATAATAAGAAAATATTCTGTTTTTTTTATTTATTTCTAATCCATGTAACTAGCAACTACATACAGGGTATTAACGATGAGTGTAATTATAATATAGCGCTTGGCAGCAATTTGTGAAATTGGATGTCTAGGAATCAAACCATACCACACATCTGTAAAGGTATAACACTGAGTTGGTAATCATAGATTCCAACAGATAATACCTGACGTCACCCTTAAGACGTAAATACTAAAAGGGAACTTGAAATTCGATGGATGCGAGCAGCGACACGGTGGCTCAGTTGGTTAGAGCAGCGCCACGGATCGGCGAAGGTCGCGGGTTCGAATCCCGCTCGTGTCCATCATTTTTCAAATTTCCTTTATCAATTTACATACCACACATGTTCTGGAGCAAGTCAGGGATTGATCCTGGTCGTAGAATAGCAGGGGATCCGCTATTCTTATTTATGATAATTTACCTTCCTACTATTCTTAAGCACTCATGTCTTTTGTATGCTGAGAATTTAAAAATATTGTCAGAAATTAAATCCGATGCAGGTATAAATGCACTGTACAAGGGGTCAGGCAAATATAATGGAGTTCAATTTTAGCAAGTGTTGTGTAATGACCTTTGGTCGAATGCGATGCCCAATTTACGCTTATTATAAACTAGGCGACAGCATTATTGAAAAAGCTATGAATATGAAAGACTAGGTGTCACATTCAATCAAAACTTAACCTTCCATGATCACAGCCATGAAACTAGTGGCTAAGGAATATTTTCGTATTTTCATTGCCAACATTTTTAATAATTAAATTGTTGTCCAATACACTTGTGCATATTAAATTAAAGTGAAGTACTGTGATCTGGAATCCTAACGAGAGCACATATGAATTACTTATAGAAAAGTAACAGGAAACTTTTCTAAGATATTTGTTTGTGCAAGCATGTTACGATTATAATTACCCATACTTGTTTCCAACCTTATTTTACTAAGGAGTCTAGGTTATAGGTTATATTTATAACTCACTGCAAGTTAGGCAGGTAATGCAGCAAATTTAGATTGTTTACAAAATTATTCATGGGCAAATTGATGCGCCCCAGTTACACAATGAGGTACTTTCCCATTTCGCTCTCTGAGTAGAGCAAAGTGCCCTTTACCCCGCTCACTAAAATTATTGAACCAATTCCTGGATTCTAAGCCAGAGTGTGACGTGTTTGCGAGTATGAGCGGATTATTCTTTCCAGAATGTTTGAAGTTCTGTGAGAGTTTATAATATATCAAGCCGGCTTTGGATTTTTTTTTCTTAAAAAAAAAACCATCTCGGATGACCTACATTGTTCTCACACAAACTTACGTTTGTCTGGACTTTAAAAGAGACATTGACCCCTGAGTTTGTTTCGGCATTTCTTCTCAGAGGTAGTCAGTTAGGAAATGCCGACACCATCATTCAAACTAGTATATTAAAAATGACGTGTAAAATTGTTTTTTTAAAACCCATTTGCAGAAATAAAATCATTTATCATTTATTATATTGTAATAAATATTGTTATATGTATGTGTGTGTGTTCTTTTTATGCGAAACTTGTGGGGTAGTGTAATTGGTTATTTAAACCGTTTTATTCAAGTCAATAAATAAATAAGTGTTCTGCTCTGTTTAAGGCTTTAGGGTGGACAAGACAGTATGCTATGCACTTAAGTATTTGTCATAATAACTTTATCAAATGGATGTTTTACATTGTAGTGTCTGGACCGTCTAGCTGATTGCATGGCCTTTGGAATTCTTGAGCCCTGTAAGGAGTGTAAGCAGGGACAGCTGGTGTTAGACACCTTTGGTTACAAATGCACAGGTATTGAAATTTAGACTTTTCTTATTATCTTATAGTTACTTTTAAACCTTACCACCGAACTCGAGAGACACTTAAATGATTACTTTAACTATAGTAAAGGTTTTCTTCGTGAAAATTTTATTTACTGTTAGTTTAAGTAATCATTAAACTCTTGAGTGCGGCGGTTAGTGTGTATTAGTAATTTAAGAGTTGAATTTAAAAATAAGGTTTAAAAATGTTTACTCATTTAAATAAATATTATAAATAATAATATAAAATATTAAATCTTTTCATCAGGTAACATAACCGAATGGACGAAATGCTCCTACGTTACTCAGGATCCTAAGAGATTGCCAATGATAGTTCCTAAAGCTTACGTCGGGGGCAGTGTCTTCAAGAGATATAAGCCAAAAACCGATGTGAGGCTGTTTGAGACACCACTGCGACCTCGGCTTGTTGTCGTCAAAAACGAGGACACAACAAGGTAACAATAATATTGTGGTTATGCTACGTCTAGTACAATGCTTCCACATTATACTAAACTAATTTTTAGAATACTCTTTATGCACATTATAACACAAAAATAACGTAACATCTCGCCTGAATTCCCGCGAAGAGGTAGGCAGAAGTTTAGCTATAGTACAACTACATTGCACATCAGAACGAAATTAAAAAAAAACTTATTTGTTTATGAAAACTTACTAAATTCAGTGGTCTTTTCGCTAAAAGCAATATCTTTTAAGCAACTTTAAGGTTCATACGCTCTATGCGGGTAGCCGCAATGCGTGCCGTGCGGCTGCTCGCAGTGCGGTTACCCGCATAGTGCGTATGAGCTCTCAGACTTTTAAATTTAAGGTTGTTAGGATATAAAACATATCATTTGACTACTATTAATCAATCAATAATATATGGAAATCAATAATCTTTGTATTCAGGGTCAAAAAAGAAATGCCAGTCCCACCATTGAAGAATCTGCAATTTTTCCTTTACGGCAAGTTAAAGGATAAAGAGGAAACCAAGAAACGCATCTTAAAGCTAGGCGGGCTCGTAGTCAACAAGCTGACAGACACCACAGTCGCCGTCGTATCCACTAAGAAAGATATAGAGAAGATGTCTGACAAGATGAGTGAAATTCAATCTAAGGATATAGAGGTACATTTAATCTGTTTGTTTATACCATAGTGAATAGCTTAGTTAAGAGGCCTTTTTAGACCTAGTGGGGTATTGGAGGCTATGTATAATAATTATGAAGCTAACGTTAAAAATGAATCCAATTGCATTTTTAAATGCAAGAAAACAAATTATCAAAGAATTTGTATCTTGTTTCCATGTACAAGGAGTTCACTTTCGTGAAATGAATAATTGATCCTTATAAAACATATTTTTTATTTATAATGTTGAAGTGTTGGAAAATTAGGGGAGAGGCCTTTGTCCAGCTATGGGCAACACTATTAAGCTATAATAACATGTGTGTGTTAATTATTTCGATAATCGCCAACACGCAGCGAACTAGCGTGGTGATCAATGCTTTATCTTTCTTTATAAGAGAAGAGGCGTTTGCCCTGCAGTGGGACAGTTATAGACTGTTATTATTATGTGTTGCTTATTTTATTACAGGTAGTCGAGGAGTCATTCCCTGATTTAATTAAACAAGATGATACAATCAACAGGTCATTAGAGCTAATCAAAGAAAACAACATTGCTGACTGGGGATCTGATGTAAGTTTCCTTGCAATACAATCATGCCTGTTATCCCTGAATGGATAAGATGTATTCTCTCTTATCAAGAGTGAATATACTCACATTATTATGCCCATAATCTCATGTAATTGGTAGTAAACCTGGCTACCTGGCCTGGCCTGGCTCCGTCTTAATGTCTGTTTGACACTACATATTTATCCTCTTCTTACAGCCGGCAACAAGAGTGCCACAAGATGTATTAGATGGAAAATCCATTCCCAAATCTGGTAGCATGTATGTTAAATCATCTAAATCCGCAGTAAAGTTAAAAATTCAAGGTATTTTTTTTTATTTGTTTCTTTTTTTAATATAATAGTTGTTTGAACAGGGTTCAGATTTCAAACTTTTATTTTAAATGTACAATTAATTTAAACTAGGTGGAACAGCTGTGGACCCTGCCTCCAAGCTGCAAGACGAAGCACACGTGTACACAGACGACGAAGGCACGAAGTACACCGTAGTACTGTCGCAGACAGATGTCGTGGCGCAGAAGAACTCCTACTACAAGATGCAAGTGCTAGAGAGTGACAGTAGGAAGAAGTCAGTATTTTCCATGTTCTAGGATACTATAGTTTAACCCTTTTTTAGTCCAGTGTACTACATATCGTACGCGGCGATTGTTTTTTGACTATTGTGTAGTCGCGTACTGTCGAAGTGCAAACTACTACCAAATTGTACGAAGATTATCGTAGAAAATATTAGTAGCATTTCGAAAGAAGGCTATAAGTAGTAACAGGGCTCAGGGTAGACTGTCCATGATGCACCGGTCTCAGCAGCTCTTATTGGCCCTGATAACGAGTGATATTTAGTGTAATACTAGTCATTGCATATTATAACCAATTTTCAACTAATAATGTCTTTATTAGACACTGGCTATTCCGGTCCTGGGGTCGCATAGGAACCACTATCGGTGGTTCTAAGGTTGAGAATTGCAAATCAGCGGAAGATGCAGTCTTGAAGTTTGAAAACTTATACATGGAGAAAACTGAAAACGTTTGGGAGTACAGAGATCATTTTATGAAGGTAAACAGATGTTAGAGCTTGAGTAAAGATACTCGTTACTTATTATGATGTGATAAAACGAACTTTTAAACCAAGAAATATGCAGTATTATAGTTATGAGTAACACGTAACAAACATTGCTCATGTTTATGATATTTCGCATTTTAAATAACCAAAAAATAAAAATTTCAATTTTTTACTTTCTTCATAATCTTTCTTTACAAATAGCTCTTTTTAAATACTAGGTGCCTGGACGTTATTTCCCTCTGGACATGGACTATGGTACCGATGACGTGCCATCTGCAAATCTTGCAGTGGACATAGCATGTGGTCTTCCGGAGCCAGTACAAAAACTAATCATCAAAATATTCGATGTTAATGTCATGAAAAAAACGCTTTTGGAATTTGAGGTAATATTTTTTTTAATTACATTATTCTGCAGGAAAATAGGTTATGACAGAGTACTACTTCTTTAAAGAATTTCAAAGCATTAACCATAGTTCTACATATATTTATTCTTAGTTATTTACTGAGTTGTAAAGCTTTTGTCCTTTTCAGCTTGATACTGACAAGATGCCATTGGGAAAATTGTCGAAGAAACAAATCAAGTCAGGATACAAAATCTTGTCTGAATTATTAAAATTAATTGAAAAGGGATCTACTAGCCAGAATAAAATAATAGATGCTACTAACAGGTACTAAAATTAATATATATATATTATATACAGTTTAAAATACATAGAACACTATATCTGTAAAACGTTTTTCCCTTTAGCAATGCTAGAAAACTGCCGTCCTGCTGTTACCTTATGAATTATTTGGAGAAAAACAGTCTCACACTTTTGACCAAATCCCCTAACATCCTATTGTTCACTTCTATTGTCGTTATTCTAAGGAAACACTGGCCTATGAATACCTTCTATAATATTTTCGTTAAAAATTTCATGCAAAAAGTAGTAGTGTAGTCTATCATAATAAACATGCTATAGGAGGCAAATTCAGTATCCCTGCACCTGTTGTCAGGTTTTGTATTGTAAAACAGGTGCTAAATTTTACAGGTTTTTCACGTTGATTCCTCACGATTTTGGCGTCAACAATGCTCCGTTGCTGGACAATGTGGAGCTCATCAAAACCAAAGCAGCTATGTTGGATAACTTACTGGAGATAGAAATAGCCTACAGCCTGTTAAAGTCAGGTACAAACATTGTACATACAATTAGTATAATATGCGAAAAGAGGCGTGTCTGATGCGTGGAGAGTACGCTGCATATATATACATATATAGGAATAATAACAACCTTTACCCCAGTTTTATTAACTACGAATGTATGTGTTGATTAGTATTGGTATTACTTATTAAGCTGATAACAGACAATATGACGCCTACTATACCTATTAAGCGCGGGTTCAAGTACCCTTCGTCTAACTTTGAGCACGTTTTTAACTTTTTAATGAAAGTTTTTATTAAGACTAAATAGTGTCTAGCAATTACATAATTTACAACGCGCTACGATTTGCTCTCAATTTTTACTATAGAATATATTATTACATGCTTCAAAGTATCGAAACGCGACTTAAATGTCTCTACACATCAAGCTAAGTCTGTTTGCACCTTTAAATAAATTGTTGATAATTCAAAGTGAGTTATCACTGAGTTCATATAAAGGAAAGTAGAACACTTTACAAATGGAAGTAACATTGCTACAAAACTGATATTTGACAAATTGACACTGTATAGTATTTACAAGTGAAAAGGCTGTGTGTAACAGTAATTTTATAATATACATCATATTTATTTAAAATAGTAGCCGATCTTGTCGCTGGTTGGTTACAGTGTCTTAAATAGTGCCACTGTCGCCGTCTCGCTTTTTGGAAAATACAATGACAGGTTGCTATGTATACTATACAATATTATGAAAAAAGTACTGTGGGTGAATGTTGTGATTTTACCGTTAAAAAATCTACATGGGTTTTGATTTCAGTGTCCGTCCTAATATAATAAATGTATGTTCTCTATATTTAGACGTGAAGACTTTTAATTGGCTCTCAGATCTAAATACTTTTACTATTCTGTTAATTTTAGCTGTAAGTCTTCCATGTAAATTAAATGAATAAATAAATAACTTGATTTTCTGCCCAGGTTTTATAATACGATATACGATGGTATGTTTGTCTGTTAGATTCGGACGAAGCGAGCCCCATCTCGGCGCATTACTTGAAGTTGAAGGCGAGCATCGCCCCACTGCCAACGTCTTCGCCCGAGTTCGAGATTATCCAAGAGTATGTGCGCAACACGCACGCCGCCACACATTCCAGTTACACGTTGGAAATTGAAGAGGTCAGTACACTAGTTATTAACCGCTCAAGCTAATTTTTTTAGCAATCATTAATGAAACATGCTATTTTGAACTCTATTGTAATAAAATTACGGTTTAATTTTGTACTTAGGCTAAGGACCTGAGTGAGAACAGAGAGCATCTGTATCATTATAACTAACTGGCCAATAAAATGTCAGTTTCCGATACAAACTAGATTTGACGATTAATTTTAGGTACCAAAGATTGATGTTGTTAATAAAATATAATTATTAAAATTCAGATTTATATTGAACTATACAAGATGTACTAAGTTATTATATAGTATTCCTTCACATCATTGTATTTAAATGCGTGGATTCAATCAAATACTCCGTCCTTCGCCCTATAACCGTCCGACAGTTGCTACAATAATATAGTTAAATATTTTCATGGATTTCTCTCGCCTTAAGGTATTCAAAGTGGTTCGTGAGGGCGAGGACAAGAGGTTCAAGCCGTTCAGAAAGCTTCATAACAGACGGCTTCTGTGGCACGGCTCCCGCGTCACCAACTTCGCTGGAATTATTTCTCAAGGTCAGTTGTTTCTGCAGTATCTTAATAAAAAATATTGAAATTATATACTAGCACCAACTACTTAGAATCCAGACTTTAGATTACACTTAATTAAAGGCCTTTGGCCACGCATATGTATTAAAGTTACATTTAACAATGCTAGTCAGGTATGAGCCAGTCTAAGCGATCATTTCGAAGGAGTAGACGAGGGAACCGGTTGTAAGTTGTAACCTATAGTATCTGACCCATATTTTGTTTTGTAGGTCTTCGCATAGCACCGCCAGAAGCCCCAGTGACCGGCTACATGTTCGGCAAGGGTGTTTACTTCGCAGACATGGTGTCCAAGTCCGCCAACTACTGCTGCACCAACATCAGGAACCCCACCGGTCTCATGCTGCTGTGTGAAGTCGCTCTCGGAAACATGTATGTATTAGTTTAAAGCTAGTAAATGTAGGCAATGAATGCCTGCCCTTAGCTATTTTTACAGCCTATTAATCAAATGACATATAATTATATAAGTCAATGCATTAAGACATAGTGAAAAAGTCACACGAGCAGTTTGTTAGTTTTGTTTTGGTACTATCAAAGATAAAATAATAAAAACCTATGTTTTACTTAACGTCGATATATTATTATAGGAAAGAATGCCACCGAGCTGAAGACGTAAAGCTGCCGCCCAACACTCACTCGGCGTGGGGCGTGGGCAGCACTCAGCCCGACCCTGCGCAGGCGCGCGTGCTAGAAGACGGAACCATCGTGCCGCTCGGAAAACCCATCGCTAGCAAGGTTGACACGTCGCTGCTCTACAACGAGTATCCTTTTTTAAATACAGAAAAGACAAGTCAGCGATCCGGGCTGCTGTCTTATGTAATATTGATGTTTAAAGTACCGCCACTATCAAAAGTACATAATATATTTTTTATCGTTACAAACTCCTTTCGCGGCATCAATTTCCTACTGTGAGTTTGTTGGAATTTTTGACTGACACATCACTGGTTGGAATAATTTGTGCCAACTTTTGGAATCAATTGTTTTGTGGCGTCACATTTCGAACAATGCTTTTTCTTAGCACAATTTCAGATTCATCGTATACGACGTAGCTCAAGTTAATGTGAAGTATTTGTTGCAGCTGAAGTTCAACCACAAATATTAGTTATACTAACCATCAATTTTACTTTTACTTTCTAATGTAATCTGATCTATTTTTATAATTATGTAAGCTTTATGCTATCTACTTAGCATATGGTCAGTTCTCTTTCAATGGGTCACATAATTTAAACGTCGAATTCATTTTAATCTCGTCGTGACAAGTAAGACAATATTTCCATTCCATATTTACAAAAACTATGTGTTAAACATTGGAGATTTGGCCTTTTGATTTAAGATGTGAACTTAATAGCAAGAACTTACAGAAGTGTATTATGAGCATTTTTAATTTGTTGTAACGTTTAATATTTCTATTTTTAATGAAACCCTCTTTTTATTTTGGAAAATATGTGATTAATTGTTACCTAGTTTATAGGAGAGCCTTATAGCGGCTTCTAAAGTATTGCCTTATTATAAGGTAAGAATGTTTAGAGGTATGCAGCTGAATCTACCTTATATGTGTGTGATGCTGTGATGAATATTATATAATATTTTTATACAATATTGATTCTTGAATGTTAATATTGATTGTCCGAAGTGTCGTTTTGTGTTATTATTTGAATACTAATTTCTGTATGGATCACAATCATTTAATTAAACATGTTTGATTACATAATTGGGTTTTATTAAGTACCCTGGGAACTCCTTGAACTAATATCTTACTACCATTGGAGTACAATATTTTTGTGAAGAAATCCATTTTTAGTATTTGGTGGTAAAGGTACATCCATGGATGAAAGAGTATACTGTATAGCACAAAGGTGTAAATTATCCGTAATTGTTACATAGTTGGATTGCCTCGTTGGTCAAATGGCCACTAAGCGCGACTGAGCGGTTCACTGCTGCTTTTCAGGCAGTGTTACCGGATTTTTCCATTCTCAGTAGAAGCTCAGAGTCTAGATAGTGGATTCGTGCTCTGTTGGTGGCAATAGGGTCGCCTCCTATTTGATTAGGGTCTATTACCATAGACTAACGAGCTATTGCCTATGCTATTGCTTATCTGGCGAAATGTGGGTGTACCTTAGTGCTTCTGCGCCTACCTCTTCTTTTTGTTGTTATGTTGTGTATATGTGTTACATACATAGATGTAGTATATAATAAGAGCTAAGGTTCATCCTGCTGCAAAGGCCTTAGATTTAAGAAAATCTAAGGCCTTTGCAGTGTATGCACTAATGCAATAATTTATCGATATGAATTTGCTTTTCTATTTGCATTCGACTAAACATGTGTTATCGATTTGTCCATAATCGATTGCACCACACACTTGACAGTTGACATATTTAAAGCAGTGTTTTTCAATGTCACGTCACTTTACTTGTCATTGTCACTTCATTCCGCGATGGATTTATAAATTTTAAATAAATACAGTTTTGTGATCGTCTACTCAGTGTTATCTTGTTTATATACATTTACACTCGTACAAATTATTCAAGATATATTTGACATACATTTTATTTGTTCTAAAATAAGAGTAACTGGTGAAAATGGAATCTGATATTATCAATTGGAGTAACAAAGAAGTTTTAGATTTATTACATAAAGAGAAAATATCTTGTATCATAACAGACATTTGTAAATCCCATGATATTGACGGACAGTGTCTCCTTTCCTTCGTAGACAGAGATTTTTATGATTTTCCGTTCGATCAGTTAAAATTAGGTGAACGTAAGAGATTCATATTGCTTGTGAAGAAACTACAAAAACACAATCGTTCTGCGATGTTCGAGCTCGGTCTTTGTGATGATGCCCTCAGTAATCCTTCCACAAACATTAATTTCCTGGGAACGAATCTGTCGCATTTGAGTTATAATCTTCACAACAAACTGCCAAGTGAGATTTACGTGAGAAATTCAGAATGCATGTCGACTTTTACACCAGACGTGAAAGCTTCAAGATTGAAACCTGAAATTTGGAAGACTGCAATAGCTCTAGGTAAGTAATTATTATTATATTGATGTGAATCATGACAGGATCATCATATTTACAGTTAGTTCGGTACCCTACTTAGATGTTTGGGATTCAGTCCAAGAAATTCAATAGTGACAAACAAGTGCTACTTACTATATTGCATCACCAAAACATAGTTGCAAAACATGTGCACACAACTATTTTAACATCATAATTAGATGTAAATAGGTATTTTGGTTTTGTGATACATAAATACATTTCCTGACCAATATTTGATGTAAAGTTATTAAGTATGTTACAATATATTACATTGTTGTGAAGGGGTTGGTCTTAGAGGTAAAATACAACAAATGTGTACACTGTCTAGGATTTAACAGCAGGAAATTGGCAGAGTAAATCTAAGATGGGAAGAACAATTTACATCTTATGTTTAGAACAAAAGTGGTCTGGATGTTGATGAGTAATGTTTCTGCCCAGGCTATGTCTTCTTGGTGACGTGGGTGACTGCCGTAGTGATGGTGATTGTACACGATAAGGTGCCAGACATGAAGAAATACCCTCCACTGCCAGACCTGTTCTTAGACAATGTGCCACACATCCCCTGGGCTTTTGACATGTGTGAGATCACGGGATCTTTCCTAATGGCCATATGGCTTGTTGTACTCTTCTTCCATAAGCATAGGTATGTATTCACTAAATATCTAATATTGTTTTAGTTTATGAGCTAAATATTCCACAAACTCAAAGTCATGACTAATGCCTAAACCAGTATTTCTAATTGCTATGATTCTGACACTATACCCGTTTCACCAGTAAAATAATACTAATAGTAATATCTTAGGCATATACAGTTTAAAAAGTAAATTTTACAAAGTTCACTTCTTATAATTCAATGATAAAAATATACTGGAAATAGTACAGTCAGCAACATAATTAGCTGAACATATAAATTTTTAAACATACCATTATTTAAAGAAAGAACAACTTATTTTATAGTAAAATGTCTTAAATATTCCCAGATCATCATTTAGACCCTCCTAAAATTTAAAACAATCACTTGAATTGATGTTTATTTCTTTTAATTATTTGACATAAGGTTCCTTACCATGTTAAGTTTCATAAGTTGCTAACTATACTTACTAAATCATACAAAAACTATGAAAATTTATTCAACAGTAATCCGTTTCACATTATAAATAAATTATACCTTATGGTACTGTAACATGTAAATAACAATAGTATCAATTTATAATTCCCAAGTAACTTATGCATTTTGTTGAACAAGTATGCACACATAATGTTTATTCAACAAATTGAGAAACTTATTATATGCAAATGAAGGCATTTGTTTTTAAAATGAGTTCAATTGTTTTTGTAATAAGAGTATGCCTCAAGGATAGTATTGTCAACATGCCCAATAATATGTTTTGCTAGGAACAGTACGCATTGCATCAAAAATGTGTAAATCCCACGCTCATCTTTGTTTATGACTGGAAAAAGACACTGAACTGTATAAGTATAAGGTACCTACTGATTGTCACATGAAATGTTATATCAACAATGAACACTGTACAGCTATTGAAAAGATACACTAAACTGCTTCTATGTAAGCACTGCTTATTTTATGTTGTGTGAAAACAGCATTTTGTAATATTGGTTCATACTGACAGTATTTATAAATTGATCAGGCTGACTTGTTTACATATCGTAAAAAAGTCTAAATCGAACCCGTATCCATCGCGTTCAAGGCGATTTTTAACCGACTTCAAAAAAAGGAGGAGGTTATCAATTCGACTGTATTTTTTTTTTTTTTTTTTTTTTTTTTTTTTTTGTTTGTTCACTCATAACTTGCGACTGGGTGAACCGATTTTCATGATTCTTTTTTTATTTGAAAGCTGGTGCTTCCCGTGTGGTCCCATTGTCACCATTTCAATACCTGATGATGGGATCTTGTAGAAATCGGGGGAACTCTTCAATAAATAACAGCAGATTAACCGCGATTGTTGCTATAGCATATCTAAGCATTGTTTACGCCATCACACAACATAATATCACGCCTGTACTCACTACAAAGGTTATAAAAACAATTTCGAAAAAAAAATGTTCAAGGTCACTTACAACGTTTTACAAAAAAAACGCAATACTGAAAAATAATTAGATGTTTGTTCTGATGAGATATTCGGTTATAAGAACAAAACTCTTCAAATTTCATGCGTCCTAATTACGTAAGCTGATCCGTGATCGCGGTACTGTCCCTGGGTAACCGTGACCCTGGAACGTAAAGGGCTATTGAAGGAACACTGTGGATGAGTATGACAGTAGTATGACTGTCAGTACAAGTCTGACAGTCCCTCCACCCAGGGTGGGAGGACTCATTGGATAATTTTGCCTCGTAAATAAAAGATTTATTATGACTTACTTATGTACTACTGACTTACTTATCTACCTTCATTATCGGAAGACAGATTTCGTAGTCTTTTCATTTCCTGCAACGATCTATCGTCGTGTGGTTTATTATATTTCACTAAATACCCAATTCACAAAACAAAATTTAAATCGCTTAAATGGTCATACAAATAGCAAAACCACATTAGCAGAATCTAAAGCCAAAAAATCGTGAAATAAAAAATTTTAAATAAAAAATTATAACCTCCTTCAAAAAACTCAAAAGTGAAAAATAATATTTTATCACTTCACTTTACATAAGCGAAGTAGAAGTCGGTGCCAAATCCCAACATCCATTAAGCGATTCAGAAAAATAGTACTTATGAGAATGCTGCCATACGTGCGTGGTTCATAGTTTAAAAGCTAACACTATAAACTAAGCGAACGCATAGGATTTGGCGCCGACTTCCACTTCGCTTATGTAAAGTGAAGTGATAAAATATTATTTTTCACTTTTGAGTTTTTTGAAGGAGGTTATAATTTTTTATTTAAAATTTTTTTACTCTCTAGTGGTGAGAGAAACTCCTTGGTTTTTACCCGTAAGATTGACAATGAGACTCGGCAATCCCATCCGTCTTCCCCAGGGCGGAGGAAGTCCGTGAGATTCCCCACCAGGCCATAAAAAACCTCTACGCCCGCGTAAATTGTGTTTGGGTAGTCGATACTTTAGTTATACCCTATTTCCGGGCTCACAGCAACTTATTGATACAGTCCAACCGCAGCCATCGATTGCGGAAACAGATTCCTCTCGTTAAAGTCAATTGCGTAAATAAATTGCTTATAAGACCATGCTATAAACAGACAGATTCCTTTTGAATAGAAGATAATGACACAGTGAGAATGAAAGTGAATTACGTAGTCACCTAGATGATGGCTTGATTACGGGTGTGGGTACACCACGTACTCAGATAGGTACATACAGTGTAATTGTATAGAATAGTTCTCGCTGGTTTTTATTGCTTACCTACAATTTTTATAGCTCTAACACTTATGTCGTTTTCCATGAAATTGATGTATTGCTTACAAAAATAAAATTTGCCAACATTTTAGGAACGTGTAGAAAGATTAGGCAATACGGTGCTTTGTGTCTAAATCGCTTCATAGTCTGCTGAGTACTAATGTGAAACATGTAGGTACTAGAACAATTGGCAGACTATATCTTAAATCTTTCGTCAAGTTGGACATGACTGCTTATGGAAACAGACATACCCCGCTATTGAGCCACCAATATTTTTGCACTTTGGCACTAATTTAAGCAGACGTATATCTCATATGCACCCACTGAACTTGACGACTTGTTTCACATAGATGGAAATATTTGTGTGATCCGCAACTTGGCGTTTGTGAATGTTTGTTTAAACGCATCCATGAAACAGAGACAATTCTTAGCTTATCAATATCGTTACGATAAACGTATCGTTTTGGCTTAATATAGAAGACATGGGACACAAATTCTGGCCATCAGATTCTAATTTAAACGTAGAACGATTAAAATAATAACCTCATGAATCATACTACTGACTAATGATTTCGATAAAGAAACTAGACTAATCCAGTTCCCTTGTCATAATCTATTTATTTTCATTAGTTGACATTTGCCCCCTTCCCATGAACTCTTAAAGTAGGACAGTTTAAGATGTGGAAGCGAGACACCGCTACGTGCAGTGTGATGCGGCGTCTCGCTTCCACAACGAAAACTTCCAAAACTGAAACTGCAGGTCGCGCGGCGTTACATAAACATTAAAATATTCACTTTCGTTTTTATATCATTACTAGGATAAACAAAAATAGATTAAAACAAACATTAGAGCAGGCGAACTGCCCCCTTACCATGAACTCTTAAAGCAAGGCAGTTTAAGTTGGGAAAGCGAGACGCCGCATTACACTGCACGTAGCGGCGTCTCGCTTTCACATCGTAAACTGCCCTGCTCTAAGAGATCATAGTAACGGGGCTGGTCGACTTATTTAATAAGGTTAGCAGTTGCACGCTTTAAGTTTCCATATCCATTTATATTGTTAGTTAGTGTTTAAACTAGAAGCCTTTCCTCTAAAGACCTTTTTCTCTTTAGACCAGTGTTAAGTGTAGGTATAAATTAATTATATTCAACTTTAAACTAGGTAGTAAAACGGGGTGAATCGGAACTCAAGGGTGAATAGAAACAAAACTTTGGAACGGATTTTATTGTAAAAAGAGTATAGATTATCACCATTATGGACCCTATACTTGAAATTGTACTATAGACAATAATCTAGAGTCATTATTGACATCTATCTGTAATCATTTAATGTTAAAATCTTTTCCAAAGTTTTGTTTCTTTTCACCCTTGAGTTCCGATTCACCCCGTTTTACTGTATTATATTTATCATATTCACACTAATAATTGCGAGTATAATACCACGGAAAGAACTTAGGTACCATCGTGACTATAATTTAATGTGTACCTAATGCATATTATCTAATGGTATTATCACTACATAGTATAAAAGAAAGTCGCTTTCTTTGTCCCTATATCCCTATGTATGCTTAAATCTTTAACACTACGCAACGGATTTTGATACGGTTTTTTTTAATAGATAAAGTGATTGAAGAGGAAGGTTTATAGTATAATATATATTTTATACCCGTGCAAAGCCGGAGCGGGCCGCTAGTCTTATTATAGTTTCGATAAAGTACCTATGCAATCTGAGCCTCTCCAAAAAGGTGATTTTTTAATGTGCACGTAGGCAAATTCAAAACTATGAGAAATAGCAAAAGAACAGTTTCTTATATAGTTCTGTTTTTAACTACTATAGACTTAAATTTTCTGGTAATAAAATGACAAAAAAACAAAAGAACAACACAACTCTTTTGTTATGTTGTCTATCAATAAAACCTTAACACAATTAGTATCTATTAACATCTACTACGATATATATATATTTTATTTTTCAATATAAATAAATAAATACTAGGTACCTACTGCATATGAGATTCTGAACGTGATGGTCTAAAATCATACGCAGTGAGAGTGCAGACTGGAGTTCTTTGTATGATTCCGTTGTGCTGCAATTTATCCATCACAAGATGACATTATTGATATCATACATAAAGCACTTAAAGAATTATACGACAATGTGTGTTTATTATTTAACATTGATATGATACGTATAAACTTGAAAATTAAAAACGTGCTGTCAAAGTCCTTTAGTAGGTAGATCAATCATTTTTTTATCGTATAACTCAGTTTAACGTACCTACTGAGGGACAAATATGTTCAACAAGTAACACAAAGACCTTTGTGTTACTTGTGTATTACTTACCTACTATAAACAAGACGATCGTCAACGTCATATTAATACACATTTATCTTTTGTTCTTAAAGTTCGTTAATTATACGGTTGTTTTTTTAACAGCATCAAAGCTGACCTTGATTTTTATCAACTCAATTGTTACCAATTAGTCTTCTAATCTAACGTAAAACCACCTTGGCACTTTCGAACAGGTACAACCCGTACTACTCAATTAGCAGTAGGTACATCAGCTACACGTTCATAAGGTCATTTGTAATGTAGCTATTTATCTACAGCTAACATTCGGGTGCAGTATGATTTCACTTGATTAGTTCGTGAATCATTTGCTTCATTATCAACATAAATAACGATATTGTTGCTAACTACACAATGCGTCATGCGCAGTTACGATTCCCATCGCGCTGTCTATTGTCCGCGAGGCAGAGGCTACAGGGAACCATTGTAGGATTTGAAGATGACGACACATTACATTCGTTCTTATCAATTAACGAATGAATTATTCTGTTTTATTGCCATTCCTGCATAGTGCCTTGCTGGATGAATTCTGAATTAGCTGGTGACTTGACCACATTGTACCAACGTCTTTTTATGCATTAATGTCAGAGGGGAACGGATTACAAATACCATTTTACTTTTGTCACCGGTAAAACGAAATGTACGTTGGAGCTGTAGGTATAGACTCCTGATAAACCTCTGGATACCTGTTCTTCCCAAGCAAAGTAAAACTACATAGGTTCCTAAATTTATCAGCACCTATCTGAATGCATTAAGACACAAGATTTACCTAACATACTTTTATCTATCGAACTTGTATGTTATGTCAGAACGGATTACATAAGAACCGTTAGATGTCTTAGATTGTCTAATCGTTGTGGTTTAAATCTGAAGTTATTTGACATAAATTACATATCGTACACTGCTTCTTTTCTTTTTTTCTAGACTGTTTTTATTTCCCCTTTCATCTAACAGGTTTCGGCTTAAACTATGACTAACAAAATATAATTTCTTTTAGGTTTATAATACTGCGAAGGTTCTTCGCGCTGGCAGGCACCGTGTTCCTGCTACGGTGCTTCACAATGCTGATCACCTCGCTGTCAGTGCCCGGCTCCCACCTGAAGTGCGAGCCGCGCTCATACCCGCCGGCCGACGACCTCACGGTGTGGGGCCGGCGACTGCGGCAGGCCTACGACATCTGGAGCGGCGCCGGCATGTCCGTGCGCGGCGTCCGCACCTGCGGCGACTACATGTTCTCCGGACACACGGTCGCCTTGACGCTTCTCAACTTCTTCATAACAGAATGTGAGTATCGTTGCATTGTGTAGTCATCCGAATCCGCAGGCCTGGGCTAGGTAGCGTGACCGGTGCAAGGACACAATTATGTAATCTACTCATTTACCTAAGTTACAACTTTTTTAAGTTCGAGTCTAGAAACTCAATGGTTACAAAATAATCCCTTAGCTGGTCATCAAGACGTCATGCACTATTAGCAAAGGGGTAACTGTTACTTAAGTAAAAGAACGTGTTATGTATAATGTGCATGTGTCGTCACAATAGTGGGTAACAAACAACTTTTTGACAGCGCATGGCATTGGTTTTATGGCGGTGCCACTACACTGAGGTGTAAACAAATTATCTATTTATAACGGGTCTGATAAAAATTCCAGTCGCGTGAGTTTTCGTTTATTTGAAGTTTAATAGTGATTTAAATGCCGCTGTATTTTGACCTACTTAATGCTAAATATGTGTTAATAGAAAACAGATAGCAGCTGCCAAAGTACTCGAATCTTTACATAACAGATAACCTAATCAGTAGGCATGAACTAAATGACGTATGGAGGAAATAAATAAAGAAAACATAGGCTGACGCATTTCACGCGCGGATTATATCAGTTCACATGAATTTGTTGTGATAACGTTGTTGTCCTATTTGTTTTTCTGATAACGATAGAGCTATATCCTTGGATAATCCACTGTAAATTACAAAACAAATATGTAGGTTGTTGTTCTTTCACTATTTAAGTTGTAAAATCTGATAATTTATAAATAATTAAGAACAACTAAGTATTGCATTATATATTTGTCCTCCCTCGTTCCTTTACATACATGATACACCTACTACTACACATTATTCCGTGCTTTGGGTTCGGTTAGGTCGGCCTATGATCGCCCGCCAAGTGCGAAGCGAAGCGTGTTGCGGAAGCAGCAGCCGGAGCCGTTCGCCAACACCAATGATTATTTCTGTCCAGGGTTAAACGCTTTTACACATAAAACCAAGAAACTGTATATCCAATGTCTTTTAAAGCTAATCTTGAAATAGTTTTGTTATATCTTAGGATTTGCTGGATTAATGCAGAACTAGAAATGACAGGCTTTTGCTTAGCAGTAGAGCTGATGATGAGAAACATAGTTGCATAATAATATAGGTACGCCTTATAGAGAGTGCTTCAGGCATTAAGTCTGCGTATCTAAACTTAGTGTTAAATACATTTAATAAAATTTAAATAAATAAATTTTGCCTTTGGCCACGCATTTACAGTATAATTTTAATTATAGTAAACATAATTTGCATATTCCTACAGCAAAACAAAAATATGTTTACCACGCACTCTACGCAGTTACTTAGTATCACGCAGAAATGAAACAGGAAGTTAGACTTGACGTCGATTTGCATTAGTCGTAGAATGTTGATATTTATGATCATTTATTAGGTAACTGGAGACCTGTTTTTTTCGAATATTATTATAGCATATCATGATATTATATTTCCAGGATTTTTAATATCTGATAACATAACAATAGCTTATCTATGATAACAAACAATGCACTATTAAGAAGTCACTTACGTACATACTGATTAATGATCAAAACTATTTCTTTATTTTCTAAGATGAGTTTAAGTTAAGTTTTGACTCGATGACTAGAAAACAATAGTGCTTGCGTCATAGATTCAGTAGGTACCTAAGATATTACAATAATAAACTAATAAGTTGAAGGTATGTTGTTTATTACACTAGCTCGCAAGCACAGTCGGGCAATACCGAATAAACAATTTTTATTAAAAAAACGTCCTACACTATGAATTTCTCTTCCTATCATGGGTGCGTTTCACAAACATGGAATATCACATATGTACACAAAACTACATACTTACTTTTGATTAAAATAAGCTCCCAGACTATGATAGATATATTTTAGCACAAAGTATTTAAAATGCAGATAAGAAAATCCGGGTAACGGTTTAGGAAGTTTAGATGTCATATATTTGAGAACCATGTCAATAATATAACAAGGTCATGACCTACAGCAATATTGAAACCAACGAACTTTTCGCATTGTTAATGATTTGGGTGAATCATAATCCCCAATGTACACAAAATATACGGTATCTACCTATTTTCTTCTTTTTATGTAATATGTGCCCGTAAGTGTATTGTACCAATGAACTGTTCTTTCTATTCATTATGTATGTACTACACGAAATTTAATGTTACCTACATTAAATTTCGAGAGAGGCGAGGCAGAGGCGAGCTGAACTGGTTTAGTTCTTTACCAGCAGACCTTTAAGTGATAGAGAGATGGATGACAGATATCTTTGGGAATAACTGTGAAAATTAACTACAGCGAAATACCTAAAGTTAACCAGACTGACATCTATTCGTATACTCAATATCTATACGTGATGCAAGTACATTTATCAAACGAAGAATATAATAACAACTGAAGGCGCCATATTGTTGTTTGCCCACAATTCCTAACTACGCAAAACAACTGGGTTAGGTAGTGATAGCTAATCAATGTTATTTTTGCGTCGAACACGTGTTATGTGTACCATAACATCCTGTCTATATTCCCCTAAGAGATAGGCAGAAAATTATAGCACTCCGTATTTCCACATTTTTCCAGTTATGTTGTATAGATCCAATATTATAGAAGACGGAGCCATTAACCCGGCAAAAATTTCAAATCACGTTGCTACTCAGAATTACTCAATTAAATCGAACCATATACAACACGTTCAGCAGTCGCTAGCGACCAAAAAACTTTTTTTTAAACCGACGATGCACCCAGCAATCATAAGTTTACACATAACTTACGTTATCAGTTATATTTATATACGTAGCACCAGTACTTCTTGTAAATAGGGTCTCTCTTTAATAGAAGGTCTTCAGTATAAAATAAAGCCAGGTTAAACATTCTTTACTTTCCTAGATTTAGCTGCTAAACAGAATCGATAAAAGGCCGTCAAAAAAAATCAACTAGCTGCAGCTTGCAGTTTCGCTGCCGAGGGCTCTTATAGGACCTATCTACCTAATGCCTCTCCTCTGCGGGGTTACTATGAAGTTGTATTGCAGGTCATTCTCCGCTGTGGAAGCGAGACGCCGTCCTATCCTGCACATAGCAGCGTCTCACTAAAGCGAAAAACGTAACCCCGCAGAGCAGACATTAGGTAGACTGTTCATAGTATGGCATCTGGTCAGTCTGGGGTCAATTGGCAGTTACGTCAAGCTGGGCTTAGTTGACGTTCACTCAGATGTACTTAGCCTAACGGCGTTAGCTTTCGACACAGACTGATTAATAACTACAAACTGATATGGCTTATAAGCGATCTGTAAGCAAAAATACTCCTATTAGTCCTTTGCTACATAAGAAAAGGACATGCCACGCAACCACCACACATTCTAATCCATAATAATTAAAGCTAAATTAATAAAACCTTGTTTGCTTCCAGATACCTCGCGCAACCTGTACCTGCTGCACATCCTGACGTGGGTGATGAACATGTTCGGCATCTTCTTCATCCTGGCGGCGCACGAGCACTACTCAATCGACGTGTTCATCGCCTTCTACATCACGTCGCGCCTGTTCTTGTACTACCACACTCTGTCGAACAACCAGGCGCTCATGCAGAACGACTCTTCAAGGTAAAGGTCAATAATGTGATGCGAAGGAATGAGGCGAAAGAAGTACGCTAGGATCGTATCAAATGGAAATCCGTGGTCTATGTCTATCCCAATATCGGAAACATGCGTATATATTGTTAATATATACTTACAGACTTAATGGATACAATAAAGCCACTGGACACCACACAGACCTCCAGCTACTTGGACTGATGTTGATGATGTTTGTTACTGTATATCAACAGTAGAAATATTAAGACTGATAATGAATATAATTTTGATCTAAAGTAAGGTGAAGGAAAAATCTTGACTTCTATAAAAATATATCATCGGGAGAAGTGGAAAAAGGCAGGGGAGGCCCTTCCCAAGTGTGGGATGATCGTAGCAGTGATTATAATAAGCTATCGCTTTTAATAGAAATCATCTCTGTTAGGTTATTATATTTATATTAAATTTGTACAATAGTAAGTGTCCTCATATTAATTTCGCGACAGAAAAGACGAATATAGTTCAAGTATTAACTTAGTATAGTAACTAAGTATTATCTTCATTAAGCTAAAATAGTCGGTACGCAACTAAAAGTAACTATAAAATAATTAAACTATAAATTAATTAACAGTTTCATTATATCGCGATAAGTTTGTACAACTTACTTTAACATTTAATTAATTATATCACATACACACGCCCACATCTCTTAATTGTTTTTTAACACATATCTTTAGTATTATTTTGCTTTTCAGAACCAGAATATGGTTCCCACTGCTGTCGTTCTTCGAGTCCGAAGTGGACGGCATCGTACCGAACGAGTACGAGGGTCCCTTCGCGATACTCAACAACATCAGAGAGTGGTCCGTGCAGCTGATCACCGACGTCAAGGAGTCGTCCGTGGCCAAGATAGCGGGCAGCAAGCTGCAGGAGGGCGCGGCCATGGGCGAGTACTCCGTCGTCAAGCTCGTGGACGGCATCAAGCGCAACCTCAGCATGGTCGAGGAGTACAAAACCACCGCCGCCCGCCAAACACTCGTCACGCTCGACAAGAACATCCAAGCCTGTCTGCTCGATGAACGACCCGACGTAGAACTACGCCATAGAAATATAGCAGACTTCCCCGGAGAATCACTCCTCAAGGATTTCAGTAATCCGCCCTCCCCAGTTATGAAAAAAAGTATATGAACGAACTACAAGTTCTATTATAGAGGCTGTTTAGAAATACATATTTCATTGTAGCTTTATTTTTACAATGAAATCAATTAGATACCTGAATGTTTACATTTCCATTATAGATTTTATATCATGTTATTCCATATTTATTTTTCTAAGATAAGTTAAACGTAGAATAAATTATTAAGAAAATTTATTTGCTCAAAGTACTAATCTTGAATAAATAACATTTTCGCTTTTATTTATTTGTTTGTGGTAAAAATAAATTCAACCCCTTCCTATGTGCCACCAATACATACAAGTATATAGGAAAGGTGACAATTTTTATTGCTAGGCTTTGTTGCTTAGTAAAAAACAGTAACATTCACGACAAGAAAACAAGGACTAATAAAACATCTACAAATAATGGTCTAAAATATAGTTCTGATATGAATATTTCAATTTATTACATATGGAATAGTTTTCAGCTTTATGGGTTCGATTCCCGTGCAAGAAAAATGTTTGTGTAAAATCATAAAGCTCGACTTGGCGGGGGCACTCCCGTGCCCTGAGATATTTTGTCATAGTAGAAAAGTTTCTACTTCATGTCTAGAATTTCTAAAAAAGGACATCCTAACCTAATATGAATTCGACAACGTCGGCTATATAGGATATGCGTTCATCCGCACATGCCCCGCCGCAGGTCTTCATCAGCTAGAGTGCCGCATTCTATCGGTAGCCTAGTCCTAACTCCGTCAGTTGTCACGTATCGCGTATTATTTTATTAGATATACAACAACAAAGCTGCTCTTTACCGAATGCAGTCATGTGCATCGGCACCAAATCCAGTCTCCGTGTCGCCCCTCGCTACTACCATTAGTCCATTAGTGACGAGTTAGTTGCAACTGTTATATTGGCATTTCCGTAGGGTTCTTGTACCCTAAACTGCCTCGTCGGTCTATTGATCGCTGAGCATAAGGTCCTGGGTTCGAATCCTTGGTCGGGTAATGTGTAACTGGGTTTTTCCCTTGGGTAATTCTCATTCATAGAGTCTAAATCAGTGTCCGGCTGATGGAAATAGGCTCACACATTTGGGTGTTGGGACCTATAACAAAGCGAAATGTAGGTCAACTATACACCTCTGCCTACCCCTTCGGGGAATATCGGCGTGATTTTAAGTTCCTATTACCTGCCTGTACGTACACCATCAAAAAACACGCATGAAAGTCGAAATTTTAAGTAATTACCAAACTACTTACTTACCTACATATATTGTAGTAACAGCCTCAATACATTACCAGACTATAGTTGTTGAAAAACACCACTAACTACGTTTGTACTGACAGTTCAATTAAGTTTTATTTCTAGTTTAATTAGATGATTTCCTTCACTGTTAGTCTCTAGGATTTAAGAGAGGTAGGTAGATACCTAAATAATCTGGATCCGACCAAAGAGATTTAGTAGGTACAATCACAACATATTCAATATAATTTGTAACCAATAATTGGCATTATATGATTAATGTTACTATTTAAAGTTACCTTTTCGCGTTACGGTCATAAAAATGCAATTAAATACAATTAAGTCGCAGAATCAATACGCTCCAATAAACATACAAAGACCTTTAATTAAAAAACTTTTACGCTTGCGAGTGATCGCTTATCACAGAGACGGGAGGATTCAAAGAGAATATAATCACTACGTTAAGGAGGATTTTGCTCTCTACATCAAGTAGGTCCCCTCAATAGAATATACTTTTTCAATAAACGGTTGCCCCATATTCACGTGCCGTGGCCCGGGGCGTCTTGACGGACATAAATTCGAACATCAATGCGGTAATAAAACCTTCGACCTTTTTTGTAAATAATTAAACACAATAGCTGAGGTAATTAGGTCGCCGAAGGTTAGCGGTCAACGACGGAAATTTATTGTATGAAGAACATAATATTAATAAGTTCTTTTACCGTTATTACAAAAGGTAGCATTTCGAAATGATTCGCAACCTCGAATACCAAACGCCTGAACTTCTTAACTAAGTAGTTCACTTTACGTAACTTCTGTTTGTGTAGCCTATATGTTAGTAAAGCGTG
Source organism: Abrostola tripartita (assembly GCA_905340225.1). NCBI lineage: Eukaryota > Metazoa > Arthropoda > Insecta > Lepidoptera > Noctuidae > Abrostola > Abrostola tripartita. Next base: position 4,391,016 of record HG996492.1, on the reverse strand, counting down.
AACAATTACTTTCAGTTTTTCTAGATAACACAAATAACTAAAAATTAAGAACCAAATTAAAAGAGGTTGGTTGTTTGTATTTTATATAATTCGTATGAAAATTGTTAAAAAAAACTGTCTTTAATTAAAATTAATAAATGATGAATAAGATTGAATGAAAAATGATTTGATTAAAACCAAAAGCGGTGCACTTACTTAGAGAATGATCATTTAAGCTAAAACAGTGTAAATAATGAATTAAAATAAATAATACTACATTTCATGGCAGTCTAGTCGAAGAGATTGCATTTGATATTGCATCGAACAAGACAAAAGTAAAAGCATAAAAGATCATTCTCTTAAATGACTTACTTTTACTTTAAAAAAATAATAAAATTATTTATATAATAAATCACATAATACATGTGTACAAAAGAATCAATTTATTAGCAAATTGTAAATAAAAAAATTAATACTTTAAATAATAATACAAGCCTTAATGGAGGATAAAATTGTTAAATAGAATTCTTACTCTGGAACTTCATAGAAAATTTGATTAATTTCATTATAACTCTAATGATTTACGATAATAGGCCACTTTGTATTAGAAAACGTAACGTTACATCGCCACATAACATGATACTCAACAAATACTTCTTTGCATTATATACAATGACTATATCAAAGAAGTGATGATGATGATGCATTATAAATAACAGAGCTTAATGAATAGTGCTTGCTTAGTGCTAAAAGGGATTGATTTGAGCTGAAAAGCAAGTAAATGTTCAGTCCATTATTCAGCTGCAGCCACCTGCTCACTCTGAATCAGAGCCTCAGAAGGGTTGTCCTTTTTTAGCTCTACAGTGTCTGTTTGTTGTTCCGAGGGTATATCTTGTTCCTGAGAGTTTTCACGAGAACTGACTGTACCATTTTCATTGACTTCCTTAGCAGGTGAGTTTTCTTTTGAGGCTTGTTTGGATTCTGCTAACGTTTCTTTTTCTGGGGACTGTGCTTTTTCCTCATTTGTGTCATCTTTTTCTACAGATTTCTGTCTTTCTTCAGTTTCCTTTTCTGAAGACTTTTCTTTAGAGTCTCCTTTGGCTTCCTCATTTTCATCCTTGGCAGGTGTGCCTTCCTTAGATGATGTGACATCTGCCTCTCTTGAAGGTGAAGCATCTTTAGATGGACTTTCATCTTTCTCAGGGGATTTTTCTTTGTCATCACCAGTTTCAGTTGATTCCATGTCTTCAGGTTTGTTAGATTCTGATTCCTTATTATCAGTTTCAACATCACCATTAATAGCCTTTTCCTAAAACAAACAAACCTTATTCGGAATTGTGTATAGTAAACAATGGTTAGCAGGAGCCAAAAATAGAACAATGTAGTCATAATAATTATGATGAGGTCATTGACTCTATGACAAGGAAAATATAAATTTACTTGATTATAACAGCCTTTGTTATTGTCAACAGCTACTGTGCAAGTATTTCTATAAATCTATAATCATTACATACCTGTTCAATTTCAGCCTGAGGTGGTTCTTCAGGGGGTGCCTCCATTTTCAAAAACTGTTCCAAAGTATCCACTTCATTAGCAAGGTCAAACTGATCATAATCCTGAAAGTGTAATAGGATGCTACTGAAACTATTGTTTGTATATTCTCACTGTGTACAGCCTACATGATTTAGTTAGTAAAATATAATTAATTTAAAAAGATATTTAGAAAATAATCAATTTACATACAAAACAAAATCATAAACAGTGCACAATACTGTACAAAAAGAAAATACTGTAACTGTAAATACAAAGAAACAAAATACAAACAGATGGCAACATACCAAAACTACCTCGTCACTTGTGCAGCTTTATGTTTGTGAACAATATGTTTTGTATTCAACCGAATTAGAGAAAGAATAGTTACCCCACAATACTCGTCATCGTTGAAGACCTGCGGCGGTAACGGGGACCGCGGGTTGGGGTCGCTTACGGTGCCGCCGTTTGACTTCGAGTTGCTTTGCATAAAGTCTTTATCAGATTCCTTTCCTGGTTCCGTTATGTCAATGACATCATATTTAATGCATTTCGAATCAAGTATCATTAAGACACGCTGTTGTCTCTTTTTCACCTAAAAGTATCACAATTCACGTAATCAAAAACAATCATTACATGAATCAGCTTTGGTAAAAAGTTGAGAAAAGAGCCCGGCCATCCCAGGAATTTTCTAATATTAAACATACCTCCTTGTTTCCAGAAATACCACTGATATATACTTTGACAACCATAGTGAAAAACTTTCGATTCGAACAATAACAGGTAAATAACACTCAGTAAAAATTAATAGACGAGAAAAATAGGCTTGGCCATCAGACAATCTGTTTTAATAATAATAATTACAGGCTATGTGACAGATAATGTGTGACCAATTAAATACTGAAATTCTACCTAATTCATACTGTCAGTAGCCTATTTTCATAATTCGTGTAAAATTCGAGTGTATTAATTTATGAGATTAGAGACGTAAATAAAATTAATAGTGTAAAACCCGGAGATACAGCGCAGTTCTAACTTACTAATGTCTTAATTACTAATGTTTGGGTTAACTTTGCATAGTATGTCACCATTAAAAGGTAAATTATCATGACGTTCATTAAAATTAGTAATCATTTATCAAACAACTTCGAAGACTTATTGCTTCGAATATTAAAAATTTCGAAAACAATTACTTTCTACTATTATAATTTTTTTAGAGGCAACACTAATATGCGTTTCTTTCTACAGTGTTGTATTTGAAATTATGACCATATTGAAACATACAAATATTTATCGTACATAACATCAAAATAATGTAGTTTCAGGAAAGTACAATTTTACATCCCCTTGCGTGTCCATTTAAACTTATTTCTCCTTATCAGAGACATTTCTAAACTTCGGACTGCTGGGATCATATTATAACTATTTTACTCATACTTATTTCTACCCGACCAGTAGTTGAATCCAAAACCCCACGTTGTGCGGCGTTTGCAAATATTTACGCCATCGTAGGGTATTTCAATATTTTAATAGGTTGTTCTCTTAGATGCTTTACTTAAGAAGTAAATACTTAGGTTTTGAGCGCAGATTCATAGTACGGTGCATTATTCTTTGGATTGTGTTCATTGGTGAATATTGATTCAGTAAAATATATTTTATCATGTGTCTTCATCTTTCTCTTGTTCATCTCAGTGCATGTAGGAAAACTGCAAATAGCTAGCCAAAGAAAAACAAAATTGTTTGGGTGTCTTCTCGAGTCTTTAGGGATAATGATGATGCTGATTTTCAAGCAAAATTTGTTAACTGCGATAATGCGTATAAAAAAAGCATTATAGGTATATCTAGCTACCTATGTAGTTGTTACCTTAATTTTATTACCCATAATTCTGTTATCGAACATTAAACCAGAAGGCCTTGTTATATAAATAATATCTACATTGTTAATAACTTACTTATGCATAATCTTCGGCTAATATGTACTCATAACTTAGTTTTAGTTATCTTCCATACAACCACCCAGCGCCAACCGATTGCTTCTTCAATTAAACACAAATAATATTTTAGTCAAAAATGTAATACGTTTATTTATAATACATAGGCATATTGTCATGTAGATGTAAATAAAACAAAAATATAGTACAAAAACGCAGCAAATTATGAAAACGCGACAAGAGTAGGCGTGGAATGTTCATACACAGTAAAACGTTAGACATATTATAAATAGATAAAAATAAGTTATAAATTATTTTAACACTATAAGAATACGAACATAATCGATAAGATTCATCTATGAATACGACATGCCAGTAAAAATCTTTTTAAAATGCGTATTTGTTCGTAATTGTATATTTTATATTAAGAACAAAGTGGCGCGCCACTCGGCAGCGAGTGAAATGCAGCTGCAATCGAAACTATCTATTAATTTCAAAGATCACGCGCATGTCATTGACTTGACTGCAGTCTAGCGAGACAGTATTAAATCTATGAGCCATTACATAACACTATTGTAAAAACATTACGAGACGTTGACACGACGCTTACAATTACGTGGGCACGTGGGACTATCTAAAATATATATACTGCACCGCAAAATGTATTCTTTGTTTCACATTTTCAATGTAGCTATTTATATAGGTAATTAGAGTCAAAAGCCAATCAGTAATCGCATCGAATTTTCAAATGATTAACGACCGTACTTGTCAAGTATCTAATTAAATAAATGTAAAATATTTTTTTGATTGTTATTCTAATTTTAATTGTTTGTGTGGTCGTGTGAATGTTCGCACACGGTTATATATGAGAATATTGTGCGGAAATATTATTGGCGGGTGTCCAGATCACTAGACAGTTGTCAGTTAGTCTTTATGCTCCGCGAGCCGTGCTGATATGTATTATAATTATAGTCACCATGTACCGTCCGACGCATAAATGTCGTTGAGGATTTTATAACCACATACAATGTTCGTTAAAAAACAACTATTTTATGTACTCGATTAATTGAATTTAACAACTTAGTATGTGACATAAATGTATCTCATTAACTTTCTTAGTATTCCATATCTCATAGTTATCCTAGCTAGTCAATTAACATACACACGAAGGGGCTAAACAGGAATGTACAAAATTGTTACCGTTAACTATATTATTTATCAGTCATCATAATGATTTGAAGTACACACTTGATCGATTAATATATTAATAGAACCCTTTTAAATAAATTCAAAATATACAAACGAGATCTAAACTATATGTACAAATAAAAAGTTAAAAAGGAAACAAAAAAACAACGAAAAACAATGTAATAAATCAAGTTAAAAGCACCCGACACGAGATTTTTTATTTATCTAACTAAATACATATACTTCTTTTACAAGTATACTCCTCATTTCGAAACAGTATAAAGAGACCGTAACTGCATGATGATGGACGAGATATCAATATAATTGGACTGTTCTGACTGAAGCCCGCACTGAGCACTGATCAAACATTAAATACCATCACTCGGCGCATTCCGTTCGTCGTCATCAATCACGTTGAACCCGATTTGCGTCTAGTAACACAATACTAGTTGGCAACTTGACAATATTTAATATCTGATTAGTTTTTATTTAATTTGTGTCACAAAATAATGAGCGTTTACTAACTAGGTGTTAATCACATCATCCATCAATATTTAGTTGGCAATCACAGTTTTGTGCATTATACATAAATCATATTTTTGTTGGACGTAGCCAAATTTTCTAAACGTAACCTAAATAAGTTCGATTTTTAAGCCTAAAAATGTCAAATTAGTTTAAATCAATAAACACAATATCATCATCATCAATAAAAAGATGAACTTTTAGCTTCGTAACATGACATTCCTACTAACATCGTATAAAAGCTCGCATTTCGGAGATCCACCAACACTCGACTAATCGACAGATCTCAAGATCACTATCATTATTGACACACAAAAGCGACTGAGCGTAACTCTATGCATTAACTACTTTTATTGTATCGTACACGAAAAACAATAAGCACTCAAAATCAGATATCACATCGGCGTAAAAGAAGAAATACTGATAATATCAAAACATGATACTGCATTCCGGAGAAGACTACCGATTCGATTCTCGCTCCCCCCTCCCTATAAGTAGACCATCACTATCTATACCTTTAACCTTTCTTATCCTACCAATGCCCTTTTTAGTCATTATTATAATCCTGAACTTAAGTAGATCTACAGCCAGATTAAGTAAAGGGCAAGCTGGCAATTATATTTAAAGTACGTACTGGAAGCTTCCATAGTACAAAATCGAGGTAATCATTTTTAAAGAGTTTCTACGAGTTTTAAACTGGGAAGGACAATTGAGTATCTTGGCAATTAATCCCGATTTCGTAAATAAAATTAATAAGATTAATAACTGGAACGACGGCTGGAGTGTATGTAGCAACTATGGGCGGCTGTTCTGGAGACAGGCCCTCAGTGGGTCAGGGCACAATAACCTGCAGTTCATCCTCCGGTATTCACCAGAGTACTCTTTAAGTATGTGAATCTTACTTTAATTACCCTTGCTTATATTGCATATAACGCTCTTCCACTATCCAACAGATTGTTTTTTCCATTTTTTGATTAATATCTAATTTAATAATCTAAGTTCGGTAGGCCGATACACGCACGCAGTGAGATCGAATAATACTAAGTAGGTCGATCGCTCGAGCTCGTGAACTGGCAGTCAGTAGGGCGCCGACGGGCATGTGCGCGTGTGTGTGTGTGTGAGTGTGTGTGCGCGGCTCACACGGGGGTGCCGAAGTCGGGGTCCCCGTCCCCGGCCAGCAGGCGCGGCGGGAACCTCGCGCGCTCCACCTCCCCATTCGTTAGAGCTCCACACGCGCTCTCCGTCACCCGGCGCGCTGACCCTATCCTGAGATGCAAATATTCAAACTTCATTAGTTCTCAATCAATGAATTATGTCACCGCATTTATTAAAAAAAAAACAATTTATCGATCGCCGTCTAATTTAACGTTAATTTAGTTTTAGAAAATTTAAAATAAGCGATTAATAAAGTGTTTACCTAAATCCTTTAGATTCTCTTCTAAGGGGCTTGATATCTCCATTCGGCTTGCTTGGCTTAGTCTCTTTAGGCTCGATGTCGATAAGGGGCGGCTGAACGATCTCCACGGGCGGCGGGGGTACCGGGGTTAGAGGCGAATCTGGCACTGTAAGGGACGGCTAAAGTTAGTTTCATTTGAAAAATATAGAAAGAATATTATGCCATGTCCATAATTAAATAAATGATTTGACATACTACACAATCATTACTTTTTACAGTAAAAGTTGCAAAATTTCCACAGTTTCAAAACTATATAATTCATGCATATATTTACCTCCATCAGAGACAGGTAGGTTGTCGCAGAGCGCTTCTGTTTGAGGTTCATCAGAGGAGGGCGCCTCTAGCTCCACAGGTCGGTACGCGCCCTTAGTGCGCCAGTCCTGCAACAAACATAACATACAGAGCTCACTGCTACAGTAACTATCAATACTAAACTCTAAATATATAACAATAAAGGCTTGTTTACATCAATACGAAAACAGTCAAACCTAATTACGTAAATACGCCAGTCCATTCTAGTTGACAGAAAGTATTAATAATACAATAATTATTATTACTAGTGAAAACAAATAACTGAAATGACACAAGAATGCAGTACGGCGCAATCTCTAAAGAGAATCACTGGCTACGCTCCAGAGTCTACTGACTAATACACTGGCCAAGGTCTCCCCGTGTACGAGGGGGAAACATAGAGTGTTACTAACCAACTAAGCTTAGAACTTGGTACACACCGCGGCGTTCATGTTTTCTACACAGCAGTCTGGCTAGAAGAAACAACATGTGAGTAAAACTCTCCTTGTACTTTGGTTTTGTGTATTTTCGTATTATATTTACTGATTGCTGATTCATAATAGGGTTATCCTATTTAATATGGAATTTTACTGTCGTATTGCAAAGCCCGGGCGCGTTACGTTTGTCTTCTTATGGGAATACAGGCATGATAATATGATTATCTGATTATCTCTAACATAGACAATGATAATTCCTTGGTCTAATGGTCGTAAGGTAGACGGTAGGTGAGCGTGAGGTCTTGGGTTCGATTTCAGGTTGGGAAAAGTTTCATCGGATTTTAGTATTAGGTCAAGTTTGGATTTGTGCCTTGTTAATGGGAATAGATTTATCTTGTACTACATGGGAAATTAAAATAACTGACAAAATATGGGTAGTATTCTTTCGGGTAAGATAGGCATGGTAATTATGAGGATATAAATAACATCATCATCATCATACATCCAACACACCCACTGCTGGATATAAGCCTCCTGCCTTAAACGCCACTGTTTCCTATAATGGTTTTTTTGCATCCAGGTCTTTCCCTGTACAGCGACAGCATATTATAAATAACATGTATCAAAGCATCTCAGTTCCGTGGGTCACGTTAGGTGCGGGTGCGGCGCTGGTACCTGCGGCTTGCGCTTCTTCTTGAGCGCCTGCGGGCGGGCGTGCACGGGCGTGGAGGCGGCCGACTCCCCCGAGGACACGTCCCGCGCGCCCCGCGCCCCCCGCGCCCCGCGCCCCAGGGCACCCCGCGGCCCCCGCCCGCCCAGCTGCGGGGACCACTGCGGCACAGACTGACACATACAACTGCTGGACTGGAAAGTACAGTTCCCGTCACGAAAAAGAATTCTGAGCGACTGTAAGCGACTGTATATGTACACACGGATATCGTCGCTTTCTTTGATACTAGGCTTTTTGTTTATAATAATAATAAGTTTAAATGTTTTATTGTAGAATCATTATAGGTACTTTACTAGTAACGTTACTCTTTGCAATAGATTGAAATTTAAAAAAAAAAACGTTAACGGTCAGCGATCTTCTTACGTGAAGGGAACTATATATTATGTGCATATCATTTTATGTGTTGGTACAAGTACAGTCGACAGTCACATGTAAATACATCTGTAGATTGAATTGGTTTTGTGTATAGTAGAAGTATGGCTGTGACGTTTGTGATACAATTTATCGATTGGAATAATTTGTTGCTAAGTTTTTACCCAAATATACATACATGTGTGCAAAAAGATTTCAATCAGAAAATAGGTATGATGATTGATTCCTATAAAAGACAGGTCACGTTTTCATTCAGTTCCTCATATAACATTCCTAATATGGACTTGTTCTTTTTTGTAGTTGTTTCTTAACAGAGCTCAAATTTACCGCCTAATGAATGTAACCATTTGTAAGCAACATGAATGCAAAGATATTGAATATGAGAGCATTACCTCTAGCCTGGCCTCTATCTTGATGGAGTCGTCGTCCATGTCCAGTATGTTGAGGTTGTTGTTGATGTTGTTGTAGTCGGGGTAGTTGGCGGGCGGCGGCGGCGCCACGCGGTACAGATCCGACTCGCACTCGCTGCCTGAGCCCGCCTCCGACGTGCGCCTGCGCACACACATACTCACTCTTACCACACAAACAGCGACGTATCAGATGTTTTTTTCTTCTTTGAAACCTGTATGTATTGTCTATATTATATTATATTTTCAAAACAATGAGAACGCATAAAGTCTGGGAATTTATTTAAAGAAATAAATTACCTGATTATTTAATGTTGTGAAATTTATATTTAATTTTAAGATTCTTTATATCCTAGAGCGATTGTTGTGAAACTTGTTCAGTTAACACGGTAAAAACCTGATTGAATGACTGACTAAAATGGATGATTGCGATAAGGTCGATTACTGTTTGTAAATACAACCTTCAATGAACGTGTTGGAGTATTTTTTTTTGTAGACAAAAATGGTATGTTCTAGTCTAGAGTATGCTAATTTTTCAATAAAACCTTGTGTTGGATCGGTCGCTATGACTGACTTTTTAAACTTAATACTAATGTTCTCGTGACCGAATTTGGCGGCCTGTTTCAGCTGAGACTAACCAACTACGCGGGAGATATAATAGTGCAAGAGTATGCGCGCTAACACAGGTACACTCATAGACCCATGGGACGGTAGACTGACATGACCGGAGAGAGATCGGGCGCAGGACCAACGGCCTAGTGCCTTTCGAAGCACGGATTTTTATTACTAGTAATATAAATAGGTATTCGAAAATATGTGTGTTGCAACGTTTTTAGTGTAGTTTAGATACTTAAAATTACACAATGATATTATAAAGGTATAATATTATCGTTACGCTCAGTCGCGAATGGCGATACGTGGCGGTGACACGCGTTTGAATCTTTTTATCGAAGCTTGAAGTAAAGTCGTTACAGCGCCCAAAATAAAAAGTGACAACTGGCAAGCGTATAAATAAACGGTGCTTGGATTATTTATCAGATACCGACGGGACGCGTTGTACAATGGTTTAATGAGCAGAATACAAATGAATTACAAAACAAAAGCGATCAATGCGTTTTTTCCTATGAACAATACAGACGCTTACGAAATAAAAAAAGGTTGAACGCTGTATGATGCCTAATTTTAGAAGACCAAATTTCACAATTGGGTAGTTGACACTTCTAAACTTCTCTAAAAATGCTTGATTAGCCCGGAAAACCTGAACAATTTCCAGTTAACTGTAAACTTAGAACTTTCGTTGCTATAAATAACATATATATTTGAATTCAGGTAGCAAAATAATGACGTCATAATTTGCTATTACCATACATACAATTTATGGAGAAATAGCGTTTTGACAGTTTTTTTAAAGTATTTCAATGTATTGGTGGTGACATTTATCCAATCTTTACATATTTTCTGTTCATGAAACATAATATGAATATTTTCTGGAAGAGATAATCGCTAATTGCGATAAGACCGCCATTGTACCTAACTATGAGTTAATTTTACTTGATATGTGTTACCTAATGGTAGACAATAAAGTATATTCTATGTATCTATCAATGTAATTTAACGATTATCTTTCACTAATAACAAATTACATTAGAGACAAGAAAGGTTTTAATTCAAACTCGTAGAAAACTTTTCTTTGTGTACATTTATAGCTGTTAAAGTACTTTAGGATTGATATATTAATTTTAGAAACAATGTTGTTAGAACATTTTTCTTCTTAAATTCAAGAGTTTTGTTACTGTCGGTGGAGCAAACGCCACTGTTCTCTATTTTCAGCATTCCATTTGACCGCTTGGTAAGTCTCATATCCTACCTTCTCCTTTACTTGCTAAATAAAACTACGCATTGGCTTTTCCCTTCTACCTTTTAGGATCGTTATGGAAGTTGACAACATACAAAATAGTAAAGGAAATTTGAAAAATGATGGACACGATCAGGATTTTAACCCGTGACTTTCGCCGATCCATGGCGCAGCTCTCACCAACTAAGCTACCGTGTCGCTGCTTACAGCCATTGAATTTCAAGTTCCCTTTTAGTATTTACGTTTTAAGGGTGAAGTCAAGTATTATCTGTTGGAATCTATGATACTAACTCAGCGTTATAGCGTTACAGCTATAAATCACTGAAACGATAATACTGGCCCAATTAACATGACTTTTGATATTGTTTTAGCATGCTGCCCATGCTAAGCTTACATTCAAATTGATAAAAGAAATTTGAAAAATTATGGTTATGACTAACGATAATAAACATAGTTAATATTATTCCGTGGCGTGCTTCACATTGCCTTTAACCCTCTTACTTATAAACGATGCTAACATGTGTTTTAAGATAACTACTTGTTAAGTCTATTGGCATCTCTATTTTTTGACATGCAAACGACAGTGACAGGTATAATTTAACCGATTGTTCAACGATCACAATTTTTATAAGTAAGGGGGTAAGTGCCTGAGTAGTCTATGTGTTATTAATAGTTCGGACTACTACTTGACATTATTTAAATAACTACTATTTTATACATACATACGTACCTACTATTGTAAATGTGCCATTGTTTTACACTTGGTAATAGCATTGGTTTATCCATATATGTACAAGCCTTGAAGGTAAATTACACTAACTTATTGGGAAATCCACAAGGAATTTATTCGAGTCATCCTTACTACCTAACCTTGTAAACGCGAAAATAACTCATCTGTTTGTTACCTCATCACGACTAAACCGCTGAACCGATCGTGATCAAAATTCTTATAGATGTAGCTTGAACCTTTTTTTAGTGGAAGTCGCAGTAGTTTAAACGTGGACAAATTTTTGCCCATAAGTTGTTGGTCATGCGGCAGACATAGTAATCAATTTTAAAAATGGTCCGTGGATCCCTGACTGTATGGACATAGATAGATCAGCACAGCCCGGAAGCCGCGTGCGCACCTGGTGTAGTCGGGCGTGCGCGGCGCGGTGGGCGTGGCGCCCTCCCCGCCCGCCTCCCCGAGCTCCCCGCCCTCCCCGCCGTCCTCCGGGTACAGCGGGAACCTGCCGGGACACACACATACAGCCGGCCTTGTTGGGAGGCTTCCTGTTAGCACCCGTAAATATTATCCGGTTCAAGTCGTCAAATATTAGCAACCATAACAGTTCTGAGAGTTATCTGCGACAGACGACATAGAAAAAAATGATAAATGATTTTAAGCTAGTCAAGGGGATTTCATTTCATCATCAAATTAAGTTGCTTGTGTCAAATCAAATTGTTGGTAGTTAACGATATTGTTATAATACAGAAAATGTTGACTAACATTTTGGCAGCAGGGCTGACTGGCCAAGATGCGCCGTACATTCAGCTTAATAATAAATATACCTCCTTGATTAGGTATCCTTTATACCTAATATCTTTATAAATGTCAGTTTAACTAGGCAGATGAAAAATCCTCCTACCTGTAATTGTCTTCTGATAGCCTATCGTCATCGTCGGTCGCTATAAATTGCACGCAGAGCGCGCAGTCTCCCTTTACACTCTGCAGCGCTTGTACCGCCTCTTTGTGACAAGCCTGAAATTATGTCCTCATTCAGCATCAAAGAAATAAAATCGTCATCAATATTTAAATGATTTCATTTTCAAGTCATAAAATATAGTAAGTTCTCTGGTTCTTTGACCTAACTGTCACTTCCTACAGTTTTGTCAAAGTACATACTTCGTACATATTTGAACAGTTTGTTGTTAGAGAAAATGAGTTACAAAGAAAACCATTTGTCTGTCCTTCCTCCCTCATCAACTGAGCGGAACATGTCCTGTTACGCTCAGTCGGTTATGGACAGACCTGCAAGCTTTGACGTGAAGTCTTTAGCTGCCATTATAGGATTAGCGAAGAGAAAAGGACTGTAGGAGCCGCCTAATATAGGCAGCTTCATTACTATCCTCTGTATTGCCATTGTAATTATTCCCATTAATTTTTTATTTTAATAAAATATATATGGTTTTTTTTAAATGATTACATTATTAGAATCGAATCTCGATACCTAATAATACCTTCGGTATAAATAAGGATCGGTCAGGGTTTTCTTAACATACTCAACTTTTTTGTTTTTTTTTGTCCGGGACAAGCCCACCACTCTTGCCCGTCACTGTAACTCCTGTAAGCTAGAATCTACAATGATAGCCATTAAGAACCGTTACTACACGTGGGAAATAAATACTATAGAGATTGTAGGTATTCAGGCTCCTTGCGGCAGTAGGTACCTGCGTGAGGTCGACGTCGTTGATGGCGAGGATGGCGTCCCCCACGTACAGCTCGCCCGTGAGCGCGGCCGGCCCGCCCGCCTCCAGCTCCGAGATCAGGATGGGCACGCCGTGCTCGCGCCCGCCCTGGGGACAGCCGGAGCCTTACGGTACTCAATGGAAACATCACTTGTCCACTAGGTATCAACCAAGAAACATTTTTAAAATTGAATTTACTTTTGACTATCTTTTGATTTTGATACTAGCTTGGCTATTATTGGCAAATGATGTATAGCGTTTTACATTTTAGAAATCTGTTTCTTCAAACGTAAATTAAGTCTTAAAGGTGAGATTTTTTTATCTTGATTCAACGATTACACGTTATACAACAAAAGGATGCAATACTTACAGTGACAGAGATACCGAGCCCGAGATGTGGCGAGCGGCGCACGCGCACGGTCCGGGCGAGCGCGCGCGTGGGGTGCGGGTGCTGCGCATGCGCGGGGTGCTGCGGGTGCACGGCGTGCGGCGGCGGGCGCGCGCAGGCGCGGGGGCCGCCCGCACCGCGACACACGCGCACCAGTGTCTTGTGGCGCTGCACCAAGATCTCTGCCTCCACCTGCACCATACTTACAATTAGGTCCCATAAATGAAGACGCAACTAACACCATGTCAAAAATTAAAGTAGGTACACTCTGTGCACACTGTGCAAAACCGAGAAGGAAGTAAGCGTGTTTAATTTGAATATGAAAGTAAGAAGAACTATTGGGTTTTATTTTCAGTACAATGAAAACAGCGATAACTAAATTCACGCGTGTGTTTTAGCATCAATTTATATTTTATATAAATTTTATATTCTTATAACGTAAAGCGAAGATATTTCATCGCTTTAGAAAGCATATGAAACGATGTTGTTGTACGGAAATAATGATGGCGTACGATTTAACAGAATGTCGAGGTTAGAAGAAAATTATATTTGTATTTCATTGTTATCTACCTATAAATTATGATGTAAAATATACCTGGGCCCATAGTGAATCCCGTATTTCAGCGCGCATGTCTCTGCCGAGTAGCTGCAACTGTTGTATCCTGCCTGCTAGCTCTTTATCCAGGTACTTTGTGGCCAGTCTGAAAATTGCAAAAATATTTTATTTATATATGCATGAACCATATTATGTACCCCAATAAATATAAAATCCAAGCTTTAGCTGCCATAAATGTAAGGCTGAAAATCAAGGTATTGACAAAAAAATAATAAGTACCTAACCTAAACTCTTATAAGTTACTTGAAAGAAAATATATAAAAAAAAACATTTTGCCGTTGTTGTTACTAAAGAGAAAAACATAACTGATTGCAAATAAATTATACTGAAACAATATTGTCTGAACTTTATCTTATCATGTACCTAAGAGCTGTACATTGTACAATAACTGTCGGCAAATCAGAAAATCAGGGACGATAATAAAGAAATTGTTAATTAAACAATAATCGGTATTTGATTTGTATAGTAACACGACGCAACTATTTATTAATACAAAATCAGTTAAGCATTGAATTCTTATTTGAATTTAATAATATACACGGGCCCTTTTAATGGCAATAGTCTAGTCACCTAGCTTCCTTGGTATTACGAGTAGGTTTACTTTATTTGAAATAATATTCGACGATAAGAAAACCTTTATTTAGAGCCCGTTTTGCTCATTTCTATCGCATTGGTGACAGCTGTAGGAAACAGTTGGTATAGAAAATACGTTTTTACTTTTAAAGCTATCCTTATGCCTAGAGAATAGAGGATAAAACCGGTTGAACAAACTGTTATAAATACGTTTGTTTGTTTGTCTAATGCTATTTTTAATGGAGTGGTATATGAGACTTATAATTTTATTGGGCTCGGTAAGGTGTTAAGTATGATTGTATGAATGTAATACATGAGTTGTGCTCACCTAGCTCCAAACAGTTCAGAGTGTAACGCTAGCACAGTTTCTCGGAGCGCCGCATTCTCCCGCGCGAGCTGTGCGGCCTCAGAACGCGCCCGCGCCGCGTCCGTCACGTTCCCAGCCGCGTCGCCACCTTCCTGACATCCGCCTAGACATATGTACAACCAATTAATTAACCTACATAAACGTTTTCGGTAGAGTTAAGTTCAGTGAACTTATTAAAATAAAGAGTTGTATTCAAGTACTGAGAGTTGTATTTACGTTTACGAATCCTAAGTTAAAGCACTGAAAAGTCGGGTTGGTCTTTCTGAAGAGAAGAACGTCAAGGTAAAGAGTAGGTACCTATATATATACTGCTTTTATGCCACCAGCTTTTATGTGGCGTAGAGATAAAACTTCCCAGGTAAAAACTATTATAATACTGTAGCACACAAACAATAAACACCTACCCGCTGACGCTGCTCGTGCTTGCACCAGTTCTGCCCTCATATCCACGAGCTCAGCCTGCAAACAAAGCAAAAAAAGTCCTTGATCCCTCGATTAAACCACCCGAACAAATGGAGACGGTATCGTATATCAACAATAAGTAGTGTCGAATGACACTAAAGTAACTCGGCACAATAGTATTTAATCTCGGCTCCAAATCAATAGCGGCGTAAATCCGAATTAAAAGAACGACGACGCGGTCGCGTATGTCCGCGACACGGGCACATAAATCGTTTGACTTCTGCACCCTCGTAGAGTACTCTGGCCGGGGCGTGCGCGTGCCGCACCCACACCCTACCCTCATCCACATTTTACATGTCATCTCCCCGCCAATTCCATCATGATTTATTTTATTACTTCAGTTGAACATAACGTTTAAGTATTTAGGTCGTGGCGCACTTATGATCTCATTCGTATTTCCAAGAATACTCTACAATTTCTTGATTAACTAATTGTCACAACCTATCTTGACTCTTGTATTGCTACTTGTAAACAAAAGAGAAATGCAACGTGGTAACAATGCACAATGTGCTCTAAGCGATCTGCAGCTCTATACGTGGGATTATAAATGGGACTTGATTAGACCCGCCCTGGTGTTTAACAAGGCCCTTACAAGGAAACACCTATATACTACATCACTAAATGTATGTGAGCCTATTCAATTGTATTCATAAAAAGCAAAAAAAAGATAAAAGGTTGGTTATAAAGAAATGCTAATCTAGATAACCTTCTTAACAAAATATACATACAAACTTCTTATTAATGAAAGGTAAATTTTACTACAGATTGACATCTCCTATTATAGCCATTCGTTCTAGTATAATTAGAAACAATACGTGCGGCCGGAAGTGCGTGAAGTTATGATTGTTATTTAGGTGCAGGACGATAAAACTATGATCTCGAGTTTATGGTACGATGGAACGGAACGTGCGCATAAGTACATCGGCTGCACCTACGGCAAATAGAAAATTATGTTTTTTATCACTGCCTCTCTCTAGGATTTTCTCCTGTAACGTGTCCACCTGGTGTAGGTACATCCATTAATTTGACATTAACTTAATTAATCAGCAGATGCAGATATTTATTATTTATCAACAATCAAACGAATTATGTCTTTCCACATTTAAATCATACAATAGTATTAACTATGTTAATCAGATCGTACTTAATGGAATAAGCTTAAATGCTAGATAATTAACATTTGTTATCATTAAGTTTTACACAATTTATAGCGCAAAAAAGGCTATTGAAACTTAATAACGTTTGTTGCGATTGTTTTAGAAACTTTTCTCATCTACCTAATTACACTAATGACTTTAAAATATTAGTACATTGAAACAATTCTACAAGTTAGTAATTGAAAAGCTTTGACGGTAATGGCTAATTTGAATCACGTCAATTGTAAATCCTGGACCTTGATTTATTATCAAGTCATTATCGAAAGGGTACTATTACAAGAACGGGAATCAAAGCGGACCACCTGTAAAATAATAATAGCACTAATGGTCATTAGTTGAAGATAATCAACAACAAAACGTTATAACAGGATTTACACATTTTATGATAGGTAAGTTAATTATAATCATTGTAATTTGACACACATATCGTCGGATTTAATGAATATTAATTACCTCTCATAAACATCTTATAAATGAGAAACGAGAAAAATTTCTTAATTGTATTACGAGTTCAAAGTGCTTACATCAAATTATATATTTATCTACAGTCTACACGTTAAGCATATTAGATGGTAATTTGGCGCCAATAAAATATACATCAGCAATAAAAAGTTGATGAGACTGCCTTTGTTCACTGAACAAAAGGAATCGATAGTGAATGTATCCTGCATACGCGGATTTAATTACAACTATAAACTAGAGACCCAGCCTTCGCAGAACTATTATTGCAAAACACGTTTGTCACAACGTTTCTTCGCGTATACGAGTATACGTGTCTTCGTACTTTTACGTGTCCTATCGGTAGTTTCTCATCGAGACTTTCAGCACCACACCCTTTCAATTATCCTTGGCATACAAAGATTAAGTTTTTTAGTAAGAATATGCAAATCCCATAAACAGCCTATGTATATGAAATACATGTGAATGAACGGGCTAAGTACATGTACAACAAGCGTGCAGGCTGGCCGTCTCCATATTTAACTTACATTGTTTGGGATGAGCTTGTCTCGTGGTACTGTAGTACACACCAATAAACACGACCTACGCTGATTCCAAGATCATTATCGCCTGAACATCGCGTGGGTGTTTGTTGTTGTTAAAAGTGATCGTGAATATTATAACAACCAAGAGAATTCTAGCGTCTTAAACACATAACAATATTATAATGTTGTATAAAAACCATTCTAATAAATGAACAGTTAAGTTGTATTGCGAGACAATGAATACGATTCATTAGGGCCGCAATAAAACGCGAGTAAGTTAGAACGGATGGCCCTCGGCAATTTAAATACCAACTTCGACGACAACGTGCCCAGTTACTTTCATCTCTTTCCTAATTAAGTTGCAAGTTATTGCGATATGTCTGGGTGTTGGCAATAAAGCTGCTTTAACGGTCAATTAGTATACGAACTGTTTTTTAGATACTTTAACAAGTAAAGCGATTTAAGCTGTATTTGACCACAACCCTCTGCTTTACGCGGTGTAGGCGCCGATCACAGATAACGACTAACAAACGGAAGATTGATTCACCGCTGTTTGATATCATTGCACGCATCTCAGATACATGAAAGATTTGAGCGCACGGCGCACGCGCCGCCCGCCGGCGCTTGCAAGCTACACATAGAACAGACAATTCATGCAAAGCAACAATAATAAATCTACCAATCTGTGTGTCGACAGTCGACACTTTTACAAGTCCACTGAGATGAAATCTGACTCTCATGAATAACAGCACATGCCATCGCATTTTAGTAGTAAGAGTGCACATGAAAGCTTTCGAGCTTCGCCTGACATGTTTAGGGGACCACACCAGTTGATTTACAGCCATAATTGAATTATACTCGCAATGCGATCGCGTCTTGCTTCGGCTGATTTTATATGGGCAGATACTCAATTCAATCATTAAAGAATTAGATCAATTGCTTATTGGAACCAATACTAGTTGTTCAAGCCTGTTGCAAGTTGTGCAGCCTGAACCAATACAGATTTGATAATTGAAAAAGTATATTAACAGAACGTTCAATCCCATAACTGAAATTAAAATCCCTGATGATATATAATTACTACTTATATTATTGTATAGGTAACAACATAAAATAGATTTAATTAATCTACTAAGAAATAAGAACGTAAGTAACATATTATAATACGATTGGTTACAGCTTTACTTACGAATTTAGTTACGAAGATGTCTCCTATTTTCTCTTGTAACAGATGACAGCGGTTATTAGTGTGTTTTAACTTTTTATTATTCACTTTCGTTGCTACTACTTCTCAGTCTGTAGTACATTAAGTATTGTATTGTGTAGGTATATATACAAGTTAGTAACCGCACCAAGCTATCTAGATATACATACCTATTGAGAAAATAGGATGGAAATTTGTATCTTGCTACTATGCTTTTGTAATTGAATTTGTTTTGAGACTTAAAATATTCTATTGAATCTATCCCTTAGATGAGTGAAATGTTTGTGGGTGCTGATTTTAGAAAGACTTTATTAAACTTAATGAGTTACATGTGGTAAATTCGAATATTGATTTAATTAATGGGATAAGTTGTATTTATTTCGGCGACAAACCACTTCTGGGATGAAAATACATGTGGAACATAATTATTAAGCTCGTTTGAACTGTACTGTAGCTCTTTCCTGTACGTGTATACGAGGTCATTGTTTCGTTGGTGTTGAGCGCCCTACATGCATTGTTTATGCCTCTGACAAATACTTGCACCGTGTGCAATTCTTCATTTACATGCGTCCCGGTCGTGCTTGCAGTCGCATCACGCCGGAGACACAACTGTCCTCAAAGTTTTCACTCGTTGCCAGTCAATATGCATATTATTTTGCTACCGTTCGATGGTACTTATACAGGGTCGAATTCTTCGAGAGCAAAAACCGATGATACACTATATGTAGGCTAGGTATATTTTATATAAAATTTTCATTTCAAATGTAAAAGTTCATAGGCTTCGCAGCGTACAAGATCAGCAGATAGCGGTATGCACACCCACGCTGCAATGATACTTGACGCTTGTGCAACTGATCTCCAAACTTACATTAGAATCTACATCCGTATGCTGCAACGGGTGCATTACCATAAAATTTATTTTAAACCGATCGCTTGCTCCGATCGATTAGGAGGCTTTATGAATGATAGAAGATCAACGCAACGTACTCGCGTCGAAACAATGGTGAGAGTATCTACGAGGTGCAAAGGTGATGGATCGCCACCCAGGAAATGGATGTTATCAGGCAGGCAGCATGAGTAGTGGATGAGAGCGCGGCGGGGTGCTCGCATCGACCCATTTGCTCTATCTACAGCAAAGAGTTATTACCGCTTTTCACTCTGTCCTAACGAAAGTGTCCACTATTCAACGACATAATGTATAAAATTTACAATGGAACTAGATACTCAAAGGATGTATACAATTAATAACTGTAATAGAATTCTCAGCCGTGTGGTATCCGGCCTAGAATTGACCACCCCCTTTCCTCCCGTGGGTGTCGTAAAAGGCGACTAAGGGAAAATTCAGAAGATGGGCAGCAGCGTCTTCTGTAACTCTACCACCGATACTGCGATCCCCAAGCCGCTTGCCAAGCATGGGGATTATGGCAAACACCCCCGCTTAAACGGGGAGGCGTATGTTCAACAGTGGACGTCTTTGGCTGATGATGATGATGAATAGAATTCTACTTTTAAAATATAAATCTGCATGTTGGTACAATGGTTGTAATACTGAGACATGATGAGACACAAATCAACGCACGTGTAATTACAATGGAGACAATGAAGTAACAGTTCGTAGCGTTTAACAAATGATCCTCGGTGTAATCCCAGTGACAAGTGTTGGCCTCTGTTATTGGGGCCTGTCCAAAACATTTAATCTTGTTTCACATTATAATTTTTAAAATGAATTTATTGTATACGATTAACCGAGTCTGTCTTTGATTATTATGTTATATTTGAATTAATTCAAGAAAATCGTTCACTTAATTTTTTTTATAATTATTTAGCTACTGGGCCTCGCTTTCCCTTTCAGATACGGGAAAATATTTTTTGAGTCTACCCAAAAAATAATTGACTAACTTTTAATGAACCAAAACCTACGTCTAAGCCGCATAAAATAGGGAAGTTCCATCAATTTCGCATTTTAAAGATTAGTAGCATAGTAGAATAACCCTTGGTGAGTCGCCATCCAAAGCCACATAATATAAGTGCTATTCACCCTGTAGGCTACGAGTACAGTTGCTACAAGGCTGTTGTTTGGAGACGTCGCGCACTCGCCGGCCGCTGAGATTAGATACAATAGAGCTTTAATGTAAGCTCATCTTATATCGCTTAGAAACTGGGAAGAAGTTCGCCAACAATTTCTTAGCGAACTTTGAAGTTTGCATGTCATGCTCTAGAGTGCCAAGTACGCATTACATTTGATTTATTTGACAGAGAAAACAATGTATACATTGCTAGAAAATCTTCTTCTAGATATCTTCATATTTTGTACATTGCAGTGTTGTTAATAATAATGAAAAAATGAAAAAAAAATGAAAAATCGTTTATTGCTAGAAAGTTTTACATTATTGGTTGTGCCCTAGATCCTACACTAGGATTCCCTGTGTTGTAGTACCTAGGCTCTGCGATCCGTTCACAAAAACTTAATTCTAGATCTTAAAACCTAAACTAGAACTTTCAACATAATTTGAGTGTTTGTTTGTGTAGTGTGTGTGTGGTGTGGTGTGTGTGGTGTGTGTACTGTTGTGTGTGTGTCTGTGTGTGTGTGTTTGTGCATGCATGCGTGTCTGCATCACCTACTCCATAATAAGAAGAAATCAATTTGTATAAAACAAATCTGAACAATCTTAAGGTAAACCTAGTACCTACTTCATTATGTTAACATGAGTTCTTGGTAGAATAAACAGTGAGATTAAACTAAATAGAAGAGAGCATTCAGTTTAATATACGCAGGCTTATTCGTGTGATTTAATCATGATCGCACCTGGCTGTCTGCAGCGTAAGCGCAGGACAAGCGTATTCATTTCCCGCGCGCTAGCCGCGTCGTGTTGTCTACGACAATTTTGCGACACACGTTTCTTAGAAGTGAATCAATGCAACACATGCACTGCACTTCCAATGAGCCTATGTTAATCTCAATGTTCTTATAATGTCCGGTGTACAATTACCTTTTGTTATAACATAGTCTCACGGACAGTCTGCTTCTACGTATTTAGAATCTACACTATACTTAAAATAATAATCGACATTATTAATCATATTAATTTAACCATCTCTTACCTCTGTGATTGATTAACAGGTGATATAACTGCATTTCATATAATATATGTGTGTTCATAACCATGTCTAATGTACCCACATGAAATGTATACCTTACAAAAACGAGTTATTGCCTAAGCACTTCTATTTATTTATTCATGCTAATACACATGCATTAATACCCAGAACAACAGTTATTACTTATTTTAATAATCAAGTAATTAAGAAGAGTGTTTACAAAATAATATGATTTACGTGGTAATTACGATGACACATTATCAGCAGTATTTGTTTAAGTATTATATCTTAGCTCTGTAGCGCAATTTGTTAAGTAATATTACACTCAATAGGCGGCGGCGCAAACATAAATTTTCATCTTGTTACTATTTCATAAGCTCGGACACCTAAAAGCAGACACTGTGTGCCCAGTTTTATTAAGTAGTGGCCATAATTTAGGGCTGTTTAATCATCTAAATACTAACTAGATAGTAACAATGAACAGAAACATTCAACACCCTTGTAATACTGTATGTATAACTAGAATAGAAGATAGGCTATCAGCTAATAATGGATTGCTGCGCAAAGTGCGACGACTGAATTTTCCAAGCCATAGACATTACGTTTAATCAAAAAGCGTAGCTCTATTGCTACGTTGTCATATAAGTACATATCTACCTAGTATATAATAAAGAAAATCAATAAAGAATTACCTAATAGCAAACTTGGGGTATCCTGTACAGAATACACCATTTTATTACACATCCTAAAAAAATCGTCGGTAAAAAATATACCCGAATTATTGTATAAATTAAAAAAATATAGAAACGGTTTATATTTGTTACACATAGATAGTAGTAGAGAGGTGGGGTAAACTTGTGTCGATAACCTGGTCAGCCTTTACTCTCATTACAGTGGCCATGAAAACATAAATACAGCTGGGAGCTTGGACTACTACTACATAGCTGTACAATGTCTTGTGGAAATTTTAACTTATACAGGGTGGCCGATACACAAACGTCAAGAAAAAAATTTGGTTCCTCGTGTCTTGGGGTAATATCTAACCTAGTATGAAGAACTACAAACAATATTATCATAGTCAATCCAAATATTGTATCTTCCTAAAACTAACTTCTGATTTAAACATACTACATTAACGTTAAACATAAAAACTTACAACTAAAATAATCTAATATTTTATTAAAGAAAGTAATGTTATTCCTATTCTAGAACATAATATCAATACATTAAATGGTTATGATATTGTCACAGGCGACAAGTATACAGTAGATTGTTAACAAAATTTATTATGTTAATAAACAATGCTCCCAGACTCATAAAAACAACAAACAATAAAAGCGATTTTAAGCTATAAAGTTATGTAGTGGTTTATGACTGTTCCACTGAGCAGTAAAATTGGCATCAAGTCATCGACGAAGGGTGTAACTAAAAGGAATGAATCATCCGTCGCCTTGCTTCGAAGAATGCGCCAGGATCTAGTATGCTAGTCTATTTACGTAAAGTCTATTAGCATTTATAGCAATTCGAGCTGAATTCCTTAATGTATTATTATATTTGAATGGTTTCCCATCACAAGCAATCTGTAGAGCAATCGTCGACCACATCAAGAGCGACTAGAGTAATGTTCAATGAGTCTATTGAAGGCTAGGGAACAGGTTTGCTAGTCTGGACCGGTGTTTGCGGTCACGACGTCCGTCGAAGATGGTGGCACGCTCGAGCGGACCACAAAGTGGACCGCTGGGAATCAACCCGCCACCATCATCGGCGTGCCCGCCCGCACCACTCACAAAACCTCAAAACATGGAATCGTAAAGGCACACATAAGTTGTGCATCGTATCAAGTAACGACCTGAATAGGGGAAACACAATAGCATTCATGAATGACGCGACGCTTTCGAGATAAGCGATGGGAACAAAGCTGCCGAGTGCGCTTACGCCGATAGATGAATCTTCGCCTATTGAATAGTCACGTACGTTACACAAAATTATGGCCGACCCTTCGGATTTGCGAAAACTAGCAATATGTTACACACAGCGACCTCGCACAGCAGTATACACCGCACCTATACGCGAATGCAACGAGTATAATTAAAATTCTGCTTTATAGTGAAGCTCGGTGCGACAACGGATTACAAAATAAGTATTATAACAATAAACAACTTTTCTTCGAGACAAAAATGCAAATCGTATGCGATTCAGTACGCATATACTATAGCTAACACACAAATAAATTACTGCCCCCGTCACGACATTTATTCAAATGAACCTATCTTTAGACTATGAATCGTTTTTCTATGTTATTATTTATTTTATTGCTTTAAGGATTGCTATTCATACAACATACATGCGTGTGTACAATGTTACACATTTATTATACTAACGTGTGAACACAAATTATTTGAAGTTCATTTACTGGCAAACGAAATATTACTTCACGCTAATCAAACAGCCATTTCTCTGAGTGAGGTAATTGTGAAAATAATAGTGATTGCCATTGACCTGTGTGGGACGCAGTGTGCGAAGTCATTACTCATTTACGTCTTCTAAGCTAATTGCGTTATATTTCACTTAGACGCAAATAATAACTCATTAAAAATATTTTAAGATAGAGAGTTTAAAGTGATTGAATACCTCGTATCTATACTTATAATAAAACTGTAGAGAGGTCAATTCTGTACATTGAATATATTTTCAAAATTATTATTGGAGGATGACTGGTGATCGATACTGATGCCAAAAATGCAATTAGTAAATTTTTTGTCGGTCTGTCTGTCTGTCTGTCTGTCTGTCTGTATGTGCACGCATGGGTCAAAAACTACTGAAGGGATTTTAACCAAACTTGGTACGATTGTAGTCCATACGCCTGGGCAGGTTATAGGCTATATAACATAACGCTAAAACACATAGGAGCTGAGCAGTAACGATAAATTTGAAGCAAGTCGGATGAAAATGCGCTTTCAAGCTCTTATCCTCGCATACGTCGATCATACACCAAAAGTATGTATTACAAAAATGATGGTCTCTAAAAGATCTACAAAAAAGTCCTCAATAGTATATATCTATCTTTTATAAATTAGCCACAATAACGTGTTTAATCGTTAGGCATTTCTTCAAAGTGTCTCAACACACGACAACCCGGAGCGTGCATGGAGGGTAGTTTGACAAGATTTCTATAAGCAGCATTGGTTGCACCCGCTATATGTAATATTATAGTAAGCACATGACTTCGAAAAGACATTAGTGTGTGCCGGGATTTGAACTTGCGACATCTGACTTAACAGTCTAACGGTCATACCACTCGGCTATCAGTGCAATTAGGTTCCTTGGAATAAGCGCACTTTAGATTTTAAAAATACAGATACGTAGTTTTTAGATATAAGTTTAAAGTAGGTATTATTAAATAATAATAATAATTAGTTTGTTTAGTTTTTTTTGGACAAACATCTACGGATCACACTTTTTTTGCGGGAATCGAACCCACAACCAATCGCTCGCGCTCAAAAAAAATGCCAAGGATAAAAGACAACCGTGACGACCTGATTGGCGCAGTGGCTACACTGCGCCAATCAGGTCGTCACGGTTGTCTTTTATCCTTGGCATTTTTTTTTTCTACAGCAGTTTCAATGTACAGAAACTCAGAAACGCACAAAACGGATTTATTTATGTTCTCTTCTTCAGTTATATATTATTTTCAATAGACTTTCTGTAACTTCCGTAATTACCGTTAAATTTTTGCGGTTTTTTTTTTAAATACCGGAACGTATTCTTAGTTAAATAAGTGGTTTAAAGATTTTTAACCTACTTAAAAAAGCCTGCCTGGTAGGTATTTTTTTCTGTTAAAAGTTCAATTTACTACTGGTCTTTTATCCGAAATACACGCGGACGAAGTCGCGGGCAACAGCTATACATGTTATAAAATATTACGGCATGGCGTAAAAACTACTAAATCAAATTTGCTCAAACTTAGCTAATATATTAAAAACAATTTAAAAATACTTTTGCTGTTTCCGAATTTCCACGCGGACGGAGTCGCGGGCACATCTAGTAAATAATAAAACTAAAGAAAAAAATACTATTGCTTTTAATTAGCAATTGATGTTACTATATAAAATCTAATCTTAATTAAATTTCCTTACTTTATAGGCGTAGATATGCAACAACATGCCATTAATAAATATATCGTGGTCGTAGCACATGTTAAGTGTAATAACATAACAATTCGAGAATCTGGTTTGTATCTGAGCGTATAGACTTGCCTTTATCCAAATAACTTTGGTATTACGCATAATACTAAAGTAATTTGGATAAAGGGCTACTGTTTAACCCAAAATATCCGAGGTGGAGAAACGAAAACTTCAGCAACCAAAAATCTACGTTGTTAGTGTATCCCACGATATCGAATAGGTACTAGATAATAGTCAATTGCAAATATTGCAATAGATGTAACATTAATCAAGTTTTCAACAATAAGAGCTGATCAAAGATGACACCATTTTATAAAGCTTTTACTTAATTTGTTCGGTTTTGATGTAGGTACGGTACGTACAGTTTATAATAATATACAAAACAAAGAATAATATGTATTGAACTGCTGATGATATACAATTAGGATAAGTATCAAAATATCTTATTAAGTCCCATCCAGGTGCATTGTTTTTTGGGGACTATTTGTTTATTCTGTACTCTGCAGGCATAAAACATTATAGAAACATATTTTTCTGATGTTAGTCTAGCTTAAGGGGTATTGTTCATTCCAGTCTGGGCTGGAATGTTCTAGCTCCCTGCATTCCACGTCTAGCACGCATCTTTAATGTAAAGTGATGCAGAGGAAGCGCGCACACTTGCCGACATATGCGCGCAGCCCGCCCAGTGTTTACGTGTGCTACTTGCTAAGCGCATACAATAATAATTTAGACCTTACTTAACTTTAAGTACATATTCTGCAAATTATGATACATTTCACAGTAACAAATATCAATACATGTTATTTAAAATTTATACCTTATGATGTAGCTTTATATCAAGCTATAAATCATCTATCTAATTAGGTACTTATACTTAAAAGCAGTAAACATTTTAGCTTGTATTTAATATATTATGTAGAACAACCACGTCATTCAAAGAGATAGTCTAGTTGCATACACGCAAACGGTGCATTAGAGCAGTAACAACAGGAAAGCTTTGAGATTCTCTTTTTACAGCCGGATGCCCATCTTAGAGAAGCAAGATTGCCAACTACGCAAACCTTGGTAAATGTGGCGATTTGTGAGAGTAGGACTAGTAATTGCTCGGTGTCGTTAAATTTTGCATTTAAGTTTAACGTCGATAGTTATTACTCGATCGAGAATTATTACCGCGAGTTACTAGAACTCGTCAACGTGCACGTGTGTAGGTAAGTAGGCATTCGAACCTAATTAAATGTTGGTTATAGTTTATTCTCCTGCCTGCGGCGAGCGATTCCCACGAACCTCAGAAAGGCAGACCTGTCGCATTATCATATTAAAGGTAAATCGTGTACAGGCGTGACGGAGTACCTATTTCTGCAAACGTGCGCGGGTGCGACACGTTAAAGTGATGTTTTATGTGATGTCGGACCTTGGCCAGCTTAATTCATCTCCGATGTCAACGATACAATGTACGCAAATAGCCATGTTTATTTTTCAAATGCAAAGCCATAAATTGCAACTAATTGACATATCGTATTCCAGGTAGATTTAATACCTGTAATAAAGTTGAAAGGGTGCGAGACATTACAGACAAAGTGATAAGACCGCTATTGCCATTCGTGTGAGATGATGGTTTCTTTGAACACGTAGAGCTTTACATCAACACCCCATAAGATGTCAGTTGCTTCCTCGTATACACAAAAGGATAACGTTTGTTAGAAAGTAATGTTAAACATTGTAAGTATATCGTGAACTAATAAACCGAAGTGCAGTATCAATCTGGAACTCGTATCATTTTATGAGGGACATAAAACCATGAGCGTTTTAATACTAAAATAGTTATTAAGAGGTAAATAAAATAATATAGAAAATATTTAAACATTAGGAAATGCTTTTGAAGTGTTAACATTCCGATATGTAAGATTTGTTAACCACCGCACTCAGAGACGTTAATGATTACTTAAATTGTCACTAAGTAAGGCTTTAATAAAGAAAACCCTTATTTAGTGATAGTTTAAGTAATCATTAAATTTCTCTGATTTCGGCGGTTAATCCTATACTAAACGCTCTTTTATCTAAGTAATTTATAATTATTCTATAAGTATATCGCACAAGGAAAATTTTAATAAATAAGCTGTAATGTAAAAAATTAATGCAACAAGAAATATAATTAAACCAAAACTAATTTAATCAAATGTAGAGTCATAACTTACCTTGATAAAAGTCATTTATTTAATTTGAATTATAAGTACAATTAAATAATTTTATTACAAGAGCTCAACGTGGCCTCAATCTAAGACATTGCAAAACATTGCCCATTTATGAAACATATAATAGTACTAACTTATTCAATTTATAATAACTTACACGCATTATCTTGTAAAATCACACAACTAACATAGATATACAAAAGATAAATCACCAGTGATTGAAATAAATGGCTAGCTAACTATGGAGCATTTAAGTCGATCTATTTGCAGTCAATAAGTCCTAGTGCCATTTTCGAATAGTTAACTCGTGTAGTCTGTTTACGACTGTACAATATATTATACAAGAACCTTGTTTACATTTAATGTGACCCTATTACAAGTTACCAGCAAAAAGATTTATAAGCTCGTACAAAAAAGGAGCTTGAGTCTGATCAAGCAATAATTTACGCATGTTAAACGGTACCGACCGGGGTAGTAAAGCAAAGCACGAGCTTTCTAGAGCGTGACTTGTAAATCTACAAAACAGAATCAGTGCGGGCTTTGTAGCAATCGTCAATACATTTCGCCAATCAGAAATAAGTGGTGAGGCGATGACCGCAGTTCTATGTACTTAGGTACGAGTGATTCAATTCAATGAAATATTGTCGATGCATTCTTGTTGGTTTGCTATCCAAACATAAAATTAAATACTAATAAAGTATATGACGATTATATATTCATATAATAAAATAGAACATACTTATTTTCAAGGAAAACAGAGTTTAATTGGCTCGTTAAGCCGGGTTGTTATTTCACGCCTATGCGTCAGTGTAGCAATTTAGGATTGCACAAATCTTCTAATTGAACACATGAATGAACATTACTATCAGCATCCAGTACCTATCTAGCTTGAGAAATAAGAACAACACGCTAATAATAAAATGCGTAGAACAACTTTATGAGTCACTTAGTAACGAATGATGACACTTGTACTTCACGATGTTACCTTTGAAAAGGGTGTACACAAGCTGTTAGCATACAGTAAGGATACAAACATATTATTATTAAGTAAATTAAGGAGTGGCCAAAGTGTCTCTCTCTACTGTCTGAAATGATGAGTGATGAATAAAGTAAGATATGCCTACAATCGCCTATAAAGGACAGTTGACCACCCGTGTTGCGTATCCCCTCCCCGGAGCAGATGCCTCAAAACCCACATAACCTGTCACGAGCCGGCTGTGGTCAGCAGTGGATGGACACGCTTTGCGGTAATCGAAAATTATGAATACATAATTACTGTATGAGCACAATCACGCCACTCATGCTCCGGCGCCGCTTGTTATCATTTATTGAGACAACCCGTTTGGATCGCAAATTGATTCAATGAGATAATTCAATGCAGGTAATGGCTTCATATGGAAACACGGGTGTTCTGTTACGACTAGGTATTTTTAATGTATTCGCAATTATATGTCGCCAGTGAGGCGATATTTAAAACCCAATGTAAATGATATAAGAATGGCAAACTGCTTATCAGCCTTTTATAAAAGCAAACAAATGTAGAGATCTCCGGCGCGCGATAAGTGTCATCGTATAAGGTGTTCCAGGTAACAGTGCGATGACGCAAATTAAACGTTCACCGAGTACATTGTAGGTACATTATACACCGATACGAATACACATTTTGTACATATACCTAAGTTGCTATAAGAATGAATAGTACATAGTGGGTCCGAAATGAATATGAAAAGCCACATTTCTTTACAAGTGACCGCTTCCTACCAGGTTGCTTTGTGAGACTATTGGTATTCATGAGTATGCTAATTTCAATAGAAAATATTGTTAGGTTGTGCCGCTAGCTTGTGACTAGATAATCCAAAACAAAGTCAAAGCTTCTTACATTGATTGTAGTTTAAAATATATTTATAATGCTATAGTCTGAAAAAAAGTTTAAACATCGATGAAAATTCTAAAAATTAAAAACACCCATTGTGAATCTTTGGAAATTTTGTGGCTTTAGGTAAATTTCAAAGATTTTATTTGGAGTCTTCTAAATCTGAAGCTAAAAATTTGGAGCTCTTAAATGGTTTTCAAAACTACATTTTAAGTTATATTGACTAACGGAATACTTTTCTTCGGCATTAAGGACTAACATTAATTTCTGCACAGAATAAACAATCATGACATTTGTTCGTAGGAGATGACCACAAAAAGCCTTATTTACATATCTGCAGTTCTACATACATATGTACATACATACATACAAACAGCATGCCGCATTGATCTACAAATATATTTTGTTCCGTGTCTTGGCGTTTATGCATGCGTTATTCCAAGTCTGTAAAATGCAGTCATGATACAGAAACTCATGATTCTAATCGATTAGACTGCTGCGCTAATGGTTGTGTAAAAAATTTGTGCAGAAGTTTGTCCCGAGTTTCTGGGTGTTTGTGTATGTGATACTTCATGTCTGTGAAACGCACCACAATACATGAGAAGGTCCTAGCGTGTGGCGATGTTTAAAAAAATAAAGAAACAAGACATTCCTAGCGCAGGAATACTTTAACAAAACGAACTTTAAACAAATATACCTCACATTTTAAGGTTCTACACAACGTAAAACGCATCGAGGAAGCTTAACGTGTAAAAACAGTTAAATTTATAAAACAACAGATTTTACCTTTTTGTTTTTGCTTCCGTATAATTTGATAACCGTTGCATGCGAAGTAATTGAAATTAATTAAAAATACTGGCAAGAACTTAACCACTATGCGACTCGAAACTAACTATTCACTATGTTACTACTACGACTACCTATATTTCGTAAATATCTTCTAAAAAAGAATTGACGACTTTTCTCTTTTCAAAAATATCATAGGTACAGAAGTTAAGGTCAAGAGTAAGCAGAAATATTTTAATTCCCAAGCGATGATAAAGATTACAGCAATACATATTTCTCACGGATAGTTTACTGTCACTATATTCATATGCCTATATTCAGCAGACATTCTGAGGTAAATGACGTAATGACACAAAATTTGGTAGGTAGGTACATACCGTGTTTGTGCTGCCTATTCAAACGCTGGTCGACACCCGCAAAAAACTCTTTGTATAGATTAACATAACCGTTATTTACTTCGTTGTGCTCGTTGCACTATAGGGTTCACTATAAACCCTATTTTATATTCAACAGTTATTAAGGGTCCAATTATATTGATACATAAGCAGTAAGTAACAGTTGAGAACAGGTTTATATTAGCGTCATCGACAGACGGTTAAAAAACTACTCAAGCAGCTACGCTTTTATGAACTTTATCACACGCAATTATATTTTGCGCAATTAAGATGAAGCCACCTGCCTGCATCCAGATTCTTTACTATCACAGCCTCATGTTTATAGCAAACATTAATCGACTCAACAACCATTGAAGGGAAAGTCAATTTATGTAACTAAACGTAGCAATAGAACCAATATTGATTAAGATGATCGATGAAGATTTGGATTCTTCAAGTCTCCGACGTGACGCAATACAGACAAGTGTTTAAAACACACAAGTACCCGCGGTCGTACTTACAACATGCGACATAATTTTACTGTAAAGCTCTGGTCATAAAGAACGTCTTCTTCTACTAATTAATATCTAATCAAGGGATTCATTTATAAGAATCCAATACACGATTTATGAGCGGTGTAAGACGGACTTTCTCACGCATATTGCTGACCAGATTCAGCGCACCTTATTTTATGGCAGCTAATCATTTCATCTAAATTCTTAGAAAGCTCTTTTCTATGTATGTATAATGTATGTTTGTAGGTTGTTCCATCTTGCTGTACTCCCATTTATAACCAGTGTTGCTACATTGGCTACCAGTTGTTTAATGACCATATCATTATTATAGCAATGCATCTACTTACAACTATGTGAGTAAATTATAGTAGTTGTAGAAACTACTATTTACAATAGAATATTATTTAAAAAATATTTTATTAAGCCAAACGAGAAATTTTATAGATAAATACAAGTAAAGACCCTGAAAACTACAATATAGGAAGGCTTCAGTGTGAGGGCGGGCGGGGAGGTGCGCGTACGCACGAGGCGCGGCTCGGTGTGGCTGCCGGCCGCCAGAGCCGCTGCGGAAGCTGCGGCAAGCGCACCTGTAGCACGATCACCGCGATATAACATACAAACCGCACGCGACACGCGTTCTTAACAAATTACGTCTACTCAACAATTAGCAATTGATTCCCAGTGACATGACTATCAGTGACAGTTCAGTGAGAGTGCAGTCCACAGAGAGGCCGTAGCGGACGCATCTATTATCTGGATCAACCCTAGGTCGGTAGCGCTACATTTTATCTTTCTTATCATACTATCGCATGTTTTGATTGCACACGCAATATCCGCTGTGCGAATATCTAAGCATCGTTCGCTTTAGTTTTTACGGCATCCTTTTCATTATTACTACACATCTGCCTTATGGTATGTTACCTGTTTTAATGACTTTTGCTTTCAAATAAATAATAAAAACAGATAAATTAACTGTAATTGATTTGATTCTTTCTGAGTATTAAGAACCTAAAAATAATGGATAAAATCGAGATGGTGTAAAACCATTGCTATATTACTGCAATGCACGCGTTTAATATTGGAGTTGTTATATTTTTATCGAAAAATAATGGATTTTTATATTTTGTGACGTCGATTTAAATATAATGTGCCAACATTAATGTCAGAAAACCAGTTAAATAAAAAAACTAATAATAATATGAAGACTGGTTTTCTAGTGTTTCTACGCAGATTAGTAATATGATTTTATTCGTTTGATCCATGTTCAATCATTAATTAAACGTATCCGATTCCAAAATAATGCGCTATACTGCAAAAAAATAATGATTACTAACGGAGCTTTGTAGGTACATTTTAACGATCACACACAAAGTTGTTTTAAAAAAAAACCTACCAAAAGACATGCAACCAAGACAACAAGGTTAGCATCAAAAGAAGGTCTGCCGAACCTCGTGGCAGCAGTAACATTACGTGTGTTATCAACAATATCGGCATCGGAGACTGGTTCCGACGACCGCTACGCGCTGCTATGCCGTTTGCGAACATCGCTCTGATTACATTTCGTCCATTTAATATGATTTCAACTCGAAACATCAACCTACATTAGGGGTCATAAAAGTGAACGTAGGAATACTTCACTGAACCTTTGAATTAAATTTAAAGAAGCAACAGTTTTCATTAACGGCTATTTAATGCAAAACGTGTGCGTTTAAAATGTCTTCACGCTTCTATATCGTTAGGATTGATCACGTAAACCGATTAGCTTATTAAGTGACATTAGCATTTAAAGGACCTCTCAGGACCAGAAGCGATTATATAGTGGTTTTATTCCCTTGTGCGGCGAAGTGAACGAACCTCTAGGAGACCAGAAACGGTAGCATAAAATCATGGCATTACGGGCCCGACATTGGTTAACTAGCAAGCGCTGTACTGGAATATCATAATCGCTGGCCAGACATAAACTAACTTTAATTACTAGGAGCCGTTGTCGGTGGCTCCTAAAAGCTACTCGAGGGCCTGCGGATTTCTTGCATAACGACGTGGGAAGTGATCAAGTCAAGGCCAATATAAGAGTAAACACTCGTTAACTGCACTGATGATTTCATACCGGTCAAGGATACGTAAAGGAAAACCGCAGGGGCCTCGAAATTATTATATGCATCTTTTTACATAAATCGCGGAAAGTTACATAATAAACATATATATACACAATATACAATAAACATTAATAAGCAGTTTAGATTAAGATTAAGACATCACTGAAAGCTTGATAAAGTTCTCATAAAGAATTCTGACGCCATAAACGGCATTAATTAAATGAGTCAGATTAGCTGATGCCAGCGATTGCTTGTATTGATTTTAAAATTATTTAGAAGTCCTTTTATCTGTTTAGATGTTCAAACACCAGTTTTAACTGAATGTATAAACCGCTAAGGGCCAGAATTGAAATAATTGGAATGTGGTAAGATATCTGGTTTATCCTTTTAATCTTTATTTTTACATATAGGTATAAAAAGGAAAGAAACTTTGTCCGTCTGTTTCCTCATCACGACTTAACCACTGATTTAAAGGTAATGAAATTTTATGTAGCTTTATCCCTAGGGAAGGGCATGGGCTAATAAGACACAGTAATAGTTTCACGCAAATAAGTTCGCGAGCGGAAACTAGTATGCATAATATAATAGTTGCAACAGGTCAAAAATGGAAAACTTTGAATCTTGTTTCTATCTCCCATCGTATTATAACACTATTACATGTAGTACTCACCTAAACTAGTATAACTAAACATTTGTTTTGAGTAGGTACCTTAACTAATACATATTAAGTCTTTGAATAAAAAAACTATCTTTTATTATACACTTCAGTTCAAATTGTTATAAACAAATAATGAGATTTAACTATTTGTGACGAGTATGTTACGGTTATATTCATGTTAAACATAATAATTTTCTTTTTACTTAATATATACTATAAAACGTGTTACTTATGGCTTTTAGGTCAATATACAAAATAACAGCGCATAAATGTGTGCAGTTAGAATATTAATATGGTAGAGAACATTTAGCGATCATTTGTTAGTCCACCTGCGATCGAGTTGTAGAGACATTCGTATCCAACTGAAATAATAATATCGTTTCAACTAACACACGTCAGCCTTTACTTTTATGTTATAATACTTATTGATCCGTTATTAAATGTCGAATCAGTAAGTACCTGTAGGCAATTAAGCGATCATCAAGGGCTTGCCTTGAGCGCATGTTAGGTAAGCTCTTCCGAGGGAGCGTGCACGTAAGACTCTCATCTGTTCACTATTCCGATTTGCATAATCACAAGACTATTTAAAACTACTCGATCAAATAACCGCATCTACGAAAGCATTCGAATGCATATAATAAGCTGTATTTTGGTTGCAAGTTCATTATTATGAGCTCAAAAGTTTGTAAGCTCGATACTTCACTCTAGTAAATAGTTTAATACTTTAATTTGAGTACCTATATAATATTTTTGATAATGTCTCTACACTTTGTCACCAAAACTGGACACGGGACAACCTATCTTAAGGGGGCAAACGACAGGGATAGAACAAAGTGGAAAAGTAGCAACTAACACAGAGCTAACAGACACTAATAGATTTTTTCAAAGTAGAAAAGGCCATAGTAAGTTAACGTTAATTAATACTGCTATATAATAGAAGCTTAGCATTATAATCAACTTAAACAGAAACATGTCCTTCATATCAATATCGCATAGTATCATAATACATTAATAAAAAGATATTTATTCAATCGCCAACATATTTATATGCCTATTTTGGCGCAACCTGTCAAAAGGTTGAAATTAATGATCAGTTTGTATAAGCGACTTCAGTACGCTCGGTACCCGAATATAATTAAAGGCTATAAATTATTATGTTCATACGCGAAACATACTTATTCACTGGGACACGAGAACTCAATGGACTTTCGCTTGTAAATATGTAAAACATTTAATAAAGATGCTAAATTTATTAGGGTTTTCCTTTCACTGTAGGTATAACACAAGTGCATTAAAAGGTAATATGATCGGTATTCAGGTCGAAACGTCCGTATATAGTTTTAAATTGCCTTTTTAATAATAACTAGGTTTAATTTATCAGTTAAAAATAAAACCCACATCCTGTTCCTACAATAGTGTTACCTTGACCATTATGGATATCAGGAAAAATAAAATAACCTAAATACAAGTTTCAAAATCCTTAATTAAATAAATAATTTAGAAAAACCCGTAGTAAAAGTTACCCATCATTTCATAATTGTGTAACACAGTACCTGTGTATTAGGTCCAGGCTTCTTCTTCTAATTTACACTTCAACTAGCAAGTCATTCTAAGTTTTATTTATCAACTTACGAACGGACGATGAACTTCAAAAATTTGGCTAGACATTTAAAGTAGTTTATTTTTCATGTAATAAAAATGTCATCCTAATTATGCAAAAAAATTATTGCCTAATCATTACGCAAAATATTTATCACTTAAATATTCTAATCTAGACGTAAATAATCTGTTTTAACGATTAGAGGAGATTATATTGGAAATTTAGGTGAGTTTAACAATGATAACAATTATTACGTAGCCTATCCCATCGCATCTTATAAGCTGTTCGTTAATACGCAGGGGCAGCTATTATTGTTAATGAATGCAACAGACCGCGCTCGTACAGGGTACAATTAAATCGGGAGGTATGCATATCAACGTAAGCAAACATGAAGTCGACAGTGCTCCCGGTACCACGAGCACCTTGTATTTGTTCTACACAAATAAACCTCCCGGCACGTCCTCGTCGAGTGTGGGATAGATAATAACACAAAACAAGGACTAACGCCTACTTGTAAGTCACACTGTTTAACATAAAATACTGACATTTGATACAATTAACAATAGCTCTATTAAAATAAAGTTGCAAAACGAACCTGCCATGTAACAAATAGTATTCAATACGATGCAACAGACTTGAATTAGGTACTATACGTTAATGGTAGGATTATGGGTACGGTTTCGCAGCCTATATCTATGTGAAGACGAAACTTTGTTTTCTTAACCTCCATCTACACTTCCCGCGTGTATCAGTTGCGAGACGAGAGAGAAAGTACCAGCATACATTTCGTAACTTTTGCTTTAGAAACAAGTAAGAAAATCGAAAACTAAGTGTTGTTTTCTTAAACAACAGCATAAATATCCATAAAAGATATCAATACCAGCTATCAATAAAAATGCTAACGCAATTTAGGCGCGACGATACATAATATTATATTACGTGAGTGCACGTGGATTACATAAGACTTAATAGTAAAACATATTATTGTGAATGAATATCAAATGATCGTTCAGAAGACAGGCTTGTTACTATAACATAAATGATATGTGTATTATAGCACCCACGATGTTCACTTTAAATTGTGTATCAATTTTATTCTCAAGAATGAGTTGATCATCAATACCGGTCGAGTAGACGGAGGGAGGTCCCGCTGCCCGAAGCTCTGCCACCATTTATTTGCATGTTGAGTGCAAAATGTCGCCGCGAGACTCCGCCTAATGTGTATTCAAAGCGAATCATCACCATGCTAATAGTGTAATTAAGATAGTATCGCGACAAAGCCGGTTTGAAAACGAACCTACAACGCAGACGCTAAGCTCTATGAAACACGTCGATTTGTTATTGAACTCATAAATTTTATTTTGCAAGAATATTTTCCGTTACTAAAATACTAATACATATAGTTTTCATCAGTATACGGTCCTTACCGGGTTTTCTTAAACTTTCTCTACAAAACAAGCTAGTTTCAATTTTATATTTAGCTTAGGAAAATTTGAAAAGTATCAGGGAATTTTTACATTAAGGTCAATATGCATTTAAGAACCCTTCAATATAATGCATACTAACACCTATCATTAATCATAAAGCTACTTCAATGGAAGCACTTACATTTAGGACACATTATCAGTTTTGTTTTTTATTTTTTTAAGTTTATGGGGCATTGTTAAAAGTTTTCTACACCACAAAGCATTACCGTAAAGACATTGAACCTGTCTGTGTGTTGACCCTGTTGACACCGCTGACACATACTCGCCACAACAAAGCTAGGATCCAACCTTTCTAAACAGAGCGCGGGTGCCTTCAGCAATAAGTTATTGATGCGCGATGATATCAGAGTCAGTTCAGAAACACTTAATAAGACGATAAATTCTACTTGTATCCATGCCATTGTTAATATACTCGTATGTATGAATTAAATATTGAACCATAGCTTGATGTGACAATAAAATAAATTATTTATATGTTATCAATAATGAAGACCTGTTTGACCAGATTGAACAAGATATCACATCAATAGTTCTAGTGTCACGTTCTTATTAGGCAATGTGTATTGTCTTGGACAGATACGTTTGATTAGAATCTGTGCTAGGAGCGGCACGCGCGCGCCGCCACTCACCGAGCGCTGCTGCTAGAGCTGCGCCGTCTTGCACCCAGGCACAGCGGCTTAAATATGCGACCCAATGTTGCACAATGCATTTATAAGCCGCTCTCCTGAGACATTTAGTAGCATTAAACTATTTGTTAAGAAGATAAAATGTGTCTGCGCTTGCATTTGTTCCAATCATTTTATTTTTATAACCAAATCAAGCGCAGATACGTTTAATCTTCATATTTATTCTGAGAGTACATAAGAAAGCCAGTCTTTGGTGTAGAATTGTGGGAAATTAATAGCATATTATTATTTTAGCCACACACATCATACTAAGTATCATACATATCAAAAATAGTAAGGTAAGGCTAGCTGCACCAAATCACAATCATGACACTGACAAAAATTGTATGCTATCATTTTATAAAAATATTTACTCTTCCGATTACCTTTTCGACGGATACAGGCTTAACTATAAATGTATTATGTACCTATATCATTATCTTTTACATAAATAAAACCCTTCGCGAGTAACATTAATTTGCCTGATTATTTTTATTATGATATTCCAGTAACCAATTTCGACATCAAAAGATACCGTTTACAACCACATAAAAACACAAATAAATAAACGGTAGCAGTCACGCAACAACAACGCTTTTCAATTTACCATCGGGTAAAATTTAAATAATTATGAAATTATCTACCATCGGCGCCGCCACTTCTAAAGTTCTTCGTATCGGTTAGAAATAAAACAGATAAGAGTGGAATATTAAAGATTAATTACAACGAAAATTTGGAATAGACTACTCTGTAAGCTTTGTCTCTACCACCAATTAATTGGCAGCCGGTTTGCGCGATTGGTGCCGCGCCGTCTACGCGTCTGCCGCGTCGGTAACCCACTTACGAACAACAGAAGCAGATGACACTATACATTATAAACTCTAAGGACTTGGCTTAATGCGCTCAGCAAACAAACACCTACATCCTCAGCTTTCCAACTTTCTTTGTGTTGGTCTACCTACTCTTGTGTCCATTAGACTGCATGCGAAATTAAAAATAAATTAACCATGTTCTTAGTCATGAAGATGATTGAAGTGTGATACAAGTATCGACAAATATTCTAACGTAACGAGGACAGTGAAATGACCTAACGCAGGCTGATAACGCGGTCTAGGAGCACTCGTGGCTATCTCTAGGTACATTAACGCAGCTCACAATTGTTATTAGAAGAGCACAAACACTGTGGACGACTGTGGACAGCCGCGAGAGGGCTACATGTGTTGGTAAATAATAATACAGTTTTTGACATAATTAAATAAATTACTAAACAATATAAACTTAAGAGCAAACGTCCAAAATCGTCACGACATTAGGCTTCTTTCTTTTGTCTAAAAAGTACTTTACTTTGTAACACAATAACTAAACTAGTGTAGTAAATTAATTCAAACTACATAATTGGAACAAGCGTAATTTAAAACGTCTAAAGTAGTAATTATCTTGTTAATAAATTGAATGACGAAGGAAATTTTGAGCCAAGACGGCTTACATTGAGGCGTTTTAAATTCTTTATTTTTCTGATGAATTGAGAACGGAGGTTATTTATTTTAAATGGTGACTCATATGAAATTGCAACATAAAGGCAAATTTATAATGAGCTACCCGACGACA
Organism: Abrostola tripartita; assembly: GCA_905340225.1. Classification (NCBI taxonomy): domain Eukaryota; kingdom Metazoa; phylum Arthropoda; class Insecta; order Lepidoptera; family Noctuidae; genus Abrostola; species Abrostola tripartita. The sequence continues at coordinate 4,350,983 of HG996492.1, read as the reverse complement.
TTCCACGAAGGCCAGGTTGTCGCAGACAGGTAAACTTTGCTTAACTTGACTCCGCGCCTAACAATATGATCACGATGCGGTAGCAAGCACCAGAATAAGCACAGTTACTTTCATAATATTATAGTATTGATAAAGTCATTTAACTGCATATTTATTACATTTGAATGCTAACGAGTCCAAGTGATTTATGTAGATTATAATATCTACGTTCTACACCAACTGGCACGAAAAAATATGATTTATTGACACTTCATAGCTACTTAATCGGTACGCCCATTTCCTATTTAAACTTGAGACATCTTATAGTAATAACTTTAATTTTGTTTCTTTGCTTACAGTTAGTAAGAAATTTGTTTATTATGTTAACAACAAATACAAATGATTTCGCGCGACCACTCGACATTTATCATGATTCCGTTTACCGACATTTATGTGGTTAAAATGATGGTGGCGAGAGTATTTGCGTGAACATTAACGCATATGATGTAATCATGTTATTAATAGAGCATTTAGTCTACTACAACTAATAACCCAGTTTTCAAATCAAACGTTGCTCTATTTTTTGCAGGGTACCTAACCAATAAACTTTTACACAAGCTACGAATAACTTACACTTCAAGAAATCAAGTTTAAGATACTTTCATAAAATATGTAAATATAAGTAGATATAACACAATAAAGTACAATTTAAAAACGGCCATCTATGTAGGTATAATACTGATATTGAAGATACATTCACGTTACCGTCACAAATTGAAGGGCCTAATAACAACGTACCACAAAAGAGCAACAATCAAAATAAAATTGACAGTCAGCCAGCAGTCTCGGGTGGTCCTCGCTTTCAATATATGATGTACAACAGCGCACGTATCTTGACTTTCGAGATAAAAAGTAATAGGACATCCCTTTTCCCTACATTTTAATTTAACAACGGAAGCAGCGTGACTCGACAAGAAAAGAATCAGATTAATTTCACCGTTGTCCCGTCTGACGCGTCAGATGCGTTTAAATAAATTGTTTCAAAACATTGGAGCGATTAAAGCGTGGAGACAAAAGGGGTAGACTGTGATGCACGTTACGGAATGGATGTGATTTCACCAGGAAGTCGCGAAGCTACAAAAGGAATAGAGGAGGATAGAAAGGCAAATGACTTAGTACGTCCAGTGACGTACTTAGTCATTTGCACACTTGTTAGACGGTGGTTAGAAATTACATTGACAGTTCAATGTAATTTCTAACCACCGTCTAACAAATATTTACATAATTAAGTCAAATACAATTATGACTAGAAATAGCTAAGATTATTTTTGGCAACAGCATTAATTCATTAAAATCAAATGTGTACCAATAAAAGCATGTAGCACCTGGAAGTGCGTGCTGTAGCCGCGTTGGCTCGCCTCCAGTTCTACTGAACTTTGACAACTAGCCGCGGCGGTAAATTGCTGTAACACATCCGTCTGCCGTGCCGCACTCGCGTAGGTACGCAATGCAAATTGAACGAACCGAAGTGAAAATTCATTTCAGGAAATATTATCGTAAAGCAGAAATATTTTCGTCAACAGAATATCAGTAATGCGCCTACATCATAATTAGGTGAACTTTTGGTTGCGTTTCTGCATTCCCGGGTCGCATGTTTTCAAGTACAGCGAGGTCGACGCACTCCAAGTACGTGCATTTCTTTTCCCTTTCTGAATTTTGGTTGCCTCCAGGTATGTAACAGAAACAAAAATATGATGACTTGGCCTCGTCAATTATTTATTGATCTTATACAACAATATTTCTTTCCGAGTTGTCGTGACATGTTCAACAAGCATTGTGTTCACTTCGGGTGCGTATGCTTTCTTTATCGATTTTTAATCATGCGGGACGCCCTTTCATGAAGCTTCATTAAGAGAAATTGGTGTGTCGTCATTCACTCTATCACGATTTAGCTGTCATTGATCACTTTGAAATGGAAAACAAATTCGTCCGTACTCCGTACATCAAGAAGGCCTTCAATGTGTTTGCTTCAACATGTGATCTGATGTCAATTAATAATATTACAGATTAACTCTTCTTATTTATTATGAGACTATGACAATTACCAAATCTGTCGCGAGACGGTTTAACGCCAGCAGATGACAACACGACCAATGCTGTTGGACAAATCATAATTAATGAGTATTTAAAATCTCGTAAATAATTCAAACAAGACTTGTTCAAACGAGCAGAACATCCTTTTGAAGCAGCATATTAAAAAGATATAATCACTGAGAGCTCAGTTAGACTGACGTTAAAATAGCGGACGTATTAAAATTACGTAACCATTTGGAGAATATGGGAGGGCTGATGAAAGGTTGACCTTAGTCGTGTGGGCGTAGCTAGACAATGATAATCCGACGGACCGGGGTCCACGAACCATACCGGAATGCAAATAAATAGATGCACGTGAACAGGACGAGCCGGTACACCTGTCGTTGATCAGACAAATAAACAATGCACGTCATGCCGCGACCTACGGCAGCACGGATCTAACATTATACTACAGCATTCAGCACTTGCCCATGTTTAATACAACACCATGCAGCGTCAAGATTTTAAAAAGTACTTTTATTGCCATTGTCTGTGTATGTAAAGTTGTGTAAGTAGTAACAGTTAAGTAAACCAAGCATTCAGGAAATCCTTCTATGCCTTAAACCCTTAAGTCAGAACAATGGCAATGGCGCTAATTCTACTGTCAACAAACTAAATTAGTCTCTTATGGAAGATATTAGAGGATGTTTAGTCTCCATCAAAGAATTCAAAATTGTGAAATGCAAGAGATTTTTCAGCTAATTAATTAATTACAAACGTTAAACATTATTATTTTGTCGTTCGACGATATTTGCAAGAATAAGATGTTTATAAACTTTAATTAAAATTAGTTTTAATTTATGTTATTAATTGAATGAACTTCGTAGTTAAACTTTATCACCGATTAACATAGCGGAAAATTGATCCATGAGGTTGGTGAACAGGAAGCAGCGCTCTATAAAAGAGGCCATAACCTGGCAATGCACTTCAATAGGAGTTTATTTTATTATAAAATGTAATATGTATAAAGGTACATTTATGTACACATAAATAGACAATCTGTTGGGCATCCCGAATGCATGATATCAGTGACGGCAGAAAATTTCTATTGACTTTAGACGAGACTAATTCTTATCAATTTTACCAATATTTTCTTGCGTTTTTCAAAAAAAATATTATATGACCACCGCATGTAATAAAATATCGAAGTAACAAATTTTAATGCATTTTATATTTTATTGGAATTACAAATTACCAGATAATATGAAGGTAATTACGTCTCAGCTTATAGCGTAGTGTAATTAAAGGATAATAAACAGCCATCAGTACTGAGATAAAGGTTTCAAAGCAATCACAGTACCGGCTTTAATCGATTTGAGTGCAGTTATAAGGCAAATAAACGTACCTTAAGAAATTACTTTAGCGAAGTTGTATGCTTATAAAGAACCGCTTTGCTGATATCAATGACCCCGCCACGCGCGTGCTGTAGTATTTGTTTAGCATTACAGAACATTTTCATAGCGGGCTTTCACGAAAAGCCGAATATAAACGACACAGGTATCATAATGAGACACGTTAAGCAGTTGTTACGTTGTAAATGAGAAATGTTTAATTTTGGGCCCAGGCTTAGAAATAATGAGCAGAGGGAATTAGCTGAGTTGCTAAGATATGGATAACGAATTGAATAGAGTAACTAAGAGTACAACCCCCTTACCATGAACTCTTAAAGCAGGACAGTTTACGATGAGAAAGCGAGACGCGCGCCGCCACGAACAGTCTAATGTGGCGTCTCGCTTCCTCATCGTAAACTGTCCTGTTTTAAGAGTTCATGGTAAGGGGGCAGATATTTATCTGTTAGAAGAGAAACAATTGTAGGCGAGAATTACCTATATGAAAACGTTGAAGCAGGTACTCTCAAATCGTAAACACAACTAATCTCAATCTATTTAATACTTTTAAATAATATAAGGTTGCGTATACATTAAGCTATATTGGACCTAAACTTTTATGATAGAGTGAATTACAGTCATAAAAGCGTTTTTACGAGTTGCGTCAAAACATATTTTTTACTTTTTAAATCTAAATGATCGAATGAACACCTATATTTATCATAACTGGCAACCAGGTCCTCACGTTCCCTAAATATTTACCGAGTCAACCAATATAATTGTGTTTTACAGACGGGGCGATGTTAGGAGCGGCATTGGTGGCGCTGGCGTGCCTCTGCGTGGCGCGCGCTTCGCCCGAGAACAGCTTGCGAGTGTATGGGCTAAGCAAACAGAACCCCAAGGTAAATACAACCCTGCAAATACTACTATACTGTCAACGAGGAACACCACAGAGCTTCACTTCAAACTATACCTGCATTCACGATAAGTTTTAAATTTAATATAGAAAATCATAGAATATAAGAAGCTATATGTATATATACCTATAAAAATATTGCTAATAGTAATACTAAATAGTGCACACTAGTTATTCAAGCATTCTAAGCATTCATGAATTGTATTTCTTCAATTAAGTATGGCGCCAGACTAAATTGGAATAACCATGTACCCGCCTAATAAAGCACTTGAAATGATATAGGGTGCAGGTGAAGATAAAGCTTGCAAATATAAAGAAATTATTGAAAGCACTACTTTATACGCACGGCGGGCATAAGCTATTATCAAGAGCACTGAGTTTTTTTTATGGCCTAATTTTTTATTTTATAGAATAAGTATGAAAGGGATCTTCTGCACTATTCTCTTTTCGTTCTACATTATACCGCGTACTGATTTCATTGGGCCTTAACTCTTAAGTTATTAGAACAAGAACAGAATATCAGGCACCTATTTTAATTATAATTATACTGACAAATTAAATTTCTGTAGTAACCCGGACTTCGAGTGGGAGTCTCAAATAAATTACTACTGTCAATAAATAGTAGTTTTCTCACCATTGATTTGAATGCATTTTAAACTTGTTAGACCTTAAGCAATATTTAGTTTGATAAAGGTATGTGCGTTTACTAGCTGTCACCCAAACATTGAGTTCAAAAGAATGTAAATGTACATGTACTATAGACGAAAGGTACATTATTAAGCAGTAGGTTACAACAAACAAAACAATATAAATCCGAACATTCAAAATAAAAGTAAGGAGATACCCTCGCAGGCCAGCAGAACAATGATGCGACAGCATGTTGTGCTAGTTTAAAATAGAATCTGATTGATGGCTGTCAAAGAGAAAGAGTTCAAATTAACATTGTTTTAAACTATTGGGAAGGACAAAAAACAGAATCCCTAAGGATCCTGTTATGGCAGATACATGTTATCAGTAACGTAATAATTATAGATCCCCATAAATAACTATACGCCCAATGAGGACTACCGGAAATATCACAATGATCTCGTACATTAATTTCGATAGGTTTATAAATAGTTATGTATTCGAGCAAAGCTGGGTACTTTTGTACATGTGTATAAAGGAAAGTTTTGGAAGCTTAGAGGAGAGTTTGTCAAGCAAGCAAGAGACACTATTAAGGATAAAGAAAAAAAAAAGTTTATGGACTTATTTATTACAGGACATTACGAGTATATTGGCAAATATAGAAGAAAGACTTCGGGTTTTAGATACCGTCAGTGCTGTCCAAGCAAAACAAGCACGACGCCTTGACATTATTCAAGATAAACTTGGTTGGTATTTTTATCATTGTTTTGAAAGTAGTTTTATTACGAGCGCTTCTGACAATGATACGGGTGGCCATAAAGGTATTAATTACTGTTCTGTTTATAAATCCACTAGATACCTACAGTATAAAATCAATAATGATGAGTAAATAAACGATTAGCTTCTTCATCTCCGGCCCCCGCATAAAATATGGAGTAGAATTGCAACATGAGGCTTAAGTGAATAACTAATATACCTCATTTAAGAAAAAAATATTTACAGTAGGTAAGAATTAGGACGACTTCATATCAAAATAAGTATTTTGTTCCGGGAAACTAATGAGTCACGTATGGCAGTCTTATTGTGTCATATCCTATTTTACGATACATGCCATGGGTCACAACTTTCGCAATATCAGCTGGTGTGCCCACGAACGTCGCTCGCAATTGAGCGAACAAGAGCAACATACAATTAACTGTTAAAGGAACCGCTTAGGGCTGCAGTGGTATGAATAAATTAGCAAATGGCCGTTATACGCACGCTGAATAGGATACCGGTAATACTCATGTATTTGCTTTCAGATCGCGTTGAAAACACATTGACTCTAAAATTAGAAAGAGCTCAATTAACAGCAGAAAGACTTGAGCATAGGTTACATATGCTACAAACTAATGTACAGGTGGGCTTTTAATTATACATTCTTTAGAAATAGTTACATTATCCACTTGTGTCATGTGAACAACAGCACCTATTGATGGATTGTATTTCTTTCAGGTAACCATCAAAGATAGCAGCGAGAAGCTAGAACGTAGTCAAATGAAAATAGCAGATCTAGCTCAAAATCTAACAACTCATATTATAGCCCATAAGCATTTATTGGAAAAGGTAATTGTAAATAATTAACGTTTAATCACGTAGTTAATTAATGCAAGAATAAACCAATAACTATTAGAATAATACGATCAGGGAATCCTTACGGCCAATTAGAAATGTCGCTAGATTAAATATTTTGCCTTCCTATTTGTTAAGTTCCGTAAGTATAATAATAAATTTTGCATGATATTAAAGTTGGCATATAATGTTACAGGTTAACGGTGCCTATGCAGATACTTGGCGCCGAAGCTTGGTATTAGAATCTTTGTTGAGAGACGGCCTGTCTCTGGTAAACGTCACGAGACGAGAGCTTGCAGACGGGCTCAGAGCTCTAGCCAGGCGCCAGAGAGATGCGAGAATGAACTCCGCAGACATAGAAGCAATATTCACAAAGAGACTGAGCGACAACTCCCATAAGATTGACCTCAAGGTATTTTATTCCAAAAGCTTTAATGGGACTAGACTGGATATATCTGCCGAATGTCTAGCCACTGATGGTCTAAAATTTGCACCGACTGGGGCCTGCGAAACATACAACGGCATCGCGGCAGACCCAGAAGAAAGTGGCAGCAGCTGTTTATTTTCAGGAATGACAGATCAGCTATTGCACCTGCCCTGCAGTGGGCCAACATAGGCTGATAATAATAGGTTTTTAATTATTATGAATTCACTGAAGGTAGAAGGAACCAAACTAACAGAAGTGAGTGATTTATTCTGTATACAACAGCAAAATGGTCTTTTTTCAGATGCAAGAACTTTTAGAGGCACAAAAAAATTTTGTGGATTCATGCCAGCAAGTCCAGCAAGACGATCCCAAGCATGTGACGGATGTATTAGACAAACTAATCGACTCGCTAATTACACTGTACGTACACCATGAATTATTCTTAACCAATAGTTATGTATGGTAACCATGGTATATACAGTCTACACCATGCATTCAGTGAATACTGAATAAACAACACTACGTTTAGTTATAATTTCTATTTTTTTTCCCGTATTTGATACAGTCCGATTAAACATTTTGCTGTAGTAGGTATAACATGGCAACACTGTAATAAGTATGAAGCGCAAACGAAGCCTGTATCTCAATTCAATTTTTTGTAAATATTTTCAGAACATCTTCAACATTCCACGAGCTTAAAAAGATTCAAGACGACATAAGTAAATATGACAACAGAGTTATTAAAATCCTCAATGCAACGAGAGTACCACAGGTAATATGAATTGCTTTCTTATTTTATCTGATAACTTATAAACGATATAACGAAGCCTTGCATGAAGATAAGCAAATACGAAGAATTGACAAATATAATTTTAAGAACTATTCAATTAATTAGATATGTATAAACTATGTATCCTATGTATATAGGATTTACCAATTCATGTGGTAATAACCGGTTTATTTTGTGAAATTGTGAATATCTACATTTAACACTATACATCATTTTAGGCTGATGTCACGTGTCGACGCTTAGAAGGCGCTTTCCGCAACACATCCCACACAATCTTAAAAGAGAATGAATTACGACAACTGACAGAAAAGTTTGTTTCCTTGACCGACCGAGCCGACGCCGCTCTGCAGCGCTTAGAAGCGCAGTTAAAAGACGACCCCGAGGAACCGGTTCCAGCGTCTGATGTCACTGCTGCTGCTGACCGACTACTGCAGAAACTGGAAGGGATCAAGTAAGTGTTTGAGATGGCAAATAAATAAGCACCACGAAATATATTGTGTTTCGACTAAGGTGCCATTATTGACAACTCCGTCACAAAAATGTTGTAACAAATAATTATAATGATATGTACAAGACAATTTGAAACAAAAAAATAAACGAACATTGCGCAGCATAACTGCATTTTAAATGTTACAGTAGCGAAGAATCTGATGAAGAAACCGACTGGGAGGACGATGAGGCGGGATATTTCGACGACGACGGGGGAGGCGACATTATGGGTGAAGACAAGGATATCTTGAGCAGAAGCTCGGCCCGCAAGACGAAGACCACGACCGTGCGCTCGGCACACCGGCGACATCTGCACAAACACCCCTACGACCGCGGTCCAAGCAACAACAACCCTTCATAATCATAATTTAGGGTTTTAATATAAATTTCATTACTTACAATTAGACTTTTACTTATAACTCCAATACCGAATATAAATAGGGTTCCTAAATCCTAGACCTTACCATTTCCCCTTTTTTGCCGATTGATTTGTTATATTAAAAATTTAAAAAATCCCCAACGCAAACGACTTTTTAAATGATTGCTTTACCTTTTTGCGTTGGGGGTTTTTTAAGTTTTTATTTTAAATTTTTTAAACTTAAATTAAAGTCTTGTTTTTGTAATATACACATCATGCCCTTTCATTTGATACCCCACTTGGGTATATTTGAAAATATCCAGTTGTTAATTATCACTATTACCCCTATACCTTGTAAATGGCTAAACCGATTTTGATGTAACTATTTTTTTTGTATTATTCACATCATGCCCTTTCATTTGATACCACACTTTAGTATATATGAGAATATTCGATTGGACATCTCCACTTTCACCCCCATACCTTGTAAATGGCTGAACCGATTTTGATATAATTTAATTTTTATTAATGTACACATCATGCCCTTTTATTTGATACCCCATTTTGGTATATATGAAACTATTCGATTGGTCATCCCCACTTTCATCCCCTATATCTTTTAAATGGCTGAGCCGATTTTGATATAACTTAATTTTATGTAATGTACATATTATGCCCTTTCATTTGATACCCCACTCGGGTATATATAAAAATTTTGGATTAATCATCCCCACTTTCACCCCCCATATCTTGTAAATAGCCGAACCGATTTTGATAAAACATATCTAAGAACAGTCGCTGGAAAATTTCCTTTCTATTAAAAAACCGCATCCAAATCGGTTCACCCGTTTCAGGGCTAGGGTGCCACAGACAGACACACATAGCGGTCAAACTTATAACACCCCTCTTTTTCCGTCGGGGGTTAAAATAAGACACTCAACAGTGTTGTTTATATTTCGTTTATGTCTCATTAATTATACAAATCCTCCAATTAGTTTACAATAACAAAAGTAACTGTAACAAACAATATTTTGTTGAATTGAGTGTGAGTCACACAGTATCACCACCATTATTAGTTCATTATTATGTAAGTAGATTAAAAATGCTTTGTGCTATGTTCTGACTGTATGTAGTGTATGTTGGATGAGGGGCTGCCATTAACCTATTACCAAAACCATCACCAAAAGGACAGTCTGACCCATATGATCTAGTAGTCAGTCTTTTGGCTACAAGTGGAAAGATCATATTAAGGCCACAATAATTTTATCTCAATAGAGTTTAAAATACCCCTTTAAAAATTTAATGAAATTCATAAGGATTACCAAACATTTAAAATGTTGTCTGTAATTTATTAAAAGAATGCCAAATCAATTGATTTCGATCCGAATTATCGAAACAGCCACCCTAAGCAGCTGTAAAGTCTTTTCCACTTATCAATATTGTTTTAAGTACTGCTTTTGAAGTCAATGTCTGTTGATTGATATTTCTCCTACATATCAATAATTAACTTTGCATCTATTCTATACATATGTATAAATTGGTTAATAAATAAATACGCAATTATTGGAAAACAAAAGAATAACCTGATACCAAAAAGATTCTTATTGGGTTAAGAAAGAATAATTAATTATAATCCATCGAGCCCATCCAATTTCAAACTATCTTAAGATTGTCTTAGGAATACAAGTTAACATTTCTTTATCATTAAACATACCTCTATTTTAGCACTGTTCTGAAATATAGTGAGAGCCTTGTGCGTAAGTTGTGCAAAACATGAGCTGAGTGTGGCAATTTTCTGTCGAGCACCATACACCACCTCCGGCTCTTCAGTCTCCAACTCTGCTGTAATTTACAACCAAAGTATTGTATTATTACACATTCATAACGAAATGTCATTATATTATTATAAAAAAAAAAAACTTATTGAAAACACATTATGAATTGTGAAATTAAAAAGTAGGCAGTGAAACTGGTAAGAAATTAGTATTTCAAAGTTATTCTACAATCTTGTAAGACAATTAATGTATAATTGACCCTGTTAAGTACGTTATAGAAGATAGTTATGAAGCCGCATTATAAAAGGTTTTTATTAGTAATGTTTCATAGTTAAATTCAACTACACCTGCTTTGTAACATTATCTGATTTATTGCAGATTTTATATAATTAATGACTATTTGACAGAATGGTTAGTGTAGTTTTGTTAATATAATACCTAGAATACAATAAGCTCTTTTCTACCAAATTATGATCTCAAACAAAGTCATTGTGACCACGACTCAAATACATTAGGCTAGTCACGCCGAGGATGAATTATTTCGTATCTTTTCTGTTAAGTGGCTTTATTTAGACGGTGCTCAATGCGAATCATATACTATAAGACTAAAAATAATCATAAACATACTGAAAACAAGAGAAAACTAGATACACCAATGCCAGTTTAGATCCAACACTATTATCTACTACTAAAAAAGTAACTACTGTTACAAATTATCAAAAAAAACTTATATAAATATGACTTACTTAGAGACGTGTCTAATTCGACACATGCTTTGTCGAATTCTTTTTCTAATATATCTAACCATCGAAAGCCTACTCCGGTAGTCGCCATTTTCACAATAATTTGTTGACAATTTACTGTCAATTTGACACATCCCCAAGCCAATCGTTTAGAAATCTCAGAATATAAATAGAAGTCGATTCTTTTCATCATCATCATCATCAGCCGGAAGACGTCCACTGCTGGACAAAGGCCTCCCCCTTAGAACGCCATAATGAACGACAACTTGCCGTTTGCATCCACCGGTTGCCCGCAACTCTGACGATATCGTCGGTCCACCTGGTGGGAGGCCTGCCAACGCTGCGTCTTCCGGTTCGTGGTCGCCACTCGAGAACCTTTCTTCCCCAGCGGTTATCAGTTCTTCGAGCGATATGGCCTGCCCATTGCCACTTCAACTTGCATATGCTTTGAGCTATGTCGGTGACCCTAGTTCTTTGGCGAATTTCCGTATTCCGGATCCTGTCGCGCAAAGAAACTCCGAGCATAGCTCTCTCCATAGCTCGTTGAGTGACTCTGAGCCTCTCTAAAAGGCCAACCGTTAGCGACCACGTCTCAGAGCCATACGTCATCACTGGCAACACACACTGGTTGAAAACCTTCATCTTCAGACACTGCGGAATTTTGGACGAGAAGATGTCGCGTAGTTTCCCGAACGCTGCCCATCCGAGTTGGATTCTTCGGGCGACCTCTTTGTCGAAGTTGGACCTGCCTAACTGAACAGTTTGTCCAAGGTAGACATAATGGTCAACAACCTCGAGAGTATCGTTCCCAACGATAACCGGTACGGGTGCGACATGGACATTTGACATGATCTTCGTCTTGTCCATGTTCATTTTAAGACCCACCTGTTGGGAAACGAGTCTGAGGTCGCTGAGCATAGTATTGAGCTCCTCCAGCGATTCCGCCATGATAACTATATCATCGGCAAAACGAAGGTGAGTGATGTATTCGCCATTGATGTTGATGCCGGACCCGTTCCAGTCCAAGAGCTTGAAAACGTCCTCCAACGCATTTGTGAACAGTTTCGGAGAAATCACGTCTCCCTGTCTCACACTACGCTGCAGTTGGATTGGTTTCGTGCTCTCGTCCTGTAACCGGATCGACATGGTGGCGTTAACAAACACTTCAACACCTCGATATACCTATAGTCAATATGACATCGCTGAAGGGACTGCAACACAGCCCAGGTTTCGATTGAATCGAAGGCTTTTTCATAGTCCACAAACGCTAGACACAGTGGCCGATTATACTCCTCGGTCTTCTGTATAATCTGGCGGAGCGTGTGGATGTGGTCTATGGTGCTAAAGCCTTTTCGGAAGCCGGCTTGTTCGGGAGGCTGGAAGTCATCAAGCCTGCGTTCGAGACGGTTCGTAATGACTCTCGAAAACAGCTTATAAACATGGCTCAGAAGCGAGATGGGTCTGTAATTCTTCAACAAGGTGTTGTCACCTTTTTTGAAGAAGAGCACCACCACACTCCTGTGCCATGCTTCTGGCGTAGTACCCTCGAGTATGACGGAATCGAATAGCTTCTGGAGGACTAAAAGAACCGGTGTTCCACCCGCTCTCAGAAGCTCCGTTGTAATTCCGTCATCACCCGGCGCCTTGTTGTTCTTAAGCTGTTTCAGAGCCACTCTAATCTCGTACAGGCTGATGTCTGGGATGTCCTCAGTGTAGTGTTGGGTCAGTTTAGCTCTAGAGTCCTGAGCTATCCTGACAACGGGTTCCCGTGTCGAGGTGTACAGCTGTCCGTAAAACCTCTCGAGCTCTCTCAATATTTCCGGTTTCGATGAGATGATACTGCCATCGTCGATCTTCAGCTTCGTCATTTGGCTTTTCCCAACAGAAGAATTCCTCGCGAACACTTTGGAGCCCTGGTTCCGCTCAATTGCGTCCTTAATACGGGCTGTATTAAAGGAGCGCAAATCGTGACGCGTGGAGATAGAAATTCGCCTATTGAGTTGACCGTATTCCGACATGTCAGCTGAAGATTGCAGTCTCATCGCATTCCGAGCTTCCATTAACTTAATGGTTTTATTGGAGAGCTTCTGAGGTTTTCTGCGGCGTGGGGTTCTAAAGAACTGGGACCCCACTGCTTGGACAGCTTCCACCAACCCGTTGTTTATCTCGTCCGCTGTTTCGCATTCGGCTAGGCACTGGAAACGATTACGCAGCTCGAGTTGAAAGCTTTCGGGGTTCTGAACGAGACCGTTCAAGCTTAACATGGATATTCAGTGTGCCTCTGACAATACGATGATCGCTACCGGTTTTCACCTTCCCGATCACAGAGACATCACTGAATATATGCTTCTTGGTCGTCATGATGAAGTCGATCTCATTTTTGGTTGAACCATCAGGGCTAATCCACGTCCACTTCCTGGATGGTCGCTTCTGGAAGAAGGAGTTCATCAAATAGAGTTCTTCCTTCTCCATGAAGTCGACCAGCCGCTGGCCCCTCTGGTTCCGCTGCCCATATCCAAACGACCCTACTCTCAACTCATCGCCATTCTGAGTGCCCACCTTAGCGTTGAAGTCCCCCATAACAACGGTGAAGTATGTTTTGGAGGTATGCATGGCTTCTGAGATCTCCTCATACATAGCCTCTACTTCATCGTCAGGGTGTGTCGAGGTCGGCGCATATACCTGGATGACCTTCAACGAATACCGATCGGTGATTCTGAGTATCAGGTAAGCTACCCTGCTCGACACACTATCGACTTTTACCACGCTATTAATGAGGGACTTACGGACGAGAAACCCAACACCACCCTGGGACTTTCGGTCTCCTTCCCGGAAGAAGAGCATGTTGCCGGAGTCAAGGATTATCGTATCCTGTCCCTCTCGTCGGATTTCAGATAATCCCATGATGTCCCAACGTAACCTGCTCAATTCTTCCTCCAGCTCGACAATCTTCTCATCGGTCCGAAGCGTGCGGACGTTGTGCGTTGCCAGGGCCAAAGTCCGGTGGGGGTGGTAGCGAGGAATCAACCGGTGATTCTTAGCACCCCCTGCTCCTCCGTTACCTGGCCCGCTACCATAGCCAGGGATAGAGGAGCTGCCGGGTACTGGGGGCCGTGGCAAAATTGTGTGTTTCATTTGGGGGGGGGGGGGGGGGGGGTTGCCATAATCCCCACGCTTGGCAAGCGGCTTGGGGATCGCAGTATTGGTGGTCAAGTTACAGAAGACGCTGCTGCCCATCTTCTGGTTTTTTTTCCCTTAGTCGCCTCTTACGACACCCACGGGAGGAAAGGGGGTGGTCAATTCTAGGCCGGATACCACACGGCCCTTTCCCATCACGGCGATTCTTTTAGTTTACCTATTTTATATCTTATTTTCACTATGTTTATATATAATTATTTTAAAAACTTCGACTTTAATGTCATGATTCTGGTAATATTTTAATGTGACATATTAGTATTCACATAAACTTTATGCAAAGTGCTCATCTCTGTGTCCGTAGTCTTGTCCCTAAAGATAAAATAGTGTCTTCAATAGTGTATATGTGTACGGTTCTCAATGAATCAAATATTTTTAATCACAATCTTATTAATTATTTATCTATTCGATCGATCTCTTATCATAAGAACAGTGTAGTAGGAAACTCATATTATATTTATTTTCCAAACAGTGTATGGGTAGGCAGAAATCGCGGATATGCATTTTGCTGATAAATGTTTATATCTTGCGCCCTACACTTGGAATTCCTCCTGTATGGGTGTGTTTCACATACATGAAACATCACATACCTACACAAACATCCAGACTCGAGTCAAACATCGGATCACACAAATTTTTGTCCCGTGCGGGAATCGAATCCGCAAACCCAAGCGCAGCAGTCCAATCAACCACCTTGACCACTGCGCCAATCAGGTCATCTGGTCATCACTCTCACACTCATCACATTTCTAGCATGCTCGTCGGTACATTTTCTTTTTAAATAAAAACGTACTTACCGCTGACCTATGCTATTAAAATCTATTCAAAAATGTTTATGATCGTAATTCGTAGTAGAGGTGTTACAGGTTACAGTTACAGGCGGGTCAGACGTATGATCATCAACGGGATCCAACGACAAACTATTATTAGCTAGTAAATCACTATTTATTTTACTTACATAGGTATTTCGTATAAGGTAGAAAGTATGAGGTAATAATAAACATTCGCAGCAGTGGCAGTTGTTTATTTTAAATTGTAATTATTTACAAATAAGTGGTTACCTACAACGTCGTGCCACGGATTTATTTTACGCACAATTTCGAGTAGCTATAATAAATCACTAAGCTTATTAATTTTACTATGATTACACTACATAGCTACGCCATGCAATGAATATTGCGTAAGTAGAAAAACTGCTTACCCTATAAAATATATACAAGCAGTGAATTCAATATTAGCATACAATGTTTACGTCGTAAATGGTCTTACAGCTTTTGCAACGAATTCGTAGTAAGTATCTAAAGATACAGGTGGTTACTTTCTTTTCCATATCTAACGCAAATATACTTGCAATCATTTACACAACTTACGCAAAATGGCTTGCACCTAATGAGGCTAACAAAAAAATGTAA
This sequence comes from Abrostola tripartita, assembly GCA_905340225.1. Lineage (NCBI taxonomy): Eukaryota > Metazoa > Arthropoda > Insecta > Lepidoptera > Noctuidae > Abrostola > Abrostola tripartita. Next base: position 4,335,200 of record HG996492.1, on the reverse strand, counting down.
ATAGGGCATACCACTTACGCTGTTAAAAAAATAGATTATGCACATGTATGATACTATTTATATAAAGTTTTTGACGTAGACTAAAGGGCATAGCAAAAGCTAAATATTAAACTATAATAGTAAAAATCACATGGGCAATTTTTTAGTGATTGTCACTTTGAATATTGGTAAATATACAAAAGAAAGAGATATCAGTATGTCCTGCAACTGAATACAAAAAATATAATTAAGGACCTATTTTACCATTTTCAAATAGTAGTTATGTAACTACAAATTTCGTTATATTTTCACTCTGTAAATTAGACCTAATTCCAATGCCTTAGTAACCAACAATGCTAAATGTATACATGGTATTACATTTTTTTTAATTTTATATAAATTTCAGTGTTCCATTAAGACATGCCTAAAATTATCATTAGTTCCTGATTGCAATGAGCCCGAAAAACTAATAAAAACGTTAGTTATATTTACATTTTATACTTCTGTACATAGCTCAAATAACAGTTTTAATTTGTCACTTACTTATTCTTTATAAAGCAGTTTTCTGTAATCTTTCGGTAATGTTGCACGATTGTATAATGTAGCCCCTATCTTCTACTCGTTTAATAGCTTACATTCGTGGGATTCTAGTTAAATTTGCTTCAATTTTTTTAACTACGTTAATGAATTTTCCGTTACTTTATTTATATGTGCTAATCATGGTAAGCTATACACTTCGCAATTGGTGAGCTGTGTGCAACTCTATGTTTACATACAGATGCAATTCGTATCTATTAAATTAAATCAAGATGCGATACAATTCCCAGTCAGAAGCAAATTTATAAATACCAAAAAACAACCCAAATTCTTGTATATCTAAACATCCTATTCTAATCAATTGATTGAAAATAAACAAGTACCTCATTCATTTAAAACTAACTAGGTACTATACACTTATCAAAAAATAATATACAGGGATCATAGATAGGACAAGGCTGGAATACAAAATAATTAACGATCAAATAAATCTTCAGACTTGTCATACCTTGTGGAACTTTACCAAAATGATCAGTTATAATTATAGGATGCTGTAGGAGGCATAATGAAAAAAAAATGATGTGCAAACTTTTTCTACCAACTATGCGCCGGCGCATCTTACAATAATATGAATAATATTATATAAAGAGGTCTGCGATTCAAAAAACATTCAAATATTAGAAAGAAAAACTAGTATGCATTAGAAAGAAGAACACATTATTCTGGTATGGTAGTAGTAGTAGTAGTTCTGGTAGTTAATTTAATTGGGTATAATGCAAACTAATATGATATATATTAATCATTTTAAAATAATATATATTTTTATAGCATTTTCTTGTTTTGAATATTATAAAGATAAGTATTATATTCAATGGAATGCCATTCTAAATTTTTACTTTGAAATTTAGCACCACCTATCAGAACCAATTTCTGAGTAAATAATAGCAGATAGTAATGAGTAACCCTAAGTGTACATTAATGAACTTGCTGATTATATACCAAATTAAAAAACTACACTGTCTTAAAATGCATGTTCTATTTTTGGTGTAATGCAAAAATGCAAAAAAAATTGGTATCTAATATAGACATATTCACCAAAAGCAGGGACTCAATGAGCTTAATTATTTAAGCCCCAAGTAATAAATAAATGGTATACAAAAACTTTGCAAAGATTGGATGAATTGTACCTGCACATTTTTGTAAATAGTTTGATTTAACGTTCTTTTAGTAACAAACATACTTGTAACTAAATAGAAACTCTACATTCTATTACCATCCCATAATACATATATGCGATTATCCATAACTTATATTTACTTAAAATATATTATAATTGTTAAAATCATAACTTGGTTAGGCCGGGACTAGATCGTCAGTTTATCGGATCGCCACATAGTCACAAACCTCAGTTTCAACTGTATCAAGCGACTGCAACGCAGTGTGGTGAGCCGTGAAGAGTTTGCACTCAAGGAGTCCGAACATGGCGTGTACCAGTCACAAACAAACATGATAACTAATTCAGCTTTAAGACAAAAACCAACAGGCACAACACAAAATTACATTTATGTATTTTAATGAATAAATATACCACTTATAACTCGAGCCTCTAAAATAACAAGTGATATAGTACTAAATGCAATTTCACGCAACATTAATTATAACTATTTATAACCGCAGGAAAAAATTACAATTTACACTGTTTATACATTTTTACAATTACAAAATGGTTTGACATAATTAAGGTTGAATCAATCATCTTTGCATTTTTTATGCCTCTATATAAACTAAAGCAATCTAATCAATAACCACCAAACACAGATAGATTTGCTTTTATAAGCAACATTAAACAGTAATGATAGTCATTTGTATGTATTGGTAATTTACATAATTATCATAGACATATTGTTACAATTGTGATTACAATTAATTTGTCTAAGGTTATATGTTACAGAAATATATAGTTCTACAAATATCAACATAATATGCAAAATTATAATGAATAAACATATATAAATGTACTTGACAAACTTCATCATCTTATATTATAATAACAAAATATTTATACCTATATATTTATATAGTCCATAAGATTTTACTATAGTGTGTATTTGTAAAATTAGCTCTTTATATAAAACCATTTATATGGGTACTGTTTAAGTAATAATTTAAATACAATATGAAACAAATAAATAAGAGTAATAAAATTCTATTCTACAATGGTATTAATAAGATAATTTTGTTTTGTACTGTTATACTATTGTTGTAAATAAAGTAATGAAGTAAAATAATTTTGTCACCTAAGACTCTAAGGAGGCCATGATTTAATTATGATCATTTTGTTTATGTGCAGTTTGGCAATAATTTTAGGATGCTTTATGTAGTGTTTTTGAAATGGCAATACATAAACAATCATATACATTTTAATACAGTAAATAACAAAATTCAGAAACAAAAAATTGTTCTAAGCAGGTTACATATTCCAAGCTGCCAAAGGTATATAAACATAATTAAGACATAATTATCAAAATCGCAATAGTCACAACAGTTAGCTTGCTGTGCACATACAAACACTACATTTAAATCACTTTAGCTTAAGTAAAAAGCACTTTGTTTATCAACCAGAACTTTCATTAAGAAATAACACACCCATTCTTGTCTGGTATATGTCCATCTGATCTCTCTATCTCTGATAGTATAGCATGGAACATGTCTGTTACAGACTGAAATAATAAAAACACATTCATTTTAATCTTGTAGTTGCAGTTAATATTTAATTAATACTACAAAAAATGGTATACTACTGTTTTATCATCTGTTTTACTGTTTGAACTCAAAATACTGGATTGAAACTTACCTCATTTCGTTTAGCACTGGTTTCAACAAATGCAGCCTTCCATTTCTCTGCAAGCCTTTTGCCTTCCTCTGTACTAATTTTTCTTTCTAAGTGAAGATCTGTTTTATTACCAACTAATACTATTGGTACACTGAAACACAGAATTCAAATGAAAATATTAGATTGATTATTTTTAATCATACACTTTTTTATGCTACATTGAATTCAATATACTCACTGTATTTTACCAACCATGTCTAATAGTTTATCATAAATAATTTGTACTATTTGAAAACTTTTACTGGATGTTATGGAATAGACTAGTACATAACCATGGAAATCCATACTGTATTGGAGTGGAAATATGCTATATTCATCTTGACCAGCTGTATCCACCAGCTTCACTTCATATTCAGTTGAATTCAGGCGTATGAACTTTGTAAATGCTAAAATATAAATAATTAAATTAAATTATATTTGTTTTCTATTCTATTATATAATATTAATTCTGATTAATAGCAAATGATATTAAATAGAATTGATATTTTATGTTGGTACATAAAACAGTTTGGTACACACACATAATTTAACTAACACAATGTTGTTTTTAAGGACAGCAATGCTTACATTATTAACATGATAGCACACAAATAATTTTAGACCTCTAATTACGCAGGAAACGTAAAGTGAAATACTATAACGAACATGTGGGGTACCGTATTGTAGTACGCTCGTAGCGTGACAATAACATGTTACCGTAAACTTGAGATGTAATAACACTTACTGTTTTCAATTGTTGGATCATAAGAGTCCACGAACTGTCCTTCTACAAACTGTATAATTAAAGATGATTTGCCTGAAAACGTTTTTATATTATTATAATGTCACTCACAGAAATTAAGACGCACAAGTCTTTGAAACGATAACATTACCCACGGAACGATATCCCATCATAGCAATCTTTCTCTGCTTTGATGGCATCTTGGAAAATAATGGTACAAACACTGAATCTTTCTGTATAGTCGCACTTAAGCTGTATTTATTAAAAATACAAATTCAATCAAATTCATAATTATTCTTCAGGACTTTTCGCTTGTTTGACAAATGTCGTAGATGACATTTGGATTAAGATTAACCCTTGATACCATAAGTTCCGTCGTAATAGTAACACGGAAAAAACTTCCAAATTACTATTCAACTATAATCCAATTAATAAAATTGAGTAATTTGTAATTGTGTTAATTTAATACCAATTCTGCCTATTTATTTTCGTCGTCATTTAGACGATTAATATATTTTAAATCTTAATAACTACTGTAACTACTAAGAACATGTCTGACCTCTATTAAAATACGCTGGCTGACTAGTGACTAGTGACTGGGTAACCCTTACAAAATGACAGCCATTTATTGTGCCGATTTGAAGCGCCATCATTGTTTGTACGGTGAACTAATTCGATTGCAAATGGCCATTGTTTGTTGATAAGTTGGTAAGTATTTACTGTTATTGTGAGGCAAATTTGAGTGTTTGACTAGTGGCAGTAATCGTATCATAGCCTGTGTTTTTTTCTAATGAAAACTTGCGTATAATGTAAAACACGATACGAAATAGGCAGTGGCATCCCTTTTCACGAGTAAGTGTATCATAAATAATTGTTATAAAGCTGCAAATGCAGTGTATTCTTCCAAGAATCAACTTATCGAATTTACGCGAATTTACGTAAATTTTCATAATCATAACATTTGTTAGAGATCTAAATTGATAAATAAAATTTGAAAAATGATGGACACGAGCAGGACTTGAACCTGCGACCTTCGCCGTACCTTAGATTTAAGCTAAGCATGGGCAACATGCAAAAATGTCTTAATTGTTAGAGATGTCAAAATTCATATCGATAATTTCTATATTTGAAATACTTGTTTTATTCCCTAAACCATAAAAAGTACTTTATACTACCATTTACTTTACGTTTTCTACTACATTTGACACATCACTGTTTCTACATATCAAATCTATGTTTATAACGTTTGTTAATCTAGGATACATTATAGAAAGTCTGTATTAAAAATTGCGTTGGTAATATTTTTAACATTGTGGATGTGTTGAACTATATTTTATTTATACCAACTTTGTAATGTACCATATCCTTCACGAATAAATTTCTTTATCTTTATCTTTGTGGTCTGAAAAAGTTTTTATCGGTACCAAAAGTCAGTTGCTGTACATCACTAGTCTTAGTTCCATGTACAAACACTGCTTTCAGCGCCAATATGGCGATTTTTACAAAGGATCATTACATGAGTAGCGATCGCCAGTCGTCAGATGTTTCGCCTCACTTCCAGTAAGGACAACGGTCCCCCGTCCCATTCCACGTACGAAACTTTTTCAATGCGACGTGGTTGTCTTGGTGATATAGTTTCATAATCGAATGACGTTACTAATTTCTTTTGTAAAAACCCAAGAAGCTCGTGAGTCTTCGTTTATTTCAATGGAGTGAGAGGGAGAGAGTTTTTATATGTCGTTATTCAACAGTAACTTTACTTATTTTAGTTTTTTATTGAATAACTGCTAGTGCTAATAACAAAACGAGTCAATTTTTATGAACATTGTATTTTATTTCTTAACCAGACCGATCAGAGGTTTACCACACATTTGGATTACAAAACTTGTCCTGGCGTCCTACTTCCCACGCCTTTACAGACATCGCACCTTAGATCATTTGGTAGTTGGTTAAATGCTCTAAGCAACGCAGGCAAAGAGTATAATAGCAGGTTAGCGTCGCGTCGGAAGCGTAGCATTGTGTTTCATAGGCCAAGTGTGTCTCGGTTGCATGTTTATACGAAATCAAGCTTCCAGATAAGCATTATGTTACGGAACGTCGCGTATCGCGGGACGAGTATAATGTCTCTACCATCAGTCTTGTCCCATACATGCAACTTACATTGGCATCAGACGCTGTTGTAATTTGTCAGAAGGTGAGGAAGTGATGTTTTCTGATTCCGCGCCTATAGTCGCTTTCGTCGCGCGCCTTCTTTTCTCACGCGTGATTGGCACGTGGGTGTCTATGACCCCTCCCGCGGTAAAATAAATCTGAAGGGTGGGCGTTTTGCAGGCTGTTGTACGTTTGAAGATCAGGAAGTACCTACTTTTTAAATACATAGTCTATTTTAATTAAATGTTTGTAATTAACGTTTTGTGCCTAATACGGCTGTGAGGTAAGTAGAGGTCTATGATATCTATGTATGTTTCAAAAGACAGTAATCCTCTGTGTTATATTATTTTAAGCGTCATTTATTGCAATGTAAGTTTACCTTTACTCTTATTCTGATTATTCTGATTAGTCTATGCTATTAGTTAGTAATTAGTCTAGTGATTGGTAGACTGAAGATTCATCATCATCGACATCAGCCGAAAGACGTCCACTGTAAAACACTGTTGCTTCCCCCTTAGAACGACAACGACTGAGGATTACTAATTATATATTTCCTATTACCATACATATAGACATAAACCGTTGGTTAAATGCTCTAAGTATAATACAAGTAAATAAACCCCTTAGTAACTTTGACTGCTATGGACTTGCAGATAACTTGAAACGATACCCGCTATCTAAATAAGTAATAATTGAGATGGATCTTGTCGAACAACATAGTCTATAACCAAGACCGTCAAGCCGAAGCCAATAATTGTCATAAATACCTTTACATCTCTCAGACCATATGAAAAATGCAAGTCCATGTCATTGATATTTTTAAATTGTCTTGTGTCATCTGCTTGTCTATGACAGATTTGTTTGTCATAAATTCGGAAGTGCAGTGATTAATTTCTGTGTTTTACAAATAGGGCGTACTCTTTTTAAAATAAGCTTAATATTATAATAATACATCGTGCAGTAAATGAGGGTAAATTAAACAATATAAATCGTATATTGAATGTTGATTTGAACGAATAATTACTACCATGTCATATTGTGTAAAACTATGTTGTTGTGATAATCGGATAATATACCTAATTTGATGTTTGCTAATCTTCCACAGAATTTAAAATGTCTATAAATATTCCCGAGTGCCCCCCAAGTTTGAAGTCCATTCAGCATTATTTGAAGACTGCTGCTGAGCATGACAATAGAGATCCTGTAGTAGCTTATTGGTGTAGACTTCATGCATTGCAAGGTGGTCTTAAAATTACCAATAAGAAGACTCCCGAAGAAACGAAGCTCTTGATGGGTAAGATGCAGTGTTAACTTAAAACTCTTATAAAATATTTCTAAGAAGTATAAACACATCAGGTTTTAATTATTTACTTAACAATTAAAGAGGTGACATTGATCTAATAATACTGTTATGATGTTGCTAACATAATATAAATTATTATAGCTTTAATGGACTGGTTGGAAGAATCTAAGAAAATTAACAAGGATAATGATGCGGTCACAAATGAAGTGGCAGCTCAAGCACATCTTGAAAATTATGCTTTAAAATTATTTTTATATGCTGACAAACAGGATAGAGAACAAAATTATGGCAAGTAAGGACATAATTATATATTTATTATAAATATCTTTAATTCCTTGTTTATCTAACAGTTGCTTATTGTTTTCCTTATCACATTAATAGTTTCATTTTATTGTGTAGAAAATGGTTAGTTATAAGTGATGCTAATTTAAATTGTGTGATACAAAACCTTTTTTGCCTTGGCATTTGATGTTTATATTACTATTAAAATATATTGAAATGTTCCAATGTGTGTCTGTTTCTATTTATTTTATTCAAATGCCATGTTATGAAATAAGTGTATTGACAAATGTTTCATTTCAATTGAGTATTTTAAACTGCATATTGTAAACAAACATTTGTTTCAGAAATATTGTCAAAGCTTTTTATACAGCTGGCATGATATACGATGTTCTTACAACATTTGGAGAGCTGACAGATGAAGCAGCACAAAACAGAAAGTATGCCAAGTGGAAGGCAGCATATATACACAACTGCCTCAAAACTGGAGAGACACCAGTTCCTGGTATGTAGCCATATGAATTTACATCAATATCTCATTACTTTTGCTATGAAAAAATTTCCTCCTACAAAATTCCTATATTCTAAGTTAATGACTCAATAGTTTCAAGCTTTACTCCTTTATTATGAAAGATTTTACTAAATATTATGAAAACATGCAGCTAGCACTGCAGTTAACTCCAGCTACTGCTTCAATAGGGTCATCAATATAAAATGTACATTTGTTATTAGAAAACTCTTTCAACATATTTACCTAACAAAATTTTCAGGGCCAATGCAATCAGAGGATGGTGATGAAAATGTTGAAGGTTCTGGTAATGATGGTCAGCCAGCTGCAGGCCCTGCAGATATGCCTCAAGTTCCTGGTTTTACATCAGTGACTCCAGCAACGCCACCTATCGTACCATCAAGCTTCAACAAAGTACTGCCAGATCCCAATGCTGCATTGAGAGCTGCCTCCCAACTTCCTCCTGTACCTTACACTCCAGAATTAAACCCTGGTGGTTTTGTACCATATGATCCATCTCAGCAACCACCACAACCACAAACGCCAACTCCTTTATATGGTGATAATTCATCTACTGTTGTTGCACAGCTATCTCCAGATCAAATAGCTAAAGCTCAGAAATATTGTAAATGGGCAAGTAGTGCTCTCAACTATGACGACATAAAAACAGCCATTGGAAATTTAAAGAATGCTCTGGAATTACTTCAAACTGGTCGTGATCCTGCTTGAATATTGGAAAATTGTGATATTTACAGTAAATGTAAGAATTGAATTTCTTTTTTTGTAATATAATATGTAATATCAACTAAACAAATTAACATTATATACAATATACATATACTTTGTAGGCTTGCACACAATAATACCAGATTATAAGGCAGCTTAAAAACTATTGTTTTGTATAAAACCTTGACACCATTAATTGATATTTACCATAACATAATACGCCTGTATTGCCCGAAGGGGTAGGCGGGGATGTACAGAGTACTCCTACATTTCGCTAGTTATGTTATAGGTCCAAATGTAACCCTAGTAACACTACCTGACCCGTGATTCGAACGAATCCCAGGACCTCGTGCCTCAGCAGTCGCGATTAACGACCACTAGACCAAGGATGATTCGTCTATTGCGGTAGCTATTATCATACCTGACCAACAGCAGCATCATCAAGTCACATGACGTTTACACATAAACCGAACACCAGCAATTAGGTAGTAGGTGGTGTTAGCTAGTCTTGTGCCTGCTCGGTCATTTTTAAGATCGCTCCGAACTAGTTCATTTCGGACAGTGAACTAGTTCATTCTATTAGTTCTAAATTTCTAATAGCTCTTATGTGTCTTCGCTCTCGGTCAGCATTTTCAAAGAGCACAGCGCGACCCACAGAGCAAATAGTCAAATACACTCTCAACTAAGTACTAACAAAGACATTGTAATTTATCACTACGTTTAGGAACTTGACATCTACATAATATTATGTATAAAATAACCGAGATAGTTACTATTGTATTAATTTTACATAAGTATATATTTGATTTTCCTTCATATTTGAACATGCTTAGGACTGTCATTCTGGTCGATCGCTTATAAAAAACGTTTTGTAACACAGACTACTTAGAGATATTATTATTTCATGTCTCGTTCTCGTTCGCACAATATGATCGCGCTGTTTACAATGTACGAGATCGAAAAGAACTATTTGACCTATTAGACCGATTACAAAAAAGCGTTCGGAAACGTTTCTTCTAGTTCAGTGCGAAGATACGGTTCCTATTCGTTCATCGTTCGCGAACTACACAAGACTAGTTAGCTGGGTCAAGGTAAAATTCTGTGTGTAGGTACTACACTCGGGTGAATTTTATAAATTGTCATTTTTAAATAAAATCCACATCGCGATGCGTTTGGCATACGATAACCAGAAAAAGAGTGCTGATTCATTATAACTCGGTATTTTTTTTTACTATTACTACTTATTTTGTATAACAATAGGTAACTATTTTACTAATAAAAACCAGCATTAAATATTTTCATTTATTCATTGACCAGTATTCCACTCACATCACACACCACATATTATTATCGTACTATAAAATGAAGAAGAATATTAACACAAAAATAAATCCTTTTTGTAAATTATTATATGAATTATAATAAATTAAGCTTGAAATGTATGAAATATAATTAAATAAGTCGGTTTATCAAATATAAGTACCTACGTAATACATCACATATAACAGTAATTAAAAAAAAACTAATCAAAAGCTTTGGAATTATTTATTATTACTATGATTGAGCAAAATAATAATATACATTTAATTAGGGTGCCCTGTTAATTTATCGTGTTTTACAAGTGCAGTAAATATATTCTAAACCTATCAATATGCAGTGGCAGTTATTAATATGGATCTACTAACATGACACACACATACACATCACTCACATTTACAGAATGAACCTAGCATGTATCGCTTAAATTAATATCACTTTTAGGTACAAATTACACATTCTCCTGAGGCGCATTTACCTAGAGAATAGAGACAAACTAAAATGTATCCTTGTTCTATTTTATGTAACCAGATAATTGCCTATAACTATACACTATCAGGGTAAAATTAAAAGCTGAGTAATGTATCAAATCAACTACTTGTTGCAACTTTTGACTAGTAGGATCACAGAGTGATTAGTTAATTATATAAAGAGCAAGGTTTTTACCGAGATACCTATTTATCTTATGAATGTCTTCTCAACTGTGCCATTCAGAGAAAACTAAGAAAATTCATCAGTACCGACGCATATGAAAAAAAATTCGTCGCCCCTGTGCAGAATATAACAAACATTATTCTAAGAACATCTTATTCTCTCTTGAGCCCATTCCCATTTTGTGTGGCAGTGGCCCTCTCAATTTCTTCTCGGCGACTTATTTGATACCTGGATCAAAATTAATAACAGATTAAGTATATTAAAATAATTTTCCATTAAAATTATCGTGTTAAAATCAAGTTCTAATAACAACTGACCGTGACAAGCTTAGAGAGCGAGGCCCTTACCCAGCGAGATATATCTAATAATAGATAGCTTTCACGGCTATGGTCTCATTTAAATGTTCCATATATAAAATTGCAAGTGTCATTAAGATTTAGAAGCAAAACGTTACAACTGTTATTTCATCTACCACTTTGAAGGACGCGCCCGTTACGATTTGGTAAATTGCAATATTTCAATCGACTGGAACTGAAGTATTATTTGCGCGACACAGTGGTTCGTCATCGCGGATTCTCTGGCCGATTGCCAAAGTTGCTCGTGTGCGATAGCACTAATTTTATTTCGTAACTGTTGTATTATCGAATAAAAATTGGTCAAGGTGCTTACCCCTAAATTTTTGGACGAAAAATATTTTGACTGCAAATAAGACTATCTTCTGGTTCTTAACTACCTACAGTTTATATTGGTCCTCAAGATACGTACTTATGGTAGATGAGGTCAATAAAACACATTCTGGCGTTTAATTTCTTTTTTATTACCGAGGTGGGATAGCTCATCATGTTTCAGTTTTAAACGTTGTTTAATATTTATAATATATTAGTGTTTTATATCAATGACATGAATACGAAGAATTTTCGGCTAAATTCGACCAGGACTGACGTCAGTAATTACTACCCACGGGCATTGCTTGCAGCCAAATTATTAAGATTTGGGATTAGATGTTTTAAACACGTTATTTATTTAACGTAAATTAATGAATTTCGACAGTTATGTTATATGTTCTAATGAAATAGGGGGGCGAGCCTATTGCCATCAACCAGGCACAAATCGAGACTCCGTGCTACTGACAATGACCTAATGGAAAAACCCAATAAAACTGCCCGACCCGGGATTCGAACCCAGGATTTCGTGCTCAGCAGTAACGCTTAGCGACCACTAGACCAACTAGGCACTCATTATTTATATTCCTTGTTATAATATCTAGTAGGAGGAAAGGAAGAGAATAAAGTGTTTATATTACCAGACAACAAGTCTTCCACTGAGCATGAAGAAGAAAACTAGCGCCGGCGCGCAGCGGTCGAAGGGATCGCCTACCATGACATGTGAATAGGCCGCTAGTATCATCAACAATACAAGACCTATATTCGCCGTATTTTTAATTTTATCTGAAAATTAAAACAATACAAATAAAATACGATCCCGATCGTACAGATTCAAGTAAGTGGCGGGTCTTTTTTGGCCAGCTGTATATCCTTGTAGAAGTTAGAGTTGCCCCGCCCTGTAGAAGCCGAAGAGGATTTTCTAGATTTACCAACCACCAGGAAGTTTCTGTCATTTTGTGCCGGGTATCGCCGTAAGATATACTATCGCTACTCAATGCTATTACAGTATACAGTCGTTATCAATGGCGTATATTCTTAAGGGATGGAAGCCATGTATCGCAACTGGATATTAGATAGGTTGTAAATTAGACTATGTACTATGTTTATTGTCAGTATATGTAATCGGCAATCTCTGAAGATAATAATAATATATCATTGTCGGTCGGAGTAGTGTAGGTAATAAATATTGCATTCCGTAGAACATGTATCTTCGAATACGTTTATCTTCTCCTGTCATCATCATCATCATCATCATCAGCCGGAAGACGTCCACTGCTGGACCAAGGCCTCCCCCTTAGAACGCCATAATGAACGACAACTTGCCGTTTGCATCCACCGGTTGCCCGCAACTCTGACGATATCGTCGGTCCACCTGGTGGGAGGCCTGCCAACGCTGCGTCTTCCGGTTCGTGGTCGCCACTCGAGAACCTTTCTTCCCCAGCGGTTATCAGTTCTTCGAGCGATATGGCCTGCCCATTGCCACTTCAACTTGCATATGCTTTGAGCTATGTCGGTGACCCTAGTTCTTTGGCGAATTTCCGTATTCCGGATCCTGTCGCGCAAAGAAACTCCGAGCATAGCTCTCTCCATAGCTCGTTGAGTGACTCTGAGCCTCTCTAAAAGGCCAACCGTTAGCGACCACGTCTCAGAGCCATACGTCATCACTGGCAACACACACTGGTTGAAAACCTTCGTCTTCAGACACTGCGGAATTTTGGACGAGAAGATGTCGCGTAGTTTCCCGAACGCTGCCCATCCGAGTTGGATTCTTCGGGCGACCTCTTTGTCGAAGTTGGACCTGCCTAACTGAACAGTTTGTCCAAGGTAGACATAGTGGTCAACAACCTCGAGAGTATCGTTCCCAACGATAACCGGTACGGGTGCGACATGGACATTTGACATGATCTTCGTCTTGTCCATGTTCATTTTAAGACCCACCTGTTGGGAAACGAGACTGAGGTCGCTGAGCATAGTATTGAGCTCCTCCAGCGATTCCGCCATGATAACTATATCATCGGCAAAACGAAGGTGAGTGATGTATTCGCCATTGATGTTGATGCCGGACCCGTTCCAGTCCAAGAGCTTGAAAACGTCCTCCAACGCATTTGTGAACAGTTTCGGAGAAATCACGTCTCCCTGTCTCACACCACGCTGCAGTTGGATTGGTTTCGTGCTCTCGTCCTGTAACCGGATCGACATGGTGGCGTTACTATACAAACACTTCAACACCTCGATATACCTATAGTCAATATGACATCGCTGAAGGGACTGCAACACAGCCCAGGTTTCGATTGAATCGAAGGCTTTTTCATAGTCCACAAACGCTAGACACAGTGGCCGATTATACTCCTCGGTCTTCTGTATAATCTGGCGGAGCGTGTGGATGTGGTCTATGGTGCTAAAGCCTTTTCGGAAGCCGGCTTGTTCGGGAGGCTGGAAGTCATCAAGCTTGCGTTCGAGACGGTTCGTAATGACTCTCGAAAACAGCTTATACACATGGCTCAGAAGCGAGATGGGTCTGTAATTCTTCAACAAGGTGTTGTCACCTTTTTTGAAGAAGAGCACCACCACACTCCTGTGCCATGCTTCTGGCGTAGTACCCTCGAGTATGACGGAATCGAATAGCTTCTGGAGGACTAAAAGTATCGGTTTTCCACCCGCTCTCAGAAGCTCCGTTGTAATTCCGTCATCACCCGGCGCCTTGTTGTTCTTAAGCTGTTTCAGAGCCACTCTAATCTCGTACAGGCTGATGTCTGGGATGTCCTCAGTGTAGTGTTGGGTCAGTTTAGCTCTAGAGTCCTGAGCTATCCTGACAACGGGTTCCCGTGTCGAGGTGTACAGCTGTCCGTAAAACCTCTCGAGCTCTCTCAATATTTCCGGTTTCGATGAGATGATACTGCCATCGTCGATCTTCAGCTTCGTCATTTGGCTTTTCCCAACAGACGAATTCCTCGCGAACACTTTGGAGCCCTGGTTCCGCTCAATTGCGTCCTTAATACGGGCAGTATTAAAGGAGCGCAAATCGTGACGCGTGGAGATAGAAATTCGCCTATTGAGTCGACCATATTCCGACATGTCAGCTGAAGATTGCAGTCTCATCGCATTCCGGGCTTCCATTAACTTAATGGTTTTATTGGAGAGCTTCTGAGGTTTTCTGCGGCGTGGGGTTCTAAAGAACTGGGACCCCACTGCTTGGACAGCTTCCACCAACCCGTTGTTTATCTCGTCCGCTGTTTCGCATTCGGCCAGGCACTGGAAACGATTACGCAGCTCGAGTTGAAAGCATTCGGGGTTCTGGATCTGGGCAGGACCAGGACGGAGCGTGGACTTCATCAGACGAGACCGTTCAAGCTTAACATGGATATTCAGTGTGCCTCTGACAATACGATGATCGCTACCGGTTTTCACCTTCCCGATCACAGAGACATCACTGAATATACGCTTCTTGGTCGTCATGATGAAGTCGATCTCATTTTTGGTTGAACCATCGGGGCTAATCCACGTCCACTTCCTGGATGGTCGCTTCTGGAAGAAGGAGTTCATCAAATAGAGTTCTTCCTTCTCCATGAAGTCGACCAGCCGCTGGCCCCTCTGGTTCCGCTGCCCATATCCAAACGACCCTACTCTCAACTCATCGCCATTCTGAGTGCCCACCTTAGCGTTGAAGTCCCCCATAACAACGGTGAAGTATGTTTTGGAGGTATGCATGGCTTCTGAGATCTCCTCATACATAGCCTCTACTTCATCGTCAGGGTGTGTCGAGGTCGGCGCATATACCTGGATGACCTTCAACGAATACCGATCGGTGATTCTGAGTATCAGGTAAGCTACCCTGCTCGACACACTATCGACTTTTACCACGTTATTAATGAGGGACTTACGGACGAGAAACCCAACACCACCCTGGGACTTTCGGTCTCCTTCCCGGAAGAAGAGCATGTTGCCGGAGTCAAGGATTATCGTATCCTGTCCCTCTCGTCGGATTTCAGATAATCCCATGATGTCCCAACGTAACCTGCTCAATTCTTCCTCCAGCTCGACAATCTTCTCATCGGTCCGAAGCGTGCGGACGTTGTGCGTTGCCAGGGCCAAAGTCCGGTGGGGGTGGTAGCGAGGAATCAACCGGGGATTCTTAGCACCCCCTGCTCCTCCGTTACCTGGCCCGCTACCATAGCCAGGGATAGAGGAGCTGCCGGGTACTGGGGGCCGTGGCAAAATTGTGTGTTTCATTTGGGGGGGGGGGGGGGGGTTGCCATAATCCCCACGCTTGGCAAGCGGCTTGGGGATCGCAGTATTGGTGGTCAAGTTACAGAAGACGCTGCTGCCCATCTTCTGGTATTTTTCCCTTAGTCGCCTCTTACGACACCCACGGGAGGAAAGGGGGTGGTCAATTCTAGGCCGGATACCACACGGCCATTCTCCTGTAGCAATTATATATTATTATTGTTAAAGCAATACTTACGACTTGGTATCAGTGCCAGTGCCAACCCAAATAATATTTCGAGCCCACCTACAGCCCTCCTGTACCATTTCGAAGGCAGTTTGAAATCCAGTGTTTCAGTCAACGGGAATACTTTAGCATATCTCACGTATTCTTTCCTCTGAAACGAACAATATTATGAATTGTTTAGTAATAACAACAACGTTACCTTTCTGATTTTTTGTTTTGTGTAAGCATTTTTAATATTGGCCTGGACTTCGTGAAAGAAAGAATATAATTTATAAGATAGATACCATAACGTTACATTTACCGAGAACTCAACTTCGCTAAAAGTGCAGAACTATCTTAGTTGACCTAAGCCCCGTACCGAACTCACAGATATTTAACGTTACATACGTACGTCAAAAAATAACGATTGCAGATGTTTTTCGTTATTAAGGCTGCTAGAAGCAAACAAAATTGGTATCGCCATTTTTAACATTAACGTGTGCGTCAAGTGAAGCTGAAGCAACCCTGCCTTACCCACTGCCAGAGTTATATAATTCCAGAATGTGGGTTTTATGTCAAGTCAAGAAACAAATTAAATTATTTTGTATGACTGGCAGATCTAATAAGTATATTTCTTTAGCCCTGCTTTTAAATATAAACAGCTTTTCTATTAGAAGTAATGGCATTGGACTCGATAGATTTGTTTATTATTTCTTGTAAACGTAAATACTTAGTGCTAATATCTGACACGGTAGAAAACCAAGCTGTATGTGTATTATTAAAACTACCGTGGATCGTGCTATCTATCAGTATCGAACTGAGTCAAGAAAAACGTTTGAAGAGTAATTTAACATAATGGTTATCTGGTTGTTGAATGAAGACTGTATGTTTGGAAGAATTTTGTAGGAACAATTTTAAAGTAGCATATAAAGTACATTCTGAGAAAAAATAATGTTTTCCAAAGCCAACTAATGTTTCAATCTAAGTTCTTGTTGTGAGCTTAACCTGAAAGACCTAAAATCTCAGATGAATAATTTTAATGTTGTTAGGTACCTAATTCCATTTCCTCTATATTGTGCAACATAACATCACGCCTGTATTCACCGAAGGGGTAGGCCGAGGTGTACCAATATTATACACTATAGGTCCTAATGTAGGTAATTGGGGGCGAACCTATTGCTTTCAACCGGGCACAAATCCAACCAAACGAGACCAACGAGGCAATCCAGGCAGTATATTGTGTAAAATATATTATAATCAGTCGACTTTTGGATGTTACTGTTTACATGATCACCATTCACCAAAGCGAAAACTATTTCAAGGTAGAGTAAGTATTACATAGATATGCCCGATATAACGAATTGCGAAGATATACGGCGGTTTATGACGACTATAATAGCTCAAAGAAGGATTATTTTTAACCGACTTAAAAAAAAAGGAGGACTACTAGTCCCACGAGGGAGTGGGGGTGCGTTGACCCCCCTCCTATCACTTTCCTGGATTAAATATATAGTGTGAGGTATCGTTTAAAAGGGCTTTTTGTATGTGAAAGGATTTCAAGTACCAGTCTCACAAAAGTCTGAGGCGGATGAATTCTAGACACCACTAAAAATGGTGAAATAAAAAAAATTAAATAAAAAATTAAAACCTTCAAAAAACTTAAAAGTAAAAAATATTATTTCATCACATCACTTTACATAAGCGAAGTGGAATTCGGTGCCAAATCCTAACATCCATTTAGTGATACAAAAAAATAATTATTATGAGAATGCTGTCTGTATTAGTGCTTTGTTCATATTTTTCGCCGACTCCCACTTCGCTTATGTAAAGTGATGTGATAAAATAATATTTTTCACTTTTGAGTTTTTTGAAGGTTTTAATTATTTTTTTTAATAATTTATACAAGTGCATTTAGTTAGTAACTATTTATCTATTACTTACACACAAGTAATGTACAGAAGCGGACTAATGCCCTATAGGCATTTAATTGATACATTTAAAACTTAGCCGATTGATTAGGTAGTTTTACATAGGTAGACATGTATCACAAACTCCGTAGGCTTAGGCAAGAGGTAGGTTAGGGTTAACCAATTAAAATTCTTTTGATTATTAGGTAGGTACTACAGTTCAGCACTGAGCAAAGATTTGGCAATAGCACCACTTCAGTAATTACCTAATTGAGTACCTAGGTACAATGTTTCGAGAAAAATAGTTAAAATAAGGGAATACGGTGCGAGGAGGAGGAACGAAATAGGTTATCAAAACCTAGCATTCAATATAGTTGTAGCTACTTGCTAGAAGCGATATAATTATGTCAATAGTTTCTCTAACATCATGCGCCAAATATAATTAATTAACAATCAAAACAGGGGGATCCGCGATCAAGTCACGCTGTCGCAACAGCGACTGACGACTCCGTGATAGTATTAGGCGGCAGGCCAAATACCAAAATAGCAAGCCACATCGCTCTGCCACAAAAATCTAAATGCACCTAGCGACCTTATGTTCTCCGTTGTCTGGGAAAATGATAAATAAAAAATTACTTACCAAATCTTTATGCAATTCCTTCGAAATAAATGGGGTTAACTTTGTAATTCCCACAAATACAAAAAACCCCCCTAATAAGATAGATAAACTTTTTAACACGATTGAACCCATTTTTGTCAAACACACTAAAGCAAATTTCAGCACTGATTTAGACCACGAGCATTCTTAAAATATATTCCAATTTCCTTCCTCTATAATTATGTGTCAAACATAATATTAGTATTGCAAAAATAAATAATATGGTAAATTGGCTCAAAGATCACCGTGAATTTGAGGTGTAAACATGTTACTTATTAATTATTAACGTAAAAACACAAGCAAGTTGGAAGCAAACACGTTTCGCGCCGGCGCGAAAAAATCCATACCGACCAAACGAGCCACAGTGTTACCAGTACAAATAAAAAAAAGCATGATTGCCCTTAAAAAGATTATATTAATAAATAAACTGCCTTACCTTATCAGAGTCAAAGTTTCAAAACATTGACTATAAATGAAAGGCAGTTTATTTAAACCAATCTGAAAAAAATAAATGATTCAGATGATAAATATAACACTATTTAAACCAAAAAGGTTTTCTAGTAAGATCCCCACTTTCCACCACTAAATGTAAATTGAAAGGTCGGCAAGTATTTTCTCTAGCTACAAACAAAAACGTCATGATTAAAATAATGTGTTTATATGATATACCTACTCCTGTCTTTGTTATATCTGGAAAGGCATGTAGAGTAGGTTCTGTGCTGGTCGATTGATAGGTGTTAAATAAGTATACACATGTAATAATATTATGTATTACCTAGTTTTTTTTTTGTTAGCTTACAAGAAAATACTCTAGAAAGAGCCTAAGATTAAAATAAGGTGTGGAAATGTCATGCTCGTGTACCCCTATGATTCTTTTGATCCAGGGTTACATTCTAAATTAGGAAGGCAACTAATATTAAGTTTCGTGTCTCGATATAATGAACTAACATAATATCTAATTTAAATTAGCTAGTTGACAAAAGAGCGAGGCTTAATCATCACAATAATATATAATACAGGCGAAAGTTTGCGAGTGAGTTTGTTACTTACTTCTTCACGCTCAAACGCCTAGACCGATTATGATAAAATTGGGTATGGAGGTAGCCGACACCCTGGAATAAGTTATGGGCTACTTGTTATCCCAAAAAAATGTAGCGGGTAACACCGCAAGGCGCAGAATGTTATTAAATAAAACACATAGTTTTCAAAATACGACAATATAATTATTTTGTATTTCTGGAATCATGCTTCTCAAATAATTATTATATGTTGTATTGAATTCTGGAGACCCACACAGAAGAAATTGTTGTTTGCCCAAAACAGGGTTTAAATTAGATAAATATTCAATGTTGAACTTATGTTTTTTTATTGGTTCCTGGTATTTTGACTTGAAGTTATCTGAAATGCTGCTTACAAAGACTTCATATTTAAAATTCCAATATGATCGAAAAGCATAAAGTTCTTCTCTAAAAAGTATAATATTATCACATTTACAACAGTATAATAAGAGAATTTTGGTGTTATCATCTTCATTTTTCAAAATATTGTCAATAATAGTAATAAATGTGGCAATGCCTGTTCCTTGTGCAATCATAATTATTTTATCATACATATTAGGTTCCAAATTGTAATGTCCATATGGTCCTCTCCAAGAAGTTAGATCCCCTGTATTCAAGCTACACAAGTAAGTTGATACTAAGCCATTATCATACTTCTTAACAACTATGGAGAAATCATATCCTTCACTTTGTTTATAATGAGTTTTAACAGGTGTATATGCTCGAGTACATGTTGTTTTAGTTCCAGAATATTTAAACAGAAAATGATCACCAGGTTTCCACCACACATTTCCGTTAGGTGTTTCTCTTTTAAAAGTGATAAGTCTGTGCATATTGCAGAGTGCCATATTTTCAACAACAATAAAATTTGTATATTTTAGTTGTGCTATGCCATTAACTTGAGAATTCAAATTGTCATATTTTTCTCCAGATTCCAAATATTTATTATATAATTTTAACTGCTTCTCATATATGTCAAATATGCAAGGATTGCATCCACTGTTACAACAATCATCAGTGGTTGGTTCCAAAGGTTTTTCCATTACCATTTAAATAAATTGTATTCTTTGTACACTCAATCACATGTTTAGGATTCAATTAAATATGCTACAAACGAACAAACTTCAATTCTTATCGAACTTTAGGCCTTAAATATAATTATTAAATAACTGAAAGATTAGGTTTTAACTTTTGGTACATCCATCTTCATGACTTCACACCAGTTTGTAAAATATTTTCTCATCAGTCGCCTAGAAGTTTATTAAAACCAGTGATTCCACATTCTAACATATTAAAGTTACAAATTAACCACTATATAGTCTATCTCGATTGTTCAATGTAATGAAAGTTGAATAAAATTCAAGTACAACAAATACACAGACTTATTTTTCACCTATGAGTACCGAGTAGGCAATACTAAACTATGAAAACAAGATTCTACTAAAAAATATATGTATATATATATAGACAAGTTAAGTTATAAACAACATAAATTATTATTAAACTATTCAAAGGTTAAAAATTGCGATTCGATTTCTAGGTTAGTTTAGTTTTCCACAATGCACAATATGACACTGACAGAAAAAATGACAGAGTGTAGTATGAGGCCCATAGATTTGAAATATTAAGTACAAAGTTCCTACTTATGAGGCCTCAGGTTTTAGAATTAAGGTCAATGCACCGCCGAAGGGCGCGAAATTCAATATGTTTTTGTGTTATTTGTTTATCACAGCTAAACAACTCTTCTTGAACAAGGGAAAATACTTCTTCCCCTATGCTATAGGCAATCCAAAATAATTGTATTCTAGACAGTCGATTCAGTAGATTACACCTTTAGACAAAAACAGTAAAACACTAGTCAACTACCACTTAATTACCTACCGATACCAAAAGCTGAAAGTAAAGGTTTTCGTAGAAACTCAAGCTTCCAGCCATTACAATGCGTTGCGTACGTGGGACCAGTGCGTTTACCTTAATAAGCTAAACAAGCACAAAGTCTGAAAGCCCCTATTATTAGGACCACATTAAAGTCTTCTGTTTATTTATTGATAGTTTCATATGGCGGGAATTTTAAGTTAACAGAAATAATTAAAATAAAAGTTATTTTTTTACTAAAGTGTAAGTAAATAATGAATTTTAGTTTATTCTTTTTTAATCATTTTATTGTGATTAACGCAACGACATTGCATGCTTCGTTTGGTTTTTTGTTCTTAATATCCAGTCAAAGACATCAGCGCCCTCTGTACAGACGCCAGACAAACACCGGTTCGCTGCCCGCCCGCCATAAATTCTCTTTGGCTCACTGCGTTATCGTTTGCTGTAAACAATTAAGTGAGTATTTTTATTAATTTTTTGAATAAAAAATTGGTTTTACATTATCTATTGAATAGCAGAATTAATCTTCTACTAAATTCATATGTCTATGTATCGTATTTTACTGGAGAATATCCTGAAATTCTTTCTTATTTAGTTAATGTAAGCAGACTCCATTATTATAGTGGCTTGGCGTTCATAAAATTACTTCAGTTGTTTTGTTTAACTGTTTCTCTGGTTTTACGCGTTATTTAGAATTATTAGAATTGCATTCTAGTCAGAAGTGAGTGGTCTTCTAATCAGATATTGTTAAATTACTGTCTATTTGGCTTTTGTTAATTTAATAATCTATTAAATTGCCATTAATTATGTGTATCAAGCGATCTTTTTATACGTCATTTTCTTGATTTATATTAGTTTTTACCAGCTTTCAGACTATATCTGCATCATTTTCTCGTTTTATATCGGTACATAAGCCTGTTGTGCTTGTGTAAATATCCTATGATGCCAGTAACACGCAGTGGCGTCACTTTCGACTTAATAATGGAGATAGCATTATTTTCGGCATGCAGTTCAAAATAGTTAAATTGATTTATTTCTTTTTCAGATATTTTCTCATAAGCTGAATTAAAGTAGCTGGAAATGTCTGATGACGGAGCGACGACCGTTGAGAAGAAAGGACGCGGTAGATCAAAATCCAATGGAACACAATCTGTAAGTATACCTATTCATTTTTTTGTTTCAATTTTTTTTATAAATTTTTACATATGATTCTATTGAAATCAGGAGGCTAAAGGTGATACCAAGAAACGAGTGAGACCACCAGCAGCTACCAGGACCAAGGAATCAACAAAATCATCAGATGATGAGCAGGCTCCGGTTGCCAAGCGAGGTCGAGGTAGGCCTAAAGGGTCTAAGAAAAAGGCTGCTGCGAAAGGAAAGGTATGTACTATTAATTTCAATTATCTTAGATGATACTCTTACATGTTACTTTGCCTTCATTTATAAATGTGTCAATTGATTTTTAGAGTGCACCAGTAGAGGGAAGGGGACGTGGACGACCACGCAAGGAACCACCACCTAAAAAAGATGCTGCCTCCACTGAAGAGGAGCAGGATGAAGATGATGAAGACGAAGGGTCTGAGGAGCAGTAAAATGTGTTCTGTTTTCTGACAGTGCACTCTCACTTTTAGTGTAATTTGTTTGTCATGATAACTCTTGTTGTGTGTGTTACTGCAATACACTCATTTTGTTGTAGATCTTTACAATATTGCATTTATTGGTAAAAACCTTTTTTAATAATATTGCACAGGGGGTTATCTTGACAGTACAAAATTCTCATCAGAGATTGTCTACCCAAATTTTTATCATGTGAGAAATTATTTCAAATGTAATAGTTGCTTAAGATAATATCTTATGTGTGATTAAAATGCATTTACTCTAAATATTTAGTAAATTAAAGATATAATCTCACTTGAATAAATTTGGGAAGACTTAGCTCTCCCTAGAAACGTACAACTTTTAAGATTTAATTTGTAAGGTCTTTTTTTGTAGAGTTATTCAAATAGGTATTTTGTAATCTCCTGATTTATAATTCATACAATTTTGTAGATTTATTCATTTGACTTTAAAGTCAAGTATTATTTTATATAATAATAAATATTATGTTCACTTTTCAATATAATCTTATTTTCCCTTAATGTATTTAATATTTAGATACACTGGTGACATTTTGTGGACAGTGTTACTTGATAGCCGTATGTGTTCTTAATAATTGACATCAAACTTCGGTAACTTTGCTGTTTCACAAATTAGAATCATGTAGCAGTATGGGTAGTGCCATTTTGTATCAACTTTTTGTTATATTTGGGCAGACTGAACTTGATTTTTAATGACATTTATTGTGTGTATGTGCGTGAATGTACAAGTTTAGAACAAAATATAAAAAAAAATATTATATCCATGGTGTGTTTTATTTCCTGTGTAATTAATTAGCGCAATTAAGTTATATATTAAGTATGGGAGCCGAATAGTTTGTTCTATAAAATAAATAATGGTGAATGCTAACATAGATACTAATTAATCAAAGTAAGAAGAGTTTGTATGTTTTCAAGGAATTGGAACTAAATATATCGAAATAGTGAAAGGTAATGCAATAAGTACCTATATTTCTTTATATGTACCTATCAGGGATCATATTAATTTACCTATCTCCTGATACATTATATTACTAACGCCTGATTAGTTTGCTAGTAGTGTCACGCTGATACAGAAAATAACTAAAAATAATCGACTAAATGAAAAAATATTTATTAATTCTTCCTACTAAATGGTATAAATACTTAAAAAACATGTTAGGTTGTCACACAATATGAAATAAAACAATTTATAATACTCTATAACATTAATCTCATAAAATAACATTACGATCTGTGCTTCCCTTCTGTGTAAAAAAAGCAACATTCATGTTGTGGAGACGGTTGCTCTTGCTGTCAGCGTCATTCTCTTGAATGCAGAACTTACGTGCGTTGGAGAGAAAATTAAGATTACTCTCAACATATTTTCTACAATGTTTTATGGATTCAAACATTTATTGAATATCACAATTTGAAGTAAAGTTTTGTTTTAGGCACTTAATTAAAACTTTAGTGAACTTTTAAAGTGTGTTAAATTCTCAGTGTCGCGCATTACATTGAAAAGTTGTTGACTAATTTTAAAGTTTCAAGGAGTGATAGTTTTCGTGGTACTTTAGATGATCATCGTTTTAAATGTTATGTGTGATTGTTGTCGAAGTGGAATTAAAAACTTTTTAAAAGGTTAGTACTGTTAGTATGCTCTGAATATTGTCCGTGCGGAATTCCATGACACAGGTAGGCTAATCACGTAACGTTATCTGTGTGATTACATTACACACATTTATATATGTATATATATAATAGCTATAGCCCTTAATTTAAATGTGAAGTTTTAAAATACTACACTAGGTATAATTTTATATTGCCTACGCACAAGTTATGTGTTATTTCATGTTTGGAACTTTCTTTTGTTATGTAAATAAACTTGAAAGTTTGTTTTTCTTTAACACCGTTTTGGATACGAAATATTTATTTTAGACATAGGTACTTTATTTGTTACTTATTCATAAATTTAATGAAATTCAAAATCACATACTAAAGGTATGCATATAATACTGAAATATTATTGATAAATTTTTAGTTGATGGGGCTTTATAGTGCCCATCATTGCATGATTGACCCCATATAAATCAAGTTAGTTAATCTTCTTCTTATCGTATTGTTGATGATCAACCTAGTGTCAGAGTTTAAACCGCCTCTAGGCCTCTGACATGGCTTTACACACCGTTGAAAAATCTCTCAGGTATGCCGGTTTCCTCACGATGTTTTCCTTCACCGTTTTTAGCAACTGATAACTAATTTTTAGTACGCACATGAATTCGAAAAGACATTGGTGCGTGCCGGGATTTGAACTTGCGACCTTTGACTTGGCAGTCCAACGGTCATACCACTCAGCTATCAGTGCTAGTTAGTTAATCAAATAAGTATATTATTTGATTTTAAACAGTGCAGTTTAATTTCTTTTATTACCTTAATTAGATGTCCCACTGTTGGGTAAAGATTACTCCTATTAGATCACAAATTTTCAGATAAATCATTACATATTTATATTGAATCTGTTTTTGTATAATATAATGTTACCTGGTGGTTACCTACATGACCTTGCATAAGATATTAAAAAGTTTCTGTAAAATGTCTATCCGTCTGCTACATTCCTGACCCATTTTATATTGCTTTAGTTTGTAAATCCTGCTGTATACAACTCTCTACCTAAACACTCGTACCTAAATGTTACAACTTATTATTATTTTTTGCATACTCATATCTTACTCTTATGTGTTCCTTTTTATAAACATACCTATATTATTGCACTGGTTGTTTAAGCAATTCTTAACAGCATCTCACTAGCTGATTAGATTATCAAAACTAGTAGTGGAGTATTTGCAACCTAACTAGGTGATAACCTGTATTCCAGCTTACAGCCAAAAACTTATAATAACAAAGTTCCAACTTTAACAACAACGTTAACAAACTTATTAAACTTAAAATCACAGCAATTAAATTGGAACAAAGATTTTCCATAGCACATGTTACAAAAAGAAAAAAATAAAAACTACACTTTAATAGTTCTTTGCTGGGATTTGACAGACTAAATTTAATTATTTAGTATCTGCCTGTTATAGGTGATTTTATTATTGTATTGAGTGCTGTAACAATAACACTGCATACCCCTTGAGTATGGTTTTCAGATGGCCCCAAAAAATTAGTTCATAAGTTGTGTTTAATAATTATAAATATGTGTAATATAAATAGCATAATTGTAAAGCATCTGCAGAAAGGCCTAGAGAGCAAGGCAATTTTATTTATATCTCATCAATGGTCAACCACATACTTTATAACATTTATTGGATCATTATTCCATGCAAATTCCATGACTCATTGTTGATTTATGAGACCTTGTTAAGTTACTTTGTGTCACACTTGCAGATGAATTTTTGACACACTGGATCCTAATTGAGAAAATATCAGTCATCTATCTGCGTGCCATAGAACTCTTTCTAGTCTACAAAATATAAGTACAAATACAGTTGAAAATAGTATTTTTTTTATAGACACTGAATTACGGCTCCATTTTGTCTTTACATTTAATGAGTTATGTGCTGTGGTTATGCGCAAGCATTGCGTTCTTATAAAGCACGCGATGATGATGTTTACCTTGAAGACAACTTTCTTAAATATGCATTGTGCTCGCACTTTTACCAAGTAATCGAAACTGCAAAAACTTTAAATAAATAAGTGATAACTAAATAAGCATGGCTTGAGGATATTTTCGGGAATCCTGGTAGGTACCTACTACTATAAAGTAATTTACTATTTTCCATCATGCCTCCCGAGCCCGACGCATGACGATTTCTGGTCTGACAATCGTGACACGTGCCGTAATTGTACGCATACATTTACCATACGCTGACGGGAGTGTTCAGTGTCGAGGTTTATCTACCTATTGACTATAATACATTGCATGCGAGACTTCCATTCTAATTAGTTTTGTATGGGTTTATGCGTTAGGTACGTAATGTACGTATTACATCCTTCATATTATTATATCGAATAAATTCACGTTATTCATCATTTTCCCCACTTTACATTATTTCAACGAAAATTTTAAAAAAAATCTTGAATTAAAATAACACTTTTAAAATTCGTTTACGGTAAACACTACAGCTAAAGTTACGAGGCACACTACCTACGTTTTTCTTTGTGGTATTTAAGGGCATAATATGTCGATGAAACAAAGTCATAATAATAATTAACAAAAATGTTCATTTTCTCATCATCACACTGTGTACACGTACAAAAAATAACAACTTAAATAGAGACTGGTGTCTGTTATAGGTAAACCTGTGTTACAGATCACCAGGCTGCCCACCGACAAGATTCAAAATATCTATTTTAAAATACCATAATATATAGCTTAGCATGAGATCAGAAATTGTTAAAAGTAAATTATTCAAAAACTTAAAGTAACTTATGAAGTATGCGATCAAAAATTTATAAAGTTAAAATAGTTCAGATACCAAATTAAAAATAAAAGTTAGAGTAATAATACGTAAACCTAAACAATTATCTGAGAACTATGACGGTGCTTGAAGTCTTATCTATCTTTTAAGATTGTAAAGGAAGAACTATTCTTTACCACCCGGTCGTTGCCTCAATGAGTCACTGATGCACGCGGCAACGGGCAAATAGCACCGTCCTATTACAATCATTTCGAACGACTTCAGGTACGATTGAATTTCGTTTTGTTAAAACGAAAATATGCCAATGAACTCAAATAAATAATATATAGTTTACTGGAGTTCATTGGGAATTTTTTAGTTGTTTTGTTGTTACAAGAACTGAGTGCAAAACATTTATTTTTATTATTAGGTCTCGTGCAGATTATTAGGATAACAACCGTAAAAACACAATGCTGGAATTAACCCTAATTAGTCAATATTTTTTACTAAGTACTCATGCAATTCGCTTGGAGAGCTTTTAATCTGCCTCTTTCTTTTCATTTTCCGAGACAATAAATATAAGTAACGTAACAGTAACATTGATGTAACGTATAAAACTGTATTATTATACCAATTCATTTATTGAATCGCAGTTTTTTATCTCAAAGGACAATAACTTTTGTGTTAGACGTACATATTTTGCCGATGATTAATATTCAGCAGCCCCGGTTGCGACCCTTGCATTAACGAAGCAACCATGCATTGGCACACATTACATATTGATTTATTAAAAGACAAACTTATAACAACCCTCATTTTCCGTCGGGGTTATAAAAAAAGCAATTTCTGGCCAACAACGACCAAGTCATGTTTATCTTTACCATAGAAACGAAATCCATAGGTACGTACTTGTTTTTATTTAGGTACACAATAGTTGAAAATTATGAGTTGTCGTCATGTCGCTCTCTAAATTCTCTAATATTATGAGTGTCATGCTATTATTTTGGTTTCGCTTCACAATTGTGGCAATTGATAACGTAACTGGGCTGATGGATGGCCTCGTTGCACTTGTATTATTTCACGTGGTATAATTTTCATAAGTTTCGTTTGGTTCTAAAAACATGCGTAAATTCAATTATTAATTATTAAAGAGTAGTTAGATAAAAAAGCGAATAAACCTATTCAATTTCTAAACTACCTTGTAATGTTTATATTGAACCTGGCACGAAAGAAAGCTTTTACCAGCTATGTTAAATACCAGCGCGTTCGTCAGTAGGTCACATCTATGGTCTGCGTCCTGAATTTTTAAGTATTCCATTAAGGCGCTGCTTGTGCCTCAGCGTCAGTTTGTCTGCTCTTTTCACTCGCTGATTGCGTCTTTTTTCGTTTTCCTGGTAGTTTTCACGGAAAGAGGATGCTGAGTCAACGCTTTACATGCCTCCGAAGCCTCGAGGTCTTGCTTTAAGGATTTAACCTTAAAGCTAACCTTTTTGTAGGAACTTCTACGCAAAGACATGCAAGGAATTGCTTTTGCGTTTGAATATTTTCTCTTAGTTATTCTATAAATTTACGAGCTTCGGTTAAGTTTCACACTGATTAATAGACTCGTCATAACTTTACTTACGTGAGTACATTGTACGTTATTTTTTTACGAGTTTTATAATCTCCGGAGCACCCGGGCCAAGTAGCAAACTACCTGAAGAGAAAATACCATATTCAATCAATTTGCCAGTTCTTTCCTCGTAATCATTAGAAAAGTCATATTGTATAACTATTATTAGGAATATTATTATAATAATCTATATATTTATTTTAAATTATTATTATTTTATTTTAAATATGATTATATGTTTATTTTAAATGCAATTAGAACGATACGAAAACCGATTACAGAGGGTAGACACCACGGATTAACATTCGCTACGATCCTAGCATATTTCTTTCGCTTCATTCACTCGCATGCTCGCACCACATTCCTGATATACACTCGTTGTTAAGGATACTCCTAATCGGACCCTTCTGCAGAACATCTCCAATCTTCAATTAATGTCGAATAGGCGAAACTCTTGCATACTTTTTGCATAAAGTCACGCTACAGGGCCTCAAGTCTGCTATTACAATAGTGTCAGTATGGTCTGTCATTGATTTCATAATTATTGTTGATTTTGACAAGTTTGGTAATCTGCTAACATAATGGCGTCCTTATGACTTTCCAGTGGTCAACCACTGACACTCCATTGAAAGAAATGGCATAGAATGGTAATCTCGTAGATAATGACAAATTAATGACTGACTTACATAAAACACTCGACTTGTATAAAACACTAATAAGTAATATGTAAAATATACTGTATAAATGAAATCTGGCATAAATAAAGTAGTGGTAGTTTTTCGAAAATCATTTCTACTAACGGGTTTTATACTTTTATAATGATGGCAATACGACAATGTCATTATGGCACAATTCTATTACGAGACCATTGATCGCCATTAAGAATTTAGCAGAATACGAACTTTTAGCAAAATAACAATGGGATGGGAATGGGATCGTGTTGGAATGACGAATTTATAAAAATAGCAGACTTGGGGCCCAGGTTTTATGTAAAAAAATATTTATAATATCTCCGAATCATAGAAGTACTCATAGTAGAGTCAGAGGGGTCGGCCTTTTGCGGAAGGACTCTACTTTAACCGTGAATGTTGGATTTAATTATTACGGCGTACCGATTAATCTTACCATCTATCTTATCAGATTATATTAATTATTAACTTCATTGCAACTATCTAAGAAGATCTTAATGTTGGTCAGGTTGTCTAAGCTCGGTTTGAACTTTCTCGACTACCTCTCGCTATAAATGCCATTTAACTACTTAGAACCAGTTTTTTCGACGTTTGGCATAGAGGCTTAGGTTTGTTCCTGCGGATCATGTTGCATTGCTGCAGAGCTGCGTGGTTACGCTCTGACTGACGCCGGAAAGTAGACGACAACCTGCTTATTGCGGATGTTTGTGCGGCTTAAACCTGTCAGCTGTAACATTTTGCGACATCTCACTTGTAACAAACATGAATTATAAATAAAGAAGTGAAGTAAAGTGTCGAGTTTACTATGAAGCGTTCGAAATAGAGCTAATGTATGATGCACGTTAGAGATATGAGCCTGATGATCTTGCACGTTAGTTAATTACATATTGGTGCCTCGTGTGGGAGGAACAATGACCTTAGGGCGCTCGAACAAGGGGGGCGGCACCGCACTAGGATTGGCGCAACTCTGCGTCAGCAGCAGAGCCGATTGCTTCTAATTAAATTAGGCTGCAAGTAGAACGCGCCTGGCGCAAG
Organism: Abrostola tripartita; assembly: GCA_905340225.1. Lineage (NCBI taxonomy): Eukaryota > Metazoa > Arthropoda > Insecta > Lepidoptera > Noctuidae > Abrostola > Abrostola tripartita. The sequence goes on along the minus strand of HG996492.1, from coordinate 4,304,191 downwards.
TAGCCTGACCGCGTTACACTGCCACTGTTCTGCTAACATATTTAATCAATATTTGTTTATAATAATTCTTACAAATTGTAAGAACAATATTTAGAAGATCATTAGTAATAGTCTTGAATATTACTCCCGTACTTAGTGCGAAGCTTATAATATTATAGGACATGTAGTTTTCGTTCTGTAAGTAAGCTTGTGTGTGTAGTTATCGTTCTGTTCCTATTTAGTGCAGGTTCCCCTTGTTTAGTACCTACAGACTAATTGAGATATCTTGCATAAATGCAACTTAATGCTAGTCATTCACGCATCACGTCCGTTATTGGTACATCAACGGTATCGATCCTCGTTATTACCGAAATAATTGATACTAAAGGATACGAATTAGATTATTATCTGTAAACGAACATATGTATTGTATATTATTGTATAGGGTCACTGACTTGAAAAGATTTCGTTATTTACTTCATAATTATTCCTTAAATATACGTAGGTTGGATTGAATAGGTACTATTGACTTGCAAAACTGATTCAGTAAACAATAGCTTGTAATGGCATCTCGCTTTGTCCGAACATCAATGGCGCAACTGTGGTATTGTCTGAGATTATCTTTTAAATCCGGTAGGTTTACCTTTTCGTCTGTTATGAAATTCAAATTACTGGCAGTAAAGGAATAATTCAATTTTGAGATGTCTTTCAGAATCCTAACTGAACAATCTACGTGCTAGTTAAAGTCTTGAAAAGCTGCTAGTAGTAGCCAAAATAAGAATCTTGTTGACTATCCGTGTATTCATTTCTTTTATACTAAGTATATTTGTACCTGTACTTTGATGCGCGGGTAAGGAAATTGGAACGACATGACATTTTTCGTGCCATGTTTGCCATTGAGGAGCCTGCGTGAGGTGAATCGGTTCCCTGTGCATGGGACACTCGGTGCCAGGCTCCATCGGCACTATGTACGTGCCGGTGGTCGATATAGCTGTATGTCAACTCGTGTACCGGAACAGTCATTTTCCTTGTTCACTATAGCTATCTACGGTGACGTTTTACCAAACATCAATCGCCTGCTTTGCAGTCCCGTTTTCGTTGAGAGTGAACGCGTCGTCCGGTCACGGTCATTTGTTGAAGCGCGAATGTCGATGAAGACCGTGGCGTCACACTTTTCTCCTCGTCGATACCTGGCGTTGGACGTGGCATTCGACACCGGCCGGTCGCCTGCATGCCAACGCTACCGAGCTGTCCTCTCTGTCGCACTCTCTATACTATTGCCCTACTATCACTTTGCCAATGAACAAAGTCAATTCCGATTTAACTTGATACTTCCTTCTCAATACCAGAGTTTAAATTATTTCTGGACATTTCAAGCAAAGATTTCATTTCAAGACCAACAATCACAATTTTTCACATGGCTTTTACTTTCGCGCAAAATGTAGTAAGTTCTGTAGTATTAAATAGGTACCATATATTTTATCATGCCTCTATCAAAACGTCATATTAAAGAATTCCTTATTGTCTGCATAAGTTAGTGAATCCGACTCGCACGTAGGCTGTTTAGCTAAGATTTTAAAAGATATTTGGACGATATCAACTTCATGAAATGACATTGCTTCCGGACTTCTTAAAACTTAATCGAAAGTAAAAATTGTATCTCATTCGATACCACATAGTCGTAATTCGACTCTGGTATTAAGTCACGTCGTTTTAATCAGGAATGTGCATGTACGGAGCAGGTGTACGAATACGAACACTCGACGACCAGTACCTATACGGCAATGTTATTGCCCAACAGCGCTTATCTCATTCCGTTAAAATGCTCTTTACTACATTTTATTATAATTCTCACGTGCATGATTTCTATGGTTTTATTATTTGTTAAACAGAACCTAAGTGGTTATTGTGGGTTCGAGTTTGAAGTTGGATTATAACCCTTCGTTAAAAGGTTGTCAGGGTAGAGCTTAGCGACTAGTTGGCGGTACTTGGCGAGTCTCGCGTGCCTTCTATGTGAGTCATATTAATGCTTTAGCTTGGTGCTTTCGCATTCCGTATAATAAATACACACAACAGCGTATAGTCATTATTATAGAGGTAGTATTATTCGATTTGTCAAGTAAAAAAAATACAAGGTATAAGTACGCTACAAGTAGATTATTGCATTTCCGTTTTTCAATACAATTTTAGATACAGTATTGAATTTTGTATTCGATCTGTTTACAGCTACAAGTTGTTTAAGGAAAAGTATCATACTTTGTTTTGCAAATATTCATTATTTACTTGTAGTTTTTGAAGAGGACTTAGGTAGATAGTAGATGTAGATACCTACTACAAAGCAGGTGCAGTGTCAGGTGTGACAAAAGAAAACCTTAAAAAATGCTACCAAATGTATTCTTGTTTATAATCATAAAAACAACAAATCATATGAATACAAAATTCTCCTAAACTGTTTCGAATGTAATGCATAGACCACATAGGTCCAATTTAGGTTAGTAAATAATACTTTGCAAAATGAATGAGCGGTTCGACATCGGTCTTTCCTCGTTGATCTAAAAACTCGTCCATTTGTTTAAGAGGTTAGTAAGTAACGATGATGCAAAAGCCGGTTTTAAATGTTTAACCGCGTTGAAGATAAGGAGCGACGAGTGACGACTGACGACCGGGCGAACTACATCGTACTACGATTCTGTGAAGATGAACTTACATCGACGCCAATTAGTATTGTTGCGTGTCTGCGTGACAAACTAACAGTACTGACGCATTACATAACAGACATGGGAGCATTCACATATGGGGCCAAGTTCTCAGGCCTTTTGCCTCGCACATCTTTGCGATTATCTGACGAGTCGTGAACACTCAAGTTTTATGACGTCTAAGTCTATGTGTACACCGATAGCGCATCCTCATTTTGTCAAATGCTGTATTTACCGTTTACCACCGGGGTATGCATTATAAACAATGTTTTGTGCCAGATTTTGTTCGAGATTCTCGCACCGGTGCAGTTTCCACTGGATTGTTATTAAAGTTGTACAAGAGACCGCTAGCGTTAATTAACTTAAAAAAAATTTGTACGATATTGCTAAAGTTTGTTGATACGCTTATTTAAGATACCAAAAAGTTCTTCTAACTTTTTCTGGGTTAACATTCGAAATTGTTTAACCAATTGGTACGTCAACTATATTGTAACGGTGTCTAACAAATACGTAATATCGTGTCGCCTCCTCTGCGCCGATAGGTCCACTTGTTCCGCCCCTATGCACTTGCCGCGGGGGTCGCATGGTTTTTGCACCCGCTTTATTATTTAACTCAACACAAGTTCCCACGCTGCACTTAAACAGAATTAACCTGTTTAATGAAAACTAGAATGTTTATGTTTACTCATAAATTACGCTAGTGTACTGCTTTCTTGCAGATTCACATACCGCATTGTTCGGTGTTACTAGCTTCCTGTTATAATGCTATCAATAACTCAAATATTATTCATGTGTGGTGATTTTAATACACAGATACCATCTGCGCTTTTTTTAAAAAATTGCATATTTTAAATTGTAGTCATATTCAATAATTATTTATTTACCTATAAATAATCCACACAGCTATTTATAATTAGCTCGTCTCCCGCCGTAGTATGACAGTTTTATAGAGGTAGATCACCTCCTGGTGAGGCACAGGAAGAGGTTGAAGAGAGGAAGGTTGGCATCCAAGCGTGAAGGACCGTACGTCCGGCTTCATAGACGACTTTGTATGGTTAATGTCACCGAAATATCATACTCATGACATAGTAGCCAATGTCTGAGGTAAAATATTATGCGTCATAATTATAAAGTCTGGTGCCGCCGTAGTATGATTACTATAGCTGAGATATTTAGATACGTAACCTAGGCAACAATTATTATGTAATAGTTAAAAAAATAAATTGGTTACCGACGTATTGGTTATCGATGCGTGTTTATTTTTCGAGTCAACGATCTGTGTTTTGAATGGCTCGCGGTTCCTCGCTCTGGCCAAGTGTACCTCGTAAGCCGCAGTCAGCCACAGCGGAAGCGAGTCAAACCATAACAACACTGACGGCTGTTTCGGTTTCTGACAGTTAACACTAATAAACTGGTTTCAGATGAAAACTGAAATGAAATAGGAACATGTTTCTGTGTAATTTTAAACTTAAGCGCAACACCGCACCGGCTAGGTTGTAAGTACTGAACTAGGGTTGCCACTTTCAGGACTTGAAATGATAAAATCTTTCTTTACCCAATAGTTTTTGTATTCTAGCAGACATCAAATTAACTATATACATAATTTTTACTTTCTCATATGGTCCGCTGTAGGAAAAGTGAGAGAATAAACGGCTGTGGGTAGGCTACTTAATATACCTATACAAGAATACATTTTATATGTATACCTACTGTTATGTATTTTGCTAGTATGATTAAATCGTGTTTAAGGAAATAATCTGATGCTAGTTATTATTTATTTTATCTATATTAAATTCCTATGTATGAAAAAAAGAAACTGACACATGACACCCCTATAAACAGGTAGTTAAAGATGTAAAGCCATTGTAATATTATGTAGATCTATACTGACTTATGTCGCTACACTTATGGAAAATAAACCATGTAAAAAAACGTGACTGCCTCGTTGGTATAGCGGTTGTAAAGCGCGACTGCTGAGCATGAGGTTCTGGGTTCGAATCCCGAGTCGGCAAAGTGATACTGGGTTTTTCTATCAGGTAATTCTGAGAAGCAGCAAGGAGTCTGGTTTTGTGCCCGGTTAAAGTCAATGCAAAGGCCCGCCCCCTATTACATTGGGACCTATACCTAACATAAGTGGCGAAATGTGGGTGCACTGTTCCCTCTCTGCCTTCCCTTTCGGAGAATACAGGCGAGATGATATCTTATGATTTTTGTTCTGTAAAAAAATAAAGTCTAACAGCTTTGTGCCATCATACATTTAATTTAACCATCGGCTTCGGTCGGTTTTAGTAGTTCCAAATTTCCAAACAGTGGTATTCATAGGTACTTAAAAATACTGTTTATTGTCTTGATTAAATATCAAGGTTTTAGAAAAACAATTCAATAACTAAAAATGTATCGTTCATAAATTATACCCATGGATTGTTTGTTTAAAATCACACGTTTGCTTACCTTTTTAGGAGAGAGAAAATTTACGGGTATAGGTGGTCGGTCGTTTCATGACTGTCGGGCCATATGTTTACGATATAAATACCTACAGTAAAGCAGGCGTGTGCATATGATGAATGCCAGAAACCGCCCACAACGACTTTTTACTTTTAGTTAGAACACCAAATAAATGCATTATAACATTTTGGCAATACTCAAAAGCAATCAACAGTTATCGCCAATTAATTCGAAATCTTTTTATAATAGAAAGTTACCTGACAACCTTAGCCGCATGACCTAGATTCATGATCACCATTGAGTGGTAACCATAGTCACTGTTTGTTTGATTCAATACTGATGTTTACTACATACCTATAACGTTATCGGACCACTAGGCAAGCATTGTGTTCGTAAGATTGTTACATCAATCAAAACAGCGGAAAGAGTATGACGGCTGATCGGAACTGCGCTATTACCCGAATCATTGTGCTTTTCAGAAAGCGTATAACTATTTGGTATATATTTTCGCTGTTGTGCTAAACGAGTGTTCTATAATTATCTAAAGGTATATTAATAGATGTTTATCGTTGTTAAACATTGATAAGGACGACTTGTTTAGGTGCGGCTACATAATTGCAGATATTCCGTTTTGCTTCAATAAAATAAAATAAACTAGCTTTTTTTTTTTTTTTAATATGTATTCTTGTAGATTATTAAGCACACATTAATCTTTATAATTATTTTATATTAGTAGGTAGGAACATACATAGACTTTATGTTTTATTGTATAAGGATACATACTTACTTTTAACATTATCTAATTGGGTCGACTGCGGTCATGTGTCATCGTAATATTAAGATTATCAGGTCGAATAATGAGAGTAATAAAAATAGCATTTTACTGGGTTTTTGTGTCTTATTGGTGCTTTATTGGCACATGCCACATTTTTAATTTATAACAACTTAATTATTATTAGGCAATTTTTACGTACGTGGACTCCAAATGTAGCAAAACATCTTACAGTTACACCGTTATAGTGTGATTTTAAACAGTACCTATGGTGGATACTTCAGACGTTACATAACAATGTACCTAACTGTCTTTGCGTAAAACTGCATCATTGACAATATGTTATGTACACATTGGATTTCATTCAGCGTACACAAAGTTGTCGGATAGGTACATTAACATTGTGAGAATGTCGACTAGGGTAGCCTTAGGCATTGTTCTAATGTAGTTATGTTAACATCCATGTATAATGTTCCAGGCTGACTGATGCGGTGACACAATGGACGCGGCGGACAAGCGAATGCTGGAGCGAGAGGCGCTCCGCAACATGATCCAGCAGTGGAACGCCAATCGCCTTGATCTGTTCGCGCTCAGTGAACCCAATGAGGTACCGTTATATTTTGAACCTTGTGCCTCTTACTATAAGTCTGATTCGCTCACGTCGTTTATTTTTTTTACATTTGACTTTATAACATTATAATAAAAGTGTAAAGACATCTAACGTAATTTAAATAACTTATAAGTAATTATGCTATTATAGCACCTTGTATAATATATTATAATTGATAAAACAATATGATTGTTCCATTATCAGCTTGACTAAGCGAATATAAAAAAAGCAACTGGACGGTGTATCACTCGTCACTATAAGTATACGCCTATGTTACGGTACGTGTTATATATGTACATACGTCACGCGTTATTTATGTATTTTTTATCATTCAATTTAGTAGAATGGGGACAATGTTAGTTTGTAAATACTACGATCAACAAACACGTAATAGTAAAATACGTCTACTACGCGTATAGTAAAGCCTCTAAACACGTGTAGTTCTAGTGTCTAGAATAATCTGGGTGATAACTTTTACCAAAATTAATACAAGTAGGTGGCTAAGTACCTGTTGTTTAAAATAAGTTACTGACTGGGTTATGACGTCATTCAATATGACTCAATCGAGCCTAATTAAGCTTTACTAATTACAGAAGAAAGCGTTTATTTTCTCATTGACGGCATTCAAGTGGATGAATAACTGAAGATTAAGCTTTTCTAATCCCAGTAGAAAGCGTAACTGTTAATTTATAAAATATTATCAATACATACTTACTGAGCCCATCATTTAGTAATCATCATATTTCTGTAAACTTCAGCTGAAGCTAGGTTTTGCAGTACCTATAATCTAATAAGTGTATGCTTGGATGAACATAAGCAGTCACCTGTTAACGGATGTAATCCTTTACATGCATTGTTTCTAGCTAATTAGATAACTATACAAAACGAAGCAAACTGTACATACATTTTAAAAACCGGGGCAAATGCAAATATCATTCATAAAATAAATATTTTACCAAGTACAGAATAAGCTTTCTCGTTAAAAGAACCGACTGAGATAATGTTCTTTGGATGAACTTACAAACCTTTTTAATCTACTTCATCTAATTTACGGTAATTTCTTTCTTTCAGAATTTGGAGTTTCACGGTGTGATGCGGTTCTATTTCCAAGATTCAGGTCAGAAGATAGCAACAAAATGTATTCGTGTCGCCTCCGATGCCACAGTGAGCGATGTCATAGGTGAGACTTTACGACTTTATGACTGTCAATTGGCGCAGTAATGCGACTTTACTGCGTAAGGAAGCTTTCACAAGACCGTAGTCGACACGACTTTCTGTAAAGAGATGTAAACAAATTTAAAGACCACCGACGTTTTTTTTCCATTTCTACCGAAGTGTATCTATTGTTGTTATAGGGAACTTAACAAGTTCGTTTTAAACACAGTACTTTATTTAGCTACTAGCTGTGCCCGCGACTCCGTCCGCGTGGACAATTGGACGTTCAGAAACAGCAAAATTATTTTGAAATTGTTTTTAATATATTATTTAAAATCTAATAAACTAAGTATATAATTATAAATATAGCGTCTATATTTTAAACTTTAAATAAAATAAGTTAATTAATAGCACAACACAACTTATGTTCATACCATCAATTCACTGTCACTACAGTTCTTGCAATAAATAAATTCATTCATTCATTCCGATCCGTGTTACGAGCCTAATGTATTTACTAAAGCGCCTAGATTTTAATATTTTTCCATAATTGCGACATCGAAGTTGTAATGACGGAGTGGTGTGCAGCCACCTAGTCGCCTCCTTAGCGACATACTTCGTAATATAATTAGTATCATATAGTACGTCGAGTCTGTACAACCGGATAACGGGCTTGATATTACAGAATATAAACAACTAGCAAGTATATTACTAACCCACATTTTAGAGCTAACATTATTGTGTAGAGATACATATACACTACATCTACTTACTGTAGATATTTTGAATTGCCTATTTAAACTTATTTTTACGTAGGTATAATATAGTAGTATAATTTCGCAAATATCAACATAAAAAGCAATAATTTTGTACATTATAAGATCGCTATCTAGCTTTTATATTTAGTTACAAAATGAATCCTTTTGTGAATGAATTTTATTTAAAAAAATCTGGTAATTTAAGATTTATGCAACAAGTTTTAACCAAAAACGATCAACATCTTTACATTAGCAGCTGTGCCCCCTTAGACAAGTGGCAAAAAGCTTGACGAATAGAAATCGAATAGAATGAAAAATATACCTATGGGTTTGACATATGTCATAGATTACATAGTCGAAACATTATGTCATCCCCATACATTTATCATTCTATTCGATTTCTATTCGTCAAGCGTATTACCACTTGTCATAGGGGCTGACCCTAGCAGCTTAATTTTTCTTAGTTTACTTAGTAGATCAGATCAGAAGATATTGGTGTAAAAAAAATGAATAATATGTTATCTTAATATATAATGTTATTTGTTGGCAGAAACGTTAATCGAGAAGTTCCGTCCAGACATGCGCATGCTGTCCCTCGGCTCGTACTCGCTGTGGGAGACGCACGGGCCGGACGACGAGCGAAAGCTGGAGCCGCACGAGAAGCCGCTGCTGGTGCAGCTCAACTGGCACGCCGACGACCGCGAGGGACGGTTCCTACTCAAGTGCCTTAGTAACAACGAGGTAGCTCATGAAACATAATTATATAATACAACATAATCATATCAGAAGTTGGCCGCGAGAGATTGCGCACTACGAGTTTTGTACGCTTAACAGAAAGGTTAAAAACAAACAACTTATCACCCTAAAGGCATACACTATCACCGTCGTGGGTAAAAAGGGAGGAAAAGAATTTGTGTGACGTTCATGCGTGTTTTTGTATTCGGGCCTAAGTTTTAAGAGGTTGATAAAGTTTTGCTACTACTCACTCACAAATCACGATACACAAAGAATCATTAATAGGGTCGACGTTCGATTCAAAATAATATCTTGACTTTATAAGAGACATTGTTGGAGATAATTTGACTGATAACGCCGCTTTATTAATGTATATTCAAAAATCATTTAACGTGAAAGCATGCATTGTTGCTACTTCGTATATTGCCAAAGAATACGTCCCATGAAATAAAATTAGTAAGTCTATATAGCAATTTATTGTGAATAAACTTTAACCTCAGAGATACAGGGGGATAAAAATTTCCAAGCTCCATACATTCTGTGTCGTCTCGTTTTTATCTGTCTGTCTGTTTTTATATTTATATATGTGAACAAGTTTCTTATTAATACTATTCACATTGGCACCCAGGTTCCGTTGTCAGCTGCAAACGACAAAGGAGACCAAAACTTCAAACGAAAATTATCGAAACGAGAGAAAAAAGAACTGAAGAAAAAAGAAAAACTATCGAGACTGAAATCCGACACCAACGATGAAAATAGACCCGTTGCCGAAAAACTTTACACAGGTAAAATAAGACGTACTTAAAATATATTCATCAGACCACTGCCTAGTTCGTGTAATTGAAAAAAGAATTAATAGACGAATTCTAAACAGTTTATTATTAATTATTATTAGTTAATAGGAAAAAGTATTTCATGTAACTAAAAACAACTATAGAATGTTGTGTGGTAGAAGTTACACTGCAAGTCTGCAACTGAAAAAATAAATACGCACTACTTCTCCATAATATACAAATTTTTAGCGATGTCAAACCTCACACTCCTCCATGCACGCAATATTCTTAATAAAAAGCGATCAGCTGTTTTCGTTTCACTTATTCATAGATACATCGTAAGGTTCCAGAATGTCTGAAAAGTTATAGAAGGGTTTACTAGCGTGTAAACTAAATTAATTTAGTGTGATTCACTTGCTTATGATGCATGTTGGAAAGCAACTGGTTTCCTTTGTCCCGCTAGGACAATAAACTCGTGACACAATGTCTTTTATGCTCGGCTGAATAATAAAGAGCTTATGTACTCACTTATAATTATGACATTTAATTTGCTGTTTAAACATTTTTAAACGACACACTAGATAGATACTAGCCTGATATGTTTTCAAGGAGTTTGATTGCCTTGCCCAAAATCTTCTGAATTGGCTGTTGTTACCCCAGAAGGAGGGCTGTTGTTTTTAATTACACGACTCCCCAAATGTATGTATGTATGTGAGTTTCTTTATTCCACCATTACTGCTGAATGCCTGAACCGGTTTTGATGTATAGAGTGTCGTTAGAATCCTTAAACCATCGCGAGTAACATAGGCTATAAAAATATGAAACAAATAAAAAATTATATTCAAAAAATTAAAAAAACAACTTAAAACAAGTTCATCGCAATCGGGGTACCTCTTAGATAAGACAGTGTTCCACAGAACGGTCCCCCGACTGCGATGAACTTGTTTTTCACTTTTTAGTTCGATTTTTGTCATGGCAGTCGTGTTTTTTTAATAATATTTTTTTACTGTTATTAAATAAAATTAACTTTACGCATTAAGATACGTTATTATATATTTTTTTAACATTACACATTTTATATATTTTCTCATAAGTTTACCTTTGTCGCAATGACGTTGCATCATGGTTTTTCAATGTGAGAAGTGGTTTTTGCCTTGCAATGAGACAAGTACAGGATTTCCTTTTATATAGAAAAACATTAAAAGAACGCTTTGGCGGCTTATTTTTAACCGACTTAAAAAAAAAGTGATTTATGAACCGATTTGAATTATTTTTTTTCATATGATATGGTTTACTTTCTGATTGGTCCCCTAGAAATTTTGTCATTACCTGATATTGCTTTTGTAGTAGTAGTGACCTTTCTCCTATCACTTTCCTGGATTAAATATATCGTGTGAGGTATCGTTTAAAAGGGTTTGTGTGTGAAAGGATTTCAAATACTAGTCTCACAAAAGTCTGGGGTGGATGAATTCTATACACTACAAAAAATCGTGAAATAATTTTTTTTTTATAAAAAATTAAAACCTTTAAAAAACTCAAAAGTGAAAAATATTATTTTATCACATCACTTTACATAAGCGAAGTGGAAGTCGGCGCCAAATCCTATGCGTTCGCTTAGTTTATAGTTTTAGTTTTGTAACTATGAACCACGCACTTATGGCAGCATTCTCATAAGTACTATTTTTCTGAATCGCTTAATGGATGTTGGGATCTGGCGCCGACTCCCACTTCGCTTATGTAAAGTGATGTGATAAAATATTATTTTTCACGTTTGAGTTTTTTGAAGGTTTTAATTTTTTATTTCAAATTTTGTATATTCATTTAATTTCGGTAATTATACAGAACTGCCGGAGACGTCGTTCATGCGCAGCATAAGCAATCCCGAGGCCGTGATGCGTCGACGCCGTCAGCAGAAGCTCGGCCGCAAGTTGCAGCAGTTCAAGTCCAAAGATGGAGGGCCTGACACTGGTAATTACATATCTATTGGCTAAATAATTAATGTGGTGTGTAACAGTGTACTACTGTTATTTGTGCTTTGATTTATACTACCTACGTTTGCTGTTTTTTTTTTTTTTTTTTTTTTTTTTTTTTTTCGGGACTAGCCCACCACTCGTGCCCATCATTGTGACTCCTGTAAGCCAGGATCTACAATGATAACCATTGAGAACCATCGAGGCAATGAAGCTCGAGGCGTCCCAGAGAAATGACTCGACTGTCTTGGAACCCGCAACGAAATTAATCATAAAAGAATATATAGGAGGAGTAGGAATAAATGTTTAGTACCCACTTCCCTCCATAGCAAGCGGGAGACATAAAGAGTAATATGCCAAAAGCATAATAAGGGATCCACAACTGAGATAAGCCCAGTCGCCAAGCACCACGGGTAACAAAGTTAAAAACTAATGGGTCCTAGCTGTTATTTTGATTCCAATAGTAGGTATGGCAAAAACGTCTGAAAGCACGGAAGTTTGTTCTGGTCGCAACAAGGTCCTCATAATAAATTACACCGGATGTAGCATGTATGCTGTCTAACAAAGTATTACGTTCATTCTGCCATAGACCACACTCCCACAGGACATGATGTGCAGTTTGCTCGTATTCACTACCTGGCGTTGAGCAGTGGCACAGAGGTGAAGTAACAAGCTTAAAAGAGAAAAGCTTACCTTTAAAGTTACCATGACCCGTCAAGAACTGAGCCACGCAATGATCCACCTCCAACCATGTCTTCTCCAGCCGCTCACGAACGGATGGAAAATACTGGTAAAGGTGGCGGCCCTTAATAGAAGTATCCCATCTAGATTGCCATTCGTCTAGCAGCTCGTTATAGACATCGGTTTGGGATTTAAATAACCTGATAATTTTAACGCGGTCCCGGTTTGTTAGAAATTCGGTGTACGTTTGCTGTTGTTTACCAAAATCGATTAATGATATTATCAACAGTCTAGGCATATTTGCGACATAATATGGGGTAGGCTCCATCTTAACTTAGCCCCAAACGTTAACTGGCGAAATGTGTGTATATTATTGATATTATACACCTGTCTAGTACACCTACCACAAACCTGTCACCATACTTGAGAACTGTTTATTATATACTTTGTAGTTTAACACATAGTTGTCGGCGTGAACTTGACATTTGAACCCGTGGTCTGTTTCTAAACATCTGCTTGACAGTTAATAGAAACAATTTGGTGATGATTTGTGAGTCATCAACACGAACCCGCGAGCACTAGTCAGCTCACGTATATACGTGTAGAATAAATTATGACTAATGTTCCGGCAATGCGTTTAACAGCGAAGGTTAGTTTTATGAAATATACAGTAATAATGCTGAATTGCAATACATGCACACAGTAAGTTGCAATCGGGAGAGGGATGTCTTTGGCTCTCTTTCAAGGTCTTCATGTCACTGCAGGCAGTGAGACGGTCATGACAATTTACAAAAATCAAAATAAATCTGTAAATAATCTGCCAAGACTTGGAATAAAAAGCCTTACACACATACATTTTTTCAAAGCTTTTCGTCCCTTTTACAAACCCTTACAGCTTCGTTACTTCGCTACCAAAAAAAGTACATTCCATATACACATATATGGTAAATATCATTGTAAAATAAAAATAGAAAATTGGATAAATACGTGGTTTGTAACCACTCGGACTTGTCAGTTTTTATTTCAAGAAAATAAGTAATGCAAGATGAATTCAAAATACCTACCTAACCTTACCATGCATACTACCTAAGTTCACTATGATTGTAATACAAAAAAAATTCAACCTCTATCGTATAATACGTTACGCATTATTATAATCTTTAATTATTAATATTTTATGTAATATGATTTTTCTTACAGAGGTATTCAAATAATACTTTTTTAGTTATGTTCCTGCGTAACAAGTAACGCAGATTGACCTTAGAGTATAGAAAATGGCAAAAGGGAATTTCTGGGATTAAATTCCTTTTAACATTGATTTGTAATCCGCAAGTTCTAAAGAAAAACAAATTATTATGAAAATGTCCTTTATTCATTACATTTATTTTCATTGATTTGCATTTTCTGTAAACGGCTGGGGCAGGATCTGGCATTGTCCCATAATGTACTTATGTTTTTGCAAATAAATAAATAAATCAATCAGTCAATAATTTAGGTGGAGGGGTGATGTAATTACTTTGTTTTGATTCATATCAGTTTACCGTATTACCTAATATCACAACTGCTCGCTATTTTAAAGCGCCTATAAGTTTGTCATCGCAAAATCATGATCTATGCACTAATTAGGAGGTATAATGAAACTGTTTACGTCTGGTCTGCTGTAATGACAAGTTCCTTGAGTTATTTATTTATAGGAAATAATAACATGATAAGCTCAATAGAAACCGCAACTTTAAATATCTGCCTTTCTATTAATACATATTACACTCTTGGGTTGCATGTTAATTGCTTGCCTACCCTCATTGCAGTAACAGTTTTTTTCGCCATTTCATTTACACATAATTTATTTTAAAATATGGTGGTGCATTTATGTTAAAACATCTATTTACGTATAACAACTAGCTTATGCTCGCGACTTCGTCCTCGTGGATGTCCTTGTAGATTTCTATTAAAAAAGTACTGTATCATGCAGCAGTAAGCAGATTTACCTATTTTGGCTATGGTCACAATGCTGCAAAATTGACAGGGAATTAAGGGTGTTTTGATCTTAAATCTACTACACATACATAAAACAATGTATCCTCATGACTTTTGGTGCCATTTTATGCCGTGCCATGACACAGTGCTCAGTTGGTTAGAGCAGCGCCACGGATCGGCGAAGGTCGCGGGTTCGAATCCCGCTCGTGTCCATCATTTTTCAAATTTCCTTTATCAATTTAGAATGTATCCTCATTTTGTATCATCATAATTATGTGTTGCTTTAGGTGGAACCCTCAGAGTATACGGATCGATACTCCGTCCAGACGTGTCGTACGTCACATTGCTGCTTTCTGTGAACGACAGTGCTGCCACCGTCCTACGAGAGACACTCGACAAGTACGGCATGTCATACCAAGACCCACTGCAGTTCTGCATTGTGCAGGTAAATAAATATTTACATCAATGATATTTTTATAGCTTATTGCAGGTCACGTGGTCACTAACGAGACTGCTAATTATAAGTTTGAGGTGTAAAGAAGAAGAATGCGATAGAAATACGATAATTCAAGAAATTTTCTCTTGGACGCTGTCGAATCTCGTAGTATCCTAAACAAAAGTTAGATTTTGTATTGTAGAAAATCTATAAAAATAGTACTTAAAAAAATAAACCATATTATAATGCATGGTAGTAGTTATTTTCTTACATTAACACAATATTTAATATGAAGTACTAGAAATGGACTTACTAGTTAATTAAAATATAATTACTGTCTTTAGGAGGACAAAACTGACAACTCTGAATACATTTTGGAAGACGACGAATGCCCGCTTGCGCTGATGAATATGACAAGAAGTAAGTATGGCATGCTTTTTATAATTCAGGAACGACGTAATTAACAACTTCCCTGTCCCGTGAGTCACATGTGATACATGGTCATTGTTTAACTATTGTGTCTGCATCGTGGACAGTGAAGTGGTTAAGAAATCATCTGACTGGCCTGTTGGTCTAGTGGTTAGTGACGCTCACTGCTAAACCGGAGGTTGTGGGTTCGATTCCCACCCAGGACAAATCTTTGTGTGTTGAGCATAATGATTTGTTCTGTGTCTGGGTGTAAATTATCTATATCATGTATGTATTTAGAAATATATAAGTATGTTTATCAGTTGTCTGGTTGCCATAATACAGGCTCTGCCTAGTTTGGGATCAAATGACCGCGTGTGGACTGTCCCAAGATATTATTATTATTATCTGTTCTTATGAAACTTTTGGCAGGTAATATTGCAATTTGAAGAAAATGATATCGTAATTTATATTAATACTAGATGCGCCCAGCAGTGTTACCCGCTAAATTTTTACGGGATAAAATGTACCCTATATGTTAATTCAGGGTGTCAGCTATACCAAATTTTAGTTAATACGGTCCAGCCGTTTGAACGTGAAGAGGTAACAAACATACAAACATTCGCCATTATAATAATAATAATTGATATCGATGTGTGCTAACGTTTATACATCAACACATCATGATACAGATTGCTTGTTGAAAGAAGTTTTTTACTTTTCATAATCAGAACCTAATGATGATAGGTACTTAACCTACCGTAAAACGAGTTGAATAGAAACTCAAGGATGAATAGAAACAACTGGAACTGTTTTTGATATTAAATTATTACAGTTGGTTCTCACAAATGACTAGACTGTTGTCTATAAAATAATGTATAGTTTATGGTATTTAATGATAACAATGTATATATACTCTTTTAACTATAAAATCTGTTCCCAAGTTTTGTTTCTATTAACCCTTGAGTTTCGATTAATCATTTTACCCGTACATTATATTCATACATCAATTTATAATCATCAATATTTTTGTGTGTTTAATATTTAAAAAAATATGAAGATCTTACGACCAGCTGCAGCTGTGAGATACATATTTTTAAATACATAAAATGTGTCATTCCGTTGTCTGCGGACCGTATCGACGTCGCGTGCTTGATTGTATTGTGCTTATGAATGGTGGCAGGTTGGCCTACTGATTAGGTTCAATTGCCTTTTTTGTTAACTGAAAAAAAAAGTCGCTTGTAGTAAGATTTGGTCTATATTCGGTCGCATAAGAAAGAGTCGGGTTAGTACACTTTCAAGTTAATAAATATCGATTTAGTAGGTTGACGACGCCCCCAATAGCGAAATAATTTCCCGAAGTCGTATTGTTAGTGCTGGTACTATACCATGGTGTAGTAGAAAATTGAAGTCCCTAAACGAAGTAATGTTTGAAAAAAAGCTCCTGTATTGTACGACAGGTTTCGTTCGTTCTATTTTCGTTTCTCATACCAAGTAAGGTATAATATTTATTCTACGTAAGCAACACTTATTTGCAGCTAAGTTTAGTTGCAGTTTAGACAGGACAGTGTTGTTACCTAAGCATTTTCAAATGAAAATGAGATGACACCGCATGCAGAGACTCTTGACCCATATGTACGGCATTGGAGTAAGCACGACATTATTCCGTAAAAATACAATGTAAACGTGTGAGAGAAAAAATGTCTCACGAGTGTGAACCAAGATATTAATGTAATATGTCGAACCAATCACTTGTCTGAAGTATCTCTTCATTTTTCAGGCTTAGTTTTGACGAAACTGAATTTGAATTATGCCCAAAAATAATATTGATACAGGGTGGCATCAGAAAACTTTAAACCTATTAAGTTTGTTTAGAATCGAGAGTAAAATCTATAAGACAAACAACATTAAAATAGGTTTTCTTTTATTAGGTAAACTCGTATTGTTTGTATCGTACCAAGGCTGCAAGTTATTTGCCAGTCCTAAGTCTGGAAGCAGTGTGATATAAACATTTGAACCATATTTCTTGTATAAATCTGATGTTATTTTAAACTAAGTATTATTTAAGGATACAGAAATTCATGATTAAAACCTTTTTCGTACCTGACGAAAAAAGCATATTAACTAAATAATTGTTCATGAATTTTACGCAAGTAAAGATCTGTGCAAAATGTATATCTTACCATGAACACAACCCCGAAACTAAAGTACATATACCAAATTTAGAAGGAACCTCTTTAATTAACCGCCCACAAATTTTCGCCTGTCGTTCGTAGTGAGCCGAGTTAATATCCGAGTCCCCTCAAGCGTGCGATCCGTGCTACTTTCCGTCACAAGACAGTATAACGACATAAATAATTCAGGATTTTCATAGAAATTATTTTTAAGTATGAAGATTTAGAAATGTAGCATTTTTTTAAATAGCGTCTCATTATATTTTTTGCTATTCTTTATGGTTGAAGTTGACTCCAGCCAAAGGACAGGGTTCGACCTTTTAATCTTAATTTAATAATTGTGGTCGACAATTTTACTTACACTTATAATTATAAGTAAATTATACATTTGTATGAGTTGTTCGGGCACAGTGAATTGCGACGTCTAGGACCATTATCCATATTCTTGCCTGGAGAAATAATCTGGAACATGGGTAACCTTAACTTATTAAGACGTGAAGGGCAAACGCTCAAAGCTCTTACTCCCTGCTGAATGGATGGATGTCTTTGAAATTTAAATCGCGCAGTTATTCTGCTTTTGTATTTTTGCCACAGTATTGCCTAGCCTACTATTATTACTACAGATATCTTTATTAAACCTTACTAACAACTTTCACAAATATTCATCAGAAGTTAGCAGGTACCTACCTACCGTATTATATAAAGGTTTTGATAATAATATACGATATCTTACTATGGTATAGTTAGGAGTAGGGGTATATAGTAAGGGTTGACCTTATTTGGGTGTCCATAGTACTAAGTGAAACGTGAGTTGATTTCTAACTTTGAAACAGGATCCAATATAAATAGGAAACCTTAAAATCCGTCTGGGATTAATATAATACTGATTATAATTCAAAACAATATGTATACATATATTAAAATTAACAAGTTATAGATTGCAATTTAACATCAAAATCACTAGATATATTATGATGGTATGTAAGATATCTCTCAAACCTACTCGTGAACATTTATTAATATAAAAACCAATTGGGTTTGTGACATCCAATCTCACCGCCGGCGCCAACGACTTTCGACGCTCGCTGACGTACATGTCCGTGACAATAAAATGGTTAAACCTCAGATCGTAGAAATAAAACAGACACGGGAACATATGGATTTTTTTAATATGACAAAAGTAATTGCAATTCAGTAAATTGCTGCACTGTGGAGATGCTATCGGCTATAACATATTATGAACGTGTCAGTATTCATTACATCAACGTACATTACAAACACAACAAATAAAACAAACTCGAAATTCACAATGATTTAAATTGATTTTGTCGCACATATTTGGTTGTTATATCCACATACGTAAATCCCGAACGAATCGGAAAATTATAAACGAATTTATATCGTATAGTTTTTACGGACGTTCTTAAAGAAATATAAAGATATGATATTTATCTACCCTTCAGTTTTCTAAAAACAACGAATGTAAGAAATAAACTAAACACATTCTATCCACTCTAACTGATACAGAGACAGTAAAAGTTTGTTCATTACTTATTGAAGATGCCTGGTGTGGCGAGTCAAAACTTACGGCAAATATGAAATCTCGTCCGATGTTAAATTTTAGATGTAACATGTGATGATTTGGATCGTTATTCTTGAACTTCTTTTGTACCCGACATGAGAAATTGTAAGCAGTACATATCACTATATTACTATCTATGTCTATCTCTAGCAAAAAAATAATGGTTTTTATTAATTTTTACATCTTTGTAATGACTTTAGTATCGGAAAAGGGTTCGATAACAGAGGAACTAATTAAACACACCCCTCCAAACAGACGACTGAAGGACATTTCTAAACCTCCGACTACCTAGTTTCCTAATAGAAAAACTCAATAACGAAGGTTTTTCGAACTTTGACGTCAAGCTTGGCATTTACGAGCCCTAGACTAATGACTTAATGAGGCGCTCTAAGTTAGTTAAGCCGTTAAGGTTTTAACAAACAACCGAAGTTTTATTCGTCTATGTTTGATGTACCCGGCGTGCATATTGGATTGGGAGTGAATGCTTTATGAGTTTTCATGTCAAATCCTCTATGCTGATCCCGAATATATTCTTATTCAAATCGTGCCGTCTCCGTTAAGTTGTTTCTGCATAATTGAATAATAAACATTTATGTAGATAAGTTAAACAAAAATATAGGCAAAAAGAAAATGGTTCCGTTTACTGTGGCTCTTTATAGAGCGAGTTGAGTATTTGGTTCATACATATTTATTAAAACTTTTTAAACGAACTGCTCTATGATAGTGTATCGTATCTCGGGTACATTATTTATTATAACAATATCTCATGCCAAAACAAATACGTACCTATACGTATTAGGTATCTTGTACTGGAGATGCGGATTACATAAAAAGTCGTCGTATCGTCGAACGTCTTTAATTTAACGGTTTACCGCTAAACTAATTCATGAGATCCGCGTTTTTAAGATTTTTGTATGATAGCAAGACAAAGGTAGCGAAGAGACACAAAATGGCACTTCTATTTTTTTTGTTAAATCTGAATTCTCATTACTATGTGGAATATAACGAGCTTTTGCTTTTAAATAGATAGTTTCCAATTTCAACGGGATGACTCGGTAGTAGAACAATGTCCGATAACTGTATTGAATCAATAAAGGCGACCTACAAATTCTTTCGTCCTATCTGAAATAGTAGGCGAACCCTATAAATATATGTAGGTATCTACTATCTATACCTATATTCATAGGTAGGTAGGTGGGTTCGCTTTATTTTATAGGGTTCGAACAGTTCTTAAAGTTATTAAATTATAAGGTTGGTAGGTCAGATTTTCAATTATAATTAGTGAATAAAAATAATTCTTCGGAAAGCTCTTTGCGCGACTGAAATGTTCTACTTATTTGATTACTTCCAATGATTTAAGACGGAAATTATTTCGGAAGCTATACCGGCTTTCACTTCCGGGAAACATGAAGGAAACGGCTCCTCCAGTTTTCAGAAATATAGAGTAAAAACATATGTTTTACTTGATACCTCCTGTGTATTTAATATAATTTGCTTTAAACAAATGTTCCTACAAAAAAACATAGTTAGAACAAAATTCACACATAAAATAACATTTTAGTTTTTAGTATAGTAAACTGAACAGTTAATTAAGCTTTAAAGTTGTGTCATTGGTTGTTAGTTGCACAGTGTTAGAGTGTACTATTACCGCGAGAAGGTTCCCCTTTGGTCGGACAATGCACGACGCAGTTCACAATGGGAATACATGAGAGGAGCGTGCGGGCGCAGGACGCGGCAGTCGCCTCGCAGACGCCGCGCCACGCGCCTCACTTACCGCGCGCCTCGACATGGATTGGGGCCTCCGCCGTAAGTTCGCACGAAAAAACTGTTTTGTTCAAATTTTGCAATGTGACCGCCGGCTTGGTCTATAGCGGCCACAGCGGCGCCGCAGTCGCGATCGAAGCAGATAGTAAACAAACGCATGTGGCCCGACGGAGTAGTCCGACCGGTGTGCCCACAGATGCCGGTCGACCGGCTGCCGGTGCCGGTATTTTTAACTCGTTTCGCGGTTCGATGTCCGTTCATTCGTGGAATCGATATGCATAATATCGTCCTTGAAAGTCTCAACTTCTGCAAGAGTTAAATAGAGTTTATAGTTTCTCAAGAACACAACAATCGATGTCTTACACATATTCCGCTGCTCGACTGTAAGTTGCAAACTTGTTTTGTTACTATCTTGTAGTACGCCGAACGTTTTCATGTGGTACGGAAGTTCCAAACTTTCTAAATATTTTGTGTCGCCGCCGTAAAAGCTTGGTAGTGTTTCTTTTGTCTCGAAGTAAACCAGTTTTATTTCGCTGAGAATGTCGCGATAAAGAGCATTTTTTATAGTCTGGCTATAAAGTGGCGTATTTCTTACTACGAGTAATATGACCTTTACCATTATCTATTATTGAGAGCAATCCCTAAGGCTACTTGTTAGTGACGATAAACGATTGCGTGTACGTGCCGAGAGAAATGGCCAAGTTATGGTCTCGGGGGGGTTCTACCCCCGAGATTCTCTTATTCTGCTGCTATTGTCGTAATTTATGAAATAATAAATTACGACAATAGCAGCAGAATCCACGGCAGTATAACAGTCACTTCAACTTACTTAAAACTAAATACAAATAATAGAACAACGACAAAGGCTTAGTGAGAATACCAGGAAATAATAAAAATAGGTCTTCAAATAAGTATACATTAATTGTTATAAACCGACTTCTTATTATAAATAGTCCCTACCGATGTTCACACTTATTATTATTTTAACTACATTCTGCCCTACGATATCTTGCTACATGTATAATTTAGAACCAAATCATGTTTTCTGCTCGATGGAATAGAATACAAAGCGCATTAGGTGTTTTCACTACCTTTGGCGAATCTCGATAAATAGGTCACAAATAAAAGTATCCCATATTTTCGTAAAGAACCTATACTTAATATATAAATTAATTAATGTACGCCACTTTGACTGGGTGTGTAAGTTTCTTACTTTATTTGCAGCAAATAGTTAATGTGCAGGTAGAGGGCTTATTGTACACCTGCTCTATTAACCCTATAGAAATTGCGTTGAAAGCAAATGGCGTATTTAGCTTGGGAATAGTCTTGCGGATAATAAATGTTGTCCCTTCGCTTCCGCGCCTGTACGTTTACATACAAGCATACTAACGTGGATATCCTGGCGTGAAATAGCATGTTCGCTTTGCTTCTAAGTATAAATTAATATTTTCGGAGCAAAAATTACTGTATATTTATTATGATTCTTGTTTGTCTTTATTTTCATTTACTTCAACAATAGTGAAGTTATTTTTATTAAAAATAACTTCTCTTATTTTTAATAAAAAATAACTTCTCTTTCAGTCTTTAATTGGAAGTTTAATTTAGATTTATTGAACGAACTTTTCATTTCGTTCAGGGACTTCAGCATAACAACAGAAACAAAAATGTATTAAAGCACAGGCATTCATTCAGTAGCTTAAACGCGGGTCAATGTATCAGCGTTAAAACTGAAATAGGGAAGAACTGAAAGTATTTTTAGAATAACTGAAGTTTAGGTTTGCGAGGGCGTTGATTGACGTGACAGGAAACTAGCTTCTAATACCCGCAACCGAAACTAATTAGGATGCCGTATTTTAAGCCATGTCTGTTCACAAACTTTTCCGTGTATCGTGTGGTACAAAGACCACTCGTAAAATAGGCTGTAAAGTGCAAGTTGAACTTGCAAAATTCATGCTTCATACAGTACGTTTCAAATCTTTAATTAAAAACGATTTAAATTTTGGATCTTCTTGATATCAAGTACTACGTTAGTTCTGAAGAAAGAAAATGCGCTATCTAAGTAACTTCGCCTGTAACCAACGAAGATATAGACCAAAGGTTTTCTCGTTCTCAAAGTGGTATAAAAAGGTCAAAACATTATTACGTACTTACTAAGCGTAGCTTTTTGTCCGTTTTACCCTTCTTACGTCGGGTGTACGCATTCCCTAAGGATTTACTTAAGTCAGCCAAGCATATACAAGAGCAAATAAGATCCGAAACTTAAAACAATGTATACCGACCTACTCAAAATTATAACAGTAGATTAGGTTTCCGCGAAAGTTTAGTTTTGAGATCAATACACGAGAGTCATTTAATATTATTTATTTTATTTTATTATTAGGAACATTATTAAATGATTTAGTGTTCGGTACTTGAATTGGACAAATCTAGCTGATAAGCATTCGCTACACATAGTTATTAAAGCCAGTAACTTCAGTTCAGAGACGTAAAATATAAAAAATAATTCATAAAAATAGTGTGACGCATTACAATTAGTAAACCCCATACTGAGTAAGGAATGTGAGGAGCCACACTACCAAAAGTCTTTGCTTTAGAATAACAGATAATTGCAATTCTTTTCGTTCTTCGATGAACGATGGTAACATATTTTCGGTACATTTTTTTTGACATTTCATAAAGGAAATAAATTAATAATACAATTTTAATAACCCTAGGGCGACAGGCTTTACACACACTACCGTGTCACTTATATTTCAGAATAGTTTCGAAAGAAAAAACCTCTCTCACAACACGAAAATCTTTCTGATTCTTTCTAGGCACATAAATGCGTGCTAGTCAACTCAATAGTGTACAAAACGAATCAGCGAAACAGCTCTTTACGGGGTTAGGTACAAGCTTACATAAGACGACTGCACTGCCACATACTTAGTGAAACGTTGATTTAATTACACATTGTAATAAAGCAGGCTAACAGACGGACTGAAGGTTCTTCACAGTAAAGATAAACAACATGCATAATAGCCAAGAAAGCCCACTTAGAGACTGTACGACCTTATTAGTTTGTAAATGATATCTCGAAATGGGTATGTATTTTAGTAATAAAATCCAAACAACGGTAATCAAATAGAGTATTACGTTCGAAATTCTAGAGCATAAATTGAATTTGAGACCGTCTCCTAATTATATTGCCATTTACCTTGGACGGGTTGAAAATTATGACGCTCTCTAGGTACAATATTCGAACAACGGCAAGTAAAGTAAGTAACAGATTTAGCATGTCTGAAATTTACCCCAGTAACCATTTCCAAAATTGGAGTCAAAGTACATACCTAGATAGGTGACATATATAATAGAAACAATTGTTCATTTCAGTGTTAAGTCAACAAAGACATGTCCTTTCTGGAGCAAATACTCTTCATTAATTATTTAATGAACCCTAGAATAAATTAGGTATAAAATAGTCTACAGTCTGTTAACTGTATTAATAGTCCGTAGTAATTCTGTGTCACTTGCGATTATTAAGAAACCCATCACGTATTTAAGCTCTCTCGAGGATCAGAAAGAGGTGAATTACAGCAACAGTTTCACACTATCGGCATTTAGTCCCTTAGGATATAAAAAAGCCTATCCATAAATAGATGATCATTTAGTACAGTTTTTACTGTCTGCTTGTATCATGTTTAACTGTCACAAACGTCTGTTAGACGGAAATGCTGTACAGCTGATAGATAGATGCTGCTAGTTCTCAGATATTATGTTGTTTTATGTTTATAGTTTTACACAATTATTACCAAGGACGACATTAAATGACTTGACATATAAATAATTGTGTCTGTATACCTTATAACGATGTACTTGATAATCAGCATTCTACTAATATAAAGAAATATGAAAATTTGTTTCAAATGAATGTGGATTAGGTTTAAATCGTGTCTTATCGACTGAACGATTTTGTCGATTTTCATTTGATTGGGACAAATTATACTTTTATCCAGTTGTACGAAGAAGTTAACTATTGTAGAACGCAGTAGAAATAACGAGCATCGCCTTATATTAGTAATAATACAATGATATAATTAGCTATTTTGTTCAGCTTCTTGCTAAAGATGTGGCGCAATTTTGGAACGAGAATGAAATATATTTAAAACTTAATAATACCTAACTCTCAGTTTTACGCTACATTGTTATAGCCCTCGTTATGGTTAATAACACATATATGTATATCTACATTATAATATCGTGTCGACTGCCGCACGTGCCCCAATCAATACTTAAATTCGATCACCACTGTCACACCGATGTCTACGTCGTACTTCATAATCAACTTTATTTTACTCCATGTCTTTTTGAATCATCATTTAATTGAAAAATATTTTAGTAAACTAGTAATAACTTAATTGGAATTGGTTTTCGCAAAGGTAAAGTAAGTTAGCTAGTAAAAAGGGTCACCCAAGTTTCAAGAGCAGCAATGCGGCAGTTGGCTAGTTATCTATAAAACGTACTAGCTACCACATCTAGCTCGTATAGAAATGATATTTTTATAACTTTGTCTTCAAAGGAAAAAAACCTTGTTTTATGATCAGTTATTTCAAAGGGCTACATTGCAATTCAAATATATGATAACGTTTTAGTGTGCCTTTGAATCATAACTTATAGGTAAAGGGGGAATCTATCATCAGTATTTTACGATTTATCACTACATTAAGTCACTGTTTCCCAGCGGGGTAGGCAGATACCTGTGATTTCCATTTGCTACAATATGTAGATTTTGAAATACCATTTACCTCATTCACGCTCATCATATTTCTTCTATGCCATTTGCAACGCTTACATTTTCTGCTATCAATAAAATAAGCTAAAGCGATTTTAATACACTACCCTACTTATTACATAATTATATTTACTGTAGTTAAATGAAGAGTTTTAGAAAACAAAACAATTCTATTTTTTGGCTGAAATCTTAATTGCCAAGATCTAAAAAGCGGGTTTGCATTTTTCTCTTACTGCTGTAAAGTTCACAGCGAGATTCACAAAATAAATAAAATCACCCATAGTAAACGAACATGTTTATTCGAAGATGAAATAGAAGTGAAAGCAGCATTGCCTGTGAGCAAGCATTTGATCCGAGCGTTTGAACTGCATCAGACTTGCTTTTCGAATTCTACGAAACATGAAGTAGAGGGAGCTTTTAAATACCTAATAGAATTTTACCTAGCAGCACAACAAATGTACAAATATAAAAGTTGCCTTGTATCAAAGAACTGTTCAGAACTAGTGCTCCTTGACTCATTCTAGTGACTGGAAACACTGTGAAAACATTATAATGTTTCAGTTTTGCACGACCGTCGTGTGAACTATGCAAAGATAAAAAGGTTTGGTTTGGTAACTTAGTGAGAACGGAGCCTTACAGACCGTTTTAAAACGAGTGCTAATTATACGAAGAGTTGTGATTTTCAACTTACACTGAATAAATCTTTTGTTGTACTCTGCTTTAAAACTGGAACACGGCACATTGTTGTAAGATACATTCTTGTCTTGGGACAATTCAATTTACAGATATTCTTACGTAAGCTATAGGTACTTACTTAGGATTCTGTAGGGCCCCTGGCAGACCTACAGCCAGGTGGACTGACATTGTTGTTGTTGTACAGGAAAAGACCTAGATGCAAAAGGCCCAAAACAGGATAGAGTGGCGTTCAAAGGAGGAGGCTTAGGTAGTGGCTTTAATGAGACCCACGTTTGGGTCTGTAAGTCTGTGGGTCTCATAAAAGCTGATGATGATGATGATAGGTACTTACTATTCTTAGTGACCGGTTTAGCTCCCCAATTAAGTGTAATAGTGTCGCTCCCTATTTCATGTCCTCCCTCCATCCCACACCTCTACGAAATATAGGCTTAATTATATAAATTAGTGGCGGAAAGGTTATATATAGCCATCCCGTTATATAACATGACGATTAAACTGACCTAAGCATTAAGAGCACAATAGGTATGGCTGAACCTGTAAACAAACTTGGATTTACCTCATCTATGAATTAGGGTAGGTATTATTGTCATGTAATGGTCGAACAGCTAATGTGTATATTTGAAAATAATTCACCTTTAAAACGTTATGTAGGTCCCATATTGTCGGTGTACACTGTACAGTACATATTCAAGCATGTGTCCGCCGCGCCGCCCGCCCAGCCCATACGTTCATTGTTATTTGTTATGTTTACGCAAGGTCCGTCGTCGCCGCGGCGACATAGCGTGCCGGCGACATCATTCGTGGCCAGTGTGTCATATATATTGCTGCACCCACTATCCGTCGTTGATTTTATCTCAGTATTTATACTCACTTGTTCTGACATAAGTTATGTAATTTCTACATGAATACATCTTGCATGTAAAAATTATGTATTAGAATTCTTTTGCGTTGATTCCACAGGTCTAGTTATTATAATATATATATATATTTAAATAAACCTTCCAATATGTAATTCCCTTAGCTTGCCTCCGTCTACTACGAAATATTATGCGTTTGTAAACTGAATTGACTTGGATTTGGAATGACATTCGACATTTCCAAGTGCTCTACCAACGCTGCTGTTAGTAGCGTGAAAATATCGCATTATAGCTTATTCCCAGGCAAATACGTCCCGTTCATTCAGTTTGACATAAATCATAACTTGAAGACGACAGTTTATTAACATGGTCGATAACACTAGGTAATTGCAAATATGACTCAAAATGAAGTGTAATTTCAGATCCATTTAAGCCAATGAAAGGGAAAGGTGTGTAATGGATTATTCCATACACATGTATGTAGACCTTATACCTTTTAGAAAATGAGGTTTTCTCCTATATGAACCCGCCCGTCCCATATCATTTAGTGTGTAATGTAGAGTGGCGTTTCGTTGGAGTGATCGCTATCGGACTACAGTTGAGTTCGAAGTGCTTTAAACTCGCCTCTCAGTATACGCTTGCTATTATACCTATAACTTCTAACGGAAATGCCTATTGTTAGGGCTCTGTCAAATGTATATTTAGAAGCCGGCACAAAACGTAAACTGTAAAGCTGTTGTAGCTGCTCTAAAACCAATCCAATAAGTATATAACGAACGAAAGAGAAGGTAATCTCAATAAACATTCGATGACGAACCGAAACAACAAACAATTTAAATGTTAATCCGACATGTTGTGTCGATTAGTTGACCATTATTACTTGAGAACTGGCAACAGGTGAAGCAATTATTCTAATTCTCTGGGTCACGCAGGCACGCGACGCATTAATGACTAAGATCCGCCAGTCAGCCGCACCCAATTCAGCTGCCATGTTCCGCCATTTCTAACACCTTTGTTGTAATGAACAAAGAGCAACATATTATGCATTACACATCCTACCATTTGGAAAAACCAATACTGTTTCAATTAGTAACAAAACATCCAAAACGATTCGTGTACGTCTTACCTACATTGGTCGATGTTCGCGTTAATAGGGGCTTTATGAATTCTCCATACTGTTGACATACGATAACATAAAAGCTCTTTCCAATTAATTTTAATATGCACCTACTCGTGCCACCTAGTATTTATCACAGTTCACCACACTTTCACAGTGTTAAAAAAGTCTCGCTAAAACTAATTAAGCATAAATCGTCGTGACGTATGCGTACCGGTCTATTTACATTCGTAGTGAGCTTTTCTGTAGCCAATACAAGTTTGTAATAAGTCCTGTACAGTGTATGTGTTACACACTTCGCTTATGAAGAGACATGTAATCGTTTTGTGTTCACTTATAAGTGGGTAAAACCAATAAAGTAGGCCTTAACCTGTATTGCATTATGGCTTGAGTGGCGGCCGACTAGCACCGGTGGTGGTACGTTATGTATGACGTAGTGGTGGTGTGGCACTCAGTCCAGTTACAATTAGACCGCCGGTCGGTTTGAACTTACTACGCGGTACGCTTTTATACAATTCAACCGGGCAATGGCTAAGGAACATATTTATCTCTCTTACAGATATGCTATTCAGCAGATCCTTTAGCTCACGTTTACGGAATGATAGAAAGGAAGTCGTGCTAGGTAATCGCTTTTCAGGTTATACCTTGTTCGTGCTTATAAAAAGTTGTATGTATTTGTGTTCAGTGTGGTGTTTACGTACTACTAAAAGTATTAAAGTATTATGTTAAATGTCATTCAAAGGTGTAAAGGAATATCTGAAATGTAACATGATCAGTTACGTTGGCCAAATGCGGCGCTAACTATGGATCCTTCATTTAAAATAAATGAAGATGGGTTTCATAATGAGGATTACGTCCACATCAAATTTGCTTACAGCTACCAAGGATAGGCATGTTCCCTGCGGACGTCTATCTCAGATGAAGATGCGGCTTTTGATGTCTTGTTGTTAATAGACTAAACGATTGAGTCCCATAATTAAAAATTTATTATCGCGTCAATAGTATTTTCTATGGCTCGCTCAGTATATTGATTTTGCCATTCTGTTGAATCCAAGTGCATGTTATGTGTGTGTATTATATTCAACCAAACGGCCGCATAAACTACATTTCCATTATATATTTGAGCTCCAACAACGCTTACTACGCCAATTTTGTGACTGTTGACCTGGTTTCCAATTCAGATATCCATGTAAATAAAACCAACTACGTTAAAGTTCTGTGTTTTGTGGATATTTAATGTGTTCTAATTAGAGGCAGGAATTAAAACTTCTACATTAACTTCTTAACATACACAACTCGGTAAGTAAATTAACTATGTTCATGACATTCGTTTCCGATATTAGCGGAGGTCGGACATTATCATTAATCACGAATTCTTTTCTTTGTGTTTTCATCGATCATAGCCTCATAAGCGACTACCGCATGATTGATACTGTTTAAATACATGAGTTGCAAATGAGTAATGGTAACGATGTTTAACTTCGTACGTATATACTTAACTCATTTTTCGTATGAATTACTGATGTAATCGTTTCCTAAAACTTAAGGTATAAAGCATGATGTTTGTGCATTTTAGTATTTTATATTAATTGTTGTTGCACATAGCTGGGCTTTATCAAGGTAAGCTAATCTAGGATAGAATCCATAGGCCTACGAAAGTTGTAGTCGTAGCGGTCTCGTAGCCCCAGTAGAGCGACGGGACAATGTAGGCACTAATGATGTTGACACTAGAGGCGGGCATGTCTCACTCGTAGCTGGTGTTCCCCCACGTTTCTCTTCCCGCACCCCCTTCTCTGCGCACAACGCAACACGCCTTCTAGTGCACTTACCTTAACACGATGCCACTAAATGTAGCGTTGAAATACCTTCAAATTGTGTCAAGCCATTTTATCGCCTGTTTGTTAAGTGATATTATGTACAGGAAAAGTGCTATTGCCACATATATATATATATTAAAATATATTTTTACTGGTTCTTACAATCCAAGTTTTCTCTTCGCAAATCTGTTAACTCTGATAACTTACCCTACGTAATGGGTCTCTCTTTAACTTGGGCTAATTATTTCTTTGTTCGTTTACTCAATAGGAAAGTTTTCTGTTTACCGTACTTAATTGAAAATATACTAAGAAAGTTAGGGCGTTGTTCTGGAAAATACTTCTTCTTATCGTATGGTTGTTGAACAACCTGGTGTCCGAGTTTAAACCGCCTGTAGGCCTCTGACATGGCTGTACACAACGTTGAAAAATCGGTAAAAGGTAAGCCGGTTTCCTTACGATGTTTTCCTTCACTGTTTTTAGCAACTGATAACTAATTTATAATACGCATACATGAATTCGAAAAGACATTGGTGCGTGCCGGGGTTTGAACTTGCGACCTTTGACTTGGCAGTCCTACGGTCATACCACTCGGCTATCAGTGCTTACATGGAAAATACCTAAAGGTATATTCGTTATACGCGTCTGAAAATTTATTTCTAAAGTGAAAATAACTGCTACGTATTCTTTGAAACGTATTTTACCTCGACGTTTCAATAAATACGTAAATAACACATAATGCTTAAGCTAAAAAATTGATTTATGTAGCTGCATTGGTATTTATAGTAAGTTGTCACTGAACTTTTGCCTGCCGACTACTGCATCTACTTTTATACATTAGTTTTAATAACTTAAATACACTATGTGAACACTAAAGCTACCGTGTGAACCGTTGTCACGACTGTAAGTCCCTAAGGATCCATTGTGGTAATAACCCTTTATGTTACTATACGTAATTAAATTTTGTACACGAATATATTAGAAGTAAGAAGTAACTTCTTAGGGGATGTGTTGCTAATGTATGGTGGTGGGAGGTATGCTGAAACATTACAGTAACGCATGACCATTCCTGGTTACCAAATGCAGACAATCTTATTACAGTTTACTAAATCACAAGACAAAAAACGTTGCATCGTGCGTCATCAAGCAATAACTTTTGTAAACTCTAAAGTAGTTAATCTTACAGATTTATGATCCCATGTTTTACCTGGCTTTGTTTAATTCATAAGTAGCACTCTGTTACTGCAACGAGATAACAAAAGAAAATCATGAATAGTTTGGTATTGGACACGCTAGAAACGAAATTAGTAATTTAAACTTCCCTTTGCTAGTACGAGTATGTGCACAGAAAAAGAAGTAACGTATTTTCAGTAACAGATATACCACTTTCGGATTTCTGTGCTACATAAGCATTAGGTATTTGTCCATTTATTTTTACTCTCCTCTTTAGTGCCCCAAACATTTTGATGATGATTGACTATACATAAACCATTACTTAGATAAGAGTAAATCGATGTAAAACAACTAAGAATATAATTATACGTTACGTCCCGGGCTCGTGACTCTTGGTTATGTGTTACACTGTTCTTTGTCTATATTACATCTATTAGGTCCGCCAAGGAAAGTGTACGTAGTTACATACGTAAGGGTGTTCACCTGCCATTAGTAGCTTAAGGGAATGAAGGTACGTGGTGCCCCTAACCGATTTTTTGCTAGTTGTGCATGTATGATTAGTTAGCGGGTGAATATTTGTAAACTTTTAAAGTAATCAAGTTGTAATTAACCACACAATTATTTCGACAATTAACGTTATGCTGATTATATTATTCGATATAAAACAATTAGTTGATTACGTGACGACCTATTGACCGCCTAACATAATTTTCAATAAAGCTGATTCAAATGGAAACCCTTTCTAAACCAATAAATGTGGTGAAAAAGCCAATTTCGGTACAAAGGACATGTGAGGGTCCGCCAATAAAAGACTTTAGATTTATATTTGGTACTAAATCTATGGAAATCCCAAATTTTATAGCTACGATAAAGCAAACACATTTAAATATTTAGTTATAAGTTATGGGAAGAGAGTAAATTATTTGATTTGGGAATATCAAGCAGGATCATAGCAAATAGAAAATTCGGTTTATAATATTGGCCTACCCCGCTTTATGCTTGAACACACTTTACTTGGCTCGGATTGGATTGGCGCAGTGGCTAAGCGATTGAACTGCTGCACTAAGGGTTACGTTTTTTATTCTCGCACGGGACAAACATTTGTGCGATCCGCAGGTGCTTGTCCCGGGTCTGGGTATTGGTGTATGTAATATCTAATGTTTGTGAAACGCACCCACGATACAGGAGAAATTCCTTGCGTAAGGCGACATTTAAAAAAAAGGGAAAGCAGCATTCAGAGGGAGATATTGGTACATATCTAGATTACGTCCTCAATACTGTCATCACGGACTTTGATAATTGGTCTTTTTGTATTGTTTCAAAATAGGTACATAGTCAGATATTCTTACGTTGACTTTGTTGTAAAATGACTTAAAACACGTAGTTTAGAATAAATACCAAGTAATTTGCTATAACGCATCGCATACCCATGCCGATAGCTATGTTTAACCTTAAGTTAATAGGTTAGGTCTGATCGTAGTGCACTGTTCTCTGTCCTGTAGTGTATTTCTAATATGGTGATGCACTGTTTTTTGTCTGTAATATCTGTTTACCAATTTTTTTGTTATTTGTCGTAGGCTCCATCATGTTCCATGTGCGGCGGCGTCCTGCGGATGTGCAGCCGCGGCGGCGCAAGAAGAAGGTTGGCGCGGGTACGGGAGCCGCCGGTGGCCGGCCAGGGAACGAGCCCATGCTGGTGGAGATGGCGCCCGATGCCTCGCCCCTGGAGAACGGAAGGCGACTCAGAATCACAGATGTGGTCGAGGTACGTATCATCTTCATCATCAGCCTATCTCAGTCCACTACTGGACATAGGCTTGTTAATATTAATTACGAGGTACGTATATTACTATCATTCTAGTACTTTCTAAATCACAGTTTTTGGACTTGGCATCCAAGAGGCTAAACATAATAGGACTCAGTTTTTATCGACTTCCCCAAGTGGACACTGAGATTATACAAATTTACCGCCTTGCGTCTAGCTACTACATACCTAAATAGCTTTAACGCCGCTTTGTAGCGCATCTCATCCAGTGCGATGGCTAGATAACAGGCCGCGTTGGAATATTGCCTTCTGTTTATTAAGCAGGGGGAGGGGTGTAATAGACAACGGGATAGACGTCGGCCTGTCGGAATTGAAGCATTTCTAGTGCTCTGGATACATAACTGAGTTAAACTAAAAACTTGAATATTTTTATAATGCTACATGCAGCCGAATAAAACCGAAAAAATATATCTTAATTACGCCTGAATTGCGAATTTGAAAGATAATGTTTTTGTTGAAAGTTAATTGGGTAAACGTTCACAATTCGAACACTCTGTTTCTACATTCCTACGTTTATAATAATTGTGCAACCAATCGCAATAGGTAAGCTAATATAATAGTATAATAACTAGAGTTGAGGATCTACGGATCCGTGAGCTGATTTTATTACATATTATTATACAAATACACATTCATAAAAAGTATTGTAGTCTTGATTTAGAATCTTCTAATATAAACTTAGTGGTTTAAATAATGTTATAACATTAAAAGGAAATTTAAGACAAAATTGATTCACTCCAAACCCAACAACTAATCAACATTACTATTTGGCACCATTTTATTGCCGTTGACGATTTGCAAGAGAAAAGCGCAGGTGCTATGCTGACGATCGATGAATGATTTCAATGTCGTACGGTCAAAACACTGATATTTACGAGCTTCCATTTTGAGCATCACGTATTTTACACTATGACGCTCATAGACAAAAGACCAATATAAAATACAAATTTCTACTAATACCTTTTTGATTAAAAATTGGGGCTATTAAGTGTTTTTGAGTTTTGACTCAACACATTTTTTTTGTTTTATATTTTCAGCTATAACATATTTTCTAACATGAAATAAAACGTTTTAACAAGAATACCTAACGATACGTAATTGTAACAGTACCTAATTATTATCAAATGCTCAGATTATTTTTATATATGGGCAATTAAATTATGTTGTTAGCGCCACTCGGGTCTCACATTATAAATTTAATGAACACCATGTTCGCGTCAAAGTCAATTCGTACTGAATGACTTTAAGGGGTGGGGCTCACAAAGTTTGTACCATAACACACTGGAGAGAATAACACACAATGTGTCATGCAACACACTGGAATATTGTAACACACTAGAACGTTGTAAAGGCAGGTCTACATTGTACAAAAATATTGTTATTAGGTTAATAAATTAAATGAATAGGTACGTGTGTGACTTCTATTAAGACACGTAATCTATATATTTATTATTATTCTTTTTCTAGTTTTGTTAGTCCTCTCTGCATTTCTTCGTTGCATTTCTTTAAATTTATTTGGGTTTTCATTTTTCATCTTCTCGCGATAACGTTTTTGCCGTTCGGCTGCGCTCAAAGGCATCTGTGTACAAAATAAGTTTGAACTGTAAATATATTTTGTGATAGAAAGAAAAAGAAGCTCTTGAACAAAGAAAATAATATTTTATAGTTTTATGGTGTTTATATAATAATAATAATAATACCAGCCTATTATTGTCCCACTGCAGGGCAAAGGCCTCTTCTCATACAGAAGAATAAAGAAATAAAATAATTTAGCATTATTTGTACAAACGCTTGATTTCATTTAATACGGAAAATACACATGAAATTTTTCTACAGCAAAATAAACATTATAACCAAGGAAAGTATTATAACTACTGTTTATTACTGAAAAATAATTATGAAATTGTTGAAAAAAAAATATTATAATGTTTACTTTCGGGTAACAGTATTTTGTGAACCAAGCTTAATATTATCCAGTGTGTTACGTAACTAGACCAAACACACCAGAAGATTCTAGTGTTCACTTGAACATAGCAGCTACAACTTCAAAGATTATTTAACATAGTAACTAATATAATAACGAATTATAAACACGTACCTTGAAAATTCTGCATTTAAAATCCAATATTTTTCACGACCAAAACGAACACCACAAATCACCTCACGTATGTTACGAAACTAAAATGGGTGACATAAAATTGACACATTATTGGCGTTGCCCTAGAGTGTTGCCACCCATTAAAAGTGGTTCTAGTGTGGTTGTCACTAAAATAAAAAAGTTACCACGTAACACATCTATTATAACACACTGGAAGATTAATTGGGACAAATTTTAAAATTAATAGTTTTATAAGAAAATATATAATTGCGAGGGATTTTTAGACAAAATGCATTACATGAACTCCCGTATTAACTAGGACGGCAATCAGAAATTACATAAACCGAATAAATTTTATGATACTATAATTGTCGAAAGACTGCACTGGGACATTTTAGTTTTGTATGGAACAAAAAAATACATAAAAGTTTCGTAAACCAAATTATTTAGTAAACTAAGTAATTTTTATTTGCAACTATGTTTTTTTGACGTTTTCATATTATAATAATAAATTAAATTCTAAGGTATTCAATATGTAAATAATACTAAATATGTGCGGTAAACGGGCGAACGAAATATTTTTTCAAAAGGTACAATTTTTTTGAGCTACACCCTAAGACAAAACTTTTCGGATACAAATCGGCTTATATTTAAATTAGGCCAACTATTAAAATCAGTTACAGAAAATCTTGAATTTTGCGCGTTAACTATTTGCATAAATAACTTATTAAAAGCACACTAAATCAACAATACCTCCCTGTTGTCTTACTACTAGTTGTTTATTCAGGTGTGTGTGTGGTACTTACGTATTCACGTAGCATTGACATCTTGTTGTTATATATATAACAATACGCCTAAATATATTTAAATCTAAAAAATATAGGTCATAATTATGAAGGTTTTATTCAAAATAAACACAATGGACCGTTATAAACGGTCTTATCACACATGGTTTTTAGGGGATTTCTTTTCGATGGACAAAATAAATTATACGTAAGTACTTATACTCAAATATGAACATTCTTCTAATGGTTGCAATAAGAGACGCATTATAAGCGATTTTATATGAAGTCAAAATAATATATTTGTGTGTTTGTGTTCGAAACTAAGCTAGCCGATTAGTTTTTATATTGCGGAACATTACTTTCGCCGTAGGAAAATATTTGAACGGCACTCCACGTGATCCTCGATTAATGTGAATTCTCCTGCTGAAGTCGCTTACACGCACTTTCAAAAGACTTAATTATGCTATATAAGGACAGTTAAAGGTTGAGGACGCATAAATAAACAATACCTTATTGATGACTTCATGTACATAGTTATTTGTTTCCTAGTCAAAATGTCATGTTCCTATTTTGATGTATGTTCGTTTTTTTTTCTTATGTCATTGACAGGTGGGTTCAGGCAACGGCACGAGTCTACAGCTGTACGGTCCGTCGATCCAGCCGCGACACTGTGTTGTCGCGCCCGCAGAAGGCGGCGGCTATTCCGTTACTCCGCTCCACACGGACGCGCACGTGTACGTCAATGGACGCAGGATCATGCACTCCCAACGCCTGCAAGTAAGTAAATTAATACATATACCGGCAGCGCGGCGCTCTCATTTGTGAGTTCGCCTTAAGTCTATATATCAGAATTATAACAATTGTTTTAGTGTCCCTAAAGATTCTTATCTATGGACCGTATCTTATGTTAACGATCTGCGTGCTACATGTAGATATTGTTGGTAAAATAAGTACCTGCCACCAGTGGCAGAAAAAAGGGTTCTGGATAAAATTCCTCGAAAGAAAATATCTCGTCTCTTTTCATAAGTAAATAAAGCCGTTATCTCGAAATATATAGAGGAAATTAATCTTTTTCTTCTTAAAGCATTTATGTTTTCATGAACTTTGTTATTTAATTTTTCGTTGCTCTTAACATAGACGACCATTTCCGTGGCAGGAAGTCTGGCACGAGTGCGGGCGAACTCGTCAACGTACCGGTCTGTACATATAGAAAAGACCCTTTCACAATTTTGAATATAATAATTTCTACCGCAACGTTGCGAGTTCATATTGCTCATTGTTTGCGTTGCTTGATGAAACGTTTCTGTATATGCTCAAGTATTTTTATTAAATTGATTGCTCTTTAAAAATTCAAACACAATACGTATATACTATAGGTACCTATTATATGATAATAATCATAAAACGAATAGTTAAAATAAATGTAAACAGACATGAATAATAAAATGTTGACTTACACGTTCTCTCTTTCACTATATTTTTGCCAATGTTTATTTGCCTTCGAATTTGCAATCTCGGCAAATGTAGAACCTGAGTAAGCTTCTTGCTTCGTTTTTTCGTTCGTTTCGTTTTACTAAGTTGCTGTCTAGAGTTCAAAAGTCCTACATGAGATTTATTTTCATATTTGATGATGTTTGTAGGCTCCTTTCTTCTTCGGGGAATAAGGGCGTGGTTAAATGATAATCATACATACATAATTACACCTTTATCTATATACTCGTAAGTTTGCACACCCCTATTACCTGCCAAGCATAAAAAATCAACAATGAAATATGTTTTCCTCAAAGATAGAATATAATCGATAAACTGTTTGTTATCGTAACCTAATTACGTCATTGGTAACATATTCCAGAAACATTTTGAACTTGTAGATCAAGATCAGTCACTCGCCCCCGCTTTTTAAATAGGTTACTGTGGAACTTATGTGAAATACACAACGCCTACGTGTATGATTTAACAGAGAAATCTGCAATCCCGAATCACGAATGAGCACTCTTCTGTATATCAGGACCGAGTGAGCACGTCGATCAGTTTATTTCCGTGTTTAACATAATATTCTTTGGACCATTCTCGAATAAAACTCTTTAAAGAAATGATAATTCGTTGCGCTTCCGAAATTATTTCAGAAATCTTAATAAAAATGATGCCGTAATCAGTATTGCATAAAATGTTAAAATTATTAAACAAACATGCCCAAAACTTAAATTAATTGAAATTGTTTGTCTCATAGCACGGTTGTCTACTTAAATTCGGTCGGGTATCGACCTTCCGCTTCGTAGACCCAGCTCAGGAGAACCTCATTAACAGAAACCTCGCGCAATCACAACACTTCGGCTCCGGCTCAATATACGACAGGTGAGTACATTGCCCACATACATCCGCTCGTTACTATATGTTGTGATTAGTTACGCCCTATAGTTAACTTAGAATGACCCAAACATTCAAATTGTCGAATAGTTTATCAAATTCTCATCGCACAATGCAACATTTTGTTATTACTTTTAATTTGAACTAATTCCGTCAGTGTAAGTAAACACGATCAGTCCCGTCGCTTACCTAATCACTTTCGGAGCTGTGTATTTTATGTTGTTTTCATCTGTCATTGTTTGTTTTCTTTTGCATGTTTCTATCACTGGCTCACGAATATCCGCTTGTGTACGTTACCCTTACGTTAGATCACCAACCTCACCCGGCGAGAATAGCGGCGCGATGTCGCCGACGTCCATAGCATCACACCAGCCCGACCCGCTCGACTCTAACGCGAACTCTACCAACGACACGGAGTATCAGAGGACGATGAGTCCAGTGTCGCACGACACGTACTACAGAGACGCCAACGACACAATACCTCCATACAACAACAACACTTTAAAACTCGATAATGAGTCGCTTATAATGTCACAACACCTAAATGACACAAAGGACGACTATGTCAAAGATGATCACTCGAGTTCCGTGTACAACGATCAAGATCAAAGCTCAAATGTGAATCGCACATCGAACTCTGTACAACAGTATAAGGACAATTATGAAACTACGTTCGATTTAGACGGCAACGTAGAAACAAAAAGTATCTGCAGCGCTAAGAGCGGCGGCTCTGGACACGACAACAGGTATTCAGCTCAATTTATATCCACCCCACTGTAAGGGAA
This sequence comes from Abrostola tripartita, assembly GCA_905340225.1. NCBI lineage: Eukaryota > Metazoa > Arthropoda > Insecta > Lepidoptera > Noctuidae > Abrostola > Abrostola tripartita. The sequence continues at coordinate 4,264,988 of HG996492.1, read as the reverse complement.
TGCTATGACACTGACTTCATATTTCAGTTTATAAATTATGTACGAACTTGTTACGTCCCCCATCTTTATGTTCGTCTCCTTTGATGTTAAATATAAATTATTTAAGAATTTAATTCCTTACAGAAGTTTCTAAAACTTTGTGTATAGCGTAAACTGTCTCGTTATAAAGTCCGCTTCATGCTTATTTGTGGTATGTGCTTAGAGACTTGCTTATTTTATTTAATATTTAACCTTTTTATAAGTACATTAACTTTTAATTAAATTTTTGTAGTATTTCTTTAATCAAACAGATAAATAAATCAAATTTAGATTTTTATTAATATCGACAATGTAGTTTGCACACTGTATGATAATTTATAATTAAGGATGAGCGCGGGGATGGGCAGCGGTCGACCATGCCAGGAAGCGATCCTGCCGGCCGTGCTAGAGTTTCCAGAGGCGGGTCAGGCGCAGTTCCTAGCTGCTGTCATCACTCGTCTCGACCCACATGCACCCGCCTTCAAACTAGCGCCTGTGTATACACTCTACTTGTGTGCAAGGTGAGATTGTGACCAACATTAGTTACATAAATTGCAGCATAATAGTCTTGTCTTATTTGATGCTATGCCCCTAATTGATATATCGAATTCCAAATGATTTTATTGCCAAGATATAAATATGGTAAAAACGAAAAGAGTTAAGGCTTCGATGATCTCCCTGCCTGCATTTGTCGATATGGATATTGGTATTTGTTGTCTCAGTTAATACAATAGGTTTTTAAGTCATCCCATCGCGTAACATCGTGTAACGTAGACAATAAATATGAAAATACATAAATAACAATAATTTCATGTGTGCCAGATACCGAGCATCCACTCATTACCGCCCGGAGTTAACGCCGACTGAACGAGCCCATAAACTGACGGCCTTCCTGCACCATGTGGCAACACTTATCCATGCCACCGTACAGGTAATTATCATGTTATACTCGTTGTAACTGACTGCTCAGTTGTGTGGTTCAATGAAAGTTTGATAACAATGTTCTTATTACATCATTATATCAAAAATTTTAGAGTTTAATTAGTATTAGTAAGATTGTCTTCGTGCCGAAAGTAAACAATAATAAAATATTCGCGTATTGATTGATATGTGTATGTGTGTGTGATGTCTACCTATATCATTTGTTGCATGCACAGGAACGTTGCACTGATTCTGCAGCCCAAGCTTTCTGGATGACAAACGCTAGTGAACTATTGCATTTCCTGAAGTACGATCGACACATATCATCATTTTCCACGCAAGCGCAAGAGGTACTTTCGCTGACGGTGCAAAATGCGTTCAGGTAAATTTAGTTTTTTTGCATTATTCACGTTTTTTTCTGTCGTGATTATGTAATATCAGTCATTTTTCAATTCCTTATAGCTATCTTCTTTACTTACCTTAATAAAAAATGGTAGAATTTTCCTAGATATTATTTAGTACTTTCTAATCGTTAAGTTCATTATTGGAATGATGTTTTAACATGTGAACATGTCCGCAGCAACCTAGTGTCGTGTTTCCAAGAGGAGCTGTCCCGCGGCCTGGCGCGGCTGACGAGCGCGGGCGGGGCGGGGGGCGCGGGCGCGGGCGCGGGGGGCGGGGACGCCAACGAGGCCACGGCGCCCACGCTGCAGGCGCTGGCCGCCGCCATCGTGCTGCTGCGCAGATGCCGCGTCAACGCCGCGCTCACCATACAGCTATTCTCGCACCTCTTCCACTACATCAACGCTGTCTGCTTTAACAAGGTTACCATCATTTCTGGTATTATAATCTATATTATCTCTATCGTCCAGTCATAATTCCTAAAAGTAGACACCTAATTCTATCCTTCTTGTGCATAATAAGTAATGGTCTTCTTTTCTTAGTTGGTAACAGAGCCTGGTATGGTGAACGCTCGGTGGGGCGCCGCACTTTCGGCGCGGCTGAAGGTGTTAGCCGCATGGGCTGAACGGCAAGGGCTAGAGTTGGCTGCCGAATGTCACTTTGCACGTATGAACCAGGCTGGTAAGTACAATAAGATACTAGGTACATTTTGTAGTATCATTTATTTGAGCTAGCATATAATAATTATAATAAATAATCCAATTATTTATTTCTGTTAAAAATGTTGTCGCATTTTTATGATGTAAATATACTATATTGATTAATATTATTTACAACGGGTTTTTAGCTTTGCAACGATGACGTCACCATAATTTCCGTTTCCAGCGCGACTAATCCAGGGCGAGTACCGCACGGCCGAGGACGCGGTGGCGGCGCTGAAGGCGTGCTTCAAGCTGAACTCGGTGCAGGCGCGCGTGCTGCTGCAGCCGCTGGCGCCGCCCGACGTGCTGGAGGCGGGCGTGGCCTACGTGCGCGCGCACACGGACGAGCTGTACCGCGCCGACGGCCGCGACATCCGCCTGGAGGAGGGCGCGTGGCTGGGCGCCGGCCTGCTCATCCCCAGCGACGGCTTCAGCGCCGAGGTGGTGTGCGGCGTGCCGCCCGGCCTGGCGGAGTTCGTGGCGCCGCTGCAGCGCGGCGGGCTGTGCCGCCTGGCGCACCAGGCGCATGCGCCGGGCGTGTGGAGCGTGTACCTGGCCGGCCACGCCGCGCCCGCGCCGCGCAAGCCCGACCCGCGCCTGCACATCATCCAGCTGCACAAGAACTCCAACGGCATGGGGCTCAGCATCGTCGCCGCCAAGGTCTATATTATTACTTATTTTTTCATATTTGTTTTAAGCTTGGGTTTTAAATGAACGCCAGCGCCGGTCTCTCCCTAATGATAACTCTGTTTTTTGTTTACAATTGTTTAGGGTGCGGGGCAGACGAAGCTCGGTATATACATCAAGTCAGTGGTCCCGGGGGGAGCGGCGGCTGCGGACGGCCGGCTGGCTGCGGGCGACCAGCTGCTCTCCGTGGACGGACAGTCGCTCGTCGGCATCACGCAGGAAAAGGTGCGGGTTGGTTAACGTCACTGTGACTGGGTCACGTGACACTCAGGCTCACTAGCACCTAGACTGCAATGTCTTCAAGTACTATGTATTTATATCACATATACTACATATATCTTATAAAAATAATTTAATACTGACAGGCGGCTGAGTATTTAGTACGTACCGGACCCACGGTGACCCTGGAAGTAGCAAAGCAAGGTGCCATGCTGCACGGTCTAGCGACGCTCCTCCACCAACCTGCGTATAACCAACGCCAAGGTAAGTTACTAGCAACATATTCATGAAAAGTATGTGCTAATTTGTTACATTGTTCTGTGACCAAGTAATAATACTAATATTATAAACTATGACTTTTGGTATCGACAAATTTTAAAAATAAATTAATATCGACTTTTAAAAATAACATGATGCTACATGTTTCGTGACAGCAAGTCTTCCAATTTTTGTGTTGGACTCTCGGTGAAGTGCAGCTAGGATGTCTAGAGACGTCTAGACATTAACTGCCGTGCCGACTTATATAACTTTGAAATATTATTTGATTATTAAAATATTTGTCAAACAAATTTAATATTGATGGTTAACTTGAGTTTACAATAAGTAAATGAGTATGCTAGTGGTGTATCGTGGAGTCCATGAGGCATGTGTAGTACCGGTGTTGGTCGCGCAGCGGAGGCGGAGGGCCCGCAGAGCTGGGAGCGCGCGCGCCGCAACTCGGGCACGTTCACCAACCCGCACCCCGCGCTGCTGCGCCCCGCCTCGCCGCGCACCGAGCTCGCCACCGCAGGCAATCACTTGGCTCTCTTACCGCACCTCGTCTAAACATGCGCCTTTTTACCCCGACACCCTCGCTCGGTAACACGTCTGGATTACTGTGCCGCTTCTTATACTTTATTGAGATACAGCTGTTGTCGATCGTCTTCTGTTTTGTTGAGCTTTCTCTTTTGTGTTGCCAGGAATTGTTTTTCGTTAATTAATATCGATAAACGATACGACTACGTTGTTTCGTTGTTCGTTCTTCCAGGTTTATTCAGTTTTGTAGAACCGCATTTTTATTTCGCTTTTCGTTTACAAAGTTATGTTTCGTGTCGAATCGAAGTTTATGTTAGTATTTATTGCAGGATACGGTCGTCGCCCGTGTTACAATCGATGTCATTTTCTGAGAGACGAGTCTACAGAATCAAGTACGGATGAAAGTGAGGAATGGCAGCCTCATTATCATGGTTCGATCCCTAGGTTGATAGTGACCTTAGACAGGGAGAATAACCAATTACAGGAGGATTTTTCCCCCGACACACCAGGCTGTCCTATCGAGCTCAAGTGTGACGCGCCGCCGCCGCGCCCTATTCCCGTTTTTACATTTACGTGCGAAGACTTTGACGAACAACAGCCCAGTGGCGACTGTTCCACTCAAGCCGACGAGTCGCCACTCCTAACCATTGTTTACGATACTCCCGCAGAAGAGCCGCCACCAGTGCCTGATCCTCCATATCACTACGACCAATCAAGCGATAACGGAGAATCCATCTGCTTGCCACCGCAGATGAAGCCTATTGACACTAAACTTACTCTAGATTTATTCAATGCACGAACTAGAGAGAACGTTGTTTATCGACGCAGATCTACCGGTATCGATGAGTGCGTAAGCGCATGTGAGTGTTGTCGCACACCTCAGCCTGAGACGCAGCAAATCCCCTATATCGACGAACCTAACTCAGAACCAGTTATATTCGAAAACGAAGGTCCACCTGACAAAGTTGCTACGCCGAAAATACGGCGGATATTACCTTCTTTGTCTCTCGATCAGACTGATTCAGACCGGAAACCCGAAACCGCGGATGCATTTTGTCAGACACCCTTATCACCTGTGGACCCAGAAGCAAAAAGCCCTATTTCGACGCCCAACAAAAAACATGAGCTCAATTTGGATATAAAAAATGATTATGAAAAAATGGATCACATACAATGCAGACTTAAAAGGGCAATTTTTAGCATGTCGACATCATTTTCGGGTAAATCGGAAGATACCGAAATTCCGTCCACTTATTCAACGTCCGATTCTTTCGACGAGACGACCAATGAAAAACTTGATAACGGCACGGCAAAAGCACAGACGCCCATTGAACCTGGCGCTAAACAAATATTAGATAGTGTTGACAGGAAGTCATGGAAGTCTCCTGATGAGTATAGACCCGCCTTTGGAAAAGTCAAGGCACTAACGAAACACTTTAACGACATTAATCTCAAGTACTGTGTTAAAATTTATAAACGCAACTGTCAATCAAGTCCAAACCTGAGTGTGCGTCATGATAAAACTACGAAGGCGATCGAAAATCTTCCTGTTAGTGCAAGTCTCGCTGACATACAGTATGAGTGTAATAAAACTGAAACGAGCGATACTAATGGTGTGAAATTGTCTGACGATGAAGTCAAAAGTATCCTGATTCAATTGGAGGACTGGTCAAAATATGGTTCGCGCGGCAGTGAGGACACATTAGCTCATGGAAATGAATTTGAAATACCTAACTTACCCTCCGAGGAGCATACCGAAAATGCTTCCAACGGGTTTGTGTTTAACGAAATAATCGATAAAAAGCCAAGACGGATCACTCTCGACAACATAAAACTGAAGTCAAACCAGTCAAGTATGAACTCTGATCAGGCGAAACTAAGTAAGGAGTCACTCGCTCTATGTGAGGGTTCGGAGAAACTGTCCGAGGATTGCTTGCCGAGGATCGTGGCAATGATACGCCAAAGTAACTCGAGCTCGTTGCACGCGGAGCTCGCCGGCGCGGCGCTGGCGGCCAGCTGCCCCGACATCAGCGCCGCACACAGCACGTGTAAGGCTCCCACACACGCATGACGATAGGTGTGTTATAGCTGGACGCACCTAATCCTTTGTTACTCCACTGTTTTGTTTCGTAAATACACGTATTACATACTATACTGACTTCTCGCAGTCAGTCGACCGGAGCTCGTTTGCAACAGGATTGAGTACAAGTTCCTATTCATGTTGCATATAGCTGTCTAGTAGGAAGTCTGGTAAAAATGTATAGTATGTAATTTGGAGCAAATGCATGGATACTGTTACGTTCTTTATTTTTCCGTAAAGTTATTACTGGTTATGTTTTAGTACTTTTACCACTCGCACTGATTCATGTTGTTTTTTAAATAGTTTATTTTTTGTATCTAAATTTATGTAGAAATATAATTAGTAGATATATTAACTTCCGAAGTAGACTCAATGTAGAATCTGAATAAAGTTTATGTATCAGTGTATTGTGGTCGTAGGTCCGGGTGCGGGCGCGGGCTCTGCGCGGCGCGCGTCGGAGCGCGACCTGCCGGCGCGGCTGGCGGCCGAGGCGGGCGTCAAGCCCAGCAAGAGCACGCCCGCGCTGCACCACGTGGCCTCGCCGCCGCCGCTCCACCAGCCGCCCGTCACGTTAGTTATACTCAACACTCTATGCTACTCTTTGTGAATATCAAAGGAGGTGATGTTGATGGGGTCCATAACGAGTCCCAGTCATCGCCTCCGAAGAAGTCACTCGCGTCACGACAGTTTGTTTTGTACTGACAGCGTGCCCGTGAGTCCGCCGGTAGCGAGTGGCTCTCCGAGCGCTTGGCCCAGCAAGTCCCGAAGCAGTCACAACCTGTCCGCTCCCTCGCAGCACGACGGCTTCTATCAGAACCTGTCCACGGTGCAGTCCCAACAACATGCCTTACAAGACAGGTATTACATAATAATAAGTTGTAAATCCAGATAATTTACGGATGCTGCAAAGGTGCTTTGCTGTTTAAAAATCGTGTATTCAAAGTTGTTCATTGTCGTATATAAACCCATACCCCCTTTGTGATTTTTCTACACCCCGCCTTTTCGAGCCTCACGCAATTAATAGATGATCCATTACATAATGTCATTAATATATTTATTAATCATATAATTATTATTGCTGTGTCAGATGGTCATCTCTACGCAGTTCAACAGGCAGCAATCGACCACAATCGGCACATTTCTCAGCTGGTGGGCAAGTTGAAGCGCCTGAGTCACCATTACACCATCAGGTTAGATCAAGAAATATAAAATCAAAACTAAATAGATTTATTTTAATAATTTGGTTCAAGTCCCAGTCGTGTCCATCATTTTACAAATTGCCTTTATCAATATGTTAATATTTATCTTTAATTATTTCACAAATGCAGATATTATCTTTCTCAGCCGCACACTTATTATTAATAATGTTATTATTTTTTTCAACATTTATAAGTATGAATGTTGAATCACTGTTAAGACTTATCTAAGTATGATACTGTGACCGAGCAGCCGGGCGCGACGAGCGCGCGCGCCGCCAAGCTGGCGGAGATGTCGGAGGAGGCGGCGCGCAGGCAGCAGGCCTACCACACGCTGCAGCTCGCCGCGCCGCACCAGCACCAGCACCAGCACGGCATGGGTATGCTTGCTTATTACCTACTGACGACTCAAGTCACTAGCCTTACTCCTGAATTTTATTCCGACCGATGAACACCATTATTTTCAATAAAACTGAATCATGTTTCCGTTAAATCAAGATTAATTTTGCATTGGCCTTGTATTAGAATTGAAATCAAATTCGAGGGTAGGCCAACCAGCACGTGACTTTGTTTGCATGGAAAATTTCAGGACCATATATAGATAAAATATGCTTTATTGTACACCAAAATGGTTACAAAACGAATACAACATCATGTTACATTTGAAGGTTACATTGGCGGTTTTATCACTAAAAGCGAGTATTTTCACTTAGAGTATTTGAGCTCTGTAATATTGTTGTCCGGCAGGCCAGTCGCTGCACGGGCCGCAGCCCCCGGCGCCGGGCGCGCTGCACCAGTCGCAGCCCGCGCTGCACGCGCACGCGCACCACGCGCACCACCCGCACCACCCGCAGAGCCCGCACCACATATACCACAACCAGCACCACCCGCCGCAGAGGTCAGCCGTATGAAACAACTGTCTCGACTCAGTCCCTAATCTGTGGCCTCTTGTCCTACATACAGTTTTTTGTCATTATTAACATAAAAAAATCAGTGCGTGCGGTGTACCCGTATAAAACGTCTTTACGTTTTACCATCGGATAGTGGGATAGTGTTTTTAATCGTACGAGAATTACTTACATTTTGACCGCGATAACGTGGTGGTTTTTGTTCATAACAAATACCTTAAGTTGTACTATTAACATACGTCGCATTTACCAGCAGTCTAGTCCAGCAGTGGAATCTTACTTGACTATCTTCGGGTCATTTCTAGTTGGAGTATGGATAGGTTATCTATGTTAAATTTAATCATTTAGTAGTTTATACCCTTGCAGGTACGAGTGGATGCCACCTGGCCCTCCTTCACCACAGAGGTCTCAGCCACCGGTCGCTCCGAAACCTCAAGTAAGGCGAAATTCAACAAAAGTAACGAAATTCTATCTTCCCCCAATAATAATAATAATGTCCTCCTGACCAAATTTCGGTCACGGCGGCCTGTCTCAGCTGAGACTACCCGTCTGCGCAGGAGATATTATAGTGCACAAGTATGCGCGCAGACACAGGTGCACTCCCTATTCCCTCACTCTCATAATCCGAAGGAACGGTAGACTGATACGACCGGAGAGAGATCAGGCGCAGGACCAACGGATTAACGTGCCTTCCGAAGTACGGTGGGGTCTCGACATGCGAAAACGGTCACCCATCACAAGACTAACCGCGGCGAGCACGCCTTAACCTCGCAGATCGACTGATCTGCCGGGTAGCCGCATAATCCTTCCCCCAATAACAATTTGCCCAACCCGGGATTCGAACCCAGGCCCTAATTAATGCTCAGCAGTGGTGCTTAGCAACCACTAGTTACATAAAATACTTATAAATAATTTAAAAATGATAATAGGGTGCGAGGCGAACAGACAATGACCTGGAAGAACTGCAGCATTCACATCCGCAGCCGCAACAGCCTCCACTCAACTCCGTACAGCCTGAAGACGGTAAGTTACATGTTTTATCTATGATTTTATAAGATTCGATACGTTAAATGTTCATTAGTATACAATGTAATGTGAAGAAGAAATAAACAACACAATCAGACATGAGGAAACATTCATTTATAATCAAACTTGGGTTACTTTATTTTCAACGTTTGATCGAAAAGTCATAGATGTCGCGCGTCAAAATCTCACGTGGGCAAGCACATGCCTAATATATATATAATTATATTAGGCATGTGCATGCCCACGTGAGGTGCCACGTATATATATATATATAACAGTTCAGGACTGGTAGAAAGTCTGCAATCAGCTGCGTCATATTGTGGTTTTCTTCCAGAGCGATACGTGGCCAGCGCGCTGGAGCCGCCGGCCGTGTCGGTGTACCCGGCGGGGGTCGCGGGTGTCGCGGGGGTCCCGGGGGGCGCGGCCGGGGGGCGCGCGCTGCCGCCGCACAACCCCTGGCAGCGCGAGGAGCGCGAGCGGCAGCACGAGGCGCGCCGCGCGGCCGCCCGGGGCAGGCGGTACGACACGCGGGCACACTGTGCATCATACACATTTGGAAAACATTATCCCAGAGCAACGCAGCAAATTTTCACTTCACCTTATAAAATTAAATACACAACAAAATTAAAATTGTGATATGATATAAAGCAATTACATAATTATCTACATGTTAATTATAGTATAGTTTTCTATAGTGACCGGAGTGTTTGTAACTGAGCCATAACTTTCACAGAGATGCAACTATCGCACAGTTGGTATCACTAGGAGCGGCGAGAACACCTGTGCAAAATCAACAGCTGCGATCCTTGCAGCTTGAGCGAGACTTCGAACTGAGAGCCACACAGCATGACCAGGTTCGATCACTTAAGCGAAGAAAACCTAATTATTTTACTCCCCTAGAATCAAGAATAATTTTTCTTATTTGTTTTTGACTTGCAATAACAGGAGGAAGGAAACGCTGCGGAAGGTTCTGAAGAGGCGGAAGAACTTCCTAGTGAGGCGCCGCCCGCATCGCCCGCGCCTGCCCCGCACCCACCAAAGTCCATCCTGAAAACCAACACCCGCACTGAGATCACTAACGGCTACGCGACGGAACAAGTGAGATTTTACTTTAATTGTCTAATGTAAATAATTAAATTTATTCATATTAATATTAGGTGTACTGCACATGTGGATTTCTGGTTGCAAGGAGTTAATAATAAACTTTCAACTGTCTTAGCAGGTTTCATACGAAGAAAGTAGGGTGGCAGAAATGAGTGTCGGCGTGAGTGCGCTCAGCATGAGCATGTCGGCGGGCAGCGCGGGCAGCGCGGCGCCCCCGCCGCCCGCGCGCGGCTCGTCCTTCGCCGTCATGGCCGAGCGCGCGCGCACGCTGTCCCCGCCGCGCGCGCCGCCCGACCACCACCTCGCGCAGACTGCGCAGCCCGTGCAGCCCGCGCCGCAGTATGTTACATACCATCTTACTTACTACCTAGAAGTTTCATTGTCAATACTATTACGTTATGGTGTTACAAAAATGTACCTTGTACGATAGATTTAGAAAAATGTGCATAAATACTATGTGGTTCAGATCTCCTGTGGGTGGTATGCGCGACAAACGCGTGTCGTTCCACGAGCGCGCAGCGCCGCCGGCGCCTGCCAGTTCTCCGCCGCCGTTGCACGAACCCCCGCGTGAACTACGCGAACCCCCGCGTGAGCTGCGCGACCCACCGCGTGAACAGCGCGAACCCCCGCGCGATCCACCGCGGGACCCCCTACGCGAACCACCACGTGAACCTCAGCATGACTTACCACCCGCTAGAGAGGACCCTGACGTATGTACTCACCATATATTTTAATTATCAAGTTCGTATGATTAATTATATTTTTATATTACATATCATTTTTGTTAATTATTATTTGCGAATATCATTAGAATGAATTAGATGTTAACTTAGGATTACTGACTGTTATGATTGAAAAAATATATTTTCTTATTTAAAAAAAAAAAAACATCGCCCCACACTCGGAATTGCGTTCGTGCGTGCGTTTCACAAACATATAATATCACAAACACCCAGACACGGGATGAATATCTGCGGATCGCACAAATTTTTGTCCCGGGAATCGAACCCGCAAAGCTTAGCCCAGCAGTACAATCACTTAGCAACTGCACCAATCGGGTCGTTCTGTTATTTGTCCAGTTAGTTTGTAATTTCCACACTACACTATCCTATTGTCGTTACAGCGTTTCTTAGAGGAGGCAGAAAACATGTTGGCGAGCCCGCGGTCTTCGACCGGCGCGCCCGCCCTCGCCCACACACCTGGCGTCATAGGCTCGCAGGAGGTGTACAGGTACGCCCCCCACCCCCTCACATCAAGTATTGCTTAAGTGTGGCATTATCAGGCACACGTCAGATAGGTCATAGTGAATTTAGAGCCGAGTCTGGATACATAGCATGTTTCGTGTGAGTACACCCGCCGCTCCCGCAGAGACCCGCGCGCGCGGCGCCTGGCGGAGCAGCAGGCGCGCGCACCGAGCGCGCCCGTGCCCGAGCAGCTGTCCTTCAAGGAGAAGATGAAGATGTTCGCGCTCGAGTCCGGCGAGGCCTCCACGCCCAAGGACAAGGTAACCGCGCGGCCCTGACGGCCACTACCTACATACCGGCTGTCACTTGTCAGAAACTAACATTAATTAATTAGTACTACTTCGACTGCATAGTGTACCTCATCCGTATAGTCTTAGGGCACCTTTAAATTAAACGCAGCTTCGAGCGACTACTTTGAATGTGCCCTTACTCTTATTTGAATTAGAAATAATACATTTATTTAAACTTGCTCGGGTTCAAACACATACCCTGAATAAATTAGTAAATGTTATTTGCAGGTCAAAATATCGCGCGCGCAGCGAGACATCGATGCGGTACATTAATCTGCATAATGACTATACTTGTAATACATTATACCTAAACGTATATTTCGCGTGTCCATATTTGTACTGATAGACAAACAGAAAATAACTCCTTAGAAAGATTTTACAATAATATATCACAAACCTGTAACGATACGTTACATTTTGTATTACAGTATTAAGTATATTAACATATTTTAAATTTCATTATATTGACTGTGTGAGCGAAAATAATGTTTTTTTATTATCACAGGATATACTTTTAGCTTTTTGGCAGCATATTTATAAAAAAGTGTTATCTACACAAATTTGATATTATATTGACGATCAACGAATTATATCTACAGTATTTTCGCTTGCACACGTTATATAGATGTAGAAAATGTATACAAAGTTATGTATATCGATCACACCGGGAGTTGTTTATAATGTCGTGCCCGACTACCGAGGTCCATGAATTGCCTTGCGACGAAACGTAGCACCAATTTTATATTTCGATATTGTCAAACATAGAATCTAAGTGAGCTTTCCTTTCAATAAATTAGTATATTTTTATTGAATGATGTTTACAAGGTGTTGCTTTAGCAGCTAGTGCAATGATATTAATATAGTTTTACATTACGATCACACCATATCTATATGTAGGGATTAATTGGTTTATAATATTCGAAAGTATTATGTATTTTATTAATATTTCGGTATTTGTAGTATTAACAGCGGCACATCCAATGTACGAATAGAGTCGAAAATATTGTGCCATTGTATTATATAATGGATTACTGCCGGATTTATTATGATTAAAGTTTATTATCAGGGAGGACCAATATAGAAATCAACATCGGTGGATGCCTTTACGTGTACCTTTAAAGTAATTTTTACATCCGTCGTATTGTTACTCTGCTAAGTTCATGTTCATTAGGGATCATTAAAGAAAACTTTGAATCTTCGTTACATTCCAAAGAACATTAGCTTCTTTATTCTATATTATATTATGTATGTTAAAGCATTCCTATCAAGCATGGATGTATTATGTGTGTACCGCTATAGCGGGTGTTATTTTAATATATATTTCAAAACTTGACCTGTTATTACAATTAAAATTTTAACTAAAAGCAATAAGAAAATGTGAAGGCTTTGTTGTAAATACAATTTATGAAGTATAATTATACTATAATTAATTAAGCACGTGTCTGTGCCAAAAGCACGTTAGTGGAGAACTGTGTGAAATGGCGGTTATTTTATTCATAGTGGCAGCCAGTTCTACTTTGGTACTTGACTACCTTTAAACTTGTTATGTATTTAGTTTTCCACAGCAAATATATTAATCTGAAATGAGATTAGCTTTGATTGATTTGTCGACTTAAGTTTCTGTGTCATCAGTATTAGTAACATCTCAAATACTAATATAGACAGCTGACCGATAGCAAATATGTACCTATAATTTGGTAACAACACAATTAGTCAGCATAAACATTTAGTTTTTATCACTGAAAAGATTTTACATCATGTTCAGTCTCGGAACTCTAGGTAATTCGTTACATATTGAGGTTAACATTTCATAGCACCATTTTACTGTATATAATGTAGGTAGTAAAATCCTTGTGATTATATTAAGGTTTTTGTACACCTGTTTGTATATGTAAATGTTTATTCGACGATAAAACGGTACGGTAACTGTTTGATGACGTGCCCACGAAACGGTAGGCCTACTTGAAGGGTAGAGTTAGATTAGTTTCTGGGAATTAAGTTATGTAGATTCCCAGTATTCACCCAACGATAGTCAATTAGAAAAAGATTGAGATTAATTTTAGAAAGGAGTTTTAAATGCTATTCTGTATATAATTATGCTTGAAAACGTCAACATAGATATCATTATGAATATTTAAGTAACATATTTCGAATAATAATGAATATGAAACTAATGAAACTTGTTATAAATGGTAGCTACTGTACTTCCTTCTTTTAAAAATAAATAAAGTAACAACGTCTCTTGTTTTATTTTTACGCAACGTAATAAATGCAGCTTCCATATGCATACCGTGATGGGGTTACTTTTCAAACGAAAATTTTAAAATAAATCATTGAGTAAGAAGAACAGAAGAGATTAGCCAACACGTGTCATGATTATACATGTACGGACATTAGCATTCTCTGGATTAGTATCACGTGGTAGTCAATTATGGCAAAAATTATCTAAAATCTAAGAGGGTACAGTAGCAGCTGCTTTAAAAAAAAAACGGTTGATAATAGTCGAACCCCGTAACCCCAGCTAAGCTACACCCCTTTTATAGTATATAAGGTTGAATAAGCCACACAAAAAATTCATGATTCTTCAAAAGCAAAAAAGAAGACAAAATTATAAAGAAAGTTGTATTTTTTTGAAAATAAAGTATTTTTGAGAATATGTGACTGTAAATTGATATTTTTTCCTAAATGTCCCACATTATTTCAAATGAAGAATACCAAGTAAACTATCACAAAAATAGTAAAACCGAAATCCAGACATTGTCTGGAATTTAGTCCCGCTAATGAGGCAAAATAAATAAAATAAAAGTTTTAATAGATTAACAGTGTTTATATTTGTTTTGAGGTTAATATTACGTGTGCCTTGTGGCTTTAGGTACCTTTAGGAAAAAGCACTAAAAGATTTCTAAAACATTATCAACATCATCAGTTAACATGAGTTTCATAACAGAAGTGTTTCAATATTATATACATAATTATGGTTGATTCCTTCTAGATCGATCCACCCTCGGCATCGTCGACATGGACCAGATATTAGTTTGTGCACTACAAATATAATATTACGTTATACCTAGAAATATAAAACTTTACAATATATAGTGCAATTAGAAACATTCAGAATGTAAAGGCGGTTTGTACCAAACGATTAAACTTATACTTCTTAACTTAAATAACGAAGTTTTAGTTAGTAACGGTGGATATTAATATTCCTTATTTTTGTGACATAATTTTAAATGACGGTGAACTTTGGCATAATCTTCCACGTTACTAATTAAGAATGTGACTTAAAATTACAACTTCGCTAAAACTTTGTAGTGTCATGTACCATCACTATAAAAGTTATTACAACGTGGAAGATTTAGAGTCTATAAATAATACATTTCAACATCCAAGTTACAAAATTATGTAACTAATGTGTTCGCTAATAGTTTGGTTTGCGTCCAAACCTACTTAATAAATTGGCATTCAATGTTAAGGAAGCAGAATCTCAATTAAGTCTTAATCTATAACAAATTTACATTGTAACAATTTTTCTACTTTCTCATAATCATAATTAACATATACTTAATATTAAAGCTTGCCTTTTATTTACATACTAAATATTAAAACTCATGAATTTAAGTAACATATAGAATTATATATAATTTAGGTTCAAGTCAGTAAATTATATATATGTAATAAATGCCAATGGAAACGTTGATTTAGTAAAATAAAAATATCACGTATTGACTGTTTGCCCAGCTACGAGGCGGAGGATCTGTATGCTGCAGCTAAAGCGCGAACTTGCTCACAAACACTGGTTTACTTCACGTTGTTATTCATTTACTTCATACAATATGTATGACCTAATATTTAGCTCCTTATGACCGAATATTACGCATAAGAAAATGCTTTTTTCATTACCCATCCAAATTATGGTCCTGCACACGAAACATTTGCAACGATTTTAAAATGTAACATAAGACATTAGATTTATTATATTTGTATCATAATAATAATAAATAATAATTATGTCTTCTACAAATTTGGAAATTATATAAGTAGTTCAGAATCAAATCACGCATTTATGTTATGTAGTCAAAAAGCAAAGTAATAACAAACAAACGTAAGCTTCTTGCTTATCTCCAATCAAAGTTTTGTGTAGCACACCACACCCGCCATTCAGAATTTATTAACAATTTTACATTGACACGTTTTGGGACAATTAAATCGTCTGATTTTAAAACAGGACGATACTGACGCAACGCAAAAGAGCACGTTTAAAGTGGAATGGTTTGACATAGCATCAATCGCGGTATCATAAAGAGATGGTCTCTCTTTTTGTGTTACCCTGTTCATTTGTGTTATGGTTTGCAGAAACGTGAACCGTCTCAACTTTATGATCTGGTAAACGAAAGCTTGCCCGTATTTTATTCACACAAAATAAGTCAGAATATAAATATAAATTAGCCGTATTTTCTTTACAGCGAATCCGCTTTAACAAATACGGTACACTGGTATATGATGTATACCTACTAATGATAATAAGGGAGAACGTCTTGACATACGTTCTTTCAGTTACTTCTGGTTTTTATGTTAAGACGTTCTCCCCGTTGTAAATCTTTTAGTTTGAAATAAACAGGCGATTCACGATCCACACTAGTGAGGGAACTACGACATAGCAGTGTACAATGTATCGGTCTGCACCCTACGTGTTACATTTTAGCAACTGTTGACCCACCCCGTAATACACCTTAATAGAACTAAGAAGGAAATAATTTATAACCAGTGTTCGCAGCGAGTTCTGTTTTAACTACATCAAATATAGTTGCGGCATATTCGATATGCATCTAAGAATACATACACTATTATAATCCATATAAAAATAGTCATATCAAGAGCTTACCAATCAAACAGTTACGTAGTAGGTGTGAATTTACATAAATAGTTACCACACATACTTTTGCTACTGACCATTTACAAACATGTAGTTTTTGCCTTGTTCTGCTGCTATTCGAGTCTAGACAGATTGTAGTAAACTAATATAAAAATAAATTGACAATTTTTATTAGTTCTCTATTTTTATCGTATAAAATATTTATTTCAACATTCAATTGCGAAAAACATAGGCGATACTCGTGTTCCCGAGCCGCACAGCCCCAGTAGACCGGGCCAGCAGTGGTTAGTGGTCAGTGTGGCGTTCAATATTGTAAATATAGTATTTATACGACTATATAATAATATCACACGCACGTTCGCGCACTCACTCTCATACAAATACAATATACATATATCAACAACAATGGAAGAATTATAAGAAGCCCAAGTGTCATTACAATTTTCTAAAAAAGAAATGGTCTTAATTTAATGAAAAATATGAATGGAACAATTAAAATCCAATCCTAGCAAATAATACAATGTTACTGTATTAAGTATTATTTTGGATTGAATGCAGCGGCGACGAAGACGCGCAGTCGCAGGCGCCGCCGCACCGTCACCCTCACAGAGGTTAAAACATTTGTGGACAACACAACGCATGTAACGATTCATTTTTAGGACCAATTAAAGTAATACATTGTACTGCGCGCACTAACTAGTCTTCCCACAGACATAAAACATAAAACGCACAACTTAACGGAAGATTACTCGGGAATGCATCTCAAGTCGTACATCCATATGTCGAACTTATAAAATTGAGTTAACAAATATGTATAAAGTATATTTTATACAATAATCCGACTCACTTACACCTAACAACTGAAACCACCGCCCCTCTAACGTACCTACGTCTGTCGCTAACGACGGTGAGAGGGTTCGCAGCGTGCTCGAACGGTTATACATGTTTACGAAACGTGCTATCAAACAAGGTACTACACAGACGAGGCTCGCGGGACTCAGGCGGGCGGCTGCCGCTGCTGCGCCGGCGTGAAGAACTGTCATTGGGGCGTGTCGCGCGCCGCGCTCCAGCGGTCGAACTCGATGCCGGAGTCGGGCGACACGCCGGCCGGCGCCGCGCAGCCGCACGCGCCCGCGCCCGCCTCGCGCGCCGCGCCCGCGCCCGGCACGCCCGAGTCCGGCGCCGCCTCACGCACGCCCAGCTGCTCCAGCACCTGCAACACGAGGCTGTAGCGCGCGCCGGGCGACGCGGGCGCGCGCGCTCGGGACGCTGCGGACCTTACTCAGGCTGGCGCTGTGCTCGTGCAGGCCCAGGTCGCGCTCGAACGAGTGCAGCTGCCGCATGAAGTGGAAGTTGGGCGCGATGTCGGTCTTGCGCGAGCGCACCAGCTCGAAGGCGTCGCGCAGGCACAGGCGGTGCCGCTGCATGAGGTAGGCCAGCGTCACGGTCACCGAGCGCGACACGCCCGCCACGCAGTGCACCAGCACGCCGCACCGCGCAGACATGGCCTCCTCTGCGGACACAAACTGGTTAACTCCTACCCGCCACGATACGGGCTCGTCCGCCCTGACCGTATACTCTGAGATACACGGTCGAGACTGATGATATTAATGAGAGCTGTTACCAATAAATCTTATAGCCTGTGGAAAGTGTACGGCGAGGTTCTGACTCCAGTGGTCGGCGATAGGTATCTTCAGGTAGTTGATGCCGCACCCCTCCGCTTCAAAAGTGTTAGGTAGGTCTGGAGTCACGTTCAGCACATACTGAAATACAAATAATTCACGTATTATTACAAGATATTCCGATTCGGTTCATATTAAAAATCACATAGAATTTAAACTGCAGTCGTGGCGTACAACACATGATGCAGCGTTACCAGTCCAACTTGCTTTCCCAGCGTAGTGACAAAATTACCCTAGTTATAGGAATATCCGTCTGTAAACATCTACTGCTAAAGGGTCTTAATATACCATCATACTTACCTATCTCAACGAATAATAGGCAGATTCCAACATATTTGACAATAGATATTATAAGACTCTGAAAAGAAAACGTTTGTAGGTAACAGTAACAGACAGAAGCTGTATACCTATTGGTCTTTCAAACACAGCTAATTTAAAGTTGGACTAATTAAATTAGGGTAATTAATTACATAGGTAATTGTAATTACCTTAATATTGTGCCTGGCGAGCGCATCGCAGTCCTCGCTATTGGTCGAGTTTCCGAGATACAGGTTGGGAAGGATCTCGATGGGGAACTCCTGGGGAACGTGCGCGTGCGCATCCTCGCACTCCGACGACGATCCCGAAGACAACGCCTCCTCGCAACCTGAACCGGAGATACGGAGAGACCTGAAACAGTTGGGAGTTACATCAATCTCAATGGTATTTTTAAATCATGAGTCATTTGCTGAATTTAATATTAGAAAAATGATTAGCTAAGTGATGTCAAAAGTTATGCATAATAATAATAAGTAGTTTTTAAAAATATGTTAAGAAAACTTTGAAACAGTATAGACCCGAACCACACGACATGTGCCTATAACAAAAAAAATATATACTTTGCAGTTATATAGTAACATTGTATGTACTTTTAGTATGCTGCTGTTTTATACCTAAACTGCCGCAGGTTCGATTCACCTAAACTTACGGGATAAGTACATATTTCATCGCCTTAAAAATTTGTACCGATGTTTATTGATGGAGTGTCTAAGATTCATGTACATAGCACCCACCCCGCAACGCAAGTTCAAAAGAAGCAAACCTGAAAATATAATCAATTAACCTTGTGAGGATCGCAAGGACCTACAGACAACGGGAACAGTTAATGTATTAGTTTCCTTTCTACCGAATTACAATTCAAGTTAGAAGCTACATAAATACCGGATACGCAGAAAATTTAAATATAAAATAAAGTAAAAATAAGTTAATACTTTATTAATTAACGTAGGTAAATATGTTTAAGTACTTAAAAAAACCAATATTAAGTTGTGTAAAAGAGAACCCTGGAATGCCGTACTTCACCATGGAAGATTTTATAACATCATGCGTGAATGGCATTTAGTTTCATTAATCTTCGGTGGGAGTACCTGGTGTCGGCCTTCAGGCCTGCGATATACCTATGCGTAACGGCGCGGTGGTGGCGCATCCGAGCGGGTGTTCTGCTGTATGTGTGGGCTCCGGGCGGCGCAGGGCGGGCTATCGATCGCGGGCCTTCTCAATGGGGGAGGAGGCTCCCGGGGTTCACCATTCACCTGCCCCCGCGGCTCAATGGCCGCCCACGCAGCGCCGCGTCCTTACTCTCACCCCCTCCCCCCGCTCACCGCCCCGCACCCTCGGCTCCAACGCGTCTCCACCCACGCGACACTTTTCCAAATTCGCCTTCTGAATCGTCTCGCCGCCATTCAGTTTGCTGTTTTGAAAGCAATCAAATTAGGCGAACGCAGGCTGTCACCTCGTACCGAGATCTTAATAACTTCAAACCTACACGCCACGAAGCCAAATTATCCGAGCAGCAGTGGTACTGCCTTATAGAGAAATACTTGTCCTTCAATTTCTGTTTCGCGAGACTACATTTCGTCACGTCTGAAGGTCAATACAAATCTAATGTATTGTGGTACTTATATGTATACAAGAGACTCCGCAGTTTCTACCTTTAGTGAACGACATTTAAATACTTCCTAGATCATATAGATATTCATGTAGATTTCACAGTACACAAGATATACACGGCAACAAGTTTTTAAACTGAGTTTAGACTATTTGGTCTACTCTTAGCGCTAAAGAGACAGTCTGCGTAAAATTGACGTATGCAGATTCGAAATATTGCTCTCTCTTTGTAAATATTGTGAATCCGTCGCTATGCGTTTAGGACCTCTCATGATCTCAGTCGTCACTTCCGTGAGGTATGATCATTGAAGTTTTACTGATTTTGAAAAATTACAAACAAGTGAGTCAAAATGACGCATATTTATCTTTTAAGTATTTTTTTTTTCGTCTGATTATATCTTGGTATAGTTTTGGTATTACTGTTATCATATTGTAGATATTGACTCGAAACTCAAAACAAAAAAACTCGAAAAGACTTGAAATATGGATGAGGGCGGTATCCTCGCTCTTTTAGAAAATGATGATGAGTTTCCCTGTAGAAAACACGAAATTGAAGATAAAGTGCAGAGCGACCCAGAATAACCCTTATAGATGAGTAAAACAATCAAGTGCCGACACCAAAAGTCAATTCAATCTAAGATTGGTAAACTGTGTGTCTTTTGGTAAACAAAATATTATTTAACACTTTTGACGACCTGATTGGTACAGTGGCTAAGCGATTGGACTGCGGCGCTAAGGGTTGCGGGTTCGATTCCCGCACGGAGCAAAACTTTGAGTGGTCCGCAGATGTTTGTCCCGAGTCTGGGCGTTTGTGTATGTGATGCTTCATATTTGTGAACGCACCCACGATACAGGAGAAATTCCTAGTGTGGGGCGACGTTATTTTTAAAAAAAAAAGAGCAACCGGCGGCAAAAATTACTCTAGAGAACTTAACACTCATATGTGCCAAAGCTGTATCTGACTGATTTTTATATTACAATAATATACAACATATTCTGATTATTCAATTTATAGGTAAATAAGGGATTTTTTTGTAAAAAAAATTGTGATTTGTAGTAAACAACAAATATTTGTTAATTATAGAAGAGGTTTAAGGTTTGTGTTTTCTTTTATATAAAATAAATAAAAAAGTCATATATTATAATTATATTATTGTATTTATATGATCGGTGTATAAATACAAAAACCATAGGTTTGTATAAATTAATTAATACAATTGACATTAATACTACAGCTACTTACTTCAAAGTCATGCGTCAATTTTACGCATAATCATATTGAGATGTACAATATTTTTATAGGTAAGTATATTATAAAAGCAACCATAACCAGAAACCAATCAGCATATTTTTTGTTTTATCCAGAAGGAATAATATGCGGCATCCGGTCGCCAAAACAATGCCGTTTTTATGTTTAGATGGACCTCGTTTGTGGAATGCGGGCTATGCGGCCAGTTTTTTAAAAATAAAATGTTGTTCCCCTCTTATAATAATATAGTACTTATTACATAATATTTGGTTTTAGCGATTTTAAGTCTGTTAACAATGCATAATTATGTAATGAGCTTTTAGGGTAAGCATGGCTATTGGCTGCACCCATCCCGGAAAAGTCACGAATAAACTTTTCCACGCAGACTAAGTCGCGTTCTAAATCTTATTCATAATATCGTTAAGCTTAGACTTAAATGAGAGAATAAGCTTCTGAATAAAATTAATGAACTACGCTAATTATAATCTTTAAGGCTTTTTTACCAGGGCCACTACAAAATATTATCAATCAGTAGTAGGGTTAATCACTGTATATTATTATATATTACTCCAACATAAACACCAAATTGTCATAATTAAAAAAAAAAATACGAATATTGCATGCTTCGCTGCTAATTAAAAATACTCAGTGACGACTAAATTTTTACCGTGAATACCGGCCAACAAAGACTTCATTGAATTGAATTATTATATTATCAATTGTATTGTTTGTAAGGAGATATGAAGATAATACCTTGTTATTAATAAATTTAGCAATATCAGTAAATTAATTTCATAAATTATCATCGTCAGCTAAATATCGTAACCTAACAAGAAATAACAAAAAAAACCGATAAGCCTCAATGAAAAGTGTGCGTCAAACAGGCGAATAAGCTAAATTAGATCAGTGTCGCGTTAGTGGTCATCAAGATAATTATCTACAGCCGGCAGCCAGTGGGCAGCTAGTACTAGGCATTAGTAGGTAGTGCTGAGCCCGAGCGTGGGCCGCGCGTAGGCGACCACCAGCCGACACGTCCATTCAGGGGAGCTGCCTCGCCCACACAGCCGACGCCATTCCGCCCGATCTCATCATGTTAACGATACTATTACACGAATTTTACCTACATGTGGGTGAACGGAGCCCCGTCCGTTACGCAAGTGTTTATTGTGAACTCTACCTGACACACAGGTGTAAAGCAACTTCGAACGTCGTGTCGCAGAGAATGTCACCCTGCTAAAACAATGAAGGCGAGCTGCTCATTTAAATGCGCTTACTAGCTACTTGTAGAAGTGCATTGTGTTAGTGCCGGGCGGCGTCAGCTCCATGCGAATACAATTCGAATTTGAATGGCGGCGGCGTGTGCGAGGCGGACGCCGGAAGCCGTGACACGGTCGGCCGTGTTATTAATGAACGACTCCGATACGAATGGCGGCCGGTGCCTCCACGATCCGACCGAATAACGTACACAACTAAAACTGAGGGCACGAGATACAGTCCGGGGCCTTCGTCAGTCGGCCGGTTAACTGTGTGCACACTCGCGAGCCGGTGCGTGTGGGCGTAGCAGTGCGTGCGGTGCGCTGGCGCACAGGAATGCGGCTCGACCCACCCGCTGCCAATGACCGCCTGTAAGGGACGGTTTTTTAATGGCGGGCTCGCTAGTTCCCATCCTGGCAGCAGTTTTAACGAGCCGAGTACCGGCGGACAAGCGGGTCGCTTCGTTCGTTTATGTTATGACGGTCTAAAATAAGTTGCGCATTATCAATCTGTTTAAAGTATGTTTATATACGTACGTAGGTACCTACATATTGTGGACGAGTGTTACTTTGGTATTGTATTTTAGCAAGTGTGTCGAGGTCGCAGACCACTCTAGCACCTACACTGCACTACATGTGATGTCGAGTAAAATTAACACAACATTCTATATACAGATAGTAGGCTCTGTCGGCCTGCCCTTTTAAGTAAGTACTAGAAAATAACTCGTTTCTTTTAGTAGCCACAAACCGTTCAGAACTATTAGGGATAATTTTAAGAACATATGTGAATAGGTTTTGTTCTCATCATTAATTAAATAGGTACAGCTGGTATATCAAACTTACGTGTTGTAGGTATGTGATTTCTGTTATTTTGAAACTTGTGACTGAATCATTGTGTAATTGCTTGACTGACTCGATTATTATTGAAAGGAGGGTGCAAATGGGCCCAAAAGCTACATGTAATGGTACATCGTTGGATAGGTATTTTAGAGCTGAAATCCAAATGTTAGTCCGTTCAGTGTTATGTTTTATTATACACGGCAATCTAACAATAGCGAAATAATGTTTTTTTTTAATATTTAAATGCATTTTTGGGCAATACACGAAGTAGATACTAACCTAGCTATAGCTATCATTTGCATCGTTTAGTAACAAACCTTTTATTATTATTATTATAACTATTAAAGCATTACAGGTAAACTTATTGTATACTATGGTCTAGAAAACTGTATTAAACAGTTTGTCTGTGGACTCTGATTCTGTATACTGTATAAACTATTATTTTAAATTACATATTGCAATGTATTTTTATATTATGTTTGTATGCTATCCAACAAGTGTTTCATTAGTAGTCTTTTATATCTATTTTGATTTGTGTTCGTTCTGATGTCCACAGTCAAGCTATTCAATATTCATATACGGTAAACGCTTTTTAAGTGTCCTGTCTCCATAGTAGTTGTTAATTCTAGGTACTTATAATTTTATCAGTATGAGGATGCTTGACTCTGAGATATAGTCGCATTCAGAAGCGACACATAAGAGCTAGAAAGTACAGCCCCCTTACCATGAACTCTTAAAGCAGGACAGTTTAATGTGTGGAAACGAGACGCCGCTACGTGTTGTGTAATGCGGCATCTCGCTTCAGTTCATGCAGGCAGAGTTCATGGTAAGGGGACAGTTGTTACTAAATTTTTCACACCAATATTCAAAGATATTGTCCCTGCATGAACGTAGATAGGAATAAAAATGTTAAATTAAAAATTATGATTTATTTCTAAAAAAACTTAGGACTAACTGGGGATAACGAATAGGCAAATAATAGTATTATTCAATAAGTGCATTATTGTATTAGGAAGAAACATTATTTTTGCCATGTTTAAAGCATAACTCAGCCCCCTTAAGCAAAACGCTTGACAAATAGTAATCACTACATAGTATAAAACAAAGTCGCTTTCTCTGTCCCTATATATCCCTATGTATGCTTAAATCTTTAAAACTACGCAACGGATTTTGATGCGGTTTTGTTTGGTTGCTATTTAAGAGCCATTTCACAAAATTTTGACGTTCGAATTCTGTCATAATTGTCATGTGTGCGTAGCCCACCCACACAAAAACAATGAAAACAATGTAGCGCAAGTTTTGAGACGGACATAAAAATCTTGATCGTTATAACAATGTTTCTTATTCGAGATTTATAATTTGTCTAAATAAATTATTAAATTATAATTTCTACAATAATAATATGATCACCAAATATAAATATATCATGTTATGTAAAATTTATTTTAATAATAAATGTAAGCGATTGTATTTATGGTGGATTATTACTCAATTACACAAAAACGGTTAAAAGGATATAGAAAAAAATTGCACATAGATAGTTTATAACCCGGATTAACATAATAAAGTCTACAAGCTACTTTTCATGCGTAGAAAAAATCTAATTGGACCAAGTCGCGGACAAAAATAGTACAGTCAAGATTAAAGTAGCTTAATACTAATCTAATAAAATAATATACTTTACTTGATAATAAACAAAACCGAATGAAAATAATACATAGAAAATGAAAACGTTGTGGTCGTAGTATAAACATGCGTTTACAATACGAATTTTCGTAATTTAAAATGAGAAAAAAAGTGACACAGATCCTACCTCTTTGGGCGCTCGGGCCCGACTGATCATTCTACGTTTATGCATCGTAATTTATTGTGATTTGGAGTGATATTAAAAATGATATGATTTCTAATTTAATATAGGAATTTTCAAAATCACTGTATTATTAGATTTCTTAAAGAGCATAGTTTATAATGACATGATTTTAAAATTAAAATATACCTTTATTCAAACCCAATAGTCGCGATAAAAATTACAGTATAAACAGTGAAAATAGGTTTCAGTTAAATTTTTTTTATCAGTTATAAGTGTTATTAATCAAAAATTTGGCACCGTAAGTTTCAATAAAAATATATGCCTAATGCTTACTGTATTTATATTGTTTAAATTTGTGAATGTAAATGATAGAATTTGGAGCCCGAAATTGACTCTGCGATGATTTTTCAGAAAACGAGTTGCCGGAGATTGATCACCATATAGCAATTAAGATATTTTTTGTAATCTATTAGCTTATGTGTCAATGCGAAAGATCGGTCTACATTTTACATGTTTATATAAATTCCTAAGTACTACATAAGATGGTAAATAAGGCGTCCGAAATCTTAGAAAACTGCGTAAAAATGTAAAATGGCTCTTAATAGATAGAGTGATTGAAGAGGAAGGTTTATATGTATAATAACATCCATTAAATAGTAGAGAAATACTTATAATATATATTTTATACCCGTGCGAAGCCGGAGCGGGCCGCTAGTGGAATATAATGATAAATGTATGGGGATGTCATGTTTCGACTATGTTATCGATGACATAATATGTCATCCCCATACATTTATCATTCTATTCGTCAAGCGTTTTGCCACTTGTCTAGGGGAGCAGAACGGACTAACATTTGGAACTAGCGTCATAGTAACTTTGTTCAGCTCAAAAAACCCATCCAACGATGTAATACACGTGGCTAATGGAGGGTACAACATCAGGGTCATACAAATCTTGGAATCGTCCTTTATTAATATAGGGTTAAAATATACTGTACCTATATTAATTATGTTTAATCTTCGTAAATGAACTAGCAGTTGCCCACGGTTTGACCCGCATCCTACAGGATCTATTTTATGTATCCTTATAAAAATATAAATTCCTGTGTTATTTTAATTTATAAGCTATATTACTGTAAAATTGTAACCAAATCCGTCTAGTACTTTTTGCGTAACGGAGTAACAAATAAACAAATATCGTCACAAATTTACGCGTTTATAACTTTAGAATAGTACCTAGGATAGGAAGTAGGATTTCTCTGCGTTTATTGATTTAAATATCAGTGGCGTGCATCCCATTAGGCAATTAGGCAGTGCCTACCTTATATAAATTCAGCAATTCAATACATTATACATACTAAATAAATAAAATAATTTGTCATACCAATTAATATAAAACAATAATTATACATCAAAATATACAACACAAATAAAATACTTCTAATATCCATCACAAAAATATACCTACGATCGTCCATTCATAGCATGACGCAATAGTAGGCAGTCGCTCGAGCTGCCTACTAAATCCACGCACTCTTTAAAAGATTTTGCGTATTCGTATACACACACACACTTCTTTAAAATAATACGACCGAAATAGAAATCCACTTTTTTCATACGTATTACACTGACATTCGCAAATTAGACGACCAAAGTAGGCAAGCCTACTTTGATCAATATTGGCTGCATTCATGCTGCAATCTAATGCATTACATTTCCAAGTCTCTTATTGGCTGTTATAGCCTCATAGTTATTATGCAAATCAAAAAGAGAGCAAGCATTCTTTATTCTTTCTTCTCCGTCGAATGTTGGGCAATGTTGCCAAATTCATAAAAATCTCCCTGTTTATATGTTTCTTCGACAACATTAGACACTAATTTTTATTAAAAAATATATTTCTTCGTTAGATTTCGTACCATATTTTAGCCTATTCCTATTTTTATAAGTAAAGTAAACTTATATGTGTTATATTATAGTTCTTATGACAAAACGATTTTTATACAAATTAAAATACGGATTTAAACCGTTTTAGTACCGGTAAAATGTTTTATAAATCTGGTAACCTTGCAGTCGGCTATATGTCATTTACGCGCGCGATTTTTATTTTAGTGCAAACAATGTAAACAATATCTATAATTATGAGTGATTTTTTAGAAAGTGTTACATAAATAATGGCTTTTTCATGAATTTAAATAATTACAGTGTTTTGTTTGTAGTGAAAATGCAACATGTACTGATAAATTACATGCAAACAACTTTAGTAAGTTTTCATTTGTTGACAAAACAATTAGGTAGATGTTTGTGGAGGTAAATAAAAGTTCAAGTGCCGATAAATTTGCCTAAAAATGTTGAAGAGGAGATTCGTGGAGTTAAAATTATGTGAGTAAATAATTGATTTAAACGTTTTTTGACGAATAGGTAGGTACCTTCGTATTGTTTACGTAAACAACGACTTCACGAGCCTACGAATGTACCTATATCAATATTATCAATTACGATAAGCCTATTTCATTTTTAACACTGTCTTTTATTCTTTGTGTCGTAATCGAAATATCAAAATCACTTCTTAAATACTGAATGTGTATGTAGGTATTAGCTTTAAACCCATTGAGGTATTCACGATTGCGGTACAGTAATTACTTAGTATAAAATAAAATCTAGTGTGTTACATAAATACAAAAAAATTAAATAAAAAATTATAACCTCCTTCAAAAAACTCAAAAGTGAAAAATAATATTTTATCACTTCACTTTACATAAGCGAAGTGGAAGTCGGCGCCAAATCCTATGAGTTCGCTTAGTTTATAGTGTTAGCTTTTAAACTATGAACCACGCACGTATGGCAGCATTCTCATAAGTACTATTTTTCTGAATCGCTTAATGGATGTTGGGATTTGGCGCCGACTTCCACTTCGCTTATGTAAAGTGAAGTGATAAAATATTATTTTTCACTTTTGAGTTTTTTGAAGGAGGTTATAATTTTTTATTTAAAATTTTTTATTTCACGGTTTTTAGATTCTGCTAATGTGGATTTGCTATTTGTATGACCATTTTAGCGATTTAAATTTTGTTTTGTGAAATGGGTATTTAGTGAAATATAATAAACCACACGACGATAGATCGTTGCAGGAAATGACTACGAAATCTGTCTTCCGATAATGAAGGTAGATAAGTAAGTCAGTAGTACATAAGTAAGTCATAATACACCTTTTATTTACGAGGAAAAATCATCCAATGAGTCCTCCCACCCTGGGTGGAGGGACTGTTAGACTTGTACTGACAGTCATACTACTGTCATACTCATCCACAGTGTTCCTTCAATAGCCCTTTACGTTCCAGGGTCACGGTTACCCAGGGACAGTACCGCGATCACGGATCAGCTTACGTAATTAGGACGCATGAAATTTGAAGAGTTTTGTTCATATAACCGAATATCTCATCAGAACAAACATCTAATTATTTTTCAGTATTGCGTTTTTTTTTTGTAAAACGTTGTAAGTGACCTTGAACATTTTTTTCGGAATTATTTTTATAACCTTTGTAGTGAGTACAGGCGTGATATTATGTTGTGTGATGGCGTAAACAATGCTTAGATATGCTATAGCAACAATCGCGGTTAATCTGCTGTTATTTATTGAAGAGTTCCCCCGATTTCTACAAGATCCCATCATCAGGTATTGAAATGGTGACAATGGGACCACACGGGAAGCACCAGCTTTCAAATAAAAAAAGAATCATGAAAATCGGTTCACCCAGTCGCAAGTTATGAGGTAACAAACATGAAAAAAAAAAAATACAGTCGAATTGATAACCTCCTCCTGTTTTTGAAGTCGGTTAATAAAATTACTATCACGGATAATATAACTCGCAATTCTGCTTGCACTATCGTGAAATACCTGCACGTATTTCACGATAGTGTAAGAAGAATTGCGAGTTATATTATCCGTCCCATAGGACAATTGCCACTAGCCGGGCACTCATACATTCTCTATTTATACGATACCTTCATAGTGATAAATCAACTTACATATTTGTAAAGTTATTTAACTAACGCGGAGGTCAGAATATGCTGAACGTAGGTATTAAAAAACAACAATATAGTTAGGTACTTATAAAATCGATGTTTTGGTGATTGAAAAGGGTATACCTATACATCTTTTTATGGATTCGGGAAGATAATTATGTGCCAATTCCGCAGTGTATGGTAAATAATCGCTCTTTACGTAAAAATAAGAACTCCATTTGTCTAATGCCTACTGTTAAATATTATACGAACAAAATCAACAATATTAAAATCGTAAAGTAAGAACGAATCCGTCACCGACCGTGACCGTGTACGAATTAATTCGTGAATGAACTCACGCGGTGCGAGGATTGCCTTGACGGCAGAAAACGGTGACGTCACCTCAGCGATAACCTGCTGCGGTCGCGTCAACCAGGATCTATGGATTTCATCATTCTAATACATTGACATCTCAACATGTAAAGTATATTTATTCGAGCAAGCACAAGAACAATGCATGTCGGTGATCGAAGATTGCCGAGTCTATTTTATAGACCATTGTGTTTTCAAATAGAAAACGTACTTTTCCCACGCTTGGCGTCTTACGTTTTAGGTGCACAATGAGAAAAAGCCTACAGTATAATATTATAATTTTACCCTGTGCCGCACTATGCAGAATCAGATTTACAAACAACTCTTTCTTCTCTATAAATAAAAGAAAAGGTATGAGCCCAACAGTAGGACAGTTATATGGTAGGCTGATCTGATATAATGAGAATGTCGATGTCAGCCCTTAAAGGTGATAAAGCAGGTGCCTAGTCTACGTCAATTTGTATTTTGTTTGTATAATAAAACATTTTATTATTATGTAAATAAAAGAGCCATGACATTTCTAAAAATCTATTTATAGAATGTGTAGGCGCGAATTTGTATTATTATCAATTTCGTAATGTTTTTGGAAATCGTAGGATTCGTAGGCAGAAAGAATATTACAATTATAATTAATAAGTTATGATATATAATAAGATATGAGCATTTATATCGGTTAAGGGCTACCCTGAACTCGCGTGCTTATGATCCAGGGCGCTTCCGAGCCGGTGGCGCCTGGTGGGGTCCACGACACCGTGGCGCAGTGGTGACAGTGTGGTAGCGCGCCAGCGTGGGCGTCGCGTCAGTACATTTCAACTATTAATTTGAATGTTACTATTTATAGTTCGTTATATGTATATGTAAGTATATTATATCATGAAATACAGTAGGTAATCAAACAACCCACGCTAAGAGAAACGGATGCTTGCAAATCACTGCTAAAGGAAAACGGTTCATGTAACTCTAAATATAGGCAATCGTTTTTATTACAGCATTTATATGTATAGGCTGGGATAGTGGAAAAATCATTTACGTTCATCATGCGTTATTAGTTTAAAGGAAACCAGAATTACCTACATTACTAGGTACTTCTATAGTATATAATTCTATAGTATAGTTTATAATATTTCTATTCTTTCATCCATCCTTTCTACATGCCCAAACCATCTAAGCAGTACACGATAATAGAAGAAATTAAATAATCCAACATAGAATGTATAAAAAAACACTAAAGTGTAGTTGGTACGGTGATGTCACACGTTACATACAATCAGCCGTCATTCAACAACGTCGGTTCATTAACATTATGTACCAAATACCTACCTAAAGTGATTTGCGCAAAGAAAAACTGAGCAGTGAACGGCGCGCTACCGTCTGCGCGGGGGCTGCATGAATGGAGCGCACTCCATTGAGCGCAAGGCTCGGTTTCACCGCTTCTAATGCAATACGCCAATTACGTGTTTAGGTAACTGCACAGTGACTGTGGCGGTGGCAGCGCGGAGCGTACACGACGACGACTGCGAGACGCCACCATTCGAAATAATGACTGAGTTTATTAAACTAACTGTTTTTATTTGACTGTCTGTAATACATCTGTGTGGCGCAACTTGTATTTATCTGGAACTTTAAATTATCGATTTCGTGTTCGAAAAATTCGAAAAGTCCTACTGACTAACTTTAACTTAGCTTTACACTGCACTGATACGATAACCCAGGATAAGTTTAAAAGTAATTGTCACACAGGGCGCGGTCATTTAATAAGATGTATACAAAGCTATGCATAAAATAGTTAGTAGTATACGTGATTAACACATTTGTACTAATAGACACGTTTCCATTTAGCTAAACAAATCACTTATTATCATGAATGGAATATTTGACATAGATGTGTTCCATGCACGAGCATAAGTCAATCAGTCACTCACTTAGGTATGTATGTTTATTGTTATATTTATGTACATTTTAGCGTATCGCTGAGTAACAAAGAGCGGTAGGAAGGAACCAGTGTTTGCATTTTATGACTAACATCCTCCGTCATCGTCATCGATACTGAGAAGTCTGTTTTTATTTTAGATTTCCATGTTCTTACCTAATTATGCGCTTCACGCATCATACTAACTAGAATTGTATGATGTTTAAAACAGAAATAAGAACATTATGCTACTTCAGCTCATTATGCTACCTGTTATAAGTTTTCGCATAACAGTTTTCTGCACATCCTTTAAAATATACTTTACTTTCTGAAGCGCTTTAATAAAGATCAAGCTTGTATCAGCGAGTGTACAATTACTTCTCACGGGATCAGCTCATCAACAACATCATATTGAGAAAGTCCGTCGTATCCAGTCGTGCCGGAATCGGTTCGGACGAACTTTTTCCGACAAAGTGGAAAACCTCTCACGCGCATGAAATAGTGTTCCCACGCATACGTTTCCTCGTTCTCTCAATTATTAGCTGAGGGAGGCCAGTTCAGCAGAACTACAATTCTAATGGTTTCCTCGATTTACTTGTATTACACAATCGAGGTTAATTATAACTGTGATCTTACGAACTCGAAAGACATAGCCTTTCTTTGTTGTTATAAAAGCGTAAGTCAAAAGCCGGTGCGGAAAAGTGTTTCCATAAAGTTTTCCAGTAGATTACTCCCAGTAGACGAAGATACATAAAACGTACAAATAACAAAAACAAGCCCCCTGAACTTTGCGCTCTACGTGAGCAAAACATGCAAAGTCCATTACTGTGCTATCTACTATGTATTGACGCGCCGATAGCTTTATTTGAGTGCAAATTTTCGTAACCAACTTAACTTCGCTTTACTTGATACAGCACAAATTAAAAAATATAAAGCAAAAACTGACCGCGAAAACAATTTCTAAACATTTTGGTTTTCCCTAAAAAGTTCAATAGTGACACGTTACATGAATTTTTGAGAACTTGGTAGCCCGCGTTGGTAGAATTGTTAAAATTTATGTTTTGATGGAGTTTAGACGTCGTTCCAGATAGTTAAATAAAGGTGAAGTTCTGTTAAAAAATCCGCTAAAATCATGTCCAACAACACATCAGAGTTCAGACACCATAATGATAAAGGAGTCGTCAATTTAGTTATCTCCTTGAAATCAGACTAGCTTGTTTTGTCAACAAATACATTACATATTGCATGAGATGAAATATAATGTCCATTTAGACCGACGAATGTTCGAGACTGAACATACAATGGAGGTACAAGGTACCTAAGCAACGCATAGGTCCCGTTGATAAGTTCAGCATAATTCATGGAGATGACAAGACTAGATGTATAATATAATGACTGACCGTAGTCCCATGAGCGGCAGATGTGGCACATGCTGAGCACCCGCCTCGCTGCACCACTCGGGGTACGCACGCCGGAATTCCGCAAAGTCACCTGTTGACAAATAGCATGATGGTCACTTTCCGTTTCTATACAATCATGTCATCGTGGAATCTGAGATACATTGTGGGCTCAATAACAAAATCACTGAACCGATTGCAATGGAATTTGATATTAAGATAGACTGAACTCTAAAGAAGGACATAGCCTGTTTTATTCCGGGAAATCTGCAACTGACACTTGGACATTACTATTTTTTTAAATTATGAGCACAAATATTTTAATCTTCTGTAATTAAGTATGGAGCTTAGTAACAAATTCGGTTTTCATTATGCAGTCATCGGCTGTATCAGTTAAGTAATCGAGGTACACGCTAGCACGCTCCTCTAGGATCCACCTATTTTTCGCATCCCACTACTCGTAAACGGACGTCGATTATATAAAATTAACCTTTGTAAAGGAAATCAAGAAGGTATGATTTTAAATAATTGGTGATAGTATTAAATATATTAATTACCACAATCATAAAATATTGTTTACCCCTTCGTTTCTTACTTATTATACTTCTATATTTATACTTGAATAATAACATAATAAAGAGGTAAAGTTTATTTGTTTGTAAGTTTGTTTTGTATGTAATGGATCGATATCCAAAATTCTTTCACCCTGGATTGTGTGGTGGTGGATTAGGTAGCCTAATGTGAATAGAATACGTGAATCTCGAAAAATACACAAAAGAAAATTAGATGCTGACTAAGACGCGGGATTATTCTAGTCATGATATTATATTATGAAACAACCTTCAGGCTGGAAAATAGGACACAAAAGACGCTTGATAATTCATTTATATACCAAGAAAGCATGGAATCTGTGTATTCTCTAGGTATTGTTACCGGAGGCACAGAACTGAGACATTTTAGAAGGAAAAAAATAAGCAAAGAGAGGAGGGCGGAGACCAAAAGGTTTCCTATATTATCATGAGGTTAGGAGTCATCCATTCGGACGCCCACCAGTCAGTTTAGACAACGCGCATTCGACTAAAAATTAAATTTAAACATGAGATATCTTATCCCCCCCCCCCCCCCCCCCGCTTGTGATATTGCGTGACTTTTCCGAACCCCCATCCCCTTTGTTTTTCAAGCACCTCTTGTTTAATTGACGACCCCTTAAGGTGAATACAGTGTAGAAGATAGATTAGTTAACTGCAGTGACTATTGCTCTACTGATAAGAGCCGTTTTTCAATTAAAGAAAAAAATATATTTTCGGAGGCCCTATACTACCATTTTTTTCGCACACATCTCAGTACTTACTATACTACTACTAACTTTTCTGGGAATGTCGTTTCATTCGACAGCGGTAATGATGGTAGGAGATTTTAGAACGATCCGTTGTGTATTTTTCCATATACAATAACGTTTTTTGAACCCACTGTCAAAGGTTTTCAGAAAGACGGTGTTTGTAGGGGTGCAAGGTTGTGTATTTTTATGAACTATTCTTAATAGTTTCTTACAGGCTGTTATCTAGCGACAGGTGCGTCAAAGCGGCGACAACGCAGCGTTTCCGTCGCGTTCGGCCGCTTCCTGTCGTTCGCTGCTCAGCCTACAATTGTGATGCTAATATCGCTCCCATTATGTCCGTCACATTCCTTTAAGAGATACCTATATCCAATATTCACGTCGCCTATTCGACATCCTTCGGTACTTTAACTTGTCACTTTTAAGTAATATATATGTATTATGTATGTTATATTATTACGTGAATCAAAAACTTCGGATACATTTTTGAGAATATTGCGCACCGGGAGGAGTGTGGGATTATATAATTACGATATAATTTTGGACTCAGGGCGACCCCTTATTAAATCAGTTAATCATGGTTAAGCGAAATATATCAGTAGTAGATTATCATAATATAAGTGTAGTGTGTCTATTTGGAAAATGATTTGGTTCCTGTAAGCACAGAAAATCAATTTACATTGCATTAATTTATTGTGACTATTAGCAATAACATGAGAAGTGGCCGTTTTTAAGCAGTTTCACGATAAATGGGCTGTTAGGTTCGCTGCAGGCCCAGCCAGCAGGCTGGCATCACGCAGCCGCGCAGGCAGGCAGGCGCGGGGAGCGGCGGGTGGCGGGGCAGGCGGCGGCGGCGGCATCGATCCGGTGACTCATAGCGGCCCATTCATCCGCCGCACTCAATGAACCCGTCGTACCCTCCTCCACGTCTGACCCCCCCCCCCAATTTCCACGCGCGTCCTCGGTAGCAAGGACTCCATAAAATTCACCCCTCGCCGCGTAAATCCAAGCCTTCAGCCCGCAACACCCACACAATATGAACGTGATCGCTCCGCACACATTTAGCCGCCACTCTTTACCGCCCACCATTTGCCGAACACGGTCTACTACAAAATGAAATTCAAACGTAATTTAAACTGATCAAAATTTTACAAGGATGGAGACCTTGAGGAAGAAAAAAATATGCAAATAATGATGTATAAAGTAGTATGAAAACATACGCGTCGGCCATTAGGAGTGTGCATGGTGTTGGCACGCGGGGAGGCGGTGGCGTGGGAGGCAGGTGCCGGGAGGCCTTGGCCCGGCGCGCGGCCCGCGTCCTTCCAGCTACGTTTATCAACAACCTTGTGCGATTTAAGCCACCCAATACATCATTATGCAGACTTGTGGACTGTTCACTTAGTTATGCTAAGTATAATAACCACTATTAAAGTATTATACACGTGTCGTTCATTAGTTCTAATTTTAATGCGCTAACAATCCAATATAATCATAATAGGATCGTACAAAAATGTAACGTTATTACGTCAGCAAGCCTCTATAGGGGTTGTGTGGGTGGCGGGTATTTCACAACTTTATCTTGGACAGTATGAGAAACCTTTACTTTATATTTGCATCAAACCAAAACGTGTTATAAAAGCGAAAGTATATCGTCGTTAACAATATGTGACATCTTTAAATAGACTTTAATCAAGCCTGTTGGAACAATTTGAACCAATTTACTAAGGTTGGTGGGCGACACTATGATTGCACATCGGCCTCTATTGACTGTTCAAGTTGGGTCAATTAAATCCATTCACATCGAACGCGGCCTTAAGTCTTGTTAAATCAATTATTCAAACATTTTAACCTTTTGGCTCTGTACTCAAACTAAAAGATTAACAGCTTACAGCGCAGGTAACATAGGCCTATATGTATCTATTTGTTTCCCAGGACCGCAAAGCACTTCCTGGGAAACAAAATGTAGGCCTATTTTTCCTGCGCTGCATAGGTACTAAACTTTCGAGTTAAGAAAACAATGAAGAATTAACATGGTAATAAATAAATAATAATGTTCAGGCAGGTTCTGGGAATGTAGCAGATTGACGTCACTCTATACGATTTGATTCAGTTTCTTAGAATCGACTGGATGGGAGTTTTGGATCTCAAGGCGTAATCACGAAAATAGATTATTTCGTTGTACTTATTAAACATTTATCCTGTACTATGGCAGTCAACGTAACAAAGTCCACGCACGTTAATATAAAATTTAATGAAGAATTTGTAATAGGAATTATTAATAAAAATTAAATAATCCTGTCGCCTCCCTACAAATTGTTCGATAGGACAGGAAGTTAAAATAAAACTAAAACCACTAACTATTCCGTATTTATGAGATCATTTTAATTTCCTGCTTGTGGATATAGTTATGTACCTATATTAACCTACCTAATAAATCACTACATAGTATAAAACAAAGTCGCTTTCTCTGTCCCTATATCCCTATGTATGCTTAAATCTTTAAAACTACGCAACGGATTTTGATGCGATTTTTTTAATAGATAGAGTGATTGAAGAGGAATGTTTATATGTATAATAACTTCCATTAAATTGTGGAGAAATACTTATAATATATATTTTATACCCGAGCGAAGCCGGAGCGGGCCGCTAGTATTATAATAAATTTGTCAGTAAATACAAGTTGCGCTAATTGACTGTCGGCTCGATTTCCATCCGATAATGAGTGTGGCGCCGTCGTCGGCTGGCCGCCAGATAATGTTCCTGATAATCGTATCAGTATACCATATAGGTACCTATTACAGAGCTATATGCGCTGCACCCGACTACGCATCCAATATTATACCTACTCACATAATATATACCTATATAACAATAAACTTTGGATTTGTTTTTAAATGAACACGAATGCTAACAAATTGGCGACCTTTACGTGCTTTTACGGCGTAACAAGTTACATTTTTTTTTCATGTAAAGTCACTGTAGCGAAACCAGACATAAATAAAATCTGAATACAATACACAGCACAAAATAGTAATCCACCACGGATTGGACATTACATCAGCACATAAAAACTGTCAATGCCAATGTCACGCCTTCCAATGTAGGTACTTGTTTATACACACGGCGCTCCATTCACTGTTTTACGCTATAGATTTATCAATGATATCCTATCCATTAATATAGTGCCCATTCGTTTATCAAGACATTAAAACAGGTTTAGTTATAACGAGGATATATTTAATACGACCTGAGAAACTCAAACAACACAAACGTAATTGTTCCCATACGGATAAGTTAATATTCCAGCACGATTCGTTTTTACGAGAACCCGCTTCCCTTTCCCATTTGGTTTTCCTCTATAAGCCATATAATATTCGCGCAGGCCATCCACTCTGGCCAGATGCGCACGATTTCCTCTACGATTATAATGTTAAGCCCCAAAGAGTTTACATTCAAAGCAGAGCTCACAACATCCTGTTGTTTGCAACACGTGCCGTTTATTTTACGGTCGAGCATACGTTCTTAGACACTTCAAACGGGCAATTCACTGTCCAATATAGATCAATGGAATATACAATACCTACTGATTAAATTATTAATTTACTTCCTGGTGATAAGATATAGGTATATCGTATCAATGGTTGTTATTAAGATTTACTTAACGGCGTACGTGACATTTGGCGAAAACAAAATACAATCATCTGCCGGTCAACCATATTTTTTTAATATTCTTTCGAACACAATGTTTATTCAGTTGAAATTGGCAGGACGTAAGTAAAACGGGAATCTAATACAATTGCGACGTTTTTCCGTCGGACGAAGACCGAAGCAGTAGCTCAACTCATCCGGTTCGTTTGATCATCTAGTTTATATGTATCTGTTAATTGATTATAATCACTTTACACTTAAAGTAAGAGTTTTTAAATAAATTAAGAAATATAAAAAACGAAGACTAGCTACGAGCTCGTAACAAACGAATTCGGAATTAGTTTCGTTAATGTGGACTTGCAAATCGATGTAGAATTTTAATAATTAAAACATTAACATTTTCTGTAACACGAATTCTGCTCTAATTCCCTAGTAGGTACATAGATGCTAAATCAAATAGCTGATGACAAATTTCTTCTTTTTACATAAATAATTCCTTTCCAATTTTCCAATCCCAGGATCTTGCATGAACTACATGACATAAAACTAAATCATTTTATTTTTCATAAATCACTTGATATCAACCATGTGAATAAATAAAAGATATTCAACACTATTTAAAATTAAACAGACAATACCTACTTACTTAAAATTGATTAATTTAACAGTCCAGAAAATAACATAAGTGTACAAACAAGCACATTTGAGACTGTGCAGCGATTATA
This sequence comes from Abrostola tripartita, assembly GCA_905340225.1. Taxonomy (NCBI): domain Eukaryota; kingdom Metazoa; phylum Arthropoda; class Insecta; order Lepidoptera; family Noctuidae; genus Abrostola; species Abrostola tripartita. Next base: position 4,226,376 of record HG996492.1, on the reverse strand, counting down.
ATCTATCGTCTCGCATTGAGGAGCACGATAAGTAGTCGACTTCCTCTCCCACGTTTGGAGTAGCGGATGCCTCGACTTGCGACCTCCGGCATGCCTCTTACGCCCCTCACACATATTAAAACTAAAGCAGTTCAAAGACGTTTCGTCGTAGCAATAACTACCGGTTTAACAGAACTAGTCCTCATTTGCGAAATAAGTCCATACAATCAATAATTTTAACTTATGCGGAAAATAATCGTTATTTTTCTGTTCACATATAAATTACGTGAACTAACTTGTGTTAGTGTTAAATTTTATTAGCATAAGCCTTAACGTTAAGTAAATGTGTGTAAAAACCTCTACATTTGGCAATAAAAAAACAGATATCTTCGGTCTTCGGCGCCATAAAGACCATTTCATAATCCGGTACGTCGCTTTCAAACTACATACTATATAGACAGATAGCAAGAAGTTTTTGTCAATGAATGTTATGAAACGGTTGCTCGGCGTGGCAACCGGTATTACGTGTGTACCACTAAGTTAGGCAATGACTTACTGAATGAATACAGTCATGAGAATAACCCATAACTAGTTACTTGATATTTTACTACTGTTAGAACTTCATCTATTCTTATTGCAGTTTTTAATGACACTTTAAATACACAAATAAGATATTGTAATGTTCAACAGAATGAATAAGAAATGGAAAGGTGGAGGATAAACCATCACATAATTATGTATGTTATTAAATATTAGTCAAGAATATGTACTAAGTGATTCATTAATGTTGTACACTAAATTTGAATTGCTTCATGCATGGGTATGTTTTTCCTAATAATGAATGCACTCAGAAAAATAATTCAATATGGTTAAAATTGTGGAGATAAGAAAAGGAGTGTTTAAATCTGTAATTTATTTAATCTTATAATACATGTATTTATATTATGGGACTGCAAAACATAAACAGGTGTGTATGCCCATAGCATTTAAGAAGACTTGCAGATCAGGCAAAATGAAACTGGAGGGAATAATTTCCATTATAACATGCAAAGAGGGTTTAGTGTAGGTAGAGCGCCTCCCCTAACGAAAGTGCCTAATTATTTGCCCTCTGCCCAGCACCAACTGGGCAAATACCACTGATCAGCGAACCTCTACACAACACCATGATATACAGGGTGTTTGGAAACGGACTGACAAGTTTCACAACAATTGAGACACTATTTATTAAGTTTTTTATCATATTACTTGAAATATCTCCTTCAAATCACTATATTTTTTTGTAGTCATAATAGTATGGAATAACTTTTATTGTATTAGCAGTGTTTTTATTCTAAATAAGACTATTATTTGATAAAATTGCATTAAAAAAAATACATATTTGCTTCCAAAGTTTAAAAAATGTGTAAAATGTGTGACAATATACCAATTAATTTAAAAATTATAAAATATTACTCATGAATAATACCTAAAATTCAGCAGTTCATTGAATATAATTGATTTTATTAATGTATAAAACATTGTACTTTGTCTGATAATATAGTGTATGCACATGTAGGTGTTATTAGCACTAGTGGAGATAAGAAATTGATTCCACAGCATACATAAAATAAGTTACCTACTAGAAAATTAGTTTTAGTACATATACATGCATAACATGTATGTTATGAGTCCCAATGTAATTGGGGGCGAGCCTATTGTCATCAACCGGGCACAAATCCAGACTCTAGTAGTAATATTTATTTCCAGTCTTTAAGTTTAAGCTTATGTTGATTAGAATAAGGTTCACTATAGTATTTTGTTCAGTTTTACTATCGAAATATTAAGGGGTTATTCAAGGCTAAATAATTTGTTTAAATGTTTAATGTTATACAAAGTTAAAGCTTTTTAAATACAAATGATTATCCTGATGAATCCCAGATGTTTTCTATGAAGTGGATAAGTATCCTTAACAATTAACTTATTTTGAATGTATATGATGAAACTGCAATAGTATAATTTATTATTTTATACAAAGGGTTCATATAATAATAACCCTGGACTTTAGAAGAGACCTAGAATCAATAACTAGCAAGCAAGCATATAATATTATTGTAAGCTAAAGGTATAACAGTATTCAGTTTGTTATATCTCGGATAGAAATGTTAGTCTTCAAAGTGTTTATGTTTACAGTATTACAACTTAAACCTTATTCTTAACCCTAAAACAGACTAATCTATTTACTTAAAATGAATCATGTCTGGCGAGGCCTATCTTCATGTGTCTAATCCTAATTATTAGTTCTGACATATTTTGGTAATAACAAATAGATGCAACAGATACTGGTCTAATATACCTTAGTTTATGCTCAAGTCTGAGTATACTATCACGTCGAGCCAGGATACGGTTATTGCAGTTCCATTCTGATGCATAATAAGGCTGATGCTGCACTAACATTAAGGTATGCACTTGTTCAGTGCAATTAAAGTGATACATGGTGTTACTATTACCTTCAAGGCAGACGACCTGCACGCCATCTTGCTTTAGCCTTCGCAGCAGGATTCCATGAACTGAGTCCGGGTCCCGAGGAACTCCGTCACCGTACAACACGAATATGCCCCGAGTACGGCAGTGAGAGATCCTCGCCTTTAGCTCTTTACACTGCACTGTAGACACGAGCTCGATCTTGCCCGCTGCCAACCGTCGCAGCATTATACTGGGTATTGAGAAATTCACTGCGGAACGGATGTGAGCTATTGAATACTCGTTTGAACCGCGACAGTCTATCAGAACAGTATCCCTCTCGTCGGAGCGCAACTTAGCCAATAACCACTCCTTCGACACCAGGTCGCATTCGCATTCCGAGTCTGTAGGCATATTGTAATTACAACGTTCTCTGTTTACACGAACCCTTAGCGACTTACAATCGCCTGTTGCACTAATACATGTAAATCGTATATGTTAAGTTTAGGAACACCGACATAGTTACCGTCACTAGTTACTACGAATCTTAATAAACTTAATTTATTATAAACAGATGAAAGCCATTTAATATAAACACAACAGTAACGTTACGTCCTCCGCGACCGAACCAGGCGCCAGACGGCGAAGCAAAACGCAACAACGAACGGCTCGACTGCGGACCGAACGATTTCATCCAACATAGGCGTGAGGTCGGGCAGGGTCGGGCGGCCGCGTCCGGGCCGCTGCAGAAGGAGCGATGTCGCTCTCTTTACGTGCTCTTGACAATAATTGTTCATATATTATTGTAATTATGTAGTGTATTTATCATTCTTTACTTTAATCAGTTTAAATCATAATTTATAATTATGATCTTTTTCCCAGATCGATTTTCTCATGAATATCTCTTTCTTATAAACTAGAGAACCTATCAACTTTAGTAAGCCATAACGAAAATCGACTATATTACCTGCTATAAAGTTTTATCAGCTTTCTATTTTAATCGTTATAATTGTTGCTATACCGTGCTGTGGATCAAACGCCAACTCAATTTTTATTAAATCGTTATTCATATTCAAAATATCTATTCACATTTCAGTGATAATATGTCAAAAAAAGTATCACATTAACATTTCCAACATTTCCACATTGTTTTAATCGATACTTTTATCATGTCGCATGCCGATTGGATTGTAGGATTGGCAGAGAAAAAGGAAGGCCTATACTCAGCAGTGGGTGATACTGGTGATACCATGTGATACCTATGGTGATACCGGGCTGAAATGATGATGATGCGGACAGAACCCTGACAAAACCACAGACAATACAGTAGAATTTATAGAAACATATTTTTTCCTTCTCTGCGAATTCGACATCGACAGTTCGACACTGAATTAATTGTCAAGCCAATTTGACTTTTCAAGTATTCAATTCAAGCTATTGAACCGAGTGTAATTGATGCGTTTTTAGCTATATCCTTTAATCTATTGTGTTAATCGTGCTAAATTAGTTCTATACATACTAATAACACCTTTTTCGAGATGGAAGACATATATGATGAGTTGGATAACTACAATGAAGTAAATTGTATTCAGGAGGTATAGTATTTAGCGCCAAAACGGCCTGTCACAATTTTGTTAAAACTATTTTTATAATTAATGCTATGGCTATAGCCCGAATTATTATAAATTGATTGATTTCTTAGAGGAATGTAAGTATATCCATAGTAATATAATTACAGCTGCGGAATGAAAACCTAGAACTGAAAGTGAAGCTTGAAGAGCATGCTACTGCCATGGAAAAGCTTCAAAAAGTAAGTAAAAGTTTAGTGGAATATAAAGAAAAGTTGAAACATAGATGTAGTGGAAGAGAAATATTCAAGTGAATGACCGCAAGACGATGTATGATGATATTAACTAATACATCAAATTGTGACAAAATATTCTTAAAAAGAGTTATTTATACCTTTTTACTTATTTATATTATACATTGTACCTACCTGGCTTCTCTTATTGTTTATATTTATTTTAATTACTACTAACTGGCTTCGTGTCACTTGTTTTTAATCTAACCGGTGTTGGCTGTACCAACATACTTATCTCATTAATTAATAACTGTGCCAATCAAAGATTACATGACATGAATGGATGACACATTGATATTGTAGCAAATATTGCAGGATTATGATACTTTGGCATTCGAGTTCAAGAAACTGGAAAACAACTACTCATCGTTGTTGAAGACAGCTCGATCAGAAATAGAAAGGAAGACACAAAGAATTGCCCAACTTAACACCGAGTATGTAGTAGCAATATTTTTACAAATTGTTTTTTTTTTATGCAATGACAGTCTGAATGAAATGCTTATCTAATATTGTAAATGTAATATATTTTTATATTTGTAGAAAGGACATTATGGTGATACATGCATTACAAAATGGGAAACCTATGAAAAGGCATTTCAATAAAGGGCAAAATCCAAATAAGAAAATGCAGAATGCTAATACTGACAAAGGTAACAAAAATGTAAAGGAAGATGTTAAGATGAAGAATATAGAAGCCATTGATAAAAAAGAAAGGTAATGAATAATTCAATCTATGACTTAACTTAACAAAAAACTATATTTATTAAAGATACTGTGTACTGTTCTAATACATGTTTACTGTAGGTTATATATTAGAAACAAGACAGTAATATAATAACAATGAAAATGATGGTCATGATACTCATTAAGGAGGTTAAATTATACTTTCTGTACATGTTCATGCCCTGAATCATTATTAAATTCACTAGTGTTTTTCTTATTTACATTAAACAGTATATAAATTTAGTGCATGCTGCAAATCCTTTTGAATTTGCAACATAATCATTTTAAGGTTATATTTCCTTGAAGCAAACATAAAATTGTCACTTGAGTAATAAATAATTATTGCTGATTCAGCTCAGATTAGTATTTCAGTGTTGTAATCAAACCAGTAGTTTAGTACATGATCATTGTATTGGGTTTGTGTTGTTTTGGAGTAAGTATCCATTACAATAGAAAGAAAGAGTGTTTACTGTTAATAACTATTACAGTGCCAATTTTATTAGATTTGGCTCACATAAACCTATTGCGCATTAAGTAAATTTATACACAGGTTTTATTGCTAGGTTAGTTATAAAGGACTGAAGTTAATGTTATGCCTTATTTTACTTAGGTTACCTTTCAGTGATAATATTTGTTATTTTCAGGTGTGATACTATAAGTGCCCAGGTGAAGGACAAAGAGAATACAGTCAATAAAAGTAGGTTAATGAACAAGGGCGAAAATTCTGGTGTAGAACAAGAAGCTCCATACTATAGGAAGAGTGATGCTCAAGAATTTCCGACACAATACAAGACTGAACATATTGACGCTAGTATGACTCGTGCCAGCAGCATTAAAGATAGAAGGAAGTCTACACCGGCCACAAGGTAACATATCAATACATTGTTTTTTTTAATTGTTTTTTTTTCATTGTTTATGAACTTAATATTTTTTTTGATATTCCAGCCTGCCAATAGACAAGTTTAGTTCAGATGAAGAATATGAACAAAATTATCCCACCAAAAATACTATTCATCCCAGTGCAGGGTATGAGAGGAGAAATGTAAATAGATTTAGTGATAGACATAGTACCAAGTCTGAAACATCTAGTGTAGATGATAGAAACTCAAATTACCATGACCCTACTAGAAACATTAATTATCATGAATCTTCCAAAGACACCTACATGGGTCGGCCAAATAGGCCACATGAAAACAACCCATACAGAGGTAGGGATAAATATGATGGTCCATCAAGACACAGAAAAAATTATAGTCCAGATAGAGTACCAAAAAGGCAACATAGGGATTTCAAAGATGACTACCACAGGCAAGATCATGGCCGGCATAGGACACTGGAGAGTCCTCCAAGGGAACCAGTCAACCGCTATTATCAAAGAAATCAAGATTCACACTCAAATTCTGAGAGATATCCTCATAGCTATGAAAGGCATAGGTATACTGAGGACAAATATGCCGTGAAACATAAATTGTCTTATAATTATGATGAACCCCATAATAAAAGGCAGAAAACAGAGTCTTTTAATAACCCTATTACACACTTTAAGGAAAGCAGAAAGCATTTTAATGAACATGATTTAAGTGAGAAACAACCCTTACCTAAATTCTCTCAACATGAATATGAATCTCAGCGTGCATCCTGTCAGTCTCCAGATTATGAACATTGCGATGCTGCCTTGACATATCCTATCAAAGGTAAAAATACTGAAGGCCCTGTTTTTTAAACATAAGAAGGTTCAACCATTTAATTCTTGTATTAATTGACTATGTATATAAACTGAAAACTAATTTACAAACCTTATAGAACTTTATTGGAATGCCCAATTTGTGTTGTCATATGACACATACTTCTAGAAATATAAATGTTGAAGACTGCACTACCAGTACACACTTTAATACAGACCTACAAGTATTTAACTTTTGCAGAAATTATGGCCACCGCTGCAATACCTCTGGAAGATCCACGAGTAACAAGCAAAAAATATCAGATAACAAAAGAAAATGGTAAAGAGATAATATCTACAGCATTCGGCAGAAATATTGACATTCAACCAGTGAATAAGGTGGAGTGGAAAATACCTAACAATATTCCTAATGCGTTAGTGCGCCGGCCGTCACTATGCAGTGAGGGGCTTGAAAAGGACATTGATAATTCAGTAACCAACATATCAATCGAATCTGGCGAATTGTGCTGTGAATCCAACGAAAATTTAGAACATAAAAAAGATAAGGGGCTTAAAAATGTTGCTAATGTACATCATAATATAAATGCTACGGAAGAATTTTCAAAACATGGCACAAATACACAGAGTGGCACGAAAGCAGTGTCGAAGTATAGAATACCCAAAATTGCTCAAAGTCATAAAAATGCTGACCTTAAAATGAGTGTTCCTGTTATAGATGTAGGTGAAACACCAAGTAGCAAAAGAGTAACTAACAAAAATATATCCCCAGGTAGTCCAAATAAATTGCTTACAGAATCAAAAACAATTTTTAATCATGACCATTTAGTCTCCTGCAATAATAATGCAATTGACCAGGATAAATTAGTCTCTAGGAATACTAATCAGGTCAAAAACGATGGCAAAAATGAATATAAGAATCAGGTGTCACTCTCTGCTATGGCAATTGTAGCAGATGATTTAGAGCTAAGTGATGAAAATAGCGATAATATCGATACACACAAACTCGTAATTGAAAATGTTACAAAGAATTACAAAGATCAGTCAAAGTTAAAAGAAGCTAAGATGATAGGAGACATGAAAATTAATGTAGCTAATGTTTGTAGTTCTAAACCCGATAAAACACAAAAACCTGTGGTTACTGTTGCTGTTGAATCTGTTGAAGGTAAAGAAAAAACTAAAGAATCTGATGGCAACAAAAAGTTAAAGAGCAAAAAGAGAAAATCTAAATCTAAGGATGGGTCTTCTAAAGATTTGGTCGAAAGTACAGATGTCAACCAAGTATGCGAAAAGAAAACACGAACAAAAATTGAAGAATCCAAGACTAAAGAAACTAATAACAAGTTCAGTGACTTATTTGGCGATAGCAGCAGTTTAATGACTCCAGAGGATTTAGGAATTCCTTCATATTTACCTATTTACGAAGAAGATGCAGTAGATATGAAGATTGATGAAGCTGTCGATTTGCCAATGCCAATGAAGAGGATAACAGAAAGTGGTGACGATAATTTAGCTAAAAATAATAATGACTTGAAAAAACCACAAAGTGTTAATGAAAGTAAAACTGAAAGTGGTTTACATACATCTATTACAGAAAATACGAAAACAACCAAAAGTATACAAAATATCGAGATTAAAGAAAAAGAAGATCAAAAAGATTGTAGTAAAATAATGAATGAAGAAATATTACTCAGTGAGATTTATAAAAACTTAAATCCTGGACCTGATATAAACGAATCTGATGTTGTTCAAACAGTTATAATTTCAAAAGGATCGCAACAACAGTTGGTTGATAACACAGAAGCACTTGTCGAAAAACCTGTTACTAATGTCATAGTTAACGACGAACAGATTCTGACTAATTGTGATCCGATCTCATCATTTCCAGGTTTAAAAAGACAAGATATTATTATGAAAGCTTTAGCTACTTCAACACCGCAAAAAGACTTTTCTTCTTTAAAGTCCATAGGAATTGATTCTCCAACACCTGATTGTATTTACAATTCAAATAATAAGGTTATTAGCAATGACTCTATAGCGCAAGTAAACAAACAGTCGGACCCAACAACTTTAGACCCTCAGGATGCACCGGATGTTAGAATATTTGTCAAAAGACGCCGCAAAGTTGTGAAGCGACCACCAATGACTTAGAGAGAGTAGAGCGTAGATTTAGGATTTACTCAAGTAGAAGTGTCGTGTCACAAGGTAAATGCAAGTCTGCATTGTGTGGCAGAAGCGATTGGTGTTACGTCAGAGTAGTAAGGGAACAGTTACCATAGTATTTGAGATATCACTTAATTTAGTTTCATATGTTAATGATTTTAAATATATTTATTAATCTTATTATGTATACTGGAACTTGGTTTTAAACTTTTAATCAATCAATGTATAATAATGCACTGTACATTATACGCATTGTGTGTTTATTACTGAGCTATGATGTTTTTACTAAATAAAAGCTTGATTTATTCCCATAACAGTCTTTATTTTCCTTATGAATTATAGTAAATTGTATTTACACATTTCTATTATCTAGCTATATATGATACATTGGAACGAATGATTTACACCTAAGCTTAACGAAATTTGTACAAATTATTATTTAATTAAATAATTACACAAACATTTAATTATATATTTATCTAAGGCAGGAAGTCTTTGTAAAAATAGCTATATAAACATTACAGTTTAATACACTTTTATGTAAGACTGGCCGGTACATAAACTGTTCGCGGTGTCGTAGGAATGTTAGGTATATTGTAACAATCGCTGCATATGTTCTCATATTCCTATTACTTAGTTCAATCTCACCAATTCACCATATAACGGAAGCTACACTCGCGAGCAAAAGTATGGAATCACTTACTTGAAATTTGCTTCGCGCAATCTGAGTACTAAATTATTCTGCTAATATTAATAAAAATGGTACCATTTTAAAGTTTATACTGTCACCTTTAAATTGATACCAAATTCATTAAAATCACACCAGTATTTAAGGAGCTATCCTGGATTATGTCAAGAAGTAAGGAAAAAGATATGTTTGATAGGTCACGACTTGCGCCCTATTGACCCCCTATAAAAGCACGTGTTATCGGATTTTCTTTATCAGTCTGCTTTCAAACGTTGACCGGTACACATCTCCGCTAATTTTGACCCTTGAATTTGGACGACAATGGATACTACACCTACAGAAGCCGCCCAAATCGTCGCCCTATTGCGAGAAGGGCTCAGCCAGAGGGCTGTCGCACGACAGCTCCACATAAGCCAGTCCTGTGTCTCAAAAGTTTATAAACGCTTTCGGGAGACTGGTGGCTTTATCTCGAGACCAAGATCTGGACGGCGCCGGTGCACATCGGAGAGGGATGATCGTTTTATCGTGTCAACCTCTCTTCGAAATCGACATTTGACTGGTGTCGACGTCCAACAGGAGCTCCGAAATGTTCGTGGAGTAGCTGCCAGCGAGTGGACAGTTCGTCGAAGACTTAAGCAAGCTGATTTAACTCCAAAAAGGCCAGCCACAGGCCCGAAACTGACGGCAAGCCACCGACAAGCACGTCTTCAATTTGCTCGCTCTCATCTTGATTGGGAGGTTGAGCAATGGAAGCGTGTCCTGTTCTCCGACGAGAGCAGAATGTGTTTGCATGGCAGCGACCGAAGAGGTCGGGTCTACAGGCGGCCTGGGGAACGATATGCACAGTGTTGTTTTGCTGAGACAGTGGCGTATGGCGGTGGTTCTTGTATGATGTGGGCCGGCATTTCCTTCGACGGTAAAACGGAGCTGGTTTTCGTGCCTGGCGGGGGAAGAGGAGGCGGTCTAACTTCAGACCGCTACATTACCGATATTCTGCAGGACCATGTCCTTTCTTACGCGGGATATATCGGTGATGACTTCCTCCTTATGCACGATAACGCTCGTTGTCACACTGCCCGTGCCACAACTGAATACCTCGAAGAAGTCGGTATCGCCACAATGGACTGGCCAGCGCTCAGCCCGGACTTAAATCCCATTGAGCACATGTGGGATGAATTGAAGAGGAGGGTCCGATCAAGAAATCTTGCTCCTTCAAGTGTAGATGAGCTGAAATCGGCTTTGATAGAGGAGTGGGAAGGTATCCCGCAAGAATCAATTCGGAAGCTGATTCGATCAATGAAGAACCGTCTTCGAGCAGTTATAAGGGCGAGGGGAGGGAACACAAAATATTGAAAATTAATTTTAAAGCCAATTAAAGTTTTTGTTACACAATTTTTGTTGTTTTCTTCATTCATTATTTTTTCATTATCCTTAGGTTTTCCTTAACTCCTTCACTTAATCCAGGATAGCTCCTTAAATACTGGTGTGATTTTAATGAATTTGGTATCAATTTAAAGGTAACAGTTTAATCTTTAAAATGGTACCATTTTTATTAATATTAGCAGAATAATTTAGTACTCAGATTGCGCGAAGCAAATTTCAAGTAAGTGATTCCATACTTTTGCTCGCGAGTGTAGTATTGCTTTCATGAATTGGTGAAATGTTAAATTAACTAAAAACATATTTCTTATACAGTAACGTCAATAACCAGTTAATTTCATTATTCAGCACCTTAGATCATTTAGTTATCACAATTGTTTAAAAATATTTGTCTTTGTGAATTACTATCATACATTAGCCTGTATATGAATTTAGTCACATGATAGTAGAATTAACCAATATAAAATAAATAAACTTATGTTGTAAGATCGTCATAATCGGAGTGCAATTAAATAAAATATCAAATCCCAGAACTCCTTTCGTTGTGGTATATAAACAAACGACATGCACATAATTTTGAGATTACGTAAAGTACGTGCCGTCGCGTCAGCCGACAACCTACACGCGCGGACCGAGCCGCGGGCCAACGATCACCAGTAGCGATGACGCGACACATTCACTACATGTAATCGCTGGGCGCCCTGGGATTGGATAACGTGCCGATGATGTTGTTGGCCGTGGGGATGTCGTCGTTTCTAGACATGGAGGACGAGCCGGCCTGCGCCGAGCCGGGCGGGCGCTTGCCGAGCTTCCTGATGACGGCGGGCGCGGAGTCGCACGCGTCGGCCAGCGGCGCCACGTGCTGGTAGCACACGGCGGACGCGTGGCCCGAGCGCACCGACGTCAGCGGCGTGCCGCTGCTCCACGAGTTCGTCGCCGGGTCGTACACTTCCACGATGTCTAGGAAGGACGTGCCGTCGTAGCCGCCTGATCGACAACACACACATATCATAACACGTTCTGGCAGTATACATTCAAAATGTGCGTACTACATAATTTTATTTTAGCCTCATGTATCGTATGCTTCATATATCGCCTACTCACCGAGCGCGTACAGTTTGTTGTCGAGCACAGTGAGCGACAGCGCCGAGCGTGCGATGTGCACGGGCGCGACCAGCTCCCAGGTGTCCCGCTCGGTGTCGTAGCGCTCCACGGAGGCCAGCTGCTGCGAGCCGTCGTAGCCGCCCACCACGTAGATGTACTGGTTCATGGCCGCCACACCTGCACATATAGTCACTTTATATTTACGAGTACTTTACTTGCAGTATGTTAATTTATCTTATGTTATTCAATGTAAAAATTGTTGTAAGAAACTAGCAAAATTAATTAATAATATTCAGACATCAGACAGACATCCTTAAAATGTGCAATGTACAATAAATATAGCACAGGGTTCGACCTGCCCCGCTCCTGGCGATGTTCATGGGCGCGACCTCGTGCCAGCAGTTGTTCTCGGGGTGGTAGCACTCGGCGGAGGCGATGCGGCTGGCCCCGTCGAAGCCGCCCACGGCGTACAGCAGGCGGTTGACGACCACCACGCCCACGCCCAGCCGCGCGCAGCCCATGGGCGCCACCGACGTCCACGTGTCGCGCTCCGTGTCGTAGCTGCGCACAACACTTATGTGGCTCACCGGGCAGGTAAGACGGGGTAACACAGGGTGTCGGTTCCCGTAGTAAACTTATTCATAGAAAAGGCTATCCAGGCCGGATTTTGATAGATCACATTGCGGGTTTCCACCCAGACAACTACCACTATGACAGTTTAAAGTGTGTTGTGATCGATTCATGTATGGACATAGTATAATTATGTTGTGTAGTGCTCACCATTCTACTGATTTATGATACTCTGAGCCAGCTGAACCCCCGACTGCATATAATAGCCCGTCCATTACTGCCACTCCTACCTGTGCAATAAAACATATTGATTTATCTACCAGATGTATAAATAACCAACCTACACAGTATTACACTTAATTTTTATGAAGTATTGATAACTTAAAGGTGCTCCCCCATCTACAGCATTCGCGTGTAATGTAACGTTACAATTACAAAGTCGAATATTCTTTAGTGTAGGAGGAGAACCGAGCATTACAGAGCGCAACCTGTAATGATACAGATGCGAGCATTACATTGTACACAACTTGATATAATGTGTAGTCGGCGAATGTTCGTCAAGTCAGGGAGGCAGTATGGTAATGTAATGCTCACAATCGAATCTGAAATGTTACATTACACGCGAATGCTCTAGGAGAAGCACATTACATACAGTACCTACTGCGGAAATAAAATACCTACCCATGCATGTATACTTGTGTGCGTGTGTGTGTGTGTGTAGTGTGTACGTACCCTGTGCCTGGGCGTGGACATGGGGCTGCAGGGCCGCCAGTGCTCGGTGGCGGGGTTGTACACGTCCACCCAGTCGCTGTCGTACGACGAGCCCGGCGACGTGTTGCGCCCGCCCACCGCGTAGAACAGGCCCTGGGGCGGTACAGAGATACACCTTCATAACTGTATCATGGGTCATTGAATCAGTGTGGTTTACCCCAGTTTTCCTATTTAAGCGCCCAAACCAAAGCCGGGCTGAAATTTTTTGATTAACGCCTACACTAAATGACCGGCAACATTTTTTCATCACAGATATCATATATTTAAAAAGACACAGTTGGATACTATACATCATACACATTTTTTGTGGACCGACAAGAAAAGCATAATCAGCGCTGAAGTATACATTTCAATGTGTTGTATAGAATTCTGTTAACGGAGAACATCTTTGGTTCTTGAGAACACCTCCCAAGATAACAGGCGCGATTATAATTAAGTTTCATGTTTTAGTCCTACCTTTTTATACATACTGCTTTTCATATGTTGTTCGGTCATTACCTTAAGAAATGCCGCTCCTAGCCCAGAGCGCGGCACGGTGAGGCGGGGCAGCGTGGTCCAGCAGTTGTCGTCCAGGTTGAAGGCCTCGAACAGGTCTATGGAGTGCCTGAAGTAGCCGCCGGCCACGTAGATGATGCGCGGCGTGTTCGGGCACCGCTCCTTCACCACCGGCTTCTTGTGTAATGTGAGATCCTGAAATATTTTGTTGACTTGCATTGTGCGACTGTTGAAGGCGAAACCTGAATGTCGGTATTGTCAATGCCAAGCCTCTTCAACTTAATTTACGATATAACTAAATAGTTATAGGTTACAGCAGTCATCTTCTAACGTGTCGACTTTTCTCATTTGTATCGGCATGAGCTATGTACAAGGGAACAGGTTATGCCGTAGGGTAGAGATTGGCGTGCCAACTATGATGGTAGCGAGGCTGACAGCCTAGGGTGCGCCGGTCGTACTTAGTTACTATCACTTGTGGAAGCAATTTACTTGCACCGTAACATGTTAACGTGAAAGGCAAAATATAATTGCGCTGTGGAAATCAGACAGTCAGAAGGAAGGTAGCGAGCTGACTGCCTAGGGTGCTGCATCACTTGTGGTCTTATGGAGATTTCTTGAACACATGGAATAGCCACATCGCCTTTACAAATCGCAATAAAATTAACCTTCGAGTACAATTAAAATGAAGAGATAATGCAAATTAATGTTGAATTTCACTAAATAATGCTGACCTAACTAACATACAATCATCATCATCATCAGCATCAGCCGAATGACGTCCACTGTTGAACAAATGCCTCCCCCTTTTAGAAGGGTTAACATACAATAATAATTTATATTTTATAATCACCTTAAATATTTTGGCGAGGTACTCTCTACAGGCAGGGACTTTTTTGAGCACGGTGCAGGTGCTCATCTGCTCCTTAAGGAAGCTGGGCGTGAGGTACTGACATCTGACCGCCTGTAGTATGTGCTCCATTCGCGGGTGCCTTCTGTCCTCGTCGTATTTCACCTGAACAAATGGAAAAGAAAATGTTTTAAGGGGCTACTGTAACTAAAATACGACATTTATAAGGTACGAAAGAGAGTTACTGTTTTGGTAAATAAGAATACTATACATTGTGCATCAGATAGGTATATACAATGATATTGTTTACGTAGTAATTGTACAGTGACATTGGACAGAAGTTAACGATATCCATTCATACAGGTTTTTTTTTCAGCTTTTAGTCAGGATTACTATGTTCAGCCTTACACGTTACACATTTCTATTTCGTACTGCCTCCTTACCATGAACAAGAAGGCAGGACATTTTTCGTTGTAATACCGAGACGCCGCCCTACACAAATAGAAATGAGTAACCTGTAACGTGTTTGAAGCAGTTGCCACTACTATTTTCTTCTAAGGCATAGGTTTACTAGGCCCCACTGAACCTTCACCATTAAATAATGTATAGTCACCTTCATTGCGTGTCAAAGGCTGGTTTGCCTGATAACAGCCCCCTTACCATGAACTCTTAAAGCAGGACAGTTTACCACGTGAAAGCGAGACGCCGCTACACGCTGCGTAATGCAGCGTCTCGCTTCCACATGGTAAACTGTCCTGCTTTAAGAGTTCATGGTAAGGGGGCTGTATAATTATATTATATGGGTATAACAAGGGACAACTTATCTCATAACTAATTTTAAACCCACACCTAAATATTACTTAGTAAAGCAATCCATATACCTATTATGAATGAAAACCAGAGTCATGGCTGCGCACTAAGTATCAGTTAGGTAATAATATAGTGATAACGCGATAAGATAATGGCATCACAATCATTTTACATTATCAATATGTATTATTTTTACGGTCATTGCTCTGCGAGAACATACGATTTTTAACTGATATGTACACATTCAACTTTTATTTATGGTAATACTGAAAACAAAGCCACATAAAAAAAAACTATTAGTATAAACTACGAGTAGTAAATAATGTAGTGGGATAACATACAAAAAATGAAAACGCCTAAATTTTCCTAATCTATAGGTCCATGTTTAATAACTAAAATCATTGCTCGATTATTATTTGATGATCAAAAACATGTAATACAAATAAGCGTCATAGGTCATAGGTACATTTAACGATTTATTTTCTTATACCGAGCACTGAGCAACATACTGATGATAATATTAACAATAAATGAAACTTTAATTGAAATGTCGAATACTAACAATTGACAATTAAGTATAATTGGGTTGTTGTTATTATTCATTAAGTAAGTTATTAGTTCATTGGTTGGTCGCGGTGATGTAACAGTTCCTCTGGCATTTGCATGATAGTTACTTTTGCAAAATTCCTGCTACTAAGAAGTAGGTATGACGCGAAAAATATTTATTATTTGATTATGGTAACAAGAAAAGTAATTGTTACTATAAAATTATTTTTGATGAATAATACTATTAATATAGATTTTCATTAGACAAGATTTGCTTGGTATTTGAGTTTTATAAAATATATTGTTTTATGGTACCTATCAAACATTACTTTAATGATTAGGAACTTATCTCGATATCGTGTCAGTAATCACTAGCAATATTTATTAATGAAAAGAAAAATATGTAGGTACTTTTATCTACTGATAAATGTGAAAATGTGATTGGATACCACGAAAATACTTAAATAATGCTATGTCACCATTACTGTGGTGTTTTGTTAAAGCATTATTATGTAAATCCTTATTTAGCACCTAGATTTTCCTATTTATTAGATATCAAAAAATAAACCTTTATATGTATGTATTTTCGACTAAGTTGATACTACTTGTTCATTGTTAGACAGACTTTTATGATGGAAGCATAGATATAGTAGTTACTTACCCAACTTAAAACCGCATTGTAAACCTCTCTTTCTTCCCTTACGTTGAGTTCGTCTTTGCGAATTAGACATATTAACTCCTGCGGCGTTAACTGTAGAAACTCTTCTTCTTGACACACCTGTAATAAGAAAAAAAGCTGAATTAATCAAAATGTTTTTTTATCATTTTGATCATAACGGTATTTCCACGGGAATAAGAAACATTTTTTTATTTATTTAACACTGTTTATTATGACTGGAACACGTTGGGCTCAGAAGTGGGCGGACAATGGGCTTAATAGTAGTTTTCAGAATACCTACTGTTATTGCTATATTATGATAATTTTATGTGTTTCTTGGAAGAGATTTTTTTTAATATTCCCAAATTAGTATTGAATTTGTCTAGAATTACAATTAAATCTTGTACGGGAAAGGTTTATATAACTGAACTTTATCAATGTTTTGCATACCAGTGATAGCCTGCCTGATAATTAAACAATTGCGGTAGACACATACTAGTTTTTAATAGGTCTTTTTATTTTGTAAAACACATAATAAACCTTAACCTCCATATTCATAAAAAATGTTAATTTAAGACCATGGATTAAATTATACCAGTCACTGTTGTTTACATTTTAAAGAATAGACATGTCCAATTGTCCATGGACTTTAGGAGGGTTTAAGTTACTATAGGTATTATCCTAATAGTCCTATAGACTAAGAGGGAGAAACTAACTTATTCAGATCAATTCAACTTTCACATTTGAAATGATTTAGCTTCCATAAGCTGAACGAATGCGCACGCATCTCCATACAAAACTAGTGTTTTAAGGACAAAAGCTAAGGCTGGAGGCTAAATCAGCTGCAGCACAAAAGCTGAATCGGTGTAGTTAGTTAAAGAGGTTGCAGCATACCTGGGTGAAATGCCTTTCAATAAACTGGTTAGCTTTCTTCTTGAGGTCGATACAGCTGTGTTGTTCCGCGAAGTTGGCGATGCCGATCGCGTTAGAGGGGTCCAGTTGTCTCTCCAGGAAGGCGCAGCACGCGTCAATCACGTTCGATATCTGTCGGCACATAGCTAAAATAAGTGTAGATTGCTAAAGTTTACTCAATTTTATGTAAACTATTTTTGAGGGTTAAATATTATTAAGCAGTCGGGTATAAGATATCTCATTGCAATGTAACAACGGATGTAATAAGGATTCTTATTATAATCTTTTTGGAAGTGATTCAGCAAAATGATTTTGTATAGATGTTATATTAATTAAGCTGTAAGTTGTAAAAACTTCTTTTACCAAACACAGGATGCAGTATATTATGTAAGTCGAATACGTCGGTACTTTATGAAACATCGTTGTTTGTCACATTACGCATTAATATCAAACAAAGAAAGGAAAGACTATAGCAGTATTCTTTTAAATGCGTCGGGTACCGGTAACCGGGGTGCGTACATGACTGTGATCACTGTTAATGTCAATAAACACGAGCATAAAGCATATTGTAGTATTATCTACATTTCGTACAAATTGTAAAATAATGCAATTTAAAGAGATGTACAAACAAGTGAAGATTACTTATGTATGTATATAGTTTGGCCCGTCACTATATACCTACACAGTATTATCATTTGATGCATTTTTGATGTACGTGACTGCATAACTGATATTGCAGCAAAGAAGTACGGTAACTAAGCAATATAATAAAACATATCATCACGCTTGTATTACCTGAATGGGCAGGCAGAATTCTATAGTAGGTACACCGAAATTTAGCCAGATATGTAATAAGGGGCGAGTCTATTGTCATTAATAGGGCAAAGGCCAGACTTCGTGCGGCATGCCAGTTAATAATAGTTATTAGAAATGTAGGTTATCCAAGAAGCGATCATTAATATCCTCCTAATTAATACATAAGTTAAGTAATATATAGTATAACTTACTTGGAACATGGTGGCGGCGGGGAGTAGCTGGCAGACGGTAATCTCGGTGATGCGGATCTTGCCGGTATAGAGGAAGTACACCAGCCACGCGATGGCCGACGGACAGACGCCCTGCAGGCGCACGCGCGACATCTCGCACTCCTTCAGACCACTCGTGAACATCGCCTGTTTAAACAATCATGAATTTATTAAAGGTTCTTCTCACCTGCAATAGTTATCTTGGTAGATGTTTATAGTACTACATTTCACCAGACATGTTATAGGTCCCATAACCCCCATCGCCATTTATAAGACACACGTCCATTATAGGTACTGTCTTGTCTTAGTCCATATAGGTATCGAACTCAGGACCTCACATCCAGCAGATGCGCTTATAAGTACAACCATAGACGTAAGCAGTGAGTAAAAAGTAAGCCCAGAGAGCCTAAGTTTTTAGCATACTACCGAGGGTTCGCCATAAGATAACTATGTTTCGTTACCAGTGGAGGCGTTTGTAATACAACAGGCATTTAAAGAGATATATAATACGTCATTGTAGTCGTTGTGGACAGGATTTATATAAGTCCATAAGGTGTTTCATCCAGGTATGTATCAATAAGTATAAAAAGTCTTGGTCTTAGACACTTTTTACAGCGCAATTCGGAATTGTTCCTGATAAACGATAAACGGCAATAGTCCCCGTCAATGTTTGAATGTAGCAACCTTAACTTCTTGTAGGTACATTTTAATGATAGGTCGACAGATAGGCCGTGGATATGAAGGGTAAAGGTAAGGAGGTTCATCTCATTTGGGCGGAATGTGGAAAAATTGTCCATCTCTAAACAGTAAATAATAGTTCAAAAACCCTCCATAGCCGGGAAGTAGGAAATACATAGTTTAAAACAATCGCAGTGTGCTTCATTGTCAAGAATAGATTCTCTTCCCTACAAAACCGAGCTCTATTCGGGCTCTATTCGAGCTTATAAAATGAAGTGCGCATTATATAAATAAATAGATATGTTCTAAATTCAACAGTTATGATGCGTAAAAACATGACCAGCGTATGTCTATTCCCATTTTGCGTACTTAGGTCACGTCACGTGGCATGCTCGTTTAATCGTGTCATGTAGGGACTCACGATTCTTCGCACTTTTAATCTCGCGTAGACTTTACGTCTCGTAGATTTGTAGACCTGTTAATTGTGAGTGAATCAAATTTAGACCATAATTATCAGAACGTTTGAATTGTTAATTTGAAAGGCACAAAATACTAGATTTATCTGATAGAGTTTGGCCAACGAAAGCTGTCCACTGAAAACGGCGGCAATTTCAAAAAAAATTAGGTTGTCAACACTGTTATTATACTGCATAAACAGAGTTGATACTTTTTAATATTCAGGGAAAAATGTCACTATAACAAAAATAAATATTTGAAGACTAATTATTGTTAATAATACAGATACCTTATCCAATGGTACCAAACCTACATACGAGTACCTATTGTGTTAGAGAGAATTGCCTCGTTTCTCATGCTATAACCTATAATGTATGCTATAACAAAGTTACATTGCTATATGGATTTTTTGACTCTCACTGTTTTTTTATTATTAGTTGAAGGTGAATAAGATGTGCATGAAGTAAACAACATTTTATTACTAAACGTTTATTAATGAACTGAACATAATTTTTTTTTGTAAAAAAGTTACGAATCGTAGTCGAAATCCGACTCTAAGTATTCCACACCTGATAATGATTCAGGTTCACTGCTTTCTTCACTGCTATCGCCCCCGACATTTATAATGAATCTTTCGAGCTCAGTTTCAAAAATTTGATCCCTCGCTTTATACTGATTTTCAACATTAATTACGTGATCAGTGTATTTCTTCCAATCGTCATTAGTTACACTATCAAAGCATTCTTTAATTAAATTTTGCATTTCCGATGCTGGTATACCAATATTTTTGCTAGCGACTTTTCTTTTTGCCTGACTCCATACCAGCTCAATCGCATTGAGGTCGCAATGGTATGGAGGCAATAATAAAATTTCATGGTTGTGAATGTTGCTGTGCTTTTTTAGAAGTTCTTCAACTTCATATTTTGGAGTAGGTTTATTATCTTTTACCAAACACATTAATTCTGCCTTTGTTTGATAATCCTCAAAAGCAATGTTATTTTCTTGAAGCCATGTCTGTATTACCACTTTCGTAACAGACATTGAAGGTGGTTTGTTGACTTGTTTTACATGGTAGCTTGCATTGTCCATCACAAGTACACTGGGCTTACTTAAATTTGGTAGCAACATTTCTTCTAGCCATTTCATATAGTTATTAGCATTCATATCATCATGATAATCTGCAGATTTCGATTTTGTGCTGAATATTAATAAAGCTCCTGGAACAAATCCTTCGTCTGATCCTGCATGTACAATGATATACCGTTTACCTGATGATATATTACTGATTACGCCACTCGTAGAAGGACCTTGCCAGGATTTTTTTACTTTATAATTCTGATGTACATATGTCTCGTCAATATAAATAATCTGTTTACCTTCCAGTCTTTTCTTATTAATTGTTCTTAGGTATCTATGCCTCCATGCAGCAATATCGTATCTTTCTGTAAGCAAGGCCCGTTCATTTTTATTGTTAACAAATTCAAATCCATTATTGTGTAACAATTTTCTAAGAGTTTCACGGCATCCAGTGAAGTCAATTGCTTCTTTCAGTTCATTATGCAGGTTTCTTAATGTTGGAACTTGTTTTTTTACACAATAGTATTCATTTATTTTATTTCTTATGGCTGAAATATCAAAATCATCCAAATTAGAAACTGTTGCTGGATGAGGTCGTTTCTTTCCTGGAGTGTTCCACTGGCCCTGATTTACTGAACCTTCCTTTTTTATTCGCCTAAGTGTTTTTACACTTACTTCTGAAAAAAACAAAAGACAAATGTAAACAAAACTCTAAAAACACCAAACACTTTCACAACTTGTCAATTTCTTTTATCTGAACTGATGTAGTTCAAACATTGCATTATTTGAAGATTTAGAGACTTTCAATATGAATCAGTGAATTCACTTTTTTATATTAATTGGCATAAAATAAGTTACACCTATCAGTGTGAGAATGTGATAAGTAAAACAATAATGTCATGTTAAACTAACTTATATCGATAATTATGTTAAATTAGAATACCTGTCATTGAAGATATCTTTTCTAAATAATGTTTTTCACAAGTCAGTATTTCGTTTTTTTCCACAGATATCATTTCATGTAACACCTTTGTTATATTGAGCTTTATCTCTCTGTTGTATTCGTCGTCAATACTTTCTAAAAATAACCAGAAAAGTAATTACAAAATGTTTAAAATATTCAAGAAATATCAAGATGTTTCCACATACTACAAAAAAACTAACCTAAAAGTGAAGCGATTGAGTTCAGTTGTTGTATTTTCTTTGCAGATTTCTCGTTTATATCACTTTTCACATCATTAAATTTGTTGATCATGGTAAACAGTAGATTTCTCGTCGAACTTTTGATTGTTTTCGGCATGATTAATAACAAATTCAAGGAAAAAAATAAACGATACGGAGTTGTTGTTGACATCAATAATGACAAATGTATCAGTTCCTTGACAGTAAAAAAATGTTGCCATATAAAAGTTTCTGAAAAAATTCGTGGACAGCTTTCGTTGGCCAAACTATATGTACTTATCTTTATCTCTCATACCTACTGAAAATGTTGAATGATAAGTCATTGTTTACAATTGCTTTACTGGTTGCGCTCACTCACTTCATTAAATATTCATACTATTACGCGAATCAATGACTAAATTCTCATTTTGTCTCTGTTTCTTAAGAATATTGCTGTACACATAAAAGCTATAAGTTAGTTGACCTTCAAATGACTATAATTATAAACAGCCATGTACTAAGAGTATTATTTAATTCATAAATATTATTTTATTGCGATGACTTGCATGTTTTTGATTAGCGGCGTGTGTTAAACACAATAACTGATTAAACGATGCGACGCCGACGTCAGATTTGTTCCTCCAATGGGCCTTGGGGGTTTATAGCCTACTCGAGCGGAGGTAAGACTGCACGTCATAACACTCTAGGTAATCCCTGTTTCGAGCCTCTTGTCTGGTGTTCTTCCTAATGGCAGTGATCAGCTATTCGTGAAACAGTTTATTACGAATAAACATCGTATAGAGGGAGACTAATAACACATCGATTTCTCTTCTTCTGTCACCTTCTCTTGTCACCAAGTAAGACTAACTCCCTCGATGGTCTAGTAGACGCTAAGCGCGACTGCAGAGCATGAGGACCTAGGTTCGAAACCCGAGTCGCGTAGTGTTACTGGGTATTTCATTATTTGCCGTCCGTTAGATAATTCTCAGTAACAGGTCAGCATTTGTGTCCGGTTGATGGCAATAGGCTCGCCTCCTATTATATTGGGACCTACAACATACTCTGCCTACCTCTGTAATGTTAAGTTATGTAAGGCTAGCATTATGTTATATGATTTAAAAATAAGGGGAAGGTAAATGACTTACTTTGAAGTACGGGCTCCCCGCAGCTAGGACGACTTTGTGGACATGAAACAGTTCGTTCCCCACTTCCAACACCACGTCTGTGAGCATGTGGTGTGACCTCATTGTGAACATCATCTGGGAAAATAAAACATAACGTTATGCTCTGTAACAATTATTATTTATTCACAACAATACGTCTGAGCCATCTAAGGTGACATGGCGATTGTTCAAGTGGCGTTCTGTGATACAAATAACACATGTGGATTTAGTTTACTTATGTAGTATGATTTGGTTAATAAAGGGAACAATACATTTATAAATAGGTCACTTTTATATTTAGAATCATCGACTGTATTTTGAGTACACGTGTGTTCACAATTTAGGCAAAGTATAGGTGTTAGCGTGTGTGTGGGAATAGGGAGATGTGGAAAGAGAGTGGGGAGGCCTTTGCCCAGCAGTGGGACACTTTAGGCTAATAATAATAATAGGTGTTAGCGCGCAGTCTTTAGGGTATGGTTACCTTATAAAAGTTATTTAGTTCAAACTGAGCATTTATTTACTTTATGATAGAACATTCCAATGAGACCTTCTTTAGATAATTTAACTCTATGAACACATCGTTTTGCAAACGTATGGATTGCCGAATGCAGCTGCACATGCTCGCTGCTTTCACTTGGTATAATTTTACAGGGTTTTTGAAAAACCTACTTCGCTTTGAAAAAAAACTGAATTTACGGTATTTGTCGCGGTTTTGAAAAAAAAAATATTTTCGATACCTAACGTTTTGAATCCTTGACAGCATTCATGGTCACAGGTAGAGACTATATGCTACGAGTTACGACCTACTCGCTTATACAACGGGGAGTGTTCTAAATTCTGTATAGGCCTAATAAATCCATCCCAAACAAGACAGTTTACGTTGTGGTAGCGAGACGCCGCATTACACTGCACATAGCGGCGCGGCGTGTCGCTTGCACAACGTAAACTGCCCCCTTACCATTAACTCTTAAAGCAGGACAGTTTACTATGTGAAAGCGAGACGCCGCTACGTGCCTTGCAATGCAGCATCTCGCTTCCACATGGTAAACTGTCCTGCTTTAAGAGTTCATGGTAAGGGGGCAGTCCTGTTTTAAGAGTTCATGGTAAGGGGGCAGTTCGCAATAAGCAAAAACGCCAAAATACATCGATTAGGTATAATTTTTCTAATATAAATCTTAAACTATCCAGGCTGTACACTGTAGTCTGGAGAAAGGTAAACATTGATGGCGGGGCCAATGAACAGTTTTTATTGACGTGACTTAGATAAAAATACTTTAATTTAATCAGCAACTGCTTTACATATACTCGGTATAAAATAACTTTCAAACACAAGTAATACACACATAATTGACACAGCTACGTAAACACGTAATATAGCAACATTTATATGATATTATACATATTACATATAGGTAGAACATTGATAAAAATATGCTTTGTCATAGCGTCGTTGTGCAAAACTGCGATAAGTTCCTACGCAAGCAACAATATGTTTATTTATCGGGCTTTGATGTGTATGTTATGTGTAGGTACTGCGTTCTACATGTTCTACGTTCTGGGACCGTAAGCTATGTACCACGAGGGCAAAATTAAGATAAATAGTTAACCAGCCCCTTTACCATGAACTCTTAAAACAGGACAGTTTACGATGTGAAAGAGAGACGCCGGCGCCGCGCCGCTATGTGCAGTGTAATGTGGCGTCTCGCTTTCTCAATGTAAACTGTCCCGTTTTAAGAGTTCATGGTAAGGGGGCAGATGATATAAATGTCAGGGACAGCAAAAAATACTTTTTAGTAGTTGAACGAAACTAAACATAGGCACAAGAAAATGTAAACGCAACCACACTGACCACACACACTATTCTTTGGGTTGCGAAACGTGTCACGTTAAGATAAGTTAGACAGTGTGATATACTACCTAGAGAGCACTGATGACCATGAATCCGTGGTTTTAAAACATAATTATTCTGTGAAACATATTTCATTGTAAGTCAGTAACTGGCCAGATTTTGGGGTTATCAGCTTTAAACATTGCTCGACGGTGACTTCTACAGGACATTGTGGATACCTACAGTAACCTAATTTGGAACACGGTAAGGTTGGCTTTACCGGCTTAAAGCCTGCTAAATTATCTAGTCTGCATAATTGACGGCTGCACTAATTTAGTATTAAATGTGTTAGCTTTTCGAAGTATTTTGATCCTTGTTTTGTTCTTCTCTATTTTCACGCTTTTTGCTACGCTTCTTAAATAACAATTGCGTCTTCTAAATATATAAATGTTGTTACCAATAAAAAATAACACAGCATGACATCGCACATACCAAACCACAACAGAAAACTTATCTCACTTTGCGGCAGCACTAAATACAACAACCGCGTGTTCAATCCGGCTCACTGTTATGGATAACAAAGCTAAAACCTTGTTTAAACCAGAATAAGTACAATTTTAAAGACAAACATCAGCCACATTGGCATAGGACTTACATCTTTACTATATTGGTAGACAACTAAGATTTTTAAGCCAATTTCAACGTTACGAAAAAGCAATATAAAATAAGGTCAAGGCATGAGAAACGGGTGCGTGCCATTGCAAGACTTTATGAAGCGAAACAATATTCGCTAAACTAAAAGAAAAGAAAAAGAAAAGATTTATCCTTCAACCTCAAGGTTTGCCAGCGTTCGTCTTCTTATCGTATGGTTGTCGAACAACCTGGCGCCAGAGTTTAAACCGCCTGTAGGCCTCTGAAATAGCTTTAGATACCGTTGAGAAATCTCTCAGGTGTGCCGGTTTCTTCACGATGTTTTCCTTTACCGTTTTTAGCAACTGATAACTAATTTATAGTACGCACATGAATTCGAAAAGACACTGGTGCGTGCCGGGGTTTGAACTTGCGACCTTTGGCTTGGCAGTGTAACGGTCATACCACTCGGCTGTCACTGCGTTCTAAGTGCAAGGATCCCTCCTAGTTTTAAGTCAGCTATTCAAAAGTTTAGCGAACAAAAGGCATATCTAATACGAATTGAAATGTTTTCATATAAATAAGCGCTTATAAAACAACATTATTCAAGCTGCACAGACTTCGCTAAATGCCTGATAAGTTACATTCATAGTCATAATGTTTATTTTACATATAGACACAAAGGACATAAAATAATTATATTATCTATTGCATCCCACAACAAGACAAACGATAGCGAGGAAGACCCAGACGGAGGTGGCACGTGGCGGGATGAACTTGGCTTGTATATGTTAGACTGGTCATTTATAGCTCGTGACGTCTAGGGATTTGTAGAAAGAGAGCGGGGAGGTCTTTGCCCAGCAGTGGGACACTATATATTTTGTTAATAGACTAAATCTATTAACAATAATAGTACAAGGCTACAAAGAAGCGAACTACAAAACGTCAAATCTAGTTACACAGCTCTAAAATGTCGTTTCTATGGAGAAGACTGACCTAACTGACCCTACTGGATAGGGGAGAGGTGTGTCAATAGTAACAAAAAAAAAACAATTCTTTATAATATTTTAATCATCAATCTCAGCGCAATCATTTTTGGTCACATTATATTTGTGTTATCTAATTATAAAATCATACAAAGAAAATAACAAAAATGTACATAACATTCTAAGTAATGGCACTTATTGAGATCAGGTAATAGTGTTACAATTGCAGCACCAAGAGGGTCAATTGTAACAGCAGTGGGAGTCAATTGTAACACAGAAATCCTCAACAATAAAAAAATAAATTAAACAAAATCTTGTTATCAGTTCTCGTTAAACACCTAATAAACAATAACATTAATAACAATTATTCCGACAAACAGTTTAAGCACACAAAAAATGGATCATTTTTGGCACAGCTGGAGTGTGCCCATTTATGGCAGTCTGTGCATTGCAACCACTCTTCTCTACTTGTTTTATAATGTTCAAAACAGACAGTACAATAATTATCGTCGTCGTCTGCATCATCTATGTCTTCATTTATATCTTTATCTATCTCACTACTTTCAGGTCTTATAGTTTTTTTGGTCAATTTCTTTCCTGCTGGCTTAGATTCTAAATTTCTTAATTTTGGTATTTTCTTTTTATTAATCTTTCTTTGCTTTGCCTCCAAAGCTTCCTTTTCTGGCGTATCAGTGTATATTGCACTTTTTCCTTTAGATCTTCCAGTCTTAGATTTGACTCGAGGTGGCGCTTTTGGAAGCGGGGCCAAATCTACTAGTGAAGTCCTACGTGGCGATGTATTATAAGAGAGACTTGGTGTTGGTTGAGCTGACGTCTGGGGCAAAATCTGATATGATGTTGAAGGTGCTGAAGGGGATACATTGTTAATCAGTTCTGCAGGTAAAGCCATGTCTTGCTGATCAGATTGATCATGGATGACTACTTCATTAGTCTGGTCGGTGACGCTGGCTGGAGCAAAATCAATGTCAGGAAAAATGTTTTTGTTATAAGGCCATATACCCGTGCAAGCAAACCCTTGGGTTATGTTATTTGGTGTAGCAGTAACAGAAATAGCTTCTTTAACAAGTCCTGGTAAATCATATATGGTCATTCGTTGTCCAGGATGATTTTTCATCCAATGATCTGCAGCAATATTAAATTTTGTTTTGAACGGCCCAAAAACGGACCTGTCAAGTGGTTGTAGTTTGTGTGATGTATGTGGTGGAAATGATAATATAGAAATGAAGTTTTCTTTACAAAATTGAATAACGGGTACATTTATGTGGGAAGAATGATTGTCCAAAATAACTACAACAGGATTTTCTTGAGTCGGCTTAGCAAATTTAGTGAAGTGCTTCATAAACAATAAAAAATCTTCATCTTGCATCCAACCACTTTTATTACCTGAACCATCACAGCCAGGAGGACCATCTCTGATAAAATGAGGCTGAAAATTCTTTCGGGGAAACACAAAGAAGGCTGGTACAGCATTTCCTATTGCATTTACAGCCAAACACACAGTGACTAGAGTCCCTCTTTCTTGGGAAGTAATGGAACCGACCTGTTTGGTCCCTTTGACAGCAATTACTCTGCTAGGTTTTTGAGTTGTTGTTACACCTGTCTCATCTATATTGTATATATTTTGCGGTTGACATTTAAGTCTATCCAAAAGATCACCCCATTTGTCAAAAAAAAATTCAACATTTGGTTTGTTGAGGTTCATGGCCCGAGCAAGACTAGTAGCTTCAGGACGCCTGACAGATAAAGTTGAGTGTCTTTTCATAAAGGCCTTGTACCAATCAAGGCTAGCAAGTTCTGTGTCGTTCCACTTTTGGGGATATTTTAGACCATTTGCTTTCGCGTACGAATAAGCTAATTTACGTAAATCTTTGGTAGTCAAACCAAAGTAAAGCTGAGACGCAGTCTTGCAATATTGCGATAATTCTAGTTCCTGTTCTGTAGAAAATACTTTATTGTGTGGAGCATATCCAGTTTTCACTGCTTTATCCTGCTTGTATTTAGCGACATACCTGGATAGAGTCACATGACACATGCCAAAGCTGGTAGCTACACTTCTGACGCTCTTCCCTTGCTTAAATACAATTTCACATGCTTCAGTATACTTTTCTAGTGACACGGTGCCACGCAATGTCTTCCGAGGTCGTTTATAAACCATTTTGTATGAATTCTGAAAATAAAAAGGTACTATTAAAAAATTATCTATTGTGAAAAATACAGGTGTCAATTGTAACATGTTACAATTGCGCCTCCTTGTTTTGTTACTTTTGCACCACTGCTGCCATTTGGCATCGAAAACTTATTAAATAAAAATCTATGGTAAATTTGATCAACTCACATACCTGCACGTAAAGATTGGATGTTAACTTCACCGTAAATCACCACTAAACTATGGTAAAACTGTTTAATTTAACTATAATAAGAAAAACTGTGCAGAACAATAATTTTTCACAAACTGCCATAACTCAAACTGTCATCTACTGACAGCGAATGTGCGAACTGATTTACTTGTAATTTCGGTCGGTAAAACAGCATCAAATAAAGCTTCGATTGCCACTAAGAGCTACCGCTACTCGTCAATAGATGTCGTGAAATAACAGATGTTACAATTGCCTCCCTGTAACAATTGACACACCTCTCCCCTACTGATGTCAGTCCGATACACTCCGGATACATAGTAAGCCTGGTTATTACGATAAAATGTATTCACAGCGGCAGCAAGAAATAAGTTATGCGAAATACAATAGAAGGAAAAGACCTAGGAGATATAATCTACAGAGTCATAATTATTGGTGAGGAAAGGTTTTTTAGTGTGAAATGTCATCGTGACAAAGCTTAAATGCTGGTCGTGTGCGGGGAAATACAGTAACTGTACAAGTGTACACTTTGTTAACATATTGATTTATATTGAAAATTATATTTTGCGGAATTTCTTAAACGTAAGGCAATTTTGATTGAGCAGGCTTTTGTCATTGTTATTTTAGGTTTTTGTATGTAGTTATACTGAATTATGCTGACCAAACTTAGTAGGTTAGGTCAACCACGTTTTAAAAAAAAGAAATCGCTCCACACTAGGAATTTTTCCTGTATCGTATGAGCGTCTCACAAACATGTAATATCACAACCAACCAGACTCGGGACAAATATCTACGGATCGAACCCGCATCCCTTAGCGCAGCAGTCCAGTCGCTTAGCTACTTCACCGATCGGGTCATCGTTCAGACAATATATAATGGTATGTTATAATGATTGTAGAAATTAATTATTATAATAATATATTTAGTATTTAAAATTTAAACTACTAAATACAATTTTTGTAGATAGCTTTTATATTATTGGCAGAATACAGGACATATTCAAATGTATGTTCAGGCAATATGTATGATTGAGATTGTATGTAGTGTTTTGTAGCTAAGGAAAATAGTTAAAACGAAACGTTAATGTTGTCATCCCATTATCTGTCCTTTGTCTATTAAGCATGGTAATGGAAAACAAGGAGCGCGGTTTTATTTAGAAAATAAACCGCGCTTCTTGTAATTGTGTTAATAAAGGCGTGTGGTTATTCATGTGATGCAAGTTTTAAAAATAAATATGTTCTAGAACTCTAGACGAAATAAGTGTTCAATTCGCACAGATAGGTTACGATATTATTGAAGTCTTCTGTTAACTTTAAATGCCAACGTGTTTATCACACGTACGTATCGATGTCGGGTTGTATATTAGCATTCAACTAATTATACCATTGTTTGTCATAATAAATATAGTTATAAAATAGCCTCGGAAATTATCAACACTTGGCCAATTATGAATGCCTAGCAATTATTGACTTTTTGCCTGTAAGGTGTAATTAGTTAACAACGTAAGGTTGTAAAATAGTGTCATGTTAAAATTGTTAACAAATATCAGTAGAAAAATAAACAAACCGTTGTAAATATGAATAGTATGACTATATAACATATGGCTAATTAAAGAATAGACGATAAATCCGATTTAAGAAACTGTTTCATAGAACACGTTTACAAACTCCTGGAGTAAAATTATCACAATGAAAAGTTTCGAGGTCATTAACGAAACTAAACTCGTAACCTATGAGCGACAACCCTACTTGACATATTTGGCAGGTCAATGCCTGGACTACTTAGTTCAGAATTCTTTAAGCAGATCAGACATTGATGTAGCTAGTGTTGCAATTGTAGGTTTGCCGTAGTCTTTATTTTTTATCCGACTGCACCAGTAAGAGGGTTATTAGACCAACGATCTCACTGATAGGATACCGTAGCCTTTTATTCAAGAAAACTATATATTACAGATTCATATGAATTAAGTAAATAGGTATCTAGAGAGAGAGATAGAGCCGATTTAAGATTTATGAATTGTAATTATTTTGTCGCACCGAAGAAACTTTGTGCCGTGGGCTCATAATGCTAATGGCTAAAATTTTGAGATTTATTCTCTCGTTTACATCTACAGATTAATAGTGCTTACCTTCATGAAATCGCTGATATAGTTGCCCATACAGAAGGTCATATCACCGATGTCATTAGAGCCGGTGCCTACTTCACCTTCGAGGGACACATCGTCGCAGCTGATTGGTGGCATGTCGTCCAACATGTTGCTTCGGGAAACATCTTCATCTGTCTCCATACCTGAGGCAAGAGAAACTATGTATTGGAGATCGCGTAGGCCTCATGTGGACAAACTTTATGAAAATAACAGCGTCAGACTCAGGTTTATAATAAAAGCGATGGAAATTGTTTCAAAGAGTTTATTATTTGGCAACTGTTAGTTGATTTTACTTCAGATAATCGTGAGATAATAGATAGCATGACTAAGTAGCTAATACTTCCTTTACCCGTATCTGTATGTGTGTCTATGTATGGTGGCTTGGTAATAAATGTTTTCTTTCTTTCTTTCTTTACTCTTGTGTTGTATAATATTATTAGATATCTATACTATCTACCGAAAAATGTAAAAGGCCGATGAAATACAAGACCTAATTTATTTAATTCCTAAAACATAATGAGCAGCTTTTCTTTAAGCTCAGAGGTGATAATGTGGTTTGTGGCCGAAAACCAGATACTGAACAAATTATGTAGTTATTTGTATTTTGGCTTTTTTAATGAATATTGAGAAAGTTACTGTTATTCTTGTAACTACACTTTCAGACTGCTTAAGTATTATTTTTCTTCTTAAAGTTTAAATTACGGCGAAAACCTAACACGGAATGAACATGAATGAAAACATTAGATTTTATGACATCAATAATAAAGAAATCGATGTTAATCCACCGTGTAAGTGTGTATTGGTCTTATTCGTCGTCTCTTCCGCTAGTTTGGGGATATAAGGGATTTTTAAAGAATGTACTTTTATATTATGTTGAATAAACAAAACACTCAATAAATTAGATGAGAATAAGATAAAATTCTGTATTAACGTCAGATATTTTAATAATAGTGATATATATTCCTTTACCATAGTTAGATTGGCCGCATTGCAACTCAACAATATTTGCTTCTATTTTCATTTTTAAATAAGTACAAAGTACCACTTGTAAATTACAGAAAACTATTTTATATAAATTCAATAGCACAAACTATTTAATTTCACAATTAATATTCGAGATCAATATCACACTAATTTCAATTATAAACACACTTTCACAGTTTCCACGATAATTATTTAATGTACTAATAACACACAAGTAATACTGTTTAACGTGAAATACGGTTCCTGAGATAAGGCCTGTTCAGTACTAAAAAAGAGACGCGAACATATCTTACGAATGAACAGGACCACTCGATCAAAAAAAACTGAAAAACTAAAAGTTTGACTGTCTGAGCCACGGCGACTGCGCTCACTGAC
Source organism: Abrostola tripartita (assembly GCA_905340225.1). NCBI lineage: Eukaryota > Metazoa > Arthropoda > Insecta > Lepidoptera > Noctuidae > Abrostola > Abrostola tripartita. The sequence continues at coordinate 4,193,865 of HG996492.1, read as the reverse complement.
TCACTCAGTCATGGTGACTCAGCATAAACCCATAACATTTGAATAATGTCGAATAAATTCAAAGCCAGTTGTTGGTATATAAATACAGTTGAATTGGTCTATCTTCGACGAAATAGTATTTGAAATTGTTATTCAAATAAGCTAAAGATAGAGGACAAAGTAGAGGAAGAAAATAAAATATTGAGAGAAGATAATTTAAATAATAAGTATTAAATGTTACGGGTTAAAGTGGGTACCGATGCTTTTATGATCCATACATAAAAACTAAGATTTATTTAAATTGAAAAAAAAAATTCCCATGAACTGTGACAAGGTATCGTTAGAGTTGAGAAACAGTATCTAACGTTACCTGTTATCATCATCACATTAATAAAGGTACCGATAATATAAAGGTATATCATTGATCGAAGTATAAAGGGTTAAAAATATTATTACAATTAGGAAAGACTATAAGATAATGCGATTCTGTATCTACTATATCTACACTGTCTACTTATGTCTGAAAGTAACCAATTGTTCTTTCGTAAGACACGTTCTACAAGTACCGACTAGGTACGAATGAATGGATGCAAAAACACCATACAAATTACTGTTTCTTCAGGTGAATTTTAATTGTTTGTTTAGTGTATTACTAAGTTAATAAAATAATAATTTTCTTAATATTTTTTTTTCTTGCATCATAATTTGTAGTTAAATAAATTTTCCGTTTGTAGTTACATTTCTAGTGTTATTTGCTTATTTTCCAAAATAAATACATTATTACTTTGTTTAATACTTTGTGTTTTTGCATTCATATACCTATTATTATTTTTTATTTATTTATTATCCACTTAAACTATCTTTACAGGGGTAGCCCTAATGCGACAGTTAAGAAATTTAAATAATACTTTAACCTTAAATTACTATTCTTAATCTATGTAAGTAAGTATTCAGTTTTGCTGTTACATAATTAAGTATATATGACTTTTGGTGCCATTTTAGCATGTTGCCCATGCTAAGCTTGAATCTAAATTGATAAAGGAAATTTGAAAAATGATGGACACGAGCGGGATTCGAACCCGCGACCTTCGCCGATCCGTGGCGCTGCTCTAACCAACTGAGCCACCGTGTCCATCATTTTTCAAATTTCCTTTATCAATTTAATTAAGTATATACTTAAGATTAACAGAACACCTAAAAATGATCGAACAAGAAGTCTAGATACCAACTGAACGTGCCTGCGTGGGTTGTTTTAGACAAGTGTAATTACTAATTTACATTGATGTTTTAGTACCATAATATTTATCATTGACAAATATTCTTGTAGTAGCTCTTTGTGCCCGGTTCAATTTCCGCACGGGGGATATTAACTATTGTGATTTGCCGACGATTGTTTGTGTCTGCGAATCGTGTTAACTAATACTTGCTAAGGACTCTACATATTATTATTATGTCATAGGCCAAGAATAAAGATAAAACTGAGTTGTAAAATCTCGTTACGTGATAAAGCTCTTTGTCCTAGCGTTGTCGTTAGCTGGTTATAATATACTGGGAATGGATATAATATATCTACTTAGACTAGAGGGTCTAGAGGTTGAGAAAAGACCTCCACGCGGACCAAGTAGCTACAAAATGAAACGACAGACACGACAGCGTTTTTTACGCAGTACAAGTTAGTGTATGACCACTTGCTTCGTAAAGGATAAATGATAGTTTCTGATTCTCCCAATATAAATTCATGTTGGTGAAACGCACACACGATACAGAAGGATTACTAGTAAAAAAAAAAGACTCAACTCCGTCAATGTGCTAGCAAAGGAAGGAATTCAAAAAGCGTTGATCCCTTTAGCCAGTGATGTATTTAATGGTTGAAAACGTAGTTTAAAATTACCTGCAATGATTCGAGCATTGCAGTCATAGTTCTTAGATAACGGGTATTCAGATTGCATCCAGGTTAGCAAGGACCGAATAAAGGCGGGAGTTAAAAAACAAAATACATAGAAATAAGTAGCTCATCCCGTGTTGGTGTGAGTCTATATGGCAGGCCCCAACGAGATTTATCAAGATGTGATAGCTTTTGATGAAGATATTATTTTGTACCCAAAAAAAAAATAAGATTATATATTTTGTACCTCGATAGTTTTATACCATACAATAGTGTAAGGAGCTTGATACTGTTATGAACCTTACTAATCCAAAATTTCGACTTTCTGTGAGCTATACTTCAAACGATATTCGTTATTAAACGATCACCTAGGATAAATCTCGTTGGGGCCTGCATGATAGACTCAAACGCCGTTTTTTAGATAATAATACAAGTAACCAGGACTTTACGGTCTCACTATTTAGTGTGTGCGGGTCGTACAATTTATACATATTATCGACGAGAGGGTCTCACTCTCTACCTATACTCCAAATTCTACTTAGACACAGAACGCAAGACACATCTAGGGCTGTTTTATCGTTATGGCGCACAAGAACATCAGCCCTCTTAGACAAGTGGCAAAACGCTTGACGAATAGAATGTTATATGTATTGGGATGACATAATGATTCGACTATGTAATGGATGACATATGTCAATCCCATACATTTTTCATTCTATTCGATTTCTATTCGTCAGGCGTTTTGCCACTTGTCTAAGGGGGCAGAGCTACGAGCTCTTATTTAGGATTTTTAGTAGATTATTTGTACTAGTACCATACTTTTACCTATCAAAGGTATTACAGACAGGTGCATTTTATAAGCAAGTTCAGTGTCAAGATAAACTTGATCCCTCGACGTGTGCGGCCGTTATTTAGTCAAAAGTCACTCTTTCTAAATAAAACTTTAGTATGTAAACGGATCTGCTACGTTGATTTCTTGTCACCGCGCGTGTACTGTTTGGCTGTCGATCGCTTAGCGCTGTCCAATATGTACTCTGCGTAAACAATCGCCGGCGCGGCTGTGTCTAGTACCGTGCTAGACGAAAGTGACATAAATGAGTTTTGTGCTCTTAATTTGTTGTTTTTAAAGGTCCTCCTAAAACTCATTTGAAGCATTACAATTGTATAATGTATACCTAAAGTTCGGTCATAGAGTAAGCAGGCTAAGATATTCTTTCTCAATAAGGTTTTTGTACCTAATATAAGGTCATAGTATACACAGACACAGAGGTTTAATCTACTTAGAGCAATACAAGAGTAAGCTGGAAAAACATGCAAATAATTAAGGTTTTAGTTGTGTGTTCTAAAAAGAGATATTTTATGAGAACAGTACCTAACAAAACCTCAAAGATTGATTTGTTTTGTGTAAAATAGTAACAACACATTAATTTATACAATAAATTTTTTACTTTAGTTAAAACTCATTTCAAGATGATAATTATTGGAGGAAACCTTAAAAATGCATGTCAATATTGTCAACCATTGGTTACTTTAATGTCAATTACATCATAGACTCAGTTAGTTCAACACAAGAGACAGATAGACACAGCATGCATGCAGTGTTAGGTATGGAAGAGTAATTCACTACACTATGAAATAACCTGTTTAATTGTATGAAAGTGTGAATTGATTCTCCCTATTATTTACTCAAATTTTATATTCTGTGAAAAGCAAATTAATTGATTAAATTAATGATTTACCTTTAGGTATATTAGTATCAAACATTTTAAAATTAAGAATGATTAAAATTTTATGAATAAAATATTTGTATTTACCGTAAGTAAATGAATAACATCATAGTTTAGATGTATTAATTAAAAATGTTTATGAATGATTTGGTGACTTGCATTTTATGCTTTTACTACTAAATTAATAAAAGCTATTAATTTAATCTTTGGTGAGTTGAAGGGACACTATTTATTTGAACTAAGCACAATGCTTATTGTTACATTTGTAATATGGATTCACGCTTTATACCAATTTTCCAGGTTAATAAACAATGATGATAAGCCAAATAGGTAAGTATCATTTTATTAGACAGTTGATTAATCGAATTGGCCATAATATTAAAGTTTATTATTGAATTGTATAGTACTAACAGAAATTAAGGTAAGGGAGTAGAGAACCAAAATATTTTCAACTAGCAAGTACGACGACTAGGAACTTATTATGTCACGATTATTGAATAGACAACTTTGTAAAAGTTTTAAGAGTTTCATTGAATACTTACTTGATGTGTATTTTTTGTGACCTTCGTAGTTTATGTACTTATTACTGGTAAGGACTTTACTGCACACAGCTCATGAATTATTTGTTATACTTAAACATTGGAATCATAATAACTATGTACTAATATTGAACTCTGATAAATACTTGTTTTACGGCACTATAACAATTCACGTTACAAATTTATTCAATTGAATTAATAATATTGTTACTGGAATGTGTACTCTTTTTTATACATTATCATTTACTTTAACACGAATAAGTACGTATTTAAATAAAGTTCTTAATTTCATTCACATTTCACTGTACAAAATTCAATTACACTTGCTTTAAACTGACATTGACACATGAGATGGGATGACACATGACACATGTATTTCATTGGGTTGCCAAGACATAAAAAAGACAGGTAAGGTCCAATGGGACGGGGCTATGTGTATAATTTCACCGCTAGACGCCGCTACAGGCATGGCTTGCAATATGATATTATATCGTATTATATCAAATAATTTATTCCTCTCACAACATGGGTAATCCAATTCCAAATTAGTTTCCACACACTTTGCCTTACATATGCTTATATGAAAATGGTAATGCAAAACAAAGAATTGGGTACATCAATAGGGGACTAATTGGTTCAAATAATTAAAATATATCTATATATAAATCCCAACAAATCAATACTAAAAAATACTGATTTAATTGGGTGTTTAATAAAATTGTAGATACTTTTACATTTTATTTGCTTTTAACCTTTTAATAAATTATGCTACGCCAGATGGCAGTAAACACGTCCTTGATTCCTTTCCTTGTCATCCACTCTATGACCAGTTAAAAAAAAACTATAAATTCGACAATGGCAGACGCAAAGCAAGGTAAGATTTAGCATTTTTATAAAATTTAGCTTCTTTATCAAATTATTATTACTTGCATTGTGTTATTTTATAATAAGTTAATCATTTTACTTAAGTTATGTACTGTTTTGGCCGGATAGGAGGTGCTCCGATAGCTTTGTCCATGCTGCATCATCAACGAAATTCTTTATTATTTTACACCAATTTTTCTGTTTCTTAAATACGATAAAGGGGTCCGAGCTTTATTTACATGTACTGGCGCTTACTATTGTTATATAGACCTCGGCTTTTGACGTATCTAACAAGTGTATATTCATTTCTACTTTGTTCAATTCACCATACTGCTCGTTTCGAAAAAAGTGTAGTTAGTTCTTTTTTGTTGAACTTTTACATCATATCGTTCAATCCTCATATGCATTGCAGTTGTAAACAAATATGATTGTATGGTAGGGCTAGTACTTATCAATCTGATTAATTATTGTTTATTTCTAATGTTGTGAAACTTGTTGGATATGTCCCCAAGAGATAACAATGCTTCGTAATTCTGACATTTATTTGTGGCAATTAGCAGTTTCTAGTGTTATTGATTTAGTAAATAATATAGCATAATTTACTTAAGAATTAACTTTCCTTACTTAGTCTAATTGTGTATTTTAGGTAAATCACCGATTGAAGATTTCTACAATGGATCATCCCAGTCACGAGTGGTTCTGGCCAAGCCAAGACTTGGTGGATTTGGATCCTCCAGTTTTGCATCAAGTTCCAACAAAGGGTGTAATCCATTCGGTATGTGCAAAGATAAGACTAATTATACTCAAATAAAATATAAAAATACTTATAATACACCATTTGGAGATAATGTAATCATATTGTTGACTTACCGTTAAGTGAATTGTATTGTTTTTGTGTGCATTTTTTATGTATTAATGAAGAGCACTTCTATCTATCTATTTTCAATGTATTAACTATAATTATATTATAACTTAATTGTTTAGGATCCATTCTGCGGCCTTCTCAACTAAAGCCTGGTGCCAATCCATTCCTAAAAGCTGCTGAAGCAACTGAAGTTTCTGAAGCATCAAAGGCAAAGGAAGAGGTTCCAACTGAAGATAGGCTTAAGGAAACTAAGCAGGAAGCTGAAGCACCTAAGTTTGTACCATTAGGATCTACAAATGTTACTCCACGGACCAATAACCCAGTACCATCTTCAGTACAACCAGCCCCTGGCTCCTCTGGATTTGTCTTTGGTCAGAATTTAAGTGAAAGAGTAGTGATAAAGGAAACTGTAAATGGTGAAGCATCATCTGCAGAACACAACTCATCAAATGGAACTTCAGAGCTGTTATTCACCAGTGCTGCTGCTTCTGTCAAGGAAAACCAGGTCAGATAATATGGCAATTATTTTTATATGCGGAGTTTAACTTGAATCTATCACTTTTGTTTAACTTTTATTGACTTTAGATTTACTTTTATGGATGTTAAATAAACAACAGGTTGACCTTTATTATTGTATTTCATATTGTCGATAAGATATATATAATACTTAATTTGATTACCACTTGCCTGGTGATATTAAATGTAATCTAAAGTATTGCTTGCAATCAATATTGCCATATTAATTAGGGAAAATCTTTTACAACTGCTGTAGGGAAGTAAGAAACACCAGGAGGATATTCCTGTGAAGGCAGGAACTTCATTAAATTGAAATGTTTATTTTATATTTCTGTAACAAGAAAAGTATGTGTTAAATGCATCTATTTACTTGCTTATATATATAATACATCTGGATTTTGTTTTATCAGGAGGACAGCAGTACGGGTGAGGCGCCGGGCGGGGGCGAGGGCCTGGCTGCTGCCGCGGCCGAGTACGAGCGCTCGCACGCCCGGCCGCCTCCGCCCACCACCAACTACACCATCACTGGTGAAGAGGGAGAGATCAATGTTCTGCAGGTAAGGACCAATCTATTATAATTATCATTAACTAAATCCATTGAACATGGATCTTTTATTTCTAACTTATTCTAAAGTTAGTAGGCATAGGTTGGGAATTTCTTTGCTGACTACAAGATGATGAAAGTGCCTATACCTTTGACATGGTTACACAAAGATTGGTGATGGGAAGACGTAGGGTGGTGTGGGGGTGTTACTGGTGATAATTTGTGTCTAAATGACTTGAAATTTAATCTTATATTCTTCTATAGGTTTCATGTCGCTTGTTCGCTTGGGAGGCGGGTAGCTGGCGTGAGCGCGGGCGCGGCATGCTGCGGCTAAACGACCCAGCGGGCGGCGCGAGCGGCGCGGGGGCGGGGGCGGGGGCGGGCGCGGGCGCGGGCGCGGCGCGGCTGGTGGCGCGCGTGTCGGGCTCGCTGCGCGTCGTGCTCAACACCAAGCTGTGGCCCGACATGGTGGTGGAGCGCGCGGGAACCAAGTCGCTGCGGATCACCGCCGCTGACGCGCAACAGCAGATCAAACTGTTCCTTATTATGGTTAGTTACCTAGGATTCTCTAGGATCATTACTTTTATAAAGTAAATTTTATATGAGAAGTCTATGTTATTATAAAATATTTTAAAATGTCTTCTGTCTCTATTACAGGGAGCTCCAGGAGATATAGTACAACTGTACAGGGCTCTTACAGCTCGTATATCGGTAAGTAAACGGTCAGCAATTTCAAATACTTCAACTGCGGCCTCACAGAATGCTTCCTCTCAGAAAGCTGCGGAAAGGCTAGAGGCAGCTGCTGATGAGAATGATTATCTAGAAAAGCCTGAGGATGAAGCCAGCTTTGAAGACAAACCAGATGATGCCTCTGACGTCATCCCACTCGATGACGACGTTCCAGACAATGAATTGTCTCACAATGAAAGGTTAGAAGCTGATCAAAATCAAAAGACTGAAGAGCACGAGTCTCCCGTCGATGGAATGAAGGACGATAAGGAAACCAAGACACTGAAGCGAAAAGAACCGACAGACGACGACACGTCGCCTAAAAGACAGTGCCCCGAAATAGTAATAGAGTGATAACATAATATTATGATCATAACGACGCGTTGTATAAACTTTGTGATGTAAATGTGGACATGGTTCATTTGTTCGACATCCGCTGAAAGCTCTGGGTTCAAATAGAAATCTTATGTAAATGTAACTAATAGATAATGTGTAGAAATATTTATGATTAAATTAATATAGCAATTTACAACATTGTTGATTATTACTAATGGAGGTTCCATTTCTAATAATTATAGCGACCGCACACGCATTTGACTAATAATTTGAGTACAAAGAAAAGTGGCCGCAGTATTAGAATATGCTATGTAATATAACGGCTCAAAATTTCTGTTATCACATTCCAATCGTTGCGAACGTAAATGGTTTAGCACTTTCGGCCAGAGCTGAATACCAAATACAATAATACTGATGTGGTTTATTTTCTGATAGATTTTTAAATAAACTATTTCGCAATAGAATATACATTGTTATTAAACATCACCCTTCCTCTTCCTTGTATTTTCGCGTGTCACAAACAATCACGCCTTTCATCCCAAAGTGGTAGGCAAACAAGTTTTCCTTCAGGAGTGTACTCACTCTCATATCGCTGCTCATTATAAATCCCATGTAGTAATAGTTGGCGAATCCAGTGCCAATAATGGGCCCGTATCGGGCTTATCGCCTCTCATAAGCTGCTTTTCAGGCGATCAACGTTAATTATGGAATTCACAATGTGTAATTCTTATATCCCTAAACAGACTTTCCTATTATTTAGAATTGGATATCACATTTGGCTTGCAGTAGACATACTTTTGTAGGCATTAAAAAATATATTTAATTGCTAATTAAAATTGCTAAATATATTATTATTACTTGCTATAATCATTTTATATACAGTATTTCAATTTCAATTTATTTATTCAGTAACAATTTACATTGTGTTTGAAATCTTAATCTAAAAATAAAAATAATAACAAAACACGCTCATTAAAATTATACAATCAACAATAATATTACATAAAGAAAATTAAAAAAAATTAGATAACACAAACAAAATCTATTACTTAAAAATAAGACATTACAACCAAAAAAAGAAACAATAACATTCCAATAAATGTTAATTGTAATTGGATATGTCATCGTCTATCGTATAAAGACATTTCTCCAATAGGAATGCTTTGAGTCTTGACTTAAATGAGCTTGTATATATCAGAGTTTTTAAGTCCAATGGCAACCTGTTAAAAATCCGCACTGCTTGATATTGTGCACTATGTTGGACAATATTAAGTTGGGGCATTATTTGGCTTTTAAAATCTTTCCTGCGCGTATTTTCCCTCAACTGTCTCTCCTCTTTCGTTTCATATTTATGCAGATATTTTTTAAAATTCACTAATAATACTAAAACATACAGGCTGGGAACAGTAAGAATTTTTAAATTTTTAAAGTGCGGCCGACAGCTCTCTCTTTGAGATATCCGGACCATGGTTCGTATGGCCCTTTTTTGGAGCACAAAGGCTCTCTGGCAGTTATACTTGTAACTATTCCCCCAAAACTGTACACTATATCTCAACCTTGATTCTATTAGAGCATAATACACTTTTTTAACGTGTTTTATGTCTATTACGTCCCTAAGACTGCGTAAGGCATAACATGCTGAAGAAATATACGAATCAATGGCTTGCAATTCTCTTTTCCAATTTAAATATTTATCAATGTATACATTAAGTCTTAACATTAGACTATAATATTTTAATAATAATTCAATTATCTGCTCAATAACATTGGATACGACGAATACAGGATACAAAGTACATCACAAAACAATTTTATTTTAGTTCATTACTGGTAGGTAAATCATACCTGTCAGAACGAATGTTCTGCGTATTATCCAAACCAGTAGATTATGAAATACCTATTTCTAAGTAAAAATAAGACACGTAGGCACGTGTTTTGGAACACAGTGTGTCGGTATGCCTACTTATCTGTAGAAGACTGAAATAACAGGATCATCTATTGCGTTGCCGGCTCCAGCCACTTGCGTAAGGATAATGTAGAATAATGATACAAAATTTGTATGTTTAGATTGTCTGATTATGTACACATACAATTTATTTCAAATAAATAAATAGTATTATATGAATATAATTATGTAGTAATATATACTATACCTTTCTTCGCATTTCCGACTATGGGTCATGGCACAAACATCAAATCGGAGAGGGATCGTCACCGTATCGCCTTTCGCCTCGCCGTCAAACGCGTCCACCTTACATAAGCACGTAACTAAAGCGGATCTAATACGTCGCCTCGGCTACGGCTAGGCGACGCCGCGCGCTGCGCTGACGGCCCCCCGAGGCGAGAGGCGATTACTTTATGAATCCGATTTTGTAGTAGGGAGTTTCATACGAAGAATACTGCACGGTCCGAGTTGATACGGTTACGATCCTCTTCCGGGTTGTATGTGCTACGACCCTTACACAAATCACCATGTAAATATTTTAAACGTCCTATTCCATAAAATCAGTTTATGTTTACAGTGCTTATTAGCCAAACAACTCAATTAACTGCTGAATAATTTACTTATCATTAACTTAATTGAAGTATCGCAAAATTAGCACCCTCACTGGTGTCTGTAAGGGCGACAAGATATACAGAGTGTTATTTTATTAATTAATAAAATAACACTCTGTATATCTTGTCGCATATCTCGTATCTCTGTATATCATATTAATAAATTATCAAATTATTATAATAGAAACCATCTTATATATTACATACATACATGGCACAGTATGAATGGTTATGAAATATTTACTAGATATATTGTGACAATACAACACTTTATTCAATTACAATTTTATACAACATTAGTATTATTAGGCGCTCTGTTCAAAAAGAACAACATAACAATTTGTGTAAGTAATTGCCAGTGAAACGAAAGTATCCGTACCTATAAATCAGACAGACGGAGAGCTTGTGCAGATTAGATTCCATATCTCTAAGTATATGACATTCGAAGAGTACCTACATACAATTATTTAGTTGGTACGTGCTTGACTGGTTATAAATCCGGTGGGCCACCACGGCTTATGAATTCAAGTTAATAACTGAAACTGGTTCAAATAAAATCACACTGTAGCTTCCTGCCTAATTATGAATATCAGTTTGAAATTACCAAGGTGTTTCTGTTCATTAGCTAGTTAGTTTACATTTGTAGGTAAATAGCCAACGGTTTGACATCGCTTCTGTTAAATTATTTCAGTTTAGCAATATTCTGTGCCTTTACCTAGTGAAATGGGAGAAAATATAACGTACACTACGTTTACAGGATTGAGACCCCATTTTGATGCGTTAGCGCGGGTTGGCTATTTCAAAATAGTATTAAAATCTCTGTCCCCCACTAAACGGTATTTACACGACTTATATCGATGTATTTTATGGATTCTCATACTGACGTACAATTTGCAACATATCATCCGCGTTATACAGGTGAGAATTTTTAGGGTGCAGGGACGGGTGCACTGCGAATCTGAACTGGCCTGATGTTTAAATTTGGTCTTAAGGTTTAGAGCCTTAAAAAGTGGAATAAATTTTGTTCCGTAGACGACCGATAAAGGCGTAAAGTTGAACCAGTTAATTGTTAGGGTGACTGAGTAAATAAATCTACAAGTTAAGCAAACATGTAAGTAACTAATAATACGGATCATTAACAATATGGTTGACATGGCTGTGATTGTGACCGAAGAACTATCCTTTGTTCATAAAGAAAAAGTTGTATAAAAAAACTATTAGGTTTTTAATTAGTAATCTGCCTCTGCATGAGGGCCAGGGCAAATCGCCAAAACTAGTTTTGTTAAAAGTTTTCCTTATTAGGTACATAAGTAGATACCTAATTATGGAACTTACCTAAGTTTTCTAAATTCAATCTTGTAGGTCCGGCACAGTACGAATCTGATTGTGGACACATTGTTCATCTTGCTCACCACTCTGAACACTCTGGGAAAGCAAGTGACCTTCAACTGGAGGAGTCATCGTATTGACGGTGTTATAGACATCATTAACGGTTAGATGTTCAATCAATAGTCACACAAATTATTAAGACTAAATTAATTATTCTAATAAACTCAGATCCATTACCGTTCCCGCATAAAGAAGAGTGTGCTCTTCTATTTGTTCAACTCTAAAGCTAATACAGCTCTTCTCGTGTAGAGAAAGTGCAAGAAAAAAGCTTGATAAGTTCTAGTTTTTTTCCCATGTTACTTATTATAATGAATTCATCTTTTAGGACCCTCCTTTGCCGCAACCAAATCGTATCACGTCATAGTATTGAAAGAGAATGCTGTACTAATGTCTCGTCTACTGAACTTGTACCATGGAGCTATATTTACATGCGGTTGTATGTGGACCATATTCCCAATTGTTAACAGAGCTCTAGGGGAGGACGTGCAGTTCACGGGATATTTCCCATTCGATACTACGTCGACGCCAAAGTGAGTGCATTTATATAGGTACCTATGTCGTTGTACTTAGATAAGGTTTATGACTCTTATGTGTGGAACAATTGTTCTATAAGATTAGTCGTTTATTTATTAGAATAATAGGTATTTAAACCAGGTCAAATTAAGACATGTACCTATTGACCCCAAATAAATGTTATTATATTTTTAGATTTGAAATGGCTGTAGCCTACATGACCATTTTAATAACTTTTCAAGCTTATGGCAACGTAACAATGGACTGCACGATCGTATCGTTCTACGCGCAAGCCAAGATACAAATACAAATGCTTCGATACAACATAGAACAATTGGTGGAGTTTGACGACGCTCCAGAAATAAACACGAAACTAATTAAAGGATCTAATCAATACACTTACAAAGACAATGAAGCCGAAAAAACTGAAGTTCTGGAAAGATTGAGAAAATGCGTGATACATTATAATCAAATTGTACGGTATGGTCATCTTCAATTAATTAATATGGTTTTTTAAGGGTACACTTTCCTATGTACCTACTCAAAATAAATTTTTATTTTTATTTTATGTACTCTTAAGTTCGCCTTTAGGTCTATGAGGCGATAAACGAATGGGGCTAGCGCCGCGTCGCCCTGAAAAAGTTCAACCGGCTCGCCACGTGCAACGTACTTAATCACCGAATTTCATTGACACTCAAAACTTCGTCAACATAATCTACGAATTCACTTAATGTTTTTATTTTATTCTTTCGACAGGTTTGCTAAAGAAACTGAATCAATATTTGGTGAAGCTATGGTTGTTCAATTTTTTGTGATGGCTTGGGTCATATGCATGACTACGTACAAAATTGTTGGGGTATGTAGATCAATAGGATCTTCTCACATTCTTATAAAATATTCTAAAATAAATAAATAATTTATCTTTCAGCTAAGCATATTCTCCGCGGAGTTCGTTTCGATAGCAATATATTTGCTTTGTATGTTGGCCCAGCTATTCATCTACTGCTATTTTGGAACACAACTCAAAGTTGAGGTAACGAAAAGAAACATAAATGTTTTATGCGCGTACATTATGAACGAAACTTTACAAAGGATTTACTAATTGCTTGATAGATAACATTAGCAGCTTCGTGAGAATAGTGATCGAGTCGTGGTAAATGCAATTAATTAGTATTTGGCAGTGCCGTTATGAATCGTAGACAGATACCAAAACTATACCTTCTCTACATAGTAGTGTACGTTTTCAGAGTGATTTCGTGAATCAATCAATATACTGCTGCGACTGGTTGCGCCTGTCGCCTCGGTTCCGTCGACAATTGCTCATCATGATGCAGTGTTGTTCCCGACCAATAGCACCACGCACCGCATACGTCATACCAATGTCTTTAGAGACTTATATAGCGGTAATAACAGTTCATTTGTTTTTGCGTGATATTTACCTTCAAAATAATAACAATTCATAACTCTTTACAGGTGCTGAAATCATCGTACACACTGTTTACTTTCCTAAATCGTTAATGTAGAGAGCTACGTACGTACGTAGCCGTAGCAGTAGGGTCACGTCCATTGTTTTTAATTTTAAATAGGTACACAATTATATCATATTTATTTAATTTTGATGTTTTCCGTTAGTGATTTTTGTATTCAACAATTTCTGAGGTCGATCGTAAAACTGACTACCGTATGATTACCTGCGCCTTTACAGCTACGTATTATGTTTAATAGGCCTATCTCGTCTGAAGTATACGCTTCTGATTACCAAATCCTGAAAGAGTATTTAGGCTAAGCAACAAAAGATCAAATTGTTTTGTTTTGTCTTGTCTATGTTATAAAATAAACATTAGAGGCAACTAAGAATAAATATTGGGTCTATTATTAATTATTACTTCTTAACGTTTTCACAACCTACTATTTATTTTAAGCACCGTATTTTTGAGTAAACCGTTAAGTTTAGTCGTAAGGTGTGTGCGGGTGACTCACGCGGGCTCCGCCAGACAATCCGGGAGCCCGAAACAACGAAACCCGCCTCTTCAGTGCTCCGTACGACGTAAGTGCTGAAAGTCGTGTAAAAAGTTGTATCCGGCCGCGAATAGCGCGAGTGGAATTCCGTTTATAAATACGCGAGTGCGGGCGCGGCGGGAGATTTCTGTTCACGACGGTCGGTCGAGGGAGGCGTGCTGCGCAGGGCTGCGGCCGGCGCGCACACGCGGCTGGCGGCACGCGGCCCGCAGGCATGCGCGCGCGCCGATGATATTCACGGGCGGGGGGGCGCGCCGCCGCACCTCGCCAGCGCCACGCGTGCGCGGCCCCGCCCGCCCGCACCAGCGACTCCATGCCGACTATGTGAGTCTCACTCAGCGTCACCTAACATAACTGTTCAGCAACGACTAAAACTATGTACATACATAATAATATGCCATCAAAACAGGTGTACGCCACATAATTGGCATACGTTACATACATTGTCAATATTTTTTGTTTTGTAAACATTGGATAGTGTTAGCGCCACTAGGTTCTCCAAACTGCTTAAGTTTACGGAAGTTAAGCTGCACCATTTCTTAAGGGTGGGTTTAACCCAATATTTGGTAAAATTTGGTACCAACTTTAAAGTTAAGTATTAACTTAGGTAAATGTTTTTCTCTATCCTAATAATTATGTCTATTCTGAAGGCAAAAATATATCAATATTTTGTTAAATGAGTTTATTGCTTTTTCATTAAAATATGCATCATAATTATACTTAGTGCTTAGATTAAACACATTAATTTACACACTCGGCAATAATACTTGCACTCTATTAAATTGGGACCTTTATCATAACTGACGAAAGCTGGGTGTATACTTACACCGCGTGATGTTATGTCTTGTTTGCTAGACCTATTTACTGAAAACTCATAATATAATTTAACTTTGTTGCATTTAGGTACGTGCACCATTTATTATGAGACCGTTTGCCAGTCGGCTGTCTGCCCGATCATCGTTAACCCAGTACATTGATTTGCCATTGATTTAGATATAGTTTCACAAGATAATGTAGTTTCGAAATACGATTTTGTATTCAAGAACTTGTATTAGCATTGGGCTAAAAAGTAGGTCAAGATATAAACCTACTGTATAGTCATTTAATTTTTTTCATAATTTTATTCACCCTTGTCTCTACGGTTAGTTCCAGATTTGGCCATCCAAACACACGTGGTCTTGTTCTGTATACTGATGGATTGAAAAATAAAGTTTTAGCTTGTTTATCAGTAGTCATTATCATCATCATCATCAGCCGAAAGAAGTCCACTGCTGGACAAAGGCCCCTCCCTTTGAACGCCACAATGAACGAAATCTTGCCATTTGCATCCACCGGTTGCCCGCAACTCTGACGTGTCGTCGGTTCATCTAGTGGGAGGCATGCCAACGCAGCGTCTTTCGGTTCGTGGTCGCCACTCAAGAACCTGTCTTCCCCAGCGGTTATCGGTTCTTGCAGCGATATGGCCTGCCCATTGCCACTTCAACTTGCATATGCTTTGAGCTATGTCGGTGACTCTAGTTCTTTTGCGAATTTTCGTCTTCCGGATCCTGTCGCGCAAAGAAACTCCGAGCATAGCTCGCTCCATAGCTCGTTGAGTGACTCTGAGCCTTTCCAAAAGGCCAACCGTTAGCGACCATGTCTCAGTGCCATACGTCATCTCTGGCAACACACACTGGTTAAAAACCTTCGTCGTGTACTTGTACAGCGTGAAGCTTCATCGGGGTTGAAAGTCTGAGGTGCGCCAGATACCTGGATTCGAGACCGATTGTAGTTGTTTGGTTCTTTAAAGAGTTTTCATTATTATTATTCTTTTAAAACTTCGTGAAAATCGTGGGTGCGTTTCACAAACATGAAATAATAATAATAATAATATCTTGGGACAGCCCACACACGGTCATCTGATCCCAAACTAGGCAGAGCCTGTATTATGGCAACCAGACAACTAATAAACATACTTAAATATTCTAAATTGATAAAGGAAATTTGAAAAATGATGGACACGAGCGGGATTCGAACCCGCGACCTTCGCCGATCCGTGGCGCTGCTCTAACCAACTAAGCCACCGTAAAACCGTAAAAGGGAACTTGAAATTCGATGGATGCGAGCAGCGACACGGTGGCTCAGTTGGTTAGAGCAGCGCCACGGATCGGCGAAGGTCGCGGGTTAGAATCCCGCTCGTGTCCATCATTTTTCAAATTTCCTTTATCAATTTAGATTCAAGCTTAGCATGGGCAACATGCTAAAATGGCACCAAAAGTCATATAAATTTGGGTTGGTATTATCGTTTCAGTGATTTATAGCTGTAAAGGTATAACACTGAGTTGGTAATCATAGATTCCAACAGATAATACCTGACGTCACCCTTAAGACGTAAATACTAAAAGGGAACTTGAAATTCGATGGATGCGAGCAGCGACACGGTGGCTCAGTTGGTTAGAGCAGCGCCACGGATCGGCGAAGGTCGCGGGTTCGAATCCCGCTCGTGTCCATCATTTTTCAAATTTCCTTTATCAATTTAGATTCAAGCTTAGCATGGGCAACATGCTAAAATGGCACCAAAAGTCATATACTTAAATATTTCTAAATACATACATAATATTGATAATTTACACCCAGACACAGAACAAATCATTATGCTCATCACACAAAGATTTGTCCTGGGTGGGAATCGAACCCACGACCTCCAGTTTAGCTGTCAGCGTCACTAACCACTAGACCAACAGGCCAGTCGTGAAATACCACGTATACATACACCCAGACTCGGAACAAACATCTGCGGATCACACAATTTTTTCCCGTGCAAGAATCGGACCCGCAGGCTTTAGTGCAGCAGTCTAATCGCTTAGCCACTGCGCTAATCAGGTATTATCACTACATAGTATAAAACAAAGTCGCTTTCTCTGTCCCTATATCCCTATGTATGCTTAAATCTTTAAAACTACGCAACGGATTTTGATGCGGTTTTTTTTTAATAGATAGAGTGATTGAAGAGGAAGGTTTATATGTATAATAACATCCATTAAATAGTGGAGAAATACTTATTATATATATATTTTATACCCGTGCGAAGCCGGAGCGGGCCGCTAGTATACCTATATAATTATAATGAAACATAGATAACAAAACAACAAAAGCTTTTCCCTTAATGAAGGTAAAAGCGGTAGGTACCTACCATAAGTTAAAGAGAATAAAATAGAAGAGGTAAACATCCGTTTCATTGTGAAACGAAGTTGCCCTAAGCTTGCTTGATAAATTGATACACACATACAGTGATGTGTCAGAAATACTGACACATCACTGCACACATAACGATGTTTATTGTTTCGATCTTCATTTTCATATCTATTGCGACGTTCGATTTATAATATTTAAATTACCTACTATTTTTGCTTTGGGTTTTAGGCTCCTTGATCTTTCCGCTCAGTCTTCCACACAACACCCATTAATGCTACGTAGTCCTTATTTATAAAACTTCACAGCTGTCGGGTCAAAATGACAATACCACGATAGTTGTCCTGTGGAAGTTCGTCATAATCACGATGGTTTGCGTCACATCGGCGCTTTTGCACGTACTTAATATGTCGTTATTCTGTTATGATAGTGAACGAGTGATACCTGAATGAGCGCTGACGCACAGAACATAACATCGGCTGAACAGTACCATCGAGCGTACCGTTGGGTTCCGTCTATTTATACTCATGCATTTACCGCGCAAAGCAAGCACTCAACCTTGATGCTCCTCGAACGATTCTCTTCGAGCCACGTTCAAGTTTGCTTCAGCTTAAAAATGATTTGTTTATTTAGGTGATATATTAAAGTGTATGCTTTTATCTGCGTTACTCATAAAACGGTTACAAAGAAACATGTTTTGGTAAAGATAAACTCCTTGACCTGAAATTCCTTCAAGGTACATTTGAATTCAGATTTATTCGTTTGGAAAACGCACTTAACGCGTATTATACAACTATTAGAGATATTGAACGTGAAATAAAAACTTTTACTAAACCTAGAACGTATTGAAATTGGCAAACCATCGTAACAGAGTACAGACGTTTAACGATTTCATACGAAACAATATAAAAGATTACAGCAAGGCAGAAAAATAAAAAGTATTTTTAAAGTACGCATTCTGACGTGGATCTTGTAACCGATTGCGTGGTTTATGTGTAAATAAATAAAACACGAAGAAGAACAATCCAGTAGGTAGGTACTTAGTACTGCTCTTTGTAGTCTTGCTTAGATAAGCATGATGGTCCTCCTCCTTCTGTTACTTCCAAATCTCGTTAATAAGTAGGATTATTTTTCAATGTGTCACGATGAATTTTATTTCTTCACTGTCATGACGAGTCTCCTTTTATAGCTCAATACCTAAGTAATGACGCAGAAATATTTGTTTAACACCTGCAAATATATTATACCTACATCGGTATTTGTTTGCAGTTTCAATAGCTAATAATGCAAATTATTTTTAAAGTCATTTCTGTTAAACAGCTTTTTCTCAAAAATATTGTTGTAGTAATAGTGTATTGTTGTAATAAAGTTTGTTACTTTTGTGGAACAGTGGGAAAAAAAATTGGCACGCGACAACAATCTAGTAGACAAACAAACCGTTCAGCAGACCACTTGTAAATATCTTTCTCTTGTTTTAAAGAACTTCAAGTGCTTCTTCTTCTTCTTGGTATCGGCATGAGCCAATAACAACATGAAATTGGTCATGCCGTGGTGTAGCGATTGGTCAGTCAACAAGGATGGTAGCGAGGTTGACCGTCTAGGGTGCGCCGAACGTACTTAAGTATAGTTACTCGAGGAGGCTCTCTATTTGCACCTCCAGTTCAAGTGCTTAAAAAACTACATGGTTTTTTGAAAATTATTAGACATGTCGCAAATTTTTAGGTCCAAAGAATGGAGATTAAATTCGATTCTGACATGACTAGAACATGTCATGTTAGCCATAATTATGACATAGGTTGTATTGTTTAGGAGTCAAGAACAAAATCAGTAAAAATTGCTAACTACATAATAATATAAATATAATAATATAATCAATGTGTGGTCAATGAGAATATTCTCATTGACCACACATATTAGTCGACAATATGATGTCGAAATAACTTTAAAATTAGTAGTCAACGTTCTCGAAGTACTTTGTTCTTTTTAGGCTTTGGTGGCCGTTTTATTTTAAGTAGCTGATACTATACACTACAGATTTGTTTACATGTAGTTTAGCAGTCAGCTTTGTAGAGTAAGCTCTAAATAAAATTAAAGTCGAAACTGCAAATGTAATTTCCTTTGATGTTAGAAGGTAACGTTTGAATGGAAAATCAATTGGGAGCAACCTCTGTCCGCTAGTGTTAAAACATTATTTCAATGCCACGTTGTGTTAGCGCCTATGCATACGACAGCGAATTGAATGTATCGCGTAGTGCGTTCGGTCACGTGACACCACTGCATCTCAACATATGACAAACGAATTCTCAATTTTGGCCATTTGACATTAGCCGTGTATTTCAACCGTAGCCACCCGGATCTATGCCAGGGAATGCGCAGACCTTGAACAGCGACGCTTTCTATACAAATACCGGTGCAACTAGTTGCGTCCCTTCGGCTGAAAGGGCGCTACATTGGTAACACAGATTTCGACGATAATTGGCGATGGCATTTTTGTGCATCTCGGCCAGTGACTGTGACGTCTGAGTTGGCGATGTGTCCACACAGCGACTTCAGTTGCGTGCGATGTCATCTTGGTTTCGGGTATGTCCAATTTCTCGTTTCGCGCGCACCTAAATTCTTGGCTTTCAAAGAGCTTTACGTTGATATCGCTGAATAAGAAACCTCGTAATGATATAAACGCGAAGCTTTGTAGCGAGCGGAGCGACAAGCTGAGCGGAGTAATTGTGCACTAACTATAAACAAATTAACAAACGCTGATTTATTATATCATATTCACACAAGAATGTTCATAAAATTATCAAATTGGTAGATACCTCAGCTTTATTTTTCATTCCCACTTATTTCAGTATTTAATGTTGCGTTATATACAAAAATGTTATTTTGTGGAGCAGTAACGCTGGGGAAACGATTTGCGCGGGTATTGAAGTCGTTGAAACTAAATTTATTCTATGTAAATTCTATTTTCCAGCTAAAGCTGTTTATTTTTCTGCTATAGTATCTAATTTAATCTTGATGCGCTATGAACAGATTTAGATAAATGAATCTGAAGAAAACATCAGAATAGTTCGTTTGGCTTACCTTTTCTTTGAAATCTTTTGTTGAGCCTAAAATAAATTCATGATTTGCAACTGTTGTTGTAGAAACAAGTATGTTACGTCTTTGGTAACGAGAATGGTATACGAATAGAAGTAATTTCATGGAGCCGTCTAATAATAATAATAAGCCGTCTAGTACGTCGTCGTAGTAGGTACTTTGTTTACTTCCTTAATAAGTGTTTAGGCTCCATCGTGTACGGCGTTAAGCCATCGCTGTTTCGTGTCCAATGTGGGTGCACAATGTTGGCAATCAGTCAAGTCACCGTAATTAGCGTTGAGTGATACAATGCTCGGAGCACCTAAACAACAAACAGTTTATACCAACTACTAATGAATCACAAATGTTTACAATCTGTTATAATTGTCGTCGTTAAGAACACAAGTGCATGTTCCTTTTGAGGGAACAGCTGTTAACATGCTTTATTTCATCCTTGGATTCATCATGTAGGTACAAGAATGTGTAAAACATTTTGCTCTTGATTTAATTCTGAAATGTGTTGTGTGACTGATGTTCACAATATTTTGTTGTATTTTAACCTGCTATTAAATAAAGTTTTAAATCCATAAAAACTGATAGGTATCACACACACGCTTTTTCCTAAAATTACAATTTTCTTAAATCAGAAACGTTAACTGTAGAAAATTCCTAGCACAACGACACAGCTCCTATGCAGTATGGACAGTATTGGCCAATAGTTGGTCAAAAATATATTTGGACAATACATCACTGTAAATAGAGTCTCGTCGCATAGCTCTACGGCTTGATGCGTAGTGTAACGTAGATATACATACATATCAACATATGCAATGCACTATGTGCCGCAGAAGGATATTACAATATCCTTCTTTGGCACATACTGATGTTTTTTCGAAAAAAAAAAAAAATAGACTGACACCGGCATGGCGCGCGGCGGTGTAGTAGCGATAGTGCATTACCTATATCCGCTTGTTCAACCGTCGCGGTCATCCAAAACCGCAACGGCAACGATGGTTTTCAAACTAAAACATCGTAGCCAGTGCCGGAAACGGCGGCGAGCGGGTGGACAAACGGCATATCAGTTTTTTGGTAATTATACTGACAGTTTAAGATTAAATTTATATGAATTTAAATATAATACATCTCACAGTCAATTACATAAAGAATTATATTAGGGCTGCAGGGAAAATATATGACCATTAGGGAGAACCATTAGGCAAGCCCGTATTACTTAAACTAAGATAGAGTTATGTAAGCTGGCATTGGTAAAAGCTGTAGGTACGCTCCTTTATCACGAAAAAAAAAAATGTTTTTTTATTAATAAACCCCTTTTATTTTTCAAGGTTTTTAAATTATGTATTTCTTCTGATTCACGTTTTATGAATAAACAAAATAAAAAGTCCGCTCGTAACACTGGGACCTGATACGCTACAGCTTCGTAAGTAATGTAATTGTCCACATATTGTCGGTTCGGTGTGAATGAAAAGTCAAATATGCATGGAGAAGTATTGAAGAATGAATTACGCACTGAAAACTGCGAAACACTCGCTAACAGTCGATAGCTGACAGTGTTTAGTGTGAACACGGCCTGAAGCCGATTGTTCAGTAGATTTATTAGAAAACTAGATGTGCCCGCGACTCCGTCCGCGTGGAAATTCGGAAACAGCAAAAGTATTTTTAAATTGTTTTTAATATATTAGCTAAGTTTGAGCGAAGTCGTAATTTAGTAGTTTTTACGCCATGCCGTACTATTTTATTACATGTATAGCTGTTGCCCGCGACTTCGTCCGCGTGTATTTCGGATAAAACACCAGTAGTCAATTGAACTTTTAACAGAAAAAAATACCTACCAGGCAGGCTGTTTTAAGTAGGTTAAAAATCTTTAAACCACTTATTTAACTAAGAATACTTTCCGGTATAAAAAAAACCGTAATAATTGAACGGTAATTACGGAAGTTACAGAAAGTCTATTGAAAATAATATATAACTGAAGAAGAGAACATAAATAGATCCGTTTTGTGCGTTTCTGAGTTCCTGTACATTGAAACTACTGTAGAAAAAAAATGCCAAGGATAAAAGACAACCGTGACGACCTGATTGGCGCAGTGACTAAGCGATTGGTTGTGGGTTCGATTCCCGCAAAAAAAGTGTGATCTGTAGATGTTTGTCCCGAGTCTGGGTGTTTGTGTAAGTAAAATTTCAAGTTTGTGAAACGCACCCACGATATAGGAGAAATTCCTAGTGTGGGGCGACGTTGTAGAAACCTATACAATACAACCCATTTCTACTATTTTGGATATTTTGTCTGTTTGTCGGTTTATTCGTAATTAAGTTAAAATAGGGAATCATTGCAGTTGACTCTTATAAAAAATATTGTTATAAAACATACGACAACGACACGCTTGTATTCCGCGAAGGCGTAGGCAGAGGTGCATATATTGTACCTACTCCCACAATTTCGCTAGGTTTGGTGTAGATCCCAATGTATCAGACAAAATTTATAGAGAACTCGTGACCTAAGAGTAAGCGTCGTACGATTGTGTGTGCGTGTAAGAAGCAGCTAAGTATTCGTAAGATTAAAGGCTACTTTAAGACTGCGTGAGACAATGGTAATGGTTGATGTTGATGGTCATGGCGAAGCATAAGGCTGTACACTCAGCCGAAATCGTTATACACAGGATAGAAAATCTATCTTGCTGCTAGAATGTGCGCCTCAATGATGTTATAGCTGAAGGATGCCTTTGAGCTAGAAGTCGTTAAATTAATTTGACAGAAATAAGTTCCGGAGAACAGTATGTGTTACTTGCTGCGAGAATTACAATTGTCTATGAGGTAATGAGAAAAGATCTATAATTATACATATAATAAAATCGTAAACGACCCGTGTCTGTACATTCAATTTTAAAAAAGAAAAACAATTTATACGCTCTGTATTTATGTCACCGACGCCAAGAATATAGTTTTTAAAATTTTTGTCTGTTTGTCGGTTTGTCTGTGCGTTTGAACGCTAGTGCGTTCTCAGAAACGACTGAACCGATTTGAATGCAGTTTTCATTGATGTATTGTGGCAGCTTCCCATAATATTTAGTATTTGTTTCATTTTAATCGTTTCATAAAAAAAGGTTACGTCAATCTTTACAAACATGTAAATTGTCTTTACATACATGTCAATCTTTACATAGTAGTACGACTGTCAAGTCAGATGTCGCAAGTTCAACTCCCGGCACGCACCAATGTCTTTTCGAATTCATGTGCGTACTATAAATTAGTTATCAGTTGCTAAAAACGGTGAAGGAAAACGTCGTGAGGAAACCGGCACACCTGAGAGATGTTTCAACGGTGTGTAAAGCCATGTAAAGTCCTACAGGCGGTTTAAACTCTGACAGCAGGTTATTCATCAACCATACGATAAGAAGAAGATTCCAAAGAGTCAATAAGAACCACCTCTGTTCGCATTAACAGTGACAATGTGAGCGAAGGTGGCGCGTTTTCTTTTTTTCGAAAATGTCTCTCGCAGTTAGCTCTGAGGGAGCTGTTACTGCTTAACCGGACAATAAGGTGGCGCGTGAATGCCCCCGCCTTTTTATAAATGCAGCGGATGGCCGTGTCGCGCGTTAAACTAAAATCAACCGTATGGCCGTACCCATACTGGCGCGGCGAGATTTGGAAGTTTTATTTCATCTATATCTTATATACCGTTTTCTTTTTTTTTATAAAATAGATATTAAAGTGTACTTTTTGAATATTGGAGTTTGATAACGATATATCTATGTGAAATACAATATATTTATATATTTTATTAATACACTTGAAGAAGTGCCTAACGATTAAACACGTTATTGTGGCTAATTTATAAAAGATAGATATATACTATTGAAGACTTTTTTGTAGATCTTTTAGAGGCCATCATTTTTGTAATACATACTTTTGGTGTATGATCGACGTATGCGAGGATAAGAGCTCGAAAGCGCATTTTCATCCGACTTGCTTCAAATTTATCGTTACTGCTCAGCTCCTATGTGTTTTAGCGTTATGTTATATAGCCTATAACCTGCCCAGGCGTATGGACTACAATTGTACCAAGTTTGGTTAAAATCCCTTCAGTAGTTTTTGACCCATGCGTGCACATACAGACAGACAGACAGACAGACAGACAGACCGACAAAAAATTTACTAATTGCATTTTTGGCATCAGTATCGATCACCAGTTATCCTCCAATAATAATTTTGAATATATATTCAATGTACAGAATTGACCTCTCTACAGTTTTATTATAAGTATAGATATAGATAGATCACTGCTGGAAAATGTGTTTCTGTCTTTATCATATTTAACTGCTAATCTTTCTAGGTTTGTTATCTTGTTTCCTGTCATTTCCTAAGGTAAAACCGAAGCCCTGTTAAATCTAATAAGGTTTAGCCCGTTATAAAAGTTAAAATACTAATTATATTCTTCCTTAGACTTTTAGCTTGTTTTCAAGTTTCGTTCTAGTTGGCGTAGCACGTAGCACTGACCACTGCTTTTAAGCCATATCACCCTCTTTTAAATATTTTAAGCCATATCACCCTCTTTTAAAGTTTTAAAACATATCGATATTAATATGCTTGTCGTGAATTCCAGTGGTTGCCGGGCGGGGTTTGCGGCGAGGGTGGCGAGGGTGCCATTCGCCGCTCCCGTGGCAAGCGCATCACGCAGCGACGCGGTGCTATCAAACATCACAAGTAAGTAGTACCTATATTGATAAATATATTCCTTAAATAACTTAGTCACTCAAAGTTTTGTTTACAGTTTAATTTCTAAAACACTTACCCACGCATGCAAAAATTGAGTGAAATCATGTGTCACAATATTCTGCAGAGGGCGTGGCTTATGACCAAAGCCAATGACTACGATAATTGTTTCTGATGTCTAGACTACATTATGTAATTAAAAATAACACATTCCTCTAAACGTTTGTTGTTTTTTATAGAATTCTTGTTTGCTTTGTCACTCAGACGGTCATAGGAAACATTAGGTGGGTCGCACTCGAAGCATACACATCCGAGGCGATACATCACGCCCCTTCAGCCTAATTCTGAACATGTTCGATTTTAAGAGTTTTGGCGCAATAGTTTTATCGTCAGACCATCGTTTGGCCCGCCTACGTGATGTGCTAATGTTTCTTGCAGCACAATATTCATCATATACTATATAATATATTAAATCGCCTGGAACTGACGTACCGGTGGTTAATTGCGCGTGTTTTCATATTTATGTTTGCATTACGGGATAGGGTAGACCGCCAAGTGATGCCGTCATGACATGTCAGTTCTGAATGGGCCGCGCATATTATTAATAACAAACCAGGATGCGACTATTACTTTACGTAGGTAAGCGGCTTTCAGTAGACGTAATTATACCTGCTGTACATTATGAAAGGCTAATTAATTATTACTAATTCCTAATGGCGCTATCAACGTTCTAAGGAATTATTTGAATGTTTACAATTTACGATTTGCGTAGTTGACACAGTTATTTTCGGTCACACTAAATAGAGAATATAAATTAACTGTATTTACTGAATGACTTTCATTTTTATCAGGCAATAATTCATAGTTACCAACAATGCCAACCTTTTACTTGTTAAGTAGTAATACTTAAGTAGCTAATAATCTGAACAATTCTTAGTGAATGTAGTTTCTAAAGCTAACCATTCCTTTTTCAGGATCCACGAAGTGAACGGACACCGCTTCGTGGCAAAGTTTTTTCGGCAGCCGACGTTCTGCGCTTTCTGTAAGGAGTTTCTGTGGGGCTTCGGAAAGCAGGGCTACCGGTGCTCAGTGTGCCAGACAGCTGTTCACAAACGATGCCACAACAAACTGCTGGGAAAATGTACTGGCTCGTCAGCGCACTCAGAGGCCACTGTGGTGAGCATTTATTTATTTATTTTATTCATAACAATTTCTACATTGTATCGAATATTGTAGTTAAGTTTATGATAACTAGAAAAAATATACTTGCCGCTTAACATTTCTTTGGTAGCTTTCGTACCCTCTAAGGGGCGCCATACACGGGTCGTTGGATCGTCGCGATCTGTTGACGGATCGCACGTATGTATGTATGTATATGTCAACATCCTAGCTAGACTATTTACTTCATCACAAGTGATATCTTTCTTTTGGTCCGCATTGTGTGAGCGGCAATTTCAAAGTGATCGATCGCTGCGATCTATTGCTCCGTGTATGGCGCTCTTAATATGGGTATTTGTCAATACCCAATTTGTAATTGCTTTGCACCGTTCTATTAAAATAAATAACTATTGTAACAGACATGGTAACAAAATCTCCTCATATTATAGAGAAAAAGCGATGGTTCGTCAAGTATATGTGAACATTCGTTACCTAACAAAACGTTTAACTATTATTCATTCGTCACTTGATTAACATTTCTTAAGCTAAACTTTAATTCACTCTAAATCTACACTATATAATATGAAAAGATAAATCATAAAATCCAGATTTTGACGGATGGAGAACGGGAAAATGATCAAATCAAATCATTTTATCTTGTATGATCATGATTTTCCAATGTAACATCAATGTGCTTGTGTTGCAGTACCTCCGGGAGCGGTTCAAGGTGGACGTGCCGCACCGGTTCCGGCCGCACCAGTTCATGTCGCCCACCTTCTGCGATCACTGCGGTGCCATGCTCTATGGCTTCTTCAAGCAGGAGCTCAAATGTGAAGGTGTGCTGCCTCGACTTGTTCTATACTATCATGATATAGAGAAGTGAATGCATTCGGTCCATTTGTCGCACAAGTTATTCCGTTTTCAAAAATGTTTTTGGCTACCGAATTATTCTTTTCTAAATAATTATATCTTTCAACAAATCTGTTGCTCCACACTAGTTGTTGCTTCTATGTCGTGGATATGTGTCGCAATATTGAATATCACATACAAAGTTAGTATAATAATTTTAAGTCAAATAAATATTTATTATTATATTATTAAAGGTCCCGTGTGGGGTATGAAAATACGATTTGCGCGGTAGTCTAATAATTTATCCATCGAAATAACTACATCGATGATAACAATTATTCTTATAATAAAATGTAAATATAAAGAGTACTAGACAAATATTACATGCCATATGTCAAGGTGTCAAGCGACAAATGTGCCGTGGCGTACACTACCTCGAAATTCTTTACTTAGCTCGGTCATGCATCACGAAGTTGGCTCCCTACGTAAGAAATAATCCAATATAAATAATTATTTTGGACTATTATTAGTGATGTTCAAGATCACATTAAATAAATTCTAAATATTTATGATGAAACACAATGCTAAGACCGCAATACTGTTGTACTACAGCAATGTTGTTTTAGCTGCAGCTTTAGTATCACAATCACTCAATGCTTAACGAAAGCGTATCAAACAAAGTGTCATTGATATTCATTAGTACGAGTACGCCCAGAAAGTATTTTTGGAAATTCTAAGCTAATTTTGTAGGACTTAAGCCAACGCTCAATGACCGAGGATCAAGGCTGCTCTAATTTTAGCTATAACAATAATACATTATTGTAATCAGTGTCGTACACGAGAATCGATTGATACTCACGATGGATTCTTAGAACTTGCGTGGGCAAGAACAGCAACTGAAATACGAATCTGATGCATCATATTATTTTTCCATCTCACATTGGCAGATAAAATTATTTCCATATACTATTTTTGGTACATTCTATTGGCACTGGAATGTAACAAAAATAGTTTATTGGTTTTTATGCATGTAACTTGTTGTTTCGTAGGATAATAGATAGGTCAACAAGCATGGTTTTGAATTGATTATAATTATAGCACTAATATATACCTGCATTTACCTAGCGTAGCATTGAGCATTTTGTTTCATAGAAATACGAATAAAATATTTTTTATTTATTCCAGTAAATATAACATTTCTTACGTAAATGTATCTAAAATGCATGACTATGTAATATAGTTGAATAAATATTGTGCATGTATGTAGAATAATACAATGATTTTTTTATTTATATGTACTTATCTATTTATTTAATGTAAACCGTTTAGGCTAAAACTAATTGATTCTTCGATGCAAACTGCTGTTAAAATCATCTTCCTTGAATTTGGCGATATTCATCATGATTAATTATAGTTACTTCGGTATTAATTATAGTTACTTCGGTATTAATTTTAATCATGATCGCAAAGATATTTACGTAAATAAATGTGTAACGAAAACCACGGCAAACCCATCAGGCTTTCTATAATACTTAAATGTGGAGAATCTTATTGTTTCATCTTTTGCATTTGAATGACAAAGAAAAGTTTTTTGCATCGTAATATAGTATGTAGTTTCATAAAAAGAAATGTTATACGAACCTTAAATGGCGTGTCGTGAAGGTGCTACGCTGCGCTACGACGGGTCTACGCTCGTTGTTCGTTCAACTTAATTCGTTGTAAGAAATGCACAACACCCAAACTCCACCTGTGTACTGTTATCATGTATCTTTAATAAATATCTAAATTGTATTAAATTGTAGTTTTTAAACATTATTTTTAGAAGCCGAACCTTATGGTACATGTAAAAATTATTCTGCAACGGATTCGAGTTATGGCATTTGGTTTATTTCTTAATTACCATAAAATCATATGGCATCTGCACTAATTAACTGCCGTACAATTTATTCCTTGTCTTGACATAACAGAGCATTCATTGATCTTATGTAGAGTTGCTCCGAAATTGGATGCCACGCCGCTGCCGCCGCCGCCCCGCCTCGACTGCTACGCTCGACACAGGCTAACATGTTCCTTCTTCATCATTGTAATACCGTACCTCACTAACACAGTAACTATTAATTAGGGCCACTAATAAAAAATCCTTATTCGTAACCCTTAAAGAGAATAAAAGCTTATTACCAAAACTTCTAATAAATTATATTTAGTATTTGTTATAAGGTGACGGATATGCAATTGGGGAACAATAAAGTAGGCGATACTGTAGATGTAAACTTTCTAAGTAGGTACTCCGGTTATAATAAAAGATTAACAACAAATGTATACTTACTTAATTATAATGAAAATTAATACTTAAAACTTATACGTCGATAAACAATTGAATGTATAACGCTGAAACGAATTTGAAATATTCATAGAATAAATAGTAATTACAGTCATAGCAAATAACAGATTTATGATTACTAGTACCTTCTGGTCAAATTCTTGTATAGTAAGGAAGATTTAAGGTGATCACTCAAACTTCTTGAATATTATCAGTTATACTGCATTTAACACGGATCAACTGTTACATGACTTTCCTATGTTTTCTATGCATCCGCTAATTTTTTTATTAATAATGGCTGTTGACCTTTATGAAGCAGATTTAAAGTCTTAATCTCAGTGCAATATTCAGAGAGTGGAAACTGAAGGGAAGCAGAAGAAATTAGCGTTAATCACACTATTCTTCGATTTTAGGTGAATTCAGTATTATCCGCAGCAGCGTTCTGCGTATAATAGCGGCAAAACAGAACCGTAGGGTCGAAGGACCAAAATATGCTATTCTTTGATATTTCATGTTATGCACATTATTTAGGGAAAACACATTTTTTTATTGTGTTCCTTACGTATTAAAACTTTAAGTGTGAGTTGCACCAACAACTCTGACATATTCGTTAGCGTTAAATATGGCCGTTTGTATGAGAATTTCCTACTAACGTTGACGTATGGACTTTACGATACCAGACAATTGGTGGCAACCCACCCTTAAAGATTTAGGTATTGATATTAAGTATATGAGATGATAAGAAACGTGAGGATAAAAGTAAAATTAGTTTATTTTACAGTTAAAATATTTTAATTGGGTTTTAATATGATGTATAGTAGTTAGTTTGTTCCATAAAAAATACTAACGTCTTGTCTGAGTTTGTCTCGCCTATTGAGATAAGCTTGTACAACATTATTAGAGTTCGTCTAACATGGTCGACAGGAACCATGTGTCCGACACCATGTATGTATAATTGTAGGTATATAGCTGATACAGCTAGCTGATTCCTATAATATATGATTAAAATATTGCCGATCGCATTATTTAATACCTAGTCTTCAACGGCGTCCTAAGACGGAAATCATAAAACAACGGAGAAATACTACATTGTCTGATATTTATAATATCATTCAATTTTATAAGCATAACAAATTATGACGTCTTTTCTAATTCCCTGGAAACCAGATGTTGCACTTATTGCAATGTTTAAATCGGTTGTTATTTATTGCGACTGAGAGGGAAATCATAAAACATTTTCTTGGACTAAAATAAAAACTTGCATATCATTTAGGTACAGTTATTTGTTCTTGCAATTGATTGCAGTATTATACAATTGTACACTATCATTTCATAGCTGTTTTGAAACCCATTCTAGATTAGATTTAATCAGGGAGTTAGCTGAATGCGCATCGATTTTTCTCTGTTTTATATAATCTTTTAAAATTTTAAGAGCTCAGGTCTAAGCGGTGCTAGCTCATAACAGATGATTATCTGTTCTGTAATTCAGTTTTCTGCAATTTATTACCCCTTGATATAAAATACCACTAGGATGATAGTTGTTCTGTTACTTTAACGATACTATAATTTAATCGCGCTGCGCTGATTTGCGCTAGTTGAGATTCCTCAAAGTTTCGACTCGCAACTTTGAAGTAAATCCTACACAACATTGCCATGTAACTCTTTAATGGGAAACGGTACACCACGTTCCTGTAAATTTATTCAGGTGGCAGTAGCTCCATGTAAAAACTGTCAGTTGTACCTAAATAGAAGCTTAAGAATAATATACTCATACGATGTTTTAATTTATAATAAATCATAGATAAGTTACTTATATATACGTTATCTAAGGCAAGAAATTAGACCAGCAATAAATTACTTCATCAAATACTTCTTTAAACGTATGTAGGTAAACATAATATATTAAGAATAATGAATATATTCTGTATTTCAACACTTGAATGTAAAGATGAACTAGTTAAATGACAACTTGCTCAATAAACTATTTTTTATTCCCTTGCCCCTATTTTTTTATCTATCAAAACATGAAAAGAGCAGTTCTGTTAAGTATTCCAATATTTATTTACAGAAATTGCTTTAATAGCTAGTGATTAGTTTCAGAAATGTCTTAGTAATTTATTTATATGTTTTTATACAGTAAAGCCTTAGTTTTGAACTTCCACTTCGATAGGGAAAGCGTATAGTGGTGATTTTAACTTATCATCGCGATAATATTTATGTATTTTCTGAAGAGACCGGGAATCGGCATTAAGATAAGCTTTAAGATATAAATTATATTGAATTTAGGTACTATTTAAATCTACAAAACAAACGGGTACAGTGACATAATTCGTAGTTGTAGTGCATTGCCCGAGTACAACTGAAAACCCGGTTTCTTGAATTGTCTCACTACTTCCGCGACATGGGAAGCAGCTGGCTTTACATCGTTTTTCTATCTTTACATAAGAAATGCTAACGTTGTCATAAAACACTTTTACCTCGCCTACAAACAAGTCCAGCTGCGAATAGTAAGCGTAAGTAGGTAGACAATGCTTATACTCTATTAATACCACTAGGCATGTCGCAAGATGTTTTATTTTTGGATCGTGTAATAATAGAACTGTAATAAATTACACGCACGCAGCTAATAAAGTTAACAGGAACGAAATTATATGTATTTGCGTTTATCTAATTCCTTTGGTAAGTACAATTGCAGGTTAGGTAAATAAATAGAACATTAAATATACATTGTTATGGCTAAGCTATAAGTCAGTCATGAAACTTCCTTCCGAGATTGTAACAAAAGTCACATGTGCCTATTATTATCTACGTGCCATCATCAATCAATCACCTGGCTAGCGGCGGCGGCGCGGGTGCGGCGGGCGGTGCGGTGGGCGGAGCGAGTACCTGGAGCATGCGCCTGCGCTGCTTACCCCGCGCGGTCCCAGCGCCAGTCTGTGCGCGCGTCTCGACGTGCGACCGCGGCTGTCGCACGCCCGCGATTTAACGCGTCATCATGCCTCTGTTTTCCGAACACATCGCGAATATGTATTACGGATCTTCGTCTCCGTACACTGGATTACCTTACAGTTATAGCAGTTCAGTTTCTCCGCTTGGATCATCTTACAGTGCCTCGTATCTTAATCCTGGCAGTAGTTACAGCGGTCACTCGTCGCTTAGTAGCTACTCTCGTGCACCTTTGTCCTCAAGATGGATTACCAGTGCCGGAAGAAATTATTCGCCCATGCTTACTACTATTTCTGAAAGGGGATCTGGTAGCCCTATGAGAATAAATAGCCCAAGAAGAATACCAATTTCGTCAAGAACGTATGGCACTCCTACCTACACGCCACGTCCAGTGAATATTAATACCGCCGATATCGATGTATCTAGAGATAGATACAGGCATAAAGTAGAGCCTCCTCCTAAACCTGTAAAGCCCGAGCCTACGAAACCAACTGAAAGTCCAAGTGCTGAAGATGAAAGTAGTCCGTTTATGCCCCGCGTCGATGGGAAACCTGAAACCGGGATAGACTCTTCACCTGGTGTAGAAAGAAGTACGATAAAACGGGGAAGAACAGTTGTGCGACTATACACTATTAAAAGAAATTCTCCTCGTAAGCCCAATGAAGAGTTAGATACATCAGATGCTACTCAAGACAAAGAAGAAGAACAACAAAATGTAAACGAGGAAATTAAAAACGACCGAATAGAAAATATGAAATGGAGAGAAAAGTTGTCTGATGATTTGACTTACAAAGATAAAAAGGAAAAGAAAACTTTGGGAGCCAAACTTGTAGAAAAATTCCATGTTAAGGATCTTAATGCAAGCGATACTGAAATACCTACAAAAGTTAAAAAAAAAGTAAATGAAAGTTCTCAAAGTTTACCAGCAACGCCGGTAGCTTGTCTTAATGTGACTGACAGTAAACTTTCAGACCGAAGATGTTCAATAGAACTTTTGGCAGAACAAGCTAATTTATTAGATTCATTAATTAGAAGTGAAAATCTCAGTACAGCCACTTTGGATTTGAGCAAAGTTGGTATTGATGCTGATCGTAAAAATAGTGTGGAGAAAGTTGGATCTGTTAAACGACGAAGCCCAGATAACTTACAAAACCCTCTCAAAACCACAAAATCTGACCATTCATTACATGACAGTCTAAAATCATATAAAGACGTTAGAGATCCAAGAAATTATTCAAAAAGACGAAGTATAAAAAAATCCTCTTCCGGCAGTTGTATTCGGAGACTGGATTCAATTACCGAGTTTCCTAAAGAACCGTTAAACGTAGAATTGCCTGCTATTGAAGAAAGCAGATTATTGGGAAAACAAGATACGCTACAACAACAACCTAAACCAAAATTAAAAACAAAAATCACTGCATCAGTTGAAGTATCTCCGCCAATGAGCCCACTCAAATTTAGAGTCGAAAATATAACTGTCGAAGAAAAAACACGAGTACCAAGAAAAGAAATAACATACAGCAGCGAATTGGAAATACCGACACCAAGTTCTCCGTTACCACAAAAGATAACAGATGAAAGTAAAGAAATTAATAATGTTAAGAAAAAACTCACAAAAAAAAATGTTGGAAATGAACCTGACTCACCTGAACCTGAAGATGGCAATTTTTGGAACAAAATAGGGAAACGAGAAACCGTTTACTTGATGAAAAGAAAACAAAATCTAGATGAAGTTAAAGAAAAACACAAAAGAGCATTGTTTTGGTTTCCAGAAGAAGAAGAAAAAGATAACATTGGAGAGGTGGATTCTATTAATATTAACAATTCCAAACCTAATTTACCTAAAAGTACAGATGTACTTATAGATATAGTTGATAAAAATAAACCACCAGTAATAAATCCACAAACAGATTTAGTATTACAAAACCAAAGTAGTGCCATGTCTCTGAAGAGTGATAAATTAATCTTGGTACCCAAAAAAGAATGTATTGAACCACAAAACGTTAAAGAAACTGAAATAAAAGAGGAAAAAACATTTAACAAAAATGAGTCTAATATTAATATTGAAAGTAATTGTACTGATGTTCCTGTTCCTATAATTGTTTCTGAAATTATTTCAGTTTCACATGAACAGACAAATACGGACAATTTAAAAATAACTAAAAATATTACATATGGTAAAGAAGCAAAAACTTGTCCAGAATGTAAGAAAATAGGTAAAAGTGCTTCATTGGATAATGTAGATGAAATCAAAGTCAAAAAACCAAGTCAGAAAAAAACGAAATCAGAAAAATCTAAAAAAACACTAAAATTAGATAAAGCCTCGGAATCAAAGTCTCCATTGTTCCCATTACCAAAACGTAGTGCACAGAAGGAAGTAATAAAAAAATGCGAACCTTCTAAAAAACCTGAAGTTATTACTGAGAAGAATGTACCGGAACAAAACGTTCTCCCGTTAAAAGACGTAAATATTGCTATTAAAGAGCAAGATGTTGATTTTGATAAAAATGAAAGTGATACACGAGTACAGTCACCCCAACATAATCATGTGGAACCAAAACCTACGCAAACGACAATTCCAGAAATAAGAAAAATAGAAAATAAATCCGTTGAACTAAAATCTAATAAATCAATCCAATCAGTTTTAAAAGAAAACTCAACTTCTATGATACCAAATAATGCTTCGAAAACTGAAGAACCAGAAGTTCAAAAGGAAATTATTAAACCAAAAGCAGAGTCAGATGTGAGTAAACCAATAGAGATACCTCAAAACAGCTCGCCTAAAATTGAGAGGACTGACGATAAAGTTCTGGGCGAAAATAAGACAAACAGTCTAACTAATACAAAAACGCATAATAATGCTGTTGAAAAATTAGCTGATACAAAAGTGTCTAATTTAAATAAAAATATTAAAACGCCTCAAAAAAGTTCGCCTGAATTAAAGCCAAAACCCATTGCGCTAGTTAAAAAATCAAATGATGTGAGTAGAACTGTAAAGACTGATGATGAAGCATTAAAGGCAACCGTAATTCCTTTGTCAAATGAAGAACCATCCACTTCAACTGGCATAACTGCTAATACTCCTTCTGTGTCGGCAAATTTAATAACAGATGGATCATCGGTCGAATCATTACGTATCGATGATATTAACAGTAACTCACCTGTAAATATAGAAACATATACTGCTGATGTGGTAAAGAGGATAGAATCACAAGACATTCCAAAAAAAGAAACTGAATCGAAACCTGAATTAACAGTACAAACGGAACCGACGAAAGGAGAGAACAATAAGGCTGATAATACTATCAAAAAAGATGAACAACCAGAAACATCAAACCAAATTAAGTCACCCGAAATTAAGTTACCGCAGAAGCCCGTAAAAGTAGAAAAGGCAGTAAGACCATTGATAGCCACTCCACGCCCCCTGCAAAGAAAAGCTCCTCAAGTAATACATTCATCAGATTCATCTGATACATCTTCAGAAGAAGAATCTTCAGATGAAGAAGACGAAGATGAATCTGAAGCTAGTGAAGATTCAGCAGAATTTTACGAATGTGATAATAATACAGACGGCAGAACTTCTACCGGCTCTAATGATTCCGGCTTCGATTCTTCAGCTCCTACATCACCTGCGACGTTCTCTCAAATAAAAAAAGGTAATTTACCCTAAGAAATATTAGCGCAGTACACATTTGTAATTAGTAAGTAAGATTCATAACTTATTCGTCCGTAGCCTCATAAACTAATTTTCCACTAATACCAGGAGAATCTATGCACGGTTGCTTATGCACGGCTTTCAGCAAATTAGATATTTTCAGCATGTATGCACAAATGTAAAAAAACCTTTACTAGCCTAGAGCCACGCGACAGTTGGTAATTTGTTTTAGACTGCGATGTAAACTGCCACCGAAAGTGTGAAAAATTGACAGCGAACTTGTGCGGCGTCAACCAGCGTCTGTTGGTGGAAGCCTTAGCATCGAGAACTGCATCTAGAAAAGGTGGGTACATTGACGGAGTACGAATAACCGTGTATGGCTGAGGTGAAATCACCGATGTTTTTGTTATCAGAAGAACAGAACATACGAATACGAGCGTCATTACTACGTCAGCCATTTCGCCTAAAATAAAGTAATTTTATTGGCTAGCTATCCAACGTCTGTTACATTTATTATTAGGTAGGTACCTATAAGAATAATTTTTAGTTTGGTTAAATCAAAACTTTATCAACTAAAGAACCAATTTTGTTAAAGTAGAAAGTATGCAGTGTAAATTATTGAGATAATTTTGATTATCAAAAGTTGAGCTCCTAGACTATGGGACATGGTAAATTGTCTTTTTCAATATAAAAATATAAGTTATACTAAAAATTAAATTCTAGACATTGTATATTTATAAAATGGTAAACGTATTGTGCGTATTTGTTTATGTTCAGAAGAACATGGTGGCGTGGGTGAGAGATGTGGCTGTCTGGACACTAGCCAATCATTTGCTCACCTGTACAAAATTAATGGAACCAATTGCATTTGCAATTAACATGAAAAAGGGCTTGACATGGACTTCTAATTTTACGAAATTTCTCTGTTCCTCTATCTTTAAATTACTTAAATAATTACCTATCATTGTACTCTTGTTAATTGGAGGCTAAGTAGGAATCAGAATTTAAGCAATACATAGAATTAGAAAACTATAATTTAAACTTACGAATAGCAATGAAATGCTCATTTTCAAAATCTCTTGAGCGAAAAGAAATTCCGTTTAAGACGGAAGTATTAATGAAGGACAATAATCGTATCAATCATCGACGTAGTAATGTCTGATGATGGATGCCAGCTTGTATCTCTCGTGACTAACGGATCAATGGTTACTTCGATCGTCAATAATTATTTGGCTACTCTTCAAACGTCACTGCATGTATTTTTATTTTCAACCGACAGCCTAGGGCCTTTTGTCATGATTTTTATGTTAGGCAGAAACTAGCGATGGTAAATATCAAAAACTTTTTCAAATTTATTTAAAATGGTGAAGTTCAAGAAGTTTTTATCAAAGGTTTTCCTTTTTTTGCATGAACATAATTATATGAAAGGCAAATAAATATATTCTAATAACATTTCACATAATAATTTTTCACGTGAGTATTGTTGAAGCACTGTTCATTTTATCTGCAACATTGTGTCGTTTCTATTTTCTTCTTTTCATTACACAAAGTAATATGCGCTATTTCATTTATATAAAGTACCTATTGCCTTTTAAATTATATATTCTATAAAACTTTAAATGATTGTCATACTATATAGTTAATTTGTATTTATATTTTTTATGCGACGCACTCAAATTATTAATGTTATTGTGCGTGCAATTTCAATATATGTGATATTGATTTCTGTTTCTGTTATGTTTCGTCAGTGAAAAAGTATTGCATTCTCTTGTCAATGTTATCCAGGAGCCATTTGATTGTGATTCCTCCGCGCAGGTGGTGAAGCTTCCGGGGCGTCGTCGAGCGCCGCGCCTGCGCAGAGCAATAACACCGACATCTCAGAACAGGAGCTTGGTGAGACACGCACACGCACAATTGTAAAATATGAACTATTCGTTTGTATGTTTTTATGTTATTTGAAAACAAAAGTAGCCTCATGTTTTGGTTGTTTAGTGTACCTAGTTCCCACTAAATATTGCTTGCAGCTACTAACACAGTTACTGTAGTACTGTCATATTATCATAAACTATTATAAGTAAGTAATAAATGTTTGAAAACTTCTAAAGGAAAGAAGAATTCGATTTCTTGGCACAGTGTTCGAGTTGTAAATAAGTGATTGTGTATGTTCATGTTTCGCCCAATCACGATTCGCCACTGGTATAGGTCACAACAATACCAATCGGAATCACACCATTCGAATACAGTGAACTTTATCTTGAGGAACACATGACAATAAACACGGACGTTGGCACAATTGGCAAAAAATCTTGCATTTTGAACACGCCTATAAATATCTGTAAAGCCGACAGGACTTTCGCTGAAAACACAGTGCAGGCCCACGCCCTACTTCGACACGGGTTCCGCGTTCCAGCCGCTCTGTATAAATTATGCAATACGGACTAAATTATATCACTTGTTATTTAGATTTATTTTATTATTAGTGATCTGTTCATAAACTGCTCACGGAGATCAATAAAATCTTTAGGTGAATTTTATAGCAAGTGTAGGCGTAACCACTTGGAAAACATACAAAGCATATTCATTACAGTACCATTTTTAAGCCGAAAAAAGTCTTTTGAAGTAAATCTAAAAACAGTAAACCCTATTTTTTCCTGTGAAAGAGCAACATCAAATATACATTTTATTCTGTGAATGTTCACTACATGTAAACAGGAAAATTAGAAGCTCTAAGAAACGTGAGGATCAACAAATGATTTATCTCCAATCAACCAAATCTTGCCAAGTTCACACACCTCTAAAGGAACATTAATTTTACAAGTCATAAAGTATTCTAAAAATAGTATGAAGATTTCTTTTTACAACCATACATTGACCGCATGTCTCTTTTACTTTATTTATCTCATCGTCTAAAAGAGTGATGATAAATATGACGATGCGTGGACATACAGGCCGGCAAAATGAATATATTGTGTGAATGAATGGAGAATGATACGTGCAAAAATAGTGAATAAAATGAAAACAAATTTGAATGATTTGGAGGAAAAATACCTAGGTACCTGAGGCATTCAAAACAAAAACATTTTCCATTAGTTTTCTGAAATAGTTAATTTAAATTATTGCAGTAATTAGTGTCCTTCTTAACATTGAGCTAGCCAACGATTAAATACACGATAAAACTTTCACAAAACAGCTGTTGCTTCATAATAAATTCAACTCTATCCGCGACGAAAGCAAATAATTCTAAATGAATATAGTGTTACGAAAAAAGTAAACTAAAAACAAGTCGTTAAAATTAATATAATATTCGAAGTGACTTATAAAACATAAAGTCAGTACACTTCAGATGCTGTTATTAAGAGACCTAAAACTACTACCTTTTGCCCACAGCTTCGCTTTAGTTACCTTGCTGGCTTCTTCTTAACGTGTGGTTGATAAACAACCTGGCTCATAAAAACTGTGCATTTTTTGGGAAAATTAAGACAACGTCACTCTTTGGCTTATAAAGTATCAAAGTCAAGAAAATCACGTCTATCCATGGCTCCTTTACTGCGCAAGATAACAAACCAATTAAATAATTTTCCAAGAGAACAAGGAGCCGTAACTCTTGTGATGAAACGACCGCTCGTTTGTGAAACACAGCAAGAATAGGCTTTTAATTAGTAAGTACATGATAATTATGATATCCGTTTGAGGTAGAAGTTGAAAAAATAATGTGTATGTATAATGTAGTTAGCAACAACTGAAAAAACTCCAAAAGCAGTCTGTTATTTCCTTTTTCGTTGAAAATATATAAAACAAGCTCGGCGTCCCGTGATAGCTTTAGAATTAGACAGATTGACCTTGATATTGCTTCGTCTCAGCAAATATTTTTAGCGTCGCTCACGATCTCAGACGAGGTGAAAGAGAATTAATACATCGTACACGCTGTTTAAATTATGTCATACTACTATGCAACGTAAACAATCATGAACTTGAATTATGTTGCGAAACCAACGACCCGAACTTTTACGCTAAAGTATAAACATACAGGCTAAGGAATGAGGAGTTGGTGTAAATGATACATAACAGAAGACTAACAACGGCCAGATCTATAAACACCTTTATATAACT
The DNA here is from genome assembly GCA_905340225.1 of Abrostola tripartita. Lineage (NCBI taxonomy): Eukaryota > Metazoa > Arthropoda > Insecta > Lepidoptera > Noctuidae > Abrostola > Abrostola tripartita. Next base: position 4,153,392 of record HG996492.1, on the reverse strand, counting down.
TTTGATTAAGTCATAATTGTACAAAAAGCAACGTAAAAAAAATTCTTTAGAGAGGAGCTCAAGCGGTCAGTTGGGATATTTTAATTTTATGATGAGGATTTAGATAGTAGATAGAATCATAATTCAACATCTGGCATCTTTATATAGGAATTAGGATTTATGCAAATGGATATCGATGGTGTGCCGATGTGCCCATCTACTTGTTTACGTATGCATGTAGATGTAAAAACACACATCCACATTTATGTAGCTCGTAATAAATTTTCATTAAAATAAGAGGTATGCATTATTAATTCAATAATAAAATATACAGAGAAAATTATATATTTCATATTTTTATTAGTTAGTGTCAGTTTAAACAAATAGGCAAAGTCACCGTGACGAGTGTCGCACTTAAAAGTGTCACAAGATAAGATCAGTTTTAGGGGCTTCAGCAAAGGATGTTTACAGATGTGTATCGTTCAAGATGTGGTAAATGCCAACACACCCGTGCCAATAATTTAAAGCATTAACATAGCAAGATGACAAGTACACCTACAATTTCTTTCATTTCAGGGGCAATCGGTTTTTTGGGTGCAAAATTGGGGCACTAATGTTTTAGATTTCGATCGGAATTGGATTAATAGGAAGGAGGTAATTTATTTAGGTAATTGAAAATAACAATGAATAGTAAATATTTGGATGGGTGATAGAAAAATAAGCGTAAACGTTTTGTATTTGATATTTTATGTTAATCACTATGTATTGTGTATGTATGTGATTTCTATATTCGCTTGGTCATGTTCGGAAGAAACCTTATGTTTTGATAAAAATGCTGATACTATGTGATTACTTATAAATAGGATCAGCATAAGAGTTCATATTAACGAAGTATTTATTTTCATGGTCATTATCATGAACGTTGCTCTTAGTAGGTAGTTTGTTTTTTGTTCGTTTTATAAATTGTGGTGTCCATAGTTTAAGTATGAATAGTAGGTAGGCATTTATTTATTTAATTTATTATCAATTTTTGTACACAAGAAATATTATAAAAAGAAAAAACATAATATAGGTAGAGTATATACTTTCTACACATTCGAACTATTGTAGCTCAAACGCACTGTCTACTTTTAACATCGGGAACATTCGATTTCGTAACAGTGCACAAATAGCGAGTGCTTGAGGCTCTATCGATGTTTTTGTTTTATTTAATGAACAAGACAACGAAAGTTGGATGAGTTTTCAACGTATAGGTTCATAATCAAGCTTTAGACGACAATTTGTTTTTCACAGAACAATCTACTGCCTATGACATCTTTAGAAAAACTGGCCGGTTCACTCCACCTGCGCGGTCTATTCCACGCTTCAGAAAGTACACAGTAGAAGACTTTCAGTTCATCAAGGTTTTGGGCAAGGGCAGCTTTGGAAAGGTAAGATCGTCTTCTTCTCTTCTTACATTATGTACCGACCAAAAAAGATCAATTACTAAATCGCTTCAAGCGTCATCGGGAAAATAAATTGGTTTGTTTCTGGTCTGTGTTTGTCAATTATCATTGTTTTCTCTCGTTGACCCAAATCTGGCTCAGAGCAGGCAAGTGCCAGACTTCTGACGTGATATTTCGTTCCGAGGTTTAAAAATGGATCAATACATCACAACAATCAAAGAGATCATCTTATTTAACTTTGAGATTTTATCAAACTCATATTTCAAACGTTCTTTTGATTTAATATAAAATATCACGGCGATAAACCTCAACTTACAAATCGCGTTGTTTATAACCTTGCTTGCACAAGGCAGACATACACAATACCTAAAACTTAGTAATTCCTACTAAGAAAAAGTAAATTTATTTTGTAAAAATCCAAGGTGTATACGAATTCTCCGTCCCGAAATAAACGAAAACTGAAACAAGGGATTTTGCCAAGAGAAAAAACAGCTCTCACATACATAGATAAGCTGATATGTACACACGTAACGATTTGCAGCGCACAACAGTGAATAGCGGCTGAAAGACGTGGCTATTAATATTTAAAGATATGACAAACACACTGTTAACAAAAATGCGATACGACCATTAATTTACTAAATAAAATGGCGCTTTATTAAATTAAGTGTAAAGTCCGTGAAAAGTGTTTGCAATCGGCTTTTCTTTACGACTCAATTCCCAATCGTTTCTTCCGGATTGCTAAAAAATTATGGTTTTATTTAGATTTGCGTAATGCGGAAAGTACGTTTTGATTATAATTATATCACTATTACATAAGTCGGTATCTTGGCAAGTTTTAATGATCATTCATGCCATTTTTGCGCTCTTTTCTTTCCGCCCAATGACAGATACCTTCTGTTTTCAATATTCTGGGAGCTTTATCCGATCGGACTATTTATTCGTGTAATGAGTTTACTTACTCGTTTTTTAGCGTCGCGTCACAATGGACATAAACAATTTTATGAGCGATTTTTCTGCAAACACAAAGTAGTCGTTTATAACTCTCTACCATACTACACTCTCTTTATAATTATATACCATATTTGTAAATGATCCGAAATACCTGGGTTATAAGTTTGAATGCTGAATTAGTAGAAGTAGAGGCTAAATTTTAAGCTCAAAGAAGAGTAAATGCATGAACTGTCTTTCATTTTACGTCATCGAAGAACACCGGAATGACCTACATCCAATACGACTCTTGCGTTATGTCAATCAACATAAACAAGGTTTTCTAATTTCTACATAAATATTTTGTTTCATAAATAATACGTAGGTGTCCAACATCCTTAGAGTAGGTATGTTTTACTGCTACGAGACTCGCTGTTCAACAGATGTTGTCCAGTGTCTCACCACCTTTCAAAGTGTGAGGAAATCTAATACAAATAGAATTAACTACCTGAGAACTCAAGAATAGACTGAAATGGAACTAAGTAGGTCACTCAAAAGCACTTGATGTTCACGTAAAATCTAAACGTAACGTAAAAATTTGGCCACGGTGGATTTTAAAACTGCAAAAGATTGTGACAACAGGAAGATAGGTCCTGTAATTTATAAGTCGGCCCTGAAAAAGAATCATCGTAACGTTTTTTAGTATATGATCGTTATGCATGAACATAGATGATTACGTCATCAGACGTCTCCAGCTCTCCAGTTCCTAACAGGTATATACAAATGTCAGTCGTTTAAAAAATTAGGTGTTGCGCGTGTGCGTTGATTTTGACAAGTGACGATGTAACGCTATTAATTTCTCGCATTTAAGACAGAGGTGAATAGCGGTTTAAAGTGACGCACAAAACTTCAAAGACTTGGGATGTCGTATATTTTTTTTATTTTTCATTTACAGGGCAATGAACTCGTAAAGCCATGTCTGTCAAGAAATGTTTAAACAGTAACATAATAAATATCAATTGATTTATTTTAAGTAGATACGATAGTTTCAGGTCGTTCCCTTATTATAAGATCAGTCTAGCGGTAATGTACATTTTGATCTCATAAAAATCTTCCAAACTGATCAAAACTGAAAAAGAGGAACATATTCAGAGTTCACTTGTGTTTAAAAGTTTTAGAAGTCCAATTTGGAGTATCACAGTCAAGTTTTAATTCTACGTGTTAATATTAGATACTACTTTAGTTATTACGCTTTTAGTACTATATTAACGTAGATATTTTCATTTAGATAGATTTATTATTTCACCTTTATAAATAAGCAAAGACATAAAATCAAACCTAACATAAAACTGTCAGTCCACTGCTATAAACTCTGGAAGTATTTCACGGGACGCCCTTTCATCTAAATACAAAACTACATCCAATATTGTGCAACAATCTGTGTAAATTAAATTACTAAAAATAAATGTACCAACCTATCTATCCGTACAATCTATGTCCCTTAACGATAGAGCTTTGTCCAGATAAATCGATATACGAAGTTAAGCAAAATTTGTCATGGTCAGTAAAGTAAGATGGTCAGCCATTCAAGGGAATGGCTGACCATCTCTTACATATCCGATATCTTTCTCCGGTCGTTAGTGGTTTACTGACCCAGAAGTAATAAGTGTGAGAATAGTATATAATAGTGTTTATAATGTTCCTTTGTAATACCTAGATGTCATTTCGTTAGCCAGACTTACTTAAAATTAGAAATCAGCACATTGGAACCAGGTCTCAGCACTCCTAGAGTTGACTAGTGCAATAAATTATTTTAATAATTGCTACATTTCTGTGAATCTCTTTGTAGGAAAAGCTCTATATATTTGACAGACATATCCAGCACAACAATGTCAGAATTTATCGATACTATTCAGAACTGTAACTATTAATATTAATGTAGGTATCATTTGTTTATTTACTCACTGAGAAGTTAGCTGTAAATATAATAATGATTTTGAGCACCTTCGTGCGAGAAAAGAGATGAAGCGCTGATGTTACAGCACGTTTACGTATACTTGTATAAATGGTTTTACAATTAAATATAAGTTCTAGACTATTGCTTGGGCAGGATTATATGGTATTATCATCCACAGCCACAGCCAGCCTTTGTCTGTTCTCTGCTAGTGTATTGCTAATGAAATATTAATTTAATTTAACGCTCTAGAAGAATTTATTTTATTAATATAAATAGTTAGTTACTATAATAATATTATATAATATTGATTTAATGGCCTAAAATAAATTCTGATGTTATTCTTGTGTCAAAAATGATTCGATATGTCCCTAAAAGTGAATTGTTTTGTAATATTGAAGTATAAGCAGATATGACCGTAACCTCAGCGATGATGCGTGATGGCAGCTTGCCACCTGCAGCTTCGCGGTTCGTCGAAGTTTACCTGCCGTACTATCGCATTGTAGCATTACATTTATACGCTCTATTTTGGGTGCCTACATCACAGGCCACCTTTCCAACGTCAGAGAACACGTGTCATCGGCCTCTGCTTGCCGCTCAGTCGCCTATTAACTATAGTCTATCGTGGCTTAGATAATTGTCTACAGTCATGTACCTACGTACAATTATTATAACTAGATTTATAGTCTAATGAGTATTATAGCCAAAACAACATCATCCATCGACGCATACAAAGGCGTACTGTTTTTCTACGGAGTATTTTTATTCTCTAAGCGGATGCGTCACACTGGTCACACTTTCTAAATGTTCAGGTGCATCTGTTTACGGAATGCTGATGTAATTAAGTTCGTGAACTTCAATCAGCAAGCTCGTTGTTTTGGACACGTTACAAGGGACCAAGATGTTTAATAAATTTATTTAATACGTATTAGATTTTCTACAAAATATTTTAGCGAGTGAGCTAAATTGATTTACTGGTATACCTACAAAATACGTTTATTAGCAAGAGTTAATCGCGTTACGTGAGCCAGAACGAAACGTCTTCCTGGTTTTGCAGTGCTTGGCCCAATTGCCTTTGAGATTGGGCCAAGAATACGAAGAAAGCATGATATATATGAATTATAAAATGAAAACTTCTGTCATAAGGGTGTCACGTTTGTTTCCTGCGACATTTATCAACACTTAATTTTAGCTTTGTATCTGTTTATCATTGGGGTTGTTCACTTAGTCAAAACACTTTTGTTGTAGTCTTGTTACATAATCACAAACAATTTAAGTTGGAACATAGACTGTTGATACAGTCTTTATTATCTACATGACTTTTTTCAAAGGCGAATCTATCTCAGTTTGTTTTGTGGCATTCGCTAACGATTTGCGCTCCTTTAAATAGAACCGGTATCAATATCTATTTGTCTCTGTTCTGGTGTCTATTTGCGTATGCTTACGCACCAATCTGGAGAATACTGGTCTTTAGGTAATTAGTCTGTTGCTGTACCATGTTCAAATATTGAAAATTATAGATTTTAAAAGGGTATATAAATTTGAAGCAGTCTAAGCGACGATGTAAGGATAATTAAACAGTAGGGCTTAAAAGAGAAAACAGTTTTAACTAACTCATAGACAATTTAGAAAGCAAAAATTAATTTATTTTCTACGTCTTTTCTTATTTCCAGGTGTTATTGGCGGAACTTCGCGACACAGAATACTACTACGCCGTAAAATGTTTGAAAAAAGACGTGGTTTTAGAAGATGACGATGTCGAGTGCACTTTGATTGAGAGGAAAGTTCTCGCACTTGGCACCAACCATCCCTACCTCTGCCATTTATTTGCCACCTTTCAGACGGATGTAAGTAAACCGCCCATCGATAATAATAATTCATGGATCGTGACATTTGAAATAGCGTTATTGCTCCTGATTTCATACAAACCTCATTACGGGTTACGCATCCATATTTACATCGAATTATTTTTTGTGAAAATATTATGATGGCTTTATTATAAAATTTACTGAGTAGGATCGTTGTTAGACTATACCTACATCATAAAAAATTGGCGCACAACGTGGGCTCTAATAGCTTTAGGACGGCCATTACAATTTCCGGCGGAATCTTCCTGTATACCTGTCTACCATCGGCGAGCCGGCCACATATAATGTTGCTGAAGACATTAAAATGTGAATTATACTATGTTATTTTCATATTCTAGTCTCACCTGTTCTTCGTGATGGAGTACTTGAATGGTGGTGACCTGATGTTCCACATCCAACAAAGTGGAAGGTTCCCGGAGGCTCGTGCGCGGTTCTACGCTGCCGAAATTGTATCAGGACTCAAGTTCTTACACAAGAGGGGTATTGTTTATAGGTAATTTCAGTGTACGCCATTACAGCTGTGTTTAATCAAAAGTTAATAGATATTTTATAGTAAAGAGGGTTATAAAAAAAGTTATATAATCATTCTGATGATATAACTTTTCCCCTAAATTACGTTCAGTCTAAAAATCAAGTAGCGTTTTTGACCCCATGACTTGTAAAGCGTTTCAGTAATCCAATTAAAATATGATGCCGTAATTTGCTTTGCCAATAAATAACAGGTATGTAATGAACCAGGAAAATATGTTGGTATGTCAATAAATTAAGAAATTAGGGTAATCCTCTAATAAAATACATTTGTTTTTTCTAGGGATTTAAAACTGGACAACATTTTGCTAGACTTCGAAGGTCACGTCCGCATTGCCGACTTCGGCATGTGCAAGCTTCAGATATACTTGGATAAGACGGCCGACACGTTCTGCGGCACCCCAGACTACATGGCGCCAGAGGTACACTCCGACAAAACTCTTAGCAATAGAATATTTATCTACAAAATCATCTTCAAAGATAAAGTATGCTGGCACCAACGAATCCACAGCACATTACGTATGGACTATTCCTTGATCCAAAATGTCTTTAAATAAAATTATGTCAGTCTAGATCTAGGCCAGATCAGCGCCACTTGATATAACCTAGTCTAGCCATCATCAGTTGATCCCGCACCTCGTGAACTACTTTATCTCGATTTGAAAACGGCCAAGTATGTTGTCTAAGACTAGGCCAAATTATGTGGCGATACGGAGTTTTTCCACATGACTGCTTGAAGAACTAGAGCAGCTACATTTAAATATTTCGATTTTAAATTACATAAGATATCATATTAATCAACATTTCAACGTAGGTTGTAAATCTCATTTGATGTATAAATCTTGTCATTATTTATGGTAGTTAATTGAATCATCGCCCCGCCTGCCAACCATGTGATTGGCAGTCATTTTGCCGATTTTAGAGTCGTGTTACCGACCGTATCATCTCATGTCTCTGGTGTTTAGGAAGTTCATTTCTAATAGCCATATAAAGATATGTACGATTAAATGCGCAGCATGGTACATACCAATAGGAAATAATATCTACCTACACTTTAGAGGAGTCGTGCTTTTTTGGCCCATCAAACGTCTCGCTGCTTGTATTGATTCGTTCACTTGATTTCTGCTATTATTTCTCTAGGGATTATGAATTTTGAAGAACATGTTTCTGATGTCCTTATTCTTTGCAGATTATCAAAGGTTTGAAGTACAACCAGACCGTGGACTGGTGGTCATTTGGTGTGCTGCTATATGAGATGCTGATTGGCCAGAGTCCGTTCAGCGGCTGTGACGAGGACGAGTTGTTCTGGTCCATTTGTAACGAAATGCCGTCCTACCCGCGCTTCCTCTCGCAAGAGGCGCTCACCATACTAACCAGGGTAAGCTGGGAAATGTTAATATATTACTGCATTATAACTCTGCATATATCTTCCCTTGGATTGAAGGCAAGTATAGCAGGCAAAGGACCTCATGCCCCAACCTGAAATAGAACGATAAATATATCGTTCAATTTTATCTTTGCTCTTGTTTAAAACCGTGTAATTGTTGTAGTTATTGGACAAGGACGCGCGGACTCGGCTGGGTGGCACAGAATGCATGCACGGCGACATCCGAGACCAGGACTTCTTCCATCCCATCCACTGGGACAGGCTGGAGAGACGCGAACTTGAGGCGCCATTTAGACCAAGAGTGGTAAGTGGCTATCTGTTATAACCACCGAGTAAATATTATCTACCTAAAAAAGAAAGTTGCTCATACGTGCAGAGAAAAAAACTTAATACACTAAGTATGCCGGAAGATCACTTACCTGTGGATCTTATATGCGTCCTAAATTTGGACATATTGATTATTATTTATCTACGATATCTAACCAAGCCAATATTATTATTAATATTTAAGATATATTCATATTTCAAGATAAGAATTGCACCTATTCCCCGCGATTCCTTTAAAAATTACTTGCAACGTCGACCACTCAATTTGATAGCGGGATATGCTATAATGTACGCCATGTATGTATGTGGGGTACATTGGGAGAGGCCTATGTCCAGCAGTGGACTGCAACGGGCTGATGATGATGATGATGATGATGATGATATGCTATAATTATATTTTTTTTCATTTATTATAAGGACTTTTACACATTGTGCATGCCAGTCCCATTATAACCTAACCACATAACTGACAATAGCTTATACTAAAAAATATACATATAAAAATTTACTTAGATGCTATTGATTCAAACAAACACTTTGCTACCTTAGAATTGGGTTGACTAAGAATCACATTGAATGTGTCAACATCTATTCTGTTTAATTCAAAGGCATTTGCTAGACATGTTTTCCCAGACTCAAATCGGACACATTCCAGCAATAAATGATATACATCCTCACAGACTGTTCATCACACATCTTCACAGGTTGGTGAGTCAGTCTTCCTCATCATAAAAAAATAATTTATTGCATGGTATGTGTCCAGATCTGAGTCTGTGAGCTGTAACAATTAGTTTCCTATTTAATTTAGTGTATTTGTGCTATACATTTTAATTTTGAACGAGCTGTACCAGTACCTACTATTTTGTGGTCATGATAGTTAAACTTGGTCTCAGTGCAGCGTATTTATACATGATTGATATTACAGAGACATCCGATGGACACTCAATACTTCGACCGAGCGTTCACGGGCGAGCGGCCCCGCCTTACTGCGGTGGAACCTCACGTGCTACGATCCATGGACCAAGAACCGTTTAGAGGGTTCTCGTACACCAATCCTAATACTACGGATCGCTAAATGGCACTCTAATACATAGAGCGTTGGTTGAAATTTCCTTGTCAAATGTAGCAGGCGAGGCGCAGCGACGCACATGTATTGAGACGTTCGATGCGTGATCGTTGGCGACATTATTGGTGATTGTAAGTCCCGCTGGGCGGTAGTATTGGCAGTCAAGTTTTAGTAGATATTAAAGAAAACTGTATGTAACTCATGTAGAAAATATTAATTTAGAATTGGGTCAACAGAATTCCCCTTCTATTGATTTTTACGAGTATGGGTGAAGTGTAAAAAGCTGCCATATAAGCGTTGTTGCGAATCGGTACCTACATAGATATAAAATCATTTGAAATGCATATCAATTGAAACGTATGTTATTGTGTCTGGTACACGACTTATATTGTTATATGGAATAGGTGTTAGGTTTAAGGGCCGTAACACACACGCTGCAGCCCATGATTTCAATAGTATCTATGTATACAGTCGATTTATTAAATATAGGTACGAACCGTGCGTCTATTTGTACATTATTTTTCTAATAAAACAATTACAGCTTGTGTGTTACATGGCTACACATATTTATAAAAAGATTTTATAAGTTCAGAGAGTTTATTTTATTGAATTAGGCTGCAGAAGTTACAATGTATTCGTCTTATAGAATAAGCATTGGTTTAACCAATGTTCGAGTAAAATGTAGAATTGTAGACGCAATTTTCATGAAATATTATTACTTATAATAAGATGTTTTTCAACATTGTAATATTGTAAATTATAGATATACAAATATTATTCAGTTAATTAGTGTTATGATTATAAATTACTTATTTAATACCCTTGCATACCTATAATGAATACCAAAGATAGTTTGTTCGGATTGTAAATTGTTTGTTGGATAATAAATTATAAATATGAAATGTTTTTGATTATTTGATAAAACTTACACATGTAGGTAATAAATATACACATAATAATATATCGCAATAACAATTTAGAAAGCACTAAAACACTTATATTGTTACTACTTCTCCTGTACACACAACTATCAGTCCATGAAGTCAATATCAATAATAATAGAGTAGACAAGTTGACTAGATATACATACATTGTATACATAGGTACATATCATATAGGTACCTAATAAGAGTATACAAAAAGGGAACTTGAAATTCGATGGGTGCGAGCAGCGACACTATGACCCAGTTAGTTAGAGCAGCTTCACGGTACGGCGAAGGTCGCAGGTTCAAGTCATGCTCGTATCCATCTGATCATTTTTCAAATTTCCTTTATCCATTTAAGAGCATACAATCCAAAATTTGTACGTTATATTAAGTCTTAGATACCGTATTCTACTTCATTGGTGCGGCGGTCAAGCACCACTGCTGAGCGTGAGGTCGTTCGATTCCCGCGTCGGCCGAAGTCTTATTGGTTTTTCCCAATAAGACTTCGGCCGTAACTTCAAGGAGTCTGGATTTGTCACTTGCGCCAATAGGCTCACCCCCTATAACAAAAGTGGTGAAATATTTTTGTTCTAGATAAAAAGATAGAAAATCATTTATTCAAACTTGACTAACATTTTCGAACGCCAATCAGGTGTATAAAGACAGCACCAAAAACACCCGCCCTTCACAGCTTCCTAGTACTATAGATGGGAAGAAGAAACTTATACGTGTAGGACGTTTAAGTATAGATAGACAGATGTTTCTGAGGAGTTTGTTTTTCCTTGCCAGCTATAATTCCAGGAAGCGGTGATGGGCGGATGAACGCCAAAATGAACAACAACTTGCCATTTGCATCCTCCCGTTGCCCGTAACTCTTGATGACATCGTCGGTCCACCTTATGGAATGCCTGTTAACGTCGCGTATTTCAGTTCGGGGTCGCCACTCGACAACCTTTCTCACCCAGCGGTTGTCTTGATATCTTACCTTATTCGTATAGCTCGGTGATCCTGTCTGGGTACGTGAGGTGCAGTTGTGAGACGTGGTCCTTGGTGGCGACGAGCAGGTGGTGCGACAACCTGTCCTCGAACACCTCCAGCGCGATGATGCACGGGTCCTGGATACTCATGTCGTAGTCCTGGATAAATATCAGGACGTCCGGTTTTCCGCCGGTGCCGCCCTTGTCCAACGTTTCGTTAGCCACACAAATCATAATCTGGAACAATTGAAAACTTATTTAATGTTTTCACTAGAGGAGACCTCGGCGAACATACCTAGACCAAATCGGAGATGTTTTGCAAAAGGGTCAAGTGAGAAGTAGGTATCCTTAACCGACGAGCGTGTATGAGGAATGTGATGCGAGTGAATTATGCCAGGATTGTAGCAAATGGAAATCCGTGGTCTCTGCCTACCCCTCTGGGAAACAGTTACGACTTTATGTATGAATGTTTCCTTTAGATTTATGACTTTTGTTTGTCCTATTCATATTATTTAATAGTTTTACTCAAGTGATTATTCGGTAATGCGCGACCAGTTTCTGACTTACCACGAGCCGGACTATTTGGCTCTGGAACCCGCCGTGTCACCAGCCCACGAGTAAAGGGCTCCGTTTGAGGCCAAACTAGTCGGGCATTCGCGAGTAAACAAATGAGGAAATTAGAATGGACCGGGTGGACAAAGGCTAATTTAATTCCGAAAAGACAAAAAAAACATTCAAAGCTGATAATGTCGCGAGCATAATATGCTCGAGTAATATAGGTACCTACAACAATAATACTGACCTTCCCATTACTATATCCAATTAATAAAACCTCTCCATGTTCTATGGCGCACGTCATTCCAGGACACTCAAACCTCAGGTGATTGTGGGTTCTGATGGTGTGGAGGGACAAGCCCGGCCCGGCCTGGCCCGGGTCAGATTTTACTAAAACAATGTGAAAAGGTTGTAAAAATAGAGGGTGATGAGCTACACGTGCCTCGAAAGAGGAACGTTAAAACTTAATTAGATCTCTTAAGAATTTTTTTTATTCCCGATTATTACAACATGCCAATGTAGTGTGCCTTTTCGAACATCGAATGTTGCGTAGGTAACATATCTATAAATCTAACTTGTGGTATTTATGCTATGTTGGTATGTCCTGATTATTCGTCACAAGGAGTTTGTTTATACCTCTTTTTTCTTTTATATTATTGCTATTTGTTTATACCTCTTTTTTATATTATTACAATAAAAAATAATCTTTTAAAATTAATATATAATAGCTGATTCCTCCATTTTCCGGTCAGACCCGTTCTAATACTTACCTACTAGGTACAGCTGCAAGCTACCTTTAAGTATCAAATCTATCTCCATAACCTTAAAACAGCAGCAGTCCAGTATCAATTAATTAATGTCAGAAACCTCACAAATAGCATAATACGTGTACCTACTTTTAACACACGCAAGACAACCCCGCATTAGGTTAACAACCAACAAGAAATTAGTAAATGATTAACTTACTTGATACAACGATATCGTGCTTATGAAATAGCACCCAATTATATGGACATTTGTAGTCTTCTATATCGCAGTTGAACATCTTCTGAAAACTCTTCGTATATGGACAGTCACACAACACGGTCCCGAGGTTCGTGACTATATACACTCTGTTGTTATACACGTGTATAGCGGCTGCTTTATCATTAGCGCTACTATAGTAGCGACCCACAAGTTGAACATCCCATTTGTTATTGGTCCATATGCAAGCCCATACTATGAACTTTGAATCGACTACGTAGCAAATGTTATCCTCAAGTCTAAAATGATAATCATTAAAAATGTACTTCGAAACAGCGGCCATAAGTTTTTGAAATAAAGTCTAATCAACAAGAATGGCCATGTTTGTTTACTAGTCGCATAGTGCGACTGCTGAGCGTGAGGACCCGGGTTATATTCCTAGGTCAAGCAGTGTTATTGGCTTTATCTATTAGGTAATTCTCGAAAGCAGCATGAAGTTAAGATTTGTGCGGTCTAAGGCAATAGGCTCGCCCTCTATAATATTGGGACCTTACAATACAGAACAAACATTGGGACCTTTAACATAACTGGCGAAATATTAGTGAACTATAGGTATAGTTACCCTCTGCCTACCCTTTCGGGGAATTCTGGCGTCGTGTTAGATATGTTAACCGAGAAAAGACCGCCAAATCTAAGATGGAATGTTGTAGTTTATACTTGTCTTAGTTTTATTTTTTAGCTAATCGTTTGTATGTGTTACCGGCAATCTATATAATTATACAGGGTGTCCCAAAACTCAACGTCAAGCCGAAACGGGGTGACAGGATTGATCATAACCATCACGAGAAAAATCTGAAAAAAAATCTATCCCATGCAGTTTGAAAATTATGGGCATTTTAAGAAAAACCTAGAAATTTGATCAAACTGTACCATTTTTCGGTTATTGTGGTTATTATTTTTTATTTTTGTTCATTTGAACTTTAGAAACGTAATCCTAAATAACATTTCTAGAATCCCAATAAAAAATAATGACACAATTGCCTTAAGTTCCCGAGAATTGAGACTATTTGTTAAACTACGAATTTAAAATTTTCAAGATTCGTCGACTTTGACAGGCCCTCCTATAAAAAAAATGTACTAGAGTGCCTTGGCAAGTAGCATTAAAAGTTGGCGCATTTAATCAGAATTCTAAAATGGTACAATACTTGTTAGTTCCATACAATAGAAAAGAGTAAAAAAATTAAAACCTCAAGTAACCCGATTTTTGCTATCAGATTTTACTCAGTTAAAATGTTTTTAATTCGCACAAGCTCTAGGTAGGTTCTTAATTTTAAGGCAAAATGATGAGAGAGATGGATAATGGGTATGTTTGCCATGAGTGAGCGAGACAGATAGTGACGCCACGCATTGAGACGGAGATGCGTCGTTTAAACGAGTGCGAATGAAACAGATAGATGCTATGGCATCTATCTGTTTCATTCGCACTAGTTTCAGCCAAGCAAATGGCTACGCTACCAGTCCGACACCAACCAGTTAGTACGTTTCGCTCATTCGTCTACTGCGCACGTTCGTATTCGCTTGTGTTGATTTAGTACTGACAACTTTGGCTTCTCTTTTTGGACTTGAATCTTTGTGAATTGGACTTGTTGATAACATACCGGCAACTTTGGCTTCTCTCTGGACTTTTGTGTTGGCATCCTTTTTATCTACCATGCCTACGCGCTACACTTCACAAGAATATGCGAACATGCACCTCATTTATGGGGAATGCAGATGCAACGCAAGTGCTGCCGCTAGACTTTATCGTGAAAGATATCCAAATTTAGAGCGCTACCCGGATCACCGCGTGTTTGTTAATGTGCACCGTTCACTCACAGAGGGCGGCCATTTCCCGAATCAAATACAGGCTGGAGGTAGACCTGTGTTTCCTTTCCAGGAAGAAGTATTGCAAGAGGTCGCACGTGACCGAAGTATTTCCGTACGTGGAATTGAAGAAAGAACGGGAATACCGAAAAGCACTGCTCATCGTATTTTACAAAGAGCCGAAATGCATCCGTTTCACGTACAACGAGTTCAAAGTCTTCTACCTCGAGATTATCAGGAAAGGATTTCTTTTTGTAGAACAATGCTACAGAGGCATAATGAGAATCCCCAATTCATCCAAAAAATTCTCTGGTCAGATGAATCGACATTTAAAAAAGATGGTTACATGAACTTGCACAATTATCACGAGTGGCATGTGGAGAATCCACATTTAATGCGAGAAGATAGATCCCAGTATCGTTTTAAAGTAAACCTGTGGACCGGAATTTTAAACGGTAAAATTATTGGGCCTATTGAACTGCCTGAGAACTTGAATGGAACTAATTACCTACATTTTTTAAGAGAAGATTTACCAACCCTGTTAGAGGACGTACCACTAGCAGATCTTCGCGACATGTGGTTTCAACAAGATGGCTGCCCAGCGCATTTCGCAGTGCAAGTAAGAGATTTCCTTGACCAGGAATATCCGGGAAGGTGGATTGGACGTTCGGGCACTATCTCGTGGCCCGCCCGTTCACCAGATTTAAATCCCCTGGATTTTTTCTATTGGGGAGTTCTCAAAGAAAAAGTTTACTCAAAGCCCATTGAGAACGTAGCCGACCTGCGTGAACGCATTTCTCAAGCAGCTGAGGCGATCAACTCTCGAAGATATGCCCGACTAATAAGTAGATCTTTTATAAGAAGATGTAGGGCTTGTATTGAGGCTGATGGTAAACAATTTGAACATTTATTTTAATAAAAAACGTTATTTCTCTATCATCTGACTTTTATTCCAACAAACCTAATTATTTTACTAATTTTACTAACTTTTTTTCACTTTGGTAAAAGTGGCGTCACTATGTGTCTCGCTCACTCATGGCGAACATACCCATTATCCATCTCTCTCATCATTTTGTCTTAAAATTAAGAACCTACCTAGAGCTTGTGTGAATTAAAAACATTTTAACTGAGTAAAATGAGATAGCAAAAATCGGGTTACTTGAGGTTTTAATTTTTTTACTCTTTTCTATTGTATGGAACTAACAAGTATTGTACCATTTTAGAATTCTGATTAAATGCGCCAACTTTTAATGCCACTTGCCAAGGCACTCTAGTACATTTTTTTTATAGGAGGGCCTGTCAAAGTCGACGAATCTTGAAAATTTTAAATTCGTAGTTTAACAAATAGTCTCAATTCTCGGGAACTTAAGGCAATTGTGTCATTATTTTTTATTGGGATTCTAGAAATGTTATTTAGGATTACGTTTCCAAAGTTCAAATGAACAAAAATAAAAAAGAATAACCACAATAACCGAAAAATGGTACAGTTTGATCAAATTTCTAGGTTTTTCTTAAAATGCCCATAATTTTTAAACTGCATGGGATAGATTTTTTTTCAGATTTTTCTCGTGATGGTTATGATCAATCCTGTCACCCCGTTTCGGCTTGACGTTGAGTTTTGGGACACCCTGTATATATATGTATAATCCGGTATTCTATACATTACCTAGGCAATGTATAGAATCCCTAAAACGTTGGGCTAATGTATGAATATGGAGCTATGATGATATTTAAATTGAAATATGAACGAGAAGAGAAAATAGCGATTGCCATTGGCTGGCACTCGCCGGTCGCTGCCACGGCATGGACGCTCGGCTCGTCCGTTGCGGAGTTCATTGTTCTACCTAACCAGTTTTTATATTCCTGTAACTCAGTAAATGAAAATCCAGCTGAATATTGTTTTGCTGTTTCACAAGACAGAGTTTTTTTTATAGTAATAAAAGGCATTAATAAATACAGACCAAAATATATTAACATTACACATTACCGGCGGTCCAGCTGGTACTCTATACATCATCATCAGCCGGAAGACGTCCACTGTTGAACAAAGGCCTCCCCCTTAGAACGTCACAATGAACGAGAACGACCACTTGCCATTTGCATCCACCGGTTACCCGCAACTCTGACGATAACGTCGGTTCACTTGGTGGGAGGCCTGCAAACACTGCGTCTTCCGGTTCGTGGTCACCACTCGAGAACCTTTCTTCCCCAGCAGTTATCGGTTCTTCCCGCGATATGGCCTGCCCATTGCCATGTCAACTTGCATATTCTTTGAGCTATGTCGGTGACTGTAGTTCTTTAGCGAATTTACTTTATACAATGCCTATAAATTGTACCTATATCTATATTACCGGTAAAGTACATACTTTACTATTCGTAATATTTCATACATTGCCTGAACGTCCCACTTATAAAATGAATAATAATAAATACACGATATGTAGAATACCTGAATTATACAGATTGCCGGTATAATAGATGTATGCACTTACTTGTACAAAAACGCTCTATCCATGTACTGCTCACGTGATGCTTTACATTGTGCAGACGAAGGACTACATGGATGAGTTTTACCGTACAGATGTAATGCACCTTTTTGATATAAGGATAGAAGCATGCTATCGTTCTCTGTAAAATCGACTGCTTCATCTAAAAAAAAAGGTAGACCTACCGGGCTACCGCCTACGCTATTAACCAAATGATTTGTTCTATGAAATATTATTATGACGTAGTTAGATAATAACGAACTAGACAAGCTTATTGGCGCAGTGCGCAGTCAAGTCAAATTGATATTTAGATAACTACCAACTTATAACTTATTTATGTAAAACAAATGTGTAGGTACCTACCTAAAGTCCACAAAATCGACCTCTTATGAAAATTCTAAGACGATGCCAATGAGCTAACCAAAAAACTTCAACAGTTACATGTATTTTTAACTTTACCGTGTTAGATTGAGACTAAGATAAATCTACGTGCGCGTTATAGATCTTGGCCTAAGTGATAGGACTGCTGCGCAAAAGATTTAGGGTTAGATCCCCGCACGGGACAAATGTTTGTGATCCACCCTAATCCACAGACGGTTGTCCCGAATCTGAGTGTTTGTGTATGTGATATTTTATGCCTGTTATACGAACCTACGATACCTACCTACAGAAAACCTAGCAATAGGTATAGTCACCTTGTTTAAAAATAGTCTACTTACATGGGCCGTCGATAACTTTGACCGAATCGAAGTTCGTAACATTATAGTATTCTATCTTGTGTTCACAGTTCTTTATAATTAAGCGATCTGAAAAGAAAGGTTGCTAATAATTTCGAGAAAATCAATGTTTTGAAGAGAAACGTTTGTGTCAATATGAATAACAACAGCCGCCAAAACTACCTGAAATAAGAAGTATGCAGTCTGGTAATTTTAAGACTCAAAAGTATGAGAAAATGTATCGCCCAGCTTAAGTGCTAATTCTACTACTTTATACCCATGCTACATGAGGTTGCGTTAGGAACCAGAGGTTTTAGTAATATTATCTTATGGAGCTATATAACTTATACATATTTACCGTGATACATATGGATACACTGTATGTTGTTCAGCTTATACGTATGTATACGTTTAACTTTAGCCGAGCGACAGAATGTCCAAAGGATGGAGTTCATCAACATATTCTTCCAGCCTAGAACTGATTTCCTTCGGTATGTGACTCCATGGTTATCCATTTCTTCTCCAACCATAGACTGCCATAGGCCATGAGACTGTTAAAATACGAAAATATAAAGTACCTACCCATGGAAATATACATGAAGTAAAAGACAACCTGATAAGCGCAGTGGCTGGTATAGGATTGCGAATCATTTAGTCTGTTGCATAAAGTGTAGCTGGTTCGGTTCCCGTACGAGATGTATATAGTATGCAATGAAGATATTTATTTGCGTCTGTCTGGGTGTGGTGCATAACAATAATTATGTCAGTAGAACGCACCTGTAGGCTGTAGCTATACCTAGACAGTGTAGACCTCAGACTAAATATATACCCTATATAAATATAGTAGGAACTACTTGGTATACTAAATCTACTGTGTAGATTGTTGCTTATTTTCCTGTGAGCCTGTATCCTCTAGATGGGGCAGAGGGCGTCCACAGTGCGCCGTCATCCCGTTAGGTCAGGGCAGTGCAGTGCAGCGCAGGAGAAATTTCAAATGTGGGCCGAAATACGTCGGCAACGTGACTACTGTCTCAGTCGCGTGCGGTCAGCCGCGATGATTATGATTACGGTCGTTACTACAGTCCATGATACTTACAGGGAGTGAGCTAGTGTAGTGCTAGTATATAAATAAGCAAGAAACATAATAACATAGACTCTCAGGAATGACTTACGATTTAATAAATTATATTAGTATAAGTATAGTAGTACTTACACTGACAAAATGTTATGTTATATTTTCAAAAATCTAAAAAATTTTCTAATGCTACCTGAAAATATTTAAGATCAATGCGCATAATATACAGCTCCATATTAGGCTTAACAAAACTCTTTTATCCTGCTTTTCTTTTATACAATCATGTGCCATAAAAGAGATTTAAGTGTAAAACCTATCATTGAAATGTTATCAGGTAGGTACAAGTACAACCAGTTTTCAACAATGGACAACAGTGAAAAAAATGTGCCTAAGTACCTACTTAGTCTTCTTGATATTCTTATATTAAAAACTGTAAATAAAATCTTGTTGCTGCTAAAAATAAAGTTTATTTATTTCAAACTAAAGAAATAATGATTTCATAATAATACAAAGTAAACTGTAAACTAAAATAAATAAAATACTTTATGTCCATAAATATAACAGATATCATGACTTTTTTCATATAATTCCATTATAATACGTAAGGGGCAGAAATGAATTAAAGTTGATTAGATTTAAGTATTAGTTACTGAATTGGCACCATAGTTAGGATAAATACAAAAATGCCCATAAAATTATAGCTGCAGCTGATAGAATAAATTATGTATCATAAAAAAGGATTTATATCATTGTGTATTTTACCTCGATATAATCGTCGGCAATAGCCTTCCACCGCCGGCTCACTAACATGCAATTTAGCAATTGTCTACTGCACAAATGTTTTAAGACTACACACAATATTTCAGGGGGACAAAAATTCCAGTCTTGCTTCGCATCCATTGAATAAAATCGACCCGACGACACAATAACAGAAATGACAATATTTTCCTTCAAATCCTTTTCTTTTTTTAAATTACAAATTTTAAAACAACATATTTAATAAATAAATGATTTTGATTGTATTCAAACTGTAGCACAAAAATCGCTAAAAGAGCGCAATCTGGACGAATTGGGGTTATCAATGTTATTATTACAACAAAACAAACGACAAAAATACCGTCGAGAAACTATGTAAAAGCTTATCAGTTGTATCTGTCAATAGTGTCACTGTATCAAACTGTCAATGATAAGAGATGTCAGTGTCAAATTCACTGAAATAAAGCTTGTACTAGAGATGCGCTTATATATATTGATTTGGTCATAGAGGGAGGCCTTTGTCCAGCCGTGGACGTCTTACAGCTGATGATGATCATAGATTTTAAATACCAAGTATTTCCTTCTTATTTGCTTCAAGTCATAGACTTCAATCAATTAGTTTTTTTTTGGTTGAAATATTAATAAAACAAAAACTAGTCTTCGATTTATCTTGTCTTTGCCAATTGTCAGTTTTATGCTTGTTGCTTTGCTTTACCGAATTAGTAATTAAAGGTTATGTTTACATACAGCTAATTTATAAAGTTGTTAAATTAATTAAAATACTGTTGCCGGCATAATAACTAGATTGTGTAGGACACTACTTAATAAAAATGGTAAGTAATATTGCTCTGCAGTACTTTCTTTGTGTACCAAGAAATGTTTTTACGGAAGAATACACTTAAATGGAAATTCTAATTAAGATAAACATAATTAATTTTAGAGAGGATTGTTTTCAAACAATTATTTATTCTTTACGTGCGATACAGTAAGAATAACATATTTTACCATTAAAAACTAACACAAATTAAAAATAATACCTAAGTCTGACCTAAACACAACTATAAATAGGTATTTAAAAAGCATCATAGTAAGAATTGGAATAATATATTATGATATGATGTATTAAAATATGCCACACATTATAAAATATCTGATGGTTATCATATTAGGTGAAAAAATAACTTAAGTAATTTAAAACTAATAGGCTTGACGGTCTAACCATCAACAACAAATTAACCAATAAAACACTGACGCTGCTGATGTTTGAGGATTATGCACAAGAAAACTACCTAAATCTATTTGTGAATTTACATTACTTTTTTTCTTATTTAATAAATAATGTGGCCACACTAGGAATATTTCCTGTTGTGGGTGCATTTCACAAACAAGGACATCATATTATACATAAATGTCCCCCAGACTCAAGACAAATATTTGTGGATCTCACAAAGTTTTGTCCCATGCAGCAATAGCGCAGCAGTCTAATCGCTTAGCCACTGCACCAACCAGGTAGGTAGCCAAACTTAATTGAAACATTGGCCAAGTATCTATGTAGTGGGTTGAGATGTTGTGTCTTGTAGAGAACTGAATGCAGCTGCAATACAGTTTTTATACCTAACAATCCATCTCTGTCTCATAAAACCTTTGAAGAATATTTATATTTTATATTTTTTTCAGGCTCGCAATGCAGAGAAGGCTATGTAAGTATAATGTTTATAAATATTATGATAGTAGACAGAGGACTAAATTAATGTAATAATTGATTGATTAGGTATTACATATTGGTAAATAGCAAAAAACAATTATAAGAAACTATTCTCAGAACACTATGTTTATTTATAACTTATTGCAGGACCACACTAGCGCGATGGCGTGCAGCACAAGTACAAGAGGCCGGTGGCCAACGCGAAAGAAGACCATACCTAGCATCAGAGTGCACGGACCTGCCTCAAGCCGAAAAATGGAGGCTGCAAATTGTCAGGGAAATTGCTAAGAAAGTTGCTCAGATACAGAATGGTAAGCATAGTAACTTTATAACATACTTAACACTAGTTATTATAATGTATCTCAGAAGAAAATGTTTAACTGCAACCTACCTTCACTAGATTTACTAATCACAATATATACCAAAAAGTTGGTTAAATACTGGCATTCAAACATTTTGATAGTTTTTATTTTAAATCTTTACAACAAATCTACAGGGCTATGATTATCTCAACATGGCATCAATAATATAAAATGTAAATTTTTTGTTACACAACAACATCATTTTTATATAGTATTCCTTTTGAAATGGAAGATGCTGAGACAGTTTCGGTTCAAAGTGCTATTAAAGAACCCAGTATAAAATCCGCAAACACTCCTGTTGAAAGTCCTCCACAAGAAATAAAGCCATCGCCATCTACGCAATCGCCAACGCCCCCTCCGACTTTACCGAGTCCACGACGCAGCATAACCCCATCGACGCAATCTGCACCGATACCACCAACGCCCGCAAATCCGAAACATAGCGCTTCCCCTTCCACGGCTGGACCACAATCTCTACAATCTCCAATACGTAACACTATGTCGGCTGGACTACAATCTCTACAATCTCCAATACGTAACACTATGTCGCCTGGACAGACCTCGCGAGATACGGCTCGGAGTCCAAGGACACAAAGCATAAAATCTGGTCACATGGGAAGCAAGATCGTGGCCGCAATCAGCAATCTAAAACCAGATAATACGTACATAGGCGAGCAAGTTGAAGAAATAAAGGATACAGTCAAAAATCTTGCGTCTGATATAGTGGATTCTCAATCAAACAATTTAACTACCAATATAGATAAAATAGCCACTATGAGCAAAGCACTCACAAATGAAGCTAATGCTTTACGACAATCAATAAAATGTTTATCTGAAGACATCGCACGCACTAAACAGGAATTGTGTTACTGTGGAAAAGAGGAAGATGTTAATTTTCCTTACCACTTATTTCTTATTGAAATGATAATAAATAAAATCCATATGAAGTGCGAATGTTTCGACATAGATTACAACAACTTAGTCATTTCCGCTGTATTTTTAGGGAAGCAACCTATTATATTATATGATTCGTCGTTCGGTAAAATTGACAATTTCAATAAACTGAATGTCGGGAAATCCACTTTGTTTGCCATGACTTATGACAAAATATGCGCTATTAAAGAATTTGAAATTGTCTTATTACTGACGAAGCAACCACCATGTTCTACATGTGTGACAAGAATAGCTGAAACTCATATGGATTATACGTGCGAATTTATCTCATTGCGGGAAGAACTTTGCAAAAAGTGGATGCAAGAACAGCCAGCGGATAATATACTGTGCACCACATCGACACCGCTATCCAAGAACATGTACTATTTATCATGTTGCGATGGTGAAAATAGAGACTCAATAGGAGTTATAGAAGTCACTGTTCGAATGTCATTTTTGGGCAAAGAAATAACTACTGCGTTCTGTGCTTCACCCAAACCACAAGGTACTTCTTTTTTACTGAAAGAGGATCACGGAATGACAATGTATTCTTGCCATAAGGTTGAGATGGATGATCAGGGAAAAATTCTCTTGGATGAAGGAGTCTTGTCGAAAAAACCTATGACCTGCTCAGATCAACACAAAAGATCAGAAAGCCCGCAGTCACAAATGTCCACTACACTGTCCAGGCGATCTTATGAACAAACGCCTTGTTATGAGCGTCATGGTGAGTTTTGTCCAACTATTTACTAAAATATAAAAATACGATACCTATACGTCACATTCCCTCAAGTAAATTACAATAATATTTTTAGATCGAGTGCCGAAATATGACGAAATTTATAGCAAAATGAATGTCAACGAATTAACAATAAGGGTTCCGAAAACCTCT
Organism: Abrostola tripartita; assembly: GCA_905340225.1. Taxonomy (NCBI): domain Eukaryota; kingdom Metazoa; phylum Arthropoda; class Insecta; order Lepidoptera; family Noctuidae; genus Abrostola; species Abrostola tripartita. The sequence goes on along the minus strand of HG996492.1, from coordinate 4,129,699 downwards.
AGGGTTGAAAGAATGGGAAAATATGATAAAATTCAAGAACTTTGTTCGTGTGAGAGTACAGCATACAATACTGGAGAACAAATACAGTTTGATCTACCTAAAGATCCTACGTATCCCGAAAAAACGTATACATCGAACTTAAAATACACATTCAAGGGGCTCGAAAGGCCACCCGATAAAAAAGAAAAGAAAACTATAAATATAACACCTTCCAGTTGTCCTGTCCCAGTGAATATGGAGAAAGTTTTACACCCACAGAAAGATGTATTCATCCTCAAAATAGGAAAGAAACTAGAAACGAAAGACAAAAAGACAGACCTAGAAATAGAACTTGTTACTCCAAAAGCACCATCTGACAAACCTATAGAAAGTAATAATATGGGGCTGCAGTGCACTGGGAGCGATATTAAATCGGCAAAAGGCGACGGAAAGAAAGGTAAAGAGAAGAAAGGTAAAGGAGGTAAAGGAAAGAAGGGCAAGAAAGGAAAGAAGAAGTAATTTCATCCTCTCACAAACAAATTGTAATCAGTTAAATAATTTTTATTAAAGAACTAAACATTGAATAATTTTCTTTTATTAAAACTTAAACCTATGAGTCCCCTGAATTGCTTGCGTATCTACAAGGCATACTTGAATTTTTTAATCATTTGTGATTTTTTTTCTTTCAGCTGGTCTTGGCGAGTTTCGTATACGGGACTTAAATGACGAGATCAACAAACTAATGCGTGAGAAGCGTCATTGGGAAGTCCAGATTAAGTCGCTAGGAGGACCGGACCACGCGCGAGTCGGGCCCAAGATGCTCGACCAGGATGGCAAAGAGGTCCCCGGGAACAGAGGGTACAAGTACTTCGGAGCTGCGAAAGATCTGCCAGGTTTGAAAAGTTATTTATGTATGACTTTTGGTGCCATTTTAGCATGTTGCCCATGCTAAGCTTGAATCTAAATTGACGTCACCCTTAAGACGTAAATACTAAAAGGGAACTTGAAATTCGATGGATGCGAGCAGCGACACGATGGCTCAGTTGGTTAGAGCAGCGCCACGGATCGGCGAAGGTCGCGGGTTCAAATCCCGCTCGTGTCCATCATTTTTCAAATTTCCTTTATCAATTTAGAAGTTATTTATGTATTTTGCTTTACCAGATGATTTTCGCAACTTTACATTTCGATGGCGTAAACCAATGACACAATTTCCAGTAAAGACTCATTGTTAAGTGCACATCTGATAATCAATCCTCAAGAGTTCTGAATTATCTTTTTCCTCCCATTAGGTGTTCGGGAGTTATTTGAGCAGGAACCTCCGCCGCCACCTCGTAGAACGCGCGCTGATCTCATGCGAGACGTAGATGCTGATTACTACGGGTACAGAGACGATGACGACGGTCTCTTGATGCCTCTGGAACAAGATGCTGAGAAAGAAGGTACAGTGATGCATATTATGATTTACATAATCAAGTCCCCATCTAAAGTTTTAACATTCTAACAATGAAGAATAATTCTATTAGTTTATATATTAGCACACCACCAAGCAACCAAAGATAATTAATTGAATTTTTAAGTCTTCTTCGTATTGGCATGAGCTAATAGCCACATGGAAATTTGTCTTGCCGTGGTGGTACAAGGATGTTAGCAAGGTAGACCGTCCAGGGTGCGCCGGACGTACTTAAGAATCGCCACTCGTGGAGGCTCTTTACTTTCACCCCAATTTTGAATTATAATAATTTGTTGCAGCCATAGCACAAGCGGTAGCTGAATGGAAGAGCAATAAGGAACAGAATAAAGATCAAGATTTACCTGAAGAAGAGGACATTTACCCAGAAGATGTGAGTTTAAAGATGGTCTACTATGTTATTTTTGATATGACCATTAATATAAACTCAACTTTTAAGTCTATGCAAAATGCATACTATACAAGTTGTAACCGTAAGTGGAGTACAGCTAGTCACCTGTTCTTGTAGTCTACCCAGTGTCTCCAATAGACTTGTAATCAAATCTAATCAACTCAAATCCGAACCAATTTTTCAGCCTGATGACAAGCGAGTTGAAGATGAAGAGGGTGAACCTATGAAGCAAATAGTATCGTCACACGTCGCTGTACCCTCACAGAAAGATATAGAAGAAGCGCTGCTCAGAAGAAAGAAACAGGAGCTTCTAGAGAAGTATGGATGTATGGATATCAAGGTCGAACAAAGTTGACACTGCAAGTGATTTCTGTAAATAAATAAGGTATTAAAATCAATTTAGTTGTTTATTTAAGCCCCCCTTAAATACTTACCACTGCATTTCTGAATGTAGTTTACTTGAAATATTATTAGTTAAAAATACCATATATTTTTGAAAGTACTTTATTTTCGAACAGATTTGTTATTTAGACATAGGTTCATCTAAGCAAAATATACAATATCGGTGACATTTAAATCACTCATTCTATATAACATGGCAATACATAACGAATTTGATTTGTTATAGGCGTAGTCTATAAGTATTTTATATAAAAAAATAAGTTACCAAAAGGAACAATTGAACGATCTACTATCGTCGGATGATCTACAGCCTCAATTAAAGTCGAATACTGTTTCAAAGTAGTCCATAAGAATCAAGATTTAAAGAATTATTTCAATGTTTATTTTTAACGATAATGGACACCCGACTACACTTATTTCAATAGGAATGTATAAACTTAACGTTATCGTAAGCTCTCAGAGAACTAATTAATTAAAATCTAACACCAAATCCTGAAAACCAATTAAATTATTAAAATATTCCAATTAACTTAAGCGTTGTTTATATTTTATTAGTACCTATACCAGCGACTTTGTTTGCATTGAAATTGCGCGATTATCGTTTGTAAATTGGGTGTTTCATAAGAATTAGATTTATGCGACTAACGGTCATAGATGCGTTTGTCAATCAAAAAAAAAAAATAACATGAAACTAATTTATCGATTTTAATAAGGATTTATTGGACAACACCGAAAGAACGTTTAAGCTTTCTTATGAATAATTAAACCCGATTTTATGAAGTTCATTAATAAAAGATAAATTAACGTAATAGTAATTTAGTTTAACAGTTAAAATGCGTATCGTTTTAAACGGCTGCAAATATATTTAGTTTCCAATACACAGAATATAATAACATAAACGCGTAAAGCGGATCTTAGAAGGCTTATTTATAAACTAATAACTTTTCTTCTCACAATTGGATGAACAAAGCATAGTATTTATTTAATAGTCGATAACTTCGAGTCAAACAATAACTTTCTTACCTATTCAATAAACCGTAACTTTGATTTCATTTTATACACCTCATCTCTTGTGATATTTAATATCTAAAATACACTTTGTTCTATATTATGTACGTGAATGTACTAAAATACACTAACACTATTAAGTAACGCCCACAAAATATTTATTATTACATAGATGATTAATTCTTACAAATAATCCATTATATCCATCGCCCTTTGAAGATCAGATTATGACTTACAATTAAATTGGGCTAAACAACTTAAAACGGACCTAGTAATGATCACTTTGTAATGAACAATGTTTTACCGAAACAAGCTCTCTGACGTTGTTTTTAGCTTTAGTAATCCAAAAGGCTATACATTATTATTTATTGCACCGGTTACTATTGATAGAAATAACTAGAGTTCTTAAAGAAAAAATGCCCTCGGAAGACTGTATTTACAAATTATAACTAGCCGAATGCCAAAATACTATTCTGTTATACTAATTGCTGCCGTAGAATTTCTAAATATTGAAGTAAAACTATAAAATTATTTGAGTGAGTTATAATGTATTCTTAATAATATATGTATAAGTCTAAGCAGTTCGTAAAAGTGACTACACGTTTTTACTTTTCCTTGACCTTCTGTCGTAATGGTATACTTCAACGTATGAATGAAACGTACCACAGAAAGCTGTGGCAATACAAATACTATTTATTCATAACGCTATTCACGGGATATTTAAATAAAAATATTGACTGACTGAATTCATACCGTAATATTCACATCTTATAATTTCACACAAAAGTAAATTTTCATAAAAACAAAACCTTTTAAAGGTGTGCAGTTAACCTTTATATATTGGGGCTATGTCCAAACACCGTTATAAGATGTATATAGTTAACATCTGATTTAATAAACTATTAAATAATTTATCACGATTCTAATTTAATATACCTTATTTAAATATTTTCCATAAAATTCTAGCGGTAAGACAAAACCATAAAAGCGTTTAGCTTTGTATATATCCAATTTGCATTCTGAATATACGCCGAAAGAATGGTCTATCTACATAAACATATATTTGCTATTAACGTAATGAGTGTGCCTGTGTTTGTCGCTGAGTAATGAACAAATGGAGTGCGGGCCGCAACGGTGTCGGTTGCCAATGAATAATTTCGAATGAGGCAACATCGTACATACAATTGTACATAAATATAGTTAGACCGGGGGTACGGAAGTCGTAATAACACTCTATTCCTTAACTACTCAGTGTTGCATGAATATAATAGAGGCACTATCTAACTAGGACTGGAACAAGTTTTGTTGCTTAGTGTCGTTCTCGAAGTCACTCCACGCGTTATTCAGTTCCATGAAGATCATTTTCGCTATGTTCTCGTTGGGTGTTCCCATTTGCTGCAAATGATAGATAGATTGAATAATAAATAGTTTAAATAGTATATTATAAATAAATGATTGTGCCTTATCGTTAAATACTACGTAATGAATACCTTATCAGGATGTACAGCGAGACATGCTTTCCTATAGGCGCGCTTGACATCCGCGGGCGAGACGAGCTGGGACATGTCGCAACGCGTCCAGCGACAATCTTCCCATACTACGATGTGCAGGGAGCAGAGGAGGGCGCGGATGTTCGCCTTCTTGCCTTCCGTCTACACACAAACAATTATATTTATAGTTTAGTTTTAAGTTGAGTAAAAGATAAATATTATTATTAAAAAAAAAACAATTTAAGCTTAAAGTATATAGTACAACAAAACGCTTAAACCATTAGCAGTGGTTGAAATGACGCAAGAAATGTTTATGTGTCCTTAAAAGTATAGCACTAAGGTATTGATTTCATCAGAATCACTCACCCAATCATTTATCTTTAACTTCTCAGGGTCCATATCTCGAACCATTTCTTCTTTCCTCATGGCGTTCATAGTCCTAGGGCCAGTGTCCTTCTTGGACGCGAAGTCGTAACCTTGGCTGCCGAGGAGGTCTCCAAATACGTCCATAGGTTTTTTAGGCTTGTCATCGCCCGGAGTTTTTGCCGGCTCAAAGTGTGCCCGACTGGAAGTGACATCACAATAAAATAATCTATATAGATTCGTAATATCGTTTCAATTATATTAGCAGGTGGAAGTAAAATTTCAAAACTTATGCAGCAACATTTTCGTGTGGTATTTTATTTGAAATTGATTTTGGGTGTGTTTTAATCCAACACTAATATCGCATGCACAAAAATGATGAGGTATTCGGCCTATAGATTTACTTGTAGTCGGGCTGGTTGGAGGCGTGCGCGCGGTGCGCCGGCGTGTGCGCGGGGGAGGCGCGCGGCGTGGAGCCCGCGCTGGCGCCCGCGCTCAGCGAGCTGCCCGCCCCGCCCCCCGCGCCCGCGCCCGCCCCGCCCCCCGCGCCCACCACACCCAGCTCCGCGAACGGGTCCTTACGCTGAGCCTGGGTTGGCTGCGCTCGCTCCAGCGGAACGCTTTGGGAACGACCTGCTAAGATAATAGGTACTTAAATTAAGATTTTAGAATTTCGTAGTAAGGTAAATTTCCTTTAGTGGCTAAAAATACCGTATCTATCCTATATATCGAAATTACTATTTTATAACTTATTACTTAGTTTATGCTATAAAATAACCGTAAGTTTACATTAGCGTGTAAAAATACTATTATATTCCTACTGAGTATAATAACAATAGTTACCTTCATCTTGAATCAGTTGTGGTGTGAGCAGCGGCTCTTGCTTCGGCAAGGGATCGTTGAGGCCAAACGGGTCGAAGTTGAGAGGGTCGCTCGAGTTAACGTTACCCTTGGCTTCGGCGGGCTCCGTGGGTGGAGCGGGCAGGTCACCGAATATGGACTCCGACGCCAACGTCTACGACCAAAACTTTTAAACTCAGTCTAACTTTTACGCAAAGTTCCTTTCAGAATATTATATTTTTGCCGAAGGAGTTACCTTAATTTTTCGACCATTAAAACAAAACACAAGTTCAGCGATTTGAGGTCGGTCTCTAAAGGAGAACGCGCTATTTTGGGCGGCCATGTGCATTTCTAGCTACACATATCTAAGAATTTTTTTTTATTTTTATTAAGCAGTAAACGTGTGTGACCTACCTGAGCATTCCCTTTATTCTTGCCAGTAAGAAAATCTCCAAATCCATCGTCAGTCTGTTTCTCCATCATTCCGAAGAAGTCGAAGGAATCTTCATTCTTCAGCTTCTTCTCAGTGCGTGGTTCCTGTTGTGGTGCGCCCGCGTTGAGGTTCAGGAAGTCAACCGTACTGTCGGCGGGAGGCGCGGGCGGCGCGGGCTCGTGCGCCTGCGCGGGCGGCGGGGGGCGCGCGGGGGGCAGCGGGGAGGGGGGCGCGGGCCGCGACGGCCGCGAGGGGCGCGGCGGCTCCGGGGACGGCGCCGGGTACTCGGCCGTCACTGAAGGATTCGTGCTAGTTATATATAGATCAGGTGTCGAGTCCTGCTCTTTAACCTTAGTATAATAAAGTTCTTTAAAGCCAGGTTGAGCTCGATATATTGGGGTTCGTTATCGGAATCCTTAGAACAATTTTTGAAGTGTCTTTTTGATATAGGTGACGGTACAAAGGTACAGAATACAGAAGAAGATGCACACTACTTTTTTACCGATTCAGCATGCAAATGGCGAAAAAAACTGTATAAGTTTATAATTATACTATTATAGAACCACATGCATTATAATATAAATTAAAACCTTTTTATACAATAGTAGTAATATTAACTAGGAAATAGGACCCCTTGTGCTCGTGTAGTAGTGCTAGCGATGACATGGTGCAATGTGCACTAAAAAGTATGAACGTGTTGTTATGTAAATATCGAGAGGAATTGAAAGAATTAGTCAAATAGTTTATAGCTAGGTATAGACCTCTTAAATTTAGCATAGTACGCTTAAATGTGTGTAAAATTAAATTGCCTGTGAAAATTGCAAAATATATAAAAATCTTAACAGATTTAACATAATCTGATTTAAACCAACAAAATATTAAATCATAATGGTGATTAAGATCTCGCTATGGGTTCAGATGTGTTAAAACCCTTCGATAAAATAAACTGATGTAAACAGTTCAGTTGGATGAATGATTGCTAAACATACAACACTACAACGTACTTATTTTGGTTGCTGCGGCAGGGTTCTTGCGGAGATTCGCTGCATAATAATACACACGATAAATATACACACATATAAGATAATACTATATATTATGTACTATACATGATAATTAACAATTTACTGCTTAGTGGTAAATTGTTAATGATATATCATAGAGATATTTGATCAATAAACAGTTTATATATCAGTTTAGTTCGATTTAATCGGTATTTAAAGTAGGTATTCTGTATGATTATATGACAAACTTTAATTGACAGCATCACATACAAAATTAGTACACTTAGGGCCTGTTTCGCCATAACCATCTACAAGTCAAGTGCTAAATAGTTACTTCTTGATTAACGCTAATCGGCAAGCAAAAGTTACGAGTGTCTTCTATCGTATCTTAGTTACAGGCCAGTTTATCCCCTGATTAATGCTACTCAGATATCATGAAATTCTTATGAGTAGTAACGGGTGACTTTAAGTGGCGGTTAGTCTACTCGACACTTTACTTATTGATGGTGAAACAGGCCCTTATTAGTCCAGAAAACTTGCTACTCTGCACGGGAATCTGAAAAATTTACACTGTAAATAGAGGCGCACTCACCAAAGTTATCAATAGTCTCGTCTCTCTCTAAGTTGGTGGAGAAGAGTACGTCGGGCGTCCGTATGGGGAAGGAGTGGTCTTCCTCCCACAGGTCCGAGCGAGGCTTGCGCCGCTCCCCGTTCTGCACGACCAGGCTTATGACGGCGTTCGTGTTGTTGGAGAAGTGGTCGTTGACCGGTAGGGAGTCGTCTATGCCATCGATTTCCGACCTAGTAAAGTTAACACAATTTTTGCTATATTTCGTTTTAGTTTTTAATGTGCTCACATTAAAAACTATTAAACCTTTATGATTTAAAAACCTAATTTTAGATGTCTCTAAAGCTGTTCATTATTTTCACATAACAGGCATAAATTGGTTTTATAGACGTGATAAAGTTGATTATTATTTACTGATATAATTAGACATAAACAGGGTTATAGGCGTACCAGAACATGTGATAATTATCTCACTATTGAGTAACTATAAAATACTTTCAATCTAGTAATTTAACTGCATATATCCCTAATTTATTAAACAATAATATCGTGAAAAATAAAATAGTATGTTATGTTTTAGTGGATGAAGCGAGGCAGTAGTACATCACCTGGTGAACTTGATGTGGTGCTGGTCGTGCGCGAGGAAGCCGGTGTGGAAGTGCAGCGACAGCACGGGCACGGCGTGCACGCGGCCCAGCTGCTGGCGCGCGTGCAGCACGCTCAGCACCACGTCCCCCACCACCGTGGTGTCCAGCGGGAGCGACACCTGCGCGGGACACGGGCGGCGGACTTACTATTTTACTACCCAGAATCTGCCCAATATGCTCAAAATATCTTAGCATCCAGAATCTACCCAGTATATCTTACTACCCAGAATTTGCCCAATATGCTCAAAATATCTTAGCACTCAGAATCTACCCAGTATATCTTACTACCCAGAATCTACCCAGTATATCTTACCACCCGGAATCTGCCCAATATGCTCAAAATATCTTAGCACCCAGAATCTACCCAGTATATCTTACAACCTAGAATCTGCCCAATATGCTCAAAATATCTTAGCACCCAGAATCTACCCAGTATATCTTACCACCCAGAATCTGCCCAATATGCTCAAAATATCTTAGCACCCAGAATCTACCCAGTATATCTTACTACCCAGAATCGGCCCTATATATAATACTACCCAGAAACTGCCCAATATATCTTACTACCCAGAATCTGTCCAATATGCGCAAAATATTATCTGCCATCGCTCCATGTAGAATAACTGAAGGCAGTTTTGTTTTATATTAATCAACTTTGGTCTTGTTTTAATCTGTCAATGATTCAAAGTATGAAATGGCGTAAATTTGGATGTGACACACGAGACTGAACCGAATCATTAGCTACAATTACTTAAATACGTACTTAATTATATAAAGGCAAGTAAGTATTGAGCTGGGACTGAAAGCTGACCTACCAACTAGCTAGTTGTAGGTCTACAAAGTAGCTGTAATACAATCTGTTCTGGAATTAGTCATTTTTCTAAAAAGCTCACACAATTTTGCTGATATTGTAAAACAAAATATATTTTTAAATAATCTTTAAAACCGTACAGCTGAAATAGTATTCACTATATTTTGTGATACTTACTTTTCCTTCAGCCATGCTATACAGATGCAGCCTATCGTAGTCCTGCAGCGTGGACAGCAGCATTCTGTCTTCGTTGTATATCTCTATGTAGGGCCGGCAGCCGTCGCGGGCCTTCGTGAACAGTGGCACCGGCTGGATGGTCAGAGAGACTAGAGTAACCGGCCGGAAATGAGGAAGAATTGGTTCTGGTCTGAAACAACGTCAATATTCTTAAATTGGCCTTCTATAATCCACTGGTAGAGCGTTCCTGAAACCTTGAAATACGCCGCCATCTTTTATATGCTATACTACATAAGATTTATTGATTTACCACACCAATATTAGAAAGTTTAGGTGTGTTTGTATGTTTGTTACCTCTTCAAGCTCAAACGACTGGACCGATTTAGCTAAAATTTGGTATAGAGGTAGCTGACACCCTGGATTAACATATAGGCTACTTTATCCCGATAAAATGTAACACCGCGGGGCACAGCTAGTTTTTATATATTTAATGTGAAAGTAATTTTATCTATCTGCCATACGAATATACCACTAAACGATAGTTATAATGAAATATTATGTATATAGGGATGGTTTTACCAACTAATCGGCCACTAGTCGGTGTATGTTACAAAATATGTGAGTAGCGTGCTGCGTACATCGTTATAATTATATCCTGGCATATATGTAAAATACTGACATCGCTTGTTAGACCAAATTAGCGCAAATTAGACCATTTATGGAAAGTGTAATGATGAATTACGCTAATTATTTTATTCGCCTAACAGCAACATGGCAAGATTGATTTAATATTATTATGTAAGGAATAAAAGCCGAATTATCAAAACTATAAAGTGCATAATTATTAACTTACCTAACAATATTACTGAGATAGTAGAGGTATCTAAGTTGACTGGGCGGCATGTTGATGGGCGCGCGCTTCACCGCGAACATTTGTAACGCGTCTTCTGGCACCGTCACTAGCTTCGCGTACAGAAGCAGCCCGCATACCAACATGCACGACATTTGTTTTCCGTCCTGTAATTATAGGACGTTGATAAATAATACGCATTAATTAAAACATTTCTATTATATTCTTTTCTCTTTTTCTATATTTATATTATATTTTCTTAGGTCCGTCCTAGATTGTTCCTTAGGATACGTTTACAAACGCATATAGTCAGATCGAATATCCGCAGACCATAATATAGGTATTTATCCTGCGCTGAAATGAAACTCGATTACGGTCGTACTGTTTGAATTTAATCCTATCTTGCATACCTCCCAGCCTTGCATAAAGTAGGATAAGTCTGTATTCACGTAGGTACTGGCTGAATATCGATCGCAATATCGAGTGCCAATGGTATTCGTGATCCAATTGGCAATAGATGTGGAGATAAGTATTGTTTCCGTCACGTAAGAAGAACGCTGAGCGACTGTCAGCGACTGTGTTTGTCTCGGATATAGTCGCTTCCTATGGTCCTAGGCTATTGTGGTTTATAATTAAGTGTAATTGTTTTATTGTACAATCATTATAGGTACTATACTAGTTACGTAACACTTTGAAATGGGCTAGAATTCAAAAAATTAGGTTAACGGTCAGTGTTCCTTTTATGTGACGGGAAGTATACAGCGAAGTACACGGTGGCAGTACATACGGGGCAGGTGATGACGGCGGCCGAGCGCTCGTCCTTGCCCAGGTACTGGTACAGGTGCTGCAGCAGCGCGTACAGCGGGGCCAGCAGCGGCGCGCGCTGCGCAGGCGCGGGCCACAGCGCGCGGCTGGCGTCCGTCACGTGCACGTGGCGCGGGAAGCTCAGCCGCCCGCCGCGGCACGCGTTGTAGATGCTGTACTTGCCGCCCGGGTGACGACTCTCCAGGTACGCCTGTGTGTGTTCATAGTTAATTATTTTATATATAGTGGACATTTTTTTTGTGTCTTTTCCAGGATTAAAGAAGCCTATGTCCGACCTAAAGGTTCATTGTAAATATTAAAAGAATTTTGGAAAACGGATAAAGAGTCGCTTGCTAAGTCAGGGGTGGCGGTACAAAATTATGTTTTAAGAAGAATTTAAATAATATCTACTAATAGACAAAAATAGGTTGTTATATTTTATAGAAAAATACGTATTGTAAAGTTTAATTTATAATTTGAAGTTTGCACTTAATACATTTAAATATCTTACCCTAACGTCATCAATGTGATTAGTTTTATAGGCGCTTTCTAAGCCCTCTGACGGATAAGGCATCACAATTATACGACTAGTTATATAGCTAATATCCAAATCCGTTCTAGCTATGGACCTGAAAAATAAAACGTCATTAATATTACGGACCTAAGAATCAGATACAACTTAAATTAACTTAAAAAAACGTTATTTTTTTCTAAGAACGCCAAACACTAATGCTCTGCTTTAAAGTTCTATGAGATTAATACATTGCTAATAATAACAAACTCACTGTTGCACAGTCTGCATGACCTTCGAAGATGTATCCTTCAAGTTCTTCAAGAAGCTACCCGCGCCTCCCTTGATGGAGGAGAACAGTCCGCCGGAGTTAGCGGGCAGCGGGGGCAGCGGCGGCTGGTAGTGGGGCGCGGCGGGGGGGCGCGCGGGCGGCGGGGGGCGCGCCGGCTCCGGGGGGCGCGAGTTGGGCGCCTCCTGGCTGGCCGACACCGGCTCCTTGTTGGCTACAATCAAAAGTATACGTGAATACACAGATCATATTACAAAAAAGAGATATACTCCGAATACATAACCGCCTCTTATTTTAAAGTTCGTTGAAATGTAACATTCAAGAGTATAGTGGACTTTTTGTAAATGCAAACTCATGATAGATGTTTGTACTATCACCAACTATACCTCAAAGTTATTATATGTAGAGTCAGTAGGGTAATTCCTGTCACTTTAAACCACAGTTTTGGTCTAGCCTAGTGTTAATCACTATTGAATCATACAAATAAAATGCATTTTAGATGAGACTAGACCAAAACTAAGCTTTAAACGAAGGAACTAACTGCCGAATTCATGAAGTTACGTTAAGTTAGTGTTTTGAGAACTAATTTTTAATCAGTTTTTACCTTGTGTACGTATGTATCATATAATGGTATTAATGGAGTATGTAATCGTGTTAAACATTCTTCAAAGTGTAAAGACAATACAAGGTAATATGGTAACATTACAAAAACAACATAATATATTATTCGATATTTATTTCTAACATTAAATATCTTACATGTTTATACTTAAATGACTAAATAGTAACAAAAATATTGCTCGTCTAAACACTATCTCTTTTAAATTAACTAAAAACTATTTGAATATTATATAAATCAAATCACTTTTTAAAAATATAATCACATTATGTAGGTATAAGTATTATTCATATTACAAAGTAAAAAAAAAAAGATTCAAAATCAGCAAAAGGTATTAAATTATCTAACATAACAACAATATATTTTAACAACATAAATATTGTTGAACATATTTATAAAACATTAAAAAAATAAACTATTTTACTTACCTATTGGTAATAAGTTCCTAAGGGCTCCTGTTTTTTGTGGGTCACGTTGTCGCACTTTCGGTATTTCCGTTGCGGATAAGTGACAATAACAACTGATGACTGGGGCCTTCAATAAGTCAGATAATTAATAATAATCAATCTGTTTAATCCGGGGTGTAATATCACACACACTCCCCCTCTTATTCATAAACAAGGAAGATACCTTTATTAACTTAAACCCGTATTAAGTCTATTGACATCTCTATTCTTTGACATGCAAACGACAGATAAAATTTAATCCTTGGTTTAAAAATGAATTTCTTTATGAATAAGGGGGACTGGATTTATGGAACGGTTATTTCGTAATTTCAGTCGGTTTAAGGTACATATATGGATAAAATATATTTTCTATTGTCAGTTTGTTTAAACTACCATTTGGACCTTAATAAACGTTAAAGCCCACAGAATAGTGTAATTTATCGTGGCTTGCAAGCGCGCATGTTGCACGCGCCATTATTTGTGTCATTGTAATAACCCCAGTCATCTATTTGGTTTAAATACATTAACATAGCGCCAACGTGGCCCGTAATTCAAAGGAGCCGTAATAGTAATACTTGTATAAATATTCTAGTGAATATTGGAACTATAGAAGACTTGCATTTAAAATAGAAAAATATTTTACTTCGGACAGTAATTTTATATTATTATTATTTATTTAATGTAGACTTACAATGGGGCAAATGCTTATTTAATTAAAATTAGTGGATCTATGTAAGTAGACATGAATATAAAATAAAAGCACCTTCTAAAACATATTGTTTTAAATTGTCTATAGCTGGTGGCATTAGTATTATGCCTGATTAAAATACTCTATTTAATCATTATTTCTGAAGCGCACCGAATCATTGACGGCTTAAGTATCCATTTGTTTACATCTTCAATATTTATATTTTCACAGCGCAGTTTGATTTGGTTCGAAATTCGTTTAAATACCCATTAATCTTCAATAATTGTTACTCATGTGTGATAATAAATATACCTAATATTGGTATTCTAAAGATTTATGTTGCAGTGAGTTTGTGACATTTAACTCGGAAACATATTTTAACTACCTAGCTCTTAATAGTGACTTCTGATAAAATTTCACATTAAGTAATTGGAATACTATTACACAAAGGAATTGACACATTTTTTCTGAATTGGACTACTAAACTCAAGTAGGTACGCAATGCATTAGAACCACGTAATTTACTAATACTATACATAAGTATGCGATATAACAGAAACTTTAAACTCTTAAAGTACATAACAATTATGGTAACTAATTAATACTATCGATCAACAACTTCACTTTTGTACCTTTTCATGGAATGTGAAATATAATTGGAAGAGTTTCCTAAGCCCCTACTCGAGAGCATGAAGGCAACATTATAAGATAATATATTTTATACAAGAAGTCTAAGACGTATCTGCATATTTAATATGGGTATTTGTATCAGAGTTAGTATAGTATCATAAAGTCTAAGCATAGGACGGACCTACTACATCTATAGCCCTGGGGTTCACAAAGGGAATGTCAATATTATTGTCATCGTTAAAACTGTAGACAGCAAAAAAGTTCTAAACTAATCCAAGTTTGGCGGACAGAGATCTACTCACAAAAGTTACAAGTATCTTGACAAATAATAAGGTACATTATAATCGCGTCTTCGAAAACAACTTATTTGTAAATAATTAGTACATCGCTGCCAAAAACAAACAACCAGCAGAGTGGTTTATAAAAATAAATTATTCTAAAGGAGATAACAACATTATAAAATATAGTTAAACATTAATAAATAAAAACAATGAATACTCATCATTGCGAGCATATCCAATGGTTCTAGCAAGCGTCAATGTGTGATTGGTGTCCGATGCTAGGGTTCATGCTAGCGCAGCGGGTCATTTAAACGAGAAAACTATTGGGCACCCGAAAAAGTTGAAAACACCTAAAATGAAAAAGAAAACGTGATATGTATTGCATACAACATTATACTACAATACAAAAGTCCTACGCCTCTCACAATTAATATAATTAAATGGAACCGCTAGAATTCTCACCTTAGCGAGTAAATGTTATATCATGACAATTGTAATGTTGAATGTTTAGTAGTTTTATATTTATCTGTTATTCGATTGATAGTAAACACTTAGCAGCAGTTGTACTTAGTTTAGTGTCTTTATCTGCTACTTATAATATCGGGTTTCATAGTACAGCTACAGGTATATAATGTTGGCAGACAGAAGGTCCGAACACAGCAATATAATTTATTTTTAGTATGAAAAGAGGCGTACGACCTTTGAATCTACGAACAGGTACATGCAATGTGTTATGACCATTCAAAGAAAATAAAATATAAGCACTGATTCCATGTTTAACAGGCTAACATGCATCGCAGATATTCCATTAATTACGAACTTTAACAACAACAATTTTAATGTATTTTTATCATGCCTCTTTGACATTATTAGTTACATAATCTTAATACACCGCATGCCATAAGGCCTACCTATTATTTTAATAAATATATACTTGATATAAATCCTTCAAGATAAGATTAAGTAAAATATTCTTTAAACACAATTATTATGATATTACTTGATAGTGGTAGTGTTGTAAACACATGACACATTTTAAATGATTGCAAGAGATCATAATCATTAACCGGTTGTTATTAATCCTAGCTGGACTTAAATATTTAGAATCAAAATAATTAAATTTCGTATTATTATAATTACGACCCTGTCATTTTTTACAATAATAAGAGTCAATAAAAACATGGAAACGAATAGGATACCAATAAGAAAAAGAAAAAAAGAATACAGTGGCAAAATAAAAATTATAGCTTCAAAAATATAAAGGAAGTACGAATTGTTCTAACACCTATTATAATTAGAATAAATACAGAAACCACCCAAGAAGTCTGAACACTAATATGAAGCCATATAAGAAGAATGTAGAAGAATTAGTCTCCCAGCATATATAACGTCCAACACCGTACGACTCAGCTAGACGAGCAAATCACGTTTAACTACGCTCAACCTCATTCAATTCGACGCAATTATAACACTCCTACGCCTCACACATCATATAGCCATATAGCGAGTGATAGCTAAGTAGAAAAATGGAAAATGCATGGAATGTTACCGAGCATTTTTTCAGTTGTCAGTTTTTGTCAGTTGTTTCAATACTGCACGGAATCATATAGACAACTAAGTGTATGTTGGTATTTAATATAATTATAGTACAGAAAGCAACGCGGCTGCGTGCATGAGTTAATATAAATATGAAGGACTTGCATTAATTTATGTTTGAGAAGAATATTGAAACTCGTGGCCTCTCCTAATAAAGTATAACAATGTTCTAGACCGCGCGGAGACTGTGGTGAGCCAATACATGTTTTTGAATCAGCCTGTATTTTAAATGTAATGTCTTTTATATGTGCGAAACATTATAAATCGTTTTTAATTATATTAAAATAGCGTGCTATCCAAAATGTAACGTCCCAACATGAAATAGCGCAGGCAAAGACCATTATCAGTCTTCTGTAAGTTTGTAACTTTGTATGCAAAACGTTCGACTGAACAGTAACTTTATGAAATAAAAAGTAGATTTTTTTCCTCAAGTATAGTTCTTACTTCGTTGTTTATCATTCAAGAGTTCCTATCATAATATATATATATAATACACGCTGTATAAAACATAACAATTTTTCAATGTTAGGACTAGCAGTTATTACTTGATATCATACCCTGCACAAACCAAGATTTATAAATTCCCTATTAGATAGGTACCTACCACAGGTAATGCAAATTGTGATGACTTAATGAGTAAACAATATTAGTAAGTAATGAGTTTATACAAAAATACAGTAAGATTTAGTTAGTTTGTGTTATTTACACCAATGATAACATTACAATTTAGTGCCTACAAATATATGTGCAGCCAGTAGATCTACAGTGCGTACCATCATGTTAGTTAAAAGCAAACGTGAATGTTTAGATCAGTAACACAGAGCACATGTTACATACACAATATACCCACATTTGTCCAATCACGGTATGTCCACTACGACACAACTCACTTTCGATATCTGTGCCACTCAAATGCGTTAGAAATAAAAATCAAACCACGGCTGTGAAGAATATACTCATTTATTTAACTATATTAAGCTCCCACATGACTAAATAATAATATGCACAACAGAAATAATGATTCAATGACATAAATGTAAGACATAGTGTTTATAGAAACACCAACTTTTGCTATATCAACTAATGACAAAAGTATGAACGTTAAACATCATGTATTCTATAATATCATATAAATCTACTCTAAATCAATACTTGTACCTCAGTTTAACATGTCATTTCCTTATATTGTCTGGTAAGTTTTGGACTGATCCATGATTTCACCATATCATTGATCATATCAACACAAATTAATATAATTGGAAGATGTGATAACAAGCAGTGTAATAGAATACACCGATCTAAATAATAGACTAGTTATATACACACAAATAACTTAAATTATAAGAGCCAAAATATAAATCTACGTGACAAGTGCGCGAAGATCGACATCACCAAGCCACCAAATACCGTTAATGCAGGACGCGACGAGACGTCGGCGTCGCTACCGCAACCAATGTTAGTTTACATAATATATATTATATATAACTCGAATATGTTAATATAAGCCAATACTATAAGTTATTTATATATGAGGCTCTCCAGATCTAGTACCACTGTTCAAATTGTCTACAGTTCTGGATATTTATTATTATGCTATATAGAAAAATAATATACCTAATGTAAAAGAGGTGTTTAGACATTGGTGTGGAATTGTTTATATATATGTATATATAGCCCAATAAAGTTACAGGAATGTATAGACAGTTTAATAATTACACCTAAAGTATAGTAAAGATTCTAACTAGCGACAAGTATCCTATCTAGATATAAAAGGTATGCATTTTATAAATGCACACTGACTTTTTGGTAATACGATTATTCAAGAAGAATGTTAGAAGAGTTTGCGACAAGTGGTTCAATTTTGTCTCATATTTGTTAATTATTTTAGTGACCATCCTATTTATTTATCACTGGTATCATTCAAGTCTCCTTTTATAATCAGACTTAAATATCAAATTAAAGCTTATCAACTTTCACTGTTCATGAAACATCATGGCAAATATTGCACTATTTAAATGCAGATTGAGCTCCTTCAATACACATAAAGAAATGCTCGTTACGAAGTAATGTCTATCTTTATCAAGGTCATGTTAACGCATTTCAGCATTGAAGCAACATAAATAATCAATTTCGATTCAAGTCAAATAAATGCTATACTACCTTATTTCATTTAGAGAACAATTTATTCAACATTGCCTTACCTTTGGTGATGTTCAATTTTTGGTGATAATCAACATTGGAATGTTAATAAATCTCACATTTTGTTTAATAACCTTTCTAAGGAACTCAAAATAAATATATGGAAAAAAATAAAAATTTGAGTGTAAAAAGTCAAAAAATACTTGACCATTTTTAGCTCGAGTATTTAATGCAACAGAACAGAACGATGGTCCGTAGGGTACATGAATAAGTGATACGCGCGCTCGCAACACAATGTAAACGGTTTAGGCGATTCTGTTACGAATTTATCACAAAATGTTGAACGTGCCGCGCCGCGACATTTCTCTTAGGATATGGTAGTGTAATATTTACTTGACTTCTTATTACCTGGCGAGCTAGTGGCCACAGATTGTTCAACTTTTTTACGCTCAAATTTGAGTGGTTGCTTGAGATTGACATTATTGGACTCCGCTATGGCCGCCAATCGCTCCAGCACACTACTTATTGTCAGGCGCTCTTCGGGGTTCACTGTAAGGCAACCACCTGGGAACAAACACGACAATATGAAATACCTGGATGCTAATTGTAAGATAACAATACTTCAAAACAGGTAATGTACTTACTTATTGTTTCATGAAAACATTTATAGCGTTGATCATTGGGGTTTAAATTGTAGTTTCCATTTAGAATTGCCAGTTTAGCAGAATCTTCAAATGGGTGTTGCATGTAGCACAGTGTGTAGAGAATGCACCCAAGTGCCCAAACATCTACACTGTGATCAATTTTGCGGTTGTCCCAGGTATCTAACATTTCTGGGGCTCTATACATAGGGGTGGTAAATTGGGCCAACTGGAAAGGTGTTTGAAAGCATGATTATGTTACTTTTACTACCACAAAACATGGCAGTACAGAAAATCGTATTAAGACATTTAGGGACTACTTACAGTTTCCTCTAACATATTTCTTTGATTTGCACTCCAAGATGGATTTGGTGAATACACATCAGTTGTAGCTGAACCGAAGTCACATAACTTTATTGTACCTACAAAAATATAAACAATTAAAAACCAGATACAATAAGTCAATTAAAAAATTACATAAACATGCTGCGGTTATGTAATACTAAAAATGTTACCTTCATTTGATATTAAAAAGTTTTCTAGTTTGAGATCACGATGTGCGATAGGGGGCACTTGTGCATGCATGTGTTGCACTGCCCGGCACGTTTGGTAGAACACCCTAAGTATAGTTGGGAGTGGGAAGGCCTGTCCTCTGTTCTGGAGGGCCTCCATCAAGCTGCCCCCACTGCACAAGTCCGTCAACAACAGATACTCTCCCATGCCATGTGAAGTCTTTGCCTTATCAATAAAAGATGCTGCTATATATTTGATAATGTTAGGGTGACCTGATAATTTTTTTAGTATGCTAATTTCTTGTATAATGTTTTTGTTTGCCTGCTCGTCAGCTGCCATAAGCCTTTTCAGGGCATACTCCGTGCCAGTGGATACATCTTGAGCAACAAATACAAAAGCAAAACCACCTGCAATAAAAAGGGCTTAGTAGCAAATTGTACAAACCAATTCCTTTGGCTAACATTTATTTCCTGTTAAATATCTTGCTACTTAAAGAACATGATAAATAAATGTAATATTTCCTTCAAACAATGTTGTAACAGTAGTAAAGGTTTAAAGCTTAGTAGAATAAGGAAATTCTGTTTTATAAATATATATCACTTAGTAATTTATCAGTACCAATTCTGCACAGCACTATAGTTTATAAGGCTATGTTATACACACCATAATTCTTATTATTAAATTCATATTGTTAGAAGTTTAATTGCATAACCAGAATATTATTCATAGATATTGAAAACACCAATTTTCAATAACCATAATATGATGATCTGCACTGATAATACAATCAAGTCATGTTAATGATTCAAAACTGATTCCAGCAAATACAATTTCAATGAGATCATAATATTAGCAATACAAGTGAATCTTTGCATTTAGCATCATCATCATTATCTGCAGCCTGTACATACACATTGCTAAGTATCAGACTGTTTAAGCATCAGTCTTCACTCTTTTAGGCCAGGGTCATTATTTAGCATCAGCTCTATTTAATAAATAAACTACATATAAATAAAATGATTTCTGTTCTTATACCCAAACTCTTCATTACATTAACTATAAAAATCATTGAACTTGGATGTCAAGTTTTGGTCTCAGCCCGACCAAGTTTAATGGAACGGTCGCAACGGATATGTCTTTGATTAACGACCCTAAACATTTTGTCGGACAATGTACCCTTCCGCCCCCAATTTCTGACGTTAGTACGTGGAGTGCACCAACCCACACGAAAAACGTAAACATTAGGTTTAACTTTATTAGTAACGACAGGAAGAGCACGATAACATTTTAAAGATTATTGATATTGACTTACCTTCTGCAATCACCTTTTTAACTCTCAATTTCATATTTCCAATTTCAACAAACTGACCAACAAAATCATTATCACTGCCACCGTTAGCGCCTCCTGAGCTAAAGTAGCCCATGGCTGATTTGAAGACGCTCATTATGAAGACTAATTTTGTGATTTTTCTATGTAAATTAAGAAGAAAACTGTGTTTTATCAGCACCCTATATCCAGATCCATTTTACAATGGCACATAATGGCAGAAAAAAAAGAATAGGCAGATATGTTGGCAAATGGCAGGAACAATACAATGTTGCCAAGTTATCGTTTAAGCCAATTTATACGGTTACTCACAATATTATAAATTTATTACAATTTTCGAAAAATACTCACTCCATAGTAAAAAGTTCAAAATAGAATTGACATTATTATCAACGGAACAAAAATAAATTTCTAACGTAAAAGTTGAACACTAATATGTTCCTATTTCCTAATTAGAAAGACAAATTACTAAAAACAAAAAAAATAACAAATATATGTTAATAGCTCTCATGTCGACTATTTTTGCCCCTTTGAGGCTCGTAATATATTGTATTGAGGAAAAACTCCAATGGTATCAAATAGTATAAAACCACTACGTAATAATATCATCTAACAACAATATTTTAGGTAAATTTAAGGGATTTTTGAAAAAGTGTCATGGCAACACATAATATAGTATAGACAATATTGTTTTTTTTTTCTTAATCGAGTAACGATTTTATAGAAACGATTTATTTCAATTCGATTGAATCGACTAAAGTATTTATTTTTTGACATATAAATGATGATTTATTAGCTATAAGGTATAAACATGATTATCAGTCTGTGGTAAAGTGCTCATTTGGAATGGAAGGAAAGCAAAGGGAACTGCGCTGACTATATTATTTGTTTATTGTGATTTCCTTCAACTGCAGTTTGATAAATAGTCTGAATTCTACGTAAGAATACACCGGACTAATGTTTGTCAACCCTGTGTGAAAATAACAAACATGGGATTTGATATCAAAAGATTCAAAGGTGACGTTGATGAAGAACTCATTTGTCCTATTTGTTCAGGGGTTCTAGAGGACCCACTACAGGTTTGTGCTAATTATCTGTTACTCTTCACGAGTGGGTGTGTATATTGTGTTGAATTGTGGTGTTTATGTATGTAGGCTCCTGCCTGCGAGCACGCGTTCTGTCGTGCTTGTATCACGGAGTGGATAAGTCGGCAACCCACCTGTCCAGTGGACCGTCAGGCCGTCACCGCGAGCCAGCTGCGGCCTGTCCCTAGAATACTGCGCAACCTACTATCAAGGTAAACATTTCACAAGCATGTCATGGTTTGTAGGTCACACATTATTGGTTTTGCAAGGGCTTATATAATTAATATATTGTTGATATAATATAAATATTGTGTTGTAACACACCAATAATAGATTCTATAAAATTGCTTGTATCATATATAGAATAAAGAAAGTATTATGTCTATGAATCAAAACATTATTGATGAGTAATCTATTGAATTATCAAAAAAGTATACTTCGTTAATTATATACCTATTATTATTATACAGTTGAGTCATGATGATAGTTATTATCATAAAATAGTCTCAATCACAATGTTAAAATATCAATGCTATGTTTACTTTACAGACTGTGTACAAGTTGTGACAACGCACTGCATGGGTGCAACACTGTCCTAAAACTGGATTCACTGGCGTCTCATTTAGTTGAATGTATGTTTATCATTATTTTTTAATTTCATGTTCATTTGCTTTGCATCTTTATGTTCATTACCAAAAAGTCAAGGTTGTTATTGTTTGGGACACACCGACTAATCTTTTGCTTTTTAACAGACTCAAGAAAGGAGGCGTTATGTATTCGGCGTATATTTTTTTTTTTACTTATAAAACTAAAATTATTTAAATTTTATACAAAACCACTGCACTAAGTCCTAGTTGTGAGAAGAGTGCACCCAGCTGAAGGATTGATTTTGGCCAGAATACTCAATTCATATAATATAAATATTTGTTTCAAGCCTAATCCATGTAAATAGTTATGAGTGGTCCTATTATACATCCTTGAAGTACACCAAGTTAATTAATGTTGAATTACCCACCACTGGTTTAGACAATGGTTGAGTTTTCATCTGATTATTTTAAAAACATGAGTACATTGTATATTGTTATGGATTTATGCAGCTACATCTACCTCTTGAATCTAGTTTATAAACTTTATCTAACAAGTTTTCTATACTGACAAAATCAAATGCTTAACTTTGCTCATGTCCCTAAACATTAAAAACGTATACTCCAAAAATAAATATTTCCTGTTACCAACATAACAAGTTAGATTAT
This sequence comes from Abrostola tripartita, assembly GCA_905340225.1. Taxonomy (NCBI): domain Eukaryota; kingdom Metazoa; phylum Arthropoda; class Insecta; order Lepidoptera; family Noctuidae; genus Abrostola; species Abrostola tripartita. Next base: position 4,106,446 of record HG996492.1, on the reverse strand, counting down.
AAAGTAACATTATCAGTTATCATAATCCAGAATATGTGTGTCAAGTTCACGTGACATGATTGTGTTTGTTAAAATAACTGTATCATAACTATACAAGTGTCTATTGTATTGTTATTTAGAATTGTTGTTAATATGGAATGCTTAAGTCACTTTGATGATTGCTTTAAATTAAGTAAAACAATCTAATATGGTTAATTGAATTTTAAAACAAAACAAGTAATAACAATAATAATAATGTTTAATTCAAGCAACAAGAGACTTATAGAGAAATTACTTTTTTATTTGAAAATCAATTCAAAATCTTATTAAAATGGTACACTAATGATGAAAACATTAAAATAAAGTGTTTATAGTTAGAACTATAAATGATGCATCTCTAGGTCTATTCATATAAATAGTTAATAATTATTGACTAAAACAGTTAACATTCAGCAAAAAATATTATATTATGTCACAATATTTTAATAATATACAGGAAGAGACGATTTAAAAAAAGACTTATAATTTTTGTTATTTACCTCTTTAAAATTAATTATTGTGTAATTAACCAGGAAAGGATAAATAAAACTAATATAATTTAGGGAAGTATATTATGAACTCATATTTCAAATGTGTAGGACATCAAGTGTTTCCACATAAACATAGTCATATGAATATGTTTATTATTTAATTCACATTAAGTATTTAATATAATTTCTAAAAATCGAATTTACCCCTTGCAATGCCTTTGGAAAGTGTTAGCTTAAGATTACTAAAAGTGGAAATTGTAGAAAATGACTCTTACACTATGCCTAATGGACAAAATAGGTTTCCAGTAAAAAGTAACATTTAATTTAGTACACACAGTAACATTTAATTTATTGCAAAACAAGTTATTTTTACATGCATTTTTATCACATATCTTATCACTATTGTTTAATGATCTTATCTTAAATAAGAGATCCATTAAAGGTTTGAGATAACATAAATGATGGATAAGATAAAATGTACATACAAATAAATATTTCTCTATCAGTGACCCTATGACTAATACTATTATCTTGATTTCAGGCGAATTCAACCCCAAAAGGCCAATGCCATGTGAAGCAGGATGTGGCCTTGTGATACCGAAGGATGAACTGGCTGAACACAACTGCGTCAGAGAGCTGCGGGCGCTCATCGCCACACATCAGGGAAAGTTAAATGACTATGAACAGGAACTGGCCGAACAGCGACTCGTCATTAACGAACACAAACGAGAACTGGCGTTATTAAAAGTACGTTGTTTGTTTATATTAGTGTCGGAGGTAATGATGTTTTGACTGAATTAGTGGCAGACCAAACAAATAGGCTAATTGGGTCAAATGTTAGTCTATCTCGCGCGTACTGAACACAAATCATACGAGTCATTATAATAAATATATCTTATTAGAATAAGTGTAAACATAAATGTCATGATCTCTGATATACATGATAAATGTCTCGAACTTTAAATCTAGACAATGTTTTTTTAAATTTCGCGGTCTTTTGTGGCCCAATTAATTATAAAATATAACTCAGTGTTTTTTTTAGGAATTCATGCGAGCAATGCGACTTTCAAACCCCTCGATGCGCGCGTTAGCCGACCAGATGGAGCGAGAGGAGGTAGTGCGCTGGGCCAACTCACTAGCGCGGGCGAGGGTCACGCGCTGGGGCGGCATGATCTCCACGCCAGATGACGTCCTGCAGGTACCTGTACCTATTTCTATAACTCCTTGATAAGAAGGTTAAGGCTTACAGCATTGACAAACAGTCCTCATTCGCTTGTGGGGTTACCATTTACCTGGTAAAACTTACGGTCGCACTCACAGGTTTGGGCATCGCATGGTACAACTAAATTTCGGGTATACGGGCGACGCCCATGACGTCTATTGGTTAGAAAACCCAAAACGATAGGAAAAGTACGACGGAAATCTGTCATATTACTTTTATTGGCAATAATTTAACACTTTGTTTTGTTTTCAGATGATGATCAAACGAAGTTTATCAGAATCTGGCTGCCCACCTCACATTATAGATGACCTTATGGAAAATTGTCATGAACGGCGGTGGCCACCCGGCCTGTCCTCACTCGAAACCCGACAAAACAATAGGAGGTAATGCCCATCACTTATTATGTTTATTTATTTATGTAGGTATGTATATAACACATAGGAAGTATGAATGTCTTTCAGTCAATATTAGTCACTAAATTTTATGAAAATAATAAATAATATATAAGTTAGTAAGGCTGATAATGATATAATCAGACGAACACACTTTCATGGTATGATTGATTGGCAAGCCTTTTTTCATTAATTAATTTCTTTTGCCACAGATTATATGAAAAGTACGTTTGTAAAAGAGTGCCAGGCAAGCAAGCGGTCCTCGTGTTACATTGCGACAACACCCACGTCGACGAACATATGATGGTGGAGCCCGGCCTCGTTATGATCTTCGCGCACGGCATAGAGTAGCGACTGTATAGCGATGTTGGTGTTCAAGTGACATAATACATGCTCCCAAACATGTACATATTGTGTGGCTTGGATGCGGAGATATTGAGAACCTTCTGTTTAAAGCACTTTTGTGTGAATTTATACAGAGCACAAGAAACTAAGCTAATATAATCCATAAGAAATTTTGGGATTAAGGTTGCGATTCTGTGCCTTATTAAGGATGTCCTAAGGTCTGCCTACATGGGTCTTGCCAGGTCAGGTGAAATCAAGAAAATGAATGTACCATTCATATCATCCGTCCACTCAGTGCCTCCGCATTCCCACATGTTGTCTAGGTCGCCACACTCGAATTATAACAAGCGGCAGAAGAAGCCGGCCTTGATCTCTGAGCGACCTCGGCAAATTACTCTCTGCCAATTGCATCATAGTTCTAGAATACAATAAAAAAAAATATCACCACATAGCATGAATGTGTGAACAGCCATAAATTGCGTTGGCATTTTTTAAAGTATTTTTCTGGCAACAGTATGACCAATGATTATTGTACAATAATATACAAATGATAATGTGTGTTGGAATATTTTAGGTACGAATTATGTGAGTTTTCTAGTATAAATAACATTGGATTGCTAAACATTCCGAATAGAAAGAAAATTATACAAATAGTTTACTAAAATTTTATAAGTTATTCAATGTTATGAAATTCAAAATTTAAGTATTAATTAATTAAATAATTATAGTTTTTTATAAGTTTTTTTTATATGAAATTAGTGATTGATTGCTGTGTTATGTTTTAAAATAGTGTGTCATTGTTTTTTTTTTAATGCTTTCGTCTTATTAAAGCTCCATTTTTATGAGATACTATAATCATTATGGATACTTTAACTTCATTATTTTATTATTGGTAACCTATGTTATGTATTTAGCTCAATCTTTAAATAAATATACCTACTGATCACTAATTGATGAAAGTGTTGGATTTTATTTCTTGCTGTAATATAAACGGAGTGAAGACGCTCAAATACAGTGTTTGTCTGTCTGTTTGGATGTACCCAAGTTATGAGATACTGTAGAAGAACGAATTCGAAAGTACTCTTACTAACTAGCCGTGGTGTATAATATATGATAATATCTATGATAATATGTTCAAAGTGAATATAGTTACTATTTTACCTTGAGATCCAAGAGTTGGAAACGTTGCAGCGGCTAGCATAGAATAAATAGAACATTTGGCCTATCTGTGAGCAAACTACTGAGGGTGTGAACTAGAGAACCCTGGGGTGCAACTTGCAGTGTAGAAAAAAAATATATTTAGAAGTCGCACAGAAATAGGCGGCCTTTACTTCATCATTTAATTATAAAAGTTAAACTCCAAACTACCACATTGTTAGCGTCCGCAATAAAATAATTTTGCTTAGAACGGAACGTATAGTACAGTGCAAGCCGTCAAATGTCGAGACGTTTTGTTACTGTTGTCAAGTGACTGTCAAATATTTCTGTTTGTCATCTTCAACACAAACTTTGCAAAGTTATTGTGAATTAAAACCATTAAAATGTCTGAAATGGAGGTAACGGAGAGTGGGAATGATTGTTCCAACGATTTGTGTAAGTCTTTATCAGTTCTAAGTTATTTATGTTAATTTTAACTGTTAAAAAGCGCTATAACCTAGGTTGTTACAACCGGCTGTTTGTTAGCTTATATTCGTGTTTGTTTATTTTTTTCAGTGCTTCTGGATCGTGTGTTCCTGCGGCTGGGTAACGCAGACAGTGATGACCAGCTCGAAAGTTGTCTGAATAGGTTCCTTCCGCCAGTGATTTTAAAATTGTCCTCGCCTCATGAACAGGTTCTGAGTTACCTAATTTATTTACATAAAATGTTAAGGGTTTGATAATTGTTAAGAATATTGTATTCTTTGACTGTAAAGAACACATTGTATGAAATAGATTAGCTCCAGTCAGTTATTAATATTGAGCAAACAAAAGCTTTGTGAAACTTTAGTTAATAGTTGTCTTATTTTCTGCAGGTGCGTACCAAGGTGATGGAGCTGTTAGTGCACGTTAACAAGAGAGTGAAGTGCCGCGCGGATGTGCAGCTGCCAGTCCAGACTCTGCTGCAGCTGTACAAAGAACCCAATTCCAACAGTTTTATCACAGTAAGTGACAGGACAATGTTGATAATTAAGTTATTAATGCCTGCTCTCACTAAGACTAGGCTAATCTTAAATTGCCTAAGCATCATGAAGTTATTAAAACTCATTAAACTAACCTCTAGGCAACAGTGGTGCCTTATTTACCTACTTAATTATCACCTAATTGTAGTCAATTGGTTTTTTGCACATGTTTAATGTTTAGTTTTACATTTATGTGTTGCCTAGTATGAGTCAAAAGAATATTTATTTTAAGTCATAATAAGTTAATTATTTAGTGAATAGCAACAAATATGTTCCCTTATGGAATGATGCCTATGTATTTGTCCAGTTTGCTTTGTAAGATACTGGGCATGAATACACTAACCAATCTACCTATATGTTTGTTGTAGAACTTCACAATCATATACATAACCATGGGTTTCCCAAGACTGCCGCGTGATCAGCAGCTCTCCCTAGCTCCAACTCTGTTAGAAGCCATAGAGAATAAACCCCAGGGTCATCAAGATGGGTAAGTTTTACCTTTTACAGTATTTAAAAGTAAGAATATATGAAAGAAACAATATTTATATTGATTTAACCTTACATTAACCCTATTTTTAGTACATTTAGAATGGTATATAGGTTAATGACTTTGAAAATAGAATTTACAATGAAGTATTTGTTCTACTTTAAGTGTTACTCTACTTCTTATCATTATATTTGTGAAATTCTGTGACAAATAATCAAATAATACAATAAATTATTGTGTGGTATTTTTTTTATTCTAGTATTCTGATGCTAGTCATGCCTCTGTTGGGTGACATTAAGGAGACAAATCTAAACTTGAAAGAGAAGCCTAAGGTTGCCTCCTTGGTACTCAAGTTTGCTACTGATGTTCTTCTGCTGCCTTACAGGTAATTATGTTTCATCTTTATTAGAAATAACACTATGCTTGTAGATGAGACTGTTATCTTTTTTAAGCTAAAATAAAAATGCTCTAGTAGGTAAACCCATAATGTTTTATAGCTGTGTGAATGTGTTAAGTTAATTTGAACCATGAGAGTGAATTGGGATGCAGTTGAAATGTTATTTAATCCATGGGAAAATAAGCTACCTACACAACAACTTGTGAAGGAAAGAAGATAGAATGTTATCTACAAAATCACACATTTCTTCACCTGTATCCCAAATAGTTGAGTTATATTTCCTTAAAAACGTCATTTACTTATAAAATACATATTTTTAGGGCATTACCGAACCCTGGTGAGAGTGACTTCCAAGTACCGCCCGGTATGAGCATGAAGACATACAAACGTATCATTGATAAGAACCAGCTGAATCCCAACCAACTGGAAGAGGTATGAGCTATTGATTAATTTGGTATACAATGTACAGAATTACATGGATGCAATGAAATTTTGATACACTAGGAATTTTACCTGTACTAGGATATTTTGAACTAGCTTTTGCCCACGGCGTCGCCCGCGTTAACCCCTATTTAAATCCCTTAGATCGGATGAATTAAGAAGAAAGCCTATCTCCTTTCTTGGGTCTTAAACTTTCTACATGCCAAATTTCATCAGACAGAGACAGATGGACAGACAGACAGACAGAGTTACATTCACATTTATAAAATTAGTATAGATTTATGTCTAGGCTATGTATGTATATTAGTGTATGGCGAAGTCAAGGACGATAAAAATGCAATGCATAATGTATACATATTGATTGAAATTTTAATAGATATAAACATATTTTTGATTGAAAAACATATTTATTTTAGCAAAAATTAATCTAGATTTCTATACCTAGGGCAAATGTGCGTCGAATTGACGAATGCTTTAAACTGCGGTTGTTAGATTGCCTAACGCAGCGTGACATTATGGTGCATTATTGGCTTCATAGTTCAAAATTGCAAAATGCGAATTAAATTTTAATTGTATTTAGTAATCAGTTTTAATGCACATTCTAAAAAATATGTTTCATTATGTCGTTGTTAATTGTATTTCTGAACTAGGGTATGTCACCTAGGTCACGAGTCTAGGAATTTGCCTATGGTTAAGGAAATCATTGCTAGTAAAACATTATATGAAAATAAACATACTTATTGTACCATAGTTGATATTCCAAATGATTTATTAAGTTCTTTAGGAAGTAAGAAATATAATAAACACTATTTTCTTTCATCACGTGTCACAGTCCTGTCTGAGCGTTTACGCATGTAATTATGTCGATGAAATACACAATACGGCCGTGTGGTATCCGGCCTAGAATTGACCACCCCCTTTCCTCCCGTGGGTGTCGTAAGAGGCGACTAAGGGAAAACCCAGAAGATGGGCAGCAGCGTCTTCTGTAACTTGACCACCAACACTGCGATCCCCAAGCCGCTTGCCAAGCGTGGGGATTATGGCAAAACCCCCTTCTAAAAGGAGGAGGCCTTCGTTCAGCAGTGGACGCCTTACGGCTGATGATGATGATGATCCACAATACGGCGAAGAAAAGTGTAAACGAAACTTTTCTATTTTCAGATGAAACTGTCCATCGTAAATTTCATAGGCAAGGACTTTTTCAACATGAATGAGACCCTGCTCACGTTGATCGTGGCCGCCGCGGACTCGCGGTTCAGTGTCGCAAACCATGCCAACAGCCCGCTCATTAGGGTCAACAGGTATCTAACACACATATATTTATCATATTATAATGACAAACAGAATGCCTTTTTTATAATTTCCTTGAAGGTTTCTAAAAATATATTTATTAGAATTTAAAAAAACTTTAAATATTAATTTCTCGGAATATGTTTTAAAGTTACACGTAATTTTAAAGTTAAATGTTTTCCTTTTTACAGTTCTGTTGATTGGTCGTTGCCCTCAGTGGTAGCTCCTCTGTATTCCTTATACTTGGGCACTTGGGGAGGCATGAAAGTGCCTCCAGATGACCGCAAGGTAGGGTAGAAATAAACAATGCAACATTTGTAAAGCTGACAAAATTATCATTCACATAAGAGAGGACAGATCTTTATGTAAAACATGTTGCAGGTACCCGCTTGTACGAGACTGCGATTGAAACTGATACAGTACTTGAACAAGGCCACAGGTCCTGCGATTATGTTCCCTCATTGTGTACAGGTACCTACTAATCCTAGCTTTATCTTCTTGTATAAGTTTGTTGAGCAAGGTCTTACAGTAAGCAATTTTTTTCCAGGTTGTATTTTCATCACTGTTTGACCCAAACACAAACTCTCGTCTTCGCAATCAGGCGTTAGTGTTTCTACTAAATGTCATCAACAGGTGCGTATTCTTTACGAACGATGTCAAACAATAATTTCATTGCCTTTTAATTTTTGTTCCCAAAAAATAGGGCAGATGAAAGTGTTGAAATAATGTTATTTGAAAACTACCTATATTATGTTCAGCATACATAATTTTAAGCTCTCTTTAAGTAGAGCTTATGCGTTTATTACTTTGCATGTATTCTAGAATTATAAAAACAATGTTTTTTTTTCAGTGGCGACGTCAACCAACTAAAGAAGGTGGCGACAGTGTTCCTGCAAGGTTTATTAAAGCTTGTCAGGTCTGACGAGAGCGCAGAACATCATCCGAAAGCCTACATGTGTTTAGGTATGTGACCATAATACAAAAACACGATTAATGTCCTCCTGACCGAATGGCGCAGGAGATATTATATGCGCGCAAACACAGGTGCACTCCCTATTCCCTCACTCTCATACTCCGATGGGACGGTAGACCGACACGACCGGAGAGAGATCAGAACACGATTAATATTTAGATAAATCAAGACAGTCGTATAATTATGATGATGTTTCGATCAAACTTCTAACATCACTTATGTAAACAGGTCGTCTAGCAATGAAATGTCCTGAGAGCATCAACAACCAGTTCACGTTACTAGAAGAATTAGTTAAGAAGATACCGGAGGCCGTACCTGAAATGAAGACTGCTCTTAGAGACGCTCTGCTCGAGATGTCTGCCGCCTACAAGATAAACGCCGAAGGTAAGGGTTACATAATAAGTATAACACAATCTGCAGTTTCGTGATTAGATTATTTTGTGAAAATTAATTACATTTGATAGTAGTTAGATACATAGTAGTAGTACTATGTAAACTAGATTTATTGTAACAACCTGTATATTGTCATAAAGTAACTTTTTGAACTTTAAATTAGCTAAATGCATAGTATAGGGTGTAGCCATTGCTCGCGGTATGGTTTGGTCAAACGAGTTATATATTTTTCACACCACCTGCTTGAAAATGTTAAATTATAAGTCAAGCAACCTTAACCTAAAGTGGGTCATTAGTGGCCGGGGGCACAGCCGGTCAATAATGTTGTACTGGATTTCATTATGACCCGCTAATAATGTTGCTGAGCTAAATTGGCAGTATAGTACTAACAAACACCCTTTGGTGCCAGAAAGAGGAAAGCTATTCTCGATACCCTTACTACGCGTGGATGATATTCTCGATTTCCTACAAAATCATAACGACTGCTTCTTCATATCGTTGCCATGTTTTCGTACTATGGCTATTATTTTCTCACAGTAGGTGTAAAAAGTAGAGTATCCTCCACTGGGCTAAAGGTGTCTTTGCCTTGGGCTAGCTTGAATCCCTCGCTGCATTCAGGATTCTTGTATAAACTCCCTCGCTTCGCTCGTGAGTTAAACTCTTAACTTCCTCGCTGCGCTCGGGAGTTAAATCCCAAATCCTTCATTGCGCTCGAGATTCAATATGACGCCCGTGACATAAGACACAACATTAGCCCCTCGGTGCATAATCTACTATTACCTTACGCAAAAATGATAAAAAAGGAGATTTCATATTATTATATATTATATTTACCTATGCCCGTTTTTGTTACGCGTATATTCGTAAATGCCCGATTAGTTTTGGACTCAAACGGAACCCCTATTCATGCCGCGGAGTCGCAAGCCGAATATTTAATAGAAATATGGATAACACTCACGAAAGTTGTAATATTACACTAGACTTGTTTTGGGTTCAAAGAGTTAACATAAAAGCCATGACATTTACCGGTATTATGTTGTAGGTAATTCTACTTATTGTAAATATATCTTTTAGGTAATACTACTTTTTATCTTTCACAGTAACACCATCAGCGTCACAAGAGGCCGGCACGTCGCAGGGAGACAAGATGGACGTCGACGAGGGCGCCAAGACAAGCCCCTTCGACGAACCACAGGCGTTGGCGCTGTTCGCTCTGTTGGATCAGTGAGTCTGTTATGTACTCTCATCATAATCATCATCAGCCTATCTCTGTCCACTGCTGCACATAGGCCTCTCCTACTTTCTTCATCATCATCAGCCAAAAGACGTCCACTATTGAACATAGGCCTCCCCGTTTAAGCGGGGGGGGTTGCCATAATCCCCACGCTTGGCAAGCGGCTTGGGGATCGCAGTATTGGTGATGAAGTTACAGAAGACGCTGCTGCCCATCTTCTGGATTTTCCCTTAGTCGCCTCTTACGACACCCACGGGAGGAAAGGGGGTGGTCGATTCTAGGCCGGATACCACACGGCACTCTCCTACTTTACCAGCTCATAATTATCCTATTAACGCTCCTCTTATTTGCTCGTGATGGGAAGTAAGTTCTATTGCCGACATTAAATAAATTGTTGCAGATAGCACCAAAGTTTCATCTATTACGTAATTTACGCAACACATTTAGCCACCAATATCGTATAAATAGACAACACTTGAGTATAAACAGAGCTTAATATTACGTAAAACCTCGAGTTCTCTCTTCTCTTTTGATTTAAAATATTAAACATACTTTTGTTCACCAGTTACATGCACAGCGAGGAATCAATGATCCGATACATAGCCATGAGGTACTCCGCCGCCGTGTTCCCGCAAGACTACGTGCCGTCCAGATATCTACTGCTGCTGGCTAGTGGAGACAGGTGAGTGTTGGAAACTACCCTCTTAATAAATATTTGTGGATTTTAATAGCTTTATAAGATTGAAGTTGGTTATCATGTATTTAGTAGCTGAACAAAGGTATTTTAGAGAAGTTAGGATATACCTTGGAATTTAATGTATTGAAAATTGAGCAAAACCTTTTTGATTTGCAAGTCCATGTTTTCTGACCGAAAACGTTACATTTTTGTCTGACTTTGAAGCTTCTGACCTATAATATGATATTAATAAACATAATGTTCGTATAGGTTTATTTATAACTAAATTGTTTTATTGTTTTTGCAGTCAAGACGAAATCTCGAATGAAGCGCTAAAATGCCTCTACGGGACATCGCGCTCCACCGAGATTGAGGAAGTAGTAAACAACGTATCCTCGAAAGAGACAGAAGTAGTCAACATTGACGAGGAAACCTCTAAGAGAGACAAGGACAAACCACAGGAGGAAGAGTTTAAAGTGCCAAAGTTCAAAGAAGTAGTAAATTATATTTGGGATCAAATGCAGAAGAGGAAAAAGGGCTCGAATGCTAAACATAGGTTTGTTATCGGCAACCAGGTGCTGCAGTTTCATCCATTGACTTATCAGGAGGTAAGAGTTGTAAAAATACAATGATTAAATTGTGATGTTGTTAAATATGTGATGCGAGTGAATGCGGCGAAGGAAATATGCCAGGATCGTAGTAAATGGATATCCGTGGTGTCCGCCTACCCCTCTGGGAAACAGGCGTAAATATAATTCAGTCTTGGCTTAATTTATTTATTCGCCCATCATCGGTAATTTACGTTTTAGAATAAATCCAGCTGAATCCAAGGTTTCAAGTGTATGCCACACTACAACATACCGTTAATATCTTCCTTAGATCCTACGGTACTTACGCATGTGTCTGAACCGCGATGCCAACCTGAAGGACTGCTCGAACCACCCGAACGCGACGTCTCCACTCCTCGCTAAATACTTTTACGACAATTTATTAGACACTGAAGTTCTGGAGCGGTACCTTAGTATGATTACTTCACTGCTGAATGCTAGCCCAGGTATGATTAATTGTATTTAATGAAAGGTATATTATAAATAACTGAAAAGCAATTTAAATGTTCAAAATAAACCCTAATGAAACCTAATCTTTTTTACAAAGACGTTGAAACTAATTCGAAACTATATTAAATTTTCGTTATTTAGAAATAATGCCACTGACATGTTTCCTGGATATCGTCGGATGCGTGCCGGAAAAAATGGCTGCGAAATACACCAGCCTCTTACCGTTCTTACGCAACCTCTTCACGACTAGCACCAAGGAAGATATACGAGAAATAGCCGCGGTTATCTACGCGATAATCACTGTGAATACTAGCGAGAAATCTGCGATAGACAAGGAGATCAAAGAGTTCGCGGTACAGGGTCAGAACAATAAGAATTTGGAAGCCCAGTGTGGTTACTTGGCGGCGTTTTCGAACATGTGTGAGAGGTGCGTGGTGCTGTCGAAGAGAGGGAAGTTTGGCGGCAAGGGTTTCAGTCCGGCTAACTGGGAGCCGTATCAAGAAGGTGCTCTGGTTCTGGGTGAGTTTTTAATATAAAGTACTTTAATATTTAATCATTTAATTTTATGTGAATTCGCTAGGTTGCATTTCCCAAGATTATCTTCTTCGTTAATGTGAGCTAGCTTACAGTGAAGAGCGTGGTAATGCGGAAGACTCGAACCTTAAACGCTGTAAACTTTTTTATTTTTCAGCAAACTTCCTTGCGAGTGCACAAACGTTGCTGATCAGTACATCTTGCTCAGCCATATCCCTCCTATCTCGATGCAGCGGCCTGCCTCTCCCGAATACGTCATCAAAACAAGAGGCTCTTCTGCAAAGCGAGAACCCGTTCAACATTAATAAGAGCGACACCAATGTAGGAGATACTGACGTCACCAAGTTCACTGTAGCTGACAGGTATGTTATAATGTTTATAGCCGTCATGTCTTGTTTGGAAAAGCATTGGTTAATCGATTAATTAATTATTTGAATTAGTGATTGTATGGTATTCCAATTAATTGTAAACTGTCCCCCTACACCTAGAGGCTGGTTTTATAGCGGTTACGTGACAGTTTCTCTTTTTACCATTCACTCCTATAACTTTAGTTTTCTTTGCCGTGTCATGTTTATTAAAACACTGACGGCATTAGTGCTAAACTAACCTAGTTAGTAATTTATGATGTTATTCTATATTTTATCATATATTCGTTTAAATACAGGCTTTTCAAAATAGTGGGCAATGCAAAACTGCCGTCAAAATTGAAGGAGAGGGCGCTGTATACGCTTGGTTTGATGTGCTGCGGTGAACGGCTGTCGTTTGCCAAACAAATCGTTATGGGATTCTTGCAGATGGCTAAAGATGTAAGTCGTTTAATTACCTGCTTTTTGTAAAATCTAAAAAGAAATTCTGTGTTACTTGGTATACATTATTTGTCAGGTCATTGATGTTGTGATTTGATAATGTACGTTTTATTGTTTTAGAGCAAAGAGTTTGAAATCCATTTACAAATAGGCGAGTCGCTAGTTCTATGCGTCGAAGGCGTTAACTCTAATGAGAACAGGGACCTGTGGACGGAACTACCAAGAGAGGTAAGGGGTGTTTCTTTTTTATGTGTAAACCAAAATTGATGTCACTTACGCAATTTCATTCATCGCCTTATTTTATGCAAGAAATTAAGGATTAAAAGTAACGGCGAGGCCTCACTACGGATAAACTGCTTCAGTTTTCTAAGGAAACAAATACAAACGGCTGCACTTGCATTTTTCTCCCGCGCGGCCGTTTGTATGCAGTCTAGTTTGGTATGCAACCTAAGCTCGATATATTTTTTGAAATATTAACATTTGTTTGATATTCAGGGTGCGGCAAAAATAAAGAATACTGAAGCATTAAAAGAGAATGATCAGCTGCTAGAGTGGTTGTTGCACGAGCTGTTCAAGATCGGAAGACATCCCCACCCACATTCCAGACAGGTAGAATTTAACTCTTTTATTCAACTACCCACAGACAAAAAATTATTGATAGATTAGCAAAGTTTGTCCACCACGAAAAATCGGTTTACTGGCATTCCTGCTTAGTAAAGTGTAAACCCGGTTGTGGTGCTGAGAACTGACTTATTAAAGGTACAGTTATTAAAAGGTTATGGTAATCGCAGATGGACGAATTATCTTGTAGAAAACCAGCCAATGATAGCAGCTGCACTATTTACGCTTAGTCACTTGAGTAAGAATGCGGGTTTTCGTTCATATAACAAGTTACTCTTCGTTCGTATTTTGTGTAGGCTACAAGCATTTGGTTGTTGGCGCTGCTGAAGAACTGCCCTGAGCGTGAACCTATCAAGAACAAGCTACAAGTCCTGCAAGATGTCTTCATGGATTTCCTCTCAGAAAACAGCGGTATGTGTTTGAATTAAGTTAATTCTCCAAAAACTACTTAATATCTTTACCTAAAATAAAAACAAAGTTCCTACACTTTCAAAATCCATTTTCTAAAATCCTCATTACATTCTTCATACCTGCGCGTTTGTTTAAGATATTCTTTCTTCAGCCATTCTTTGGAAAGTCTCCGGCCTCGTTAGAATAATGTTTACAGAAGTCTTCCTCTTCCAACTAATTCTAACCTTCCAATGTATTATGATTCCCACAGATATAGTCCAGGATGTAGCGAGCAAAGGTTTATCCCTAGTATATCAAAACTCAGATGAGAGTCAGAAGCAGGCGTTAGTTGGACAGATTATAGAACAGCTGACCAGCGGCAAGCGGTCCGTAGCCCAGGTCACCGAAGATACGAAGATATTTGAAGAGGGACAGCTGGGGAAGGCGCCGACTGGGTTAGTAACCTTACATAATATAAAATGTTATTTCATAGATTTATTTATTTTTAACGATTCACCAACAGTAATGAAAATTCGTGGTGGTCAATATGTGTCTCCTTTCTAAATGAAAAAGGCCTTTTAGTCGGTGGGCGATTTTGGAAATTATTTAAGGCCTAATTTTTAATCTAAATGCCTAATAATACCGAGATTATTGAAGATTGACATAATATAAATGGAAAACGCAATTTTGATTCCAAATGTAGCTTCCCTAGTTCTTGTAATAATATTATCGTTTGATCTGTTTGGTTACAGCGGCAACCTGTCTACGTACAAGGAGCTGTGCTCGCTCGCGTCCGATCTGAACCAACCGGATCTTCTGTACAAGTTCATGCATCTCGCGCATCATAACTCCATGTGGAACTCTAAGAAGGGTGAGTATTTAAAGTAAAGGCCCTGCATTATGGTCAATGTACTTAGGCTTGTCAACAACCTGTTGAAAGTCTATAATAGTTAGCAACATAGTATATTGTGTGGTCTTGCTGTTCTTTGATTATGTGGCATGTATATGTGCAGTGTTTCTTCACACATTACAACAAGACAAAAACAAACCATTTCGCTTGCAGTCCCCTGAGGGATGTTTAGTACACCCATATTTCGCCAGTTATGTAACAGTTATGTACAAAGGATGGATGAAAGAAGAATGACAAAGCAAATATATGTGATTGTTAGTGGAATATCGGGAGGGGAAGACCTCGGCAAACAAACTTGGACCAGATTGGAGATGTTCTACAAAAGGGTCAAGTGAGGAGTACCCTTAACCGACGAGCGTGTATGAGGAATGTGATGCGAGTGAATGAGGGCGAAAGAAGTATGTCAGGATCGTAGCAAATGGAAATCCTTGGTCTCTGCCTACCCCTCGTGGAAATAGGCGTGACTTTATGTATGTATGTACATATGTAACATTACCACTTACTAATTGAGTGATAATATGTGATTGTATTGTGTAGGAGCGGCGTTCGGCTTCCACTCCATCGCGCTGCAGGCGGGCGCGCAGCTGTCGGAGCACCTGCCGCGCATCGTGCCGCGCCTGTACCGCTACCGCTTCGACCCCACGCCGCGCATACAGAACTCCATGCAGAGCATCTGGCACGCCATCGTGCCGCACACACAAGCCACTGTGAGTTCTCACATAATTACATTGTCAGGTTGATGGACTACATCTCTCTCACCTGGTTTATAACATAATGTATACTATTATTATAAAGCAGATGAGTTTGTTTAAATTGAACCAGTGGGGTATAAATTGAAAACTTCTTTTTGTGTTGAATAGTCCATTCATCGAGGAAGGCTATAGGTTATAAAACATTTGAAATCCACGCGGACGAATAAGAAGACTAGTGAATTGTCAAGGCTGTCGGACAGGCATTGAATGGTATCGATTTATTACATCACCTCGAAATAGCGAAAATTAGTTCCATCGTCGAACACGCCAATGATCGAATTCTCGTGTAGATAGATAGGTTAGTTTATTGATCTACCTTGTATATTAACTAAAGAAGTTTCTATTTACCACAGGTACATAAGTATCATAAACAGATCCTAGACGACTTGGTTGCGAACTTGACGTCGAATCAATGGAGGGTGCGGATGTCCTGCTGTAATGCTCTCGCGGATTTATTACGGTAAATATATTTACGAAATATCTAATACATGATGTAATGTATATCTATGTTAAGCTGCTTATCTCATATCTGCACTGCAATATCTATCTCTTAAATGAGCATTTTTGCCGGTGTTTAAAAACAAACTATAATATATACATTTTCTTTGCTTGGATTCGTGTAGGTTACAGCAAAAACTATTGACACTAAATAATAGTATCGCCCGTTCTGCAAAAACTGATTCAAACGGCTGGACAACCAAAGGTCATGTCCTAGTTGTTGTAACAATTTGTTAGGTTGCCACAAATGTATAACAATTAGGTTCTTTATATTTTTAATCGTCTTCAAATAAACCTCACATTATATGATTGCATCTCCAAATAGCTCCGTTATATTTGTACAGTGGCGCACAGAGTTTACACGAATCGCTGCACCAGCTGCCCACCATATGGCTGCAGCTGTTCAGAGTGATGGATGACGTGCACGAAGGTACGCGACAGGCCGCCACTTCTACCGCCAACGTACTGTCTAAAGTAAGTTTAAATATCACAGCTGCGGGGCTACTAAGAGATTGCATTGAAGGTAATTTTTCGTTGGGGAGGCGAGACGCCGCGACCATTCTACATTGTGGAAGCAAGACGCCGCACTATACTGCACGTAGCGGCGTCTCGCTTCCCCAAAGGAAAATGACCTGCAATGCAAGCTCATAGTAAGGACCCTGTTGGCAGAAATGTAATCTTTAAAAAAAGTTTTTTTTTTGTTAAAAACTTTGCCCTACAGTTGGAATTTCTACTGTATCGTGGGTGCGTGTGACAAACATGAAATAGCACATACACAAACACCCAGACTCGGGACAAACGTCTGTGGATCGCACAAATGTTTGTCTCGTGCGGGTATCATCCCTTAGCGCAGCAGTCCAATCGCTTAGCCACTGCGCCAATCGGGTCGTCACACCCACATTTCTCCCCTCATCATGTATAATCCCCATGCAGTAGGTGCCGAGTCTATTGCCATTAATCGGGCTCAGACCGGTTTCAAGTTACACAGCAATTATTTAAGATCTAGTTTAGTTTATAGCATACCTAAGGGTTTGGACTCGATAACGGAACTATTTGATATTTGTCCCAAATCTTAGGTGAAAAACATCATTTTGTAACAAAAATCTCTTGTAAAGGCAACGTTCCTTAAGACCAGTCTTTTTATTCTCAATCGTTTTTCTTTGAACATAACTTTTTCACTCGTCTTATAAATCGGAACCAAATAAATGTGTAAACCCCTGATGTGACGTTGCAGCTGTGTATTCGCGCAGCGGACGTGAGTCAAGGTAAAGACGGCAAGGAGGTGGTGTCCGTCATACTGCCTGTGTTACTGGACACCGGCATCACTAATCTAGTCAAGGAAGTTAGAAGTGTCAGGTATGTGGCGGTCTGTTTTCTTTTAATTAATACGTCTAAACTACTCGTTGTATTTATTTGTGCATATTGTCAATAAGCGGCTTGCTTTCAACTATTTCTAAGAGAGAATACACTGTCAACCTCAAAATAACTCACTTTTTAAATGCAGGATTTTTGTGAGATTTTCAAGTTATGAAAGCATACCTAAAAATAGACTCCTGTAAAGTGCAGTTTAATCGTATTAAAATTTACCAAAAGTATCCTACGTGCTGTAGCGTACACATTTTACAAAAAATTTCCTTGTAGGCGCTCTATCGATTTCTGTTAAAGTAAATATTCAAATAACTAATGTATTCCAAGTTCCAACCTCTAGACAAGTGGCAAAAAGCTTGACGAATAGAAATCGAATAGAATGAAAAATATGTAGGTTTGACGTATATTATGTCATCGATAACATAGTCGAAAAATGATGTACGATTTCTATTCGTCAAGCGTTTTGCCACTTATCTAGGCTGTACACAGACAGTTCCTACACTCGCTATATCGTAAGTCCCGTGCCCAGCCTGCAGACGGTGTCGAAGCTGGTGACGGCGGCGGGGGAGACGCTGAAGCCGTTCCTGGCGCGGCTGGTGCCGGCGCTGGCGGGCGCGGCGGGCGAGCTGGAGTCCGCGCGCCTGTCCTACCTGGCCACGGCGCTGGCCGACTGCGCCTCGCGCGACCTGCTGGACGACATGCGCGCCAGCGCCGCGCGACACCACTACACCACCGACACTGTTGTTAAGGTGACACTTGGGGAGCTGAACATTTTGATCCCGACCAAGGGGCAAGGACTTCAATATTTGACTTTTATTAAATACCAGTTGCTACAAAATAGTCTACTGAGAGTTAGACAGCAGTTACAACTATTCGATTCACAACCGTCACCTAGCTTTGCAATATGACATTTTTAAAACACACTTTTCTATCCACAGTGTATGCCATACGTGGACATCGAGGTGATGAAGGAAATGCTCCCTAAGATCTTAGAGCTAATGAAGTCCCCTCAACTGGGCACTAAAGTCGCTTGCTGTCACTTCGTGGTACTAGCCGCCCATTATTTACGATCGGATCTCGAGCCGGTAGCTGGAAAGATCATGTCGAACCTACTGAATGGCACCTTCGATAGAAATGCTACTGTGAGGAAA
Organism: Abrostola tripartita; assembly: GCA_905340225.1. Lineage (NCBI taxonomy): Eukaryota > Metazoa > Arthropoda > Insecta > Lepidoptera > Noctuidae > Abrostola > Abrostola tripartita. Next base: position 4,087,840 of record HG996492.1, on the reverse strand, counting down.
AACTATGCTGAAGCTTTGGGACAGGTCTCCGCGCATGCTAAGGTAAAGAATAAGTAGAACTTTTCGTTCAGTATAAAATGTCGATGAAATGTTGTATATATGTATTTGTACTATCTTTAAAAGTTATGTCTACCGAACCGAACGCAAGCATTTTACCAGTCGTAAGGTACGATGCGTAAATGCACGTAAAGCATTTCTTGATCGGACTTATGTAATGCCACAACTCACTCGATTTTGAACCTAAAGACATAAAGCTAAAAGTCATAATTCTTTGACACCTAAAAGTAATTGTTCTATTAACGAATTTGTATAGATGTTCACGATAACATATTTTAAATTTTAAACGCCTAGTTACTGACCTAAGCTCTTTCATCCAGGTCCAATCAGCGGAGAAACTAATGAAGAAGTTAATAACGTTGTACGAGACGAAAGAAGACGACATGTCGCGGTCGGCCATAGCGCTCTGCCTCAAGTCTATCGCTAAGGCCAAGATAGAGCACATCAAAGACAACGAGGTGATCCTAGCGCCCATGGTTTTCTTAGCTATGCATGGACCTAAGGACGATGGTGAGTTGGTCTACTACTGTGATAGATCTTGGTATTGATAGTCTATACATTTTAATTTTGATCATTGTCTCGATGCGAATAGCGACTTACATTTAATGATAAGTAATTCCCAGTTTATTCTTGTTGTCTCGTCTGTCTTCGGCGTTTAATATTATGGTGTCGCGTTTGATATTGTCAGGTCAGGATGCTAATTGCCTTATTCGTATTTTTGATGTTTGATCATGGGATGTTTTATTAAAATTGTTTTTGTTTTTAATAGATTCGACAACGGTGGAGATGTACGAAGAAATATGGACGGATATCAGTCCGGCTCGAGAAAGTGGTATCAAGCAGCACTTGAAAGTCATCCGCGAGGAGATTGAGAAGGCTCTCAACTCTAGCAGTTGGACTAAAAAGATTCAGGTATGTTACATTTTATTAGATACTTTAGGTTGTAGAAATGTTATACATTTGTGTCCGATATTGGTTATAGTTATTAGTTGGTTCTGATGTTGGCTTCTAAATCATTACGACAGTTATCCCTCTGCAATCTGAATATAGAATAAATATTTGTTCGGTTTAAAGAATTTATTTTCTTATAAAAACTGTACAGTTTTTTTAAAATAAGATTTGCATAACTATTAACTTTTGTTCCAAGTTTTGTTCTAATCTAAAGGTTGCACGTGGCCAGACTGCACATTTAAAGATTGTTAAGCGCACCCACGATGCATCATTGATGATGATGAGATGATCGTTTTAAACATACTATTGAGCCAATAAAAGTAGGCACCTTCATTTTAAGTATTACACGATTGCAGGCAGCGAATGCTATAAAGACAATATGTAAAGAGGTGTCAACCGGCCTGGGCGACCAACGAGAGCAGTTGATACGCGCGCTGCTTGCGGCGGTACACGGGAAGACGTTCGACGGCAAGCAACACGTTATCGAAGCTCTCGCGGAGTTGTGCGCGTGAGTGTACTCACTACGAATATTAAACAATTTTATTTTGATATCAAAATGTTAATCCCCAAAAGCGACGTTGCCAGTTCGCACCTAAATAAACCCTTCCAGTTGATATTTTAATTGTTTGTGACTGTAACTAAAACTTATGCGTGGCTGTACTCACTTGAGCGTTTTTTTTTCTCTTCCATAGTAACCAAACAAGTGAAGCAACTTGTATAAAATCCATGTTGATCATAGCAAATGTACTGATGAAAGGACCAAATTTATCATATTTTCGCCACCAGTGTGAAGGAAAACGAGCCCCCGGTGTCCCCGCCGCTGGTGTCGGAGTGCATCAGCGCGCTGCTGGTGGAGAGCCGCAAGCAGGAGATGGTGTACAAGCGGCACGCCATCACCGCGCTCGGGCAGGCCATCGCCGCCACGCACTGCGACCGCTTCCACCAGCTGTACGAGATCGTCAAGCTTATACTGTCCAAGGTAAGGCCATCACGCTTAAGCTGATTGGGAAATCTCGTAATGAAAAGTCATAGTTAAGCTGTGGTTTCTGCCTACCTCTTTGGGATTTTTCTTTTTTTTTCGGTATAATTTTGTGCCGACGACCCCGAGGGAGGCCGATGACCCCGAGGGGGACCCCCTTTGGGAAACAGGCGTGTCTTTATGTATGTGTGTAAGAACAAGCAGGTCGATCAAAGTAAACATATCTACATTACTATAAGGGTTTGTATGTTACCTTCTACAGGTTTTGCAGGTGAATTTTATAGATATAATATGCTTCTATTTTCATCAGGATGAGTTGTCAATGGGTAAAGAGTCTGACGAAGAGGACAACGAGGGAGCGAGACAGCGGCGGGAACAGTTGATAGCATTGAAGGAGGCCGCCTACGAACTGCTAGGTAAAGCGTGGCCGAAGGAACCTGACACACAAGGTAACGTTATACTGTGTCTAATAATATATTTATGTATTTTAACACATTTATCACCGCCACAAATTTTAAACTTAACACACGGATGCCGCCTACATTTTCTATGGACTCGCTAGGCGAGTAACCGGTACAGCTTACGAGATAAGATGATCTCGCCAGGCGGCATAGATGTGTTAATGAAATAATTTAGTACCCTTTCCTTGCTTCAAAATTGGTCTTTCTTGGTCTCCTGAAAAGAATAGTCCAGTCTAGGGACTGGACAGGAGACACTTCTAGTCTTTCAATCTTTTGCTTTATAGTATGTGACTTCAGGTCATCTACCGAAATGAATAAAATATAGATACAAACGGAAAGTAACAAATATGTAGTGCAATGGGTCCTATAGTCGAACAAACGTACAAGTACGAAAGTACAAGAACTTTTGTATATATTTCTGAACTGTATCTTTCCACAGACAAATACCAAGACGTATTCTTTGAGCACTGCTCAAAGTCGTACCCATCAAGTTCAAGATCGACACAGCTGGCTATTTTAACGTCCGTTGCGCGAGTATTAGAGAGGCTGACGATACTCAGCAATACTGGGGAACCAATGGAGACCGACAACGTTACTGTGACGAATCGGGACAAAGCGATTACCACTGTCACTGGTCACGTTGCCACAATAGTTGATTATACGCTCAGTAAGTATTTTTTTATGAATATTACTATTTATAAGTCGGTTAAAGATCTTTATCACTGTATCTAATTATGTTAAGAAAAAAAGCACTCATTCTGTGAACTTCAATATAATACATGTGTAATAAAAGAAAACTCCGAAACAATTGAAAGTTAAAACAAACACATTAAAAAAGACCGGATATTGATAAAAATACGTGTACTTATTTTTTAATAATGTTTTGTTTTATTTTCTAGAAAACAACAATCAAGTGAGGCACAGGCGGGACGCGCTCAACATATTGGAAATCCTTGTCAAACAGTTAAAAGGTAATTAACCTTAAATAATTCATAATTAGGTTATCACTTCAAAACTTATTTAACTTTTCTTTACACCAGGAATTCTATTCTTATGATATCCTACCAAAACATATTCGTATGATTCCTCATAATCATTATGGCCATGAGGAATCGTAGTATGAGCAAAATTAACCTTGGAAAACGACTGCGTGTTGTGATTATCACTACATAGTATAAAACAAAGTCGCTTTCTTTGTCCCTATATCCCTATGTATGCTTAAATCTTTAAAACTACGCCACGGATTTTGATGCGGATTTTTTTAATAGATAAAGTGATTGAAGAGGAAGGTTTATAGGTATAATAACATCCATTAAATAGTGGAGAAATACTTATAATATATATTTTATACCCGTGCGAAGCCGGAGCGGGCCGCTAGTAATTAATAACTGAAATACCCAGGAACCATCCAAGAACCATCTAGTAAGTAATTTTAATTATTTTCAGATCTCAACAAGACTGAGGAGCTAGATAAACTCAAAACTATTTATTTGTCGTACGCTCAAGATCTGTCGAAGGATTCCTCGCATGAAATAAGAACCAAAGTGGACAACATCAAAATACATTTTAAATAGTACGAGAATATGTTATTTATTGTCGTGACAACCAGTAATAAAATTATACAATACATTTCTTAAGTTTTCTTTCTTATAATACACATCTTTCTATTGTTAATAATACGTTTTTTAGACTTGATATCCTAGTAAGTATGTACCTAACTTTTTAATGCAATAAGTTTCAAATTTTGAGGGGATCTCTAAATATTTTTGATAATAAAATATAGCCAGTGGTTACTCGTAATGTTGCTTTCCTTATGTGAAATATTTTTTTAAGAAGATAATAGTTTTAATTAATGCTTTTATTAATTACAAGCAAAAATACATCGTTTCTCTAGTTTAAATAATTAAAAAAGGGTAGTTCGAAAATAAAACAACGACAAACAATATCACATCAGTGGTTTAATGCTACTGCATTAAATAAAACTATGGAATGAAATAAAGTTTATAACAAAATAATTAGCATAAAAACATTGCCTAAGCTACATAAGTAATATAATATGTACACGAAAATAATACATAATTATAACAGATTGTAGTTTAAATACGTACTCCATTTACATTATTCTGATAACCGCAATTTAACTTTTTATGAGACGCGATACGAGACATTAGTTTTACCTATAAAATTATATTATTGAAGACTAAACATATTTTACAAAAACAAACAGTGTTATTATTTAGAATACTCAAATTTCTTAGGCCACTTTTGGGTCGACGTATGCAAAATTATAAAGCATTCTTTGATATTACATTGAGCTAAAGGCATCACTACAGTATCAGTGTTTAATTCACCACCATTTTACTACGCGACCAGAACCTTTAGGAGCATGGCAGCTATAACACGGCACAACAAAAAAACAACTGAAAAACAAACTTCAAGAAGTGCTTATGAATCAGTTAATCACTGTCGTGCGTCGGCGCGTGACAAGGGGTAGTGCGGAGATATAGCTGGTGTGTGTGCGCCGAAACCGCATTCCTGTCAACCTGTCATGCGCCTAAAGGTGCTGGTCGCGTGCACTATTCATGCTCTATTCGGATATCCTGTAAAATGATAACCTTGTTGTTCTCTGCTGTTTTATGCACACTTTATTTTACACCATAATATTAAATACATAAATTAGTTTTTTTTTTAATGGTGTAGTTCAGACATTTTTGATACAACTATTTGACGGACGTGTATATAGAAAATAAGTGGCATTCTACAAAAAGCTATAAATTTTAACATCAAATCGTAAAGTTGGAAATATTATGAATAATCGAAATATTGTGTTGTAGGTTTGAATCATTTGACTAAAAATTTGCAAGCCACATCTAAGTTTTGCTATTCGTAATTGCTTTGTGACAGTAAGATCTGTTTGCGAATTTATGGTGTTATCGCTTTTTAAATTTATCTATTATCTATATAAAAATGTAAGCCATATATTATTATATTTGTACCTAAAATAAATCAATTGAAAACTATCCTGCAAGTACCACACACTCCAAGCTTCTTGCAAAATATTCAAGTACATTTATTTATTAATAACAATCATTTTAAACCTAATTACAATAACTTAATTGACACGTTTTTGTCCAGGTATTATATTTAACAATATATGCTTCGGTTCCAAATGAATTGGGATTTTGTACTAAAAGTTCTAAACTAAATCTTGTGAAGTCGATTCCGATTCCATTCTACCAATACTCGTTACGATAAAATAAATAAGTTATAAAAAATTGCTAACAGTAATTTTTATAGAAAAGCAGTTATAATAATAAATAATATGACACTAGTCCGATTAAACTAACTGCCTTTTCACACAAATCTAAATAATAATACCTCAACAAAAATCGATAAGTTTCCAGAATACAAATTGCACTACACGTCATCAAACAATCCGCGGGGTGGCATTGTCATTTTGTCCCTCCTCCTATCATCGAACTCCGTTCTAATGGAGGGGAGAGTGGATTCCCCGAAGCGGTGGTCCAACTCGTCTTCGAGCGTGAGGTTGGACCTGTTGTAGGGCATCTCGGCTCGTTGGTAGCCGGTCAGCTGCGGCTGCGTTCGCTCAGGACTGGGTTGCACGTAGTAGTCTGAGTCCACGTCGTTGAGGAGCCCGGTGTGGGCTGAAATGTGACCGACATGCACAATACCCGGTTACATTAAATATGGTGGGAAAGAAGGGTCTGTTTATTGTTGAGATTTGGTATTTATAATATTTATATCTGGTTTTAAGAAAAGTGTGATAATATGACCAGATCTCAGTAGAATTTAATAAGCTGCTGGAAGCATAAAACGTAGTTGTTTTGTTATACTGCAAAGCAATCGCAATAATATTCGCATTACATACATTATAGAAATATCATATAGAACCAATATTATTGGTCCCATTAACTACGTGAATCAAACACTATTGGTTCGCATTAATCGTTATTTAAACTTTAAGGTTCTAAGCTGCAAGTATGATATTTTTTAGTATTAGTATCTACGAAGATTATATATAATACCAAGAACATTCTCATACAATAAACGGAACATAACAGTGGTAAAAGCAGTGAATGAATGATATTTTAGTGCAATATGGAAATATGTTAGCTGTGAAATGTGAATTAGACGTATAATAATTAAGTAATGAAATAAAAACCCCAGTTTTTAAATACGAATTGCGCTCAAAAGAAGGCTTAAAATGCGACTTGACAGGTGACAGGAAAGGAGAACTTAAGGGACAACTCGCTGTCAATATAATGAAGAATAGAGATTCAATATAAATTGAAAACAAAGGTAAAGGTCATCTGAGACTCGCACTTACTTACTTACTAATAAATAGGTACAATTATTCAGATTCGATAGTGAATCTGTCTGTTAGTCAAGAATAAACCGATCGTAAATTTGACCTTAAGGTAGAAGTCTATGGATAGACATGGGCTTTTTATTTTGAAAACGACACCTACCTACCTACCTCAGTCCACTGATCTAGTTTAATGGTATAAAATACTTAAATAAAATAGCGTTGAAATGCATTGTATACTGTTTAGTCGTATTACCTCCGTCCTGTGCGTCTCTCGCGGATCGGTAGTTGCCGAACCTCTCGCTGTAGTCACGGCGCCGCGTCAACGACTCTTCAGCGCGTTGCCGCTTACGTTTTTCTAAAGATAATATTGAAACGGGCTTAGTTTAATCTTCATTTGTCAATAAACCCTAAACATTACATGTTGTAGAAAAAAATGTTGCCAGACTTTACTAGATCTATTTATCTATTAAGTCCATTTATATATCTCTTAAATTAAGCTTAGTTTTAATAAACGTTAGTTTAGTATATACAGACGCTTGAAGTTTGTCGGTATCAAGCAAAGTATTCAGCCAGGAACATTACAATATTCACAAAGTTAAATTTCCCGTCGCATTGAAGTCTCCACCATATATAATTATGTTACATTCATCGTAGGCTTCATAATGATAAAACTCACCTCGCTTCACAATCTCCCTCCCTTCCTCAACCAAGTCAGTGGTAAGCTCGTCGTCTCCCACAAACTGCTGGAACCCGCACAGCGAGAGCAGCCGACTGCCCAGCGACAGGTACGTGGCTAGACACAGCAGTACTACCAACATCGGGAAGTAGATGTTGAAACCCTCGGCGATTATGCCCAGGACGTCCATGTGACCCATTATCTGGTGACAAGGTTTACAATTGAAAGATATTGTACTACGATGCATGGAAACAATAGAATCTGTAATTGATATTCTATGGTAACGTAATTTTAATATGTATAAGTATTTATATTATATAATATTTTTTATTAATATGAACTACTTGAAGTTTCTTACAGTAGAGAAAGACGGCTTCTACAATTTCCCCCTGGCCTTGTCTTACGCTTTTAAACTTGAATCATATAATTATTATCCATGTGATATAATTGTGTAGCACAAACTGAACAGAATATACATAAAATATAAACTTTAATTTTTGGGTAGGCACCTATTTACATTTCTGTATTCAGTCAGTAGGTAAATATCCGCAAAAAAACTTTTGAAAGCCCAAACCTGCGTATAATAAGTCTCCATAATCCGTTTCTTGATGACATGGGAGTCCATATGTATCAAGCTGAGGAAGTTGAGGCACATGGCGGGCGTGAGCCGACACACCATCATGCCGGAGAAGATGAGACTGTACTCGTTGGTCTGGTGGTGCGGCGCGAGGTAGTACAGGTTCAGGAGGCGGATCTTCAGCACCGTGGAGTACGCGCAGTAGAACATGTACGCTATTATTATTGTTGATATCACCTGTTGGCAAACGGTCATGATATCAGTTTGTTGATTCTTCTCCTTTTTTTGTTTCTGTTTCTCCTGTCTCCACAGAAAAGACGGAAACAAAAATGCAATTGGTTGTTGATTATGAGATTATATTATTGATTGTTGGTGGCGCTTTATAGAAGATAGGTAGGAACAAAAGAAGGTCTATGCTGCAGTGGATTATTCACGGTCAGTTAATATCAATATATATAAGCTTGAAGTGTCCCATTGCTGCAATTCTTACTGCGCTTTTATTAATTGAATTCTCAAGCTATATGAAGTCGGTTAAAGACAGCATTATGCAACTTACCTCAATAGCTGAATAGTTGTAATTCTCAGTAGCTGCTATGACTATGTTAGCGAATATGGAGAGGACGGGCTTCTTGCAGAAGAACGTCATCTCCGACCAGACTACAGCTATCGACATGATGCCCGTGATCACCGCCACCGTCTTTAGGAAGTACTGCTTCAGGAAACATTCCCAGTACCATTCTGAAATCATTAATTTCTTTTAACATTCGACTTTTTAATAATGATGTCTTTCTGTCTGAATTTCGGCCTGGGACTGACATTTTTGATACTGAATTTGGAACTGACAGATTAGTGGGGTCTTGCTATTTAGACTCCGGTAGTGCATAGAATAGAATATTGATTATTTATTTCCAAGTTTATGGTACAAAAAGTTACTTTATATACTACCGTTTCCGGCGTGGAAATATTGCATTGAATTTAGTACAATTCTCATTATTAAATTTATAATAAAATTATCAATTAAAAACAAAATTTGACTTGAATTATTATTGGTGCCAGTTATATATTATATGCGTGTGATACCTATTCCTTGTCCATCTTAAAATAGGAGAGACCAACTCAGAAGGGTACTTAAAAAAAGTAATTATTCAATTGTTTCATTGACCAATGTTTCACTGGTTTTTAATAACACTAAAACCAATTACATAATACACAAGCTATAGAAAATAACGTTTATTACCAACAAAATGAATTCGTAATTATAAATCATTGTGTTAAAGTACGGCAATTAATACGTCGTTATTAATTATACCTACTAATAACATTTTGAGTAAAATATGAGCAACGTAAATTAGCATAAACATAAGGGTCAAGAAATCAATGAAATAATTAACGAAATGGTGTTTGATATTATGAAATGTTAGCCTATGTTAACACGAAATTATCTATGTGTATTTATTATTACGTGAAGAGAAAAAATTGTCCTACAGAAGTCTTGGCATAGTTTAGGTATTATATGGAAAGTAAATGCAGGAGATAAAAATTGATACAAAACTAGCTGCGCCCCGCGGTGTTACCCACTACATTTATTTACAGATAAAAAGTAACCTATGTTTAAACAAGGGTGTCAGCTACCTCCATTCAAACTGTTATTAAAATTGGTCCATCCATTCGAACGTAAAGAAGTAACAAACATACCCACAAATTGTCGCCTTTACAATATTAGTGTGATCCCTGTTTAATTTCGACACCTGAGCAGCCACTTGTACAAACCAAGATGCTAATATCTTACCAATGATAGGTGGATAAAATATCCGTTGTAGTCTCGGCCGTGGCGTGTGGAAGGTGTGCTGGAACCTGTGGTCGGGCGACCGCTGGTTGGCCGCGATGTCTTCGAGGTGGAAGATGCGCTCCAGCATCAGACACCATTGGGTTTCTGTACGCTGCAGCACGTGCAGCGCTTTGATAGTCTGTAGGGTAAAAAAAGTTAATATTTAAAAATATGAAGTCTTTATTCGGTAATTTTTATATTCTTATCACATAGTTAAAAACATACAGTTTCTATAGGATACCTTATAAAAGTCACAGTTGATCAAATACTATACCTAACTGAATTAAGTAATAATTAAGCCTTAAGCATTAAGAGCCATTTCACAAAATTGTGACGTTTGAATTCTGTCAAAATTGTCATGTGTGCGTAGCGCACCCACACAAAAACAATGCAAACAGTGTAGCGAGAGTTTTGAGACGGACATAAAAATTTTGATCGTTATGACAATGTTTCTTATTCGAGATTTATGAAAATATTTTTATTTCTTTAGTTATTTATTTAGACAAATTATAATTTCTACAATAATAATTTATTCACCAATTATAAATAGATCATGTTTTGTAAAATTTATTTTAATAATAAATGTAAGCGATTGTATTTTTGGAGGATTATTACTCAATTACGCAAAAAGGGTTAAAAGGACAAAGAAAAAAAATTGCACATAGATAGTTTATAACCTGGATTAACAAAATAAAGGCTACAAGCTACTTTTCATGCGTAAAGAAAATCCAAGTGGACCAAGTCGCGGACAAAAATAGTACAGTCAAGATTAAACTAGCTGAATATTAATCTAATAAAATAATATATTTTACTTGATAATAAACAAAACCGAATGAAAATAATACATAAAAAATGAAAACGTTGTGGTCGTAGTATAAACATGCGTTTGCAACACGAATTTGCGTAATTTGAAATTAGAAAAAAGTGACACAGATCCGACCTCTTTGGGCGCTCGGGCCCGACTGATCATTCTAGGTTTGTGCATCGTAATTTATTGTGATTTGGAGTGATATTGAAAATGATATGATTTCTAATTAAATAAAGGAATTTTGAAAATCACTGTATTATTAGATTTCTTAAAGAGCATAGTTTATTATGACATGATTTTAAAATAAAAATATACCTTTATTCAAACCAAAAAGTCACGATAAAATTACAGTATAAACCGTGAAAATAGGTTTCAGTTTTATTTTTTTTATCAATTAAAAGTGTTATTAATCGAAAATGTGGCACCGTAAGTTTCAATAAAAATATATGCCTAATGCTTACTGTATTTTTATCATTTAAATTTGTGAATGTAAATGATAGAATTTGGAGCCCGAAATTGACTCTGCGATGATTTTTCAGAAAACGTGTTGCGGGAGATTGATCTCCATATAGCAATTAAGTTATTTTTTGTAAATCTATTAGCTTATGTGTCAATGCGAAAGATTGGTCTACATTTTACATTTATATATAAATTCCTAAATACTACCTAAGATGGTAAATTAGGCGTCCGAAATCTTAGAAAACTGCGTAAAAATGTAAAATGGCTCTTAAGTCCGCCTTGTACACCTCTTGTATAAAGAATAAATAAATAAATTAAGATACGTAGGTATATTTTAAGTTATAAGATTCTATACTCATAACATGAATAGCTAATATCTCTGCATCTTTGGTAAATTACTGGAACGCAAAATCATTATTAAAGCAAATAAAGTTACCTTTTTATGTAGATTGACAAGTGACTTCAATGAAGGCGGTGTGGGCCGGTCGGGCGGTGCGCGCCCGTTGAGTCTGTCGCGCAGTTGTATCGGTAACTTCTGCACTATGGTATCCACGTGGCGGTACAACGGATGCCCGGACCCTACCGCTGCCGTCACTGCTTTTAGACTCTGAAAGGCAATGACGAATAATAGGAAAAAGACATATTTTTTTACTTCAGGAATCTGGTGGTGTTGTCGTGTGAAAAGAATACTTTATTAAAAGAGCAATAATTATGTACGCGTTTTAGATGTACGGTGTTACTGAGTCTTTTTTTTAAATAAAACGTCGCCCGACATTAGCAATTTCTCCTGTATCGTGGGTGCGTTTCAAAAACATGAAATGTAATATACACAAACACCCAGACTTGAGACAAACATCTGCGGATCACACAAATTTTTGTCCCGTGCGGGAATCGAACCCGCAACCCATAGCGCAGTAGTTCAATCGCTTAGCCACTGCGACAATCAGGTCGTCAGTTTATTGGGTTCATAAATTATATATTTAAAAATACAAGACTGCCTCGTTGGTCTAGTGGTCGTTAAGCGGAGCAAGAGGTCCTGGGTTCAAATCCCGGGTCGGGCAAAGTGTTACTGAGTTTTCCATTAGGTAATTCTCAGTAGCAGCACGGAGTCTGGATTTGTGCCCGGTTGATGGCAATAGGCTCGCCCCCTATTACACTGGGACTTACAACATAACTGACAAAATGTGGGTGTACTATATGTACACCTCTGCCTACCCCTTCGGGGAATACAGGCGTGATGTTATGTTATGTTAAGTTAAAAATACAGTGTGTATACCACTGCTTACTCCTTTTGGGAAAACAGCTACTTTCTCCAAAGAAGTAGACTGATTTAAAGGGTAGATGATGATGAGTAATACAATTTTGAACGAAGCTTCAATACTCACATCTAAAATATCATCAACAGTTTCCTCAGCTTCACACTTGTCTGTACTTAGCTTAGCTATTTTGAAGTAACAGTATGTCAGAGTATAGTTTTTCTTTGAATTATTCCATAGGTTTCTAGGCACTTCAACTAAGGCATACCCAAGTAGAAGGATTAATAAAAACAGACCCCATGTGTTACTAGCTGACGAAGCTATGGCCTTTATCTTGGGTGGGTCTAGGTATACACCAGGTTTCAGAGCAATGTATATGAGGAGTATGCCACAGATGAAGAGGTATGATCCATAGTAGATGGCATTATCAACTAGAGCTGACTTTAGTTTTCCTTTGACTGTGAAGTCACCAGCTTTGCTGTATGATTGCATCATTGGCATTATGAGCCTAGAACAAGTATTGTTTTATTAGAAAAAAACGGTGTCACATTACTTCCAAGGAAAATCAAAATAGTAAGTAAGTTGCTTCAAGTCATCTGCTTGCAATTAATTAGGATTAGTGATACCTAGTATTCTTGCTTACTAAATCTGACATGGGAATAAAAATGCATCATTAACTTCTTAAAATTTTTAGAATTCAAATACCGTTATAGTATAGTAAAAGTTCTAAAATCATCATTACATCAGATGTATAAGAAAAACCACAGTCAAAAAGTAGGTACAGACATATTGATATTATCACTAAAAGAACATTGTAAATTAATGAAAAGGTGGAATGATAACAACATTGCCTACACAGACTTAGTATCCTTGTTCTTATCACACACAATATAAACTTCACTGCTATATCTTACCATGTGAGACATTGTGATGTCCAATATACTATTCTCCAAAGGTTGGGGAATACATCGGTGCTCATGAAACTCCACGGTTTCTGACACTCATTGATAGGTGGAGGTACCGTAGTGGTACCATTTTGAATAGCTGCCTGCGTTGTCTGTATTGCCTTAGATGCATTCTCCATACATTGTCGATATACAGTCTGTTGGAAATAAAATATGCTAAGTACTTATACATGTACCTTTAACTATGTTGTTTGTAGGATGTTTAAGAATTGCAAACATTCTCTATTGAGTCATTGTTTATAATTTATTCATATAATATTCTGAGCATAGTTAAAGTCTGCTAATTAACTTTATTGATAATATCCGATAATACTTATGTCAATAAAGTAATATGTGCGTAACAAAATCTTGTTGCAGTTAACTAGGTAAAAGATGAAGGTACTTACTGAAGATATATCTAGAGGCAGGATGAACATAATCACAAAGGAGAAGTACCATGCTGTTAGCACTGATATAGTCACTATTATGTGATTCCTGTAGCAGTCTCCATATCTGTACAGCAAAGTCGCTGCTAATATGAAGGCGGATATTAGTTCTATCACAAACAATGTATAAGCCATTGTGTCACAACACTACACTGATGCACAGAGGTAACTAGTTAGTTCTTTTTTGCAGTTTTCTGCTTCTCTCGCCAAACTCTTGCAGCCTCGTGCTGTAGCTGCTCAAATCGGATCTGAGTTGTAGACTTCAAAGGGAGTAATCTAGGCCGCTCAATTTCATACTCCGGTGAACATTCTTCGTAAAATAACACTCCAGAATCAGGCAAAATAGGGTCGAATTCAATACTTATGTTTTTGGGCTCCTTCGATTCTGACATATTTTTAAGTACAAAAAGTTAACTGCGTTATCATTGTTAGTGCTGAAATTACATGAAGTAAATTACCCGTAAAACCACTCCTATGGGATAGAAATAAAGATATAAACCACAAATATTTTAAATATCTAATTCAGTATTGTGATATCATCACAAATCGCTATCAAGCAAGTCAATTCAATCAATCAAAAACGTAGTACAATTACTATTCTATAAATATGACAATGTGTACATTCATCGCAATGGTGCTCTCTTTTTTACTCTTCTTTTTCATCTTTTTTTAACTGTGAAATACATACTTTGTTTCACCTGCAAAATAGTAACATGTTCAATATGTAAGTTATTTTAAAATTGTAGTTCGGAACGTTTATGATGAAGATACAGATTATAAATAGTTGTATTTACGAAGATAGTTATTAAATAAGTTACGTCAGTGGTTCTAGCTAGCGTAGGTTTTAGTGTTGTCCTAAATATTATGAAAACATTTTTAATTTGGATAAATATTATTGCTATGCTGAGCTAACTGCTGACAATACTTATTGTTTGCATCGCCGAATTACAATGTATTTCATGTTTCCACTAGTGTTATTGTATTTAATAAGTTAGTAGGTGGCTATCTTTGGCATTTATTATCATTATGAATTATAATAATCATTCTATGGTAATATGATTGTTTTTGAAAACTAATAACGATATGACTACCTAGTTCCGTAGTGCAATAAAATAATATTATTAAAATATCTGCGTTGGCCTTGGTACCCACTCGGGACAAGTAAGATTATGATCGGCAGATATTTCAACCGAGTGTTCGTGCACGTGTGATTTACCTTGGTCTCTAAATTCATCCATGCTATAAAAATACTTACGAAGTAACGAGTAGTTCTTAGTGTGGGGATAGGGTCGTGTACCTTTAGGGATATATGTGTTCTGTGGTCAAAGCCACGAAACAGAAGGAAGAAAGAATTTCGTCGGCAGGTACAGTCGGCAATGAAAGTCGCAAAACATTCTTTGGTGGTCGACTTTGTTTCCAATTTCCGAATTTAAAAAAAACTTACGTTTATAAAAAATGCTTAACTTCTAAGATGGGAAAATATATTTTTTTCACATGTTGGTTTTCCTGTTCGGTTTCAAGTTTGTGGTAGGTATATATTTGATAGTTTTGTTGATACTGATATCCAAGAACACCTTCGTAACAAAAGGCTGGGTACTATTGAAAATAAATGGAACGGAAGGCGCCTAAAGGCGGGATTATCGGCTTTACCTAGGATCCTTTTATTGAATGGACCTTTGATATCTTCAGAAGAGAATTCTTTTGGAATGGCTTCTGCCTTGCAAGGACAATGCAAGGAAAACTCGATCCCAACAGAGTAATACGTGGGTTTAACTTGTCTTGTGTAAAATGTGTTGGTAAAGGAAACGTTTTTATTTTTATTAAACATTCCATCAGACTCGGCTGCTGAACATGAGGTTCTGGGTGTGAATTCCGGGTCGGGCAAAGTGTTACTAGGTTTGTCCTTATCTACTATATACTAGGTTTGTTCTCAGTCTGGATTTGAGCCCAGTTGATGGCAATAGGTTCGCCCCCTATTACATTGGGACCTATGACATACTTAACTGGCGAAAAGTGTAGGCAGTATAGATACAACTTTGCCTACCCCTTCGGGGAATACAGGCTTGATATAAAATCAAGCCATTATGTTTTATGTAAACATTCATATCGTCTATGCTATTACCTACTTCAATTCAGTGATATCATCAGAAGTATAATACAACCATGTGTATCAGCATCATCAGCCGGAAAACGATCGCTATTGAACCAAGGCCATGTGTAAACCTATGTTGAAATACGGCACTTTTGGTGAGCCCCGACCCAAAAAGTCCTTATAACCATTATATTAAGCATGCGCTTTGATTGCGAATCTAATTTATATCAGGCGAACCCTCATAATACCTCATTTAATGCCTATAACAACGAGGTTTAAGTTTTTCACCGTTATTGGGATCAAAATAAGTTTCTCTGTAATAATAATAATAGATATCTCATAAAAGTAGAGAAGCGGCGATATTGTAACCAATGTTAGGCACATAACATACGTATACGGCTATGTAGGTATGTGTTAAGAGTGCTGAAAGGAGGCCCTCGGGCGCGATAAAGAGTGTACTCGCGAAAAATATTGAAACAGTAATTCTTATAGAAACAACAAAGCAATAGTGGCAAGTCGTAAAAAAAATATCTGGGTAATAAAGCTATCTGGATTATGTTTATTTATCTATTGTTATCGACTATCGATAGACGTTTCTTCGTCATCATGACGAAGACACTAAAACCTTCTTGAGCCTCCAAATAGTTTGATGAAAAAACAAACAAATAGTTAATCTTAATTTTGTTTCTGTAAGTTATTGGTTTCTGTAATAAAAAAACCAATAATAAAAGTCATGCTCTCAATCATCTAATAGTTATCTATTAGATTATAGAAAAAATCAAACTTTTTTACTCGATTGTGAAAAATTATTGGCCTCGTTATTTCATGAAACAAAACTTTGGACAGATCTAGATGCCCTTAGATTGTGTAGAAAATCGAAGAAAAAAATAGGAAAGTGATAATTAAAATTATTTCTACAATCTACTGTGCAAAATAAATATTAATGTCATAAAACGCTTATGTAGATACGATTAATTTTTATTTAATAAATATCTAATCATATTGAAATATTAACTAAATTCCGTGTATAGCGTTGGTAACTGCAATATAACGTTGGTAACTAAAATAATTTAAGCGAAGTGATAAAGAAGACGGAGGTATACACAATTAATTATCAAAATAATCGAAAAAAAAAACGATATCAATTCGATTTTGTATTTCGGCCGTTTTGCAATTCTACGTTTGAAAAATTTACGAACGGGTTCGGGGTAAAAATGTCAGTTGGTGAGATACGACGGAGGCATTTTCCGACGTGGTAAAAGGGAATTGTTCCCGGTTTAGAGAAGATTTAACACTGCGGTGGACTGTGTTTTACTGCGTTTTATTAGCTCCGGGAATCCGGGCTGCCCCAGGACAATCGAGGAGAAGAATGAAGCCTCGTTTGGCAATTTACATGATGATTTGTTGATGTTATCATATAATCTTTTTATTGGTTTGTAAACGCCTTTTGTGTTTAGATACTAGTCAGATACCGAATGTTGATATCTTTTTACGACGCTATTGATGTAGGTATCTAATCAATGCAGTATTTGGAAAGATTTGCCAGAGATTTCATATTGTACCTTGAAGCGTTAATTATTCAATTGAATTATATATAGCCTAGTAACCAACCAAAATAGTCTCAATATTTTAAATAAAGCCATCAATAGTCTTGCGCCAAAAAAGTTTTATCGGTTTTCTGGCAGATTAAAAATAAATACTTACCTAGAGATTCTTGCTATTTTTAAATTTTCTTAGAAATGCATGCATTTGTTATACATAATTAAAGCACAATTATTAGGTATTTATATGGCTGTGAGTACGAAACACGTTTAAAAAAGTTTTACCGTATCATAATCACTGAGTAATGAGCTCGTGAGTGTTTTAGGCAAATCAATAGGATTCCAGTCATTCATTTAGGCTCAGAATACAGAACATACCATGTAAGTACTGTAAGTTGTATTCCTTATTTTCAAGATTGCAATTTTGTCTACTTAAGATCTTTTATTTATTTGTTCTACGGTTTTGTACAACCGTTACTATAAAAAACAATGTAACTTTGATTTTAGATCGTGGAACTCAGTCTGCACATTAGTTTAGAATAATTTATTTCCAAACCCGACCAATCATTAAATATTTATCGAGGCACAAAAATACTCTCACACTTGTTGTTTTATTCTGATGCATACAAATATATTGTGTGAAATGTTTGTCTGCCGGCTGCTCCATCCCTCTGCTAAACATGGTGGATATAAAATAAATAAAACACTGAATAAATTGTGGATGCTGTTTTCATATTTCTATTTATTCATTTATTTAAATTGTTGTTTTTATGTAAATGTGTTTTTATTTATACGAAAGTTTATACAAATAGGTATTATCAACCGTAGTGTAGGAATCTTATTTGTGCTACGATAACGTTATTGTGTTGATAGATTTAGAAAGCTTTGTATTATAGAAGAACACTACTAAACCTGTAACAACAGCGGCGTCGTAATCCGTGAACCTAATTCGTGTTTGGCACGCACTTTATCTATTGAATCTAAATCTCCGAACACGTAAAAATGCTGAAGCGAATTCCAATAATACCTACTTCTAAAAGAAAGGAATAACATAGTAGGAATGGTTGATAAAAACCATAGACATGAAAAATGTTTATTCCGTGCCACAATGTACCGCACAACATTTAGAATTTACGTGGTAACATTAAAATTTTATAACAAGGGCAACACACGCTTCAGACGAGGGAAGTTTTCTTAAGCTTGAAACTTTTGAACGGGGTTCTGTGTACATCAAACTTCTGTGGTAATAGACGGAGGATGTTAAGTAACTTATATAGAAAACAAGATTTATGTAAATCTGTTTAAATACGAGAGGCAGTCCTTTCAACTGTATTGATTTAACGTCACGATAAATAGTTAAAAATGTTAACAGGAAAATAGGCTTATGCAAAGCATTATGGCCAAGAGTTTTAGGTGATATGTATTTCAACTAATTTAAAATGTAGAGTAGAATAGTTGGGGAATGACTAAGTAGTACCTTCGTATTTTGTGCTAATATACTTGATTTAGATAATAATATGGTCTAGTTCAAGGAGGGCTGAAAGTAGGTCTTACTACATTAAAATTATGTTTCTGGTCGTAGGAATATAATTTCCGACCCTTGTTAACCCTTACCAAAGAGGTTCATCAATCTACTATCTACCTCTTTGTTTGAAGCACCATAATTACATTGCGAGTAAAACAGAATCTTACAATATCGTTGACCACTATCTACTACCTATTCAGTTACGCGCTCCGCTAATAAGTAAAACTAATATTGGACTGTAACTAAACATGCTTTACCCAACAAAGAGCATTCTGAACTCTACTGAACCGTGTTTAAATACAATATTCACACTTGGCATTTTGTTGAGCTTTATGAAGTTATGAAATACCATTTTCAGGCCTTAAGTGGCTTGTGAAGAGGGCAATTCGGAAGTTTATTATGAAGTTATAACAGTCTTGCGCTTATGTGAGCTATTTTCAGTGTATGCTTTTGGGGGGTTTAAATGTTCTGCAACCCTGCCTAGAATAGGTAAGTATATGGGTTCGTTATCTTTGTAAATAACATTAAAGTTAGAAAATATTGTTAGTGCTTCCCACCACATTTCTCTTAGTTATAAATGTTAGAGACGAAGAAAATGTAGCAGCAGAATGGCTTTATAATGTGTGTTTAACAGTTTGTCTTTTACGGGTGCATAATTAAATTTTCTTTGTTCCAAACAATTCCTAAAATCTAAGTCACTGATACTTAGTTTGTCAAACTTTAATTCCATAGATTAAAACTGGCTGTATCCCAGCATGTGGTTACAAAAAGTAATATGCCCACCATTTCTATTTTCGTTAATTCCGGCAGAACGCAAAACATTTGCATTACGCATTTGAATAAAAAATACAAACAAAAGAAATGGTCCATTTGCATTATGCGTTTAAATGTTTCGCACGCCGCACGCTGTACGAGAGTGCGCTAAAATGCGGGAAACTTCTAATGTAAACTGCCTGGCCGCTTTATATTCATACTACAATGTAAAAACGTAGGGAAACCAGTATTTGGTGACATCCCGCGCCGCAAAATATTTGTTTTACAACGTTTTTCGTTCGTGCAAAAGCTGATAAAGGCTGGGCTAACAGCTTTTTTACACTTTAATATGACTTACAGTCAGGCAACGTGCAAGACGCTTCTTTATACGAATAGGTAATAAAGGTATGCAGCTATTAATCAACAGCTGTGTTCGAGAGGTCATTAGGCTATTACGTACTAACATATTCCAAACAAATTCCATGGAATTGGTTTAGTTCATGAAAACATCCGATTTAAACCGACCATTGCTTTAAAATGACCTTCTGTATTAGGTACCTACATGAATTATAACAAATATGTTATGCACAAGGTGATCCTAATGACTGGAGTGTGTTTTAACATGCCTATTTTGGAATCGTTTCTTATCCATAAAATGTAAATAAGATCTACCTATGACAATAATTAATGATATTGTGCAATTGCAATATCATTATTAATAATAAAACAATTTTGTGATGGTTTCTTTTCATAATACATTTGAATAAATATTTAAATACTTTATTTATTATATGCATCTGTTGTTTGAAAGGTTGGTAAGAATAAAAATAATTTAAAGCCGGTCACGTTGCAAAATTGTGATCTGTGATGATGATTATATTATAACCAATGCAAATAGTATATACAACAAATGAAATTAATTTCTTTTGGTAAAGAAAAAAGGCGGCATTAATCTCTAAAAAACTCTTAACAATGAAAACCGTTAAACGAAATACCAAATAACCGGAAAATAGGTACCATTCTTTATCATAATTATCACTCTTTTTGTCACCATTAGAAAATATTTTTTTTATGGAATGTTCGATATGGAATTGTTCGCGTCAATATTATTATTAGAGACTATAGTTTGTTCGTGACGTAACAAGCAACTTCGTCTTTAATACGCACGTTAGCAATTGAAGTAGGGTAAATACAATAGGCAAGTGTGTACACAGGTTTTTCGTTGGCTTTGTTTGTCATCGCACACGCGGTTTTAACAATAAAGAGGGCTCTAAAATCTACATTATTGTGTGAAGCAGCGTCCATGTAGCCGACAATGAAGTCTGCTTTTGAAGTGATACTTTTCTGCATTTTATTTTTTTCCTCTAAATTTGTTGGTAAGTGATAATCATTCCAAAAGTTACATTCCGTTAGTTTGAAAATAAATGTGCCAGTCTTTGTGTAAAGTGATGAAACCCATATGAAACACACGTAAGTTTATTTTTTTTTTCTTTTTCAGTATCGGTTCCTTTTTCCGAGGATAACAACCAACATAGAGCATACCAGCCATCTAACTGGCCAGGTAACCAAAATGCACCTATACAATTTCAGAACACTGGTTTCCCTCAAACTCAAAATGAAGATTCGTTCAAAAATTCTGCGCATAATGTGAAAATCCTAGAATATAACACAAATGAACCTAGACATAGTTATACCAATAATGTGTATAATGACCCTAGTTCGTTTTCTTCAGTATCAAACAAAAATTTAGTCGATAACATTCGCCCTACTCCACATAAACGTGAATCGCCAATACTGGCCACCTACCCATATAGAATAGATGGATCTAAGGTTAAACTGGATAACCAACCATATAGAAATCAATATCAGCAATCTCAGATTCCGTATCCTGACTTTCCTTATAACGGAAACCCTAACAATAAACAAGATTCTTTCCGTGGTCAAGCACAACATTCTTTTGTACAATTTATTCCACCCTCAGGTGAAGAATATTATAGGCCGGATGACACAAATTCAAAGAGACAACAATATCAATCAGAGGAAAATCTTAGTAATAAAAGATACATCGCTAATTTTGGACCGGATTTTAACCCAAGTGGCATATCTTCTGAAAATGCTGGTAAACCATACACTATAGAATCTGAGGTACATGAAAAAAAATCAAGAGACAAAAAGTACGTACAGAAAATAGATACTTTTCCGACACATAATAATAATGCTCATTTTCAAGAAAATACCGGAAATCCTGAAGCATTGGAAGTAAAGTTTAAAAACAGTAAACATGTGAACAATTACGAATCTAATTCTAGGGGCAAACCACGAAACTTATCACCTTCTAATACTAACTATAAATCCCCCGGTTTACCAAATGGTACTTTTAATGATCAATCTAAAGATAGTAAATTCATAGATAACACTAACAATAATATACCTGCAAAGATACCCGATATTTTGGCAAATAAACCTGACAACAGTAGATTTACTGATAATAACTGGGAAGATTTTAAATACCGTGATCTTGCACCAAAACATAATATTGATAGAGTTTCTGCAGGCACACCGGATAAGTTGACTTATAAACTTGATAACAATGGCGTCAAAGAAAATTCTGGATATCCTACACCTAGTAAAAATTATAATGAAACGCCGGGACTCAATGTTTTAACAAATGAATCTCGAAACAGAAGATTTTCTGATAGTTATGGAGCAGATTCTCGATACCACTATCGTAAACCTAGTAATACTGTATATAATAACGCCCCAGCAGCGACACTCGATCAAGTAGCAAATAAACATGAAAACGACAGATATACTGATAATAAAAGGTCAGATTCTGGATATATAAATATTTTTCCGAATAATAATAACAATAACGCTCCGGCGACGGCACATGACATATTCACAAATAAACACCAGAAAAATAGATTTGCTGACAATTACAGAGATGATTCTATATATAGAGATCTTGCACATGATACTACTTACAATAACGCACCCGCAGCGACTGCAAATAAACCTGAAAACGGTAGATATACTGACAGTAGCAGGTTAGATTCGGATGGATATATCAAAACCCCACCTGGTCATATTAATAATAACGCTCCAGCAGTGAAACCTGATATTTTTGGAAAAAAACCGCTAAAAGATAGATTTACTGATATTTACAGAGCAGATTCTAGATATCAAGATCTTACACTTGACAATACTTACGATACTGCCCCAGGCGTTATACCAAATAATGTGGCCAATAAACCAGAGAGCGTTCCATTTACTGTTAATAGAGCAGCGTCTGAATATAGTGATCTTCCACTTGACAATACTTATCATAAAACCCCTGCTCCGAAACCTAATATATTCACTCATAAAGCCCAAAGCAAAGAATATGACAACAACAGGCCAGCTTTTGAGTATCGTGATCTTACGCCCAGTAATATTAATATTCCATCAGCTGTAAAACCTAATATTTTCAATAATAAACCTCAGAGAAATGAGTATAATGATAATGTCAGAACAATTTCTGAATATCGTGATCTTACACCCGGTAATCATAACATAAAAGCCCCAGCTGTGAAACCAAATATTTTTGCAAATCAGCCTCAGAGCAAGGAATATACTAAAAAGAATATAGTAGCTTCTGAATATCGCGATCTTTCAATTGGTACTTATATTGACGACCTAGCTGAGAAACCTGATATGTTTGAATATCGCGATCATAAACTTCCAAATAATTACAACAAACCTGCAGTGACACCTAATGTTTTGGACAATAAACCTGTAAATTCAGATTTTACTGATAATGAAACAAAATATTCTGCAAATCGCAATCTTACAACAGGTAATTCTTACAATAAAACCCATGCAGTAATACACAGTAATACGAGTAATAGTAAACTTTTCGATGGAGACCTGTCTAATCCTAAATTACGCAGAACTGTACCTAACAATACACTTAATGATGCTGCTAATATACTTAGCAATATGGTAAAACCAAATTCCGGACAGAGTAAATTAAATAATTTTGGGCCGTCACATATACCACTTATACGTTCTAACAAGACGAATTCGGATCAGATTGTTGTTCATCATTTGCCTTCAGGAGGAAAAAGTGAGTTGTGTTAGTATAATTAATACATTATATTATTTATAGTGCAATATCCTTAAATATTTATTTTACTTTCAGCATACAGTCTCAAAAATATTATGTCAAATAATAGTAGTTTTGTGATACTGAATCCAAACGGAACTGTGGAAAATTTTGACAGTCTCGATGCTATACTAAATGATCCAAAGAAACGTGAGAATAAAGGCTTAAAGGAAGATGCGGTAAATAAAGAAGTGAACACAACACAGGTATTTACAAATGTGCCAAGAAAAATTGGCAAGACTAAGCTAGTGCCTTTAGATGGCAAGATATCGTCTCAAAATATAAATGCCCCAGTAAATAGCAGCAATCCAAAATCACTATCCATGGTTACTAGCGAGAAGACATATAATTCGTCATCAACAGAAGGTCCTAAAATTGAACTACTAACATCGTCAATTCTTAATAAATCTGTTAAGAATGAGACACGTCCGCAAGGTTTAAGCAATTTTACTAGTAAGTATAAAACATTTATTTTTCATCTAGGAAAAATAATGAATGAATGGTAAGAAATACTAAAATTGTTATTGTATTACAGATGTCGTTACGCCTCCAAAGTCCAAAGTTACTGCCATAGGTTTATCTCCAATAGAATTAGTGACAGACAATTACAGTACTGAAACAATAACTGTAAAGCCAGACATAGAGCCTAAAACGGTAGATGTAGTTACCCATGCTTATAGCAAAAATAAAAAAGAAATGGAAAGTCAATCACCGTCAATCAAAGACTTTTTAAATAAAACTCAAAACAATTCAACCTCAACTGTAACCCCAAGCACTTTAGTTTCACCCAATACCAATGGCACCAGACGTAACGTTATAGAAGGAATTGTGAATGTGAACAATAGTACACAAACTAACAATAAAACTATCATCATCCAAAAACTAAATAAACTGAATGACACCCAAACAGGTTAGATAAACAAAATGGTAAAATAAAGTATTTGTAATAAAATAATGTATGTTAACATGGCACAGCGAATAATACAAATGAGCTTCGATTATTTACTTACTACTATTCATCTGTTACTAAGTCACTTATTGATTTTAATACAGGTGGTGATTCTGAAACTCCTGGTAACAAAACTGAAAAATCAAAACCACCCGCCGTTGGTGTAAAAGTAACACTAAACAAAGACGTTGATTCTCAAGATGATTCCATTACTATAGCTGTTGATGTACCGGAAGGAGGAGGTGACGATTGCCCAATTATATAAAATCTTTTTTCATTTACCGAAATGTTAAATATGAATTTATACAATTAATAATTGATGTTGCAGATTTATTCAATAGTGGCAGAACTATAGTGGTTAACATCGACACCAAAAATAGAACCAAATCTAGTAAAAAACATGTGTCCAATAAAATCGAGGGTAAGGCAGTTGTTTGAGATTAAACTAACAATGCGACTGCAATTATTATTAATAAGAATTTCAATATAAATGACTAAACTATGGTATTTAAAATACACTTTTTTTTCTAGGCTTGTCGAAGATTAAGAATACTCCTAAGCAGTACGAGACACTCGACGATGAGCTTATAGATGACTACTCTCCTAACGGTGATTCGGAAAGTTGCGTGGTATACTTTTTTGAATTGCAACCCCCGCCTGTGGTAGAGAAACAGACGCAGACTACAACGTACCCCAATGGTACCATTATAACTGTTAAAACAGAAACAATCTATGAATATCCAGATGGTAATTAATTTATAACGATATTATTTAATTAAGCATGGTTGAAATAAATAGTAAATATTGCTTTTACTTTAAAGTTTAAATTAATCATTTAGTTTAATTAGCAACTTACATTAAAAAAAAAACCTTTTTTTGCAGATTCCTCAATGACAGCATTTGAAATAATATAAATAGTTGAGAATAAAGAAATAATATGGTTAAGTGAGATTATATCCATAGTAAGAGCATAGTTAAAGTTATACATTACAATATTATAAAAATCAGCATTCTAATCATTCCACTTGTTAACCTGTTACTTTAAAATAGAGAAACGTACCAAACATAATTTCGAAGTTTATTTTTCATTTATTTTTAGTTAAATCAGAGTGCAAGAGACAGGCATTTTAAAACACGATTAATTAGCAATAAACAGCACAATGGACAAGCAGCTTTCCAGAAATAATCCGCCATCCTTTTAGCGATTGTCCTTGCAACGACAAAATATAAATAGTTAGTGCAGTTGTGTCATAACTTTGTACCGCTTCACTTTATTTCTCGCGAGCTATAGTTATGCATGTTGTCGAGTTTATTTGAGATTTGGAACAGTTAACTAGAACTAGGGGTAAAAGAGCTTTTTATAAAGCTTTAATGTAGCATGTAAGTAGTATTAATTTGATCAATTGCAGCCCTAGACACTGC
This sequence comes from Abrostola tripartita, assembly GCA_905340225.1. NCBI lineage: Eukaryota > Metazoa > Arthropoda > Insecta > Lepidoptera > Noctuidae > Abrostola > Abrostola tripartita. The sequence goes on along the minus strand of HG996492.1, from coordinate 4,061,642 downwards.
AGCTTTAATTTTGGCATGTTTATCAGACTCCGTTTTAAGCAATAAACTATTAAAATAAATGTCTTTGTGTTGTATAATGATTACGGTGTATAATAAAGTAAATCTGAATCTGAATCTGTCTATCTTTACCATTTGTTAGTACAAATGGTGAGCAATGTTCTAGAATATAAATATGCGGACTGATACTAATGGTACGGGTCACGTCCGGCTGCGACCCTATAAAAACAAATGACTGTGATTAATAATCACCATCTCTCATCATGCAAAGTTGGCTTTTGTTCCTATTTGCAATGCTTAGGATTATTATAGTTATGGTTTTTTTGAAAATATTTTCAAAATGATATACCAAAAATGTAAAATGTTAATATTATGATTTTCGGAATGACGAAGGTATTTTTTGGTAAAAATTCTAATACATTGCAATATGGTATCTTTATATTTATTTTGTATCAATACCAACAAATATTATGTATATTAAACTATAAGAGTAATTACTATTGTTCATACTCAGCAACCAGACAAACAAACATATCGGTGTCTTTTAAGTACTTCCAAGTAAACTGCAATTGTTATAATAAATACATCATAACTGTGTAAATATGCACAAGTGTTAACAAGTTATAAACTCATTAAAACATAAATCATTTGAAACAATAAATAACACGTTTACGTATCCAGCTACCTACTGTAGTCGTATTGTGTTAAATAAGTAGTATGTTTTTGCATTGTTCAAAGTCGCTGAAGCACGATTATAAATAATTGAGTGAGGTCTTAACAAGTTTGCAAGTTCTTTGTCGAGATTGTTGAAAACAAAACTATAAATTTGGTCCATTGTAAGGCTGACGGTAAACTTGAACACAATAACATAGGTCGTATATTTTGTAGTGAAGTGTTTACATGTCCGTGGATGATAATGTTTGTGATGTTCCAAAGGTTCTTATGTTGAAACAAATCTCTATTCCGGATTGTCACACGGTAGTCGGAACACCGGATATAGAACGGAACACAAAATGGGAACAGAAACAAAATGCCACATCGAATCTTTAATCATAGCTTTTTGGAGTAAACAGTAAATACCAAGATTATGTCTTTTAAGAAAGATCTAGAAAACACAAAAAATATAATTATTGTTATCTACAATGAATATTATGAATAGGAATAGATACGTCACCAAAGTTGTCAATTGAATTAAGCTTAAAAAAACAGGAGCTCCATAGGAAAACACGCTTATTATATAGAAAATATTATGATTCATATTAGGTACTGGTGATAAATTGAGTGCCTACGTAAAACTGCCAGAAAAGTGGCATGATCTATATTAAACGTCAATCAAAGATCAGCGTGATAACAATATTGTTTGCGTTACGTAACACAATATACTTTCCAATATACATGGTATATCTAAATATATTTTATTCTAACAAAAAATCTTTACAAAAATTCATGGAATTATTTATTTGCCGATTTGTAGAAGTTACAAACATAATAATATCGATAGAATTTCTGAAACCAAACCACTTGTATTATTATGAAATTGTATTTCGGCTGAACATTCAATTTAGCAGACCGCAATAACAGGTGTTCTGGGATTTTGCGGTGACCATTGCTAGAGATATTATATTTAATAACGGTTGGATTGTAGTTCTAACTAACAGGAAATTATCTATATTCCCCAATTGTTAAACCCAATACCACTGTTATTAAAGTATAAAGAGTTTTTTTCAACATTTGTGGAACCCCCACCGGGTTCATCATTTTACTTTCCAGCAACGGATGGGTTATATCCTTAATCCATTACCAAGCCACGACAATGTGTCTCAGAAGAAATAACAAAAAATAAACATGATCCTTACCCATTCCTATAGAACGATGAAGGGTGGGTCCCTAGGTTTGGCAGGCGGACAAGTGATTGCGGTACGATGGTGTCGTTTTACGTGGAGGTTGGTCATCCATAAACATGCTCAGTCGTCGTCACCTTTTACGACACGCGTTGGGAATTTTAAGACACGGCTATCTCATCAGGCTAATGTTGAAAATGCTGTAGGTTCAGGTACCTTGCAATGTTTGTTTTGTACCGCGGTCAACGATACTGGGGTTAACTGTGTTCTGGTTATATAGGGGCTGGTATTTAACTTTGAGAACTAGAAGAGGTCCTTCGACGCAGTCGTTCAGGCTGGTCAGTGTCATTAATCTATAATCCTCGATGGGGTATGCAGAAGCATTGTTTTCAATAGTGACCAATGTATCGTCAACCTACTGTAGCTATTCCATATCCATGTTCCATTTCACTAAATAGAATTTACTCTAAAAAGCAATCCGTCTTTTTTCTTTTCTCGTATAGAAATCTGAATACCTGTATATTTATTTGTCATTTGGCCCATCCATAAATTATTAGATTGGGCTCCAGTGTTAGTTTATTCGAGACGAAGTCTGAACATAGAACCTCTTTATTATTCATTCAGAAAGCTGGCGACATCGACACTTGGCCTCGTGGTGAAAACAAGTTTTCCGACGCTCATTACTATGCGCTATTATTTTACAAGTTTATTCAATAATATGACCTAAACTAACCATTCTGCAGTTGCAGTTTCGATTTTTAGACTAGTTTCTTTCTTAATTCTTATAGCGTGAATATTTTTGTATGAGATACATGCGTACAGTAGTTAACACAACTGCAAGAATACAAATATCTGATGTGATTTAGATAAGCATTTAGGGAAAGCCAAGTCATGTAACTGTTAAAAATAGTGCTAAAAAGTAGTGGATTATTAATTGGAGTTTATGTGTTCAATATTCTATTTACGCCAGTAAAGTTTACATGCCAAATAACATGATTTGGTTTCATGAGTTACGTTAAATAAATTATCTTTACTTTATTCTTACCTTTTCAAGGGCTTAATAATTCAGAGTCCTTCTAACTAATTTAGATAGATTGAGACAGAAGGTGTACTTTTTGTAGATTGTGATAGATTGGTCGGGTCCAAGGTTTTCGGAAAAAGTGTTCGTCTCAAGTCTGCCTTTTTTAACGACAAATGCATCAATCATAGTCGATATATTTAAGTAGCTAGAGTAGATTACTTCAGAAGATATTTTAAGTAACAAGATGCGGCATCCAATCTCCTCATAATGCTACGTCATCGGCTAACGACCGAGGTTTATTCCCTTTAACCTTTAACCAGGGAAAAACTTCGTAGAGGTTAGCAGCCAGCTAATGGTACCTTGAGGTCCAATTTACCTACGAACGGAACGTGAAGCGTAAGTAGGTGGCGGAATGGAAGTGTCGAATTTATTGTGTTTACAATACTGAAGTAATTGCGGCTACTGCTAAGCTTGTACCTTCGTTAATTGAGTTCGTAGTAACTGCCACTTTATCATAGTTAAGGATTCTATAATTATTGTTAGGATAATATGATTCTAGGCTAATCGTAAGCATTTTTTATTATTCATAATTAATTTAAATTGTAGACAAAGTCTACTCTGGTGAATAAATCCAAACAAAAAATTGTAGTCTTCTTTCAGGATGTTTGGTGTTTTTTATTCTTTTGAATAGGTTATTGATTTAGCACAAGTTTACGTAATATACATTCATTATAAACATTGTAGGTACTTACTTTCTAAGTAAGTGAATATGTTTAGTACATATCTAAAAATTATATCAAATCTGGTGACCTTTTTTACATATTTATCTTACATTAATGAAACAAGATTCAAAGAATACTTCTAAGAGTAATAAGCTCAAAGAACTCCCAGTAGTCATAATATATGTAACGATCGTAAGTACTTGACTCACAAAATGAGAAAACGTCTCCACCGTAATACGAAATCTACAAGACAATGTTATTTAAAAAGCAATCTTTCGAGACTTAGTTATAATATGAAACCAGCAAGCAACAGCAAAGGTTGAAGAAGAATAAAACAATCACTTTTATGAGTAACACATATGTAAGAAGGTATATATTTCACTTCATATATAACTATATGTAATATATGACTGCGATACAATGTTGTAAAGTTGAATGTGTCTTACACAGTGCCTCTTTGGTCTAGTAGTCGCTAAGCGCGATTGCTGAGCATGAGAGTATGAATCTCGGGTCCGGCAGCGTTATTGAGTTTTGCCATTAGGTAATTTTCAGTAGCAGCACGGAGTCTGGATTTGTGCCCACTTGATGGCAATAGGCTCGCCCCCTATTACATTGCGACCTATGTATATCATAACTGGCGCAATGTGGGTGTACTATAAACCTCTGAAAACAGGCGTAATGTTATGTTTATGTGTTACACACCTAAACACGCATAAATAAAAAAAGCCAAATTCCCGCTGTAGTTATGGCACGCCATCTGTATCTACATAATAGCCACAATAACTATTTGGGCATAATTTATTAATAAGAGTAATGACAAAGAACTCAAGACGTAAATCATAACGCGGGTACATAAACATCGTTAAAATGATAAAATACGCAGTTTTGGGAGAACAGAAATAGCAGACGTGACATTCCTATAAATCAAAGAATTTGTTGAAACAAAGGTTCACTTTTGAATTGGAAATTGTGATTTATAATTTTGTGCTATCTATCTTTTTTTTCTCATCTTAAAGATAAATAAATGGTAAAAAAGTTCAGTAAAAAAGTATGGACAATTGAATTTTTTTTAGTTATTGATCTTGTTCACGTAAGTCATTGTATAATATGTCACGATCCTAAGTTTGACTAAAATTTGAACTATGATTAATTAAATAACGAAAGTTATGTAACTGTTAGCTATCAGCCAAGTAACATTTTTATTATGAACCAATTAAGTGTGAAGTTAAGTACAGTTCATAACATCTATAAAGTAAGTAGGTACCTAGTTCTGATTGAACCTGGAGTAAAACTGTGAAGTAATTTGGATTTTTATGTTCGTATTTAATTAGTATATTCTTAGTACGCAACTGAACTGAAGGTTTTTAATGTAAGTGTAAAAGATGGTTTATTACTTTAAGTTTATAACGAATTCATATTCAATAAGTAAGTAATTAGTTGATTTTTATACTTTACGCTGTTTGAAAAGCTATAACCATTAACATTTTTGGTAATAAAAATGCCTTCTTAGGGCATATAACAATGAAATATAAAAGCTAATATAAGACAATCATACTCACACAAGAATGATTAAATTTTACGATATAGACTTAAGAATTTAATGTATTGTCTAAACGCACATCTGCCATCGTCTTTTGTTCGTGTCTTATACCAAGAGATACGGCATATTCTTAGCTCAAAGCACGGTCAATTTGCCCAAGAATTTACATTCCAAATGTTTGCCAACATTCCGGAACTAACTAAGCAATTCTGTATACCAAGTGACTTAACTACTAAAATACTCTAGAGTACAAAATTAATAGCCCGTAAGTAGCTATCCGGCAGCTGGTAATTCATAAAACTGACCTTAATAAACTGCAAACTTAACGTCTCATATCGTAAAGATACCGCTGTAAAGTTTTTATTTTATTGTCCATAACTACGTGAGGACGGCCATAAGTTGCAGTACATCAATTTTGGGAGAAATGTTCAGTTAAATTCAAAGTTAGACAACATTTTGTGCGACTTTCCAACGACAAATGTTCTCTTATGTAGATGTTTCATAGAAATTCGTAATTCTTCAGTATTAAATAAATATTATGTATGTAATCATATGAAACTATGAGCAGATTATACGTTATTGGAAATCAGTTAAATATTATCATCAGTTAAATCTTACATTTCCTGGAAGATCACCATTGTGTGGTACTTAAATTATTGCTACATTAATGTCTCGTCTACACTACATATGTGGCTACAGCAGGGATAGCCGAGTGGTATGACCGTGCGAATGTCTTTTTGAATTCATGTGCGTATAATAAATTAGTTATCAGTTGCTAAAAAAGGTGAAGAAAAACATCGCAAGGAATCCGGCACACCTGAGACATTTTTCAACGGTGTGTAAAGACATGTCAGAGGCCTACAAGCGGTTTAAACTCTGACACCAGGTTGTGCCTCAACTATACTATATAAAGAATGATTTTATACCTTTGTAGCTAATACACAGGGTAGTTTACATGAACATTTCAGTAAGAAAGTTTATCGTGTTAAAGAACAAGTTCCAAAGTACACGACACGTAGATCTTGATCGTTTATCGGTGTAGCGGTGACGTCAGGTGCATCGTAGCAACTATGCGGTTGCTACGACGCCGTTTATTTTTAACCGTAGCGATAAGGTGCTACGCCAACACTACACTACATTTATGTTGTTTTAATAAGTTAAGTGCAGTGTATGTGGGAATGAGCTTTACTCTTTTACTGATAGCGGTCGATGTATCATCATCAATTAATGTTTTTCGTTTGGGTCTACAGAAAAACTGACACGATAGACGTGTACTATATTAGAGTGATCAGTGATTGATCGACCGTAATGCGGAGGATTTAATTTTATCTAACAACGTCACCAAACCCGCGTTTGCGTTTTACGTGCTTGCAATATCACATAAACAATAAACTCGTCACTAATTTTTGCAGGTAATTAAACTTCTCGTATACAAATCGAAACGTGAACCCCTTGCGCAGAAAGTCAAGCTAATGATACTTCGCCGAATTCTAATCAGTAGGTACTACATGATAATTATTTAGTATTAAAATACGATTATGTATGAATTATTGCTGGACAAAAAGTACACACATTTTATTTTTGCTGTTATTTTAATACGTCGCGTCGTTGAAAAGGGCTAGTTTAACCTGTATCGTGGAACAAACACCCTGACTCATAAACAAGATTCTATAAATTTTTTTCCTGTGCGGGTATCGAGCCCACAGTGCGAGTGCTAATCATTTTCATCAAGTTTCCAGCTTTACTAAATAAAAATATTTCACAAAAAACAGTAGCTTTGTAAACACAAGACTGGTTTATTGTAGCTCGCACAGTCGGCAACTATTTATTGCGCGGTAACTTTTAGATGAGTTGCGGCAAGTTTAGCCGACTGATTGTTTAAGTTGGTCGCGAAACACCGAAAATGTTTGTACAGAACTTCTGCTTTCATTGTATCGCACAAAGGTTGTAAGGTTTTGATTTTGATGTTATTTCTTGGATGAGAAAGTTTCACATCTGTTATATAAAAAAACTTTTGTAAGTAGTAAGTTGTCGTGGCGATGGCGTAGTGGTTTACAGATAAGAATGACGTAGTAGGTTCTATCCTAGCCAAGTATTAATGTGACTATTTTAATGTTATGTGTAATTGTGTACTGTGACATATGTTTAGTCAGCGCTGACTGAAACAGCGACTTTAACAATAAAGTCACTTTTTATCAGTGTCAAATCCGTATGGATTTAATGTTCTGAAATCGCCAACCCGACGTGAGCAAGTACGCTTGCTCAGTGCTCGCTCCTTCTTTGTGTGAGAAGTAATCTATGCCATGTAATACGGTTTAAGACTTTATATAAAAATCTTTGTTTGTTGTAACTGTGTCTTTGTCGCAAGCGGTTACGTACACGATTTCAAGCGCACAGTAACTCGCATATGTAGCATATATCTTTAAACGTATAAGTCTACTTTAGAGCAGATTAAATAAGACAAATGAAATTGAAAAAGAATTGACTGTGAATTCGAAATGAAATGTACTTTTTGCCTAACTTTTAGAAAACTCATTTGCCCACAATGAGCCCGAGCTTGCCAATAATGGAATTCCATTACATTTCCTGTATCAAAAAGGAATTTTTGGTGGCTCAAATACATTTACGAAATTTCTTTTAGAAGAGCATTAGGTAAAGCTCTTATAAAACGTTTTAAACTCGGAATGGTAATGTATGGTAAGGTGGAGTTCAGACGACCTACAATCGGTGAAAGATTGTCTGCAGGCTAAAATAGACCTTATGTCATTGACTTTTTATATATTGATATAACGCGTATTATATATTTTTGTAAACAGACACTATGGACACTGCCGTGTATCAATCTGCTTTCAAAATCGATGTAATTCACAACCTGATATTATAGTTATGCTTAAATTTTGTCAAGGCCGGATTAGTGGGTTATTTACCCTACTTAAAATGTTTCAACTGCTACTCGTAAAATGAAAAGCTGAACAAAGAGCGTCGTTCATAGAACTTCATAAAGCTTTGTGCTTAATAGCAGCTATTATCAACTCTTCATATGGGTAACGTTGTATGTTCAGCCAATAGGTTGTCATTTAAGCCTCTAATTACATGTGCACGTAAAACTACTGGCGAGGATGACAGTTACTTAAAAAATAAATTAACTGTGGTACCTACCTTAAGTGTATGGTACTGTATATGTTGAGGAATGGAGGAATTGTGTGTTCGCTTCTTAGAACAGACAAACCGGTCCCAACGGTGTTGGAAAAATACACTAGAATTAATCCAATACCATTTCAGGTAGCATTAAACCAAAGTAGAAGTTCATCTATCGTGTATTGGCATAAGGTTGCTTTAAAAGAGTTTTTACCCAAGCTACTTGGGGCTTTTAACCTTTTCCAAGGTACAAATAATTACGTACGTACGTATGACTCTTATTGGCACAATTTTAGTTTTATTTATCATCATTCTAGGGTTTTAACTAACTTATTCGTGTTAGTATATAAATAATCAAATAAAACAAGTCGGTTGTTTAAACCTCAGAAGACTATTTCTGAGGTTTAAACAACCGACTTGTTTTATTAAAATACTTTTGCGTGGTTATTTATGGTGTTTCCCAAGAAAGAAATCATTATTAAAATTACAGTATTCGTTGGTAGGCTTTACTTTCTTCCCTAAAAGTTATCCTACATTATTCTGAATGCGATTCCAACTTCGGCATAACACCATGCAACATTTAAAGTTCGCTAAAGCCAATCACTGTGAGACACGTACAAACTTTATGAGGCACTCAAGTATTTAGACGCATGCAACTTAGTTATGTGAATGTGTTGGAATAAGCTTCTAACACTATGTGGTCAAACTTCTAAAGCCGGGAGTTTGGATAAGTACGTGCTACGGGCGAACTCGCTAAGTGTACAGCGAATCACTCCGGAGATACCCGAATTGCTAGATAGCCTCAAACCGCACAAACTTGCACGAATGGTTAGTTAGTGGCGATGGCTGCCTGAATGTTGAATGATTTTTGCTTATGGTAATGTTTGGAGAGGCCTAAGTCCAGCAGTGGACTGAGATAGGCTGATATGATGAATGTTAGGATAAGACGGCTGTGTTGTTAATACCTTTCTAACTATTGTATCTTTATCAAAGTTAATGAAAATGTAAATGCAAGAAAATGCCACACCTGATTTGAATTGCGGGTTAAGATATTGTAAAACTATGTGTCTACTAGTAGTTAGGTATATAGAATGTAAACTGATGAATGACCATCTAAAGCCGTGCTAAATTGATAATGTTTGAAATAAGTTTTGTCCGCAATAAAAAAATACATTTTAGCTTTAATTATATGTTTTCAAACAATTATTAGTCTGTAAGGTCAACTCTCACCTTATTCCTGTAAAATACTAAAATGTCATGTACGAAATAAATAATATAACAAAGATACTAAGGCACACTTTATATTTAATAACTTAAATGAATAAAATATACCTTCTGTACAATGTTTACTCTCGCCCCAGACGTATTTACTCTTAATTAGAAGGGACAACTTACGTAAATATTATTACAACCAAGAAAACAAAATATTTATACTGCCGTATTGACATTACAAACAAGAATGATTCAATCTGGGGATCAAACTACTAAAAGTTAGTTTTCGAGTACCTCAATGACAGTTGGACGTGACGTCGTGACTGGTGGTATGCGAACGCAGAAAGCTCAATGCCGTGCGTGACTGAAACTTAGCAGATCTTCACCGAAATTCAGCGAATAAAGAACGTATCACTGATTGAACTTGTACTAAACTACTATAACAGTGACAGTTCGGCTATATAAAACCGAATGGGGAAACGGAGAAGAGCACTTTACGTATTCTAAAATTGGCACACGTTCTAGACAGCTTGATCTTCGGGCAAAAATGGTTCGGCTTTACATCGGAGTAGAATAGGTACATTCAAATTAATTATTCTAGTTGGAAAACTCCGTTATTATGCAGAACTGCGACTGAAAATCCTTTTCCAACGAATGCGGGACAAGGTCTGGTTATTGAAATTCTACGAAATATTTTGAATGCGAAACGTTTGGATATTTTTTATGAATATGCTTCCTGAAAGGAGGGACTTGGAGATGGGACTTGCCTTAAATATTTAGGCTGTTTGACGTAATGCTATTGTAAACTAGTCGTATTTGCTTATTTTCTATTGCTGTTAATGTCAGCCAGTAAAAAATTACATACAAATTCATACCAAATTATAGTATCGGTAACCTACACAGAATACGATATAACGCATTATAGCTCATACCATCAAGCCATCTAAAAGCTTGGGAACAAACTTCCTAAAAGCCTGGATAGAACAGTCGTTATCAGCATAGGATGATAACCCAGGGCGGTGGCGGCAAAAGTAACCGAAATAAAATAAAAAAAACAAGCAATATCATAACATAATATACCTACCTTTACAGTAAGACAGCTGTTAACTGAAAGTATATTTTTAGAACACTATTTGATACATTTATTAACGTTTATTATGTAGGTATGTACTTTTCTTATCCCGAACAACACTCACTATTTACATTTCAGTAAATACTGGTGTTTCATATTTTCATGAAGTTCCCAGGCTTATACAAAAACCTGAGAGAGTCAAATCCGATATCTGGCGGCATATGGATCGATAGACCTCTAAAAGCTTTCATATTCATTTGAGTAAGTAACTTTCATAGAAATGTTTATACATACAGGCTCCGGTAAATAGTTTATGCCCATTTAAAACGTTTTACCTTTGCAAAAACATGTTTGTGTTATTTTAGACGGTATTTTCTTGATCTAAGTATATTTTAGCTGAAAAAAGTTTAGTTTATCAAATAAAAGTAGTTAATTATATCATAAATCATCACTAAGTAGCATGTTATGCTTCTTTAAACTCGGATCTGTATCAAACTATTAACACAATTAAACTACAACAAACTTAGATAATACTTATATTAACACTCACTACACAAAACCGTGTATACGACTAACCTCTGATGAATTTGTACTTATGCTAAAATCTCAGACATCATAACGAAAATAGAACTCAAACGGTTAATAGAGTCGAGTCTAAGATAATTACTCTACTGTGCATCTACCTCTATTTTTCTCTGCATCACCTCAAGGTTGACTGGTAGAAAATGCCTATGGCATTAAGTTCGCCTTTGTACACTCGTTTTGTGCATAAAGTATTAAATAAATAAATACAGAACACAGCCGTCTAATATAATGTCTGTGCGCACAGAACCGCTTCTCGGTGCCATCGGTAAAACGAAGACGTATAAAATTGTTTAGCAAAACATTGTTCATGTAACTGTAGTTATTTGTCATAGCGCGGCAACAAGCTTATGTGGGTAATTGTAAATTGCGGCGACATTTTAAAAAGCGAACGACGTAGCCGACCGACCGTGAGATATGGTGCTTATTTAATAATGTGTCGCATCTGTTCTACAACGTTCATTACATGGCGGGAAGCTAATCCAATTTTACGACCACATACACAACGGTGCGCGGTTGGTTTTGTGCTCTTGTACCGCTACACAGCTCACTCCAGGGCTTGGTGATGGTTTTTAAGTTAAATTGTAGCTTGTAGCGCAACTTTTGGATAAACTTGTTCTCGGCTTATTTGGAGAGAGAAAGAACAATATGTGGGGAAGGAACTAGATGGAGGCTTTAAGCTGGAACTCGTGTAAAGTATCATTAATCAGTCATGACTATGACATACTCAAATAAGAACTGAAAGTCTTAACAAGCTTTTAATTGCCTTGGAATGAAATTTCATAAGTTTAGTGACTTACTTTGGCTTTTCATTTCAACCGAAGTTTCGTCATACTATTTATGATAGCGGTATTGTCATAGGTACAAGGCGATGGACTGGCAGCTTGCCTGCAGACAGCGCAGTGCAATTTCATCAACTAATAACTCAACGCTCATGCCAAAACTATACGACAATTCCAATTGTGAATGCATTTCTGTTGTATTTTCTATTGTGCTTTGTGTATCGTTAAATTAATGTAAAAATTACGCTTTTATTATACGCTAAGATATAATTAAGGTTGCTTATGAACCTTTTTAATATTGAGGTTTACTTAAAACAATCACCTTGCCTAGGTGTAAGGTGACGCTTTTGATCCGACAGGACGTAAAATAAATTATACTGTCTTTCTTTACCGTTTGCCTTTCCTAGGCGATAAATGTCTCCTTTGTCTTAAATGCTTCATAATTTTTTATGGTATTAATTTGGCCTATCCATAAACTTATAACGGATTTGATCTGAAGGTTTATAGTACTTTTATAAGTTTTCAAAAGACATTAAATCAATCTGATCAATATTCTAAAATCTATTACTGAATTCACTTCGTTCCATTTATTTGCATTTTATTCAATTTAGATTTTATTTTATGAATTTTAAATTCACTAACGCCGTTATATTTAGGTCAGTTAAGAATATTTCTGGGAACCAATGATTAAATTCCAGTCCTCAATATGTACGTAACGTTACGCTTTTTTGGCTAGGTACTGTCCCAGTATTAAAAAAAAAAATGAATGACGCTTTTTGATACTCATTTTGTCATCGCTACGTAGAATAAATGTAAAGAAGATTAGACCTAAATACCAAAACTAGCTCCAATTCCTAGCTGTTGAGCGTTATACCGCCGAATTCAGAGACATTTAATGAGTACTTAAACTGTCACTAAGTAAGTAAGTAAGGTTTTCTTTGTGAAGTCCTTACTTAGTAACAGTTTAAGTAATCATTAACGTCTCTGAGTGCGGCGGATAGACTGTTATCCAATACAACATATATCGTACTACTATGTAGGCATATTTACTATAGTTTTGACTGTAGAACAGAAAAGGGTTACGATGTTATCAGCGTATGTTATATGTTTCTGAAACTCCGGAAAACTTTAACGGAGTCGATTTTCAGAAACTTTTAGGATTTACCGGCTCACGTTGGGTTTCATGTTTTTTAGATTATATCGCGATGTATTCTGGAATTTCAGCGATTCGATTAAGATAATTTGAGGATATAGGCGCTGTCCGTGTGTGTGATAATAGGGAAACAGATTTTAGATATAGGTTTAGCTTTGCATTACATAATCTTATGTTATACAGAGAATCATATTTGTATTTGGAGTACGGCAATTTGATTTAACCCACACCTTATGTCCAACAGTGGGTTAATTAAGAGCTGATAATAAGGTCAATTTAAGGACTTCGACTTTAGTTTTAAGTTTATACCCTAGAAATTCCTTCTTCGTACCTCAACCCTAATTCATTCATAAAAAATGTTAATTTTAAAACTGTCATTGACATTTGCTCGTCAAAAAATAGAGATTTCAACTCAGACTAAATATGTACCAACTACTTGGATGCTCAATCTATTGATTTCAATAGATTTAAGACGGGTTTAAGGTAATACAGGTATTATCCTCCTTTATGAATAAGAGGGTAGGTGTTATAAAGGTCGCGTATCTTAAGTGTCGTAAAATCTAGATAGCTTATATTCTTCCACCAAAATCTAATGAACGCTATTACGCAATAACAGTTTTTAGTGAAGCTGCCTCCACTAATAAACTCATATTTATACGGTTAGCCCGATAAAAATAGCTTCTTCGACATCCACTGCTGGTTTAATGCGGAACTAAAAACGGTTTTGATAAACAAAACTTGCGATGAATGCTGCAAAATATATTGCCACAGGTTCATCGTTTGTGTTACAGAGACTTTGGTGTCAATTGAAAACGTAAGTGACCTGTGAAACGCTCCCGTGGAGGTATGGAAAATTGCATGTGACTTTATCACTGCGTTGTCAAATTTTTTCGTCGAATTTTTCACGTTACTTGCAAAAGAATGCTATTTTTTGAGTGGACATTTTTTTATGCTGTAAACTGAATAAATCGTCTTCATTCGTACCCAGTTTTGTATAGAAATGCAGTTTTATCGTATGACACGACAATTTTTTTACTAATTACATTACATTTTAAATATCATTGGTCCTTCTTAACCCTCACCCGCCGTTTGTGCCTCCAGCAGTGTATATGGGATTGTAGGATGTGTTTCAAACTTAAATGGTTTTAAACCTTCACGACTACATAATTAATATGTGCTCAAGATTTTAATCAAAATTATAAAATTATTTTACCATTTATTCATTATTATTTGAGGGTAAATATAACCCAAACAAATTAATCTTAACTCTAATACAGGCTTATATAATATATACTTTATTGTTCATCAATAATCATTATCTGCCTATATAAGGAATACTGCTGAACATGAGCGTCTAAAAACACTAAAAGTGCTACAGTCCTTAAGGTAAAGTGACGTAAAACCGTTTATTAGTTTAAATTATTACTGTCATGACAAAAAAGCTACGGTGAACACGTACAATATGTTGAACAATAATTGAACTACATATTGAATGTTTATAAATCATATCTTACACCTGTGTTTGGTGAGGTGACGCGGGGACTAGTGACTAAAATACACAAAGCATTCAAAATGACATGGTTTATTGTACTGTAATCAATTACAAGTAGAGACATATTAGTTTATTTTTATTGTGTACACAACTGAGCAATTATTGCTGGTGCCTGGTTTGTAGGTGTAGCGGTGTGATACAGATAACTATTTGTCGTGTTGTTATTCATAGGGTTGTGTCGAATTCAAAATAAACAGAGTAAAACATATCGACGACCTGTGGCTAAGCAATTTGGACTGCTGCGCTAAGGGTTGCGAGTTTGATTCCCGCACGGGACAAAAATTTGTGCGATCCGTGATTGTTAGTCCCGAGTGTGGGTGTTTGTCTAAGTGATATTTTATGTTTGTAGAACGCACCCATGATATAGGAGAAATTCCTTGTGTTGGGAGACAGTTTAAAAAAAAACTTGTTTCAGATTCAATTTCACCTTGATTTGTGGCTCGTTACCATTTTGGTCCCTCAATTAAGCTTAACTGTTGGGCATATTTTGCAACAAGTGGTTAGAAATAAAACACATAATATTATTATTAACACTACTATGACATTGCAATGATAATTATACTCTAGGTATTGCCAGCATACATACAGAGGTTAAATATTTTGTAGTAGATAAAATATTGTTAGTCCCAGAACGTGTAATCACTCCTTTACCAACATGACATTACGCCTGTATTTTGGAGCCGGCAAAGGTGTATATCTAGTAGGTAGTCACCTTTGCATATATGCAGAAAAGAGTTAAATCTGTTGATAGTGAAAACATACATTATCTGGTTGCACCCGCCAATGTCAATAAAGGTTTGAATCTGTTTTATAAAAACAACTATCCATCTTTTTGTGAACAAAACCCAGCGGGGCATAAAATTGGTTAGCAAAACTGTTGAAAGTTCATACAGTATTCTCTGCACATACAGTGGCGCTAAGGATAAACCTTTTACGACGGACGAATGATAGAAGTTAAGTCCATTGTCCCGCTGTGAAGTTGTGGCGTCAGTTGACATGCATGTTTACAAATTGGATTCTAAAGTGGAGCCCTACATCATTATTGGCAGTAGGTATATACCTAATTATTGTACTGTGAATCTACGTTTTTTGAAATATATTTAAACATAACATAACATAACATCACGCCTGTATTCCCCGAAGGGGTAGGCAGAGGTGAACATATAGTGCACCCACATTTCGCCAGTTATGTTGTAAGTCCCAATGTAATAGGGGGCGAGCCTATTGCCATCAACCGGGCACAATTCCAGACTCCGTGCTGCTACTGAGAATTACCGAATGGAAAACTCAGTAACACTTTGCCCGACCCGGGATTTGAACCCAGGACCTCTTGCTCAGCAGTCGCGCTTAGCGACCACTAGACCAACGAGGCAGTCGTGCTTCGTGAAATATATTTATTTGCAGGAATACAAATTTTCACATTTGCGTTGCGTTTACTTCTGCGGATTATGCTGGAATCTGGAAATATTAGAAGCACAAACACTTAAACATAGGTAAGATAGATATAGACACAAAATCATATTTGTGTATGCAACAATGCTGAAGTTCATGCTCATGAATGACTTTGCCACTGCGCCACTCGCAAGAAGTCCAAAAAGAATCACGAATCTAACAAATGCTTACTTAACCATAAGACACTCACTTACAGGTGCTTACATAACAATAATAACAATACTTTTGTTGCACCTATGTACTTACTATCTGAAAACCTGGCTATTGATTGGAAATGTACTATATTTAGTACATTTCCAATCAATAGTTCCTATATAATATCAATAGCCAGGTTTTAGTAGACACTTAATTGTTCAACTCCGACATGAGTTGACACGGATGTCGCTGTCGTGCAGAATTGGATCCAAAATAGAATGTAACTAAGTTTGACTGCGACTATTGAGAGTGGCAAGTTGGATATGGGTGATATAATTAAACGACAGTTGGTTCTGTTGGCTCAACTCAGTAAATTAATATCAACTTAACGAGAGAACTTAAGGTATATATTACGATGAGTAGCAAAGTTATGGTAATTTTGGCTTTATATTATAAATATCTGGCGGATTAAGGATACAGATGTCAACGGGAAAGCGAGTCGTTAGCGGTAATAACACCGGTTAGGCCTAATACATTTTACCTAATAGGCTCGCCACCTATTGGGACATAGAAATTATGACGTACGGCGAAATATAGAATAAACTCTCCAGTATAGAGTTCTGGAATGGAGTTTATTATCCACACCTACATTTCGCCTCTGTCTACCATTGAGAAGTATATAGGTGTGTATAAATAGTTCTTGTGGTATTTCAGACGTTATCAATGTCTAAACTGTAAATAAAGTCAATATTGTAACTATGCATGCTACATATTGGGCGCAGAGACTTGACCTGCAATTCAATGTTGACCCACTACAAGATCGAGTTCCTCTGTTTTAAACTTTCAACTATGAGCAAGAAATTACTTAGACAGTATTATTATAAAGCTAAGTGTTTACAAGAAGTGTAAAGATACTAGCCAAACACTAAAGAAATAATATTAGGTATATCTTTTATAAAACAATACAATACTCCTCACTTATAAAGTTAAAAAAAACACTTGAAATATTTAAGAGAAAATAAAAAAACGGCATTTTTAACGACGAAACCAGACAACAATTTATTTTATAAAGTAATATCAAGACAGTGAAAAAGTACCTAATGAAGCAGTGTAAAGATTAATACATGCGTATTCCTTATAAGCTTCATGATACCTCAATAATAGTGTTAAATACAATATGCAATCCACAGGTGATGCCAGTGTCTCACCCCAAGCGTAACTGATGATTACAGGATCTTTTAAAAATAATAATCACCTAAATACGAAGTCAAATCAACCAATTGCTAAACAATAAATGTTAGCAAAGTTGGTGTAGCATCGGCTTTACATTCTATTTGACGAACAAAACTGCTGCAACTGAAATACGTTTAAAATGTGAGCTAACATGACAACAGCCGCGTAGGAGTTATTTTAGGTATGTATGTGGCGCGCTTTTTACATTAAACATGGATATTTTAAGGGTAATTTATGTGCTTCTTTAGAAGACACTACTGGATGACAGCGTAATGAACCCTGGGACTTGACTTATCTTAATAGACTGTATTCATATATGTATATCTTAATAGGTATAATCTAAGTGTGGTTGGTTTCTTTCAATTCTTCCAATCTACGAAAGGTGTCATACTGTGTTCCCATCGTCCTTGGTAAACACATGTTACTATTTCGGTATACTACGCACCTACCTTATCCATAAAAACTACCACAATCTGTCGGAAACGTCAAGTACCAAAATAACTTAGCTTAATTTACAAACAACTTAACGCGAGCTCCTAATTGTTCGTAACGAGACGCCTGCCTTAATATGTGTATAATGTAGTGTGTGCATGTTCCTTACCGGGCCGTCAAGCACTTAATTGTGTGCAGGCAATAATTCACGCCTAAATAGACGCAGACCATTATTTACGGCACGCAAATTTGGTTAATCTTGAGTATTTAATTTATGTTCTTGCTCTAATATTTCTTACCCCACCTTTATAGGACACACTGGCGGTGAGTTCAATCGAGCTTAGCATGAGTTGAGGTTTGAGTATGATTTTAAAATTATATGAAGTTTTTTTACCGCCTATACCTAAACTAATAAATGAAATTCAATAATTTGATAGACGTGGCGTAAAATGGAGAAACCGAAGCTTATTTCAAAGTTAAGTCCTCTTTAGATAGCTGAATCAGACTCAGGCTTACGTAGATAATTGATTCAAGATCCAAACAGCTTTTTTTTGTGACAATTTTTTTTTCACACAATCATGATTAAAACTAACTTGACCATTTACATAATTTGAATACTTTTATAATCTAGTGATTGCTTATATGACACCACGAGTATGCTTACAGTCTTTACACAAAAATATCGATTATCGAAAACATAAATCGTCTTTAAAACCTTTGCTGTACGAACTGTTCGCCCGTATGTATCCCGACGTATTAATTATAGTTAGACGTCGTCGTTGACGGTGACGGTCGTGGAATCCAACGTTTTGTTGAGCACTGCACCGTTCAATTTAATTAATTTGCTGATGTTATACTCACTACGTTGACGTTGTTTGAACAAGACAAACTTATGAGGTATGGACTTGAAAGAGTCCATAAAATATATAATGTTTTATTATAAAATGGATAGTTTTGTAGGTTTGGTGATTTACATCAAATTCTTATTTGTAGTAATTTCTTAATAAATGTTAAATTACATTAATTACCGTCCTTTGCTAAATGCAACAAAAGAAAGTTATGACTAGCACATATTACTGAAAACACGCATTGTTACACTAGAAATATGTTGTACCTGATACCTTCTGTTTGTGAAACCTGTGGGCCATCACAACCTAATTGCGTACTTGTTCTACACGTAATGTAAATATTTCTCCAGCCATATTCTAAGCTAGTTCCCGAAAAGCCAAACCTGCCAACAGCAAATATGTGCTTTAGAATGTCAGGGAAACCATATTTCGCAGTTGACATTTCTAAATCACAGCGTTTGGACCTAACTGTGTTTGCAAAACTCCGTTGTGCAAACGGGCAACTGTCCAGCTAACGATAATTATCCTGCTGATAGTGTTGGTATACGGACAACCATTATGTATAAAGTGATAAACCTTCACATAAACCTTAGTGCTGCAACTACTTCTGTCTTAATTTTAAAGTAACTGTTTAGTGTATCTAAAAAGAAAAGTTGTGTAGGAATAACATAAAATTTCAATTAAAAGGTATGTTTGTGTCATCGAATATTAGGAAGGCCAAGGTTTTACTTAAAACATACTGACATACCTATCTATTATGCCCATCTATCATTTAATTGTGTGTGAAATAAATTCATTCAAATAATGATTTGGTGCCTAAAACTTTTAATTGTGGCACTTTATAAACCTAACAAGATAAATGACTATTCTGATATTAATTTAAAAGCAACTATGTTTATCGAAATAGATAATTATAATATTTGAATATTGTACCATTGGTATCGCAGTAAACTATGCTGTTTGATAAATTAGTTTGTGCATATCTGGTCGTAAAGCAAGGTATTGTTTGACAGTAATGTTTCGTGATTTACAAGGCACTTAAGAACGGACCGTCCCGTCTCGTTATCTGTTATGAGGGTCTTTAGTGCTGGCTGGAGACAATATTAGGGAGGCAGGCGGCATATATCATATGAGAGATAAAGAAAATGTGACTACCTATAATATGGAGTTGGTGTACGCAATCGTAGACCGTGCTACCATCAAAGAGGTAGGCAACGGCGATGTTCATTAGGATTTTTTAACATCCGTGTGCCATGTAGTATCCGGCCTAGAATTGACCACCCTCTTTCCTCCCGTGGGTGTCGTAAGAGGCGACTTAGGGAAAATCCAGAAGATGGGCAGCAGCGTCTTCTGTAACTTGACAACCAACACTGCGATCCCCAAGCCGCTTGCCAAGCGTGGGGTTTATGGCAACCCCCCCTTCTAAATGGGGGAGGCTTTTGTTCAACAGTAAACGTCTTTCGGCTGATGATGATGATGACATCCAGATTTTGCCTTTTTCTTTTTGAGAGAAATAAATGCTATATTTTTAATCAGTGAACCTATTGTATACGGGATCCACCGTCTGTTACGATGCTTTTCAGGTAAGAAAACAAAATAGTATTCATAAACCTCCCCCCCCCCTGCAACTTACTGTATCCTTAAAGTAATGGCTAAACTCGGCAATATGCCAAAAACGTAGAAAAAAAGAACAACAAACTATAAGTCTAAAAACAACGAACCAACGTGAAATATTCCTTATTTGATAACAAACGATTATTCAACCAGATTTATAGGCCGCCTACATACGGAACGGCAATAATTCACACTTACACCAGTATTACAATCGGAATCGGAGAATTTCTTCTATCGTATTTATATTCGGAGCTGCGAACGGTCCGATAAGTTCTAAACTTGGTCATTTGGGGCCGTTCGTTTTGCATAAAGTTTGTTCTGTACTGGCCGGTTCGAGTCCCGAGTCCGTTATAGCTGCACTGGGACTAGAATGACGTATGATGGGTTTTAAAAAGGTCGTAACTGTATGCGGTTATTGATAGTTGTGGCGACTAATGCGGCGCAGTGGGAGATATTTACCTGTTTAGATGAGATAAATGGTTGGATAGTTTACGGTAAACACATGTTTGGTTTACGCTCGTAACATTCGTGCCAAGTCCGAATGTTTGTTTGAGTAAAAGTACTACGACAAAAAAAATAACTTCTTACGTGTATAAATGTGATATATACCCACGTATATAATACACATATGTGTCGTATACTTACCTGATAGTATCAAAGCGAAAAGAAAGTATAGAGTGTAAACACTCATAAAATGAAAGCCTTTGGGACAATCGTTACTTCAACATGAGGCAAGCGTTAAACTGAGAAAATAATAAGAAAAGCTTTCTTTATTTTGTGTTATGATACAAAGCAGTAACATTGTTATAATAATTGTAAACAACATGATAAATACACTTTTAATGGTTGGTACACTTCAGTAGGGAATTCTATTTGATTGTTGCGCGCGAAAAATAGTGTTGTTTTAACTTACTTAACTTAATTAAACTCTGAATCGAGCCCCGATCATTTGGTTTGATACGGAAAATTGTAGATAGCTTTAACTATAGCGAAGGAAAATTTTAGGCTACTTTTTATTTCAATAACGTCATAGGCGGTTTGTTGTTATTAACAATATAAGTTTTTATAATTTTAAGACACCATTGACTAACTCCGTCCAGCATTGAATAAGAACTATAAACGCTTATAAATCGTATTACACGGCACTAATATATTTGTTGAACTTTGGGTGGCCCATATCCATCTAGCGCACTTCTGCCTATCTCTGTGCGAGTTTTTGCCATAAATACAACATAATCGCAGCCACACACTTCTGAACGATTAATTTAAACTGTGATAAGGCCACGCAGAGACCGCGCTCGGGTATTTATACACCCAAAATAGTTGCGCAAAGCCGGATTATAGTAAGCTGGTTTATGTTATTAATCATATTTTTGGGCTTCGGTATTTATTTGTGAGCTTCGATAAGTACGTTTTGTTCGTTAATGTTTATTAGATGACCAAAGTAAATATCTGAGACTAATCAAAAGAGATTGTGTTTTAAATCGATCCTTTAATATAATACCAAATGTATTATACTAAAGTTAAATGACAACACGGGAATTAACGCAAACTCAAGTTTTTAATTTTGGCTTGGCGTTTCGACCGAGTAGCACCGGCCGTGGTCACAAGCAGACTAAGGATGCGGTGTCATGCTCATGCGGCAGTGAGCTAGCGTGGTGAGCAATGTTGAATCCTTCTCTAAAAGAAAGGAGGCCTCTACCCTGCAGTGGGACAGTTATAGGCTTTTATTATATTCTAGTAGACTAGAATATACTGTGGACACGTTTACCCGACTGTAACTGTTTCAACACTACATATCTATGTGTGTATATGAAATAACTTAATAATGTTGGGAACGGCTGATGTTTGTGTGTTTCAGTACGAGTTCAGATTGAATCCGGCTCAACTAAAGTGCGGTTAAGCCAGTGCGCTTATATACACAATTAAACTGAGTTTTAGTTAACCGGAACATTAGGAATCCATTACACAATTGCTAAGTTTCTTTAGAACAGGAAGTTTGTTAAATGAACCGTGTGATGAATTGTTTAAATGATAATCTTACTTAATAAAACATACGCCTGTATTTCCCGAAGGGGTATGCAGAAGTGTACGTAAGTACATCCACATATGGCCAGTTATGTTGTAGGTCTTACTTACTGATTATTATCATGAATAATTTAACAATGAGATTTAAAAGTTAAGTAACATGAGTAGCCGTTGGAAGACGGACTGTATATAATTTATTTTATGTCTATTTAATAACCATAGGAACTTATTATTATAATATTACCATAATGTATTTAATTGGCATTCCACAAAACCCATAGATTGCGGTATAATTCCATTTAAGAATAAACGTATTCGTTCTTCGATTTGTTTCTTACATACCTAACTTCCCAAACTGACGAGGTTAACCAAACAAAAAACCCGTTACACTAAGCCACCCATAAGCCTTAAGATAATGCCGGAAGATGTGCAAAATATTGCTAAAATACCCTTATATTTCAGTAAAGCGCTGAAGGTGGCTTATGGTGGCTTAAGAATAAGGTAATAACAAGGATTTAATATCCTGTGTATGGTAACAAAACGCCTAGAGCCATATACTCAACATATATCTATACATATATTCGTGTTACATGAATATTATATGAAGGATGACGAATAGATGTTTTCATCGTATTTTTACGTCACAGGAAATGTTGTTTCTTATGCATAGCACTTTATTCTGTTTTATGAGAGTGTGTCTTTGAATACAGCGGTTTGTGTTGATCTGGCGACGAGCGTCCAGTCGAAGCCTATTATTGCACCGGCGCAGCATTGTTTCTCGGATACGTAATTAACGTCGAAATAATTACAGCGAAGTCTCATAAAATCAAATATTTTATCAAACGAACTGATTTACTTTTATCGCGACACGTAAATAAATTTGAAGATCGGATTGGTGCAGGACTAAGCGTTTGGACTGCAGCGCTAAGTGTTGCGGGTACAATTCCCGCGCGGGACAAAAAATTGTGCGATCCGCAGATGTTTGTCCCGAGTCTGGGTGTTTGTGTATGTATGAAATTTCAGGTTTGTGAAACGCACCCACGCCACGTGGGGCGACGTTTTATAAAAAAGAAAAAAAAAGAGATCGTTGTAATTTTGAATAAGCTCGACGATACGTCCAAGTTGCATTGGACACCCGCACGAGAAGAGGGAGACTTTATGTTCATCCAGAATGTCCGTTACAATAATTTTGCATTCCCAAGTGTCTGTGCTTTAGTTCGAGCTTGGCACGGTTCAGCATAAATCAGCCTTTACTCTTGTAAGCCAAGATCAACAGCGGTCTCTAACAAAGACACCGACACCGAACAGTGATCGTGTCCGAGGAAACTGTTTCCGTACTTACAATGAATTAAACTGGAAAATCCTTTTTTAGACCGATTTCAGTTAAGATTTTAATCCGATTTCAGTGATGAAAACTAATAACATAATGCTGACGATTTATGCTTTGTATTTTGTTAGGATTATTACTTACATACATACAGGTAATCCGTAAAATAGATTTCCTCAAGATTATTTAATATGAGCTCTAATTTCATCGCTGATAGATCACATTGTGAGCTTATTGCCATGCATCGAGATCACATTTGATTTTACCAAGATTATTTAAAACACTAATCAACGTCTGGAATGATATTTGGCAGACGCTTACTAGATGTGATCCATATAATATAAAAAAAACTTCAGTCATCTTCATTTTAAACTTAACAAACTTCAACATAGCACAAACACATAACAGATTTTTAATCTTAAAATCCTGGTGGAGGACCTATGCTCTTAAAAAAGTTAACATAGAATTGCGAACAGATTTGGTCCAACTATTTCTCTATACGCATGACTGCAGTCTGCCTGTGTCATATATATAGACGAGCTGCTATCTCAAGAAACGGCGATGCAAATGTAACAGCCCAAAAAGGGTAGAACTAGAGGGTGAAGGCTTTGAGGAGTGGCTGGAAAGGCAACACGGCGTCCTTACCTTCCGCATGACGCAGGTCCTCACCGGACATGGTAAGTTCGGGAGGTTCCTGCACCGGATCCGTGCGTAAGAAACGCCCGGGTGTCACCATTGCGTGGACAGCCCGGAGGACACGGTGGAACACACGTTGGAGGTGTGCCCCGCTTGGGAAGAGCATCGCCGTGTCCTCGTGGGGGCGATCGGCGGCGGTGATCTCTCGCGCCGGGCCTTGGTACAGGCCATGGTCCGGAGCGAGGAGGAGTGGCAGGCGGTCGCCTCCTTCTGCGAAGCAGTAATGCTAGCAAAGGAGGCGGCCGATCGCGTGAGGCAACGATCCTCACGCCCCAACCGCCGTCGGGATTCTGATCCCGATTTCCGGCCACCGTAGGCGCGGGCTTGCGGTCGGTGAGCAATGGGTGGCTCGCCGTCCGACCGTCCGGTAACCATCCGGACCGAGCCCAAGTCGTCGACGGCGCGTACTGTTTCACGCGCGCCTCAAGGAGATGTCAGCAACTGTAGGGGCCCATCAGGGTCGAAGCCTACTGGGGCCAAGGGTCTGATTCCGAAAGGAAGACTCGGCCCTGGTACGAAAGGCAACGAAGGAACAGGAGTGGGTTTTTAGTCAGTAAAAGTCTGACACTATCTCCCGCTCCGCCCAAGAGCGGGGGATGTCATAAGATGATTTTCCCACCGAAAAAAAAAAAAAAAAAAAAAAGAGGGTGAAGGTATTTAATTAATATGTTAGTGTCTTGCTTACGAAGTCTGTGCAAGTGTGCAGTATAGGTAAATGTATACGAATATTATTGCTTAATTTAAATAATTAAAGATAATTGTTAAAGGATGTTCATTACGTACGCACACGCGTACTAAATTGCAAGTATTAACGTATGCACAAGCACATATAGATACAACTAACATAACATGACATGGCAACACTAATAATGGCGTATTCTCGCGTATGTTTACTAGTAGAAAAACGTATTCTTTTATAAATAAAGAGCCTAGAATATTTGTTTTATTACAGTTATGTAGAACTAATAATGGTAATATTGTAAGTTTATTCTCGAGGCGGACTTAAGCTATCGGATATATCGTTAAGATGAAGAAAATTCTGTAACTTGTATCGAGCTTTGGCAGTGTCGTCGCATAGTTATTAAAGTATATTATATCAAGTACTAGACAGGCGCCTGGCGTTTTCGAAAGTGTATTATATTTCTTAGCCAATTTGTCGTTAGCTACATTCGATTTTGATTACGATTGGCAAGAAAGTTATTTTTTTTTTAATAGAGCGCGTCTTACATTTCACGTAAAAGTTATTTTTTTTAACTTTGTCAAAATATTAATCTAGCCACAATACGGAAATAGGTAAAACACGACGTTATGATCATAACCATTAATAAAATACTTAATAAACTTAATCCGTGAAACTAATTTGACACTGCACATAAAATCAACTTGCAATACAGTGGGAAGTCACGTAAAAATTCAGCGGCGTGCTATTTTGCATAAATTACAGCACAAAAGGAGTCTGTGGCGCGCCGCGAGACGCCTGTCGTTCGGCCGCGCACCCTGAATTACGACGCGGCTATTTGTAGAAGCTGCCAAGAATCGCTTTCATTAACAATTCGAGCTAAAAGACCCGCTCTCAGTACTGAAAGAGATTTGGTGGCGAGCGTGTCCGCGTCACGCCTGGTTATTAATTAGGGTCCCGCAAAAAGGTGTCGAGGTCCAGTGGCTGTGACGCAGGCTCCTGCGGCAAAGCCAGAATCCAGTATCCACCCGTCAGTCGGAGCGCGCGCCCGCGCCCCGTGGCGTGCCGGCTACATCGCCAGCCTAGTCCCGCGTCGAGCTTATCATTCCGAATCGATCTCTATTTAAAATTAGAATTGATAATTTTTATGTGACACTGTCGCGTGCCAGTACTGCATGAAAATATTAATTGACGTAATATAAACTTTTTGTTTTACATTACGTAACGGATTCAAACTTTAATTGCTGGTATGTAATAAATTTTAAGTCATAAATATTCATAAACCGATTTTGTTTATTCAGTAGCTCACATAATTATGAAGTTTGGGAAATTTTGATTGAGTATGATACGTATTTCATGGGTTTTTCCGTTTAAGATGTAAATGGCGAGGTTTAATTTGAACGTGCACTGTTGTAAAGTTTGTGGCGGAAAAGTGTCATAATGCGTTTCCGGGGATTATTCTCACGCCGGTCACGCCATGTAGCCGGGGCATCGAGGCTTAACAATAATCCTGATTAAAGTTATCGATGCTCGTGCTGTCAGTATTGGGGAATGTTTATATTATACAGATAAGTGCAATATTTAATCTCAATGATTGGAAACTCAGATTTAAAAATGTAACTAAACATTTGTTTTAATTAAAAATAGGAAAACATGATTTGAACTATAGTTATTTTATAGAAAGTAGTTTAATTTTGACACTGGTAATAGAAAAAACTGAGTTGTAATAAGCAAGTATAAGTATAATTTAAAGAAACACGCTTACCATCACCATCATACAATTAAATGGATTAATTAAAATGAAGGCACTTCAATTATTGCAGCACAATTAGACGTTAGTATGCAGCACCCCATCTTCCTTATATCGGTGCTAAAAGTAAATGCCAATGACTACTAGGTCCATTTCTATTTAAAACCGATGAAAAAAATACCGTACAGTTTTCAAATTACGAACGACCAGAGACCAGCTGTTGACAATGGCTTTTTACAAAAACACCCGACAATTATAAGGAATTTGGCAAAGGCCTTGGCAAATATCGGAAACTTGGCCGCTCGGTAAATACTTGGCGAGTTTTACGCCAAGTCATTCTACGCCAAATTAGCGTTGCGTTCGAATTTTAATTATAATCCGAGCCCGATAATCGATTTTAAATTATCTGCTAATTAATTTCGTGGTAGCGATGGAGTGACATTAACTTGGTAAGAGGGGTTGGCCACCAGACGTGTGAGAGAGATTAATAAATCATATAAAAGTTATTTAGTAGTATTTAGACCAACATTTATAAATATCTATTAATGTATCTGTTATTTAACAAATACATTGCATTGCAGTCCTCTTTCTAAAACAAAATAAAACAATATTTTAGTTTTGCTTGCATTTTATTATATTTTAACACGTTGAACGCCACTCGGCCCACTAGTGAGCCGCGAACAATAGTTTTTCTATTGTGCAGACATTTTATTTCTTTACTTCGTGGCATTCAACGACTTAAAGACTGTTATCAACGAGGTTCTACGTTCGATTACCAATTATAGTCAATAAGATTGATTTAAACTCTGCTGATATCAATAAAAACTTTTAAATAGTTTGACAGAATTTTTTGCCAACCGCATACAAGCGTGTAAGTGAAGATCCTAAGAAACAAAAGAGAAACATGATATTTGCCGATATCATAGAATAACACATACCGCATGTTTACATCAGCATGTGAGATGAGCAATCTTTCGTATCTCTGTTACATTATAGGATTCGTCTCTTGCCTACGGCGTAGCATGTCTACGATAGTGCTACAAGCGCTACGGAGATTTGGCAGAACCTTGATTGTTTCAAGCTCGTCTTCAGTTTATGAAACCGCTATGGCGGTGTAGTAACACAAATAATATTGTTATTGTAGTTTTAGTTCAAATCAAATCAAATCATTTATTGGAACAATATTACGGTACAATATTAATTGTGCGTTAACAGCTACATTAGTTTGGAAAACTGTGTCGCAACTGTTAGCGCCCACCTCCAAGATGGGGAGAGCAGTGTTCCAACATTAAATACAACGAAGAAAACTAACAAGGAAGTAAAATTATTAAGAATTAATAATGAGATCTTTTATATAAAAATATTAAAATTATGTGTAGTGTGTGTGTGTGTGAGGGTGTGTGTGTGTGTGTGTGAGGGTGTGTGTGTGTGTGTGTGTGAGGGTGAGGGTGTGTGTGTGTGTGTTTGTGCATGTCTGAGTACAATGGTGAGGATAAATATTGATAATTGTCTTAATATTATACTTTTATAAAATTTTCCAGTTCTTCATAACTAAGGGTACTGAGCCAATTATTAATTTTTGTCTTGCATTCATGATAAGTAAGGGGATAAATATTTATTATTTTGTTAACTCTATTGTATAAAATGCAGCTTATGAAGTGGTATTGTCTTTTTACTGTCACAATATTAGAAAATTCTATACTACAAACCCTACCCGATCTGCGATTCTGTCTGCTTAAGTTAGGGTCAAATACAAGTTCAGAGTGTTTGCGTAAAATTGTGTTAAGGGTAAAAGTTTTCCTGACTGTATGTACTTTGCTGAGAGCATATAGTTCATGAGTAGGGAAAAGTATTGGTTTATGCATACTTTTAGTTATGAATGAATAGATTTTAAGAGCTCAACAGCCATAGTACAGGCGTTTAAATTTACGTCAGAGTATAACTAGACGACCTGATTGGCACAGTAGCTAGGTAATTGGACTACTGCGCTAGGGGTTGCGGGTTCGATTCCCGCACGGTACAAAATTTTGTATGATCCGCAGATAGTTGTCCCGAGTCGGGGTGTTTGTGTCTGTGATATAATTATCATGTTTGTATAACGCACCCACGATACAGGGGAAATTCCTAAAGAGGGGCGACGTTTTAAAAAAGGTAAGATATTTTTAAATGGGCAACATTTTGACGTGAACCTTCCTGCTATACAACTTCCAAAAAGTTCCATAGATGACCTACAATATAATAATTTCAGGTCAAATACGACGTCAATATATTTCCTCACATGAATGTGCTCATACATAAATAACTAGTTATTCAAATACTTTAGGGCCATTATTATATCGTTGGGTTTATCTGTACGCAATAGATAGGATATACGTCTTTTGACTTGAGATTAAATTCTGCAATTCCCGGTCATAACTCCGGTTTTATTACATCAAGGGTTCGGGTGTTGGTATAAAATTAATAGGTACATAAAGTTTTGGTTTTGCTCTGATGAGGAATAACATTGGTATTAAATGTGCACCTCGTCGATTTATTATACCAAGACAATCGTGGTTAGAATATTTTGGAATTGTAATTGGTTTGTAGTCGTTTGCATAATACGGACCTAGCGTATCAGGGGAAATGGAACAAGTCACAATCGCACTTTCCATGACTCGTAGGGAAACATTAACTTTTTAATAAAAATTCTCAATTCAAAAATCGTATGAAAATATATATCTACGTACTATATTTTTATTGCTTTAAAAAAACATGGCCCCACACTAGGAATTTCTCCTGTATCGTAGGTACGTTTTCACAAACATGAAATACCAAATACACAAACACCCAGACTCGGGACGTTCAAATGTGGATCGCATAAATTTTTGCCCCGAGCGGGAATTAAACCCGCAACCCTTAGTGCAGCCGTCTAATCGCTTAGCCACTACGCCAATCAGGTATTGGACCAACCAAAATATGTTTACATAATCAGCAACAGATAAAGTATCGAAATCTTTGATTATTCAATGTTAATCTGTTAAATAATAATAATAATCTGTTGTTAGGAGAACACTATTCAAAACAGGAAAAGGAAATCTAAACATCGAATTAAGAACGTTGACTAAATGTTGTACTAATGCATTATGCAGACCATCCAAACTCCTAATAGGGCCGTACTATTCTCCATTAAACCACTATGTTTAGTACAATTGATTTCCAACCTTAACTGCACTGCTTAAGAGTTGTTACCCGTTGCATCGGCATGCAATCCTCGTTTAAGCAACGGATTATGTAGTCCACTGTTGTCTTACTGCGTTGACTTTCAAGCCTACGTCCAACCAACAAGATTACCCTTGCCTTGAATTTTGAGGTGAGGTTCGTCTAGAAATAGTTTGAACAAAGGTTTATGTTGCAATAACTCTTGAAATTTCTTGAAGGAATATTTTTGGTGAGTTCAATAGTAAGTGTGAGCAGAAATAAATAATTCTTCGTTGGATAGGTAAGGTTAGTAAGCATATAAAAACACGATTGACCTGTAAAATGATATAACATTCGCGTCATTCACTTCAACATTCCAAAAACATGCTTTTTGTCAAACTTGACCTGGCGATTTACAAACATCCCTAATTAGGAACAGGATAAAGAGTGAATGCTGCGAAAAAAGTACGCCGGAATAGTATCTAGTGGAAACTCGTGGTTTCTGTGATGTATGTAAATGAATTTTGTATATAACGTCGACTGTATAGTTTACTGTTTCTGTGTCATCGTTTTACCGGTAAAGGTATTATTATATTTGCAATAAACAGTAGTATGGACTATCTTTTGTTATCGGCCAATAATTTGGTCTGACGGTAAATCGTAAAAATTACAGAGAACAAGCGACGACTCTGGTTCGATTGGTAATGGCGGAACGATTTTTATCAGTACTACAAATAAAAATTGTTGGCCGTTTGAGTACTTCTCAAAATCACGAAAGAATCTGGTCAAGAATGTTTAATTAAACTGCACATTTACCGTCTAATTCATAAACGAGGATCATGCCGGCATTAACCAATTCCCGTAAAGGAGGATTTTAAACCAAGGATTTAAGGAGGAAAAAAATTTTTTTTTAAGAAAAAGATGGCTAATGTTTATAGATTCGGCAGTGTAGTACTTGGCTGTGTAAGCCAAGAGGTTAAATCCTAACACCCAACTTACATATGCGGAATTTAAAATTATGTTACATTTCGGTGCTTGCCAATTTATGTTTGAGAAAACAAAGTACCATTGCTTCTATCGTTGAAATTCTAGAAGCAGACACATAAGTGGCCTTATTTCATCGGACCTGATTAAGACCTTTTGTTTAAGCCGTTTCTTCCCAAGATAAATAGACTGGCTTACTCTTTGCTGGGAGCCCAACCCTAACATTCCTTATTCTCAAATTGAGATTAATTTGTATTCTGAAGCTCTGGAGTTCATGATCTTGAACGCGGAAATGAAATACAAATTGCGTTGCCCTTGCAAAATAATTATACAATAAGGGACGGGATGAATTACTTTGTTGGAGGAACGATGAAGAATTTTTGCCTTTTGATTTTTGTAATATTGAATTCCTTCATCGATTCTTTGGAGACGTAATAAGTAAGCAGGAGGAAATATTTTATTATTCCGCTCCTTTTTTAAATGGCAACAAGAGTTCATATAATCATATGCCACCAAAACGAATTGGAAAAGTGAGGAATGCAAGTAGTATAATACCTTAATTACATTAAAATTCAATGTGATACACTAATTGTTGGTATTAAATATGTACATATTTGATTTAATTATTTTTAATTTGTATTACATTTTTTATGAGCGTAAATGGATGTGCTCACCACGACACACAATAAATCCGAGTATAATGCTAGTTGTGTTATCTATCTTATTGGATTCCCAGAGTAGACTTTATTTACATTAACTATATATAATTTAAACCCACAGGATTGAAATCACATAGTAGTTTATTAATATTATTTTACCCAACGCTTTTAGTTTACACAGTAAACAGTACAGTTTACTTTTAGTTTAAAATTCCTAGGAATTTTTCCCATCTTAATATCTTCAAAACTTTAGTGTACACAATTTCAGTGTACAATTTATTCTTTACAAATATCGACAAAAAAGTGATAACACGAAGTACTCTGTAGGTTTTTCTCGTTCCCTTACATTGAACGGCCATCATAAATCTTTCATCATTCCATCACTTCGCGTGAATCCCACGCGCTGTTATCGATGACATTCCAAATTCAAATGTTTGTTTACTCTGACAGCTTATTCCTACTTCATGTGCGTTTGAGCAATAGAAACATGTAATAGTAGCTTAGCATTGAAGGTTTGAAATAAGAATGATAGATCCATTGATACATACACAATATTACGTCAGTAAATTATTTTCTTGTCTATTAGAAGTTTTCGTAATTTTACTTGTATACTTCGGAAATCCCAGATAAAATAATTATATTACTTATCCAGCTTATGATCATCTTGCGTGCCATATTTAATCCCAATTCGTTACTTCATTAAGTCTAGATTAGATAACAAACATAAATATTCAATAATATCACGAAGGTTCGCATATCTAAGAATAATAAAGTTTATAATTCGAATAATACTATTAGGTACGTGAATCGCTATAAAAACTAGCACAGTATTTCCATTCAAAACATGTAAATTAAATATATATGTCGTCGTATTGAAAATATACAAAATAAATGAACGCCACACGGCCCGTTTCGTACAACGACACCAACACACATCAATAGGAATCTGGGTTGATTAACTTAATCCGGGCGCTAATATAATTAACCATAAGCTCAGTGACATTTGGCACAATACGCTGAAAGCAGTAGGTATACATATAGTAATATAAATCTATAGTGAGCCATAATAGGTATAGAGGTAGGTATATATATTTAAACCTATTATGTCTATATCATTGTGGTATAATTATCATTAATGGATCGGATTCTTAAGTACACGGTTGAAGGTTCAAATGTGAATTTTTAATTGCTTATATATATAACATAATAGGTATACTTTCTTTATATTTTTAAAGGAGGCCTAACGCTATAGGAAAACTTCGTGATGAAAGTTGGGTTTAATTATCGTGATCAATGATGGTTCCATTACTGTGGGCAAAGAGGCATTGGCCTGCTCTATTGCTTTATTTTCTCAAAAATATCTCAAAAACTAATCAAATTAATCTCATACAGAATACGTTTTGGCATAATCCTGTCCGCTCAAATGCTAATAATATTAGCGCTGCACTGGCCACATTTTGCATGAGAACTAATGCTCTGATTGGCCACAATGTCATTTTCCAATAATACCGGCATTTTACTCTCCTGGCTACTGCGCGATATTACAGGAGGAATTGTGGAGATTATACCCGGCGCCTGCTTTTATAATGGTTTAAAAATTGGTTTATGAAAATTGATTGAATTTTATGTTGCACCTACTTGAGTTAAATAGTTTGAGAGTTATAAACTCAAATACCGATATAAGTTTTTACATATTTGCCTATTGATTTTTATCACACCAGTTTTCTCAAAGGCAGAAGCTGGGAGTTCTGTTGTAGCAGAACATTATTCAATTATATTGTAGAAGTATTTTTGTAAAGCCAACTTGTATTTATAATCTGATATTGATACAACAAAACAAAACACGAACAGACCAAACAAAAATGTCGTAATTTGTTCAAACAAACGAAAAAGTAAACGGAGGAAGAAATAAAGCTTTACGCAAAGTTTTTTCTATGAAGGAGAGTAACAAAGCGTAATTGTGTTCTGCAGAAGTAGCAAGGGCCTTAACTTCCAAAGTTTATGACACAATAGACGGATACAACCGATCAAGTGGAACAATAGAACTGGTTGTTTAAGTGTTAAGTAACCGCCAGCCATACTACCTTTTCCCGCGGCTTCGCTCCTCTAATTTATTTAAATGTACTGCTAATTTTTTGAGATTCAATTTTTGCTCGTGTCACTGTGAACAACCATTTTTATCGTTGCTTCCTGACAGCAAGAAAGGATAGGTCTACCTTACAAACTGATTTTAGCGTTAATAGAGCAAATATTCTGAAAAATGGCCGAATTCAAATGCATATTCTGCGGTAATTCGCCATCTATTGGCTTGGGTTTGCAATAATTGTGTCCGATAAATGGCTGTGGGATTGTTACTATTTCTATGGGACTAATCTGGCGCAATATGGGAAGGCATGTAAACTTCTGCCTTGGTATATATGTATATACTTGTATTAAGCTTTTCCCTTATAGGGAATCCAAAATTAATACTACGAGTAGTTTCCTTCCTGTTTAAGAAGATTTTGTGCTACAGATATTATTTTGTATCACCGAGTCAATTTAATAATAATCTAGCCTTTATACAACAAAATTTGAGTCAGCGTTCAGTATAACTAGACGTGGCTTTGTGTTTATATTTAATTTGTTTGTTAGCGGTTTATCTGAGCCTACCAAACGATACTCGGCACACAATATCATTGAACCCGTCTCTATATTCTAATAAAACATTTAGTTAACTTAAAAAATAATCAAGTTCATACCCCACAGGCTTTCGACCGCAACCTCACGATTGCCGACACCGAGTTTAGCAATTAGAACCCGGTCGGTTTAGCTACAGACCTAATTAGGTACATTGCGCGCTTATCACACTTTGAGAAAGTTCGCTTGTAAGAGATATGAAGAGAGAATATTTGGGTGTGTTGAAATCAAGATATATTGAATACTAGATATAATAGAACCAATAAGTTCTAATACATATTTCAAGTACTGGGGAACAAACCTCACTTGTAAGTTTTCATAAAAACCAGATTTGTTTCATATGAGACTCATTGATATAGTAAATAGTTTAGTAAAAAATATTATGGCATCCAAGCAAGAATTTAAGTTCTAAAAAAGAAAATAAATATGTACTGTTATGAACGTGTGTGTCCATTCAATATTGAAAAAGCGTTTTGTAGGCTGAGATCATATTTGTATAGTCTACACAACCATCTTACAATTGGAGAGTGCTTGTATGCATACGTCAAAAGGGAGGCTTATATAAAGCTTAGCAACTGGTTGGGGCCTGACAGATGCTTAGCAAGATAAATGACCAGCTCGACCCGACCGTTGGTGTAACAAGGATCTAAATTGTGATCTTGTACGTTTATGAAATTTAAATAGTTTATAGAATGTAGTTAATACTCTGGGTACTTGTAAGAAAATTTATAATAACTCTGAGTTATTTTATGATGACCTTTCATGTGTTGATAGTTAGATTATAATCTGCTTTTTAACTAAACTAGGACTAGAGACCTAGAAATCTGATCTGATATCGAATCCCTACTAAACATTTGTCTTTTGCGGAGGTCAAACATGCAGTTAAGCAATCCAATCGTTTCAAAACTTAACCCTTCAAATTATAATGGTCATTCGTACCAACTAAATACTATTTCCCTTAATCAATAACTAGCCAATAAAACAGTCGTTAAGCCTTAATTAGGATGGCTTGGCCTCATGACTTACTAGAGTCTGAATAGAATGTGGAGTACATTCGATTCATGCATAGCTCGTGTGGTAGTGAAGGGGCGGGACACGCTGACATTCATTTAACGACGAGATTGAAATGGGACTTTCCAATTGTACGTACGTGAGCAAAACGAGGGTTATGTTTGTAGATTGTATTTTATGATATTACATATTTTAATTGCTTAAATGTACTCATTTACTCAAATTATATCGTTTTTATAAAGTTTTCATAAGTTAGGGGCGTTATGTCACCTCTTAAATAGTACAAATTAAATTAAGTGAAGAACAAATCCATGCCAATTCTGTTCTACTTTTTTATTTGGTAACAATGGCTACTTTAACATAAGGAAATAACCATTACATACTTCTAAATTGATTCTTAAAGTTAAAAAAATAACATGTTAAACATTAACTATTACATTAACATGTAAAAATATTAGTTATATTGTAAGGAAATCTTCACAGCAGAAAGCTAAACAAACATAAACAAGGTATTATTAAATTTATCACCCTGTAAGTGATCACTACACTTAATAATGAATTCCTTTGTGTCTCAAAGAAATGTGTATTAGAACCTCCCATCGAAGCACTCAGTCAAGATTCACTACGTATTCAGCTATCAGACTACGTAATAGGGGGCCCCTTTATATCGGCCTCCGGGAGATTCGGAGACATACAAGCGATTTACTACAAAATCAAGGTAATCCGAACCACACATAATATATTATGATGGAGTAAATAGTTTTGCAGAATCTTATGCAAACTGTTTACTTGTAAGAAACGGGTAGAGTAGCGTAATACACTACCTTGTTTATTGTATTACAATTTGTCCCCGTAGTGAACATGAAGTGAGTTTTTATAAACTAACAAGGGTTAGTGAATGTTAAACTTATCAAACAACCGAGTTCCAGGTAATGTAGTAGCTAAAAAACAAGAAATATCTTTTGAGTCGAGCATTAGTGTTAATAAGACGTAATAGTTTCCTTTTTTTTTAACGTCTCCGCACACTAGGAATTTCTCCTGTACCGTGGGTGCGTTTCACAAACTTGAAACATCACATACACAAACACCCAAACTCGTCAAACATCTGCGGATCACACAAAGTTTTGCCCCGTGCGGGGATTGAACCCGCAAACCTTAGAGCAGTAGTCTAATCGCTTAGCTACTGCGCCTATCAGGTCGTCACGTATTTTGTTCATAATTGCTGGTTTGCGCATCTATTGTCTTAATATTGTTCGTGAGTCGTCTAAGGGCGGATGGTTTCAACCAGTCTGTTAATAGTTATGAATATGTTTGTCAAATAACAGCGATAACGGAAGATGTATTTAATAACGTACTTAAACCATGAAGCGTTGTTTCATGGCAAAAAAAACCGGTTGTCAACGTTATTAGGGTAATAGAAAACTTGGAAATTGGTTATGCAATTTTTAACATTTACGTGTGCGTTAGGTGAACCTGCAACAACCCGCCCTAAGTCTAAATCTTCGATAAACATCATCTATTAAATAGCCTGTAGCTTTATCCATTGTTTATTCGTCTTACTTTGTACTTACATTTTATACAAAGGGCTAGAAGCTACATATTGTTATAATAATTTAAGTGAAGTAATCCTTTGTCCGCGTCTTGAGGCACGTAGGAACATTGTGTCCCTTCTCCAAGCCTCGTTGGACGGGAGATTGTTACAAATTGATGTCTATGAGCAACTTAGTCACGTACACGCGCTAATTATTACTTCAATGTCATGCTTGTAACCCTAAAAGGATAAGTGGAGGTATAGTAGAGGTATACATGGAGACTGAGGTGTATTTTTATAGGGGTGCTCGCCGTACTATGGGTATTTTATGCACACAGATTATTATAGTTTTGTCTAACATAGGCATGGTTTCTTCTTCTTCTTCTTATCGTATGGTTGATGAACAACCTGGTGTCAGAGTTTAAACCGCCTGTAGGCCTCTGACATGGCTTTACACACCGTTGAAAAATACCTCAGGTATGCCGGTTTCCTCACGATGTTTTCCTTCACCGTTTTTAGCAACTGATAACTATTTTTTAGTTCGCACATGAATTCGAAAGACATTGGTGCGTGCCGGGATTTGAACTTGCGACCTTTGATTTGGCAGTCTAACGGTCATACCACTCGGCTATTAGTGCTGTTTGATCAATCAGGCATGGTTTGATCAAGGCGCATTCACGGTGAGTCAAAATTTTATGTTTTGATAATAATCCGTGCATGAATAGGACTCAAAATATGACTCGATCGAGTACACAATTCACGTAAATTTAAAAACGATTTATAGTTTTTATTTTCCAGCTAAAGTAAGTTATCTAAGTAAACTCAAGACTTAGTTGCACTGACAATTGTAATTCCTATGTAATGTATTGTTACTTGGAATTCAGACTAAGCACTCAATCACGTGTGATCCACAATCACTGAGTAAACTAATCAATGATATTGTAGTATCAAATTAATTAGTAATTGTGTACATTAATGTGTATTGTGTTAACGATAAAGTCACGTACGGTTTTATTAAACTACTTAATTAACAGTTTGTCATCTAATCAGGGTTGTAGTTGTAGCTCAAGTTCTAAGAATAGGTACCTAGCATTTTTTTTTAGTTCTCCGAGGCTCCCAGATTTGATGTTGTGCGTGTAGATTTTACCTACTTAACTATGTAAACAGATTAAAAAGTTATTTAGTTGTTTCAAAACTGGATTCAAATCCTTACGCAAGTATTTTTTTGTATCAGGAATATTTGAAAGAATAAATAAAGCGTCGCATGTTGGAAATGACCATCATATTTCAACGAGAGGCGAAAGTACAAAGGGACGAATTTGGCATAATCGTACAAAACACAGCCATATTAAATATTCGTAATGTACGAGTATGTTCGCTCACATTTGGTGTAGCGTATTTCTTAGTTTGCGGTTACAATAGAGTCGCTTTTAGCTTAGCAGGAGTAAATAATGTATCTTATAGGTATGAAAAGACGCGTGTTATTATAAGTATTTAACAATAAAAAAAAAATATTACTACTAACTATTGTTGAACACTTGGTAAAAGTTTTGAATAATTTGTATAATATGTGCTACGACGCCGCTACGGGACGTCCACTACGCTACGCCGAACGCTACGACCCGCTACGTGTCTACGTAACGCGGACATGTCGAAATGTTGACGATTTTCACCTTTCTCATATAATCCGTGTCATATTGCGAGGTCAACTCTTGAAGGTTGTTTAACGAACATTTGATTACATTGCCAAAAAGTTTGGATAGGTTGCGGTTGGGGCTTATGTAAGCTATATGTTTTGATTAAAAAATTTGCTTATTTTGGCGTATATGGTTGTGGTGGTATTTACCCTAAAGGTTTTTAGCTATGTGTTATGAGTAACTGTAAAGTTAACGAGGTATATTAAAAAGTAAAACTCTAACTAAATGAGGTTAAATAACGTAGTAGTACTGATTAATTAATTTATTTACTGGGCAGTAGAATAAATTGTTGAAAATTATACGGTTACAAAAACATAGAAAGAAGCAGCAAGAATAGAATGTAAACGATCCAAGTCTCGTATGCTAATACTGATTAAATTTCATAGCAAATAGTGCAAGCACATGAATTAGCATGTTCATCAGGCTGTGGGCGCATGCGTACTCCATACGACGACAAACGCTGCGTATTTGTCTAACCTCTAAAATGGAAACTAGCGAAATTTTATGGGTTTATATTGCGGCGGTTTCTTGGTAATTACACTATTTTAGAACAGAGACAACTATGTTCAGTTATAAATATGGTATAAAAGGCTCAAAAAGGCACAATCTTATTGCAAACTAAAAAGTTTAAAATGAATTCATCTACAAAGTTCAACAAAGAAAAATAACAATAAATTCCATCTCATAACAATACTCTTAACAGTTAATAAAAATGACAACCTACAATTCATAAATGATTCGATCAATTAAGCCCCTATTAAACAATGCCTAATCATCCTTTAATAATAGCCAATTACCTTGAATTATAACGTGATTCGAGGGAGCGCAAAATATGTAATAAACGTTACAATTAGTTAATTAGCACAATTTGTAACAGTTGGTAATGTCCACGATACAATTGCTTATAAAAGTGGGAAATTATTCTGAATTACAGATTTTAATCTCAACGTATTTTATGTTTCCCTGTAAGATTAATTTTATTGCCTTTCAACGATTATTGTAATACGTACACTGTACAGTGTACAGTCAGCAATAAACGTAGCTTAATATTTTGCGTTTTAAATATACCATTAATTAAAGAATAACATGACGACATTCGTACTTACTATTGCTTTTAAAATTTATTCTGTTGACTAGTATATCGGGATAGCGGGGATACCTACCTATATTTTAATTAAAATAAATTTGCTTACAATAATATTTGCGGGACAACATTGGTTATATATTTAATCATTGTATAATTTCATATAGATTTCAAGCCTGTCCGTGCTCACTCTTTTTGTATCTTTCTCTACCAGTTTACCACATACGCCAAAAAATATGTATGTAAAAAGCGAAACGTCGTGACCATACCTATTAATCAGGACAAGTTATCTCTCTTTACGCCTAAACACACAAGCGAGCCCATAAAACACCCTGAACAATTCTCAGCCTCGTACGTTCCACACATTAAGACCATGTAAACTGACATAAGGTCGTAAGCAAATCGGCCGACACAGAGCGCCTCTAAAACGGCCTATAAATTTCCCCGACGCGGACGGGGTAAAGGGCGAACTTAGGTTTGTATATCACGATCGTTCGGCGGATAAAGTTTATCATATTAAATGGATAACGACTTGTTTTCTTTCTACTTGAAGGAATTCTGGTGGAATTTTAATGTGGATTTTCTTATTGCAAACGCGACGCATAATGTTTGCAAATACCCTCTTACCTATAAACTATGACAAAATCTTTCACAACTTAAACATTTCTAAAGTCCATTGTAATATTTTTTTGACATGTCAACGACAGTGACCATTTTATTAATACGTAAGTGGAATAATACTTAAAAGAAAATCGTATACCTATGTAAACAACCCTGGAGCTTAACTTGGTCAAGTGGGTACGCTTGACCCCTATAATTTTGGTGCTTATTAACCTCGTGACCGGGTATCGGTTTTATGTGTAGGTACATATTATTAAATAGCATGTAATTTGTATTGGGACACAGGTTCTCGCATCTAATAGGGGAAGGTTCCCAAAGGTTAATAATCAGATTTTATGCTTCATCCGATATCAGTCAGACTTTCAGACTTGGCAACCGGGGCGCTCTTCATTACCAAAAGATAAAGCGAGACGTTTACATTATTTACTAACAGTTGGATGAGCAACCTATAAAACTAATTCCATTTCTTCAAACGAGGAACATTTATATCTAAAATATTTATACTATTTTTTAAGGCATCAAAACAATGCTTACTAAATGAAATTTATAAAGCTATGGCTTTTATTAACTTATATTGAATATTTATTGGTTTTATATCGAATATTTTGTTTATGGAAACTGCAAAAAATAAATGCAAAGCAAAATCCGTCTTTCAAAATATTTTTTTAAGTTCTTCATTAGGAACTTAAACAAAAAATTTGAAGAATAGTAGACAGTGGAATGTCAATTAAAACGGTGTAACTACAGCAAAATGAGGAAAATTAATTTCTGGCACAGGCTGGATTTAATTATGCCAGGTAAAGAAAGAAAAAACCTTTTTGGTTTTCCCTTGGTAAAGGAAAAAATACTTGTCGACACTTAAGCAGAGTTCCGATAGATTGAAATAGTCGGAAATCGTAAGTGTTTGATAGTGTTCTCGTAAAAATATTCTCAAATGAAGTGGGGCGTGCAAATTTAATTCAAAGCAAGTTCTCGAGATCGGAATAATTTGAATTTATTCACTGGCAAAGTACATATATACGTGAGTGAGGCGCGAGATTTTTATACCGCGATCCAAACAAGTTCTAATCTGTCATATTATTACTCACATCTACTTATATTGATAATTATTATAATGGTATAATGGTAGATATGTGCCGTGTGGTATCCGGCCTAGAATTGACCACCCCCTTTCCTCCCGTGGGTGTCGTAAGAGGCGACTAAGGGAAAATCCAGAAGATGGCGTCTTCTGTAACTTGATCACCAATACTGCGATCCCCAAGCCGCTTGCCAAGCGTGGGGATTATGGCAACCCCCTCTCTTTCTAAGGGGGAGGCCTTTGTCCAGCAGTGGACGTCTTCCGGCTGATGATGATGAATGGTAGATATACACACTTATATAACAGAAGAACAGTTTCAGTGCCATCTTTACAGATTACAAATTGACGTACTTATTTTTTATAATATTATTATTGAATTAAAATTTAATAATTTTATTATTGAAGAATCTAGCTCTTGTCATTGCCATAGCAGCAACCGGCACTGTTATTTAACCTTTGCCTTCATTTTGACCTCTTGATGAAACAACTCCAGCTTTCTTTTTCACCTGTTGTATGAAATTTCTTCTTCGTCTTCCTATCTTTTGGAGCACCTGTTAAATCTAAAACTTAAAAAATCTCATGAAGAACATTTAGATTTTACAACTATCTATATATAACTGTTGAAAAGGCAGCTACTGCACATGGCAGCTTGGTTCTCGTTCATAGTTAATGAATAAGCAAACTTTAGTTTACATTGTGATCCAAGTATATAGGTCGAGAGCTATGTTCGCTGGGTCAAATGATTTAAATGTAATATGTTCAGTAAGCTAGCCGGTGTTCAACGCAGCACTGCAGCAATTGTATAATTTGAAGGGTGAGCAACAATATTGCAGCCATTCAATCTCGCTGTTTATCTTAACTACCGACTTGTACAAGATATATTGATGACGCATTTGGGACGTCTATTAACCTACTGAGTTAAAAGCATTTTGGCATTGTTTTAAGAATTGTCAATGCAGTTCTTGGACGGGTTTGGTGCATTAAAATTGTTAGTTTGTTTGTTGAATTAAGTAAGTCTTGTACAATGGCGAATACTAGGTACTCACTTTTATACATCGTTTTCTTCTTTAGAAGCAAAAGCCTTTAGAAAAATATTTTCACCAAGCAGTTCATTTTTCACTACTGTGACTTAGGTGATTGACCTAAACAAATATGGAGTAGATTTTTAGATCAAAGAGTAGGACTATTCTGAATGATTTTCAAATAGATGGGACACTGAGGTCAGGCAAAAAGGGCAAGAAGCAACGAAATCATCATATTATGTCCAGTGACTAAATTACATAGACACTACCATTTGATAAAGTGCAATAGCTAAGCATGAGGGAAGTTGGCGCGGGCAGTTCATAGTAGCGGTCAGCTGCGACAATGGTAGTCATAAATACCGTATCTCAACCTACCGCCACGATTTACTTTCTTGGAGACATATTATGTCATAGGTTAGATATTCCACGCCATTGTCTGAGGCCAGTGGGGTAATAAAGAAGCTTCTCGCATTCTCTCTTTATCGGCCCTCTGAGATCAAACGCTTACTTCCAGGCGTTCTCCGACTCATTCAGCTTGCTGAGCGGTCGTCACTTTATAATATTGATAGTTGGTTTGTGTTACTGTAAATTAAATGCTGCTTGCCTATATATATTTCTCCTGTTCTACGAAGCTTAATTCACAAGTTCTGTGTTATGAGTACATTGCTTGTTTAGTTAGAAAATTAGATTCAGAAATTTAGAGTATGAATTTTTTTACGATTAATTAAAATATAAACAAATAAAAGTTCAATGATAATTCTTTATCGTTTTAAAATATAGGCAATAAATCAATCTAGGGAGCGACGGATTTAATCTTTTTTATATTACTAGGGAGAAATATAAGAAAAGCTTAATAAAAGATTACAATATTGCCGCAAGACGCTCATTTCATAAGAAAGGAAAGAAAAAAGGAATTGGGGAGGAGAAATATTTTGGAATATATAATTTACAATCAAAATGAATTCTCTAAGGGAGTTCAATGAAGATGTCTTGCAAACG
This sequence comes from Abrostola tripartita, assembly GCA_905340225.1. NCBI lineage: Eukaryota > Metazoa > Arthropoda > Insecta > Lepidoptera > Noctuidae > Abrostola > Abrostola tripartita. Next base: position 4,018,297 of record HG996492.1, on the reverse strand, counting down.
TTATAACATAGAAGGAAATTAATTTAGAAGAATATTGTTTTGTTTAAATTACCTCTTAAAATATAACGCAATACAATTTTCGATATATACTCGTTTGCAAGACTGTAGGGCAATTATAAACTCATGACCGAATTTCGGTCACGGCAGAATAGAGTCGTTTTTTTTCTCTATTAAACATTTTCTCATATTATGATCATATATTTAATATGGTAAACACAATATTTTAGAATAGTGCTAGTTTAGTGCGAGCTAGGGTTAGGTTAGGATTTAGGATTTAAACTTGTCAACATAAATATAATTAACTATAATATTTGACGACCTGATTGGCGCAGTGGCTAAGCGATTAGACTGCTGCGCTAAGGGTTGCGGGTTCGATTCCCGCACGGGGCAAAAATTTGTGCGATCCACATTTGATTGTCCCGAGTCTGGGTGTTTGTGTATGTGATATTTCATGTTTGTGAAACGCACCCACGATACAGGAGAAATTCCTAGTGTGGGGCGACGTTTTTAAAAAAAATAAAATATTAAAGAATATGGTCACCTAATCTAAGGTGTCACCATCAGAAGTAGAAAGATTTTCCTATACCTAGTGTTTATTCATTTTCATCGTTACAGATTTTTGCATAATTCTTTTTTAAATGTTCCATTTTTAATTCTGGCCAGTGACAAATGGCTATTGCAACGTAGCGCTTTGCAAGGCATGTGAATTTTATATTTGAAAATGTACCCACGTTACTGTAGGAATTTTAGTGAGCTTAAACATACCTGAAAAATTCTACAGTTCAAAGGTAACAACGCAAGCAGGTGAAAAAATGTTCCCTTGCTATCTGAGTACCAGTATGTGGTTTAGTGAGTGCCTGCGACGTAATCGGCGTCTTACGACCGTTCTCGAGTTAAACGGTTGCCTTTAGACGTCCTGAGAGAACCCTGTTTTTGTTAAACGTCTGTTATCTAGACGTTTTGCTACTAAACTATTTACCTGAACAGAGTAATGGTTGGGAGTTTAAGTTTGTGTTGGGCTGTTGGGTATACTTTTTGTATTTACACGTGGTAGAATTTGTTCGATGTTGAAATAATGGCTTTATACTGTTTGCGATTGTTATTGCTATAAGTTAGCAACTATTTTGTTATATAATATTTGTATATATAGACCGGTGTTTTCTAACTGTCTATCATATGGCTGTCGCCACTTAAGATAAACCGTATACAATACCATTAGCTGACTCATAGTAGCTAAGTAATAGTTATGTACGCTCAGTATAGCTACATATTAAATAGCAAAATTGTAGTTTACAAAAAATACTCCTAGCTCTCAGAAATATCTACCTATTTACTGTTATAATCTATACAGTCGAGCAGAAACACCCTAAATTAATAAACAAGAATGTTACCAAGAAACGAATAAACATTCGTTCATAGTGGACTTCTACCAATTGTACGATTGCCGATTACATCAATACCTATTAGGAAATACTTATGACCGCAAGCCCTCAATAACTTCCGATCATTATCGGTAGCCGATTAACATTGAATGAAGTAACAATATGGTGGCGAACGATTTACACGAAACAAATAAAGTAGGCCTTAGTACGGCTAAGATTGCGAAGAAAAACTACTAAATAACCCGCATATTATTAGATCACAAAAGTATTTACGCTGGTACATTTCAAAACATCAAGATCATGTATTTGGCAACTACTGTTTTTAAATATTTCTGTCGTCAGTAATATATAATACAATACGACTGTCTACGTGGGAATCCCATTTTTGCCGGAAAAAAGCAGCCTAGGAGTTTTTCACTTGTCTCCAAATCAAATTTTATAACAATGAGTTCGACAAACAGACAGAGCTACTTTCGTGTCTACAGCTAGATAGAGAAGTTTAAAAAATATTAGGATTAGTCTAAAATAAATAAAATGAATTGAATATTGCTCTCAGACCACAAAATAAGCTACTGGCAATGAACTAAAATTTAATCGATAAACAAAACGGTAACTGATTATCATGAGAACAAATAAGTACTCGATACCACCACCAACTCTATTAACCCTATCCTGCAACACACACGATGGGGGTGCGTTGGGCCCACAACAAAGTAACGCATGATTTACGCACAACCTGTTCGCAGGCCGTGCGGCGGGAGGTAACTGCCACGATTTACGAGTACAACCTATCGGTAGTAACTCCCAAGTGGTGGCCACGATAACACTAAATCGTCGAGAATAGTGCGTTTGGGGTACGTGTTGTGCAGCGGAGATGAGCGCCGTAAATTAAATTATATGTAGACGGAGACGTATTTGGGGGTTAATCGTCCATCATGACCAAGAATTTTTGACCTATTCTGATATGGAAAACTGATATTGAAGTTTAGGTGGTTATATTTCAATAATGAGACACAATTTTTTTTTCAAAAACACTGCTTACGCTTAATTACCTATAAAATATAAAGCTGAAAACCTAGTCTGACCTTTATTACAGAATGTGACATTATGAATTTTTGGTGTCATTTTAGCATGTAGCCCATGCTAAGCTTGAATCTAAATTGATTAAAGAAATTTGACATGTTATATAGTTTATATTTAATAATCTTTCTAGTCGGTACATAGTGTAACATGTGTTAAAACAACAACGGTAATATTTGATTTACAATCTATAGAAAACCTTGACCGCATCGGCATCTTATAGACGCGTGACCTTGCGAGTTTATTTCCCACTACGACAAGAGACCTTTTTCGTCAAAACTTTTTTGTCTGGTGTTCATATCAAATAATTTCTTGACGTCAAGAAAGGAAACCCTAAGAGCAAAAGCAAGGAATAATATTAGAAAGCGAATTTATTTTTTGATAGGTATAATGCATGAATATAAATACATAGCGCAATAATTAAAATGAAGCGTGTTATTATACTTTGAGCGCTGGCCTATTAAGGTATAATGAGTATCACTCCCAAAATGTACCTAAGAGTAATATAAGCGGTAATTCTCAACATGCAAGTTTGGGCGGAAGCGATCCCTAGCCCGCATTATTCCAGATTTCCTTCAGGCTGTCGGCCACGTATACGTTTATGAGGAACCTCAGGATTTCCTATCACGTTCCTTCTTTATTACGGAACGCTATCTTCAATTTGCTTTGTAAAATATTTTTGTGATATATTTAACTATTAGGCCGAAATAAAATGGGCTTTGTGTTCTATTCAATAGCTTAGGTTTTTGTTTTGGTTGAAATGTTTTGAGGCCCGTTTTGATAATTCATCGTCTTCATCAATCATCCTTGCGCATTTGTTCGCTTTTGCGCCAAAAGCTTTAGGTAAAAGGGCTTATTATGTGGTTACATTAACGACTGTTTGGCCTACTACGGGTTAAAATAAGGGTAACTTTGCCAGTTGGTGCCTAATTACAAACAACTGAATCTATTAGTTGTGTACCCGTTTGAAAATGGGGTAACTAACGATATACAACATTGCATTTTCCCTGCAACGAAAGAGTTCTAGACTTCAAAAGAATACAGAAAACTAATAACACTACCGGCAAATGTGACTGAAGTGAAGTTTGGATTTTCTTCTGCAAACGACTTACCCTAGTTTCAAGATTGATGTATGTGAGCTTTGATAAGAGGAAAGAGAATTTTACAAACTTGTAATATTGTGTCTCTTCCTTTTATTGTATCTAACATATCTTTCTTCAAATACCTTCGGTCGTAAATTAAGATATTTTGGAGAGTCCTGTTCAATGTTAACAACAGAGTAACTAATAGGGGCGGAAAAAAAGAAATTTCACGACTCAGGCCATTCACATGCCATTTGGCACGAAACACCGTCGTTCCACACAAGGTCGCCGCACAAACCTCCACTATATAAGACACGTACCTCCTTAGAAATGACAGATCCACAAAACAAATGACTGCAAAAAACACGGCGGCAACACTTCCCTTTCACAAATTGTGAGAAATCCTTTTTATCGTGCCGTGATTTGTTGGAAGGTCCCTCCATTTGAATATCTCCGTCGTCTTACGTTTGCCTCTCGTTAAATTGCAGATTTCAAGATAGTCGGACGTCCTTTGCGGCTCTTTCTTAGCTCAGCTCTAATGTATCTTTATAACTTTTGTATTGAATTAATACAAAGCCGCCTTTAGTGAGAAAACGTTTCTGGCTTAGAAGTTATTTGTTGTAGAGGGTTATACTAATAACTTTGTGGGAGTTTATGTAAACATTTTAGTCTAGTTGACTGTTTCGTAAGTGTGTCGGGACTTCAAATGTAGTGCCACTTTATCTCGTAGGTACTTGGGGTAACATATAACAAAGGCGACCAAAATAAATATTTTTATTTTCTTGTTAGGTATCTCTCGCTATTGCGGGCTTCGAGCTCTGCTTCGATAATCGAAATACTCGTAAATGCTATTTCGATTATCGAAGCATTTCGTTCTGATACTAACATTCATACTCACTTATAGCCTTGACGGGTTTTAGTCGCTATAGTTGTTGTTTTTTATATTGAGGCCTCATTACCTTTAATTATAATATTAATAATATCTTGGGACAACTCACACACGGTCACCTGATCTCAAACTAGGCAGAGCCTGTATTATGGCAACCAGACAACTGATAAACGTACTTATATATTTCTAAATACATACTTATTATAGATAAATTACACCCAGAAACAGAACGAACGATTATGCTTATCACACAACGATTTGTCCTGGGTGGGAATCGAACCCACGACCTCCAGTTTAGCAGTCAGGGTCACTAACAACCAGACCAATAGGCCAGTCAATTATCTTTTAAGCAGGTTCATACTATCGTTTCAATAATTACTTTCACTCAACGAGTGACAATGTAAACAAGGAGTCATACAAAAAAAAATTACTAAACCATTTTCATTTCAGTTTTGCAACATTACTTCTAATATATCACTTCTATTGATCCTCCATCAAGATTGTAAGAGCTAAGTAAATTACACTTATTTTCATAGAGGCAATGTAGACAAGTTGTTTACTGTTGTTAGATATTTCAAAGAAGTAAGTTTTAGTATTAAGATTATTTTCGCTGTTCCCATTCCAAAAAGGTTTTCGTATTAGGCGTACCAAACAAATTACCTTGATTTATAATATAATTTTGTCGCACATCTATACTTAGAATTTGTACTAGTCCAAACAAGATAAGGTTGAAGATATGCTTGCTAAAATATCTTATATCTTCATAATCCTCTGAATAATACGTTTAGAACAATGAAGCTTGAATCCAGCATTAATATTCTCGTTCCTTCCTTGGGCAAACAAAATCACCGGCCATTTATCCCGATCGTGCTCAAGAGTTTACCGAAGAATAAGTTATGTTGGTACTACAGTGCTTACACCGTAACCTGAGATGCATAATTAACTAACTAAGGAAGTATCTCTATACCTATACGTTGTTATACGATTCTGAGTTACACAAGGGAATGGTTGGTTAGTCTTACAGTCTTAAAAACTGTACGCTTGATAATTATTTTATTTTCCTTACTAGGACCTAAATCCGTTCAATATTACAATTCAAGTGTGACAAAATAAATTTAAAATCAGTGACTTATATTTATAAAACACGGCATTATTCTCCAAAGGGGTAGGCAGAGGTGTTCCTATCTCTTCCTCATAAGTCATTCGATGACATAGGTGACGAGCCTATTGCGATTTATCGAGCTCACACCTAGTCCGTCGCCTCTTATGACTCGCTTTGCCGGTATCACCAGACAAAACATGTCTGAACAATTGAACATGTTTTAAATATACATAAAACTCAGACATTTGTAGGTACTTTACATAATTCGTGTAGAAGCGTATAACAGGATTTACAGGGCTATCAACAAAAAACCTCTTTTAAACCCAGTGCTACTCAAACAGGATTGTCGTCGATTATCGGAGTTTCAATAAATCTATCTCCAAGTCTTGGTCGACACTGAGTGGACTATCGCGGATACGTTTTTACTCTCCTACTTAAAAGTGCCGTCGGCCATGATAACTGGCTGTCGTTCTCGTAATCCATCGTCTATGTTATCAAGGCGCCTTAACGTCTCCTTAGGCGGAAGGCACACTGCCTCGCATGCCGCAGCGTAGCGCAGGAGTACGTGTTATGTTCTTTGTAAGTATCTCTCTTTGTATTGAATCCTGTGTATAGTAGCCGCAGCATTAGAGGTAAGTATTAACGTGTTAATACTGTCACTGTGTGCAGCAATGTAGTATTATTAACTATGAAATGAGCTACAAGGAAAACAAAAAAGTATCAAAACACCGAATAGTTTAAGCGTAAATAAAAAAAAAGTTAAACACACATACATACATACATGAACCTTGAAAACATTACACTCCTTTATTTGAGCGGTCTGTAAAAAATGTTTGTTACGTACCGTATAATGAGGTCAGGCTCACAGCTCATTCTCAAGGCGTGTTAGGCGCAAATGACTAGTCTCAAGCATGTGGTCCAGTCTTCTTCTTCTTATCGTATGGTTGATAAACAACCCGGTGTCAGACTTTAAGCCGCCTGTAGGCCTCTGACATGGTTTTACACACCGTTGAAAAATCTCTCAAGTGTGCCGGTTTCCTCGCGATTTTCTTTCAACGATTTTTAGCAAACATTTTTACTTTAGCAACTGATAACTAATTTATAGTAGTTAATTTATTTATTTAGAGACATATCTAAACGGTTGGTCGACTCTTCACGTGACCAAAGGGCTGGTTTGTTTTTCGGCCAAAGAATTAGCATTGCCATTCAACGTGGCAATGCCGCCAGCCTTTTGGGAACCCTGCCAGTCGACAGTGATGAGGAGGAATATTTTGATGCATAATTATTTGATGTTTTTTGTTTGTATATATTTTTAGTTTTAATAATAGAAGTATAGTATAGAAGGTAGTATAAAAACAATCGTGTGTGTATATAATGTAAATTGTTCTTTTAACTAAATAAAATTATTTATAGTAAGCAAATGGATTCGAAAAGACATTGGTGCGTGCTGGGGTTTAAACTTGCGACCTTTGACTTGACAGTCCAACTATCATACCACTCGGCTATCAGTGCTGTTGGACACAGCTCGTTACCCATTGTTAATACTTACCTCTGTTAATTGTAGCCCCGGTCTCCCCTTTTATGCGTGTTTCCAATACAAAGAGAGATAGTTACAAGATACATAAGAACACGCACTCTCGCGCTACGCTGCGTGATGCGGGGCAGTGTGCCATCCGCCTTATAGAGCTTAAAGACCTTGGCATTTCTCGGCTGACGACATAACGTGCACTAAGGACATTAGTTAAACCATTATATTCGATTATGGCTCATATGTTCGTTACTATATGTACAGTGTATGGCGGATTTCGTTAAGCTGGGCGCCTTGTAGCCTGAAATGAGTTGCGTCAGTAATAAAACGTCTGTTTTAGAGCCTAGTTATACTTGAGCTGTGTTTATATTGCGTAAGTTGTAGCTTGAGACTGTTGTGTCTTTGAACTCGTACAGGAAACAACGATTTAAGTGAAATACAGTTTGACGACCTGATTGGCGCAGGAGCTAAGTGATTAGACTGCTGCGCAAAGGGTTTGATTCCCGCACGGGACAAAAAATTGTGTGATCGAGTCTGGGTGTATGTTATATTTCATGTTTGTAAAACGCACCCACGTTTGCAGGAGAAAATTATAGTGAAGGATGACGCTTTTTATAATTAGAAAAAACAGTGATTTACAAAAACAGAGTCAATTTATTTCAAGACTCGATTGTATTAACTCGCTTTTCAAAACCTATACGATTAACGTTTATAGACAAATTTTACTTCTACTTGCACAAACACGGCCAATCAATGCGGTTCGACTTAGAAACTCACTAATCCCGATACTGTACCCGTCCATCGCTCAGTATCCTGTATAATTGATTGCACGGATAACTGATTGATTCTCTGTGCACGGATAACTGATTGATTCTCTGTAAGAGTTTGTACGACACAAGATAATTGAATGTTATGTACCAAAAAGTAATGTTATTTTTAAAATTAAAAGGTTTTCTTCTTCTCAGTCGTACACTCCTGGCGGAGCGGTGGTGGTCATGGATCATGTGATATATTAGTTGCGGCTTTTGCGATACTTCTCCATCTCTTTCTATTTGTGGCATTACGTGCACATTCAGTGAGGGAACACTTAGTAGATGATTTAATGAGGTCTGTCCATCTTTTAGGTGATCGACCCCGAGAACGGTGACCATCTCTCTCTCTCTCTCTTCCCTGAACTATTAATCGTTCAAAAGGTAAAAGGTTTTATGTAAGCACAAACCCATACATGTTTTGCAGAGGATTAAAGTATGTAAAATAAGAAATCAAATTTGTATTATTTGAAGTCATTAATACGAATCTATAAAGTCTGAAGCAGCTATTTTCAAATTTAAAAAAAAGAGTTTGAATACCTGTTTTGCCACTCATAACTCTGAATGTTTAATAAATCTTTGTACTAATTAATGTGTGGAGTACAAACGTCAAACGGCCCCATTTTACCTAACTAAAATGAATAGTGAAATAATCCTAAATAAGCGGTTGTATTTGTTCTGCAAACACTAAGAGCGAAATTAGCAAAAATATCCAAACTATGTATGTTAACCTCACAATACAAATATCACTATATTTGTTCAGGTAACGCCAAGCGCTTTAATAAACTTGTTTCGTAAATAGAAAGTGTAATGTTTATAGAGCAGGCTTATGAAACATTCATGGAGTCGTATTTTAACATTCAGACCTTCATATATTTGGTGTTAGAAAAACGATTGTCTTTTTCCGAATCTTATCGAAGAACAGATGTAGGGAGACAAGGAGATTTTCACAATATTTTTTTTGGAATTGATTATCAGTCAATGACACAATTTATGCAAAATGGTAAACAGGTAAAGCTTTTTAATATTTGTTTTTTTATATGAATTGTCCTTTTGCGCACATATCGAATAATTATTACACAACTGTGTGTGTAAATATCTCAAGATTTAGGTAGGTCTGTACTACATTTACTTATTACCGAAACAAAAACGTACTATGTTCTTTGTTCTCCATAGATGTGATTGAAAAAATTCCTTGTAAAGCAGACTTATGAAACATTCATAGTGTCTCCGTAAAGCATTCAGACCTTCGCACATTGGTGTGAGAAATCTATTGACTTTCTAAATTTAACCGGAGAACAGATGTAGGGAGACAAAAGTGATACATATTCCACAGATTTTGGGAAAGGGATGGAAACAATTTCTTCGGTCTTGGGTGACAATTCTTAGGCGAAACACGCTCAATATGTATCGTTATTCAAAGCCCAACCGTAAGGGGATCTGTATTGATGGATTGCGCTCTATCTTGCATGTTGCGATATGGGTATTGGAAGGTTACCTTTTTACTGTAATATCAAAGACTGGGATTTTAATTGCACGGTATTTTAGTCCTCGGGTTTCTATGTTATATTTTATTAAACGTGTTTCCTAAGGCTTCGCTAATTATGTGCAGAATTGCGTAGGTGACTGAGGATTTAGAATAATTTATTGCCAAAAATAGTCTAGTTAGTTTGTATGATTGATTGATGTAATTATTTAATCGACTTATGGTTTTTTAAATTCAGTACTACCTACTTAGTTGTTCTTTTAATATTACCGCGAAATATAGAAAATAACATACAATTTTACGCAAAGCTAAACTTGTGTTAAAAGTATAATTATACGCTTCATTTATTCACTCACATATTAGTTATACGTTGTGTTTATGATTACTTAGAATATGGAAACTGGATAGTCTTGTGATCTGAAAAATAAGTTTATGCATCATCCGTCATTCACAAACTGTGTGTATGTTGCGTAGGTAATATGTTAAGGAAAATAGGAATATTAAGATTGGTGTACAGAGAAGCGTTGTGTAGACAGTACGTCCCTGTAGTAGTTAGTTTTATATCCAGCACAAACATTTCTCAACTGAAACTTTAGGATTTTTGCATGTAATTTTATGGTCACAATTATAATACGTATTATTGACACGTACTCACTCATTTTAACTGTTGATACATACACTCTATATTATATATTTTTTTAGGTCGAATGCTTGTCATATTCTTTCGTATTATGCAATTAGAAAATAATTTAAGTAAAACTTTTGATTCATATCTAAGGCGTGCGAGTATCTAACATATTATGAGAACTTTAAAAATAAAAATACTCGAGGGTGAATGTGACCTTCTGTAGTTATTGAACCGTTGCACACCCCTTATAGTTAGGCGTGATGTTATGTAAGCACGTGTTCCATCCTTTCAACGAGGCGCGAAGTGACGTCATTATTCAATCTAATTGCGGCATTCCGTTCATTCTGTAACCCAGAACGATTACATCCTAACCCACTTTGTAACATAAGCGGATCTAAGTTTCACTGTAGGTACTTGCCTGTAAATCGAATTACTAGCAAATTGGTAGTATTTAAGCGCTTAGCGTTCAATGGTGTGATACTTACATATTTTGTATGTTGACGACCTCATAGGCGCAGTAGCTAAGCGATTGGACTGCAGCGTTAGGGGTTGCGGGTTCGATTTTCGACAAAAAAATGTGTGATCCGCAGATGTTTGTCCCGAGTCTGGGTATTTGTGTATGTAATTATTTCATGTTTGTGAAATTCACCCACGATATAGGAGAAAATCCTAGAGAGTACGATATTTAAAAAAAATAAAAATAATAACAATTGCGATATTTAATACAAAAGGAGTCCGAATTATTGTATACGACAGTCAGAAGATATCTTTGCATGCATCATTCTCCTGCCGTTCAAAAACCACTTTGCATCTTAACCTCTTAACTATAGCACGGTTCAAAGTAAGGCGTATATATTCACGCAAGTAGAATTGCCCAATTCATTTTAATGAATATGCTGTCTTCCATAAATCCTAATACCAATTCACTATGCAGCTAAACTGCAAGAACCCCACCAGATAGTTTATATTTTTGCGGCTATGTTTGTGGTATAGACTACAAGCATTGCGCTGAATTGCGTTCAGGAGCGTCCTTTTTGTGAATTCAAATTTCAATATTTTCAATCATACTGTATAGGGTGTAACTATACTGTCTTGGGAGAATATCGGTCCGCATTGCAAACATTTGCACTCCTCTTCTAGAAATAGAACTGTGATTTGATGTAAAACGTGTACCTATGATTTGAATATATTACTGGTAAGCTTTTTTATTATTTCGCATTTAAAATTCTTGTTAATGTTCCTTGTAGAGTTGACAGGCGTTTGGGCAAAAATGATCTATTTGATAGATCGATATGATATAATTATATGCGTATATTAAACACCTCAGCAAGTTTGTGACTACGAGTCAGTTTCATATGACCTATTAAAAAAACTTACAATTTACATATTCGTTGTAACATTTGAACAGTTTGCGGCTTTGAACGCCGAATAATTCACCAGTCGCCGGTCATTATAATAAACCAAATTTACAAATTCATATCCGTGAAAAGTCAGGCTGTAGAGTTCTTTCACTATTCAGTTGTGAGCCAGGTTACTAGGTCGAAAAGAGTGGCCCTACACGACTGCGAATTTAAGCTTCCCACATTTTTAATGCTCAATTAAAAAAACCGTGTATGTTAGCATTTAAAGTCGTGTGTAATTTCACGAGAAAGTAGATTTTTTATGTTAATTATGTCGGGTTTGCGGTTTGGCGTTCCCTAGGCTTCACTGTGCATATTGTGTGAATTAATAATTCTGACGTCACAGGAAATATAAGTCGTATGAACTCGATAGAACAAGCTTGATGTTAAGCAGACCTTATCAAACTTTATAATCCGAAGTAGATACTTTTTTGGGTTAGCGTGTTTATACGCGTGTAAAATTCTAGTCTGCAATCGAAGCTAGCGTGAGTCTAGCAAATCCGATAGAATAAGACAAATAAAAAGGTTTTTTGTTGAGTGAGGAATTTATGTAAACTAAAGTATCGCAAGCGATTTTTGGAATATGCTAAGCAGACTGTAATCTCCTACTATAAATATCTCTAAATTATTTAGCCATAAAACACATTAATGAGAATATCCAAGTAACAATTCCAAATGTTGTTTTTGTCCTAGATGACAAAAACTAAAGGGCAGAAATTCTGTCGAAAGCAATCTACATGTTTGCAATGCGGTCTGCGGTTTGTGGTTGCCAACAAAAAAAGCCGTATCCGACAAAACTTAACACTTCACTTCCATGATTAATTTCGCGGTTGTTAACAATACTAGATAATAATACTAAGGAAAAAAGAAACAACAAAAGGTTCTGGCTGTAACTTTTATTTTTTACTTTACTTTAGTTTATCTTACATAGGGACTTTTAAGTATATAGAATGCCAGTACTGAATGAAAAGTTGGTTGAAAGAGAAAATTTAGGAGCCCGGCAAGTACGTTCGGCGTTTAGCTGTTTATTTTTTGGAAGGTTTACTCAGATAATGGATCTATAATGCGTCGGGATTGGACATCGATTGGTTTGATATAGCCCCTCGGCTCCGACTGAAATTGCTCGAACGGATTCAAAACGGAGCCAACAGAATGCGGGGCTAATGGCATAGCCAAGTTGCAGAGGGTTATCGGAAAAGTGGTCTACTTTTTACTTTCTTTTTCAAAATTTGGTTCAGCATAAAACGTTAAAGAATACCCATTCCCACTTAGTTTACTTACTTGATTCTTCATCTATATCAAAATGTAGTTACTACTTATAGATTATTTGTTACTAGCGGGGACTGCAAAGAGTATTCTTTTCGTTGAAAATTATTAATTTCTGTCCGTAACTTTACCCGTGTAGATGTTTTTACCGCTATGTACTTCTGTAGGGTTTAAACTATTTCCATGAGAAAGATGACAAACGTTTTGAAGGTTTGGTGAAGAGATTACAAATAGATGAGTTTCAAGTACTTACAAATTTAATAGGACAGTTTCCAATATTTCTATAACGTATATAATGAAATGTATCGCCAATCTTATTTTCGGAAGGAAACTCTAGCTCGGGAATGTTTTTTCACATGAGATGTTAGAAACTCGATATATCGTCGAAGTGCCACCGTGGGGTCGTTTGTTTAGGATGACGCCAGCTGTGTCCGTTTGTTGACTTTACTTGGTGCTGATATATAAGTCGTACATTAAGTACGTATGACTCACCGTTCAGCATATGGGTATAGAATTACATTTGGGGTGGCTGTTGGTGGTCCAGTAAGATGGATGACAGTCAAGAACAAGCTTTCTCACCTATGTAAAAAAGTATGTTTTTATTTTATACGAGATCATTTTAGACCATTTTCTCTTTAAGGTTTTGTATTGAAGATATCGTTTAATGACATTATGAAACCCCGTTATCGCTGAGTATTTACTGCCAGTAAAACTCAATTTTATTCGGATCAGACCCTAGAACTCGCGATTGGCATTCACATTATGCGACTACAAGTTCAACGAGGCTTTATTTATATAACCTCTTAGCATCTCATCTCTAGCATAGTACACATTTATCGTAATATTAGAACACATCAACTCAGAAAGGGGTCGTCACCGTATCAACTCGAGCCATACAGTATTTTTGAATGAAACTCCCTACTGCAAAGCACACTAATCGGATTCATAACGTAATCGCCTCGCCTTGACACCGGCGAGCCGTAAGCGCGGCGTCACATTGCCGTAGCCGAGTCAACATATCCAAGCAGCTGAGCCGCTTTGATTACTTGCTTACGTAGGTTAACGCCTGTTTGACGGCGAGGCGAAAGGCGATATGGTGACGACCCCTTTCCGATTTTATATGTGTGCTATAACTCTAAGTATAACCACTGGTCATCAAAGTGTCGCCACATAATTCATCTGATAATATTTACCGTTTTTATTATCAACGGTATAATCGAATCCTTATAGACGACGTCCACCCCTCACGCAATCGAACGAAATAAATCAGTACAACAGTGAATACGTATAATGGTGTTTATATATAAAAGGGAATAAGATGAATGGAATATACATTCGGTCTCTCAGGGCACTCCATCAAGAGCCCATTATATGAATATGGAAGTGATGGGTCGATAGTACCGTAAATATCAAAGTATATTCTAGCATAGAATGGTGTACAGTCAGCAGCACAAGTAGATGTAACATGTTAAAAAACCTTAAATGATTGAAAGAAACTAATATCAATTCAAGTTTTTATTGTTTCAGATTATAGAAACGTCCAATTGATGATCAAAGAATATTTAAAACTTTTTACTATATAGGTAAGAAGTTGTTCTTTAATTAATGGTATGTTAAAAAAAAGTTTAGCTACTTATGATGCTGATGCTGACTGTACCTACTAACATATAAAAACTTAGATATTATTTTTCATCAATTAAGCAGACTCCTGAACACAGAATTTACATCGAAGCAACCTATGAGTTAGACTTTATAATTATTTATTTTTTAAGACTGACTAATCATATAAATTGTGCATGTATAGCACTTACACTGCCTGTCTAAATACGAATATGTATATAAAATAGCATAGGTATTTTACTCATTAGGATTTTTCTGCCGTGAGATTTAAATAAATAAAAAAAACGTTACATAGTATCTGCAAACTTGTTAAAAATCATACAGCGCCAATATAACTTTATCCCTTTCTCTAGACTGCGGTTACGTTGGTCTACACATGCAATAGTACGTACTAACAAGCAGGTGACACCTATATTAGCATAATTATAGTTCGTGTGAGAATGTGCCCCAGTTAGTGTTACTAATTGGCTCCTATGAACATCGTTAAGAGATGATAGAGCGCTGTGACGTTCAAAGTGATATTTTAGTACGAACATTTCAAATATGTGTTTATGTAGTTGTGGGTGTAACGGAATTTAAAGCTTGACTATTTGTAGCTGAGATTTGTAGCTTGTTTGAACAGTTTTTTTCGTGGTCAACTGCCTAGCCTAAGGTATTTATTTTTTCATACATTTTACGTAGAAAAAAAAATGAAATCGGTTATTGGAAATAAAACAAATTGCAGAACAGTTCGCAATAGGCCCTCCCGTTGCTCTACAAACTTCTTGCCTTTGGATATTATTTTACCTTCTCAGATAAAATTCAAATGTCTAGCAGTAAATCACTGTCTACTGTGTTACAAAACAATCGTGAGGTGCAATAATGCTTACATCTTGAGATACTTGTTGCTCTGTTCACGATCTTAATCCCACTTTTAGAAGGAACAAGTATAATTGTTATAGTTTACATAAACTTTCTGCTTATAGCACAATAAGGCTGGTTTCATAGCTGTCTGGGAGACCCGTACGTATTGTCCACAGTGCCCTTAAAGCGTTGTACGGGCTCTGCCAGGTGGCCTACTCTTGAATTTAATTTCAATTTCAATACAAGATTAAAATATTGATTTAACGGAAACATGACTTAGTCAGTCTTTTGATCTCAGTTAGATCCTCCTCATGGACACATACTATTAAAATAATTTGGCGCCAGTGTTAAGTTTAAGAGTACGAAACTTTACAATTCCAATGCAATTAAGTCGGAAATAAATTGGAGATTAAGCCTGCAGGAGCGGGTCACGTACGGACCAATCCGCGTCGCAGTGAAACGATGTAGCGCTTCATGTGTGTCTACGTTCCTGACAGTTGTAAAACCAGCCTTAATACAACCTTCCTTTTTATAGTAATTTCCGACCCTTATACTGAGACTACCGGCTCATTCCGACAGTATAGTATTAAATATCTGTACAGTTGATCTCTGCCGCTATTATAAATTAATGTTCTAAGTTACCTATGATTACCTTGACAAGTTTTATAAGTTAATCTGTAAACTATATAGAACTAAGAGCTATAATTTTATCAAGACATCTTGGAATTCAGACTTTAATATTTGTATTCATTTTACGTTATTCTTCAATATTGGCATAGCATCGTAAGTTCAAACCCCGGTGCGCACAAATGTCTTATCGAATTCAGGTGCGTATTATAAATTAGGTATCAGTTACGAAATACCACGTGAGAATTTTTTTAACGGTGTATAAAGCAATGTCAGTGGCATACTGGCGGTTGAAACTCTGACACCAGGTTGTTCATCAACCATACGATAAGAAGAATATTGGCAAATTGCATATGGCGTGTGGAAACACTGACGTGTGTATTGAACATAGAACACTATGTGAATAATGCTTAACCACTACAAATGTCACAACGTTAATTTTCATAACTATATTTTTAATGTTATCACTAGGATTCTGGCTAATACTGCTGAAATGGTCATTGTATTTCGTAAGGCCAAGCGGCTTTTTGCGGCTTCATAAAACAGTGTTATGTACGTCTAGTCGTAACTATTTATACTGTAATGGCAATAAAAGCGCCATCAAGTAGATGAGTGTGAGTTAAAAGATAAGTGTGGTATTGCCTCACTGGCCACTGTTTTGGACAAACCACGTATAAAGAACCTTATTAACGAAACAAAAAACAGAAGCAAATGTTTTTTATTTAAAATGAGAACGCTATATAACTTCAAATAAATTGTCATTTGCAAACAAATATAGTGTGGAGGGAGAGTGGGGAGGCCTTTGCCCTGCAGTGGGACATTACAGACTTGTAATAATAATAATAATAAACAAAAATAGTGAAGCGCCATGAACAAAAAAAACCAATTAAGGTCTTTCAATGACTGTTAGCTTGAGTCTCAGACAGTCTATTGTTTTTATTTCTATACCTACTTAGTTATATTACTATGTTAGCAGCGACCAACGTGCGTCGCAACGCATTTAGTTAGTAAATTACACGGGCGTGACCACAACATCTTTTCACAGGAACATCATAACCGATTGAATCACACGGAAACATTCAGACGCACAAACATACATTTTATATACTATATAAGATAAGATAAACACCGCTTACATGTCTCATAACTCAGTACTAAACTGTAATAAACATGGACATGTAGCAATAGGCGTGCGTATTGACACAAATCACCCGGCAACACTCGTTTTTATACGGATTTATTTACCAGGAAAAGCTTAGCGCGCTTGTATTCACGAGTGGGAAATACGTTACGTAACAAAACCTTATTTTACTCTATTTTATAACGTGTGACCGCGGCTCTACTCTAGGTATACCAAACTGACAAAGTATCAAGTAGCAATAGGGAAAATAGGAACTACTAAAGGTTTCGTCTCTTCAAACCTCGGAACACCAAGAATATGCAATAAATACAATTAGGTACGCTAGGAATCTTTGGCAGGGTTCGTAGAGGTATTCTTATTTATCTGTCTATAAACATTTGGCCGATCGTCATATGCTGGGGCAAGATAGGTGCAAAGGGTATCGCCTTTCATAGGGCATATATTGTTTGTGGCTTCTAACGAGTTGCTTTCTGTCAGCGCACTATAATCCTTTTTTTAATCTGTCCAGCCACGAAAAATCCGCACACTAAGAAGTAACTAACCTATATGAATTTTGCCATCACCTTAAATACTCATAATACCTACTTCAGGATTTTCTCTGTGGTGTTTCTATTGCAAGCCGTATTTTACAAAACTAAGCGCGAAAAGGAACCTTATCATTAATTTGATAGGTCGCATTATACACTGATGAAACACTTAACCAAAATACAGGATTCAAAACGAGACCCTTTCATCTTAAATTACCGTGAAGCCTTTCTATTGTTATCATTTGTTTCTTATGGTAATTTGGGTTAATATATGCACTCCTCTTAATTTTATCGTAGAGTAATAAATAGGTACCTATCGTTGTGACCCATATAAAAACCCTTGTTTGATTTGGACATCCAATAGATTTGTAATCTATACTTATGTAATTTATTATTAGTCGTATTCCTCTTACTACATTTTACATGTAAAATTGTAATGATATCGCTTGCCAACCTTTGGTCTAATAAAGAGCAAAGTTCGCGTTAAGCTCATAATATCTTGATCGCTAAAACGACAGGACATAATTATAATTGTTAGTGAAAGACTCTGTTTATAGCTAGTTCTCTGGTTAGTTACACTAATTCTAAAGAAAATTATGAATTTAATTGTAGATTCCATTATAGGTCTTATAACATATTGCTAGTACTACGCGATCACAGTGTATATATGTTTTGATCTGTTGTATGACAGACAGGATCTTTCTTCTCTACGATACAAAATGCTTCGTGGCCTTCTAAACCCTGTAAGCACTAGAATAGATACTTCGCTTATAGTCAGGCTTCGCTGTAGGCATACGCGATTAAACTTAACGATGTTTGTCATAACACTAAAGATTGTGAGACGACAGTCATTACAGACAGTGCCTATATCCTAGCAACAGAATCTACCAATGGGAGCCGTAATAGTTCCTGAAGAGGGAACATACAAAAAACAAATGACGACGTGATTGGCGTAGTGAGGAAACGTGACGTAAACATATGTGTGATCTGCAGATGTTTGTTCAGAGTCTGGGTGTGTGTATGTGGTATTTCATATTTGTGAAACGCACCCACGAAATATGAGAAAATACTGTGGGGGAATTAGTGTGGGGCGAAATTACAAGAAAAAAACCTTACAGCTAAGTAGGTATAATTTTGCTGCATATGCGGGGAAAGTGACTGTGTTCGCTTAGGTCAGTGCCTAAATGTTTTAAATGTAGAGCGTACGGCATAGATATCTAGATCAATGTCATTACTGCCCTAATTGGGCCTCCCTCCGAAGTTCTCTCTACTAACCGTCATTCCATCATAGTGGCAGTGCCCTAAATTTTTGAACCTCTTAATTTCGCTCGAAGTCTTCATAAGGAAATGTAGTCTTGTATTTATCCTCGCTAAATGGCAGGTGAACAAATGAAAAACGCAAACGTGGTACTTAGTTAAGTAAGCTATAAACCAACTCACATCCGAGACTGACCTTATTTCGCAAAGCAACCCTTCCACTAACAAATATAATATGACACAGTCGACCATTTTTCTAATTTTTTATTCTGTCAGTTATAAAGGGAACGACACATAAGTTATACAACGGTATTGCCTCACCCTCATCAAACATGATATCCTAGTCGACATCAATAGAGCCTTCTTTATGGTAAATATGCTGGGGTTTGAATATCAAACTTTTATAGTACTCGACTACTTTTTATTGCCAGTGAAGTTGTAAACATAACTTCATTTTTTATAAAAATGATTTAAGTCGTATTTTAGTTAGGATCAATGCTAAAAATAATTATTCTAAGATATGTTTAAGTAAGACTGTAAACTGTAAAGATTAATATTATATTATTATATATAATATAACTTATCACGCTTTTAAAAATCTATAACCCGTTACTCTACATAAATGGAAAACGAAGGCAGAAAGAACCACATGCTAGACGCGGTCAATAGATGTTTCTTTGTTCAATCTTCATTGAATGAAGAAAAAGAAAAAATTCGTTAATTAGAAATTTACAGAAACTGACATAAATGTATTTGTTTTATTCCTACACGGGGACTAGGTTACCAGGCAAACAAAGTTTTACAGGACGTCGAACGTAAAGTGATTGAGCGTCAACTGCAACTGCAACTCAATTAGGATTCCCTGAGAGCTGTTCCATGAAATGGAAATTTACAGAAGTGTCACTGAGAATGCTAAATGCATTGAAAAGTAATACTTGAAAAAGCTTTAAACCTTTTTATCACATTTAAGGCTGAACCTAACTTAATTGTACTTCCCAACTTTGGGTGACACTGTTTGACGTTGCTTTTACTACAATCAATTATTTGATATATTTTCGCTTTTATGCACTTTAATTAATTTAGACTTGACATGTATGTATGTAGTCTAGATTGTAGGAGATATACTATTTTAGCTTAGTTTATTCGCATTGGTTTATCAAACAATATATTTTGTAGACAATGCGATTCGTCGTGTAATAGAACTCACCACGTATGTATAGTATGAGATTATTAAGAACTTGCCATGCTTACGTTCTAGTAAAAAATTTTTTAGAGAGTATTTCATTTTGGACAAATATTGTTAGACTACTTTAAAATAATCGCCTGTTACCTTTCTGCATTTATCTAGTTTGTGGCTTGAAGCAAAACGTAAGCCAGTGAACTAACTATTCATTAGTACTGCGTTTGACACGCTTACAATCCATAACGAAGTATTCCGACGGTGCCAGTTTCCTTTGCCAGTATCGTAATCATATTAAGTAGGTTTTCAGCTTGTTGGTAATGACATAATAGATTGTAGGAGATATGCTAGTTTACCTTTTTTTATTGAGGACTGCTGTTTTTTTTCAGTTGGTAAATGCTACCAGTTTCCATATTCATTCATAATCTTAACTTGTAAGTGTTGTAAAATAACCTTTTTATTTTCAGAAAGTGATAGACTGTTACTTACTGTACCACATTGGAGAATGTATAGACTTAACACAATGGACAGTGACTGTATTTGAATAGTGCACGTATGTAAAAAAATCTACAGAAACAATACTGCGAAACTTCACACCACGTTGACAAACTGTGTAAAAACTGAGAGACAAACAGAACAGTGACGTAACATAAAAAAACTTGAGCCCCATTGTGATGTCAGTGAATAGCAACGTCATTGGTGCTAAAATGCAATGGGCCGGTGGGGGGGTGGGGGGCGTTCTGATTGGCTGTCACAGTGATTCATTGCATTTGATAGTTAACTCCCATTGAGATCGAACGTCTGAACGCCAAAATGTCAGCAGGTAAATTTACAGATTGTATTATTTTAATGTGCTACTTGCTTTTGTTGATATAAACATATTATTAAATACCGTAAAGTAATTGGAAATAAACATTGGCTTATTTGTTAATGACAAATCCAAATTCTGAAAATATTGTTTTATAAGTAATATTGAAAAATCTGTGTCGTTGATTTAAATGTAATCAATCGACACCGATTACAGCTTTTTTATTCTCTATTTGAAAAATGTAATTTTGCAATTTGATTTGAACAATATTAATTTCATCTTTCAGATCACGAAACTAATAGCAAAATAACAATAGGTAACTATACGCCTATACCTATCTTCATGTTGAATTGTCTTCGTGATTTTCTCACAGGTGTCATTTCTCAAGCAGGGTCCGCCGTGGCCATGATCGGTGCGAACCTTCGCTTCGGTTCCGCCGGCGCCACGAACTCCTCGATCGTCAATAACACGAGGCACTGTCCGCCAGGTGGCGCTGCTAGCGCTGCCGCTCTACTCGCACTCTCGGGTTTGGGAATGTCAGCTAATTTGGCGCTGATGGCAGTTATACTTAGCAAAAAACAATTGAGGAGGTAATTTAAGGGGATGTGAAACCAATTTTTTCTTTGTTCTAACGTGTTACTTATTTGTTATTTTTAGTTGAAGAAAAAGAAAAGGTTTTTATGTGTACTCAAACTTTTAACAACTAATCTGTTTCGCTTTATTATAAGATAAATAATTATATACATATACACATTGAAATTCTACCTCCTTTAAAAACTATTTACAACTTAAATATAAAATTAAAAAGCATCGAAGTATTCTTCCTCATCGTTGTCAAAAGGAAACGTGCCCAGAAGACTGGCAGCATTGCCACGTTGAATGGCAATACTGATTCTTTGACCTAAAAACAAACCAGCCCTCTGATCACGCGAAGCATCGACTAAACGTTTTGAAAGATTTTTAAATAAGGCTCGGGCGCTCGGACCCCATGGCCCAAATGTTTCGACCCCAAACGGCTCAAAACAACTTTATTATATTCATATTTCTTACTTATGTAGAAAAAATCTTATCTGTTAATCGAATTTTATGAAGAGTTTTTAGGTTGATTTAAAAACGAAAAAAAGTAATAATGCAACAGACAGTAAAGATAACTGTGTTGCCAGTTTTATTAGATACACTAAAGTCCAAAATAATATCAAATATTGTCGGGGGAATAACAAACATAAATCAACTCTTAATACTTAGAAAAATAATAAAAGCTATAAATTTTAGGAGCCGTTTCCAAACGAAGAATAAGAAAACAGGAAAAAATGAATGTTTATCATTATTCAAATGTTCCTTATTTTACGAGTAGCTGTGGTTCATTTACAGCCGACAGAATATGTCGTATACGTGTGGCAGTTGGAGATGTTTACTATAACGATAATGTTATTAGTGTTCACATAACGTAACTACGTATGTGTTATTGTTGAGAGCGATCGGCGCCGCAGATTGGGCACGTCTGTATTCGTGAACACGGAATACTACTTACCGGGACTACCGAATCTGCATTTTATATGACGCCAATCTGATAAGTGTTTAGTTAGGGCCATCTGATTAAATCCAATTTGAAGTTGAGTCGTTGAAAAAACTTTTTGGCGCCGGTGAAATTGGAAAGGTTCTTTCATAATTAGATTATATTAGGCCAGCTATGTAGAAAAAGTATTTTTGCATCTAATGAGAACAGATTTTATTGACTGTTTTTTTGAGTAAATACGAAGTATTCGAGTAATTTGATTGTATCCTAATGTAAGTGCTTTTAGAAAGTGTCGTTTGGGCAATGTAATATTTAGTCAGAAGAGCTCAAAATGGCTTAATGGTTAGCTAGTTAGTATGTTTTAAGGCTATCTATAGATGCCAGAGGAGTAATACAAATTTAAGTTCAAATATTATATATAATTTTTCGAAGCTATTCTGGTATCTTGAAATGTCCTGGTCTTAGTCTTACTAGTAGTCCTGGCTTATATATGAAAATATTCATCAAGACAATTGAAAAGGCAAGATGATGATGGTCTGCAAAAGCTCTAAAATTTCCCTTTAAATTAGGCTCATTCGGACCACAGTAGGCCAATTTTTTACGACAAATGGACCTATACCAAAAGAAAACACATTCTATGTGTAAAGAAGCAATATCAGGACGCATATTGGTAACATTATGGAGAAATAGTGCTCTTTAGAAGGGGCCACTTACCCAGAAGGTACACATAGCTGTTATAAGACTTCTCTATTACCCAATTTTCTTTGAGTACCTTCATCCTCTCAAGATAAAAGATAAAGCCTCCAGAAATATGATTTACACCAGGGGGGATCTCAATTTGCAGCGAAATCAAATTACCGACTCACTACCAGGAGTAATTCGATAAGACTGGGATCTATTTGAAACGGATTTAAAGGTGTCTGGGCGATGTCGTTAGTATTGGATCAGGCTTTAATAAATGCCGAAACATCGATAGAGATTGGTATTACCGAAAAAAAAAGTATTACGCTCAAAGTAACTCAAATTGAAATTGAAAAGTCCATAAATATGTTTTTCTCTTGGTGCTTGACAACAGTTCCTATGGGTAACTGCTTCACCGGGCAAATTAGAGAAATAAAACTTAACCCTATTGATTGAGATATAGGCTATAGCACAGACAAATGAAAAACGAACAACACATTAGTATATTTATTATCTTACTTATAGCAGATAGGCACTTCAAACAAAAATAATTTATACTCTTGTGTTATAAATAGTAGTAGAAAGTACCGTCAAAATGTCCTCAAATAACTTGTCTTAGCTCCACAATTGTCAGTGGTGTGAAATATTTGGAGCACACTATTTCCGTCTTGTAAGTCAGCATTGGGTGTGCGATATGTTGCGGAATCTTGGGAAAATCAATATGATACTTTACATGTGTGAATATTCTTATGGAAGTGCTTTTTCTATTATATCTAGTAAGAGGTAAAGGGCGTTTGGCAGTTGTTTTCTGTTATATTGAACTCTTTGGTGAATGTAGACTAGACTGACGTAGGCGTAGGTAGGTAGGAGTATTTTGTATGCACAAGCCAACACCACTTGATACTATTTCTCTTATATTTACACAATAACTCCAGTCATAGTTCCATGAAAATAATATCAAAAAGTGACATTTAACACTCGGGACTAAATCAAAACCGAGGTTTATAATTACGGGAACTGCTTTACAGAATGTTACAATGTTAGTTATTAAACTTCGTTCATTAACGATTCACATTGGACACAACATTGTCATTAACGGGCTGGTAATGTCCTTACTTGCGAATCTCTCGTAACACGGTGGTCACGCATAACATATTAGGAGTCGCATTATAATGTGCATACTTGTATACCGTGGAATTTGTTGAGATATGTTATTCTGGGATGAACTCAAGCAAGCGCTGAAATTGTTTTCTAATCTTATAAAGATGTAATGCTTTTTTAACAATATTGTGATGAAACCAGGCATTATGCAGCCCAAATTTCTCTTACTAACTTTTTACTCGGTAAAATGCTTTTACCACCGTATCCCAACATGGAAAACTGTATGAACCCGTGAAAAGTACATCAAAAACTTAAAAAAGTCCCCAAAAAAGGCGCCCGGGGAACTATCAACAAAAACTGTCCCGTATCCCTAAACTTGGATACACAAATAGCCTCACCTGATGTATTATTTACGTCCCAGATTCTTACGAAGCCTCCTCGACCCATTCTAAGCTCGCCGTCTCCTGGGCCCTAAGTGCGTGACACTTTACACGATTGATAAATTGCCCCTCAATATTTTATACCTGTTACTTGACATAATGAGTAATAACTTTTTTTGCTATCGTATACTTGACGTGGGTGTGAAATGTCGATGCTATGTTGCTGCGTCGTTGCCTATGATTGATGTTTACATACTGCAATACATAGGTACAGTCAGCAACATAAACTATAAATTGAAAAATATCTTATTATATTTTAAAAAGTCTTAAATCTTCTCAGATCATCATTTGGCCGCTACTATAGTTTGAGACAATAACTTGAATTGATGTTTATTTCTTTCAGTTATTTAACAAAAGGTTTCTTAACATGATAAGCTACTTATGTTGCTCACTGTACCTACACTACAATCGATTCGAGTCGGCAAACTGTAATGGCTAGTGTTTGATTTGAATTTTCAACGTCCATTTCAATGTTGATAATAGCGGTCCATTAATAATTACATATGGAGAATGAACTCTTACTTGTCTCCTTGGTAAAGAAAGCTTGGAATACTAAAAAGATGTTTAGATAACTATGATCAAATGTTCGTAAATCTTTAACAAGGTGACGGCTAGACTTCTGGTCATTGTCTTACAGCATCGTTCTATTGTATTGATTTATTTGAAGTAAGTAAACCGATTTTCTTTTTTTCATATCTCTAGAATATTTTTTTTTGTTCTTATAAACAGTCAACGCTGTTTATTCAATTCAATTAATAAAGGACTTAATAAATAAATAAATAACTTTGGAAATCACTATAATATGCTCTAGGAAATAAAATAAGATGATGATGTTGCTTTAACTTTACTTTGAATGCAATTAATAACCCTTACTAATTAACATGTTTGACGTAGATGGTCTCACGGGCTGTTGTTCCACCAAGCGATAGTGGACCTCGCCCGGGCGGCTATCCTGCTACCCCTTGGTATCGCAGTGTTCCGATGCCAGCCCGTCTACAAGTGCTCGCTGGTGGAAACCGCATTTTTACTACTGGTAAGTTGTTTAATTATAAATCGTGTTATTTGCAGGGAAAACAAAAACAACATTTGTATAAAGCTAGGGCTTGCATTCCTAAACACCCCGGCATGATGAATAATCAGCTACAGGTCGCGTGCTAATCAATAAATTATAAACAACAAAGAAAACAGTTAATGCCTGAATAAATAGAAAAAAAAAACAAACACAATTGTGAAACCAGTAGAAATTAAAAAACAAAACCATTTCATACTGTTAACATCTCAATTATGAGCAAATACGAGTAACGTCATGTATTGGCTGCCAGACATTTATTTGATAACATTTTACGTTATAATGATGCTATTATTTGTTATGAACTCCCATTACATTCAATATTGTAGGCATATATATATATATATACATTCACATTTGAAGGCCCAATTGGAGGACAGTGTTACAGTCGATGTTTGCCGTTAGATCATCTCGTTTAATGGTCTATAACTTGACCAGCCGGCCACATGGCATCATTAAGTTATATGAACCATTGAACGTTCATGGCCAATAACTCTTTATTATTATTAATGGTTCACATTAATGATATCAGTAACATTAATTAGAACAATTGCCGTTTGTGGTTATACCAGTATTCTGTATAATATTCCAAAGTCCGATGTTGCATTGTCGTAAGTTAATCCATACTTGAGATCTGGAATTAGAACTTATAAACTGGATATGTCGCTTCTCAAGCCGTTTGGCAGTGTACCTTGACTAGAGGCTGATTATGATGATAATTCATATACTTGCTGCCAGTAAATTATGCTTCTAACATATTTGTATAGTAAAAGAAAAAGATGCTATATAAAGCCACATAATCACCATGCTCGTAAATGCTGACGGTGCCGGTGTAGATAAAGTTTGTGCGGACCTATTGCTGACCTGCAATTTCGGAATTATTATTTGTAGAATCTTAGATTTGCAAACCAAAACATTTCATCCATAGTTAAAATCGAACCTTTGGCAATTATTGTTAGTTTCGCTAAACTTTGGCAATCTAAGTCATTGAGGTGAAATAAAAGAAACGGAACATTTAAATATTAAGGCCATTCTCTACAAATTCCGACCTCTTTGTTGTAATTGGCGCCTTCAGTTCTCCTCTTTGTTAGATATCCAATGAGTCTGAACTTAAGTATCATCAAATACAGATGAGCATCAGTAAAATGCAAAATGTAACAGATCTCTGCTGACAAAAGTACGATTGTTTGGAAACTGGAGGCAGTTGCGCACATAAAAGTGATTTATCGGCACTTAAGTTCAGTTTGGACGGACGAGAAAAGAGCCAAGAATAATCTTCGACGCTTAATTTTGATAGTATCTTACAAGTTTTGGTACAGTTAGAGTGTTGGAAGAAGAATTTGTCTGGAATATGATGAGGCAAAGAATATACGTACGTTAGACAATTTATCATAGGGGATAAGCTAAATCATTGTTATTCCAACTGTCCATCTGTCTTGTTCTTGGATACAAGAAAATGTATTATTTCTACAACACGTAATATTAATATTTGATCTAAGGATTCGCCGCAGTTGCTATGTCGTTAAAATGTAATAACATCCAATGTGTGGTTTGGCATTTAATGGGATATTATCTTTATTGGGAACATCACCCATGTACAGTTTAGTCGGTACAGCATTAGCTTCATCAGTTAGATATTGTTTCGTAGCATTTAACGCCCACCTTTGAAGTAGAACTATAAAAGAAATAAAAATATCAATTAAAGTTTAATACTAAGCAGAAATATACCTAAATTGATGACCAAACTGATTGCGCCGAAAATTATTTGGACAGCTGCTTTATGGATTGCGGGTTTGATCCCCGTCGTTTATTGAAGTGCGCCTTCGATTCAGGAGCTTATTTTGCTATCGTACATCGTATACTAACGTCAAAAACATTTTAGGTGACGGTGTCAACGGTAAATATGCTCACGACAGTTCTCAACGACAGTCCAATTTTTCCCGAAAACGAGGAAGAGCAAGCTGATTTATCAGCACCATTACTGATGGACAGCCCACAGGTAAAAAAATGGCCAAGCCGTTTTCTTTACGATCTTTTCCGTTACTTTAATTTTGAGGACATTACCAAATTGTTAGATAAAAATGCTTCTTATGTTTTTTTTTCTGTAAAATTTAATACAAGGAACTGGTGTTGCAAATTGTTTTCATTTGATAATAACGTAAAGGTATATTTTATATCTTTTGAACATTATGTAAATCCTGAGTAAAATATACGTTTTGTTGCAGTGCGTCCTGTTTGGAACATTCATGATTTGGTTCGCTTCGATAACAATAAATCTCGGGCCTACGTTCTTATCGGGGGCTTTAGCTGCCAGTGCAGGCTCGTACGGGTCTTACGGACCAGCTCCATCGTGTCCTTTAGTCCGAGGACCCTTCAGGCATTATGTACTTAACGCTCTTTGGATAGGCGTTAACGCTGTCTGCGTTGGATTGACACTTTTCCACTTGAAAAAGCTCCATCGGGACCTTACTAAGGTTTGTATAGCATTAATCACACACTCTACAAACACCCTCGAGACCCAAAACAGATGGCATGGAGAGGTTAGTTTCACAAGCCACTAATATTAATATAACGCTTTATATACATTGTTTGCATCATCTTCCATACACATATGACCGACTTCTCCATGATCATCATCGGATTGCAAAGTAATTTTGTTACCATGACATGTCATCCATGGCTTTATGAGAACTGGTACTAGCTATAGCAGTTGTTTTGAATGACATGTAACAAGTTCGGTAGTGCAATGCAGTTCACAGATGCAAGAGACGCATAACTAGAGCGCTCCGAAACTCGTTGAAACTCACGAAGTCATCCGCATAATTTCAAGTCGCTGTACAATATTGTGCATATATTCTAGTCTTACGTTGGCCGGTATAGGAATTTTTGTTGGTACCTTGCCAATATTCCTTGCGGTGTTCCGCAAATAAGATTTAAATTTTCGGAATCCGCCCCACTCTAAATGGAAGTTTGCATTTTAGATATGCACTGTCCATATCAATTGTAAACAACAAAACCATACTCAATGCTTGCCGTTGCCAAAGTGCGGTTCAGATTTAAGTATTCGATAAATTTAAATCTTATCGCATGCAGGCTAACGTAGAAGCAGTTCGAGTAGCTGGTTTAGTGACCACGCTTGTCAGCATGGCAGGAGACAACAGGCGGATGGATTCCCTGCCCAACAGCGTCGGACCCAGGGTAAGGAAAGTGATGCATGCCTGAATTATCTCATAGTAGTTAGCGATTAGTATTTTCAGCTGCTCTGTCTCCCTTATAATCTTCATTCTTGGTCTGACTTTTTATTTTGTCTCTATACATTTTTATTTCATCTCTTATAATCTAATCTATTTAAACTAATTATAAATAATAATATCTATAAAAATTTTAGATTTCTCCGCTTTATTTATAACTATATAGTAAGTGGTCGACTTTGGGTTATTTAAATTACCTACAATATTGACGCTTAAAGTAGGTACTATTTAAACCAACTGTTTCCTAAACTAACTTTTACTTTTCTAAATTTTTAAATAAACAATTCTCGCTAAATTTCCTACGCTTTAAACAACCTTCAAGTGACTTGGTCACTGATACATTGGCTATTTTTTTCTATTGGATGTTCGAATATGCTCAGAACTAAATGCATACAGTCTTCGTCTTCTATTGTTTGCGTAAAGTCTATTCAATAACGTCTTTGTTTAGACTGTAGACGGCACTATGTCGGACGGTCAGTGCCGTCCATCGGGCAGTGCTAACCTGCCCCTGGGTGGTGGGCGTCGTCTTCGCGGGTACCTGGCGCGGGTGGAGCGCGAGGGCGTGCGGCGTGTGCGCATGTTCGTGGTCATCACAGCAGCTTATATCCTCTTTTGGGGCCCACTGTTCATCATAACGCTGCTACATCACCCGGCTCTAACGTCGCATATAGCTTATGAAGTAAGTGCGACCTATATTTTAATACTATGAGCAAAAGTAGGTGCTTTTCTAGTTATTCTAAGACGACACTGAATTAGAATTATGATCTGGGAGTACATGTCCATAGGTACGCCCACTATTATATGGATTTAATATTAATAAGATTAATGGAAATGGCGACTCCTGATTTGGAGAATACTGGCGTGATGACATTTATGTAATTAACACATCAACAACACTTCTATTGTTATTATTTTTCAACTGTAATATCGAGTAATATCGCGAGTACATACATACATACATAACATCACGCCTGTATTCCCCGAAGGGGTAGGCAGAGGTGTACAATGTACATATAGTACACCCACATTTCGCAAGTTACGTTGTAAGTCCCAATGTAATAGGGGGCGAGCCTATTGCCATCAACCGGGCACAAATCCAGACTCCGTGCTGCTGCTGAGAATTACCTAATGGAAAACTCAGTAACACTTTGCCCGACCCGGGATTTGAACCCAGGACCTCTTGCTCAGCAGTCGCGCTTAGCGACCACTAGACCAACGAGGCAGTCGCGAGTTCCGCCATACTAAGTCGATTGGAGCAAACTATTCCTTCTAAAGCGCTTTACCCAGCTCGGTGTGGCACGCCTGATGCGACGCGGCACCGTGAGAAGCTTCCTAAATAAAACTATCAAAAATCTATTTTCAAAATAATTGAATAGATACTGGCTAATATATAACATCGCAAAAAGTAAAAAACGTCCATATAACACTTTCATAAGTAGTAGGACCGAATATCAGACAAGCTATGTTTCAGATGTACTTCCAAATCACTCTACATATCTCGTACGTGCATGCGGCCGTCAACCCGCTGCTGTTCATGGCTCTTCACCGAGCGCTGCGGAGAGCTGCCCTACAGCTGTGCTGCGGCTGCTGCGTGCACTGGAGTCAGTTCGTGCTGGCTTTAACCGCTGCCGGTAAGCACTTATAAAAATAGTTGAATGAAAAAAATAAATCAAAGGCGTTAGCTTAACTGCTAGTGGATGGAGTCTCCTTTAAAGGTAATAAAGCCCGTGTAATGAGACTCAGCTCTTTCACTTTCTCTTTCTCTATAAGCGATATAACTATTTTAGTTTTGAGCTTTTAGAACTGACTGCTACACGAGAGTGAAAACTATCACTTTGTTCGGTCAAAATTCAGTCATCCAGTAAATAATCTCTTGTTTAGTAAGTGATCGCTATATTGGTATATACTTCTTGTAGCGCAATCACCACTAGCGCCCGCATCGTTCTCGCCGGCGGCGGTATCCCCGGAGCCGCCGCCCGCGCCGCCCCCGCCGATGGCTCCCCCCGCCCCCCCGGCGCCGTCACACGCCGCGCCTCCTGCACCTCACACGATGATGGTAATTACTTCTTATATGTAAGTGTTGACACCGTAATACGTGGTTTAACTCACTCGCACAGTCCCGCACGTCAACTCCCTAGACCCCGCGAGTCGTAGACTAAGATTGCCTGCGAGCCGAATGCATGACGAGGATGAGAAACTTTCTGTTGCATAGTTTCCTCTTCTGTGGTAGTGGCGTCCTAGTCCTAGCTGCCCTACTCATAGTAAAACGAATGAAACATCTCGATCTCAGAGTTGGGAAGTTGAGGAGTGTGATGCTGAGAGTATGTCGAGTGCGCGTGTGCAGGGAGACGAGGATATGATGGGGGAGGCGTGGAGCGGCAGCGTGCGGCGGGCGCCGCGCTCGCCGAGTCCGCTACTGCCCGCGATCTGAGCCCGCCAGCCTGAGTCACACGCGGCGCTCGCGCAGTACGCGCTGTACGCGCCGCACGTGCCGCACGCGCCGCACGGGCTGTACTCGCCGTACACGCCGCACCCGCCGCCGGCCCGGGCCATCTTGTCCGACATATCCTATATATGGCCGCCGTAGACGTCCATTACAAGATCATTTTGTAAATATATTTAAGAACATTATCTTCATTAAACTGTATATAGAATCCCTAAGTTATGTCTCTCTCAGTAGTCGTGAAGCTCTAAGTAAATCGATGTATAGAAAGGGTATTAATACATATTACGACAGGATAGGGTTTAGGATAATTCTAAATATATTTGTTAGATCGTGGTACGTGGTAAAAATACTAATTAACGTTAGATTTTGAATTGTACATTGTGTAATTTCAATTTCACTTTATAGTGTAAGTCAATATAGAAAGCTCAATTCTAAATAAACGAGATTGTAGAGAAGATATATTAAAAAGCACTCCTCTATACTTATATTCAGTAGTGGCCCAAACACAACTTGCGTCAATCAGAATAATATATTTTTGTGAAGGTAATTAGAAAACTAAATTCCTGTTAATTGGAACACCAAGTAGATAGGAATAAATATTAAAAATAAATTTTATAGTTTAAGCAGAGTATTTTAATGTGTCCTTGGGTCCTTTTAGACGAAGTGTTGTATCAATTCTGTAGATAACTTGCCAACTGTATGTAACAACTGGTTGAAGACTGAATATTTTTGTTGATTTATTTCCATATGTTTATTTTATATTTATCGCATTGTTTGTTGCTGTTAATCTCAAAAATTTGGACGTTATTCTTTGTACAGAAAATTATTTTTCGTAGACGAGATAAAAACGATTTATTAAATAATTTGGTTTAGTACTAAAGTTTATATTTTATTGTTATTATAATTAAGTATTATGCCAAAGATTTTTTGTATTATATAAAGTTGTGCCAAGACTATTGTATAAAAACCTACTTATGAAACTAATGTGAAATAGTTCTAAGTTATTCAAAATTTGTAGCGGGACTTCTGATGTTACTTATATCTTGAAATGTTATAAAAAAATGTATTTATTATTTTGTATAATATTTTCGTAGATGCATATAAAATATATAATTCATATTCTTGTCATAAATACTTTCTTCGATCATTGTGAAATCTGAATCAATATTCCTAAAAGTAGTAAAATTAAATTGTAACGAAAGTTAAATCTAAATAAATGGTTAATTTATACGTAGGTAAATTACTTACTTGTAAAATCAAAATTTATAAAAAACATGAATAAATCGTCCCGTTTACAATTTCATATTAATATACATTTTTTCATAGGTTATATTTATTGTAAATCGATGTATTAATGGTGGATGTAAGTACCTATGTAAAATAAAGAAAAGAAACTAACAGAAAATTATAAAATTGTGTTCTTGAAATTATTATATAAAAATGATCAAATAAATTATTAATAATAAAATAATTTATTAAATGTTTTAATTTATTCGTTTACTTATTCTCTGATCCCAGCTAATCTTTACCTAATAAAAAATAAAGGCTGTCAAAAACAATGAGATGGTGAAACGTAGAAAAATGGTTTATAGCATACTACCTAACAACATAAAAAAATGGCTTATCTGTTTAAGTTAACTTAAGAATCGTTGCCATTGACTTCAATAAAAATAATTACTTTCCCCGTCTTACAAGTCCCATCTATCTATAAATTGTGTCTTTCTAAGCAATAGGTAATTCATGTAACTTTAAAACAGTTTCCAATCAGTCCCATATTCAAAATAACAGACATAATCCTTATAAAAATAATTCCCACAAATTATATCTGCCATCATTATCGAGACTAAGACGTATAAAGTTGAGAAAATATACAAAAGTAGTTTTACTTCAATGTCTAGAATTCGCGTAAGTGATAAAAACCATTATATACCTATAAAGTGTTTGAGAATCAGCCTTCTGCTAGTACGCGTGTCGTCTGTAATGCGCCCGGGGCCCGCACCGCGCTCGCTCGAGTGCAACCCCTGCTAAAGGTTCATAGCCTTGACCTACA
Organism: Abrostola tripartita; assembly: GCA_905340225.1. Classification (NCBI taxonomy): domain Eukaryota; kingdom Metazoa; phylum Arthropoda; class Insecta; order Lepidoptera; family Noctuidae; genus Abrostola; species Abrostola tripartita. Next base: position 3,985,088 of record HG996492.1, on the reverse strand, counting down.
TAGCTACGTTTATGTTGTGATATTGCAGGTTTTATCGTTGTTTCCGTAATGGATGGCAAATTAGACAGACTTTTATTTGATTTACTTACTTGTTATGAAAGTAAAAAGGAAATTAAGAATGGTTTGTTTTTTTAGTTTAAAGTTTATCTTGACCGGAGATATTATATATATGTATATTGATAAGAGACTCAATCCTTGCGTTACTTATGTTATATTGCTTGGTTTATTTGTAATAGATTTAACAAACACAAGGACAAGAAAAAAAATTGTACCAGTATAAAATTGATTTGAGTGTGATTCTCTATGGGGAATGTTTACGATTAAAATACACATGACATTAGGTACCAAAAATATTTAAGAGAGTGTTAGTTCTGTAGTTCTTTAAACTCCTCACGAAATAAATGTTTCTTCTAATATCTTGCTTTCAAAACGTACCAACGATTTAGAACAATTTTTAATTTGAAAGGACAAGTACAAAACAAGTCACGAAAATTTTCTCCAAAGAAAAATTACGTAACGAACTTTTTTATTGTAAGAATTTATAATTAAAGGCGGATAACTTGTAACGTTTTGTCGGATGTCTACCGACCCCTCGAAACTCAGTCGTAATGGCTGTTCCCTTCACAATCGTTTTTTGCTGCGGTCAATTAGGAGCCCATGTTCGCCGCTAGGCATTTCCAGTCCCTTCGAACTACGAAAAAGTTCTTAATGATTTTTCATGAAAGTTCCACTGAAAATGTAGGTAATGTCTTAGTTCGGACATGTACTATATTCAGACAGGATTAGATTATAGACTATCCGCAAGGTGTAAAAAAAGCTATTGTGATTTTTAAGGTTATAGCCGACCAGAATATTTAAACTGCCTCGTTGGTCTAGCGGTCGCTAAGTGCGACTGATTAGCATGTAACCTGGGTCCGACACCCGGGTCGGGCAAAGTGTTACTGGGTTTTTCCATTAGGTTATTCTCAGTAGCAACACGGAGTCTGGATTTGTTCTTGATTGATGGCAATAAGCTCGCCCTCTATTACATTGGGGCTCATAACATAACTGGCGATATACGGATGTACTATAATGTGCACCTCTGCCTACCCCTTTGGGGATACAAGCGTGATGTTATGTATGGTATTATGAATATTGAACGTTTTAAGACATTACAGAATAATTTATAACGTTTCATGTTAATTGACGTTAGGCTCGCCATATGAACATGATACAAGATACAGCAAAGTTGTAGATACTCACGTCAACCCATAGGACACCACAGAACCTTCAGAGTATCATATCTTCTCTAGAGTAATTTAGTACTGAATTATTTACTATACCACAAGCACTTATAAGAGCAATGCGAATCCGACTACGTTTCTAACTAGATTTACACGAATACACGTGCCGTTTTCAGTTACGTAGAAGTGAGTTCAACTTGTCCCCGATCTCCGATGTATATATAGGTATATACAAGATATGTTTATGTATATCTATCGTATAATATCTGTGACCCTCGTATTTTGCGGTTTGCAATATAGGGTACAACTTTATGTTTGAGTTTCTAAAGTCAATACATGAGGAACGTAGGATATCATCGATTCCTCGTATTAATATGGTAACTACGTGTAATATGATTTTAGTTCTTGAAACCAGTTATATTATAATTATATATGATTAAGTACGAACGTGTGTACGTATTTGGACATCTTTGCGGGAAAGACATGGCCCGTAATGGCATTGGACAGGGTTTTGTGGCAAAATAATGGGGAGGCCTTTTCCCAGCAGTGGGACACTGAACGTGTTACTTAAAAAGAAAGTACGAACCTATATTTTGAATAATTTATACATTTATGTATAATATAGTTAGACACCATTACATAACATAACATAACATCACGCCTGTATTCCCCGAAGGGGTAGGCAGAGGTGTACATATAGTACACCCACATTTCGCCTGTTATGTTGTAAGTCCCAATGTAATAGGGGGTCATTAGACACCATTAAAAACTATTATTAACTTCTAGTAGTAATATCCGTAGGGTTGTTTACTAGAAATTGTATGTTTGAGTGTTCTAAGGAGTTTCTAGTATTTTGTGGTACTTAAAATTTCTCTGATTTCCCTTTATGTTTAAATTTCAGTCTGGCGACTCCAATTTAAATTCTTTTATTAAAAAAATATATTTGTGCGACGTAAAAAAGTTCTGCTAGAGTACAAAAGTAAGAGGGGAAAAAAAGATGTCAAGATAGCTTGTTTGACACTAGAACAACTTTCTTCAGTGAAGTTTTTTTCTTTTGAGAAACTTTTGGTCACGAACTAGTAAAGTGACTAAGCTAAAAAAAAGAGGTTATAGAAAATGAGGTCTTCTCTGGAATATGTCAGAAGCTGAATAGATTTTCACAGTGCTTGGTTTGTTTCTTCCATGTATTATAATACCTATATCTTTTTTAATTAAAAAATATTACTGAGATGGCTATGTCTAATCGTCTATAAAGTTCGACCGTTCCTTTCCTTTCTTGCAAAACAGAGGATAGGTGGCATTTTGCTGTAAATGATGAGAACCAGAAGGCCAATGTTACTTACTAGATAGGTAAGATAGTAACATGGCTGGTTCATATCTTCAAAAAAGATGAAAGAAAAACCATATCAACTAAGCTTTTACAAAGAACTTAGACAAAATATATTTTGTCATGTAATTAGGAATTCAAATGTAGGTAATCCAAAAAGATGTTTCACAAATTTTTACACGTAATTTCTGTAAAAATTCTTCTAACACGGAAGACGAATTCTTCCACGATTTCACTGTGAGATATAGTCGTAATAGACATTCCAGAACCGTGAGAATAACTTATAGCCGCACCGAGATACTGCTGAGTTACTGAATTTATTTTACGATGCTATCAGAACCTAACCGTACTAAATGTTTGGGGCTAATATTCATTTTTCCCCGATCGAATCCATGGCTAATCTCGTTAGTATAATCTGGATGAAGGAGATTTTGGTAGTTAAGATTTTCGTTCATATAACTTATTCTTAGGTCCTGAAAAAATATATAAATTGATTGTTATATATAAATAGTGAATAAACTAAACAATCCTAACCATTGCATTGCGAATATGTAACTATGGTTAATTTAGTCATATACCTATAAAACAAAGAAAAGGCGGCAATAAAGGAGGTCTTATAATCGAATACAAATTTCATCGTGCATAAATTAACTCGATACACGAATCGATTTCACTAGCTCAGAAGTACGCTTCGTAGCTCCTCAATCGTAACCACACTACAAACGACACGCCAATCAATAAGTGCCAACCGCACGTGCTACAGCGTCCCTCCTGTTGACAGCAAACGGTCCCTTATGACTCTACAGCGGCCTTTGATCGATGTGCCGTACATGCATAAAGGTCTTATTACTTACGAATATACATAATCAATATGGCACAATACAAAGTTACTAGTCTGTATATATGATATTACACATAATCTCTACAGTAAAAATAAAGATTTACTTAATACAGTTTGGCATGACGATGGTAAACTATAAAATGAAGGTCTTTTTGAGAAAGTTTTCTGTCGTCTTTCGTCTAAGGTAATAGTTTTACTAAGTTTATATGGTTCTCATCACATGACATATAAAGTAGGACATATATTACTAAGAAAGAAAATTTATTTTTAGCACATGAACACAGTTGCATTAAATTCAAACTTAGTTAATACATTTAGCCTTACCGGTTATCACTCCACCGTTAACGTCGCTTATAACATATCTACCTATAACACAGCAGGAAATAAAAAGCAGTAGATTTCAGATGCCACAAACTGGGGTTTCGGTCATCATACTATAAATAATAAGCACAAGTAAGCAGAGATCCGCTATCAAGTCTTAAAATTCGTCTAGTCTGTGAAATCATTTCAAAGCATTTTATGTTCAACGAAGTATGCATACTCTTGCAATAAACGATGTCATTTCGATTTAATAACAGAAATGTCAGTTACATTCAAACATGTACTGTAGAATGATATTATTTAGACTCATACGAGTTCTAAGAATTGAGCTCGGTCGGAAATTAAACTGCAACTCAATAATGACGGCGTTTCTTCATCATACCGTGCATGTGTTTTTCGAGGAAGAGATTCATTATTCTGCTTTTTTATTTCAGCGAGATATGTACATACCAAAAATAAGAATTTTGCTATATGTTTTTGTTTGTTTTGGTTTTGATAGTTGTATACTATAAATAATACATTAAATATTCATTCATTTTTATTTATACAATACGGAATGGGATTAATATATTTATTTAAGCTCTATTATTAGTTAATCTCTACAACTATCATAGATGAATTATTGCCTTGATTTAGATATTATGCCAACCATTTTTACCAACTTGGACACTTGGTACTAATACCTAGACCAATTTTTCAGGAATAAAAACTTGAATCTAGTTTTATAGGCCTTGTTTTATTACTTATTCAGTCTGGATCGAAATTCAAGGTTGATAAATGTCGATAGCAATTTACGTTTAGGTAAACTTTATACATAAAATTGTCAGTCCATTGGGACCTGTTATATAAAGGAGAAATCCTTTTGACTGAGGTACCGTGTCCCACAAATACATAAAATATAAGAGAGGTATCTACACAAACGAAAACTTACAAAGTTATAAGAGTTCCTGTAAACTGGAATATTAGTAAACAATGAGGCACCGAGGCAATCCGACTATCTTGGAAACCATAATACAACTTTATTATCAGAATAAAAAATTAGAGGTATAATACATTTAAGTAGCTATGTAAACACTTATGATTAATAGTAAGAATACAAATTAACTTCTCTAATACATAAATTCTTAGCCATGCAAAATGTATTCAAAACGCTGCGTAAGTAACAGCATCTTACAACAAAGTCTCCAACGTCATAATTTTCCCATCTCAAGCGGCATAACTTTAAAAAACTTTCGGATATTCCGTCCTAGTTCCGCATCATAACAACACTAGTTAGTCCCGCTACTTGTATTGTTGCAAGCTGACACAGCGGCGTGTCACTTCGGCCTGTCGAGTCTGTCCGGCGGTTGCGATGCTCGAGCTTAGCGGAACAAAACGACGAATTAGTAATACCTACTGCGTTGGCACATCTGGTTACATTGAAGCTCGATAGAGATGTATATGGAATGTACGAAGGATTGTTCTGTGAATGAGTAGCGATGACAGTGTTTTGTTTGTTTGATTCTTATTCCAGCTCGTATAGAATTAAACTCGGGTTTGTTATTGATTTATTGCTAACTTGTACTAGTTAGCAATGAAAATAAATTGAAGTATTATAAAAATGCGTGGTATGCAAAAAAGGCCTTTTTATGCTTCCAAGGTAAAAGAAGGTAGTTTATTTCTTTTAAAAACGGTATTATTACTTTTCCTTTTCTATCTTCAGCAGTTAATTGATTCTCCTCAATTTTCTAGAATCAAGCATATTTTATAATGTTATACTCAACCGTATACAATCAAATAACAATATGACAGTAAAACAACGACTCCAGAAGGGCGAGTCGGCAAATTTCAAGGGTGGACGGACAATTCCACAACATTCAATTGTATGTATAAGTAGACACAGATATAAAATTTTATTGAACGCGTTTTATGAAACGAAATTGATATTGTTATTGGAAAAGGTTTGCCTTTTTGTAGCTGTTCTCGGCATCGAATTGATATTTGACGACAATTTACCGCTGAGGGCCAAAACAACGTGTTTTAGATATTTTCGCCCGAACGGCTTCTAGTACGGAACTTAGGAGATAACTTACTTGGAGTATTGTTTTGTTATCTTACTGTTAAACTAACTCGATGCGGTTTGTGTTTACGCCGCAAACTACTGATACTGTAAGGAACTGATATTGATTGTTCATTGACATAGTTTTAGTGATACATACTATTACACCTGTTTCAAAAAGAAGTAGGCAGAGACTATGGACCAAGGACATTATCATTATGATGGAGGAAGCACTGATAGCCGAGTGGTATGACTGTTGGACTGCCAAGTTAAAGGTCGCAAGTTCAAACCCTGCACACACCAATGTCTTTTCGAACTCATGTGCGTATTATAAATTAGTTATCAGTGGCTAAAAACGGGAAAGTATACATTTGTGTGGATACCGGCACACCTGAAAAATTTTTCACTGGAGAGAGACACCAGGTTGTTCACCAACCATACGATAAGAAGAAGAACGATATCCATTTCGTTATTTACTCTTATCTTATGCTTCATACGTGTTCGTCAATTTCCGATACTCTGAACTCTATAAATAATTATATTATTTATTAGCTTACTTTGATAGGCAAAGGACAAACGATGATAATAATTTAATGTTTTAGTTGATTTTCGTAAGGACCGGTGGTGTGTTGTAAAATCTCTTGTAACTTAACATTATGTAAACTACTACTGTCTTCTTCTTCTTCTTATCGTATGGTTGATGAACAACCTGGTGTCAGAGTTTAAACCGCCTGTAGGCCTCTGACATGGCTTTACACACCGTTGAAAAATCTCTCCAGTGCAGTGTGCCGGTTTCCTCACGATGTTTTCCTTCACCGTTTTTAGCAACTGATAACTAATTTTAGTACGCACATGAATTCGAAAAGACATTGGTGCGTGCCGGGATTTGTACTTGCGACCTTTGACTTGGCAGTCTAACGGTTATACCACTCGGCTATCAGTACTACTGCCAAACAGGGGTTTTCCCAAGAGATAACTTTAATTGGCATTAATTCCAAACTTCTAAGTGATACGACCGTAATCGCCACTTGACATGCAGATCGGTGATTGGCTACAGTAACGTGCGTACAAATAGACGCTGTTATACACAACAAGGTTCCTGTTTACCAAAACGTATCGATCTAAACAGTCCCAGTAATGTAGTTACTGGGACTGTAACATTAGACGTAAAGCTCATGTGAATAACAAACGACCATACAATTATTTAAAACACATATAATCGCATCAATGGAAGTGTATAGTACACCCATAATATCTCGTAAGTAATAGGTCTCAGATTTGGAGATGGTACTGAAAATAACCTAATGGTAAACCTCAATAAAACTTTGCCACACTTTGCCTCATTCCCCGGAAGACTTCCACTGTTAAACAAAGGCCTCCCTCTCAGAGAAGGAGGGGGGGTATAATCCCCACGCTTTGCAAGCGGCTTGGGGATCGTAGTATTGGTGGTGAAGTTACAAAAGACGCTGCTGCCCATCTTCAGGATTTTCCCTTAGTCACTTCTTACGACACCCACTGGAAGAAAGGGGGTGGACAATTTTAGGCCGGATACCACATCGGCAAACTTTGCTTGCCTCAGGAATAATCCAAAAACACTACCCTATCCGGAAATCAAACCTAGGACTTTACTCAGCAGACAAACTTGTGACAGCAAGATCAACGAAGCATTATTTACATCTGCTCAGATACAATTAAGTATTCTCTATGATAGATGTTCCTTATTTACTATTTATCAGTGACTATAAACCAAATTTTCGCTCAGCACACGTCTGATTAGTATTCAGTTTGAAACTAGCTCGAGCAATAGTAATGAATGACATTAATATTCATAGATCACAATTTACCAAATCGTACACAGTTACACACTAACTTGTAACATGATTACATATCATCTAGCTTACATACAAATGTCGTGATCAGCACTTATTCAACTTACATAGGTATTCAGTGGTATTGCTTATACATTAAAGTGTATTGTTATACGGACTAGGTTTATCTTACTTTACCTATTATAAATGCGAAAGTTGATAAGTTTGAACAAAATACTACAGACATAGTTTATATCTTAAATTAACATATAATTATGCCACTTTTTATTGCTGGCAAAAGTGGTAGTCATATTGTATCGAACCAACCGCACAAAACGGCTAAAAAATCAAAACAAGAAGCTTCGCTTTCAGTTTTTATAAGTTTCTGGAGCGCATACATAATTTTCGTAGAACTAGACTGCAATTTTTCACTCTTATGTCTCTCGCCAACAAAGTTTATGTCCGAACCTGTTATCAGAATGACGCAGATTGACGACGCGACGGCCCAAACTTTCGGCTATGAAACATCAAAAATGAATATTGCTTTAGTTTTCTGACGTCACGACGTATTAATCTTCGGAGTGTAACCAGAGATTGCTAATCTTATGAATCTTACTAATATTTTACCTAATCATAAACCTTTTGTTGTTCAGACTGATTAGATTTTAAAGATTTTACTCGATCAATATGTAACAACGTTGCGAACGTACAGTGGAATAAACTTGATTAAGTGCAGGCCGTGGGAAAGAGAGATGAAAAGTATATCTGTGAAACAAACCCAAGATACAGAAAAACATCCGTAAGACCTTTAAGATGATCTGATATAAAAAAAAGTTGAGAGGCCTTTGTCCAGCAAAGGAACACTTCAATTGTTTTTAATAATAACGGTACAACATCTTTAAAAGATTCCTAAATTCACGTACACTTTGGAAACGAAAACATGGCCATGTAATGTCCTCCTGACCGAATTTCGGTCACGGCGGCCTGCCTCAGCTGAGACTAGCCATCTGCGCAGGAGATATTATAGTGCACAAGTATGCGCGCAGACACAGGTGCACTCCCTATTCCCTCACTCTCATAATCCGATGGGACGGTAGACCGACACGACCGGAGAGAGATCAGGCGCAGGACCAACGGCTTAACGTGCCTTCCGAAGCACGGTGGGGTCTCGACATGTGAAAACGGTCACCCATCACAAGACTGACCGCGGCGATCACGGCTTAACCTCGCAGATCGAATGATCTGCCGGGTAGCGGCATAGCTACGAGCCCCACAAATAGGCTGTATATGTATAACTGCGATCAACACTTGGATTACATTTTCCTCTTTAGGGCTCAATTATACTTGACCCTCTAATATTAAAAGTATCTTAGCGGTTCAAAGGCAGCGGATAAAAAGTACACAACAAGCCAAGGGTCCGCGAGGCCACAATTTCATCTCTGAGGTTATATTTAAATATATTATATTCGGACCAGGCCTGTGTGTATCTCATTAATATTAATGGTTACCTTTATTAACGAAATACATTTATTATGACTTCTCGCTGTAATGATTGTGGTAGGTGAATATCAACTATAGTATAGTAATAATAATAATTTAATTTTAGTTTTTGTCTTGCCTAGATTGTTGTTTTCAGTCATATTGTTTCTATACTTAATAAAATCATTTTAGGCTTAAAACATAGGTACGGTCAGCAACAGAAGTAACTTAACAAATTAAGAAGCTTAATGTCAAACAACTGGCAGAAATATTCATCAATTCAAGATATAGCGTATCCAAATGATAATCTGAAAATATTTAACACTTGTCACTATGTAATTAATTGCTGGTCAATAAATGGTATGTTTAAAAATGACATTATTTAGCTTCTTTTATTTGTTGGTTATGGTACAATTTGTTGCTTAAAACTATAACTTTAATTAATGTGCTATATTTCGTTCAATTCCCCAACGACATTAAGTTCTTCTTCTTGGCAGCTACATATTTTGCTGACTGTACCCACCCAGTCTTTTAGACACAGGGCCACCACGACAAGTATGAATGTAACATATTTATACACCTCTGTGTGCACGTGCCTACTCTGTAATATTTTACGACGGCAGGTGTATATTTTATTCCACACTTGCGAACGTGGTGAGCGTTAGCCGCTTCAAATAAATATTTCTGACACATTTTATAGTTCTGGTCGTTATTCATGGGTTTTTATGATGACACGTTTTTAACAGATGATCTAAAATCTTGCTTGTTTTATTAAGTTCTTTTGTAGATTTTGTGGAGTGCTCAAATTTGGAAATAATAGTATATTTTTGGTTAAAAAACATTCAGTTTGGCCATTCGTAAAATTGATTAATGTAGGTGTAAAAGAAAACCTATATGAAATCAGATTATTAAAAATAGCGTTGATAAAGAACATATAAAACAAGGGCATTGAAACCAAAATTCTGGTCGCTTTTCAACTAGTCGACATAAAGTTAATATAAAAGCGATGTTAGGAGGCACTGTTATTAACACCAGTGTACATAACAGGTGACAAAGGGATAGAAATTCAATTTCCTGTAATGACAGAATAGGCACCACTAACTCCACAAAGCGATTCAATACCAACTACAAATTCCAAAATAGAGAATGCTGTGCAATTTATTGAAGCACAAATCCGTGTTTCCGAAGAATCACCTAACCGAAGCCCAGCTAAATGCGGACTAGGTGACCTCATGACGTCACCTACCAAGTGTTCGAAACTTTTATGATGTATTCTCAACATTCGGGTATGTATGTGATACTTGCGCCAATCAAGTGATATGTACACTATCGATAATATTTTCATTCTACCAGATTTATTCTAGCCCACGGCGAATATAATTTGATATGTCTGAAACCGTACGAAAGTAAACCCTACAAATTGTTTTTATACATAACTTCGACAGGAGTATTTTCTCTTATTACTTCATATAACCAACATAAATAATCGCGTGGCTCGGCACGTCGGCAAAAAATGTAATACTATTCATTACAATCTTTATACTCTACATAGTTTGTAGCGTGGGTTTGTACGTAATAGATATAATCTGAATGAAAAAATTAAGCACTTGATGAAGAGGCCATCAAACTTAGCATCTATTACGATGAGTTGAAAACTCTTGACAACGTTTTCATTGGGGTGCAAGTAGAGAGCCTCCACGGGTGAAGATACTTATGTACGCCCGGCGCACCCTGGACTATAAACCTCGCTACCATCCTCGTTGAATGACCAATCTTTACACCACGGCATGACCGACTCATGCCGATACGAAGAAGAAGTGTTTTCATATATTATTGTTTTTTTCGATGTTTAGAATAATTAATTTTGATAAATATCAACAACGACAAATAGTGCGTTTTTAAAGAGGAGTTAATGACGTATTAAAAAATTGCGTCAACCTTAAATTTCTGGAAACCGAGCAGAAAAAGGAACACAACTACTTCTTAGATTATTTCAAGCAAAAAAACGCGAATGATACAAGCGTAAATACATTCTGACCAGCATTATGTCAGAAAAAACGAGAACATTTTACGGCTTAGATGATTGAGCGGAATCCCGCTGAGATCCAAATTAATGTCTAGCATAAATGTATACTCGAGGACCGGCTGACTTGCAACTTTTTTATTACAGCGACGAAAATTGCGCGAAGAAGTTTTTGCGCGAAATTGTTTTACTCCACAAGATTTACTCTTAGGTACGTATTAGGCTTTATCTGGTCCGTACTGTGATGAAATATACAATATTTTGTTGATAAAGTGTTTTTTTATTTAGCTGAAGTATCATAATTTATTAGGAGCAAATAGCAACGCGTGTTGGAGAGCATTGAGCCTTGACACCTTATCTTCTTCTATCGTATGGTTGATGAATAACCTGGTTTCAGAGTTTTAACGGCCTGTAGGCCTCTGACATGGCTTTACACACCATTGAAGTCTCTCTGGTGTGCCGGTTTCTTCATGATGCTGACCTTCAGGATTTTCGCAACTGATAACTAGCGAGCCGGGGTTGGAACTTGCGACCTTCGACTTGGTAGTCCAACGGTCATGTCATTCGGCTATCACTGCTAGCTTATTAAATTGGTACATTTAAATGGACTAATCTAAAGAACATTCAAAAATAGTTAGTAATTCTCATTTTATACTCTACATGTACATGTACCTGTTTAGGACGTCTCTTGAACTCTGTGGAATTTGACTTAGAAAGTTACCGCTTCCAAGTGGCCTTAGCCGTAATGCCAAGTGTTATATAGTGTAAATAGACGTAAACTTTTCACTGGTATGGACTTTCACATAATTCGGGTTCATGGCAGGTTCAAGTCGTGCATGGGTCATTAAGTTTTAGGTATAAATTATACCTAAAAGTTTACGAACCATGCCTGACTTGATGTTTCCTATTAGTGACTTTTTGTACTAAAAAAGTCCTCTGGTAGCACGGGGTGGTTACACTACGCTGCTCTAGAATACTGCAAAGAATTATATAATTAAAGTAGGTACTTATATTCGGAGTCAAGTAATAAAAATAAATGGTTACGGTTACGACGTAGCACGACTTCGGCGTAGCACGTCTACGAGAAGTCCGTGTAGCTAATCTTACGAGGCTATTACCATTCGTTCGTGTGAGACCTGTCTTGTTAGTGGCGTTAAGAATAGTCGGGGTACGAAAGTCCCACCTTTACATACTGTGTCGGGGCCTAAGCAAACAATCTGGTTTGTGGGTTTATTTTGCTATAATATTTCCTTTGCCCTTATCTCGGTAGTATAAAGCTAAATTGGCAAAAACCAACTTTGACCATAAACAGCAAACAAACGACTACCTACAGTATAAATATTCGAAATCTACTACATTGTCTAGAAAATAGAAGAGAAAATGATACTAATTATTCAACCGAATAATATTATTTCCAATAACGCTGAAGGTAAAACTCATTAAAATATAAACTAAGTTGAAGATTATCTTGACACATGACATTTCTGTTCTTCAAAAAGGTCATATAACTTTAAATTAATCGCTAAGTTTAGTTATCATTCTAAATCCAGAATACAACCCACATACTATGTAAAGAATTGTGTTTTAAAACAATAAACATAAACAATATATTTTTATACAATCACCAAATAAACTCTCTACTCTCGCAACTGTTCCACGTGAAAACAGAATCAAAAAGCAATTCCTATTTCGCAAGACTTTATGAGGGTACGATATTTTCAAAATTTTCCGCTCTCCGAAAAGGTTTGTTGTGAAAAGGGCTAACACTCGTATGTCGTTAAAATTTAAATCACAAACAAAAGTGCGTGTTCATTGTAGATTGTTTACTTTATGACGTTGGCATAAAACTCTGAATATATTAGAACGCGACTGCAGATCTGCGATCTCGAATGTTTAAAATGTTAATCCCGCCGAGTCGTTCAGGAGCAAAGCTAAAGTTCCACTTAATCTCAGCTTAGTCGCCGATTACACGCCACTGCGCAGATCGCGGATAAAAAGTAGTTTATACAAAAAGTTTTAGTATCAAACACTGAACTGGTTGGGTTATGCTGTGGCACCGAACTGTAGAGATAATGGTCAGATTACATTTGTCGTATGTTTTCCCTAATGTTAAACGTCATTACGTCGCGGTGTCTCAAGTACGGGTCCATAATATAAATGTAGTAGCGGTTTCAAAACCAAGCAATTATTGCATTAGATACACGACTTGTAGAGGATAACAAAATCGTGATCAATCCTGGAATTAATCCGAAAATGCTTACGTAAGTAGTCATAAATGCTCGTTTGTGGTTTGTATAAGAAAACTCGCACTTAATTGTCTATAAAACGCAGCTACCATACTATGATAAAAAAATGTGTATGTAATCCTAGATATTATATTAATACATTGGTATTTACCCTATTAGCTCGAGCAGAAAAAGCGTAATGAACTTAAAATTCACGGTATAATTATAAGTAGATTCGAAAATTCCATCGATGACTCTACATGACTTTTAATAAAAATATAAATAGCAGTTTTCGCTCATTAAAGGTAAATACGTGCATACACATTTAACTACCTATCTATCACATTCGCTTAATTAACCGGCACGTGTAACTCTACTACCTAGTGGTAACTGACACATACTCACCGAACGCGCAAAAGAGTCATGAAGTGATTGACTACTGCTTGACAACTTGGAAGTTCTGATATACATACATTATTATTATTCCTCGAAAGGCTAGCCGATTTTTTTACATCAAAGCATTCGAGGCATCGAGATAGGCCTCTCGAAGTCTTTGCCTTAAGCCGTAAGTTTTAAACCTGATTTCTATCGTCTTTGGTTTGCCGTCTTACTGGACTGTGCGTAGAGAGTGCACCTGGTTACGTGTGGTGTGCATTATTATCGCTCTTACATAGTTGTTTGATCTCAATTCAGAATTACCGAGACCGCAATTCGCTGAGTGGGATATTATTTCCCATCCCTCTGATACATTAACAAAAACACCATTAATTTGTTATCACATTACTATGTTGATCTTTATCTCTATATGGATATTCCGACACACACAAACACACACAATAATTTAGTATTCATTCGACGCGGTCACATGTTGAGTTGACGCTGTGATAGATCTAATCTACTGACGGGACATTATATTTCAGCCACTTCAGCCGAGCTCGGACGTTGACGTGAAAATATTAATTTATATTTTATGCGCTGCATTTTTTTTTAACTTTAGAATGTTCTTATTATAAACTATCATCTGAGTTGCGTGCGGCGCACCGTTCTGAGCGCACGTATTGGAATAGATACTTTGCCCCTATGTCGAACATTTTTTTTATCTACCCGCCTCACGTTCTAATAATTAAAGATGAGTAAAAGTGACGAGGAAGGCGGTTTGAGTGCAAATAGTGATGAAATAGGAGATATGGAAGAAGATATGGAACAGCAAAGCAGTGGAAATACTGCTCAGAGTCCAATATTCCGAGAGCGTAGGTTACCCGAAAAAAGAATGCGAGAAGATAGTGAGGAGAAGGAGGAAGAAGTCGAAGAATTTACTACGGTTAGGAGAAGTTCAAAGCGTTTAAATAGAAGTATGTCTAAAAATAAAGAGAGGGAAAATAATGCAGTTATTGAAAATTATTTATGTACCGACGACAAATATGAAATCTGTATTACGTCAAAAGAACCATTACCAAAACAATTAGGATTAGCCAAATTATTGAGAAAAGAAAATATTGGAGGTATCTTGGCAGTCAAGTATAAGAATCCGTATAGGGTATTTATACAATTTAATAAGGAAGAAGAAGCTGAGAAGTTAAGTACATGTACACGAATGACTGAGCTAGGTTACAGGTGCCAATCCACCCAAAAAATCAACTTATCATATGGAGTTGTTAAGAATATAGATTTAGATATCGAAGAAACAGAATTGCAAGAGGTTTTCAACAGTGATTATGACATAATAACAGTAAGAAGAATGAAACGTTTCACTGGTGAAAGTTGGGAAAATAGTGAGACCGTTCGAGTATGCTTTAAGGGCCCTACCTTACCCCCGTATATTTATAGTTACGGATGTAGGTTCAAGGTGGAGCCTTACGTCTTCCCAGTATCCCAGTGCTCGGGCTGCTGGAAATATGGACACATTATTCGACAGTGCCCTACAAAAAAAATCATTTGCCCGAAATGTGGAGGACTGCATTCTAATTGTGAAACAACTCAGTACTATTGCATAAATTGTAAAGGATGCCATATGGCATTAAGTAAACAATGCCCATCGTTTCTAAAAGAAAAACAAATACGTTTTCTTATGGCTCAAGAGAACTGTACTTACAAAAAAGCATTATATATTTACTTGCAAAAACACGACTTAAATGCCACCAACTCAAACGAAAATTGCATTTCTGATACCGTTATAACAAATAATATACAAAGTGGTCATTCTCAGTCATCAAATAAAGTTTCCTCATATAGAGACATTTTGTTACAAGAAAGTAGCACAAAAGAGAAGAACTGTGAGGAAATTGAAACATTAAATAATTCGGTAACACAAAAGAAAAGCAGTAAGAAAAAATCTAAAAGAAAATTGAGTATAACACAGATGGAACCGAATGAATCCAGCGCAGAGTCAGAAGAACTACAGAGTATTTTAAATAAAAATGAAGAAGAAAGTAAAAGAAAGAGAATAATTAAATTGAAAAGTATATTAAGAAAGTTGAAAGATATCGCGCTGTCTAATGCTACATGGGAAGAAAAAATAATTTCAGGACTAAAGATTATAGTAGAAGAATGTAAAAAGTATTTTATTGAGATATTTAAGGATATGGAATGGCTTAAGCGGATTTATGGCACATTCTTTAATGGGCAGTAACGATAAAGTACGTACGCTTAACATATTCCAATGGAATGCCCAAAGTCTAAAGCCTAAGCGACTAGAGTTTGAGAGTCTACTATATCAAGAAAAAATTCATTTAGCTATACTCAGTGAAACATGGCTAGATAGGGATACAGATCTCAACATCAGTGGATACCATATATATAGAAGAGACAGAGAAGATTCGTATGGTGGCGTTGCCGTTGCAGTGCACAATTCAATTAAGGTACAGTCGTCAGTAATTACTTCAAATAATGTTGGCATAGAAATATTACATCTGAAATTGCTAAATTGCTCTAGTTTAGAGAATATCATATCAGTGTATTGTCCATCAAGTGTACATACAAACCAGTCAGATTGGGATAGTTTATTTAGTCTGTTATCAAAAAAAACACTTATAGCCGGTGACTTTAATGGACACCATACTAACTGGTCAGTTAAAAATGACACAAGAGGTATACAGATTCTTGACTCGGCAATAGAAAATGGTTATATTGCTTTAAATGATTGCAGCCCTACTAGGTTAAAACTTGTGAGTGGCATATTGCAGGTATCATCTCCAGACATAACATTTGCGTCATTGGATATTGCTGTTAAATGTCAGTGGTTTGTTACAAATGAATCATTAGGCAGCGACCATTTAATGATAAAAATAACTTTAAATTTTCATAGTTACTGCAGTATTTTGCAAAAACGTAATTATAAATTAACTAATTGGAAGCTCTATAAAGAATGTCTGGAGGCAGCATTTCAATCACCAGTTATAACAAACAACATTCAGGAAAAATACGACTTTTTTGTCGACCAAATTAACGCTGCTATTAATCAGAGTGTACCGTTGATTAAGGTGTGCACCGATCCCAGTAGTAAATTCAGACCCAAGCCTTATTGGAATGCTGAATTGTCCAAGTCTGTTGCCTTGCGGAGATTAGCATTAAAACAATTTAGACGCAATCCCACCCCTCTTAATTTGACAAAGCTTGAAAGGCGTATTGCTGATTCAAAGAAATTAGTACACAAAGCCAAACAAAAAGCTTGGAGAGGTTTTTGCACTGATATTAACGAGACTACTTCCGTTTCTGAGATGTGGAGCAGAATGCGATGGATTAAAGGCTATAAAAAGAAACCATTTCAACCTTCTGACCAACAAAAAGAAGAACTATTGTGCAGCCTAACGCCAGACTCTGTACTACCATTGATGCCTGATATCAGTTCGACTAACGCATCTCTGGAAGCTGATTTTAGCCTAGAAGAAATGAATAAATGTTTTAAAAAAAAAGATACAGCTCCAGGTCAGGATCTTATAACCCACTCAATTATGTACAACTTACCTGTATCTGTTAAGCTTTATTTATTAGATATTTTTAATTTAACCTTTACAAGTGGCTACATTCCCTTGCAATGGAGATATACTAGAATAATTCCAATACCAAAGATATGTAATGCGGCTAGCTCCACAAGTAAATTAAGACCCATTGCTCTCATGTCTTGTGTTTGCAAAATATTTCACAGCATGATTAATAAGCGTTTAGAGTGGTATGTTGAGAAAGAGAGAATCATTTCACCAAAAACCACGGGTTTTAGACGGTGTCAATCAAGTCTGGACGCGTTGGTAAGACTAATTTGTCATATACAAATAAATTTTTCAAAGAACATTCCGACATTAGTATGTTTTCTCGATATAGATAATGCATATAATAATATTGATATTAATAAAGTTGTTTACACCCTAGAGGAGATTAGCGCGGGCTCAAAATTATCCAAGTATATATGGATGTTTCTTAGTGAAAGGAGACTCTCAATTAAAAGAGGTGACAGCAATGACACTGAATACATACACCGATGGACGCACAAAGGTATCGCTCAAGGCGATCCATTGTCCCCGCTGATTTTTAACATCGTAACGTCACAAATTACCCATAAAATAAATAATGTTTTAATTTCCCAATATGCAGACGATTTTATACTCTATACTAGTCAATCTCAACTAAATGATAGCATTAGCAATATGCAAAGAGCATTAAATACGATTTTATTAGTTTTAGAAGATATTGGCCTTCAATTATCCACTACGAAATCTAAATACTGTTTATTTAGCAGGGGATTTAGGAAACAACTAACTAACTTACAAATTAATGGGCAAAATTTAAATTCGACTGAAAGTATTAAATACTTGGGCATGTGGCTTGACAGGTCATTAAGATGGGGAAAACATATTAATGAAATTTGTGAAAAAACTCAAAAATATCTCGGCGTATTAAAAATATTGACTGGCTCTTCATGGGGTATTCACCCAAAGCATATTAGAAGATTATATACCACATTAATAAGGAGTAGGATAGACTATGGCAGTTTTCTGTATGACAGTAGCGCAAACTCACACACATACAAACTCGATAAAGTACAGAACCAGTGTTTAAGGATTGTTGGTGGGTTTATAAAAAGTACACCCATACACACAATGGAGTGTGAAGTATGCATGCCTCCTTTGTTTATACGGAGACAGTTTCTAGCAGTCAAATACACTTTAAAAGCACAAGCATGGTCAATAAATGTTACTATTACTTTGTTAAATGAACTCAGTGCGCTTTGTAGCAACAGGTATTGGCAAAAAAAGAAAACTCCATTATTGATTACAGTGTTTAGAAGTACCAAAAATGAAGTTATAAGTTCTAGCTATCCGTTAGAGATGTTCACATTGAATACATGGATTACTAATATACGGACTAGTAATATTATAAAATATGATTTAGATTCCATCGAGGGTAGCAAACATAATTACAATTGTGACATCCTTAAACATGAAATTTTACATGAATTACGTATTAAATATGATGGCTAGTACAGAATATACACGGATGGTTCCAGGAGTACTGACGGAATGGGGGCAGCCTTTTATGATCCTAAATGTAATTATAGTGGTAGTTTTAAGATTGTTAATAATGATTTATCTATAATGACTTTGGAACTGACTGCGATCTCAGAAGCTCTAGTGTACAGTAGGAACAGGGGTTACAATAAAATAGTTATACTCACAGATAGCAAGAGTGCCCTGCAGCATATAGCTCGATGCGCCTCTGGTCTCAGAGGTGTCTCGAAAGCTTATGCCATTCTAAGTCAAATTCATGAATATGAGGGTAACAACAGAGATGTGAGATTGCAGTGGATTCCATCTCATGTTGGTTTGCCGGGAAACGAGGAGGTTGATGTGCTAGCAAAAAAAGCAGCTTTGGATGGATCAATTGTCGAAGTTAAATCTCATTATTCAGAATTACTAAATAGATATAGACTAAATTGTTATAATATGTGGAAAGAGTACTTTAATCAGAAATCACAAGAGAAAGGAATATGGTACAGAACAGTACAATGTGAACCACCTCGTATTCCCTGGTTTGCTAACACAAAAATAAGTAGTAATAATGTCATAATAGCTCATAGGATAAGAACGGGGCACATGCCACTCAACAAGTTCTGCTTTTTAATGAAAAAAGTAAGCAGCCCAAACTGTGCCCTCTGCGGTACTATAGAGGATGTGCATCACTTGTTGGTGGAATGTGTCCGTTGCGAAAGCGAAAGAGACACTTTGTTGACTGAATTAAAAATTAATAAAAGAGATTTAGGTTCTTTGCAAAGCATATTAGCCAATCCAAACAGTGACAGTGCATTAAAAATTTATAAATTCGTAAATAAATGTTTAAGTCAACGAAGGGTCTCTGTAGTTTATTAGGTTAGCAATACAAATAAATAGTATGTAAAGGTATGTAACGATGAATTAGACTTATGTAAAAGTTATGATGGGGCTGACATGGTTATTGTTATAACCTCAAGCCTCTAAATAAAATGAAAGATAATAAAAAAAAAAAACTATCATCTGATTGATTAATATCAGTCCCATCTGCTGCTTTTCGATATAAATGACTTAAATCTAAATTGATAAAGGAAATTTGAAAAATGATGGACACGAGCGGGATTCGAACCCGCGACCTTCGCCGATCCGTGGCGCTGCTCTAACCAACTGAGCCACCGTGTCGCTGCTCGCATCCATCGAATTTCAAGTTCCCTTTTAGTATTTACGTCTTAAGGGTGACGTCAGGTATTATCTGTTGGAATCTATGATTACCAACTCAGTGTTATACCTTTACAGCTATAAATCACTGAAACGATAATACCAACCCAAATTTATATGACTTTTGGTGCCATTTTCGCATGTTGCCCATGCTAAGCTTGAATCTAAATTGATAAAGGAAATTTGAAAAATGATGGACACGAGCGGGATTCGAACCCGCGACCTTCGCCGATCCGTGGCGCTGCTCTAACCAACTGAGCCACCGTGTCGCTGCTCGCATCCATCGAATCCCGCTTGTGTCCATCATTTTTCAAATTTCCTTTATCAATTTAGATTCAAGCTTAGCATGGGCAACATGCGAAAATGGCACCAAAAGTCATATAAATGACTTAATTTAGAACTTAAATATATTTTTAGTAGAGTTTTTTATTTGAACTTTTGAACTATTTTGGCGGGCTTTTTAACAAATGGTGTTTCAGTGGTCTTTCCGTTCTTTAGGTAAGATTTTTTAAAGATACTTTGATAACCTAAACTTCACTTTAACGGGAAAGTCCGAATTGAAGAATCGTGCTGAAAACAAATGAATACAATTAATAACAATGGCTAACCATTATACTCGTCATACGATTAAAGATTCTTGCACAAATACACAATACACGAGTTGTTACAGACAAGCAGAATTATTGTTCAAAGATTATTTATGAGTTTTGAAGTTACACAGCTGCCAAAGATACACTAGACTTGTGTAATGTGACCCACGTGACCCAGTCCACTTTTACAAGGCACCAGACTCCAATCGATAAGAAAACTATTTTTGTAAATGTCGATGTCATTGTACAAGATATGTCTCTAGCTAGATTATAACAACGCGATATTCTACCTTGAGATTGTGGTACACTGTAACATCTTATACTTTTTTTTTTACACCCTTTTCGTGTATAAATGTGTTTTAGAAACTGTTTGATAGTTAAGTTATCAAGTTCAAACCACCTAAATGGATTGTAATTTTCTGTCAGAATGTTAGTCAAATAGTCGTCACTTAATTACGTTAATAATTAAAAAGGGTTCGCCACCGAATACATCGAGCTTAGTCGCAAAAATAGATTCCTAATAAATAAGAAAATCTTTTCAAATCTTTTCAAAACTTGAATGACTCCGGGCTTGACTATACATACATGTAATAATGTGTGCGATGATACTTTGTAGTCAAGTGTATCTTTTAACATTGTGTCTGCATTGTAGACTGTTTGGAAGCCACTCGTCGGCCAATTAGACGGCTTCCGTTTAAGCTTGTTGCAACGTGTCTCTGGGGATAGTGGCGCGTTTTATTGTTTCAGCGTTTATGAGAACGTAAAAGTTGCGTTTTATCGTGTATGGGTAGCATTGTATGTGTTATGGTATATGTACTATCCTTTACTTTATAGCATTGGGATTAGTCATCTTAATTAATAAAAAAATGCAAGCGACTACATTCCGTTTCTTGTAGGTTTTTGATATCATCATCATGTATCGCCCAACTTAGTGGGTCTGTCTTTATTTATTCTTCACGCCTGCGAGATTTTTTCAAAATAATCTGCCAAAAAATTACTATTCTGTCATATTACTAGTTCTACGAAAGGGTTTAAAAATGTCATAAGATAACTAAAACTCAGATCGCTCTAAGCGATAAAATTAACAAACGCGTATAAGCAAAGCAGGATATCTTTACCAGTAATGTCACCTACTAACTACGACTACGATTACTATCTTACGACGAGACTGAGTTAAAAATAAGGTGTTCCTACTCTAAAAATAAAACATTCCACATATAAAATGCACGAACAATCCCATACCTAAGTAACGTAATTTTAAAATTGTAATCTAACAAAGCGCACATTCAAATCGTAGAAACTTTACACACGGTTAATTTTACAAAGGTTTTAAAGCTGAAAGTTGTGTTACTGGGTATAACTTGAAAACGTAATTACCCCTTTGTTTCGTTCTACGCTTAAAAGAGGCCTTGTAATTACTGAGTCGACGCCTGCGCACTTGTGTTCATTAAGTTATGAATTATGTTAATATGAGTGGGATATTGGAGTTCTTGGAGTTGAACGTGTAATTTGGTTGGATATTCTAACCTCTTGTTGTTGATTTGATATGATTTTATAGGCACCTACCTATAATCACGTCCGTAGTCTACTACAGTCTCCTAATAGGAGCTTAAGGTTCTTTATCGGACCCACACTGTTAGTCAGTTGATTAAATAAAATATATATAATTATATATATCTATTAAGTATTTACTAAACTCATGAGTTTTTTCAGACTGTCTGATGGCGTCTCCAGCTTATGTCTTAATCTACAGACGCGCCGAAGCCGCCAAATTGGACAGTTCTTGTGAGTATTTAAAAAAGTATAACCATTAGTAATTAATTTATAACTAAGGGATATTTCGAAAAAGTACAGATATGTAACTAGTGTTCTCATTTTGAAGACTCAAAAAGGGGACAATTGGTACAATTGTTGTCCGATTTGACTTAAGACTAGTGCGGCTCGGACTCAGAGTTCGGAACACTTTTCTCGTTCATTTTGTTAGTATATGACGTATCTATACTTTTTGACATAATTATCTTTGTGTATAACACTCACAAAAGTTATAATAATTATATAGTGTTATTGGTATTGTTATCTAGACAAAGCAATCAAAATTATAGCTAGAGGAATTCTCTTGTGAACATTCATAGTGATACAACTATGTTACGCATTCAAATAATTTCTAGTACCCTCAAATAATGGTATGTCGGGAATTAGTTATTAATGTATTGTAATCAAAGCGTTAGACAATAGTCACGATCGTAGGAACTATTTCGAATTATTATTTGATCATAACTATGTGAATTCACGGTCTGTGAGCAGAAATAAACACCAACTTTGTGATAATAATTATTTAGAATCCTATTGTTAACAATTCTTTTAATCTTGCATAAGCAATTAAAGACAAATCTTACGTTGAATTATCAATATTACGCAATGCTGATGACAAAAGACCTTCTCTCGGTTCAATTAACAATTTGGTGCAAAGTGCAACACAGCAAAATAATAAAGACAAAAAGCTTATATTTATTCAAACAGCCTCATGGAAATATCCATGAGCCTAAAACAATGTGATGCAAATCCTTTGTAGCAACCCATCATTCTGACAGGAGCTACCAACAGGCAGAGCTTTCAAACGTACGTTATTTGTTATTTCATAGTCACCAGTGATTTTTTCAACGAATGAAATATTAAAAGGATTTGTATCAATGTTTTACGCTTCTGAGCGCAATGTGTCTGCCATGCGAATGTTTTTGATTGCGACATGGGAAATGCGAGCTTTCTGAATAATGTTGGGGTACTGATATTTGAATTTTTTGTGGGTACTCATGGTCTGATGATAATAATTGCCACAAAAAAGGCTATAAATATATACTGTGTATATATTTTTTGGATTTTTGGTTTAAGGTTTTTAATTTTGGTTACCTACTTACATGTTTTACGTTATAAATAAAACGCCTGTCATATAAGAAGGAAAGCAGAGGGGTTTTCCGTTCTCATGAATTTGATATAACCTATCGTCATAAATACATTCCATGCCAAGCCTATTGCCATTCATTAAGCCCACACTTATCAATTATCACAATAGTATTGTTGAAAAACACAATATTTTATTACATACTTTACTATTGTATTGTATAGATAATTTTAATTTATTTGGTTGAACACAAAATGTTAAAGATGCCTGTAGCTCTAAAAACAAATGTTTAAAATACCACAGTTAATGATTTATTACCAATTTACTCATTTAGGTGAATCTATACCACGTGAGTCTGCTAGGCGTTTGAAATAGACAGGGTTAATTGAAAATCCATTAGTAGTGACGCATTTGGTCAGATTAAACACGTGGAGGGTTAAATATTTACTTTGTTTGAATCATGAAGCGGTTACGAACGAGTGGCCAAGTTGAATCTCACTGTTGCATCAATGCCGAGCGTTCTCTACTAATATTAATGCATTTTATTCCGTTCCGGGACATCAATCTTGGTGAATGTGAATAAGAAATATTGAACTTTAGATTTTTTTGCATCCTACGGGTTAAGTTACTAGATAAAAGATTTGAATGTTTGCAAAATTTTGTCAAAGTCCGTTAATCCGTTATTAATCAAAGATCAAAGTAATAAGCATCCGGTTATTTTAATAATTGAGTAGGATAATAACCTTCCTATTATTTTATCTTTTTTGGTGAATTAGAACTTGATATTTATATTTATATGGAAAAACCGAATAACCCTTTCTCCCAACCTGAGCCTCAAACCCAGGATTTCATACTCAGCAGTCGCGCTTGGCTAACACTAGACCAACGAGGCAATCAATACGTAAATGAAACCTATTTTACAATGTTGAAGATAACTGCAAGACTACAAGGAACAAAGGAACGGAAGGACAGACTACAAGGAAGTACGAGATTACAAGAGAACATAATTGGTATAAAATAAACCGCATATAAATAATATTATGATCAAGCTCAGTGGCGTGCCATGTCTAGCAGTGGACGAAAATAGGCGAAATAGCGACGAAAATAAAAAAAAATCAGCTGTTCCCCCTACATTTATGTTCGCATAACTCGTCAAAATGTAGGGGGAACAGCTGTTTTTTTTTTCGATTTTAGGTTTGGTCCCATAGTAAAAGTTGTCCATAATGATGAGCACAATGACCCCTAAAGAGGATAACGGTGTTTAAAATTTAACCCTGTATAATTAAAGCTGACTTGGGTACCGAATGTGGTAAAATTGGTCCTGTGAAAACCTACTGGACATTTTATTTTATTAACATAAGCAAGAAAACTTAAATGCATTGAGCATGTATAGGAAAATGATATTTCGTACCCTTTTTGGTTCAATTATACGTGTATAAACTGTCAAGGAGTTTATATGGGTCCCTGAAACAAAACCTCTTCAATTGAATCGAAAAAAGCTTTTATCGTTCGCTTTCGACCAGGGAAACCAAAATGCTTTTTTTTTACAATTGTTAAAAATGGTTATGCACGTTGGCTATGCTCTTATAATTAATTATTAAAGAGAATCTTTCATGATTCGTAATTGTAAAGACACTTTAATTTGTTAACTTTGTTAAATCGGTTTTGCAGTCATTCTATGTAAATAGGTAACGTCTTTTCGAATTCATTGCGTATTATTAATAAGTTATCAGTTGCTAAAAACGGTGAATGAAAAATCGTGAGGAAACCGGCACACCTGAGAGATTTTTCAACGGTGTGTAAAGCCATGGCAGAGGCCTACAGGCGATTTAAACTCTGACACCAGGTTGTTCATCAACCATACGATAAGAAGAAGATAGGTTATATAAAATAATACAAATGTACAAAGCTCATCTGTAGGTAAATGTACTAAAATGCAATAATAGAGTATAACAGCGGGATATGGATAGTTTCTTGAACAATGATGATTAAAAACGCCCCAAAAAACCCAAGATGATTTTTAGAGTTCAGTTCTATAATAATACAAAATATAGGTATATGCTCAGTTGCACACATTACGTAAAACATTACATTGTGACCGTACCCCCTGAAGTGGTAGGCAGAGGTGTGTAGTACGTCCACATTTCGACGGTTACGTTATGGGTCCCATTTTAATAGAAGGCGTGACTATTGCCGTCAACCGGTCACAAATCCAGACCCCATGCTGCTACTGAGAAATGTAATGTAATGTTTACCTGACCAAGTTTCGGTCACGGCGGCCTATCTCTGGCCTACTACGCAGGAGATATTATAGTGCACAAGTATACGCGCAAACACAGGTGCACCCCCTCTCTCACTCTCATAGCCCGACGGGACGGTAGACCGACGCGACCATAAAGAAGTCATACTGAGAAATATATACCGGACAAACCCAAAACACACACAGTGTACAAAATTATGTAAAATCTTTCAAAGAGATTCAGGACTCGAGAGACTTTAAGATTCGTTAAGTCGCAAAGATATTATTAATATTGTAGGTCGTTAATGTATTCATTCAGTCGCTTTTTGGTGGGCCAGCGCGAGCGCCATCTTAAAATGGCTTAAGTCTTCTGGAAATTATAACTCATTTAATATTTATTTATGGAGTTATTATTATAATGCCTCCTTGGTTTAGTGGTCACATAGCATGACTGCTGAGTGTTAGGTTGTCCTGGGTTCGATTCCTGCGCAAATTGTTGATGGTATTTTTTTATTTAATTATATTTTTATTATTTCCATTAGATAGTCTAGATCGGCGATAGGCGAGCTTATTGCCATTAACCGGACACAAGTCCGGTTAATGGCCGCATAAGCTCGCCTCTTATTAAATTGGGACCAGTAACATATATGTTATGATAAAATATTTATGCTGGGTAGTTTTTTAAACTACTTACACTATTATATCTTTTGAGTACTTACAGTGTCGCACAATCTATACCATGCAATCAATGCGAAAGTCTGACAACAGCTTTTGCTAAGGATAATAGCATCCGCCAATTATCGTCTCAAATGCCAGATGTGGTTCGCTCCTTGTAATGTTCTACTGATCACAAGATGGTATATTCACAGGAATGCTCTTTGTAAGGAATTACGTTTAGCCATTTAACCAGATTTCTTTATACAATATGTATTTTTACCCGACTGCCTAGGAAGAGTTATGTTTTTATCTAAATGCTCTATTATTTTGTTTTAAAAGCGCGACTAAAAATTCATCTCGTCCACATTAAATATGGATACGAAATCGCTTAAGTATTATTGTTATGAAGCTCTATTTTGTAACTTAACCATAATTGAACGTAATTATACAATATACAGACATATCTTTTATCGTTATTTGCATTAGTATACAAATAAGTTAAGTCGTTTATTTATTCAAATAAAAATAAAATGTTCATTAGTTATATCGCTTTGTAAAATAAATGTTCTACGTATCGCAGACGGCAGACCTTTTTGCGTTTCAAAGGAATTCTCACAATCAGATTACCTTTTCAGATACTTCCGTGTACTTTAGTAAAAAAACGTATAATCCTGGACGATGTAGAGTACGCTATTTTTATGCTTTTGCTATGAATATTTAAGCAAGCTAGATTGAATTAGAGATCATTTATTCTTTATATTTTTTATCATTTATTATTTTTATTTACTCAATCTTTTTAACCTATGACTTTATTGATATTGGATTAATAGCTATTTAATTAGATAACTAAACAATAAACATATTATGAGTGGTATCCGGCCTAGAATTGACCACCCCCTTTCCTCCCGTGGGTGTCGTAAGAGGCGACTAAAGGAAAATTCAAAATTCAGAAGATGGGCAGCAGCGTCTTCTGTAACTCCACCACCAATACTGCGATCCCCAAGCCGCTTGCCAAGCGTGGGGATTATGGCAAGCCCCCCCGCTTAAACGGGGAGGCCTATGTTCAACAGTGGACGTCTTTTGGCTGATGATGATGATGATGAAACATATTATGTAGTATAACTGACATCAAAGTTTTACATTTACAAGGTTGGATTAGTACCCAAACTCTTAATTACCCAACTTATGAAATTATAAAATCTGATTCCAATAGGTGACCAAATTTTTTCTTAATACTTAGTTTTATTATAAATCGACTAGAGACCCGAGTTCTTCAATAAATAGACAGTCAGATCATATTGGGAATTATATATGAAATCTATCACAACTAACGGACCGTGATGCATCGAAATAATATTTATGGGTATACGCACACAGGGCTTATGAGTTATGACAGTATACATCGAATTCCTATTCTAAGCAGTCACATGAATATCATTGGGCGCACATGCTCTGTGTGAGACACTGTACACGATATTCAGAAGTTACTGTACCTATTCAAAAAAGGGAATAATAATAATAAAAAATTCACATAACAATAAATTGCTCACTTGTTATTAGCAAAAATTCAAAAAAATAAATAAAGGGACTTAATGTGTTAAGCGTGCCACCAAGATCTGAAGTGACGACCACGACCACTCTGTCAAGAGTGATTATGAAGAAGAAGAAGAATGTTAACAGTTTTTTCGCCACTTAACACAAACCGCGGCCAGTTCAGGGACAAAATGCGTCCACTTTTTTAACTTAGATTATAATTTAGTTAGAATTGGACTTCAACGCTAAAAAATCCTGTACAATAGGTTTGGTATTACGATACGTAACAGCTGCTTCAATATCAGTTTTTTTTATTTACGCAATATTTTTTTCGGGATTGTTTTCCACAGTTTGTAATGCAAGAACGTCCTATATACAAGTATTATAGAGTTGGTTTACTTCTTTTTCTGTGTAGTGGAAGGACCCAATAAATATTGATATGTCCTGCCCGCCACCGTGCCTTAAGGCTCATGGATATTTTATTGGCTTACGTATGTATTAGACGGGATGTGGGGTAGTGTACATAGTTACCATTGATTTCATTTTATGCGTACGTCCTTGGGTATTTGAATGTTTATTGATTTATTCGAAACGCATGTATTTTTTTTCTCTCTTTTAATTTGAATTTCTTTTTCTACAGTGTGGAATACACCCTTATTTGTCATGAGGTATCCAGATATGATTCATTGCAACGAAATTCATTTTGAGGGATTTACTTGACTTTTGAGTTATGACGTTTTATCATTTTTAACTGTCCCTATATCTAGTACCCGGGAGATACTAATAGGGAAGTCTATAGAAGAGTGAAAGCTGAAGAAAATTGTAAGAAGAGGCCTATTATCGCACATAAACAAACAAAATGTATAAAGTGATAAAAACAAATGAAAGTTTACGATTAAGTACAACTATATCTTTAGTTGTTGGTTTCTGTGAATCTTGACTCGTAATGTGGTGATTATAATGTAATGCTCTTCTTTAAGTAATGGAGTACTTAGTTTCAAGTTGAGATACGTGACAACTTGAGACACCCTTACCATGAACTTTTAAAGCAGGTCAGTATACGTTGTGGAAGCGTGAAGCCGCTACGTGCAGTGTAATGCGGCGTCTCGCTCTCACAGCGTCAAAAATGTCCATGGTAAGGGGGCTGTAGGTAATAATTATTTGAATAAAAGAGTATTATTTGTTGAAGAACCAAATAATACAGTTGATACAGAATATTTGTGGAGCTACAGAACATAATATCTGAGAAACGTTTATTAGTTCATGATGGAGACAGTCGAACATGGAAAAGCTGTTAGAATAATGTACACCCACCATGTTATATTATAGTACTGTTCTTTTACCGAGAATATGATACGTACCGCCACATTTTATTAGGAAACACGATATTGGTTCACATATGATGAGTTGTTACGTAATTCTTTGTATTTATCTTCGTAGCTAGACGAAGTAATGATATCAAGGGAAACGAACTGAGCGATAAACCCATTTTTATCTGTACAAACGAAACGAACCGTGACTATTTGGTTGACGTTATTTTTATTTATGTTATGTCAAGTTTTCTTTTTGTTAAACGGTATATTGTGATTGTAAAAAATATTAGGTAGAAAATTAACTAAAATACTGTGCTAGTGATTTTATTTTTCATCATTATCATCAGCCGGAAATCGTCTACTGATGAACGAAGGCCTTCCCCTTTTAGAAGGGAAGAGGTTGCCATAATCCCCACGCTTGGCAAGCGGTTTGGGGGTCGCAGTGTTGGTGGTCAAGTTACAGAAGACGTTGCTGCCCATCATCTGGATTTTCCCTTAGTCGTCGAGGAAAGGGGGTGGTCAATTCTAGGCCGGATAAAAAACGGCAAAAATGTTAACATCAGTTATTTTGAAAGAAGGAAAGCAAATGCGATAATTTTACTAAACGAAACAGTTACATTAGAGAGAGCTTTGGTGTTAACATGTCCCACAAGATACATGCTAGTATAGTAATCTATACATGACATGCAGGGTAATGTATTTCAATTTATTAGAGTCCTATTCCACAGCAGTGTATGACATTTGTGACAAATCATCGTCGTATCGTCATGTTGACGTGAGCCGGGATTTGAATAAACAAGTCAATCGTAGTTTGTTTTATGGGGTCAGCTCAGAATATATGGTCGTATGTCTGAATTCCAGAGGATTATGTTTAATAGTATCAACATATACAGCATAATAACACATTGACTACACATCAGTAGTATAGAAACAACAATTTAAGCTCACCCATAGCTGTTTAAAATGATAAAGATCTAAGAAAATAACTCAAAACATAAGGGAAATTTCACTGACTTACGACTTTATTGAATTAAAATAAAGAACGTGAAACCTCTTTCACTATAAAAAATACTTTATATTTAAAGAGAGAGGAGATAAAACAAGCTTTTACTCTCCAATTATACAAATAAAAATTAACCGATTTTTCTATAAATTTGTAGTTAAGAACATACGTTTATTTTTATATTATATCGAGTCAACCAATTATTACGTTTAATAGGAATCTGTAATGACTAAAATTTTCAACCATAAAATACAATAACGTAATACTACTAATAATAATACTTTAGGCAATTTCGTCATACGCGGGTAGCAAACAGACCACGACGTCCACTAAGAAACCTGATAGGTATAAAATAACAGTGCGAGAGTCAGGCCACATAACATCCAAGTCGAGTGTACATTTCTGTATTTTATGTAATCTGTGGTTTGCCAAAAAGCGGAGATTTCCGAAAACTTCGCCCCAATGATGTGTGAGCCTTGAATTATTTAGGTTATTCCACCCTAAGCTAACAAAATAAAATATAACTTATGTTCTATATGTGGAGAATAATACTCCTTATATTTTCCTTGGCGTTGCGTGGTCAATAAGTGTTACATAAACTTGTAAGAATATTACTGTACTATTTTGTGCTTGTTATTCTGCTCAAACTAAAGTAACTTATGTCTTCATAATCAGAATTCAATTCAGTAGAATTTTTGTACCAAAATATACGGGTTGTTAGAGTGAAAGATAACTAAAGATGCATGAGTTTTTATAAACACAGTTCTAAACACAACGAACGTTGAGGATCTCATTGGCTCAGTATAAGCAATTGGACTGCCGCGCTAAGGGTTGCAGGTTCGATTCCCGCACGGTACATAATTTGTGTGATCGCAGATGGATTGGATTGAATGTTTGTTTACGTGAAACGCGTACGAAAAATTTCAAGTGTGGGGCGACGTTCTTATAAAAAAAATTATGCGTAGAATAACTAGCCACAAACGAAAACTTGTATTAAACTTGTATCATTAAGACGCTTAGATGAGTGCTAGAGCCTTGAGATCCTAATTTTCATACAAAAGTCGTTGGGCGGCACCTAAAACAGGCCTGTGTATAATCGACATAAATATTTATTACATTAGAAGCGTGCCTTTGGTTATGTAAGAATCATATAAATTGTCTCCATTTATATCTAGTCTATGATTACTGGTAGGTAGACGATAAAGTAAAATAATTACTTTTAAAGTAAAGTTAAGAAAATTGCCGTATCAAATTATCTTCAAAAACTGATTTATTTTACAAATTTTGTTTCTCGAAAATTAATAGTCAACAGAAATTAACCCGTTTTATCTAAACAAACGAAGCGGCAATTAGAGAGCAGATTAATTATAAATTTCTCGAAGATCACGATGGAAAATTGTAGTTATATTGGCGCTAATGTTTCGGAAAATTTGTTCCGCTGAAGTGGAATGAGGGATCTCAACGTTGGTGTAATTGATTGTTTAATATTATAAGTTTAGATTATCTTAGGATCAGATCTTTAGAGCGCACTTAAACTTATCTCAGAATAAGCATTCAAGTAAATTCGGCAGTTGATATTTATAAACAAATCCTTGTATTGGTATGACACTGCACTCAGCAAATGCGATATCCAAAAATTCGACGACTTACAAAGAACTTAGTCTAAAATCCGACCATAATTATAAAATTAACCTTAGCTTGCCAATAAACAACACGATAACAAAAAAATTACCTAACTTTAATTTAATCGACGTCTTACGAAGAACTACGACCTTAAGCTAACTATTTTTTTCCATGCAATGATTGAAAGTAGGATATTAAGAGCAAGGAGATCGTACTATAAACGTTATCCTTGCAGAGCTGACTAGATTGCTGCAAACTAATCAGAATAATCGGATTTTACACTCTAGAGCAGTGATGAGCAACCTCATTTTTGTGGCAACAATAAACTAAGTTCTTTTCTTAGCTATGCAAGATTTAACCTATAATTAGTATAGCTTTATTTTCATTATACATTTGCGATTCTAAATAAATCGAGTCAAAGTCAAATCTAGTGTTGTTTTAGTATCTCAATGTCATAGCAGCTTGAATAATTGCATGCAACTATTTACCTGATCAACCGTTCTCTTTTGCAATCCGCAGTTCACAACTTTTAGAGTAATATTTGCCGCGTAAAACAGGTAGGTTTCAGAATTCTACGCAGCTCCTATAAAAAAATATTTTTAAATATCTACGAACTAGGGAACTCCCTTACAAATGGCGCCCGCGTTGGTTACCACAACAATAATAATTTACAGTACAACCTTTATTAATTAATATTCAGGTCCTATATTTAGCCATTAATTTTGCGTCTCTTGCGGAGAATTGCCAATTAGTCACACTTAATGGATGATTTTTATCGTAATATCAAACAAACAACATGTGCGTGAAATATTTTATGGCGGTTGGTGGCTGTGGGTTTTTAAGGCACAAATGACAATACCAGCATAATAAGCGAGTATTGTAATTAGTCTGCCAGTATGTTTATACCTAAATTCTATATTTATTTCTACTCTATTGCATAATATTATAAATAGTCATAATACATGTGTATTAGTTGGTAGGCCTGTCACTTAACATAATATTTCGAAAAATAACAACGAAGTTTTCCTTTACCGTTTTTAGCAACTGATAACTAATTTATAGTATGCACATGAATTCGAAAAGACATTGCTGCGTGCCGGGGTTTTGAACTTGCTACCTTTGACTTGGGAGTGCAAAGGTCTTACCACTCGGCTATCACTGCTGTCGACAAATACTTTTATGATATTTATTTAGATAAAGTATTTCATCATCGTAAAACTGTGTACAAGCCGTATAAATCTAAAAACACTGAAATAAACAGTCGGGGGAAAATATCGACATATCGCTTTGTAAGCGGATTTGTGATTGCTTACAGTAGAGACCGCAATGTGAACAAATAGCGTGCAATCTGGCACGAAGGAAAAGTGGTGTACCATCTACACTGGTAGTCTCCAGAAGCTATGATATAAATATTATTTAATAATCTTATTATCGTCTTTGTAGTCGAATTAGTTTGCTAACCGAATTAACCAAAATAATTTTGACGACCTGTTTGGCGTAGTGGCTAAGCGATTAGACTGCTACGCTAAGGGTTCGATTCCCACACGGGGCAAAAATTTATGCGATCCACATTTGATTGTCCCGAGTCTGGGTATTTGTGTATGTGATATTTCATGTTTGTGTAACGCACCTACGATACAGGAGAAATTACTAGTATGGGGCGCCGTTTAAAAAAAAAAACCCATGTCACTCTCTCTCTTGATCTTAGCTATAAATTGCATAGTGCCAAAGACAATACTTTTAAGTCTACTCCTTCTTGCTTCTTGGTATTGGTATATTAGTATTAACGTTAAATGATGGTTCTTTTCTTGGTTAGTAGTTCCTAGGCTAACCTTTGCTACGTCACTGCGTTTACCCAACCTTAAGAATGTGAGCACAAATCCACACCCAATGTACACAAGGTACAATAATATTGCTACGAGTATTATGTTTACTAAACAATAATTATTTTGTCGGGCGACATTTGAAATGGTGTATTAATTATTGTCTAGATACAACAAGCCTACCAAGAATCAAAATACGTCGGACAAAAAGACTAAACACAACACTAGAAAAACAAAACAAATTAACTACACGAACGAAAGTAGGTAGCTACTATAATCGTAACAACAATAAAGCATTCAATTTTCAGGAGCATTAAGCATTAAATTGAGACGATTCCATTTATTTGTCAAATTACACCGCCGGCACGGTACAGTGACGAATAGCTCCAGGATAATTGTTACACATGCTTCAAAGAGCACGTGTTACGGCATTCTCGTAAAATTGCTTTATCTTTCCTCTTCAATGGCTAATTCTAACTGCCTAGCGCAGATAATACGAACTGTACGTGTGTCCCATGCATGAGCGAGCAGAACCGCGTTAGCAGCCAAGTTAATATATTTCACTTGTCAATACATTGAGAAGCTACTTGAACGGTAAAGGAATATTTGGAGGTAAAAGGAATATTTTGTCAAAGAAGTTTGCTAATGTATATCGTTTGAATGTTGCTTTTAAAAACGATTATACAAATATCAGTAGATATAAAGGAAATAGAGAAAGTAAACATAAGTTGTGTATCATGGTGGCCTAGGGGTAAGCGTACCAGATTTGTATTTTTGATAGCAGGTTCAACCCATGCAAGTATCAATGTGACTTTTTCAACGTCATAAATACTTATATGACTTTTGGTGCCATTTTAGCAGCCATTTTAGGTGCCATGTTGCCCATGCTAAGCAATTTTTTTTAAATTTCCTTTATCAATTTTGGTCATAAATACTTTCTTAGATATTCTAAGACATCATTGACTAACGGTGACGGAAAACATCGTGAGGAAATCTGGATTTAATCATCTGAAATCGCCAACCCGCAGTGAGCTAGCGTGACGATTAATGCTCAATCCTGATTTATACGAGAAGAGGCCTTTGCCTTGCAGTGGGACAGTTAGAAACTGTTATTATTATTATATAAACAAAGGTAAATGCTTGAAAATAAATATTTTATTTCCTAGTTGAAGCATAATTGGAAGTCAGCTCGCGGTTTACTAAAGGCAAGCACGGTCGCGAACTTTGAGGACTTAGTTTTAGTTCGGGCAAATAGTTATAATCGAGTTTTTGCTTCAACATTCGCTGAAGACGACTTTCGTCAACTAGCTTCAAACATACTTGTATGTAGGTGACAACTAATATTATAAGTCAAGCTTCAAGGCTAATAGAGGGATTTACCAGCTAAACTTATTTTTTATTTGTCAATTTTTGGTAGTGCAGTACATTGCGGCTTTTCGTGGTCAACTGCGAGAGTGCGTCGTAAAAAAATACTATGGAACGTGTTTAAAAATTCCCCGAACAAAATATCATGTTATCCAAAAGGTTACACGTATTCGTTGAACTGTGATGATAAATGGCCAATACCACTTTATCCCTTCTTTCATGTAGAAGTTTCATAGAAGGAAAACTTAATAAAAAATATTTTCTTAAAAGATTGTGCGGACTAAGTGCAGTTGTGTTATTTATGCTAGGACCTAGTTGGGATAGATTTAGCGTCGATGCGGTAACGACAGTTTAATGCTGTTAGGAGATGATTGAGCTTTATATTACACTGATGCGTAGCTCTCGTTAGGTTAACCAATAACGAGGATACGTAACACTTCTCTTCACTCATTTGCCGTTTAATACTGATTCAAGTTAAACTTGAGGCATTTATGTAAGTTTTGTGTGAATTTACAAGATCAAAGGCAAACATTCTAGCACACAAAAATAAAGAAAAATTATAAATATTATTCAATCAAAATTTTGCACATGTATCAGTAAGTAGCATTACCTT
Organism: Abrostola tripartita; assembly: GCA_905340225.1. Classification (NCBI taxonomy): domain Eukaryota; kingdom Metazoa; phylum Arthropoda; class Insecta; order Lepidoptera; family Noctuidae; genus Abrostola; species Abrostola tripartita. The sequence continues at coordinate 3,949,447 of HG996492.1, read as the reverse complement.
GCTGACCTCACATTTTTAAACTTAACGCCAACACAACATCTTGCCTGTTTTCCCCGAAAGGGTTGGCGAGGTGCACATATAGTACACCCACATTTCGCCAGATATGTTATAGGTCGCGGGGCGAGCCTATTGCCATCAACCGGGCACAAATCCACACTCCTGAGCTGCAACTAAGACTCTCTTAATGGAAAAACCCAGTAACACTTTACCCGACCTGGGATTCGAACCCAGGACCTCCTGCTCAGCAGTCGCGCTTAACAACCACTAGATCAGGCAGTCAACATTATTTTATATGTTCTATGCCATAAAAAACACAAACACCAAGGCAGACAGCGACCAGTATGATCGAGAATCGAGTCTAATTCAGTAGCCGAATGAAAACAGCATTGTTCATCAGATTGATAGCCGGGTTAATTAACGAGCCGTGTTCCGTAATACAGACAAAGGGGAGGGGTGCCGTTGTTTTATTCAGAGGGTGCAATAAAATCCCTCAGTGTTTGGTCGGTGAAAGCGCGAATTATACACAGCTGCAATAAAGCTAAAGAAGTGGTCGGTATTTACAATCAGGCCGGTTCTACAATAAGATAGGTAGATAATTCAAAGAGGTATTCATATTTTTCGACAATAGGCACTAAAAATATGCTCTCTGCCTGACTGGCTCGTTGGCTGGTTAAGCGCGACTGCTGAGCACGATGTCCTTATTTTGAACCCCGGGTCGGGCAAAGCGTTAATGGGTTTTTTCCATTAGGTCATTCTGTGCAGGTTTGCCGGGTATTGCATTGAGACCTATAACATAACTGGCGAAATATGGATGTGCTGTACAGGGTTCATAGGTGTACTATGTAAAGTACATTTCGCCAGTTATACTTCTGCCTACCCCTTTGGGGAACACAGACGTGTATGTGATGTATAGTTTATCTATTTTACTACATACCTAAATTTCCTTGTTATGCGTGAGTCACGTGTAATACCTATGTGGCGAGCCAAGAGGGCTCATCCTCACAGGAGACATATTCAGGCCACACAGTGACGGGTTCAATTTGGGATTTTGAGTAACACTTGAAAATCCGTTTTTTGAACTATGCTCGATTGACCTACTTCTTATCATTGCGGATTGTACCATCTCTGCAAACCAAAATACTCGAGAATTATTCACGTGATAATAAAATAAAAACATTTCTACTAAAAACCATTTCATTACTCTTGTTTAATGATGCTTACACAAGCATACGTCTGATACGGAACCTCCTTTTTGATGTCCGTTATGCCCGTTGTTTCACATGCTCGGCACTATGCGGTGGGTTTTAGTTTAGGAGAAAAGGCGTGTAAAAAATCTTTGTATACCTATTACAGAAGATCTAAATATTGGTTTCCATCCCAAATGCTTTGCAGGATAAAATAACATAAATATAAGCAATAAAGAATCCAAATAACTGGTGTGCGACCATACTTTTCTGCCTTCCATCGGTGTATTTATAAACACGGTGAATGGTCAAATATTTTTGTGAAATAAAGAGGTATGTTAAGAATATCTGTCGCACAGAACCGTCGACCCAACAAGGGAAAGTAACCCACCCGACCTCCGACCTCCTTTAGGTCCACTGGCTAATCAAATACGAATAGATAGCGACAGGTAGAACGCTACGATGAAATATAAAATAAGTCTATCTCCAACGTCAAATTATTTATGGTTCCTATACTAAACTAGGTTGACCAGATTGATATTCGTCACAAATCAAATGAGAAACTGAAGATTATTTAGACAGGATTAAGAGGAAATAAGCTTTGAAGGATTAAGAAGATTTTACGTCGCGTAAAAAGATTTTCTGTTGTTTCTTGTGTAATTCACGATTCCGCTGTTGGTCTTGCAGAGAAATAAGAGATAGTTGAAAAAAAGTTATCAACCAATATAATGACAACGACTGACATTGGTATATTATTATTAAAACAGCTTTTATTAGGTTTCGAGCCTATAGTGTAGATAATTGGCAACCCTGTTTGCGAATTGACCCAATGATTACCCAAGCAAGGACTGAGATTTCCGAGAATCCCAAACCACACTAAACAATTTTTTTGCTACGTACCAAATCTTTGTATCTTGGCATTTGTGATTATCCTTCAAAATGTATACAGTGCACAAGAATAAATACCAGACAGGGAGTCAAGGAGGCTACATAAAAACACATTATCGTCAAATACCATCTGTGCGCCTAGATAGGCATGAAAACGTTGCATTTAACTCCAGTTAATATCTTAATATGCTTTTTAGCTCTTATTACGTTATCCGATCTTAACCGTTGTTTTAGTCAACAGTGCTGTGTTCAAACGGCTATTGTCTTTTTAATGGGGGAGATTAGAATTAAGATTTCATTGTTATCTTTTTCATTCAGCCTTTGAAAATGAAAGTTTAATTTTATAATTATAATATTGTGCTTTATTCGCAGACAAATAAACACAAAATATAATAAAATAGTATAGGTAATTATAGGCCCAGTTTAGGACGTAAACATCTCGGTATCTATTAAAACCACGAATAGAGAACTTCAGTGTAATAAACTAGGGAAAATCGATTTTTATTTCCATTTAAAAACATTATAATATATGTTTTGATTGCAAAGACTTTGCAACTGTCATTTGTGAATTAATGGAGTTGTATTGTGATATCTAAAAGAGATCTCTAAAAGCCATATAGTACGTGACGTCACATTTTATTCTATAAAGCAGATAAATCACATCACTACACTATTAATTACGTAGACACGTAATTTACTTCTACCACAGTCTTCAGTCGCAAACCTCCTCGAACAAGCCGGTCAGGTCAGTTCATTTAACTTTTTCCTGTATCATCTAGAGCCTGAATTTTTGGCAGCCTACCAATGCCTCCACTTTAACCGCCCGTAGGTAAATGCCAGGAAAAATAGGATCAAGAATTCAACTTATTTTCGTGATCAGAATATTTTTACAAACACGTAAGTTGCATTATGTTTCAGGATATAATATTTGATGTGGAATCAATCATAAGTTCTACTTGTTAATATTACGATAGGTAGATTTGATTGGCTGATGATACCGTGGACCCCCGTCGGTCAAAGTTCATTTATTATACTAATTTAGTTTGAGTTATTATTTCTAATTTATTTGTTTAATTCTTACTTCGGTTTAAGTCTTAAAATTAATCATATGGACTTGGTTTCTACCTCTACATATCTAGTAAGCATAACACACACATAGTTTATGAATAAATAATTATCATACCTTCCTATGTAGCGTCTCAAATTATTCACAAATACAAACCTAACTTGTTGGTAAACTATATTACCTACAACTCTGCCAACTTCTTCGAGGTATAGGCGAGACAGCCGTGTATGATTCATCTCCAGAATTACCTCCGTTCATAATATTGCTACAGGCAACGCATTCAAATTTAATATCTCATGAACACCCCGGTATTCGTTACTCGCTTCCAAGGAATTAATAGACAATATTTTTTTATAACACGCTTAAAGAGTTTTATGCTTAATATGACGTAACAGATGGGCATGAATGAGATTTTTATAACATGTTTACGAGTTTTCGAAGGGTGCGTGAGATAACAAATTTGAGAATATTCAGAAACCTATTTTGTTTTTGCTTATAAATATAGGCACAATAAAATATACAACAAAATATTGACTTTTTTTTGTAACCTACAATAAAAAGATTCTAACTTTATTCTTAGGAGATTTTAACAAAGTTAGTTTTTATAGTTACATAGAAAATGTTAGGTCTGGTAATATTCTCGCCGTTCTTAGTCTATAAATTCTGTTGTACACAATTTCAATGCAGCTACAAACGACTATAACACTTTTGAAGCATATCGATAATAAAGAAGATTCTTACGACGATAGTGTGCCACAATTTATGAACCTTGTTTATGCACCTGTTGCTGAGAGCTTACTGCATAACATTATCTACACAATATACTCCAGTCGATACATTGCGTTGTATACCACCGTATGAATACAATTTACATAGGAGATGCTTCACACAGTAATCTTCCTCAGAACCAATCCCACGGCTAGGTGAATACCTCTTTGTACTACAGTCTTATCTGTGTTCCATTCAGATCTCAATCGCTTTGCAAATACAAAGGGACTGGGAGAAAATAGTGTTCAATGCGTTTAGAGAAAAATATTCAACCTGTTTGATAATAGAATTGTATTGTAGATTCTATTTTATTTTAGGAGACAAGTAATGTTACTTTTTGTCTAAAAATGAAACTGTGGGGAGTGTGGTATCAGTCAAGTTTGGACAGTGATAGCAATCTATGACTTTCACCGTTATGTTTTCAATTCCAAGCACTTTCATGCGACGATCAAAACCTAGCTAAGTTACAGCCGCAAGCGTCAATCGGTCAAAGTTAAGCTGCATTTGAAACGGTCGTTCTATGGATGTTTGTCAATTTATTACCTCATTGAGACATCGCCGGACCTCGGACACGTCAAACCGTCGCGTCGGCCTCAACTATTATTGATAGACAGTTGTTACGCTTACGGGTAGTCAGAATAGTTAGTACCAAGCTTCATTCGGTACAATTGCCGACTCCCATATAGTAAAGGCTTCGCAAATAATGATAACATCACACTTAATATTATAAAGGCGAAAGTTTGTGAGTGTGTTTGTATGTTTGTTACTTCTTCACGCTAAAACGGCTGAACCGATTTGTATATATATATATTTTTTAATTTGGCATAGAGGTAGCTAACGCCCTGGATTAATACATAGGCTTCTTCCCGCGGTCTTACCACCTACATATTTTCGGGGTAAAAACCCCGAAAATATGTAGGTGGTAAGACCGCGGGGCGCAGCTAGTCTTAAAATAATTAGTGGACGGATGTTTTTTGCGAGAATGTCTCACCCTAACAGAAAAAGATGGCGAACTTACTTGCACTGTCAGCAAGCGATCACTAACCGAACGTGTCAGTAAAACAAATACGGTTAATTGGTTATCTATGTATGTAGTTGAACTGTTTGGTTAGCCGCGCGGCTAAAAGGACCGCAAACAATAACATTAGGACCAGTGTTTGTGCGTCATCGATACTGTTCAAATATGTCTGATGATGTTAAGTTTCAAAATGTTATTCATTACAGTGTGCTAAATACAAGAGATTACACCTTATAAGTAATTATAGTATATTGTAAAATTAAATACACAAGATGCCGCTCCAATATTTTTTGGCTTGACAATTAGTTGTCACACTGAGAGGTGGCAGCGGAATTAATTAAAATTCTTTTGTTCTTGGCTTTGACAATTACAATTAAATATCCAGATCATTGGGCAGCTTGGAGCATCAAACCTCTGAACTACAAATTTTTGTGTAACATATAAACGATATAGCATATTTTCCAGGAACCAGTAGAAACGTATTGAAACTTTACTGTAAAAAGAAAAGCAAGAAAATTGTTTCTAAACAGCTTTTCATTCAGTTTGTAAGCAGAATGTAACGTCCTTCAGTTCATAAAGAACTGTGTATGCATTGAAGTCACTTCAAGCAAGTCAAAAAAAAACTTCCATAAAGCGTAGATACAATACAAAGCAAAAATATCGGTGACATTACATTTGTTTTTAAAAAACTTGTTCAGTGGACGCTTTGTTCAGGAAAGGCTCTTAGAAACAGTCTGAAATTAAAATCGACGTGCGTAAATGAGATTTTATGCAGCCAGTAAAAATATGTCAATATATTATATGACGCATTCTTATGATTCCTCTTACTGACTTATGGCTCGCCTAAAATGAACATAATTTCACGCCTGTATTCCCCGAAGGGATTAGCAGAGGTGTGTGTATACATATAGTACACCCACATTTCGCCAGTTATGTTATGTTAGGTCCCAATGTACTAGGGGGCGAGCATATTGCCATCAACTGGGCACAATTCCAGATAACACTTTGCCCGATCCGGGATCCAAATCCAGGACCTCAGGCTATGTAGAGGTAGGGGGGTACAGGACTTCGGTGCAGAGGCCAGTGCAATGCAGAGGTGGGTCTCCCAACCCAGCCTCCGCGGGCCACTGCTTAGTGAAGGGACGACAGGTCCGTCCCTTCACTGACCCTTTGGCGCATGGATGCGCATCACCAGAGGGAAAAGCGGGCCATATCAGGTAGACACGGGCACCACCTCCCCACCCGTGGCAGCTGAAGTAGGGGTCGGCCGCAGGGTTGCGGCCTTCCCCTAACCCCTTTGGGTCGCACTAGCCCTACAGGGCTTGGTACCGATCGGGTGGCCGGCTTTTTGACCCGCAGCAGCATAAACTGTGCAGTGCGGATCCCTGGCGCACAACTTGGCCAGGTGGCCGACCTCGCTGCAGCGGTAGCACTACGTGCTGCGTCCTCGGACGTGCAAAAGAGCTGCACGTGCCCGTTCAGTAGGCAAAGTAAAAACGAGGCAGAGCCTAAAATACTGACAGCTAACCTCTTTTACTACAGACAAGCAAGTCACGCGAATAGTCGACCAACCGCTTTGGTAGGTAACATAATAATATTTTTTACGCAGTTGTGTCTATTAGAATAACTTTACGTTTACATTTTTTACAATGAAATACAATGTTTAAATCATAATTCTTTTCATAACACTAATTTATTTTAAAGTAAATAAACGGTTGTTTTATTTACTTTATTCAGGAATTCGTTTCAAAACATCCCGTTTGGGAAACGAAACTCGTTTCATTAGGTATATATAAAATATGATACTTTTCCTTAATTAATGTTTACACAGTATAATATATTATTTAGACAGAACCAAAACAGGTAAAACAAGTATAAGGTTACATAAATATTCTCTTTGAAAATGGTTCTCGGAGTTATTTTCATCAGGAACAAATCCTTCATTATGCTTAATCATATTTTTAATACATTTAAACAGTACCTAATTTTGAAGTATAAAACGTATCTTTTACGTTGATGCTGCAATATAAGTTTTTTTTTTAATAAATATCGCCCCACCCTAGTAATTTCTCCTGTATATATCGTGGGTGCATTCAACAAACATGAAATAACACATACACAAACACCCAGATTCGAAACAAACATCTGCGACTTGCGACACTTACGACTTGCTTTCCTTATATTTGAAGGGTTTTTATTTTCATTGCTAATCTATTCACCAGTACCGAATACTGTATTATATATAATATATATGTATATACTTCTATTTTATTATTTCTGTAGTCGGTACTACCTATTTGTAGTAAGACTGGCTGTAGGTTCGAATAGCGGGAGATAGCCATCCTAACAGGCTGACCCTTACTCCTTGGATCGATTCCAACTGTAAATTTCCCGTGAGATCTTCGTAATTTATTGCAGAACATTCATGTCTGTAGTGTTAATCTTTTATAAAGATCGCGTACGTAGACAACTAGAAACTGTAGGCATGTGACCTCATAGATAATCATTATAAATATTTTATTTGTCGTATATAACGTCTTTACTATTACTGAACCACATGGTGTCTTGAGACTGTTTAAGTTACAATAATTGAAATATATGTGTGATGCACGTTCACCGTTTTAAAATGACTAACCAGTACAATTTAATATTTCTTAATAGGTATTTATTTATTTATTCTTTAGGTACTTCAACGACTTATCCACTACTTTAATTACATAAACGTTATTCCGTAGGAGTTTTGGGTCATAGTGAATTCGTCACTTATAGAATTAGGCACACAGCGTTTCCAAGAAAATAAATAAATAAATACATTGACATTGGCTGTTAGTTACGAGCTAATTACAATATTATGACTAAGTTTATTAGTGAGCGCAATAAGTTTTAATGAGTCAAAAAAAAATGGAATAAAGACAGGTTAATACTTACGTACAAATTACGTTTGCTTATTACTCATTAAAATTTATTTGCGTTATCATATCGTTACATGTTTGGCTGCTACAAACCGCATCAAAGTAGGTAGTAGGTGTGTAAAAGTATTTTAAAAGTAAGAAAAATATTGTATTTTTAACAGCAAACATCACATAAAGCTGCAAGTATTCACATTAAAAACTTCTCCAGCATAATTAATTTGGGATCGCCTTAAATGTCGTCTTGCTTGAAAATTTCTCATAACTTTTTTATAAACACCAGAGCACCTAGGGTTGAGAAATTGTAAAAGTTTGGCAAGTTTTACCGTAAAGCTGCATAAGCTGTTTAACAGTCTTGTAGTGTATAGCTTTAAAACAAGTTTATTGATGTATTTTTATTACTTCAGAGTTGTATTTCTTGTATACGTAGGTGGTTAAAAACATATCTAAATTATAATATGAATTACTGTACCGAATAATTATTTATTATTAGCTACATATATGCATAATATCTAAGACTGTTTATTGAACTTGTAATTATGAATGAAAGTAAAGCTTATAATTATAATATTATTATTATAATTGTTTGGTTGAACGCGCTAATCTCAGGAACTACTGGTTCGATTTGAGATAGTATTTTTGTGTTGAATAGTCTTGGAAAGCTTTAGGCTATTTAACATCTCGCTACGACCAAAAAGAGCGGAACATCAATGAAAAATGTTGCAAAAACTCATGCAACTCGAAATCCACGCGGACGAAGTCGCGGGCTGAAGCTAGTATTCTATATAAATTCAGTGCAATATCTCAATGTCCAATCATTTCATTAATGCTTTACGATCATATAACACAATTTCTCGCAATTGACTTTACATTTAAAATTGCCATTTCATACGAAAAACTCACAATGTCGAATGCAATATCGTAGCAAGCGAAATATTGGAGAAATATTACAAATAAACTGTCATATATCATTTTTATGTTTCAAATCATAAGTTATTGCAATTTTCATATCTGAGTTCAATAACTCACAATTGAAATGTGATTATATAAATGTAAGGTTTCGTGTCGTTGTCGAAGTTATTAAAAAAGATGTTGCGTACATTTAACTCGACTTATTTGAGTTCATATTGCATGTGAATCATGGTATTAATTACATGAATTGCGATTGTAATAAGGCATAATGTTGTTTATAGGGCACATAAACTTTTATCTGAAAGTGACCACACACTGGTAACAGGGTGCACTTGAAGCTCCGAAGTCCGTCCTGCCCGCCTTCCACAACGTAAACTGCTTTGTTTTAGGAGTTCACGGTAAGGGGACTGGATCCTATTAAACGCTGATACGTGTGGTAATAATCATAATTGTTTGCGTGAAATTAAAGTTCATAGAAGTCAGTCCAGCGCACAAGTGTTGGATTTTGCGATATTCCAGGACAGTTACCGTATGTGAAACCAAAATTCTGTGAAAAATGTATGGTTGACATGATTTCATTGTCATAGATACAATATTAGAAGAAAAATATCTGCCCCTTAGTACTACTGATACATATTAAGATGGCAATAAAAGCTAACTTTGAAATAAGACCCTACTCACACATTCCAAATTTTCATTACCGAGGCTTAGGAAAATACCAAACAAGTATTATGTGACATTCCCGAGCAAAACCTACGATCCAGAGACATTAGTAACGATAAACATCCACCATTAATTCTCCGATATTGGTTATGAATATAAGTAGGTACTCTATTAATATTCGGCAATGCTCCGTGTTATGCAAAGACATCGATCTCATACAGAGTTGACGGGCAATAAATTATACTTGAAATCAGCATTTATTAATCACTAGCGGTGTCTGCGACTCCGTTTTTTAGATTTTTGGAGAGTTAGGTGCCTTAGTGCTAATCAGAGTCGAATAAATACTAGGATAGGCTTGTCATCTATTGCGTGGACTTTGATGACCGTGGATTCCGACTTTAGACTCCTAAAAATGAAGAACAACTTAGCCTTTTTCATTAGAATTACAAGAATATCACAACGTCTACAATTACCATTATTTAATATTATTCTACTTTTCATACAGACAGTTGTAAGACAACGTTATATTGGAATATTTAGACCTTGATTATGTTTTGGAAGATTTTGAAGAGACATTATTATTATATAAAACACCTGAGTCATCAGAGTGCCCAGAAATGTGTACGTTTTAAGTTTTAATGGAACAAAGTTTCAAGAAATGGGCTGCCTTATCTTTCTAGATTGTATATAACTAAAAGTGTTCTAAAACCAACGCTATAGGTATTAAATAAAATTATTAAAGTAGCTCTTAAAAGACAAATTCAATTTTATCAAAAAGAATAACAACATTTCCCTAATTTTCTCCAGTAATGAATAAAATCTACAAAATATTTAGACTTTTATATTCTTAAATTATTCAAGCTTTTAATGCGTTTTATTTCGTTTTTATTTTAGCAGGTGTTGTTATTATTCCGTGAGTCTCCGAAGTAGGTAATTCATGTTCTTTTTCACATCGGACCTTTGCAGTTGGGTTTAAAGTAACGCCTACTACTTAATTAGACGTATTTTAAACCTTTTCACAACAATTATTTTACCTTTTAATTAGTAAGTAATAGAGTGGGTGATACACTCTGTCAACAACGAAAGTAAAGGAAGCAACATTGGGATTTAGAATTGTATTGTCTTAAAAGAAACAAAGATTTTTAATGAATTGCTCACAAGAAGGATTAGAAAACTAAACTCAACAACACAAACAAGATGAAACACGAAACTTTTTTATGTGTCCTTTTTATATTAAAAATTTAAAGTGTGTTGGTTTTCAGCTACTAGTGAATTTTTATAGAATTTTTAAAGGCGACGTCACAAAAGAAATTTTTAGGATTTTAATAGCGTGATTTATACCGACTTCCAAATGAAGAATGGTTCTTGCAGAAGTGGCATAAAATAAAATGTCCTGAGCTATAACAAAATACTTAAATCCATATCAAGCCCAGCGTTTAGGCGTAAGACTTCTAAAATTAAATAATTCAGTAGAAAACAAGTTTGTGTAAAAAAGTTTCGTTCATAGCATTATAATCAAGGAATATAAATACCCTTACTTCGCCGCCGAGGGTAAAGCCTGAGTAAATTAATGGGGAGTTCGCGAAAGGTAGAAGGTATGCAATAGATTTCTCTAAACCCAGTAAGCCCAGTTAGTGGTCAGAGGTAACGGTCAACACACCGTTAGGTTGAAATATACGTAAACAGGTCTAAAGAAAATTTATTACACACAGCAATGGAGTAAAGGTTAGTCGGCAGATCAGGGGTGTTAATGCGGTAGGCTCTAAGGTCTCCTAGATTGAATTTTGGCATGTTTTTGCTTATTCCGTTATGCTTTAACGACATAATTGCTTATTTCCATTCACAGGACGTGGGCTAAGTTTTTGCAACTACGAGTTGAATATACTGACGATTACCAACAAAAACGTAAAAAAGTATAGGAACAATATTCGCGGGTCATATTTAGATATTTGCATTAATAAAACTAAACTAAATAACTTAACTTAAGTTGACTAAGTTAAATAAAAGTAGACTAATGCCTTGAGGCTTGTCTTATAATTTTAAATCTAAAAATACACACTATACAGTATACAGGCATACATACGAAAAATGAACCTATCGTAGAGTAACATAACAAAATAATTATTTCCTACCAAGGTTCTGTATTAGTTATGTTTCATTTAGGCTTTGTACAGATGACAGTGCCGAGCCCGCAAAGCCACCTAAACCGCCTGAACACAGACTCGTTACGTCTGTCTACGTGCCCACATTTACATGTGGGAGAGCGTAGGACTTATCCTTATTTTACATCAGAAGAAGTTTAAGGTGTGTGCTGGGTTGACATGTGTGTCTGTGAAGAAACTCAACTAGACTTATAAGTTTTAAAGTTTTATAACATATTTCAAAGTAAGCAGCCAATGTGTTTTTGCTTAGTTTATTAGAACTTCGAATTGATGAAGTAGATAATTTTAAACTTATAATAAGTAGCAAGTTTTTGATGTCAAAAGTATTACTTTTATGAACTGATAAAACTTCAGTCAGAAGTTATATAAAATCAAAGTTTTTTTTATAATGTATAGTATTACTTAAGTAGTAGTACCAATATGAAAGAAAAGTTCAATGTAGGTAACTAATATTGCGTAAATATTTTTTATTGTATGTGAGTATTTAATATGTACCTATATTATAATATTTGTTGAATTAAACTTTCAAAACACATTGAAGAGGCTTGTGGCTGTGGCACAAAAGGCCGTCAAACAGTCTTACCCCTTTACCCCAACCGTCTCTTTGAAGTCATCTGCTTTGTAAACTCTAAAGCAGTTCCGGATATGTCCAAGAGACTCGAAAAATGATAAAGAAATTATTTAAATTACAGGAACGGAACTTTATGCCGTGTTTTGTTCACTTCAAAGGCAAAGAAGAAGTCTATCCCTCTTTGCAAGTGACAATAAAGTAAAGAAAGGGTCTATGTTATGATATACCGGTGTAAGGGCCGCAGTAAGACGTAATCCCAGCTCTTGGTAGAACAGGTAATTTAAACATTACATAAAGCCTTTATCTCCCGAAGTGGTTGGCAAAGTATATTTCACCAACATTTCGCCAGTTATTGAATACGTAATTTTATAACATAACATAACATCACGCCTGTATTCCCCGAAGGGGTAGGCAGAGGTGAACATATAGTACACCCACATTTCACCAGTTATGTTGTAAGTCCCAATGTAATAGGGGGCGAGCCTATTGCCATCAACCGGGCACAAATCCAGACTTCGTGCTGCTACTGAGAATTACCTAATGGAAAACTCAGTAACATTTTGCCCGACCCGGGATTTGAACCCAGGACCTCTTGCTCAGCAGTCGAGCTTAGCGACCACGAGACCAACGGCAGTCAATAAATAATTTTATAAATATTTAAAAACAGAAAATGTCGGTAAAATGTACCGACCACTGACCCTTAACATACTGGGTTTGTATATAGTAAATATATATATTCAAATCAAATCGTTTATTGGAACAATATTTTGACGACCCGATTGGCGCAGTGGCTAAGCGATTGGACTGCTGCGCTAAGGGTTGCGGGTTCGATTCCCGCACGGGACAAAAATTTGTGCGATCCACAGATATTTTTCCCGAGTCTGGGTGTTTGTGTATGTGATATTTCATGTTTGTGAAACGCACCCACGATACAGGAGAAATTCCTAGTGTGGGGCGACGTTTTTTAAAAAAAAAAAAAAAATATTTAGTGTACAATATTAATTGTGCGTTAACAGCTACATTAGTTTGGAAAACTGTGTCGCAACTGTTAGCGCCCACCTCCAAGATGGGGAGAGCAGTGTTCCAACATTAAATACAACGAAGAAAGCCAACAAGAAAGTAAAATGATTAAGAATTAATAATGAGATCTTTTATATAAAAATATTAAAATTATGTGTGGTGTGTGTGCAACTATATGATTGTGTAGTGTGTGTGTATTAATAAGAAGGTTACATACTATAAATATCAATAACCCCCTGTAAGAGAAAATTATAATGCTTACATACTTATTATGTTTCTTAATATATTTTTTTTGCGGTTTGCATTATCTAAACAAATGATTTATTAATTATATAGGATCAGGCGTTATTCTTCTAAGCAACAAGCATCTTTAATGTATTCGCCAAACACCAGTACAATGGCAGTACTCTTCACAATACGAGTACCTTTAAGTTCAATGTTTGATCTTTGGGCCAATATTGTAAAACAAATGCGTAAATCAAAGTCTTGACAGTTCTTTAAAAGTTTTGAATTTCGAGCCGATTATAAGTTGGCCAACAATAAATTAAGCTGTCAAGTTTCAAACCACTTCTAAAGTCAAGCGAAGTTCTTTTGTTTCAAATATCGGTCGCGTTGATGTTGAATTCTTTGATACTTCACAAACCTGTTATTTTTGAACTTACATTTTTATACCTTTTTAGAAAATTTGAAAATTATTTTGAAAGTATTCAAAATCGTTGTTCTTCTTTAAAAAAAAATACTTATTGGGTAATTAAATAACTTCTACACGGCCAGTATCTAATGGTTTTCGTATTTTAATTTATTAGTTGTTTTGTTTCATTCTAAGTTTATTTTTATCAAGCTTTCATCTTAGATTTCGAAAAATTTATAAATGCGTATAATTATGTCGTAGGAAGGTAACAAGTAGGTATACAGACAGTAAGGTAGTACGCATTAGAAAGTAAACATTATAAAGATTTTTGTAAGAGAAAATATACCCATATTGTAACATTATACGGTTATTTGGGCATCTAAATTTACTTGTGTAATAAACCAGTCCAATCGTACAACTTGGCTGGTTTCGGGCGGTCAACTTTATATTTAAGCGCACTGTCCCGGTGAGCCACTTAACAACTGAACTTTACGCAGGTACACTAGTACAGGGGTGATAAACTTTTTTGAATAGGGCTACCACTCTGTGCTTAATAATGATAAAAAAAATCAAAAATCACAAGCTAATTTATTATTTACCTACTAATTAATTACAATTACTTGCAATGCTGGGTCAGCGCTGTCATTTCTTCTGTGAGTGTTTAGTGATCTGTCTCATGCTTATTGCAAAGAAACGCTTTCTAAAGCTTCTATGCGTCATTTTTTCCGCATACCGACAACGACATGCACCATACCTGCAGCATGCTATCATTTTCAGCTACAATTTTAATAACAATGCCCCAGGGGTTGTGATTTTATTTATACTTATGCCACGCATACCAAAGGTTCACTAACCCTGCTTCAAGTATTCTTAGCAAGAATACAAGAGACTTGTAAATGGCTAAGGCTATGTTTGTATTTCTAAGCAATCCCCGGTCAGTGATAAAGTTAACTCCAAGGCTTTCTGGTGAGCGAGTTTATACCAACAATTACTTTCGTAATACTTACAACAGCCATTTTCTGGTCTTCGTTTCGCGTGGAGATAGGCTTGAGATGGTGAAAGATGTGTTGATTGTACGGATCTCCATGATTGTTTAACGTGAAGAGAAATTAGGGTGCTATGATTCGAGAATTGAGATAAAGTTACAAGGATTTACAAAGGTCTGCATAGAGGAAACCTTTGCTTACAATTATTATTAATTATTTTTAACGTCGGGTCCACACTAGGAATTTCTCCTGTATCGTGGGTGCGTTTCACATACATGAAATATCACAAACACAAACATCCAGACTCGGGACAAACATCTGCGGATCACACAAATTTTTGACCCGTGCGGGAATCGAGCCCACAACCGTTAGCGCAGCAGTCCAATCGCTTAGCTACTGCGCCAATCAGATCGTCAAATTTGCGAATATACCGGGTCTTTGAATTAAAATAAAACTGATATTTATTAGTGCAAGTGCAAATACAATAAAAACCTGAAAAACAGATTCAGTTCAGGAAAATTTGTTGCGACCACACCATATCTTCTTATAGATATGGCTGCGCAAACATAGACACGTTTTGATACTGACACGGCACACCATCACGGGAAACATCACCGGAAATGAGTCAAGTGGAAGTAACTAGACAAAAAAAAAATTTACGTCTGCGCAGGGTGTGGCTGATTTCATACTGATTACATAGAAATCAAATATTCATTTGTAGCTTGTATCCGACACACATTATTTTGTTGTTGTTGGTTTGTGCATATCGTGGTATCCGGCCTAGAATTGCCCCCCCCCCCCTTTTCTCCCGTAGGTGCCGTAAGAGGCGACTAAAGGAAAAATCCAGAAGATGGGCAGCAGCGTCTTCTGTAACTTGACCACCAATACTGCGATCCCCAAGCAGCTTGCCAAGTTGCTAAGCTCGGGGATTATGGCACCCCCCTCCCCCCCTTTCTAAGGGGAAGGCCTTTGTCCAGCAGTGGACGTCTTCCAGCTGATGATGATGATGATGATGATCCGACACACGACACAAAAGTGTCCATGTTTGCGCAGCGCCTTAGCATACCTAGTAACTCACATAGTTATGATGACTCTTTCTATTGTAGTACACACGAGCATACACACATACACGGTTATATTGCAAAAGCAATTACAGTTTCTCATTTCCTTTGACTTTATGTGCGTCATCCTGCAAAAGCGTATCAAGCTTGATGAGCTACATCATGTCATATCTCTAGACATGCATACTTTTAATTCAGAACAGCGCAGCACAATTCACATTGTGAATTCCTTTATAAATTGCAAATGAGGTAAAAGGAGTAGAACAATTCTGTTTGCAGTCACGTAGTTTCGTAATGATGAATGGAGGACTGTTTCTTTGAGCATGCACTTTAAGAGGCTTAGTGCCTGCCTCTGTTGAGGCAATAGAGTGAATGCATTATGTCTTAAAGGTCGTGATTACATACGAGTACTACGTCTATAATAACACTCAACACAAGGAAAGTTCCTTGTGTTGAGTGTTATTATAGACGTACGACTAAAATTAAAATTATTTTCTTATTCATTATGCCTTTGACATAAAAATGTCTGAAAAGTAGTAAAGTATCCCAATCGAAAACAACTTTATTAAGCGTTATTAGTTTTCTAAACATTTTAAACTTATATGAGTAAGATAAATCGTCATTTTGTCTCATATTTTGCATATTCATAAGCACCATTATTATTCAATCATTAATCAAAACGTACGTTAACGAAAACAATCCAGATAAGTATTCGTTGTTAAAAATAAAGAAAGCTAGAAATATCATAGCTTAACTGCCCGCTAATTAATCTATTTGTATCCGCAAAATGTATGTTCTTTTTCCTTTGTGAAGGCTAACAATTTCCTGATTTAAATGCTCAAGCGACCATCCCTACGACAATCACGTCTAACAAGGCGATTTACACCACCGAGTTTTTCTCATCCGACGTAGCGTAGCCTTCAATTCTTTTTTTACCCGGGTCGCTAACGCTAGATGGCTCCGGGATACTAATTGCTTTCATCTTTGACATTTATACAATTTTGTTATACGGTATAATGTTTTTACTGTTATATAAATGTCCCTTCTGATTTAATTTACATTTTGCGGTATTAGTCGCCTATCTAAATTAAAAATAGCCAATAACGAGACGTTATTATGGAGTTTCTGTGTGGGTTTATTTTCTTACACGTTCGCTGGGTAGGCAAACCGATCCGATAGAGAGAAATCTAACGAAGAACCAAGAGCTCTGTTCGCACACACTTGCGCACTATAATAATGTAACCTCCTGCGAGTACCTACTCTCAATTAAGCTAAGCCTCCGTAACCGAAATTCCGCCTGAGATCAGAAGAACAGATATCATTTTACAGTCTTCAAGCTAAATTTTGCAGGACGTAAAATATTATGCACTTCTCTGTAAGAACCCTTTTACTGTACTATTCATAACATAGGTATACCTACCTATTACACTTTGATTGTACAACTAATTGGCGGACAGAAAACGTGTTAATTTTGCAGCTCATAAACTTCATACTAATATTATAAAGGCAAAAGATTGTGAGTGTGTTTGGATGTTTTTTACCTTTTCAAGCTCAAACGGCTGGATCAATTCTGAAAAAATGTAGAGGGTAACACCGTGTGGCGCAGCTAGTGGTTCAATAAATGTAAAATGACCAATATTCAAGATTTTCTCGACATTTACGATTTCAATTAAGTATCTAAATAACATCCTGCCTTGAGAACAAAACAGAAGTTGTTATCATAGCAAGGCAGGCTTCCTAGAAATATGTTCCAAGAAACCCAGAATTGTTTATCCTCGAGCTTACAAAGGTTGTCTGTAAGAGATTGCTTTTCAATTTCAGTTTAAATTAAATAAACTCGGCCATGCAAGGTTGTTTAAAATAATAAAGCTTTTACAATGTATGTTAGCTTTAGAAGTAGGGTAAACTTTTTGGTTGCTTCTTTCCCTATAATGTCAGCGTTCTAGAGATTTCTTTCTAGAGTTTTTACAATTTTTATAACAATATGCGTTTTCGTACTAAAACAAAAAAAAGCTTGTTTTTTTGTTCAAGCTTAGTTTTTAGGTGTATGATATACCTACTGTTACCTAAACTGACGCTTTATGTAGACACTAAAATGTAGCGATGTGAGATTTATAGAACTTGAAGTTATACAGACTTTTAAACATATAATATCTTTAACATAAGGTAAGAGTTAATAGTAAACGTTTCGTTTCCGTTATAATAAAAATATAATTATTGCCATTTTTAGAATTTGAGCAAACATCCACAAACAAGTAAGCAAAAGTAATTGTTTTAGTTAATAAAACTGTGTTGTTGGTTCTGGCTCCAAGTAAGAACCTACTGCGAGAATACGAGAATATTGTTTCATCATAAATATTCTAAGAGAGTCTATAAATACAATCTTTTCCAGATTTAGATAACAAACATAGCTCGAAGAAAAGCCTATAGCCAAACATATCTATCGTCTGAGGTTCAGTGCGGACGTTATTTGAGGAGACCTTACAATAGTTTATTTTTAGGAAGGTGACTCTTCTTTCACATCAATAAATACATCTTATACTACATCTTTGTCTTCGAAGGTCAGGTTGGATTATTATTGGATATGGCAATCAAAAGTTGTCTTTTGTGCAGTTCTACCGCATATTTTCGGATACAAAGTAACCTATGTCCTATTCAAGGATCAAGTTATTCCATTAGAAACATTATTATCGGTTCAGTAGTTATATAGTACTTAATTATATCATTATAAATAGTAGTTCTAATCATGATGAGGTCACTTTTTTCGGAATATACCTATTTTTTTCACATTTTACTGTAGTAGGTATGTATAAGGAAGTACGATTGGCACTGAATATAACACAAAGACCACAATCAAAGATATGAAAATACCAACTATTATATTCATATTTTCTCAAGACAAACGGTCTGCAATGAAACGTAGTAAAAATATTACGTTCTTTTTACGATTTCACGAGCGATATTTGTATTGGCAATGTCTCCAGATATAAACGAAAGCGTAAATAGTAGCTAGCTGTCTACATAAAAACATATGAATACAACGAAAAATGAGTGACACAAGCAAGTTACGAGTTTCTGCTTTGATAAATGTAGCCTAACTTTCAAAACCAAAAAGCACTGATAGCCGAATGGTATGACCGGTGGACTGCTAAGTCAACTGTCGGAAGTTCAAACCCCGGCACGCACAAATGTTTTTTCGAATTCATATGCGTATTGTAAATTAGTTATCAGTTGCTAAAAACGGTGAAGGAAAACATGGTGAGGAAACAGGCACGGCACACTTGAGAGATTTTTCAATGGTGTGTAAAGCCATGTCAGAGGCCTACAGGCGGTTTAAACTCTTACACCAAGTTGTTCATCAACCATACAATAAGAAGAAGCCTAACTTAACATGCTTACATGTATTATAATAATAATCATTTATTTCAGACCAAGTCCATAGTGTTGATAACTAACAACTTATTACCTGGTGTTAGTGGACATAAAATAGAAATTAACAAATTATAATATGGCAGCGTGGAGTTGCACCCACCTACGCTGCATTGGTGAATTCCACCGATCTGCGAACACACTCTGGACGCCGTTTGTACTACCGCGGGGACGCTACGTCAGAGAGGCACATCTTTTCCACATAATGGCAGCAAATATGTACATTAATATGTGCTTCTTCAAACTTATTATACTTTTAATGTAAAAGTAAGGTGTCTGAAATAGGTAGGTACTTAACAACCAAGTTCGTTGTTTATCTATATATGAGTATTAAATTTTCAGCAGTGGAACAAGTTAATTACAGCACTGTATTAATTAAAACTTTACGGAAAACATTCAAAGAATGTCTTGACTGAGTACCGTAGCTAAATATGCGGAACCACTTAACTAACGGGTACGAAGTCTCGTGAAATATTTAGTGCAAGAACTTTGACCTGTCGGTGTCGACAGAATGGAAAGATATTTGACCTGGAATTAATGAATGTATTTAGTCGGTAATTTTGTCTATTTAGGCTTAAAAAAAAATGCATCATATTGTTGTTGCCTGCAGTTGGGTCCACTGCTGGACATAGGCCTCTCCTATGGCACGCTACTGAGCTTAATCGTCGGCCTTCTGTTTCCAACCGCTGCCAGCTATTTTCTGTATATCGTTGTATATTTTTTATGTAAAATCTTGATAAACCTGTCTATGGACAAACTATGGCTAATTTTAAGAACAAATAAATGCGGCTACTTAACCTACCCAATCTCAACGGGAATGCCAAAGACTTCCCTTCCATTTTTTCATACATACTTAATTAAATCAGCTCCTAAATTATCTTTTTAATGCATAAACGATTTGTATGCCACTCCGCGTTGCTGTGAGCATGAAGTTAAGAGAATTTCCCCCACGAGAGCGCTCTCTCATCGTCACCGCGTTGACTGCGAGATGTAGCACGTTCATCCCCTGACAACCGGGATCTACAGTTGAACGTGTATAAAGAGACAATTATTTAGGACGCATCAAGCGTAGTAGGACTTAGGACTCAAAGCAAATAAACTCTCCATAAACTTAGATCTTTGGTATTCACCGTACAAGGAAAAATATGTTACAAAACACTTGTATGGAGAACGAACATGCCGTATTAAGATGTTATATTTTAATGTAAAATGTTTAGCTTTGAGTTTATACATATTAGCTGCTATAGAACCTTCTAATTTATGTAGAGGATACTTTAAAGATCAAAGAGGACGTAAACCACTTTTTGGCTATAAATCCGAAAATTATTTTGGTCTAACGTATCGGACGATCTTAAATTTTGTAGGTATATTATTTTAAAATAGTGTGCTGAAACCATCGATTTTCACATACCACTTGGAATTTATTCACTTTATCTTCCTTAATATACGTAAAATATGTTTATTTAGGACCCTACCAACTGCACTGTCCTTTATACGTCGTCTCATTACCTCTTTTGTCTTCTTTTAGTCAACATTTCTACGTGACCACACTTCCTTCATGTATAAAAATCGCACCAAACCTGATAAAGCTCTCATTTCCACTGCACTGGACCGTCAGTATTATATAAATCAAATATTTTACGATCAGATATCACGAGCCAACCTTTAGCGAAAAGTCTGCCAGCTTCCGATATCAATAAGTTAGGAACACAAATTAGAAATTTTCCGCCTGAAAAGACATCTTCATCGACTTCGTTCCATTTCAAATCCAATGGCTAATATTCATATTTTATTCAACACCTACTTAGTTAATTTAATAGTTAAAGCCGAGTTTAATTAAATTATTTTACTATACGTAATTGATAGATATATGCATGATAAATGATTTTATTTCTGCAAATAGGTCTTATAAACACTTTTACACGTCATTTTTATTTAAACTAGATCGATGGCGTCGGCATTTCCTAACTGACTACCTCTGAGAAGAAACACCGATACAAACTTAGGGGTCAATGTCTCTTTTAAAGTCCAGACAAGTAAAAATAATTTATGTGAGAACAGTGTAGGTGGTCTGAGAAGAGGTCTTTTTAAGAAATTACCACGGCGAGTTTGAGTCGACCTGTCCTCACAGACGCCCCGTCTCGTACCATCTGAAGGACATTTGGGCATTTGACATGTCATGTTCTTATCATTATTATTGGACAGGCAAGCGGTTCTTTTGAAATTGTTTATCTCTTTGAAGAGTTGTCTAGCATTAAGTGTATGGTGATTACGGCTACAGTGGAAAAGGGGGGTTTTTATTGCTGTGTACATTATTTTTAAAAAACCTTATTATAGTTAGCTTTTTGCTGCATCTATTCTATTTAAAACAGCTTAGTAGCGTCTTGGACTGTTCTCGTAAATTTAATAATACACATTTAATGAAGGAAGAAACTTTGGGAGACCTCTGTTGCACCGGTGTATAATGCGGACAGATATTATTGGATGGTTGCCAATCATATAAACTGCAAACTTAACCATTTTTGTTAGTCGTTTGAAAGTCGACTTAGTTCTAATAGTAGCAGTAACTAATATTTGAACAGTTTGGAGAATGACTCTTCGTAAATAAGTTAGCCGCTAAATAAAAGCAAAATAATTGAGCAAGAGTTGTAAAAAATCTTAGTTTTAAAACAAAATGAACACATCGTTGCATATTAATAAAATCATTTACAGAAATCTACGTAAAAAGCTTTAAGTAAATCCTAATTATCATGTAACCAATAACTAAATCGAACAAGATAAAATACATACAATATAACATTATAAAATTCCTGGTCCTACCTCTAACTTCTATGAATATCTGTACCGTAGTACATATACATACAGTATACTTTTATGTTTACGCTTTTACAAGTAGATATATCGATACATACGTACATTACGACAGTATCGGGCATTCCAGTGTCCGACCGTTCGAGGGAATAAACTTCGGAAGTAGATGTTGTATCGTTCGATACTTCGCTCGAGTGAATGCAGCTGGCCAGTACCGCGCCGCGCCTATTCGATATTTATAACACTCCAAAATATCAAGTCAACTGCAGATGTACGGCTACATCAAAATTTGATAACTTAACTGAATTTAAAACCTCGCGGTTGCAACTACTTTTAAATTCTTTAACCTGCCTCTTTGGTCGCTCAGCGAACTGCCGAGCACGAGATCCTGGTTTTGTATCCCGGGTCGGGTAAAGTGTTACTGGGTTTTTCCATTAGGTAATTCTCAGTAGCAGCACGGAGTCGGTATTTGTGCCCGGTTTATGACAATAGGCTCGCCCCCGCCGGCTAGGTATGTGATAGTCCCATGTTATGTAGGCGTGTTTATTGCTGTTTATTGGAATAAACTGTTTTATAGCTTAGTCCCTATTGTCATCGAAATAACTAAGAAGAATCATTAGGACTTACCCGGTTTTATTCTGCAAACTGGTGCATAATTATATTTCTGGTCTATAAGCCTCAAAAATACTACAATAAGTAAATGTATGATATTTAACCCGGGATTTTGAGAATACTAAATGAGCTTTTCATAATGACTGTACAGCGTTGTAAATTTCTCATAAAATGTATGGCATAAAAGGCTATAAGAAATTCGAGTTACGTATTTCAAATGAATAGGTCCACAAATGGATCTGGAAGTATGAATAGGCAGTAAGGGGATGAAACAACGTAAGTTATGGCTGGATTTACTAGATGAAGATTTATACCCATCATTACGTTCACATTTCTTCAGGAAATTTCTTAGAAGACGTAACACAAATAACGTAACGTGTTCTTTTTCCTTTTAGCTATATTTAGCAACTTTTCAAAAACATGTCGCTATATACAATTTTAGCAAAACTCCTGTTGATATTTATTTGTTAAGGTAAAATTGATTCCATGACATTGCGTAGAAAGGTCCGTATATTTTAATTCCAGTCAGGCAAATGCAAAACAATTTGTGCAATCGAAAATAATCAGCAGTATAATACAATAAAGCTGGGTGCATATTTTATCCGCTATGAAGCTATTTAACTTAAATATCATTCATTTTGTTAAATAAATACTAAGACTATGACAAAACATCTGAATAGACTGAGACGGATATGGTCAATACAGTAAGGTTTCGAGCAAATGTTGGCCAAGGTTAGGCCGTAGGTATAAGCCAAAGATGACAAAGCGCGTTATTGTCAAGTCGTAGGAAACTGCTGCATTAAATCGTAGTGCGTGAAGAGTAAAAAAGTAACTACTTAAACCATATGTATAATGTGTCTTCACACTTTCGGATCACCAACTTATTCATTTTGGACTAAAATCCTCAAAGGCTGCAGAATTTGTGAGCCCATTCATATGGTTCGTTCGCCAGTGATCGTGCATTCAGCTTAAAACGCTACACAAGTTAATCAACAGTCAATATATTGCGGTCAACACAATGAGTGGCTCGTTGTAATTGGGTGGCGTAAACAAAAAATATTTATTGGCAGAGGCCATTGACCCGCGGCTTGGGAACTGGGCACTTTGCCAACTGCTGAGAACGCGACGACAGATAAATTCGGTGGCTGCTTTTGTGCACGTGTTATAAATAGAAGCATTCGTGGAAATATACGAATATTTTGAGTGTAGGTCGTTTTGACAGTTAAAAACAATAAAATATGGTCTCGGCTGGAAGGCCTATTTTACTTGTCTGATAACAATATTTTGCGAAAAATATTTTTTCGGTCCCATACTATACAAACCTGTATCACAAAGAAATATCATATAGTGAAACGAGAGAAGAGAAAAAGAAATCTGTATCAGTATCTGGTACAACTTTTATTTATATCTTTCCACCAACCACATTTGAACGCAATCTAAAATTAAACCTTGATCCAAGAATCTTAAGGCTCTTAATTGAGATTCCTATGGACAAGAAATTGAAAAAGATGCCATTGTTGCCAATTAAAACTACAAGTTTATTAACAGTTATAAAATTGACATTTGTTTGAAAGTCAATGCAATAGTTTGACATCTAACATTCTATGACAAGTTATACGTTGATTTAAACATAGATATTGTCTTATTCTTAACTCTAACAAATGAAGTAAAAGCACAGACTTGAGTCAACCAATTTACAAACTTTCCTTTTAGAGTTCTATTAAAACATGTTTGTTCCAAGAATACGTCCTCAAACATAGATGTAGAAGTTTCTTTCTTATTCAATATCTTAATCATGAAAATACATACATTTAAAAATCATGCCTGTTACCCAGAGGGACGACGACACCAAGTATGTTACTTCACCACCAATACTGCGATCCATGTCATGATTAGTATTATTCTCTTTTCGAAGTCTCATTAAATGGATCTTTGTCTTTACTGTAGCTTATTACTCTCTTCAGTAGTGAAAGCCGCGTGTTCGAATTGGTTTTAGCCTGGCTTATAAGTTTCAATGACAATTTATATTTCAGCCATTTTGATCTCCTGACTTTTTGCAGACGGTACGGTATATTTATAAAAATATTTATGTGGCACACATTCATATAATGATGTACCTATACTTATATGATTATTTTTTAATAAAATATAGGTTCTAAATTTGAAAATAATGATAACAACCTATAATTGTTCCACTACAGGGCAAAGGCCTCTACTCGTATAGAGAAGGATTGAGCATTGATCACCACGCTAGCTCACTGCGGGTTGGCGATTTCAGATAATTAAATCTAGGGTTTCCATACGATGTTTTCCGTCATGGTTAGTCAGTGGAGTCATAGAATAACTAAAAAAGTATTAAAAACATTGGAAAAGTCACATTGATACGTGCTCGGGTCTGCAACCTTGTGCATACAAATCCGGTATGTCAAACGCTAGGCTACCACGACTATTTATATACTAACGAGAATTAAAAGGGAAACTATAAACTTTAATGACAGATCTATAAGTTTGTAGATACAGCCAAAACATGTTAGAATAAAAGCAAATGAATATTATTACAGTTATGATACACACATTTTCTATCATTTTTTTTAAACTCGCGTATTGCGCTTTCATAGTCGCAAGATCAATGAAATAATTTCTTTAGATAGGAAGCAAATATACCAGAACAGTTATTGAGATGTAGTTCGAACGTAAAATGTTTCAGTAAAACCACACGATCCATCCTCGTCCGACAGTATTGAATACAAAATATTCTGGCCGAGTGCAAAGCAGTTGCTCTCAACCTTTGGTCAAAAAGGCTTTGGATATTAAAACTTTATTAATGTAAACTATCTGAATGAATACTACTCCAGATTATTATTTATAAAAGTTCCAATAGCATCCTCAGCAGTTCATTTAATTATTAAATAAAATAATTACAACCAAAGAAAATGGTTGATTAACCCTGGTATTAAGACGTATGGTAGCCGATGAGTCTACGCTGTCTACGGCGTAGTCGTTGCTACGGCGTAGTCGTAGCACAGCGAGGATTGATGTCTTAAGATACAGAGAGTTGTAGATCTTTGATGGAGGGTTTAGTTCGAATTTATGTGTAGTTTGTATGTAAGTGGATGCGCCAGACAACGGTCTGTTCAAGTCGTAATAAAATAGCTTCTTGAACATAATAAAACCATTTATCTACGACTGCTTTTGAATAGTGTTTATAATAATATTATTCGCAATTTTAGTACGATGCACGATTCTAAAACGAACATTAGATGTATTTCTCAATCGATACCCAAGAGTTATAGTGTCCGTATAAGGTTTTATCGCTCTTCCGTTGGTTTGTGGCCAGCTGATGTACGGGGGTGCCTGATCGCGCGACCGCCACGTGCTTCATTGACGGGTAACTAAACTGTTCGATAATGGTACGTTTTTAAGCGCAATGTGCATTGGATTTATTTGCGGTAGAAGTATTGTTTGACTATAGTAACGCATTCGTTTGACCAGATACTTGATAGAGATATTGTAAATTGTAAAAATATATGGCATTTTTGTCGAGTCTTTTCGTCACTATACCACAAAGCCTTAGGACGAAAGTCTTAAACGAGTGCATCCTATCCATTCGGAGCCGAGACGTGAACACTGACGGTGCTACTGATCCACCAATTTAAGGTATGCGAGCATATGATCAGAAATGAAGAAGTATGAAGCGTGGTATAGGAAAGGCCTATGTCCAGCAGTAGACTGAGATAGGCTGATGATGATGATGGCATTTTGATTGAACAACGTAAAATAAATATAGTCTTGCAGGAAACTACGGATTAGTCTGTATAATAAAACTTCTTCTTGAAATGAGTCGAATCGAATACATTGTGAGTTAATCACTGTCAGGTAAATCGCGTCGCGCGTGACATGTCTTAACCACGTTCTGATTCATGACACATGTCACGATTTAACACGTACCTCGTGAGATGTGACATCGAGATATAATCGTAATCGTATCGAATTCTTCTAATATGGGTAGATTAATTTTACGTATTTCGGCCATATTTGCACATAGGTGGCAAAAGTCTGAAAAAACTAACCGTGGTTAGGAACAACAATATGTAATAATGATACTTGAATCCTAATTGTAAAAATGCTTACAATCTAAGTGACACCCTATAAGAAAATTGTATAAGGTCAAGATAACTTATGTCCGCTGTGTGGTAACGGGCCTAGAATTCACCACCCCCTTTCCTCCCGAGGGTGTCGTAAGAGGCGACTAAAAAAAAGGAAAAATCCAGAAGATGGGCAGCAGCGTCTTCTGTAACTTGACTACCAACACTGCGCTCCTCAAGCCGCTTGCCATGCGTGGGGATTATGGCAACCCTCCCCCCTCTAAAAGGGGAAGGCCTTTGTTCAACAGTGGGCATCTATTGGCAGTTGATGATGATGATGAACTTATGTTAGCTCAGATAAGCAGTTTGCGAAAATAGGAAACTGTAACTTAGCTTACCTTTATATTAAAGTTCTTATAAAACGTTTAGTCAAACAATAAACAATTAGATCCACATCAAGTCCAACCAGCGCCGTTCATATCCACTTTAGCTTTCCCAAAGTCTGCGAGTCTAACAAATAGTACCTTCTTGGAATATTTAAACGTAATACATTCCATGCAGCTGGTCCTAACTCGTTTCATATATCACTGGTTCGTGGGTTTATTTCAAGTTTAAAGAAAATAGCTGTCCAATAAAAAGCTTGCAATATGGCGTAAATAAATAATTCTGAAATATTTATGAAAGTTAAAACGTGTCTCCTGCTGCGCGCTGTGCGGTCTAGACAAATGCACAAAGTTCTGAGCTGTCTGAGATTTGATATTGTGAATAGTTTGACTTGATATCGTGATTGGCTGAGATTGTGTGACAAATCACACTTAGAGAATAATATTATGTAGATGTGTCGTCTCTTTCTTAAAAACAAAACTGGTCCACAATATTTATACTGTATCGTGGGCGCGTTTAACAAAAATGAAATAGCACCGACACAAATGTTTATTTATTTATTGCACTATGTAGTTTCACAGAAAACAATTACATGTTATCACAACAAAAATAGACCCTGTAAGGATGTAGCAACACTTATTTTAATAAAAAATAAGAAAATACAGTAGGTATCTAACTTAAGAGCTAAGTTTAATTTTATAATTATTGAGAGTTTACTTACATTTTAAATAATAATAAATGTCGATACATACTTCTTTATTATATTTTTCACATTCTGTCACTTATCAAACTAAACGCGCATTGCCGTGAGTATAACCTTCTCACAATTATCTAACTCACTTTAAATTGACAGGCAATGGGCTAAAATCTTATACCAATTTAAAAATATAAAATTCTCTATACCATTAACTTCTTAAAACAATAAAATCGGATCACCGTCTTCATTAATTAGCAATTAATATAGATACCATTATAACTTATAGCAGGAACTGACGATATAAAAAATAATTTCCTCGTATATACCAAGAAATTGGATATTATATTTAAGGAAATAATTCTCATTTCGTCATAATTGATTTTCTATAATTAAGGATTGAAAAGTATTTCTGAGAATTTTTCTACGCCTACGCATTTTTTTGTAAACAGAGCCGGCTTACAAAATAATTATAATTATACTCAGAGTTTAACATAATATATTACTACGCACATTATAGCTATAGGCACTCATAACCGCAACATCACGCCTGTATTCTCCAAAGGGGTGGGTAGAGGTGTGCAATACACCCACATTTCGCCAGATATGTTATTTATCCCAATGTCATAGGGTGCGCGCTTATTGCCATCAACCGGGCACAAATCCAGAGTCCTGCTACTAAGAATTACCAAATGAAATAATCCAGTAACATTTTGCCTTTTAGGCAAAAGGCAAAAAGTTTAACCCGGGATTTGAACTCAGGACCTCATGCTCAGCAGGCGCGCTAATTAACCACTAGACCAATGAAGCAGTAGCAGCTAATTTTAGGCATAGGACGCATAGTAATTTAATGTTTTTATTACATATAAGTAGTAATAAAAAATATTATAAATTCTACCCGCAGAGACACAAACAAGCTCAGGAGTCACTAAGGGTCATTGGATTC
This sequence comes from Abrostola tripartita, assembly GCA_905340225.1. NCBI lineage: Eukaryota > Metazoa > Arthropoda > Insecta > Lepidoptera > Noctuidae > Abrostola > Abrostola tripartita. Next base: position 3,920,647 of record HG996492.1, on the reverse strand, counting down.
TATAACGTTGCATTCAAAACGTGAACGAACTACAAGACGTTGGCAGCAATTTCACCATATTTTGCTTCATTACCAAAACATCTGCATAAAATATTTTCTGGAATAAGGCCAGCATAACGTTATGCAGAATATTGAAGGAATAAATATTTCGTAGTACTTGACATACTTTCTTACGACGTTTAAGAGTCTTATAAGTAGTCTAATATTGCTTATAAAAAAAGGATATCCTGTCTCATACTGAAGTGCTAAGCAACGCGCCTTAGTGGTTTTATTTTAGAGTCAAAGGTAATAATCCCCTTTGTAGCGCGCAATCCCAAGTACGAAACATAAAATGTTAAGCATACGTTAAACGGTTCAAATATATCACACTCTCCTATTTATACATTAATATATAATATTATAGTTTTTTTGTGGGGCTCGTAGCTATGCGGCTACCCGGCAGATCAGACGATCTGCGAGGTTAAGCCGTGCTCGCCGCGGTCAGTCTTGTGATGGGTGACCGTTTTCACATGTCGAGACCTCACCGTGCTTCGGGAATAGGGAGTGCACCTGTGTCTGCGCGCATACTTGTTCACTATAATATCTTCTGCGCAGATGGCTAGTCTTAGCTGAGACAGGCCGCCGTGACCGAAATTCGGTCAGGAGGACATTATTATAGTTTTATTTCTACATTTTATTCATTAATCCCCTTCTTTAGGATATAATTTATCATTAGTAGGTAACTATTATGTGTGTCGGTAATTATAGAAGCCTGCAACATTCGCAAGAAATTAGTTATAATGACTAAGCAATTAAGTAATATTATAGGTAGGTACCTACACATCCGAAATCCTGAGTTCGGCCCTGTGTGAATAGACAACAACAGGAAATTAATACTCGTGTTCGGATACCCGTATTAGATTTGCTTAGTTTTTTTTCGATAAATAAACAAAGCTAGCTGTTGGTTTCTGGTAAGAACACAGCGTTAGATTTTCTATAATAGGTAGGTATAATTAAGAGGCAAAGGCAAGTCAATATTTTTTTCGTATATACTACGAACATACAGCCATTTTTAAATGGGTTTAGGGGTCTAAAAACCGTTGGACGCCGGATCTATATATACATTTTTAACCTTTAGAATTTTAGTTTCAGTATTAACTACATATTTGTATCTACCATAAGGTACAAAACTTAAATAATGTTAAGTTTAAATACGCGGGTCATCAGCTGACATTATTTTTGACGATATTTGTATCGAGAAAATTGTCATAGAACATCACGTTTTCTACATACAAATTTAAGTTCATCGAGTTCACACTTTTATGCTCATTGCTATAGAAATAACAAATGTTTTCAATAGCAAGTTAAAATCGCCTTAAAACGCCAACAACTTGGGGCAAACAAGACTGAAATAAAAGTGAAATAAACGGTGAATTCTAGGGAATAGGACCTAGGTAAGACAGCCGAAATGCCTATTAAAATTTGAAACTACACAAGTATCTAGTGACGTTTCAAAACCAGACATACAAGAAACATCAAGATATTATTAATTAAACTTATTGTTATTTATATCGAAATTCGCAATACAAAGCACGACAGCTGAATACACAATTTATTCTCAGAAACTCGAAGATCGAACCAAGATTACTTAGTAATTTAACTTTTGCCTGTTGTTGCCTGTTTTAAATACTTCAACGTGATACCAACTTGGTATAACACACGGAAGTTCAAAACTTTAGTGTTTACTCATGATTTCTTGTGTAGAGTTTAGAGGGTAATCGAGTAATATAATTAGACTGCTTTCAGTAATTTGTGAGTGTAGCTACGAGTACTATGAATACTTAACTTGTACTTGATAACTGTTAAGGATATTAGACGAAGTGTTGAGCGGTGCCTGCATGTTGAACGTTTGTATCTAACTCGCTCTGGTCACGTGTGCGATAAGCATGAATACTTCATCGTCGCGCGCCGCCACAGGCCTAACTCGCTCGCCATCATGTAATAGTTAACCATTTATGTTTTTTCTACTTCATCGTCATCATCATCATCATCATCATCAGCCGGAAGACGTCCACTGCTGGACAAAGGCCTCCCCCTTAGAACGCCATAATGAACGACAACTTGCCGTTTTTCTACTTAATTTAAAGTAATAGTGCCAAACTTTAAATCCACTGCCTAATAATAACTTTACCTTTATATTATATTTTCTCAAACTGTGATAATAACTGAAAATGATTATACATTTCTTTCGAGTTTGGTCAAAGTTTTCTGAATGATCTAGGTATTCATTCATTTGTTTCTTACTGGTTGGGCTGGGAAGGTTATTTTCAAAGAGCCTGCAATAATAATAGTTGAGGTAAAAAGCTACGTAACTAGCGATGAGACGTTAGACAAAGGTAATCCTTGACTGACACTCTTAAGTTTTGCAGAAATGTTATGATATTTAATGTGGGAGGGAGGGTTTACTAAAGGAAAGCTGTACTTTACTTATGTACTTAGTTCAAAGTACAAAACTCAACGTGATTTCTCATGAACTTTAATCGCTCACATTTAAATTTCAAAAGTAAGTAGTTTTAGCCAATATAAGGCTAAGACAGTTATCGTCTAAGTTAGTGTAAACTACCTACATTCGTTTCTATGCAGACTAAGTTAAAAGATTTGTTGGAATAGTTTAGCAACTCATTAAAAGTTTCGCAAATTACTAAGTCAAGTAATCTTTGTTAGAAATATTTTGGTTAAAAGATTAATTAAATAAAAACTTTGTTTGCATAACTCTCTTGTTATTTTTATTTAAGTAAATTAATAGACATAACTAATCAATACACATAAAAAGTGGAGTATTGTAACATCAAAATAACAGCTTTTTACTCAATGCATATGACAGTATACACGATACACATAACAAAAATGCATTTTTTGTCTGTCTGTTTGTTCCGGCTAATCTCAGAAACGGCTAAACCGATTTTGACGGGACTTTCACTGGCAGATTGCTGATGGTCCTGAGTCTAATATAGGCTACTTTCAATTTCAAAAATGTTTAGGTTTACGCGGGAAAAAAATTAAAACGCGTGAGATTCGTGGGTTACAGCTACTCTGCCACGGCTTGACAGATTTTGACGGGATTTTACACTAGCAGATAGCTGATGCTATAAGGTCTAACAAACACTACTTTGTTTAAACAAAAAAAATGATAATATTTAGAGATCCGCGAGAAAAAAATTATAACCCATAAGATTGTTAACAAAATCAGATTCAAATAGGTAAATCTGCTTCCAGCTGCTACGTACAGTTATTTTACGGGTACGAAATCCCGGGCATAAGCTAGTTAAATTAAAATAAAAAACAAACAACAATTTATTATATTATGGTAAAACACGCAATATTTATAAAGTATACAATATCTACAGGTTACATAGTCTAGTGAACTAAACTCCCTTATACCTATTCCTTATTATATCCCAATTTTTAAAAGTGGAGATAGGAACTTTCCCGGTAACTACAGACCAATCTCTGTACTCACTACGATTTCTAAAGTTTTTGAGAAAGTCCTAAATAAGCATTTAGTTAATTACTTATCTAAATATAACATCATTTCTAAAAACCAATACGGATTTATGAAAGGTAAATCAACTGAGGATGCTGTAATTGATATGACTAACACAGTAATACAATCAATGGACAAGAAAAAGAAAAACATTGCGTTATTCTTGGACCTATCTAAGGCATTCGATACAGTTTCTATACCAATCCTCATAAACAAGCTGGAAATGATAGGTGTAAGGGGCACTGTTCTTGAAATCTTTCGAAGTTACCTTACTAACCGTTGTCAGTATGTGAAGATTGGTAAATTTGCTAGCAAGGAAGAATATCTCACGTTTGGCGTACCACAAGGTAGTGTGCTTGGCCCAACTTTATTCCTAGTGTACGTAAATGACCTCTGTCGATTGCGAATTGAAAATTGTAAAATAGTTACCTACGCTGATGACACAGCAATGATAGTTGAAGGCAAAGACTGGCGGTCAACTTTCAATGCTGCAGAAAAAGCGATCTCTATAGTCATGTCATGGTTGAACACCAATCTTCTCACTCTAAACATTGACAAAACTAAATATATTACCTTTTCTTGTACTTCTGCATCATTACCATCGAACAATTTGCAAATTAAAGCGCACACCTGCAGCTCTACCAGACCCACCTGCAGCTCTACCAGACCCACCTGCGATTGCCTGTCCCTTATACGCACACCTGACATAAGGTATTTAGGTGTTCAAATAGATTACCGTCTCAGCTGGGATAAACACATATGTAATCTAGTCTCACGTACTAGAAAATTAATGTATGTATTTAAAAAACTTAGATCTTCTGCTGACATGGAAATATTAAAGCTAGTCTATCACTCTCTAGCACAATCAATTCTAATATATTGTGTACCGGCCTGGGGTGGTACTTTTGCCTCCAATATGTTGAGAGCAGAAAGGGCGCAGAGAGCTGTCCTAAAAGTCATTATTAAGAAACCTAGAAGATATCCTACCACACAACTGTACCAAGAATGCTCCGTCCTTACTGTTAGACAACTATACGTGCTACAAACAGTTCTACGTAAACACTTGTCTACCCCCTACCAGTCCTGTGACAATCGTAGGAGGGGCAGAGTATGCGAAGTTCAATTACATAGAACCTCACTTGCCGGTAGAAGTTTTTATATTAATAGTTCTCATCTATACAATCGTGTTAATAAAATTAAATATATCTTTAACCTAAATAAACTAGAATGCAAAAAACTGTCCAGAACTGGCTTCAAAACCTAAACTACCAGGAAACCGAGGATCTGCTGAAACCAATAGGAACCTGCTAAGTCACACAAAATCAATCATGCACACAAATTGTCATACTCTCACATAATCATACACACGCACAAACACTCCCTCTTATACACACACACACACACAAATACACACACGCCACACATACACACACCAATAAGAATGTTTAGTACCATTAGTTTGTTTAGTTTATTTACTGAACGATCACTTACTTATGTTTAAAAAAAATGTGTTTTGCCTTAATATTCAATTCTTTGATATTTAATCTGTAATTTTTAATTTTGAAGGCGCTGGTACCTGTGATACAATGATATACTCATTAGTACAGGTACCACCGTTCCCCCTTTTCCTGTTATGTTCTCTTTTTTCTTTTTAATTCTATTTGTGTGAAACTACTGTTTTTTCTGAAAATAAACTTTTATTATTATTATTATTTATTATACCTACTCTAATTAAATTATTTATTGCTCATATCGAAAAGCAAGATCGTTGACCTTTTGTCATATTGAGTAACATCTGTAAGGCACGTCTCTTTTCACAGCAGATCTCCTACCTACTCAACCATTATTGAATGAAAACTGTCCGTATTATTCTTTTAACCGCGTTAGACAGCTGCCAACCCGTTCCAGTTCGATACACTGTAACTTTTACGTGTTATATTTGTCTAGTGAGGCCAATATCGGCTAAAAACAATATGGACAACTGAACATCTGTTATTTGGGTTAGAAATAGATCTGTAAAGGTCGTTTCATTTGAACAAGGAGGTTGGTTTGACCCCTGATCCAGATATTTGCGTGCTGTAGGATATTGACATAGGACTAGGTACACTAGTTATTATCGATCCAATACTGCTGCTTTCGTATTGAGAAGTTTAAGAGTTTTCTGAATCGAACTTGAGAAACCGTGTCTGGCGTTGTGTTAGTATTTTAAAATAGTTTCATGCCAAGGACGACCGACCGACCAGCGATAACAATAAACATGATGAGCAAATTTAAGAAAAAAAACATTACCGTTCCTTTGTGTTTATTTATGTATTGTTAGGTTCTAGGAAGCTAATTTTATAATCCAAATAAATTTGTTGACTATAACATAGGTGATAGGCGAGCAGCGAATGTTCATACCTTTACCTACACCTTTTATTATTACTTGCAACACATTTCACGTAATAGTTGGTTACTAAAGAATATCTTCTACCTTTCATCTAATATTATTTTTAAACCCGCAGCTCACAAACAAGAATTCAAACGGAAAACCAATCCGGTTTATTCCAAAACCTACCAAAAAACATTCTCCGTTCCCTGTCTATGTACTGCATGTTTATTCACAACGCGAGGCCAATTACGCAGCGGGTCAGGCATTTGGACTGGACGGGGAAGGCCTGGAGTGCCGCAATTCGGCGACACACACCTGCAACCAATTACAACAGGGATGACACTTGATTAAAAATAAATACTATTGGAATGAACTGCAGTTTGATTTGAGCTTTTAACGCGGAAAGTGGTTGTAGGCTGTTTGATAACTTTTTACTAAAAAAGTATTTCGATACTATACGACAAAAAAGCAATTCGATACCTGACGACCTGATTGGCGCAGTGTCTAAGCGATTGGATTGCTGCGTTAATGGTTGCGGATTCGATTTCCACACGAGGCAAAAATTTGAGCGAACCGCAGATGTTTGTCCCGAGTCTGGCTGTTTGTGTATATGATATTTCATGTTGTGAAACACACCGACGACACAGGAGATAATCCTAGTGTGGGCCGACATTTCTATGAAAAAAAAAAAACTGATATTTTTTATGCAAATTTTTTGATACTGTAAAAATACTGCTCTACCATAGAGGTACTAGACAGGACCAAATCCGCTCTACGCGAACACCAAGCTTCATGATGCGCCCCACGATGCCAAAGACACGAACAGGTGGCCCAACATAGTCAAGAAAAGGATTACTTCATGTTCAGGGGATCACGACCCTCAACAATAAAATATTGAGAATACGATGCGACGAGGAGGACTATAGAGGTATATTTATATACATTGCAGAACCTACTTATTATTAAGATGTTAAATTGCTTGTTTTAAATAGTAATTTTAAATAGTAATGGTTGAATAGTAAAGTTTGTAGTAGAGTGTTTTGCACTGCACCCAACGGTACGTAAACTTATTCTATTACGCCTGTGCTCCCCGAATAGATAAGCTGAGATGCAATACATTCCACCAGAAAGTATAAAGGGTGATTCTATAACAACACTGAGATATTCCAAACAAAAAAGACCTAATACATAAAAATTAAATTAAATATTTTTTTTTGAATTCTCTATATTAGGAACGTTAGCTCGCCAAGTTTGGCGGCCGCTTGGCGCAGTAACTGACTACATGATTAAGTCCGCGTTCGCAAATCGACCGTGAACGCCCATTCACGATAGCGGTCTGTTGAGAGGCTTAGTTCAGTGCTCAGGTTACACGGTACAACGGATTAAGATTTACGGAGATTGTATGTTAAACATTACTCTTGCATTTTGCAAAGGGGCTTGTAAGCGTAACTATATTTAAATCGCGCAGAATACTCAATCAACGTGGTGAAGTGCTCGCCGCGGTCAGCCTTGTGATGGTTGATCGTTTTTCACGTATCGAGATTACGTCCTTCGCCTAATCACTTTTAAGTCCTGCCGTTCGAAATCAGTTAATAGTATCTTAAAATAACTAAGATAATTAAATAACTAGCAGAAGTCTAGAATTAATTTAGGCATAGAATATAAATGAACATATTAATAAAGAGCCCACATTGAAGTCACCAAAATCCTTTAATAGAATTTAACGCTTCACCGGTCTTCAATCAAAACGGTAATATCAGGAAGGTCTGGAATTGCCTAGGACTATACCGCACCCCGCAGGGTTATAAATTACGCAGTCCAAAGCGGTATTTCATTGAACTAGACACCTGAACTACGTGACGGAATTGTAAAATGATTGTACAACACAGATTTTGGTGTCTGTTGCTCTAATTACAGCTTTTGTTGAACAACTTTGACTGTGTCACGTGATTGGCGTAGCTACAGCTTGCCTGGCCGTAAATGAATGATTTGCTGTTAGTTTTGAGGATAAAAAGTTATAATGTATTTTAATAAGACTATATTTTCTGGCCTATAACATAATTACCGAAATGTGGACATACCATACTCCTCTGCCTACCCCTTCGGGAAATACAGGCATGAAGTTATGTTCTATATTATCTAAGAAAGTTTTTTTTAAACTACTATGCTCTACACTGGCGAGTAGCTGCCCTGCATGACTTGAATGTAGGTATTTTTAAACGCATTTGATTGTTCAGCCTCCTTACGATGAAGTCTTAAAGCAGGACATTATCCGTTGTGGAAGCAGGACGCCGCATTACACTGCACGTAGCGGCGTCTCTCTTCCAGGCAGGCACACAGTAGTCCCAAACAGACCAGCCTGTCAAAAGCTGCAAAAATCAACCTTTATATACATTGGTACGGTACTACGGACTCATATGAGACAATTTTCCCGATTGATGAGAGTAAATGAGATGTTAGATTTGATATTACTGGCTACAAATGTTTCTAACGGCGCTGGCGTAAGGTAAACATTTGCTAAGTTATCTAGCGCCGGCGAGAGGTGGGTTAATATTGTTTCAAGCCCGTTTCCCTCTCGTGTAGGCTCATGAGCTGTTAATGACAGCCGTCGAATAACTGGGTTTTATCAAAATAGTGAGAGTGGAGCGTTGATGTGCCTATGCGTAGATTAAGAGTAGGTATTTACTAAAGCAAGCATTGAAATGGTCTGAAAAAGAATTAAATAATGTCTCTATTTTTATTTATGTCCGTTAGGTTTTTATTTATTTAAAGCAAAAGGCCGGGCCAGGTTGTCGAATCGTCTTTCAAGTATTTAAGACTTTTTTTTTTGTTTTCAGTTCGATTTGTTGTATAAGAGTTGCGGAGGATGTTCCTACAATTTTTAAAACAAACTTTCATCTTTGTCGGCCTTCCTTAAAAAATACTTAAGACGTAGTCAATATGTGAAGATTTTCTGCTACAACTTACACCCACCGAAGAAAATAAACACTTAACTTACATTGTACACAAGATGGTAAGTAAGTAGTTTTTCATGTTGTGAAGTATAAGAAGTTTATGAGAACAATTTCATAGCAAAGCGGATGATTTAAAGATTCGCCTACAAGCACCACTGCGGCCCCATTTCCTTTAGATGAAATTTATGAGTTGCATGCTTGATGAAGATGCATTTGGCTTTACCGCATTGCACACCACTGCATTGTTGCGAAACCACAAATGGGGTGAGACTACGAGTTACACGTCTTTTGTTTCCAGTGTAAAATGGTGTTCATTTGCTTATCTATTTTCAATACATGTGATAGAAATACAAAGAAATAAACAAATGACAACACTATAAATTCGTAAGCAAAAAAATAAAGAGAGTTTTGGAAATTACTATGGTTTTCAAATATCTTGCATACATATACTTTCGTTTTCGGTGGCAGTATGCGTGATATTTAAACTTCATGATAGCTATCAATAGGTAGGTAGGCATTGTTTAAAAAACGATGTATAATATATATAAATACTGAAGCTATACAATTTTTCATTTCCCTTATCTGGCAAGTTGAAAGGTTACGTAAGGGCTAAAGAGACACCCTTAATCGAATATTTACGTAGCGTCAGACGTTCCTGTCAAATGTGATTGATGACGTCACTTATAACCGTCCTCACGCGTAATATAAGTAAGAAAGAGTTTCGTATTTTTTGTCGCTTGAAAGTGGGGCTTATAGTATAATAGTGACTAATACTTATATATTTTGTTAGCGCGCCTAGCTTTAACCTTTTGAGGGCCACGGCCATGGATAGAGAAAAAAGTTTTCATGCCCTCCACGCTACGATTTTTTAAATGACAATATTAAATATCCAATCGTAACATATATTACGATTTATTGTTTGTATTACATTACACAAATGTTACGATTAGATATTGTCTTATAATAATGTTATGGCGTGGAGAGCGTGAAAACGTTTGTCTTCTATACAAGTCGCGGCGCTCAAAAGGTTAATAGATTTTATAGTAAGAGCTTTTTTAAAATAATACATTATCTTACAGCGGATACATGGGACTTAGATAATCGCTGAAATGTGGGCGAGTTGGACTACTTACTGATAAAGAAAACCTAACACCAGCTGTGTTTACTGACTAACCAATCCTATCCTATTAATGACTAAAATTCACAGGCTTATTTACAAATATAGTCATTTTTCGCAAAAAAAGCCATACATGCATAACCTATAAAAAGAAATCATAAAACAGACACGACAATTAAAATACCACATAAAACACAAAGACGTCAGTTAATTTCGAACATCAAGCCGTGAAGCCGGAGATATGCAGAACAAAAGCCGCGTCACTCGGGGGTATTTACTGGCCATTTTATGTGTTACTACGGGACGGACGTGCTAAAACGGCATTTTAAGTAGGTACAGTTGTACAGTCAATTACAAAAGTGGTTGGACATTTGAGAGAATAACCATAACATTAATTGAGAAATTTCGCCCACATACAAAATGTTATGTTTGAAGTAAAATTTGTTACATAGTCACCATCATCATCAGCCTGAAGACACAGGGGAGGCAGGAGGACAGTGAACAAAGGATCATCATCAGCCTTAAGACACAGGGGGAGGCCTTTATTCAATAGCCAATGAACAAAGGCCTCCCCCTGTTACATAGTACAAGATCTTAAGTTTCTCAGACCATCATTAGAACCCCCATATAAGACTTTATCTTGAATTGATGTCATAATTCTTCCAATTATTGAATTATATATTTTTAGTATTCAGAGTCCTATTTTGTTAAACTACTTTTGTTCCTGACCTTACAGCTTCGAACGAAAGAGGGTTGCGCGGAAACTGTTAAAAAGAAATTATGAGACGTTTTATGAATAAAAGAAATTATGAATCGTTTTATGAATGAGAGTAACAAATGTTTATGACCTCTGTATGTTTACGTTTTATTTGGTGGACACGGGTTACTTTTTAATATTTCCTGTTTTTAAAATATTGTCTTTGGAATGCGTGGTTGTATAATCTTATATAAATGCTTATAAAAATTACTAATTATACATTTAATTCTTCATTTGTTTAAGTCATCACCATCAATCATTATATTTGCAAACATTATAAAATGTAACAGTGCGATGGTTGTAAAGACACACAATTTATATAATTTAATGAATCGTAAAATTAGGTACTATTTACCTTCCGTACAAAGTTATTAGCAAGCCCGTTAAGTATGTGAGCAAACACGTGAATCATTATTACCCTCTTCTATGATACAGTCGAATGCAAATTCATTTACTTTATTGACTCTCCAATAAAATGTGTTTGGGTAACCCGTTTTTTAATTATCATCTGTAAACATTGGGAAAATTACTTTTTATTCCTTGTTTGTTGATGTCATACTAAATACAAACAAAAAGTAAAACAAAGACGATCTCTGAACGGACCGTGGTGCGAATATCGCAGTCCAGAGCAAGTTGGTACAGTCAGCATCATAAGTAGCTGAATATTTAATTTTATAAACATACCATTAATTGAAGAACAACTAATTACACACTAAAAAGTCTTAAATATTTTAAGATCATCCATTGGACGCTCCTATAATTTGAAACAAAAGCTTGAATTGGTTTTTGTTTCTTTCCATTATTTGACATAAGGTTTCGTAATATGTTAATCTACTTATGATGCTGACCGTACCTACGAGGGAGAGGTTTTTAGTCTTTATCCATTAGTGGGTCTACCTATACAGGCTGATAATACAACTGCTTGATCAGTTTGATCACTGGAAAGACTTGTATGTGAATATCACAGTCCAGAGATACTTGGTACTAGAGTGCACTTAACTCAACAGTGGGTCTATACAGGCTGATAAATATTTTTATTGGAAGACTAATCAAATATATTGTTGACTCACATAGAGTTGGTAAATACACTGCTTTAAATTATTATTTAATATTTTGTGCTCATGGCCTGAATAAAATCGATGCTTATTGAGCAAACCCTTCGTTAACACGATACAATCAAGTAAACGTTTCTTTTTCTGTAACGCTTATTACAAACGTGAAAAAACTGCTGAAACCTAAGCATTTACAATATTTTTCTCACCAGAGCAATTTTCCTTATAATTTTGTCCATACAATTTAAGAAATGTTTCGTAAGTAGATCTAAAAACTTTCGCTTCAGTATTAAAACTTGGTATTCTCGCGATACCGCAAAAAGTCAAAAGTTCAGGAGAGATTTTGTGAAAGCCGACGGAAGAACTATCAAACTAATTATTATACAAAGCACAGATCTAAAGAGCACCATAGCTAACAGACAGACCGACATATCATACCAAGAAATACAAAAAGAAAAGGAACATATTGTACTTAGATATAAAAGTTAAACAGGATTTTAGTACGATACAATGGATAGTTTCATATAAAACTCGGCTTTTCTTGCGGATTGAATGTATTTGCATGTGAATAGTGGGTCTGATTGAACGGAGCCGTTCGCGCCATCTTGCCTTTCTCTATTGCTACAGACCTTCTGTTACACTCATTCGGTTTAAGTTGGGGGAAATTAAAAATCGGATTAGCTTTTTAATACGACAAGAACAATTCTGCGGAAATATATTAATACGATAAATTACTTATATCGATAAGTAATACGATAATTATTTATTTAGACTAAACGGATTTTCAACGTGATAGACTTCCTCCGCAATTTCAAATGTATTTATATAATTATATATTTACCTGATTAAACAATTAAAATAAGTCAACCATATCGATACTAGCTATCCGAGATTTCCTGAAATATTGGAATAGGGTTTTCTTAATTCAAATAGTTATGTGTATTTAATTCATCTATATCTATAAAAAACGTTCAGAAATTTTAACTAAAGATACCTAACTACTACTAGACGAACAGTGTAATTGAGGCATCCTAAAAAAGTATTTACTTAATTTTCAGCATTCCTTTAAATGTGAGTCTACAGAATTAATTAAAGTAACAGTGTTACTAGAGGTCTCAATTACACGACGTGACATTTGGTTACAGTTCAGACAGCTTCAGCTGAAACATTAACTTTAAGCTTCACGAATTCGTATTCACCAATTTTCTGCGGAACATTTAAATCTAATAATGCAAATTGAGAATTCTTGACACTATAAAAGTGGTGAGCGTAATTCGTCTAAGGGTCGTAGCACACATATCCAATCTGAAAAGGATCGTCACCGTATCGCCTTTTGCCTCGCCGTCAATAAGGCTTCAGGTTAGCCTTCAACCTTACGTGAGCACGTAACCAAAGCGGATTATATGCTCCGATAAGTCGATTCGGGTACGGATAAGCGACGCCGCGCTTACGGCTCGCCGGACCCGTGGCGAAGCAATTACGTTACGATTCTGTTTAATGTGCTTTGCAGTAGGGAATTTCATTCAAAGAATTCTGCATGGCTTGAGTTGATACGGTGACGATCCCTTTCCGGGTTGATATTTGTGCTACGACCTTAAATCTGGGCTGTGCTACTCCCTCGATTACGTCAGGAGCACTTTGGGTTTTAAGATTTTGAGCTCTTATTACATTTATATATATAGATAATGTTCCTTCCGAGAAATACCTACAGAGCAATAAAGTCTTAAATAGGCAGGCTTTAGTTAAAAATACATAATGCGCACTTCTTTGAGACTATGTTTTTTTATTAATTTTAGATGTCATGAACCTGGAAAGAAGACAGAGGTGTTGTACACCCACATTATGCGAATTATGTTATAGGGCCCATGAAATAAGAGGCTAGCATATTGCATAAACCGGGCACAAGACTTCTTGCTGTTACCGAGAAAAAGCTAATGGATAAACCCAATAACAATTTTGATTTAAATAATTATATTGTAGACGACGATGACTTTACTTATGAGTAGACTACAAATTAACGTAAGCTCTTCAATATATCGAGTAGGATATCACACGATCGAAAATCGATAAACAAAATGCAACTTAACTTTGAACGTCAAAGTTTTAACATATTATATTAATGTACAGTATCGTTTACCAAATCGGAATCGAAAACAGTTTTCGAACTTGATTTCTGGCGTCCCACTTCGTGCTAACTTTCTATTATACCTACCGTTAACATTTTTCTTTGTGAAAATAATGTAAGAATTATACAAAAGAAATTCGCTATTTCTGTACACGTCAGTATCGTTTTAGAGAATCAGCTTTGATATATTGATAGAGGATAGAGGTTCGCTTAGAGAATTGTTCGCTCGAGTTAACCCTGCGACAGTGATGCTCGTGTCGGTAGGACCGGGTAGGAAAAAATAATAGTATTCTTTAGTTCGTTATTGAGGTACAAACTTCTTAAATAGGTAAGATCATCTGTTATTTTTTATTTGTCAGTGATAAGAATGAAAGTGATAAGAATGAAATTTTCGCACTAATTTAATTTGTCAGCTGGGCATATTAGTGAAGGAAACATCACACTAATATTTTAAAGGCGACAGCTTGTGAGTGTGTTTGTATGTTCGTTACTTCTTCACGGTCAAACGGCTGGACCGATTTTGATGAAATTTGCTATGGAGATAGCCGACACCCTGGATTAACACATAGGCTTCTTTTCATCCCGAAAAATGTAGCGGGTAGCACAGCGGGGTGCAGCTAATCTTGTGTATATGTAATATTTATTTTCTTCTTACCTTTTGATTTAATTTTTTTTATTACTTATTAATGAAAGTATGTCTCAAATGTTACATCAATTGCCTGGTCCCTCTTTCGGGTTACACGTCAGAAAGCAATGACGGGTTAATATTGAAAGAAACATCGTCTTAGTCTATAAAATATGTTTAGGATACGTGATCTTGAGTCGACTATAAAATATTAATGTTCAACAACAAAATTCATGTACAATATCGACTTTAATAAATTCTGAGAATAAAATCGTTTGTGAAATTGGTTACTTGGTCTGGTATTTCTTTCTATTTTTCTTAATAATAGAAACGGAGCTTTGGAATGGGTTAAGACTATAGTCTTGACTATTGATAGACATAGATAATGTTTCCTTCAAGAATCAGATACGCTCATTCACTCATATTAACGTGATGGAGATTCTTTCTAGTCAAATTGTGGACACTTTTGGTAAGTGCCTGGATGTGGCAAAATAAATCAAAAACCTTTAACAATTGACAAGTACATCAATTGTGTTAAACACGACCGGCCCGGGTAGAATATTTGACACGACAATACGTGACTAATTTCCTAGTTTCACACACTTCAGCCTGCAATTTGTTATCAAAGCATGGACTTTGTTCCCCATGATGACAAAACTGTGTCAATTACCATGTGATATTACAACGTAAATGTTTTAAAATGTAATACATTTTTTTTAAATCGAATTTTATCTACCACTCAGAATCACAAATCAAAATACAGATTGACTTAAAAAACACATCATAAATGCACAAGTTACTCTGTATGTTTGTTTTTAACCTCATAACGAGGAAACCATCGAACCGATCGTAGTGAAATTTTATCCAAAAATAGCTTGACACCTCGACTGGGACAAAACCTACTTATTATTCCAGATATGTGTCTAAAACTTTCCACGCGATGAATAATTTTGACGATAGCTTGTAGACGTAATAATATTATTACGTAGCTTTTGAAACCTACTGTCTCATCATCATCATCATCATAACCTGCAGCCCGAATTCATCCACTGCTAAGTATAGGTCTCTCTTTTTATGCCAGCCTCCACGCCTCTCTACCAGGCTCATCCAGGTTCCAACCTGCCGTCGACCACCCACCAATTTGTCACAGTTGGTATCGAGTTTATTCCAGGCAGCAAACTATTGTCGTATTTAGCTGTGCAACAGTTTATAATAGACTTGCATCAGAACTTGTTCTCGGTGCCTGAATAATTTGGTTACCAACTATAGACTCAATTGTTAGAAGTTTGCTAACTATATGTTGCTCAATAAACTTGTATTCTACCTACATCTAACTCGCGCAAATAGATAGGAGTTTGAAATAAAACTATGCTTAAGGATTTGATGGCGGTTTAAATTAATTTTTTGCTCCCGACGTTTCGAACCCTTTACAGCATTCATGACCACGGGCAGACTGAGATGCTAAGCGTTCTACTATTTACTTTAATAATTGCTACCAACTACCCTACATTTTTAGTTATTAAATGAGCTCACTGTGTCATTCGGACTTGCGAATTACTTTGTGAGTTACTAGTCAAGCTCTAGTAGGACCCTATCTATACAATAAAATAAGAAGAGTTATGAGAGGACCTAGTCATTAACTTCGTTTTAATTTTAGAAATTTTGCTGACGCAATTAGCGGCACAGACAAATAGATAATTATGTAACGTAAGAGATAAAATTGACCCTAATCTATACAAATCATATGGCCAAAGCATATTTTAGAGTCAAGATCTTCTGTGCTTACCGCCGCACTCGGAGACGTTAATGATTACTTAAACTGACACTAAGTAAAGATTTCACGAACAAAACCTTTACTTAGTAATAGTTTAATTATCATTAAATGTCTCTGAGTTCGGCGGTTAGACAACTTTAATTTTAAATCATGGTGAAGCAATATATTAGTTGTTGAAGGAGTTTCTCTCTACGTTACTTTATAAATGATGTGATTTACCGACCTGATTAGTGTATAGTGGCTAAGCGATTGGACTGCTGCGCTAGGGGTTGCGGGTTCGATTCCGGTACGGGACGAAAATTAGAGAGATTAGTTTGATCCGCAGATGAATATCCCGAGTGTGGGTGTTTGTAAAACAACTCACGATCCAGGGAAACTTCCAAGTGTGGGACGACGTCTTTAAGAAAAACAACAGAGTGATAAAATGTTATTTTCTACAATACTAAGTTCCCCTACCTACCCCTCAGAAATAGTTAGTGTCATTGTATGCTTGCATCTTACATCAAATCTGTGCGAGCTAGTGCTAAAAAAAGCAATCCAATCAACGCCAATCACTAGCCTACTAAAAGAAGATTTTATTCCAAGCTAAGACTCACCCTCTATACTGACTTTGCTTAGCCTAGAATATCTTCGTTAATTAACAACGAACAATTTGTTCCTTTATCACGACACGGCAATTTTCGTTACCAAATATATTAAATTCGGAGGGAAAGATAACTATGTATAAATGGGGGATTAAGGATGGGAGCTTATCAAAGTGCCGCCAATCTTGGTGGCCCGCCCGGGGGAATTTCATTTTTGTTTAATATCACGATGTCATGGTTCAGAATTCTTTTGCAAATTAGTACTTGGATGAAGTGTCATTATTATAACGGGACTTAGAAGTGCTTTTATATGAAATTCTACAGAGCTTGCTTAAGGGAAGATTAATTTGGTTAAAATTATGGATTTAGACTTATACTGAAGGATCGGAGACTGTAATGAAACTGTATCTTTGAGACCGAAACATTATGTTTGCTAGAATAACTAATGTTGTAAGATACTTAAACATATACCTATATATATAATATATGTTTAAGTATCTTACAACATTAGTTATTCTAGCAAACATAAATAGTAATAGCTTGGGTAAACGGTTGGGATGTGTGTGGATTTTAGAAATCACACCCTAATTTATGAGTCTTACTCTTCGGCAAAGATAATATACAATGTAAACGTAACAATAATAGTGTAGCGAGGCCTCTGGCAGAGCTTATTGGTTAAAAAAATAGTTATAATAACAAAAGTTATGAACCGAAAGTATTAAGGTCTGAGCTGAATAAACCTCAACAAAACATTTCTTCCATAAATACTGAACAGTCGTTATTTGAGCAAACCTAGTTTGTTCTCATTGTTTGCTTTCATCTTTAGCCGAATAAATAAATAAGAATATAATAATGGTATTATTGTGAGATATCGTAATTGGTATTATTGTTGTATACAACTATTTGTAACTTTAGTATGTATAGTTTTGTTTTTCTAAACAGTTTTGTTTATACTTGGAATTGAACCACTCTAATATTATAAAGGTGAAAGTTTTTGAGTGTGTTTGTTACCTCTTCACGCTCAAACGGCTGGACCAATGTTGCTAAAATTTGGTATGGAGGTAGCTGGTACCCTGGATAAACACAAAATCTTTTTATCCCAAAAAAATATAGCGGCTAACACCGCGGGGCGCAGCTAGTAGTTCTAAAATAATGAAAGTAAAAATGTCACGCTAAAAACTGACACCACCTTTGAATTCACGCTTAAAGTTTAATATTAATTATGACAGAATATAAACCAAGAATCAGCGTTTCTAAACATCAGCTTTAAAGGATTATTGCGAGAAAATTTGATATATCCCAAAGTAGTTCGCACCAGCAATAAATATGGCGCTCCATTACAATTTTGTGCGTAATCTCTTGAATTGCGGGGAGGAAAATGCGCGCTATATCTTTCCGATATTATGAGTTTAATATCCGCACACAATAATCAGAAAAAATGTATACATAATACTTAATAATGTTGGCCAATGAACATCATAAGATTCTATAAAAATTCCTTACTCTGAATCCTGCAATAATACAGTCTATTTTGGGAAGCTTTACTTTTAGTTACGTAGGATTTTCCCGCTACACTAGGAACTCCTCCTGTATAGTAAGTGCGTTTTGCAACTTTGAAATACTAACTGCGCCCCGCGGTGTTACCCGCTACATTTGTTTGGGATAAAAGTTGCCTATATGTTTATCCAGGTGTCAGCTACCTCTATACCAAATTTTAGCAAAATCGGTTCAGCCGCTTGAGCGTGAAGAGGTAACAAACATACAAACACACTCACAAACCTTTATAATATTAATGTGATAGTGTGATTACACGCGCAAAGGCCTCCATACTATCTGTGGACTATTTAGTTCCACGAGGGTCACACAACGAGAAACGATAAAACAACTTCTAATGCAACAATCGAATTGTACCATTATAACATTCGTGAGTGTTATCTTATTATTTTCTATTTCTGACTTTTGGTTTACTTACGTGTTTTCCCGAGGCCCGACTATCGCAGTTCGGCTTGAGATTTCGCCGTTTCAATAGCTCATGAATAGGGGTCAGTTTAGTCCGAAATTAGTCAGGCATCCCCGATTAACCCGAAATATACTTGCTAAATAAGTCTAGTGCGCTAATTATTATCATAATCTGTACTCATAATTTATTCAAAATTCATTTTCCGAGTATGCAATTTTATTTGATCCATACATTTATACTTAAGCCTGCGAATCTAAACGCAGAAACCGAGTACTAACCCAGTCAGCCGAGCGGACTCTGAGAGCGCTCTTAAACTTACAGCGCAACTCAATTAAAGGATTGAACTGTACGATAATGGCCATTAAAATTTTTAAGTTTTATTGTCGCGTGTTCAATTCTTTAAAATAATTATTGTTGCATGCTCATTGCTTGTGGATAAACGAAATAATTTTCTTAGATATGTTTTAGAGGATTCAAAAGTGCAAAAAAAAATACTTTTCCTTTTTTTACACGACTGCCCAAAAAAAGGAGTGTAATGTTTTCAGGGTTCATCTATGTATGTATGTATGTGAGTTTCTTTATTCCACCATAACTTGAGAATGCCTGAACCGATTTTAATATATGGGGTATCGTTAGAATCCTTGCATCACTGCAAGTAACATAGGCTACAAAGAAAAAACAAAAATATTATGTGGTAGCTGTGATACATTAATTAATACCATCCTCGAAATTTTATTTGTTGAAAACTGTTTGTGCATGTGACCATCATCTAGAACTTGACGAGTACATTCCAAAAATATATGACACTATTATCTTAATCACGCAGAACTGACAAAAATATATATCTTTTTTTGCTTAAGGCAACGCCATCTGTCAACTAAATAGCGGTAAACACAATGCACATAAACTTGCATGAATATTTGTTATAACTTTTGATACGCTCAGTCAATTTAATATGTACTGTATATTTTAATTATAATATTATCTACCCGATAGCGTTATGTGATTCAATTGAATAATCTAAGTTATATATTAATACGTGAAGCAAAATCTATGTCTTTTGATTAGAAATATTGCGTTCACGGAGGTGTGTGAGATTTGGCATCATTAAATTTTATATGATTAGAAGTGCCTAGTGTATATATGTACCTATATATATTATATACCTAAATTTTTTATTATTATGTATGTATATATATTATAAATATATGTCGGCGCGCGCGTAACATTAGCTGGATGGCCGTCATCTTTAGGGTTGAAGGCGTATTCGAAGGTACGAATTTCAGATACATGATCATATTCGCGCAAGTTATAATTATATTATATGCATCTTATACGGGAATTCTGAAGTTCGAAGAAGTGCAGAAAGCTAAAATTAGTATCATATTAATACGATTAAACACACAATTAAAATAAATTTATTGGATTTCCAATTTAAAAGATGAGAATGGGAAAAAGCACGGCAGCATAGGCAAAATAGTTGAAATAACTACAACATTTTATCAAAACTTGTACCAGGATTGTCAAAAACAGTTAAGACAGTTCATTTACCATTGCTCAAACTCTATCCCACCTATTACTAACACCGAAATACAAAAGGCACTAAGAGAATTAAAATACAATAAAAGCCCAGGTGCGGACGGAATAACTACCGAAAGTTTAAAATTAGGCAGAAATGTCCTTATACCTCACATCACATGCTTTTTCAACACTATGTTGCACACCGGTCAAATTCCTCCAGAATTTTGCCATTCAAATATAATTTTACTACATAAAAAAGGAGACATAACTGACATCTCAAACTATCGACCAGTAAGCCTCATTTCCCATCTATATAAACTGTTTATTAAGGTGATAAATAACCGTATTGCTCCAACACTCGACCTTCACCAACCTCCCGAACAAGCTGGATTTCGACCTCATTTCTCTACAACTGATCACCTCCATACTGTTAATCAAATCATTGAAAAATTCAATGAATATAATAAACCGCTCTATTTAGCCTTCGTAGACTATGCAAAGGCTTTTGACAGTATAGACCATAACTCAGTTATTGACGCTTTAGAGTCCCAAAATATTATTCACACTTACATCGATTTAATTGACACCATTTACAGAAATAGCTCAGCTAACATCAAACTACACAATTCCGGCCCTAATGTCCATATTGAAAGAGGTATAAAACAAGGGGATCCACTCTCACCGAAGCTGTTCACAAGCGCTCTGCAGGAGGTTTTTAACAAGCTACCAGACTCCTGGCAATCATGAGGCATAAACATTAGCGGTCACCAGCTAACAAATCTTCGCTTTGCTGATGACATAGTGCTATTCTCCACATCTCCTTCAGAACTTGAAGAAATGCTCCAAGATCTGCGCACAGCAAGTCTTGAGGTTGGACTTTCTGTGAATAGAGCAAAGACGCAGATTATAACCAACAGCACAAAACGTAGGGTCGAGGTAGACGGGCATGTTTTGCAGTATGTCGATGAGTACATTTACCTAGGTCAAATAGTTTCGTTTAAGAATCGGCAAGAAAAAGAAATAGAGAGGCGAATTCAAAATGCATGGAAAAGCTTCTGGGCCCTTAAGAACCATTTAAAAGGAGATCTGCCGATATCACTTAAGAGGCGGCTCATCGACATGTGCATATTGCCCGTCCTAACCTACGGTGCTCAAAGTTGGTCACTTACCGAACAACAGAAATCCAAACTCAAGATTTGCCAACGAGCAATGGAGCGTAGCATACTGGGTGTTAAACTAACAGACCGAGTTAGAAACACCACGCTGCGCTCTATAACTCAAGTAGCAGATGTTGGAGAAAAAACAGGTAAGCTGAAGTGGGAGTGGGCTGGCCACGTCGCGCGAATGCACCCCGACAGGTAGGCTAAGATCGTCACTTACTGGACGCCTGAGGAGGGACAACGCCGCGCCGTCGAGATCGACCGCGGCGAAGGTGGTGTGATGATCTGACCACATATGCGGGACGCACATGGTCAGAAATGGCAAAGGATAGAGAAGTTTGGCAGAAGAAAGGGGAGGCCTTTGCCCAGCAGTGGGACACAATATAGGCCAACAAAAAAAAATACAACACTTACACACATATAAATATGTGGTATATGTATATTTTTATACGGTCATACACAAGCTGCCTCAGATTTAATGCAAGACCTCAAACACCCAAATTACTTAATTATTATGACATTATCATTCGCAACCGGCCAAAGTATTTAGATTTATCTTTTAACCTTAACACAATGACATCTATCGTCTAATAGCGGTAAACGTAAACTAACACAATGAATAACTCATAAGCTCAATCAATCTGATAATAATTATGTACTGTATATTAAAATTATTACATCTATCTTCTTTTGATAGTATTATGTGATTCAGTTGGATAGTTAATATTAAAACTTCTCCAAATACCTCCTGGATTAAAGAAATATTCTTTTTATTATTTCTGTAATCCAGACACCTAAAGGTACCTATAGGTACCTATAGGTACTTACGTAGTTACTTTATTATAATATTGGCATTATGTAACTAATTTTGATAGTGTAACTGTATGGTGTAGTTTACGTAGCACGCATAGGAAAGGGCAAATAAATAAAGAACAATGAATTCAATTTCAATTTATATATAAATAGTTAACAATATAAATCTAGTCATCCATACAAAATAAAAACATTTTATCGTTGGTTGAATTTATTGAATACGTCGTATAAAATACATATTAACTACTAGCTTTTGCCCGCGGCTTCGCTCGCGTTAAGAAGCCATCTATTGTCAACATTTAGAATTTAACTTAATTTATTCGTTCCATTAGGTACTGATAGGTTCAAACTAATACATTTACATCCTCCATCATCCCTTATTTTATCCTCATGGGTGTTGAATTTATCAAAATCCTATTTAAGCGGACGTCTTCATCATAGTAGCTCCAATCTTTAATTTCAGTTCAATCAGTCGAAAATCTAAGAAGATTTATACAAACTTTCATCCCCTATTTTATCCCCTTAGGGGTGGAATTTATCAAAATCCTTTCTTAGGGGATGCCTACGTCATAGTAGCTTTATGCATGCCAAGTCTCAGCCGAATCAGTTTAAAATTGACAAAGTTTCATACAAACTTTCATCCCCTATTTTATCCCCTTGGGGGTTGAATAATTTATCAAAATCCTTTCTTAACGGATGCCTACGTTATAACATCTACCTGCATGCCAAATTTCAGCTCGATCTGTCCAGTGGTTTGGGCTGTGCGTTGATAGATCACTATGTCAGTCAGTCAGTCACCTTTGAGTTATGTATATTTAGATATAGATTACCTACAGAGCCTTTGTGGATCTAGGGCCTAAGATATTAGCCAAAAGTCAAGCTTATGTCGCGCTTAGTCGAGTTAGGAAGCTAAAAGGTTTGGCAATTAGTGTTCTAGATCCACGTTAGGTTCTTCACGAGCCACATGAGAAAATCAAATAAAACTTATCACTAAAAGGTATATAATAAAATAAATAATTAAAAAAATTAAAAAACACGACTGCCATATCAATAACTTTACCAAAAGTCGAGAAAAAACGAACTAAAAAGTAAAAAACAAGTTCGTATATTTAATCTGTAAAAGTGAAAGGTGACTCTATCGCTGGCTAACACAACATCTCGAAAGCTACTTAAACTACAGAGTTGATAATTGACACACAGTTAGCTTATAGACTTAACAATAAATACGCTGTTGTAGCCGCAGGCAAAAGCTAGGTTAAATAATAAAGACGAGGTACTTAACTAGACTAGTACGATTAGTGCGCTATTTTATAAAAACAAGAAAAAGTTAAATTCTTTTGTATCGCAGTCGGGGGACCGTTCTATGGAACACTTTCTTATCTTAGAGGTCCCCCGACTGCGATACAAAAGAATTTAACTTTTTCTTGTTTTTATAAAATAGCGCACTAATCGTACTAGTCTAGTTAAGTACCTCGTCTTTATTATTTAACCTAGCTTTTGCCTGCGGCTACAACAGCGTATTTATTGTTAAGTCTATAAGCTAACTGTGTGTCAATTATCAACTCTGTAGTTTAAGTAGCTTTCGAGATGTTGTGTTAGCCAGCGATAGAGTCACCTTTCACTTTTACAGATTAAATATACGAACTTGTTTTTTACTTTTTAGTTCGTTTTTTCTCGACTTTTGGTAAAGTTATTGATATGGCAGTCGTGTTTTTTAATTTTTTTAATTATTTATCTTCTTTTTATTCAAATCGCTCTCAGAACTCTTCACTGTTTCTTTACCTCGCACACTTGCAAATTTTATCCTATATAATAAAACAACATTGCGTAGTACTTAAAACATTGACTAAACTGAAAAAACACATTAATTATAAAAAGTATTTAATTCAAACTAACTCTGCATTTCAAACAAAACAGTATCGCTTAATAAAGAAATCCACTCAAGTTCAAGCTTGAAACATCTCAAGAACCCCTTTTCTCAACATCGCCTTGTATTTTAATCAGCGGGTACTTGCATTCAGTGATTTACGAGCACTTCTCGCGTCTACGTCAGACGCTGCTATTAATCTGATCGTCCCGTCGATCCTGCTCTTACACCGCGCTATATCGCGTCAAATCGCTCTATATTAATTTTGGAGCTTACACTACAAGAATAGACGCCCAAAGTAGGTCAATGTTAGGTTAGATTGGAGACTGAGAGGTTTTCACGTAACATTTTTGGGAAGCAAACAGTGTTCGTCTAGCAATCTTTACGAGGTGACTATAAAACTTTGGAGAGGTAAGGTGCTTGCAAGGTTGACACAAAGTAAGTAGGTGTATGTAGGTTACCTTTGTTTTATAGAAGCTGATTTAGCTCTTGTATTTTATTATGACCTTAATATTTTTAATTCCGTTTAAATTAGGGCACGTCACAGTACTTTTTGCATCTATTAACATTGTGCGATGAACAAACAAACCAGCTTTCAATGCCATAATTTCGAATATTCACAGGCATTTTTACATCATTCGAAGATTTTCCAGTTTATGCTAACGTAAAATGTAGCTTTTTTACTCAGTATGTAACTACAGTTTCATTCGCAATAAGCAGTAAGCTGCAAGTACTTAACATTTAAAATTAATTTCGTTGCGACCGGTGTGCTTTTTCTCTCGGAATCGTTTTACCGTATCTGAAGTATGAGAGGATTTACCAACCTGGAAACTGAAAAACTGTTATTGAAAATAATATTTCAGCTAAAATATTAATGACACAGATTAGTTTCATAACTATTTAACGCAAGCGAACGTTTGGTATAAAGTTTAAAACAAATCGCAAATCCGTATGAAATACTGGTAAAATACATTTGTTTTAAGCATAAAATATTATGACTGAGAAAAATATAAATAATGAACCTTTTTACATAGTTAACTTACAGCCAATCATGCAATTAATTTACCAGTGCAACAAAACACATATAAAATCATCTAAATGTTGTTTCTTAATTAAAAATAAACAAATCGACTTCAATTACTAGTTAAAAAGGCAAAAACAAACAAACGACTGCCTAAAACGTCAGAACAGAGTTCGAAGGCACCTTTTGTCTTTCTCCCCTCACTCTTCTCATTAATCTTTCATTCAGGCACTGTCTCCACAAAGGCCAAAAGAAATACTGTCATGGCGGCTAAGATGTCGCATCAATACGCGAGCGAAAACAAATTTATTTTGCGTCAAGTGTGAGCAATGAATAACGACTGTGTTAGGAAGAAACTATTTAAATTTTTCAAATTCCAATCTTGAAAATGTAAATTCTTTTTCGAATTGACATTTAGTGTTCTTTATTTAAATATTTTTTTGCCAATTCATAATATAGTACGTCCCTTAGTACGAGGCCAATAAAATATAATAAGTATTTACCATTTCTTTAACTGTGAACCTTTAGTTGAAATTCAGTTACAATAATGCCAATATTATAATTATTAGCAACTGTATTTATTTATTGTATATCAAACTAAATCATAATAAATATCAAACAGTACTACACTGTCTCGCAAAACTATATAGCTATTAACCTCTATAAAAGAGTTCCCGTCCACAAAAGCTTTGTTAACAATGGAGAGGAGTAATAAAAGTAAAGTGTAGTTAAATAAAGTATTTCCGCCTCGACTTTTCTGTCTTCTTTTATATTAAAAGTACTCCATAAATCAAGTCTTGTTACTCTCAATTCAGGCTAAGACTTATCCTAAAATATTCGATTTAAAAGCTGACAGAAATCTAATTTAAATGATTAATTTCAGTGATTGTAGACCTATACCTAAAGAGAAGGTAACAATTTAATAGTTTGACTAGACTTTACCCTTAATTTTGTTTCGGCATTTCTCAGAGGTAGACCTTGGAAATACCGATTCTATCTTGTTAAAACAAATGAAAGTAGGTTTTTGTAAAATGAAATAAAGTGTATATATAAAAATGTAGATTTGGTCTTGCACCCACTTTATTTTACGTAGACAATATTTGAAATGCTAAAAAAGAACTTTGAATATCGAATAGTTCTAATTTCCAACTCATATCTGTCGACATTAATTTCAGACTGTCGAAACAAATGCTTCAGCTAAACTATATGCAAAATAATTTTGTTTCCACAGTAGTTAGTGAAAATGTTTTAATTTGTATGCGAATAAGGTACTTGCAATTGCATTGTGTTTGTACCACTGCTGCACCCTGTTTCAATGAACTGCTATACTCAATGAAGTCCATATTTTGAGCTGTATAAATAAAAGAGAAAAATTTATGAATTATCGTAGCCATAACAGGAATAAGAGTCAACACATTTTCAGTAATAAATAAAACAGCACTCATTAGACGCTTGACAACTATGACAGGCCAGTTAACTTTGTTTTTATTTGTACCTATATAAAATTTTCAGCCTGAATATAAAATACATTTTTAAAACTTACCATAAAAGTTAAGAAACAATAACTAAAGAGATGCGAGTTTAAAAACTCTTTGTAAAGCATCGAAAAGATTTTCTTCCCGAAGCGTCATTTTAACCCGAGAACGCTACCGCTGCGTTCTCGAAGAAGAATAAAAAGCTTTGCCAGTCAAGTGGCTTCGTCTTTGCCTAACCCCTTGTAGCTTTCTGTGAGATAATTTTAAACATCACTGTTGCATTTTGAAACACAAATGACACGGAAGGGTTGAGAAAGATTTTGTTGGCACTCAGGCAGATACAGGTTAAGCGATATTTTGTCAATCGGTCATTAATATAAATTCGTTCTTGATGTCAAATTGTATTTCGCAAATGTTTAGCACTTTGGCTTGCTTTAAAGCAGACACAAAATTAAATTAAATTAAACTTTTAAAACTATAAGTTAATGACTAGAAGGACAGGGAAAAAGTTATAAGCCCTACTTACAGGAATATTAGAATTAAAATGTTATCACTAAATAATTTTTCAGTGAAGTAAATCCTCTTTGAAAGTGCCTTTCTAGGAAGTCCTCCGTTTCTCAAAACTAATATTTACGAAACTATATCTAACAGAAAAGTTGCCTAAGCGGTTTTTGGAAAAACAAATAAGCTACCGTGTGTCTCGGGGGAGCGGTTGACGCGACTAAGGCATTATGATAAAGACAAAACAATTTCTCTTGTTTGCAATGTGGTTTTCCATTGGGATAAAATCTTATTTGGATAGCCAGGAAAAAAAAGTATACATGACTTTGCGCATGCGTGTGTTAGATTTAAAAAATAAAAACTATAAATAAAGCTTCAAAATTTAATATTGGTTATTTACTATAAATTGAACATCGGGTACTTGTAGGAAAAGTAGGTAGAAGTAGAGAAAGAACAACTGACAGAGGACAATATGTAGTTATTTATTAAACATGAAATTACTAAAAGACAGCCCCAAAACGCCCACCCGTCACCGCTTCCTAGTGCTATAGCTGGGTAGAAGAAACGGCGCAACAAACTACCCAGCAGCACAATCTGTCTGTCACAAACTGATACGATTCAACATAGTATTTATATACAATATAAAATATGGATAGAACAGCATAACATTTATAATCAGAGTAAATACAACAAAATAAATAGGTTACTTAACTTATGGGGCTCTCGCTCCTTACTGTACAACAGATCGCAGATAAAGAATACTACTCAAGCCAGGGAGGTAGGTGTATTTATACACTACAACTGTCATACTTGTCATTACAAATGACACAACGTGAAGTTAGCAACTATGGTATTTGTCAAGTTAAGTATTTTAACAACATCAAAAAAAAAAAAAAAAAGAATGTTACCTTATTTAAAATAACTTATAATTAACATAATTCTCAAACATTTATCATTAATTACCGACCATAATATCATTGTTGATTATAATTATCTAACACGTGCATCTTTCAAGGGTTGAGGCTACATGCAGGTACCTAGAATCAACGTAATATAAGCGTTAAGCAATTGAACAATTGGTTATGGTTATCCCGCTCTGTCCCTCGTACCGATTTAAAGCTGACTTTCATCATCATCATCAGCCGGAAGACGTCCATTGTTGAACAAAGGCCTCCCACCCCTTAGAACACCACAATGAACGACAATTTGCCATTTGCATTCACCGGTTGCCCGCAACTCTGACAAAATCGTCGGTCCACCTGGTGGGTGGCCTGCCAACGCTGCGTCTTCCGGAGTATTCAAACTGATTTTAGTTCAACTAAAATGCCCATGGGTAATGTGAAAGGGTGAAGACTATCTATTCTGTCTAGACATATAAAAAAATAATACTACTACCAACCTATACGAGAAAAATGCATACTACCAGTAAAAAACCAGTTAATAACACGTTTAACTAATTAATTCATTCACTAGATATTTTTTAACATAACTGCACCTTGTCGTCGACACAAAGGATTCTATTTTTACATCGCATCACGAAACTCATTACCCAAGTATCCAGCTTTCACTTACATAAGTAGAATAGCAACACAAAAGCTATTACTGAACACTGAAGTAAAATTGTATGTAAAATAATGTTGAAGAGTTTTGAGAACAATACCGGTATTGTTTTGAAACAAGATGATACTTATCTTTGTGGATTTTCTTATCAGATAACAACTGGAGCATACATTGCTTGCATTTAAAATATTAGACCGTCGAATTTAGCATACTGATTGGAGCTCTAATTATAAAAATATTAAAAAAATGAATTCTGGAATCTTTATTCACTTCTTACCTTCTACGTTAGGTAGGCAATGTCATTAGTGCGGTGCCTAAATTGATTGGACGACAAAAATGGCGGTTTGAAGTTATTTGCACTTTAGCTTATACTAATCGCGTATTTAAATCATACTTTTCAAAAAGTCTCTTTTTCTACAGCCACACTTATTCATACAAATTATAACGTCCTGGAAATTAATCAAAAATTGAGGATGATAAGTCTTTAGGCAATGACTCCTAGATAACAATTAACTAACCCTTATTTCCTCTACGTTTCAAAGGCGGCACGGAAGCATTTATACCTATTTGTCTTATCTCAATATATTTTGTCTTTCCTCACTAATCCGAGGCAATTATTACAACTCAATGCTATGTCCTGTGTAATCCCAACGAGCTATATATAACTGCCACAGATAACACATACAGGTGTTATTTTTCATGCATGGGATCGTGTGTACGGTGAAATGAATGTTGCCTATCCATCATAGTGAATCCCTCCGTGATGTTTCTCTTGTCCTCTAAGATATGTCGGGTCCGACGTAATGCCGCCAATGATATAAAAAACGAGCAATATTTTGTCGACGGTCTTCATGTTTTTTTATATAAATAGCGATATGTATACGTTGTTTATTTATAAAGCGGCACAAGTAGATATGCTAACATTTCACCACTATCAGTACCACGTAAAAGGAAACTAGCTTATGTCATTATTTTGAATTAAGTAAAGTAAAAACTAGTTAACTAATTCGTAGGTACCAACGTACACCTCAGCAAAGCACGACTAATTTAAAAAGTCACATCGTTCGCCTGGGTTTGAACCCATAAACCTCCGAGTTACACAATATGATTATATTATTCAGAAAATAATCATCTAAATGGTTTCTTTTTGTAGCTAAACTTAGCTTCTTAATAATATCTGAAATTTTAATAAAGTTCCATTTTGTAAAGGAGTCGAACTTTATCAAAGAACATGGAGAATGAATTTGAAAAGATTACTTTGAAAAGGGTTTCCAATTAGGTTAACATCGGAAAGTTGGGATTCTAAAAATACTTCGAGAATGATCACTTTATAATAATGAGCTTAAAGTAAGTAGAAAGCATCCATAAATGGTGATACTGAAGTTCTTCCAGCGTACTCTGGGTATTTAATCTCGTTACCACCGTTGTTAATTAACCAATTTCTTCGCCATCTTTTTTTTCTGTAAATTTAAGGAACTTTTAACGCACAGCGTATGTCAGTCCCTTCGTATCCTAAAACAAGAACATCAAACAAACACGACCAATTTCTACGCCATGGAATTACCTATTTTCTCTTTAGCTCATACGAAACCGATAAGAAGAATCATATTTAATTAGCGGCTTTAGTTCTCTAATATTTTCTACAGAACTCCAGTATCGGACGAATAGATTAGTTGGTTAAATCATATAAGAATGTATAAGAAGAAACAATACAATAATATATTTGGAGGCGCTCCAACTACTTCTCGTTCCTAAGGGTATCAAATCTATAAAAATAAAATAACCAACTGCAATACGACGCTGATCAGAAAATCTTCAATTGCTTTATTGGATTAAACAAGATAAAATGTTGCTATCTCATATTGTATTCTATGTACTTCAATATAAGGTAGAGTTTCCATAAGCTTTTAAGAGTCAAGTGATTCTAAAATCAAAGTGATGCAGTGCTATATACTTTGCTGACCGCGCAGCGTTCCTGTTTGCACCAAAACGGTCATTTATATAAAATAGGTTGGACTTTCGATCTTATTTTGCCACAAGTACAAGATGTTTAGCTGCTATACAATAGGTAAGTGTTGCGATAAGACCGGGTCGTATGTGACAAATCATGCCGATACAAGGAAGAATCATTTGATTTGACCAGTCAGGGTATTCCAAACGAACATATGTGCCAAAAATAAGTCATAAGTACCACATAAAATGGTGTCTAATAAAATGTTATTCTATCTTTCCTAAGCTTTTACTAAATAACAATTAGTCAGCAAATTATTACCATATTGCGCAGAAAGTTGGTGTTAGAAATTACGAAAAAGAAGGATATTTTTGCAAATAAAAACAAAATCTATTCATATAAGACTACCATTAATTACGAGAATCCTTCAAAAATAATGCAAAAAGCATTGAAGTATAAACCAGCCAGCCATATTATAATAATTAAATGATCCAGCTTCAAATAAAAAAGAAAGTTGAAAAATCATTGTTCACAGAGGTTAAAGAAATTAAAATTTG
The DNA here is from genome assembly GCA_905340225.1 of Abrostola tripartita. Lineage (NCBI taxonomy): Eukaryota > Metazoa > Arthropoda > Insecta > Lepidoptera > Noctuidae > Abrostola > Abrostola tripartita. The sequence continues at coordinate 3,889,379 of HG996492.1, read as the reverse complement.
TCTTGTTTTTTAGTTGCACGATTCGCAAACTTCTTAATTAGTTGTCCCGGTACATCCCACGCTGTATATAATGCTCGTCGGAGACGGTCCTAATTAATTACATTGCTGCGTCACACTTTCATTTTCTGTGATGGATGAACGGAAAACATAGAATGTTTTCAGATTAAATTTCTGAGTGATATTGCTATGAAATTTTTTATTTGGTTTCTAGGTAAATAATCAGCCAAACTTAAGAAGACCCTGTGAAAAGGCTCGCTATCCAATCATTAGAATTAATCATGAAGGAAAACACCTCCAAACCGCCACGTAACAAAAAAAACACATTTAATAACTATGGTCTATAATGAAGCTTGAATTCAACCGGCACACCTGAGAGATCGTTCAACGGTGTGTAAAGCCATGTCAAAGGCCTACAGGCGGTTTAAACTCTGACACCAAGTTGTTCATCATCCATACGATAAGATGAAGAACTAGGTATGTTTAACTTATTTATGGTTGTTAAAAAAATGTTAATAGGTTCGCCCTTTATCACGTGGATGATAGGACCAATACCGCTTGATAAATGTACCAATGTACAAAAAGCCTTCTGCCGAGATGATACACTAAGAATCATTAATTATTAATTGAACGATTCTATTGGGTTTGCGGTCCACTGTCTTTTTCCAACATTTCGCACTGCTGACGCCTTTAACCATCCAAGTGTTATATCGCTATAGGTACTTGTGACAGACGGTAGCCATGCGTGGCATACTAGGTTTAATTGACCACTATATACCGTTACCGTTCGATTCAGTTTACATATTAGTGGTAATGTGTGTGTGCGAGGTGTCTCGTTAGACACCACATTACCAGTGCTCTCAATAATAAAAATAGCTGAAACATACTTAAACGACATCCCTGTTTTCGTTAATAGGTCTGAAAATAGCAATCAAGCAGTTATAATCAACGGAATATAACTGCTTGATTGCTATTTTCAGACCTATTACTGGACAAAAAGACAGAGCTGGACAAAAAATTGGGTAAAGTCTTATAGTATTGAGGCTTATGTTCAATGTGTTTAATAACTTTATTTTGCACGTAGTATATTATGGTGAAATTAAACTTATTCAGAAAAGAAATCAACGTCGTCACGAAACTTTTAAAGTAAGATTTTTATCAAACTAGTCTTGAAGTGAAGTAAAATGTGTCCAAAAACACTTAGGAATATTTTCGTACTTAAGTGATTTTTATAACTTTAAAAGTTATAAAAATAAAGTAAGCATTTTAATGGGGTGCAAATAGAGAGCCTCCACTAGTGACGATACTTAAGTACGTCCGGCGCACCCTGGACTGTTAACCTCGCTACCATCGTTGTTGACTGATCAATCTCTACAACACGGCATGACCTCCATGTGGCTATAGGCTCACGTTGATAAGAAGAAGAAGAAGTATTATAATATTTAATCGTATTTACCCGCACCTATCTATTCCATCTCTTATATTTTTTCTACGTATATGAGGCAACAGGGAATTGCCTGGATTGTAACATAGAAATTCCACAGACAAGCATTAGTGTTTTTGCTGCTTACTAAACGCGTTAATTAGTACTTCTTGTTTATCATCTCTTGACAAGACTTTGGGTTTACGATATACAATTTAGTGAAGCTTTATAGGTAGAATTAATTCAATCTTCGAACATAAAATTCTTTAAAAAGTAATTACATACCTTCGTTAAATATTCAAGAGCAACAATTTAATTAACATTATTCCGATGGTGATTTAACTGTTGGCCACAGTAAAGCAGTATCAATTTAATAAATTTTATTCAACTTCGTTAATTTATTACAAACAGTTTTAACTTTATTTATTAGTATTATCAACTCTTGACTCCATTTCCAACAGTAATTTACCATTTAAAATTAATTCTTGTTTTAAATCATGGTCAAGAAAATTATGACTGGCCAGTTTGCGTAAGGCGAAAACTTTTCTTACTTAATTTTGTTTTTAAATAATAAAGTATGTCCTTTTGTAACCTAATTACGACTAGACTACTAAACCGATCGTAACGGATTTTGATACAGAGAAATTTTGAACTCTATGAAAGAATATAGGCAAATTTGTATCTATAATAAGAAGCAATATATTTTCGTGAGCGAAGTCACAAGCGTAAGGTAGTATTTTTAAGATCAGATAGAAACTATATTTTAAATATATTAGTAATCACAATATTTTATTATTAGTTAGATCAACATCATCATCATTAGCCGGAAGACGTCCACTGTTAAACAAAGGGGGAAGCCCCTTAGTACGCCACAATGACCAACATGCCGAACCAAAAATCTGAGTAAGTCATTAGATTGGTAGGTTGAGCCTAAGAGGGCGGGCAGTGTGCGCCGTACGATATTGTGTTTGGTACTATGGTGTACAATAAAGCATATCATCATCAGCCGGATTACGTTCACTGTTGAACACGGCCTGTGAACATTGCTTGCCTGCAACTCTGACGATGCCGTCGGTACACCTGGTATGGTAGGAGGCCGCATCACACTAATAACAAAAGGCGAAACTTTGTGTTTGTATGATTGTGACCTCTTCACGCCCAAATGCCTGGACCGATTTTGCTAAAATTTGGTGTAGAGGTAGTTGACACCCTGGATTACCATATAGGCTTCTTTTTATCCCGAAAATTTTGCGTGTAACACAGCGTAGCGCAGCTAGTATTCTATAAATGTATCTATTTACGAAGAAAAAATTAGGCATCGTCACTCGTAGTGATATGTTAATACTCTACCATGCTCTTTACTGCAATACAAATGAATAAAAAATGCATGTTTTACAAATGAATGAAGAGAATTTTATTACAATTCAACACAGTGTTTATATTATGAAACCCACGGTATATATGTACGTACTGGTTTGCATACATTACTAAATTTAAATAAATCTATTGTTCCCATTCATACGAAGCTGAACAATATACACACGTTCATGCATATACATATACCTACTAGGTGCACATAAATACACAGTGTGCTCTCCTGTGTTGGTAAGTACTTGATGAAGAAGGCGACTAATGGAAATATTATCTTAATGATACGTCGAGAGCTTATGCAAGATAGCGGCGACGAGCTGACTAGGTACTGTAACATACATAGTTTTTAATAATCGTTGTGACTCCTTCGTGATCTTAATAGTGATGTTAATGACTTTATCATGTATAAAGTATATGAAATATAATATTGTTCGTGTATTTATATGTCGCTTAGTGCGTCGTTGGTAAAGTTCTGATGCAGATAAGTTTTTTTTTGTTAAAAAAAAAACAAAAATTTGTGTGATCCGCAGATATTTGTCCCGAGTCTGGGTGTTTGTGTATGTGATATTTCATGTTTGTGAAACGCACCCACGATACAGGAGAAATTCCTAGTGTGGGGCGACGTTTTAAAAAAAGATATATAAAAACCGCGTTACAAAAAGGCGGACAGTGTCTTCCGCTTCAAAAATCAAGAAAAAAACGCTTAAAAGAACAAATAACTACAAAAACCACCAATACCAATCGCCAATACCAACCGCAAAACCCACTAAGGAAACCTAAGTGGTGATAAATAGAACCTATTTCACCTCGCTAAGTACAAAAGTCCATAACTACATCAGTGCGGCCGCATCTCTCATAATCCCCGTCTTAGTTTGCTTCGGAATGACGAAACTTGCCAGCTAAGCCTGCACGGTAAATACCCGAAACAAACTTTGGCATCTCGTAGCATTATTGTGGCACATATTGGAACTATGAAAAAGTTATTCGGTTTAGTATGATGGAGCCTAGGTAGGTATATTTTTAATCTTGACGACCTGATTGGCGCAGTGGGTAAGCGATTGGACTGCTGCGCTAAGGGTTGCGGGTTTGATTTCCGCACGGGGCCAAAATATGTGTGAACCGCAGATATTTGACCCAAGTCTGGGCGTTTGTGCATGTGATATTTCATGTTTGCGAAACGCACCTACGATACAGGACAAATTCATAGTGCGGGGCGACGTTTTCTAAAAAAATAACGTTTTTCTGCTGGTTATGTTTTTAAAGGTTTATCAACTGACTTTTTTGAGTATTGTATACAGTCTACCTACTCAAACGTTCTGTTGATAGCAAGAATTAATATTATTTTTTAAATGCATATTTCATAATAAACATGAGTATTTTGAATATAAATTCTGATATGAATCTAAAGTATTCAAAGTATTTCTGAATGTTAAGGTATTTTTTGCATTTTTTGCATAATGCAAAATATCATTAATATTTGATACAAACGTGTATTCATCCCAAAAAATAACTGAAATCTTTAACATACCAGCAAAAGGCTCAAAGGCTTATGCGATTATAACACTTGATGTTAAACGGCTTTAACTTTCCCGTATCAGAAACTGGCTGGATATAACATCTATAGGTATGTATACGATTCTGGGAATTATAAAGAAGCTTATAAAAAACTTCACAATTAATCAAAGATATAAAACGACAACGAGTGACTTCTAAATCTTTAGTTCTGTCCTCTCCTTGCTAATGGTATATAATGGTCAAGTATAGTAGTATTTTCTACCCCGGGATATTTCTGGTAGATTTAGTTAAAAAAAAAACTTTTTTAATTAATTAATTTTTTTCTACCAAAATCTATCTCCTGTAAACTTCAGATTCTGTAGTTTCTATATTTGATGCTACTCACGTACGAAGCCGTGTAGGTCGTGTGGTATTCGGCCTAGAATTGACGACCCTCTTTCCTCCCGTGGGTGTCGTAAGAGGCGACTAAGGCAAAATCCAGAAGATGGGCAGCAGCGTCTTCTGTACCTTAACCACCAATACTGCGATCCCCAAGCCGCTTGCCAAGCGTGGGGATTATGGCAACCCCCGTGGTGGAGGCCTTTGTTCAACAGTGGACGTCTTCCGGCTGATGATGGCGTACGAAGCATGAATAAACCTACGAAACTACCACTCAGAAAACTTATCAACGGGCGACCGCAAGACGCAAAAATCTTATCCGATTTTATCCAACATGCAACAGCATCAATCACGGCGGAATCCATATCGAAATTCCGACAACCGATCAATGTCACCCAGAGTAAATCGGCAATATAATCTGGCGACGAACATGGCATCCAGCCATCAAACTTTCAGCACAGCACAATGCCAGCTGCGTGCCAGTCGGGTGCCTTATAAAGAATATTGTGGTCCGAGTTCGATATTGATTGTGTGGTCCGAGTTTTGGAATATAGCGTGAGTTACTACTACTGCGGCTACGACTGAGGCTACGAATCTAGCTATGGCAGTGACTCCAACACTTGCTATGGCAGAGGCTACGACACAAGATACAGCAGTGAGTGCCATTATAGCACAGCGTGCTATGATGGCTGTTAAGCTTTAAACATAATACGAGCAATAAGAGAATTAGAAAACATTAAGATTACTTCTAATCTCTAATCTCGGCGGCGCGGCTGATCAAACTCCAAAATGTTCAGTTTTTTTTTATCTAACATTTTCCTAAGAAAGGTATGTTACAAAAAAAGCTAAGTTCAATAAATAGAACAAAAACAATCAAATCAACAAAAGTCCTTAAAAACTTGGTAAAAATAAAATTATTGTAATACCATAAAGTGCTTGGTACATTCTTATTTCAAACAACATTCCTAATATTTCGAAATTATAGTACTAGAAAACTTTAGCAGACAATATAATCTTTTTAAATGTTAGGTACATGTTCCTTTTTCAAACAAAATTAAAAAGTTTTCTAATATATTTGTAGTTGTTGTAGGTAATTGGTTTCTGGCCCAGGTTTTTTTCATTTGTTTTTTTAAGCGGCGTCTTGACTTTTGACAGAGAAATTTCATTTTCATTCCCTTCCTTGTATTTTTGATTCAATATAAAGTTTAATACTTAGAGGCACATCTAATATGTCTCGAGTCACAAGAGCTCGTAATAAATAAAGTGACTTCAAAACTCGTCAATATTCTAAGCAATGTAATAAATTATAATAGCAACATCAAATCCTGTCAACAGTCTTAGCAATTAGTTCGTGTATCTTGACGATCGCTGTTAATAATGAAAACTCATTATTACGTACCAGAGAATATTGCTATCACTGTTAAAGATGTTACACACACACATAGACAGACAAAGTAATACACAGGTTAATAATAACTACAGTGGAAGGTGCAAGGAATATTGCTATGATCACTCCGCTTGGCAATGTGTACGGTAAATTGTTATTACTGCTCACAGCGAGTGCTAAGAGACAATGTCTTTCACTGCATCATATTTTAAACCAAAATAAAAATGTTGTTTAGCTTCTTGACTATTATTTGTACTGTGCCATTTATATATTTATTATTAAAACATTACAGGTTATCTTATTGTATACTATGGTCCACAAAACTGTTTTAAAAAGTTTGTCCGTGCCATATTATATTAAATTATTACAATTTTGTTTTATTTAACTTTTACAATATTTTTTTTTAATGTTATATTTAAAAACAAACATTACCTACTTATAATTTACTGTTAGAAACCTCAACCACACTTAATGCCTGGTCCTTTGGAATGCCTGGAATCTGGTCCTTTTGTCCGCTCCAGATATTGTTGTGACAAAGGACCAGTCCTTGGAAATCCCACAAGCTATTACTTAGAACATCTTAAACAAACATAATTACGTTTCTCAGTAACAAACAGATCTGTTTGCTTTACTAGCCAATTAACGTGTCTTTAACCGTTAGGTATATATAATAATTACAGCTATGTCTACTGAAATTAATAACTAGCACGTGTGAGACACTCAGTAAGTACCTTTACCTGACTCAATAATAACGTTAAATAAACATATCTAGAAGTTTCATCAAGATAAATATGAATGCTGTAAGAGAACTCAATGCTGAGTTACGCTCGCCTCTATACATGAAGTTTTTTTTAAATGTATGGTCTTAATGTACGTGGGCAATGATAAATGATTTTATTTTTGCAAATGGCTTTTACAAATACATTTTTAAACGTCATTTTTTAAACTAGATGGCGTCGGCCTTTCCTTATTGCCTACCTCTTGGAAGAAATACCAAAACAAACTCCGGGGTCAAGATCTCTTAATAATAAAAAAATATTCATGTTTCATAGTTCGTCTTTGTTATATTATGGTTCTACACCATTAGTCCAATTTAGATGTATGTTGTTGGCAATAAGGCAATGTATAGCAAATCTAGTAATTGTAATAGCTTACATTCCTACATGATATTGTTTTTATAAGCTCTAAGTGTAAACGCGGCTTCTGCCGACCCGCTCCAGTAATACAGGCACGATAATATAAACTACACACCTAAAATATGTTCGTATGGAATTTTTAAACAAAATCTCTCCGAATATCTTTTCTTGCGAATCTAATTGAAATTATATGCATTTATATAGAGTTCACCTTCTGCCTTCAGTCTTCAATATATTAAGGTCAAAATGAACTTGCTTGAATAATAGGTACAATGTAATTTACACGTACGCCTTTGACGATCCTCGTTCTCTCTGATTACTGCAAATAAAAGGTAACGAAATATCGTGTTTCAAGTCATGTGTGGATATAATTAAGTGTCTCGTGTATTAAAACAAGATGTATATGCCTGCGTAAGCAAATAATATATTAATATATTATGAAATGAGTTTTGAAGTCTTAGATCCAGGTTTTAACTAGATGACTTTAGAAAATGTGATGAATTTTCCTCGCTGTTAGTTTATGAGACTACTCGGTAATACAATTGTTTGTAAACTAATTGGAACATTTCTCACCATTCTTTTCGTGTCCCTTGTCTAAAGACAACACCCCCGTAGTCTTGCGGCAAGAAGTTTGACGAATAGAAGTAAAATAGTAAGGTGAATGCATGGTTATGTCAATGTTAAGACTATGTCTCTTAATAATTCTTATTTACTTTAATTTTGATATAACTACATGCATACTGAAATATTTAGTTTAACTTCTTTTTCTTTGTCTTTTGGTGCCATTTTAGCATGTTGCCCATGCTAAACTTGAATCTAAATTGATAAAGGAAATTTGAAAAATGATGGACTCGAGCAGGACTTGAACCTGCGACCTTCGCCGTACCGTGGCGCTGCTCTAAGCAACTGAGCCATCGTATCACTGCTCGCACCCATCGATTTTCAAGTTCCCTTTTAGTATTTACGTCTTAAGGGTGACGTCAGGTATTATCTGTCGGAATCTATGATTACCAACTCAGTGTTGTTTTTCTTTTCTTAATTAGTGTAATGTAATGTAATAATTAGTTTCTAAGTAAACATAATTATCTGTTGTCTCTTTTTATATTAAATGCTGTGTACACCTTGTAAAAGGCACTCATATTAGCTTTTATCTATTTTTTAAACTTAGATTAAGTACGTGTATGTGCGGTTGGTATACCAAAAAATTAATATGTCTATCTCACATACATTAACCAATCAAATCTATCCGTCTACCCATACCTATGTATTCATATACAATGTATATTCGTTCCCGCTATCCCTCATGCCTTGTAGAACAGAAGAAGTAACCGAACCATTACCTCGAAGAGATAACAGAAGCACCGAATGCCACCCACAATTTATCTACCATTGAACTCCAGCATTAGTTTTATTGCTCAACTTTCCTTTGTGAGACTCGTTTGCTCACGTCTACATACGTAATAAGTATAATGTCATACATTGCACTTTATGCTGGTTGCGGTATTTTATGCATTTGTTTTTATTTTGATAATGGATCGTGTGCACAGAAACACTTATTTGTCTTTATTAAACATGTTACTTTATGTGCAAGCCATGGAGTGAAGGGGAAGTAACATACAGTGTTGTCAGCTTAAAATAAATATAAATGTATACCAGTTTATAACACTAATATTCTAACAGTTTTAAGTTTGCATTGGATACTATATACATATTAAGATGCGTCTCCACTTGTGCATTTCAACGTACATTCCTCCCTAACCGTAACAAAGTGGCAAGTTCGGGGTATTGTTACGGAGGAATGTTCGTTAAAGTGTATGGTTTAGTGTGTGTAACTAAATTGAACTTTAGACATTCTCTGCAGAACGTTAGATAAAAAACATGCCTTGTAAAAAAATGGTTTTGTTAAATGCACCCTTACTTACCGTAATTAAACGTAGAGCACCTGCTCCAAAATAATGTAATTATGATAGAGAAAACGAGCAAAAAACGGTTTACCAACAAACAGTATTTATAATACCTATATGCGTCCCTTTAGCTAATTATTAACTAAAATCGATTAACCAATTAACTAACCTAACCTAACCTATTTACCTAACACTTTTTATATACTTAATACAATTATATACATTATAAATATACATTTTTAATACAATTATTGATTTAACGACCTGATTGGCGCAGTGGCTAATTGATTTGGGGTTCGTTTCCCGTACGAGACAAAATATTGAGTGATCCGCAGTTGTTTGTCCCGAGTCTGGGTATTTGTGTTTGTGGTATTTTGTTTTTGAAACGCACGAACGATACAGGAAAAAATCTAAAAGTAATTTATAATATTATTAAAAAATATATAATATATATACCTACTGTAATTACTATACATCAAAAGATACAAGACTAATCATCTTCGTAGTCGAAATAAGTAGGTACCCAATTACGTGAGGAAGACAGTTTCAGTTAAGGGACTATTTATCCACTGTCGCTAGGATTTGACCTTTACAAGTATCTTCAGGTTGAGGGATTTAAGGTCGAGCGATACCACTCGAGACCCTCCCTCAAAACGATGTGTAGTACATCGTACTTAAAGAGGTAAGGGTTATGTGGAACAATTGAATATTAAAATTAGTTGGTGAGCAAGGTATGACGAACGGTTGAAATGTGGGTGTATGTATGGAACACGGAAAAATCCGCATCTCTTCTGGTTAAGTATATAAGACCAGTGAAGTAAAAAAAAAATATAATTAAGAATGCAATGTGCTTGACGGGTAATTCTAACACCTATTGCCATATTTAGTCAGATATCGTAAATCCCAAATAACATAAGGTACACCTATCTTCAAAGCTTTTTACTATAATAACTTTCGTAAGCGTTATCCCTATTATTGACTATACTCAAGTGAATATTCGGGAATGCCCAAATAGTTTTGGACTCAAACGAAGCCCCTATTAATAAGCAGGTGTCGCAGCGGAGTCGCGTCCGGCATATATAGTTATTAATATCTATCCGTCCTAGTAGACAATGTAGATAAAGGCAATAAGTGTGTAACAGTCTTTCTTGACCTTAAAAAGGCCTTTGATACGGTGTCTGTCCCCATACTCTTAAACAGGCTCGAGAACATAGGGATAAGGGGTCCGCCTTTTGAATTATTCAAATCTTACCTAAATAAACGTAAACAATCGGTTAAATTGGGTACATACACTAGTTCAGAAATGACAGTGTCGTACGGTGTCGGTCAGGGAAGCTTACTTGGCCCGACACTCTTTCTAATCTATATTAACAACCTTTGTAACATGGAAATTGAGGGGGGTCATAATATTCTCGTACGCAGATGACACCGCCATTGTCTTCACCCATAAGACCTGGTCCAATGTTAAAAAACTAGTCGAAAGTGGTCTCACAAAGATAGCTCACTGGCTTAACTGCAACCTCCTCACACTAAATACTACTAAGTCTAATTATATTTGCTTTACTAAGTATGACAACACGCAGCCACCATCTGATTCCCAAATATATATCCACAGTTGCCCCAACTCTCCAAATTCTAATTGTTCATGTGCTAAAATTGACAGATTGCGACATACAAAATACTTAGGAGTCATGATCGATCAGCGGCTGTCCTGGCACATGCATACGGAACTGGTTATGAAAAGAATTAGGAAAATGATATGGACTTTCAAGACACTGCGACACGTAGCTTCTAAGAACCTACTGCACCAAGTGTATGTAAGCCTTGCACAGTCAATCCTCACGTATTGTATACCGTGCTGGGGAGGCACAACAAAAATAAAATTTTTAGAACTAGAAAGGGCGCAGAGATCGCTACTTAAAGTCATGTATCTTAAACCCTATAGATTCCCCACCCAAAGTCTCTACCAAATAAACGAAGTTTTATCAGTAAGAAAACTGTACCTACTACATATCATTCTAAAAACACACAAATCCCTTCCATACGATCCCACTAAATTAAATAATAGAAGGTACCACTCAGTAGCTCCAATTGTCTCCGTTAGATCAGCATTTGCTAAAAGGCAGTACACAAAACGGTCATCTTATCTATACAACTTACTTAATAAAAAATTACGTATCTATGCTATGAATACTCGAGACTGCAAAAAAGTTGTAGCTGACTGGCTAAAGACTAAAACCTACGATGATATCGAATCAATAATGTCAACATCTCAGTAACATTCTATTACTGGCCTCAATATGTTATTTGAAGTTAGTGGAATAAGCTGTACTTAGCTTTTTCCGAACCCAAGACCGATGTCGTAGGGCTAACTACCTCCTAGTATACCCAACATACCAAAATCCTTAGACACTACATACACGTCTTATTTCACCCACTGACATACACCCACACACACACACACCACACACACATACCACACACACTCATATACACCCACACACACACCACACACACTCGCATACACAAAAACTGTATTGCGCTTGTATGTACTTACCCTATAGTTTTAAATAGATTATTATAGATTATATTATATAACTCGCCACATAGTCTTCTTCAAAGGCAAAATTTGATAAATATCTCAACTGCATATTATAAGATAATGACTAAATTTAGAAGAGCGGAGTCTCCTATCACAAGCAGTTTTTTGCTTAAAAGGAGATCTCCAAACCTAGTGTGTAACCGACCTTATGTAATTGAAATAAATTAAATTTTTTTTTTATCTATGCTTTGGCCATAATTTTAAGTTAGTCGTCAATGTCTTAGAACAAATAAGGAATGTGCGTATGACATTATAAACTATAACGCACGCTCGACTTGCATTCAAACTTGTCACTATACTCAGTACTGAAATAACTAATTTTAATCACTAATTTTAAAGTATTAATATTCATTTTAATCACAACGATATTGACTCTGAATGTAAAATTATGGACACTAGCTGACAGCACAATCAGAACTATCATTTCGAATATAATAACACCATTCACTCATCCAATTAATATCCGCGCAGTCTAATCGGCTAATTCATTCACTGTCGATGCCAATTTCATTAGGCAAATGAAATTTAGCTGAAACGCACATTTGTTGTTGCAATAAACGTTGAAATATCGAAATTGAGTTTCTATAACTGTTATGTAAACTTATAGAATAGTGCTGTCTATATTTAGATGTTTTGGGGTAAAGTAAATATTGGAAAGATAACAAGGATGGTAGCGAGATTGATCGTCTAAGGTACACTGGACGTACTTAGATATTTATTTATTTATTATAAGGCACATCGTCACTATAATTACAATGTTTAAAATTTAACATTGCATAGGTATCATTATCAAGGAACTCTCTAATTACATTACCTCTTGCTTAAGATAGAAACCATGATTATTGGACGAGGTAGAGATTGACAAGTCAATAAGGATGGTAGCTAGGTTAATTGTCCAACAGGACACACTTAAATATCACTAGAAAGCTCTTAACATAAGTACTTTGTTAAGTTGTAAAATCGTAGTTATCCAGAACTAATCATTCATCAATCTGTGCGCGAAAACTTTATTTATGCGCATAATATAGAGTTGCGCTCGTACTTTTACATAAGGCGTATCTAACAGCTACTAAAGTGTGAAGATGTCTGGAGATTTTACTATCGGCGGATAAAAGAGCTCTTATACGAACTCAAAACTTCGTATCGTATTCGATCTGAATCGTTAAATGTAGAAGGTAGATTTCTATCGTACTAGACGTTTTAGGTGATTGAAGTGTGCGATAACGTTCGAGTTTAATATGTTTTATGTACTCCTATCCTACCGAACGTTCAAGGAGAAAATGGTAAGTGTGAGTACGTAATAGTACTGCATTGTCAAAGGATAAAGTGCGTAGGCGTTACTTTGGAGAAAACTTCGATAAAAGAGCTATATGCTGGGTAAATGATACACCTTTTAGGAAACCAAGCCGTTTTAAAAGACGGCGTAAGTAGGGGAGGCTTACTATAGGACATAGCATCAAGCCTGTATTTCCCGAAGGGGTAGGCATGGTGTCTAGTAGGTACACCCATATTTGACCAGTTATGTTATAGTCCTAATTGTAATAAGAAAACCAAGTTTATCTATATAACCGGGCACAAATTCTAATTCAAAGGACTCCATGCTGATTATGTGATATTAATTACCTTATAAATAAACACAATAACACATTGCACGACCGGGGATCGAACCCAGAACTTTACAATCAACAGTCGCGATTTGCGATTGCTAAACCAACTAGTATTCCATCTATTAGTTTCACTTAGTATTTATTTTTGGGTTTATTTCTCGTAACTAACTCTGAGAAGAGAGTATTCCACCAGATTAGAACACCTCGAATGTTACTTGGGTGTTTCTAAGGTGGAATTAAATATTACACTGTGTTGGCAAGTACATTACGGCAAGACCCAGCTAATATATATTTAAGCTCAGTTGTTTATAAAGCCGCAAGCTCGTGGCGAGCGGTTACAATAAGGATACAAGACATGGGGTTTGGCTTAGATATGCATCCGTACATCGTGTGTATTTATGAGTGAGAGAATTATTACGTACACACCTAATAGAGAATAATAATCCGAAGAGGCTATTATCATATTCTGTATGTTTAATTCATAATATAATCCATCAATCAAATTTTTCTGATTGCTCAAAGTTGCAAATGTGCAAATTTAATGCATAATTTGATTTTGCTTGCGCTTTGTCGCCGAAACATATTAAACAGTAGCTATATCGAGGATGCAATACTTGATAAAATACCCATACCGTGTTTCTGGCAAATAAAATATTATTCTTCCCTAGCCCTCTGGTACTGCTAGAAATATAGGATTCCAGATATAGCGTAATAATACCCTACCTACTTAGCAAGCATTGATTAATCTCTGACTTCGGTTGGTCGCTAATTTTATTAATTGAATAGAAAGCAGGTTTGACAAAACATATTTTTAAATTCTTGGCACGGTTTCAGTAAACACGGAAAATATAAATTATCGCTGGAGTAACTTTCTCTAATTCTCTAAGAGTCCGAAGTTTTCTGGTTTATTTATTACTTTTGAGTTCGACTGGGAAAACAAATTGCACAAAAGTCCATATTTAAAGGTACCTTTCACCTTCGAATACGGTATCGTCCCTAGACTATTCTAGAAAAGATAATTTTGCACAACTTAATATGTGATTACTGGACCCTGTAAACAACTCGATTTCAGAACAAATTACAACTTGCATTAACCGTAGTGTACCTCATATTTTTAAAGAAGAATTTGCATGGATACATTTTTATGTATGGGCATCGATTTGACCGTAAACGAAAAGTATATTTTAAATTAAGTGATAATGGAAATGTATTTTAAGGTAAACTTTTGCTTTAAAAATGGAATATCAAAGATGAAAAGCTGACGAACTTAAGTAGATTCGGTTGTTAAGATGTCAAACGCTGGCGTTCAGCCAGACCGACACTTTTTATTCAACACTATAAATCTGAAGAAAATACAAATGTTGAATAAACGGATATTACATTTTTGACGGTCGTACCATCATACTTGTCCTAGATGAAACCGATCAATAGTTATTCTAAGAGTTGATTTTTAGATGAAATGTTGGTTTGGCACTCTCGTGGAGCGACTAAATATCTAAATGCACTGAAATCTGAAGAAACAGATACTCTCTAACAGCCACTTACAAAAAAAATCAAAAAAATAATAATTTGTAAATTAAGGCATCCGTTTTAGCAATTGCTATAATAAATTTCCGTGCGGTAAAACTGCCATAACAACGCTTGGCACAACGTTTGTGGTCGCAGCATAGTGAAGAGATAGTATTTAGTATCGAGAACATAAGAGTGTATATGAATCTACACATATTGGCCTAAAAATCGCATTTACATTACATCAAAATCATACAGTTTAAATATTTCTCTATAATTTTATTTATTTATTTATTTAAACTTTATGCAACAATACAGTTTACATAGGCGGACTTAATGCCTGAGGCATTCTCTACCAGTCAACCATAGGGTGGTGCAGAGACAAAGTTGTAGTATAATACACTTAACAAAGAAACCACAAGTTGTCTTTCACTGAAAAGACGAAGACGAGACGACGAGACGAAGAAGTCTTCGACAGTCTCTCATTCACATTTCATAATACTTTCGTGTCTAGGAAAACCAAGCAATGAACCTTGTTAAAATAATATATTATTCCAATTGAAATTTAATTTAAAACATGCTATTCTGCAACAAATAAACTTCGAAATCTTACTAGACACGTAGTCATTAAATAACCGTACTTCCTTTAAAACATTAAGTCCGAAGTGTTACGGACTTACGGAGGGTTACAAAACAGTAATTTTTTATCTACTTTAATATTAATAAGGGGTAAAATTAATCCGCTCCCCGGAAAAGCTTCATCCTCTTAAGATCAAGACTGTGGAATATTAATTTCCTGAGATGGTATCTGGCAAAAAGGAAAAATATGCGAAATTAAAACTCCTGGCTGTCAAGAGTCAGCCGACCTATTAAAAGCTAAATTAATAGAGTGCGTAATAAAAAGTTAAATAAATTAATGTGTTTACGGGTAAGTGGAGTTTATGTTTAATTTTTTAAATTACGAATGCTTAAACAAGTAGGTTCATTATTAAAAAAACGTAAGTAAATTTAAAGAAAATATTGAATTTTTGACATTTGTATATAGTTACAGTAGACTCTAACTAAAGTTAATTATACGTTAAAAGACAAATTTAAGATATTTAACTAAATGATTAAGAAATATTGATGATCTTTTACATAATTACTTCGTTCTACTTTATTCACACCTACGTAAATATAATATAGCCTATATACCTCCACATATTTTCTGATGCCACGGTGAGAATTTATTTATTTTATAGCTATCGCGAAATGTCAGCTCTTCCGTTCAATAAGGATTTTCCATGTGATGCGATTTCAAGCTTCAATGATTTAATCATATCAGCTTGAATGTGGGTACATACTCGTATACGTACGTATTATTCTCAAGAGGCATTTTCGTGATTCCAAATTAATTTTAATCATTTTCTATAGAAGAGTTGGAAAGAAATTGAAATTTAAACTAGGTACAAGCTTACCACTTTCGTGAAAATTAGTTTTTTATTTTTTTAAGTGTTAATTCTGTATGTTTGAGTATATTCTAATAAAACATACCGACACAAAAAATAATACAGTAAAACATTGAGGCCACGAAGCCGTGAACCAACAAATTAGATATTTTAAACTCCTAACAATTGATCTCCTGAATATATAACGTGGAGGATTATCTCATTACAATAGGCTTATGTAGGTTCATGGTGAGAATGAGCGCTTAAGATAATTTATGAGTACATTGTATTATTATTAGTTCATATAAAAATATAAAACTATTTCAACAGCTTATACAATCATGGGCCAATTGTGCTTCACAACCCGGAACTTTGATTCTTGTATTAATCCTACAGAAAAAGATATAAATATTTACAACCAAAACCAGCAAATACAGCTAGCTTTATTAATTTAAAAAACGTCGCCTCAAACAAGAAGTGTCTTCTATATCGTAAGTGCGTTGCACAAACATGAAATAACTCAGACACAATCACTTATACTCGGGACAAACATCTGCGGATTACACAAATTGACCCGTGCGGGAAATGAACCTGGAACCCCTAACGCAGCAGTCCAATCGCTTAGCCACTGCACCTATCAGCCCCCTTACCATGAACTCTTAGAGCAGATCATTTTCCGTTGTGAAAGACAAGATCTGCTCTGAGACGCCGTTCCGTACAATTTAGTGCGGCGCGGCGGCTCGCTTCCACATCGGAAACTGTCCTGCTGTTAAAGTTCATGGTAAGGGGGCAGTCGCTTTGAAAATCGAACTTCGTTCCTATAATGATAGCAACTGAAACACCACTAAACCCTTCCAATACAGTAAAGAGAATTCAGTAACACTACAAAGGCTCAGGTGACTCTTTTTGCAAGCTTTTATTGAACATCCAAAACATTTTTGTGGTGTTTCGAACAACAACGCTTGCACGCAACAGTATCATATTTTTCCTTTCGTTTACTTTCGACCCCTAGAGCAGGACACCAAGAATTATAGAGCCAGAAGGTCCATTAATATTTTAATTTTTACAGTACCAACCGTACCCTAGGGGAGGCCTACATCCAGCATTGAGCTGCAATAGGCTGATGTGATAATGTGCTGCGATAAAAATGTGATTTGCCACATATAAAAGAAGTTAGAGTCTGCTCACACAAACATTTCAGAAGTAATATTTACGTGTGTATCCGGGAATGCCCGACTAGTTACGAACTCGAACAGAGCACTTATTCATGAGCTTGTTACGCGACAGTCACAACTCTCCGGCAGAGGGCACTGTTTGAGTTCAAATCTAGTGGGACATCCCCGAATACACACGTGAGTATAACCTGAATATGATTATAGGAAGTAATATGAATAACACTAACGAAAGTTATGTCAGTAAAATTTCAGAAGTAATTCCCTATATTTAAAAACCTGAAAGCGTGTCTTAAAACTTATGTTGTTGTGTCATAGAATGCTAAACATTAAATAGAGTGGACCTTTTGTAACACTTTTACTGTTGTACGAAGTAGGACTCAACCAAACAAATCTAATAAAGTGACGTCACAAAAAGAAATTGCATTTTCCTTGTTACGTTGTATTGAATGGAATGTTTTTTTCGTCTGGGGTAACGTTTCAATTTGTAAAGGTGAAATCACAAGATAGAATTGTTTTAAACCCATGCCGCTGGGATTAACTTGTATATCTTTACAAGTATAGACGCAATAAAATACCAAATTAGCAGGTACTCAACGACAAGAAAGAAAGACGAAAGAAATAATTTATTTTTCCGTATGTATTAGAATTTATGTGTATATAATGTGTATAGTTTCATAATATTATATTCTACCATTTCTGGTGTACAAATATTTAAATATCTTATAGTTATTCTTATAAACACTAAGGACTAAGGTAATAATTTACAGAGTAGTAACATTCGGACACAACCTTTGGAAACTGCTACTGAAGTTTACAGTACAAATAAAAGTATGAATGTGCATTTTTTTAACAATCTATCACATTTGATTTTTTTCTTGAATTGTATGCCTTCGTAAAAACGATTTCCTCGCCTCTGAAACTATTAAAACGGTGTTTCTATATTTATAAAACAATAACAAAGCTTACCAAACAATGTTTTCGGAATCCCTTATGGGATTCACTTGACAAATGCCGTGGCTGTGCGATGCAAACGATGCAAATTCTTGCATTGTTCGGGTTCCCGAGTTGCACAGTAATTAATGCAATTAAAACGTAGTGCATCGTTTACTTCGCGTTAAGAACTTGGTGCTTTCCTTAATTTAGCTCAGCTAAAACGGCATCTAGCTTGTTACGTAAATGGAGTATAAAATCATTTTAATTTTGATTATTGTTCTAGAATTTGTTTAGATAGTTGTGATATTTTAAATTAGTTAAACTACAGTTTATCGTCGTATGCAATATTTAATTATCTAATTTTACAGAATACCTCCGATTTCTTCACCTCAGATTCAAAGAAATTACATAAACAGATCGCTTTTTTCCACAAACTGTAAATTTGTGTACCGATTACTTACTTCGTGGAGTCGACAGAAAATATGAGATTTGAAAACTTACAAGCACTTCTGAATGCCCGACGCAGGATAATCATACATTTGCAGGATGCTATTTAAGCTATTTATGCAAGTTAAGGTAGCAAATAGCCTTTTAAAAAACCAATAGAGAATATTCCAAAATTCACAAAATACTGGCATAAAAACACAAATGGCCGCTACGGTTTGCTATCGAGCAACAAATTGTCATTTTGTGCATTGCGTCAACAGAGAAGATAAAACGTGAAAGTTTACAGGTACAGTTGACACGTTCACCGCAGGCTAATTTATATTGATTTGTAAGCTAACCAGACCTCATTTCAAAAGTTGTTCTTTTACTAAATTTCTGAGTGGCAGTAAACAGGTCGGTTTACTAAATTGTTTTTGACTAGCTGCGCCCCACGGTGCTACCATATTCTACCTACCCTTTACCATTGTTTTGGGATAAAAAGTAGCTGTGTTATATATTATTCCAGGGTGTCAGCTACCTCCATACCAAATTTTTGCAAATCAGTCCAGCCGTTTGAGTCACAAACTTACGCCTTTATATTAGTGTGATGAGTAAACTAATATTAAGTTGTGTTGTTGCTATGCCTCTTGATATAATAGTCAAAGAAACACTTGGACGGTCGCACACACAACATGTTACTTATGAATCACAATAACAAAATCCAAACATGAATTCGCCAATTTTCGGTCCTAACCGTATTAAAACTGTAACCTACTTAACAGCGACGAAAACAAATGAAAAGCTGAACGCTATTTCCCTTTTGATTGCCCAGCCATTGTCGTGTTGACGGACGAACGCTAATGAAAAACTAACAACACCACGTGAAACAATTGCTGGCGAGCATTCCAATGGACCTGTTTAAATCTCACTGGCTGACATGATTCTACTTATATGTAGTTGTGTGGAGAAAATGAACGTTGCCATAATCCCCACGCTTGGCAAGCGGCTTGGGGATCGTAGTACTCGTGGAAAAGCCATAGACGACGCTGCTGCCCATCTTCTGGATTTTCCCTTAGTCGCCTCTTACGACACCCACGGGAGGAGAGGGGGTGATCAATTTTAGGCCGGATACCACACGGCAAACTTTTGCCTGTTTATGTCAATAATACGGGATAAAAACAACACATGTGTTCTTAAGTCTGCCTGCCCATGCTTGAGAGACTTTCATGATTTGACATTTGTCTGGCTGGTTTAAAACGTCATGATAAGGTACTTCTTTACCAAGTGTGCGTTAATTAAAAAAAATAAAGAGACTTTTTTTTCTTACATGTTTTATTATCAGTAAGTAAGTACTCCAGTGTTAATGTCCTAATGGACTAGCTGATAAATGAGGTGTCAATACATTGTTACGCGCGTTACGTGCTCAGTTGATAGATTAAAGTATTATATTTGAAGGTGATAAGTACTATTATTCTTCTTTTTATGCTACTCTTATCGAGCTTCAGTTGTATTTGAACAAAACTTGATCTTTCTTATCAATTTAACCTTTCTCCTTTGTGCAATGATCTTATCTAATGATTATTTGAGAAATAGGCATTTCTTTCTTTGTTTTATTTTGCAGTCAGAAAGGACAATTGTCAAGTAAATAATTTCGGTTTCGACATCTAGCTCTGGTCTGATAGGTATAACTATTTCAATAGAAAGACAGTATTGCATTCAAAGTTTTCACCGAAAGGAAAGAAAGGTTATTAATAACTATCTAATAATTAATTAAGAAGAACACTATCATATTCCCGTGGGTAAAGGGACTGTAGCCATTCATTGGACTCAAACCACTAACTTTGTAAGACTATCTCATCATTTATGTCTCTTTTATGAAATCTGGTTGATTTTTGCTAGATCTTGGCAAAATTTTCTAGGTTATAATTCAAAAAGCAACTGTCTGTGCACCTGACTTCAACCTACTTTTCCACCGCGAGTACAAATTCCTTAACGATATATAAAATGTCACTTAATGTGAAATAACTTTTAATTTACGAAATAAACTCGACGTCTACAGTTATTATAGGGGCCTACTATTGAAACCATAGCCAGTTTTCTTTGGATCATTGGTTGCGTAAATAGTTGGTATGTTTAGTTCTTCGTTAATTTTACAGCCATTGTTTTGCATTCATAAAATACCTATTCATACATTTTCAGTTTATTGCTTTGTTTATTAAGTTTATAAAGATAAAATTTTGCTCCAGAAAAAAAATGTTCCGCTGCGGCTGCGAAGAAACTACTAAATTACCTAGTATATGTAAAAAGTCTGCCTAGTATAGAGTAATAAAATGAAAATCCTATACGATATTATGTGGTGAACTTTTTCTAGAGCAAATAGTAGGCGATGCTAGCCAGTCTGCCCCGAGGCACAGCTGTTGACAATCTCTAAGTGCTTTTCCACTTTAAAAGATGAGTAGCTATTTATTCAGACTGCAATATTACATTGGGCAAATTGTATCTGATATTTTCTGAAGACTTCCAAAAAGAATATTCCAAAAATAATAAAATAATGTATCTCATTTTAATAACGAGTATATTATGTTAATTCTATACTTTGTATTCGACGGTATGGCACTTCTACTGTATTTTTAGGAATTTAAATATTCAGTTTTTTGTGTAGAATAATGAATTTTATTGAAGATGTGTAAAGTGAATTTGATTGTTCATGATAGGTGAACACTGTATTTTAAACAGGTTAGGTGCTTGAAGTTTTATTTAAAAGAATAACAGTTTAATACTGTGTTAAAAGAATAAGCTTACACTTTACGAACTAGTTATGATACCTACAATATTTCAGTACCTATATCTTTTATGTCCCTTTACCATGAACTCTTAAAACAGGACATTTTCCGTTGTGCCAGTGAGACTACTACTACTACTGCTGCACATGGCGTCGTCTCGCTTCCACCGAGTTCGTGGTATAGGTCATATATTGCCCTTTATATAAGCTTTTTTCTATTTGAAACTTAAAAGTACATAAAACATGAAGCCCCAAGCAAAAAGAACTACACTTACAAAATCCAATTGATAGCCCATCTTACAATAAATCAATCGGCAGCGAACAACAAAAAGTTTCGTCTATCCTCCATTTGTTTGTGTGCAGTTAATAATATCAATCTTCTTGCGAGGCGTTCCCACGCTGTCTCGACGGGCACAGATAATTATTCTTGCAGCCCTTAGGACCCAGTTTTCTACGTCCCCGTCGCCTTCGTCGTCCGTCGAGACAAAATAATACATTTCACGTGCAAACTTGTTCTCGGCAAGTAAACGTTTGTATAGGAATGTCGGTGGGACACGCTTTATTATGGTAACAATTTGCTTGAGTAACTCTCGCCTATTCTTAGTGTGTACTGTAGAATAACATCTTTCTTTCAGTGTGGATTTTAGAGTTCATATTTCTAGGTTATTCATGCTTTGGGTAACCTAGAAGGATGACGCTTAGAAACGTTTAACAAACTGTTTTATTCAGAAATTAATATGCATTGTAGGCTAAAAAATGTTTAAAAAATCGCTTACAAAAATTTAGCTAAGTAGTCATGGCAACCGATTTCAATAATTGTAATATCACGTAAATTGCAAAGCTTCACGAAGTAACACCGAGTGTGAAACCAATCCATAAACAAACCGCGTGAAACAAATTTTAACATCGCCAATGAAAAAACAAAAGCACAATATGAAACATTTACGATCGTATGCTAGTTAATACGAGAGTTCCCGAGAGATTACACCAACTGACGAGTAAGCCTACGGGGATCGCGCGTTATCCTGATGTAATACCGGGAACTCGGTGACAGATATTCACCTGTGACACTGACGTCCCCCGGGGATAGGCAACAACTAAACGAGTATATTCTTGGATAGTCTCCCTGAGGCATTCAGTTGGAGAGCAATTTTTCGCCTTTGTCTTCCAAAAAAGTTAAAGAGTTGTTCATGTACTTTGCAGCCGGCATTCCCTGCTGAATATGTAGCTACATTTTTGTATCGTTGCATAAATTTTATCTTTACTTTATTCCAGGCATCATTTCTTGTCCCATCAAGAATATCTAGCCTGAATATCCTGAGGCAGTATTTTTTACAAGACAGCTTAACGGAACCAGACGGGTGAAATACCTTCAAGGATTAAGAATCCTGATCAGTTCCCTTGTTGTAATTTAATTTTATTAAAATCATGCAACTCGATGGTTTAAAAGTTAGAAATCCCGATCAGCTTAAAATTTGATAATTTACACACTTTATTTAAACTGTCAACTATTAGGATTATGACCACTTAACACGATAAACTAAAGTAGTATATCAAAATGTAATTGAAGTCAGCTATTTCCATTCTCATTTGTACCTACGGTAAAGTTGTTTCAAACCTATTATTTTGTATCAAACATTTACGCTTGTACTAACTACTACAATACAATATAACAGGACAGTTATTAAAGTTGTTACTATTAAAGGGTTGTTACAAACGCCTCTTGTTGTTATTAACAAACTTGCGAACTCATTGTGTCACAAATTAATGCTACATGAAACGTAATTTTGTTTAATGACGTTCGTGTGTAACCGGCCTGTGCTACATACTGAGCCTATGTTACATTGTATACGACAAATTATTATTATGATTATAAAATTCGGCTGGCGGTTAACATTTGTCAGTTTTCATACATTTAAACAATAAATAACAAAACTCTAACATAGTATTTTACAACTTTGTTTATATTTTATTTAGATTTGCAGAACTAGGACGAAAGTTTCGATAGATCTGTATGTTAAGGGATTATCAGAGTTATTTTAGCTTATAAATAACGTGGTGATTCGGTATTTCGGATTCGATAACGGCAGGGAGCATTAAAATATATCGTCCCTCTCTGCTCCATTGTCAACAGTCCAAGCTTAAGGACTATTGTCAAGCCCAATTTATAGTCCCGGAGGGTAAATAAACTAGGCTATTCTAAATCTCTATTGTCTTTGTAATGGTGAGTATCTTCTGTTGTTAATTTAATAAATAAGTTATAATACTTCGCAATAAATAGCTTTATAAGATTTTTGCGATATTTCTGATAGCGGTATAAGATCAGGAGATAGGATAATAAGAAGAATATTTATAATATAAATATGTAGCACCAACACTACATACGCATACAAATAAAAACTGTTAATTTTTCAGAAGTTATTTTTCTAAATTGTAAAACTCGAATGAATAGGTAACATGTCCAATTTAAGCTAAGTAACTTCAGTGATCAGACAAAAAGCTCCCACCCGGACTACTATGGGATTAAAACGTATGGCGTGGTGTAAGCTGAATATGCTTGCAACTTTAAAGCGGCGCGGTGATTCGCCAGCAGGGAGTGTTAACATTTTACGTGGCTCTCTGCGTCAGTAAACGAACCACACCGCACCGTGCGCAGAATTGTTAAGCCCTTGTACTAATAGCAAATTTCATTCAACAGCACTTTTAAAAATGTCGCTTAGATTTTTGTTCTACGCTACACTCTTAAACCATACTTAAATCTTTTGACTTATCTATTCTTTAATATGCAAACATCAGTGACAATCGGAAAGTAAACACAATAACACGAAAAAAAAAATTAAAATCTGTTCATAAATGACTGAGTTATGAGGGCACATACATATTTTTTTTTTTAATTCGGTTGATTAAATAGCTACCAAAATATGCACTACAACTCTACCAATTTAGTTAACAAAAGCATGTTGACATACAACACATACAGACTATTTTCAGCAACAAAACCTGTTTCGTAAAAACTCGTTTTTCAACACACAAGGTGAAGAGAGTAGCTTACATAAGCTTACATTCAACTAGCCATGAATAGAAGGGACACATTCATGAATTTTTGTACTGAAAACGTGTCCCAAACACTGAAAACGTTGAAAACTGTGTACGCCACTCTCAGCGAAAACCAACTTTAATATGCAGAACGTATTCACAAAATATTATTAGGTACCCTCTTATTTCTACATCCATAATTGGTCCTAAGAAATGTATTTTATCTCATCATTTTTTAATAACGTGGATAGAAATTTTTGAAACATTTCTATCGTCAAGGATAAGTCCCGGCACGAGTGGATATTTTTATTAACTACTTTAAAACCTCGTCTAACTGTTTATCTTGGTATAAGACATACACTATGATGTGGTACCGAATTATCCCTAGTAAATGGAGGTGAAATCTGCCTACAATCTATTATAATAAGAACAATAGGTAATACGACCCAGACATTCTTAGCAGTGAGCCCTTCTAACTTGCTGACTGGCTGAATAATATTCTGCTCCGTAGAAAGGAGTGGCCGTCTGGCCGCAAAGGTCTATACACCAATTTTTAAATAGAGTAGAAGAAAAAAATACAGATGTGATGTTCAATGTAATAATAATACCTACATGACAAAAGTTGATAGAATTGTACCTACAAGCAGTTGTCATCAAGGCAGCCAGGACCGCACGTCGCAGCGACTAGAGATGGGTAAACTCAGCAAATTTTCTTGCTTTAACTCAAGCACAGCATACTGCACCAGCTCAGTGGGTTAACTGAAAATTGCGCCGTGTCTCATCACAATGTAATCCAAAACTGCAAAAAAAATTCGCTCATTTTGTTAGTAAAAAAAGTAAGTCTTTAATTAGGTTCAAGTTAAATTGCGTTTTACGCCAACACATTTCGAAGTGACTCAACACATCCGGTACAGTGAAGTGAGTTGGCGCAATTGCGCGGCGTAGCGCAGTGTTACACATCTCTAGCGACATAGCAACAACTATGTTATCTGTTCGGAAGGTCATTTGGCCGCTTGCCATCGTATTCCTGCGAGACCGATTCCTTCGCTACTAACGTCGGTCTCGCTTAAGAACCCTTGATGTTTATGTTAACGATTTTATCGAATGCGGTGCAGGCCTAACGCTTGAATAGTTGTTACGTAACTTCAGGATTAGTATTTAATTTCATTAATTTTATAAGTAGACACAGTCTATTTGAAGGCAATAGGACAGAACGTTTTCAAATTGTCCTTGGTACGTAGCTATAAATCATAATCAGATTTTGCCACTCGTTTTAACAAACGATTCAAACATTGAAGATTATGTTTTTATAATAGCGATCCCTCTCTAAGACGTTGCGTATGTACGTACCTGTATAACGCATATATGTACATACGTGCATTTTAGACACCAGTCTGCTATAATGCTTATATCGATGACAAGAGAAAAGTATATTTTATAAAAATAAACTAATACGCGTCTTGCCGACAATAAACAATAATTTAAAAAGTTTGGTTGTAAATGGAATTCATTAATTTATTTTTGAAACCCGAACAAAAGGTTTTAAAAGCATTAAAGTTTGATAAATACCAAAATATTTGCGGCCTTTTATTTGGCCCAAAAGTTTTAAATAAATAATTAAGCTATTAGGTTTTTTGTTTAAATGCTTTGCCGTTGGCAGAATGGTGCTCCCATTCATTAGTTATTTGGGACCGGCATTCCGACATGCCGTGTTTCTGCCTTGTGCATTTGATTGTCCTTTAATTTCACCAGTTATTGAATAAAGTACTAAGTAAAGTATCCGCTCAATATTAAGGCACCTAGTAGAGTATTAATTGGATTATGTAATTAATTCTAAATTTGCAAAAAAATTGCCGATAACAAAACATAACATCACGCCTGTATTCCCCGAAGGGGTAGGCAGAAGTGCACATATAGCACACCTACATTTCGCCGAACTTAAACGCATTAATAATTCAACCAATTATATTATCTACTATTTAATTATATATTTTAATTAGGTATTTATTATAACTACATTTATTAAATAAGTTATTCCATTGCGGCGTAACGACATAAAAAACTCATAGAGTATCAGAGTTTCTGTCCCAGTCGTCCAGACAATCATACAAAAGCAAAACAGATTCCGAAGTTTCAGTTCAGATAAATAATGTATGAAGGTTAAATAAAACATAGATACAGCATATTTAATTGCACCTTGTTATTTTTATTTAACTTTACAGCCACCAAAGGTTAGATGGTGACATTCTAACGAACTTTGTGATAAAGCCAAACTCTTACCAATTATGGGCACTATTCCAACACTAGCCAAAGCATAAAAATAAGCTGGTAAAAAACTAGATGCTTAATCTGATTGTAAACTACGCACAGCTTCGCTCGCAAACATAAAAATAATCTTGTTTTTAATGTGAAACATCTACATCATTTTTAACAGCATAAAACAAAGGAAGGAAAAAAACATTTTCTTGGAAAATAATAAAGTCGGTATTTTTATAGGTACATCTGATATGGTATACAATAATAACTCAAATTCAAATTCCTTCACTGTCGATTGAGTTTTCATGCGAAAAAAAATCAGCTAAAGAGAGGATTTTTTCAATGTTATTTGAAATTGAGTAACTCTAGACATTTGCAAACTGCTATAGAAAAACTAAACAAACGGAAAACATTCGTGTGAATTTCGTTACGTATAATGACTTTTAAAACGTCTTCTTGACTTTGAAAATGACAGTACTAGATAAATTCTAGTTTGCACTAATGCTGAGTCATAAAAATAATATTTTACCTAACTTCTCTCTAGCAGAGTGAGCTGAGCTTTGAATCCAATTAAATGTAATATGGCTGGAGTTAATATAGTTTAGAGTTTTCCTCGACGTCGACCCAAGACTCTTTAAAAAGTCATATCCACTTGTAGACGAAAAAATTACACACTGTGTGCAAAATGGTGATAAAAGATATTATCCTTAGTTAAACTTATTAGTTTATTAATATTGATCAGACGCAGACTTAAGTTCAAGATCAATAACACGAACAATTTCAACTCGTTAAATTTCCAGAAATAGGGGTATCTTTATCTCAATCTTCAAGGCCGTCGATTGTAGCCATTAGAGACAACGATTGCGCCAATTATCCACCGTTGTACGGACTAAAGGCGTTTTCAATATAAAATCTAGGCATGATGTTCAAAGCAGTCCGAATTACGAACAAAATGGAGCATTTACGAGTAGATTAGAAAATTGATTTAATTTGTTCCTCTATTACGATATATACTTTAGTATGATATGCTACAGTCGGCTGCGGCTTCAAATGGCTTCAAATGAGCATAGAGCACGTGGTCAGTGCATGGCAGTTCTGCTGAATGTAAGTGAAAAATATAAAGGAATTATTAATTGTATCAACAAACGTCCATCTTAGAAAAAATGAAGAACAGATAGCATTAGAGCACAAAAAGCATTGCACAAAAGCGGTCTTGGTAAACCTAAGATTTATCGGCAGCGTTGAAGCAAGAATTGATATAAAAACTTGGACAATGGTGGGAATAGTCAACATTTTACTTCTACAATATATCTAACCTAGATTAGCCTTCAAAACTTTTACTAGAATAGAAATAAATAGTTCGTTATGGACCAGATGAACATCTATTCATTTCTTACATAAGGGGCGGTGCTCATTGATCGGTTTACTTGCTTTCGACCTTTTCACTTCTCACGCCGCCGCCGTCGTGTCTAAGTCCTTATTTAGTCGTTATGCCGTCTGCAATAAAACTAAATAGGTATGGTGTAAATAAAAAACAAGTGAAAATATTCCTTTGCCAATTATTTTCGCTGTTCGACATTGAAACGTATATTTTGGAGTGAAGAGCTTCGTTGATTTACTACACAAATAATTTACTTCAAACAAATGTTGCTTGATGATTCGTGTATAGCTCGCAGTGATGGCGTTGTATGATTTTACATAGTTCGTTTGACGCAAAAAGCAACATTATTTACTTATTTTTCGTTCGTTTTTAATTGTAACTTCAAACAGAAATCTATGTTGCATAAATTATTGCGTCGTATGAAATTAAACAAACTCAACTTGACTTGGTATGCTTAATGCTTATACCTACTCTTGTATACAAACCAATCACAGATCCTAGATACATGGTCCTCGTGTGTGTGAGTAGTGGAATCCGAGCCTCTGTTCTCGGTCGGTATGCTACTGATACTGTCCGTAGCCATTATACTCCAAGAGTCAGGTAAAAGTAGGTATGTGCGTGTGTGTGTGTGTAAAAGAATATCATGCTCGCCCATTTTCTTCTGTTTTGCCGAGTTTATTTCAAATATTTCGAACTCAAACCGTGTAAAATACATTAGGATTACTTTGAATCCTCGACTCCTCCACCAGTTCATAATAATGGTTGATTATAACTGCGTTGAGGTCCAGATACATTTTAAAGTTTCTACGTAATTAGAATTAAATATTTAAATGACACGTACCGTGACGAAAATTCTGAAATGAAATGAAAAGTGTAATGACCAGAAACCTTAGCCTTTTCTGAAAAAAACAGCCACATAATTCTCACTCTGTTATTCTGTGAATATGCTCTCTAATTATATTAACATATTTAATCTAGGTTGAATAACATTTTCTTGCTCGTGAATAAAACATATTATATTTTACAGCAAGCACTTAAGGTGGAAATTTTACCGTAGTTTTTTCGTGAAAACAATACCATTATGCCGTCATTTGGGTGACAGTCTGTCCGATATTATCTTCATTATCTCCGAGAAAGGCGAAAACAAACAAAAAAATGCCAAGAATACCCGAGTCATTTTTCGAAACGCGTCTTGTTCAACATGATTGACAAAAACAGGGAAATAGAACAATGTGGTGGATATTTCGGTTGCGATTGACATTTTCGATTTAGTTGTTCGACAAAGGCGGTAGTCGGAAACGCAACATCATCAATCTTGAGTCCCATCACGAAAATAACGCGATAAAACGCTACAAAGAGAAATGGGTTCCTTCTGAGACACAGTAATAAACATTTTGATGGTGAAATTACAGTAACGACGCACTTAAAATTTCGATAAGTAGCAGCTTTGAGTGTACAGTGACGTAACAAGGCTAGAATGGACCTATTACTACATCATTCTACTTTTGGTTGATGTTCGCTGTCAAGAGGATGATTTAGAATGAAATATTTTATATTGTCGTCAGCTCACTTTGAATAATCAAGTATTTTGTTAATTAAAGTCAAAAACCTTCTTGAATTTTTACAGGTTGAATTCGTCTGATTTTGTTCAGGGTTTACGTTTAATAAATTACAAAATGTAATTTATTAAATTATGCGAGGTATGTATATCCGGTAAGTAATCCGTCAGAGAACCAATTAGACAGACATAGCTCTGTAAGTTAGTAGGTTAAAGTGGCAATGGCTGGCTACATATGACGCAGAACCGATAACCGCTGGAGTAAGCGTGTTCTGAAGTGGTGACCGCGTCTTGGTAAACGTAGCGTGGGACGCCCTCTGGCCAAATGGCGGGACGACTTGCATGAAAGGGCAACGACTGAATGCATAAAGCAACAGACCGGGCTTTGTGGCATACATTGGGAAAGGCCTATGTCGAGCAGTGGAATGTAACGGGCTGATGACAATGATGATGATGAATAAAAAACACAAAAAAAAACGATTAGCATTATTTTTGTGACAACTTACAAAAGTCCAGATTCCTTAATAATTTCAAAGATAATAAAGACGAAAAAAAAATCCAATAACGTTATCTAAAGACAACATTACTCACAACTTACAATTCTTAAAGCCATTAATCAATCTAAGCAGAAGAAAAAAAGTATTCTTACCAAAAAAAAACCTTTCTGCTTATGGTCAAATCGGGAGACCATAAATCACAGGACCTAGAGCACCCAAGGGACCGCTGTCAAACTTCACCACATGTTAAAAAACTTTAACAAGTTAAATAGCTTTCTATTCCTCGGCGCAAAGTTGGCCGGATTGTTTAGCAGTCTTGTGGTTACAGCAATACTTGTTTTAATTAGATTCCGAACTTAATTATGTAGATAAAAAGTAGGTTAAAAGTGTACTAATTAGTATTTGTTTTGTTATATATTCATTGTTTATGAATGGTGTTCTTCGATAGATGATAGTGAATTTTAGCTTTCTATTGGGTAGGTTAATTTTAGCAAAAGCGGAGTTTCGGTAGATGAACTCGCATTTGTCTTTGGATGAGAAAAGTATGCATCATTCATACCTACCTACCTACTCATAAGGTTGTTTCATTCAACATTATAGCATATACATATGTCATCATTATCATCAGCCGGAAGACGTCTACTGTTGAACAAAGGACTCCCCCTTAGGGGGGGCGGGGATGCCATAATCCCCATGCTTGGCAAGCGGCTTGGGGATCGCAGTGTTGGTGGTCAAGTTACAGAAGACTCTGCTGCCCATCTTCTGGATTTTCCCTTAGTCGCCTCTTATGACACCCACGGGAGGAAAGGAGTTGGTCAATTCTAGGCCGGATACCACACGGCATAATGCCATATGTAAGGACTTGGATTTGATTACGAAGTTGGCAAACGGTTACCTGGAGTTATTTACTGTTAGAAAATGTTAAACTATATTATTTAAGGTTTTAATCAATTTTAATCTAACGTTAATAAGGCCCGGAATCCTATAAGTGTAATCAAAATGTTTGGAGTTGCTACTTAAACTTTGGCGTACTCAAGTCCCGGCTTTTTGTAAATAAACGAAAATTCCGACCTTAGATTTTGTGTTGCCGCCTCGAAAATAATTATTAAAATTATTGACATACATTAAGGCGTAGAGTGTAATTATATTTCGAGTGTTAAGGTTATGTTCTTCTATATTTTAGCGGTTTGAAAACCAGTTAACTCATTAACTTATGTTAACAGTCAATCTATTAGTTCGGTTGGTTTTAAGTTTAACTTGCTTAAGAATAGAATCAACAACTACAACTTAACGCTGACCTACAATCCGTAAGTTAATACCAAATTACTATTTTTTTTTAAGTTTAAAGATACATATTTTACTATTATTTACATGTTAAACTAACATAAATTAAAAACACAAAAAAGGTTCAAAGGTCAAATAATATACTGGATAACCTTTATGCTAAATTTACCGGGAAAACATCTTACGTGAGCATGTCGGGTTCGCTTACTTAAATATTAATTAACCTTATAATTCTAAACTAAGTACGTTGACTCATAATCTACCCATCATCGCAACCACACTTAATCACCGTACATCCTTAGTCACGTATTAATTAATCCAAGGTATTAATTAATTAATGAATCCAGTGCGTGCTGGGAGCGATCCGGCAACTCAAGCGTCGCGTTTATAAATTGATTTATTATTAAAATCACCAACAAAGTTTACGTACTTCGTCTTTATATCCCGAGAGAGAACGATTAATTTTACCGGGAGCCGTTTTGCGAGCGACACTAAAATACAGACTTGGTGATAATAAGATTAAATTAGAAGTTCACAAAATGTAATTCTGTTACGTCAAGCAGAATAACTTTTATCTGGAGAATGGCTTCGGAAGAGTTGAGACTTGGCTTCATAAAACTTAGAACTTGACATGTTCCTAAGCTTTCTACCAATCTAATTATCTATAATCTAATATCAGGCTTCGTTTAGTCATAGAGTCTAGAAGAAAGTATCATTTAACTAAACTCTAATAGGCATTCAGTTCACCAATGGGAACAGGTAGGTTTTTTTTTTTTTTTAAAAAAACGTCGCCCCACACTAGGAATTTCTCCTGTATCGTGGGTGCGTTTCACAAACATGAAATATCACATACACAAACACCCAGACTCGGGACAATCAAATGTGGATCTCACAAATTTTTGCCCCGCGCGGGAATCGAACCCGCAACCCTTAGCGCAGCAGTCTAATCGCTTAGCCACTGCGCCAATCAATTCAAAAAATCTCTTAACTTATTCACCTAAGATAAAGGTAAAAAGACCAAAACGGTTCTGGTAAAATAATAACTGATCAAATATTTAAGTTATTTAGAAATTCAGGCGTAAAATAAATGTTCGACGTGTGACGTGTTCGTTGTGGCTTCATATCCGATGACATCATAACATACAAAACCACTTTTCATTTGTTTTTTTTTCGTAGCGCTATAAGATTTCGCGCTACGAATCCGCTACGTTATTCAATAATGTTATTTGATGACCATTTACAGACATTATTTGTATCAAGCTAAAGTACCAGGCATTTCTCGTAGCTTTAAAATAATTTCGGTGTAATTTGTTTCGCTAAATATAACACCAAACCCATTCCTTCCTACCTCAAATGGTGTTACCCGGTAATAAAGTGGTTGATTGCTTGTTCATACTTGTGCTATTAGAATCACTCATTAGAGAATCATCATACTTGTGCTTCAATCGGAACTTCTCATTAGAAAAACTACACAGCACCTAATTCAAATATGTTTATTGAGCAAATAAACATGTTCCCAAACTAACATCCAATCCGTTCATTTCGCTAATATCCAAGTTTATCCAGTATTTAATAGCGTTAATATTTGTACCGAACATAAATAATACCGCTAATGCGAAACACTAGGATATATTTTATATAATTTGTAACTAAAATATGGATTTATGCGTTAATTGTGTACCAAAGACTTATTGCAGCTTATTTGTTGCCATCGAGGGAATTGTTGTATATGGAATATAATTATAAGCCTTTATTGACAATATATATTCTCCTCCTTGTTAATTTCGACAACGGCGACCCCTGAAATCACCTTCTTTGATGAGCCCTAATGTGGCTCGGAATTGACAGTATGGTATATGCGGTTATGAACAATAAATTAAATTTTAATACGTTTTATTCTCTTTGTATGTTTAAATGCAAATGAAAAAAGTGTAACAATTTTCAAACGAATTATTAAAAAATAATCTTTCGCTTTTTCATTAGTAATTAACATATACGTCTTCCTAACCAATGCAGCAATGATTTCACTAAAAAGGTTTTCTATTATTTACATATAACCTCACGCCTGTATTAAACACACCCCGAAGGGTTAGGCAGAGGAGTGTTGTTCATTCACATTTCGCGAGTTATGTTATAGGTCCTAAAGTAATAGGGGACAAGCCATTAACAAAGCACAAATCCAAACTTTGTGCTGCTACTGAGAATCGTTAATGGAAAAACTTAGTAGTCCTATTATTTATCTATCATAGTACACTTTCCTATTAAAAGAAATAGGGCTTAGGTACTCTTCCCATTTTTAAAATACATCCGGACATATGTTAGTCATTTTTGACACAATTATTTAGACCTGATCAAAACCATGTCAACCGTACGAGAATTACCATCAACAGCATAAGCATAAAAGAGCCTGCAGTGTGAAGAGCGCACTCGCGCAGATTACATAACATGGTCTATCTTACACTGTGATGCGGATGCATTGTCAATTTCCAATATACTGCTCGCGAGGCGCCGAGGCGTGCCGATTAGCTCTCTGTCGCGCTGTTAGCCTGGTACCTCCATTGTGTCGCTGCGATCCGCGATTCATGGATTATTGAGAACCTACGTCAATGTATATTGTTCTGCTACTTTTTTTACCTTAAAGTTTTATGCTTTCACTATTGCGTCAAACGTAACAAATGGTCTTAATTTCGAGATTGAGACGAAGGGAAGTAACTTTCCTGTTACTTCTGCCCTCTTATTCATAAACAAAGATGATACTACAGGTTAACTTTATCATCATCAGACTAACTTAGACTTAGTCCACTGCCTCCTATGGCATGCCACTGAGCTCGATCTTCGGCCTTCTGCTTCCAACCGCTGCCAACCATTTTGCGTATATCGTATCGTCGTCGTATTAACTGAAACCCGTCTTAACCGTCTTAAGTTTATTTACATCTCTATTCTTTCATGCCACCGAGCGACAGCGTTAGGTATAATTTAATCCATGGTTTATAATTGTCATATTTCATAAACTATGTTTTGTCTGCGGTTTCGATCGCGTTTATTTAGATTTGCAACATTGATTCAGGTAGTCGGAAAATATAGAAACCATTATCGTTAATCTCACTACTAAAATTCTAATAATATAATAAAAATAATTTAATCATTGAATTTTTCAATTCCATCATTATTCGAAAGACGCGCCATCTCATAATATATAGCGCCATCTAGCGTCAAAATAAAAACCTCAATAAGACTCCGACACGAGTCACAAATCTAGAAGATCTCATCCAGTATCTGATACTCGCGCCTGCGAGCTGCGACTATTAGACCAACGGGGATAATCAAAAATTGTTATTTACGATTTTAATATTTCGCATTTTACCAAGAAAGACTATGATTGCGATTCCCAGTACCGCGTCCTTGTCATTAAATTAATTAAGGCTATTTAACGCAAAGCAAACAATATCTCTGCACTTTTTTAATCATTTTTATCGTCCTAGTCGGCAAAGACTTAAGAACGAATTTCAAAAATATTTCAAAATTTCATCAAAATCGGTTGTTAGTACGTTGGTCGCATTGGCACTAGACCAAACGGCGGTAACGAAACCATAGCGCGATTCAGAAAGTTGTTCAACGCCATCTAGTTACGTTTTTGTAACTAAAATACGGCGACTCATGGAGTGTCTTAAAATATTTCGGAATCAATTTAGATTAATCTGATGATGCCAAGATAAATAAATGATTTAAAAAATATTGTTTTAAATATTTTATGATTTTCTTATTATAATAGTAATTAGCTTATAGCCCGGGACTTCGTCCCCGTGGATTTCGATTAAAATTACCAGTACGTAGCAGCAGTAAACAGATACCTATTTGAATCTGATTTTGTAAAAAATTGCCGCGGACCCCTAAATATATTTTAAACTAGCTTTGCCCGCGGATTTGCCTGCGTTACCACGACTAATTTTGATGAAATTTGGCATGTATAGAGTTTGTTAAATTCAACCCTCTCAGGTTTTTAAATAGAACCCCTATTTAAAAACCTGAGAGAGTTTAATTAAAAAAACTCTATACATGCCAAATTTCATCAAAATTAGTCGCGACGGTGTAACAGTCAGACAGACAAACAGAGTTACTTTCACATTTATAATATTGGTAAGGTTGTATTGCTTTCACTGTTGCATCAGTGCAGTAGCTCGTAGCAAGTAGCTAGAACGCAGATCAGTCGATCTGTGGAGTTAAGCAGTGCTCGCCACAATCAGTCTTGCGATGGGTGACCGATTTCACGTGGAGACCCATTCGTGCCTTTTAAGGTCGCATGAAGCCCAATCGCTGGATAAGTCAAATAGTTGAAATAGTCAATCAAACAAAAACAACCAAATGTTAGTATTGCTGTCCAATACGAATACCATAAAACTAGGACGTTAGATACGGAATTGTATTCTGTGTGGTTTGTATTATAAATTAAAACTCTCGTTAAACATAGAAAATATTTATACTAATACTGAGAAAATTCCAGTGTAATTTTCATTTCATGTAAATGCCCCTTATTTATACAATTAGAGTACGAAAAAATGCTTTGTTAAACTCTGAGCGGTATAATTATATTTTAAAAGAAAATCTTATCGTGCTGTTCTTTTATAAGTCCCATTGTATTTAGTTTTCAAAAGACCTTTATTTTCAAACAAAAAAACATCAGATTTTCATGTTCATTTTAATTAGGGTGTTTAGCTGAGAATACAATGTAATACAAGCTTTAAACATTGCTGTAATAAGCTCAAGCTTTTTACTCTAAATATAATATAATATGAGTGCAAAAACCATTGCCTAGAATCGAGATTTTTGTAACAAACTTGTACAGTCAAGTAGTGGTACCTTAAGAGGACGATTTGAAATAACAAGACGATGAATAACTGTAAAATATTTATGTTTAATCAGTTTGCCTGATAAATTCTACAGTAGTTTATTAACTTGATTGAAATATTATTTTTTAACGTTTTAAGACGAATTCTAAATTAAGATAAGTGATTTTATGGATTTAGCTGTTTCGATCGAGAAAAATTATAGTGCACAAGAATGTGAATCTACCTTCTAATACTCGTACGCTCATAATCTAATAGAATGGCAAACCAACGCGATCGAAAAGATCAGGCACAGGTCCAACGAAGGACAAAGAAATACATACGAACATTTTCTATCTACACTAATTGAAATAATCTCATTTTACCCGCTCACTAATACGGAGAAAAATAAATTATATATTAGCAAGTTTCAACAACGAACGAGCAATTCTAAATACAAAGCAAAATTTGAATAAACTTTATTTTGGTAGGTATCGCTGAACAAATATGATAACGGATACTGAGCGTATTCAGTAATGAAAACCCTTGCCTCGGAGGAAGTATGAATAATGTTAATAGTTTAAATCGTAAGTATTAATTTCAATGTGTGAGTTATGTTCGCATGTATTACTGACGATGTGTGTGAGACCCATTGCCTACAAACTCAATAGTGGATTAAAGATCAAACTCATGTTATATTTTTATAATCCACACAGTGACTTTTGATCCCGATAGATGAGATATTGAAATGATAATTCGATGTCATTGTCGAATTATGATCATTAATATCTATGTACAACATTTTTGCCTAATAACAATGCAACATGAAAAAATAATAAGTCATCATCAATTGACTAAATCATGATAACTTATTCTAATAACTGTTGTTTATCAGTGTTAATACTATAGTTTTGCATAGTACTTAAATACAGCTAACTTTTGGCAGAAAACTGTCATAATAAACCTCGCCTGGTTTAATTCCAAACCCAAAAAAAAACCTAACTTTCATAGGAAGGTGGTACATACACATCTGCACTACATCCAACAAAATCAAATACCTAAAACTTTAACAAAAATATCCGAACCGCTTTGCATCCAACTTCATTTGCTTCAACTTAGCGAATGAGCAAAGGAAATATTTGAACAGCCGCATTCAGGATTGAATTCACTCGACACGAACGCCAACGAGAGTCGCAAACTATGTAACATACTCCTACGTGGCAAGCGAATATCTAACAAAGGTTCTATCTGGTTCCGGACTCGTCTACATAACAAAGAGAACAATACGTAGAAATAGAATATTATAACCATGACAGTAACGAAATAGAAATAGTAAGATCAGAAAGGCAAATTCTAAACTCATCAATTCCACAAGGCAGCGTAATTGGATGTTTGTTATTTCTTATTTATATAAACGACCTTCCGAAAATCATGAATGAGCCCTGTATACTGTTCGCGGACGACGTTTCCCTCCTTACCTCATGCAATAACGAAACAGAAATAAATACCCAGCTACACACCATACTTAATAAAACTACAGAATGGATGGATCAACACAATCTACAAATAAACTACAAAAAAACTAAAATAATGACTTTTTACCCCTACCAAAAATCCCCAATAACAATTAATTTCACCACTAATAATATAAAAATAGATGTTGTCGACGACTTCACACTGCTCGGACTTACAATAGACACTCACATCAACTGGAAGACACATATACAAAACATTAAATCCAAGATTTCCAAATTTATTTACGCTTTTCGTGAAGTAAAAATAACCACTGACCTACCAACTGCATTGAGTACTTACTACGCCTACGCTCACTCCTGGTTCAGCTACGGCATCATCATGTGGGGAAACAGCACCGACGCACCATCACTCTTCATACTACAAAAAAAACTAATCCGCATACTAACAAATATAGAACAAACAGACAGCTGTAAACCCTATTTCCAAAAACACAAAATACTTACACTACCATGCATCTACATTTTAGAAATATGTAAATTCGTTAGGAGATACTCTTCCTTCTTTACTAAACGCGGAGATAAACACACCAACAGATCACTCAGACACAAAAATATGCTTATGCTACCTACTTCCAACATGACACTACACTCTAATAGTCCATACGTGATGTGCATCAAAATATTTAATAAATTACCCAACAAAATAAAAGATGAGACTAGTGATACAAAGTTCTTAAACAACCTAAAACAAATATTAATCAAAAAAGCATACTACTCAATCAATGAATATATAACAGATAAACAAATAACTTAAAAATACACACTAATATTATAGTAGATTAATATCTACAAGAAGGCCTAAACAATATAAAATATAGTCCTACTTAAACATGACATATAAAATTACAAATTATAACATGAATATAATTATGTAAGTCAAATAACTATAAGAAATATAAGTCAAAATATAATAAATTAAATCTATACTTAATAACTATTTGAAAATAAACAAATAATCTGTCAGTAAAAATAATAATTTAAAAAAAATAAAAATAAAGTTTGAATATTAATATTAATTATGAATAAAATACATATAAACGATACATACATAATAACTATATAATACTCAATAAATATCGTGCACCTACGCTATCTACTTTTGCATTAACTAAGTACTACCTATATCTACCTATATAAAACGCCTTCCTCTCTTCTACTTGCTGTGCCCATCAGGGTCCATAATTGTGACTTTTATATTTTATTTTCCACCAATAATGTACATTATGGATTGCAATAAAGAATATGAA
Source organism: Abrostola tripartita (assembly GCA_905340225.1). Classification (NCBI taxonomy): domain Eukaryota; kingdom Metazoa; phylum Arthropoda; class Insecta; order Lepidoptera; family Noctuidae; genus Abrostola; species Abrostola tripartita. The sequence goes on along the minus strand of HG996492.1, from coordinate 3,850,190 downwards.
TATGAATATGAAAGGACAACAGAGAATGCCGGACTGCTGTGTCACTCACTGATACGGTTAAATACGTGGTTCGTTGGAATTAGCTCTTGTACAGTTGAAACAAGGCCGGTTCCAATGTTATCAGCTTGTAATTGTTCCACTGCAGGTCACGAGAAAAGTCTCGTACAAAGAAAATTAATAACCATGCTTCCCTGATACTTTATTTTGCTGTAAAAGTCCTAGGGCTCTTTCAAAGTTGCCTGCGATAGTCGTGCGGTTGTCGTACGGTTCATACAAATATTAGACGTCCGTTTAGCAATTTGTATGAAACATACGACAGCCGCACGACTTTCGCAGGCAAATTTGAAAGAGCCCTTAAATGTGTACACAAATAGATAAACCCGAATGAATGTCGTCAAATAGAGTTCGAGAGGAGAATTAGCCTCTGGTCTTATACTACAAACTCTACCATGTTAAGTAACTCCAATTAATCGACAATAAGTTTTGGTTGGTCATCGAAACAGTTTATTTGGTAATTTCGGTGCGTGGGTCTTTGGCTTTCCGTTATCAGTGACTAAACCGTCTATAGACTCGTCGAAAACTAGACTACCAAAATTATAAATAATATTTTGTCTGTCCCGTTACTCCCATTCCCTAACTCGTAAGCGCAAAGCTCCTAACGTTATAATAAAGCCAGCTCATAAACTACTCGCAACATAACGTTACATTAACTTACAGGCTCGGCAAACCTCGAATGTTTTCTTTCAATTCCTCAGAGGCGGCTACAAAATTGCCTTCTTGTATATTTTAGCGTGGAAACGAGATGTTCGGGGTAAGCACGAAACAGCTGCGACGATGAGCATTTATATTTTACGATTTGATATGATAGAGTCGTTACCGCGGAAGTGCTACTGCTTTTATAGTACCCAATTGTGTAGCTTCTATGATAGTCAAATCATTTCCTCGTATTGTTGGTAAAGTTTGAAAGTTTTACGTAAGGATGCTCTACTTATTTTTGTAATCTCATGAAGAAATTTCTCTTGTCGCACGCGTGAGAAAACGAGTAGATACTGTCTCATCATTCAAAAGAAACATCCAGTTTGTGCATGATCAACAACGAAGACAATCAGGAACGCGACAAAGCTACATCGAAAATATAATGTGAATTCAATAATTGTATAGTAAGTGGGGATTGCGTCACTATCGAGTATCAAGACAGTCTGTCGCCAACATTTTAGCCACTTCGAAAAACCAAAATCTGCCTAACAACAGCATAAATAAAGTTGTATTCCTTTGGTAGTTATTTGTAACAACAAACATCAATCTCATCAAGCAATACAACAATTCTCATGCAGAGCATCCCTCATAACATGCCAGACAAGGGGAATGGCAGAAAGATAAGAATTGTACGAATAAATAAAAAATACAAAAAGCATGTTACATTATGGAACGGCAAAAAGCGCGCGCAAAGCAATTTTGGTAGAAAAACAAGAAGCACAATCATGTGGCGATACTGTCTCTTGTTTTTTTCAGAGGCATCATTTTTATTCAGCTTTTGTTAAATGGAAAATATCATACTGCCTCTCGATTTCATCAAAATACAGATGTTTGTAAAACAAAAAATAAAATCTTCAAGATTTAAGTTTCACTTTAATCTTAATTGTTAAAGGAAATTTGAAAAATAATGGTACGAAAGGGACTCGGAAAGCCAAAGTCCATATTTAAACATAATAATAATAAGATCCAAATGGTTATGGAGTTCCTATTTTCTGAGCTAGGTTTGAAAACCTGTATTACCGAAATCAGAGTCCTACGTATCACGTCGACATTGGAGGATGGATAACTGATTTTAACTGCATGTCTCTGCCCTATTACAAATATTAATCTTTGATATTACTATTCAATCCCTTTCTTTGATATGCGTTTAAGTACTTTCCATCTCACAACCTCTTTCACCTCATCCATCTTTTTACCTCATCACCCTTTAATTCAATTATTATCCAAAATTCATTTTTAAACTTTACTTTAAAAAAATTATTAATACCAAAACGCTACGGAACCACTTACCTAGTTAAATGCTTGATTTTTTATCAATAAACCCCGCAAGCACTTAGTTAAATTGAACCCGTTCCCACTGGGTGGTGGGAAAACATATTACTATTGTAATTCACTAATAACATGCTAGTGGTACCTAAAGTATAAACAAGTGACAAACGAAAATAAAAAAATATACTGTATACCTCTATCACCTTATCACTACGAAACCACTAAACCAAACGTCATGAAATTCAGTGTGCTGATAGCTTGTATCCTAGACAATACATTAACAAAGGCAATAAATATTTTTTTATTTGTTTTGTTGATGGCAAACCATATCAACTTCGCCCTGGTAAATCTTCTAGAACATATCGCAGAATAAAATAATCTTTGCGTGCTTAATCTACAAAATATTGAAAAAAAGATTGATAGTTACCAGAATTTAAAGAATGTTAAAATAAATCTTCCTTATCATTGCGTCCAAATGTAAAAGTTGTGACAGGAATTGCCTTACCACGTTCCTTTCAGAGGAACAGCGGGCAACTTGTCACTTTTATTAAAAAAATTAACCACTGAGTAGGACAAATTACTGGTGCGGCTTTTTAAGGGTTCGGCTTCCTTTATCGTTGCATTTACAGGGTTAGTCTGGCGTGCGATTTGCTGATGAAAAGGGGTTACGTGCCGAAAGACACAGTCTTGTTACTTACCCAGCAAAATGTTAGTCTTAGGGCCTGTTTCACCATCGACAAGTAAAGTGTCAAGTAGACTAACCGACACAAAGTAACTACTCATACGAATTTCACAATATCTAAGTAGCATTTATCAGGGGATAAACTGGCCTGTAACTAAGATACGATAGAAGATACTCGAAACTTATACTTGCCGATTAGCGGTTTACGGATTTTATCGCGGTGACCATGAATGCTGTAAAGGATTCGAAACGTCGCGTCGGGACCAAAAAACAAAAATAAAACCGCGATAAAATCCGTAAAAATAGTTTTATTTCAAAATTTATGAAGATAATGGTTTTAGTAAGTCGAAAAGTTACAGGCCGGACGCTTACGCAGAATGCTGTGAGTTCGAGCCCTAGATAGGTGTAGGTACCAAAATGATTTTGCTATGTCATAACGAACTGTAACTACCATTATCAAGGGTGTGATATCTCTGCTCTTCCGAGAATTAAATGAATACATAAAGGTGACTAGGTAAGTTGTAAGAAGCAGAGCTATGCGAAATTAAACTTTTTGGGGCCCATGTTCAGGACGAAAAGTGCCGGATGATCAAACGACGCGACGGTAAAAAGATTAAGGTGGTCAATCTAATTACGGGCCGGTAGGTACTGGTACCCACAAAATTCGTTCTAATTTAATTACTGAACGTTCTACGGCCTTAGTTTTCTTTGCAAAAATGAATAATACTTTTCGCTTCAAATCCAGAAGCTTATCTACGGGCTACGATCTCAGCATAGATCCAAATTTTTATTCTGTGTCCATTTGTGGGAAGTAGTGGTGATTTAAAAACTAATTAAGTAAATAATGTTTATTTACTGCAACGGATACTTTTGTTGATGACAGTAGTGACTAACTGAAATGTATCTACTTATAATAGCATATATGTAGTTAGAACAATTTATTTTATCAAAATTAAAAGTGAATCTCTAGGACAAAATAAATATATAAATATATAGCTTAGCATGGGCAACATGCTAAAATGGCACCAAAAGTCATATAAATTACGTTTAATTTTATAATTTTAAAGCCGGAGGACCCGGCTACTCGGCTAACAAACTTTAACTGATACAGCAACGATGTTCTAGTTAGTCCAAAGTTCGAACCACGTACGTACATGCACACTATGATTTTAGTAACAGTAACGTGTGACGGTTATAGTTACAGCTTGCTAATAAGTTTAAACTTTAAAGGCACCTTTTCCATATTTTTAAAAACCAGTTTTAAATTAGGGTACGTACTGCCATCTACACCACAGATACCTAACTCACTCTTATTCAAGTGAACGAGCAAAGCAACTAGTGCAGCCTTTAAATCAAAGATGGCAGGATATCGTGAAACAAAGGGCCGCTAATAGTCACGAAGGTGCACAAATTATTGTGAGCATACTTCATTATCACAATAGAAACGGCCAAGAGATGACGGGATCAGTGTTTATCAGTTTGTGCGTCATTTTTACTTTGATTCATTCTACCGGTAAGTACTAAAGTAATATATATATAATACTAGCCTAATATAAATACATTGTTAAGCGAGTTTTCCTTTTAATTTTTGTATATTAAATACATATAAATATATGTATATAAAATTACTTACAAATTTAAATAAACGTCTTGATTATTTAATAAAAGTGTTATTAAATTATTAGGCACAGGGTTAGTCATTGTCTTAGGATATAGAAGGTAATTGCGAATTACAGTTCATACTTATTACTCGTAGCTAAAAATATGACGGGTAAACAAAATCATAATAGGCTACTTTGTTCGTAATCTTACCCTTACATGATGATGGTATTTTAATAATTATATGTTTAATTGTATAAAAAGAAAAAAATATGCATTTTTAAAATCGTATTAAGTATCCGTAAAATTACCGTAACATCAATTGTTCTCAAGGTTCTACACGCTATAGGTTCCCGAGTGGTTTAATCGCAGGCAGAAAAAAGTACTTAGGTGCATTCATATTTTAAACACGTAACATTTTAACACACATCAAACCAGCAAACACACGTCAAACTTCACACTGCCTAAACATACATCTAATCACGTTAGTATAACTGCTTTCACATCCTTTGTACAAATAAAATTGGGAGAGGGCGCTGACTTCTGCAACAAAGGTATTACCTAGCTCCTAACCTAGAAGTCAAGGACTCTTAACCTAGGAGTCATAGGGAAATTTGTTAAAGTTTTGTGAATAAAACATTTATTATTATTATTTTACAGCGCAGCTATCATGTGGCTCAGGAGAAATAAAGGACGACTGCCCATCTAACTGCCGCGACAGCTGCCCCGTGATAGAGCGCCAGCATCGCGACTGCTTCACTCCCAGCTTCTGTGGGAAACCCAGATGCAAGTGCAGCTTCAACAGACGAAGGGCTCCCAACGGAGCTTGTATCGATACCAGACTATGCCGTGAGTCCATACATCATAACAATATTTAAAGGCGAAAGTTTTTGAGTGTGCGTGTTTGTATGTTTGTTACTTCTTCACGCTCAAACGGTTGGACCAATTTTGATACAATTTGATGAGGAGGTAGCTGATACCCTGGATTGACACATAGGCTTTATTTTGAAAAAATGTAGCGGGTAACACTATATACGGTGTGTTAGTTTCAGAGGGGGAGAAGAGATCACGGACTTTCAGTTCTATTGTGTGCCGAGCGTCGATTGGGTTCGATTCCCAGGTCGCACAAAGTGACTTCGTTTGTCATTCTCAGTAGCAGCACGAAATCTGATTCTGATTCTCCTATTCTATACTCTTATTTATTATGTTATGTTTTGTAGAATACACGAAGGTACAGTATACAGAAACTGCCTTTAGCTAACTACATTTTACCAAATTCTTAGGTATGACGTGGTGTGTCCGTTGGGCACTTCATGTAAAAATTATAAATGACTAGAAACAACCCGCGACTGCTTGTCGTCGTGGAAAACTTTTTTCGTGTCTTTTCCTAGGTTATAGTTGTCTATGTCCCCTCTGAAGTCAATTGTAAATTTTGGTAGAAGAATTTTGAAATTTGGATGAAGGTACCTTATAATTCCTTTTTTTTAGATTACTCCCTCCATACAAACTTACAAGCAAACTTTTACCTTTTTATAATATCAGTATAATAGTAACACGGAATTTAAATAAAACCTACCTACAATATTCTAGATAGTTTTGTTCTTGACTACGAGACAATGGAAGTTGTGCTTAATTTCATAATAATAGGTATATGATAACATTGTGTTTAATCAATCTATAAACTCTTATAGATAGGTAGGTCTTACTGTTAGCTAAACACCGCTATATTCAAAGAAAAATATTAAGGCATGACTAATAGTACCTACTAATGACTATTGTAATTTAGTCAAGTCTGCTAATAGAGTTCTAACTATCTTAATTACTTGTAATAACTTCAAACTGATTAACTGCTTTTAATGAAAGGCATTAGAAAAATCCAATCAAAAATTCCCAGTCAAATTTACACACAATAGTTTTTTTTTTGTAAGTTTTAATTATGATATGATTACCATAATCATCGTGAGGAGACCGGCAAACCTGAGAGATTTTTCAACGGTGTGTAAAGCCATGTCAGAGGCCTACAGGCGGTTTAAAATCTGACACTACGTTGTCCATCAACCAAACGATAAGAAGAAGAAGATTACCATAATGCTTCATCATCATCATCAGCCGGAAGACGTCCACTGTTGAACAAAGGCCTCCCCCTTAGAAAGGAGGGGTTGCCATAATCCCCACGCTTGGAAGCGGCTTGGGGATCGCAGTATTGGTGGTGAAGTTACAGAAGACGCTGCTGCCTATCTTCTGGATTTTCTCTTAGTCACCGCTTACGACACCCACGGGAGGAAAGGGGCTGGTCAATTCTAGGCCGGATACCACACGGCATCCCATAATGCTTGCTCTCTGCAAATTAGAATAGTAATTTTCTTTAAATTCTCAGCTCCATTCAAATGCGATCGTCCCAACGAGGAGTATGTAGCATGTCCTCCGTACTGCCCCTCTGACGACTGCCAGCAAGCCACTCCTGACGGGAGTTGTCCACTGAAGAGCCACCTGCTGATCGTGGTGGAGTGCTCCCCGTCCTGCAGGTGTATCAAGGGATACTGGAGGAAGAACGGGAGCTGTGTGCCTTATAACCAATGCCGTAAGTGTGAAATTCGTTTGTCATTCAATTTGAAGCAAACCTCCAATAATAAATGGAAACATACCTAATTTGATGGAACAGAAGTCGAAAATAAAAGTACTAAAATTGTTAAATTCCTTTGTGTAGAACCTAACCCGGGAACTGCAAACTTTGCAATTAAAATATAAGAGAGCAAAACCTATTTTTGCCGCTATTACATTATAACTTTAATACCCTTATAGGTTATCTACTAAAATTAGAAAAAATATATGAAAAAACGCCATCTATTGGAATTAAAACAAAACCGTTCAACCTTTTGTTTGCAGCTTCGAATGTGACCCCCTTTCCTGTTCAATTCAACAAATAGAAGTTAACAATTACAGGTACGATTTTCAATTGTTCAAATTAACAAATTTATTTTGTTGTTCTGTTTCTTATCTTGTGTAGTGTTGTTCTCTTTTTATTGTTTTTACACTAGCTGTGTTGTTGGTCTAGTGGTCAAATAGCGTATCTGCTAAATGTGGGATCCTGAATTCGGTTTCTAGGGTCGAGAACTGTTATTGAGGTTTTCCATTAGTCCATTCTCGGTAGCAGAACCGCCTGGATTTGTGCCCGGTTACTGGTTTGCCGGTGCCAATTACATTAGGGCCTATAACGTTACTAGCGAAATGTGAGTGTATTTACACCTAAGCCTACGCTTTCGGGGAATACCAGCGTGATGTTGTTTCATGAAAATAAAAGCAATATTTTTTTTCCTCAGATCTCGACTGACTTGCGTCTGAAACGCTGAAAGAAGATTGAAGCAACAATGGACATTGAAAGTGTAACTTGATTGATATTTCAAAATGACCAATTTCAATTCGCAGTAAACTAACATATCAGGATAAGATAGAACTGAATGAGGGCGCTAGTTCCTTTGTGAAATCGTCTATTGTGATACCATTTCCAAAAAATAAGTCTAACTCCAATTTTAGCTACCTTTATAAACATCAGACAGCTTCATGGTGTATATAATATAAAATATATTATTATGAGGGTGGCGTATATTTATTTTTTTAAATTTTTTATTTTTTTTAAACCTTCTATTGTGATTCCTATATTTTTGTTAACAGCGGAATTACTATGAGCTCGCATTGCAGAATATTTTCTATTGTGGAAGCGAGACGCCGCACTGCACTGCATGTAGCGGCGCGGGGTTTCGCTTCCACAATGGAAATTTATATTATTTATTTAATTCAGGCAACAGAGGCCCATATTAAAAAATACAATAATACTAAGTATCAAAATATAAAATACACATAACAATTAAACTACATAAACCTAAAGTTATACGTACACCTGCAATGCAAGCAATGTAACTATTATCCAAGACAGTTTATGTTAATATTGAGTAAATGCCAAAATATTAACTGTAATAAATAATAAAATAGATATGACTTTTGGTGCCATTTTAGCATGTTGCCCATGCTAAGCTTGAATCTAAATTGATAAAGGAAATTTGAAAAATGATGGACACGAGCGGGATTCGAACCCGCGACCTTCGCCGATCCGTGGCGCTGCTCTAACCAACTGACGACAACTAGCGACACGGTGGCTCAGTTGGTTAGAGCAGCGCCACGGATCGGCGAAGGTCGCGGGTTCGAATCCCGCTCGTGTCCATCATTTTTCAAATTTCCTTCATCAATTTAGAATAAAATAGATTTTACAATAAAACTATTACAACGAAGTAAACATTATGTAAGCAATACTATTAAATTACAATACCATATTTTCATCGTGTGCATAATCACGAACTGAACATTTCACAAGGAGGTACCTATCTACATATGTACCTACTTAATATTTATTTTTGTTACTGGTCCTAAATTAAGTGTAACGATAGCAATAAAGTCTGTTGGTTAACATCCCACTAGACTAAACGCTTGCGAATAGAAATAGAATAGAATAAACAATATATGAAGATGACATATTGTTTTGACTATGTAATCTATATCATAATTACGTGTTAATCCTATATAATATATTTTTCATTCTGTTCGATTTCTATTCGTCTAGCGTCTTGCCACATATCTGAGGCTATGATTATTTTCAACTACTCATAATAGTAAATATTTTATTTGTCTGCTAGATATATTGTTTTTTTTTCTATTCATAAAAACATCCCCACACTAGGAATTTCTACTGTATCGTAAGTGCAATTTTTTTTCAATAAACAACAATATCGCCCCACACTAGGAATATTTACTGTATCGTGGGTACGTTTCATTTACATGAAATATCACAGACAGAAACACCCAGACTCGGGACAATCATCTGCGAATCACACAGTTTTTTGTTCTGTACGGGAATCAAACCCGCAACCCCTAAAGTAGCAGACCAATCTTAGCCGCTGCACCAATCAGGGCGTCAAAATACAGTCTATAATCGCCAGTAAAGTATAACATCGGAATTAGGTATACAAAAATATATGATGATCACAATTATGTTTGCGACGGGAAAATGTTAGGGTTTTTTTGTTGTGAAATTCTTGGTAGCGTTCATCATAATCGGAAAGGAAACCGCTTTCCCAAATACTGCATACAACTGATTTACTAAAACACTACCCCATTACTTATAAAAATTGACAGTGTTGAACAATTGGTTAAATTATACCTGACACTGTCGTTTGCATGTCAAAAAATAGAGATGCCAATGACTTAACAAGTGGTTATCTTAAAACACTTGTTAGCATCGTTTATAAGTAAGAGGGTTTATGGACAATGTGGTTTGCCTATTATTACTTACATGGACTTAGTACTGATAGCAGAGAACTATGATTTATACCTGATTTGATACTATTTATATTCTATGACGTGATACTTTTTCTCAACACATCTATTCTTCTAAATAGATAAAGTAATTTGAAGAATTATGGACACAAGCGTGGTGCAATGGCAAAGCTACGTCACGCATCGGCAAAGGCCGCGAGGTTGAATCCCGCTCGTGTCCACAATTTTTTTTGTGTCCAATTTTAACTTATGCTTAACATAGCCACTTAGGAGCCTTAAAATGCTATCAAATATCATGTATTTCTACAGCAAATACCTCTTGCCAATACAAAGAAGGAGAATGACAAAGAACTAGGAGAATCAGTGTAAAGAGTTTCTAAACTTACCCTGCTGACTCCTTCATTAAACAGTACTTTGTATAATTAATTAATTATATGGATCGTATTTTTTTTTACAAATATTTCTTTGAATCGTCTGCTGATACAGTTAGGTACTGTATAATTGTTGTTTTAAATGTTAAAACATGCACAATATAACAGGTGGTAATAAAAAACCGATGAAGCTCGTACCCTGGTCTCATAGCACTGGGTTCCGTAATGAAATTAAATAAGCAAATGTTACTGCTTCGTTGATCTAATGATTGCTAAGCGGGACTGCTGAGCATGAGTCTTCAGTTCGAATACCGGGTGGGGCAAAAAAATTCTCAATAGCAGCCTGGAGTCTAGATTTGTGCCCGGTCGATGGCAACAGGCTCGCCCCCTACTACATTGGGACCTTCATAATTATGATAGTGAGTGGTAATAAGTTATGTTTAAAAAATATACAAATATTTATTATTGTCCTTGGTTTCGTTGGTCTAGGCTTGACATAACTAAAGTCTATTTTGGATTTAATTCTATTGACACAGTTATTCCCAAACTTTTTTACTGTGCAATAAATCTAATGCACGAAATGTGGTATACTATACACCCCTTCGAGAAATACTAGTATGATGTTATGTATGTGTTATTACAAGTCCGGTTTTATCCAATGCCAGCGGTACCCTGTTTTATTCACTGCTATGTATATATAGTATGTTTATTACATGTATAACACAGACGTCGTGAGGCCACGATGACGCTAAGATTGGCGCTCTGTGTTGCTGTAGTGGCTAATTTATTAGTTATAGTGATATGTACCGGTAAGTAACACATTTAATTTGTTTACAAATATGGCTAGAGACCATGGTATTTAAAAAAAATACAGATATGTTACTAGCGCGCTCATTTTGAAGACCCGAGAAAGGGACAATTTTAGTCTTGGTCGTACAATTGTTGTCTGATTTGACATAGGATTAGTGCGGTTCGGACTCAGAGTTCGGACCTAGGGGCCGCAAAAATCCCGGTGTTTGTCCAGTATTTTGGTGATTTGACCCGATATTCCGGTTTTTGGCATTCCGGTTTGCTACCGCTATTCGGAACACTTTTCTCGTTAGTATATGACGTATCTATACTTTTTGACATATCAGTGGCTAGTGAGTAAAAGTTAGATACCTATCAATCGATATTTTTATTTATATTAACTTTATAACTCAAATACCTAATAACAATGATGTGAGATTGTCGTTCTTAACATGACGGGGAATTACCATGTATTAAATGTAAAATAAAAAATATATACTTAATGTGGTAAAGTTAGTATGTATAACAAACAATCTTGTCTGCATGGTAGAGAACTAAGATAGCTGACAATTTACTTTTTGGAGTTGTACCGCCTATAATGTGTTATTATGAAATCTCACCACAAGACAACATCCCACACAACATCAAGAACAACAAACTTTAACTATCAAACAATTCTCATAAAAATACAATATTCGTATAAAAAGTACATCCATTAATACGAATATTGTACCTATATAGTTCGCAAAACTTTATGAGCTCTCGGATGTTAGCCGCGAGAGGTGGCCCAGTAACCATTTTTTAGATTTTGTAGGATTTTGTGAAAAAGGACCGAAAGAAAATATTTTCGATGGACCTGCGCGGTTTTGAATAGAGCCCCCTTGCCATGTACTCTTAAAACAGGACAGTTAACGATGTGGAAGCGAGACGCCGCTACGTGAAGTGTAATGCAGCGTCTCGCTTCCGTTTATGGTAAGGGGGCAAGCCTATCTACAGAATGCTCATAAAGTTATGCGCGAACTATACTTAGTCACACTAATATTATAAAGGCAAAAGTTTATGAGTGTGTGTTTGTATGTTTGTAACTTCTTCACGCTCAAACGGCTGGGCCAACTTTGATAAAATTTGGTGTGGAGGTTAACACATAGGCTACTTTTTATCCCGAAACTGTAACGGGTAACACCACGGGGCGCAGCTAGTTACTCTATGAAGCATGTATTTATAATTTCAGGTAAAGACACAGACGGTTCGATTGCATTGAACAAAACTGATGCAACCCAACTGCAGAGTCATTCGTCATCTTACTCATACTCTTCAGCAAGCAGCACAAGACACAGGCGCAAAACAAAATCAAAAAAATGTCGTAAGAAGTGTAAGTTTTGAAAACTAAATCAATACATAGTAACTTTAAAAAGAAATCAAAATTCTCCTGGGTCCTAGACAAGTGCGCAAAACGCTACACGAATGGAAATCAAAGTATCATTATGCATTCAATTGAGATAATTAAGCAATTGCAAGTCACTATTCACCAGACCCGACGAACCCCTTAGAATAAGTCCAGAGGCCTGATAGGTAGTGTTGTTAAAGACTCAAGTCTTGGAGTCTTATTTAATAAAGCTAGAGCTTTTTTTTGAAGACTCGAGTCTTTTAAATAATACTTAGAGCTCAAGTCCTTCAGAATTTGGAGTCTTTTGTGAAAAGACTTGCGTCCTGCCAAAAAGAACTCAAAGACTGAGTCTTTTTAAAAGACTAATGACTGAGTCCTCTAAATCCATAGCCATAGTTTGATTGGAGTAAATAAAAGTAAAAATAGAAAGTCCCAAAATATTTATATATTTATAATTTTGATTCAGCAAAATTTTGATTTTGATACAATTGATTAGGTTAGGTTAGGTGTATTAAATACAACAACTCAAGTTCATGACTCAGTCTAGCTCAAATAACTTAACAGACTCGAAAGGACTCAAAAGACTCAAAGGACTCGGACTCATGTGACTAACGAGTCCTAGTCTTGAAAATCGACTCAAGTCTCGAAATGAAGACTAAAAGACTTGAGTTTTTTACAACACTACTGATAGGTCGTAGGTCTTATTATGGTAGATGAGTGTAGATTTCCAGCTTTTCAGAAGGGGATAGTCTTGCAAATCTTCCATATTGTTCGGGTACAATTATACGACTATATTTAAATATAATGCAGACAACAAAGTGCTCATCAAAGAAGTTGATTTGAGGGGTCGCCGTTGTCGAAATCGACAAGGAGGACTATATAATACATAATATGTACATATGTTTTAATGTATATTGATTGGGTACAAAAATACATACAATTTACTACATTAAAAGCAGGCAACACCGTTTTAATTACACGGAAACCGGTCACAAAATGAATACTTATTTCATTCCAATGTTGACGATATCGTGATCGTATTTAAAAAACGTGACGAGTTAACTAATAAACTCGTTTTAAAATGCAATTCTTAATAGCTTTATTATCTATTTAAAATCTACAATACCTAATAGTTTTCTTTTTTGGATATTTACCGACTGTCAACCTGACTTCCGAATTATGTATCTACCTACCTATATTAAAAATATTCTAATAAAATTATATCATGTATTTAATGAAAACGTTATCCCATGATATTAGATATGATTTTTTTTAAACGTATTTGGAACTAGGAAATTCTTCTGTATCGTGGGTGCGTTTCACATACTTAAAATATCACATACACAAGCACCCAGACTCAGAACAAACATCTGCGGATCGCACAAATTTTTGTCCCGAGCGGGAATCCAATCCGCAACCTAAAGAGCGGTCCAATCGCATAGCCACTACGCCAATCAGCCCCCTTACCATGAACTTTTAAAGCAGGTCAGTTTAAAATGTTGAAGCGAGACGCCGCGCCGCTACGTGCTACGCTACGGGCAGGTCGTCAAATATTCACATTTTCTAATGCCGACACTCGAGATTAGAATCTGCTGATCATACCAATATTTGTCCCGTGCGGAGGTTTAAACAAGTATCCTACAAAGCAAACAATGACATAATAATTTAGCCACAGTCCCAATCGAATCGCTAAAAATCCTGCAGCTCGCGAGCTATGACGTTATCAAAATTATAATATAACTGAACAACAACAAAATTCGTAAGAAGTATTTACACAAGTGTTTGCTGAAAACGGTAAAATCTAATACAATGTTTTGCTAAAACAATTTATAATACATATACATACGTCAATTGTGTTATTACAACTGCTTATTAATATTATATCAAAAGAATCAGATACAATTTATAGATTTTTTTACCAGCAAATATTTTTGAATATTTTTCTAACCTATCCTACTAGAGGCTAACCAAAAAGCAATTAGTCTAGCTATATATTGGGCTAAGCAAACGTATTAAAGATACCATCCAGAAAAACCAGCAAACGTAATAATAATTATGATTATCTGTCAATCGTTTTACATTTATCTGCATGAATACTAACAAATTTCTTGTATTCGTTTGGTTATAAATGTCTACGTACTAAACCCTTCTTATTATATTTTCAATAGACAAGATTCCGGCACAGTAATTTAAAATTCTATAACGTACTGAAAAACAACACAGCCAAAATATTTAATACACTAATTACTATATTTAATTTTCAGCAAAAAAATGCCCGAACGGCGAAGAATATTCCAAATGCCCTCAGTCGATAGGCAGATCGCAATATTGCTCGGAAGAACTCCAGCCGCAAGCATTGCCAGAATCAGACACGGAGTCTTGCAAGCCGGGTTGCGTCTGCAAAGAAGATTATTTGAGGGTAGAAAACGGGACTTGTGTACCGAAGGAACAGTGTAAGTATTTTATGCGTACTGCATACAGCTGATCCGCCCATCCTGAGCAGTCATGCTTATACTCATTTACTTCATAAACCCGATTTAGGTACATATCAAATAAAAAGATTCAAGCTTAGCATGGGCAACATGCTAAAATGGCACCAAAAGTCATACATATCAAATATATAAATATAGCAATAATTTAAAACAATAGTAATAACACGGTCAAAATAATTAAGTTTAAGTTAAAAATTCGTCCTAACCATAAATGTTTTGTCATGCACCCTCTCATTCAAGAATTTCTGGGTAGTGGGATGATCTCTTCACCACGACATGATCTGTGTCTATGTAACGATCAATTCATGCCATGCTATGTTTTAAATAACAAAGTTAAATTACATCTGTTACCAACATATACGGCTGTTACAAGATTTAGGTGAACAGTTTTCTGAAGACGAAAGAGTTTTAGCAACTTCCTCCTCAATTTAATCTAAATCTTTTCCTCGTTAGTATATTTTATCTTTTTATACTATATCCTATATTAATTAATATAATTAATGTGAAAGTAACTTTGTCTGTCTGTCTGTTACACATTCACGACTAAACCGCTGGACGGATTTTGATGAAATTTTGCATGTAGAAAGTTTAAGACCCGAGAAAGGACATAGGCGACTTGTTTTTAAATCCAAGCCTCTAAGGGGTTTAAATAGGGGCTACTCACTTCTTCTTCTTATCGTTTCGATGAAGTTAGCTTAGTTAGTCACTAAAGTGGTTTCTAAGATACTTTGCACCATACATTTCTAAGTATTATAATAACGTATCACCATCTGCAGGCGACGTCACTTGCGGTGAGAACGAGGTATTAAATCAATGTCCGGGATACTGTGATTTTGAAAGCTGTCCTACAAGAGACAAGGAATATAAAGACTGCATAGGACGAGCGGTGTGCCTTCCACCTAAATGCCAGTGTCGCTTTAACTACCGGCGCGCGCAGAACCAGACTTGTATACCTACTACAAGCTGCCGTAAGTATGACATAGTTATTAAACCTTAAACAACAGAGTTTAGTGTAGTCCATTTTCAAAAAAGAAAGAAATACATTGTTAGCGGTCTGCACGAATGAACAAGCGACGAAGCACAATGGGCACTGTGGCTGATGGCTGTGTATCATCTTCATTCACAAGCCGAATTTACCCACTGCTGGGTAGGCCAGAGTTTGTTTGCGACATTATCCACATTCCACACTTCTGGACCAGCCCGAGCCAGGTTCCCGTATCTACCCTCTATATTCTGTGCACTGCACATATTTTAATCTATTCGAAATGACCTGACGCATAAAGGTTCATCACAAAAAGGGAACAATATAATTTACTTGATAAAGAACAAAGTTTACGTTCATATATGTATATAGGATTAACACTAATATTTTATGTCAACAGCACCTTTTGACTGCGAAGGGACAAATGAAGAATATAATCCATGTCCGCTTTTATGTCCAACTGACGACTGCAGTCAGGCCTCGCCATCTGGAGAATGTCCCCCGCTCATTGGTAACATCGGGATAGTACTGGACTGCAACCCAACCTGTCGGTGCATCAAAGGCTACTGGAGAAATGACGGAGTATGCGTGCCTTATGGACAATGTCGTAAGTGAATTAATGAAGATTCAACCTTTTGAAAAAGTTTTTGACTTTTTTGTGTTTTTGATTTAGTATTAAAATATTGGCGTCCACGGACGGAACAAAGCATTGGAATATATACAAGAATACATAAAATATATAATTATTTGTATATTATATTAATTATTATATTACAACATTATATAACTGTATTTAGAACAGGTTACTAAACAAACAGTATGCCAAATGGTTTTGTTTAAAATCGTTAGGTTTTGTTAAACCTGTGAACTTAATTATTTATTTTAGTACTTACTTGTATATTTCTAATGAGTAAATCCAAATTTCAGCTGGTGTTTGTCCTAAGAACGAAAGGTATTCGGGATGCATTCAGGGCGAATGTAGAGCACTTAACTGCACCCAAAAGGACCAACCAGTACCGTGTGTAAGGATTGACCCGAAATTTTGTATAGAGGGATGTGTATGCGAAGAAAATTATTTGCGAGCAGAAAACGGTACTTGCGTACCGGAGGACCAGTGTCAAAGTGAGAATTTTTTGAAGCTAAGCGTACATAACATTATCTTTATTTATTCGATGAAAACCAATCAATCCTGAATCTCACTATTAAAATTTCAACATGTAACATTTTGTTGGGAGAATTAGGCTGTACGGTCTCATCGTCGTACATATTTTCCGCTTACGCGACGTCCTATTTAAGGCCCGCTATGCGCATTATAATTTCGTAACAATATTACTTGTAGTGCATTGACAACCGTGTAACTAACAATAACTGAGAGAAATAATCGCCTTTTACTCTAATACTGTAACTTTGAACTTAAATATACGTAACTAGTGAGTTTTAATGCGTGTTTCTCTAATACTTAACTACCTAATCCTCACAACAATCAGGTGTACGGAGTTAACTACAATAACCCGTACAAGGTTATAATTCATTCCTTAACATGACAATTTATTTCTTGTATGTCCTTGTAATACGGGACACTTACCCGAGGGCCAACTAAAATGCTTTAAAATTTGTATTCATCATACTCGGTACACCAACACAGTACAAGCAATAAATCCCTAATATCATCTTCCAAACTTAATACAATTTATTAATAATTGAAATTTATCTCTAATATGCACTTCAAAGAAGACATTTATTATGACAAATCCATTTCCAGCCAACGTTTGTCCAACCAACGAAGAATTTGTCCAATGTATTCAAGGAGTATGTAGAGCCAAGCATTGTTCAGAGAAAGGACAAATAGTACCTTGTCCCGACTTATCAAGGGAACAATGTGATAGTGGGTGTATCTGCAAAGAAGGCTTTCTAAGAAACACAGACGGTACTTGCGTACCAGAGGATCAATGCTCACGTAAGTACTACGTTCTGGTTTTAGGGTTTATTTAAAACTAGCTGCGCTCCGCGGTGTTACCCGCTACAATCAGTTGGAGTCGGTTACCTCCATATCAAATTAGCAGCAAAATTGCTTAATAGCAAAATCGGTCCAGCCGTTTGAGCGTGAAGACCGGTAACAAACATACAAACACACTCACAAACGTTCGCCTTCATAATATTAGTGTGACAAGAATGAAATCTGCTGTATTGGGATAATCTTAAACTTCATCAGGCTAAATATTCATAGACACTTATGCTGCAAATGATGGCTGCTAAATTATACTACAAAGGAATCATATAAGTGTGTATTGTAGTTGATATAGGTATACATAAATATGATCTCGTAACTATAATTATCACAATAATGTCGTTTTTGATTAGGTATTTCAATCCTTATTCACTTAAGTAACCATTGTGTTTTCTTCAAACTGATCATTGTACTGAATTTCCAGCCGTCGTATGTCCAGTTAATGAAGAATGGTCGTATTGTGCTCAAGCTACATGCCGGGCACAGAACTGTATTCAAAAGGGAATGCCAATAGCCTGCCCAAGGATTATGGAGGGCTTTTGCATAAAAGCTTGTGTGTGCCGGGAGAATTACTTGCGAGACGACAGAGGAATTTGTATACCTGAAGATCAGTGTCCTGGTAAGAAAAATACTATTGGCTATAATTCAGGTTTGAATAAAAATCTGGAATATACGCCTTTCTACTTTGCGTTTGATAGTAATCAATATATACTTAAATGCCTTTCGGAGGGCTTTATTATTAATAATAATTGTGCAAAGACAATTGCCAGCTTAAGAAATCCACTTTTTTCTTTTTTAGGTCCAAAGTGTGGTGAAAATGAAGTTTTACAAAATTGCGCAATGTCATGCACCTCCGATTATTGCCCCATATCGGCTGACGAACCGCAAGTCTGTGTTCAATCAGAGCCTTGCCAGCCGAAGTGCAAATGTAGATTTAACTACAGAAAAGCGTTTAACGGAACTTGTATAGACACTAGAAGTTGCCGTAAGTATCCTTCCGGAATATATATAGATTTGCGGCAGTCACTTCTTTATCAGTATTCACGTATACTGTTATTATAAAGCAGTGGTCAAAAAGGATGGAACTTTTCGGTTACATTTTGAGTGTAAAGAACGCCAAAATTCATTATTGAATAGACATTTTTGGTCTAATCTACTAACAGTCAACCTAATAATTATTATTTTCAGCTCCATTCGACTGCTGTGGGCGCCCCAACGAACAATATGATCCTTGCCCTGCTTCCTGTCCTACTGACGAGTGTAGCCTGCCCAGAGTCAGGGGCCAGTGTCCGTTCAGGATAGGTATTGTACAACTGTGCAACCCAAAATGCCAATGTATGGATGGTTATGGAAGAGTAAACGGAACTTGTGTGCCGTTCAAAGACTGTCGTAAGTATTTAATAGAAATAAACTGATATATTTCCAACAAGACCTTACCATAAGCCTTGACCCACTTCTTCTTCTTATCGTATGGTTGATGAACAACATGGTGTCAGAGCTTAAGCCGCCTGTAAGCCTCTAACATGGCTTTACACACCTTAATAACGCTGACAGCCATGCTCATGACAAAAAGTTCACCAAGTCAGCATTTGTTAGGTGTGGAAACACCCAAAACTGATTTTCAGTTGAAAATTGTGATCAATGTGACATCCTTACAGGTCACACGTCTCATTAACCTCCATTATTTAGTCACGGTTGGTTCAGAGCTCGACCTCCATCTCCACTTTAATAAATCTATACTAGCATCTACCATCGGAGCAACTTGCTAGTTTAATAAGGCTATCTCAAGACTCCTCAAATCTTCTATTATTTCCAGCTAACCTGTGCCCTATCAACGAGGAGTATTCACCATGCACACAAGCTACGTGCCGACCACAG
Source organism: Abrostola tripartita (assembly GCA_905340225.1). NCBI lineage: Eukaryota > Metazoa > Arthropoda > Insecta > Lepidoptera > Noctuidae > Abrostola > Abrostola tripartita. The sequence goes on along the minus strand of HG996492.1, from coordinate 3,830,649 downwards.
ACTTGTGCGGACAGGGATGATACTAATATAGCTTCTCTACCAGTAGATCAAAATTCTTGTACAAGAGGCTGTGTGTGTAAAAAGAACTTCTATAGAAACGAAAAAGGAACATGTGTCTCCTATAAAGAGTGTGGAGGTATGTGTAATTCATTTCTACTGCCAATGATTTGCGAGTCCTTATCCTTATTATATGTAGAATAATAATAATGTTCTCCTGACTGAATTTCGGTCATAGCGGCCTATCTCATCTGAGACTAGCCATCTACGCAGGAGATATGATAGTGCACAAGTATGCGCGCAAATACAGGTGCACCCCTATTCCCTCACTCTCATATTCCGATGAGGCAGTAGACTGACACGACTGGAGAGGGATCAGGCACAAGACCAACGGCTTAACGTGCCTTTTGAAGTACGAGAGTCACGATATTACAGTGAATTGCAAATGGTACTTCAAGATTTAGTGATAATAAGACGTATTTCCTGTTCCTAGGTCCGCTGTGCCCCAAAAAAAATGAAGTATTCACGAAGACAAAAGTAGGATGTCCTCCAAACACCTGCGTATCTCTAGTGGCCAAATTCAGATGTGATGAAAACCAAAAAGTGGAGCCAGGCTGTGTCTGTGACCCAGGCTTCGTGAGACTGAACGAGACATCACCCTGTATACCAATATGCCAGTGCCCGCAAATGGTGCATTCAGCTCAATGTTCTTCTACTACCGAGCCCACAAAAGATTTAAATTAACTACTGTAAAACAAGATCTGGTTGCAAAATTGAATGGATATTGTATCTTCAATAAATACTAGGTAAATAAATGTACTTTTTACAGATTTTTTTATTTATCGCTACTGAAAGCGTTCCTTATCATGTTAAGAAAATAAATGACTATAACACAACCTATTTAATTACCCATGTAATATAAGATACATGTTGTTGCTACGCGTATACGTATTTACGGCAAAATAGGTACATACCACATAAAGTAAATATTCTGCCGTATCATACCCAGAGTTTTCATAAAATACATGACTGTTGTTGCTATCTATTCGGGCATTCTGGGCTAGTACAAACGCTACCCTTCCCACGTTGCGTTGGAGCGGGTGCGTGCTTGTCTGTGGGCAAAATCACGCACCATTTGAAGTTCGATATAGAAGTAAACTGTCATTACTGTACTCCCTGCAGGAAAAACCGAGTTCCACCTTATAACGCACATTATGCAGACTTAAATTAAATACCCATGTATTTAATTTAAGTCTGCATAATGTGCGTAATGTAATACCTAGTCCAATTCCAAGAGAATCCATTATTATATTCGTGCTGTTAAATTAAAACAAACATATTATTAAATAAATCATAGAAGTATGAACAGAATACATCATCATCATCATCATCATCATCAGCCCGTTGCAGTCCACTGCTGGACATAGGCCTCTCCCAATGTACGCCACAGAGCCCGGTCTGCTGCTTTATGCATGCGTCATATTATTATTAACACAGCATCAGTAGACGCGCGTCGAGACGACGGAATAGGTACTTCCCCGTTATGGCTTCCGACACGTCTAATTTGTTCTAGCGCTCGCGATACAGGTTTTATGAGTTTGTCAGTATTTATGTTTCGATAATCGACAGGCACTACTGAGATATGAATTTATTAAAACGATGTTGATATTTTGCTTTATTATTATTTCCACACTTTTAGTATATTTATAGTAAAATTAAATTGAAACTGCAAAATTAAATAAAAATTATTCATTACTAAGGACCTATAAATTTGAGGTCATCAAAACATACGCTACTACGTGTACATTCATAAGACATTTAAATGTATGTAAACAAGTCATTGTATAACATCACAGTCGCAATTTAATCCTTAGTTTATTTACAAACAATTGTGACCTCGGAAACCTAACCGATGCCGAAGCGGCGACGGACCACGCCGCGTAGTGAGACCTTAATGATCTGACCACGCGGCGAAGCTGCGGCCATCGAGATTCTTCACAAACAGTTTATTTTTTCAAATTAATGTATTTGTTTTGTTTGCTTGTATGTAGGAGTTATTCGCCAGAACTATCCATCTCATTTTTAAAATTCTTTCACCAATATTAATTTAGAATGGTCCTTTAGGGTGGACTACTTAAATTCCGGATAAGACACGAAACATTTTTCTACGCAGAAGACCTCGCGGGCGAAGGTCTTTTCAAATAATTTAATAACTGAACCCTATAATACTGCTATAAATAACGAGATGAGTTTATATTCATATCAGAATTCATTGAGTGGTCATTATGTTGAGATCATTGATTGTGTGGTTTTCCTGTTGCGTGGTGCTGCGTGTCGGACAAACGTGGAATCGAGATGGCCAGTTCTCAGAATACCTAGGTACCTTAATTAGGGCAATAATTTTATGATATAATAATACCTACGGTTATATTTGGTCAACGTTTTTCTTACTTCAATATATAACAAAATATATATAGAAGGTGGCAGGGCGAGCTTGACTCCTATAAGGCCACTTGGACTACAGCAGTTTACAACCGGGAGGAATGGAGGAAGGAAAGGGAGGCCTTTGCCCTGCAGTGGGACGACCATTGCTGAAATAAATAATAATATATAACAAATAGATTGGTGATCACAGCAGATAAGATAACACATGAAATAAAAGGCATTTCACAATATGAAGTGTGTACTAGTGTAGTGTACGCCTAAGTAAGATCTAACTTTGTAGGTATAGTTATTAATTGGGGCTCACTGCACTATAATAATAGGTATTATTTACAAACACATAGATGTTTTCATTCAGTCTGTCTCATTGGTGGCAAAGCACGACTGCGAGAAATGGGTTCGATTCCTAGGCAAAGTGTTATTAGGTTTTTTCGTTAAGTCTCGGTAGCAGCATGGAATCTGGATTAGTGCCCGATCAATAGCAATAGGCTCGCCCTCAATTAGGTACACTGGGACTTGTAAGCTGGTAATAATAATGTCCTCCTGACCGAATTTCGGTCACGGCGGCCGGTCTTAGCTGTGACTAGCCATCTGCGCAGGAGATATTATAGTACACAAGTATGCGCGCAGACACAGGTGCACTTCCTATTTCCTCACTCTCATAGTCCGATGGGACGGTAGACCGACACGACCGAAGGGAGATCAGGCGCAGGACCAACGGCTTAACGTGCCTTCCGAACCACGGTGGGGTCTAGACATGTGAAAACGGTCACCCATCACAAGACTGACCGCGGCGAGCACGGCTTAACCTCGCAGATCGACTGAACTGCCGGGTAGCCGCATAGCTTCGAGCCCCACATAAGCTGATAAAATGTGGTTGTACTATACACCTCTGCCTTCCTTTTTGGGATATATCCTTTCTGTTAAAATTATTAATATTTAAAAACATTCGTTTGTCGCTTTTGCAGGTCGCAACTTATATAACTGGCAATTAATTTTGATCTTTTCAGATCAATGTCTGTCCCCTAACGAATTTTTTACATGCGGCGGTGTGTGTGATAGTCTTTGTGCCACACTACATATAGAAAACAGGACAACTTGTCTTCCAGACTCACCAATTTGTCACACCAAATGTTACTGCAAAGATGGATTTGCAAGAGATGGTACAGGACAATGCATTCCTATTGAATACTGCGGTATGTATGAAAAATGAAGCTGCTGGAAGCATTTAAATCAAGAATTGGTTATACATATATCTATATATATATATATAATTACCCTAATGATAAGGGATTTGTGCCCAGCTGACAGCAGTAGGCTCTTCTATTTCATTGGGATATATAACTGGCAAAACGTGGGTGTACTATACAGTATACACTTCTACCTTCGCTTCGGGGAATACCCTGATTCGACATGATATTTGTCATGTTTAAATTATTAGGAACGATATATAGCACTTGTTTGCAAAATTTCCTGTGTAATTGTACCACGGATTTAAAAGGTTATCAACAATGATTACAATTATATCTCTTACATTGTTGTTAAGTAACTATTTTATCCAGATCTTGATATACCGCTGTGCCTTTTGTTTAAACAAATATCGAATGTCAAACTACTGAATTTATTATTAAGTCCGACCAATTATAAAGTGAATTAATAAAACTATTTATGCAGGTCCTGAAAAATGTAGTACCGACGAAGATTATCGTTGTGTACGACCCTGCCCAGGAGTGAAAACTTGCAAGAATCGAGACAAGTTCCGAAGCTGTGGCAGTGTGGTGCAGCTATGTAAATATCAATGTGTTTGCAAGTACGGTATGATCCGAGATGAGAACGGTGATTGTATTACTAATGAACAATGTGGTAAGTACAAAAATTAATGTCATCATGAAAGCAGCATATTATGCCCTTGCCTATTTCGCACCTGGTAAACACCGAGCTTAGCGGTGAGCTTCCAAAATTGCAAGTATTTAGAGGCCATTGTTAATACTCTGGAAGCAATTTCGTTTTCTTGTGATCACTGGTACTAAATATTTCATGATCCCATCGCCAAAATCATTCATTTGGGCTTCATGATCACATATTCACATCACATTATACAAAGGCGAAAGTTTGTGAGTGTGTTTGTGTGTTTGTTACTTGCATCTTCACGCCCAAACGACTGGACCGATTTCGATAAAATTTGGTATGAAGGTAGCTCACATCCTGGATTAAATCATAGGCTACTTTGTATCCCGAAATGTAAAATGTAGCGGTTAACACCGCGGGGTGCAGCTAGTCTAATACTCAATGACACAGGTGAATACGAAGCACTGAAGAATAATAGGACTAGTCTATCCAAAAGATTTTTGGTAAAGCGCTTAATTTCTTATCCGTCATCATTTTAATATAAGACTAGTGCTACATATTATTTAAGAAGCACCGCTACACAAGTCCTTAAGAATAAGAAACGATCAATATTAAAATTTTCAGACAAAAAGAAATGTCCAGGCGCAAATGAATATTTCGCATGCGATGGCGCCTGTGATAATGAATGCGCCACGCTACAGACACAGAACAAGACAAACTGCCCAATAGGAAGCTATTATTGTAAGCCAAGATGTTACTACGACGATGGCTTCGCTAGAGACGACGAAGGGAATTGCATTCCTATTGAAAACTGTGGTATGTGTAATATCAGGAATACAATATTATGTACCAGCTGCTTTAAATATTGAATTAGTCATAGTCATAAAGTGTTCTGGGAATTGATGAAATTCTTTACCGCCTTTAAACCCCGCCTGTAGGCTTCTGACATGGCTTTACACACCGTTGAAAAATCTCGCAGGTGTGTTGGTTTCCTCACGACGCGCGACGTTTTCCTTTACCGTTTTTAGCAACTTAATTTATCGGTCGAGGTATCAACTTGCGACCTTTGACTTGGCAGTCCAATAGTCATACCAGTCGGCTATCAGTGCTAAATTCATTACCCTATTTAGGAATTTCGGTCCTAATTTTCTACTTTGCACCAGAGTTTATAGGGTTGATTTTTTTATTTATAGGTATCTAGACTGACCGAAAGCGGTGATGAATAAATTCCTTTTTTACAATATTAACAAACATTTCGCCATATTTAGGTACTCAATGATATAATAATTGTACTAAATGAACAAAACATTGGTTGATGTAAATGAATGATTGCAAAATAAAGAATTGTTATTTAGAATGAGTTCGTTCGTTTCTCATTTACCTTTCACGCAGTAACGGAAAGTTGAAAAAAACAGTTTAAGTTGAAACATCAACTCAACCTAGGGGGGGGGGGGGCGAGTAAGGCTAACTCATACCTATAAGCCCAACTTAGAGTATTAATCGAAATTTCTTCATCAATAGATTTCGAATCTGCTTGATTTTTTATCGTCAAATAACCCTATAATTCAACTCAACCCTGCACAATGTTGTTTTAAGCTGATCATTAAAAAATAGTTACACTATTTAAACATTATGTTTCACTAATAACTGGACTGCCTGGTTGTTCTAGTATGGTTCCCTACACGTAAAAAGAACGCTGACCGTTAAATTATTTTTTAAATTCCAGTCTACTCCCAAGTGTTACGTACCTACGTTACCTACCTATAATGGTTCTAAAATAAACAAAATACACTTAATTATAAAACGCAATAGCCTAGGACCATAGAAAGCGACTATATCCGAGTGCAAACACAGTCGCTCAGCTATCTTTTTACGTGACGGGAACTATAGTTTCAAGCGCGACTGCTGAGCGTGAGATCCTAGGTTTGATTCTAAGGTTTCGGTCACGGCGACCTGTCTCATCTGAGACTAACCAACTACGCAGGAGATATTATAGTGGAAAAGTACGTATACGCGCAAACACAGGTGCACGCCCTATTCTCTCACTCTCTCCAATGGGACGTTAGACCGACTCGACCGGAGAGAGATCAGGCGCAGTACCAACGGCTTAACGTACCTTCCGAAGCATGGAGGGGTCTTGAGCTCGACATGTGAAAACGGTACCACAACTGGCCAGGACATCACAAGACTGGCCGAACTGCACGGCAGCCACGTAGCTACGAGCCGAAATTATCCGACACAGCTCCTTAAATACACACACACGCAAACACATATATAATTATAATTATTTTAACACAAGACCTACCTAATAAGGATATCTATAATACCTAATAGATTAGGGACCTGTTAGGGTGTTCCCACTTTTAAAATATATGTACGAGTAAATACCTACTAAAAAATAAGGTTTTTGTAATCAATAACATTATTTAAAATAAAATTGTTTTAAAATAAAATACGCTATGATAACACAATTTAATTAATTTTATCTAATGTTTAAAGAAGTTTGTCGCTGCATACTAAAATACAGGCTATCACCCTTCAGAACAATTAACCAAATAATATTATGAGTAATTTTCTTTGTGTTCTTCACATCAATATCTTTATAGCATAACATAACATCACGCCTGTGGTCCTTAAATACCAGAGGTGACCGTATAAAGCACGCTCATTTCGCCAGATATGTTATACATTCCAATTTAATAGGGAGCGAGACTATTGCCATTATCAAAGCACTCATTGAGAGTCTGTGCTGCTACTAATAATAATAACTTAATCGAAAAACCCAATAACACTTTGCCGACCCGGGAATCAAACATAGGACGTGACGCTCAGCAGTAGCGCTTTGTAACCACTAGACCAAGGAGGCAAACATATTATAAAAAATAAAATATCAATTTAAAAAAATAAAAAAATAAATCGTCAATGTGAGTATAACTTGCGGCAGTTCAAAAAGAAGTTTTTTTGACGTTATTTAAATAAAATAAATGATTGAACCCTAATCAACGAGTATAAATAAAGCGATATGTCTATGTTCACACCAGAAGTGCTTCAGTCATCAAGATGATAAGACCGTTGCTTGTGTTTTCGATCTGCTGTGTGATGCTGTGTGTTAGCCAACAAGAAAGTACGTAGCATTCATCATCATCAGCCGGAAGACCTCCACTGTTGAACGAAGGCCTCCCCCATTTAGAAGGGGGGAGGTTGCCATAATCCCCACGCTGGCAAGCAGCTTGGGAATCGCAGTGTTGGGCGTCAAGTTACAGAAGACGCTGCCGTCCATCTTCTGGATTTTCCCTAAGTCGCCTCTTACGACACCCACGGGAGGAAAGGGGGTGGTCAATTCTAAGCCGGATACCACACGGCTTGCGTGTGGTATCCGGCCTAGAAATATGTAGCATTACTAAAGACTAAACAGCCCCCTTACTATAAAGCAGTTCATTTTCCACTAAAAAGGGAGCTGCCACACTGTACTGCACGTACCGGCGTATCGCTTCCACGACGGAAAATGCCTTGCCTTTAAGAGTTTATGGTAAGGGGGCTGTTCATGGTAACCGGGCAGGTGCCTTAGAACTGTAGAAGCAAGACGTCGCTACGTGCAGTGTAGTACGGCGTCTCGCTTCTACAACGGGAAATGACCTGCAATGCAAGCTCGTAGTAGCATAACATAACATAACATCACGCCTGTATTCCCCGACGGGGTAGGCAGAGGTGAACATATAGTACACCCACATTTCGCCAGTTATGTTGTAAGTCCCAATGTAATAGGGGGCGAGCCTATTGCCATCAACCGGGCACAAATCCAGACTCCGTGCTGCTCCTGAGAATTACCTAATGGAAAACTCAGTAACACTTTGCCCGACCCGGGATCTGAACCCAGGACCTCTTGCTCAGCAGTCGCGCTTAGCGACCACTAGACTAACGAGGCAGTCTGGAAATAGGCGTGACTTTATGTATGGACTAAAATTCCTAGTTCTATAATGAATACCTTACTTTTTTCAGTAAATTGTACATTACCTAATGAACACTATGAATGTGGCAGTGCATGTCAAACGGAATGTGACACACTAAATACAGAATGCCCAATAGTAAATGTGCGTTGTAACGATGCATGCTATTGCAACGAAGGGTACGCAAGGGACAATAATGGAGATTGTATTCCTATACAAAATTGTCCATAGTAAGTCTTGGTGAGTACATAATTTATAACACAACAACATCTCGCTCTTCTACTTACCGTATACACATACTGGATACCGTATACCGGATGAACAAGCTGGTGTCAGAGTTCAAACCGCCAGTAGGCCCCTGACAACACTTAAAACACCGTTGATAAGTCTCTCAGCCAAGGGGGCTGTGGGTTTATTATACACCTCTGCATACCCCGCTACCTCTTAAGGAAATATAAGCGTGAGGAAAACTTCGTGAGGAGACAGGTACACCAGCCTCCTTACCATGAACTCTTAAAGCAGGACAGTTTAAGATATGAAAGCGAGACACCGCTACATGCAGTGTAATGCGGCGTCTCGCTTCTACAACGTAAACTGTCCTGCCTTAAGAGATCATGGTAAGGAGGCTGGTGTGCCTGTTTCCTCACGAAGATTTCCTCACGCTTATATTTCCTAATGAGGTAGCGGGGTATGCAGAGGTGTATAATAATCCCACATTTCGGAAATCGATTTAATATATAATAGATATACGATATACATAAATAACATGTAATATTTGTACATTGGTTTTTCTCAGTAACATAATTATGTCACTGAGAATTGCCTAATAGCCGTTTACCGGACCCGGGAAACGAACTTAGGAACTCCCGCTCAGCAATACCCAGTGCTTTGCGACATCTAGACCAACCGTTATTTCCCGAAAAGAGTACTTAGTGTGTATAAAGTAGGCAGAGGTCTGCTTACCCGTTCGGGAAGTACAAGCGTGATGTTATGTCAATTATTTTTAGTATTTAAATACTAATATAGGTACTTACAACGTGTTTTTGAAGCTCTTTTCTAGATTATGATAAATTGCCAGCAAACATAAGCAGAATGAAAAACTAAAACAAGTTTTCCTAAAAAGTCGAATAACGTGTAATTCTAGTTAATTAACCGCTAGCTACTGTTAAATAATTAACTAACATGGAAGGAAACTAGGGTTAGGTTCTGGGTTAATAATTATTTAATATGCCATTTCTTTCCAGCCCCATTTGACCAATGAAGAATGGCCGAGACAGTTTTAAACATAGGGAACCTACTGAATTTTACTTTTGTTAAATCACAAATTGTGTGATATTTCTCTGTGTAACCTTTTATCTAAAATAAATGACAACAATATGTTAAAAATCATTTTGATTTTACCCTAAAATTATGAAATTTAAGCGCAATTCTGATGACGATAAAATAAGACGGGGAAATGTGTGTGAGTGTCAACCACGCGCGCTTAGCGTTTCATCGGCTAGGGCAGCGATAGCAAACCTTCTTTTTATCGTATGGTTGATGAACAACCTAGTGTCAGAGTTTAAACCGCCTGTAGGCGTCTGAGATGGCTTTACACACCGTTGAAAAATCTCTCAGGTGTGCCAGTTTCTTCACGATGTTTTCCTTCACCGTGTTTAGCGACTGATTACTAACTTAAGTATATTACGCACATGAATTCGAAACGACATTGGTGTTTGCTGGGGTTGAAGATGCGACCTTGGACTTGGCAGTCCAACGGCCATACCACTTGCCTATCACTGCAACATGATCGAGGTTCTTATCCTAATCCCATATCAAGCAAAGAATCAGGAAACACCGGATTGTTCTAAAGCATACTTATATATATACAAGATGATGTACAATATTGCCGGCTGATGCTAATAATTTATTAAGCTGTTAAGCTGTCTGCACACCGAAGCCTGGCGGGCAAGGCCGGCGCGCGGCGGCCTGATTTTAACTCTATCTTGCCGCTATAACTAACCCCCGCCGGGTTCGTCCCGGCGGGCCGGCGCGGCGGCTTCGGTGTGTAGACAGCTTTAAAGTCGTTTTTATGATAAATGATCAATACATATAGCAATGATGTGTTGAACCTGTTAAGAAACAGGTATTATCTTAAAACACATCGTTGCTATGTATTGATCATTATCATAAACATACATTTATATATTAGTAATTTGTTTTATTTTGATAATGTTGTACTATATACGGTCTTCTCAGGTTAGCCTTTATATTTGGCCTAATATCGACTGTTTACTTGTTATTGCATTAACTTTTTTATCAACACCGCCGTACCCACAGAAATCGTCGCATAGCTATGTATAATAAAACCTTGAAAAGATCTCTAATAACTATAACTACTATAAATATATCCGTGAATCTTTGCGTGTATCAGAGCATGTTTAGACGTCATGATGTTCAAGTTATTACTCACTCTGTTTTCCTGTTGTGTGGTGCTGTGTGTCGGACAACTAGGATTTCATGATTTTCTACTAAAAAATTCGGGCAAGTGTTTACAATTTATGTTTGCATAAATCACTATTAGTTCTCCCCAAAAAATACTAAAGCTGAGTTATCTCATCGGAAATATGCATGCTTATGGTCGAAGGTTTAAAGCCGTACTGCGACTTTCTGTCACTTTTTCAATGTTACAAAATATATTTTATTATATATATTTATAAATAAAATGTTAATAATATAATGTCGGCTTTCGGAAGGTGAATCACCGCCATACAAAACAGCTATTTGTGTAGTGTAGTTAGTCCCTAAAGGGCCACTCTAGCTCGCTGCAGGTTGGCAATTTGAGATTATTAAATCATTAAACTTTACAATCAATCTTTTCTTACTACCCTCATCTTCCATTCAAGATCTAACTTACAATTCTGTTATATACATACAACACTTTTCCAGAGGTGTTGAAATGTAGATCAGACGAAGAAGTCCGTTGTATTTCCTGTCCTGGAGAGAAGACTTGTAGATACCGTGAGGAGTCCGTAGCTTGTTTAGCTTGGATCCGAGCCTGTGAGAACAAATGTGTTTGCAAGGACGGTCTCTTGAGAAGTGATGAGGGCGAATGTATTACAAATGAACAATGTGGTAAGTGCATTATAGTCAAATTTAATGAGAAAGCTTTTAGAAGCAACTGAACCTTTTTTCTCGAGTAAGACATTTGAAGGTATGGTAACTGCTAGCTGTAAGTACTTAAAGAAAGAAAAGGGAAGTTTAGATCAGAGTGCAACGCATAGAAAAAGCAAAAAAAACATCACGAACAATTAAATATTTTGGAATCATCATCATCATCATCATCAGCCAAAGACGTCCACTGTTGAACATAGACCTCCCCGTTTTAGCGGGGGAGGTTGCCATAATCCCCACGCTTGGCAAGCGGCTTGGGGATCGCAGTATTGGTGGTGAAGTTACAGAAGACGCTGCTGCCCATCTTCTGAATTTTCCCTTAGTCGCCTCTTAACACACCCACGGGACGAAAGGGGGCGGTCAATTCTAGGCTGGATACCACACGGTACATTATTTGGGGCACACATTTTGGGATATATGGTTCCTATCAGCTTGTAAAAAGTTATGAGCAATTCCGTTTTCATTAAGCGTGCTACCCTGAGCTTGGCACTGAAGACACCTATGGTTAAATAGATTTCTTGCGTCTCAGTGTTCTTCTTAATAATTTGACGATTTCATTGTGACTAGCCGGCAAAAATCCTAGTTTCAAACAAAACCAAACTGAGCTCGGTGAGTTAATCAATCAATCATTACAATTTTTAGACAAAGCGAGATGTCCAGGTGAAAATGAATATTTTGCATGCGACGGCGCCTGTGATAATGAATGCGCCACACTTGATACACAAAACAAGACCAACTGCCCAATTGAAAGCTACGGCTGTGAACCAAGGTGTTACTGCGACGATGGGTTCGCAAGAGACGATAACGACAACTGCATTCCAATTGAAAAGTGTGGTATGTATAAACAAAACAGACTAAGGTACGAGTCGATTATTAAAATTTAGGAAATCTACTGAACGATTAGTAAAAGAAAATAAGACGACTCGCGATAAAATGTATAGATTGATATTTTGTAATATTAATCGAATACCTAAAGTTGGCAACCGGTGGATGCAAACGGCAAGTTGTCGTTCATTGTGGCGTTCTAAGGGGGAGGCCTTTGTCCAGCAGTGGACGTCTTCCGGCTGATGATAATGATGATGATGACCTAAAGTTATAATTGTTAAAAATTAAAATATAAACTACCTTTATCATTATATTCCGCTGTCTAATTTAGGCTCATTGCATTTTCCCTTAATATCCTGCTATCTACACTGGCCTGCAAAACTAAGTATCACACTTTTAAAATTGCAATTACTTTTTTTATTTATACTCTGAAGATGACAGAATGAAATGGCTAAAGCTGATAAAATTTGCCATAAAACCTTTTTTAATTATAATCTCTAACTGCTAAAGTTTCGAAAAAATTGAAGTTTTAAAAGTGTTCTACTTAGTTTTGCAGGCCAGTGTATATCTAATGTTGTAAACAATAATAGTAGATAGAAATACTTGAATTATTTTTTATCTTTCCAGACTCTCTTGCTGAGAAACATTAAATAAATGAATATCAAGAGATGAAACAACGCCTCCAGTCGGGTTTTATTAAGTACAAATAATTATGTTAAAGTATTAGAATGTTACACAATATTATAAAATGTATTAGTACTTAAAATGAGCTTCATCAATTTTATCAGAAAAAGGATTTGACTTAACGTATTATTTATGACTTAAGATAAAATAAATAAAAGTTAAACTATGAAAAGACATCCCACAATCTTGCTTGTCTTGACATAAAATAAATGGTCTATAGATTTCAGCCATATTGTTAATGTTGACGCCGTTGAGCCGGTGACGCTACCGGGCGAATGGATCGATTAACAGGGCGGCCGCCGACTTCGATAAGCAACTCTGTATGTGTATTATATCTAGTGTTTTTGTGTATTCGAATAATAGGTACTTACAGTACGTTAGATTAATTAGTTCGTCTGTTTTGTAATAATCGTTATACAAATTGGAATAGCGGCACAATAATATTTATCAGCTCGTGCATTGAGACCTTTGATTAAGATCAATTTGTATTGTTCTTATTTTAAGTACCTACTGACGTTAAAATGCATAATATTATTACAGTAGACTATATCTCTTTTTATATTAGAAATTCTTAACGTGAGCAATAATGTAGGTTTATTTATTGTCTTTTGGATACCGTTAATTGTCAGGCCGTTGGAGTTTTATATACGGTCTTTTCAAATGTCCTGCTGTTGGTGTAGCTCATTGCGTTGCTTTTTCAAATGAATCTGTATGAGACCAGAGTATAATACGTTCATTCTTTAGTTTGCAAGTGTAATCTGGGTTTTAATTATGTCTGGAATAATTTTATTTTTTGCCAGATTTGTAGAGAAAGGTTAGGTAATTATTTATCATAACCAGATTCAGATGACAACTGCTGATGGAAGAGACAGAAGCCTGAAGAAAAACTAGTTAACAAAAAGTTTTCTTTTTTTGACCTTTGCATTGTCAAACGTCTCTTCAATGGAACTTCGGTGATAAAAATTCGACAAATAAAAATTCAAAAATATTCGTTAATTTCATGATATTACCTTTGACAGCATAATATTGTATAGATTACACTGTAATTTCTGAAGCAAACATTAGCATGATAATTGTCCTGCTGATGGTGATTTAATTAAACAGCAGTGGTCAATATACCGTATTTTATGCCGACTTTTGTTAGAAGTCAGATTAAGTTATTTCCTTCACGATAGGTTGTAATGAGGCTGTTTGAATGAAATATTTAACAAAACCATGAGCATGACTTTGTCCTGCTTATGGTGACTCCGTGACACTTTTAGCTGCAAAATACGGTGGGGACGAGAGTGCAGACGTTGTTGTACAGTTACGTTGATATACAAGATTTTGCTGGATTATCCATTTATTAAAAAAATTGCTTGAAGTCAATCGTTAGAACACCAAACCTGAATAAATGTGGTTATACTTAGCATGTAGTCGTTTTTGAGGCTATAATTTACAACTCAATTTTGTGGTATTAAATGAAAAATTTCCCTTCCGACCTGTTTAACAGCATCTACACCGTCTCAGAAACTTAAAAAACTTCAGTACCATCAGCATGACATATGTCCTGCTATTGGTAAAATTATATATTTGGCAGCTTCAGTCAACGGCGAAAATATTAAAGCTTGCCTGTTTATTAAATCCCTTCATTTTGAGGTCATTCTCCACTAGTATAAATAAATCCATGTGCAGATTTGGATGTTTAGCACCCCGAATAGTTAAGAAAGGCCACTAGGTACTATGTAGATGGTCTACTTAAGCTCGAGAAAGTATTTGAGCAATATATTGAGCACAAAGTTAACTCTATAAATTTTTATGTCTCGTCTGAGTATTTTCTTTCTTAATTGTGCTTCCTATCTCCAGCTCTAAAACAGCCCGGATGCCAGTTCAAAGCGCCAGAAAATGTTTTAGGTGGATTTTTAGCTCGAATGGGTAAAAAACGATAAGAATGAAATCCTCGTATTGACTGAAAAATGCCCTCAAATTAAAAATCGGATTCGGCCTTATAAAAACTAACTATTCGTCTGGGTTGTATTAAAAACAGTATTCTTGTTTATTTTGAGAAACTTTTTTTTTTCTTCTTCTTATTGTATGGTTGATTATCGACCTGGTGTCAGAGATTAAACCACCTGTAGGCTTTTGACGTGGCTTTACATACCGTTAATAAATTTCTTAGGTGTGCCGGTTTCCACACGATGTTTTCCTACACCGTGTTTAGCGACTGAATACTAACTTATAATACGCACATGAATTCAAAAGTTGGCAGTCCAACGGTCATACCACTCGGCTATCAGTGTTTTCTATTGTTCGTATAGAAAACGCCAAGGTTTCAGAGGCAGCAGACAGGCAGTATCTGAGCTATCTAGACACGTTTGGACAAGGTTTCTGAGCAGACCAGCAGTGTCAGAGCTATCCAGACACGTTCGAACCAGGTTTTAGAGCAGACTGGCAATGTCAGAGCTATCCAAACACGTTTGGACAAGGTTTCAGTGCTGACCGGCAGTGTCAGAGCTATTCAGACAAGTTTGGACAAAATTTTAGAGCAGAACGGCAGTGTCAGAGCTATACAGACACTCTTGGTCAAGGTTTCAGAGCAGACCGGCAGTGTCAGATATATCCAGACACGTTTGAACTAGGTTTCAGAGCAGACCGGCAGTGTCAGAGCTATCCAGACACTTTTGGACAAGGTTTTAGAGCAGACCGGCAGCGTCTGAGCTATCCAGACTCGTTTGGATATTTTTTTAGAGCAGACCGGTAGTGTCTAAGCTATCTGCGATATAATATGAGCGATTTAATAACGAGCCTATAGTCTTGACTACCTAGACGCGTATGTTTTAGAACGAACAGGCAGAAATTGGCTATTCAGATCCAGGCACCGTTTTGAGATCTAAATATAATGGCAGAGTTTTGGTTATTTAGACACTTTAGAATCGACGCATAAAGACCTTGCTCAGATGTTTTTAAATGAGATTTTAAACGGACTGGTAAAGTATTGGGTTTAACATTAGCTACTATGACAAAATTCATCGCAGAGGTCTAGTAATGACGCTTGTGTGAAGCTGATTGAGCGAGAAAATTGTAGTACCATAATCATTATGAATGTCTTGCTGAAGGTTTTGAGATGATTTACGTACCCACCACTACTCTACCAACTGCATTAAACTGACAAAAACAAAAAATACATTTTAAAAATTACAATATTGCCTCGAATAAAACAGTAATATTGATTGAATAAATCCAAAATAGGTATTAATATGATTGTGTGTATGATATGAAACGTAATCACTAATATCCAGCATTCAAATCTAACCTAAATATACTTGTTTACGTAAAATATAGAGAGCGCCAGTTTTTCGCCAGCTTAGATGGTTGTAGCTAATTGTCAATAATCCCGTATAACAAGGCTCGCGGTTACTTATTTTATGTTTCTACCATCAGGACATTTGTCCTGCTTATGGTACCATGGTTTATAAAGCCGTTTCTAACTACCGTACTTACAAAAAATACCTAAACAGCACCTCTTAATAAGTTTGGAATATTTTTGTTGTTAAAATAATAGTTTAAAATATCAACAATTAATATTTTTAATCAAATAACTCAACTCAAAAAATACTATGCTTCCGAATCATACATCAACGATCACTAAATATCGAAAAAAAAAATTAACAAAAATCCTAAAAAAAAGTACATAAAAAACAAGCAATAAAAATAAACACGAAGAAAAATATACTATATACAAAATAATTCAGTGTAACAATTCGGTTTTTCAACCGGATAGTTCTCCAATATTATTGGGGAACTGCTAGAGTATTAAGCAGATTGAGTATCGCTGCCCGGACTGCCTCGTCGGGCGGCGATACTCAATCTGCCGCATTCAGAGCGCGCTCCGACGACGTCGATGCCGCGCGGCCCCACTCCGTTGCCGTACCCCCTCTACCGGACGCCGCTCGACCCCTCCCGACCCCCGCACGACCTCTGCTGACTCCCTACAAGCCCCATCCCCAACCCCGCTGTCCACCCGCTGCGCGTGGCCCGCGAGACATTCGCATTTATTATTTATTACGTTCAATTGAATAGCATCTACAAACAGTACAGTTATCGTGCATTATGTTGATTTATTGCCATATTAAACTAAGGTTATGCCTGTATTTAAATCATGACGCCTATATTATCTTATGTAGGATGTAGGTACAGTATTTAGTCCGAGAAGGTATATTATAGAAGTTATAGAATCGCAAATGTTTTGTAGTCTGTCTGCCTTTATAGAAGAATACGTGTAATGTTATCGTAGGTATCGTAGGGCCCCATACAGCCATCACATTACACATATCGCTCAAGACACTCTCGTTCTGGTACTAAACAACAGTTTTTCTTGGTCTTATTTCTTAGCTTCATTTTTGTTAGTTTTGTTTCAGTCTATACTCAAATTAATTATCACTACATAGTATAAAACAAAGTCGCTTTCTTTGTCCCTATACCTATCCCTATGTATGCTTAAATCTTTAAAACTACGCAACGGATTTTGATGCGGGTTTTTTTTAATAGATAGAGTGATTGAAGAGGAAGGTTTATATTTATTAAATAGTAGAGAAATACTTATAATAGTTATTTTATACCCGCGATATGCAAAGCCGGAGCGGGCCGCTAGTTGCTTAAAAGATAATAAAAATAACATACCAGACACAGATGCGTCATAAATTATACTTGTACACATAATTATGTATTGGGCGTGACGTCTAGACGGTAGATTAGGTACTTACACAAGTGTTCTGTGTGCTTCGAAACAGGTTTCATAGATCAAATTACTTTATGTATTGATATTATTCTTAAAATCTTCATAATAATTATAGATATATTACAGTGATATCATACTTACAATCTTGTTTCAAACCAAGTTTTTTATAGTGGAGGATTTTAAATCTTTCCATAAACTACTTCGTATAGGGTTCGTTTGGTATGCCGTGCCGCGCCGTGAATGCCGGTAAAGTATGAGGTTTATCTAAAGGTACAGAATACATGATTATATTGTTTTCTATTATGTTGTGATACTACAATCACACTAATATTATACCTAAAGGAAAAAGTTTGAGAGTATATGTGTGTGTATGTTTGTCACTTCTTTAAGCTTAAACAGCTGGACCAATTTTCATAAAATTTGGTATGGAGGTAGCTGACACCCTGAATTAACACATAGACTTTTTATCCCGAAAAAATGTAGCGGGTAATACCGAGAGACGCAGCTAAGTTAATCATGATCTTCAGCCGGAAGACGTCCACAAAGGCCTCCCCCTTAAATCGCCACAATGAACGACAACTTGCCATTTGCATCCACCGGTTGCCCGCAAGACTGACGATATCGTCGGTCCAGCTGGGTGTCAAAATTGCACCGGACTTCGCTTCGATTATATCCTAACAAGAAAGAAACACCATTAATGCCTCTAGCGTCAGTTGGTCACAGTCAACTCAAATACTGGCTTTGTGTTTATTCATCTGTCATTGAATAAAGGTAACACATAAGCGCGTCACTTAGCAGCTGACAAACCGACACCAGTACTAAAACGGAACACATAATCATGAGATTATTAAAGATACTTTAATAACCTCACGATTACGTGTTCCGTTTGAGCTCCAAACTAATCAGGCATTTCCGAATAAACTCGTGAGTTTAACCGGAGAATAGCAAAACTATAAAAAGGCCAAAAATATTACATTTTGAGTTGTTATCATGAGGTTACCTAAGGTCATAAAAACTTAAAACAAAATCCACACAAGGCCAGATTATGTCACTGTTATAAAAACAAAATACAGGCGTTCACATGCACCTATTCCATTTTTAAATTTAGAAGAAAAGACCGCAGCTTCACATATATATATAAGGAGGTGTGAATACGTTGGGTATCATAATAGTTTGAGACGTCAAGATGGTTAAATTAAGTTACATCGTGTTGTTGTCCTGCTGTGTGGCGCTAAGTGTAGGAGATAACGCTCCACCAGGCAAGTGTTTTACATATTGTAACCTACTTGTTAACAGTTAGAGTAAACATTAAATGTATTGTACTTTTCGTATTTACTTGATATGTTTAAATAACATTAAAGTCATAAATTCGATATTGTTTGTAGTAAATAATGTTCCGAGTAAGCGACAAAAATTAATACAATGTAACTATCAGTGAACTAGTACAATACATACATGATACAGTAGTACATTATGTAACATAAGTAAAAATTCAATTTTTAAACATATACCTAGCTACCATCCGTAACGATGGCAATCTTAACTTAAACAAAAATTTTGCAATCCTAAATATCTTGTGTATTAATATATTTTTTTACGATTCCGATTAGTCGTCGATCCATCGCAATATGTATGGTACACTTAGATACTTTTAAATTCAACTAATTAATTAAGAATCAACATTATGGATTTTTTAAAGTGTTGAAATAATATAATAATTATATTTACCAATTTCAGAAAATTCCGGAGAGTGTAGACCTGACGAAGAATTTAAATGTATACAGCCGTGCCCAGGAGAAAAGACTTGCAAGACTCGTGAAAAAGTTATACGTTGTTTAGCTGTAGATCAAGAATGTGATTTTAGATGTGTTTGCAAGAAAGATACCTTCAGAACTGAAGCGGGCGGTTGTGTGAGTAATGAAGAGTGTGGTAAGTATTTCTTGGTCAGCATTTAAATATTAACACTGCGATCCCCAAGCCGCTTGCCAAGCGTGGGGATTATGGCATCCCCCCCCCCTTTTAAAAGGGGGAGGCCTTTGTTCAACAGTGGACGTCTTTCGGCTGATGATGATGATTTAAATATTGAGAGATAGAAATAGTGAGTCATAGACAGCTTCGGCTGTGAACCAAGATGTTACTGTGACGATGGGTTCGCAAGAGACGATAACGACTATTGCGTTCCAATTGAAAAGTGTGGTATGTATCAATAAAATAGTTAAGGTACAAGTTTATTACCATTTAGTAAATCGGGTAAATGATTAGTAAAAGGAAATAAGACGATTCGTGATAAAATTGGATATTTTGATAAACTTAATATCGAATATTTATTGAGTAGGTGGACCTAAATTTACAAAAATTCACAATCGGTATAAACTACCTATATCATTATATTACGCTATCTCTCATTTAGTCTGATTTTCCATTATAATTCTATGATCTAATTCGAATGTGCTAATGAATAATAGTAGATACAAATACTTAAATTACCTTTTATCTTTCCAGACTCTCTTGCTAAGAAACATTAAATAAATGAATATCAGAAGATGAAACAACGCCTGCAGACGGTTTAAAGTACAGATAATTATGTTAAAGTATCAGAATGTCACATAACATTAATGTATTAGTACTCTAAATGGAATTCAGCAAAATAAATATTACTAACAGAAAAAGGATTTTAATTAACGAATTATATATGACATATGGATGTGATTCCCGCCGATGAAAATAATAATGTAGGCAGAAGAAAGCTGTCATGCCTCTATATGAACCATTTGGCTTGTCGATGGAAGGACGTACTTCATTAAGCTTAGTTGGATTCAGATTTTAACTGGAATTTAAACATAATTTAAAAGGTGCTCTATAGGGATTCTTATTCGTTCTCGATTGCGAACCCCGGATTCCTACAAAAACCATTTGTTTCGACCATCAACCAACCAGAGAACCGAACATTTTTATTCTACAATAAATACTTAGGTAATGCAATTTAATTATTGCAACTTTGCAATGCAAGTGATTAACACGTTTTAAGTTTTAACCAATTGTCAATTAGGTATAAGTAAGATGGTCCCTTGACCTTAAACATAAGATTATAAAAAAAACACAACACACACAGATGCGTCATATTATACTCGTACACATACATCAGCAGTAGACGTGACGTCTAGATAGAAGCTCCAGACGGTAGATTAGGTACTTCACATGAATCATAAATCATCCGCAACACAACTGTACAGTGCGCTTCGAAACAGGTTTAATAGATCGCGTGACTTCATATTAATATTATTCTTAAACTAGTTAACTAATTCATGTAGATAGCAACAATGTTGTTTCAAGCCAAGTTTTTTAAAGTGGAAGATTTTAAATCTTTCCATAAACTATTTTTTGTAAAGGGTTCGTTTGGTACGCCGTGAATGCCAAATGGTATGGTGCCGAATGGTAAAGTATGAAGTTTATCTAAAGGTTGTCAGGATTCTATTGTTGGCTATTAACTAAAACTCTTTGTTCACTGTCTGAATGAAAACTTCATTCAGAAGTTCACCGGATTTGCATAGGCACACTGAGATTTTATACTTGTTAAGACGCACCAAAATGCCTCTAGTGTGAATTGGTGACAGTCCACTCAAATAGCGCCTTCGTGTTTGTTCGTCTGTCATTGAATAAAGGAAACACACAAGCGTGTCACTAAGCTGTTGAAAAACTGACACTAAAGATTTTTCATTTGAAAGAAAAAAGGTATAAACTTGTCGCATTAAGAACTATTAGATAAGTATCTTTAATAACCTCATGAACATTTGTTCCGTTTGAGTCTAAAAGTGATCAGGCATTTCCGAATAAACACGGGAGTTAAACCGAGGTATTCCCCGTCTAAGACCTATGAAAATTTCAAAAAATTATATTATTATTTTGAATTATTATCACGAGCTCACCTAAAGGCCATATAAACAAAAAACGAAATCTACACGAGGCCAGAAGATATGTCAAAAGTATAAAAAACAAACACAGACACTCACATGCATTCAAATTTAGTCGAATAACACGCACCTTCATATAAGGAGGTGTGAATACGAGTACGTGTGTATCATAATAGTTTGAGACGTCAAGATGGTTAGATTAAGTTACATCGTGTTGTTGTCCTGCTGTGTGGCGCTAAGTGTAGGAGATAACGCTCCACCAGGCAAGTGTTTTACATGTAACCTACTTGTTAACAGTTAGAGTAAACATTAAATGTGTTGTACTTTTCGTGTTTACTTGATATGTTTAAAAAACATTATGGTCATAAATTCGATATTAAGTGAGCTACAAAAATAAATATAATCTATGTAACTATCAGTTAACTATAGTACAGTCAGGAACATAAGTAGCTGAACATTTCAATTTATAAACGAACCATTTAATTTAAATCAATAACTAAAACTTAAAATTAAAATAAGTATTTGAGTAAAAATAAAAATAAAACTAAAAATAAGTATTTGACAAAAAGTTTCTTATCATTTAAGCTACTTATGCTACTGACTGTACAATCTTCAGTTTACAACATTCTTTACTTTTCTTACCATCCGTAGAGATGGCAATCTTAATTCAAACAAAAATTTTGCAATCGTAAATACTATAATCATAACGATTAATCGTCAGTGCATGGCTCCCTACGATTGATCGTCACGATTTTATTACGATTCCGATTAGTCAACGCGATCCATCGTACTGTGTACGGTACCCTAAGATAATATTTAATTTAATTAATTCATTAAGAATCCACATTATCGATTCTTTTAAATTGTTGAAATAATAATATATGTATATTTACTAATTTTTGCCGTGTGGTATCCGGCCTAGAATTGACCACCCCCTTTCCTCCCGTGGGTGTCGTAAGAGGCGACTAAGGGAAAACCCAGAAGATGGGCAGCAGCGTCTTCTGTAACTTGACCACCAACACTGCGATCCCCAAGCCGCTTGCCAAGCGTGGGGATTATGGCAAAACCCCCTTCTAAAAGGAGGAGGCCTTCGTTCAGCAGTGGACGCCTTACGGCTGATGATGATGATTTACTAATTTCAGAAAATTCCGGTGCATGTAGACCTGACGAAGAATTTAAATGTATACAGCCGTGCCCAGGAGAAAAGACTTGCAAGACTCGTGAAGAATTTGTTCATTGTTTAGCTGTGTATCGAGGCTGTAATTTTAAATGTGTTTGCAAGGAAGGTACCGTAAGAACTGAAGATGGTGGTTGTATGAGTAATGAAGAGTGTGGTGAGTATTTCTTGGTCAGCTTTTAAATATTGGATTTTTTATAAATTCTCAATAGATAGCAGCATGAAGGTTAGGGCTATGTCCAATTAATGGCAATAGGCTCACCTTCTGTTACATTGCTCTTGGTTTTTTTATTCCCAATTTTGACGGACAGATTGTGCTGCATTGTCGGGTGTTGCGTCATTTCTCCTACCCATTTATAGCACTAGGAAGCGGCCCGCCGCGTCAAACAATACCTACCATAAGTCTTAAATGTGGGTGTAATAAAGGTGCACCTCTGCCTACCCCTTCAGAGAGTACAGGCGTGATGTTATGTTTAGGTTTTTAATATAACGGGCTATTATTGGTACAGACAGGTTTCGTTAACCCACATAATAATAACATTATCTACACTATCATTAAAAATATACGCGTTGACTTGAGAACCTCCTAAGATTTTTCGTCGGTTAAAAAAGTTTAACCCTTTTCACTGTCCAGTGTCCCACATTTATGGTACACAGCGATTGATTAACTATTGTGTCTACTTAGCGGACAGGCAACGTGTTATAACTGTTTCGTCGTCAGACTCCAGATATTAGCTAATTATTTAAAATCATGTAATTCAGCACCTAAAGAAAATAATCCATATCTTTACAGACAAAACAAAATGCCTTGGCGGTAATGAACATTTTGAATGCAACGGTGCTTGCGATAATGTATGTGAAGATCTGCAATCAAACAAGACAAACTGCCCTATAAAAACCTACAAGTGTCAACCACAATGTTACTGCGACGATGGGTTCGCAAGAGACGATAAAGGAAAATGCATTCCTATTGAAAATTGTGGTAGGTATACAGATGATGATGAAGCAAATCTATATTAAAATATTATAACTAAATAGTTATGCATTCAAATTTAACCTTCGCCTGTCTCCTACTGCGGGGTGCCAACTTAAATCAACGCTGGTTGCTTGTTGCTGATTAGTTGTCAACTCAGCACGTACAAAATATATTTCTTTTTAACTGCCGCATTTAGAGACATTTATTGATTACTTAAACTAACACTAAGTAACTATTTCATTAAGTACATCTTAACTTAGCGTTAGTTTAAGTAATAATTTACCCTTGAAACTATCATCATCATCATCATCAGCCGGAAAAGTCCACTGTTGGACAAAGGCCTCCCCCTTAGTAGGGAGGGGTTGCCATAATCCCCACGCTTGGCAAGCGGCTTGGGGATCGCAGTACTGGTGGTCAAGTTACAGAAGGCGCTGCTGCCCATCTTCTGGATTTATTTTTCCCTTAGTCGCCTCTTACGACACCCACGTGAGGAAAGGGGGTGGTCAATTCTAGGCCGGATACAACACGGCCACTTGAAACTATAAATGATGCTAAAATATGTTTTAAGTTAACCATATTAATTGAAATCTCCATTTTTGGACATGGTGAGTAACTACAGGGACAGGTACAGTCAGCAACATAATTAGCTTAACATGTTTAGAAACCTTATGTCAAATAATTGATATTAACAAACATCTATTCAAGTTATTGTTCCAAATTATAGGAGCGTCCAAAATGATCTGAGAATATTTAAGACTTTATTATGTAACAAATGGTTCTAAATTGATAAAGGACATTTGAAAAATGATGGACACGAGCAGGACTTGAATCTGCGACCTTCGCCGTACCGTGGCGCTGCTCTAACCAACTGAGCTATCGTGTCACTGCTCGCACCCATCGAATTTCAAGTTCCCTTTAGTATTTACGTCGCAGGTTGTTCAATTAATGGTGTGTTTAAAAATTTAAATGTTCAAACAAAAATTTAATTCATCATCTAGATCACAATCATCTACTTATGATGCTGACTGTACCTTTTATTTAATCAATTGTTCAACACTGACAATTATTATAAGTAAGGGGATAAATGTGTCTGAGTGCGGCGGTACATCTTGAGGCAGCTTTCTTCTACTGAAAATTATCGAACAGTTGATATGCACCCGACTGATCAAAATTCGTCAAATTCAATCACCACATTCTTTATAGGTACATGTTCCGTGAAATTAGGTTCTTACTCCTAACTTTATAGATGTTATAATGATTAAAATTATGTTTCATCACTGCTTTACAGCTCCGCCTAAAGATGCCGAATAAACGGACAGAAGAGGGTTTTGACAAATCGCATAGGCTTTGAATATGAAAAGTTTCCAAACCTATTTCTTGAGGGTTTAGCCTATTAACAAAAATATCAATAAAGAATATAAACAAAAGTCTATACGTTTTTTACTATAACACATTTTCTAGGGAGGCTGACAGAAAGTGTAAGAGCTAGGTAAAGATCTATGTGTAAGCTCAATTAATGGGCTTGCCTCCCAAAGGACATATTAAAGATGAGCAGTGAAACGTGAATGTCCTATAATAGCTATAATTGATGGCCACGTCTATACGTGTAGGTATGTACATTGTACATACATCAGCTACAGTGAAGTAGTAGTGTTGTAGTAGTGTTTTACTTATTTGCCATTGTCACTAGTCCAAGTGGTAAGTAATACCTTTAATACCTATATCTTAAAAGTCCCCATAACCGAGGGTGGTGTTTACGGAAGAATGAGCTCAAAAGTTTAAGTTCAAAAACCGTTGCCTATTGTACGATAGTTCTAGGCAGCGAATCATCAAATTTCAACTACAATAATGCGTCATTAATGAGGCGATATAAATAAAAACACAGGGATACGTCACTAGTGAACATACTGAAAAGGTACTTCCCATAGTTCTTAACGCAATAACTAATTATCCTACACACACACTATAGAAGAATAGAACACAAATGAAAGATCATAGATGAACGAATCTGATGAACTGGCCGAACTTATTTAGGTACAGGTTATGACACCCCAGAAGGACATGACGGGACGAATTGGACTTCTTAATGAAAACCTGTTCGTTAGCAGCTCGTGAAAGAGAAATAGAAAGAGAGTGAGGAGGCCTTTGCCAAACAATAGCCAGTGGAACTCTTGAAATCCAAGTTACCTATAAATCCGAGTGTAATGTAAACGTTCGTACGTAAGTTAATAAATGAAGGTATTTCTAGGAACTACTGTTGATAATAAATGATAATAACAGCCTATAACTGTCCCACTGCAGGGCATAGGCCTCTTCTCGTATAGAGAAGGATTGAGCACTGATCACCACGCTAGCTCACTGCGGGTTGGCAGGAACTACTGTTGGCAGCTATAAATTATAAGGACTTACTTCGTATGCATCAGACCTAGTTTAGTCGTCAACATGGTCAAGTCACTGTTCGTGTTCTTTGCCTGTTTAGTGGTGCTTAATGTCTCGGAATCTTCAGGCAAGTTTTAACAGATATTTCTTAAGCAGTAGGTACTTGTTTCATGTTTAGTGTCATTGTGACGACCTGACTGGCTAAGCGATTGGACTGCTGCGATAGGAGTTGCGGGTAAGATTCGCGGGACAATTTAGTGTGATCTGCAGCCCCGATAAAGGAGTTTTTGCTAGTGTATGGCGACGTTTTTGAAAAAAAAAAATGTGTGTAACAAACACTATTTGATCAGTAAAAGCTTCCAAACTATAATTAACTGGCGAAATTTTCAATTGTACATGTACCTACTGTTGATTTCAACTTTCCCCTGCAGGGAATACTAACCAGCGTAATGTAAAAGTTTTTTTAAACCAAAATAGTTTTGCTCATGTGTTAGAAACATTTTAGATTCCTCAAACTGTAGAAAAGACGAAGTGTTTCGTTGTGCGATGCCGTGTCCAGGCGAGGTTTCCTGTAAGAATCGCGAGGAAACACTTATGTGTCCTGATGTGATCCAGGACTGTGAGTATCGGTGTCTCTGCAAGGACGGTCTCATCAGGAGCGATGATGGCGGCTGTATAACTAATGCACAATGTGGTAAGTGCAATTTGATCAAAATAACGGTAATTTAACCTTTTAAGCTCAAAGGAATAAACTTGGCTACGTCGTTAAATTTACGATGTTTATCTTATACCTAGGCTTAGACATATAAGAAAAAGAAGTATCCTAGGTACCTATACTTTTCGTCAAATTTTAATACCTTGCGATAGAGGGATTAAACATTTTTATTTAAATAAGTAAGTCATCATCATCATCAGCCCGAAGACGTCCACTGTTGAACAGATGCCTCCCTTTGAGAACGCTGCGCGCTGCAATGAACAGCCACTTGCCATTTTACGGTTGCCCGCAACTCCGACGATATCGTCGGTCCACCTGGTAGGAGGCCCGCCAACGCTACGTCTTCCGGTTCGTGGTCGCTAATAATTATCTGACAAATAAATGCTCCTAATGTTTGCAGATAAAACGAGATGTCCAGGAGCTAATGAGCATTTCTCATGCAGCGGTGTCACAGTACACACACAAAAAAAGCCAAAATGTCTGTTCGATAATTATTATTGTGAACGACATTGTTTCTGTGACGATGGATTCGCAAGAGACGATAAAGGAAACTGTATTCCGATTGGAAATTTTGGTATGTATAACAAGACTTAGGTTTTCCTTAAGGAAATCTGTAGGAGTAAAAGCTTACGTGGAAAACCCGGTACTTACCTAGGGTCTACCTAGATGTAATACAATTTCGAACACACTCAGAAAAATGAGATCAATTCTAAATTATAATTATGATAAGGATGGAATTTTCATAAACTTTTGTTGGCACGTTAAATTAATATAATTATCTATTAAATCTCTTGCAGCACCGCTACCGCCTAACAGAAGAGTCAAATAAATGGTGCATCAATCGTCTTCAATAAGGACTTAAGAAACATGTTCCTGAATAAACCTTCAGCTTTAGTATATTTAGGGCAAAAATATCGTTAAACATTTGTATCTAAACCTTATTGACAAACTAAACGATTATATTTCATTTTCATTTAAGCCATTATTAAATACCTTTAAGTTGAAGTCAGACACTAATTAGGTACATTTCCTAAGATACAATTTCGCCAATTATGTTATAGGTCTACTGAAGGGTTCGTTGCTACGTAGCTACCGCGCAGTTTAGTCGTTCTGCGAGGTTAATCTGTGCTCGCCGCGGTCGGTATGGTGATGGGTGACCGTTTTCCCATGTCGACATATCTCCGTTCTTTGGAAGGCACGTAAAGCCTTTGGTCCTGCGCCTAGTCTTTCTCTGGTCGTGTCGGTCTACCTTCCCATCGGACTACGAGAGTGAGGGAATAGGGACTGCAAGTGTGTATTCGCGCTTAATTACTTGAGCTATAATATTTCCTGCGTAGTTGGCTAGTCTCAAATGGGTTAAGGCGCCGCGCCGTGACGAAATACAGTCAGGAGAACATTGTAATAGGTACCTAACCTATATATCTAATCGAATCATAGTTATGAATTATTCATTACAATAAACCAGAAAAAGCCTATATATAATATGTAAGGTAAACTTTATTTTGAATCAGTACGCTTTGAGTCGAGCCGCCAAGATGTTGAAGTCATTAGTTGTGTTATTTTCCTGTTGTGTGCTGCTGTGCGTAAGCCGTGTACCAATCAAACCAGGTAAGTGTTTATTTGGTACTTTGTGTAGCTTCCTATTTACTAAGAACTTGATTCCGATATTTAAATTAATAACCATTAGGCATGTTAGTGGTCTGGCAGTTAACAGATCAGTACATGCAGGTTACAGGTACGAACCTGGAGTACCTAAGTACCTACAGAAGTAAACTACCTATATGATTATTTCAATATTATACTTTCTTACTTTTAGTTAGATATTCTAAGACACCTCTGACGAACAATGTAGGCAATCATCGTTATGAAGCCAGAATTTTTCGAAATCTTCAATGCTTGTTCTGCTGTTAACAAAAAATATGTTCTCTTACGTAGATATACCTGTCCGTCTATTTAAATCCTGAACACAGACGAAAACTGGTGACGAAAGTCCTACTATTAGGTAAACTATACTTACACTTACACCCAACAATATTTAACAGATATCGACCATATTTTCAGTAAAGTGTGAACGCGCTAACGAACATTTTGAATGCGGGAGTGCCTGTGATAATGTGTGTGCCGACCTACACAAACAGAATAAGACCCACTGTCCGATAAAGAATATCGTCTGCAACTCAAAGTGTTACTGTGACGATGGATTCGCAAGAGACGGTCAAGGAAATTGCATTCCTATTGAAAACTGTGGTAGGTATGTACTTATATAATATAAATAGGTAGTTAGGTACCTATATTTTATTGACGGTAAGAGACGAACAATACATTCTGCTCGATTGTGCGTTTAGTTAGTCCCTAAATGCGTCGGTCGCAATTTGCGACTGCTGAGACCTGAGTTCAATTCCCGGGTCGGGCAGTGTTATTGCCCAAGAAATTCTCAGTAGCAGCACAGTCTGGATTTAGGTATACCCGGTTATTGGCAATAGGCTCGCCCGATTATACTTAGATGGCAAAATGTGGATGTCGATACAGTAGTACAATTAGATCGTTGCCTACCCCTTCAGGGGATACAGGCGTGATGTATCTAATATTTTTTAAATGGAATTCCAGACTTAATTTTTTCTTAATTTTGGCAGGCAATAACTGTGGCAAGAATGAAGTGTACACAGACTGCAAGAGATCTTGTCCCCCGGAAACATGCATATCATTAGTGGCGAGGTTCAAATGTGACAGCAAAGAGTTATGCCAGCCAGGTTGTAGCTGCAAGCCCGGCTATTTGAGAAAAGATGAAAACTCACCGTGTTTGCCGCTTTGCGAATGCTCAGAAATGAAACATTCACCCGACTGCTTAAAATCTAGCCAGTAATGGAATTTGACTAATTTTTATCTTAAAATCGAATGTATGTAAAAAAATGATTCATTTTATCAGCGTGTCTAATTGTCTACCCTTCTGGCAAACAACATGAATTTATATCCTCATACACATACTTAATTTATGTATTAAGACAGTTATTATAATTATGATAATACTCGCAAGAAGCATACGTTTTTCTGATTAAAATGAAGAATAGAATAAACGTACCACTGTTTTTTTAATGATTCCTTTTTCTCATATAAAATCTTTCAAGTAGGTTTAATAGTAGATAGTTATTTGTACAATTGTCTATTTCTCTTTACCCATGTATCACTTTTAAAGCAGTAACCGTCTATCTAGTATAAATGTAAACCAAATAATTATGTAATCAGGTTGAGGAAAAACTTGTTTCAAACTTGTTTAAATTCTCACGGTCCGACACGTCAGCTCTTAACGAGGAAGCACAATAAATAATAATAAGCTTGTGACGCCATCTGTTGAGTCATAGACGTAATAAAATCAGTTTAAACGAGTGTTTGATTACAGTGCAGGATTTTTGTAGGTATAAATATTAAGAAGTACATTATGTAAAAAAAAATTAAATCAATCAAATGTGTACTTATTTTCTTTTATTAATTACATGCTAGCCCGGTGGATGGCGATAGGCCACCTATTATTTAAGCTAGGACTTATCATGGACGGCGACATACGCATTTATAAGTTAACTCATGATAACCTTTCTTCTTTGGCATTAGGATATTCAAACATACACATATTATAAAATCAACTCTTATTTAATTAAAAGTAGACTATTTAACAGTTCATATATGATAATACTTTTTGTCATCTTCACTTATATTATTGGGGGCCCCAGATAAAGGATCTCTACCATCATGTGATTTAGGGAATGCTATCACCTCCCTAATTGACTCAGCATTACACGCCAACGAGACTAGCCTATCAATACCTAATGCAATCCCACCATGTGGAGGACACCCATATTTCAATGCATTCAAAAAATGCCTTAGGTTACCAGGATCAATGTTCAAAATGTTTAACAATTTCTCTTGTAATTCTGCATTATGTACTCTGATAGAGCCACCACCAACTTCATTACCATTCATAACAATATCATAGGCTAAGGACCTTACTTTCAAAGGTTCCGTGTCCAGTAAATGTATGTCTTCTGGATGTGGCGCTGTAAAAGGATGATGGCAGGTTTCAATGCCATTTTCACCCTTTAAAAATAAAGGGAAGTCAACCACCCAAAGAGGTTCAACATCTTCTGTTACTTCTAACATTTTGTGGGTCTTTAATAAAGTTGCCAGCATTTCTCTTATCTCTCCTAAGCATAAGCAAGAGTTTTCATCATCTCCTAAAGCAATTATAACTGCTGATCCACCAATTGTGTCCTGCACTCTTTCAGAAAACTCTACTCCCAATTCTTTTGATATATTTTCATTCAATATAACTTTACAGTGGTGCTTTTTAGCAAACTCTCTTATTTTCTCCTTATATTTCGTGGTTAATTTTCCAATTTTCTTAGTATATGGCAAAGCATAGGCTCCAAAGTTATCATCCTTTAATTTATCTGGGAATATACTTTTAATATCTACAAATTTTAAACCATAAGTTAAATTAGGTTTATCAGTACCATATGTTTTTAAAGCATCTTTATATGTCATTCTTTTGAAAGGTGGCTTCGGAAGAGATTTGACGAAGGAGTCATAGAGTAACTCTTCAATCATAGTCAAAACTCCTTCTACATTTGTGAATGAAAGTTCTAAGTCTAACTGTGTGAATTCTGGCTGTCTGTCTGGTCTTGTGGTCTCGTCTCTGTAGCATCTTGCAACTTGGAAGTATCGGTCAACACCTCCAGACATTAGCATTTGCTTGAATTGCTGTGGACTTTGCACTAGAGAATAGAACAGTCCCCGATGATGTGTAGGCACTACAAACTCTCTTGCACCTCCAGGAGTCCGACAGAACAGTGTAGGAGTCTCAACTTCCACAAACCCATGTTTCTCAATAAGAAATCTTCTCATACTATGAATCATATCAGATCGAACTCTTAAATTATTCTGCATTTCCGGAAACCTCAAATCGATATATCTGTGCTGCAACCTCAACTGTTCTTTAGGCTTTTGGTAATCTCTAAGATTAAAAGGCAGCTTATCTACAGAGTTTAGTATCTCCAACTTATCAATGATAACTTCAACTTCGCCCGTCGCCATTTTTCGATTGATCATGTCTTTAGGTCTCAATACTGCAGTTCCTTGGATTTTAACTATTGTTTCTAATGAAATATCAGTTAGGTTTATACTATCGTTTGTTATGACGCATTGTATTAGTCCATACGCGTCTCTTAGTAGAAGAAACTTTGATAATCTTGAGAATTGAACCCAGCCACATAGCGTCACCTTTTCACCAGCATGTTCACACCTTAATTCGCCGCAAGTGTGTGTTCTATACGTATAAGTATTGCAATTTTCTTCATCTACAACCTCTTTGATACGCTTGGTATCATGCTGCTTCCTTGTTATCGAATATGAATAGTTATAGGTTATGTTTTTATGATTCTTGATTTCACTAGTAATGCTTGCAAACGTCCTTCGTCGAGTTCCAGGGTCATTTCTTATGCAACATGACGAGAGTGGGCATAACTTTATGCAACGTTTGTAAGTAAATAAGTTTCTAGATAACATTTTTGCTTATGTTAAATATTGTTTTAATAGTCACAAACAACTTCACAAAAGTATTAAAAATTTGGGAATTGCATAACATTACATATTTTTTTTTTTTTTTTGCCTGATTTGCATTATTTACACTTTCTGGCTATAAATTCCGAACGTTTTTGTTCAATGTTTATCTCTCTAACTTCAATTGACTTTATTAAGTTTATATCAAACCATCTTATTTACTCCATTGACAGTGACAGCAAAATATATTTTTTGATTCATGAAGCCAAGTCGTTTGAGCTTTTCTAAGAAAATAAAAACTAATAAAACAAGGTTTTTTTGGCGAGTCAGAATCACTCAACTGACTTGACCAAAAGCATTAGGAGAATAAACTGTGTATAGCTATAACCATGTGTAGGTATAAAATCAATACAGATTTGCTAACTATAAAACAAAATAGAAATATGGTAGCCATAACAAAAATATTAAGTAGCCAACTTATTTCTTATGTAGGTAATCACTATTTATAGATCACTGATTGAACTAACCACGTAATCTTCAGATTCCTTATTATTTTTTTACCTAATGCCTTTATTACGTTATGTCTTAGTTATGTTTAATACGAACTATGATACGAATGACAAAAGCGCCTACGCAAATGTTAATAGCAATCATGTTGTCAGTATTTTGTTTAGGGTTATTTTATGGAGTGAAGACTTATGAAAACGCTATACGTTACAAACTGTACGCACTATGCAACATAACTAGAACAAACTCAAGCCGGGAATCGATCGCGAAACGGTATAAACCTATTTTATCAGAGCGAATTAGTTCTACTGCATCGCACGGACGCACGCCCGTGCGATGGGAAGTGGATATTATATTATACTATAATAGGACGAATTCCCTATATGTACTTGTTAGGTTTTTACATTAAAATTGCGCATCGATTCAATTCTCTCGTATGTCCATTCCCTTTTACAAAGCTTCAGTTTAAATTCTCCAGTGTGAGAGTTCAATTTGAGAGGAATGTGACCGCGGCAACAGCTAGCGTCCCTAATAATATGCACCTACTTATTGACAGCAACATAATAGGGTAGAATTAAGAGCTTTTTAGCAACATGCCGCTAGTGTGTTAAGAGCACTAAGGGTGTTACCACACCAATCGAGCGATCGTCGATCGATGCCATCGATCGACGTTGATCGATTGGTGTGGTAGCTTTAATTGACCGACGGATACCGGTCGACTAACCAATCGATCGATTGCCGGTCGATGGCATCGGTCGACGGACACCGGTAGACTAACCAATCGATCGATTGCCGGTCGATGGCATCGGTCGACGGATACCGGTCAACTAACTAATCGATCGACAATCGATCGATTGGTCTAGTAGAAACTATTGATCGACGTCGACTAATCCATTCTACCATCGATCGACGATCGCTCGATTGGTGTAGTAACACCCTAATAGGAACCTAGAAACTACTACTTGCTATTTGAAAGCTATGGGTGTAGAACAATCGTTTGTCAGGCGGACCAAAGTATCTAATAATAAATACGCCCACGCCGCTGTGGGGCAGTTTATTTAATACTTCATTGCTATTATCTATTGCGCAGGTGCTGTTGAGGTCGCTCCTCGTGTGCACAATTAGGGAGCTCGAGTATTACTAAAATGATGGAATTCAAGCTTATCAGAGCGTGGTAGTGCGTTCTTATGTTCCTTTTATTGAAAAAACGCATAGTACAATACAGTCACGCAGTGTTCGCGTTTTACTATGCGCGTTTTCAGTACAAATTGAGATAAGCACCCCGCGCCAAGCTACGCTATTGCGGGGCAGACAAATGCCATTTGGATTAATTCAGAATATGGCTATCGTGTCAACGTGCAAAGTTTTAAGCAAAGTAAAAACTAATGGAGTTGTTAACTTGTTGAATACAGGATTATTAATCAAAGAACAAAATACGTTAGAATTATTTATTAAGTACAAAATACATACAAGTCGATAAAACGAAAATGTCAAAGCAGTGCATTCACTCTAAATATATCAGCATATAAGTACAAGGAAGCACTGAGTAGGCGACTTTACATCGGTAAATAATGCCTAATACAACTTAAACATTGAAAACTAACAGATAATCAAACTTGAGATTTAAAATGATGAGATTATGTAAACAAAATTAAACAGTGAAATCGTCAAAGAAATCCAACTTAGATTGTGCGTCCGAAAAATACGGTCAAAATATAAACTAAACAGATGTTACATACTAGTCAAAATAAAGGGTCAGGAAATAGCTACTAACCGTCGCTTAGCCTAAAATTTCTCTCTCGTTAACCATGTCGCTAAATATACAAGAATATCCTAACTACACAACCATCAGGTTGTGCTTAAGAATATTGTAAATAACAACAAATTAAATGTTACAATAGAATTTAGACATTATTGGCTCAGTAATAAAGTCTGAAATTCTGAAACTTATTCCTAAATGATAGATAATTTAAGAATCAAACACTATGCCAGATGGGCATAGAGATTGGAAGTACTGGTGGCCTGGGCTGGTACATGGGTGTGCTATTTATGTAGTCGTAGGGAATATTCATGCAGCTTGGCATTGGCGACATGATGGTAGGGTAGACTGGCTGGATAGGCGGCGGCGGCATCGACTGCTGAATCAGGTCAGCCTTGAGTGCCTGCAACAAATGACAAACCAATTAATACACTGACCATAGATAACAAAACCACTTCCATTATGGCAGAAATGAAATAGATGGAATTTGTTAAAGCTAAATCTTGTTATCTTGAATATAAAGATAATTAACTTTTTGCTATGGGGTAGCAAAATATTATAAATTTGTAAAGATGCATTTTATATATTCCATTGATGGGCCAGTTAAATTAATTATAACTTATTGTAGGTATATAACAAAATCAATGTAGGTACTTAAATATTAACAAAAACATTTACCTTAATTACTTGTAGTGCACTTTCAGCTGCTTCAATATGTGCCTGTTGCATGTTCATACATGGTCTTGTCGCCAAGGGGCCCAAGCGTCGCGGCACACTTAGCAGGGGTGTACCGACATGAGGCAGCTCTACCCTTCCTATCCACACTTCTTTGTTGGTAGGGTCAATGTACTTCTGGTAGTTATATACAGGTGGTGCCCACATGTACCTGGGAACACAAATATTTAAAAATAAGTGCCTATAGAAATGTGGGTTAAAAGTTATTCGATGAACAGTTACATAAAAAAAAAATTACCTTTTACACATGGAGTCTAGTTTAGCTGGAGCCAATGAGTACTGTTCGTTTGTGCTGTGGTAGACATTAGGATTTATGTCGGTTGGTGAACCGCATGAAGATTCCCCTGCATAAGCAGATCCTATGCCTTCATCTTCCTTTGGAGAGGTGATGTATTCTTTCTTCTCCAATTGCTGCTTATACAATAACAGAGTTTGTGACAAGTTAAAACTATTA
Organism: Abrostola tripartita; assembly: GCA_905340225.1. NCBI lineage: Eukaryota > Metazoa > Arthropoda > Insecta > Lepidoptera > Noctuidae > Abrostola > Abrostola tripartita. Next base: position 3,794,873 of record HG996492.1, on the reverse strand, counting down.
TTGAACTTGGCATTTCCCCTGTTCATTTTCTGTATGCGGTATATTTCACGGACAACGGGCTTTGCCCATCTGATGTCAATAATACTCCCATCAATTTCCACATTCTGCAACTTCTTCATAGCCAGTTCAGCATGTTCACGATGGTAAAAGTGGATAAATGCATAATCATATATCTTTTTAACCCGCTCAAGCTGGTTATTGATGGCCATTTCAAAGACAGATTGTATAGTTTCTGGTGTAGTCTTGATTTGGAAGTTTCGCACATAGAGCACCTTTACCTGCAAACAATGTGCAGGTACATTCAAATTAAAATGCTCAGACCACTTGTCAGTACACCTGTAGGATCAGTTTATCACTTTACATAAATAAACAATGGCACATGGCAATAAGACACTTAATATAACCCATGGTTTATGAAATGTAACTCTCGTTTATATAACTTGGGCAATGTACACAAGCAAAGTGCAGGGAACCGATTCGCTAGAGCAATCACAACAAAAAATAATAATTCGCAAAAATGAGGTAGAATCGGAAAAAAATAAAGGAACATTAAACTCTCGCAGGGATTTAAAAACAAAAGAAAATTCAACAATTTTAAATATGGAACTCGTGATGCGGCTAGTTAAATAATATACGCAGCGCAACATAATAGAATCTACTCACCCTTTGCATTTGTTCATCGTCAATATCGGGCTCCGGTTCAGCCCAGTCCACCATCACCTCTTGGTCCCATATCTTCACGCAGCCGGGCACGAGAGCTCGCCGCGCCATCGCAGCAGCGCGATGAGACGTAAACTCCACGAACGCGAAGCCGCGGTTCAACCTCTTGTCGTAACAGTTCTTATAAAGGATAATGTCGACGATACCCCCCACGCGCTTAGAAAGTTCCTCCACAACCTCTTCCTTGGTCTTAGTTTTAGGAATATTGCCGACGAACAGGCGGCAGTTGTCGACAGACTTAACGACGCCGATGTGTCGCCTCGGGCGTATCTCAAAGCCGTTTAGCTCCTTCACGGCCCTGAAGGCATCACTTCTCGACGTATAAGTCACAAAAGCGTACCCACGGTTTGAACCGGAGAAGTCCATCATCAGACGCATTTCGTAGATCTTACCCATCTTGGAGAATACTGGGACGAGCTCGTCTTCAAAGATTTCTCGTGGCAGCTTGCCGATGAAGACTTCGCAGCCTTTCTGAGGTGGAGGGCCAGTCCAGTCCGGAGGCGGCCCGAACTTCCTCTGCCCATTATGCTGCACCAGCGGGTAGCCAGTCTCCTGCATCAGATCGAGGAGTTTCCGAGTCATACACTTGCCCGGCTCTACCATTTTGAAGATTAATATCAAGAGCAATATAAGAACAATCAACTAATCCAATGCGCACTGCTAATCAAATGGTCAACGAAAAAGCGGCAAATCAAAGTATCGGCTCCCTTTATAGTTTTACCGACAAACATAGCGCGGCGGTTGTGACGTCACAAACGATTCGAATATGCCGCTGATTTTGTGAACATTTTCGTACTCAATATCTTATAAGACATTAAAATAAATCTTTATTTTATGTAGTAGTATGTTATTTAAATTACTTGTTGTATGTAGAAATATATGAAAAGAAACTAAGTATTTTGAATTAAATACGAGTTAAAGAGATTAAATTGAATTCGAGTCGTCGGTATCTCAAAGAGAAACAGGTAGGTATATACATGTGAACTCAAGTTTTGTTTAATTACATTAAATAAATAAACAAAAGGGAATAAATATTAACGCTTCTATAAAGTTCAATTATATAAAACAAATATAATTTTTAGAACTAGCTGTATTTACTTTAATATTGAAACAATAAGTAAGTAAGTCAGCTAAATATACGCAAGGTATTAATATTATTTAAATCTTTAATTAGTCAAAGTAAGTCTATTTTAACGTAAAGTATATAATTAGGGACCAACTTTTTGATTAAATATTTTATAATGTCTTACTTGTTTAAATAAAAGTAATTAAAAACTTTGGAAAACGAAACTTTTTTACGTGATTTGTTCCGAGTTTAGCTCTGTAATAAATCAAGTAATAATTGGAAATAGACTATATTCAAAAATTATATGTTAGAAGCTATCAGTAATTATTAATTGCGTAATTAGATTTGAATTAGGAGTAAGATTAGTTTTTTTCCCATAGATGGCGTTGTCTTCAATAAATATCACTAATTCTAGTGATACTAAAAAAATGTTATATAAGTACCTAGATGATAGATGTGTTATTTTCTTGGAATTTACCTCGTAAATACTCCTACTAAAACTTACTCAGCGTCTATAATTAAAACGCCTGTCCCCATAGAACTTCCATTTGTATAAGTCAGTTTGTTGTTTTACACTCATGTTATTTACTTAACAAACCTAGTTTATTGAATCGATTTTAACTTCTATTCCGTACACACAAGGATGTTATTTAGGTTCATATTATTTAGGTAATTCATATTTAGAATAAGAGTTGCAGATTCCATTATCTTTTATGCATAATATAGGAAATTAATAAAAATACAAGTATATTCTATAATTTTAATAATCTCACACACAACATGTACAAATTATATCCTTAATCAAACAGCATACGGTAACATTCAAAGCGGCAATACATACAAAACAATAATTTGTAATGTCTAAAACTAAAAAGGAATTTAACTCCATGAAAATATAGTTGTAAATCGATTAGCATTTTTCAAATTCAATTTAATTCGTATACTTTCATCAGATAGTATGCAGTTCTTCAAGTATGTTGCATATGGTTTTTATACTCAGTAAGTTAGTGACGTGATTTAGTGACCATCTGGCTAGTAAGATCTTTAACCTGGTTAAACCTCCTTTCTTTTAAAGTCAAGTCACTTCTTAATTATATGCACACATACATAGTATACAGATTTTTTAAGATGATTAGTTAGATTTCTAAATTGTATAATTTTTTACATAATATTATACTAGGTATTTTTATGACGCAGGGTGTATTTCCAAATTGAGCAATTTTATTAGTTTCTTTTATAAAATATCCTGTAATTACTGTTTAGAACTGCATTTATTTTTTCAGCCATGGGCCATAATGTGACTGTCCACCTTGCAGGAAATACGAAATATACACAAAGTCTTAAAAATAAATGAAATCGTCTATATACTTAAAACTAATAATTATCACAATAAGTAATACGTAGAAGCAGATCTATAACGTCATTGCACATTATATACACAATGAATGCGAAAACAAAACTATACAAGAAAATGAAAACACTGGCTGAATAACTCAAATTATAGTAAAAAAAAATAGATGACATTCAGAAAGAGATAATATTTCACACGTGATAATTATGTTATCACAGTAATTGTGATAACATCATTGCTTATTAGACAGCTTTGTGATGTCATTTTTAAATATTTTAGTTTTAAGTCGTACCAAAATTAAAAAATAAAATGATTACTTTCAACAACAGCTTATGGAAAAATTTGGCGGAGATTAAATCAGCTTGTATACTATAGCTTGGAATCGATAGATATATTTTACAAACTTATACTCTAAAGATAAACAATCACTATTATATAGACAAAGAAAATCGTGTATGCACTCTCAAGTAAGGGTTTTATTAAAATTCTTATTTGAGAGTTTAAATAGGGGGCTACAAACCCATTCAATCATGCGAGGTATAATTTTAACATACATGACCACTTTATACAAATTAACTCAAAATCATTCTCATCACTTACGTATCTATGTATATGAAACAATCAATGATATTTAAAAAGAGTACAGATATGTTACTAACGCGCTCATTTTGAAGACTCGAAAAGAGGACAATTATAGTCTTAGGTAGTACAATTGTTGTCCGATTTGACATAAGACTAGTGCAGTTCGGAATCAGAGTTCGGAACACTTAACTCCTTCATTTTGTTAGCATATGACGAATCTATACTTTTTGACATACCATTGGAAACAATACAATAATCGCAATATCAAAATAACATGGACGGTCAAACAACACATTACAGCTTAACATAATAAACATGGCGTAAATAAAATAACTAAACTTCCACTTCTAACATTAGAATTTAAAACAATCATATTTATATTTTACTATAATTCGGCTCCCGACTCTGCCGCGTAACCAGCCCATGAGGGCTCCGTTCGAGTTCGAAACTAGTCGGGCATCCCCAAATACACACGTGAGTAAAACCGGAATATATAGTAAATAGTATATTTATAGTTTATGCAATCGATTTTAAACTCTATTCCGTGGTGATAAAGATAGCCTTAAACGCAATAACATATTTACAAAACATGAATATTGCAGCTGTCATTTGTTATGTCACTATAGCAACAGAGGTTAAAATCGGTTGGTCGCACTGTAATTAAGAATTTCGTAAATCTTATCTCAAATTTTTAAAGGTATTGCATTCAAATATGGACTTAAGTTTGCACTCTTAAACCACATTTTACAGTTACAGCGCGCTGTTTGCTACTTTATGTTGTCACTGTATAATGAATCTACAGAGTATGATCTTAAAGTCCATATTTGAATGCTTATTATTCTGCTGTTATTTTTGAACAACGACTTTAAGTCATGTAATTTTCACTGTCCCTCAATTGGGTTACAGTTGTAGTAAGGGCAAGCAAGGAGTTGTGTATGACTATAGAACGTATATGTATATAGTGTATTATTATAGAATCCTGAACTTAAAAATTTCTGCGGGAATTGTATTACACAAATTAGCGGTGAACACTCCCGAATTAGCAATGCAAAGAGGTCTTATACAATGTTATCAATTTCAAAAGTGCCAAAGGCTGCCCGTGCTCCTACTGCAATGTCTAAAACGTTATTTGATATGTACATTTGAAAACAATATTTTTTGTGCCTTTTGGTAAGAAACTGCGGAGTTATAAAACAATTGTGCAGGGACAGTTTGTAAAAGCAATTTCATATGTTTATTAACCTGTCTGTCACTTTCTTAAACTTTTTTTTTACATTATACAGCCTTCAAGCCTTGTCCATTTCCTCATGGTTTATACAATTATATTGATCACCTATATACAGTTGTACTATGTTTGTAAGTTACAAAGATTCATCTACACAGAAGGTTTGACAAAGCTTACAAAGTATTATACCCAAAAATATGGCAATGTGTGTAAACTGTGTTCTAATATTGGTCAGATCCATTTTCGCAACGAAAGTAAACTCAAATTTAAATTTACCTCATTCTATTTTGAAACTTAGCCCTTTGGGTTAAAGTCCATAATTTCTTGACCACTTTTTTATTCGGGTTAATATTTTGCCTTCTGCGCAAGCGTATTCATCGTAACTTATTTGGTCCAACTGTATATGTATCACATTTACATTTCAGAGTTCTGGTCTAAGCCCTTGTTGTCGTAACCTCTTGTGGTAGTGACGGAGGCGCCATCTGTGTCGAAGCTCGCGTCCGAATCAACTTCGACGACCCACGGCTGTAGTTCCGCCGAACAGAAGATACCGTAGACTACCGCACCGATCAGATAGATGGCGCTGGATATGAAGAACACTATCCGCCATTGTTCTGCCGTCTGAAATGTATAGGATAATGTTATAGAAGTATATCTGTGCATATCTCTGTATAAAGAGGCACTATTACAATATAATTATTTAATATAGGTAAATATTGTTTTCATTTTCTAATTTGCGGATTGTGGCACACATATTATACGGTGTATATCAGGTATTGCAATCTTTGGGTGTGTATTAGGCGGCAACAGCAGACTTGGATAGCTTAGTATCATGGATGAAAGAGTATATAGTAATCTAGTATGGCAAAAAATGTGTGTGCAACATCATAGCACTGTCTTCCTCACGAGCAATTCAGGCTTGTTTATATATTTTTATTAGAAACCCACAACTCGTGACCACCGTTCTAACTCCTGTAGTCAGGATCTACAATGCGTAGATACCATCTAGCAAGGCAAAAATACTAGGAGTGTCCTAGATATACGATTTGCGGTGTTGAAACCCGCAATGAAATTAAAGAGAAACAATCGCAAGTGAATCAGAAAAGAAACTAGGCGTGATGATATTATAATTATGATGGAGATATGATAATGGTGGTGATATAATTATGAAGGTAATATTTTTTTTTTGTTTTAAAAAAACGTCGCCCCACATAGTTTAGGATTTTTTTCCTAGGATTTTTTCCTGTATCGTCACAAATATTTAATATCACATACATTAATTATGATGATATAATAATTACGATGGTGATATTATTATGATGGGGATATAATAATGATGATGATATTATAATTATGATGATAGTACCTTATCAGTGACGATGGAGCCTGCGAGCGGCGGGCTGATGATGCCGGGCAGCGTGGCCACCGTGTTGGACAGCCCCATCAGGATGCTCGCGTGCGGGGGCGCGATGTCCAGGTGGTTCACACTGGAATTATGATAATATTACTATAGACTATACTATATTATACAGACTTTGCTAATACCTTGTGTCAAGTAATGTAAATTAAAATTGTTTTATTTCATTTAAATCAATTACAGGCGCTTACGTAACGTCAAGATGCTAGTTGCACGGTTCCAATAATTTCATTCTTATATAAAACCGGCAAGCAATGCCACAGGTTACTCTTGTAAATAAAATATGGTACAATATGGAGAGTTTACAAAGTGTTTTATTATGCGACAACAAAGTAAACTAATGTCAGATTGTAATTTTTTTATTAAATAACAATTCGGGCAAAAACCTACAGAATGCTAATTTCTACCGACTGTCACCACAAAGTACACTGTGGTCACATTTACAATTTGGATCAATATTATTAAACAAACATTCAAATCCAGCCGAGTAAGTACCTACAGATACAACTTGGAACGGTTGGCAACAAATGCTATATTAGTCACATGATCTGTCTGTTTGGTTGTTATGTCATAAAACTACTGATCAAAACGTAATAAATACTTGACAAAGTGAAGGCTAGCAAATTTTAAGGAACTTAATAAACAAGTGTGAAGTGAAGGCTAATAAAAAAATAGGATATTTACCTGAATCCCGACCAAGCGAATCCTCCGAGCCCGACGGCAATAGTCAGGTACACGACACACCACGTGACCGACGAAGCGTATGCTGCCGCCACCGTGAATATAGTCTGAAATTATTTGTACACACTTGTTAATATTAGGTTTTGATTTTTAGTCTACTAACTAATTTCAATTTGAGGTACACACATAACTACACGCCAGTAGTCCCCGAAGGGGTAGGCAGAGGTGCACATTTAGTACACCCACATTTCGCCAGTTTTGTCATGGGTCCCAATGTAATCGGGGCCGAGCCTAGTGCCATCAACCGGGCATAAATTCAGACTAAGCTGCTACTGAGACTGACCTAATGGTAACTTCGTGACACTGCCTGACCCGGGATTGACCACTTGACCAACGAGGCAGTCAAGTTCAGTTTAGGCCCCTTACTATGAACTCTTACAGGACAGTTTACGTTGAGGAAGCGAGACGCCGCAATACACTGCACGTAGCGGCGTCTTGCTTCCACAACGTAAACTGCCGTGTTTTAAGAGTTCAGTGTAAGGGGGCAGTTTGAGGTGTTGTTTATAAAGGCTACAGCAAGAGTGGTTACAAAGAAATAACAACAAACCATTGCTACACAGTATATTTTAAGTTCGTGTATATGTGTCGTGTGGTATCCGGCCAAGAGTTGACCACCCCCTGGTCAGAGTTTAAACCGCCTGTAAGCCCCTGACATGGCTATGTATACCGTTGAGAAATCTCTCAGGTGTGCCGGTTTCCTCACGATGTTTTGCTTCACCGTTTTAAGCAATTAATAACTAATTTATAGTACACACAGGAATTTAAAAGAACATTGTTGCGTGCCGGGGTTTAAACTTGCGACCTTTGACTTGGCAGTCCAACGGCTATCACTACTTCTTCCTAATTGAGTTAACAGACCTGTGATAAGAACGCCCCACAGTTGAACAGCTTCCTGATATTGGTCCTGGACATGACGCCCCTCCTGAGCAGCCAGTCGGCGATGTGTCCGGCCACCTGCAGCACTATGGCCATCGCTAGGTACGGCACGGCCGATAGGAAGCCCGTCTGGGTTGTCTCGAACTTAAAAACGTCTGGAAATGGAGTAAAATAAGTTATTATGATACTGACCCTTCTTCAAAGCATGTCCGATGTGGTTAGAGTATGTTTACTTTGTCATAAATACAATAACTCCTGAAATACCCAAAGGGGTATGCAAAACCACACTTCACGGTTCATAAGACTGAAGGAAATAGTGTTTTTAATTTATCCCTTACGAAATTTCTACGATAGTTTCTTACTCTTAGCCGCAAAATATCTAGAGGTTAGACTGCACCGGTGCGACCGTGCGAAATCATATTAGATCCTACCTGCGTTTTTGACCGTACAAGCTTAAAGTACCGACTGCAGCACAATATTATTTCTTCTTACAGAAAATTAAAGGTTCTACAAGTTCATTTAATGTCAATAATAGGTCACCTTGCATAAAAGTAGGCAGGAAGGTGAGTAGCGTGTAGAACCCCCAGTTCTCACTGAAGTGGGCCATCACTATCGCCCACACGGGCGCTGACGTCAGCATCGCGGACCACGGGTGGCGGATCTTCGAGCCTTCCACCGCTTGAGTACCTCTGGAATCCTGAAAGATAACCATAGGTTTGTTTATAGTATCGCTGTTTGTAGGTTTGGTGTCTTTTGAAATATCGTATTTTAAAGTGTCCCATATACCCGTGGAGTCATCATCATCAGTCGGGAGACGTCCATGTTTTACAAAAGTTTTAAAAAACAAAAGCCTTAGAACGCCACAATAAACGACGACTTGCTAATTACCCGTGAAGTGCCGGGCCAGAATAGCACCCCCCTATTTCCTCCCGTGGGTGTCGTAGGAGGCGACTAAGGGAAAATCCAGAAGATGGGCAGCAGCGCCTTCTGTAGCTTCACCACCAATATTGCGAACCCGAAGTCGCTTGCCAAGGGTAGGGATTATGGCAACTCCACCCTCCCTTCTAAGGGGAGGATTTTGTTCAATGGTGGTCGTCTTTCAGCTTAAACTCATATAGTTAATGCAGCGCCACGGTACAGCGAAAGTCGCGGCTTCAAATCCCGCGTGTGTCCATCATTTTTCAAATTTTCTTTATCAATTTAGACAAGTTTAATAATTTAATCATTACGTATAATTAATTTACAAGCGTTTGTAAAAAGTCAAGACTCGTGTTTCCAGTAGCAAATTTTTAAAATGAGTGACGATCTTAAAATTCAAGGTATCAATAAGGTTATTAATTTGTACCTGAATATATTTGAGTTCCGCTGGAGTGATATGTGGGTCCTTCTCGGGTGATTCCTTTACCACCAGCCACCATATTGTTGTCCACACTAGTCCCATAATACCTATAAAAAGAAAATAAAACAATAAATATTATTTCTGAGCATAGTTTGTTTTGCCTTCTATTTTGTACAGATGGCGCCATCGAAAATAAATTGAAAATTTTCTAATTAATTGTGAGTTAATCTTGGTCAGACTGTTACAGCAACATATTTAAAGTAATAAAAATTGTTTTACGACATCACAAGTAACAATATTTAAAAACAAAACTACTTGTAGAAGATTATTGAAAAGATATATATAATATTTTAAAATTCAATTCAAATTGAACTTAAAAATTTAAGTTTGAGATATAGCTTCCCAAAGATGTTATTTTTTTTATAACCGTTATTAATTTTTGAGCGAGATAATTGTAATATTTCGTGATTATTATTATCTATTTCTGCCTCCGTCACAACATAATATAACCTACACCTACCAAAGACATAGAAGATCCCGGGCCAGCCGGTGTAGTGCGCCAGCAGCGAGCACACAGGCATGGACACGACGGTGCCGGCGTAGCTGCCGCTGAAGGCGAACGTGGCCAGCCGCGCGCGCTCCGACGCGGGCGCCCAGCGGGACCACACCGCGTGGATACATGGGTATGTCACACCCTGGGGAAGAGTGTGATTACTTGAATTCTTCGTACTTTAAGACGGTAAAGATTGTTTAGTATGACATAACATCCCGCCTGTATTCCCCGAAGGGGTAGGCAGAAATGTATAGTACACCTTCGTTTCACCAGTTATGTACAAGGGTCTCAATGTATTAGGGGCAAGCCTATTTCCATCAACCGGGCACAAATCCCGATTCTGTGCTGCTATTGAGAGTTACCTAATAGGAAAATCCAGTAACACGTCGCGCGACCCGGGATTTGAACCCTCAGGATTTCATGCACAGCAGTTGCGCTTAGCGACCACTAGATCAACAAGGCAGTATTCGCATAACTGGCAAATTTGGGTAAATTATACTCCTCTCCCTACACCTTCGGGGAATACGGGCGTGATGTTTTTTGTGTATTTGTGTGTTAGCCTACCTATTTTTGTATTCCTACTCCTCCTGTATATTCTTTTATGATTAATTTCGTTGCGGGTTCCAAGACAGTCGAGTCATTTCTCTGGGACGCCTCGAGCTTCATTGCCTCGATGGTTCTCAATGGTTATCATTGTAGATCCTGGCTTACAGGAGTCACAATGATGGGCGAGAGTGGTGGGCTAGCCTACCTATTTACAGCTTACTTACTGTCCTGGTAAACAAAAACTGCTAAAAGCTAACTATTGTATGCTTGGTGTGGTTGCACCCACTCCTATTGAAGTTCAATCGCTTGCCCAATCAAATAAGTGTGCTACTAACTATCGGCCGTTCACGAGACCCTACGTTCGCCTACCCAACAGTGGCGACGAAGATGGGATGAAAGAACACTCCATGATACCACAAGGCTCATAATAACACTTTTGCAGTGGTTAATACAGACACATAGTATAGCTAGCAGAATACCACTTACCTCAAACAATCCCTCGATGACTCTGACAGCTATCAGCAGGGCTGTGCTGGTGTGTGCTAATGGCGGCGTGAATAACGTGAGCAAGGATGTCGCTCCAATACCTATCGCGAACACCCTGGAAATTTTAATAGTTTTTATTATACACTTTATTCCTGTTTGCTTTTAAAATTTAATGCTTTAATCTGTGGAGATATTTTTAAAGGATGTAATTTATTTTTATTAATGTTACATCAAATAATTGGTTTATTGTTCTATAAAACGGAACGAACCTGTTACCTCCTATTTTAGCCGCGAGCCAGCCGCCGGGCAGCTGCGTGATGAGGTACCCGTAGAAGAAGGAACTCAACACCAGGCCTTTGGTTTGAGAGCTCCAATCAAACTCTGGGATCTGGAAATAATTAAATTTTAATGAATACTAGCTTCCGCCTGCTACTTCGTCTGCGTGGATTTAGAATGTTTTATAGCCTTCCTCGATAAATGGACTATCTAATACTAAAATATTTTTTCAATTCGAATAAGCAGCCCCCTTACCATGAACTTTGCACGTAGCGGTGTCACGCTTCCACAACGTAAACTGTCCTGTTTTAAGAGTTCATGGTAAGGGGGCAGTTTCTGAGATTAGCGCGTTCAAATAAACAAACAATCAAACTCTTCAGCTTTATAATATTATAAATAAATATATAGTATGGATAGTCACACACACACACACACACAATGTCATGCCTGTATTCCCCAAACGGGTGGGCAGAGGTGTAGGTATATTACCACCCACATTTCGGCAGTTATGTTATATGTCCCAATGTCATAGGGGCCGATCCTATTGCCACACGGGCACAATTCCAGACTCCGTGCTACTACTGAGAATTAATGGGAAAACTCAGTAACACTTTGCCCGACCTAGGCTTTGAACCCAGGACCTCATGTTCAGTAATCATTCAACTGTTTGTCTAGTTGGTCATAATAATGATAACCATTCGGTTTGTGGTTACATGGAAGTATCTTCCACTTTCAGTTAAGTTCTTTGCTAATTCATACTGCCATGACACTCGCAATTGAACAGTTTTAATCCATACTAAATTTTTACAAATGTGAAAGTAACTCTTATATGTCTGTCTGTTAAACCTTCACGACCAACCGCTGGGCGGATTTCGATGGAATTTTGCATGTAGAAATTTTAAGGACCCGAGAAAGGACATAAGTTACTTTTTTTTAAATTCAACTAGGGGGTTTAAATCGGTGTTGGCGCGGGCGAAGCCGCGGTCAAAAGCTAGTATGAAATATTATTTGCCTTATATAAACGTTCGTAAGATGGTCGTTTTTTATTGGATTGAACAGGTAAAGGCGTGTTTCAGTTTAGAAGTAGAGTGCCTTCGATACGACTAGAGATGTATTATGGACCTTGTAACTCTCGGGAAGTAATAGAAGGACCTTTGTAGGTACTGTACTATGTTTACGATGTGTTTTATAATATGTTATCCTTATGTAATAAAAATACAACTACAAAATCACGAGACAATGTTTTAAAATAAAACCTAAAACGTTAAACGTTTACGTTTTATATAAAACGTAAATGTTAAATATTAAAATTATGGCAATATAAGAAATATCTTTATTACTTTATAACCAGTTCATAACTAAAGAATACTTAACAAAAATATATTATTATTATTATGACTTGTTTATGGCTACTGATAAATAAGTAAACAGCCGGTACGAACGGGAGTTCGAAACAAAACGTCACTAGTCACGTGATCAAGACAATTATATACTCCATACTTTATTGCATTCATATTTATATGGTCTAATCAATGTGGAAAAATGGAAGTCCGGGTCTAATAACTGCGGATCGCACAAATATTATAAATTGTCCCGTGCAGTGCTACTGGCCCCACAAACAAGTGACAAAACGCTTGACGAATAGGAATCGAATAGAATGAAAAATGTATGGGTTTGACATAAATTATGTCATCGATAACACAGTGGAAACAATAAGTTATCCCCATACATTTATCATTTTATTCGATTTCTATTTGTCAAGCGTTTTGCTACTCTCGTCATAATATTCGGGTGCAAAACAGCAACCCTTAGCGCAATTTTCCAATCACTAGCCCTTGTGTTAATGATGTCGTCGATTGAAAATATCGAAAAATAGTATGTTAGCTTTTCTCCTTTAAAAATGTATAAGCCTCATCTTTATAGCAGTATAAATATAGGTTAATAGTAAGCTCCAGATCTTTAGTAATACCACAGAATAACTAATAGTACAAGTAATAAGGCAACAAAAGTTAAGCGTATATTTGGTAACGTTTCAAGTTGACATATTAAGAAGATTAATGGGCTAATGTTACATGTAAGTGCTTTCGATTTAGTGGAAGCAGTAAATACTACATTTAGGCGTATTAAGAGCCTCTTAGTGTTTATGAAGGATAATTTAGTGGTGCCAATGAACCGATGAATGAACAAAACACTTGATACTTAAGTGTTCAATCTTTGTGTTTATCTAGGATAAGACTATCGTAAATATTGCGACTTTTTGGCCAATGTCCAGCAATGGGTTTCGATTAGTTGTTTATGAATCTGTTGATTAAACTGCCAAGGTAAAGGGAGGCTGTATATTTAGTTACACAGGAACCAAACGAAATATTGATGTTGTGAATGTTTAAAGAAAACTGGATAAGAAAGATAGTCAACTACAGTATCAAATAAATCAGTCGATAAATAACGAACAGTGTTAATATTCTGGAAAAGATATGATGTCATTTCGTGTCAGCAGGATAATAGGTATCCTTTTTCCCTCTGTCCACTGCTGGACTGCTGGACATAGACCTCTGCTATGGCACGCCACTGAGCTCGATCTTTGGCACTCCTTTTTCATGGTGCAGCTATATTCACACAGGATTTTCACTAAATAAATTCTGAGGTTTAGTCGTAATTAGGTCACAAGCATTTATGTTCGCATTTAAGGAAGTACAAGGATGATAATTTCTATAATTACTCACATACACAACAGTCCCATTATCCAGCGTTGTTGCTACTGGTTCTGTCATGGCCACCACGGCAACCGACAGGTTGACTCGCAGCGCGTACACGTTGAAGAAACCGAAGAACGCGAGAAGCGCCACCACCAGCCGTCTCCGTCGCCAGAAGCACCATGTCATCTGATAGTCTTTTGATTGTTCCCTGGAATCAAAACGTAAGATATTAGGGGATTGGAGATATTTAGGATCATGGTTTAATTAGACTTTGAGAGTAAGATGTAAAACTCTTTTATATAATTTACTGACTGAACCCCTTACATTTAAAACTTTTTCTAATCTCAGAGCGCTTACAAGTAGTCAAGATTCCAGTCGCAGTTAATCAACATGCAATTCTTTTAAGCGGAGCTGTACAAAAGCTACACAGCGTATTTTTTAGTTGTTATCCGTTTTCGTAATCTTAGCTGACCAATAGCTTATAATTAATCAGTGACAGCCGCCAGTATTAAAGGTACAGTTAATGCTGCTGATAGTAGGGAACAAGTTGCCTGCTCTTATTTACATGTGACGTCAGCATCAACTGCCAGTTAACGATCTGTAAATTAAAATCAAAGCTTAAGCAAATTTGTGGTCTATATGCAAAAGTTAGGGACCCTGATCTTTGATGAATACGAGGATTTCGTAGTTTGTCCAATCATCAATTATAAATAACGCCGTATTATAAAAAGGGAAATCTGGTGTGGAAACATTGTGAACATGAGTTTAAGGCGAGAACAATTACGATTGTTTCTAGAGCTGAACGGACACTATCTGGTTGGAAATCAGAATTTTTCTTGGCCTTCCATTTCCTTATGCTGTAAATGGTTCCACTTTTGGTGACAGAGTTTAAACCGCCTGTAGGCCTCTGCAAGGCTTGACACACCGTTGAAAAATGTCTTAGGTGTGCTGGTTTCCTCACGATGTTTTCATTCACCCTTTTTTAGCAGTTCATAACTTATACATGTGTATTCAAGCTAGACAAGACTATGAACATTAGTATTTAAACGTTTAACGTGTAGGTAATAAACCATTATACCATTGTGCAATGTATGAGCTATCTAGAGAAAATAATTTCTTGGGCCCATTTGTTTCAAGCACGTCGGATAAGTAATTTGTATCTAGTTAAGTAGTTTAACCTTTTTCGTCTTACTTAGAAATCGTGGAAGGAAAAACATTATCTTGTTTAGGTAAACGCAAAAGGGAAATCTGTTCAGTAATTAATGAGTAGATAAATGCCGTGACCTTATTATGTATTGCCTGTCACTCATTAGTGTAGGTTACGTGGAGTGAGTTCAATTTGTTTCTGGAGCTATATTTTTACATAGCTTCTCAATCTTTGAATCCTTACTTTAGGAAGTGTTATGCAATAAATAAAACTGTATAAACGGTATAAACCTTTGTCAATATTCTTCTGTGATGTTAAAGCATGGCTACTTAATTGTGTGCAAAGGAATTTTCTGTAATGATAACCTCATTTGCATTTCGAATAAACCTTGCGTTGTTTTACACCATAGGAATAGAATTGTTTTCAAATTGTTGTCAAGACACTTGTCTTAGTCTTAGTGTAGAATGTTGGCAATATAAAAATGCCTTGATTGCTTATAAGTTCATCAAACTCACTGTACGATACCTAGGCTGGTTCTCTAAACAAAGTAAAATGCATTCCTAATTTCCATTAACATCCATAATTTACAAACGAGTATACACTCATCTAATTAAATGAAACAAAAAAGAAAATAGCCACCCATTCATTTCACGCCAATTAACACTGGTAGGTATGTAATTTAAATGAGCTAGCATATTGAGATTTACTTCATAAATAAAATGTGTTTTACACGTAAATGCTCTTAACTTTGAAATCGATCTGTATTTTCCAGCTTTGCAAAAGTGGAGTCTTTAACAAATAAAGTTAACACTGGCTAGGTTCCAAATATTTTTTTATCGAATCTAAACTTAAAAATCGAACGGTAATTCCAAAAATTTTAAAATCTCTTGAATCTCACGTATAATTAACCTTTAGATCCATTTGAAATGACATTATAAAATCAGGAAGGCCATAAATTATTTACATATCGTTTTTTATTGGGCATGGCATGTCTAATGACAGATATGTACGTGCACACAATACACATGTCGGGTTGTATACTTCGCAAAGGCATGTAACAAATAACTAACCAAACAAAAGACTTACTTCATCTCCCACAACACTGCACTACAAGAAATATTTGAAGCCAACCTAGTTGAGCTCACAAAGCCCAGTATTACATTAAAATGGAATGTATTTTCCGTCTACACAAGTTACCTATTTAGGCCGTGGCAACAGTATCGAGATTTGCGTTATTTCGCAACCGGCCGTTGTTAAACAGGAAAAATTGATTCTATAATGTACATTATATTATTATGTATGTTGGGTAATAGAAAGGTTAACAAACAAAACACTGGTTAACAAACAAACAATCCCATCATAGATTCTATTAAAGTTAATTCCAAGCGTAAAACTGCAAGACCGAATGACACAGTGAGCTCATTTTGCGTGAATCGGATTGTAAATAATAACTAAAAATGTAAGGTAGTTGATAGTAATTGTTCAAATTAGACGTTTAACACCTCATGTCTGCCCGTGACCATGAATGCTGTAAAGGATTCGAAACGTCGGGACCAAAAAACAAAATTAAAACCGCGAAAAAATCCGTAAAAATAGTTTTATTTCAATGACTAATATTCGCGTAAGTGATAGAAATCATTAAGTATTTTTGTACTCTCCTTATTCTTATAAAATTTCACGAAAATAATAATTTATACGAATAATATATAAACAACACGCATTTTAAGTGAGTGACCTTGAACGTCCACTCTTCGTCTCACATAAAAACGATTTTCCCTATGTACAGCATCGCTTTACGTAACATAACTATTAACATGCGATTGAAGGTAAATGCATAAGAATATGGACTTACTGGAAATCGAAATACGTACAAGAAATATTTTTTTCAATTCCTTTACACCACATTTCGGCAAGCACTCAAGCCAGAACGTTTCTACACAAAACTACACAGTTGCGTTTTCGTTTGAACTTGAATTGAACGCCTTGGTTCTTATCGTAGGTACCTACCTAAAATGCCGTAGTTATTTCTTTTGACTAAGTTATTTTTGTTGGCGACAGCTTTACCCATAATTTTATACACATGTATGTGTGGTCGCCATTAATCTAAGTAATTAGGTTAGAAATATACACGGTCCATAAATTTTGTTAGTAAAGCTTATAAGTTTAAGGAAAAATGAAACACGTGAACTCCATGGCATTGAAAAATGGATTAATTAAAGCAATGTTTTTGTTGTTATAACTAAAAGGTAGTTAAGGCAAGGCTACGGCAGTGAATCTAAAGTACATTGTATCGTCTCATAAGCTAGTGTGAGTACTATAGCTAATAGGACTTTGTAAATGTACATAAAAATAAAAATGATGGCTACATTGCTACCTTCGAGAAATAAGACTACATAACGCGCTTGCAATCTCAATCAGCTTGCATGCACACCGACTTAAAACTTAGCTACGCATCGTGAGCGCTTATATGTGCTCTGATTCTCTCTATTTGGTCATTTCATTTATCAATTTCAGCATCATCTCTCGATTGTGATTCCTAAGGTGTAATTACAACAACGCCGTGTGGTATCCGGCCTAGAATTGACCACCTCCTTTACTCCCGTGGCTGTCGTGAGGGAAAATCCCTAAGATGGGCAGCAGCGTCTTCTGTAACTTGACCACCAACACTGCGATCCCCAAGCCGCTTGCCAAGCGTGGGAATTATGGCATCCCACCCCTTCTAAATGGGGGAGGCCTTTGTTCAGCAGTGGTGGACATCTATCGGCTGATGATGATGAATTTCAACAAAGTTTATTAACCAATAAAACCTACAAAGAGCTTATCACATTTCATTTATTTCATTGGCGTTTCATTAACCACTTAAATATTATCTCAGCGATTAGAAATAACCAAATTGTTATCTATGTCATAGTATACGTCAGCAAGCTTTTCGTTTAGAAAATATTTGTTTGCGTGGGTTAATATCAGATAGGCGATATGGTAAAGATAGTCATTAACATTAAGTTAAGTACCTAAGTATGAAAAAAATAGTAGTAATGCATTGCACGCGAATATATCCTCTATTAGTAGTTTGGATGTATTTTGTCAACTATTAATAGGCAAGTATAGGGATTCTAGCATACCTACCAACAGACAGTTCATTTTTGCGTTTTATTGACGGCAGATCTAGTAAAAATTTGGAAGTTTTTCAAGACGAAGTAACTGTTATAGGACTATTGTTCTATTTTTCGAGCTTATAAATGGTAACTGTACTACCAATCGTAGAATGTCTCTTAGTTTCAAAGGACATTTGTTTAAAATATTTACTAGGAATCAAAACATTCGGTTTTTTCTGACACATTGTTGCTTCATTATCGAGTCTTCAGAAAAGCTTTACGTCGTGCTTCTCGGCTACAATAACGATAACGAAGTGCCTTCAAACCAATTATTTAACTACTTGATGTTTAAAAGCGAAAGGTAAATACAACTGGAGGTTGTAACTGTAAGTTTTGATATTCAATACCGACATGTCCGTTGAAAATGAATCGTGTTCGGTAAGGTTACGAACTGCTTTTACAATATACAATCTTAAATATGCCGTGGTCTTTGTTAGCAATAAATCAATTCATCTTTGCTCTTTAAATGTCGTAGTCGTCAAGGTCTAAGGGATTCATGTTCATGTATCGGTGAGGCACGTTAACTAGTAATCTACAGGCAGGTTCATCATTATTATTATAGCCAGCTTTACCATCAAATATCTACTGCATTACTCATTACTTTATGTAAGAGTCTAATCTAATCTAAATGTTGAGCATCCCATATTAATCTAAACCCGCGTCGATATTATTACATTTTTTGACGAACGTTTATTTATCCGTGACAGTAAAAGTCCGTTAACGCTAAGTGAAGCATAAAAACTTTAGACGTAATGTGATTACAAGTTCTAGTAGGTAATAATTAACCAACAGCCTTCTTTTCCCCATGGGTTTGATAGTAATCAGCATGACTAGCAGTAATATCCGAGTGGTATGACCGTTGGACTGCCAAGTTGAAGGTTGCAAGTTCAAACCCCGGCACGCACTAATGTTTTCTCGAATTAATACACTTACTATAAATTAGTTATCAATTGCTAAAGAAAAGAAAAGCTTTAGAAGAACACATCGATTTTTCAACGGTGTGTAATGCAATGTCAAAGGCCTACTGGCGGTTTAAACTCTGACACCAGCCCCCTTAGACAAGTGGCAAAACGCTTGACGAATAGAAATCGAATATAATGATAAATGTATGGGGATGACATTGTTTCGACAATGTAATCGATAACATTTATGTTACTCCCATACATTTTTCATTCGATTCGTCAAGCGTTTTGCCACTTGCCTAAGGGGTCTGGTTGTTTGTCAACCATACGATAAGAAGAAGGAGCATGAGCTATAACCAAATCTATGCTTCTAAAATATTAGTTATTCATCAATGCATACCAGTACTAAATATAATAGAATAGGTACTCTCCCAGTCATGTTCTGTGTTAGCGATAACAATACCTAACAAAGCGTGCATTGGAACGTATGTTAGAATTATTGAATACAATACAAGGAAGGGTATTGTACGTTATTTAAGAGTCGTCTGCGACGCATGTCCTTCTTTAGATAGTTGAATGTTGTTACACAATCAAACCGAAACTACCGAATTTTAGATTGATGAACTACAGAAAAGTTACAGGCAGTATAGTTTCGGTCCTCGGTAATACTATTTGGAGTTAGTTTCAGACAATCTATAACAGTTGTTAATACCTGTCTAGGCCCAAAAGTCTAAAACCGGATTAATTTTACGATAATGATATCCCAACGGAATAGAAGATTTCCCCAGTAATTGGGTTACTAGGGAAAAATACTGACTTTTTCGTATTTATAGTTTATCTCGAACAGAATTTTCTTTTATCTGTATTATGGTTCTTACAAATTTTGTAGTCCTTTTACATCATTCCTTTTGCTTTGCTTAAAAAAAAGCCATTTCTGCTTTAAAATAGGTCCAAATGTTCATTTAATCAACTTGTTTGTTGTGAACCTTTAAAATCAATACAAAAAAAAAAATTAAACTGTACACTAGCTACACCAATGTTAATAAAAGAACATCGGGTGTCAAGGTACTATGTTTAATCTGTGTTATTAACACCTAGCGGTAACATGTAACGGTACCTACCTAAAGAAGGCAATGACTGCAGCAAGTAGGCTCGCAAGTATTGCTTTAATTAGAGCGTCGATGTCACATCTGACCAACTTCTGTTTATCCCTGAATATTTCTCATCAAGTCTCTAATTTATGCGTTGAAATCTCGCAGATTGATTGTTGACAGGTGTTGCAGCTATATGAAATATTATTACGCTTTATACAATATATCGGTCTCAACATCGAACAATTATTTATCGAAGTTCCAGTAAAATATCAATAGAATCATGGAGTGTGTCTGCCTTAGAATCTTGGAGTAGAAGTCATAGAGATACAATACACAACATAAATCTAGTAAAGTTTGTAACTTCATCCTGGAATATCTCCTATTTTGGTTTAAATAAAGACGAATTGAACAAACACCTCAGTCTCAATTCCAAGAAACTCTTGGACTCTACAAATATTGGTTGGACCTGCGACCTTCAGAAAGCTACTACGCCAGCCGTACGGTCAAGAACTAGTAAGGGACGCCTTATCTGATTCAGTATGCAGATTGCGCCAACAGAGGAGACTTGAAGTTTATTCACTGCCATATTAAAGTCGAAGTTGGATCTTACGTGATGCATTAGCTGGTCCTTTACAAACAAATTTATTCTAGTGGTCGACTATCTAAGGTTCTAAGAAAATTGATAGTGGGGGAATGGATCACATGAAAGTGTCGTATAGTGGATTTACAATTCGCTAATACCCGTATAAATGTACGTGTAATGAACGTGAACTTTCAACATTCATACTAAGATTTTCGAAACAGATAAGTTAACTCAATAAATCTTTGAATTTTACCCTCAGAAAGTGCATTGCCATGAGAGTAGGCGTAAATATGGCAAAAACAAGTTACTGAAAAAAACTGATAATACGGTTTTGGTTTAATTTAATTATAACAATTTTAAACACAGTCGTGCATTCTATACTCTTTTGTCCTATAACAACATGGCCATTATTGAATACACGTGAATAATGTTATCTAAAGACGACAGATGTCCTTAAGGCGAATAAGAAAAACATCGTAATGCAAAAAGGCAGCATGACCGTGACGTCTGAATGCACCAGTTCTTCTGATAAAATTATTTGTACCTACTTAAACCTGATATAAATAAATGAATTTGCATGAATCTTAAATACGAAAAACATTGTTAAATAAAATACAAAATGATCAATATAATAATTTATTTAAAGATACATCTATAGAACAAGTAGGCATGTATCAGTTAAAACATGAGAACATTTTATATTAAACTCACGATTCTGAAGAAAACATGATCGACGATGATAAAGACCTACTGAATGAGTAAGAGGATTAATCCTTATATACTAACGTATTATAAACCTAAGCATTTACATCACGAAACTCCCCACGAATCATACAAAATGAAAGTAGTTCACAAGAAACAAAGTGAATGAGCAAATAACAAAAGCAATCAGTGCATACCCACGCATAATATAATCAATTTGAACGATTCGATTACCCCCATAAAGCAACAACACTATATCGTCAATAGGAAAAATACCACAAAATGTATAAGGCTCAATATTATTAATTGTACAAATCGAATCGAATTATTAGTTTGCGTGTAATATGAAAAGTGACGAAAAGAGATTTGTTTCAAAATACGCTTCCAGATTCACGTGATAAACGCGTGTTAAGTTGCTAATTTTGGTCTATGTTTGCGCGGATCATCATTCGAAAGGATCACTCGTTATAGACATTTAGGTGTTGCAGAAACATGCTTTCTTAATATAATTGTTGTAAGTAAACACTTAGAGAAAAGTGCTTTATTATAAGATATTTATGAGATAGGCACTCTATATTGAACTAAAGGAATTGACTCTATATTAGAATACTAACAATTATTTTGTTTATACATGCTACCTTGAGGCATCCCATCTCGATTAAGAAATACATCGTACGTACAGTAATACAACCACGTTCCTGTAAAACGCCATCTCTTTCGATTTCCCGCCTCATTCATGGCTTATGTCGTTAAGTAAACTCCCTGTGGTAAAATTAATTCGATGGCAACCATAAGATGTTCGACACGGGTGCCGACCGACCTAATTACGTTGTGACCCAATTACTATTTTAAAGCTTTCGTTACGACAAATCGGTTGATTCGTAACATTGATGCGTCGCATTTTATTGAAATCAATCGTGGTGGGATTCATTAAGTATACTTTCTTTGTTGGAGGCAGAATTTATGGCGATGGTGCGGAAGTATACTTTATTTGAGAAAGCTTCTTAAAGCGTCAAGATTCTTCTGTGTCATCAGTTGTTGAAAATACAACTGGTTCTTTAAAATGTTTTAAATTACAAATGGTATGAATTTTAGGACGCTTTCTGAAAAATCAGTCGTTAGATTGTTGAGTGTAAATACATAGAAAATCAATCATAGCGCAAGTGCCGTTGCTTTTTATTTATTAAAACAACGGCGCAACAAGCAACGGCATTAAGGACTCTTTGCCATATAAGGTTGTGTTTAGGAGTAATGTTTAGGTTCAACTACTGGATAGACAGTTTTACAATGTTTGGGACACTTAGCGTCTCAATAAATCACTACTATACATTACAAATACCTTTCACATTCGAGGTTGGAACACACAGACGTAGATGCAATCGGAATTCACTGTAGACCATGTAAAATGTTGAGTTATGCGGATACAGGAAAACTATACTTGTCATGCTGTCCCAAGATTCTAGAAATAGAATGGATGTTTTTCTGCTTTACACACTTTACTTGTGAAAGTGAACGATTTGCTGATAATGGTACAGCTAAGCACATTAAAATAATAACAATAGGTACATAACAATATTTTGCTTGTTCAAACTAAGCGTCACATGACGATTGCCAAATTATTTTATTAAATATTACCTAATTTAAGTCTCAAGGTAATGAAAGTGTCTCGTTTCTGTGCGATATATGAAAATTATACATATTTATTTCCGTGTTTCTTATGCCAGGTATCATAAATTGTAAACAATTTTAAGCTTAAGATTTCCAAACACAGTAACAGCTAGCTGTTTGTCAAGGAAATGTCAAAGCTGTAGGTTTATATATGATGGTGAGCACCCCAATTTGAACTCCCGATGAAGGACCAATTTAAAGGTACAATATTTTGGAGAAATGATAAAAAACGACTAGGACAGCACTGTTAAAATACTTAAATATGCCAGATAAGCTTATGGTTTTAAAGTAGTGCAATAACCAAGATGTTTAATAAAGATCCAAATGAAAAAGATGAATTCGAAAAGGAAATGCAGGAAGACAATGGTATTCTAGACTTAAACGCGAAATTTCTTCTCATGTTAGTAGATGAAGCTGAGGGTTAATTAAGTAGTATGAGTGACGTAAGTTTGAATTGAACTGACAGTAAGAATGTGGTATAGCATTTTACTATTCGGAGAATCCTTCAGTTTCTCAACTAATAAACAATACCTTTTAAGAGAGATTACCTCAGAAATATGATCAACATTTACAATATGACATTGGTACTACTTGCGTCTGTAATCATGTATCGTGCCCGTATCATTAAAGAGGTATACAGTTCCGCATTTTTTTAAATTGGTCTCGTCATCACTACATAGTATAAAACAATGTCGCTTTATCTGTCCCTATATCCCTATGTATGCTTAAATCTTTAAAACTACGCAACGGATTTTGATGCGGTTTTTTTTTATAGATAGAGTGATTGAAGAGGAAGGTTTATATGTATAATAACATCCATTAAATAGTGGAGAAATACTTATATTTTATACCCGTGCGAAGCCGGAGCGGGCCGCTAGTGATATATAAATAACTAACATAAATGTAATATGTACTTCTTGCAGTGTAAAATACGTAGTTAGTACGTAGATTGAATGGAATATTCCGTGGTCTTTTCTGTCCGGATTTTTGCATTATTATAACCAAAACAAAGAGGGTTGAACATTTTTTGATAACGTTAAAATTTATTTCAGTTAAATGGAATATTTAGATGATCTGCTTATAATCTTAAGAGATGATAAAACAAATCTACGAGTAGCTTGTTCTTCGTTATGACGAATATAAAGATCAAGTGACATTTTGATAATGCAACATTAACGCAATCCTTTGGTGGTGTTGTCTTTTGTCAGTTGAAGATATTTTATATCCCATATTATCTTATCTTAACATTAGATCTGCAAAGAAAAACACTTCAGAGCTCTCAGAGCAAGCACGTCACTATCTTTGTAGGTGGGGTATGACATCTAAAACTACAGATTAAGAAACAAAGTTACGACGACCATTAGTTTTTGTTTTTCTAAAATTCTTATACATACATACATAAAGTCACACCTATTTCCACGAGGGGTAGGCAGGGACCACGGATTTCCATTTGCTACGATCCTGACATACTTATACAATATTACATTTAGTCTAAATAACGTTCTCTTTAGTACATAAACTGAAGCTTTTGTTACAAATGTTCTTACCCGCATTAACTATGACAACAAATGGCGGACGTTCGTATAACGTCAACTAATCGGCCCAGCTTGATCTAGATCGTTTGGTAAATTAATGATCGCATAAAATGCTGGGGCTAAGGTAGGGTATGGTTCGAGGCCGTGTAGGATCACCATAAAAACATGTTCTAAGCTAAGGTTCAAACATAACTCGTGGAAATTGGATGAAAAGTCGCCAGCTTTAAATAAAACTGGGCTGGTCACACCTTTCGCATGTCCGGTGATGTGCTATAAAAAATGACCAGTGGAGAATACCGCATCCCCAAGATGTGGTTGCATGATATGTTTGACTCCTATTGTGGCACATAAACTATAATGCTGAAATTAATATGACCACTAATTTTAAATTGTCAAAGCCTTTATGGGAAATCAGGTTTTTGACAAGAATGATCTGTAGACTCAGGCTGTTTTGCACGATACGGTGCTCTTATATTAATTAAAAACCACTTTTCTGGTAAGATTCGAAGTAATAGCAATACAAAGTTATTACAGGCTGAACCTTTCCTTTAAAACTCGTTAATACTGGGTAATACTTGCTTTCTGTGTCACCTTAACGCCTTTCTCGAATGAGGTCTATTGTGGATTTTTCCATTGAAAACATTTTAGGCAACCTACTCTTTAGTACCTATACATATACTTATTGTATTTTTTTTTGGATTATTACGAAACCAAATTGCTAGTCTAGTTTTCTCACGCTAGCTTAGACACATGGCGAGTGACGTAATGTTTGGTAAGATTTAAAATAAGTTAACATCACGGCAACAGTTCTACGACCTCCGATCACCTCTGACCTCACCAGTCTAGACTATTCTAGAATAGAATGTTACTAAATCTCATCACGCTTCATGCTTATATTCAAGCACGAAGAAATATCCTCAGGTGATATTATCAATTTACTTTAGACGCATTTTGGACTCAACCTTGTTAAAATCTCGTTGGCAATTTCTTTTTTCAAAGACATTACTGAACTAAAAAGCAAGCTTTAGCAGATACAATCAGAAATCCATTAAACAACGATTACCATACTAATACGATTTTTTGTTTGGACAGCAAATGTTGCTGCAACCTGATTTTCAACACCTGATGCAAACACCTTAGTATGTAATTCATTTGAGCTGTATCATCTTAAACTGTTTAGCAACGTTTCGTCTTCATTTTGGTTTTTATTATAATTTCTATTTTATAGATTGTAATCTTTTATGAATCATTTGTTATAGTTAATCAGTCTACTCTTACATTTTTTGAAAGATTTTGTCAGCTTTCACCGTATCAAAAACAACATACTTGTGCTTGTGGTCATATAAAACCGAAGATTGTTCCCTTGCATTCATTGGCTAATTTCATCGTTGGATCAAATTAGTAGGAGAAAGTCAGGCGTTAAAGAATGTGTAAATCACTGCCTCCTAGTTTACCAGCGGTTGTATTCTCTTTATCAACAACGAATCGATCACAAAATCTATCATATCTTTGAATCTCGACCAGACCAATATAACTTTTATTCGAACCTTAAAATATACGCAGTGTCATGATAATATCAAAACATAATTCCTCTCCTAACGATAAGGTCCAGTAGAATAATAGCTGGTTTTGTGAGGGACGATAAGAGACAGTAGTAAAATGGATCATTTGTTTTTTATCTGTAGCTGTAGGATATCTGTTAGTATAAGATTATATTTTTATTTTCTCGTGATGATCTTGTAAGTTATAGATATTAGGAAGTAAACAGGCGAAGGAACTTCTCTGCGCAGTCTAGCAGGTATGTGGGTCATTGACCGAACGGCTCCCAAAATATAGTGTTCGAATAGATTTATGGCGATCCCGTCACCTCTGCCATATAACACAGGTGAATGCTGCTGTCCGAAGAGAGAACGCTGTGCAAGCAGGTCAATGACCGGATGGCTTCCGCAACTTTGCGCCGTCGCTTTGTTGTCACCGCGACTTTTTAAAGAGTTTTAAAATATCATTATATAATTCTGTGTAATTCTTGTAAGAAGTAAATATAATTACGGAGAACATGTCTCGGTCTCATATAACAGACTTTCAACCTCCGTTAAAAGACAACTAACCCGTACAAGAGTTAATAAAAGGCTCACAAAGTAGTTAAATATGTAGATATGTTTTGCGATAGGTTAGTGGAAGCATCTCGATTCCTCCCTAAAGTTCTATGAACACCTGTTGATACTTAATATAGTGTAACTGGACCCGGAGTTACCGCGGCCAAAAGACTTAAATATTACCTTCAGATTCAAAGCAATGTAATTAACTTAAGGGATTTTCTATTACAAGTTCCGCGAAATCGAGAAATCATATTATTTAACGAGGTATGTACATTACACACTACACAGCCTTACGTTCTTCTTGGCTCAGGGGTTTGCAATAGCATGGTGGATTAGAAGCCTTTCGGTTCGTGCCATAGACGTCATACGGGCACTTAGAAAATTCTTGCATGCATTTTAAATACGTTTTGTACTATTCGCTCGCAACGCTGTGCTGCGACCTTTAAGAAAAGTAAAGGGCTGATACATACAGGACTTTTTATTGATTCTATTAGAACTGAGTCAAGCAGAGTCCCAGAATCTGAGCACACATTAAGTTTTTCCAAATGATTGAAACTTGTTTAAAATCGTCGTCTTTATCATCAAAAAGTGGTTATCCAAGTTCCAGTTCTTGGCAACCTTGAATATAATCTTGTCCACTTGTTGCTAAGTTCCGTAAATATTTAAAACAGGCATACACGCGAGAATGTTCAAACAAAAGGTAAAGCATACTTTGTCACTGTTTAT
Source organism: Abrostola tripartita (assembly GCA_905340225.1). Taxonomy (NCBI): domain Eukaryota; kingdom Metazoa; phylum Arthropoda; class Insecta; order Lepidoptera; family Noctuidae; genus Abrostola; species Abrostola tripartita. The sequence goes on along the minus strand of HG996492.1, from coordinate 3,767,388 downwards.
GTAGTAAACACTTTTGCTTTCAACAACCATCTACATTAGCAATTCAAATGGATGAAAATGCAAATTTGAATTTCTGAGCTTATTCCGAAACTTAACCTGGATCTTGTTTGACCTGGTGTTCTAATCATACAAGTTCTATGATTCTAAAATGTCAGAATACCGGAAAAATTGTGTGTATAATTTAATTTTATTGCTTCTGTAGCAAACTTGCATATTACGCGAGGTCCATTCAACCACTTCTACGATCAAGTACCAGAAGTAAGGTTTTAAGAATATAATAAAATGATATCAACGCGATATCAACGCATGTCTAAAAATGATACTGTTGAACTATATACCTAAATAACGACGACAAAGGGTACATTTCCGTAAAAATCATAAACATCCTTCTTAGTAGTTGAAAGGTTCATCAATGGGGATTGCGACCCGCAGCAAATGTAAATGTTTTGAATGTGTTTGTCGAGGCCATTTTCAGCGAATCCATGCTAGTCTAAACGCTTCGTGGAAGCTCGATCCAATAAGGAGCCTAATAAAACGAAGGGGGAATAATCCACTGGGATTGTCCAGTCCATACCTCTATTAAGCCCCGATTGAAAACTAATAGGGCCAATTATGGAGGATCACGCGATCAGCGTTCTTCCTTGGGAAAATTCTTGGTCAGAATTCCGCGATAACTCTAATAACTGGTTATTAACCAACATTACGACATCTTTGAAATGTTTTTAGCTTTCCGGTATTTGTATTGTATTTTATCGTGTAACTGCGGGGATTACATCTATTATGTGCTTTTGTTAGCCATTGCGGTGTAAATTAGCTACTTTGATTATTTTAATCTCGTGTGAATACTAATTTACTTTTTGGTGACGATTCGGTGAACAAGCCGTTTGTTTTATTATAGGAAGAGTCGCACGCAGTTAGTCATATTAATAATAATAGACGTTAGATGGCATAAGATAATGATGATTAATAGTTTTATTGGCTGCCAAGCGTGTCTGAATTATTATACAGGCAGTAACAGATTTTAAGACGAGGATTTTCTACTTTTCTTGGCAACATTTTGCCCGACTTCTGATTAGCTTTCTATATTTACATTTTTGGTGTTCAAGTGAAATGATGTCTTCACTGAATTTCGACTGATAGCCTGGTACCTTTGTAGCGTATTCAAATGATTGTACCTAAAAGCCTTCTTTAATAAAGATGAAGAAAGCACGTAACTACATCACGAATTTTATTCGCTGGTCTATTGTAAGAATTAAGTAAAATTATATTTACCCTAATCCCGGGTTCAACTCTGTCAGACTGACAGCCATTATGGATTTACAAACATCTTGATTTTAGTAGATTTTTATCGAAACTAAAGGAATAAGAATTCTTCCCACACATTATTTCTGAGTAGCTTTTTATATTAGTAAAAGTAGGCAGCAATTTGTTGGCATTGGAATAAAAATCCTTTAAAAACCACGACTTCGTAAACCTACCGAAGTTACGCTTGGTGCACCTTAAGGCCTAAAATTACGCCAGTAAATAGACTCGAAACATATTTAGGACGCTCTGTTCTGCTCTGAAAGTCTCGCATACAGGTACAAATGTAACGACGAGCAAAAAAACCTTGATTGGCGAATATGCCGCGAAAATTTTCGTGAAAAAAACCCTTTCTATAATCCGTTAAACTAAACTAGTCAAGGTTCAATCTGTAAATGGCAATCATACCTTTGACAAAAGAAAAAAGTTTATAAATAGTGTATTGTCTCGCTAAGCCCCGATTAATAAGCAGAATCGGACGTTATCGGATCAAATTGTATTGAGTAATTGCTAGTACTAGCCGGCGACAGGTTGTCGACCTTGCCTGACTATAATTTGATCTCCTTAACTGATTTATTCGAAGCATAATATTTAGTAGAAATAATTTGAAAATAAAAAGTATTAGAATTTGACATTTCCCATTCGAAAAAAATCAAGAATCCGAATGATTCTTAATTAGGAATGATTCTTGGATAGGAACATGAAAAGATTGTATAGGCGTTACTGCTTTATCAAAGTAAATAAATTGTAGTTTTACTTTCTTTAGAAAGTGTCACGTAGCTTAAAGAAATACATTTATGACAAACATAAAAGTGATTGCTTTTTTATCATAGTTGCGAATGAGTAATTATTATTATTACAAATAAATAAAAAATGAAAACTGATGGCATTAGTATGATTGATGTTTTAAACAAATAAATAACCTTCTTATTATAAGGTTTTCATGCAAGCCTTTATTTCCTAGGTCAGTTAATAAAATATTTTAATTTAAACCGCTCACTTAACAAAAAACATGTAGGAAATAATTAGTACGATTTAATACATACAAATAATCCGTGGCCTTTGCATTTCGTAATCATATTATACCTATTTTTTTTAAGTACAGGTACATGAGCTCTGTTAACGGTTTTCATGTTCATAATAGGTTTTTTATTACTCACGATAATTAATAAACAACGCAACATATTTGGCTGATAAATTACTGTTACCGCACTCATTATTTTGTTACTACTAGTTCCCCCTCCGGCTCTTTATTACCTTTGGATCTTTGTGTGTGGTTAATAGGGATGATTATCTTAATCTATTAAAAATATAATAATTCTTCTGTACGTATGTTTATCACTTAACTTCTCATATACAGCTGGACCGATTTGGATGACATTTTGTGTGTATATTTCAATGGGGTCCTGGATGGTATGAAAAAAGGAAAAAAGGATTGGACCCGGTAGGTGGCGCTGCTTTTCTGTCTGCCAGATCCGCAAGTATTTTATAAATATTAGGCATTTGAATAAAACCTTTAAACTAGTGTAATGAAATTGCCTAGTTTTATTTATCGTTCGCAACAACGGCCGCGTGAAATGAAATATTTTGCGTCTTTTTCAAAACAAAAAAGTCGCCAAAATGAGAAAATGAACTATCTGTGACAACTTTCCTAATTGAGAAACTCATATAGGTCATATTAGAAGGATATCTAACGAGAACTACGAGTAAGTACTAAGATTGTATGCAAAATATTGAATAACTGCACTACGATGTGAATGTGTCACACAGTCCATCGCACAATTACTACAGCCCTAATCAAAATATTTATCGTAAAAATAAAAATAGAACGCAATGGAATGCAAACTGATATTGTTGTAGGTATATTATGTCGTAATCCATTCTAGGCTTTGCTTTGTCTTTGGCACGCAGACAAGACATGCGTCTTATTAAAGTGAACGCATTTACAAATGAATTGCTGCTCGAGTATGATGTATTTGAAGATTACTGCTACTTTAGTATTGAAATGTTTTGTAAACTTAATCTTGTTCCTGTACCTTACTGACTCAATGCAAACGTTCAAGATGTTGAACTATGATAATGTTTATGTATACTGTTATGTTATCGTAATGTTTATTATTTTGGGTAACTGGGTGGCTTCGGTGGCTCAAGCTATGTGAGATAAAAAAGGCGATCTGTGAAAGTCTACATAATAAAAACAAATGAAAAGTACTATTTTGTTTTGGCTTGGTGTTGCGCAGTTGATTAATGTTTTAATCGTTCAAACACATAGATACATTATTGTATACCAAGCTAGTACCTACCCATGCAAACGTGAAAATTTCCCCAACACCTCACATATTACAGAATGTATTTTTTTACTTTCTACTTAATAATAAAGTAAGATAAAAGATATGATAACTTTAATCACTTATACGATCGGATGTAATGCACATTACGACAAATTGACCGGAACTGCAATTGCTCGATACGTTATATAACAATGCTTTCAGCAACATTCTCTTGGATGATAATTATGAAACATCAGTCAATGTAGCAGCATGTTATTATTTACATCGTTAAACAGCCAACGACCATGTCATTGTAATGAATAACAAAGTTGATTGGTATAGTTCCAGCAGTACGTTATTTCCTGCCGCTTCATGTCGAGGTTAAAAGGCTTCAAGCCACTGCTGAGGGTTTCATAATCATTTTTGGTACGGCCCCCTTACCATGAACTCTTACAGCAGGACAGTTTACGTTGTGGAAGCGAGACGCCGCATTACACTGCAGGTTATGAAATTATTAGTATGCAGGCGAGTTTGTTGCGCCGTTTTACCTTCCTAGTTTAAGTGTTTCTTCTTATTGGTGTCAGAGTTTAAACCGCCTGTAGGCCTCTGACATGGCTGCACAGACCGTTGAAAAATCTCTCAGTTGTGCCGGTTTCCTCACTAGCTAGGAAGCGATGAAGGCTTACCCTCGTACTTATAAGTAATAACTGTAAACCTAAGATAATAAATCAGTCTATAACTATTCAGCCGCTTTACAATTAAGGTCTTAAGGCATTGAGAAAAAGTTAGGTAATATTGACAATCAAAAAGTTCTTGTCCTAATAGTATTTTTGGATTCCGTGGAAATGAAAATTTACCTAAGTAGCACAATAGTCTATGAGTCTAGAAAAGCGTATCTTTTTGCGCGTTGATACTTCAGTGGCCAAAATATAATCCAAAGACTGACTTTTTTGCAATCAACATTCGCGTATATAATATCATCTGACAAGTGAAATATTGCGCAGAATTAGTCACGCTTTATTAAAGTGTCGAGGAACCTGGCACTGCCAAGGTAACACTTATACTTCATGTGGCACTTCATAAATAGGTTTTATGGTAACAGAATGATTTTAAATGATTACGAAATTAAAGAACGTCTTAATCAAACGCGGCAGGGACCGTTGGGGTGCAAGTACAGAGCCTCCATGAGACACAATACCATAGTAGGTACGTCCGAAGAACCCTGGACGGTCAGTCTCGCTACCATCGTTGTTGACTGACCAATCTTTACTCCACGGCATGACCTATTCCACGTGACTATTGGCTCATGCCAATACGAAAAAGAAGTTTTGTCGACATGAGAATGTTTATAGCGAAATCCGCAAGTTCGTCAGTAAGGGCGCTGATCGTGTGATGTTAATGGAAAACTTTCATGGACATAATTGAACGTACTTTAATTAAGGCCACCAAGGGAATGGTTCAAGTGTGACGTCATAAAACTAATTTGAGTAGCTTTTGGAATATTACGTACCTATACTGAATTATTGATAAGTTAAATTGTCAATCATAGTATCGCTATTAATAAGAATTTAACTATAAGAGTAGATAAAAAACGGCTATTTAACACGGAAATGTCAGACCATAGACAAAGTTTTCATCTAACATGACGTTACAGAAATCTAACAACCGCGGCTATGCACTTTCGAAACTGGACCACAAGGAAGTGGTTACATGAAAAGTATAAATGTCACGTGGTGTAAAATCGCACAGTATTAAATTACTGATAAGAAGAGTATAGTTCATTTATAGAGCTATATAAATAAAGTAAGATATAGATAATTTATAGGCAACTAGCGGCCCGCTCCGGCTTCGCACGGGTATAAAATATATATTATAAGTATTTCTCCACTATTTAATGGATATTATTATACACATAAACCTTCCTCTTCAATCAGACTATCTATTAAAAAAAACCGCATCAAAATCCGTTGCGTAGTTTTAAAGATTTAAGCATACATAGCATTATAGGGACAGAGAAAGCGACTTTGTTTTATACTATGTAGTGATGATGTAATATGAAAATTCTGTCAATCGCATATGCACCTAGATTCTTCTTCTTCTTCGTATCGACATGAGCTTTGCCTAAGGAAACGGGTCATACTCTTGCCGTAGTGTAGAGATAGGCAGGTCAACAAAGATGGTAGCGACGTTGACCGTCTAGGGTGCGCCCGACCTACATCGGTAGTATCACACGTGCGTAGATGCACCTAGATAGAATAGATAGAGGGGGAAGGTAGAAATACACCCTAATTTAACCAGACTGGGCAGACACAGCTTAAATTAAAGTGCTGAAAAAGTCATGGTAAGCAGGGAAAGTGATACGTCGGGCCCAGCTGTTAGTCAAACAAAATAGTCAGATCTCCCTTAAAAAAAAAAACATTAAAGAAGTAATAATCTAACAATTGTACTTGCCTGGAATTTGAATCGCCATGGATATAATGTGTGATTTTTTTTTTTAAGGATTTTAATTGAAGCAAATATTTGCCCTTCGTTAGGTTTATACCGCCACAGATTAGTTAAGTAATACCATAGTGTGTTAAAGAAAGATACATTGTTTCCCAGTCTATATATAAACAGTTTATTTTTTCTCCGTAGAAGGCGTCATCGATATTGCAGTGAACGCAATCATAGCGCCTGAGGCGTGCGCATACACAATGTATTCAAGCAACGTCGGATAATCTTTATTGCTAAGGGCTCGTTTCACCATCTACAAGTGTTAAATAGTTACTGGTCGATTAACGCTAATCGGCAAGTAAAAGTCACGAGTATATTTTATCGTATCTTAGTTACAGGCCAGTTTATCCCTTTTTTATTAATGCTATTTTGCTTTTATTAATGCTACTCCGATATTGTAAAATTTGTATGAGTAGTTACGGGTGACTTTAAGTGACGGTTAGTCTACTTAACACTTGTCGATGGTGAAACAGGCCCTATGGGTAGGTACGTAGGTAACTTACAGACTGTGTGTGTGTGAACATGAGACACTAAGTTAAAACGTGAGCTTCATAACATTTTTCTTATTATTTTTACCTTTAAATAGTACGAAGAGGATGTATTCCAAGTTTTAAAATGGTTCGTGTATTATAAGGATAATAATGATTTTACTGATGTCATTTCTATAACTGACATACCTATTCCGTTTTTTTTATTTATTTTTCCAAATACCCAACAATGAGTAGTTACAGAAAAATATGAACTAAAAAAAACTATATTTATGTACTAGTCTAGCTAACTGACATTTATTTGTTAACTCTGTGGTAGGTTTGAACACTAAATACAGTACTTACAATAGACTTTGTTGTGGTACAAACCGAGTGCTTGGTTTACTTAGTTGCTTAAATCAATAACAAGTTATGCTGTGTCTTACATAAACGTGTTTTCTTTTGTAAACACATCAATAATATTTACCAAGTCTAATGATAATGCTATCATTATTTTTTCTATCGGACTATCTAGCATACCGATGGTCTACGCATGCAATGGGTATAAGATTATACACTAGGACTACTTACATATTATACGACTTGCTTTTAGTGTGTGAGGCCATATAAAACATTTACAAAAAGATAGATTTTAAGCAAATGACAAGAAAATTTCGGCCCCTTTGGCACCGACTTCCACTTCGCTTATGTAAAGTGAAGTGATAAAATGATATTATTTTTCACTTTCGAGTTTCTTTAAGGTTTTAATTTTTTTATTTTACTATTTAAATTGTGTCTAGACTTTTTAAGACTAGTATTTGAAATCCTTAATAAAACGATACCCTTTCAAACGATACCTAACACGATATATTTAATCTAGGAAAGTGTTAGGAGGGGGGTCAATGAACCCCCACCCCCTCTTCCTTGTTAGTAGTCAGTCATCGACTACTACTTAAGCAATATCACTTGTTATGACAGTTGTGCTATGAACTTATCAAGAGTTCCGTTCCATATCTCCGAAGGTCATCATCAGGTCATGACAAAATTTCCAGCGGACAAATTAGAAAGTATACATTACCATATAATTTTTTTTATTTCAAATCAATTCAAAAGTGACTGAGTTATGAGGGAACATACAAAAAAAATAAAAAAGATTCCGAGGAATTAAGAACATCCTCCTTTTTTGAAGTCGGTTAGAAAAGCTTAAGTTAAATTGTGAATATTCCTTCTCACAGGGTCCACACTCCGTTCATTTCGCCAAAGAACTTTATGAGGAACCAAAAGTCATATATTTTTCGTGTAATTCATTTGCAGCCATTTACGTACAGTCATGCCTTTTTGAGAGGGGAATGGCGTTAGATGAAGTAAACATATATTGAAGCAATATAAGAGGACTTAGAGTTAGAACCCAATGATATTTTCGGAAAGTTTTTCTGCCTAATCACCACACCTAACCATTGTTCTGTCTACAACCTCCATACCATGAACTCATAAAGCAGGATAGTTAAAGATGTGGAAAGCAAGACGCTGCTACGTGCAGTGTAATGCGGCGTTTCGCTTCTGCTTTAGGAGTTAGAGAGCAGTAGAATATTTTATGACCTCATTTGTAATGGAATAATAAGTATGACGATAAGAAAATATAGGATGAAATCACTGAATGCCTATATTTAAATTATAATACTAGTTGCCAAATCACCTACACCACAAAAAGTTTAATATTATGAAAATATATTTTAATGGTCAGTTTTTTTGCTACCTGAATGTCTGCATAGGTTACGGTTCAACATACTGGCCTTGAACTTTTTGCCGTACTTTTTTAATAAATATGCTCGCATACCGATTTTATGCTGACGACAAATTATGCCTCTCATAATAATCGTATTAAAAGGGTTGCAACCAATACAGTAATAGCAGGTGTAATAATTATATTCTATAACAGGCGAGAAGAGATGTTTGGGCACTTGAAAGGACACGAGAATATCTTCAAGACTATTTAAGACGAAAAGGAGTGAAAACGTTACTAAATAACGTTATCCTAACAGAAATAACGAAATTTTGAGTAACGTTTCAAGTCTCTGATACTTTGTTAATCGAAGTTCTGATTAGAACAGAAGAATTTTCAATTGACGAAGGTAAACATAGAATAAATTCCCATCATTCAGCATGGTTTAACATGTAAGTACGCCGACATAATACATATTTGTTATTCAGTATGTAATCAAGTCGTGACTGACTGACTATGACCGCTGCGTAATTTATTCAATAAACAAAATTCCTAAGTGTAAAATGAGCGCATACAATTATTCTATATTCCATATTATGTTTACATAACGAATTGTCAGTGGAAAAGATTTCGATTACCTACCAGTTTATAAGTGAGATTCACTTATTCGCTCAAGTAAGTATAAATATTGAAGCACTGTTCTCGCTGCCTTAAGATCTAGATTCTTGGTTCATTGTCATCACTTTTTATATGAATAATAGGCTTTCTAAGTATTGAAGAATACGATTATATTAATGCTGAATAACGCACATGAATAACCATGAAGTTTGTAATTATTGCCCTAGGGTTCCTAAGCAAACTTTACTCTAAGGATCAAAGGAGCCCGTCGTCGGTACATGGGGATTTTGTTTTGCATCATAAAAAGGGACCTTTGAAATGGGAACTGTATGCTACATGCACACTCGTGTGTATTCGCTAGTCTTTTTGTGAGGTATGCGTACGGCGTCAAAGGGCATGCAATGGGGGCTTTAAAACTGGTTGTGGACGTTTCAGTGCGCCGACACGGCAAATTAAGCCTGACGTTGTTACTGAGGCATGTGGTGGACGCAAAATGAATTTAAAATTGCTGACGCAAAATAACGATGAAAGCAGAAGTACATGTGTGTACCCAGAAGAGATTTTATCGTCGTGAAAGATGTATTATTCGCAGCAGCAGGATAGACCCAACCTTCGTGCAGTCTTAAGCCATTACCATCGTACGAAGCCGCATGTTTGCCATTAATGTATTTTGACACCAACTGGCAACGCTTGTATGTAACTTTACTCCTCAAATCTCTAAAGATATCAGATTAAGAACAAAGCTGTTTTGGGAGGCTCATAATATGACAAAACCACAAGACAATGCGATGGAAACCACGGTGGAAACAATGTGCGTATGAAACTTTATTATGTTGCTACTTAAAGTACTTAGGTGACTAAAAAAAGTTAACATGTGATGATAAAACTAACGTAAGTAGCTAATAGGTTTTTTATCTATCTACTACATTCATTTTAATTGTGTACTGCTTCACCGGCCAATTTGGCAAGACTATGGCAGCTAGCGTATGTTCAATTACTCAGGCATAAGAAGAAAGCGCTGCATTTGTAGGTTAGTTTATCGCGACGTTTGAGCAAACTGTTTTACAAAACAATCAAGTGAATGTTATGGTATGCTAACGTGTATGCGTATAAATAGACTATGTTAACTAATTGTTAGTTACATTTACTTTATAAACAATGTTGACTGGTCTTGTTTAGGTCACAGCTTTGTTGTAGCTCTGAAAGTTTGTAGCACACGTAACCTAAATGTGAATAGGTGATATGGAACTATCGATAATAATCAAAACCGGCTAACGTACCAGAACATTTTTTCTCGACACGTATAATGCAAACATGCTGAGCCAAATTATTCTCATGTCTAACTAACAATCGAACGAAAATAAACCTTAGGTGTACGACATAAGGAAATCACCGTTTTAACTTAATGCAAGTTCCACACGCAGAAATGCGACATCCGCTGGCAGTTTCAAACAATTGCGTGTTGTCGCAATAAACATCATAAACTAACCTTTGTGTGCTGTTATAGAACATAGCTGCTTGCCTTTTCAAATCGTCCGAAACGGTATTGTCTTCATTCATTTTCACAACACTGAAAACACTGGCGTCTATAGAATCACTGTGCTACACCATAAAACAGAGTCACAGAAAATTCGACTGTGGTGTTAGGGTGTAAGGTCGAAATTCCTTTATGTTACAGTTCAAAGGTGACAGCGGTTGAAACTGGTTGATATTTGGAGGCCGGCAAGTCAGCGTTCGACGCCCGCGCCTCTCACTGTGCGAACTGACACGACAATCGACTTAGATCGCCCACTCAGGCGGTCCGCACCCCCCACTTGATTGCCGTTCCATTGTTTCGGACGATACGATACGATTTATTATTGTTATGTTGAAAATTTGCGTGAATGTAGTTAGCGGTTACCGGCTTGTGTTGTTATTCTGAAGATGTTTTCAGTGTTCATGTGTGTTTGGCTGTTCGAATTATGTAGCTGAGTCTTTTTTGCGTGTGTTATGGTACATCAAGATGTTTAAACTCCACAATAATAATATGAACCTGTAAGAAAAGATAATTGATTTGATTTAAACCCCTTAAATTGCCTTTCTCCAACGCAAAGGCAATACATAACAACACACACTTGAATTTATATCAGTTATCATTATGTAGAATTTTAGTATCAGATATAGGTGCACACAAACAAAAGCAGTTCAGTTTAATCGGCGAATCAAATGATAGGTACCTATTAGTGTTTATGCGCGAACGCTTAATAACAACAATGGATACAAACTTGATCAAAAGGCTCTGTGGGCCGATAGTATTGTGAACTAAACGTTTATTTTGATTACCGTTAACGTTCGTAGGTATTGTATTGTTTAAGTGAGTTTAATGAAAACTTTTTCCAGGCGAATCTCACGCTAAATATAAAAAAAATACGAAGTAGGTACAACTAGTGTCCTAAAACAGTAAGTATGTATGTCTGTTAGATTTTATAGTGTAAAATCTCTATGCCCACTTCAATGGATTTTGTATTTGGATAGATTTATTATAAGAAAGCCGCGGCGACATTTCCTTGGAGAAGTTGCGAGTGCTTGTACTTACTTCTAAATAAAATAGACATGATCCGTGCCGTAAGATTTAGGCAAACATAAGCAAGAACCTAATAGTTAGGTCCCTAATCAAAACGTAATTGTAGAAATAGATACATGGAAAAGAAAAACTATAATCGTCAAGACTGTTCAGTAAAAACAATGATTTGTCAACAATTAACATCTATTAATAAAACTTTTTGCTGATTGATAACAAACAGACAAAAACACTACCTACTTATTACAACAAGTCCTTGTCACAAAAGAGCTATAGTTCGTATTTTCAATAAAGTGCACAGGTAAATAATACAAATAATGCTTTGAATATGGTAGCATCCCAGAACTCATTAAAAAAGTATAGATTACATATTATTTGAACTGAAAAGTTAAAGAATAGAATCCATGAGAATAATATGCAGATAACAGAATGCTTTTATATCAGTGGTATCTTACTCATGACACTGATAAGACATAAATATAATACATTATTTAGGTATATATATTCAGTGAAACTTTATGGTAGACTTGGTATGTATTGTAAACAATTTTTTTTTTTTTTAAACGTCGCCCCACACTAAGAATTTCTCCTGTATCGTGGGTGCGTTTCACAAACATGAAATATCACATACACAAACACCCAGACTCGGGACAAACATCTGTGGATCACACAATTTTTTTTTTTATTTCATGTAAGCACTTTGAAATATATGCTTCATCATCTGCCGGAAGACGCCCACAGCTGGACAAAGGCTTCCCCCTTAGAACGCCACAATGAACAACAACTTAAAAATGCTTATACCTATCTAATTATTTATTTGAATTTATCTTGTTTTTATAAATAAATAATAGATGAATTCTTTACAATTAATATAACATGTGTAAAAATTGTATGTGAGAAAAAAATGAAATGTATTGTTATTAGTCACGATAGAGGTTTCATTGATAGTAATTTGCCTTCCAAATTTGTTCATCAATACATACATATCATCATCATCAGCTGTAAGGCGTCCACTGTTGAACGAAGGCCTCCTCCTTTTAGAAGGGGGGTGTTGCCATAATCCCCACGCTTGGCAAGCGGCTTGGGGATCGCAGTGGTGGTGGTCAAGTTACAGAACTCGCTGCTGCCCATCTTCTGGGATTTTCCCTTAGTCGCCTCTTACAACACCCACGGGAGGAAAGGGGGGGGTGGTCAATTCTAGGCCGGATACCACACGGCCAATACATACATATATATAACTGTATTGATGAACAAATCATTACAGAATTGCATACTCCTTAAATAAATATGTGAGTATGATACAACATAGGTAACAGATTTTTAAGGAAACATTAATACATTAACTCTTTGATACATTAAGTAATAGGTACCTACTTAATTTGTAAAATCTACTGAATATTACTATTTTAAACTACCTCTAAATTTTAAATAGTAGGTCCTTTGGTAATGGAAGAAGTGGTTACCTAACCATTTTGGTAATTAATGACAAATTTAAAATATATAACTAATCAAATTAATTTATGGTACATTTGCCGCTTAAAAATAATATAGAACAGGCTTTTAGAGTAACTGTATGTCTAGAAGTATTATTTAAGTTTTGTAAAGATTTTAGGCAATTGTAATACCAGAGTACTGATAGCCAAGTGGTATAACTGTTGGACTGCTAAGTCAAAGGTCACAAGATCAAAGCCCGACAAGCACCAAAGTCTTTTAAAATCTATGTGCGAATTTTAATAACATATCTAGTTATCAGTTGCTAAAAGCGGTGAAGGAAAATAATGTGAGGAAACCAGCACACCTGAGAGATTTTTCGACGGTGTGTAAAGCCATGTCAGAGGCCTGCAGGCGGTTTGAACACTGACACCAGGTATTGATCAACCATACTAGAAAAATTATAATATGGGCAGGAAGACAGCCTTGTTTTGATTAGTGAAACCGAGAATATTAAAATCGAAATCCTGACTTAATAACAGTTCTGTTACAACAGTAGAAACAGCAACAGAATCTATTGCACGCACAAAACACGTTTTGAAAGGTCACAAGTAAGATCTAAGACTTTAAAAGTTTATAAACACATAGGTATAGAAAAATGTTAAAACAAAAATAAAATAGTCACTCACGCACTTCCTGACCATAATGGGGTGTATGTGTATCCATATTCTTGTTTATTCGCCATTTATACACTAATATTTTTTCACCATCACAATTAGATCAGCATTTAATTATTTTTATACCAAAAACTTGTATAAATATTTACAAAGTAGTTTTTGACAGGCCTGTCACTGTGTTGCCAGTTAGAACTAGACATGTAGACATTGTTGGTTGTTGCTACACTTTTCTTTCAACGAAAGGTTTTGACAACATTTACAATAAAATTTCCCTGATAGAAATTACATTAATTTATAAAATATAGATAGTTATTAGAAAAATGAAATGTATCTATAAAGTATTTTTACGGTATGGATATTTATAAAATTTTATTCAAAGCGCCTTACTGCAATACATGAATATTGTTTTATTTGTCCAATCCACTGCTCACGTTATTTACATAGGCACATTTTTAAATGGAATTTTAAAAAGAAATATAAATACGTACAGCGTATGTATCTAAACATTGGGACAACATGTTAAAATTTCCCAGATGGTTCCCTTTTATGTATGCTTTATATGCAAACACTGTTCAATGTTTAACTTTTAATGACATAAAGTTGTGGGACCGCTCTTAGTTAGAATTTTTATCTAGTTGGAAACTTTAGAAGTGTCTGACCACGTGACCACTATAAGCAGATGTCTTCTTTTTCTGTTTTACGAGATTAAAGGTACAATTTTTTTTAAATTATTTATGTTATAGTAAAATATTGTTGGTGCAATTTTAATCTAACATCGTACGATCGCACTGCCCCTAACTTCATTGAGGGAATGAATGAACTGCTATAATATTAACCCGATGCTCGTCAGGAAAAAAATGGCAGAATCAACAATATGTCCCATACGTGCCGGCCTGAAAGCTTTCGGTATATGGGTGACCTAATTTTTCACAAGTTATTACCCAACTTATTATGGGGAGTCATGGCGTTGCATTCTATAGGGATTCGGCTTAACTGTGCGGACATGGAAAGCCAGTTTTTGTTAGAGAGCAGCGGATCAATTCCCTTGTTTGACGTCTGCCGATACGGTCACAAAAGATTTTATGATGGCATGGTTTATATACTTCTTGGTGTGTACACCATAAAATAATGAAAAAGGAAGATGAAAAGGACAACACCACATAAAGTGGATGCTAATTTTATAAACAATTGAAGTCGTATGTAGTTAAGTGTTTTTTGCAGCTAACGGGCAGTAGCTAGATACCCACTTTTAATAGTTGTTCCCTACCAATCTATTTTTATATTTTGTAAAAGTTGCCAATAATATCACAATTACTGGTTATCTAAATTGATAAAGGAAATTTTGAAAAATGATGGACACGAGCGGGATTCGAACCCGCGACCTTCGCCGATCCGTGGCGCTGCTCTAACCAACTGAGCCACCGTGTCGCTGCTCGCATCCATCGAATTTCAAGTTCCCTTTTAGTATTTACGTCTTAAGGGTGACGTCAGGTATTATCTGTTGGAATCTATGATTAACAACTCAGTGTTATACCTTTACAGCTATAAATCACTGAAACGATAATACCAACCCAAATTTACATGACTTTTTGGTGCCATTTTAGCATGTTGCCCATGCTAAGCTTGAATCTAAATTGATAAAGGAAATTTTGAAAAATGATGGACACGAGCGGGATTCGAACCCGCGACCTTCGCCGATCCGTGGCGCTGCTCTAACCAACTGAGCCACCGTGTCGCTGCTCGCATCCATCGAATTTCAAGTTCCCTTTTAGTATTTACGTCTTAAGGGTGACGTCAGGTATTATCTGTTGGAATCTATGATTACCAACTCAGTGTTATACCTTTACAGCTATAAATCACTGAAACGATAATACCAACCCAAATTTACATGACTTTTTGGTGCCATTTTAGCGCTCGTGTCCATCATTTTTCAAAATTTCCTTTATCAATTTAGATTCAAGCTTAGCATGGGCAACATGCTAAAAACATGTAAATTTGGGTTGGTATTATCGTTTCAGTGATTTATAGCTGTAAAGGTATAACACTGAGTTGGTAATCATAGATTCCAACAGATAATACCTGACGTCACCCTTAAGACGTAAATACTAAAAGGGAACTTGAAATTCGATGGATGCGAGCAGCGACACGGTGGCTCAGTTGGTTAGAGCAGCGCCACGGATCGGCGAAGGTCGCGGGTTCGAATCCCGCTCGTGTCCATCATTTTTCAAAATTTCCTTTATCAATTGAGATTCAAGCTTAGCATGGGCAACATGCTAAAATGGCACCAAAAAGTCATGTAAATTTGGGTTGGTATTATCGTTTCAGTGATTTATAGCTGTAAAGGTATAACACTGAGTTGGTAATCATAGATTCCAACAGATAATACCTGACGTCACCCTTAAGACGTAAATACTAAAAGGGAACTTGAAATTCGATGGATGCGAGCAGCGACACAGTGGCTCAGTTGGTTAGAGCAGCGCCACGGATCGGCGAAGGTCGCGGGTTCGAATCCCGCTCGTGTCCATCATTTTTCAAAATTTCCTTTATCAATTTAGATTCAAGCTTAGCATGGGCAACATGCTAAAATGGCACCAAAAAGTCATGTAATTACTGGTTATTTTATAATTATAGATAGATACTAATTACTGCGCGACCACTGAGCACGAGGTCTTGAGTTTGCATACCGAGTCGGGCAAAGTGTTATTGGGTTTTTCCATTAGGTAATTAAACAGTACTGAGTCGGGATTTGTGGCTGGGTAATGGCAAATGGCTCGCCTCCTATTACATTAGGACCTAGTTTCATAGATATGATGAAAATATACAGGCGTGATGTCATGTTTATTCAAATCGTTTTTTATGAAGCCCTTTAAATACAAAATGATGACGGATGCCTTTAAATGAAAAGTTTAGGTGGATCGTGGATCGATATCTTCATTTTAAGCACTGATAGACGTGTGGTATAGGAAAGTCGCGGATGATAACGGATGATTTTTCAACGGTGTATAAAGCCATGTTAGAGGCCTTCAGTTGGTTTAAAGTCTGCCACCAGGCTGTTCATCAACCATACGATAAAAAGAATCTGCATTTTGTTTAGCAATATTCAGAGTCTAAAACTCAATTGCTTGTTGTCGTAGTAAATTAAACTACAGCAACATTTGTTACCATTTAGCTAAACAAATAGCAAATTTTATTTCAAATGTAAAGTTCGAGTGGTTCTCATTAATTCGGGTCGTGTTTGACTTTTGACATTGTACGGTCTCACTACTGTGGTTGAGGTCAAAGATACAATATAGTAGGAGTAGTTCACTTTGTACTATGCAGGTTTTATTTAATTCCGTTGGAGCTAGAAACATTTTTTTATTTTTTATTATAACACCTACGTCCTACGTGGTCGGTAAAATGTTAGAAATACTTACAGGGCAAAGGGAAAAGCACTGAGGCATTCCCTATCGGCATTTATAATAATCAGGGCCCTTACTTGTGGCTTCTTGCTTTCTATACGGAAAATGTCTTGTTTTAAGAGTTGTTGGTAAAGGGTCAGGTCACCCATAAAACTAACAATATTTGTTACCAATTTTTTCATTATCTGCAACTTTATACTTCTTTATCTTATCCTATTAAATTGTTATCAAGCTTTTTTCGTATCTTAAATTGTATATAATCAAAACAAGATTCTGTGCCTCAGTGCTAAGAAGTAAGCAAATATTAGACAACGACCTCTACTTACTCCATCACCTTTGTAAATACGATATTTACACGACCATTTTCCGAAAATCCTCCACACATTATTTCGTTATCTACATTACTTCAGTATCGGATTACTGTCCACCATAATTATGACGTCATCTATCTTATGGCCATTCAACACTGATGCTCACTGGTGTCGTGTGCCCATTTATTTGGCCATCATCAATCTCGATACAAATTTGTTATTTCTTGTTTTTCTTTTCAGTATTGGGTTGAGAGGCACTAAGTGTGAAAGGAGTATCGTCTAAAAGACATGAACATTAAACACTGCATTTACTTTTGACATTCGAACACAGGTATATGAGCTGCATAAGTGTATACATTAAGATTCCCTAAGTGTAATTATCAAACATAATTTTGATGACCTTTTAGCATAACTGTAATGTAAGTGATAATAGTAGGTATGATATTATAATACTTACAATAATATTAGTAATAATGTTACCTTTTTGTGTATCTACCGTGATCTGTCTCTGCACTACCCAAAGATTTAACAGGTAGAAAATGCCTAAGGCATTAGGACCGCCTTGTACACTTTTGTATAAAGAATAAAAAATAAATAACAATCTATTCTAAGTATGTATTAATTAATTGTTAATCAAGTTCACTATTAAGTGGTAGGTAGGCCACAGACCACAACGGTATAACATGAAACAGTCTACTGATAAATAGTTATTTAGGGCGCTCTAACCTCAAATTCCAATAGTTCCCAGATGCCGTTTCAGTTTTCCGATATTACGCTTCTGACTAAACCAAACAGCCTTTTATAGTGCCTACTAGCTTAAGCTCCCGACTTTGCCCGCGTGGACTTTACCGGGTATTTTCCAGGATGTAAGTAGGTAGTAAAAGAAGACTATGAACTTACCTGAGGGTCAAACTTTCACTATATTAAAAATGATTAGGTACATCAAATTAAGTTTATTGCTAAGATTTTCACAGTAATTTGAGAGTGAGTGATTATTCATGTGACGACATATGTATCGAATTTACTTGTATGTGCATTTGACATTCATAATAATGTAACTAACTAACTAGGTACCTACCTACAAACTGAATCGATCGGCTTTCTCGACCTATTCGTTTTCCTTCTACATTGGCTGCAAAATCTGATAAATAGTTGCATAGACGACATATTTCAAAACACTTTCACATAATACAATTTGCAGCAAACACAGACAGAGATATGACAGAAAACTCACACTCCCCCATGATTTATATTCCCAGTGGGCTCCAGAAAGATGAATATTTCCAAAGATAAAGCACAAATCTTGCGGAAAATGTTCATTTATCAACATAAATTCAATGCAATTTGTAACGGTGACTTGCAAACTCCTTATTGCTTTACCGTGTATGAAAATTCTCGATTCTAAGAATATATCGCGAGCTTATTTTCGCGATTTAGACGTTATATTCATGCCTGCGGAAGTCTGCGCCGTAAATAGCTGGATAATAGGTAATTTGATAAAGGAGGGTAATATTTTATACGTTATTGATACATCAGAACTTTCCATGGCTTAGGTTACGGTGGAGGGATATTTTTGAACTCTTGAAGATTTTTTTGAAGAGTTCACTGTAAAGTATACCGCGAAATGGACTACTTTTGTCGAACTGATAATCGAAACCAGAAACAAAATGAGCCATTTTGACTACATGAAGGTATTCAGAACCAAATGTTCAGGTATTAGAGACTAATCACCCTTTGCGAATTACGGAAATAATTTTTTTTCGACAAATGCCACAATAACATAAAATGCCTGGAAAATCCGAAATGTATGAGGAGCCTACGGCCTATGGGCAGATAAATCTTGAGTATAATTCAGAGGCAATAAACCTTAATCGAGTGCCACGACATTACTATGCAGGGTATCCAGGCAATAAAAATAAGCACTTACGTGAAGAAACAATTCAGCCTAATTGGCATTTTAAGGACCCAATATTGACTCTTGACGCTATCGTTTGCTTGGGTAAGTACCACTTTATTAAATTACGGTAAAAGCTCTGTGAAATTTACGGTAATTACTTATTCGTTTTTTACTGAGAGTCCACAATAATAATATTATTTAACTTGTGTAAGTACCTCCTAAGTATGTAAGAATATCTGCTTTGGTAATTTTGTGTATTATATTTTTTTTTTTTAATAAAAACGTCGCCCCACGCTAGGAATTTCTCCTGTATCGTGGGTGCGTTTTACAAACATGAAATATCACATACACAAACACCCAGACTCGGGACAAAATTGATAAATCTCTGTTAGATTCCTAGGTTTCAACCTGATTGTCGAAAGGGTGATGTAGATTGATGCACACGATTTTTTATAGGCAGTCATCTTTTCTGAAAATTATTATTTTATGATAGATTCTGGTTATAAACAAAAATATTTTTTAACTGTGAAACATTTGCAACTACATAGTCTTCAGGATGATATCCGGTTCTCATATCCTTATTGATTTGGTTAAGCAAACGAATACTTGTTTTTATTCGAGTATCTATGTGATCATATGTGATGCGTGACCGACTGACCTCAGCATCCCTTAGGGAAAAGAGGTTCTCGCGGAATGATTCTGATATAACGATAAAATGCCTTATTCATTCCTATATCTGACATCAAAATAGGTACGATACTATTTTCTTTATTAAGTAGATGTAGAAGAAACGGAAGGTTTAAGAAAGTTCTTAGTTTATATTATTGAATCAAACTTTTAACATCATAAATGTTTGATTACTAGAGGAATAGGTAGGTACCTTCATATTTTAGATTGGCCCTAGATATTAGATACAACTCTTTCGCCTAGAACGTCTTCTTCAAATTCTTCATAAGTAGATACATCTTCTTAATAGCGCCACACTTGACCGTTTATTATATTATTCCTGAAATGATTCATTCTGTAGGTTTATTTAAGAACAAAGCATAATAAACCAAAGCCATCTTGAAAGCAATACAAAAAGCCATCTAGTATTAAATCTAACATAGTGCACAGACGTCAAGATTCTTGTATTTTCAAACCAAACTTTAAGAAAACATGGAAACAGGCCAAAAATTTCGATACACGCTCATACTAAAGTTTTATCAGATTTGAACTCTAACTTGGTACATGTAGTTGGGATGTTGCCGGCCAAAGATAAGAGTTTTAGCCCCTACAATATTTTATACGGGTGAAAATATACGGACCAAGTAGTACTTAGATATATTTTCGCGAACTAATATTATGTTTCCGTTTCAATTTTGAATTTTCTATGACCCTTTTGTTTTCTATTTCTGGGAAGTTCAAAGGTAAAAGTGGTAGCTTAAGGTAATATTAATTCATCAAATTAATTTAAAAACGAGATTGTTTTATATTTGAGAAGTAATGTGTCCTTTTGTTTTACTATACATTTTAGGCACCTAAAGATAGAATGCCGGTAATGACCTCGCTACAAAAATTAAAATGTACTTTTAGCTTCGAGGTATAAGAGGAAATGTGTATCGAAATTCTTAATCATCAAGAAATCTTTTAGCTTAAAAAAAAATTGTTTTGATTGAAGTGATTAACAGTTTCATCCAACTTGAAATTTTATATCTAGGCTGGAGAATTCAGCATTGCACTCACTTCACAACTTGCCCTGATATATTTTTTGGAAAAGAAACAAGCGTTCATGGCCTTTAGTTTAATGAGGTATGTTAAAAAATTATATTATGAAGATATTTGGCTAAACCTTTTGCAGCTATATAACTTTCTTCTTTATAAAATAAATCCGCTTTCAATGAATAAATATTTTCTTTTATTTCTCTTTGCATACAGGAGGTTGGCTTAAAGGATAAATTTATTTCGTAACGAGATTTTCTAAGCTGCTTCCTGTAGCATCTTATTAAAGTGCTGCGATAAAAGCGTTCTTAAAGACGTATTATAAATAATTTGGTTTGGCTTTATACTCGAAAGTATCAATTATTAAAATAAATATCTACCTCCTTAAGTTATTCTTATAATAGGCAGTCATCATCAGCCGGATAATCATCATCATCACCATCATCATCATCAGCCGGAAGACGTCAACTGCTGGACAAAGGCCTCCCCCTTAGAACGCCATAATGAACGACAACTTGCCGTTTGCATCCACCGGTTGCCCGCAACTCTGATAATATCATCGGTCCACTTGGTGGAAGGCCTGCCAACGCTACGTCTTCCGGTTGTTGGTCGCATCTCGAGAACCTCTCTTCCCCAACGGTTATTGAGCTTGCATATTCTTTGAGCTATGTCGGTGACTCAAATAACAAGCAGGTTTTTTGAAATAACACTACTTTGAGAAGTTGTGTGGAAACAATATACCTGGAAAACACAAACGTTCTTTACATTAACACTACTCCGGAAAATAAACACGTACGTAAACAGTTTCGGAGTCGTTATTTAGGAAATGTTTACTAAATAAATAAAGAATAATCGGTCGGCAATAGGTACTATTCCTCTCGGTTTTCTTTTTATTATATCACATTATCTTAACGCCGGTAGCGGAGGTCAATTGGCACCAAGTTACGGGCTTCATAAAAACTAACACCTAAATATTTTGCACCTACGCCGCGCGCCTAGGGACATAAACATAAAGTAACCTCTATCAATATCTTCTTATTATTTATTATACGCTTGAAATCGGACTTCTCACTGAAAGGTTGGTTTAGTCTCATCTCGGTACCTTCCCATTTCACCCTTGATTTGATTAACGTCTTCGTAGATTATAAAATAATATCAAACTGTGATGCAAAAAGGATTGCTTTTTTAATACGTTTTAGAAGGAAAACAAAACTGAAATATGACAAATTATTTAATGGGCTAGACGAGATACCAACAAAAAAAACCAGACGATACGATTAGAACTTCATACATACAAAGAACAAAATAACAAACACAACTTTAATTGAATTTTATTTAGTTGTCTATCTGGCCGTGACCCGGAGACTGCGAAGGGAGTTACTCAAAAAGGTACAGGTAGGCGGCTATCCTAAATATGTTTAACATGTACTGATACGAAACCCATTTAGCATGCGAATCCTCTTATCTAACCTCATTTGTAGTTGTATTCTATCTTACCTTTTCGCCATCGTAAAAGCTAATTCATTAGGTATTACAAGACATAAATACACTGGCATATAAAAGGGTTTCAATTTGAAGTCCCTTTTATGCAGAACAGACAATAAACCAACTATCAATACTCTTTGAACCGTGTATCTTACAGAATGAAAAGTACGTATGCCTTCACATCGACCATTGTGTAACTAGCCATGTCATTTTAACTAGTAGAAAAAGATGACCCATGTTCCAAGAGCAACAAAAGGTGGACTTGATCTCAATTCTCAGGTACCACGCATAGATCAGAATCCAGGTTTCCAATTTCATTTTTGCGAACAAATGTGATTATTTCAACAGATTTTCTGTAAGGCAATTCTGTTTCATTTGTTCCGTACTTGAACTTTTGTCCAATAAAGGGTTATGCTATATTCTACGTACTTTTGGTCGTTAAAAAATTCTGCCGTAAAAACAGTTGCGAAATCAGGGGTGATGTTTTTAATACATAGATTATTTCTTCCAGCACATCAAGACGAAAATATTTGAAAAAGTATTGTATGCCTCACATTAAAATGATCTGATACTCCGTAGACAATTTTGTCACCTAGCCAAATCTAACCTTCTAAATTACAACGTACTTAACGTAATACGCCACCATAAACCCCATTATTATTGTTCATATTTATGTATCGCCTATTTTCTATCGAGGTCGAACACATTTCAACCCCTATTAGGTTCGGAGAGCGATTCCAGAACGCCGTTTATATGGCATTGGACACTCATGGAAAAAAATCTACTATTCCCGATATTGCCTAATGGAAGAAAGGGACGGCAAATGTTCCATGAAAGAAAAAACTATACGTTTTAGCGTTAACCATTTATCGAAATGCTGTGGGTGACGTTTAGCGTTTTATACTATCAAAACTCTATTATTTTTATATCACGGGATCCATTTGAGTCCTCATAGACTCTTATTCAGCTGCTACTAATTTTCCAGCAAAGCTTACTGGGCAACTAGTCTTAATACACGAGAAGGCTTTTTGTTGCCTCGCCAGGTGTCCCGATAAGCAGTCATAAGTGTCTAAGAGTCACGAGACAACACAAAAAAGAACATTGGAACCTTGCTGACAAAAACCCTCGTCAATCAAGCGAAGGGTGAAGTACTCCTTCTATAAAATCACCGTTTGAACGACACGTAAACGTATGTAACAAACATTTTAATACTAAGAACAAAATCGTGTTTTAATTCACGTTCGCCTCCGGTTTTTCCGCAATTTGCTACGTGACGCGTCCTGTAACAAAGGGACCATGTTTTTACAGACTTCATACTGTATTATGTGCTTAGGATTTTACGAGCGTCTACTGTGACGGTATGAGCGTTCTTTGTAATGAAATAAATTTTTCCAGTACCTAATAAGGTTGAAAGTCACACAAGCCATTTTGAAGCTTGTTGTTCTATGTAAAAACTTAGGCCTCTCTGACCTCCCATTCTAACGGCCTAGCATACTCATGCATAGACCGATGGGGCGGAAAGCTGATACGACCCGTGAGAGATCAGGTGCAGGACTCACGGCTTAACAAGCTTTTCGTTTCAAGGAGATATCACGTTGTATGAAGAACGGTCACCAATTTTAACTCTGACTGTGGCAAGTGGCGTTTCACTTTGTAAATCGACCGAGCTTGGTATCTATAGCTATGAGCTTTGTAACGAAATATAACGTAACCACCATTCCGAAACTTCTATAACTTTTATCGACAGCTGCTGTTGTTGTAAACCATTGGTACATTATAGAGTCATCAAACACACAGCTCTACCAAAAAGCCGCTTGAAGGTCAGAGTTAGTCAATTCAAATATGGAGGGATCTTGCAAATGACCCTAAATTTACATAATCACTTAACGTTTTACATGAAGAGATACCGCACCCGACAACTTAATGGCATCGTTGCATTTGTTCAAGATTTACATAATACCTATAGCCCTATAGGTTGTAAGTAATAGATATTAATTTGAATCATATTTAGCTTTTATTTTATACTTGAGGCCTATGCACTGCAGAGAAACAGTCATAGCCTACTATTATTATTTTAATACATATTGTTGTTTTGTCCAAGATCCGACTACCACATGTATGGTAATACAAGATCGTTGATGGCAGGCGGATTTCCATTTGATACATAAATATACTCAGTATTTTCTGCATTCTTATAGACTAGATATTATGCGGTGGCCTCAAGCTAATCTCCTTGGTATTTTTTCAGTTTACTCCCACGTCTTTAAGCAGCAATTCATCAGACAAATAATAATATGATTAACATAAAGTTTTGCACATTGATTAATAAAAGATGCAATTAAAATCCGTGCCTAATTGGAAAAACATAAACAGAAGCTCAAAAGAGTTTGAATAATCGAAGCGTTTTAATTTAAAATAAGAAACTAAACGAATTGAGTGTTAAGACCCGAATCAAATTCTCACACCAGAGTAAATAGAATATAATTAGGTACCTACTGCAGAAAAATCAAACAGAACGGTATGTAGAAAATAATAATAATCACTTTCTGCGCATTTTTTGGGATTTATTGCACGTGTTCGGATAAAAAGTACCATGTTACCAAAGCCAGGCATTTTCTACCCGTCCCACAATTTTATCCAAATTCATTTAAACCGTAAAGACGTTATTGATTCATCATCATCATCAGCCGGAAGACGTCCACTGTTGAACAAAAGCCTCCTCCTTACAACGCCACAATTAACGACCACTTGCCATTTGCATCCACCGGTTGCCCGCAACTCTGACGATATCATCGGTCCACCTGGTGAGAGGCCTGCCAAAGTTGCGTCTTCAACGTTATTGATTAACAAACATCTAAATACAGAACTTACAAACTTTTTTAATATTAGTACGATTAATTAAGTGACTGTTTTTGACACTTGCATAGTTTTAGACATCAAAACAGTTTGAATGTCCTCTCGAACCATGCTGCGACCAATGATCTTGAAGGGGTATTGATCTTAGCATGCTAGGCAAATGTTAAGGAGAAAGTTCATGAAGTCATTAATTAGTTGTTTTTATATTTATTTACAATTCATTTTATTTTTATTATACTGCTTAGGCAAAGGTTTCCCCCAACACATTCCATTCCTCTCTCTTTTGCGCCAGTATCGTCCAGGGTTTACGAGCTGTATTTACCATAATTATGGTCTTCCCATTTTTAAATAAACAAGTATAATTAATACTTTAATATGAAGTATTTTTTTAAATCTCGAATATCGAGGGTTTAATCAAACATGATCCTGACGTTTTCAACATCAGTATCATCATCTCTCTCAGCTCTGACTACAGCCTCCTTACCATGAACTCTTAAAACAGGACAATTTACGATGAGGAAGTGAGATGCCGCTACGTGTAATGCGGCGCCTCGGTTGCACGTAAACTGTCCTGCTTTAAGAGCTCATGATGAGGGGGCTGGGCCCGATAAATGGCTGTAGATTTATCCGCTACGAAATCGAATGGTACTAATAAATTATGTCATCTGTGCAGTTTGCACACTTCTCCTCTACATAATTATGAATGGATCTGTGTTCTTCTACGCTAAGGATTATAGACAACCACAGAAATAATTTATAGTGGGGGCGAAGTTTTCTTACATAACGATCTGCCTACGATCTAACTGAGAAGTCTAGTGACGCATTCATGTACGCAGAATTATCCGTTAACTGATACAAGAGATTCGGAAGAATTAGATTTTCATATTGAAATATAATACGCTGATGACGTCATGCAAGATTTAATTTTACCACAGACTTCACATAATTTACGGTTGTTTTTCAAAACAGATGATCGTAAAGTGCTATTGTAGTGTTTATGTTTTAGTTATGTAAGTAAGATTTATTTAAAATGGTGGTTCGGGGAATTGTGAGTGGCTATTGAATAATGCTTTGCGATGTAAGCTAGATTATAAAGGAAATATTTGGCTATCGTCATCATCATCTCAGCTTAAAGACTTTCACTTCTGGACATAGACCTACCCCAAGCTTCGAACATCATTCTGTTTGTTACATCGTAAAATTTTGGTAACAGCGGCCAATCTCAACAGACAGTGGCAAACTACACATAAGATAATATTATAGTAGGTACACAATCACTGTAAGCTAAAGAACAGCCTCCTTACCATAAACTCTTAAAGGACAGTTTACGTTGTGGAAGCGAGACCCCGCATTACACTGCACGTAGCGACGTCTCGCTTCCACAACGTAAAATGTCCTGCTTTAAGAGTTTATGGTAAGGAGGCAGGTGTACTCTTTAATACTATTTACTCCGTAGTCTGATAGGACGGCAAAACGTCACGACATCTCCTTGCCATCATTTAAAGTGTGACCTTTGGAGTTTCTTGCCGGTTCTTCTCCAAAGGAATGACATTTTTGGAACCGTGAAACTAGCATGTTTACGTTTAATAAGCGCCTGTAATTGTTTTACATGAAATAAAAACATTTTGAATTTGAATATCTTATTTATCGACAATCAGTAGAAACTCAGGGGTCAAGATATCCATTTCATTATCACTCTCAAGAAATTGAATTATCTTCACATTTTGATCTATAAACGTGCTAAGAATTCCATAGCAAATAACTCTACTACTCGAGATTGTAAATGAAATACATATCAGCATTTATTTATGAACCGATAAAACGTAAGTATAAATCGGTCAAGGAATGTCGGTAGCTAAAATGTACTATACATACTTTATGGTGGATATCAATAAGTTTAGGTAATAGGGAACCTATAACTAATCACGCTTTAATTAACTCTTAGTGTTACATGGGTAGTAAAATATTATTATATTTTTTTATATCCTTACTATTATTGCGAAGTAAGTTAGTATATTACCCCTGCAGACTCAATGAAAAAAAAAATATTGATTAAATTTTGTTAAATCATCATACTTTCCAAAACTAATTTATAGTAGGTGACTTCATATTTGCCGTGTAGTATCCGGCCTAGAATTGACCACCTCCTTTCCTCCCGTGGGTGTCGTAAGAGTCGACTAAGGGAAAATCCAGATGATGGGCAGCAGCGTCTTCTGTAACTTGACCACCAACACTGCGATCCACAAGCTGCTTGCCAAGCGTAGGCAACCCCTTGCTTCTAAATACCAATATATTATAAATATTATATATACTTCTGTAAATACTAATGAATATATATAACATAGATACATAATTTAATTACTTATGTAAGTATGCTCGTTCCAACTAATTTGTGTTAGAGAAAACTATGTAGAAAGATACCAACATTCCTCTGTAAGTTTTGGGACTTCATTAAACTCATCTAGTTATTTATTAGTTTTTCCGAGTTCATTGACATCGTGTTCCCAACCTAGGTAATTATTTATTGAAATAATTAAAGTAAAGATTTTAATTGTATAGGTAAATATATTGTTAACGAAATCATATTATTTCTGAGAAATATATTTTTAAGCTTCTCGTTGTTAGACAATGTTGGACTCAAAAGAATGTTTATTAATGAGAACGCTAAAAGAGCATGAGATAGTGAAATTACTTTACATTCAATTATTTATAGCGATACTTCAAACAACATGAAACATTTAAAAGCTTATTATGGACTCACGTGTGAGTGTGTGTGCGTGTGATTCTCGGACATACAACTATATTTCAAATTTTAGCAAAATCGGTCCAGCCGTTTGAGCGTGAAGAGGTAACAAACATACGAACACACTCACAAACTTTCGCCTTTATAATGTTAGCGTGATTATCTTTCTTTCTCGGAGGAGGATTCGTGGTTTATCCCCACGAACATCAAAGTATACCTTTATAGTGATATAATCTCCAAACAAACTGAAAAGCTCGTTCCCGTCGTAAAGTAGAACTCCCACACTCTCACTCCAAAAGTCGAGTGCGGTCGCTCGGAAAGTCCTATATTTTAACTCCACACATCTTGATGTCCTCACTCACAACTTTGAGAGTTCTGAATCAGTGAATCCGAATGGCCGAACACTATCTGACTAAGAATCTTCAAACTGTTTGAGTTATAGTGTAATAGAGACTTCACAGTCTTTCGCGCGGTGAACAACTTTGGTTTCAAAAGAAGCGACGAATATTTTCATCCATTCCATTGTTCAGTTGAGTACTTGATTGCTTTATTTGGTACTGAGAGATTTATTACACCAATCAGCGCATTTAACACAGTCAATTGTCCATCTTTCAGTTTTCTCATTGTTGAGTGTAGACTTGAGCAAAAAATTCATTTTTGACTAAGATTATATAAAATAATGTTTAGTGGTCGTAACGAAGTTTTGTCTATGCTTGATTATTTAAATAAATTTTCACATTAGGTACTCAATCTTAATTGAAAAGAGTGTAGGTAGGTATATAGGTGCCTAAACTAGTTTAAAATCAAAACAGTTATATGTAAGTTTCGAAACTAATGAATAAGTTAACATACTAAGTTTAATATTGATTATACTCTGTATGTGTTTGAAATAATATACGCATGTTTCAGCACTTGTAAATCTAGGTACTTCATAATTTTCAGTGGCTTTGTTTTCGTTCGACGTAGGCGTCGTATAGAAATTCATCAGATCGTCTTTATTTAAGTACTCAGTTTATTATTAGCCATGAACGTCGGCGTAGGTAAACAACAAAGTGTTGTAAGTATTTAAAGTATAAATGGGTACACTTGAAAAGCTGGGATTAACAGCTGTAGCGTAACAAACAAGGATTGATCAGCGATTGGGAGGTCTATTTATTAAAACAACGACACCTCTTTGTATTTTTCATGTAATTATGAACCTGACCGGTAAGAAAAATAAATGCAATATTTTGTTAAAATAAAATAAATGCTTCCAATTTCAATATCGATTGAAGTAATATAGTTTACACACGTACTGTCCTCATAGAAAGTCTGATAAATTGCCAAGTTTACACTGAAAATGATGTCCATATATTTTCATCCTTATTTTACTTCAAAGACTTATTGGATAAGTTCCCTAAAAGATAGAGGCCTTATGTTAACAAAACTTTTTGTTTGTTTAATTAATAATCAAAGATACTCATTTGTTTTCACAAGAATTTTTTGTGATAGCTCTGGGAAAGAAAATCCAGTTAGTGATCGTGTAAAAATTTTTTTTTCTTTGGTATCATGGAGTTTACTTATTGGCCAGTAAAAACGTAATATGAGCTGTCTATGTCGCCAGTGCCTTTGCTGCATTTTGTAAGTTTAGTTCAGGATTCAGATTAAATGAAAACTAAAACAGACTTACTGCTATCATTTAGATTAATAGCTTTTCTTTCTATATCGTACGTATCACGGGATTTCCTTAGTACGCTTTTATTAGCTCCCACGCATCAAGGAAAAACCGCCTATTAAATGATATTTGAGTCTAGGAATATCTATATTTTTAATGTTATTCTTGGCCTTTGTTGGGTACTATGTTAAATACCTAGGCAAGTATGCTAAAATTAGGTTACTTGCGTAATAAACAAAACATAAAAGTCTTTTTTTATGAGCCAGTTAGGGTGGCACTGTCATGTCAGCCGCTCTGTGCCCGTGTTGAAAAACAAAAGAATAGCTTCCATCTTCTTCTTTGGATGCTGAAGCAGCCAGCAGCCAAAATTTGTAAATAACGTAGCTAATAAACAGTAGAATTCGAATTTCAGTACTTAATTTTACTTTATATTATCGTAAGTGTCAAAACCAATTGTCACCTCTGTCATTTCAAACCCAAATTTATAATCTATGCTAAAATTCCCACGATACATCACAAACTACCTACCTGCCTAAAACACGTTCCTAAAAACAATAAAACACACGTTTTCTTTGTTTGTTTATATCATAAATTCAACT
This sequence comes from Abrostola tripartita, assembly GCA_905340225.1. Lineage (NCBI taxonomy): Eukaryota > Metazoa > Arthropoda > Insecta > Lepidoptera > Noctuidae > Abrostola > Abrostola tripartita. The sequence goes on along the minus strand of HG996492.1, from coordinate 3,737,200 downwards.
TCAGTGGTTGAACTCTGAATCATACTAAGCCATTTCTGATTTACTGGTTGCGTTTCAGATCAGTAATTTATTGCTGGAGCAATGGAAATAGCTCTCTCAGATAAGTGCGTTGTCTGCATTTGGCGAATCAATGTGTCATGTTCGCTTGCGGTTCTGTGCATAATGAACCTCCTTTGTGAATTCAATTGGTTGGTGCCTTAGGTTAGTAGATGTGATTAGATGTCATGAGCGGGAAGATTATTTTTAAATTATAATTTAGAACACTTTGTTTGTATATTTCAGTTGAATCTTTTATGTTGTGCGTTATATTAAAATTGTTCCCAAATTCGCAAAACTAATTGTAATCAATTTACTTGGCGGTTTGACCACAAACAATCTATAGTCACATGAGTATCCGATCTCGTTACTATCCAGAACCTAGAGTAAGTATTATTCGATTCTTTGAATCTCTATTCGATTCGTCATCGCAATTCGAATCTTCAATATCGAATAAAAATTCTGACAGCATGTTTTCTCCGCAAATCTATTCCCTGAAGATAAATTTCATAGATCTTGCAACTCAGTCTAGAGTCAAGACAAACCTGAAAGGAACTCTGTTGGCTGGTGATAATATAAATTGAAATATTTCAGAGTAATTGTAAATGTATCTTCTAAATTCTTTTAGATTTAAATCTAAAGCGAAAAATAATCATATTATTCGCAGGGGGACTGATTAGGAGTACAAATTACTTTCGATGTCGGAAAAGTGAGTCTTAAAAAAGGCAAACTCGTTAATGCTCTGACAAATGACAATCAGCCTTGTCACATAAAACATGGGATTCATAAAGAGCAGCAAAAGTTGGTGTATAGTCTCCTGAAACAAAAGAACACCTATGCCAATAACTTTGGGTTTACAGGTGTGATTATAGGTAGGTATGTAACCGTAATAATACTAATTAATTGACGACCTGATTGGCACAGTGGCTAGGCGATTGGACTGCTGTGCTAAAGGTTGCGGGTTCGATTCCCACACGGGACAAAAAATTGTCTGATCCGCAGATGTTTGTCTCGAGCCTGGCTGTTTGTGTATGTGATATTTCATGTTTGTGGAACGCACCTACGATACAGCATAGAGTCCTAGTGTGGCGCGACGGAAAAAAAAAGAAAAGAAAGAAGAAATAACATTATTTTTAAAGAGCACTTTAGCGAGTCTAATCTAGCACCCTAACTTCCAACTCTACATAATCTATTTAGTCCCCTCGATTACGTGGGTCGTATTTATATTTTTATTTCAACTATATTTGAAATACTTCTATTTTTATGTAGTGCACATAGTATTCACAGCACGTAGCGTTGAGGATAATCTTCGGAGCGCTTTTACATAAAGGAGATAACACAGTAGTTCCATTTTACAACGTCATTATTATTTCGTCTAGATAACATCGCGATTTGCGCTGAAATTATCGCTGCTTCAAGCATTTAGATGATTTCAAAGCGCTTTAAACCCTACAGATCGTACAGTTCCTATGTAACATTTTGACGGCTACCGAGCACACACAGTCTTAATCTTCTTCGTATCGGTATGAGCCGACAGCGACATGGAATAGCTCATGCCGTGGTGTAGAGATTGGTCAGTCAATAAGGATGGTAGCGAGGTTGACCGACCAGGGTGCGCCGAACGTACTTGAGTATCGTCGCTCGTGGAGGCTTTCTACTTGCAATGACACAGTAGGAAAACTATTATTTGGGGGTCACCAGGAAGAGCACTATTATCCCTATAACATGGGGCTTGCAACAAAACATTGTCTTGCTTAGTTATTTGTTGTGTAGTGTGCAAATATCTTCTCTTAATTGTATAAACATTTTCCCAAGTAAAGTCAGTCTATGTAAAAATATGTTGAAAATTGTTTCGAGTCGGTTTTCTGTTTATTATACTTGTAGTGTCTATCCGTGCAAGGCGAGGCGCCATTTATGCACGTGTGGAATATCATACCAAAGAGTGGTCTGTTTAAGCCCCTACAGCATAAAATTACTAGATGTTGGTGAGTCATTAGATTACTGATAATTCTTTGATTTAGATGCAACAGTATGAGAAACGCGAGAGTGATCTACACACTAGAGAGTACTACACATAGGTTGTGTTCAATATGTATTATAAAACGCTTTCAATTAAATGTTTGGGATACTTAACTAACGGAAATCTGTTAAAGCCTCAAATGAAGACCTCTGATGAAAATGATTAAAAATATAACAAGAAAAATTATCAGTAGTAGTAGAACCAGGTTAGAAAACTTGCCTGATATTATACGTGCGCTCTAACCATGAACTTAGTAATTATCGTATACAGCGAAGTTTGTGTTCATAACCTCTGTCTACTCTTTCGCGGAATCATATGACGATGGCATCGATCGGACTCCTAAAGAAACAACAACGTTATTATAATCCATAGGATCTATCGTTGTCATTATGTAGCTATTTTTTACACACCCTTTATACATGATAAAAACCCAAACATTTAACATGAGTGGAGCCTCGAGCGAGTATTTTACAATAAAAAGGATAACCCCAGTCCTGTATAAAACCTCTCCAAAGTCCTATAAAAGTGCAGCTTCCCACGCTGTAATTTCCCATGGGCGTTAATAAGGGCGTCCCTTGAGAAAGCTCTTGACCCATTACCGCCCACACAATGTGTTATAGGACCATTGTACTATATACTAAAGTACATAAATAATGTTTAAGGTTACCTAGTAAGGGTGTGGAGTTGATGGTCTTTTATTGTGGCCAAAAATGGAGTCTCTATATTTTTGCCTATTCTAAATTCAAATCAAGAATATCAAATGTCGAATATCGAAGTGAAAAAGTCACTTAAATGCTGGAAAGGTCACATCACTAATATAATTATGTATACTCAGTATAAGAAACTTTTTGATCGATTTTTCATTTTTCTCGCAGTAATTTGGAGAGTAATTGTTGGTGAAACTCGACACATGACTAGAACAACGCATTGTACAAAAGATCATTAATATTTTTCATTGAATTGGTCTAAGCTTAATTGTTATTAAACTGCGCAAGATCTAACTAAGAGACCTATTTTTTCAGCAGTTTTTATTATTTTTATTCGGCATCAAATGTAACGCATAATCCTGTCTTTTCCTTATAAATATAACGAATTGTTTGAAAACAATACTAAATGTAAACTAACAATCACATTACTTATCTAAATCTTTCAGTTATGTTAATACAAACAAAAAGACTAGCAAATTATTTATTTAGACAGATAATAAGTGTAATGGACTCTACTCCATCACGTTAGAAATGTATTAAAGCTTTGTAATACATTGCACAAAGTATTACAAATCAGTCTTGGTTTTACAATTTCATATACAAACAGCAGACGAGCGCTTACTAGTGTAAAACTTTTATCTGCTTATTGCAACGTTCACATTTAAAATGAAAACATAAATTATAAAGTATTCAAGAAAGACATTAGATTAAGGATTTTATTACACAGTCATTAGGCCGTTTTAAATCTGGCATGCATCATATTTTTTAATATTAAATTTTATCGTGTTTTTACTATCATTCATTTCAGGAAGAGAAAACATGTTTGCTTCGGTAAACAACGAAATAAAAATGTTATTAAAATGTCAATAAGACGTTTTGGTATTTAAAAATACGGATTCATTATTAAACAGTTCAGAAATGTCAAATTTGAAAATAGAATCTGAACTTAACGTAGCATTTTTTATTCCACACTCGGATTTCTACACAAAGGCGTAAAGCGAATTGCCACACACACGTCTTGGAAAAACTGGCCAGACAACGAAGGTAGCAAGGTGCGCCGCCCTGGGTGCACCGGTCTTTGTATCATCGAGGAGGCTCTACTTGCACCCTAATTAGCAATGCGCTAATGTTATATTTATAGGTATAAAGTTAACATACTCTGCGACATACATAAACATAAGCCTGTACAACGGTAAGTTGTATTTCGGAAACCATTATCATTATTCTCGAAACGTAAATTACTATTGCAAAATTATTGCGTAAAATGCTTTTAGCGTGCGTTGTAATCCACTTGAAGCAGGTATGAAAATTTCACCGGAACTATTTCCTAATCTTTATGAGCCCTGCAACGCGGCGCATCCAATTTCAGAGCTATTTTTAGACTGTGTACGGACTCACCACAGCGCATCCAAAGGTACATAGAGTTATTTTTAGCAGGTTGATCTCCAGGTGGTAATGAAAAGTGCAAGTTTATTCAATTAAGGAACAAACGCTGGTCGTATACAAATGAAAGAATACATTTTTTTGGGTTAGAAACAAAAAAGTAGTGTTCGTTCATTGGTTTTAAGGCAAACTTTGTAAAACCTGCCAGGATGGACATTCAGTTTTCGAATTAAAGCCCTCGTATGACTGACCTCTGTGTTATGTCAGAGTTTAAGGTATTTCTGCAACCGAAGGCTGAAATTCATTTGGTGGCCAATAATAACTTCGGACAAGAGCTTGAATGTATTAGGTCCTTAAGTTCGTCATCGATACTATTGTTTTCTTTTTTAACCATAATTTCAAACAGCCTGCAAGCCTACAAATTTTATGACTGGAAAACTTGTATGCACTTAAAAATCAATATTAAATTACTTAGAATCATTTGCTGAACTTGCTTACTGTTACACCAATGCAGTAGCTACACCAAGGTATAATCCAGGTGTTATTTATGTTCCTAATGTTTGTATTAAGTAAAACTTCTGCTTTACATTGGCATGGCTTACAAGTGCGATGGAAATGCTGTTCAAACCAGAGGTATAACACAAACAAGACTGAAACTAGGTTTATTTAGTATTTGCGACGGCCAGGCTATTTCGTGAACTGAGCAGTACGAGAAGGGAAATAATAAGGAACGGTGTAGGTGGAAATCTAGAAATGGTTAGGTGTAATAAAATCCATTAACATAGAGAAAGAAAATTGTTCATTTTTGTTTTGTACAAAACATACACACCCGATTGGTGCAGTGGCTAAGCGATTGGATTGCTGCGCTAAGGGTTGCGGGTTCGATTCCCGCACGGGACAAAAATTTGTGCGATTCGCACGCATATGCAGATATTTATTCCGAGTCTGGGTGTTTGTGCATGTGATATTACATGTTTGTGAAATGCACCCACGATACAGGGGAAATTCCTGGTGACGGGTGGGCGACGTTTAAAAAACAAAAACCAGTATAACTGTCCTACTGCAGGATAAAGGCAGGGCAAATTACATACATAAGGCCCCAGAAAGCCCAGCTTTCACCATTTTCAAGTGCTTTATGCTTTATATCTATCGCTACATGTAACTTAATCCATATTTCAATAGCGGTTCAAAAAATAAAAAATAAAAAGTATCTACCTTATGTAGGCAACGATATCCAAGCGATAGACGGCAAAGCTTGCCTTCTTTCTCAAATTCCTTAATGGGAACTGTCAACATCGCTCAGGCTCGTTTTGAATTACTTCACTTAATAATGGCAAGGGGGGCTTTAAAAAGTTGTTTCTTAGATTTCTCTTAAAGAGTCTCAAACAGCATAACAAACTGGTTTATCCATATAAGTTATGTTTAATTTTATGTTGTTTTTAACAGAAATTAATCAAAGATATATATATTTTTTTTTAATAAAACGTCGCCCCACACTAGGAGTTTCTCCTGTATCGTGGGTGCGTTTCACAAACATGAAATATCACATACACAAACACCCAGACTCGGGACAATCAAATGTGGATCGCACAAATTTTTGCCCCGTGCGGGAATCGAACCCGCAACCCTTAGCGCAGCAGTCTAATCGCTTAGCCACTGCGCCAATCAGGTCGTCGACAATATTCTAAACGACATTTAAATGGAACACATGGCCTTTTTCTACTTATTTATTAATGTGTTGAATTATTTTAGTGCCTACATACACGAACCAAGCAGCCTGCTTTCATAAGGGATCGGCAAAGACAACTGATTTCCATTTACTACGATTTTGGCACACCCCTTTCGCCTCATTCACTCGCATCACTAGACTTGCCAACATTTCTTAAGCGAAATATAGTATATTTCAAATTAAGCTATAATAGTACAGTTACAAAAAAAATGTACATATGTTTACATAGGTTCTTATCGTAAATCTATGTGGTGGGACGACGAATCTTTCTCCGTTTCGATCATACACGCTACCGCAACAGTCAAAAGTAAAGTAAAGACACGTTCATAACTTAAAGAGAAAGACTGGTTTATTAGATTTCGGCGTTGAAAGTACCTACCTAGTATTTTTGCGTACCTACAAAAATATTTCTTCTGCGGTATATAGTAGACATGAAAAACAGTACAACATTGTACTGTTATAGATTATAGTACGGTACTCTACCCTACCCTACTCATCACATCTATTATTTTGCAATGACAGTATTTTATTGGTTGTTTTGTATCTTCCTCGTAATTTATTCTTAAGTTTACGAACCTACAATAAATTGTTATGTGTTTAGCCTAATAAAAGTTTGGTTTCACTAGACCCTACCTGAAAACACGGCAATCTATCAAAAGTTTTTCAGTACACAGCCGTTCTTTGGTCACCTCTCTTGTTGATGTATGTACGTGCGAGTTGATTTCACTATGTTCTGAATATGTATAGACTTTTGTTTGCTTTGAAAACAAAAATGGTGATCTAGTGGCCTAGATTTTTATCGATAGGGAAACTTTGTCTATTTCGTTGTTTTTACACTAGTACACCTTCCAAGATAAGCCGAACAAGAAATCAGGAAAGAGGAAATTGTTAAGGAAAATGTGCTCGGTATGTCAAAATAAAAATCTTGTTTTTCTTTGTTGTTGTTGGTATTTTATACAATTTTATTTAGATTTAGGATGTGAGGTGAAATGGGGCATCTCCTTATATAGGAAAATATATCACATCCAGGCGTGATCATCATGTAAGTATTTATATACCTACGTTCGCTCGCTGAGAACAGATCTTCTTGCTGTATGTACGGATTAAATAATTCCATTTTAGATATACAAAAACTTTGAGCAGTGGTTAAATAAGATCCCACGCTGTTATGAGCAAATATTCATTTAGTTACCTATTTTACATAACTGTTTACACAGTAGTTGATGTGAAGAGAAAACTATTTAGATATACCTATAGTATTAGAAATAATGTTTTGTGACGTTTCATAAATGTCACTTTCGCTTCCTGCGGTTAGGGCTTCGCTTCCTACCGATGAAACCGTAGGAATATGCAAGTCACGCTATACGCTAATTACTTAGTATGCAATTCTATACTGTACGGCATATAAAACCTGTAGAGACTCCTGTTAAAGCTGAAGACTTCAGCTTATCTCTTCGGGGATAGCACCCGTGTTTATACCTAAAGGCATAGCCAAAATGTATTTGGTGATGTCAAGTATTATTGCACTATGTAGATTGTAGGTAGGTGTTAATATATGCGTTGCGGTTTAATTTAGAGCTCAACAGGATGTCAAGAGCTCTAAGCATATCTCGGAACTAACACATAGCTGTCTGCAATTAGGAGACACATGCACGGATCATCACGCCTGCACTTTACAGAGAGTTAAGCAGTAGTATTCTGTTTTCCAGAACTTACCCATAATGTTGAAGTATGAAGTGGTGCGTATCAATTCCGAGGATGTGTAGGCAGATATGTGCTGTTTTGTACTTATGTATACCGATACTATAGACAGTTATTTGTTCCATGGGGGCGAGTCTAATTACATTAATCGGGAGAAACTAATAGAAAGTAGTGTTTTAGAATCACTACATATGACACTGAAAAGTTAGCTGTACATTTCTGCATAACATATGTAGAGTTGACACTTGAGACACAACACTACACTGCTGCAAAACCGAGCAATGGCATCGCTGTCATCCAAAACGGTTCGGGCGTCGCCGTACCGCTGTCCGCTCCGCGATCGCCGCGATGTCCGCTACCATCCAGTAAGCGGCCTTAGGCTAAATGCTACAAGAAAAACCTTAATGATAGTTTGAACACTTGAGTATCGCCCGACAGGCGTAAGTTGCAGTATCATTGTATTATTAATGTATTGTGTGGAACTCACGAAGTTTTTGAATGATGTTTATGTCTATTTGTTAGTATGAACACCGCCAAAAGACAATTTTCTTTTGGAGCAATTTTCGTTTTAGTAAATAATCTAATTCTTCTTTACATTTTATTTGACCCCTTTTCGTTGCTTCCGGTAACCGCCATTCGCTTAAAGGAAACATGTTCGCTAGTGTATGATCAGTTTAGCAAATATTTTTGGAAACATAGGTACTGTATTTAATGTGATGAAGTCCGCCAATACACTGAAAATATATATTTTCAGTGTATTGGCGGACTTCATCACTTAACTTTGTTTTTGTTTGAACAAAACGATTGAGGAGTCTACATTTTTGGACGAGTAGCTCATGCAGTCTTACTTTGGCACTAAATGATTTTATTATAGGTACAAAATATATGAGTACTAAAATATAAAATAAAATCAAAGCGCCTTACACTTGGAATTATGTAACATGAGTGCATTTTGTTTACAATAAACATAATAAATTATTAACATACTATCATTGGGTAGCAGTTTAAACACTCCTTCTTGATATCTCCCAGAAATAGAGATAAGATAATCAACAATTAGTCAAAACCCATGAAACATATAATAATTTTAATTTCAATACACTTGACCGACCAACATATCACCACCTATGTCTCTTATAAAAAAACGGGCGTGTTAATATGACAGTGCACTTTATTATCTCCAACGAAACTATATTAAATTAATAGATTAGAACAACATTGCAACAGTTTGTAACACTACTTCAATATTTGGTTTACTACAAACTTTCAAGCTTTGTTGGTCATAGCGCTCGAATATCATTAACAACTGTTACTCTAAACTATGACTGAGTAATAATAACACCGCACTTTAATTAATTGGATGTACAAATATTTACAATATTAACCTTTTGAGCGCCACGTCTTATATAGAAGACAAACGTTTCCGTGCTCTCCACGCCATAACATTATTATAAGACAGTATCTTATCGTAACATTTGTGTAATATAATAACAAACAATAATCTTAATAAATGTTACGATTCGATATTGTCTTTTATCTTTTAATAAAATCGTATCTTAGAGGGCACGAAAACTATGTTTTCTATCAATGGCTGTGGCGCTCAAAAGGTTAAACAAGTAACAGTAGATTGTCATGTACTACCTATCCTTCCCAGATTATATCTGGGTGATGGCTGATCCGTGCGTTAGCTCGTGAACGGGCGCTGCATGTGGTGACGGGTCGTCCTGCTGACCATATGTTTATTAGTTGTGTTTTCTTAAAGTCAGTCCTTAACTCAGGCTCCAGTTTGTACTGCATAACACCTAACTTTCCATAGATAGATCACTTTATATTTACGTGCGATTTTGCTCTTGGTTTATATAACTTCTGTAATATAATCTAAATTTTGATAGACAGATTGTGCTGCTGGGTAGTGTGTTGCGCCGTTTCTTCTACCCAGCTATAGTACTAGGAAGTGGTGAAGGGCGGGCGTTTTGGGGGCTGTCTTGATGTAATTCAACGTTCAAAAAGTACTTTTTTTGAAGTCCATTTTAATTAAATGAATTTTATTTATCTTATCTTTATATTTATATTGGGGTTAGCTTTTGGTCTAATCAGATGTAGTTAAATTACCAATATTCTACATGGAGCAGCAGCATCTGTCTTTTTACAAGCTTTTAGACGAACAATTACGGTAAGTACCTAACCTGTAACGGGTAGTGAACCAAACTTTTAAAATATTCTGTGACAGAAAATTGTCATCAATAGAGGGCTTATATTGAACGTAAAATATACATATCTACTAAGCATATAGGTAATAATAAGATTTATTTTCTTAATTTGGCACAAAATACATAAACGGCGTAGCAGAGACGATATTACTATTATTAGTCCACTATTGAACAAAGACCTCCCCCTTATTAGGGGGGGGGGGTGCCATAATCCTCACGCTTGGCATGCGGCTTGGGGATCGCAGTATTGGTGGTGGAGTTATAGAAGACGCTGCTGCCCATCTTCTGGTATTTCTCTTTTTAAATATTTTTTTACTTTTATTTTCTTCAGCTCTGTACTACCATGCTTTTAGTATTACAACTGTCAGACTTTCGGTGTTACGACTACGCGTAATTACTTATCGATCTACAAATATCTATTTATTAATTAGTTCAATCCTGCCCCGAAAGCAAGACAGTTTTGAGATGTGGAAGCGAGACGCCGCATTACACTGCACGGAGCGGCGTCTCGCTTCCAAATCTCAAAACTGTCTTGCTTGAAGAGTTCATGGTAAGGGGGCTGATGAGATAACAAACAGACAACAGTATTTATAGTAAAGACAATAATAAAGATGTTGTTTTGTACAGTGAGAGTACCTAGGTACCTTCCTTTTATCAAAGACATCCCAAAAGTTGTTTCAAATAGTGTTTGAGTAGTTTTAGTACTAAACCTCAATGTCAAGGATCATAAATCTGGTTTTATGTAGAACAAAAATGACCTAAATATACTAAAACTTTGCAGACAGATTACTGCCCAGCGTGCGATTAGTTTAATGCGCGTAGGCGACTTAATGGTCAGCCATGTTGTCAGTTTACACAACAGCGATAATTATAAACGATAATTTAAGTAGAGGTTATTTGCTTAAGAACTAAGTTTTGGCTTGACATTTGGAGACTGGTGTATGTATAGATAATAATAATAACAGCCTATAACTGTCCCACTGCAGGGCAAAGGCCTCTTCTCGTATAGAGAAGGATTGAGCATTGATCACCACGCTAGCTCACTGCGGGTTGGCGATTTCAGATAATTTAATCCAGCTTTCCTTACGATGTTTTCTGTCACCGTTAGTCAGTGGTGTCTTAAAATATCTAAAAAGGATTTATGACATTGAAAAAGTCACATTGATACTTGCCTGGGTTTGAACCTGCAACCTCGTGCATAGAAATCTGGTATGTCAACCACTAGGCCACCACGACTAGGTATGTATGTATAGATAGGTAGGCATAATAGTACTCTTCGATGAGTCGAAAAAGTGGCCTAGTGGTTAACATACCGGATTTGCATGCACAAGGACGTCGGTTCAAACCTAGGCAGGTATCAATGTGACTTTTTCAATGTCATAAATACTTTCTTAGAAATTCTAAGACACCACTGACTAACGGTGCTGGAAAACATCGTGAGAAAACCAGGATTTAATTATCTGAAATCGCCAACCCTCAGTGAGCTAGCGTGGTGATCAATTATTCTCTTAAAAGTCATAAGAGAAGAGGCCTTTGCCCTGCAGTGGGGCAGATATAGGCTGTTATTATCTTTGATGAGTTAGGCAATCGTTAGTTTGTAAATTCATATTTTTCCAGCTGGTATTCTCAGTCTGTCGCTGTAATGAGCAAGACTATTTCCATTTTATTGTATACACAAGTCATATTATAACTACATAAGCCTACTATTAAATAATAGTCTTGCATTTTATAAAGCCCGTATTATTTGATAGGGGAGCTACCATGACTCCATTCCGGGAAGGAAGCGTAACAATTTTAATTGGAACCTTATCGCAATAATTGAAAAATCAATGTCAAATTATAACTCTTTATACACAATTAATGCAATGTCAAACGCCCCGCATTCTCTTATCTCTAACGATTCGCGTAAATTGTGTACGGAATATCCTCTCAATAATATTCACTTTTATGAATGGAATTGTAATTTACTATGTCTGTTTTCCTGTTCGTTACTCGATAATCAATCAGTATGCAGTGTTGGGATGGTTACAGAATGAAATAGGGTTGCTATTGTTGCCTTTCTTGTATACGAAAATAGGGCTTCTTACTTTTAATACTTTCCCCTATCTACACGGGGAATTTCTTCATCACGGTTGCGTTTTATAGCAATGAAATATCTACCACATTCTCAAATGTACGACGAGTGATTCGGGGCAAAAAAATCTGCGGACAACCCTTATCGCAGCAGTCCAATCACATAGCGCCTGCGCCAATCGGGTCGCTAACATGACATGTTATCTTTGAGGTTTTTGATATGAAAAAATAAAATATTTTACCTACAACCTTTACTTTCGGCATATCATGGCATTGTGGGTTCTCTTCTAAGGTTTGGTATATTGTTTTGGGGCAACTCAACAAATAAAGAGATCATATTCAAATCTCAAAAGAAATGTATTAGAAGAAATGTTTGGACTTGAAATCACTGATAGTTGTAGACCATATTTTATTAAGTACAAGATTCTAACCCTACCCTCTTTATTCATATATGAAACAGCAGTTTTTGTAAAAACAAACGCAAATTTATTTAATCGTCTCTCGGATGTAGTGGTTCGCAATCGAAGGGATAACGAGAGACTATGCATTGTTAGATCTAACACGGCATTGATGCACAAAAGTATATTATGTATGGCACCCATAATATACAACAAAGTACCGAAAACTATTAAGCAGCTAGACCTAAAACAATTTAAAGAGCATTTAAAAAAGTATTTACTTAATAAATGTTATTATAATATAATAGATTTCTTGAAAGAAACCTAAAATTACGACATGTTTTATTACTGGGTCCTGTGTTTACTAAATTTTTTTTTTTATTATCTGTAATAATTTGTTTTCTGATTTTTGCAACCGTTTTGTGCAACGGAAGTTATTATATTTAGATTTGTTTTATATTAAATTCAAATAATATTTGTACGCCATGACATGGCAAACATGACAAGAACTTTTATATTATTTTACCATCTTGCATGCACTTATTACTAATGTTTAAACAAATAAAGTTATCTTATCTTATCTTACAAACATAATTCTTAAAGTAAATGTACTAAGTCTTAACTTGATTTTAAATGGCACTGAACGTAAGATTAACTTAGGGGGAAACGATGCATAGCTGGTAAAAGAATCCAATGGTCTTGAAAACGGTTAAATAATTCAAGAAATCTTGCCAATCTATCAAATTGTGGTCTTCGAAAAGATCTATTTCTTAGTTTTTTTAATCGACAAAAGCATTTGACTGTCATTCAATCATCTGCAGCTATCCTAAGAGATTGGGGTCAAAAACCTTATGTTAAGAACTTACTTTGATGTTTAATTTAGTAAAGAACTCTAGCTTCGCCGTGTTGATCTTCGAGTTAGCTTTTAAGTTTAAAAATGTAAAATTAAATTTAAAAAGATGTTTTTTTTTGATAATTTTGAAGTTACAGGAAAGTGTATTTAGTTTTGTATTAAATGAAGCTCTGCGATTTTTTTTGAATACTTAGAAATAATGTTCATTTTTAATGTGAATTCCCCATGAATTGGTAGGTATGGATTATAAAATAAATTGAACCTAACTGGGCAATTCATGATATCGTGTATTTATTTATTTACCCACTTAATATATTTTTTCTTATCCACAAATTAGTGTCGACTCAAAGGACCAAAAAATCTTAAACAAAAGATAATACCGTCATTATACAACTGTATAAATACTGCCATCATAGTAACAATAATTTAGTATCGATTTATAATGTATGCTGATATAATCGATAAGTTAAGCAGCAGCAGCGGAAGCCGGTTGCCACGATGGGAGCTTAATAGCAGATAATGAGGGAAGTAGCTTGCACGACGTAGTGTATGTCTAGTAATAGAAGCGGCCTTGTGAGGCGCACAGCAAGTTATTAGCGATATAATGTAGAAAATATTAAGTAGCTAGTTAACCGTTGCCTTAGTTTGGTCCTTGCAGGCGCGGTGAATATTAGGGTCCTAATTTCGTGTTATATATTTGTAATCATTTTGTACCTATATGTAGGTATGTGTTTATATCAAAGAAAGTTGTTATGTCCATAAATAGAGGAGTCATATTAATACATTTCTAAGGCATAAACTGCATAGTGCACTGTTTATATACGAATCCGGCTTTTCAACGATTAGGCCAACACAATCTTATGTCGATACAACTTGAAACCCGCGATACGCACTGCCTATACAGTAAACGGCTATGTAAATTGAGTAAAAGGTATAAAACTTTTATTACAAATAAAATCTGAAAGCATTGTCGGGTCAACCTTAATCTTATCCTAAGTTTTGCATACACAACCATATTTTTATTCGTACGAATAAAGATAAGGAGAAATGTTATAAAATGGGAATTGCAAACGTAACACTAATATCAGCTGGGATTTCACACTTGATTTCTATAAGTACACCCCCTTATTACTTTTGACCCTTTCGGGGAAGGTCCTTATTGGAAAGAGGTCCTTAGAGTCTAAGAAATATAATAACACAAATGTATAACAACTTTAACTATAACTAAACTTCACAACATATTCACAACTTCTATTAAGTATGTTCTCTTGGAAATTAATGTATGTGTACAAAATATAGGTACGTTTATTTCTTCGTCCTACAGGTACAGCAGTAATTGATTTTTGGCTAGGTATTACATGATGTAGTACCTAGCAGGTGGAAAAGAGCATTATAGGCTGACAATAGAACAGGCAATATTCATTTGTCTTACTGTTTTGACATTACAAAGGACATAAATTAATCTTTAAGATATTTGCGAAGGCTTTGGTTTTCAATTTATTTGATTGCAAACCCAAGATTTATTTGATAGACTTTTCAGCAGTAAATTTGCTGTTTGATCCCGGCTTATTATTTACGAGTTTAGTACACTCCCATTATTGTCACGCCGCAGAAAATAAGATTCAAAGTCGTAAATGTTTATAACTTTGAGTCCAATAATGTTGGTCCGGAGGTCAAATATTTGTATTATCTTTATTCACAACAAACTACAATTTACGACCAAAACAATAAAATTCAGTTGTAAAGTATAAACGAAATCAATTCAAGACAAAGCCGTTACAAATGCAGCATTTTTTAAAAGGGACCTCATTAATATTCAGTGGGAGGAGGATGAAATAAGATAACCTTTTTTATCGAAAAATTGACAAAATGGTGAATAACTTAGAAGAACGAAAAATATATTTATTTGCAAACCCAGTATATAGATTAAGGCATTATTGGTGTCTACAAGGATTGAAGTAACATTTGGTTTATTTACCTTTAAGAAACGCGTAAGTTGGTAGCTCAAGCATACAAAACCAGGGTGAATCAATGAAATGGGTGGCATTTATCGTATGAAGTTTCTATTGCGTTGCGAACGGAAATTGATATTTTGTCTACCGTGTCTTACCGTGGAAACTATTATTTATAACAATGTAAGTTTTTGTTACATGTATTTATACTAAATAAATTTACTACACTATAAAGATTGAATATTTATTCAATTTACTATAGTAACTTTCGTGAGTGAAAGTGTTATCCATATTATTTAATATATATGACGAAAGTAAAAACCGGTATATTATAGTAAATGTATTTAATTTATTGAACTCTTTATTGTACACCAAAAATATAAGCAAACTAATAACATATAGGAAACTTTCAAACTAAATAAAAACAGATATATGTATAAGTTTTAAGAGGAATCACAATAATATTATAAAGCTTTTCGTTCTTAAATATTTTATAAATCACAGTTTAGGGGAAAGGCAATGGGAAATGCGCCCATTTTCCACCTCAACGATTAATAAATCAAACCGTTTGATTTATAAAAGGAAAACTTCGTAAAGCCCGATCTTTTCTTTGCTTTTTTTATGTTTATAAAGAAAATACTTTTGAGTTTTTACGCTAGTTTCATTGTTTCGATTTCAAATATTACCATAAATTTTATTGTTGGTATTTTACTCAGTTTAAATATTCTTAACAGTTTTGGGAAAAAAGAGCCAAAAAACATAAAGCTTAACCAAATTTGATTATTTTCAAGAAATCCTTTTAGCTTTTTATTTATAACTGAAGTTACGTTTGATTTGTATGCCTTAAAAGAATACATTTAAAAACCTCTGTATGTTTTTACAATAGTAAGTGTCATTGACCCTCAGTACAGCTTCTAGTAGACACGACCATGAATAGACCTTTGATAAATGTAACTGACGACGTTTTGGTACATGGGCCTACTTGATTAACAAAAAATGTGCCAAGAGCGGCTTTGCCAGCAAATATTAAAGTTCCGTCCAAGTCAAAATGATAAATGACAAATATATTTTGAATTCTATTAAAAAAACGACAAATACGTCCGTTTCTATATCTCAGGATACAAATGCAGTAGAAATTACTATAAGCACCCTCAAAGGTGAGGTTTGCACCAGACTCAAATATATGCGGAACCCTGTCGACGGTATTTGCTCAGTTCTAACCCTGTGTGCTAATGTGACTATTGACCTGTGGACTTAAATAGCTTTAGGCGTTTCGTTTGTGTAACATTTTATATGTTTTGTTTACCACATTGAGATATAATGCTAGCTGATCAATTATTTCCTTTCTTAGTTGACCCATTTTATGGTAAGTGTTAATAGTAATATACCCGTCCAATTCCATCCGAAGAAAAGAGGTAAAACAATGAAGGAATCGGATGCTTTCATTTTCATGGTATAACCTATAATCAATATAACCTTAGTTTGTATCCTAAGGTGTTTATAGCGGACATGACGGAGGAAAAGAATAAAGTAAAAGCTTAGGTACAAAGTGAAAAGCCCAACAAGTGCTAAGCAAATATGCCTTATCGACGTTCTGGCCGGCTCGTATGTTAATTTGATAGGCACCTGCGTACATTGTATCGATAAGATAATTGTGTCCATTGCTCTGTCGAGCTTGTATCCATAGGTGTCACGGCGAATTCCATCGTCTAGTCAAGTCTAGTGGTCTAATGGTTAAATGATTTGAACAAACGTTGTTAGAGACTTCTTGGTCCTTCGCTACGAAAAGTATTTTTATAAAACTTTTGTATGAAAGTTTGTTACTCCATTTTATTACTATATTGTTTATGCAAGCCTAATAATGGCGATAATGAAAAAATCATCACGTGTTTTATGCTAATTGTTCCAATAAACTAGCTCTCTCAAAATCAAGGTCCTGAAATTGGGTAAATCTTAGAATATTTTTTTTATAAGTAATAAAAAGGAACCCTTTCATTTTTATGAACGGCTACTTCATTATCTTGGGCCTTTATACCCTAGTCCCACATATTATTAAACTAATATATTTCAACATACTTGCAAGACTTAGTACCAACGCGCTGTAAAACTTAACTCATTTTCTGAATGCAGTGTACGCTTTTCATATCAACAAAATGGACCGTAAAAATATAACTGTTCAAAATTGCAATGAAGGGGTCCTTTACAGAATGGACTGAAATAAACCCAAGATGAAAAGCTGTTGTTTATTTGGACATAAAGTAGAGGCTGTCGCAAATTGAAACTTTTTCGTTTACCGAATGTAATTCGGGGAGAAGCCTAACAATAAAGTTTCGTTAACTCACAGTACATTTGGCTGGAGGAATTCCTGGACCAGTTGGATAATAAGTTGTGAAAACATTCAAGAAAATAACGTGTAAAGACTGTAATGGATATGGATAAAATAAAACGTTCGCCGTTGTTTTCTTTCACGAAGGCCTAATAGAAAAGGGAGTAGACACGAATGGGATGAGGAAACTTTTAAAAGTGCTGTAAAAACTGCTATAAAAATACCTACATTAAGATTAGTGAGAATTTGTCAATTTATTTACCTTCGTTAAAATCTCTAGTATGGTGTGCATTAAACAACATTCTATTTTCAAGATTGCGTATTTAATTTAAATTTAAGTTTGTGTTGGTTGTATGATCGTAAAAATATCAATAAACTCGTCGGAGCAAACAGTAGCGTTGCTAGCACCCTTATGGATTGGTTGTAAGCCTTAACTAGCTAGCTAATGGCAAACAAATTCGTAACTTTAAACTGCTTTTCAACTTTTTCTTTCTTGTTCTATAATTTCGAACGTCAAAGAAATAAGAATTAGCTAAATAGAGTTTGAAAGATTACACACTTTTTCGATTACAATAAACACAGGGAACGGGGACGATGTTATAAGGTAAGTATATAATAATATGTACATATTACGTTTTTATAAAGTTGATGCCACAGAAACTTCAAACTAAACCAGCGTATGTTGCAATTCTCGGGAAAGTTGCTTGGCTTAATTCTTAAGTTAGGAGTTCTGTGTGGTGTCTTAGCTAGTTCAACTCAGATTAGTTAAGCCAGATGGTCGAAATTAAGTGGTTAAATCTTAGAAAGTAACATACATATATATGTATTATGTTTTATGCATTACTTTAAAACATGATATTTATTACAAATGGTTTGTATGTTTAAATTTCAACTATCATTACCAAAAACTCCAAGAATTACCACATACCTATAACTCAATAGCCATTAGTCCGAGACTTCATTTTAAAAAAAAGGAAAAAGTTCATCCTCATATTTCCTCAACAGACTCGTGCTATCCTCCAAGGTGCAATCACAAAGATTTATGAAGTCACTGAACTTTTACAGACCAATTTAGAAACTGCACATATCCTGTAATTCTAACCACAATTTATTTAAGTATCTGAACTACTTTTAATCGAGCTACAAGCCAATACTTAATTATGTTGGATCTAAAATTTATTGCGTCTACGGAACTGCTATTAACTGTCTCAAATACTCCCTCGAGAGTCTCATCTTAATCTTTCCTCACATTCTGGTCAGTACCAGCTTTTGTTTCTCATAAACCTTTCTATTAAGAAGAACTGTAGATAGTTTTCCAAGCCTGTTTTGTTCTTAGGGACTCAGTATTTGATAAGAACTGACTTCTTCTTCATCATCTTCATGATTAAGCTGTCCACTTGTTTAGTTTATGCAAAAAAATATCAATTTTCTCAATAGATATGGTTAGCAACATCTTTTTCTCTTAAAAGCCTATTCGTCGCCCGTCAATTTGCAGTCAATTTTTAAGTTCCTCGTTACTTTGACCGCCGCTTCAAAATACGGCACGGCACGGCAAGTGATTTTTGTAGGAGACTGGCAAATTTGATTATCTGAACTTGTGTGTCGATAAGTAAGTACTTATTTCAAAAGTACTTTCAAATTTATTATTCTTCTGAGAGAGCCTATTTGACAAATAAAGATTGGCATTCAGCACTGGATATTTACGGTCTCTTGTGTATAAGCATACCATTAAAAAAATACCACTCTATAAGCAGTCGCTTCGGGATACAAGCCCGTATAATATAGGTACTCAGAGAAGCGATATATTAATATAAAGTGTGATAAACGGGATATAAAGGGCTTCAGAGTCAATGGCTACATGCTTACCGGTGGATTTGCGATATTGACCCGCGCCTGCAGCTATCATGCTTTGGATAGATGACCGCTCTTTATACATGTCATGTAGGGACCTCGTGCTTCATAGAGAATTATAAGTTGCCAGTACTGTTAATCCCAGTCTTAATACATAGGTTATGGTTAACCTAATATACGATCTACATAATATTGCTGCGTTGGTCTTGTAGTCGCTAAGCGCGACTGCTGAGTATGAGGTCCTGGGTTCGAATCCTGGGCCGGGCAAAATGTTACTGGGTTTTACCCATTCTCCGTAGCACTGCTAAGAGAGAGTTATTGGAGTTAGAAGTAGCATTGAGGAATATTCTAGTTTTAATTTTTTTCGGTAAAATAAAGTGACATTTTAGTTTAAAAATATGGAAATAAATAAAACCAATAGCACACTGCAGTGAAGCATGGTTGAAAGATTTGATACGCATGCGTGAACCCAAGAAATCATTCGTGCGTGAAACAAATGCAGTTCTGCACTGCACATAAATAGGTTTAACACCTTTGACATTAAGACAGTTCTTACAAAAACCGATACTATTGATTTTACCCGTCTTTCATTTGTTTTAACCCATCGTAGGCAAACAAAACTATGCAGCAACAGCGTAGACTAGATATGATAAGATCTAGTCTACGCTGACTTGATACAGAAGATGCCTTCAAAGACTTCAAAAGGTAATCAAGCTCACATTATTCCTTCGCACACATTTGTCCCGACAGATAAGTTGCTAGTAAGCTTTACAAGCGATTTATCTTTTCCCTTCTCTTTTATCTTTAGAATCTGAACGCTCGCAACTAGGATACAGTGAAGAGATTTATTGAAGTTCAAAGTACTTTCACTTTATTCAGTAACCGCGTCAACGAGACAGTTTGTTGTTTTGATCTAATTTATTTAAGTTTTATCGGCGTCTGGAAAACCTTACCCGTTTGTCAGCTTTTTCTCTACTCTAGAAGTATTTCACAGTTTTAATACATGCTCAAAACAATATAACAATTTACATGCTTAGATTTGATAATATATATTTATGTTTTCTGTTCAAGGAACATAAAATATTTGTTTACACTTATGGAGTCATAATAAAACGCACTTACAATATAGTAGGAAATAAGTCATATTTTGCCATTCATATAAGTAACTAGCTGCGTCCAGCGGTGTACCCGCAATTTTTTTTCGGGATAAAAAGTAGTTATGTGTTAATCCAGGGTGTCAGCTACCTACATACCAAATTTTATCAAAATTCGTCCAGCCTTTCGAGCGTGAAGAGGTAACAAATATACAAACACACTCACAAACTCTCGCCTTTTTAATGTTTTTTGAAGGAGCTAACTAGGTAGGTGCAATAGTCGACCTCACACTGTGTTACAGAGAAATTCTTAACAGACAAAATAACTTAGTTTTTATTTGAGTTTGGTCAATATTTTAAGCCACAGTCGTAGGACACAAGTCGTAGAAAAAGTGTAGCAAGTCGTCTAACTGATTGCAGAGGCGAGTGCCATAGCGCTGGACAATCAATAAGGTATCAAGACTCGTAAATGCTCTTTAATTAACCCTATATATCACACCCGAGAGAGCAGTTACATTTGCAGCAATGAGGCCCGACAAACTATAAATAATTATCTTTATTTACCACGTCACAGCTCCGGAACAATTAAAAACTCACAAAGCTTTATGAGGCTCTACCTACTCGTTGTGTATAAAACAATCCTTATTTGTGTCTCTCTTGACAGCTATATAAGCACTAAAAACATTATAGCACTTATTTTACTTCTGTATCAGTCAGGTTATGGGTCATAAAAACAACAAACTACACAGATTTTTTATCAACATTAAATAACTTGAGCTTTCTGTCATGACTGTTATGGAGATCGGAATGGCGTTATGTTATTGTTATTGCAACATATATCACGTTTTCTTATTAATATATCGAAAGTTGTAATGTTTTGGCAATTCAACTGTTTTGGATAGAAATTGATTTGTGTATGAGATGATTTGATTCGTGGAGTTATTTGAATTTATTTCAAGGGTCTTTAAGACGTGGATATTTTAAGACGGGCCGCGTTTTCGACTTATACTTGTCTTATGTGTTGTATTAAGCATTTACAATTATATAAATATACGATATAGCTTCCACCCGCGACTGCGTCCTCATGATTTCAAATGTTTTACAGCCTATAACCTTCCTCGATAAATGGGCTATCTAACACAAAAATATTTTTACAATTCGAACCAGTAGCTTCTGAGATTAACGCGTTCAACCAAACAAACAAACTCTTCAGCTGTATAATATTAATAATAAAATATTTAAGTAACTATAGATTTAACTATTTACGCATTCGTTGTATTGTAGTCTAACCTTGGAAATAGACTAGCATGTATATTGTATATCTAAATAACGTGATGAGAGTGGAAGCGATAGCGGTGTGTCAGGTTCTGAGGAAGTGGAAATCCGGTGTGGTCCTGGTCACCGCCTACCCTCTAGAAAACAGATGTGAGTAATACTTCCAGAGCCTTTCGCAAATAGATTAAATGTTCTATACTTGGACATTTTAGCCAACTTGTATTTGTAAGCTTAAAGGCGAAAGTCGTAGAACAATTTTGGATTTTTTATTAAATACCTATACGTAATTTCTCATTTGTGAGTAGTCCAATTTTCCACTACCCGTCGCTGGATTTGTAAAATTGTAAGCCTAATGGCAATATGCTCGTGACCGATAGGTAGGTATGAAATCATCATGACTTACATTGTTATCACTTATGATTTACGATGAGTGGCAATATTTGTGTTTATAAGTAGATTCGTTATAAGGAGGAACACCTCTACCCTTTTGAAGTAGTACTATAATAGAGATAATATTTTCTCAAAAAACGTCGTCCCACATTAGGAATTTCTCCTGTACCGTGGGTGCGTTCCACAAACATGAAATATCACATGCACAAACACCCAGATTCGGGACAAACATCTGCGCATCACACAATGTTTGTCCCGTGTGGGGATCGAACCCGCAACCCCTAGCGCAGCAGTCCCATCCGTTAGCCACTGCGCCAATGAGGTCGCCAATATAATATGATTATCATCATTATGATCAGACTATCTCAGTCCACTGCTGGATATAGGCCTCTCCTATGGCACGCCACTGAGCCCGATCTTCGGCCTTCCGCTATATAAATATAATATATATTTATTTACTAATTTAATGAGTCTTTCTGAGTGCGGCTGTTAAGTGTGATGGAATAGTGTAGACAGAAAAAAGGCGTCTATCAAGTACGGGTAGGTATATTAAGCGTTAGTTGGGTCACACTCAATATTGACATAATATTATACTACAAACTCTAACAATTACTTCACTAACAAGGCATAATTACTTGTACACAACTTGACATGTTTCAATGAGTTAAGATTGATCGCGAAACTTAATTACTTATAATTATTAACTGATAGTTTGTACGTACTCACCTAATACTATTATGCATAGGTATGCCTTAGGGTCCATTTAATTAGGTTAATATCGATCTTGTACAATGAGCGGCTGTAATTTTAATGAAAAATGTAAATTTATCAACTTAAAGAAGTTAGATCATAAAATTAGCCATAGCTGCAAAATCTGAAAATTAAAAGGAAAACACTCTTTAGAATTTTGCAAACAACAAATAAAAATAAACAACTGGATTTTTCACGAAGTACTAGGTATACGTTAAGGTTTTAGATAATTATGTTTATTTAACAAAACAAATGCCTCGTATCTTAAGTATGTCATCTAAATAATTATATGTATAATGTATAAATTAACAATACCACTTTTAGGCCTCAAATTAAAAAAAGAGAACTCCGACTTGGCACGAGCTCGGCTGATTTCGGTTGAGACATTAAATACACAATCATAACGGTATTTAACAACGGGTGTTACAATCAACTTCAAATTACCTTTTGACAAATAAAAACCATTTATTTGAACAACTAGCAATTTCCTATCGAACTGGTTAAACATCCTATGGCTTGCAATTATTGTGGATGTGATTATAAAATAGCTGACTAGTTACTTTGTTTGTTGTTTTGACCCAGCACTATTATCGCTGAAATATATAAAAAATACAGGTCGTTTTTAGAGGTGTCTATCTAGGCGTTTTAAGTTCCATATAATACACTATCATAACTTCTATTTCTTATATTAATGATTATAATACTTTTAAAATACAAAGCTGATACATGTAATTTAACTTTCTTCTCCAATAATCCTAATTTTAAATACCTATTTTGTAGATTAGTTTGCTGAAAAGCAAGTGAGCTAACTTATGCCAGCTGCTATTACTGCTACATTTAACGCCAAAAAGGAAAACGTGATTGCGTGCTCAAACACAGACATTCCAAAACGAAATCAGCGGTTTTCACACACATTTATTACGTGCGGGAATCTTATTTGCGACTGTTTCCTCAGAAACCTAAACACTTAACTATTGCGCATTAGTTTCAAAACTACATAGATAACAAAGTAATTACACATTTGATTGATTGATTAATAAACATGAACTTTCTCATTCTAGTATCACTCAGGATGTTAATAAAAAGCTCTCAATAAAATTATAATTTAGTACCCAGTAATTCAGGAAGTTGTCAATTCATCAAAATTAATTAGTACATCCACACATAAGCAAATGACACTTAATGTGTTTTTATATTCAATTTGAAGATCAATGAAGATGATGTTTTGACCTTTTAAGGGTTCGATGTAATCAGCATCAGCTGGAAGACTCCCCCTTAAAAAGGGGGAGAGGCATAATCTTCACGCTTGGCAAGTTGCTTGGGATCGCAGTATTGGAAGTGAAGTTACAGAACATGCTGCTGCACATCTTCTGGATTTTTCTTTAGTCGCCTTCTACGACACCCACGGGACGAAATAGGGAGGTGCTATTCTGTAAGACTTATTTGAACTTTAAATGGTCTGCGAGTGATATCTACGGCAAATTTTGTCAAGGCTCATACCCTAACTACCTTACACATGAATAAGAAAGCAACGAAGATGTTAATTTAAGAATTAGTCCGATTCCATGAAACGTTAAATTAGATCGAATCATAATATTCGATATTCGCATTTTTGAAAAATAACCAACATAATTCACAAACAACGTCAAGTTTCCATCACTAAGTTCACGCCTATTAAATGTTCCGGAACTAACTCAGTCATAATGAGGTACAATCAAGTTCTGCAATTCGTGATAAAATGTGGTTTTCCGACCCTCAAAGGCGGGAAGGGTTACACCTAATTAAACTTTGCGAATCCTGCACGTGTCACAGAATTCTCCGTCCCCTCTTGTTAATTAAAACTATTTAATAGGAGTTTAACAATCATTTTATATAATTATTGTTATGTAGCGACAACTTCCGTCCTACACACAGCCTCTTTACCGTGAAATCTTAAAGCAGGACAGTTGTGGAAGCAAGACGCCGCATTGCACTACACGGCATAGCGTCTCACTTCCACATCTTAAACTGGTATGGGGGCAGGACGGTTAACTGAGATGCGAAACCTGCATCCCACTATTGAAGTAATCACAGATTATGGACTACATGTTTTACAGCTCCGAGTTGAGAAATGGGGCACCGCGGCCCGCTAGGCACGCCACTACCTGGTTGAAAGAATTTCTTTTTTCGTTGAAGGAACACCATAACTCTCTCCTTCACAGTGACTAATTAAGCTTTGTCAATAAATAAAACAGTTTAAAACAAACTTTTAACCTATCATCGCAATAGGTATTTACCTAGCTTAAGACTTTTGTGAACCTGTTAGGACTGCCTTTATCGCGGTACTTGGGTTGTTCATTCAAGTAGAATATCGTATACTAATGATTGTCTATAATGTCCCACCTCCAAATAAATTTTCATTCGAAATTCATTCAGCTGTTAACGACGGTAAGACGTAATTGAGTAAACATTCAATAATTAAATTGACTCATTTATTTATTTATTGTATCGTGAGATGAAATGAGATAGTCGACCTACATGAGTTTATTACATTACGCAACGATTAATGTGCACATAAAAACAATAACAAATGAATCTTTAAATAAAATATTTGCTTATCTCCATATGGAAACAGTAACGTCAAATTAAAAGCATTTTGTTAGTTCTCAGAATTCTTTACACAGTAAGACATCGCTTCCGAAGGATTTACAAATGAAGTGTGAAAATAAAACGCATTTGAGTAAATTCACAATGAAAGAAATACACTAATACAGTATACGTAATATATTTCAGAAGAAAAACACGGTTGAATAAACAGAGATCGAGATTACATGATGAAAAGTATACAGGTAATCGTAAAATGCTTTTATTATATATATGTCTAGATGGAGTGTCAAGACCCTGACAGCGTCGGTATTTTTTAGCGCCTATTCCTCACAATTGGCGCCAAAAGCCAACAGTGTCAATTGTGTTGTCAATGGAGATGCTTGTTTTTCTATCATAAAATAACGTAATAAAAATGGCGAAATGGGCTATTAAGGTGTGTAGAAATTACAGAGGCCGATTGAATATTAATAAATATGTATCCTATCACCCGTATGTTAAATAAATTATCATTAGTTCTGGAATAATGAATTATTGCAAATATTGGAATATAAAAAAAATAAAATTCGCCATTTTGCAAGTGTGGCAAGTCTGTGAAAACTAAATTTCCCACATTTACACATGAGACCGGTATGCTGGTAGGGCGATATTATTAATGTTATGGTGGATAATGGATCTTATTATATAGTTTTCTACGAATCGAAGTGTATTGTAGTACATTGAAATAAGCTTGTTTTTTTTTTTTCGAATATTCCACCCATTTTGAATTTCAAGATGGCGGGCCTATTGACTCTTGCAAAATTCGACATGAGCGCCAGCATGTGTATACTTAATTACGTGCCTGCGCCGAGGAAATTTGAGGAGTTCCTTCGTCTGAAGTTAACCATGGGGATAGTGTTTAAATCATGGTGAACTTTAGAACGAGATATTATAGTTAAATGTGCATATAAAATGTTGAGTCACTACTGTTGACCGTTGATGAGTTCCCTCGTCTGGAGGCAACCGTGAGGGTGGTGTTAAGATCATGGTGAATTTTACGAAGAGCTATCATGGTTAAATGTGTGTACAAAATGTTGAGTCTATACTGTTAACCATTGAGGAGTTCCTTCGTCTGGAGCCAACCCTTGGTTACAATTCGGTCACGCTTATCATGAAAATGTATTGTCTTTGGAACTGAACCAACGTGAAAAATTTTATATAAAAATAATTTTTATTTCGAGTTAAAAGATAGACTGTACCACGTTGGGCAATTTACCCCATTTTAGTTGTAATGTTTATCAACTGGTATCATTACAGCACGCATTCATGCAAAAAAAAAAAACAATTGGCACGTTGGTTTTTGTTTGAATGTAGCGCCAGACTCCATCTAGATAATCTAAGGTAAAATGCTATGAATGCCATTAGAATAAATGAATGAAAACAAAACAATGTCTAAGAACCGCCCCTCTTAATTAAAGCCTGCAGAGAATGCTTTCATTTCAAGGCAACTGGTCCGATGAAAACAAGCAAAAGAAATGTTCGTTGTAGGTAAGGATATGCAATTTCTGGAAAGAATGTTGACGTGCAAAGAGGATACTTAACCTGAATCCGGGACAACACACATAATCAAAATTCGAACGCGGGAATCAGCGACCGTTCATGTTCCCCTGATTTTAAAACGGCCAGCATTCAATCTAAGTGTAATCTTCCTTAATTGACTGACACGCAACGGTTGCAAAAAAGATGGGCTAGCGTTTGATAGTGTCGAATCGGGAGCGTTCCTCGTTCATTTCACTTGTCGACTAACTGCGGTAGAGAGCGAACGCGCCCGCAGCCCTCGCAAATTCCCGCGCTCGGAAAACTTTATAAAATCTTCGGAATACAAAAATGTTTCAGAGCGACGTGACTTAGTAACACGACAGTTTATGAACGTTAATGACTTTTTAAGAACTTTAGTTTGTTATTATTTTTTAAATTGGAAGTGATGTTCGTTTAGTTTTTGTTTTAATTTAGTGAGTTTGAACTGACAATGTTCCATTGAGTTGTGTTTAACAGTTTTGAAGTCAAGGCGGCAAAGTGTAAGTAATTAAGTCACACTAAGAACACTGCAATTTAAGCATTTATGAGCAGTTTATGTTACCTGAACTCCTTGGATTATAAAGTCGTTTTATAAAACGAGAATTTTAATATGCATTAAGAAAATAAAATTTTAAAATAACGTTGACAATTGTTTTTTAAGAATTTCCAATTTAATCTTGTGTGCTAAAGTATGTTTTAGTGACAACTACATAAAAGTAATGCGGACATTTCGGTATTTTTTTTTAATAAAACTTCAACCGCGAAATAATTTACATTGTTTGAACAAAATGAGCATAAACAAAAAAGAGTTTCTTATAAAAATAACCACGTCGTGTGAGCGCGCATAAAATTACTTTAATATATTTTACGAGTTGATAAGTAAGTGTAACTGTCATTTATTTACGTTGATTTTATTTATATCATATTTATAGGCCTTTTAATACTTACTTATGAGTTTTTTAAAGTTTAAGGACATGATTTTAAAATAATTCTTGCTTTTTTCGGCACAACATTGTTGCAAACTTACAATTGATGACCCGGTTGGCCCAGTGGCAAGTGCGCGAGGAGAAGCGAGTTTGAGTCTTGCGCGGTGTATTTTAATTAGCATGATGTGTTTCTTTCCATCAAATAATTTACATAATTATTATTAGATAACACATATTTTTATGTATAAGGTAGTGATTAATAGTTACCAATTTCAATTACACACTTCTTGATGATGAATAAAAAGTCATAGTCATCATAGTCATAATGTTTTTATTTCATATAGGCTACAAAAGAGCACTTACAAAACGTCAAACTAGTTGCACGGTTCCAAAAAGTCGTTTCTATGGAGAAGAACCGGCAAGAAACTCCATAGTTACTCTTTTAAAAATATGGTTTAACAATCATTTCAAGTATGAGAGAATAATGAGCTACACAATATACCTAAAATAAGAATACGAGTAGCATCAAAGTCAAATAAAAAATATTAATATAGATCGGTTATTCTCTCATTTACAATTTGGGTAAAATACATGACAATGAAATGGTTTAATATACCTAATCAGTAAACAATATTAAATATCAAAATTATGGTTGAATGGCGGGTATGCCAGGGAAGCCACAAATGCAGGAAAAATCAGTGCCACACGTCCCTATCGTCAATATAACTAAAAATGATTTATTGTTTTAAAAAAATAAATAAATAGAACGAATATTCTAATTTAGGTTGATATTTAGAAACCTTACACATTAATTTAGCAATGTAGTAGGTATATAGGCTGTAACGGAAAAGGTAATTAATATATCCAAAAGGGGCGAAAAATATAATTATATAGAATAGATAGTATACTCTTTACACCGTGTATAATAAAGCAATATTAACGATACAATATCAATATGTCCGCACTCAAAGACGTTTATGATTTCTCAAATTGACACTAAGCACAGGTTTCACAAAAAATACCTTAACTTCGATATAGTTTAAGCAATAATTAACCCTCTTACTTATAAACGATGCTAACGTGTGTTTTAAGATAACCAATTCTTAAGTTTATTGGCATCTCTATTTTTTGACATGCAAACGACAGTGACAGGTGTAATTTAACCGATTGTTCAACTTTTCATTATAACGATTAAATAAAAATAGACCCACAAAAATGTCTAACGACAAACGTTGCAGTCTTAACTCGAATCTGGAAGAATAGTTGGAAGATAGGCTCAATTGCCACAGGAAGAAAAAAAAAACAATTTTTAGTAATCGTTAATTCGGTCAAGTCCTGGTTAAACCTTCACGGACACATTAATGAAGCCGCAGCACTAATAGTTAAAAGTTCCTTTGACACAGACTATCAACGAACAATAGTTCACACCAAATTCGGAACAATTATTTAATCAATAGCGCATCATTACCATTGTATACGATTAATCTTAATGGCGCACGAAAAAGGGCTGAGTCAATCGAATTAAACCACACTTTGGCCAGGACATTTAAAATTTGCATATATTCGATTACTTATACAAAGTGCAATTAACGTTGAGGCATGTTTGTATAAATTAAAAATCTTGTCATGTATTTTGAAATGAGCAAGAAAAGCAGTTTAGATAAAACTTCTTCTTCGGTTTTTGTTGCATAGGTATATTTTCTTGTGACAATTTACAAAAAATGTTACATGCAATACAGTCAATTCTCTGATCGAAGCACATATCTATTCGGATTTTGATCAAATTGGAAAAGAACCATGCTTTTTCGCGAAAGCTTATCTTGACAAGAAAGAATTTATCTTGACAACTTTTAAACGTACACCATTTTCATTTACCATGCTTAGTGATAGCAGACGTATTGAAGGTATATAGTATACCAGCCCCCTTAGACAAGTGGCAAATGCTTGACGAAAAGAAATCAAATAGAATGCAAAATATAAGTGTTTGACATAATATGTCATCGATAACATAGTCGAAACATTATGTCATCCCCATACATTTATCATTCTATTCGATTTCTATTCGTTAAGCGTTTTGCCCCTTTTCTAGGGAGGCAGAAGGACTACGCTTTAGTTAAGCCCTATGATTAAATTGATCGCCGATACCAAAATTGCATCAGAATTAGTTCAGTGGTTTAGCCGTGGAAACATTACACACTGACAGACGAATAGAGTTGAGATTGTTGATAGCTAAGATTACGTAACATCACGCCTATATTTTCCGAAGGGGTAGGCAAAGGCGTGTAGTCGGTGTAGTACACCCAGATTTCGCTTTATAGGTTTACAAAGCTATATTCGGTCAGTACTTCACATTTAAATAATGTGTACAAGATAAATTATTAATCTGGTACCTAAGTTTATTAATACGATGATGATCATAAACAATGGTCTCTACGCTTTTGGTTTAACTTGCATCAGAGCTACACAATATAAATTGCACCGGTAATGGCTCTATTAGCTATGGTTTTGAACTTTGGCGTTTAGGGACCTATATCCGTGATAATAATTACGCAAATGCAATGCTGAGCTAGAAAAATTATCAGTGTAGGTTAATGAAACGTATGTATTTTCTCATGTATATAGTCTGCCTGTGTTGTGGGGCTCGTAGCTAAGCGGCTACCCGGCAGATCAGACGATCTGCGAGGTTAAGCCGTGCTCGCCGCGGTCAGTCTTGTGATGGGTGACCGTTTTCACATGTCGAGACCCCACCGTGCTTCGGAAGGCACGTTAAGCCGTTGGTCCTGCGCCTGATCTCTCTCCGGTCGTGTCGGTCTACCGTCCCATCGGAATATGATAGTGAGGGAATAGGGAGTGCACCTGTGTCTGCGCGCATACTTGTGCACTATAATATCTCCTGCGCAGATGGCTAGTCTCAGCTGAGACAGGCCGCCGTGACCGAAATTCGGTCAGGAGGACATTATTATAGTCTGCCTGTTATTCTCATTGGAAGGTAAATAATCGTACCTCAAGTCCTCAACGTTAAGTGGGTAATAAAGCATTCCTTAAGGATATTATGCTAAAAGCGATGTACGATAAATTGAACAAGATTGATGTTTTGCAGTCATTTTGATATTGATTTTCAAATAAAATTACGACACAGAAAATTATGCATACCCATACATTACTAATACGAAACTTCAAATCAATAAAGGTATGTATGAGTTAGCGTTAATTCCCGTGTCGTAATTTTATTAAAATCAAACAACGCGATAATTTGAATTTAGTATTAATTTTCAAAGCTTGAAGTTTAAAAAAAATCCAACTTGATGAAATTGCGGGCAGAAGCTATTAATCTTAGGTATTGATAAATAATTAAAATCGATTTTATGAATTTAGGTTGCACGAAAGATCAGACAGTTCACTGCCAATATTTTTTTTATTTGTTTTAGAATCTTTTCTGTTTGTAAAGTTTCTTCGTGTAGGATATTATGTTGGATAGAAGAGCTTATTATTAATTATGTAGTGTTCAAAACTAATTATTAAGAGTAAGTATATTATTATGTACAAAACTATTTTCATGAAAAATATCGTATATTAAAGACAAACTTAGACGGCTGTTTGAAAAATAAAATAATGACTACCAACTATAGCATTCTTAGAACCAATGAGGTTCAAATTAATGTTATTTGTCAAGTAAATTAATTACGCAATAAATATCAGAAAAGCATTCAATTCGAAAATCAAAGAAATAATCACACACTAATAAATTAATTTGGGATAACGAATGTTCGGCCACTCGCAAGTTGTATATTAATTATAATTATGATGACTAGACATTGCCAATTAGGTTCAGATTTGCAAGCTCGCGGTTTCTTTGTGAGAGGGACAAATGTAATAAATGTTATGGTTTCATTCGTATTCGGCCAGTATGTGTGGTTGTTATTGGGCTGTTGTATGAAACAGTTTTCTTTTGACAATAAAAAAATGGTTCTGAATTTAAATTGTATTTTCCATCTATAAGTAACTGATTTCTTTTGTTTGAAAGCGTGTTCTTCCGAGGTTGTGTTAATATGGTGAAAATATGATGAAAATCTACTATTTAGTAAGGTTACTTATCTTTGGAAACGGTTCATTATATTCAACAACACACAGGTGTATCGACGTAATTGTTAGTGTAAGGAGTTCTGCGACTTTCAGATATTTGATTCAAATCTCCTTATTTCTATATCCTTCTTTCATCACTGTACATTGTACAATGCAGTGTCAGATACGAAAAATGTACAATACACATTAATTAAATAATCCCCACCCTGCCGGGGATCGGCCAGGTCGACTTTAACAAAAGGCTAGACATAATTATGTACCTACTTAAGTTTTTCATCAATTCTAAAAAAACAAGTAATCAATAGGTGACGTTCTGAATTCTGAGTGGTGACGAGCCTCTTGTTT
Organism: Abrostola tripartita; assembly: GCA_905340225.1. NCBI lineage: Eukaryota > Metazoa > Arthropoda > Insecta > Lepidoptera > Noctuidae > Abrostola > Abrostola tripartita. Next base: position 3,704,958 of record HG996492.1, on the reverse strand, counting down.
TCATTGGATTTGTAACGGGTTATGTCTCCTATACCAACTGGCTTATCTGTCAATGGTAGGAAATTCTACTTACTTATATACCTTTCATTCGGAGATCTTACTTGTTGTAATTTACTGATTGATTAAAAACGAAGTAAATCTGAACGATGGAAATCTGTTGATCACAAAAGTAGTCTATTATAAGTACTTACAGGTTTAAAATAATATTCAACAATTTGGTTAATTGCCTGCAGCGAAACCTTAAAATAACGCGTTATTTTTTAATAGTGTTGTAGAATGCCCAGGAGTTAAATAGAGCAATCAACGCTATTAAAATCAAATTATCTCGGAGTAAATTGTATCATCAAGTAAGTGCGTTATTTTTATTTTATACTGGCTTTATCTAAATAGTCGATTATGTACGGTTTTGACGTGTCTCTTCAATGATAAACGATGTAGCTATTGAGGTAGGTATTTGAGTAACGGTCTGTAACGTTAAAACAAAAAATAGCAGGTTATTTTTATTGTTTTGTTTGTAGTTTATTAACCGACTTCAAAAAAACGGAGGAGGTTTTCAATTCGTAGGGATCTTTTTTTTTTAATTCAATAACTTCGTTCATTCATGATTTGTTTCACTTTTAGGTGCATGTGTTTTTTATTATTTGCTATCATGTTCTGTGAATTTTAACATACATGGTTAGAAGTAAGAGGGACAATTAATTCAAACATATTTAACCCAATTAATTTAATGAATTGTATGTGACAATGGGTCATCGTCCCCATAATTAGGTACATAATTGCCGAGGAGTAAATTAGGTACACATTTCTATTAACACCTACACCGGGTCAGTTACTAGCAGCTTGCCAGCTTATAATGGTGGTTTGTTTTAAATTACATTTTTTTTTCAATCGGTTTATTTAGCAGCGCAGTAGTGTTTTAGTTTAAAAGGGAAAGACATTCTTTCTGGTAAATGTTTAGTTAGCATAGAAACAATTGAACGTTTAGTAGGTACTAAGTTCCGCGTGGATTTTGAATTTCATGAGTTTAAGCAAGATTTTCATTGATGCTCTGCTCTTATTGGTCGTAGTCATATACTATCCAACGCAAATATTTTTTCAATTCGAACCATTAATTAGTTCTTGAGATTAGCGCGTTAAATCAAACAAACAAACTCTTCAGCTTTATAATATTATCTAAAATACCTAATATGGTATAGAAGATAAATTAAACAAGCATCAGAATAGGCAGAGACATTTTGTCTGGTAAGCATAGAAATAAGAACATTTAATAGTATTAGGTACCTACAACAAATTAGCATTACATTTTTACCTGACCTTAAAAACAACTGTGTATTTAGACATAAATATTAAAAGGGAAGCAATTCACAATATTTATAACGACAGCGCGTCGCGGTTTCGGTTCTTTATGCTTATAATCTTGTAAACTTGCTACATTAGATAATCTTGTCAGGGTTAGGCTGACACAAAGTTTTCCTTATTCTCCATAATTATTGTTCTTAGACCTTGTTCACTTTGTGATGGTTTTGTACGACTTGGTGTTGCAAAACTTAGATAGCATTTAGACCGGTTTCCGGGACAATCGTTAGCAAAATTACAAGACTAAGAATTAAAACTACTTAATAATTAAATTTTTCTTTTATTTTATCGTTGGATTTAATTTTCACCATGACTGGCAATCTTATGTGTCTCGATTGTTTTGTATTAAATAAGTCTCAGCATATTTATGTGCTGTGTGCTTACGTATAAAAATATCTTAACTTTCATCGATTAACAATCGTTAACCATTATGTTAGCGTTCTTCAAAATGGTAGGCAAAGGAATGTCTACTTGTACGCTCAGATTTCGTCATAGACGACACAAAATATATAAAATCAGAAACCTGCAAGTGTCGTGGTGGGTAAGCCGATTATATTAAAGGCACATACCATTCGATTTTTGTTAAAAATAATTTCTTAAAAACTCAACATATGTAAGTCTTTCTAGGGGACACCAGGCGGAAACAATCTTATTGAATTCTCAAGGATTATAATAAAGAAAAAAATTCTAAAATCTTACAGATTTCAATAAAATAAATTCTTCGACCAAAGTCGGGATCTATTTTATGGAAACTGTTGCACACCAAACCGAAGCGTAACGTAAACGTAAAAGTTTTACGCGATGATGGCTATTCTCGTCAAAAGCCAAAACATTGCAAAAGCGCCATCCGAAGTATAACATACAAGTTCTTCGTAGTTTATTACGAAGGTGCTTACAAACATTGAGCTATAACTACCAACTATTAGAAGAAGATAATAATAATCAAGGACCCAATATCGTTGATGATGGCTATACGGAGGGCCCATTTATAAGAACGATGAGCGCTACCTGAGAAAAATTATCAATAATTAAGGGATATTCGCTGTTGCTTCTTATAGAAACGTCAGTATTTAGTATGCCACTAAATAATATTGCTTCCTTTTTAAGGATAATACAAGGGAAGCGGTAGGTTTTGAAAGCCGGTAAGAGCCTTGTGAATGGAAATTATAGGCTCGCCAATACTCGCATCTATTATTGCTTGAGACGTATTCTGATGAGCGGGGGAAAGTGAACGTTGAGGATCGGAATAAACAAAAACTCGTCTGCTTCTTTGAGCATAATATGTATGTATTAACAATTAAAAACAATCTAGACTGCTCCTTACTGCCTTAAAAAATCCAAACTGGCATAAGTTATGATAATATCATTTCACCGTTAAAACTTCACTGACACAAAAAACAAATAACGACACCATTGATTAAAACTTATTTAAGGCCCAAGCCCACAAACAAAACGATTTCGCGAGCACGTATAAAGAAATCACAAATTGCATTTACATAAACTCATACGAATCCCCGCATAATTATTCTTGATAACAATTTATATGCAATATCTTTCGGGCGTATGCTAAAGGAATGTGATTCAATCAGAGGTGAAACGCGTAACGGATTTCATTGGGAGCTTTTATTAAATTCAGACTTACTTCTTTTTGATCTTTTATACACGTGTAATGCTTTTTTTGTTCGATAAAGTTATTTATTGGATTCGCATATTTAGAATCGGTTGCTGCTGATGATTTTAAGCGATCGGTTTTTGATGTATGGAAACGGAGCTTACCCATTATATTCTCTTGGTCAAGTTACTGAACTACCAGCAATATATTGACAAATATTGATATCTGTTTGAATATTTTGACAAATATTTTCTGTATCAGGGCTGTCAAAAGGAAAAATAAAATATTGATTATTGTACCTATATTAAAAGATACCTTCTGTGCACTATGGTAATATATTATATACTTTTTCGTAGTTAGAGTCTCAGATCAGTTGATATGACGCCTCTGAGTGTAAGATCCCTGTGACAGAAATTTGGTTAGATGGACTATTTTCAAATTCACTTAAGGATTCTATCTGTTGCATATTTTGATCTACTAGTGACTAGTGATCCAAAAGGGGAGTTATCTCATCGTATCTCACATGACTTGACATTGTTTTAGATTTGTTTAAATTGATCATAAAACTGTATCTATGAAGAATGAGGAAGTTCGTTCAATGAAACGTAATTGATGTTATCTCGCGCTCTCTACAGACGGTTGTGTATCATTGAAGGATCGCTCATGTAGTTGAATTTTTTTTATAACATCCTTAGAAAATCTGTTTTTTAAATTTTCAGTCCAAACGACTTTGATTTCTGTAGTTTAAGTCTCATGACAGATTGACAGTTGCAGTACGCAGTTGTTTTTGTTTGTTGTTAAGTCGGCTTTTATACTTCTAAGCGCTTGTGCATGTGTGTGTTTTTGGCCAAAAATCTTATTTGTATTTAAAATACAGGAAAAAATTATAGTAAAGGACCATGTAAAACTGTTATTCGTATTTTTGTTCCTATTTAAAGGTTCTCTTGCTTAGCAACCACATATTGGCTATTGATAATAAGGTTGAAAAGTTTCGATGTAAGAGGCCTAACGCTGGTAAGTGGATCAAACATTCAAATAACAAATTGGTAATTATTTATTGGCTTTGAGGTAAAACATTTAAATTTTTACCACAAAGCTTATTATTACGGGAGCAATAATTGATGTATAGAAAATCATACTCCTTACATAACGTTTCTAACGAGCACTTGTTTATTATTACCAAGCTCCGATACTCGATAAATGATGGATTTATTTACCGTACGGCGCCTTCGGCAAGTGATCCATTCACCAACCCTCTGACTAGCTAAACTTATGTAGTACATCGTAAATCTACGGCACGTGTTACTGCTATCTAAATATGTTTGCTTGTATTTAAGGGAGCGTAATTATACAAATTATATTATTTGTTGAGCAACAATCAGTTTTGAAAGTGTTCTTTAGTGTGAGTCATAAAGAATATGTAAAGATTGGCTATGCAAAAGAAATGTAGCGATTATGATGGGGTTGCTAGACCATTGTGGATAAAAACCCCTCCTTTGCAACAAATAAATATAAAATAAAGGTAGCGATGGTAACCGCCTAGGCTGCGTCAGACGTACTTAGGTATGTACTAGTCAAGCCCCACTACTAGCACAACATAAAAAAGTTTTAAAGTTGTGATACATGCGTAATATATGAGCATCACAGCTTGTTTTCTTTTACATACATACCTACACAAATATACATTTATCAAAACTTTATGCTAAAGAATATCTAAGTAAGTAATAACTCACGTAAGCGACACAGCAACAAATCAACTTAGCATATGGAACCGTCACAAGTTTGTATTTTACTTATTGATATCAATATCTTATGTTTTGCTGTTTGTGTTATTCGGGTGAGTGGTTAACGTCCGCATTATATTCACAAAGCAGCGGGTTCAAATCCAGACAAGTATTAAGGTCCTGGGTACTTGCATAGTTGTCCTAAGTCACCAAACGAATTTGTAACTGTGTGTATAATGATTTACTCTGCTCTATTTGACAGGCTAGCACGTTGCTATGCACGTACATATATACACCTATAGCTACATATATGAGTAGAGTGGCTACATAGCTATCCCAAGGATCAGTTGATCTGCGAGATTAGACAGCCTTCTGCTTGTGCCAGTACTCTCAGTCGTGTCAGTTTACCGTGCCATCAAAGTATAAATGTGAAGGAATAGATAACGCACTTGTGTTTTTGCACACACTCGCGTATCTACTATATTAATAATCTTCTGCGAAGATCTAGATGGCTAGTGTTAAATTGTTAAAATTGGCTGTCATGCCTGCGAATTCGGCGAGACATTAGATAGAGTTTAAGGCTAAACTGACTCATAAAATTTGAGCGTGCCCAGCTCACCTCCCTTCCCCATAAAAATATTAAGGTGCGTCCACACTTGTAACCTATGTCCGTATCTTTTTGCCGTAACATTTTACTCACAGTTTCTTCGGGAGTTTTGCTATAAGACCAGACACGCTACCTTGTTACGGTCATGGAAGAATGTTAGTTGGCATGTTACAAGTGGGGGCGCACCTTTAAGGACTTACATGCTTATTGCTATAAGAGGCAAAGCAGCCTACTAGTGCCATAAACAAATCAATCATATTTCAACGAATGACGTGCAGAAAAGGTCTTCGATTTTCGGAACAACGGTTGGGTTCGAAATGATTTCGTGAGTTCCGAATTGTTTGGTAGCAGCTTGTCTAAATTACTCTTTAGGCGCTCAAAATAAAAGGCACTATGGTAAACTCTTGTTCGACTAAGTTTTAAGGTTATGGTAATAAGGATCGCGCATAAAATTATCGTTTAAACTGCACAGTGCGTTTCGTAATCTACTGAATACGTCAGTTTCATAGTAGCAACAATGGATGTATATCTCATTTTTCATTCCAAATCTTTCAGGATTCTTTAAACTATGATTAAATACTAAGTCTTCTGTATAATTTACTTAGTCTATAGCGCATAAATGTGCACATTTTTTCCATATGGGGATGTGACTTGAGGCGAACACAATTAGGAAAAAAAACTTTTTCGTGTTCTTAGAATATCTAAGATTCATAACATTAAAAAGGTGACATTAACACTAGCCAACGATTGAACCTGCTTACATGTTCACTATAATATTTGAGACTGTAAAATAACTTTCTTTAAACTTACTGAACTAAGTAAATTATTTTAAGCTGAATAGTTTGACTCGGATTAAGTAATTGAAGAGACATTTAATCAACTTGTAATGTTGATCAAACAGTTATACTACAATCTTTGCTAAGTAAAATTTAGTACTTTAATGGTAATTCTTGGTAATAAGTTGTGGGAGATGTTTGCTTTCAAGGAAGGATTAATGCTGTTACCACGCTATTTACCGAGCAAAAAGATTCCAAAGTAAGAACTATTCATTAATCTTTAATAAAAAACTACACTGCTTGTTTCTTTAGCATTGCTTGCTTTAAGAGGGAAGATATAATAATTATATAATTAAGTCAGTACTCACCGAAGGGGTTTGAAATAGTTACGGTAGCTTTTGTCGGTAAACGAAGGTGCGTTCTGCATAGAGAACTCCATACAATATTAAAACCGAAACAAATTTTACCTACCTTAGATTTACCCTGGGAGAAAATTTACTACAAAGTGTACTTTTTTTCAAAACCTTGGTATACGTTAGATACATACTTATAAATTTCGACATACACAGATTACATAAAACTGAACGCCTGAAGGGGTAGGCAGAGGTGCGCATTTAGTACACCAACATTTCGCCAGTTACGTCATAGGTACCAATATAATAGAGGCGAGCCTATTGCCATCCACCGGGCACAAATCCAGACTCCGGGATGCTACTGAGGTTTGCCTATTGGAAAAACCAAATAACACTGCCCGATCCAGGATTCGAAACCAGGACTTCGTGCTCAGCAGTCGTGATAAGCGACTACAAGACTAACGAGGCAGTCAGATGTAAAATTAATAAAGGTGAAAAATGATGTACACGACCGTGAAATGAACCCTTGATCTTCGCCCACCCGTAGCACTGCTATTACAAACTAAGCTACCTTATCGCTACTCGTAGCCATTAAATTTCAAGTTCACTTTTTGTTTTTTTTACGTCTATACACACAGATTTTTCTGTATTCTAGGTATGTTTTCTACTTCTGTGGTTATGGCCTTATGGGTATTAGTGTGTGCTAGTAACTCAACGTTTTCGCAAACACCATCAGCTCAGTAGATCAGCTGCCCTCTGCCAAACGATCCTATCTATTAGTTCATTGTTTTTGTTTCGTCAAACTTATCTGATCAAACACGTTCCAGTAAGATTAGCAGTTGCTTTTGGCTCCTCGCTACGTAACAAATTATTTTGATCTTTGATCTGTATTAACTTCTACTTTGTTCTGGGATTTATGTGTATGACGCACTGGAACTAAATTAAACTTAAATTGCTAGCGGAAAGCAATATTTAAGCTAGTGATCTATCGTATGGATCCCACAATTTTTACCTATGTAGTCAGTTTATTACGCCGTACTAAACGAATTTTGGTGATTCAGTTTTGTATGTGGAGAAAAAGAGTAAGTTTAAAATGAATCATGTTTGCAATATACGGCATAATAACATCTGTATGTAGTTCTTGTCTGTGGTTAATAATGTCCTCCTGACCAAAATTCAGTCACGGCGGCCTGTCTTAGCTGAGACTAGCCATCTGCGCAGGAGATATTAAAGTGCACAAGTATGCGCGCAGACACAGGTGCACTCCCTATTCCCCTCACTCTCATAATGCGATGGGACGGCAGACTGACACGACCGGAGAGAGATCAGGCGCAGAACCAACAGCTTAACGTGCCTTCCGAAGCACGGTGGGGTCTCGACATGTGAAAACGGTCACCCATCACAAGACTAACCGCGGCGAGCACGGCTTAACCTCGCAGATCGACCTGATTGCCGGGTAGCCGGATAGCTACGAGCCCCTTGTATCTGTACTCTGTTGGTAGATCAATCTTACTTACACACTCGTACTAATATTGCACATTGTAATTTATTATTTAAGGTTATTTACAAAATAAAGTTAACAAATAAGCCACATTTTTAAAAGTAGGGGTAGAAATATGCTAATGATTTTTTTGAAAATTTAAATAATTTGCCAGTTTAATTTATAAATGTTACTGATCTACCGCATTTTCAAAAACTTACACTTGGTCTTCAAGGTTTTGCAGCTGCTAACACGTGACTAGCAGCCTTGTCCCCTACACAGGGCGAAACTAGTCACGTTTTAACTCTTCTACTAAATTACCAACACCAAATACTATTTATTAGTATTTAAGTGGCATTTTAACACACTTTATACGTTTATTTGGATAGCCAATGAAGGTTACGTATGTTTTTGTAATACTATTATCATTAGAAAGTTAAGTATCTACTCAAAACAAGGTTAGATGTGCTCAGTTGAATGTCAGTTATCATAACCAACTGCTACTTATTACCACTCGAAACACGTTCAAAGTGTTACAAAGAAGAATTTGAACAGTTTACATAGCTTCAAGAACCTCGTCATGCCTAAAATACTTACAAACTCGTTCTTATAAAAGTCTTTTGTGAGTGGGTAATTAATTACTATCGGTACTAAAATTCACATTATCTTTTTGTAAAACTATCACATGGGTTTGGTATATTAAACGAAACACATTCTTAAAAGCCACATTATAACATAAATATAAATTCTGGTTTAGGACCAGCAAAGTAAAAAATAAGGTCCAAATATACAAAAGGCATCCAGCCACAATAAGAGAAAAAGAAAAATGGAAGTTATCCAATCGTGAAACTTGTCAATAATGTTCAACGCACGTATGCCCATCAAAACGACGATACACAACCTGAGGTTGACGCGATATTTCCCCTTTAAAACCCCCATCTCATTTATTCTGTTGATAGTTGCGAGGTAAAACGATATTAGGTGAGTTAGGAGGATTTTTTCAACAATGCCCCACATTAATAATGTTTCCCCTTGTTTTTGAGTGCATAGCGAAAATATTTTTATCATTTTGCACAAATAACCTGACTCGAAATAAATATCTGTATATCAGGCAAAAATCTGTTATCAGTGTGTCAGAAAAACCCACCCACGATTTCCGATGAACATTTTCAAAATCAGCGAAAATTGTCGAGAAACGTCACTAAACACGACGGAACGAGCATGAATCACCACGCTTGATATTTACATTTATCCCACAAATAAATGGTGAGGCATTTAGGTACATCTGTAACAATAAATGTATGGTACCAGTCAAACATGAAATATATAAGCGCAACTCATCCGCGCGACACCCGTCACTTTTGGCAGCGACAACGCACGTACGCCCATCATTTCAGTCCAACTACTCCACATTCCCGTTTCACGAACCATTGGCTGGGTTAATTCGTTAACCCCTTTTGTTTTGCTATTGTTTACTTTTCATTCGTTCATTCACGGTGTCAACTGATGTCGATATTCATTTCGTACGTTCAATTGTTTTTCGATTAGATTTGTTTTCTTATTTCGTTCTAAATTTAAATTTTTAGCCATTTTTCTGTTTAAATTGGGGTTTGTGGGTTGTTTGTTGTATATTGTACGTGAGACAGTAATTATATTGGGCTGTGTAGCTATTTCTAAGAAAAAAGAGTTGATGTCGTCTTTGGTGTCTATTAAATTTAATAATGAGGAAAATCTTTATTCAATATTCTGATAGTTTACTTTTAGTACTTAACAAAAAAGCTTTTAACATAGTCTCGTATGTAAATTCCGTTTTAATTCAAATATTTTTCTTGAATTCAGTATTATCGTTAATGGCTCTATTGATGTTTTGTGTTTTGGTTCGATTGAGTGATTCGCAGAAAATATTTCGATACGATTTTCTTTCGGATACATAACAATATTTTAATTACGTTTTTTGTACATGTGAGATATTTTAAAATTTTTCCTACGATTCAGGATAAAATCTTAGTGCATTATACATATTTTTTTCTTTCTTTCTTCTCTCAGCCTGTATTGTCCCACTGCAGGGCAAAGGCCTCCCTTTCAGTCTTCCACTTTACTCGGTCGTGTGCTAAAGTAGACCAGTCTCTCATGTAGGCAAGCAGCTTGTCATGCCACCGTCGACTGGGTCTGCCGCGATGACGTCGTATATTTTGTGGGACCCAGTTGGTGCAAATTTTTGCCCATAAGTTGTTGGTCATGCGGCAGACGTGTCCAGCCCAGTCCATGCATTATACATTAGCAGCATTAAACTGTACCTCTTTATTTTATAGTAGTTGTTCAACTATACTAGTTGAACAACTACTATAAAATAAAGAGGTAGAGGTCTGATATGTTTTGGAGAAATATCGATTTAGCAGTATCCTAAACTAACGAGCATGTATGACACGAGTGATGAGAGTAAATGAGGGAAAATGAGTTATATTATGTCAGGATAACAAATAGTATTTCGAGGTCGCTGCCTGCCTTCTCCGGATAAAAATCGTGACCTTATATTCCTAATAAAGCTACAAAATGGTGATTACCAACACTTATTATGAAATCAGCGAAACGTAATGTCCGCAAAATCTAACGCTTTCTTCTGCCCATCATCCATTTCGTCGTACTCGTAAAATATAAGTGCTGTACTAAGATGAGTTAGGATGTCAGATATTGATCACGTCCGCGCCGTCAGAATCAACTGGACCTCATTATACCTTCCTGTTTAATGTCATTTTCCGTGAGACTTCTGGGGCATTGACATTTAAATTAGGGTTACGAGTGCGGGATTCAGTGCGATTGGTTTGAATTTCTTTTTCAGTGATAGGTTTTATTCGGAGTTGTGAATTTGGAAACCTTGCAACGGATTTCGCACTTTTGAAGTGCGTGTTTGCAAATACAAGTTGTGAACTTAACTTTTGTAATATCACACATAAAAAACTACCCACATCCAAATTCACAAATATCTGCATTATCCGTAAAATGATCCCGCTATCCTTAGCAGAGTAGTAGGCTGTACACTAAGCCACTGCACCAGTCAAATAGTCATAATAGTAAACACGAAAAAGGCAGTATCTACTAGACTTTTATTACTGGAAACCAAATGTACCGTGGCGTCCGAATCATAATAATCGTACAAAAGTAATGTTGACAGAGTGATCCATGGCATGAGAAGACTGCTATGACCCATTTCGCTTTACCGACTTTTACAACTTGTGTCGTATCGGGCGGCGTTGTTTTGTTTTTGTTTCATTCATTTATCAGGTTGTAACTTGGACGGAGGATTTTCTGGCTTCGATGTTCGTTCAGTAGACGTCCAATGCATTGTCTGATAATTTCTTCTAAGCCAGATTCTCATCATGATTAATGTTAAGCTTTATAAAAAATTAATCTCATCTATCCATATTTTTTTTTCTTGTTATCTCACAAGAGTAAAATATGGAAATAAATACATAGTATTATTCTATAATAGATAGGTATCTACTTTTTTGATATGCAAGTAATTCCAAATCATCAGACTTCAAAATAATTGACTCTCGGGTTTCTGTCATCGTTAAGAGTACGATTTCGTCTATAATCGGAATTTGAGTCAAAAACATAACCTGTTTAACCGACTTAATGCTGGGGATAATTAAAAAAGCTATTTACATACCTCCTCATTTTCCAAAGTCGGTCAAAACGAATTCCATATCTTAACACAACAAAAACTTATATAGTATTCCATAACCCAGTTACAAAAGTCACGAGGTCTTGACGAGAACCGATTCCAAATTGCTTTCAGATGTTATGAAAGAATCGTTCCCGGAGGAAATTCCAAAACCCAAAGAATTTTATGTTGTTACTGTTATAAGGAACATAAACTTAAAAAAGATTTCCTGTTTGTATTAACCTTGTTTAATAACACTAAAGACGTTTCATTATTTACATCTGGTGTTTGGTAAACATCTGTGAGAGGAGTTATGCTTTAGACCTACTGAGGATAGGTCGCATCCTCTTTTTGATTTTAGAATCAGAAGATGAATGCGTCAGATCAGTAACTCAGTGGTTAATTAATCATTCAAATGCTACTGACGACAATAAGTCGATTTCAGTTTACGAGGGAGACGCCGCTACGTGCAGTTTAATGCGGCGTCTCGCTTCCACAACGTAAACTGCCCTGCTTTAAGAGTTCATGGTAAGGGGGCTGATACAACTACTGTATTATGACATGTTTTAGTTAGTTTCGAATGTTATTAACATATCCATAAAAGAACTAACTCTTTGGGCCTGTCACATGTGTAAACAATAAATGAACATCCGTGGACCTATAAAAAACATTTTCTTTTCAGAATAACAAAAAAAAAATATTTGCACTTTGTTTCTTGTTGTACACAAGCTCTGTTTTAGGAAACATGTGCATTACTCATTCTACTAACTCGTGAATGTACGTTACATGGGTTCACTTGCAGGTTATAGGTTCACGTCAGGGTTAGGTTTGAAATTCCGAACTTAAACCTGGCGCCTTCAAATTCTTTAACAAAAAGTTATTCTGCATCATACTAAAACTAAATATTTAATAACCATGTAAACATAAAATCAATAGATTTCCAGCATACGTCATTAACACAGTAACTTTTACTTGATATTACTGAAATTAATTTATTTCAAGTTAGTTAAGTATTTGGAGTAATTAGTGATGATTAATTACTTTGTAATTAATTAGGTGCACACCTTATGATGATACAGACAATTATATACAATATGCGTTTGATATATTATATTAGATGAATAATTGAAATTTAAAATTTTTGCTTTCTTTGATTAATTATTATATTATGTGTAGTCCTAGTCTGATTTATTTCATGTTTTGTCATTATTTTAGTTAATATATTAAAGTAATCATATTATATTAAAGTTTTGTATTCGATAGTTCCTCTCCAAGTAAGTAATGTTTGTAAATCAATAAATAGTCTTTATATTTTTAGTTTTAATAATAGAAGTATAGTATAGAAGGTAGTATAAAAACAATCGTGTGTGTATATAAATAGTCTTTGATTTTACTTATTATGATGGGATAAATATTCCACTGTGCTAAATTCACCTTTGAGCTAAGAGTGAAATAGTTTTGTCGTAAAAAAGTAATTAGTTAATAATAATTTAAGTTATAACTGTAATATTTCTAATAGCCGCTAAAATCACAAACCTATTTCTCTACAATAATACATTTTCATTTACTTATGTTTAAAAGTATAATCAGAAATCACCTGAAAATTGTCTATTTTAATTTTATTAGCTAGACGGGTCTTACCACAACTAAAAATACTAAAATACACACTTTAACAAAACTGAAATTAAGAATTAGGACAATAAATATAATATAAACGATCGTCCATTTCTTTCAATTATAATTTTTCTCGGGCTGTACTAATTAAGATAATCCAAATATTTTTCTGCCTAAATTGAAGTGAATTAAGTTTGTTTAAGGACACCTAAATTCCTCGTACCTAACCTAATTTTCATAGTTTCTAGACTAGGTAGTTAAAACTTATTTTTTTGATGGCAAGTGTGTTGATGTAATTATTGTAATAATTTGTTTGTTGTTGACAACCTAAAACCTTATTTAATTAGGTATAGTTTAACGTACATATAAAGCACTGATAGCCGAGTGGTATGACCGTTGGACTGTCAAGCCGAGTCAAAAGATGCAAGTTAAAAATCTCGACACGGACCAATGCCTTTTCGAATTCATGTCCGTAAGTATTATAAATTACTTATCAGCTGTTGCTAAAAACAGTGAAGAAAACCATCGTTAGGAAACTGGCACACCTGAGAGATTTTTTTACGGTGTGTAAAGCAATGTCAGAGGCCTAAAGGCGGTCTTATCACTGATACCAGGTTGTTCATTAACCATACGATAAGAAGAAGAAGTTTAAGTTGATCCTCAATTTGGAATATACCCATTAATTTCGTCATTTCATTGTAGCTATATTACGTTAGAAACACATAAACAAATTATCCTTAGGTAGATACAGATTTATAATATTTAGTTCATCTGATCGAATTGAAGGTAGCAGGCGTTACGAACAGGAACTAAGTTAGAGGTAGGAAATGGAATTTCCTGCAGTAGGTACGGCGTCAGACTAGGTTCCTACGACAACACATTTCGATTGATATAGAATATTTAACGGTTGTTTTCGCATCATAATTTATTATTATAAGGTACATAATTTAGAATTTCTGATAGCTGAGTAATATGACCGTTGGACTACCAAGTCAAAGATCGCAAGTTCAAAACCCGGCACGCACAAATGTCTTCTCGTATTCATGTGCGTACTTCAATTCAGTTATCAGTTGCTAAAAGCGGTAAAGAAAAACATCGTGAGGAAACCAGCACACCTGAGAGATTTTTCAACGGTGTGTAAAGCCATGTCAGAGGCCTACTGGCGGTTTAAACTCTATACCAGGTTGTTCATTAACCATGCGATAAGAAGCTGAAGAAGCCACAATTTCCAATTCCTGTTAATTTCTTATTACACCTTTCAATTACTTTGCTACTACTACTAAAATGCCAACTCAGACTGAAAGAACATTGTTTACCAACGGCACCTCCGTGGCAATTAAAAGAGAATAGTTCAGTTGCTGTTATTTCCCTGCAATCAAGGAACTATGTTGATAGTGCTAATAGCTATTTGTAGGCCAAGAGTTGTATTTCAATTGTTACCCCGATTATATCTCAAGCAAGTCTGTCTATTTATTGACTCAATTAAATACGGATACAATATAATTCAAGTGTGTATAATTAATACATAATACTGTTCTCAAACGAATGTCATGTACAACTTAAAATTGTTTGTATTTCAGAACTTATACTAAATTTATTAACTGAAATGTCTCTATATACATACTGTTGGTGTATTTGTTAAATAAATAAATATAGATACTTCTTCGTCTTCTTCGTATCGGCATGAGCTATATGCCTCATGGAAACAGGTCAATCTGTGGTGTAGAGATTGGTCAGTCCACAAGTATGGTAGCGAGGTTGACCGTCCAGGGTGCGCCGGACGTACCTAGGTATCGTCATTCGTGGAGGCTCTCTCTTGAACTCCATATAGGAATCTACTATTAAACTATAGAATATACGAGAATATACACATACGCACTTTAATACGTTTTGCGTTAGTGGATGACATAACTAAAATAGTATTAACCTACTATAATCCTCATATAGTAAGCGTTTTATATTTCTTTAATTAACCCTAGAATTATAGGGGACCTCATACTTAAATATCTTAAAGTGTTTTAGTTAAAACTGATTTGGAAAAAAATACAAGGAAAATCGTTGACAAATACATTTTAGGTTTCGCAGAGCAGTACTTGAAGCTTCCGTGTAGTTTAATCAATTAGTGAGGTTAACCCGCATTTGCTGCGTGGTTTTGATTCGACTCGACGCCTTACTAACATTGCCATATAAGTTAAATTGAAAGATGAAGTTAGCTCTTATGGATGTGGTCCTTTGTCCAGCTGCTTTGAGGTATGAGATGTCATCAAACAATATTATACTGTTAATCTCGTATTTTAGATTTAGCTTTAAAGGCATCTGTTCACGTCCCGAAAATGTCTCCCATAGGGAATAATACAACCTCTTGCCAAAGTATTCAATTTGTTTTTATATTTGTTACATTTTTGTTAATTCATAATTTTGTCATAATTGACACTTTTCAATATGATGACATTGCACCATAGATCGATCCACCAAGAAGTTTCACAAAGATTTGAGCATTATACATACCGCCCACCATGAACAAATTTGTTCATCCAGTTACATACATAAATATTAACTATGTAGACACATACAAGTATCTAGTAAAAAAAAAAATATATATATAACATAAAACAAACAGCTCCTTCAGTTGAACAAATAACACATTATCTAAAAATTCATCATCCTAAAACCTTAAATCATTCGAAGACATTTCAACACACTTAGTTAGATACAGGCAATATAATTATTTTAGAAACTGGTCTTTTAATCTCATTATTATTACATCTAATGGTCACTACACGCGTAAGATTGTCCAAACCTGGGTGCTTATCTACAATAACTCCATATAACCACTTAGCAGGTGGAAGACCATCCTCCTTCACCAAGACAATATTCCCAATCTTAGGCTCAGGCTTACAATTAGTCCATTTATATCGATGTTGCAATTGAGTCAAATATTCTAAAGACCATTTCCGCCAGAAATGTTGAAGCATTTTTTGGGTTAATTGCCACCTCTTCAAATTAGAAATGGTTGAATTTTCATAATTTAAATCAGGCACCGTCACCAAAGGTTCACCTACGAGAAAGTGCCCAGGTGTCAATGTAAACGCGTCCTGTGGATCATTAGATAACTGCGAAATTGGCCTCGAATTTAGACAGGCTTCAACTTGAGCCAGAACAGTTGTCATTTCTTCAAATGTCAACGTACTGTTGCCTATGATTCTTTTTAAATGGTGCTTTGTAGATTTGACGCCAGCCTCCCACAATCCTCCAAAATTTGGAGCGTGTGGAGGGATAAAATGCCACGTCGTACCATTGGTCGCAAGGAAATCCGCTATTTCTGAAGCTACCATAGACTTTTCCACGTTAAAAAGTTTTTGTAATTCCTTTGCTCCACCCACAAATGTGGTTCCATTGTCACTCCATAAATCTGAAACACAACCCCGTCTGGCGACAAACCGTTTGAATGCCGCAAGAAAACTCTGAGAAGTCATATCGCTAACAAACTCCAGATGAATAGCTCGGGTCGTCATGCAAACAAACAGACATATATATCCTTTACTAGAATGATAGCCACGACCTTTAGTGGCACGGATGTTTATTGGACCTGCATAGTCCACACCACTACATTTAAAAGGTTTTTGTGCGGAGACCCTAGCCTTCGGCAATTGACCCATCATTTGTTGGTTGCTTTGTGAGGAATATCGAACACAAATTACACACTTGCGGACATAATTCCTAACTAGACTCTTTGAGTTAAGAATCCAATATTTGGATCTTAGATAATTAAGCATTAATTGAGGACCGCCATGCAAAGTTCTTTCATGAGCATCCGCAATAAGAAGATCGGTTAGATACGATTTGTTGGGGATCAGTATGGGGTGTTTGATATTCTCATTAATAGGGGCCTCGTGCAGGCGACCGCCAACTCGTAACACCCCTCCATCATCAAGGATAGGACTCAACGACGTAAGTCTACTAGCTTTACTTAATTTTTGTTTCTTTTTTATAGATTCTAACTCATCTTTAAAATGTTGGAACTGACAAAGTTTCACACAGGTAAGTACAGCTTCATTTAATTCATTTGTAGTTAACCATGTAGTTTTATTTTTATGTCTTTCAGATGTCCTTGTTCGAAGCCAAAATCTTCTACAGTAAGCTACTACTCTTATAAGCTTACTGAACTTAGAAAACCTGGTGAATAAACTATCATCGCATACTGCAGTAATTGCATAACTTTTGGTTTTTATATTTCTTTCTTCTAGTGAAGTTTCCTTCACATTTCCTCTGTTGTACTCTATCTCTTCACTTTGTAACCATAAAGGACCCTTTTTCCAGAGTTGCATATCTGCACATTCGGAAGGACGTATCCCCCGAGATGCGCAATCGGCTGGATTATCGGAACCGGAAACATGGAACCATTGACTTCTATCGAGAATAGTAAGTATTTCAGAAACCCGATTGGCAATAAAGGTTTTCCACCTACTAGGGTGACTACTTAGCCACGCCAAGACAACTGAGGAATCTGTCCACGCATACAGATTTTGCTTGGGAACTCCTAGAACCCTTGCGACTTCTTGCAGGAGCTTAGCCAGTAAAACCGCACCACTAAGTTCTAAACGCGGGATTGAAATTTGCTTAATGGGAGCAACTTTGGTTTTAGACGTAAATAAGTTTGTGTGAACTTTGCCGTCAGAATCTATGATACGAGTAAACACCACCGCAGCGTAAGCTACATTAGAGGCATCCGAGAACCCATGCAATTCAAGTAGCTTACTCTCTTTGTTAAAATTGATCCAACGCGGTATACGAAATTTGTTAAGGTTGAAAAGATCCTTTCTAAATTCCAACCACTCTGCCAACAAGGTTGCAGGTAATTCTTCATCCCATTCGATCCCGGTCATCCATATTCGTTGAATAAACACCTTTGCAGTGATTATTGTGGGTGCTAACCATCCAAGAGGATCGAATAAGCGCGAAATGTCTGAAATAACCTTTCGTTTTGTTACTGGCAAAACCGATTCGTTGAGTTGAATGGTGTACACGAACTCATCAGAATCCCTATCCCAAGTTAAACCTAATATTTTCGAAGTATTGTCAGCCTTTATTTCAATGTTCTCTTGCTGTTGTGACGACTGATCACTATCTTTAATAAATTTTAATAAATCCTTGTTATTACTGTTCCACTTTTGCAACTGAAATCCACCACGATTAAGTAAATCCGTCATTTGCCTTTGAAGTTCTACACCTTCCTCCATAGTTTGACATCCTGACATGAAATCATCCATATAAAAGTCTGATAAAACGCGGTCCTTTGCTAAAGGGAATGCTGCGCCTTCATCTTCAGATACCTGCTGCAATGCCCGGACTGCTAAATAAGGTGCCGATGATGTTCCAAAAGTCACCCGCAAGTGACGTAAGACTTGAAGTTCGTCATCTGGGTTCTCGCGCCATAGAATCCGCAGAAAATCAGTTTGATTTTTGGTAATTTTGATCTGCCGATACATCTTAACGATGTCAGCTACCAAACCGATTGGATAATGACGCCAACGCATGATTATATGGCGAAGTTCAGGTTGTAGACCCGGACCTACCATTAGGTCATGATTAAGTGATATACCATTATTACCAGTACATGCTGCATCAAATACAATGCGCAGTTTTGTAGTGCTTCTATCCATTTTAATGACGGCATGGTGTGGTAAATATACACAATCATTCTTGTCACTATCTTGCACTATCTCCATGTGATTAAGTGCCAAGTACTCATTAATGACAGCTGAATACTGAGCTTTAAATTCAGGATTCCTTGCAAAGCGTTTTTCTAAAGTAAAAAACCGCCTTTGAGCTATTTCTTTTGTTCCACCATATTTACAAGCAGGATCACTGGACCTGAAAGGCATATGAACAATATAACGACCCGATTTATCACGTTCTGTCGTAGTCTTGAATAAATCTTCACACATCTGTTCGTCTGGGGTCAAATAAATCCTGTTGTGATCGCAATTGGGTTCGGATTCAAGTTCCCAAAACCTTTTAAGAAGTGCATTACAATCTTCTGCTTGAGTTAGATGCAAACTAACTATTTTATTGTGGCATGCTATCTCGCCTTGGTTAATTTTACTGCCTACTTGACCAGACAAGATCCAACCTAGTCTTGTATTTTGTGCTATAAGTAGACTAGGCGGAACTCTGATTACACCTTCTAACAAAATCTGGCCATAAATTTCAGCACCTAGAAGCAAATCAATCTTATTTGGAATATCAAATGAAGGATCTGCTAGTTCCAAAGACGAGATTGAAGCAAACACATTTGCCACAACCTTCTTCTCCGGTAAAAGAGAAGTTAATTTCTTTAACACATAAGCCTTAACCGTAACCGTATAACTGGGATCGACGCGTGATTTGACTTTTATAAAAACCATTGAATCAATCGAAATCATCGATTGATGTTGATCACCGCCAATACCTGATACTGAACCATTGGTTGAAATCTTTTTAAGGCCCATGAGCTGTACTGCAGACTCCGTCACAAACGAAGCTTGAGACCCTTGATCTATCAAGGATCTTATTACCATGGCAGTACCGCTCATTGATTCTGCTGTAATTAAAGCAGTAGCTAATAATATTTGACTGTTGTTATTTGCAACACAACTTACAACATGAGTGGAATTACTCTGACTGGATGTGGCTGCCCCGGTAGAGTCATTACCTTGAACGACCTGATCAGTTTTGTCATTATAACTAACTGATTTGGAGACATTCTCAAGATGAAGAATAGTGTGATGTTTCTTTTTACATTTATGACATCTTGTGGATTGGCGACATGAAAATACGGAGTGATTGGTCCCTAAGCAGTTGAAACATAACCCATTAGTTCGGACAAAATCACGACGCTTGTCAACATCGAGACTACCAAACTTTTTACAATATGCTAACTTGTGATCATCTTGACACCATGTACATGTAGCTGCTGTAGCGTGAAGTGACTTAACTGTAACATATCTGCTAGAACTACTTCGTTGATTTTTACTATCCAAAAACTCTAAAGCTCGAAATCTTTGTTCTAGAAAAGAATTAAACTGCTCAATTGTTGGTAAATCTTCCGCATTACCGCTAATTTTTAATTCCCATTGTTTTCGTGATTCATCATCTAATTTTAAACATAATATATATATAACAATAATGTCCCAATTCTCAACATTAATTCCTAGATTTTTTAAAGCATGTAGACATTCGTTTGAAGTATCTAACAACTCTTTAAGTGCGTTAGAGGTTTCAGTTACAACATTCCTTTGACTCATGAAACGCTTAAGGATACCGTTAGCCAAATACTTTTTATTATTGTACCTATTTTCTAATTGAGACCAACAGATTGCGTAATTACCATTAGTAATAGGAATGTGGCGTAAAAGTACTTCAGCTTCTCCTGACAAATGAGTCTTTAAGTAATGCAACTTTTGAACATCATCGAGACAGTCATTGTTATGTATTAACGATTTAAATAGATCACGAAAACTTATCCATTCAGAATATAGACCTTTAAACGTTGGCAGCTCAATTTTTGGTAATTTAATAGAACTTGTAACAGACGGTTTATTTAAAGTTTCTAATTTTGTAGTCTTCCTTAAAGCTTCTTTTAACTCGGCTTTATAATCCATAAACAATTCTTCCGTTATTTCATATAAGTTCTTTACGTTATACTCTAACTTATCAAATTCAGCAGGTTTAACAGATGATACAATCTTCAAATGAGTTTCAAAAAATGTTGACCAGTTTGATTGTAAGTTCTCCAGTCTGGTTTCGATGTGTGAAGTGGTCAATCTTTCCTTAGGCGATTTCTTAAAGTTCAATTTAGCCTTGCTTAAAGTAGTAAACAAATTAAACTGCAGATTGGTTAACAATTCCATGTTGCAAAGAAGATGTTCATGTGATTCAATAACTAATTTCTATAAATTTTCTACGTACGTAGATAATCCGTAAAAATGTACAAGTCCAAATCTGCGAATGTCTTTACTATTTATTCACTTCCACACAATAAAACTAAGAGTACTTACAGTTCATCTTCGAGTCACTTTTAATTCTGTCACTCACTGTACATGCTAGCTCGCCGTAATGATACGCGGGGTATCCTTCCCGCACCGCAGCTATCGCCGACTCCAACCGCCAATATTGCTCACTGCACTGACGTCACTGCTGTGGACCGTAATACTGCCGAAGATCGTGCACACCAATCCTTCATCCGGCTCGAAGGACCATATGTTCACGTCCCGAAAATGTCTCCCATAGGGAATAATACAACCTCTTGCCAAAGTATTCAATTTGTTTTTATATTTGTTACATTTTTGTTAATTCATAATTTTGTCATAATTGACACTTTTCAATATGATGACATTGCACCATAGATCGATCCACCAAGAAGTTTCACAAAGATTTGAGCATTATACAGCATCTAAATATCTGGGAATAGAATAAGTAAACCATACATTTTATATTTGCACCAAATTTCTGGCTGTAACAGCCTGATTAAAAAGCTAACGTCAAAAATGTTCGATATCCAAACGCGTATTTATTCCATTAGTCGAAAATAATTGAATTTCGACGGACGGATGATCGTCAACTTCCGCCACCGTTGCAGGGTTAAATAAACCAATCGATTCACCTTGGGCTCGTTCACTTGATTTTATTCCACGCGAAAAAAGATAAACTGTCGTCCTTCAACTAAGGCTGAGTCCTTGACTTTTTAGTATGCAACCTAAAGACTTGGCGAGATATATGGACCCCCATGGGATCGTACTGTTGTACGGTTTATTGTCCTTTAACCTGACCTTTGTAGAACACGAAAATCGTATTAGCTGAAGTTCGTAAATGCCTGTTCATGTAATGAGCAAAGACATGGGGGTTGTTTTATAAAACAATTGAAAGTGAATTTACGGCGAGGCAAATTCTCGATATTCGATAATGTTCATAATTGATCGAAAATGAATTACTTTCTCTTAAGGTTTTTTACTGTATAAAGTAAGAAAATATGATCCTATAAATTGTTTAGGAATGTTTGTTTAAATTAAGTAGAAAATAATGTTGCTGTTTTATTATACAAAAAGGTTTTTTATGTAAGTATGTCAAAACTCGGCTTAGAAGGTTTTTCGTCCAACACGTTCAAACCTATATAAAGGCCAAAAACACTTATTAATCGCTTTTGTAACAATGAGATGATTATTCATCAAAGTGGGTTCGCAAGTTTATATCAATTAAACTTAATTTTGTCAACATTGAATTTGCATTTGTAATTTGAAATCTTCGAAGGTTATTTTTCTTCGAATCACTTATTAATTTCACCATGGACATCAAGTTCATGGAATACTTTAATTTGCTAAGTACTTACCATTCTTCTCTTCTCTGTGATCTGCGAATCTGCGAATTTCGAGTTCCGAATTTCATTCCTTAGAAGATGACGCACGCTTTTATTAAGAAAATGTCCCTATTTACTGATTTTACATAATATCATTTTATTTATTACCCAGTGATTCCCAACACCAATGCGAGAAATTTAATGAACCAAATCCAGGAAGTGAAATTTCAAACACATTTTATTGCGGTCCTTGGAATATTTCGGAAACATCGCTTTCCTGTGTGATGTAGGGAATAATATTAATAAAACCTCAGCATCTGTTGCTCCAATATGTCATTAATACACTGCTCGAGTCGCCTGACATTGTATAAACAATTGCCGTCGGATGTCCGGCGATATTGGCGCCGATTCAAAGCGAACTTTGTTTATTTGTCACAAGTAACGCGAATTCGACGTCGTTATTGCGAGAATTTCCTTTGCATCTAGCATATAATTTGCTGGGATTATGTGAATCGGGTAATAATTTTGTTGAAAGGGACTTAAGGTGTTGTTTATGAGTTTGTTAAATCATTTCGTATGAAGAGTTAAGTTTATTGCGGTTGCGTATTAAAGCTTACAGGTTAGCATGGTAGGAATTCAATTTCTGTTCTTTGTTTTATTTACTTTTAAGTTATTTCTTTACACGCCAGTATTTCCTATTTCAGTAGAAAGATGTGTTTTTTACAAGGATACTCCTTTGTCTAGGCTAGGCCGCAGTATAGTAACATTGGTCAGACTCGCATTATTATGCTCATCTTATAGTATTTCAAGCGTATTCCATCCCTCCGCAAACAGGACAGACAGGGTTGGCTTTCTAGAAAGCGGTGGATGCGGAGTGTGTGCGGTGCACGAACGAATGGACCCGCTAGACAGTTGACATGGGGGCACAGCAAACAATCTATGCTTTCTGTTACTAAGGACAAATAGTTAAGTCATTTACCTAGCCATGCAGGTACTTCTATCAGATTTTTGCTTGTAATATTTTTTGTTGTAGCACTACAATATTTTAAGCTTTATTTAAGTGTATTTTTAGAATGTGTTGATAGTTTTGGGTCGAATTTGGACCTTATTATTTTATGGGCTTTTCTCACGTCGTTCCAGACGAGGTGTCAAAAAAGAAAAACACTGAAGGAATTCCACATGGCTTAATTTAGTTGCTCTCCTTAGTTTACCTTTGCATACATCTTCGCAGAATCCAAGCAAGATATAGTAATTGTTGACCTCACGAATATCGGCTTCACTTAAGGTCATAAAAGTTCAGACTTACGCGAAAACAATAGCGTAGCAACAAATTAGGTTAAAGCCGAAATTGTTTTAATTTTTGCTAATGGAAAAGTAAAAGCCGAAAAATCAATTCGCATCTAAAATGTTTTAAACAAAATACTGTTGCCAACGACACCGCTAAGGGCCTTAATATCCCAGTTTTATCGTTTGAATAACTTACTGTATTTACTTAGTTATATTGACTGATTTCAACCTACTAGACAAAACAATTGTTTGGATCACGTGCTATTAAAAACCAATAAAAAGGCGGTAACCCTGGTTCTCGAAACGGCGATCACTGATCACTCAGCTGTTTTATTAAGTTTAGATACTCAAGATCAAAAACCTCAAAAATATTTTCACTCATCCCGCTTTAATCTTCAAGAAGCTGTAAGGGAAATTAAAAACTGTGACTTCTCAAATATCTTAACAATGAATGATCCGAATATGGCTACGAATAGTTTAATTAATATCCTATCCTCCATAGTAATTGGAAATACTATTTGTAGAACTATTCCTTGTAAGGTGAGAATTCTTAAGCCATGGATTACCACTGGTCTATTGAGATGCATACGGAACAGAGACAAAATGCATAAAAAATCTAACAAGGAACCTAAAAACACCATTCTCAAGTTAACTTACCTGCGTTATCGAAATTTTTGCAACAACTTACTAAAAAAGCTTAAAATCGAATACGAGAGACAGGAACTTTTGAAAGCCAAGAACAATCCAAAAAAGATGTGGGAGACCATCAGAAATATAACTGATACCAAGGGTGTTGCTCCCTTACCCGCGGAACTATTAAAAATCCACCAATCACCGCTGGAATCGGTTAATGCTATAAATTCTTATTTCACGCAAGTTGGTAGGACTTTAGCCGGCAAAATAGTGCCTCCACAGAACTCTTGTCAGTCATTTTTCAAACCCAAAGTATCTTCAGTCAACTCGCTGGTCTTACTCGAAACGGACGAGGATGAAGTCGAGCGCATAATCACAAGTCTTCGTACAGACAGTGCGTCGGGCTGGGATGGTATTTCTCCGAAGTTACTCAAATGTGCGAGTGACGCACTAGTGTCACCAATAACGCACATCTGCAACCTGGCATTGTCTACCGGCATGTTCCCGGATGCTTTGAAAAAAGCCTTGGTACATCCCATCTACAAGTCAGGTGATAGAGGCAGTGTTAATAATTATCGCCCTATTTCGGTACTCCCAGTAATCTCAAAAATCCTGGAGAGACTGTTATTTAAAAATCTAAATGGCTACGTTAACAAATACAATTTTATCTCACAAAACCAATACGGGTTCCGAAAGGGTCTATCCACAGAAGATGCAGTATCCAAGCTGATGAACTTTGTTGTGGATAAAATTGACAAAAAACATAAGTGTCTAGGTATCTTCCTAGACCTTTCGAAGGCATTTGACACTGTCTCTATTCCCATATTGCTAGCTAAGCTAGAATCTATTGGGGTACGTGGCGTCGCTCGCTCTTTATTCGAGAGCTATCTTACCGGCCGAAACCAGTGCGTCAAGATCGGAAACTTTATTAGTAGAGATGAACTGATAGAGTTTGGCTTGCCTCAGGGCAGTCTGATAAGTCCTCTTCTCTTTTCCATTTATGTCAACGAGCTCTGTGACTTGTCTCACCCTTTTGCGCAAGTAATAGCGTACGCGGACGACACTGCAATCATTACGTATGGACACGACTGGCAGGCAGCAAAAAATATAGCAGAATCTGTGTTAGGGCAGGTAGCGTGTTGGTTGGCAAGAAGTAGTCTGACGCTTAACGTTGAAAAAACCAACATGGTATTGTTTAGCCCTCGCTCATCAGCATTACCTCCGGAACACTCAATCACAACCAAAGTTCACTGTTGCGACAAATTAGACCAAAACTGCCAATGTCCAACGGTTACAAGAGTGCCAGTGATAAAATATCTTGGACTGCAGCTCGATGCCAGTCTATCCTGGAAAATCCACCTCCACTCTCTGTCATCTCGCATAAGGAAACTTATTTTTGTGTTTAAAAAGCTAAGAATATCAGCTCACATAAACATTCTAAGTATGGTCTATAGTGCACTTTGTGAATCAATACTTAGCTATTGCATCACTGTCTGGGGGGGCGCTGCTAAGACTATCATGATTGAACTCGAAAGAGCCCAACGCTCCGTGATCAAAGTCATCCTAAGCAAACCCTTTCGCTATCCAACTCGACAATTATATAAAGACCATAAAGTCCTTACAGTCAGACAGCTCTTTATTCTACGATTAATACTACGTAAACATCTCACTTTTACACAACCTGCAAGAATAATAACAACGACTAAAAAAAGACGACCAATACCTCCATGTCCAAAAATACGTGTAAATACAACTTTTGCTCAGCGTCATTATTCATACTTAAGCTCAATGCTATACAACAAACTACACACCAAACTAAACATTCATACATTAAACTTACATCGATGCAAAGGTAAACTTAAAGAATTTCTATTGAGCTTAGACTACGATGAAACCGAATATATTATTAAACCACCAGATTCCTAACAAGATATATATATGTATATGTACATTACATAAGTATAGATGCTTTACTTGTATCCCCACACATACTGTAACATTTCACAAATCACACCCAACTCACTCAGTACACACACACACACTCATTCACGCATACACGAACACATATACACACCCTCACTCACACACACACACTCACTCGTGTTATCATGTAGCAGCAAGAAATATTTACTCTCTCCCATTTTATTTTTTTATAATTACCTTTTTATTAGTAATACTGTAGCACCTTCTATATGTCTACGTATCGTATAAAACACCACATTGTAACATTTTATAAGGATGGACGGATGGATGCCCCCATAACACAGGAATTTCCTAGCATGGGGGACATTAATCTATTACTCCATAAACAGATTTAATAATGCATTGTGTTTGTTCAATTTGTATTGTTTATTGTGCCAAATAAATTATAAAAATATTATTATTATTATTATTATTTCCCGTGAAATACGGCTGCAATTTAGATTAAATTAGTCGTGAGTGAAAGTTGTGGGATTAATGTGTGAATAGCATAGGAACAATGGATGAGGTATTGCTTTGGGAAAAGCTCATGTCTCATTATCATCACATCAACCTATAGCAGTTCTCTGCTGGATGTAGGCCTCTGCCAGGGTATGCCACAAGGCCCGCTCTCCCGTTTTCGCTACCCAGTACTCCGCTTTCTTTGGCTACTCTTCATGGAGGGTTTTGCCCATAGTTACCACGCTGGTCAGGTGGGTTGGCAACCGCAGTATGGTGAACGATACCTACACAGGGGAACGCTGCTACCCTCCCCCCCGGAAATATCCCTTAGTCTCTTACAACACCTACGGGCGGAAAGCGGGTGGTCTATTCTAGGCCGGGAACCACACGGCACAAACTCATGTCTATCTATAATATAATTAGTAGATTTTGGGTGTACGTATTCTTATATCATCATCATCATCAGCCAAAAGACGTCCACTGCTGAACAAAGGCCTCCCACTTTTAGAAGGGGGGGGGGTTGTTGCTCCCCATCCTCTGGATTTTCCCTTAGTCACCTCTCACGACACAAGGTGCAATCAATAAAAAAATTATACAGGCTTTGGGAAATACCGACGTTAGAAAATACCTGAATTAAACATACACGCAGATTCACAGTGGATACAGTTGGAAAATGTTTTATAAATATCATATTTCAAACGCAGCTGTAGTAAACATAATTTAATTTCCGTTCGTGCATATGTTGCAGCAAACTAGAATAACGAAGCAATGCTGAAATATAAATACTGTCTCTAATTGTATGTCGCTTTGAATAGAAAGCATTTAGATTCTTTTATTTTACACGTTTTAACAGTAGACAATAATGATCAAGTTGCTAATATTAATATATATTGGTTTTCAAATGTAAAATAACATAACATCACGCCTGTATTCCCCGAAGGGGTAGGCAGGGGTGTACATATAGTACACCCACATTTCGCCAGTTATGTTGTAAGTCCCAATGTAATAGGTGGCGAGCCTATTGCCATTAACCGGGCACAAATCCAGACTCCGTGCTGCTACTGAGAATTACCTAATGGAAAACTCAGTAACACTTTTGCCCGACCCGGGATTTGAACCCAGGACCTCTTGGTCAGCAGTCGCGCTTAGCGACCACTAGACCAACGAGGCAGCAGAAATGTAAAATAATTATATATTATATCCGTATCGTAAATAGGTATGTATAACTCTCACAATATAAATGTACAACTTTGCAAGGCACTGGTTTTAATAAGTGTCATAATCACATCAATCTTTTTGCGCCATCACATGGGTAAGTACCTAATTGTTCAGCATAGCTGCACAATGGGGTTATTCTAAAAGCACCCACAGTCCCACACACTCGTACCCGCACGTAATATCCGCAGGTTAAAAGTTGTTTTATAGCTTGCGATAACAGTATAAACTACACTTTATGAACTAATAATACGAGATACAGATGATAACGAGCTGAATAGTACCGACCACTGGATAAACTGAACTATTATTGCATGTAAAGTTTTAATTATTAGATAAGTGTGGGAGATAAATGATAAGCCCCACTTCTAATGTTAAGCGTAGTGCTTATGTATATTATTCAGTTTAATATATTGTATTGGGAAAGGAAGAGAATTCATATTTTTGTTAAGTTAGTAGGTATACCTATTTATTTATTCATATTGTTGAAAATAAATAATTATATTTAATAATTATTGAAATAATTAACTTCACTCACAGTTACAGCTACTGTCTGCGTACAGATTTAAGCTGTTTTTTTAATAGTAATCTGTGGAAAATGTAGTGGGTGGTATATTTTTTGAGGCTGGGTATAAGAACACATTTATTTATCCATAATATACTGCCTTTTGTTTTCCCAAGTTCATTAAATAAATAAATAACAAATCTGCATGTCCCGAAAAGTATATAGTACCTATTGTTTATGTTATGGGTAATATAATGTTTGGTTACCCCTATACATACTTTTAGTTAACTTTTCAGGGCGTCTCGCTTCCACATGGTAAACTGTCCTGCTTTAAGAGTTCATGGTAAGGGGGCTGATGTTTTTTATAGACGTCCAAGTTATGATTCTAAATAGGTAAAAATAATAAAAATAATCCATGCATATCTATAATCTTCTGCACACATTCTTTAATTCTTATGTTATATTTTGTACCTACTTGCTATCAAAATAAACAAACAAAAATCTTTCGTAAACCTACATTGTTCCACAAAAGTAAAAGACCGAGACCATTATTACGTTTCGCCAGATGATTTCAATTCTAAGAAAGGCCCACAATCTCTAGGTTATCCCGCTATATGGGGAGAATACATTTCCCGGCGATCCCTGAGAAAAAGAGATGTCTTGTTGAGGCCACTTGATTATAATAATGAGACGGGTGTATTAGGGACCCCACAAAGAATCATCTCAGAATATGTTTTCCGTCTAAGCCCCAGTATCTAGTTAGTGTAGACACAATGTTTTGTCTTTTCTGTCGAATGTAAATTTACGAATATGATAGAAAAAGCAATCGCAGCGCACAGAAAAGTGTGACCCGCTTTTGTGAAGTTTTCACCCGTTTGCAATGTTTATTTATTTATGATCTCAAACACATACACAATTATATTTAATTTGACACAAATACTTTTTTGTATATTTTACCTACGAATTTAATTATAGAAAACTACAGCATGTCAATTACATAAGTACCATGTATTGCACTAAATAGGTTTTATGTCAAGCGGAAGAATGTTAAAGATACATTTTAACATCCATTACTAATGTTTACGATTGAAATAAGAACCTGTAAGTTCATAAAAGTATTTTATTGACGCTACGAAAGTTCAATTATCTTAACAATTATTTATCTTATGAACCCATTTTTATAGTATCTCAATGTGAAATTATTTCGTGTTTACACACCATTCCCAATGGTACGTGCAGGCGGAACAATAATTATGAAATCCTCGTGAATTGTGACGATTTTTATTTACTTACATCATCGCATTTAATCAGAATATGAATTAAAATAGTTCGCTGGAGCATATTCTATAATTATAGCTTGTCAGATTCATAAAGTTTTCGTTACGGCGGTCGAAAGTTTTCGGGTGCAAGCTATAAACGATGTTACATATAGGTACCCAATTACGCGTTCGACGTTCCCTAGGCAGTCTGCTTTGCTGTGATTTTTCTATGTTAATACTCTACATTATGGCAAGAACACTTTTATATTGCCTCATAGGCAGTTCATTTATGCAAGAAATTTAAAGATTTTTCAATATTGGTACCACTTGGTTCAAAACCTTTTAAAAGATCACGATACGACTTAAGTCCTGTATTACACACAACTTCATCTAATAAAACGTAGAAAAGTATAACATAGTTTTGAACCAATTTATTTTATTAGTCGATTACGTATTCATTAACCCATATTTTGGCAAATATTTTTAAACCTGTTATAACAATTAATAATTAAAATTTTGTAAAAGCTTTTGGTATTTATAAGATACCTATTCTTTCAAGTAACGAGCTTAAGGGCTTTATAAAACATTGAGCTCCCTAAGGGCTCATTAGAGTGCCAAATTGATATTAGTTTAGCAAGGCTTAGCTGTGTTTACTATTAGTTTTGTAAATATTAGTACAGTCTACAAAATTAGTAAAATGTGTATGTAAATACTGTGGGGATGAAAGTAGCGAGTCTCTGGAGTCTAGACTTCTAGAGCGACAGAAGTCCTACTACGATCTAGCTGACTCTTATTTATTTACGGTAATTTCACAGCTTACATACTTTATACAGTTACGTTATTTGAACAGCCCCCTTACCATGAACTCTTAAAGCAGGACAGTTTACCATGTGGAAGCGAGACGCCCCGAGAGCAGTACGCCAATAATGACGTACACAAACAGCTATACAAAAGAATTAATTATTTGATGCTTGATGATTCAACA
This sequence comes from Abrostola tripartita, assembly GCA_905340225.1. Classification (NCBI taxonomy): domain Eukaryota; kingdom Metazoa; phylum Arthropoda; class Insecta; order Lepidoptera; family Noctuidae; genus Abrostola; species Abrostola tripartita. The sequence goes on along the minus strand of HG996492.1, from coordinate 3,674,133 downwards.
TTTTTACACCTTACATTAGTATAATTCTTATTTGTTATCCGTATCTGTTTCTTTCAATATTCAGTAATATTTTCGAAAAGGTCGAACCTCTTTTATGATTACCCCTTTGGCAGAATGTTATGATATGAAACCTTTGATAGCCATTCTTTTTTTAAATGACCCTCATTTGATGTTTGTAATACATAATACGCAAAGAAGTGTTAAAATGTACTATGGAAGCGTTACCTAAACCTATCTACATACTTTTTAATGTCGGTACCGACTCATGTTCATTTTACAAAAAAAAGTAAGATTCAAGGCCGAAGAAGAACTAAGATAGCGAATATCCCGCCTTAGCCGTAATCTAACCAATCCGAGTTGAGACGGGCTCTCAGTTGCAATGTCCAGTGAGAACTTTTTCTCGCATTCTTTTCAAGGTATTTTCAAATAGAAATCTGGTAACACTTTGGTTAAAAAAGAATAATTTTAATGAATAAGTGTGTAAATAAATTTGATGTTTGCCATCTATATGCCTCGTTTGTCTAGTGGTCGGTAAGCGTAACTGCTGAGCATTAGGTTCTGGGTTTGAATCCGGGTTCGGGTAATATGTTACTAGATTTTTCCATTAAGTAATTCTCAGTAGCAGCACGCAGTCTGGATTTGTGCCCTGTTGGTGGCAATAGGTTCGAATTGCATTGGGACCTACATATAACATAACTGACGAAATGTGGTTGTAGGAAGTAGGTAATGTGCAATTATACACCTGTGTTTACCCTTTTGGAGAATACAGGCGTGATTTAATGTTATATTAATTTACTAAAGAAAAAAGTACAGTAAGTAATAAAAATACCAAACAAAGATATTTCTAGAACAAAATACACAACTATCAAATTCCCAGACGTTAGCAATACTAGCTACTCAAACATTCACCTGCAACTCACACTAGAATTTCCAATTATTCCGCCCAATACTCGTAAAACCTCAAGTTAGTATACAGGGTGTTAATTCAGCGTCAAACAATGATACTATTGACTCGTCTCCACGAGGATGTACCATTAGCTGTATAAGGTCACAGGTCTGTACATAATTTGATTGTCCCAAGCGGTATACGTTAAGATATATGGACACGTATCCCTAGATTGTGTTTTGTTTGATTCAATATATTTTGCTTTGGAATATAGAGGTTCGAGTCTGGAATTTATGGATTTAAGTCTGATATGGTATTTTTATTCAAACGGTGTGATATTTGGATTTGGATAAGTAACCCGTCGACTATTACTCGGGACTTAGTTTCTTATTAAGCGCAATATGTAGGTAGGTATATGAATTTACTTTCAGATATTGTGTCGTCATCCTGTAAATTGCACAGTTTAAAATACTTATATAATTGTATGCATTTGTATAAATGTTTGTTTATAATGTGTATGTTTGTACACGTAGGTACAACATTATGTTACGCCTGTTTGAAACGAGGTTTTATTCACATGAAAAGATCATGAACTCTCCTTAAATGCTTCGTGTATTATCATTTTACTCAATAATCATCAAAATCAAAATATATTTTAATTTTAAATAAAAAGAAAGAAACAAAACTGACAATAACTTGACGACTAAAGTTTTCAGTCTTTTGCCGTTTCCCACCAAAAGCTTCGTCGCTCCAAACATACCTTTTATAAACTACAGCCCCCTTACCATGAACTCTAAAAACAGGAAAACGTTTTCCTTTGAGTAAGCGAGATCACGAGATGCTACATTACTCTGCACGTAGCGGCCTCTCGCTTCCACAACGATAAATATCCTGCTTTAAGAGTTCATGGTAAGGGTGCAGATCGCCGCTCCTCCCTCTGCATGTAATATGTATAATAATGTAATCGTATATATAGTGCTAGCAACGTATGGGCCCAAGCTAGCAAGTTGCGATGAATAAATAAACAAGATCCTAAGTGCAAATCAGCCATCGATAACGTTACTCACGTAGATAATGCGTTTCAGAGGCAGCGCTCAGGATTAGGCGAAATAGCAATCTTGTACAAGTGTTTCGTATTATTATTATATTTATCCGCGGGGGATATTTACAATTCTTTTTTGTTTCTGGAACAGGTAGCTTGGGGCCCTAGACAATTAGCAAAACTCTTTGCGAATGAAAGTATAATATGCCTTTTATATTTAAGATTATGATTATGCCATACATTTATTATTATGATTATATATAATGACATAGGACTCCCATATATTTTTAATTCTAAGATTATTATATTCGTCTAGCGTTTTGCAATTTTTTTAAGATAGTTTTTTTTTTAAAAAAACGTCGCCCCACACTAGGAATTTCTCCTGTATCGTGGGTGCGTTTCACAAACATGAAATATCACATACACAAACACCCAGACTCGGGACAAACAAATGTGGATTGCACAAATGTTTGCCCCGTGCGGGAATCGAACCCGCAACCCTTAGCGCAGCAGTCTAATCGCTTAGCCACTACGCCAATCAGGTCGTTTTTATTATACCCGTCGTCGTTTTTATTTTACCCGCGTACATACCACACAAAAAATAACAAATATTAAGAAAAACAAAACAAAAGCTCGTAAAAGTAAGTGTGAACAAAATCAGGTGAAAAATACCAAAGACTTTGACGCGTAGTTGAGCAAAATATGAAATGTAAGCAATATTTTTTATGTGGGTAATCTTAGGGTCTCGCATACTTTGTTGGGATAAATTCAGCAAAAAGAAAATAAAGAACAAAAGGTACTAGCCTTGGTATACTGGCAGATTGCAATCGTTTTACTCAGATTAGATGCCGACGAGCAAAACATGGTATAGTTACTGCTACGGTAAATATCTCACTATTAGAATTTTCTAGAATTTTCTTTAGTTAGTCAAAGATGTAGTGTATATTGTATATAAAACTATTTCCTATTTTTTACGGGTTTGAATCGCGAATTTTTAATCAATAAAATAAACAGTTCTGTGAATCTTTTGATTTTCATGGCGCCTAATTTTAATAAATAATAATAATAACAGCCTATAACTGTCCCACTGCAAGGCAAAGGCCTCTTCTCGTATAGAGAAGGATTGAGCACTGATCACCCCGCTAGCTCACTGCGGGTTGGCGATTTCAGATAATTAAATCCAGGTTTCCTTACGATGTTTTCCGTCACCGTCAGTCAGTGGTGTCTTAGAACATCTAATAAAGTATTTATGACATTGAAAAAGTCACATTGATACTTGCCTGGGTTTGAACCTGCAACCTCGTGCATAGAAATCCGGCATGTCAACCACTAGGCCACCACGACATAATTCTAATGGAACCTAATTTTAATGGAACCTCATTATTATTTATCAGCACTAATCTCTACCTATTTTAACCCTGAATATGAGCGCAACTATTATTATAAACATTTCTTCATAAATTCTTATTGTTCATGCAAATTATTAAATTATCCGTGCATATTATGAAGAACTCCTATCATTATTATGTCAGTCGCGTTGTGATGCAAATTTAGTCTGTAGACACGTCGGGCTATACAAATTAATTAAGCTGCAAATTTTCTGTACCTAGCACATACAATTTTAAAAAGGGAATGCTCCGAACATAATATCTAAACTACTTTTTAATTTGCTTTCAAAATTAAGTATGTTGTTTATTTTTTAAATATGTTGTTTACTGCCAGCAACACAAATTCAAATGTAATTTAAAAACAAATGTCGAACATCGAATTGCAGCTTTTTCACTCACACTACTACAAAATACTATTGGTATTCGAACACACTCGGACATACCCCCAAATCAGCACTTTACATTTGAAGAGCATATTTTCTGTAACGCCCTGCCCTTTTCCCCATTGTATAATACCCACATTTGGAGACTCACACACGTCGACCGGTGGCACTTGACAGTTATACGTCATCTATCAAAAGTTATTCAGCTTTTAATGCCGTGTGGCAGTAAGGAAAAACTATGCAGCGTACGTGTTTCGTAAAGTATAGTTAAAAAATAAGGGATCAAGTCTTTCTCTCTTAATATCAAGATTGCTGTATCAAACCTAATTATAACTCGTAATCAAATATCCAGACTAAACTCATAAAAACGAACGATTTTCCGTCCGTAACTCACGATAAATAGGTACAGGTGTAATCTTTAGTGGTCAGCCAACCTGACCCACTTTGGTCCAGTCATCCTGCAAATCCTACAATAGGAAAATACTGCATAAAAAAAACCGTTACGTCTCTTTTAACGCTCAAAACACTCCGCTAATCAGGTCTTCAAATATAAAGGATATTTTACTAAAAAAACGTCGCGCCGCACTTGGATTTTCTCCTATATCGTGGGTTCGTTTCACAAACCTGAAACATCACATACACAAACACCCAGCCTCGGGACATGCATACATCTGCGGATCACACAAATTTTTGTCCCGTGGGGGAATCGAACCCGCAACCCCAAGCGCAACAATCTAATCGCTAACCCATTGTGCCAATCAGGTTGTCAGTATTGGTAACGCAATTTCGCAATAATTAAGAAAAAAACAATTCGTATCAGAATAACCCATGAAGTAGTAGTCAAACATTCATTAAAACATTACTACGAACTGTTAACTTTTCGTACTCCCGCGCAAACGTATTGAATGTTTATTAAACATATATTGAAAATTTTTATATCTTGTGGAATAAAAAAAAAGGTTTAAGGTAAAATATAACTGATCTTTAATTTTTTTATTACAGGGTAAATGGAATATACCCACATGAAGCTCGATTCTGCAACGAATTGTAAGTTTGCAAATACCTATTTTATTGAATTGTTTTATTATTTTTATAAGTTTTATAATAATCTAAAATATTGTTGTGACCCTGTATTATTTTCCTGTACCGTGAATTGTAGTGATTCTTATATAACGTTTGAGTGCGTAGTAGTACGCAACATACATGACATTCATGAAACCATAATATCATCACTAGAAATTAAATATGTACGTCTTAAATCACACTAATATTTAAGTATCAAAGACAACGTACGTCTGTTTATTTCCTGGTTTAAATAAGATTTTGTTTGATGATATAATACGTTCCAGAATTAATATATTACGATAAAAATAAATTGACAAGCACAACATATGAATGCGGGTGACGTCAATTTGATGGTTCATGATATGTCATCAAAAAGTCTAGGAACTAGGAAGTAATGATATAAATTTATTCACGTAGTATTAAATTTTCATGTACCTACTTACGTATTAAAAGAGTAACTGCAATTTTTTTGCTAATAAAGTCAAAATTGCCAAATATTTTTCATAATTTGTTGCAGTTTCTTCCAGTCCATATTCATAGCTTTGTTGATTATTTTAACTAGATTTCCCATAAATAGAAAATATAATTGGGAGAAATAGCACACCCATCTCCCAAATGAAATCCATTCATGCTAATAAGAAAAGTTCTAGAAATGTTTTGTTATCTTTAAGATTTTTAATTTGGAAATTGGGAGCAGCGATGTGTTTGGTAGAAAGCCTTGAAAGTTTGATATCTCGACGCTATGCTAAGCGGTTAGTAAGAAATTCTATTTGGTCTGTATCGTCCTACTACAGAATAAAGGCTCCTTTTTACTCGTCTCTGTCTACCGTCACATGACACCATTTCCGCTCCCTCCTTCTACGTCTGCGCGAACTTGAGATCCTATTCTTACTAGATGTATTCAATTGTCACCCGACTCTGGGACAGTTTCTGGAGGAATTTGGATTTCACCTGTATTTCGGTAACTGCGAGTGTTGCTATTTTGTTATCTGAGAAAATCAAAAAGTCTAGGAACTAGGATCACCATCAAATTCTTGTCGCAATACGCTAAGGTCGATGGCACAGTTCTACGAAGTTCCTAACACATGTTGTGTGAAGCCGGTGCATGCTGTTGCATTATATGAAATTACTCTGGCAAAGAAAACTTTATTGGACTACTTCCTCGTATTTCTGAAGTAGCAATAGCGTCAGCTGTTGAAGATTAGTACACGAGTCTTGGCTTTTATATCGACGTTATTAAGAAATATATTGTGCCCACATTAGACAGATTTTATACTGTTGACGGATTTTGCAACGGACATAAATGAAGCCTTTTTGTAATGTTATTTAAAAGTACTGGAAACTCAAAGTCTGTTTCATATTTCGCAATTTAATTAAATAACCACTACGTTAGACAATGTTTAATTAATATTAAGTTAAACATATTACCACATAAATCAATCAGCCGAAACTTCGCAGACTAAACAATTTTTATTTTATTCAATCAGTATAAGTGAATAAGGTATTTGAAACAAAACAAGCATATTTCAACTTAATTTGGGACTACTAGAAATTCTGCTCAAACAAGCGGCTTCAGATGTAACCAAGTGAAATTCCTCAACGTCTACTGAACTAACAGCCGTGCTTTTATCTTCGCAGATAAACAAAAAACACGGGAATGAATAACGCGTGCGGCCCGAATGTTGAGTACCACTGACGCTGACAGAAACTTTCTCATATTACACCCATAAATTTGCTGTGATAACGTAAAGGTTGGAGCGGGAACGATCCTGGACAGTTTTATGTTTATTTGGGGAGATTTCTTTGGTAACTGTCGACTTATTAATTAGAAGTTAGTGATAAGGTGGTACTTGGGACTTAAAATGTCGCTGAACTTGTCTAAGAATATGATGTAAAAGTATACGTTAGGCTAAAACCGGCTTGATGAGCGTGGGTGACTAATGTAGATTGACCTTCCAAGCTAGGTAATGCAGTAATTGTCTCGGGTTAGGAGCTGCGCATGGGAATGATATAAAGCATGCTCATCGCTCGTATCTGACGTTGGAAGACCGAACAGTTATTCTTTTTGATAATGCATTACTCAAGACTAGATAAGACTTAGAAAATAATAAACTTTTCATTTACTCTTAAAATAAATAGACTGGCAAATTGGGAAGGTTGGTTCGAAGGTACAAAACAGCTCAATTCAAAAGATAAGACAGCCGAACATTAAATTAGCCAATCACTTAAACCAACATAACGTACGCAATGTTTTCACTTAATTTCCGCCATATTTTTACTAAGAGATTCCTTTCGGGGTGCAAAAATTTAAACGAGCTGAATAAATTATAAAAAAAACTGTGGTTCTGACGTGAAATGGGCAGTTATCATGAATGTGGATTATTGCAAGTTGTTAAAAGGATTTACGACCACCTGAGGGGGTGTTATATTAGTAGCCAGATGTAAGGCGTTTTGGAGGGAACTGTGTTATGTGAAACAATGACATAATTTGAACTTTTTTATAGTGAATATTATGTAAATATCATCACGCATTCGAATAGAATTTCATCCGTGGGTATCGTAGGAGGAGAAAATCTAGAAGATGGGCAGCATCGTCTTCTGTAACTCCACCACCAATACTGCGTACCTAAGCCACTTGCCAAGCGTGGGTACCGCCGTGGCAACCGCCTGTTAAGGGGGAGGCCTTTGTTTTACAGTGGACGTCTTCCGGCTGATACTGATGATCAATATGCAGTACGTACCAAGTCTGTGTAGGATTCATCCTAGGAAAAGAGACTAAAGTTAAGGTAAAGAGACTCGAAGTTTTCCTAATACTTCATTCGGTTTACATTCGGACGTCTGGAAGGCTGACTATTCTGTACACAAAGACAAGAGCTATTTATAGAAGAAGGAAAGTTGTGTAGTTAATTCTTACTCTTTCTAATTGAAGCCGGCTATACGTTATCTAATTAAAGCCGACTGTTTGATATTATTTATTAAAATTATCAATACGGCGGTTATACGTTATCTAATTAAAGCCGACTGTTTGAGATTATTTATTAAATCAATACGGATTTTTCATTTTGTTCTTTGTAACGCTTCGCTTCGATGACTATCGATGACCTGCAATGCAAGCTCACCCCGCTGATGACATAACAATAATTACGCCGTATATATTCTTACTCAAGCTCAGGTTCCAATATCTTTCATTTTGTTCGTTCGTCTATCCGAAATGAAGGGTTGAACACACAGGGCATAGTAACATATTTGTTAATATAACCTTAACTACAAACTCGGAGGGGTTGTCATTATGGATAGGTAAACATTTATAGTAAACACACATGCCATGACTTGCTACTTGGGTTTATATTCACACGACTTTATTCCTGAAAATGTAGGCGTAAATGTTTCTTCTTTGTATCGGCATAAACAGTTGAACACGTTCATAATTTATATGGCAGGCTAATAAATAATAGTTTCATGTAGATAGTGGTAAGTAATTAAGGTGCTAAGGTAAGGGAACCTAAAATCACGCAGGATAGCAAATTCCTAATAGTTATTAATGGGAAACGCGGGTGCCTTTTTTCCATACAAACGTATTCTTGGTTTTATCCCTGTACGATGATACTAGAGCAGAGATTTTTATAACCATATGTTGTTATGTTCTCCTTGGGTCGTTGTAAAGCCAATTATATATTATATTGCATTGAAATTAAACTACTAATGTGAGGAACGTCTAGGTTAGACTGATGTGAAACTAGGTAACATTTCTAATTAAGATGAACACTAATTATAGTTCAGCTAAAATTACGTTCGCACGAATGTGTGTGAATAGTTACCTACCTAGAAGTTGATGTCTCTTCAGGATCTGGGAAAGTACTTCGTAAACAGTCATGAGAGGGACTTCAATTATGCCTGTAAATAATATAAGATGAAGACGTATGCTTTGTCTGTATGTATCTCACCGAAAATCCTATGTATTTTTAAAATAATACGCAGAAAAACCCATCACTGCCCGTCATCGGGACAAAAGTAGTCCGATAACCATACTATTATTTTATGATACGTTATACGTTAAGCACTCTTGACCAGACCTGCAGAATATAGAACAACAACTTATTTTGACAAAAATATTGGCTGAAGTTGTCCTCTCCCAACTACCCTCTCGCCTCAAGTGCTTGCTTTGTCAACCCCATTCATCCTTACCCGTTCTAAATATAAATACTCTTCAATATATTCCGTGTCCGGGCATCCGATTCGTGACTTTCACAGCGGATCTGGAGATCCGACGTTCTGACGTCGACGTCGTAATTCGGGACCAGTATTCGAGTGACGCGAGCGTTCAATTACGATCGCGGCGAGATAAAGTTCGATTTCATGGTCAATGTTACGTTAGGTCTGAGGTACATTGACGGTCACGGACAAGCTTTAAAGCTCGATAGTTATAGGAAATTCTTTTGTTTCGTTTTTTGGATCCGATATTTACACCAACATGACAACATAATTTTTGAAACGAAAAAATTGCGTTTTGCGACTGCTTTTAAACTACTATATATCAATTAGTTGCTAAAACAACTAGAATGAAAACAATTTTACACATTTAAATGAAGAAAAGAGTCTTAACGACGTTGATATGACGTTGTCTGTAATAAATAGTGCAAGCATTAACTAAATAAGAAAAATTATATCGATTTTTCTTTTTCTTTGTATCGCCATGAGCCAATAGCCACATGGAATAGGTCATGCTGTAGTGTGGAGATTGTATGTATGGTATGGTCTTTATTGAAATATTAACAAATATAGAAGAACAACCAAATGCCATACAAAACCGTTTGAACTTGCGGATTGGTCAGTTAACAAGGATGGTAGCGAGGTTGGCCGTCCAAGGTGCACCAAACGTATCGTCACTCGTAGAGGCTAGAGACGTCTAATCGCATCCCAAATAATATCGATAATATCAATCAATTGAACAATGTTTCTAAATGCCTTTATTTACCCTTAATCTTTTTAACACACACTTATTTTACCAAACACAACCTACAGCATATAGTTTAAGAAGACAAAATTGCCTCCAAGGAATAAGGACATTAAATAAAATGAGTTTCATTTTTAAATGTAAATCGAAAACCCGAACGGGCGATAACTTCAGTCGTAATCTTTAGAGACACGAATGTGAACACGTCCTTATAAAATGTTTGTTTTTATTTCGTCTTGTTATCACCGAGCGAATGTACGTAATGCCAGATCAACACATTTCAGTAATCGTCCTGTTATTTCTGACTTTATGTAAACAAAAGTGAGTGGGCACAAAAGAACGATACATTTTAATTTAAATAAAAAAAAGGTTTAGTAATATTTGTTGACTGTAGGACCTGTGTTAAACTGAGTGTCAAATATGTTTTTATTTTCCTATTTCTAAAATAAAAACTTTAGAACTTTCTTCAAATAAAGGCCTTGTAAAACATTGTGGGCAAATTGGGAGAGAATACCAAATCAAAATCAAGTTCTCAGGTAATTTTCAATGCTGATGATCCCTTTGCCACCATTTCAAAGTAAAATTGGCTAAGTCAAAATGAAGAAATACAACAAAAAAGGCGACAATTCAATGAACTTTGATCATCACGTAACCCCATAAGACATCAATGTTTGATTATAATACGCCCATCTCAGATAGCCCAAATTGAACTTTTTACATTAGATAAATAATTCACATCTCCTCATGCATACTTTTGTAATATCCGTTTAATTTCGCGTTTAATGATAAACTCTTGATGTTATGATATTGTTTGTTAAGTAGACTGTAAGAATTTTGCAGGTATTATAAGGAACTTGTAAAGCATTTTGTTGAGTAAAAGATTTTGAACTTCTGCTATCTTACATTTGTTAGTAGTAAGTTAAGTCGATGAAAAAGTAGTTGAGTAGAGGAGCGAGTTGTTACCAATGATTGTGAACTATGAGATGACAATGTGTCAGCGAAGTAGTGTCAAACGCATCTGATAAACGGGTTAGTTCCTAAACATAGCCCCTGAACTATATTATTTGTCATTATATTTTACCTATGGCATATCAAAGTCAATCTATGTCAGCTTCCCTACAAAAAGCGTGCTAAAAACTATCTGCTAAGCTTAGGTCCTGCGATTAAAATCTTTATTTCATCAGCCTTTATTCACTTAAATGTAACAACAACAACGTAATCAGCAAAAAAACTAAACGCAGACATTTGTAATTGGAAACATTGTATCCGGCTCGAAGCACGTCTAGTCAATAAATTGCTGCCAACAAATAAATAATGTACTACCGTCTGTTTTCTCTGTGACGTCATCAAAGACGGACCGTATCGTGGAATTGTGGCGCCGGCGCAGATCGGCACGTCGAGTGGTTTCATGTGATTGTAGAGCCAAAAACGATTCTATTTTTTCTTCAGAGACTGTTAAAGATAGATTTCGAGGTGTTAACGTTAGTTGAACGTTCAAAACATTTCGATAGCAATAAAATATGATCTTGAACCAACATTGTTATGATGCTACATCTGGGAGGTGAATGGTACATTGTATCGAAATAAACGTTTTATTATTTTATAGGATTATGTTGCAGTAAAGTATACAGTCATGAATATGTGAACAGTCATATCGCGAGTAATAAACAAAGCCAGCGTTGTCTCAATAAGATTCTTTAGTCTTTGTGTCTTTCATTTTATGAGAAGAATCAGTATTTCTACAACAATTATTGTAATAATAACAAGAAGAAGTATTCACAATACTTACAGCCATCGGCCCCAGTTTTAGCTTTTTTCTCATCATTATAGAAAATGTCATACTTATAAAACTTAATCGAACATAGTTATGTAGTGTTAGTGAGATCATTGCGATCAGCGTCTTCTGTAACTTAACCACCAATACTGCGATCCCCAAGCCGCTTGTTAAGCGTGGGGATTATGCCCCCCCCCCCCCCCGCTTAAACGGGGAGATCTATGGACTCAACAGTGGACGTCTTTTGGCTGATGATGAGTGAGATCATGAAAAGGGAAATAAAATGAAGTGAAATACTTTTAATCAAAAAAGTTGAGGACCTCTTATTAGGTGACGGACAAAGTAGCACAACCTACTATTTGAATGCTCTGTTTTAGAGTCCCGCTTGGTTTAAAACTAGTCAGTCGAACTGAATTTCACGCGTGACTGCGAACAAACGCCAAACCTTTTGAATAACAACGTAAACAATAATTACTGTAATCATGATTTACTAGAGTATCAACAAAGGCTAAATTAACGCTTTGTTCCTCCCTAACCAACGTTAATCATTCGATGACATTCGACCTCTTTGAGGGCCTTACAGATAGAAATGTACCGGATTTCAAATAAGTGTAAATAAAAATATATTGATATATTTATTATTTTATCCTATTTCCTTTATTTTAAATATAAACTTATAAATTATTATTTTAAATACACATTATTAAGTAAAAAAACAAAACAAAAATATTCAAAAATATAAACAATATGTAGTCGACAACCGGAATCGGGAACAGGGTCCTAGCTTCCGGTGGTTAGGACTCCAGAGAGAGGAACCTCCTGATTATGCGCGCTGTGTCAAAGAGTACCGCCTTCTGTATCAAGCCTTAAACCCAGCCGCCTAAATTATTATTGCAACAAACATAGGCTAGATAAATGCGGAACTCGTAAAATCTGTGACATTGAAATATGAGTTTTTTAATATTTTGTCACATTGTATACAATATGTTATGAAACACAGTATATTTTTCACCACTTGTCAAAAAAGTAAGTCGGTATTATTATAAGCATCTCTACTCTATGTACGCTTTCGTTTATTTGATCTTTATTTAAAATATTTTAATTTATATGTTATTTATCACTGCTGGTGATAGATCGTAGATGTGTAAACAACATGTTTGATACGTAAGTGTGTCACATCAAAGATTAGTTTTTTTTGTCATTATATATTGCTGCACTCACACGTTTCGCGTGAGTGCAAAAATATGTATTAGCGAGTATAAATATTATTAGTACAAAAATCGCTTGTGTCATATAAAATATATTTTATATTTATGCGTTTTGTCAAAAATATATTTAAAATAAAATGATGTTTTTTTCTTAAACACCGACGCAAAAAAACGCAATGTTGACAGTAAATTAAAATTTGATTTACAAGCTTTCACTTCAATTATGCAGTAACAAGCAAAGCTAAATAAGGGTATTAAAATTGACCTTTCTTACGCAAATATATAAAACATTTCATGTAGTGTTATGAAATATTTCGGCAATTACTTTAATTTTAATATCAAGTGAAAGCTATATTTAAAAATGGATGACCTTTAACACGTAATACCTTTGAGTTACATTAAATTATACGCAATATGTATCTCGAATGGAGTTTGACAGTGCTCTGACTTTGACATTTGGTTCCATTTTATAAGTTTAAGGGCAATGTCAGTTCTGTATAATTTGTTCTCCATTGGTCTACTTTATGCGATCGCTGAACGAGCCCTACGAAGTGAATATAACTATGTATAATTATTATTATAATCACGCCTGTAATTCCTCAGAGAATGAACACAGATGTTCTCATTTGTCAGAAGTCTGCATGTAATATATTTAATAACTAAATTGACGCGAAATAAGTTTGATTAAAAAATATCTATACTTTTACTTTTACTATTTACATAGGTACATAATAAACGAATACCTACCTATGACTATTATGTTATGTATGACAGAAATGCAGAGAATCAGTATTCATGTCATTTCAGTACATTTACCAGTCTCCTTAAGGAATCAACAAAATCCTTTTGTACTTAGGCGGTTCGCCCTGCGCTTACCTTTTTTATTCTTTACTGGGACAAATAACTCCTGTAGATAATTTTATCATAATACATTGGTTCCTACCCCCATAGGGGCTGGGTGCCGTTTGAACGTTTCTCCCCGAAAAAAAGGTATACAACACATAGTTACATACATTTATTTTGAAGTATGCTTTTGGGTAGCGTCCCAGTCTAACCCAGTTCGTCTTAATATCATTATTTTAAACAGAGCGCCTGCCTATCGACCTTCACTAGTTCGCTACCCAATTACTAAGGGATACCGATCCTAGGTTAAGTCGGGAGATGTATGTATATGTTGTTAGTTGTATATGTTTGAACTTCAGTACATAATACCTTTTTACAGTTGCGTGTAAAACGCAAGAATGTATTGTCTAGCAAAAAAGGTTATTCTTGGTTTGATTTATGTAAATCTACAGTGCAATAAAATGTTTATTATGACTTGTATGTTAATAATAGAAAATGAAAATACGGTTTAATTTAATAATAATACGTTAACAATATTTTCCGTCTGCTGTGCATAACAAATCCTGTAATTTAACAGTTTTGTGACCTAAAACTAAAACTTCTATGAGCGCCACAATCCGCAAGTCAAAAAAGATAGGAAAATACAGTATTATATTAGATATATTTATATATTAATATTGAAACAAAACACGCTACACTACATCTTATTTTAAAACTAGCTTATTGTTATTAAGTGACATATTTATTGTTAAACAACAATCAGTAGAGAGATTATCGACACTTCGACGATCTCAATACAGTACGCCATTTAGTCCAACACATCATTATAAATAAACTAAATGTATTTCTCATACATTCTTTACGTAGTGCTTTCTATTTTTAACCTGTGCGTTAAAAATATACTTTGATAGTTTAACGGCTTTGTCATGGGGATCATGGTGCGTAGTACGGAACAACACGTAGGACACAACGACGCGAGAATAAAGACGCAAGAAAATGAAACGAAAATTGTGGCATGAGGTGTTTTAGACTCAATGTTTTCATAGGCTTAAGTGGTGGTTAAGACCTTCTTTGGAGTTCTGTTGATTTGAGAGTGTACCTGTGCCCCTGACTGGAGCTAGAAAATAAGTAAGGTGAATTTATCTGGTAAGTTTAGCCCATCTGTGTACCCTGCGCAATCAACCAAATCAATCGTTTAAAAAACATTATTTATTAACCGATGCCTGAAGTGCTGAATGTAGTCATGGAATTAAAATAAATTATTTACCTTTTGAAATGTGTATACTTCAAACCTTCAGCAGCTCTATCTCAAATATTGCGATATTATTTAATTTTTCTTCAGTAACATATTTTACCAGCAAGTTAAAAAAAATAATAACAACGATTTGATTTCCAAATTCCTTCTCTTCTCTTCATCAAGCAGACAAAACCTTACTTCGTAATTTAAATAATACGTAATATATATAATACAATAATACGTTCTTTGACCTATTTACAAGAACGAGTTTGAAATTAGGAAAAATAAAATATACAAAATAAATAAGTCCAAATATACTCCGGAAGATTTTCACGGCGCACGCCTCAGAAATTACAAATCATTGTTTACGTTTGCCGAGATTTTCTCCATTAAACGTTCTTGTGCGTTTAAGGGTTAAGGATACTTGACCCCAAATTAATATTAAGCCGCATTGTGGTTCGTTAAGTGGTGAATAAGGAAAAATGTGTTCAGGGTTGCCGCTTAAGGAAATTTTCAGGTTGCTAATGTTTTGTTTCGTGGGCTCGAGGCTTGATATTTTCTTTGTCTACTTATACGCCGTTGGCAAATAACGAAAACCTTATGTAATGTTGGGAGGTAGACAAAAGGTGTACCCTGAATTTATTTAAGGATAAGCGAGCATGGACCTCATCACGTGCAAGTAGAGAGCCTCCACGAGTGATAGACCTTAGGGGGTTGGTTCACCTAAGCACACTCACATTTCGCCAGTTATGTTATAGGTCCCAATGTAAAAGAGGCGAGCCTATTGCCATTAACCGGGCACAAACACAAATCCAGACTCCGTGCTGCTGCTGAAAAGTACCTAATAGAAAAAACCTTGTAACACTGCCCGATCCGGAATTCGAACCCGGGACCTCATGCTCACTGGACCAACCTATGACAATTTATTCAAGCCGATACAAAAACGCTTGCTGTCGGTTAACAAGGTAACTAAGAAAAATGTCCCACGTAATGTAAATAGTTCATACTCAACTGTTATCGTCATTATAACAATATTTTTATTAGTATTAATTGAAGTAATTAATACGTTCGCGGACTGATATAATTGTTAGGTCCACAAAAACATTAAGATATCAGTTATTAAACTCGTTCGTTAATAATTTTACGTCCGGAAATAATGGTGAAAAGCAACTGATGCGATGTGATTTCAATCCCATCCTTGTTTGGCTGTATCCGTAAGAATTGATTGGCAATCGTTTGAACTGCTATTTATATTGTTAATAAAAATGAACCTCAGTTTTAATTTTTAATTTATGTCTGTCAAAATACGTTCAACCCTTAAAAGTCTTCTTCTAATCTATGGAATGCACAGATTAATTGTGTTTACATTGAAGTCAAGAACACGAAACTGTCTTCCTGTTTTGGGGTAACTAGAACTTGCAAAACACATACCTAATTTCGATATGGGTATTCCAGTTATATGATGTCGAAAATGTAATTTTGACCAAAACAATATACTGATTACGTCAAATAATTATAGTACAAAAAGGCTCAATCAAACATGTTAAAATATATTATTTGTTCAAGTGACATATTTTACAATTATTTACAGACCCCATGGCCCAAATGCCATCTCAAAAATACTATTACCAATTAGGTTATTGTATTTGCGCCGCTTGCGGGTCTCCGCAGCAGCAGTTTTTATATTTTATTGTTATTGAATAGGTATTTATTTTATTATATTTAACAAACTCAGGAAAACCCTGCACCAAAACAAACAATTCCATTGGAACAATTGCATTAAAAATAAAATGTTTTTGTCAACTGCAATAAAATGCTGAGAATAACCTCCCAAATGTCATCGCCGCTCGTTTGCATGAAACTGCTATTAAAAGGGTAATTATTTCGGCAAATATTTACATTAGCGCGGCTCCTGTGTTTTGTGCAACGGTCCTATTCAAGTTTGGTGTGTTCGTGTTTGTTTACTGGTAACAGTGTATACTGTTTGAGTAGTAGATGGGTTTGTTTAGAATTGGGAATTAATTTATATTGTATGCCCTTTGATTAACAGCCGAAACGGTTTTAGTCGTGTGTTATTGGTTTCAACAGTTTAGGAGTTTGTGTTATTCTAGTGTCATTATTTAATGAATGAAAGTGTTTTCGAAATTCGGCTGGAAGCACCTTAAAAAATAAAAATTGTTTTAACGTGAGCATTGAGCACTAGTTCCAATCTAGTCTAATTTTCTTCAGCTATTTACATAAACTGAACTATTATATATGCAAATCAAATCAGACCCTCATTAATTTCCCTATGTGCTAATAATAATTTAAATTCCAAAGCATTTATATTTAATTACTTCAAGTAGGGGTTTACGTTTAACGGCTATAAACAAATTTTGACCGACCGAGACCTTTCAACTCGTCACTCCATTTGACTCGTGTCATTCATTCACTAATTACTGTTAAGCGTAATCAGGGTTGAATTAAAACTTTTCGCTAAAGTTCAGTACGGACCTTGTTATTTATGAGTTGAGTCAGTAAAATAATCGACTAAGTGCTAATTAATTATATATAAAAATAAAACCTTTAACGTGGGCCGTACTTATTTATGAATAAAAAGGTCGCTGATAGGATCTTATATAAATAAACCATTCCAAAAGCTGACAATTTTATTTCTATTCCGTTGATGGAGGTACAATTTTTATTAATGGTTTTGTCAAATGAAAATTATGAATGACGTGAGTCGAGTCTCGCTGTCAATGACATGACGAAGTGTCCCATAAAGTACTTTATCAACACCTACGTTATTATGCTATATATTTGGATAATATTTTTTATTATTAGAAAGTTATTGACCCTTCTAAATGTACATCGTTCAGGGTTTACCAGTACGCTCGGTTCTAAATGAATGATATCAAACAAACCGTTTTAATGGACTGGACTTGTGTCTGAAAATACGTCCTTGTTTAATTTTCAATTGAGAACCCGACGCCCTCATTGGCGCAGTGGTTAAGCAATGACACTGCTGCGCTAGGGGTTGCGTGTTTGAGTCCTGCACGGGACAAAAAATGTGTGATCCGCAGATGTTTGTCCAAAGTCTGGGTGTTTTTGTTTGCGATATTTCACGTGTGCGACGTTTTTTTTTAATAAAACTTGATGTTATGTTAAAAATCCTTTTAATTTCAGCTTAACATCGCCATCTACAAAACATTAGCGCACATCAGTCATAGCCTCTTAGGTACTTTACATTTCACTAGGACTAATCTCAATCAGTCTTTAAACACAATGATACGCTACAACTATTTTAAAACTTACTTAAAATGAACATTGAACTTAATAATCTCAAAAACTGTTACATCTACTTCGATAAGACATTTTAGCTATCTCAAATCTCATTTATTAATTCCCAAAGTTGAATATCAAAATATATGGGAGATAATGGACTTACAGACACGTTAACTGCTCTTTAATCCTCATAGCTTGCGTAACAGAACATTTGTATTCAAACTTCGATATTCAATTGAAATCGTATCGTGAAATTGAATTGCTATTATGAATATTGAACTTTCTGAAGCTTATATTATCATCCTTATTGAACGACGCGGTGTGTGTTCTGTTTGACTAGTAAACAGAAGATTTTCTCAATATTGGTCTTTCTTTTTTATTAAAATTAAGCTTCAATATTTTGCCAGCTCATTCTTTTAATTTTTACTATTTTAGGGTCTTAGAGAGAGAGCATGAAAAATTAATCTTCTGAATAGATATTATTCATCTGATTATGAAGATTTAAATAATTGGTACAAGTGTGTTACAGACATTTGATATAAAAACATATAATAAATAAAGGAACAATCAAAATCATGTAACCAGGATTTCAGTAAACTAATTTAAACGACCTATTCATTAACCCCTCGTTTGAAAAGAACACCTAAATCGAATTCGACACCGACAGCACTCAATTATTTTGCGGGCACAACGGACTGGTACAAATTAACTTCAGCCGCAGTTGAAATACACTGAACCGCATACATATTGACAGGCCACACAGAACAAAGAAAAAACCAAAAAAAAGCGTATTTCACTGTGTTTCAGTGAACACAATTGATGCTACCAATACCGGGCGTTCAGTTAAAAATAGTTATAGCCCGCTCTTTTTCATGTCGCATTGTTAGGGTTTAGTTCACAATAGCTGCTAGAATGGATACATTTCAACGTTGAATACTCTGTATACTAAAAATCTATAGTAACCGTTTCTAGTTCTTCAATGGATGTTGCAGAGACTTTTATTTGAGTTTAGAGCGTATAAAAATACCTTTATGTTATTTTTAGGTAGGAAGTAATACCTAAGTATACACATCCTTTAACATCGTCCTCGACATAATAATTATTTACTTTTGTCTTTAAATTCATTAATAGCTGCTCTATAAGTAAGACCTTGCTATGATTAGAAAATAAGTTGTAAGTTATTTTTTTTTTATGTGAAGCTGTAGCTACAGCTTGAAATTCATACAAATTTATACCTAACAATTAAGCGAAGACTTAGATACCTATCTACTACATAACGCAAAAATATTTTTCATTAACCGCTTAGTACAAGTGCATTAAAAGAAGAAATAAACCTAATTGAACCCCAAAACGCGTCTTGAAATTCAACAAGAGCAAAATGTGGGTACGTTAGCCGCTTAAACGTTGCAAGTTGCGTTATACCATTTATACCTACTGCAGTACTTTGCAAGAAGTTTAATTGCTTAGCTCTAAAGCGAAGTATAAAGTGGAAACCGTAAGGAGATCTCTATTTACTATCGTTCAACTGGAAAAAGCTTCTAGTGCATATCGTTCTCTAAGCGCTTTCGAGTATTGTAATTGCTCGATAGGCCGCCAGCGGCGGTCGCAATTGTTTGCACGATATTTGTTTGCTTCGCCTTTGACTCTTGTTGAGACGTTATAGGCAAATTATTTTCTTTATTTACTGAGGCCTGAAGGCTTTGCATATTTAGTTTTGAGTAAATAATCGAAAACTTACTTTTCTTGGAAATAATAGTTTTTTTTGTAAACTGCATTTTTTTTCTCAATCTTAAAAAAATACCTGGCTGTAAATTTATTTTATTATCTCCAAAATTCATTAATACCAGACTATATTATTCGTTACCTACAGTGCTACACGATAAATTTAAAATCAATTTAGATTAAAATTAAAAAGGCGACGCAGCATTTTAAGAATTTGCTAAAACGAGTGTTAATTTTAAGACTGAAAAGAACGTCAATTAAGAGCTTTATAAACTAGTTAATAAACGTTTGACGCGACTTAAGAAGAACTCAAAATATTTGACTAAGTATAAAGAAAAACCTATAAGGCTAACTTAAACAAATCAAGGTGCTTATATTTATTATGTCTAACGAACCGGTGAACATAATATTATATACCCTCTTACTTAAAAAAGTCTTTAACACCTTTTAAGACTAATACAATTTATATTTGTCATGCAGAAGACAGTGGCAGGTATAATACGATTGCTAGATAAATAATTAAATTTTATAAGTAAAGGGAATTGTGTTCAATTGAAGTTAGAAGTTCTGCTGGGAATATTCTTACTGCAGATCAACCTAGTATGTAGTCTTGAAAAAAAATTTTTTTTAAACGTCGCCCCACACTAGTAATTGCTCATGTATCGTGGATGCGTTTCACAAACATGTAATATCACATACACAAACACCCAGACTTTGGACAAATATCTGTGGATCGCACAATTTTTTTTCCCGTGCGAGAATCCATTAACGTAGCAGTCCAATCACTCAGCCACTGTACCAATCGGGTGTTCAAGGGAGAGTCGTAAATGTAAAGTTTGTAGAATCCGCCAATCTAGGATCCGTCCATTGACATTGTCAATATGTCTAGCATTTAAAAAAAACAATATTTTTTAATACAACATTTACAATCCCAAAAAAAAAACGTCCTAATCTAAACACTTCACAAGTCTATTGAAATGCCTATTTGACATGCAAACGACAGTGACAGGTATAATTTAATCAATTGTTAAACATGGTCAATTTTTATTATAAGTAAGAGTGATTACGTCTGCACTTGAACACAGATAAAAGCCACATATTCATAGCTTAGCCAGTGCAAATAAAGCCGGCATTATGCAAAATTTGAATTCCTTCGCCATAATCTCTATCTCGCTTCAGTGTCATGTGAAACTCGCAGCGCCGCCTGCGGTTTTGAGAATATTACCCGCTGAGTTTCACGTCGTTGTGACGTTACATTATAATGGATAGAATAAGTATCGTCTCTTTTTTATGATGTATGTTATATAGTCGATGCCTACTTACGTTATATGAGATATATGGGTAAAAAGATCGATTAAGAACAGTCCCCTTACTATGAACCCTGTCCTGCCCCCCTAGACAAGTGGCAAAACGCTTGATGTATAGAAATCGAATAGAATGATAAATGTATGGTGATGAAATATTTTTTCGACTATGTAATCTATGACATATTTATGTCAATCCAATGCATTTTCATTCTGTTCGATTTCTATTCGTCAAGCGTTTTTTTTGTCACACTTGTCTAGGGGGGCTGCTTTAAGAGTTCATGGTAAGAGGGCTGTACGGTTTTAGTGTTTGGAATACTTATTTAATACTGGTTTACACACAAAAAATATACTTTCTAGTGACATTATCTTAGTCTATTATGGTCGCTGAAAGAGCTTTCATTGCATTGATTTTTTGAACAAAAATGCCAAAAGTATTATTGGTTTTGTCAACAAAGCGTATTTTTCCAATCAGCTCATTACCTATATGTGTAAAGTATAACAATTTACTGATTAATGGTGTTTATATAAATATAACATTGTCAATAAGTTAAAAACAACATAAACAAAATATCATGACGGTTTTAATAATCGCAGAGGTCAACTGGTATAATTAATGTCTACTTACTCGTCAATGGAAAACGTTACATAATAATTGTTTGTTACAATTGATATTTCCATGCAATACACAACAGCCAACTATAAGACGAGTTACGTCCAAGAACTCAGTGTTCTGTTCCTAAATATTATAAAATGTTATGCGTAGCATCGTTTATAATAATTAAGCAAAATAATGTAAATGGAGCCTAAAATTCAAATTAAATAGCACGTCTCGTACAATTAGGTCACGTGGACACGGTATTTATAAAAAATACTTACGTAAATGACGAATAAATAATAAATATCACCAATGTTTTCAGTTAAATAACACATGAAACAAAAAATATGTACCAATTACTGTCGCAAGGCGTAATCTTATTATCATTGCTGCTTCCGAATCTTCATTATTCTTAAAATATCGTCCGGAATACTATGCTGGTGTATATTTAGTCTCGTGTCATTAACCCCAGTAATTATTGTGTCTTCGAATTTACATTTATACGTTTAGTTGGAGACGTCTGCATTTTTAGAATAACACACATATTTGTTGCTTTATCCATTTATAGCAAAGGGCTAGACTGAACAACTGGCACCTTTGTCTTAATCGTTAAAATTTGCATTTGTTTTTAATTTTTGAATATATAATATTCAAAAATTATTAGAGGAAAATTTGCCTGCACCAGCTAGCTGAGGTCATACAAATATCGTAGTTTTTTACTAATAGTAATTTAAACTACTGAAAACATAATTTAATTGATAGTCACCATCAAACAAAATTGTCGCTATTATCGCTAATTTGTATTGGAATTGAAATATAATACTATAGGTATTCCGAGAAAAGCTTGAGTTTTCCGTACGCTATATTGCTTAGATACGCGAAAATGTAGATATTATAAGTACTGTTCAATCTCCTAATTTTATAAAAAAGTCTTTAATAATAATAACATTTGTTCTGACCGTAAAACCGTCTAATTCTCGTCTACGTCTAGCCTCAAGTCTTGTCCACCATATTCTCAAAAGTTAGCACTGACAGAAATAATGCCGTCAAAGATCTTCAGTGAGTAATTTAAGTACACAGCAAATATTTTTACGAGGAATGTGCAAACATAATAAATGTCAAAAGACAAATTAAGAACAAGAATACATTTATACGAGAATACAGTCGTACTCATTACAATTAATCTCAGAAATTGCGACAAACTTTGCTACAGTTTATCCGACTAGAGCTAGACAAATTTAGCTCACGTCTAGGAAAACACGGGATTTCTGTTTCTCGATTTAATTAGTTTCATTATGAACGCTTTGCAAAGCCAGCATCTTTATTACAGACGATGCGGTGTTACGTTAAGAAGATTTTTTTCCGTGTTGACCTTTTGTTTCTATTGCTTAGATAACCATATGTTCCATTTGAGATATGTTGTCAGGAACATAGTTTGTTATAGGCGTTTAACGCTTATAACAAGCTCTGATTTTATGACGAATTGTTTCTTAAAAAGGTAAGTTATAAAGAAGAATTCATCATCATTGATGACCCGATTGGCGCAGTGGCTAAGCAATTGGACTGCTGCGCTTAGGGTTGCGGGTACTTAGGTTGTTAATGTAAATTTTTACCTTCATTAAAATTTAGTTGATACTAAAATTACAACCCACAAAACTATCCGTTTTAGCTTATATTTACATCAAATATTCCCAAACAAAAAGCAGATCCTATAGATACAAAATATGATGACGAAGATTAGCACAAATGAACCACTTAGTTTGCTGATTTATGACAGTCCCTTAGATTTCATCAAAGAAAGAATATCTGAAGGTTATGTTACGTAACCTAATCATATGATAATAAATACAGAAGCTTTCTTTTCAATTTCCCGGCATTGCTTCCATAGAATCGTTAACCCCGCTTATCAGGAAGGGTAACAGCCTTTATCGAGTGCTTTGTTTACCGACATGTAATATCATGGCGTTTACTCTGAGTGGTAATTAACCCTGATTTTGGAACAAAGGAACGTGTGGGCGACTGGACCCATATTTATTCTATTAGTCGAACGATTAACGATACTCATTTACATGTTAAACAGTTCTGAACTTTGTTCATGAATTTGGACGCACTTTTGGATTCTTAAGGCCCTCTTCACCCAATGGCCCTATAAATTTCTCAATAGTTACAATGCTGAAGGGTTGTTGCAAAACATTGTTACGTTGAAAAGGGAATTTACTATCTACTTTATAACTTCATCAACAGACCTACAATACTTCTGCCTCCACAATAGACTTTATCATAATTATATTTACATGTTTACCGACGGTAATTTGGGTGATCCTTGAAGATTGCACACAGAAATTCACTTGTACCTTTATATAATCTCCCTTTTCCAAGGACAAGGCCGATTCAACCTCGCAACTTGAAGATACCCCATATTTCATGAAAGACGCTGAAATATTTCATGTTAGCCTAGTATCTCAAGTAAACGGCCGTGACGTCATAATATGAGTATATTTGGGGAACAAGCTCTGATGCTTAGGCAGGGCAAGTTAATTAGGTGGAATAGCTTAGGAACTGAAAGCTCTTTACGAGAGGAAGGGATTAGGTAACTAATCTCCGTTTTTCCGGGTGATATAAAATGTCTATTAAAACATGTGTGAAGGGCTTTGTCTATGTATGGGTCCTGTCGTCCGGAAACGCCTCTAATTAGGGTCGTTCCGATAGTCCGAGTTTGATGGCTTTTAATTCGGAGAAGGTAGTTTTATTGTTTCATGTATCGTTAAAAAATAATAGGGGTATTTGACGTTACGTGACGATATTGTCTATAAAAGGATTACTATATTACGTGATGAAGGATTACCAACGTCCTTTATCTTTAATGTTTATTAAAATAAGGCTGTTGGCGTTAATAGAACTGTTATTGTTTAGATTTTTTACCTTTTCCAGTTTCATTAATACAGCGGTCAGTATTTTAAATGCGAACATTTTTGAACTTTAGTTTGCTTGTGTGAACCTTTGAACTTTATGCTGCAAACACAGATGATACGTATAAAATATAACTGGAGATATTTTAAGAGCAGTTTAAAAAAATGCCAATCGAGAATTATATCGCATAATCATTTTAATGGCAATATCAGTTTTAACTGCGTTTCAGGGAATTATTATCATAAATTCATTTCATAACCTAACTCTATTGTAGGGTAAATAATTATGTATTTACAAACACCATGCTATTACGAAATACGCGCATCTTTCACTCTTTTCTTTGTATTTAATATAGGCCAGATTAGGTAATTGTTGAGTATTTGTGATAAGCGTTTAAAATGTAAGTGGGAATATAGACTCCTAATATGACAGGCGTTTAAGTTCGTACTTCATAGCTTTATTAAAATACAATAAAATGTATTATCTCTACGATCATAAAAAGAAAATTATGATTTCCACAACTTTACTTACTAAAAACCACCGTAAAATCAAATAAGACAAAAATAACAAAACAAATAAAGCTCAGACATTTTGGATAACATTTAACATTTTTACGAGCTCATAAAATTATAAATACATTTCAAGATAAACCCATGTTTCTTTGCAAACAGGATTCTGATTTTTATTGGACGATTTCCCCTGGCGACTAGTTGACAGGAGATTTCATTGTAACAGGGGAATAACAAGAAATAGAGTGTGTTGTTACATTTAATATTTAAAGATTTATTGTACCTTTTTGAATAAACAAGACGTTTTTTGCAAATAAATCACGATGATAAATCATTGAGTGATCTTCAAGTGTCATGTTATAATATATCGTACGACTTACATTTGAATGTATATTTATTGGCTCAAAATGTATTCATGTTTTAAAACTTATTATTGTATTTTTGTTTCAAAAGTTTAGTTTAGTAATATAGAAGTAGAATGTAAATAAACAATTAGGTTTAGATTTATAAATTAATCACACTTACAAAAAGTCTATAATTTATTCATTTTTCAATTAAATAGTTTTTGTCTATAAAATAAGCAGTTTGTGCTTTATGTTACTCTAGATATTTTATCATTTCTTATCTTGTGTGTACATAATTTTTTTATAAATAAATTAATGTAGTTTAATTAAAGTAACAGTGGCCTGTAACATTATTATAACATTGTGACATTTACAAGATGTGACCGCACGCCCTTTAATTATTTCATAATGTTAGTGTAGTATATTATGTATATACTTACATCAGTTATATAGGTTACATAGTAAATCATATCTTAAGAAGAAAAGCGGTAACAGAGTCCCAAGGGTGCAACAAATTGTAAGATTATTCCAAACGTTGGAATTTGCTAACGTTGCGCGGCGGCGCCTTATTGGTCAGGCATTATATCTACATAATAATGTCTATGTAATATGTAGGTACATAATGTAATCTTTGACAATAGGATTAGAAGGACTTACAAAAGGATTGCTGATCATAGATCCGTATACTTTACATATAGGTACTAATGATGTCGAGAGAGAAATATGAAATGAATGGGTTAAAAATGACGACCTGATTGGCGCAGTGGCTAAGCGATTGGACTGCTGCGCTAAGGGTTGCGGGTTCGATTCCCGCACGGGGCAAAAATTTGTGAGATCCGCAGACGATTGTCCCGAGTCTGGGTGTTTGTGTATGTGACATTTCATGTTTGTGAAACGCACCCACGACACAGGAGAAATTCCTGGTGTGGGGCGACGTTTTTTTAAACAAAACAAAAAAAAAATTAACGATACGATACCTTTATACGAATGAATGAATTTTATATGAATGGGTTAAAACTTAACGATACGATTCCTTACTTATTTTCATAATAATTGAGATACAACAATCGTTTTTGCACTCCAATAAAAATTATGTGTAGCTATCCTTTAACACCATTTTGCCTTTTATCCTAGTCCCAACAAAAGATGAATCTCCCAAAATTTAATAATAAAATATTCTAACGCGACAGTAAAGTAGTGTATAACATTGTAAATGGAGCAATAATATGTTTACGACCGATCGCAGAAGATAAATATTAAAAATGGCTACGAAAATAAAGCTGGTTCTAATTCCGTACAGAATCCCGGTTAGCCGCGCTGAGTTATGGATATTAATCTCTATCAGAATAATCATCATATTTATAACAACTAAATGACTGAGTCGATTATGTGAGTAACCTTTTTTGTGTGAATTATTAAAACGAATATCTTAATTGAAAAATGTTTTACTGTTTTGTTAGCATAACCAATTATTTTTTTGGTATATCATACGGAGAATAGATTAATAGAAAGTAACACCAAGGATAAACGTTTGAAGCTGTTCTTGGAATCAATTCTGTTTGCAACAAAATCTGTACCAGCAATAATCATTTATTTTTCTATATAAATTTAAAAAATCATATTTAAATTCTATGAAACAACTAAATTGATAGACTAGACTAAAGCTTCAAATAAACTACTAAGATAATTTATTATTAGATATTTACTAACAGTATATTGCATAAAGTTCACACGTCGAGAATAAATCCTACATTGATTATTTAAAAATAATTATCTGGAAATATAATGGCGACCAAAGGGCGGCCTATAAATATCGTCGGTGTTAAAGGGCCAAGTTCAGACGACTGCGCGATATACTGGCCCATCTGGGCAAGTTCAATGACATGAAGATTTCTTAATCTGACTTAATATAAAACAATATTTTCAGAGTATTTAATAGGATTTTTTCCTTTGCAGCTTTCGAGTATTTCCGGCTCGTTTCGTTTTTGTTTATAGATAGGTAGGTTTCGTTTATAGGTAGTCGATCAGCCTCCCTAGACAAGTGGCAAAACGCTTGACGAATAGAAATCGAATAAAAAAAAAATATGGGTCTGACATAATTATGTCATCGATAATAATTATTGTCGAAACATTATGTCATTCCCATACATTTGTTTTCTTTCTTTTTTTAAAAAAACGTCGCCCCACACTAAGAATTTCTCCTGTATCGTGAGTGCGTTTCACAAACATGAAATATCACATACACAAACACCCAGACTCGGGACAAACATCTGTGGATCACACAAATTTTTGTCCCGTGCGGGAATCGAACCCACAACCCCTAGCGCAGCAGTCCAATCGCTTGGCCACTGCGCCAATTAGGTCGTCAATTTATCTTTATATTCGATTTCTTTAAATGCAATTTTATTTGCAGAGACATGTAATGAATCAGTAATCCACAAGCGTTATTGTTACGATCAATCATCATAAAACCAGAGTCATTATTTAATAAACTTTGTCTTAAATATTGAAAAAAGAATACAATTTATTTTTCAAACAATAAAACGGCTATTCAGCCCTAAATGCGAAGAAGAAAATAGAATACTGATGACAGGTCATTACTTAAATAGTTCATTTATCAATCAACAAAAGTCCTTAGCTGTATTAGGCCGGTGAAAAATTATATATTGAATGTGTTTATTGTGAGAAATATCAGTAATAGTGCCAAAATACAAAAATATTATCATATTTTTTTCTTTCGTAATAATTGTCAAATTTATTTGAAGGCCAGACAGACAATGAGTCGATATTATTTAGCGCCTAAATCTATTCGAATTAGAACAAAACAATTGGGTGCAGGT
Organism: Abrostola tripartita; assembly: GCA_905340225.1. NCBI lineage: Eukaryota > Metazoa > Arthropoda > Insecta > Lepidoptera > Noctuidae > Abrostola > Abrostola tripartita. The sequence continues at coordinate 3,645,862 of HG996492.1, read as the reverse complement.
GAATTTATTTTGACAATGCGCTGAGCGTGTTCTTTATTTTTCAAAATTAGAAGTAGCTTTTTTGAATAAAGAAATGTTTGTGTACTTAATTTTGATATTTCATGTCCGTGAAACACTCCCACGATTCAGGAGATGTTCCTAGTGTGGGGCGATGTTTTTATAAAAAGAACGAAACTCCTTCATTACAATTCACCATCAATTATTTGCCACATACGTGATAGAATGAAAATTGTATATAATCTAACTCAATCCCTCGCGAGTCGAATGTTTGATATATTACAGTAATAAATTCAAAGACTGGGCTTTACGTGTCTTCATGAACTTTGACCTTGGCGTAGAACATTGTGTAAGAAACGACATGTTATTTAAAAAGCTGATGCTAGTTATGTCTATAATGCAGTAAAGACTGGTCGTTAGACTAGCGCGACTGCAGAGCGTGAGGAACCTGGGTTCAATTCCCTGGTAGGGCAAAATGTTATTGGATTTTACCATTAGGTTATTCTCTGTAGCAGCACTACTACTTAAATTGAAATTAGTTATTTTACGACATTATTTACTTAAGTACTTAATTTATGTACAATGTTATTACTAAATAATATAATTAATTAAATATATTTTCTCTTTTTCAGATTAATGTTGCCCTGTAATTAGTAGGTACGTATATTAACTATTATCTTTTACTGGTTTCTATATCTTTCACATTATTATCTAAGTTGTTGGGTTATCATGGGCCATTGTGTATAAATTTTAGTTACCAAATAGTGACAAGGTAGTAATAATAGCATGTACCTTTATTCAAACTTCAAAGAAATTTGTTGAAAGAAAAACTTAGGTAAGTACCTATCTGTCTTCGTTCATCTATACGCTTTTGATACTACAACATCAAAACACAGCTGCGACAGTTATAAACTTATTCAATATACTTAGTTCATATGAAACGAGAGACGAAAAAACACTTTTTCACAAAGTTAATATTCTGCCTAACGAGTTTTATACGTGGATTTAGAATCATATGGTATAAAATATAATAGTAGGTAGGTACTAACACGCAATGGTAATGTACCAAGTGAATTGGAGTGAAAAGTCATATTACATTTAATGTTTTTTATCACGAAAATGGCTTTAACGTCATTTGAAATAATAGTGACGATTTGTTTTAAACTTACATCAGTGAAATGTCTTTTTGTTTGCCAGGCTAGGTTTTATGTAGGTGCCTAAATATATTTATGTGCCTAGGTATCAATGTCATCCTAGACAATTTTTACCTTAAGCCATTTGTATGTAAATTCGTTTATTAAGTTTATTTGGCACTTTACACACTTTTTTGTAAAAGGATTTTACCAGAAGACTTATGAAATAAATGTCTTCACAATGTTTTACTATTAGTACGTAGTAGGACAAGAATTTAGATTCTCAGATCAGATATTTAAATGTTCTATAAGATAATGTTCAGTAGAAGTAAGAAATATTTACAAAATTAGTCAAGTACACCAATTATTTATTTTGACATAAAACAGTTGGCAGAGTTAGATAGATAGATTATTACGGTGATAAATTTTTGATGACCCGATTGGCGCAGTGGCTAAGCGATTGGACTGCTGTGTTAAGGGTTGCCGTGCCGTGTGGTATCCGGCCTAGAATTGACCACCCCCTTTCCTCCCGTGGGTGTCGTAAGAGGCGACTAAGGGAAAACCAAGAAGATGGGCAGCAGCGTCTTCTGTAACTTGACCACCAACACTGCGATCCCCAAGCCGCTTGCCAAGCGTGGGGATTATGGCAACACCCCCCTTCTAAAAGGAGGAGGCCTTCGTTCAGCAGTGGACACCTTACGGCTGATGATGATGATGATGATGATGTTAAGGGTTGCGGATTTGTGCGATCCGCAGATGTTTGTCCCGAGTCCGGGTGTTTATGTATGTGATATTTCATGTTTGTTAAACGCACCCACGATACAGGATAAATCCTAGTGTGGGGCGACGTTTTTTTTAAAAACAAAAGATTAAAAAATAAAGAATGACAACCAAATATTATTTACTATATATTATATATAACTAACGTTAATATTCGGGAATGCCCAACTAGTTTCGGACTCAAACGGTGCTCCCATTCATGAGCAGGTGACGCAGCGAAGTCGCGTCAAGTTCGCCAAAACTGGCATATATAGTAAATAATATGAATAACATACACGAAAGTTATTATAGTAGGATGACAACACCCACCACTATCCATAACTTAAATCATCTACCTCTTTGAATAACAGACATAAACATAACATACAAAGAATATTTCTTACACGCAGCGTCAATGGTAATGTGCAAAGGCAGGCTTTAGCCAAAAATTATTTGGGAGGTCCAACAACAAATCAGCGGGGAATTGGGCTCAAGAAAAAGTAGGATCACTGAACTGAAGATGTGAAAAAAGGGCCAAACGTTCGCAAAGTAATTCAGAGCCCAACGACTCTTGTTTAATCAAAGTCGGGGAAAAACTACAACACTTTCTTACACACCTTTTTGTTTGTTTTTGATATACCGTTGTAATAATAGTAACTTATATCGATGTAAGTAACTTAGAAGTTATGCTTTTTCAGCTTAAAATGTCTTTCATGTTTAGGATTGCCGACACGTAGCAACTTTGAATTTTTATTACATCGAAGTAAGGATTTTAATATTACAATACTTTAAGAAGATACTCAAAAAATACAGACAGCTTCCAACGTGTTTTCAAACTTTCACCTGAGTAACCTGAGTGACATTTCATTAAGATGAAAAGTTAAGTTTTAGATTAAGCGAACTCAAGTTTTATCACGTAAATATGATTCTCTAAAACTCAAGTTATGACGTCATACTTTCAAGGCGATTAATCCCAATCATTTTATCACTGTCGTGGTTCAAATTTCACCCTAATTAGTTAAAATATCATTTTGATTTAGTGTCAGAGAGACCACTCGACAAATTGGTGTCAAATAAATCTGAATAAATGTTCAATTAAATGAATAAGAAAATGATAAAAATGTATGAATTTTTGCTGAATCATAACTTTGGGTCGTCGGGTTTATTTCAACCGATTTCGAATAAGAGAAGGACATTCATTCGGTTTTAGTAGTAGTTTTCTAAGTCGTTGACTGCCACGCAGTAGACACATTAGAAAAACTATCGTTTGGGGGACACCTGGTGACCGCGCTGGCGCTCAAAGGGTTGATTAATAGCTAACTATACCTTTGAGTTTGGTACTTACTGGCTTTTGTTTGAGCCCCGAGTGTAAGTTTTGTTGATACAAAACTATAAATACAGCAATTTTTTTGTTACTTAAAAGATGAAAATTCAAAAAACGCAGACGCAGTACTGTGCAGTCTCCAGAAATATCGATTTGTATTAATAATGGCTATCCCTTAACAATACAGATATGATGATATTTACGGTACGGTTAGTTAAGGTAGACACCGATGATAATTACTTTTGTAAACGTGAATCCGTCCTGCAATGCCTCCTGTCAATTAGGGTGAAATGAAAAATGGCCGCTTCAATAAAAAAGATCTTATACGTAGCGATCGTAAATCTGAAACAAAAAAGTCGTTGTCCTTACAAACGAGAAAACACTTTTATATTGCTATTTAGTCAACATTAGTTTTACTACGTGCCATTCAGAAGTATTTACTAGATTTATTTTATTATTGTAGAAACTAATTTAAATACTTTCAAACTAAAATTTGCAAAACTAATAGTAAAATACACATAAAAATGTTGTTAAGTTGCTTATGACGTGTATTTTAATTGTGCCTAATATTTTTACAACAGTAACAAGTAGAATTTGTTTTATACCTATTTAGATATCACACCTTTTTTCATTGAAGGGATAAGCCGAGGCTATTTACTATGTACTTTTATCCCACAACGATACTGCTAATATAATTTGCCTTAGAACAGAGGGCGAGCATACTACCATAACGTAAATACTACAAAATTGCAACTTCCATTCCCAATAAAAAAATAAATCGATTTATAGCCAATATCGACAGTGTTTAACGTTATAATGAAAATAAAATTTAAGTATTCAATATACTACCACAAAAATTAAATTAAAACTTTATGCGTCAGAGTTTCGGCCATCACACGTAAAACGCTCTATTACAAGTAATTGGTTCAGATGATACGAGCAAGCCAAGTGCTGGCTTCATTGTGATTTGATTGGGCATAAAAGCCAGTTCACACCTACCTAATAAAAGGTACGGAAAAAATCGCGTCATAAACTGTAGGACAAGTTACGAGAGTCGGCGATAATGAGTTGGCATTGGAAACTGCATTCTGGAGAATTTTCAACGGTGTGTAAAGCCACGTCAGAAGCCTACAGCCGGTTTAAACTCTGACACCAGGTTGTTCATCAAACATACGATAAGAAAAAGAAGTTGGTAACTAATGATTTCGGGAAATCTAATTATTTTGGCAACCTAAAACTGCTCTTGATTGACAGTTTGTTTTTCGTAGAACGTGATATTGAAGCTTGTTATTATATCGACGCAACGCAAGATCTGCCCCCTTACCATACACTCTTAAAGCAGGACTTTTATCGTGGCGGAAGCGAGACTTCGCTGCGTGCAGAGTTGTGTGGCATCTCGCTTACTCAACGGAAACGTTCTGTAGTAAGAGTTCACTGTAAGGGGGCTGCTTTTGAAATAAATATCACTTACATAACATACCATTAATCAAACTAGGTTAAAAGGTTGAATGACATTTACTTCATTTCTGTCAATGTCTTGATTCTATATCTTGCAAAAGCAGTAGAACTTAACGATATCCGTACCTTACATAGGCTACACCAAGTTCATGACCGCCAACAGACTGCGAAAGGCAGAATTAATTGATTGTCAACATCCGCGACCATTTTACTACTCACCATCACACGATAGATAATTTTATAACCCGCTATCGCCTATAACTTGCTTCGAAACTTTATTGAAAGCTTTTACGACGTCAGCGGGTTACTGTTACGACGAAGAAATTGATCACTTCCAATGTCCTGACAGAATATGGCCGGCTGTAAGAAGGTCAAGCAATATTATCTGTATTATATTCGGTGTAACAATATCCAGATCTACCCACTCACATCCTAAGATGTCAACAGTACGTAACAGTTGAGTTAATATTCAAATTGATTTTGCCTGTATTCTATTAAATACTGCAGTTAAGAGTAAGGGGAATTTTAAGGAACAGAAATGCATAGACAAAGATTGTGGCGATGTAGAAAGCGGAATTTGCCCTTGAAAGAATACGGAAAGTACTGAACTGCCACAACCTGAGAATTCATATTATAAAGAATAAAGTAAAAAATGTACACCCAAAAACATTAAGTAGCACTTCAAACTTATGGACTAGTTTCTGCCCACAACTCTGGCCTTGTACCCTTGGATACTTTCTCGGGCTTAACAATGGAACATTGGTAAAGATAAAAAGATCCTTTTAACAACTTTCTCTCCCTAGCACTCTTAAAATTAGTTTAAAGACAGACAGGCTTTACAAGTCTGCCCAAAGTCAGCTTAGAAAGAGGGATCCCTCGAACAGTTTTAAAAGCAAGAAACCTTGTCGTTATTTCACGGTCAACGTACGAAACGTCTGAAAGATTCGTGTATACGAGACAAAAGAAATTCTTCACGAAGTTTTATTTTCAAAGAAATGAAAGATACACTAGAGTGTGTCCGCCAATTCCCACTATATAACAAAGGCCTTCCATTAGACCAATACAACAAACGATTGTGGGTAGAAACGCTTTAATCAAGTAGCTTGGCGGGCGGATTGGAGATCTCCGTGAAACGAGAATTATCTTAGCTCTCTTGATTTTTTTTTGCTTGATCATTCCTGTTGTTCACTTATTCTTCATTGCCACACTTAGTTACTGCAAAATAAGTACTACTGATATTATTTTCTGATCTAAAAAGTCCCAGAAATCCAGTATTACTTTAAATCAAATGCAAAACCTTTAGAAGAAAAACCTAATGCCTAAGAATTTGTACAAACAAAGATAAATACAATGTTACACATCTTCAAACCTTCATATCCGCTACTACAGTCTTGGCGCTAATTAAAGCTATTGATATATCCCGTCAATAAATAATTACATAACTTTCCCCTTTAAAAATATTTACAAATATGCAAATTCAGACACGTGCAATAAATAATTCTTTATTAAGCGCGCCAGAAATAACAGCACATTCGCACGAGCTCTCACGACTTTAACGGGAATGAATCAAAATTAATGCCACATATTTTATCTATCGGCATATAGGTTAATGACGCTGTTAGGTATATAATGAGTGCGCTGGTTTGATCAGATTGCTTTATTGTATAAATCAATGACCAGAATTACGAGCTGAAGTGACTTTGAGCAGCCGTCGTGTCGTAAAGCACGCCCGTCAAAGGTTTGCAGGAAAACGTTTAATACGCATGGAATGTGATGCGTTCCGGTGACGGAAATTAAGAGTTTTTCATTCACGTTGTGTAAAGCGATGAAAGAGTTATGTAAGCATTTGTTAACTAAGTACTACGAGCAGGTACAATAGTTTGGATGAACTTATTATAATTCTGGTGTAGCTATTCGTTTTTATAACAATAACAATTAAATATTGAGTAATTTGCACACTGCTCTTTAACGAATGGTAGCTAAACCAGTAAGAGCTTCTAGAATTAGCAGCTAGGGACTAGATTGTACCTAAGTTTTTATAGCTCCAAATTAATTTGAATAATAATAATAAAGAGATAAGGACCACTAACCTTTTTATGGTTCAGGACATAATATGAAAAGGTCGCAAGAATTTTGGCAAAATATACATACGAAACAAAATGTAACAAAAAATATGTAAATTCTGCAAGAATCCTGCGGACAGACCTCATTTACATATTGCTAATTTTAGGGACCTATCATAATCTACATGGCTTTAGTCACAATCGGTTAAAACATCAACTCCTTATATTATAAATAGATAGTTCGCCGGCATAGGGACTCGTAGCTACGTGGCTACCGCGCAGTTCAGTCGATTTGTGAGGTTAAGCCGTACTCGCCGCGGTCAGTCTTGTGATGGGTGACCGTTTTCACAAGTCGAGACTACTTCGTGCTTTGAAAGGCACGTTAAGCCGTTGGTCCTGCGCCTGATCTCGGTCCGGTCGTGTCGGTCTTCCGTCCCATGGGACTATGAGAGTAAGGAAATACGGAGTGCAGCTGTGTTTGCGCGCACACTTGTGGCTAGACTCAGATGAGATCCGATTGAGATTGAAAGCCGTGACCGAAACTTGATTCGGTGAGATTCGATTCGATTCGTGATTATAAGATTGATTAATAGGAACTGATAAAAATATCAAGGGCTATCTGTTATACCATAGAGATTCTCGTTAGTCTATGGTTAAACATACATAATTTACATCGCGCCTGAATTTCCTGAAGGGGTAGGCAGAGGTGGTTCACCCTGTTCACTAATTACGTTATATGTAATAAGAGGCAAGCCTGTTGCCATTAACCAGACACAAATCTGATCTCCTTGCTGCTAATGAGAATTATCCAATGCAAATCCTATTATCACTGACCGACCCGGAAATCGTATCTCGGTCCTGCCCCTGAGCAGTCGCGGGATGTTTAGCTTATAATTAGGTACCTTTATTATAACTTCAGTGATGTCATTTTCCTAATTTGTTTCTACAATTTTGTAGGACGTACGATAAAGTCCAGTAATAAAAGGTAGGTAGGTTATGGCTTCATGAGTGTAATCCGCACGCCTACATAAATCTACCGCGCTTGGATGCTCGGGTTTTTAATGTCACTGTTATTCGTAGGCTGTCTCGGATGAGATCCATCAAAGCTTAGAATATCCCACGCTTTTCAAACATTATGTTAACGAAATTAAGGCTACCGTCTCTGGATACAGGTATTGGTACATAAGTCTATCTGGGTTGTACCATGAGTTACATAGACAGTATACAACTATACATTTTTTGCATACGTACTACAGTTTTTAGTTCATCCCGTTAATCTCCATGGGGCTTTGTGCTTGTTACGATAGAAATAACAAATGTTTTCGATAGTCTGTAAAAAACACGTTACAACGCATCAATTCATGGCAGATGCACTGCGCTTTCCTGTATCGTAGTACCTACCGTGAAGATTAAAGGATTTTGTCAAGTGGACGGGCAATGTTCTGCAGTACGCATTTATCAAACGAAAATGATCGTTTGCTAAGAGCCCTTGCAACCGTCATTTCAAAAGTCTAAATAAATAAAAATAAAATAAAATGAGGTTTATGTTTAACATTCATTTATTTGCAGTAAAAAGATAGTACCGAAGTTTAATTTATTACATTTATTTAGTGTCTAAAGTAAAATAGCTTTAAATTAAGACGACGACTATTTTATGTATCAATTTATTCGTTTACACAGTGTTGTACAACTTATGCTACCCAATAAACAGTAAAATGAAGCAATTAATCACCGATCTAGTGCCCTGGTTGTCTGAAGAAATATATTACTGGTCCAATGAAAATTCTCCAAATTCGTTTCAGTGATAAAGAGGAACCAATTTCGAGAGGAAAACAATTTGGCTTCGTACAAACGAAACCTTAATTTAGCCCTAGGGTTGTTTGTGTTTAACTTTATGAATTTAACTAATAGATATTATGATCTTATTCCCTTTGGGCTGTACGGGAGGCCATTTTTCCTCTGTTTCAATTGCCTGCATTACAATTTACATGCTTGTGTTTCATGTTCTGTTTGTTATATTAAAAGCCTAAAAGGTTTTGGACTATTTCTGCCACATAATTGTCTGTTGGTAAACTTTTTTGTTTGATGTTTTTGAATGTTAGCTATTGCATTGGCTTAAGATCATTAGTCTAAATTACCTTGAAAATATTTAAGATGCAACCAAATAGTAATTACTATGTGGTTAACCTAATTATTTGGAAGCCGTTTATTAGTCCGTTCAAACATTAATTAACAATCGTATCCATAGGTTCTATTAGCTATACGGTATCATCTTTCTTAATAATAATAATTTTATGAGAAGCTACATTTCGCTGTGCTTTTGTGGAAGCGTGAGTGAGAAACTTTAAAACTGATTTATTACGAAGAAATGATATTAACCACTCGAAACGAGATGTTATTGGACGCTGCAGGATGCCAACTTCATATTGTGATGTCACTTAAAGTATATCAAAAGGAAAGTCCTGGATTTATGTCTCACTTTTATATCAACGTCTCAATATTGCGCTACTAGATCCTATATTGAAGGTACAACACTTGACATGCTCCGATATTTTAAAATTAAATTTTACGTCGGGATTCGGATGACACAAATGTTGAAAATAAAGGTCATGTTAGAGTTCTTCTGTATTGTTTTAGTTGCCTGAACTTTGGCTTCTCTTTTGCTGTTGCTTGGCATTATTGAACATCAGGTTCAATTTCAAATTTCAAACAAAACAGGTAATTAGTTCAGAGCCAAAAAATAACATATGCTTCATAAAACATCACTCACCTGGATTTCATTATCTTCATTTCGCACTAGACCTTGATCTTTTTTATCTTTTGAAATACACAATCATTGTTGGAATTATACATTTTGAGACTAAATGCTGCAATAGTTCAGAATACGTCTCTTCAACTTTCTATTACAATAAATTCGTCTTTGCTTTCGCTTAAGCTTACTACAATTCATAAATTACTGAACCATGCAGGAACTAACTTTTCACGAATGCTATGAGTGATAAGATGGATTACTTCTCTTATTGAAGTAATACCTACACCATCCATCAAAAGAAGTCATCACATCTTCTATAGGTTCTTTAAATCTGCTCCCTCACCAAATTATAGTACAGCCCCCTTACCATGAACTCTTAAAGCAGGACAGTTTACGATGTGTAAGCGAGACGCCGTTACGTGCAGTGTAATGCTGCGTCACGCTTCCACACCGTAAACTGCCCTGCTTTAAGAGTTCATTGTAAGGGGGCTGTACTATAATTTTATTTTGTCATCCGAATAATTAAAGTGTGCATTACAATTGTTATGGAATTTCCTAGGAAGTTTAGAGTTACTACCTTCCATCAGTAATAGGTTTCAGTACCTAGTTATGCAGTCACGTGTCCACCAAGAGTGTAATGTGTGTGCAATGTGTTGGTCTTATCTACATGTGCTCCGCTATGACGTCATCGAATTGAATGGAACTTACACAAGCTTTCGATATAGGTTCTTATATTATGTAGGTATACAATAGATTGCGGATTATACTCTAGAGACAGGCTTAGCTAGGGTACTGCGTATCGGCAATGTACTATGCTCATTTATTGTGAATTGTGTATTCTAAAGCCTTTTCACCTGTTATGATGGCTGTTCCCATAGGATCAGATAGCGGTCTAACAGCCCTAGTTTGAAATGTGAAGTGGGTCCAACGCAGGTTTTTTACAAGAAAGTATTTCATGATCATTTATATCAGATCGGTCAAGTAACGAGGATGTAGCCATTTACTCGCTAATTGACATCATTGTAGATAGTATTATTTATATATTTTTATAGTATGATTTATATTTTTATAGTATCATTTATATATTTTTTATTTATGTATGTATTATAGTTAAGTTTAATATTTCGTAGCCATCGTAATATTATATACGAACAGTACACCATCGACTACCTCTTCCATGTCAAATCATAAATTTTTGTCCTTCCAAAGGTTGTCTGGTAGATATCGCTTTTAGTGATAAGACCGCCATTGTACCCTTTAAATTTCAAATTAAGTTGTATTAATTCTGTAATAATTTTGGTGTACAATAAAGTATATTCTATTCTATTCTATTCTATTCCTGTCATTAGTGATGTGTAATTATTAACAGTTCAGACTTTTTAGAATAAAATAATCTTAATAATATCAAATACACACATGATAAGCCACTTGTGCAGGAGATGTTACATGGTTGTTAAATGCACCAATGAAACGAGAAATTTGTACTCTGAGGCAACATTTAAAATAAAACATGGTTTAATCTATATATAACTATCGTTTATCAACACAGTTTCGCAATATTCGGTAACTGCTACAGTTAACTCAGCACGTGATAGTATTTAAAATTATTCACAGTTTACAAGATGAAGGTTCATTTCATGGATTACAAAGGCCGGTGTTAAAAGCATATAAATCTTTGGTTTTAGCCGAATGATGTCGGTGTTTACATAAGGCCCTACTGACAGCGGACTGTATGTGCTGTAATTTATGACTTGTTACGTTTGGGAGTATCTCTGTGTTGAAGGAAATTTAGTTGTAGGTGCAATGATTATTTACAGTAAGTCTACGTTTAGCAACGACGGCGGTTGACTGGTAAATTATGATGATGATTTATTTGGGTCATAGATTTTGACAGCGTTGGTCTCGTAATAAAAAAAATATAAAGCTCTAAGTTGACTGACTGTTGTCAACTGTTATCAACAGTGGGCAAAACTTCGTAGGAATAAATAATGCTGTGGAAGCTGCAAGATGTTTAAAAGAATTAGGTAATCGCGGTCAGTCGCACCCCACCCGCATCTGTCAACAAGCTAACGAGAGTTTAGCACCTACCACATTTAAATGTACAGAATAAATATAAGTAAACACATCATCGCGCCGTTACACACCTCGTTTGAGTTCGGTACAACCTTTCCGAACGGGCTCGGCGATTCGGCACTAATTTAATTTCATTGGAATTTGCCAAAAATCAAAGTTGACGCAAATAAATATTGGCAAATTATTTTTGTAAACGAAACCCGTGAAGCTTTTTGAATTATTAGTCGAATAAATATGTTCGTATATCATCGCGCTTGTATTGCGTTGTAGAGTAGAAAGATAAGTCCTACTACTAACACACGTTTTGTTAGTTGGTATTGTATTGTGTAATCTAGAGCTATATTTTTGTTATTGGTCGAGTTTGTAAAATGATACTAGATGACGTACCTACCTACACGGTTAAATATTTAATATAATTTCTCCAACAAAACACAACACGAAGTGCCTCAAACTATTACCATTGTAAATTTGCAAAAGTGTTTGCAAGATATTGGATGACTCTGGCACTTCATTAAGTCTTTTCAGGTGTTGTTCACAATAATGGGTAACTTTAGTATGTACGCCGTATCATGCAGAATTATATGAATTAATTCACAACTAAAATACTTATACTAAACAATAGGTACCTTTGGGTAAATAAAACATGCTCGCCTGTAACACAATTTACCTTTATCAAAAGAATATGCATACTTAGCATCAAATATGAACGTATTATTCTTCCGAAGGGACGTTATAAAAGCTGAACACGATGTATTAAATCGACGTTAAAACACAAAGTGTCACAAAGAGACCTCCTTGGTTCTGAAGAGTTTGCGTCTGCATTATTATAGTACCTATTAAGCATACTAACGTTCAAGCAATGTCAGTAAAATGCGAAAACCGTTCGAATATTGAATTTTAAACGTTCGAACAAAAACAAAAGGAACTTAGCAAATACTCTCTTTTTAAATATTTTAAGGTGGTACTAAAATTTAGTTTATTTTTTAAAGTAAGTTCGATATTATTAATGGGTTTTCTTAACACGACGGATTTGCAATATTTCAACAGACATGATGATATTTTTAAGTGGCTTGTCAGTTTGCATTAAACTGGCAGACAGCGCATTTTGAATATAAAAGTTTCTTTTAACAGACATGTATTTCGAGTTCTTTATGGCCACATTCTACATACAGATGGAAATTAATAATATCGAATTTACTTTAACTTGTTTGAAGTTAACGCAGTCTCTAAATGCCATGATTCCAATTTTGAGCGGGGCTACTATACTTGTGTGATCGTACATGCGTGTCTTTGATAGAATCTGAAAATACACTGGTATGAATAATTTCCTTGTAATATTGGCATACTTTCCATCAACTTCTTCTAAATAGGCATAACGTTTTGATTTCTTCTTTCCAAACTCTCGCATCTTGTGACTCTCTACTCTTGTTATGAGTACTACTTCACTGTGAGCACGCCACCAATAAGGGCATTTGAAGTCTTCCCAAAGAGTCCCCTACAAGTATTTCCACTCAGAACTGCGCTATAAATCCCTTTTGATAATCGCCTTTTCCCCTCCCTCCAAAGCATATATGTACATACATAAGTTTTTCTTATACTTCTGCTCGCGACTTTGTACTTTTGAAAAGATTTTCAAGTCTTTTCTGGGACAAAAGTAACGTATATCCTACTTCGGGGTTCAGACTGTCCTCACTCCTCACACTACCTGAACTCATACGGAAGCCATTAAAATTAAACAAATGAACTCAAAAACGATAAAAGATAATCATTATTTATAATCCTTGGCACATAAGTCAATGTCTTGTTTGTAGATGTAATGAAAAACTTTATGTAGGTACGCATTCTACCAAATCATACGGATTTATATTTTATACAGCGTTTCTATATTTCACTGGTAAGTAAGTGCTCGGGATTCAGTCATGCACTAAGAAACAAAATAATGTCAAACGCTCTTTCAGTTCAATAGAGTGTGATTTCAGTACAGAGCTTTTATAAATTACTGACACACATACAAAGTTGCATGAAAGTTCAATGTTAAGTCGCGGGCAGACATGGCCGGCGAGCGGACTGCCTCGCACAGGTGATTGTGAGCATTCGCAGCGAATCCTCTTTTTTTACCTACTGAATGATATAATGACTGCCTCGTTGGTCTAGTGGTCGCCAAGCGCGACTGATGAGCAAGAGTTTCTGGGTTCAAATCCCGGGTTGGGCAAAGTGTTACTGAGTTTTCCATTAGGTAATTCCCAGTAGCAGCACGAAGTCTGGATTTGTGCCCGGTTGATGGCAATAGGTTCGCCCCCTATTACATTGGGACTTACCACATAACTGGCGAAATGTGCGTGTGCTATATGTTCACCTCTGCCTACCCCTTCGGGGAATACAGGCGTGATTTTATGTTATGTTTATAAATGATAATACCCAACTTAGTTACATTTTAGGTATTATGATTCAATCGCTTCTCGGCCTTTCGGCTAAGATCAAAGTGTATGATCCAAGTAAAACTATTTGTGGCTAAGAACTAACCTTAACTAACATTGTTTACAATTCTTCAGTTTAAAATTGGAATAAGCACGAGCTTTTGTACACCATTTACCTAAAATAATACACGACATAATGATATAAGTTAGTGCAACTAAACTAATTCCCAAGAAAAAGATAAGAAAAAAAAAGATAAAGAATCTTATATTCTTTGACGTAATTTTATTTATATATATTTAGTAGGTATCCAGTAGTTGTATAACTATTACAAAAAATACACGAACGGCGTATGTCTGGTCGCCCCTTACTTATTGAGAATGCACCCAGTTTTGAAATGCATTCCAACGATCAAGTTTTATAGGTCGTAACGTTCATGACAACTTGAAACTTGTTTCATATTGTATGTACTTCTACATATATTATGTACTCATGCCTAGTATATAGGTTCTATTTACTATCATGTACTGCTAGATGTTAGTGTAGAGTCCGGTACCTCACTTGTATATTCCGTTTCAGTTGTGTGTAATACGTGTATCGACGTTTTTGGATCGCACGTGTGTTGTGCGCTGTTTGACGCACAAGGTAATGAATAACCGCTCTATCTTCATTATATAATCCTTTTCATCACTTAGCTTAGACAAATATTGTAAATGCTTTATACAGGACGTTGGAATATTCGCTATTGTTATGCAATTATTGTGATCGGGTTAAATGCGTGCCTACTTTAGGAAAGACTGATTGGTATATTCATGTTGCTATGCATTTCAGTCAATTTTTACAAATATTTTAAGCCGTTTTAAAGGCAACGTCCGTGGCAAAGACTATTATGATCACCACTGGCGGGTAGCATGCCTTTGCTCTGTATTTTCCGGAGTAAAAGACATGGATTGAGCGCTTATGCAATACCTTGTTAACATGACAAAAGAAGAAACCTTTTTGAATTATAAACGATTCATAAGCAAATGTGCACCTGTTTGCAAATATCGATTGTTCTATCGACGAAACATGCTTAATTTTACCAAATCGTGCAAGAATCGTAAAATCACAACCTCTTCCGTGTGATTCACCACTAAAAAGACCATTAAATATTTAATGAACTTTTTACAATTCAGTCTGCAGAAAGCATTAGTGCCAACCTAAAATTCGCAAAAAATACTGATAAAATTACAATTGCTAATGTTAACGGAGTGCGGAAGGAGGTTGATAGTACCATAAATTAACTTTACGTCCTCGAATTTGATCAGTATGCGTCGGAGGCTACTTTATTAGCGTAAACGAGTAAGGTAACACCTTAACTAGAGTTAGTAGCCGTTGACGTACGGCACGTCTGCTATTTAGTTAGTGTGGTCCAAGATGGAAGATTTAATTGGAAATATTTTTAATCTGCCAAGTAAAAGTATTTATTCAGTCTTTAAATTTTACCATTTATATTTGAACAAAACATTCTACTTATCATTGTATACAATTTTTACTATGCGCAGATGAACCTACCCCGCAATCACATAAAATTACAAATCTTCTGCTGTGCAACGACACTGGGCCAAATACACTGAAGAATAGCTTACTGAAGCGTAATTTTTTCGTGTTTTTGCGGTTTGTACCCCTACCATTTTAACTCATGCAGAATTGGTGGTGATGTCTTTAACCTTAAATAATGAAACGAAACCTTATGACTTGTGCCACAACAGAAATAAACAACAAAGTTAAAGTTGGACATTGTGGTGAGAATCACAAACGGGCAGAATATGTGTGAACCGTCCTTTTTAACACTAAATAGCGCGTGAGATTTTTATATTATGCAATTTGTAAAAGGTACGACGTGGACGAGCGAAGAATAAATAAATTACCTGTATAGGAAAAGGACTTCTTTTCAGTTTATTTGATGACAGGGCCTTTTATAAAGGAATCAAGTCATATCAAGAGATCAAAGAAGGCAGAGGTCAAAGAACAGTGACGTCAAGATCTAAGATCAATCATAGATTCTTATCGGATGCCTACGTCATACACAGAACATACCCTCCAAGTTTTGGTTCTCTACGATCAGCGGTTTAGACTGTGCGTTGATCCGTCAGTCAGTCATTCAGGACAAAGCATTTTATATGTATAAATTTGCATGTGTGAAATAAATTAGAACAATACATTAGGTAGGTACATTCATTTTTATTTTATTTTAAATGTTACCTTTCCTTACGTTAATTAACCAAATTCGTTTCGATGAATGTAGCATCCATTGACAAACTATTCAAAGGAGACAGTTCTTTTATTCGTTGATTCAAACAAACTTTGTTAGACATAATGCATTAGGTGACTAAAGGTTAAATGCGACACGTGCTGGGACTGTTAAGGGACTGCAGGCGACACGTGCCATTTAGAGAATAATGTTGACTTCTATGACAAAAACGTTTCATTTTCAACAAAGTTGGGGTACGATTTTAATGAAGAGTTAGTTTGGTAAATATGGAATAGATTACGATACCTATTATAAAGAAATACTTATGTTAGTATCAAGTTAGTATAAACACATACAGTCTCATTACAAAAAACTAAATAAACATCGGTTTAAACCTGGCCTTTCAAGTCCAGGCTTATCTGAAGAACCATGGTCTAAATTTGTCCTTATTACAAAAGTTATGAAAACCGTGGTTTTCTTAGCACTGTCATTTGAACCATTGTTTGTATATCAACCACAGATTAACACAAACATCGTTCGTTCATCATGTTATCATTCTACAAAAACGTTCCATTTGCCCAGAAAAGAAAAAAGTTTAACAATAGACTAATGATTAAATATTCTATAGAAGTGTTAAAAATATTGAGACTATTATTATTTTGCTTAGATTTTAATATAAATTATATCGTCAACTGTAGTTTTGTTTAGAATGAAGCTTGTTGTATTAGCTAGTAATACAACTAAGTACATCCGTGTAACGAAACGTGACGTAATTCGAACTCATTTGTTTATGAGATGTTTCTTTGTTGACGTAATTTAGTATGTTAAAACAAAAAGTATGTATTTTATGCTAGTTTATTTATTGAGAAACATAAATAATGCGTTAGAACGGCATTTGTAGTGAAATATATGCGAATATATTGTCATACCGGGAGCCGGTATGGCTCACAGACGAGAGGATCTAATAATTCCTCTTGTGAATCGTATTCTATTATATTTTGTATGATGAACCAAAACAAGCAAATAATATCTGTTATATCGGCTTCAATATCCTCAATATCAATTAAATTGACCATTATAATATCCATGTTCAGGTAAAAACAACAACAATATATGATAACCTAAAAGATGAAATTTGACAGATATGATATTTTAAATCATAGTTCTTTACTTTAAACTAGGGGCCCGGCCGCCCAGGTTTGGCGTTAGACCATAGAATGGACAATGGTTTTTCGCAAAACCACTTTTTGTAATAACACTTTCCTATAAACCGTGGTTTTTAGAGGTTTTAAACCTTGGTTTTTAGATAAACCGCTTTTTGTAATAAGGCCGTTATGGTTTATTTTTTTGCTGTATGCGGCAATAAGAGGAAAATATTCATAGATTCCTAAGGCTCGGGTTAACAACTAAGGAGGTGGACAGATTTGCTTACTGTGTCGAAGCAATATATTTCACGCATTTCCTGGGCGGAGCGGCAGCCATGAAGAGCTTCCTCTTCGAAAAAAATAACAGGATTATCAAGGCATTCATACTAGATTAAATAGTATAAAAGTAAGTTGACGTCAACGTTTCAGCTAATATGCGTGTGTGACATATTTAAGTACCTATATTTAAACTTTGGGCGTTTTTAAAAATAATACTAGTGTGCCGTTTGTTCTGCCATTGATTTAGAAACCTAAAACCTAGGCTGAGGGCAAAGATTTTATTAATAAAAATAGTGTAAGTATCTATAGGTACATATTGTTATGTCCGTATTACCTTTGTTGCTATACTCCAATTTATATAACTAAGCGGTGGACGCAATATAGACACCTACATAAATATAGATCATATAAGACGCACGAAATGTAATATGTAAATGTTGAGCACAAACGACTGAATATCAGCGGTAACAAGGTGAATGTTCGTAGTGTCTATTACGGAGTGTAGACCCTTCTATACATAAGTAACGACCTGAGGTAGAGTTGCTTTTGAGTCAATTTCCTAGAAATAATCTAACATTACATAGCGCCAGCAAAAATATAGTTAGTGTATAGTTGTACACGTGTCGAAATGAGTCAAGGGGCCTTTGGGGACCCCAATTAGTGTTGGGTTGGTTTCGGATTTCTTCTTCTATCATGTAGTGTGAATAATACTTTCAATAACACAAACATAGTAATAAAACTACTCTGCAAATTAGCTTCAAATTCGGGCAACCTTTTTCTTAAGTAAGTAGGTTAAAAGCTGACATTATTGTCCGGACATCATTTCGATCATAGTTGCAATAATTAGCTTCCCTTCTCTGTGTGAGAAGAGGCTTTTGCCCAGCAGTAGAACAGTTATAGGCTGGTATTATTATAATTAATTTAAGCATGCGCAACGTCAAGTAAAACGCTTTTGTTTTTACTATAAATAGTCACAACAAAGTAATCACTTAAATCCTCTTCACACCAATTTATTAATATCAGACTAGACCTAATACTTTATGAATACAGATGAGGCCGTGATTATTAGGACGCCTCTGATATTAGCACTTAGCTGTCTGTAAATATATTTAAAGATAATTAAGGCTCTAAGAAAGGGTATCGGGGAATGCTTTTATCGAAAACGTCGTGATGATAAATCAGGTAAGGTTTAAAAGGTTTTGTAAAATGATCCTTTTATGTTTAGAAACATTTTAATTTGTTAAGAAATATGCTTTTTAGGTATTGTTGTATTTAAAAAATGTAATATAATTAACTTTATTTATCTCAATTATTTTTGAGATTTGCACCGAAACAAAACCCCATTATAATCGCCAAATTAATTTATTTTTTTACATTTTAATGTTCTGCATCGTGTAGTTAAAATGAAAAGATTCTACATGCACAAAAAGTCAGACTCAAAGCTAAATATTACTTGCAGATCACAAATGCTGCCGTAACTAACTTGTTAACCCTAAAAGTCCAATGACTTTAAACACTATGCCAACCCACCCGTCAAATTTCCTTGACCCAAAATTAAACAGAAAAGTTAGTTATGTTTATATTATAATAACCATAAGTAATGAATACCATAAAGTCAAAGAACTACCCCAATATCTACTAAACTCCATTTACATAACGAGTATCTTGAAGCAAAGTTTTGTTGACCAATAATATCGCAAACAATCTGCTTCTAAGAATTATTTCAGTAGTTTCAGCATTAGCTACCCTTAACAGAACGTGATTTGGGCACAAATAAATACATAATTTATTTAGTACACCGCAACTGCTTTACATGATTACAAAATAAACATATTACTTGCAAAGGTTACTCTGAATAAAACAAAAGCAAAATCCATTTCAATCAAATCCTTTTTTTGTGTTTTTAGTAAAACAAAACACAGTAGGCACTGATATAACTTATCATTATTAACTATAATAATATGAACTTAATTATACAGTATTTTTCAAGAAAACTCCTTAAATTTTGGGGGTTTTACTGTCGACTGGAATACATGCTTTTATTAGCGAAATATTATAATTATGTTATAGCGCGTATAGCATACAAGCTTAGCGTTAATGTATTCATAACGAAAACCTTAACTGTTATAATTTAACATAATTGTATTTGATCAAAAACGCAAATACTTAAAACTCTTAAATATTTCGTTAGGAATCAACAACTGTAGTACTTCAATGTTTTAACTGAGTTAAATCCCACTAGACAGTACAATCATCTTTTCAATTTACAGCTTCAGCAGTCTGTAAGAAGCATCAATATTTCATACAGAATTATGATCCCTTATAAAATATTGTGTATTGCCACGATCACAATTCTAGATTATTTCACTCACTCATACATCTAAGTTAACATAAATAACCTGTCACAGTCACCTGTTTCGCAGATCCTGCTAATTTCCCTAGATAGATATTTGCTTAAGAACTATGCTCCAAAGCTTCTTAAATCAGTTCAATAATAGAACGATGATACTGGAGACGTATTTTATGAGCAAGATGTAGATAACAGATAGGAGAGTTAGGATCTTGCAAATAAGAAACTGTTTGCACTAAAGTTTATTCTAAGGAAGTGAATATGTAAGAAGAATTCTTTTAAATTCCCAATACTTCCGCGTTGATGGCTATTTTCTTTCAATAAGATCGTAAATCAACGGAATAATATTTTTAAACGAGCAATAATATACAATGGGTGTTATGTAACGGATCGGAAGATCAGAAATATATTGTGTGACTAAGATGTTTGTGAGACCTTCATACACTTCCTACATTTATTTTCAATCTATTTTTATATAAAATGCTACAGAAGCTACGTCCGTTCAAGTTCAAAACTTAAGTTTGATATAAACTTTATATTGAGAGACTTTAACGAGTCGGGTGGCGCAAGTGATTGGACTGCGCTAAGAGGGCTCGATCAGTTGCAGGCTTGATCAGCACGGGACAAGTAATCGTGGGTCCGAAAATATTGGTTCAAATCTTGGTGTTTGATCATATTTTCAACTTGTCAACAGTATTATTTGAAAGCAAAATGATTTGAATTAGTCGTATTCGGTTGGTTTGAATTTAGTTCAGTGTGTGTTTTAAATAAATCATAAGTGATCAATAAACTCATGTAGTCTATCGTTTTAGTGCTTTGATCTTGTATTTCCTATGGACCCTGCAAAATATGTAGACTATAAACAAACTACTAAGATAGATGCTATCTGTTTTCTATTTGTAAGTTTATTTATCAATCTGGAAATAGTCATGGCACTATGTAAAATACATACTACTGTATCTATCTACGTATAGGTGTATGGTAACATTATTTTAGTGTAACCTTTTTATATTTTTCTTGTGGTGGTAGAACATGAAGACTGTATAAAAAAATGTTGCTGGCTGTAAATATAATTACAAAAAAAAATGAAATTCAAATAATGTTAAAAAAATAGAACATATTATTAAATTTTGTACAAATAATTATTTGTTTACATAATATCTTGTCCGCGTACCTAAAACCAAAGGCAAATCCTTCAAACATCCATCACATCACATAGTTGCACAGACAGGTCATCGTTGTAAAGTTATCCAATCATGCGGGTCAGTCCAAGACCCTCGGTAATACCTCTAATATTTGTCTATACCGATTGAAATACTGTTTGGCAACCCGTGCATATTAATCTTCCATCGTGTTGGGATTTAGTTACGTCTCAGATAGGGACTGTTGCGTAACAATTTATAAGGGTTCACTGTTCATTCGCAAATTGTGACACGATTGGGCCGAATGGAAATCTACTAAAGATACTCATTGGTACTACTATAAGTATTATATGCCGGATATTTCTATCATATTGCGGTGGATTCTTGATTTTAATATTTCATCAATTTAATTGTCTTTACAAACAAAATTCTGATGTGAATATCAACATAACATCATGCCTGTCCCCGAAGGCGTAGGCAGAGTTTAATTAAGCCGACATACATAGAAGTTAAAGACTATCCTATATCCCAGTAGGTTAGCCCCGTTACCTAAACTGTCCTATTTGATATATCTATGACTGCTGACTGCGGTTTTCATTTTATTGCCGATCCGATAGGATAGAATGCTGATTAGATTACTGTGAATACAGTTACTTTTCATGCGGGTAGTCAACAAGTAAGCAGGTTTTATGTAAAGGTCGCGCAAAACTGAGCCCACTGACAGGCCATAAACCGCGCAAGTAAGTACAACACCTAAATAAATCAGGTCTTTTTCAGAGCAAATCAAAATTTTACATAACACTTCCGTTCAAAAAAGATTCTGACTCGTATAAATATGTCAAATAAGTACATCATTAACAACTTTTAATTTACGATAAGTAAATAACATGCGTTACTACAGCGTAATAAGACCAGATTATTTACTACAAGATATAGAGCTAAATGTAACTACAAATAAAATATTACACATACATTTTCCGTTGTGGAAGCGAGACGCCGCGCCGCGCCGCTACGTGCAGTGTGGTTCGGCGTCTCGTTTCCACAACGGAAAATGTCCTGCTTTAAGAGTTCATGGTAAGGGGGCTGCTACAATATTTAACGTACTGTGACATGGGATGATTAGAAAGCATTTGGCTTTGAGTTCTAAGACTGTGTATTACTGTTGGGGTATCGTGTCTCACTAATTACAAATGAATTTTGATGTGTGTTACCATGTGAAAGGTTTGACAAGGATTGTAATAGACACAGTCAAAGATAAGATATTTTTTTTTTTTTTTTTTTTTTTTTTATGATATAACAGCACGTTTACCCAACATTATGTGTTGGTTCAAATGTTTGATACAACAATCATAGATAGGTAGACTATGATATTTTGTAGTACCTATACCTTTAATTGCATACAATCTAACCCTTAACACTCTTATTTGTAAAATCATTGGCAGTTGACCGAGAATGTGTAATTGAATAACTTATTTAATTAAATACAAAATATTTGTTTGTATTTCAATAAACGCGTGTACAGAAATTCCGAGTAAAACCAATTACAGTATTGTAAAGTTTTTTAATCTGGCATACCGACAGACATTTGAGGTTGAAAACCCTATGAGGAGAAGCGGTTTTGTAATCAGCCGGTCGAATATAGAAACAGATTCTGTTTATCAAGGGTCAACCCTTGCCCGATATAATATCAGTATTTTAGCCATAGTGACTATGATTTTCGCACCCGCATTTGGAGAATACAATTCATTTGAAGCATCCATAAAATACCGATTTTGTAGAATCCACAAATGGTTGTCGAAGGGCTATATTAACTTTATCTGAATAACTATAACGAGAGCTTTAACATTATCAAAATGAAGATCTTTAAATATTGCACAGTATCAAGTAAGACTTGGCTAATTTGAGATGTAGCCTTTTATTTACTAAAACGCATAATATTTATTCTTCCTATAAGAGTTAAAAGTTACGTACCTACCTACTCTAGATAGATTGACTTCAGGGCAATTAACTATCAAGCCCTAACAGGATACGAAAGCTTATAGTAGTATTAACTTGTATCAGCCCCTTATCATGATCTCTTAAAGCGGGACAGTTTAAGATGTGAAAGCGAGACGTCGCATTACACGGCACGTAGCGGCGTCTCGTTTCAACATCTTAAACTGTCCTGTTTTAAGCGTTTATGGTATGGGGACAGTAGTTGCGAGCAATCAAGCAATCCGAATGTTCTTTTTCAAAAACATTGCATTATAAAATACATTTTCTTCCCAGGATCAATTTTCAACTTCTTAATTTAATCACGTCCCAGTTCAGGCTATAAAAATAAACACTAGGCTATATTGATACTAGATAGCCTAGTTCGAACGGAAAAGTTGGACTCTAACAGAATATTTATTAGACTCATTGGCTAGAAAGTGATTTATGGAAAACAAATGACAGTTGCCCAGATTTCATACCAATGATTACTTTGGAAGTGATTTCGAAAGTTGATGGTAAGGTGTTGAAAAGAAAAATGACGATCATTTACTGAAGCGTTCGTCAAAATTACTTGCCTCGCAATTGGGTGAGAAATGTGAGAATGCTTATCTTAAGTTATCTAATGAATATCAAGTAGTTTTTGTGAATCTACAGTATATGGTAATTGTCATAAGATTTAGGGATAAAAGAAACAAAAAAGATTTAGTGATAAAAAAAACAAATGTAAATAAATTATGAAAGATACAAAAAAATAATGACATAGAAATTCAAAATTGAAAAAGCACCTGAATTTAATTCTTTAAAAGAGAACTTATCATTTAAAAGTTGCATTAACATATTCGCTTTCATATATCATTTGCCTAATGGCCATTGCCAAATTACGATGAACGAAAATTATAAACCGCAAATGTGCCTAGCCTAGAAACTTCCCGCAGAAGCCGGTGATTATCCAGCGTTGCATAATATAGGAAACTGTGGCTACACACTTATAGCACTTATTTGATGAGATTTTTGGGTTAACTAGAACACGACTGTGCTCCATATTTGTATTTTATGTATAGGCATACTTTAAAATCCGCATCTAGTAAAATATTTAAAAAGATGTAATGTACGATGACTGATATTTTTTCTATTTATAGTCAATAATTTTAAATATCATTTTATTTTAACTGCTATGCTCTAGTGGTTAAGGAGTTTCATATAAGGACCAAAAGCAATCACGTTAAAAACAACCCTTAGCTTCTCTCTGTTTTCAACGAAAAAAACCAACCTTACATGACCATGAAATTTTATCTAAATCCGTTATCGTATGTAAAGCAAACATTAGAACTACTCGTACTTACATCTCGTGGGTCAATAAAAATAATACATTCAAATCGTGAATACCTTCCTATTCCCAGACCTCCTTAAATTTGTTTACACAAAGGTGGAGTTCATTGATACCAAATAAACATTCACAAAGAAATCTCTTTGGAATATTGCAATCCCTAACAATACGGTATATTGAATTCTTGTCTGTAAGTAAATAAACAAACAGTGGAGACCCTTGTAAGCCTATCAGTCGTTGAATATTGAGAAAAGGGTACAAGTCTAACAACTGATATTGGTTCCTTTGTAATGTGGGTAGTCACTGAGAGAGTTTGGTTTTAATTTTCTGTTATTTGGAACAAGCCAAATTAAATTTACTTGAACAAACAACGTGTACTATTTCTGTTATAATTTTTATGATCTCTGCCTGAAAATTGCGTCTCGAAGCTATGTAAACTGAGTCCTTTGGTGTTTAAGGTCAGGTCCTAAGTTCTTGTCTGCAATGAAGCGTTAATTGCAATCTCGCTGATATAACGTTTCTTATGTTAATATAATCTGCAAAATAGTAAGTACATCATTAATAATTCCCGTACACAATTACTTAAAAGCATTGCCTATTATGGTGTATTTGGTAATTCTGTCACATAATCACAAAGTACTCTATCTACCCTCTAGAATTTACCACCGAATCTGTTCGGCGATTAATCGGCTAATGGATCAGAATCATTAGTTACAGAATAGTTGCCTCTACGGTTATTTGTTCCTATTTGTAGGCATGCCAGACTCAATGTGAAATCAGGACACGTTAGTATTGAATTAGCATTAGTACGGCCACATGATGTCGCGAACAGACCGTATTCGTACTGACAATACATCAATCAAGGAACAAAATAAAATTAGTTTACGACAATATAGAGAAAGATATATTTTGACTTAAAACAGTGAGACAACCTGAACTAAATGTACTCATAGTACACAAAACAATAAACGCAATGTAGTGCCTAAAGGGTTGTCCTAATAGAGAAGACATGTCCGAAACAATCACCTGGCTTTCCATCCGGATTCTTCATATACCTACTCCTATATCAATATTTGTAGGTGAAACGTTTGATGACTGTGAAGTTATAAACATAATAACAGGCAATCAAAGATTTACAAGGTAGCTAGTTAATAGCTAAAACATGAAAGGATAATAACATACGACGCCAAGCAATTTACGATTATGAGGTAAACTATACTTGGCTGCACCCGGCTTCAAGTTGAGAGACTTTGCATTAGTTTCACTTGAAGCCGCATAGTTTAATGGCAATATCGGTAGCAGCAATACTGATTGTGAACTTATGTAAACGTTTTAAATAAGTACATGAACAGTAGATATAGGTCACACTCAAAATATTCATTTCGCGTCAAAAGGAGTCTAGTTGCTTATGCTTATTATTGGCGAATTAAAGACTTCCTAAGGAACGTATGCTATTGTCTGTTGTACTAGACAAAACTTATTTTCGGAACACTTCAGATTCTGGGAAATTTAAGCGCACGTTTCATAGGGTAGTTAGTTAAAATATTCGTATATAGGTACTAATGTTATTGCTCTTGTAGATGTGGCGTGATGTTGCATGCGCAGGTATAGCTTGCGTGCAGTGTAAGAAGGCGAGTTAGAAATAATAAGCACGTGCACGGAAGAATGAAAAACAGTTTATTAGAAATCACAGACACAGTTCAGTTCACAACACATCAAGTTTTAGAAGGAGTAGATGATAGATGAGCGACAGAACGGGCAGTAAGAGTTATAACAATATTTAGGCGATAGCGTATCTAGATTTAGGTTTAGCGTAAGCGTGCGCGGAAGCGAAAGTGACACAGGTTTTGCGTCCCGGTGTCTACAGCTGACTGGTCTGCGCGGCGGTGCACCGCGGCGCGCGCGCCTCTCGCCGAGGAGCGGGAGTGCGGCGTAGTCGTTACTCGTTGGACCGGTTTTAGACAATGGCCGCGCGACACCGGAGCACAGGCCAGATCACTAATAACAAAATTGGTTTGCGTGTCCTAACACAATATACAATATTTTATTTATTTATGAACTATTTAATACACATACATAACACTAAGATTCTACACAATTCAAATTGCTCTTTAACATGACGTTTATATATAGGTGGCACACGCCACATCACCCCCTTCCAGAGACCGTCACTACGGGCGATAATAGTCAGGAAAATGTACTACCCGACCTGATCGTGTCGTCTTGATATTATCTCTTCCGTCTTCAGGTAACTTGGTGGTGGGTGGTAGTTTTAGTGACAAGTTAGTGTCTGAGTGATTTTGTGTGAGTGTTTGTGTGTGAGTATTCGTGTCACGTGTAATGTGGGCTGGCTTGAGCCGGTCAATTGAAACGGTAACCGTCTTTCCGCTAATTAAGATCTTAAAAACCTTATCCCCGCGCTGTAAGACTTGATGAGGTCCTGTATAAGAGGGTTTAAGCGAACCAGTCGTATCATCCCTAACTAATACGTGGCTGGTTGAGCTTAAGTCTTTAAAAACAAAGGTAGTCCTATTGCTATGACGGGATGCTGGTGCAGGTTGCAATCGTTTTGCAAAGGTCCTTAATCGTGCCACATAGTCAGACATGTCTAATGTGTCATCGATATCGGACTTAAAAAATTCACCAGGCAGCCTAAGGGTCTCTCCGTACAGTAATTCAGCTGACGTAGCGTTGAGGTCTTCTTTATACGCATTTCTTATACCCAACAGTACTAACGGAAGTGCTTCAACCCAGTTTTCTGTGGCGTGGCAAACGATGGACGCTTTAAGTTGGCGGTGAAATCGCTCCACGAGACCGTTGCAGGCTGGGTGGTATGCCGTGGTACGTCTGTGGTGGCATCCGACCATTTCCGAAAGATGCTTGAAAAGCGTCGATTCGAACTGTCGTCCGCGATCCGTTATGATGTCCCTGGGGCAACCAAAACGAGAGATCCAGCCGGATACCAAGGCTTTGGCCACAGTTTCGGCTGTGATATTTGGTAGCGGTATTACCTCAGGCCAGCGTGAGAACCTATCGACGGCGGTGAGGCAATACCTGTATCCTTGCGACAAAGGTAAGGGTCCTATAAGGTCAATATGGACAAACATAAACCGAGCCCTAGGTAGGTTGAAATTGCCCAGTGGTGATGAGACGTGGCGAGTGACTTTAGATCGCTGACAAGCTATGCAAGAGCGACTCCATTCTCTGCAATCTTTTTTCATACCTGGCCAAACGTACCTCTCGGTAACAAGCTTAATCGATGCGTTGGCACCAGGATGACTCAACGAATGCAGGCTTTCGAAGACTTTTTGTCGATATTCCTTCGTGACATATGGTCGAGGGTTCTTGCTTCTCTCATCGCAGTACAGTTCAGCCCCTGAACCTGGCAGTTTAATCTTCTCCAAGTGTAGGGAAGTATCGCCGCTCAGCAGTTGTTTTAACTCCGGATCACTCTTCTGGGACTCTGCCAATTTATTAAGGTCTACTGGTTGAGTGATCTCCTCTATCCGTGAGAGTGTGTCTGCGACGACGTTGTCCTTTCCTGAAATGTGTTGAATATTCGTCGTAAACTGCGATATGAAGTCAAGGTGCCTGAACTGTCTAGGTGAGCAATTCTCCTTCCTTGAATGGAATGCGAAACAGAGTGGCTTGTGGTCCGTATAGACCACAAAGTTCCGCGCTTCGACCATATGCCTGAAATGTTTGATGGCTTCATAGATGGCAAGCAACTCTCTGTCATACGGCGAGTATTTTTTTTGCGATGGACTAAGTTTGTGAGAATAGAACGCTAAGGGTTTCCATGGTTCGCCATCTTTGCACTGTTGCAAAACCGCTCCTAATGCTGAATCGGAGGCATCGGTAACTAATGCTAACGTAGCCTCGCAGTCAGGATGTACTAACATTGCGGCCTCGCAGAGACACTCTTTGCACTGATTGAAGGCTGTCATCTCCTCGGGTGTGAAATTAACCGGGTGTGATCCTTTAACAGAACCTGTGAGCAACGCGTTCAAAGGTGCTTGATGTTGAGCTGCGTTAGGTATGAACCGCCTATAAAAATTAACCATGCCTAGAAAACGGCGAAGTTCCCTAACTGTTTTGGGTACAGGGTACCTAGACACTGCGTCTACCTTTTCAGGTAAGGGCTTAGCCCCGCTAGCTGATATGCGATAACCTAAAAATGTTACCTCGCTGGCTCCAAAAACGCATTTGGCAGTGTTGATCACCATCCCATATTCTTGCAGACGTGTAAACACTTGGCGCAGGTGGTCCTCGTGTGATTTTTGGTCTCTAGAATAGATTAAAAAATCATCCAAATACGGGTAGCAAAAGTCTAATCCGCGGGTCATTTCGTCGGCAAAACGTTGGAAAGTTTGTCCCGCATTCCGAAGACCAAACGTCATAAACGGGAATTCAAATAACCCGAATGGTGTAGTTATCGCTGTTTTAGGAATATCGTCGGGACATACCCGGATTTGATTAAATGCCTTGACCAGGTCAATTGTACTAAATACGGTACATCCAGCAAGATTGTGTGCGAAGTCATGTATGTGCCGAATCGGGTATTTATCCGGCACAGTCCTGGCGTTTAGCATGCGGTAATCACCACAAGGACGCCACCCATTCTTTTTAGGTGCCAGGTGTAGCGGTGATGCCCATGGTGACTTTGAGGGTCTGGCTGTGCCAATCTTCAGCATCGCTTCAAACTCCTCTTTGGCTATTTTCAATTTATCGGGGGCCAGCCGACGTGGTGTGCATGAAACTGGGGGGCCAGGTGTGGTATGTATGTGATGCATTGTATTATGTGTTGGTGTGCGATGTATACCAGGTGGACGGACAATGTCGGGGTATTCCCGTAGTATGTGATTGTATGAGGACTCACCAAGAATTAACTTCACAGAAGAAATAATATCAGCCGAACGTGCAGGTGAAGCCGGGGTCGCGAGCGTTGTATTGTTGTCAATTAGGCGTTGATTCCTGCAATCAACAATAAGATTATAAAATGACAAAAAATCTACGCCTATTATCGCCTTCGTAACGTCGGCAACAGTAAATTGCCAAGTGAAGTCACGACGCAACCCTAAGTTTAGATAAATAGTTGTAAAACCATAAGTGTTTATTAAAGTACCGTTAGCCGCACATAACTGGTATTCACTAGTTTTTTCACGTCGTCCTGGCAGTGCCGATCGGGGGAAAACACAGAGGTCGCTACCAGTGTCGACCAAGAATTGCATCTTCGACCTGTGATCGGTAACAAACAAGCGACCAGCACTTGGGCAATCGTCGGCCGCCATTACTGATTGCCCCTCGAGTTTCCCGCTGTGTGATAGTCGCAAGGTCTGACGCACTTCTTTGCCTTGTCGCCATGTTTTTGATGGTACCAGCACAGCGGGTAGCGCCTGTAGTTAGACTCAGACCTCGTAGAACTGGAGCGATTACGGTTGTGAGCCCTGGATCGATCTCGCGGACGGGATAGCCTGTCCACTTTTCTCGCTAATGACTGTACTAGTCTAGTTAACGCGGCGATCTCGGTGTTCGTACTTACAGTTACGGGAGCAGTGGTCGCACTGTGAGATGGTGACGTAATTGCAGCGATTGATGACACTTGCGGGCCGACCACGTCACTGATGCGGTCTGCCAGCTCCGCCAGGTCTTCGGCGCTCATCTTGGTTTGTGACGCGATGATTGCCTGTGTCCCGCTAGGTAGGCGACTTGCCCAGATAGTCCGCAAGAACTCCTTGGGCACTCCTGGTCCGGCCAAATTAAGTAGGTGCCGGTAAAACTGTGAAGGCTTCCGGTCACCGAGTTCTTCGTGCATCAAGAGTTGTTTGACCTTCTTCTCCCTTGAGGCAGACAGCCTTTTGATTAGCTCACTTTTCAGCTTCTCATATTTATCCGCCGGTGGGGGGTAGGAAATTATGTCGTCGACTTCGGACGCATATTGTGGATCTAAATTGCCCGTAATAAAGAAAAACTTCGTCTCGTCCGATTTTATATTCGATAACACGAATTGAGCTTCCATTTGCGCGAACCACAACGCTGGCTTCTCTGGGTAAAACGGAGGTATTCTGACACCCACACGAAAAGCTTCTAGAACGCCGCCACTTTGTGCCGGCGCCATGCTGCCGTCGTTTCCTTTGTTCTCGCTCGACATGTTCTGCTCGGGGTCACCAATGTAGATGTGGCGTGATGTTGCATGCGCAGGTATAGCTTGCGTGCAGTGTAAGAAGGCGAGTTAGAAATAATAAGCACGTGCACGGAAGAATGAAAAACAGTTTATTAGAAATCACAGACACAGTTCAGTTCACAACACATCAAGTTTTAGAAGGAGTAGATGATAGATGAGCGACAGAACGGGCAGTAAGAGTTATAACAATATTTAGGCGATAGCGTATCTAGATTTAGGTTTAGCGTAAGCGTGCGCGGAAGCGAAAGTGACACAGGTTTTGCGTCCCGGTGTCTACAGCTGACTGGTCTGCGCGGCGGTGCACCGCGGCGCGCGCGCCTCTCGCCGAGGAGCGGGAGTGCGGCGTAGTCGTTACTCGTTGGACCGGTTTTAGACAATGGCCGCGCGACACCGGAGCACAGGCCAGATCACTAATAACAAAATTGGTTTGCGTGTCCTAACACAATATACAATATTTTATTTATTTATGAACTATTTAATACACATACATAACACTAAGATTCTACACAATTCAAATTGCTCTTTAACATGACGTTTATATATAGGTGGCACACGCCACACTCTTTTCGCAAACACTGCCATCATGTTGAAATGCAAAATTATCAAAATGCTTTCACTGACAAAACCTTGAGAGACAGTGTCAAAAGTCACCAGTAAACGGATATTGACGCCCAGTGTGCAGAAAGTTGGGGACCTCTTCATTCTTTGTAATATAAACCGAACCGGTTGTAACTGGATATGTCCGGATATTACTGGTAAAATATGGGTCAAGAGACAAAAAATATTACCGAATTCAGGACTCAATTGCTGTGAAAGATTTATATTTTATGACATAGGCTACAAATGAAAGGAGACCGAAGTAAAAATCAATCATCTGAATGATCTAAATGTTTGTTATTTTGAGGTAAATCTTTTTAAAGACTTTAGATAAAAAAAGATGTTGCAATCATCAGCTTGCTCATGTTTTCTTCTTTTTATTACAAACCATTAATTAGTTTCCCAGTGGTACTACAAGATGCAAATTGTGAAATATTTAGATTTACCGTTTCTTGCAAAATTCGCTGCCGCTCGCGCGCTTAATAAACTTATATGAATGTATTTATTTATACCTCAGCAGACATTTTTGTCAGGTGTTTGTGCATGTAATTTCATGGTTGCGCGCACTGGAGAACTTTGGAGTCTTAATAAATAGGTACAACATCGTAATCATCCTAAGACATGCTGTATATTTTAGCGGTATATGTATATTCTATATGTTAGAGTATGTTTTCGTTTTAAGTATAAAAATATTCCCAAGTACCCTACACTCTTCGATCGTTTCTTTTATATTGTAATTATAGCAAAAACTGGTACTGTACGTTACTGATAATGCTTGTAAATTAGTTTTTAATAATTTTCTCATGTAAGTGAATTGTAAATTATTATGGGAAATAAAGATATCTCAAACCTTAGAGTAAACTCAAGTTAATACTTGTATATTATTGGCGCCCTAACTGGGATCGCGGGGGTTCCAAAATATCAAACAGCTAGAAAATAATAATAACAGAGATCAAATTGGTGACTAAACTGTCTATGTATATTGTTTAAACATTGAATCAACCTTAATTAAATAAGAAAACACTATAACTGGTATACAAATGTATGACGAACTCCTCTCCCGATTTAAGTAAATACCTATTCTCAGCAATTTACACGAAACGGCTTATTTCACTGGCCGTATTAATTATTGTTCTAAATGTATTCGTTGGAAGCACAACATTTAAAACTACTTAAAATACTAACACCATTCTTTCGTTGAAGTTTCTTTATTAAATAGCGAATGAATTCGAAGACTACAAAAAGTATTATTGAATGCTAAGTACTACTTCACTGCTTAGTTATAACTATGTTTAAGTACACATTGTAGTTCTTTGCAACTTGTTCTGTGCTCAGAAAAACTTTGTAAGCAGTTTAAAGCAGAGGAAATATTTTACAGCTTTCGTTTGCATGCTATCGTCTTTCTTTTGTTTCATGAACTCTTAGTTCGTTCGAAAGAAAATTCGAATCTGAAATAAAAGTTTTAATATGGTTGTTTGTTTTACGGTACCGCATGGTTGGTTTCACAATTAGCTTCAAATTAGGAGGCTATGAGTAGTGAAATGAAGTGAAAACCTTTTTAGATTAGATTAGACACCTTGTTCAGACTACACTTGATGATAACCTGTTTGGCGCAGTCGCTAATAAATTATTCGGACTTCGTGATTTCAATTTCTGTCCAGTGCTAGGAACAATCTCAGATACACAAATTACCCACACAGTTAATTAAGTGATATGTAAAGGCCGGAGACTGAGCATTAATTTTTCTGCAGCTTTTAAATCCCACTCATTAGGCTAAAAGTACTTTTCTCATACATCAACAAGTGGCATTTAAGTTATTACTTAGTTAAAACTCCTCAAGTAGGTAAAGATAATTCTGTTTCGATGTATAAAACTATATTCGATATAATAATAAAACTTCGATATTCTGAGAATTCTTTTAAACCACATGAAAATGAGATTACATTAAAATCAAATGTGTCTTATTCATTTAAACCACTTACAGGCACTGAATAGGCAAGACCAATAGGACTAGTCCTTTTGATCGAGAATAACCAGTAAATCCAAGGATTCATCCTCTCTTCAATAAACTTTCCACAATACATCCGTTGACCAAAATTGCTACCGTGATTGTTTATAATTACATAGCTGAATAGCTTTAGGTATCTTTACAATTAGAACACATTACCTTCCTAAGCAAAACGGGTTCTATGACCATCAATGAATCGTGACTGTTACATCTTTAGTCTATACGAACTTGCCTTTCAACTGTAACTTCAGTCTCATACAAAGCCATACATCCATACATACACATACTACTTACATACAGTTTCATTATGTACCAACCTAATGATGAGACGGGCCATCGTCCAAACCGAAGCTGAAGATTAATTGGCAGAGTGTAATGGTGGCTTCACACGGCGCTTATTAACATGGGCAGCGACGCCCAGAGCCGATTTTCGAGTCAACAAACACTGCGAGTGAGCCTGCGTCACTACTTCTACAAGGCATGTTGTTTGGCTTTGCGCTGGCGTGGGTCATGTCATCATGCACCGTGAGAAGCCACCATAAGACATTTTATGGTCCGTCTTAATATGAAAAAGGCAACCTTTTTTCTGCTGTTGTCGGCCAGTATGTATCGTTATTACAGCCGCCATTTGCGACGAAAAACGGTCTTTTGTGAATGTTTAATTAAAAGTTTCTTTCCTTTGTTATTTTTGTAAATTTCACGCCTCATTTTTAACATTGTGGCATTTAGAATGCTGCGGATTTTTGTCTTTTCTGACATCATTTTTTCTCGCCGATTTCAAGCATTGTATAATTATAGTCAAATTCTTTAGATATAGGTTTTTTTTACTCATGTTTGTAGCTTTTTAGTATTCATAAATTAAGCACTAAACGTGATTAAGTACCGGCCAGTCGTTCCAAAATAAAGAGTTATCAAAACAAAAACACAGGAACACTACATACCATTTTCTCACGTGTTTTCACCACACTGTTACTTTATGATTATTTTATTAATGCTTCGCAAACCTACACAGACATTAATGTTTAACAAATCGTCTGAAATGTTTTATGTTCTTTTGCGCGAAATAAATGGCGATCTATCATCAATCATTTTATACTGGTCGTAAAATTTTACGATTATAAAACTAGGAATGCACGTTGTTCTTGTAAATATCCTACTCGGCTTCGAGGAATAATGTCAAATGATTTTGTATTAATTATACATTACACATTGTAGTACACATTAGTTTATTTGTATTTCAATATTAGTAGTTTAACTTAAATTTAACTACAGTTTAACTTTAATATTTAAATATTTTAGTAGACTAACTGGCACTATGTTTTAGGCTGTAGTTAGTTAAAACTTCAGAGAGTAAAACATGCTTAAAATGCTTGTCACATCAAAGAGGCCTACCACCATATTCAATAAAGGATTTTGCAAAAAAAAACGAATCATACATATACTTTGCCTAATTTATTTCAGTATAATACTATCACAAC
This sequence comes from Abrostola tripartita, assembly GCA_905340225.1. Taxonomy (NCBI): domain Eukaryota; kingdom Metazoa; phylum Arthropoda; class Insecta; order Lepidoptera; family Noctuidae; genus Abrostola; species Abrostola tripartita. The sequence goes on along the minus strand of HG996492.1, from coordinate 3,611,171 downwards.
TGGTTTAATATCATGTTATTATAGGATTACGTGGTAGAATGCACCATGGGTCCTATCCAATTAAACAAAGTTTTCAACCGTGTGTTTATGTAAGATCCTCTCAAAATACCTGTCGGAAACCTTGGCTGGAGGCTTTATGTAAGGACTCGTCAAAGGTCCAATTATGTAACCATAACTGTTGTTTGGTAGCTAGTAGAAGCGAAGCCAAAAAAAATTTATTTATCACTCTGAAAAATGTTGTTTTCTTCAGCTGCTTAACTCCAAAATATTCATGCAATCTTACCACCTTAATATTTCAAGCGACGCCACCTTATACACTAACTTTCTTATAAATGTATGACAGACATAACAAAACTCATACGAAGAAATAAATCTGATTAAAGTTAATTTCAGTTACAGAAGATAATAAATACTCTCAAAAGTTTGTAATGAAACAAACGGAGAACTTTGTGTCAGTTTGTTATTGAAGAAATAAAAAGTTATGGAACAGATCGAACTCTTCTGGACTAAGGACAATAATAATGTTCGTTTAATTAAAAGTTTTGATAAGGGGTTTTCAATCCTCGACATGGTAGGCAGAACTGTTCTTTTATAATCCTGCTAATGCAGGTGTATAATGCTGCTGAAATGCAGTGTATTATAACCTGCATTTCGCCGATCATATTCATTCTAATAGGCGGCCAGTTAATTTTTACTTCTCAAATAGCTGAAATTCTCTCTGATAATTTTCCTTTCAAATGTTCTCAGAAAAAACTCAGGAAAAGAAAGTTAACTCCAGGATTTGCAGAAAAATATATTTTTTGTTGTCGAAATTTAAATTAGATGGAGCACATGCCGATGGAGTAGGAATGAAGAATGCTGTTTATTCCGTTCATAACTAATCTCTCATTACCAACTCAACTAGCAACGCTTTTGTATTCAAGTGTTTTCGTACCAATAGTTAATAATTCCACTAGAGTATGTTACACTCAAAACTCGATCATGGAAATAGTTTGTCTAAAGAGCTTGTTCAATAGCATTTCTATCAAAATTATTAGCCATGTGCTTTTACGGAAAATCTGTGTAAATCTGCTTTTGATCATGCACTTCAACCATATGAGATTGGTGATATAGCCATTCTAACGCTGTCATATTTCGGTTATTTAATAAAGTGTTAATTATATTGTTTAATAGGGTAAAAGACATTTTGATTATCGGTATTGTCCTAGAATGGTAAAATTACATTATGTAGCAGACATATTGTTCTACTTTATAGATACTATAGACTCTAACGACTTGACAACTAAGTATAATTTATAGCGCTTCTAACGTCGCATATATTCAGAATGTTGTGACGTCCAAAATTCGATGTTTAATTAAAACGAATGTTGCGAAAATAGTATTTTCTAAAACGGAACTTTAATTAAATTGTTTCGGTCAGCGGCAGCTCGGCGGAAAACGGCGATGCTTCCACCCGGAAACTGCACGGTGACCGATATGATCTTGTTTTGCGCGGTTCCAAAACTTGCAGTGTTGAGTGGATTTAAAAATAAATAGGCACCATTTAATGTTACGGAACAGTTTTACTTGTAGAAGTATTTTGTTATATTCACTTCGAACCTTCACCTGCAAAGTGTGAGCGTATGGACTTCTGATAAGAGAAAGCCCTTCTTACCCTTTTGAGAATTACCGTGCAACTGAATGTAAAACGGAGATCGAGCTCAGTGGCGTGCTATAGGAGAGGCCTATGTCCAGCAGTGGACTGAGATAGGCTGATCATGAATGTAAAACGTGCACCAAAAGTTTTAGCAACAAATTTATAGCCGTTCTCATGCTTACCAAAAATGAATTTTGTTTCAGGATTATGGAACCAGACATCATGATCGAAGAGTTGGAAGAGCAGACGACGCCTCGCACGTCCTACTACACCACAGTGTTCACTCCTGACGACGATCACGGTCTCCTGAAGAATGTCTCCAACAGTACCAGCGAACTTAATATTTATTACTTTTATGATGTAAGTATCGATTTGTTTTACATATGTACATCTTAGATAAAACCTTCAATATGATACACTCACAACTAAATAATACATTTATAATAAGGCATCGGATTTTGGGTGCAGTGATGCCTACCATTAAGCTTCAGCTAAACTGCAGTATACATAAAGGTGTTAATTATTATCAGTGACTATTATATATAATAGGACGACCTACATTATACACACACAAACTTACGTTTGTCTGGACTTTAAAAGAGACATTGACTCCTGAGTTTGTTTCGGTATTTCTTCTCAGAGGTACTCAGTTAGGAAATGCCGACGCCATCTAGTTTCTTGTTGACTGAAATTTAACGTGTAAAAGTGTTTGTGAAAACCTATTTACAAAAATAAATCATTTATTCATTTTATAGACTTAGGTATGGAAAATAACATAGCCGATGTTGTCTTATGGAAAAGTTTGGTAGTCTGCATATATAATGTAAATAATATACTCAACTACCATAATATTCGAGCATGATTAAGGACAGAAATAGACACAAGATACAAACGTGGAGCATGTTATGTAATATTGACTTACATAAAGTTTGAACTTAAACCAAATAACCTCTTTGCAAACCTCCTACGCTCTTCGTAAATTGAACTCAGGTATATACATATACTTGTACATATGAAACTAGTGGATGGGATAGTATAATTACGTAATGTCTTCGGAAACAAGAGCGTCTTGTACATTTCGAGAATGTTCCTTTCTTTTAGAGTTCGTCACAGCTTCTACTAGCTCGTCCAGAGACACCTTGCCGTCCTGGAAAAGGTTACAAGTACTTTAAAAGATGTGAATTGTTGGAGTGTTACGGTTACTGTAAACTGTGTTTCTTGGTGTGCAATAAAGAATATCTATCTATCTACCTACCACACAATTTTAGTAAAGCGAAATTACGATGCTTGATAAGGTTTTCGTTTTCCTTCTAAAGGACTTAAAAATATCTGATTTAAAAATCCAAGATATAGATACCTATTAAAATTGGATGACATTTTTTTATCTGTTTAATTATTAAAGTCAGAATTCTTGCAGGCCGTGACGTATATAAGATTACTGGCCATTTACACTAAATAAGTTTTATATTGATAAAAATCGCAAACCTACAGCCACAGATGGGGTATATACAAAATCTCGTTCCACTCACACCATTTCCAGCCGGATTATGATTGTGTATAATAAACGTAAAAGGTTTTAATCGTGTAATGGATATTTTAGGGTTAACGTCATAGCGACTATCGAGAGAGCCTGTCGCGATAATGTTATCAGTTTACACGAATACTTCAACGTTTTAACAGTAGTGTGGCCTACTTATACAACTTATTAATTTTGATAAAAAACGTACATATTTTATCTCTCTGATCGCGTGCAAAATTGAATGTTATGAGGTATCTACAATATAAACATCTGCATAATTCATTACAGCAGACGATATTATCTCAGGTGATTAATATACACTCGCTACATATTCAATTTATACAAGATATTTAAATGGATTCGTCCGTCGGTATGAGAACGTTTGGGATAATCTCAAAAGCTGCTCGAGTGGAGTTTGGTGGAATTCCCGGCTAAACATTTGACGGAAATCTTTAATTGCTACGTGAGAAGATATTCCACGTACTGTGGTGTTAATTGTGGACCAGTTATTGACACATAAATCTATCAGGATTTTTTTAACAAAACGTCACCCTCTCTAGAAATTTCTCCTGTGTCGTGGGTGCGTTTCAAAAACATGAATTATCACATAAACAAACACCTAGACTTGGTACAAACATCTGCGGTTCACACAAATTTTTACCCTGTGCGTGTACCGAACCCGCTTCAATCGCTTAGCCACTGCGCCAATCAGGTCCTCAATTAGGTGATTGATTTTTTCACAATCATATCTTTATATATTTCTATTTTGGAGTAAAAGTAGATGTTAAAAACTATAGAATGGGTTGAATAAATGCTTTTACTAGTGAGTACCGACAGACTTGACGTGAAACATGTTACGCAATTAAGTATTGCAACCACAGCCACTTACTTATGGTTTGCGAACGTAATGTAATGTGTGGTAGAAATCAAATTGAAGCCCTCGACGTTCTACCGTTACAAGCCGCAAAGGACAATCTTTACTAAATGTCTGTAGAACGATGTTGCTGCTCCACTGATTGACATTAGGTTAACCCAGTTTTTGGAATCGTCTGGCAACTGATCCTACTAACTTGGTTGTATTTTTGTTACCATAGAAACTAAAATTTGAGAAAGACTTAGGTTTTGTCATGACGGTAAACTTTGTCTGTAAAGACATCATTAGTTATCTTATGTTCGGCGACTTCATGATCCTTGAGTTTTAATTCTTTTAACATGAATTAGGTATACTATATAATATAGTGGTCCTGTCGTTTTAATCAAGAACAGGCAATAAAGTTTTATTTCAGTGCTTCATTTGGTTACATCCCACTTCAACAACGTTAAAATTCTCGCTATGAAAGCCTTGTCTGAGGTTAGTTTCAAAATAAAGCAATAATTGTTCCTAATAAATATACGGGCTTGATAAGGGACTATTGAACTAATGAGAATTCATTTTAAAACTAATTTTTTAAAGATAATGTTTGATGATCTCTATTACTAAAATTTTATGCAGAATTTTGTTAATTTTGAGAATCGTGTTTTTGGGGAAATGACATACTTTATTCCACTTAATCTACTTTTTACACATCATCAACAGCCAATAGATGTCTACTGTTGAACAAAGGCCTCCCCCTTTCAGACGATCGATTTTGATGTATCGGGTGTCGATAAAATCTTTGCAACATTGCGAGTAGCATAGGATATAAAAATGAAACAAATAATAAAAATATTTTAAAAAAATTAAAAAACACGACTGCCATTTTAGATTACCTATATTTTTTTGTTTTATTCTTCATGTAGTCATAACAACATAACTTGAAGATTAATTAAGCTAAATACAATTTTAATCAGCTCTCCAAAATTATAATACTTACTTGTATCACCTAACCTTTTTTCTTCTAAACTTAAAAATTCTTCCTTTTTCAATTTCCAGTCGATCCAGTTCACAGTGCTGTGGGTGCTGTTCGTAGCGATAGTGGTGCTCAACGCGTCGGTAATCGCTGCGTTACTCTGCACGAACGCCAGGAAGAGTCGCATGAACTTTTTCATCATGCAGCTGGCGATCGCTGGTGAGCTTATCTTTTAATTATTATAAGATTTAAGAGCACGTTTTGGTCCTAACTTAATGAGGGTTTTTGTTAATGAATCAACTCCATATGATCCGTACCTACAATTTTCTGCCAACTTTGTCTTTACGTGCTTTAGCAATCTAAATTAATCAATTACACAAATAATTAATTGAAACTAACATTCACTAGCACATTAGTTTACGTATAAGTTTCATGTTATTGCGAGAGTGAGAGAAACCTTCATAAGCAGAGAATCCGATGAAGTCTCGACAAAGTCACTATTCAATTGGTGGAATAAAAATTTGAAGGCTTTGCTTGCTCCATGCGTGTGTACCAATTCAAATCACAAAATCTAGATTTTATTTAGTATTTTTAAATAACTAAAAACACATTTAACATTAAAAAGACGCAGCGGTACTTACCGTGCTGCAACTTAATGGTTACAATTTTATTTGAAACATTTAGCGGTCGTTATTGGGATTTAGGTAACTGCCTTCATTTATTTAATTCATAGCAGTCCTTTAACCTTAAAGCACTTTTATGCAAATATCATTTTACTGCTCCCATCGGTCATCAATTGCTGTAAAACTGATTAATATTAGGATGTAAGTATTGTGAGACAGATAAATAGTTTTTTATGAGAGAACTAGAGGCGAGATTTTCTGGACTTACCTTAAATTTTGCTTAGGTCGCCTTCTAAAATTATTTAGTAACTATGACTAATCTAAACACTCTGTCGAACCAACTAGTAAATAAATTTTAAGTTGGAATATTAACTGTGAAATCCCGATCAGCTTCAAAAGGGTCAATTCTAAATATGGAATTAAAAAACAGAAGTTACACTGTCCCTTTGAAAGTCCATCAATTTTAAACACCCTCAAAAGCAAGGGTTAATACTGTCAAATCCGTTTTTCATCCCTCATTCCCCTTGGTTAATTAATTGAGCCAAATTTTAAGTACAGAAAGTTTTAGGAAACTAAATGACGTCATTAATACAGTATGTTTGTCAGTTCATTTAACAGTCTTGGCTAATTACCATCACCGCGGTTAGTGCCGACGTGATTAATAACATTAATACTGACTGCCTTGTTGGTCTAGTGGTCACTAAGCCCGACTGCTGAGCACGAGGTCCTAGGATCGAATTCCGGGTCGGGCAAAGAGTTATTGGTTTTTACCATTAGGTAATTCTCAGTAACAGCATAGAGTCGGAGAGGATTTATGCCCGGTTGATGGCAATAGGCTCGCCCCCTATTACATTGGGACCTATAACATAACTGGCGAAATGTGGGTGTAATATAGGGACACGTCTGCCTACCCCTTCGGGGAATACAGGCATGATGTTATGTTATGGTACTGATGTTGTGATCCTTTATAATAAACATCGGTTAATAATGTGCAAACGATTGTTATTGCACGGTATCTATACCTACCATTCTTCCGAATGTTAAGTAACCTTACTATGAAAATCAGCTTTGCATTATATTGGTTGCTAGTTATATCGAATAGCTGGATCGCAATATGAGGCGATGCACGATGGTGGAATCCCCCGTACTGCGTATACTAGTCAATTCAATACATTGAAATTAGATTTTATAGGTAGCCTATGCGATATGAGAAAGTTATGAATACCTAACTAAGATCATTGAATTCAATAGGAATCTGTTCTCGCATCAACAGCTCCAAATATGAAATTATTCAAACATGGAAAGTTTATATTTTGGAAATTGAATTTTACTAAATAGTTTGAACAGTTAGATGACTATTAAGGAATTTAATATTTATGATGAGGTTTCTTTGATGGAACAGTGAGTTTGGGAACCATTTCTGTTTCGTACCCAACGGGTAATCGAGTTATTTTAGCGAGTGTTAAATTCTTAATTGGATTTTTATTCTAACATCAAGTAAAACAAAATTTTGTATTTTGTTAATATTCTAAAAAACGCTTATTAGTCTCATTCTTTAAATACATTTTTTTAAATTTAAAGTCTTCTTCTTATCGTATGGTTGATGAACAACCTGGTGTCAGTGTTTAAACCGCCTGTAGGCCTCTGACATCGCTTTACACACCGTTGAAAAATCTCTCAGGTGTGCCGGTATCCTCACGATGTTTTCCTTCACCGTTATTAGCAACTGATAACTAGTTTAGTACGCACATGAATTCGAAAAGACATTGCAGCGTGCCGCGGTTTGAACTTGGGACCTTTGACTTGGCAGTCCAACGGTCAAACAAAAGTCGTTATAAGAAAGCAAAAACTCATTAAACCATAATATGCTGCCAAAAATAACATAAACCTAAAATAATAAATTAAAGGAAGTAGAGACAACATTTAGCTGTATTCGGCTTTAAATCAGGACAGTTCTCTATTACAATATTTATAATCTGTTTAGCATAAGCTGTACCAATTTCACTTCAAATGGATTCTGAATAAACTGTTATTGACAGACCTTATTGGAAATAGAAAAAAGATTGAGTAATAAAAGTGCCAGTTAGGGCAGTTAAAAATACCTATTGCTTGGCGTTTTCGATCTATAAATACGCTATAGCATTGTAAAAAGTTTTAGGTCTACAATTTGTTTATTTCAGAATGTTATATGGATCTATTTTATTGATCTTTCATTATCATGTTAATTCTATAGAGTTTTATGTGAGCTGCAACTGGCTAAATACTTTTAAAAGGATATTTTATAACTTCTGTTTACTTCAAGGTAAGTTTTTACCCTAACTTGGAAATTAAACATTACTGCCTTTAATAAAGACTCAATATTTTCATTTCCTTCTATGAAAACCGACTCATTGAACAGAAACCTTCTTCTTCTTTTACAAACGCAAAAAGAATAACTGACACAAAAATCTTCTCCCTTTTGCATATTTTTAGTTCTTTGTTGAAGTATGGCTAATAGCAGTTCAGAGAATTTTATTTGTTTTTGGTGCGCTCGATAGTAAACTGTTTGCGGATAGCGTCGTTGTTTTCCATTATTAACCGACTTCAAAAAAGGAGAAGGTTCTATGCTCGTCTGTATGTATTTTTTTAGTAACAATTCCCATTTATAGGAAAGTAATATCAATGGAATCCTAGATTTTATTCACAATTATTTATAATAATATAATATCGTTGATATCTGTCTATATGTAACGAATCATCATCTATCAGAAGTGTGTAGTCTAGTTCTCCCTTCAATTGAACTCGTCCATCATTGAAACGATTAATATTTCTTGTATAAAGTATTCCACGTGTTTCACCGATTGGTTGAATAGTATTATTCTATCTTAATCCTTCAGTTCAAAATCTGACACCAAGTAAGGAAACAACGTGATGATTTGGTACTTTTTGTTCGACAAATGAGCCAAGTGAACAAAAAACGTGATCCTCTTCCCATAAATTACATAAAGGAGGGGTAATCGCAACTTGAAATCGGACCTTACCCTTGTTGTCATGAGACTTCCGGACATAAGGCTGAGTCCTCTAACCGAAATATTTTCACTGCCGAAGGCCATTCAATCATTACAAAAACGGAACAAAAATCATGACCACTTTTAACGCTAAAACCAGTTGGTAGACATTTTTTATTTCATCAAATATTTCCCAAAAAGTTTGCTCGTGTGGTTGTCTAGATGTCTCAAATATGTTTTTTTAATAATAAATCAAATTAAAAACAATATGTACAGAATGAAGCAGTTAAAATTCATCATTATATTCTACCCAATCATCATGACTTAAATTGTTTTGATGATCATTTAGGTATCGAATCATAAATTACGACATTTACTGGTAGATATACTGACAGAGCTGTAAAAACACTGCTAAGCTTTTCTAGATTGCAGCGTTTTTGCACTGCTAGACCTTTTTAATGTTTATGTCAGAAATGGCAGACTTATGTTCAACACAGATTAATGTTGAATTTATTTTACAGTATTGCAAACATGCTTTCTATATTTTTGCCAAAATTCCAAGTGGTATGCTTCGGTGGTTGAGTTGAGATATGCGAACTACATACATAGTAACATTTAAGAGTTATGTATTTATGTTAACAAAGAGACAACAGCTTATTGTACTTTTTTATCTCTTTATTTAATTTTGGGACTTTTGATTGTACCTGCTAATTATCTTAAACACAAAGAAGAGACAAATCATTTTTATAGAGAATTATCATTTATCCGACATATATAATATAAACCAAAAGCGTGATCATCAAACTTGCCTGCACATCGAACGTGAGCTTACTTAGGTATAGAGGCGGTTGGTATTCTTTTAAACCTTCATTGAAAACTGACATTGCAGATTTATGTAATGTACGCTTCACAATGACATCAACCGGCTTGCTTGCTCTGTTTGTGTTGAAACGAACAGTCGGATTAGAGGTTCAGTCAGTCTTTAGGCCGAAAACTAGTGGCATTTCGTATTCAAATATATGAAGCAGCCTGTCTGACCGTCAGATGATAATGTTTTCTATAAAATAAAAATAACTTTTGTGTATCCAGACAAATTATGTAGCCCCAAAAAGTTATAAATAAACGCAGTTAAGAGTTATTATCTATTAACTCAAATATCTCGTTTGTTTAGTGGATGTTGATGAACGCAGCTGCCAATTTCAAAATGTTCGGTAGCAGTATCTAGTTATCTGACCACTAGGCATAGCAACGAATGATAAAGAACTAACAATACGACGTTAAAACAGTAAACCCCTAACAAATAATATTTGGTCACAACCTTACTTCCACGTAACAATATTTAAATATATCAAATCTGGCCATATCAGTATTTAATAAAATACCAAAAACCATTAAGGACCTAAAAACCAACCTATTTAAGAAACATTTAAAAGATTTTTTGTTTAAACGTTGTTATTATTCTGTCTCAGATTTCATGAATGATAGAAGTATTCGTTAGTTTTATTGGTTTTGATTCTAATTTTATTTTTATCTTTTTTTGTACACTTTTACCTTTACCACTCCTATAAACAAGGTTCAATTTAAATGTGTATGCCTTTTGTAAGAAAATGTACACTATTTTTATAAATTTGCATGCCTACTGGGTAGAACATTGAGAGCTAACAAAACCTAACCTAACATCTAAATGATCACCTATGTTCAGCGAATAAAGATTTTATTATTATTTATTATTATTATTAAAAGTGATAATGGTGCGAACTATCAATCACTCACAAAATATATCAATTCCGTAAAACCGTGACCTGTCAGTCCTTCGTCAGCAACAGAAGTAGCATTAATAGTTTCCGCGTAGTTCTATTTTCTATCATAACCCACGAATAGTTTTGTGAGTTTGTTATAAAAATGAAGTAACAGACGTGTATCTAAACAAATCAGCGTGTTTGCAAAGATTAGTGGCTGACAATTTTATGTTTACAGCTTCAAAAATACGTTCGGTTCCAATTTCAGGCTTATTGCTGCGCTATAAGAGTCTTGGTATATTTGCTTGGCTGCATAAACTGGGTTCTTTCGTATAGAAGATTAATGGTGAACAGTCACTCAATGTGTACGACTGTATATAATAAAAGCGGTCATGTGGCCAAATTTTAGTCGCACTCACATCAGTCTTTTAAGCAATTCTAAGGAATTTGTACATGATGATCTACTGTGCCGTGTGGTATCCGGCCTAGAATTGACCACCCCCTTTCCTCTCGTGGGTGTCGTAAGAGGCGACTAAGGGAAAATCCAGAAGATGGGCTGCAGCGTCTTCTGTAACTTGACCACCAACACTGCGATCCCCAAGCCGCTTGCCAAGCATGGGGATTATGGTAACCCCCCCCCCCCCTCCTTCTAAAAGGGGGAGGCCTTTGTTCAACAGTGGACGTCTCTCGGCTGATGATGATGATATACTTTCTATAGTTGTCTCAGAAAGTGATACAAACATTGTTGGCATTGGTGCTGGCGGTATCAGTTATGTCTTTAAACACGTGGACAGGCGAATCTTTGTGGCGTACATTGGGAGAGGCCTATGTCTAGCAGTGGACTGCAACGGGATGATGATGTGTGATCACCAATTTTGTACATAATTAATTTTAGTGATTCATTTTGTTGTAAACTTTTAAAGCTTGATCCAAAATCTTTGGTGACTTTCATAATTTACAGATTAGTATCTATGTAAATGTGATGAGTAAGTTAGTTCGGGTCATAGAGGTGTGTCGTACAATGTTTTTCTTAAGGACGATAATGAATAACAAAAGATACGTCGACCTTACTCCTTTTGTTTATCAATAAGACATTATAGCGATAGATTACATGTTTAATATTGTTTATACATGTTTAATATTTTGACGACCCGAATGGCGCAGCGGTAGTGAGGCTGCCTTACGTTCATAGGGTTCCGGGTTCGAATCCCGGTAGGAGCAAGTGTTTGTGTGATGAGCATGTACATTTGTTTCCGAGTCATGGATGTTTATATGTATAATAAGTATGTATTTACAAACAAAAAAGTATCTATGTAGTATATCAACTATCTGGTGTCCACGACACAAGCCTCGTTGCTTAGTGTGGCACTAGATGGCGCTGTGTGTAATGTCCAGCGATATTTATTTATTTATTTATTATTTATTTATACTAAACTAAGTAGTATTATCTTAGAATCGTGATTACATTCTCTGAATAATGAACAGCTTTATTTTCTTGCCTCCCCAAATTTTAATGGAAAGTGATCCTCCACACACAGATAATAGCATCAAAGATAAACATTGTCAGAGCCTTTGAAGGTACTATTTGCACCTTAATGCACAATCCTAACAAGATTACGGGAAAAGTCTCTTCACTTAAGATAAACTTTAGAAAAGAAAACAAATAATGAGTTCTTCATCGGCTTTTCCATGTTCTTATCTGGGTTCGCACTCTCTTCCTTAGTTCAAACGACAGGGGGAAACACACGAATGCATGGGCTTTACGATAACAGCCTTTCGGAAATATTGGGGCATGAGGTATGACCCGTATTCCCATAACGATGTTACGCTCGATACATCATAGACTCCTAAAAGTCCCAAAGTGGAAAATTTTATGACCGTTTGTTGTTGAAGCACATCTCGCATAAAGAAACGGTAAAAATACATAAACATAATTAATTAGATGATATTTAGGAAGCTTCAACTTGAAGTGTAAAATTATGTTTTTGAGAAAAGGTATATCTAGGATAATAATTGGGAATGAACTAAATAAATACCACTTAATTACCTGACTAAAACTGTCCGTTATTTCAAAGTATGATCATTGAGAGATAAAACCCAAATGGAAATAGAAATTTTGTAACATAATTTAAACTGCGCTCTAGTACGTCTAACTTTTCCTTGAAGCTTACTCGTGGGAAAGATAAGTATGTTATTCGACGATCGCCGATATCACACCACATGACGTTTTCCCAATAGGTGGCTGTCGCAGCGTTATAACCAATGTCTATAGAGATTTCGCATTGCATGATCAAACTTTCCAGCGATTACGGAGCTTCGCGTGAAGAGCATGCACGTGGATTATCTTTTATGCCTTAATTATGAATGGGAAATAGGAAATCCTTTATATCGACGGTATAAAGATTAAAAATGCATTACAATAGTTTATCGGATCCAGCATATAACTGCATTCAAAATAGCACTTAAGCATAATAGCCTTAAAGTTTAAATTTACTTTGAGGGATCGGATATGCACAGAACTGCAGCCGATACTACACCTGAACGGATCAGTGGCTCAACACCTCTGAGGCTAAAGATAGTTGCTGTGAAACATGTAAAAATTCTACCGAGAGACTGAAATAAGATATCATAAAGCAAGGTGTTTTTTTAATGATGTGATTTATTTGCAAACTTAGATAAACCTTGACATAGATTCGGGATTTTATTCTTGACACATTCTAAACAGCAAGTCTACTGTCAAACACGTGTGTGGAGTCTTCATACCGATCGTTAATCCATGATAATTTATACACGGGTCGTCTAGTAGAGGCAGCACTTTATTTATAATGTTGTATCTGTTCTCTTACTTTCGGGTCTAAAACTACTGAAGCACATATAACGTTCAAAGTATAGACAGCTAAGTTTAGCCCGTGATTTCGCCTGCGTGGTAAATTTTGTCGAGTTTTTTCCGAGATTTACTTTAGACGACTGCGAGGAAGACCCAGACGGAGATGGCGGGACGAACCTGACTTGTATATGCAAGAATGGTCGCTGGCAGCTCGTGATAGAGATGTGGAAAGAGACTGAGGATGTCTTTGCCCAGTAGTAGGACACTTCAGGCTAATAATAATAAACTTTAATCTCGGAAAAATCCTCAATATTTCCTAAACCTATGTCCACCCTGAAGGTGTTGAGAAATGTAAATGTCAGTAAATAAATAAATTATAAAAATAATTTGGACATAAAAATATGTAGGTACATTATAATATGTGAAACCCTGACACCTGCGCTAGGTTTATAACCTGTGTTACAGGAGTCAGTGTCTTCGCCCAGTATGGTATGGACAGTAAAAGAATTATCAAAATTAGATGGATAGTTTCAAATGTTATCTCTTACATCCAAACATACAAACTTTACGTCTTTGTAGTATTCGTATCTATAGATAGACGAATAAAAAAACATTTTTTTTCCAGATCTCTTCGTTGGCCTAATCTACGTGTTCCCCGATATAGTTCAGAAGATCACTATAGCCTGGTTGGCCGGAGAATTTATGTGCAAAACGGTTAAATTTCTGCAGGTGAGTTCAATAAAAACTGTTTGTTTACAATAACGCTGTCTGGGGATTTAACCCAATAGTATGGAACACTAAAGCTGTGTATTTTGAGATATATTTCGTATGAATTTAAATTCTGCTTGGTTCTTAGCTGCATGTGTATTTGAAAAAAATCGATGTGCGACTACATAATAAATAGAATTTAATCAAATGCACGTTTCATAACTACTTAAGAAGTAGTTATTTAATTGGCTGGCTTTACTTAATAGTAACTTGTATTTACTTTTATTATAAGCTATCTGCACATTACCGTTATCCATTAAATGAATCTCAGATAAGGATTATGATGAGACATTTGAGCCACCTGCGACCAACTGTGACATTTGAAAACCTTAAATTAAATACGGAAGAGCGATGGATTTAACGAAACGAAATTCACAATATTACCTTTGAAGATTTTAAACGCTGATAAATGGAACATAGGAAATTAGATCTTATACTAATATTAAATAAATACTATTTTTAGATACAAATTATAAAAAAAATCTATTTTGTCATAATGTGAATATTGTTTTTCCATGAACATGTTTATAGCAAACCAGTCCAGTTCATGAGCTCTAATGATTAAATTATCATAACACCCAAAGCTAAGTTAGACTTTACAAAATCGAATCAGCGCCAATACAAACAAAAAGTATTTAAATCAGTCGGCACGCGTGGTCTGGTTACCAAGATAATAAACAAATGAGTAATCAAACATACGTTGTGGATTTACAAGAATTGACTCTCAATGAATTTACAGACTGGTCTAAATAATGAAGCAATGCAATCATTAGTCAAGACACTGAGGATAAAGTAAAGAACTGATCATAAACTCTGATAAATGAAACAGTTCATACGAAAAGTACTATGATTCGTTATGGTCATAATCACGGATTTGATTACGCAGAGATCTTTCAAAATCTTCAATCACATCGCTTGGTTCCGAGTGTAACCACGGTTCCAACATCTGACTATAAAAAATTCAACGAATAATTTTCGGACCAAATTTAAATTTTTCCGAAGATAGACTAGGTCAAGAGTTTTCCCTGTACCGACGAGTGGGTTCGAAGAAAATGAATAAAGCAAATAGTGTTTTTATAATCGTAGCAAAAGCAAGTTAGTGGTCTCCGCCCGCAACGTTTAAATCTTAAAATCATTAAAATTTTATCACAGTCATTATAATTTCCTTAAGACGTAATATCTTTTGCAACACCATTCATAAAACCTCTTAGCTTTTTAATTAATTGCATTAAAAATAGGTCAGCTAACGCTAAGTTTACTAAGTAAAGTTAGTTTTGGACTTTAATTGCCTCAGTTAATGGCGCCAGAGAACTAACTAATCTAATAAATAAATGTTAGTTTGGTGTCAGAATTTCTCCATTATTCTATACTCTTGCTCAACAGGCTTAGCTAATCTGAAAATGTATCAATTGCATCAGTCGAAGTTGGTGTATTTTATTGAATCAAAAGAGTAATGTTTATTTTTCTGCTATTATTCATAGTTATTTTTCTCTCTCTATGTTTATGCAGTCTCATAAATAACTTGGTGTGAAGCAACTCGTGTCGGACCGTGGCCTCCCTCAGGGACGTCACGCAAAATTATGTTACATCCAAACACATTCATCTACTGCTCATATTACATTATTTCATTGCCGGCAGACTTTCTTCTATTCAGAATACATTTTAATGCTTTATAAGCATCTTGGAATCCAAATCCCTTGTAAATAAATATTTACAAAGTAATTGTCAAAACTGTAGATTTTACGAAAGCATTCGAGTTTTAGAATCGCTTTGATCTAGGCCGAAGAATGAACGCCAACAAGCTAAACTCGCTAATTTTCAAACGCATTTAGTGTTCTACCAACTAGTCTTGGTCCGTGACATTATAGCGGTACTTAGTGCTCTAATGCCGCTCATATGCCCCTGGAGAGAAAAACGTGACTATAATCAGGCATACAGGCCATGGTATCGTTAAGATGATATAAATCGACCGAGGTCTACAGTAACACATTTAACGCTTTCTGCAATTGTGACTTCTTTACTTCTGGATCAATATTAGATTACTGCACTCTAATTTAGTTTCTTTAGATAAGTTATATTTTGGTTTGTGCACTTCCAGGCTGTGGTGATGTACGCGTCTACGTACGTGTTGGTGGCGCTGAGTATAGACCGATGTGATGCCATCACTAATCCTATGAACTTCTCCGGCAGCTGTAAGTGATATATTGTTAATATTCATCACAGATATATCAATTTCCTTATTTTTTCAAAAAGGGTGTTTATACGTAAAATTTTGTATTTAATTATTGTTAAAAGTTTACTGCTTTCCAAACTTTTTTTCCAGCAAGATTTATAATTCATTAAGTAAAAATCAAAATTTTACATTTTATTAAGCCTTAGATCTTGATACTTTTCAACATTTTATTTGCTATTTTCCATTTTAATGGGCTTATTAAAAATGGTTGCATTTTACGACTTAATTTAAGATTAAAAGCAATAAAAATGAGGTCTAACATTCAAAAGCTTTATCTCTCTTTCCTATTTGAGAAATTACATAAATATTTTACTACCGTAATCCTCTTTGTATAGAAATTGAGTTATGGACAAGTAAATATGTAAAAGTTTATTGTAGTATATATTTTCTGAAAAGTTAGAGTTAATTACATATTTTTTAAATTTCAGGGAATCGTGCGAGAGCGCTTATTGTTTCGGCTTGGCTGATCAGCATATTCTTCTCAATTCCACTTCTTATATTATACGAAGTGAAGGAAGTTCAAGGTAAGATCAAAAATTTCATTGAAGATAAGTTAGTTCAACTTTTGGTTGATGGGGTTTGTAAGTCATCCTATACATAAAATGTTATCAGCTAATCAATCTTACACAAAAACTGGTGCATTTTTCAGAGCAGACATTTTCATAACAGTGGTGTCTCAAATGGAATAAATTATATTAAATGAACTCCACAATAGATTTGCTCCGGAAGAAATCAAACCTAAATGGTTCGGCCCCAAGAAATGAGAAAGGGTCCTTTTGGTAAGGCTAATGAAAAAAATGGTCCAGTTCAAATGATGACCTACTTTCACACCGGCTACTGTCTCAGTGAAAGATATTGAATTGCTAACTTCGATTTGTCTTCATAACAACGTAATTTTGGAAGCACCGTTTTTTTAAACTGTAAATTAAATGGATACCTACATTTAGGGTTTTATTAAGGATGACATCAGATTCTAAGACGCACTATACTAAATAAATTATATTATATAAATATTATATTATATATATAGATTACAAAAATCCGCAGAATTCCTAAATACAAATAAAACTTTATAATAAATAGTTAATTACATTATTTAATTTCAGGTCAAATGCAATGCTGGATAGACCTGGGCACACCCCGACGGTGGCAGATCTGGATGACTCTAGTCTCCATCATGATCTTCGTGCTCCCAGCGTTGACTATAGCTGCCTGCTACGCTGTCATCGTCCTCACCATATGGACGAAGAGCAAGGCGGTAGTCATGAGCCCGCCTATTAATTCTAGGAGAACCAAGACTCTAAGAAATGGTCAGTAGATATCAAAAGTTTACAATAATATCATATAACTAATAATAATTATCAGACATGATATTTTTCCGAGTGTGTAAAAGGTTAATTTGCTGGTATTTAGAGACTCAGATGTACGTTTTTCTTTTTTTAATCTTCACCAATGTTTTCTTCCTAATTATGTCTCAAACTAAATGGATTGTAGAAAATTTCAGAATCATTTTTGTGAGTGCTATAAATTGACGATTTAAAAGCTTTGATTGATACAAACGTTTCTCAGATACACCATCAAAACGAATACAAAAATAAAATAAACACAATAATGGTCGTGAATCAAAGTTATAATTCTCCAAACTCGTGAACATAACCTTCTTAAATTCATAAACAATCTTGATGAAGGTATTTTTATCTCACTGCCCTTCGGAACAAAAGCGATGTTTATGAATGAATACTAAAGCACAATAAAACAAACCGGAATAGCACTTAATACGTAACAAAAATTCAAAAAGAAACAGATATGCTGACAGCTGCTAATGAATTCTACGAGTACAAATAGAATTCATGAGAATAATCGTCTAGGTATACTCTGTTTCAAGAAGATTTGCTCTAAAAGTAAACAATTATTTAATAAATACATTTTATTTAAAATATTGAAACTATTTAAAAAATGCCACAGTTTTACTCGTTTACTAATTCAGTCTAAAGTACCTAAATCTGCCCGTGAACATGAATCTTGCAAAGGATTCGAATGGATTGAAAAATCAATTTGAAAAAAAAAACCGTAACTTAAAAATTTATACAATATAGAAAATTAAACATTCCGTTTTCAAAATTGATTAATTTTTAATGAATATGAGTTAAATATTTGTATATTAATATGATAAATTTATATGAGGTTTACTTTCAAACTATAATATAACACAATCCGTAAATCAAATCTCACCATACACAATCATTAGTATTTGTCTCGACTACAGTTGTAAATAGAAGGTTCAAAAAAGATTGTTTACATTTATTGCTTATTCAATTGAAATAGACTGTAGAATTAACTGTGTATATTTAAATTTTCCAGGTCAGGTGGAAAGCGACCCGGATTCGAGGCGCGCCAGCTCTAGAGGATTAATTCCTAGAGCGAAGATCAAAAGTGTCAAGATGACATTCGTTATTGTCTTCGGTATGTATATTTAGATGATGTATTTTGGTACGCTCTTCTTTGATGGTTGACTCAAGTTCAGTTTAACGCCAAGGACCAAACAGTATTTTGTCTGGTACATTTAAATTTATAGCGTTCTTTAGACTCTTTAAATACCGTGTCTATTAATACTCTGAGTTAATGAGCCTCATTAGTTTGTTTGTGTTTAACCAAGCGAGTCTGAACTGATTTGTTCAGTGAATTGGTTACTGATTATATTGTAACTTCACCCTTTAATTAATAATAATAATAATCATTTATTCGCCTTAAGTGTTGTACAATGAAGGTGTTAAAAAAATCTTACGTTCTAAACACTTAGTTAGAGATTATCTAACATGCAAATATTTACATTTAAATTATGTTTCTACACATTTCAAGTACAGAAAAATTAGCAACATACATTTTATAAGTAAGTCTTATATTTAAAAGTTCTACAATCTTAAAATTATATTAAAGTAACAAGTATAAGTACAGTTTTAAAATTAACAGGATAAGTAAAAATGGTAAATATTAATTAAAAAGTTCAGTAACTGAGTAAAATGCTTTGCTTATTAGCCACGTTTTTAAACTGTTAAAAAAGACACGATTAGTGGTGTTTTTAATAGCTCTTGGTAATTTATTATAGATTTTAATACACATGTAATAACAATTCTTTTGGTATAGAGTAGTCCTAGCTGTTCTCGGAATTACTAAGCGTTCTGGATCTCGAGTATGTCTAGGAAGCCTATCACTAGCTTTTTGGAACATATGCGTAAAATAAATTTAAGATGTTCTATTAATATCTACTGTGATAACGCTTGTTTTACCTACCTGCCTATTTAATATTAGTTAAATGTTTGTATACTCAAATACCTACTGAAGTAAAATGTAAATTACATGGTTTTGGAGAATAGTAGTCACGAAATTAATTTATTAACAATTTTTTTCGTCAATTTATATGTAGGCCGCGGAAAGGAATTTCATAATCATTTTCTTTGCCTTGCCTAATGAGTCATTATGAAATATAGGTACGTCGTAAGTTTACCTACTGTGTCTACTTCCGAGACAGTAAATTGTTAATATTAAAACTTTTCAGTGTTCGTGCTGTGCTGGTCTCCATACATCGTGTTCGACCTGCTCCAAGTGTACGACCACATCCCACCGACACAGAACAACATGGCCATAGCGACTCTCATACAGAGCCTAGCGCCATTGAACTCGGCTGCAAACCCTCTGATATGCTGTATGTTCTCGCCTCATATATACACAAGCCTCAGGTATGTCAAACGATTTTTACATAAGTACCTAATTTAAATAGTTGTAAGGAGTAGTCGTGATGATTATAACGTGGGTTTGAATAGTCTGGAATTCCCAAAACCTAACCTAACTATCAGAAAACCCTGTATTCTGATAGTTAGGTTAGGTTAAGCTGATATTTTGTAACATTTTTATATTTGTACTTCAAAAAAGTAGTTTTATAAAATGATATCTAAAACTTATGTCTTTAGATAATAATTTTTCAATAGATCCTTAAGTGGTCGACCACAAGACAACGCACGAATTTATCAGGAAATACACAAGTCTAAGTTTCACGTTCACTTACAAATACTTATTTTTTATCTACTATACCTACCTATTTTTACTATACCATATTTTGTACACTATACAGCAATTCATGAAACAATACGTACTCAATTTCAGACGAGTAGCACCGTACAAGTGGGTATAACTTTGTTCGCAGACGGGTTCCACCCTATAAGTGGTTGTGGTGCGGGCGACGCCGCAAGCGACACGCGCGTGGCACCGTGCGCTCGCGTTCAGACTCCACCGCTAACTCAGATCTACTTAGTTCCACTCACGCAAGAAGATCGCATTCTGTTGCTACGGTAAGTCAATTAGATTTAGAAATTGAGAAACATAGAATGAGAGTGATTAATTAAGAAGGGAATTCAGAACTGAACGTGATACTGATACATAAATACGTTATTTATATAACAGTAATGTATATAATATTTTTGTATTGTTTGCTCGTCTTAAACTCCTAAATTAGTCCTTGAACATGATGTAGGTAGCAGTGTATTAAAATGGTCCCACGTTGTCCGCCAAATAATTTGCGCTCCCTACAAACGACCTCGTAAAAAATTAAGTTTTTCATATTAATTAATTTCACAAAAAAAATGTTTATTTATTATAGTACTTAATATATATACAATACTATATAAAGAATATAATGGTATTTAGTGTTACAATTTTAATAAAAAAAAAAATATAAATCGTAATATTCCTTACACAGATCCTAAACCGCACCCGCAGCGGTAGCGTTCCACGTGGCACCGCTGGCGCCAACTGCACAGAGGTGCGGCGCACGCAGCTGCTGGTGCTGGCGCCCGCGCGGGCCTGACAGCGAGCCGCGCCGAGTGAGCGGGGCGCCGCGCGGGACGTCATGCTCTAGCGGGGGGACGCGGGGCGCGCGCCCCCGCCATGCTGCCGCGCCGAGTAAGCGGGGCGCCGCGCGGAACGTCATGCTCTAGCGGGGGGACGCGGGGCGCCGCGCGGGACGTCATGCTCTAGCGGGGGGACGCGGGGCGCGCGCCCCCGCCATGCTGCCGCGCCGAGTAAGCGGGGCGCCGCGCGGAACGTCATGCTCTAGCGGGGGGACGCGGGGCGCGCGCCCCCGCCATGCTGCCACGCCGAGTAAGCGGGGCGCCGCGCGGAACGTCATGCTCTAGCGGGGGGACGCGGGGCGCCGCGCGGGACGTCATGCTCTAGCGGGGGGACGCGGGGCGCGCGCCCCCGCCATGCTGCCGCGCCGAGTAAGCGGGGCGCCGCGCGGAACGTCATGCTCTAGCGGGGGGACGCGGGGCGCGCGCCCCCGCCATGCTGCCACGCCGAGTAAGCGGGGCGCCGCGCGGAACGTCATGCTCTAGCGGGGGGACGCGGGGCGCCGCGCGGGACGTCATGCTCTAGCGGGGGGACGCGGGGCGCGCGCCCCCGCCATGCTGCCGCGCCGAGTAAGCGGGGCGCCGCGCGGAACGTCATGCTCTAGCGGGGGGACGCGGGGCGCGCGCCCCCGCCATGCTGCCACGCCGAGTAAGCGGGGCGCCGCGCGGAACGTCATGCTCTAGCGGGGGGACGCGGGGCGCCGCGCGGGACGTCATGCTCTAGCGGGGGGACGCGGGGCGCGCGCCCCCGTCATGCTGCCGCGCTGCACTCACCACCTACAGCAACTCCTTGTACCAATAAAACAATGTATTATTAAATGTCATATCATCATCACATCACACATCATCATCATCAGTCGGAAGACGTCCACAGCTGGACAAAGGCCTCCCCCTTAGAACATATATATATATATGTTCACACATACTGCAGTTTATTTATAATCTGTCAATTGAATTTGCTTAAATTGAAAATATTTTTTGTTCTTTTACTTAAAACAGTTTTTTGTAATACAGAGTGAATAAGCCAATCTTTCCGCCGCTTATTCCTTACTCTTTATATTTATCAGATTTCGGAATAAGAATAATATTCAATTAATTATAAAAAAACATAGGTACTATTTGTTTAATCACAGTTAGCCAAACAAAAATATATCAAAAATAATAATATTTGTTTTTTTTTGCAAATTTTATTGAGACAGATTATACTTATCTACATACATGACTTCCAAATTCGTTCGCTGTTTACGCAATGTGTACAGAGCCTGTCAACATATGTACATAAAAGTAACCTGTAGTATTTTTTAACTAAGGACTGATGTTATCGCATTTTTGGAAAACAGTCTTGAGCAAAAATATGTGTTTACGATAATAACATATTATGACGAATTCAGTAGGCAATACGCACAAAGTTACTTCTATAAAATTTAAAGATTTTAGTAACTATTTACTATTATTTCTATATAATTATGACAGCCTATCTACATACTTTTGCTCACGTCTGTACATTGGAAAATAGGTGTGTAGTTGAAGTATTATTATATATAAATATAAGATACAATGAAGTAGACACGTATAGAAAGGTTAACTAAGCTCTCTCTTAAACTCTCACTAAGTTAAGCTATTTGCCCAATTGAATTGTCAATACAAGTATTTTTTTTGTATAAATTATTTCTCCACAAATAATATATTATAATTATGGTACTCTTGACGAGTTTATAAATCCAACAATTTATACACTAAAAAACTAAACACAATTGTTATATTATTTCAGAAATATAATTAATTGATTCTAAAATATGTAATTATGAACCTGAAATTTTACCTTAAACATTTTTGTTTTGAAGACTTTTTTTCATAAAAAAGTCTGCTGAATTAATAACTTACATTTTTATTGATAGGATAACATAGTTCTTTCTTTTTTTACACCAGTATTTTATTTCTACCAGAATGTGTCATTTTCAGTTGATATCTAGTCATAAATTAATTTATTATTATTTTGTTTTTGGAATCTACTGTAATATAACATTAAAAGCATTTATTTAGATTTTCATCTTGTAAGAAAATGTTAGGATATTTTATTATTACCAAATAATTTCGTAAATTGAAACCTACATTTTATATTTTTTATTCAAAAAATGCAACAACGAGATTATGAATATAATTTGACAAATAACACGTGTAATAATTATTTCATTATGAAACAAATCAAAGCTACTCGTATTTTGTCACATCATTGGCGGCTGTTTTGTTGCTTAGAGCATTTTTCACCAGCACTGCTCATCTAACTGATTTAAAATTGACGACAAGGATCTCTAATATGTGTCAATGTGCCAAAATATTTTACTGCAAAATATCAGATGGTAGGATTAGTTCTGTTAATATACGCCTTTGGGTGGCACCAGTGTAGATTGTACCAATTTAAAACTATAATATCAGAATACCATTATCATAACATGGCAGCTCTAAAAAGAGAAATAGTAGATACCTATGCAGCTTGAAAATACCATATTTTGTACACAACTAAAATTATCAAACCCATTTTGGATAGACCTTAGATTAAAATAATTGTAATCAAAAATTTCAAAGAATGAAATGTATGTTTAAGGAACTGAATAAAATATAGTTGGAATTTAAATATTTAAGTATACTTAGTACCCGTTTAAAATAAGTATTAAAGAAGTTTGTAAAAATATTATTTAAGTTAGTTTAAAGTATTGTAATCTTGTAAATTGTAAAGAGGCTTTTATCAAATCGCGTAGTGACAAATGTACAATTATTTTTGTACTGTGAATAAGTATTAAATATGTATGTGTATAAGAGACGCTATTAAATGTTGTATCAGTGAGCTTGTTTTTTAACAATCCTTGAATCCCCTTATTTCTGTCTCTAGTTCCGTATTAGTTAGGATAAATACTATAGTACAACATCCATAGGCAGAAATCTGAACAAATTGTCTAAGGATGCAATAAAAGATCCATTATTAGTGAAGACTTTACACCTTAAGGCTGAAGTCGCACCTTCGTGAGACAGCCTTCCTTGTTACGATACTGATGCCAAAAGAAGCATTTTTATTGATGAAAAAGAAATTGATGGCGTTAACACTTAATCTACTAAGTAGTAAAAAATGAGCTACTAGTTAGTCTTACCATCTTATATTAGAAAAAAATAAGACAAAACATAAATAATTTTTGTTTGAAATGTGTAAAGTAATGCCATCTATTGGCTTGCTCTTGTACTAATTGCGCTACGAGGATGGACTATGTGATTAGAAATGTCGCGATCTGCTACTTGACTGAAAATAAAAATATTATATAGATAGATAGAATATGCTTTATTGTACACCATAGTAACAACTTGTTTACATTTACGTTAAGATAGAAAGCGGTCTTAGCGCTTAAAGACCAGACCATCTTTTGAAAGACAAAATTGTAAGAAATTGTGGGGATAGGGATATTTTTTATTATAATTATGCAAAAATGACGACGACGGTGGCATGACGATCTACTTGCCTACAGGAGAGACTGGTCCACTCTAGCACACGACCGAGTAAAGTGGAAGGGTGAAAGGGAGGCCTTTGCCCTGCAGTGGAACAACACAGGCTGAGATAATAACTGCAAAAATAATCCTTAGTATTAAACTTGCCGTTTTAAATTATTTCAATCAGTTTCTTAGACTTATCTCTTTCCACACTACGATGAAAATCTTGTAGAGCTATACTATGCTCTATCGTTAGAATTAGAACCGAGACTGGAGTTCATTAACTAGATGCAAATTGACAACTTGTGAATAAGTAGGGAAATTACGGTTTGTGTTTAGGCACATAACTTACCAGCATCTATATCTATGCTTCTATATCTATACTTTTTTATATATTTAAAGCTGAAGAGTTTGTTCGTTTGCTTGAACCCGCTAATCTCAGGAACTTCCCGTCCGATGTGAAAAAATATTTCAATGTTAGATAGCCCATTTATCGAGAAAGGCTATATATCATCAAGCTAAGACCAATAGGAGCGGAGCAGATGAAGTTGCGCGGGTTAACTAGTAAATAATGTGCCTAGGGTTGAGATACATAATAAAATTATAGTAGGTACCTAACTTACCTTGTTAAATTTGTCTCACACAAGGACCAAGTACAAAGTACGTTCATAGTAGTACATTCTTAATGTAAATTTGTATATTATATCGCGTTGTGTGCACTATGTTATGTATTGTAATCGAGGGCGAAGCGCACAACAGAAATCGTGACCAGCAATGTATAGTACAGGATTTAGTTTTGTGCATTTCGTAACTTATACAATTTAGTACAAGGCATGAACCCACATATTACAAAATAATACACTCTAATATTTTGGTTTCCACGATGCAATTTTTACAAATTCCATTGCGTTTCGTTGTAAAATAAGTGCATCTAAGACCACCCAGTTGGCATCCGTATTAGCCACTAACAAAATTATAATTATCATTAAGATTTATGTTCCTATTTTATCGAACGTTAATGTGAAATACCTAAAACATTTTTACCCGCCAAAGTTAATATTTGACGTGTAGAAATGCGTCTAGTCTAGACTCCAGCACACAATTTAAACTGGGATTATCCAATCCTAACGTCTAATAATATAAAATACTTTATAATGCTATCAAATTCTCATCGTTTAAGTAACTCTATGATACTCAATGGCAATATCATTTTATATTTATTAGACTACTTTCTTCAACAGACTGATTAAAGAGGCATTATTTTACTCATTATGTTAAGATAGTTAAGTGTTTGACAAGTAGGTACCTACGTTTGTAAATTCATTTATGAGTTATTCAAGTCAGTTATACGAAATCTCCAGGGATTAATTGCAGTTACAGCCTGACGGGTAGGTATTAAATTTATTAATTTAAAAAGGTACGTATTCACTCCAATGACTTTTTCACTATTTTAATTTTCTCGTGTTATGTATGTAGGTAGATAAAGAGGTATAGTAATAGTTAAAACTGAAATGAGTCTTCTATATCGTGCTCCAGTAGTTGCTGAACAGTCGCCGTAGCGCCGGCTGAAGGACTACATTGCAAAGAGATTAAAAATGTAAATTAGTGATAAGAAAAAGCCCAGGATCTGTAAAAAAGGTTTGAATACATTTTTTATTTACTGCCAGCTGTGGCACGCTGTCAGTCTTTTTTGTTTAGAATACATTTTTATTAGGTTTGGCTTTCACTTTTGTTTTCTTTTCCAGTCTTGAAGGATATAGGAATCTAATTGTGTAATAGCTAAGTGTCTTCCAACTTAGAGCATCAAAATGAGATTAGGTACTTCATTATCATCAGCCGGAAGACGTCCCGTGACTGTTGAAGAAAGGCCTCCCCCTTAGAACGCTTCAATGAACGACAACTTGCCATTTGCATCCACCGGCACCGGTTGCCCGCAACTCTAACGATATCGTCGGTCCACCTGGTGGGACGCCTGCCCTCGCTGCGTCTTCCGGTTCCTGGTCGCCTCCCGATTAGGTACTTAGCTTACCTATAATAAATTCTTGCATCACATTGCTTTAAATCCTGTCTCTTAATGTGTGGGTAAATTCTTTAGGATATGCAGAATAAATGTTCATTGGATATTTTTTTTACGAAAAGCCCGAAAATTGAAGATAAACCCTTCTTTTCCTTCCGTCATATGCGGCTTGGTTCCCCGTACATTAAAAAAATAAAGAAACCGAAAACACGCTGAAACTTAATTGAAAATTCTTCAACGGTAGCTCACCGCTTCAAATCGGTAGCGCTTTCGCGACACTCGGCCAAAGTTGAGAGGGCAGTCAACCCTAGAGAATTTCAATTTAACTCTTCACATATACGGTATTGGGAGGGGAAACGTGAAATTTAGATGCACGAGTATCGCTTTTAGCGTTTAGCAAGTGAAGTGATAGCTGCATTAAAGTATGATTTTAGAATTGCAAAGGAATATTTGGAAAGCTCGGTTTGTGGTTAACGCTGCTGTTATAGAGAGTTATAGAGAGACATTTAGAATTTTGCTTTTAAATTGTGTTTTAGTTTTAAGATATAAGGTAGCGCAGAAAATAATTGCCACAATTAGATTTATAATTTGAATTAAAATATGATTATGAAAGCTTGAATGAGAACCGTACCTAGTATTTTTAGACTCTGTGTTCACCTTGTATGTACATACATACACTTTACAATTTTGTATAATTGATTTCTAGTTTAATTGGTAATTATGTAGTTGGCGTGCCATAAATAAATAGACCTTCAAGGAGCTTAGCTTGAGCCTCCATTCAGACTAGAAACTTTTTTTTCTAAAAGGTAACAAAAGAATTTAAGTAAGTTAAAAATAGCAGCGAAATCGAACAAACAGCTTTTAGTAAATTTGCAGGTACCTTATCTACGAATGCTCGTACGATACGAAAAAAACTAGGCTAGACAGCACGTACGCAACATGGCTGTCTACCCAGAGTGCCTTGGGTTTATAGGACTACGTAGTATTGCCTCACGGAGCATTGTTCTTGTACTTATTACGTGCCTAAAACTGAAATGCCATCAAAAACATGACTGTAAAAAAACCAAGTCTCGCGACTCAGTTTTTCTACCGTAAAAAGTTGCTTTATTAAGTCCCTACT
The DNA here is from genome assembly GCA_905340225.1 of Abrostola tripartita. Lineage (NCBI taxonomy): Eukaryota > Metazoa > Arthropoda > Insecta > Lepidoptera > Noctuidae > Abrostola > Abrostola tripartita. The sequence continues at coordinate 3,583,495 of HG996492.1, read as the reverse complement.
TCAGGGACCTTCTTTCTTAAGTTATTACGTAATAGCTAACCGAACAACATCTTATATTAACCATATTAATATTAAAAATCTTTTATGTTTTAAATAAAATAGATTGACTTGACTAGTGTGGGGCGATGTTTTTTTAAAAAAGAAAAAAAAAGACTTGTCCGTGACGTACGGGAAGCGTGGAAGCCGCGGCGCCGGCAAGCGACCTCCGTCAGCCGCGGTTATAATTATTATTGTTCTTTCTTTCATTTCATGGCGATTTAGTCTACTTAATACTTTGCGAATTTTTGGTACAACTTCATAAAATATGGTCCATTCTCGCTTTTTCATTCCGTTGACCATTTTACAAGTTACCCTTAATTATAACTAGGTATCTATCTACACCTATAAGCCGACTATATTATACATATACAGGTACCTACACTAATTCATTTACTGCAAAAGTAACTTTGTAATCCTGTATCTACACCTATTATTCCATTTATAATAATGTTCTCCTGACCGAATTTTGATCACGGCAGCCGATCTTATCTGAGACTAGCCAACTACGCAGGATATATTACAGTGCACAAGTATCCGCGCAAACACAGGTGCACTCCCTATTGCCTCTCTCTCAAAGTGGGACGGTAGACCGACACGACCGGAGAAAGATCAGGCGCAGGACCATCGGCTTAACGTGCCTTCCAAAGCACGGAGGGGTCTCGACATGTGAAAACGGTAACCCATCACAAGACTGACCGCAGCGAGCACGGCTTAACCTCGAAAATCGACTGATCTGGGCGGAAGCTACATTGCTACGAGCCATATTCTATCATATTATACACAAACAGGTAAACTGATTTATTAATTGCAACTGCAAATGTAACTTTGTAATCACATACATTTATATGGGATTACAAATTATTTATATATAGTCAGTGAGTGACAAAATTAAGAACTTTGACTTGTTATAATTCTTAAACTACTGGTTCGAATTGAATGAAATTTGAAATATACCGTGTTTATACAATGCCTGATTGGTTACTGAAAATTCAAGCTTCTAGTTTTATTCACAACGAAGTTATAGGGGGTCGAAAATGGCCTGAAGTGCTTGGAGAAAAGAATGGTACGGCCGTGCCGCTTTTTTGCTCGACTTGGCGGGGGCACTGCCGTGCCACCAGATACACAGATATGGTACTATTCATCCAATAATATTCAAAGACTTTTACCAGTATCGGAGGCTCATTATTATGTTTATTAATTAAATCGGACGTGTTTGTATAGAAATATTTAAAAACATTTTGGACGACCAGCTTGGCGCAGTGGCTAAGGAATTGGACTGTTGCGCTAAGGGTCGCGGGTTCGGTTCCCGCAAGGAACATAAATTAGAGTCATCCACTGATGTTTGTCCCGAGTCCGAAATTTCTAGCGTGGGGTGACGTTTACTGAAAAAAAAATCGAAACGAGATAAGTACAAAGGTTTTAATGGAATGCTATGAAAATACAGTCAACCGGACAATTATCATGTTTTTAAACAACATGCCCGTGGCACTGTATATCTATAGTCTGTGCTATGTATGTCAAATCAAAGTACCTATACCGAAATACTATCTCAAATCTTTGCCTCGGTTCAGATCTCCAAAAGTCCCAGGAATAGCGTCGAACTAAGTTCCTAACTGTTAGTTTATAGCTAAACTTACAGTCAGAGTCAAGGCGCAGTACATTATGCTTGGAATATGCGGAATCGGCAGTCCTTAGGGTGCAATTTAGTATGCACTTCGATGGTTCCAATGGGAACATTAGTTTTCAAGATTGACGAAAATAATGTGATTTCAATTTTCCAGATATAATTCATCCATACTTATATAAATATTATAAAGAGGTAACGCTTGTTTGTTTGTATGAAAGGTAATCTTCGAAACTATACAGCTGATTTCAAAATTCTTTTATACCTTCAGGAGACAGGCTAATCTCGGAAAAGATACGAAAAAATAATTCCCGCAGATGATGTCGTGGGCAGATTCTAGTACCTAAGTAATATTTTGATTGAAGACGTCGTAATTTTGTTGTTTGACTTTCATACTTATATGCGACAAAAAATGAATGTGACGACAAGTATGTACCTATAAAATCAATGTTGCCAATAGGAATTTTATCTAATATTTATACCCGACCCGCAGTGAGCTAGCGTGGTGTTAAATGCTCAATCCTTCTCTGTACGAGACGAGGCCTTCGCCCTGCAGTGGGACAGTTATACTTATATATAGTTATACTTATTTCAGTAAAAAAACTATTTCTCCCAACTACACACTTTACACTTAGTTTGAGACGTAAATCGTGCCCCTGTTTAATCGTCCTACCGGCACATGACAGTTGGGTTAACCCTTCTAATTTGCGTAAACTATTCTGAATAGAGGTTCTACTAGGCCATTAGTATCTGTGTCGGTTATGTAAGAGGTGAAACCTCATTATTAAGAGTGGTTTCGTAAGTCGTATCAAAGTGGAAAATGATTTTGATTCACCCTTTGAACTTGTGACCTCAACAGAAACGTATGTTTTTGTTTTTGGGATGAAAATACGACGAATTATTTTTAATTTAAACTTTTGAATTTTTATGGCATAACCAAGATGAAATAAACAACTATTGATTCATGCATTGGAAGAACTTCAAACGCTTACTAAGCAACTTTTAATGTTTCTTTACGTCACCATGATTATTTAGTTTCATTCATAATAGTATTTGTAAGTTAAACTCTTGCATCTTATAAGTCTCTTATGATAGACATCCCTTGGCATATATGTATAAAAATATATATAATAAATGTATTGTGCAGCAATGAAACTAACAAGCTGGCTTACTCTAAATTATAGACTGGACCGCCGCTCAAATAGGGTGAAACAAATAAATAACGTCGGTAACATTTCGCAATCATTTTCAGATTTCAGACAAATGCGTTTATAATGCTGCTGTAGACCGTTTGACAAATGATAAAACATTGGTTGAAAACGGAGCTGGCTAGATATTGGGTTTTGTGCGCCAGTAAAAAAAACAATATCGTCAAAACAATTTAGTAGGTAGCTTATTGTCATGTGGACACAAGTCTTACCATTGTGAATGGCTAATCAAAAGAACGGTAGCAAGGTTGACCACCCAGAGCGCGCCGAAACGCGCCGCGTTTATGCTCCTTTCTTGCACTACTGGTGGTAGCATTGTGCGATTTCCATAAACGTAGATAAATGCGTTAATACATTATTGCGGGCCATTTCTACATAATTTGTGAATGGATCTAGTATCCTAAGATTATGTAAGCACAAGTGGAAAGGAAAGTTAATTTAATTCTGTTATCTAGCATAGCACATACGGGCGTACAACTAATATTTTATGGTCATCTTTGGAGATATTAATCTTCGTTGTATGCGGAATAATAATTGGAAAAATGTAATAGGAAATATTGGTACATAAAGTGGTCTGTCTTCGTGTTGGGATAGCGAAACAAATGAGAATCGATCAATCAGCCCATCTTATCGTAGTTCATTGCCAACACCAAAAGAAAAGTGAGTTCGATGACCTTATGCCGTTGTGACTGAATGCTTTGTATTTCAAGGATTTCAGATCGAATAATTATTGTTTCAGCCATGATCATTCCACTGCAGGTCAAAGGCCTCTGTTTTCTTCGTCCAGACCACATTAATCATCTTTTAATTTAAACGTTTAAATCGGTTTTCAATATTTTTAACATGCTGTAGCTTGGCTAAGCATATTATCCCTTTCTAAGGAAACTGAAAAAACTATTGGAACCGCTTTGAGTGACATTCTATCAACAGATACCTAAGTACATAACTGAAAACATTAAAAAAAAATAGAAGCAACTCATAAAAAAAGGACCTAAATTATGGTACCTACATTGGAAGTACATTTGCATAGATAAACAGTTTATCTCAAACAAAACTAGCAATCGAAGTTGAAATTTAATTAAAATCTCAATAAAGTTCCCTGTATCGACTATCGATTGTCGTTTCGTCACCGATAGAGTTCCGACGCTTTAAGTTTTATTGCGTCGTATTTCCTATTGTTCAGTAGCCACGTTTATGAGAACAACTTCTAGTTTGTAGGATCTAGTAAAGCTTGTATATTTTCTAAGCTATTCAAAGTTTTAGTTCTTTTTCCAAGTTATGAATAGTTTTTTTTTACAAGCAATAGCTTTAAATAAAAAAAACGTCGTGGTGGTCCAGTAGTTGACATACCGGATTTGTATGCACAAGGTTTCCGGTTCAAACCCAGGCAAGCATCAATGTGACTTTTTAAATGCCATAAATATTTTCTTAGATATTCAAATTCTTTATTTTAGACGTAAGTCCATAGTGTTAGTAATAAGGAGGAGATATAATATCAATTGGTATGGATCCTCACCCAGTGGCGCAGCAGAGGGGAGTGCCACCTATCTGAGAACACGCTCAGGAGACTATTGGTGGTGGCGCGCAGCCGGCCGGCTATGGAGGCGGTCCTTTTTCTTATAATGGCGTAAAAATCGTCTGTGCGTGCCTCCGCAAACATAGTAGACGCACTACAACGCCACGACAGCCCCAACAGTATCCTAAACGCGTTATTATATTGGACACGCAGATCGCTGTATGACCTCTGCGTAAAGCGGGTTCAAAGACTGCACGTGTAGAATGATTGACAGAAAGCTTTGAAAAGAGTGACTTTAACTTGATTTGTACAACGTGCAAATCTTCGAACCAGCATGTTACATCGAACAGCCAACGACCTACGCTCCCTCTCTATATCCATATTGTCCTTAAGATCATCAGTAACCCAATGACCCAAGTACTTAAATTTTGGTCACCCATACTAAAGGAGTGCCACAGAGCGAAACACCAGGAATATCAGAATAGTTTATGGCACTCGCCTTAAACATAATAAGTTCGGTTTTTTTAACATTGTACTTGAGCCCATGGGACACTGCATAAGACTCACAAATAGCCACCAGCTTCCTCAAAGCGCCAATCGATGGGCTTAGCAGCACCATGTCATCCGCATAACTAATATTATTCAAACAAACATCATCAATGTGACATCCAACTCTGGTGCTGCTAAGCTCACCGACTAGCCGGTTTATGTACAAGTTGAAGAGGCGTGGTGAACTTAACCCCCCCTGCCTCACCCCGCACTCCAGTTCGTACACATCCGATTGAGCCTCCGCCCATCTGACACTATTCCTCTGGTGGTAGTACCAATAACGAAACAAGGATGTAACTTCATTCGGTAGTGTTGTATCACTCCGCAACTTATCCCATAGTACCTCATACGACACCAGGTCGAATGCCTTTGACAGATCCAAAAAACAAGCAAAACCAGGTGTTTTTCGGGAAGTATAATATTGAACAGTTTGCTTAAGGCACAAAATGGCGCTTTCCGTGGATAAACCAGATTTAAAACCAAATTGCACGTCATGAAGTTCGACGTGTTTAGCCAACTGTTGATCAAGCAAACTGTCCAAGACCTTGGCGACTATCGTGGCCAACGAAATAGGCCTGTAATTGGACACGTCAGAGGCGTCCCCTGTCTTGTCTTTAATAATCGGAACCACCACTGTACGCATAAGGTACGTTAAAAAGAAGAGCAAGAACCCTATACAGGTGTGGCCCCGCATGCCTCAGGTGCTCGACGCTAAGGCCGTCGTGGCCAGGCGATTTACCTCTTGTCATTTTCTTAATAACAGTAGCCACCTGTTTAGCTGTAAATATTATGGCAAGCTCACCAGACCCCGACAATTGCCCCTCATCATCGAACACCCGCCGGTCTATTTGCAAGAGAGACTGTACCTTAAAATGAATATTCTAAGACACCACTGACTAACGGTGACGGAATGCATCGTGAGGAAACCTGGATTTAATTATCTGAAATCGCGAACCCGCAGTAAGCTAGCGTGGTGCACTGATTATTATTGCTTACTTTTCTATAAGTAAAGAGGCCTTAACCCTGCAGTGGGACGGTCATAGGCTGTTATTATTATTATTATAATTACCTTTGCTTAGATGCTTTAACCTTGTTCCTTAAGAATCTTCCTCCGTCCTCATTTCATCGTAGTACCCAATCGCACATACTTCAATACAATAGGTAGGTATTAAAAAAAATGTAAATTGCTCGTATACAGCAGAAATTAGTTACCAAGTGAGATACGCCGATTGAATTTTAGCAGCATATTATTATCGTTGTAGTTATATTACAATATTGAAGTTGAGATAATCTTATTTTATTTTTATCGATTTTTACGAAATTTCCACAAAAATCATAAAAATAATTACACTATTGCATTAGTTTTCCTATTTACAATTTTTATCTACGTATGTACATACATGCATTAAGCTTTATACAAATGTAAAACTTTATTTAAAATTATAAACGAATCAAGTATCTTTCAGTTAATTTTTGAATGTGTGCGCAAACATTAAAACCTTTTTAATTAAAATCAGTTAGCAGCCACACGTTCACCCAAGCATATTTACATTTAGCAAATGAATTCACTCATTCTGTGCGCAATCAATTTATATTAATACGAACCCTTATTCGTAGAAGAATTACGTACTTATTACATATAATAAAAGAGCGTATTGCGTATTCGAAATCATACTTAGAAACTTACTTACTACTTCTATTCCATACAATCTTCTTGTTGAATTTCTGAATCTTTTTTGGGCTAGACCATCACTTTCTTGGAAACATCCAATTCGTTTTTGAAAACATATTTCAAAGTACTACTGTACGTGATTACTTTATAAATAAAAAACAATGTTCCTAAAATTTACTTATATAAAATTGCTTAATACATCGTTACTTGTTTAGGTCAATTTTACAAGTAGGACTACGCACAATCAATGCGGTGCAGCGTACGCTGATCCTGCGTCCTTCGACCTAGGAGGCCACCCTGGGGTTTTAACCAGTAAGAGTTATACCTACTCTATGTCCGCCCCAAGACGGAGGAAGTCCATGAGTATTTCCCAAGTAAAACGAAAGGTCTACACACGATTAATTACCTCCTCTTGAGAAATAGCAAGGACACTGACTTAGGCTTACAGATGATTAGGTTAATAAACCTATTACATTGACACATGTAGCATCATATTTAGGCATCATAGGAATTTAATCACACATTAGCTACGGATTAGGTATTCTAGCTAAAAGGCTTATAAGACCTGTAACAGAATATTATCTACGGAGAATCGTTCACTTAATATCTAATGTAGTCGTTGCAAGACAAAGGCTAGGAACATTTTGAATAGTACCACCATAAATGGTGGCTACTAACAGTTCAAATTCATATGCGGGGGCCGATTCAAACTCAGGCATTTGACAATCGTTATAGTTTTAAGCCCTTATTTGATATTTATGTTTCTTCTTTTGATAATAATGGCCTCTATTTTAAGACAATAGACTCGCCCCATATTCACCATCATCATTTACCCACAGTTCGGTATAAGTCTCTTTTTGTTTACGGACCTTATTACATGTATATCGAAAACTGAAAATGTTTAAAATCATACCTTTAACAAGTTCTGGAGAGAACGCATGTGTTATATACACATCATTAAGCGATTATGTAAATAAACAATCCATCTAACCTCCTTCAACCAAGGCGTCAAATGTAAGCCATAAAGGGTTCGATGTCCGCACAACTTTGACCTCTAACAGTGACCTTGTGCCCTTGTGGGGACGCTCGGAGATATCCGGGCTTCAGGCTATGTCATTACAATATTGTCAGCTATGCAGCGACATTTGTTAGATAGTCTGATAGCCTTCGTCCTTCTTTTGTCCCGTTATTACTGGTTGGAAGCATGTGCTCTTTGGATAGAGGTTAGATTACATTTTTGTTGCGAAACGAGTTGGAGAAGGATTCAATTTGAAATAAGAAATATTTTTTTTACTTATCGTAATTGTTTTGTTTATTTAGCTTTTGCGTGCAGATTTCTTCCAGTAATTCAGCGTGCATTTTTGTAAGTAAAAGTTATGTTACTCTAATATTTTTAGTTTCCTATAACTTAGGTATATTCAACTATGTGGTGTAGGTATCAGCAGTGTCGTAACTAGCATTTTATACGCCCGTTGCGAGGTATTTTTATTGTGTGTAGTCCTGGTCTGGTCATTTCTGCGCCCTGCGACATGTGCCTGGGCAATGCTGGCACCGCTCTAGTTATGGCACTGGGTATCAGTAATTGTTTGGTAATATTATTCACATACATAAAACAACTTTTAAATATGATTGTAATAAAAAATTCCATTCAGTAAAGAAAATTAAATTTAACATCGCCAAACTTTGAAAGTAAAAAATCTATTTCTACAAAACAGATTGGTATAGTTTATGAACAATTGTAATTGTTTTTGTTGGTTTCCATGAATAAGTACAACAAACAAAACGATTCAACACTTTTATAGCCGTTTTAATGTGTTTTAAACTAGCGACTGGAGGTGCCTAAAACAGCGTAAGGCATAGAAGCTTCATAAATTTGAGTAGATTTTGTAGGGAATCTCTTCTCGTAATAAATAGTGTGTTACTAAAGTGTTCTGATAAATTTTCTAGCAGGTTTCGGTCAAGATAAGTATAAACTTTTCTTGATGTGGTTCTTCAATTTTTTTAATAATTAGAATGAAAAACATGCTGCCTGTCTCTTGGACACATTAAGTGAGATGAGAAACGACCGATTTTTTTTTTGTTAAAATTCACAGTAGCTTATAAGCCTCTTATTTAATCGTGTAGCTTTTCAAATATGTGCTTACACGAATATTTTTAAGCCTATTGGTATTAGGTACCCTTAATATTAACTGCTCTCAGAAATTTAACGTGATCGTTTATAGTAACTTATCCAACTTAATTAAAATAATCGCATACTTTGAGGCCCTATTTCAAGGAGTCACGTCCCAAAAGTTTATTACAATAAATTACTATATGAACGTAGATATATGCCCGTGAAACAATTTAACTTAAGCTATATATTAAGCTGTTAAATCTGCCGCGTTTTAAACTTCCAATCCTGTTATTTATCAACGCCTAGAAAGTTCCGAGCGATGTGATTCTACAATGACTTTATTTCCTTTAAGTGGAGCACTTTGAGGAAATGCAGCGGTATCCAAATAATATATTTCTTGAGATCCGACATACTTAAGTATATTTTATGAAATCTCAACAGTGACTTGTCTACGTAAGAGGTTATATGGGTAGTATGAAATAAACCCACGCTCGTATTTCCCCAAACTCATAGTTCATGAATAGGATTTAATATAATGATTTTGTAAATAAATGTCACGAATTACTATTTCTCATGTAGGTCATAAGTAATAGGCCATAGTAGTTGTTGAAAGAAAAGTAATGGCAAACCAAGAAAAAAGTTTTTAGGGACTTAGGTATAACTTAAATAAACAGAGTTCTGAACTATCACTCACATTAGCCGTCAGAAACTCGAAAATAGGTTCCATTCATCTTAATTTTTTGAAGATTGCTACAGAAATCCCATTATTTTAACTGCATAACTTATTCTTAAGTCGAACTTACAACCACATTCAACTTTAAATCACCATTTTCGCTGAAACTTAAATCTTTTTTAATAACCGTATATTTCCATTCTATTCTGCATTTTCTGTGAATTTCTGAATAACTAGCCATTTCCCCGGTGATTACTTGTGTGAATGAATAACAATCTATGTGGACGTTGGATGCCAGTTGAGTCCTTGCCAGAATGTGTTCGATGACATCGTATATGGCTGTAAATTATTATGTTAGGCGTTTTTCTATTTAAATGCAAGGAGGAAATTCTGTTGAGGGAATTCTGTGGGAATCAAAGCACGTGTAGTTTGGGTTTGATTTTGGTCGCATGAAAAATACAATTTACGTCAATGATGTAGGTTTCACCGATCAAAATTAATTAAGGTAATATATGACATTCGTTAAAATATACGAAAGCGACACGCCGCATTACACTGCACGTAGCGCTAGCGTCTTACTTCCACAACGTAAACTGTCCTGCTTTAAGAGTTTATGGTATGGGAGCTGAACAAAAATTCCTATTTAGTTAACAGAAGAGACATTCTTATAACAGTTTAACAATTAACTAACTCATAACACTTACCTACATAAATGCATAAGTTCCCGATATTCATATTACTGCACATATACACCATAACACAGCATATTACCAATACCAGATGTCACTAATCCTATTAGATAATACGTACCACTCAGACGTAGTGTATTAGTTATACATGATTGATTTTATTAACATTGTTTCCATTCGACTACATACGGTTGTTTTTGGATCTATTTGTAGAGTTGAATATCGATTTGTCAACAACATTAAGAATATTACAAATTTAATTAGCTTAATGAAAATTTAACATTATGTGCCATTATTTTACTCATCACCCCACACTAGGAATTTCTCATGTCTCTGTGTCGTGGATGCGTGAAATATCACAACAAATATCCAGACTTGGGTCAAACATCTGCGGATCAAAATTTATATGTAGTAGTATGCTACTACATAAAAATTTTGTCCAGTGCGGGAATCGAACTTGTAACCCCTAGCGCAGCAGTCTAATCGCCTAGCCACTGCGCCAAGCAGGTCGTCATATTTATAAGTATGGGGAATATAGACCATGAGGTTTACTGAAATGTATAAAATGTTAATTGCCCGTTAAAATCCAAGAAATTATGAGTATGTATTTCGATTGTTGAGTTTCCGTTCAACATTTCCAATTTCACATCAATACTTTTTGAGTGGTCAATAAATTTTTAATTATTGCGCCCTTTACTGCTTTAAAAAGTCACTGCATGATGAATGATAAATCTTTTTCAGTCAATAAGTTAAAAGTAAGTAAAGTATTCCAGTTTTTTGACAGATTATTTTTTAATAACTTGTGAGCAATAATGTTTTTTTATCAAAATTGATTTATATTATTCGATATTACTACGTTACATGTCTCAACACACTTCAAGAAGACGAGTTCTATAACAAGGTCTAACAAGGCTGAAGACGGCAGGGGACTGACCAAACTGTTCTTTAAGAGTTTTTCTTGGTAAAGTCGACGTGTTGCCGATGTCCTGATGTTTAACGCATATTTACTAGCAGGGTGAACGACCTAGCTGACTCATAGTAGACTGATGTTTATAAACTTAGATTTTCAGATTAGATTTATAATTTTAGATTAATATATTATGCAGGACTATGTGGGTAGTTTTGAACATAGCCTCAATGGTTGAATGTCTTGCAGCTTGAAAGTAGAATGGAGATGGAATTGAACTAAAAGATCGGTGTTTGATACAGCAGTAGTTTCCAAGGAAACGAGGAAACTTCATCAAGTCCTTCATTCAAGTGTCTAAATTGTGTAAATATACAGATTTTAACCTAGGCCCTACTTCGCAAATACGTGGTGCAACCCAAATCATACTTTAATAATCCCTACTGTCATATTTGCAGATATTTTTCAGCAAATGATATCCCACTCTTGTGATCGTTGATAAATGTATTGTAACCGATACGGAAATTGCCATTCAAGAGATCGGTTCTTCGCCACAGTATTTTTTGGAATATTTGCCATTATATCCGCGTAGTTTACAAAAAACATTTTAAAACTATATTTAAAACTTACAAAAACTGGTCTTTTTATTAGGACTTCGGACAGTAATATTGTGCTTAAATCAAGACGAATTAAAAAGTTAAAGATTCAAAAAGTAAACCAACATTGAATGTTTATTGAATCTATGCGTTTTGGGCATCCTGCATCAAAATTCCGGTATAAGAAATAACGCAAACAAATGAAAACGTTACGCGAAATTAAACCACATCAAACCTCAGTGCTGGGTGTAAATACTTCACGATTAACGTTATTAAGCCTCTTTGTACAGACGATGGGTCGTGAAGTAATCTCTTCCTTAAAATTAAACTCTGAATATTCAAAAGAGGTCCATTTAGTACGGTTTTTAGCTCTTAAAAAAATTGGTATAAAAACGAGTTATGCAAATAAATTGGCTCTATATGACGAAAGTAAGCACGCACGATGATAAGTCTTGCACTATTTTAAAGAGAAGTGCTCTTGATAATATAGTAAATAGCAAAAGCGAATTATAAAATATAACAGAACCGAACATATCAGAACATCTATACTAACAAACTTTTATTTCCCGCTAAGATTGCTAGAAAATGAGTACTGCACATTTTAATTGAAATTTATTCCTGAAAGAAGCGAATTTAAGCCCTGCATGTCGAATACCTTATTATACAGCTATTGGACCACGAATTTTACCAGGTTAAAGTTAAACATAAACATTACGATGTCAAGGATTATAAGATACTTTATCAAATGGTTTATTATCTTCGTGAGCGTCATCTTGAAGCCAGGTAAAGCCTTTTTTACTAATATCCAACAAACTCCAGTCAGAAAGTTATATGACGGAGATCTCTAGTAGAATAAAAATTCTTTTCTCGATATAATGACCCAAAAATATCATTTGTTACAACGAAACTTTTGTTTAGTAGGTTTTTTCTTCATGGTTATTCTATAGCAAAGTAATTTGAAATATCACTTGTTTTCCATCCAATTTTGCTTAAATATAGTAGTCTAGTATGTCCTGAAAACAAACTTTTCTCTTCAATAATATCTGGATCGTAGTTCAACAACCATGTGACTATTAATATGATTGAGATAAATTCAAACCTTATTCTTTATTATATAACTTTTGGAGTCATTTGAGCATGTTATCATCACCATCATCTGCCGGAAGACGTCCACTGTTCAAAGGCTTCCCCCTTAGAACGCCACAATGAACGACATCTTGCTATTTACATCCACCGATTGTCCATGCTCAGCTTTAATCTGGAAAAATCGGAACACTCATAATCTTTTTAAATTCAGATTTTTTTTTCCGGAAGAACGGTGCTATTTTCATGCGAACGAATTTACGATCTAGACAACAATAATCTAGAATTGTATCGTGTGCACGTTTTACTACATCTTTACCGATATTTAGAAGAATCATTATTATACACACAAACATGTATGAAGATAAATATAACATTTATAACACGAAGCATTAAGACATACTCTTCATAGTCTCTTTGACCATAAAAGGGCGATAACAAAGAAATTTACACTGAAACTGCCTCCACAGACTTTTTACAGCCAAAGTTGGCAAATTGATCCTGCGAGTGACTTTGGGTTGTATCCAAAAGGAAGAATAAAGAATCTATGGACCTATAGGAATTGGAGAGTGTATAGTGACGTCATGAATCATGCTTGAAATACGTCGGCAGTGAGAGATAAATCCTTTGGTAATGACTATGTGGTTTGCGAATGTCAGGACTATTGTTCAGTAGAGATTTATTGAGAAGTTTTGAATTGTGATGCCAGTACTGAAATAGTTGAATGGGAATTACAATCATTGTTCAAAAAGTTATGAATAATTTTTCCATTAAAATGTTGGCATTCCCACCAAAAATTCTTCAAATATGATGATAATATTATCGAGACTGTCCTATGTAATGACGACATTCAAAATGTAGATAGACACTTAAAAGATTATGTTTACAATGCTTTTGTTTTAAGTTCTTGAAACCACAATTGAAGCTAAGTTTGTTAAAAAACATATTTATTTTAAAAATAAGCTAAAAGATTTCAGTTACCAAGTATAAATAAAACGCACAAAAAACATCTTAGTCGTATAATTCGCTTCCCGTTTGAGCCCGCCGTATTTTAAAATAAGGGATCAGAAGATCACGAAAGAAGTAATTTAATTCAAGAAGTCGCAACATTAAGCCGTAAAGACGAGCGATAAAGAAATACAACGTCCATTTGCACATTCAAGTACAGTCTAGTAAAAAAGTATACGCTCAGTGATAATCAAATGCGACAGCCACATATCAAAAGTTCGAAGTTAAGCTAAAAAAATAGCTTTCTACACTGCCTCTCCTTAAACTTTAACTATCCGAAATATCAAGCACGGCGGGTGCAAAATATGCTTAAAAGTTGTAAAAAGTTTTCTCTTCACTATTTATTGACTGATGTTGGTGGGTACTATGTAAGCAAGGAGTGCTGAAAGCTAGAATGTTAAGTTATGTTAGGGACGACCACGATTACAACCTATTTTGACGACATTGACAATGAACCAAACTCACCGCCCCTTCCCTTTCTTCACTGAACACCGTTCCGTTACTAACATAGGGGATAATTTTATCCCCAGGTATTTTTGGACAATAGAACTTATTAGTTGTTATGCTCCGTAAACGTTGTTTATTACTGGCGTTGTGATTAATATTATGATTTATTGTTGCCTCTAGTAGTGTCTTAGGAAATTGTTTTTGATATTATCATGTTTGTAACATACACAATTACGCGTGTGATTTGAGATTAGGTTAGGCAGAGGTGTTTTCCTTTATTAGGAGACTATACTATATACCATTATTGGATTAGATAGATTAAATTGGACTTTACACAAGTTTCAAATCAGGGTCATTAATTTGAAATATCTTTGTGATTTGAGTTTAACACAAAATAAATAATTTTTCCCACTTTTTATTATGTCTGTAACGCAGGCTCAGAAGTGGGCTTTCTCTTTTAAATTCAAGCGCCTGGCGAGCCAAAATCATATTCAAATTTTAAAGCAAGAAAATATTTTTTTCAAATGAATTGAAAGGAATTTCTAACAGTCAAACGAACAGACAATAGTCTCATCTACAAAGGAAAAAGGTTTGGCGTGATTCCAAAGTAAACTGAAAATTTGTAAAATAAAATTGCTATCGGGAATCCTTATTTCATTAAATACGTAAATTTAATGTTCATTTTCAAATTTTTTGGGGACTGAAAGATTTTAGATAAAGTTGTGTTTGCCTCTAATTTTTTTTTTCTTTATTTGTAATGCCTTGATATTACATTGTAATATTAAATTGTTCAGTGTTTTAACTGAATAAAGACTTTTAACGCAGAGGCAATGAAAGCGTGCAACAAACATGAATGGAATAAGAAAAAATGAAGCTGACATACCAGCATTATATTCGCATCTTCGTGTGTGCAAGTCTGGTTTCTGCCTACCCTTTGTGAGACTTTTGACTTCATATTATTATATTTTCCTTGTGTTATGAAAAAAACAATAATTAATGAGTCCCGGTTGTGAGTCGGTTATACAGTGTGGGCGTTTTCGGGTGAATGTTGATAATTCCGCACAGCTGGCACTGTCAACGCAGGTTCCCAGACCGCCCCCTGTATATACAATTCACTGCTTATATTACACCCTGTAAAGTGTAATTATTTATCAAACCTAATAACAGGCTCAATACATACATAATGTTACAACTAATAAAAATATTTGTAGTTGGATTGACTGTTAATGAACGCTGCAAAATGAATCTATTATCTTATGAAATAACAAAACGAAAAGATTTGAATGCTTATAGTCGTTTTATTGATACCCCTAATCAAAGCTTAAAATAGTCAGAAAAGAATGAAAAATTATAAAATATAGACATCAGGACAATAGCTCCTTTGTTTATTTTAAGTACCTACCTACTTAACTGCTATCTTCAATATTAGGGATAAAGACCAAGCGCCTGAGGAAAAAAAGAACATTACCCCTAGTGAGAGGTAATGTTTACCACAAGCCCGGCAGTAAACAGCAGTAATCTCGAAATTAATTAAGACAACTATATTACTAGCCGTAAACTCGTAAATTACGATCTACACCTTTGATCCTACCCCTAGTATAGTACATCATGCCACATTCCCTGAAGGAATAGAGCTGCTAGTGTGAAAGACTGAATTTTTAACATAGGTACCCTTATTTTGTCTTTAAAATAATTTAATAAGTGCCAGGAAATGGGTCTGTAGTATAAGCTCAAAACATTGGAACTCCAGAATTCATATGACCAGCATTATGGGTTATATAACCATTATATTTTATTTGTCGAAAATGTCTGACGTAAACAGGATCGGAAGGTGTAGGTCGCACTTAATGTCACCCCCATCGCTGCAGGACACCTCTTAATTGTAGGAAATGAACGAACTGTTTTATTGAGTTGTAAAAGTCCTTGCGCAATAAATTGCTAGAGGTCGTTGTCCTTTAGAATTTATTTGGGTTTTCTTTTTTGATTTTTGTATCAACTTTCTTTTTTAGTCTCCGTTGTGGGAGAGTTGATTAATGCAGAGACCGTTTGTCAAGAAAACAACTTTATCTATGTGAAAATCAAATCGTTTTTGCAGTCTGTTTCATTCAAAATTTTGTTGAATTAACCAACAACCAACCAAATTGGAGAAGTTATGGAAAAAGTCTGGGTGTAGGAAAACGTATACCAACTGATGATGATTCAAAAGCAACAGGTAAGACTAATATTTATAGACTTAAAAGTAATTTGATTAGATTGATAATTTTGATTAAAATTGTAATTTTCTGCAGATTTTATACACACAATTACAAATCAAAGATCCAAAGTGTCTTAAACACATAGCTGTATTCGCAACAAATTTAAGGTAAACACGTTTAAGATTGAAGACAATAAACCCCTTATTTAGGCTCGTCAAAAAGATCTTTAACACGGAAAATCTCACGATCTTTAAAACAAAACCTTTTAACAAAAAATCCTTTCTAATAAAATCACGTAAAAAATTCGCCAACGCAAACGATTTTCATGCCTCAAAAATGATACTTTACCAGCATTATCTTAAGGAGAAGTTATGTGCCCTTAACCTTGGCCGCCCTTGACTCACAATCCGTTTTGTTACCAGGGTATGTCGCCAACAGGTTTTACGGTTCATTTTATTGCCCGGATTTGCCCAAGTCGCGGATACCCAAGCTTCCTCGTCGCCGACAAAAACAAGTTTTCAATAAATAAGATGGTTAGATTGTTCGGGATTACGTTCTAATGTAATGATATTGCGTCTTAGAAAGCTGTTGGGTTTTAACAACTTTAGGTTTAGTTTTTCATATCCTTTAGGATTAAGAATACAATTACTTTCTGTCACCGGGGAAGCAAGTTACAAATGTGACTAATTTGTGTGTTAGCCTATAGCGATAGCCTCGCTGCCAATTACATGGGGCTTAAGATGGGCGGTGGTTAACGGATGTATAGGCTCCAGCCCCCTTACCATGAACTCTTAAAGCAGGGCAGTTTACGATGTGGAAGCGAGACGCCGCTATGTGCAGTGTAATGCGGCGTCTCGCTTCCACTTCTTAAGTTCATGGTAAGGGGTAGTTGCTATGCGATTGCATTGCAGGTTATTTTATGTTGTCAAAGCGAGACGCTGCACTGCCATGTGTAATGTAGTGCGGTACTCGCTTCCACAACGGAAAATGTTCACACTTGTAAACACTTATAATATCTTCCTTCGCACACATTAGTTAATATAGGTAGGCATATTATATTTTCTTAGGATTCTAATAATACACTGTATACTACTTACACTGAATACCGTTCCCTTCTCAGTGCCATACAATCACACACTTTGTCATCTTCAGTCGAGAGTCGGCGCTGCGCAAATAATACCCTCATCTGTGATTGCTTCAAGCCTTTCTGCAGAAACGAAGATAAGGGTGATCGAAAACCTCCCTATAACAAATTGAACACAGTACCTAGTCGATGTTAGTAAATAACTGAGTAAAGGAAAGATATTTCTGTTTCCCGTAGTTTCATCTCGAGTTGGCGGTATTCGTACTCGAAAGGTTTGCGATATTCGGCCAGGAATTTATTGTTGGTTGGGTGGTTTGCTTTTGCAATTTATAGAGCGCATGTCACGCCTTTTATCCTTGTAGGTATCGTTGGGGTTAGCAAAGGAGAAAGTTATGGTAATTATCCAAATATGTACTTAGTAAAACCAATCCAGAAATTATACATGTAGTATGTTGAGGTTGATGTTCGATAACTGCCCCCTTACCATGAACTCGTGAAGCAGGACAGTTTACGACGTGGAAGCGAGACGCCGCATTACACTGCACGTAGCGGCGTCTCGCTTCCACGTCGTAAGCTGTCCTGCTTTAAGAGTTCATGGTAAGGGGGTTGTTAGTTAAACTGAAAGTTTATAAGGGTGTAACAATTTAGTGTTTTATTAGTATTTACAATATAATATTTTCACGCATGTATTCAGTGTTCAGTAATACCAACATTTTTATTTTAAAACTCAATACATCTGAACGCATAACATTGAAAATCGATACATGCTTTCCTACTCCTGTGCGACAGAAATACAACGTGTAGGCATACTCGCAACGTGCTAACCAAACACAATATCCAATTAAATCAGAATGCCTTGAACACCAAGTCCCAATCAGGGCATAAACCACAACGACCTACAGCTAAGCCGCCCTTAACTAAATAGTTTCCATCCCAAACAAGATTATCTTTAAACAATGGGGTCGCTTCTTTGTTAACTAACCTCTATCACTCACAAGTCCGCGTAAAATTACTGACGAGGAATTCTTTAGAACTATGCTTGAAACTCGCAACAGATTTGATCATGTAATTATTGAGTATTAGATAGGGAACCAATCATATTTTTTAATAGTCATAAGTAATAATAAGAATACTTGCAATCCCTAATGATTACCTACTTCCTGTACTGTCTTAAATGCAAACAAATAAATGAATTAACCACATTTTTCTTATAGAAAAATATACCGCAAGAATGTTCTTAACGCTCCTTTGAAATGTAAATCATAATTATGTATAATTTATCACATGTCATGTAATTTCTTAAAAAAAAACATAGGTATTAGTGAAATCCATACAAAATAAAATTACAGCCATCTGAACAAATGGGGTCGGTCGTTTGGTGGCTACATCAATTTCTGTGAAACGTATTTCTGTGGATGACAAAAACTGAGGGTATTTTTCGGTCAGTTATTACAAGATTTTTTTGGGTACGTTATATCGAAATATGAGCGAAAGTTCACCCTATCGAACTGGTAAATGCTTCGCGAAATCAGAAGTTTTCTGGACAACGATAAAATACTTACAATTCTGAGTTTGAACCTACATTATCAAGTCCTCAAGTTTTCAAATGAGTATACAAAGTTTTGGATACTTAAAATATTTTTGGAATATGATGAATGGTTGTCTGAAAGAATGCTCTAGCAATAAGACCGCAACTTTCACTATTATTCCAGTTTTAAGGTTATTGTATATTATTTAATTCTTGGTGTGAAATAAAGTATATTCAATTCTATTCTAATGACAAAAAGTAAACAGAAAAAACAAGATTCAGTAATAAACTGTACCTATACAACAACACTCGTTAGTATAATCAAACCAAATCATTCATCCACATTAATGACTAAAAAGCTTTAAATATTCAAGCGTGTTCGCTTTTGGGCATGTCAAGGTAAGGTTTCCGATGTACGAGTCCACAGTATTCAGTTGCCAGCGACGTATGTTAATGAACAATATTGTACTAAGGGAAGTGTTGATACGACTGTGAGATACAATTTGATTAAGTAAAACTACTAGGTTGCCAGTTAGATATTGTACCGACTATAATTTCGTTTCCTATAGATTTTGACTTATATTTATACGCATATGATACGGTATTGATGACGATACTTAAGATAAAAACAAAAAAGTTATGGAAATTTGAAAATTTGTATATATTGACGAATTTTATCAAGTTCCCAAAAAGTTATTATATTATAATGATTTAAATATGTTAAGTGTTACTATGGTGTTTAATAAAGAATATTCTATTTATCTACTGTATTCTAGTAGGTAGTATTTTGTCAAACATAAAATAGTGAGTGATTTTAACTACTTCAGCCAGTCAATATTTCTTCTTTTGGACATTCTAGTAAACGGCCTTAATTTTCATTTGCTTAAACTTATCAAAGGTCATCGGCTAAGTAATGTCAAGTTATAAATTTGGCCTCATTAACACTGTTGGAAGTTTTATTTTTCTGTACCGTTGGAACCCAAAGTTGAAGTAAAATCAACACAGGAAGTCAGTCAATCAATCTTTAGGAATATCGATCATTATTTAAGAAATAACCATTGTGAGTGAAACCTCATTCTTTATGAAATAATGGATAGTATCCTTTGTAGGCCTCGGTAACGTAGCTCTACATACAGTGATCGATTGAACGCTGATAACTTACAATTATGGAGTTGCCCTAGGTTTGTTGTATTTATATATTTTACGTTTAATGACTAGCTTTGTAGCAGGATGAAGAAATTTCCGAATAACTAGAGCGTTTGAAGCTGTAATCTTTATGTAATTATGACTCTTAACTTCCCCTAGGATGTTCTGTGTGATATCTTACACAACTACTTTTCTTTAGACAATTATGGTCAAACTTCTTAATTAATAACAAAATACTTATTGGCATTCCCACAATCCCCACGCTTCGCAAACGGCTTGGGGATCGCAGTAGTATTGGTGGTGAAGTTACAGAAGACGCTGTTGCCCATATTCTGGATTTTTCCTTAGTCGCCTCCTACGATACCCAATGGGACGAGAAGGGAAGGTGGTATTCTGGCCCGGCTCCCAACGAGCATTATCCGAATATTTCAAAAGAAAATTAACACGTCACGCCTGTAGTTTCCAAAAGGAAGGCCGGTTGTTCTCTTATAGCAGAGGCGCTAAGCTTTTATTGTCACTGCTCATATGATTATGTTTCCCCAAATTAATTGGCGAGCACACAGAGTTCTTCGCTTTTTACGAAGCGCTTGCTCATGAAGTATTTGTACTTGTATTTTAGTCATTTCAGTACAATATCTGGTGATCTGAGACTCATATGATGGAGAGTCGTTGAAAATTAAATCAGCAATAAAGACTCACCGGAAAAACAAATACACCTACATGATAATGGCAATACATTACAAGAGTACACTACGTCACCAGATAACAAGTCCTTTACAATATCTCGTTACAAAATATTTGTTTATTTGGACGCTATCCAACGGAATACCAACGTCATTCTTCACGACAAACGTAACAAGACTTTCCTTACCCACCAGTTTCTTTACAGAAACATTTGCGAATGAATTGTTTATGGTAATGCAAGTATCAAATTATAATGGATATGAATTGAAATGCTGAAATGCAATATTAAAACTATACGGGAATAGGGGCTTGTTGACGTCTGTTCTGCGGTTGCAATGTCATTTAATGGAAATTGGGACAAAACTTCTATTTAAAATGTTTGAAGAAAATTATTTTTCCATTTTCCTCCTTTTATTCATCAAAAACGTAAACGGCTAATAGCCCTAGAACTATCGCAGTGCTACTAGATATTAGGTGCTTTGTAAAGACCTATTACTTCATTCAGTAGAAATAAGAAATAGAAACAAGGTACCTACAGGAAAAAAGAAACGTTGAAAGACCGAAGAACCGGAGACCGTTTAAAATAACAATTGAATTTACACATTCTATTTTTAAACAACCCACGAACTGTATTAATTCATTCCGAGAAAGCTGATTCGTATCATTATCGTTCGAACATTTTTCCTGAATGCATTTTTCCTCATCAATTTGTTGTTCACATTTTATGTAAATCATGTTCAACAAGATGAAATAATAATAAAATGTGTCTCAAAATAAGGTCGGGCTTTTGTATGCTGCGGTTGAGATATGAATTCTGTCTTCCATTGTAATATTTACTTTTGCGAAGTTTATGTGTGTGGCTTCGTGACCAAATAACTGTCGAATGGGTAGGTCGATTAACACTTTGAATGTCCGCAGACGCGTTATGTAAACAATCGACATGCACCATATATGGCTCATCGGATTGGGAAAGGGTTAAGGTTAAGCTGCGTTTGCCGCGGTTGGGTGGTTTGTGGATGGGTGATCAATCTTTAACCATACAGATACCCCGCCATGCCTCGGACAGCACGTTATAGCGTCGACCCCGACTACCAGTCGTAGATCTATCATCATCGTCATCATCATCATCAGCCCGTTGCAGTCCACTGCTGGACATAGGACTCTCCCAATGTACGCCACAAAGCCCGGTCTGCTGCTTTTTGCATCAAGTCGCTGATCAACAGTAGACCTATGGCAGTCAGGAATAGTCAGAAGCCCCAAAAACTGACAACCTATTCTTTAATGGGATATTTATGTCATTATATATAGTAGGGATGTGGAGGTCAGATAGGTAGTCACTCGCTCCGTGTAGACTAGGGTACCCTAAGTCCCTAACATAATATATATTGAAAAAAGTTTAGACGATTAGGAGTAAAAAAAACACGAATTAAACTAATATCGGCAAAAAGTGCTGATAACTACTTACGTGACAATTATTGGATTAAGAAAAACGATGGGTAAGTAAGTTACCCATCGTCTAAACTTTTTAAATCACTACCTATATGACGTAGGTTACGTATCGTGGGTCTGTTAGTTGATTTAATCATGTCTTTTATAATCGCCCACAAAACTGTATGATTCTCCAAATAGGTGTCAGTAAACACAAAAAAAATTGCAAAGAATCTCATCATAGTGTATCTTAAATTAGAGGATGTTGTTGTTTTACAGATTATTCTATTTTCAAACATGTTTTCTCTGGGTAGGTAAAGCTTCATCGACAAATATTATTGTTGGTTATTTCCAAATGTTTTAAAGCAGTGTATTTTTACTTTAGTTTTAAAGCGACGCAAACAAATCGCGCTACATATATCGTACTGATATCAAAACGTCGAACATCTGACACAGATGGGTTGTCTGACAAACAAACGAGCATCGCAAATGCATTACGCAAATGTCCAGGAACAAAATGTATGTCGTAACAGTGCAACTTTTGTACTCGAAGAAAATTTATGAACGCCGAAAGTATTTCATTAATGAAGCTTGTATTGTGTATTTGACACTTTATGCGTAAGGAAAACTTGAGGTAGCTTAGAAAGGTGGTTCCTGGTGTGTTACGCTGACGACACACTAGTGCTGGCCCGGGGGAAAACACACCGAGACGCGTCCCTGCTCGCCACGGCTGGAGTGGCCCACGTTGTGGGGCGCATTCGCGCCCTTGGCCTAGAGGTGGCGCTACCGAAGTCCGAGGCCCTGTTTTTCCACGGGCCCCGGAAAGCGCCACCTGCTGGGTCCCACATCGTCGTCGGGGGGGTTACAATTCACATAGGGTCCACCATGCGGTACCTCGGGCTGGTGCTCGACGGCAGGTGGACCTTCAACCCCCACTTCGAGCGATTGGGGCCCAGAGTGGCCGCCGCGGCGGCTGCCTTAGGGCGGCTGCTGCCGAATTTGGGAGGGCCGAAACAAAGTGCCCGACGTCTGTTCATGGGCGTAGCCCGGTCGATGGCGCTCTACGGAGCACCGGTCTGGGCGGAGTGTCTGACGCCGCGCGGCGCCGCATGCTTGCGGCGTCCGCAGCGCGTGATGGCTGTCCGGGTCATCCGCGGCTATCGCACGGTATCCGGCGAAGCAGCGTGCCTGCTAGCCGGATCCCTGCCGTAGGACCTGGACGCCAGAGCATTGGCGGACGCCTACCACTGGCGTAAAGAGCTGGTGGCGCGGCGATGGGCCCCCGCTCGGAGCCGTGGAACGGCACATGGGGGAGCTCCGTAGAGCCCTCGTCCTGGAGTGGGCGGTTAGGCTGTCCCACCCAACAGCGGGACATCGGACTATTCAAGCCATCCACCCACAGATCTTCCAGTGGATGAACAGACGTCACGGGACACTAACGTTTCGGCTGACACAGGTACTGTCGGGGCATGGGTGCTTCGGCAGTTACCTGTGTCGAGTGGCTGGCAGGGAGGACTCCACTTCCTGCCACCACTGTGATGGCAGCGAGGACACGGCGCAGCACACGCTCGAGCATTGTCCTGCTTGGGCTGTGCAGCGCTGGACACTCGTTGCTGAAGTGGGGTCGGACCTCTCGCTCCCAGCTATCATCCAAGAGATGGTAGGGAGTGAGGGGTCATGGAGCGCCGTCGCAGAGTTCTGCGAAGAAGTGATGGCGCTCAAAGAGGCTGCTGAAAGGGAGCGGGAACTCGACTCCGCTCTCCCAATCCGCGCCCGGCGGCCCCGGCGGCGGCGGAGGGCTGACAACCCCCCTATACCAGCCGCCATAAGACTCGGCCTCAGGGCGGCAGACGCGGCTGAACTGCCGCCCGCTCAACAGAGGCCGAGTCGCGTGTGCGCACTATGTGCGCACACCAAAGGTGACGCAAGGGGCACACAACCGCCCCTTGCCACAGAAGGCCTGCGGAGTCCTGGGTCCCACCAGACCCACCTCCGCACCGAATAGGCCTCCGCTGAAGTCTTGCGGCCCCCTCTCCAACAAGGGGGCACCGATGTCGATTCCGCCCCTCTTTACAGGGCGGATAGCGCCGGCGGGGTTGGCGGTAGAATGCTGCAGCGATCCCGCCTCCCCGCCATCAAAAGCGCAGAGCAGGCATGTGAAGTTTTAGTGGGTATGCCCCTGGATCTTATTGGGTTCGGGGGAGAGTCCCACATACCCTCGTCGTCTCCCAACGGCGGGGGATGCGTAATGCATTTCCTCACATGAAAAAAAAAAAAAAGCTTAGAAAGGTGGTTGGATCTATGGAAGAACTTTCATCGTGTCTCCATAAGCAGCAATAACAATAACTTAGTTTATATTTTGGAAAGTAATTAGCCAGTCAGAAGTTCGTTAGTAGGCCTTCGTAAAGGCTTCAGTGAGATAACTCATCAAAAGCTAAGACAAAAAGGTAAAGAACTTTACTTTTAGAATCTATACTCCTATAGAAAGCGATTGTCTGTTTAGCAACAATTAGCAACAATTTTACATTATGTTTTGCACATATTGTAGAACAGTAGGTATTGTTAGATGAACAAACCTTTCCGCCATTGACAATAATAATTAAGAATGCGTGAAGCGTTTGTAGTGAACAGTAAAAGAGCAGTTAAGTACGGATCAATCCAATGTAAAACATTGTTACATCGTTACGTGCTATCGTGATCTCGTTAACTAAGTTAAAATGAAATCATGATGATAAAAGGAAGACTAAAGGAGGTTTCAATTTTCCTAAATAATTAAAAACATGTCAAAATTTGAGAACTTTAACTTTGTTACAGAATCGTTGTTCAAGACTAAAAATCATCCAGTTTATAAAAAATAAATTGAGGAATCTAAACATTTATTTTGATACACATCCATGCTTCTATACTAATATTATAAATGTGAAAGAAACTCTGTCTGTCTGTTACACCTTCACGACTAAACCGCTGGACGGATTTTGATGAAATTGGGCACGAAGAAAGTTTAAGACCCGAGAAAAGACATAGGCTACTTTTTGTTTTAATTCAACCCTCTAAGGTGTTTAAATAGGGGTTAGCGTGGGAAGCCGTGGGCAAAACCTATATATGTATATAAAATATAAACCAACAATCTAAATCAACGCGAGCGAGACCGCGGGCAAAAGCTAGTAACAATATACATTACAGTAACATAATACCTATCATTTCTACATATAATGTGTGGCAAGCAAGCATCGACCGGCACAAGACAAATTTTCAGTAGGTCTGTGCCATTTGAGCAACAAATAAAATTTAAAAACACGTACTTAAATTACATACACCATAACCCTGATATCAATACAGTGGCATAAACATGAATTATCGGGAAAAGGTAAGGTAAGAACTTTAGCACTTGGTGTCTGTGAATTTTTGAAACATAAATATTTTAAAGAAGACTTCTCTCCTCTCTTCAGACTGCAGTCAAAGTTGAAAATTAATAATAATAGGTATTACAAACACAGAAACAAACACGTCACTTCTCAAAATTACCGTGATATTCCTTAGCCAACATTTTCATACATAAAACTTAGCAAAAAATATACTAGCCATAAATATAAGATAACACAGGAATGTATCCAGTGATTTAGCACAAGTTTTGCACCCTCACAGAATTTGCGTATCCATAGCTTTATTTCTTCCGTTAGTTTTTCCAAGCCATATACCATGGGACTTTTGAACTTTGGCCATAGTTAGGAATGTGTTAACAAAAAGCAAATGTTCTATAGCTATGGTTATTCGTGGTGATAAGTTTTTATGTGGTAGGCCTTCCCCTTGGCTGGCCTTGACTTCATGCAAAATAACGGAGATACCAGGATGTTTGGGGACTGTCCTTAACAGAGGTCAATGACTTGGACAAGTATATCGACGCTGAGAATGTGTTTACTTATGTTTATGTTGCCCTGGTATACTATGTTGTCGTGGTGCGATTGTGTCTATTTTATATTATAATAAAAGGTTAAGGTAAAAAGATAGGGCTTTATTTATAACAAAAGGAAATCGTATCGTTAGTTGTTAGTTACGTTTTTTACTGTGTAGCGAACCATATTGTTATTTTTTTTTCTTCGGAGTACCTAGAAACTAATAAGTCATATTACATTAAGAATTGAATCACGAAAGGCAAAGAAGTGTTCTCTTTTGCTGCTTATAAGTCTTGTGTTAGTACTGTTAGTAGCAACTGGCAAGAGTAAGGTGGCCAGCCATTTGCCATTAATCGTCCTCATCTGGTTTGTCGCTTCTACGGCCCGCTTTCCTGCATTTTCTTCACAGATACTGAATGTTCACAACGTATATTTTATAACGATGTAAACGCTAAATAGACGACAAAGTTGACACAATCAGTTGTTAACCGTTTTATTGCTCGTAGTATTGGCGACGACCACATAATGTTCGGTAGACTGCCCTGTTTTAAGATGCGCTCATAAACCAAAGTTCATCTTGACAGACAATAGAATGTTTATTGCAAACGATTTTAACTTTTATAAGTGCGTTGACCGAAGTGCTTGATGCTGATACAGTATTTCAATTTTCAGTGTCGTAATGCAAAGCAATAAAGACGATGTTTCTATGATTAATTTAAATATTTTACGCATAATTATGGACGGAATAACTACAAGTTTTGTAAAAAAAAGATGCACTCTATTTTATTAAAATAAGACCAAATCATGAGTTATGCTTGTGCCAAGATGAGTTATTACAAACATGCACTATATATGTACTATATTTATATTTTATACATAAATACATATTCAAGCCTGAATTCCCAGAAGATAAATATCTAAATGTAACCCTGTATTAGAAGTCAATACCTACACAATTTGCCGCGATTTAGTTTAGTAATTGTCTGAATGGGCTGCTAACCCTCCGTGGAGCGCGGTTATTAGTTACAACTTTCAACGATGAGAGGCCTCTGCTCTGACCAGAATTCCAAATTATTACTTTCCCTAACAAACTCATAGTTATAATTGTTTTATCTAAATACTAGTCAATAAGATTGTGTGGAAACCGTCACACCTGAGAGATTTTTCAACGGTGTGTTGAAATACCATATCGGAGTTCTACAGGCGGTTTTAACTCTGATACCAGTTTGTTCATCAACCATACGATAGGAAGTAGCATTTAAAAGGTTTCTGTATTTCAAAAACAGCCTTCACGCTGTTACTTTAGAAGCTGAAGTCATTATGAATACCATACGTGCTTTAAATACCAATAAATACTACCTAAAAAGAAGACTAAGATCGTATTAAACCGCTCGAATAATATATTTAATATACTGATAAATTCGGCAAGATCATACATCAATTTGATTGAAATACCGTCTAGAAACTGGGTCAATCTACCCAATAATACTATATAGATACATTTGGATTCGGTTGGCATTTTAATCCTATCAAACAGTGAGATTTGATCGGAAAATAGCGGAGTAGCTGTGAGGTCGCCAATGACGTCATTGGAGGACCTTTACCCGCAGGCTAGTTATTTTGTAAGTTTCGGATTACTGGTATCAATGTTCCGAACGACTTTGATGATACGGAATACGTGTTATTATGATACTAGCTTTCAACGATATCGCTGCCATAACTGTTACCGAAATCCTAAGTCTATGACAAACTAGGGATACTGACGGCAAAGATTCTAATAGCTTTACTAGCCGCCCGTATAGAATTTTTTATCGAAACTTTTCCGGGGTAAAATTAGTACCTACACTTTCCCAAGAAACCAAACTATATTTTCTTGTTTATGCAGTTGTGTATATGTAGTCTTGATGACATAATAAACAAACAGAGTTATTTTCGGATTTATACTAACTGGTTATTTCTGATAATCTTTATTTTTTGTCCCACTGGCAAAGACCATTTTCCTTGAGTTTTCAAATCCAGCGTTGCGTTGCGTAGCAGTTTTTACATTAAGTAATATAGGATACACATTCTTCAAAGACATTTGGTTATAGGTAGGTACATACTCAGGTTAAGTAACTATAAATCAAATAACTGTAAAGGTATAACACAGAGTTGGTAATCATAGATTCCAACAGATAATACCTGACGTCACCTTTAAGACGTAAATACTAAAAGGTTGAAATTCGATGGGTGCGAGCAGCGACACGGTGGCACAATTGGTTAGAGCAGCATCACGGTACGGCGAAGGTCGCGGGTTCAAGTCCCGCTCGTGTCCATTATTTTTCAAATTTCCTTTATCAAATTAAACTAAATCACCTAACTAAAAATCACCATCATCATCATCATAAGCCGGAAGACGTCTACTGTTGAATAAAGGCCTCTCCCTTAGAACTGGCCTCAAATATCAAGCATAATTGAAATATTATAATTACATTGTGAGACAGTGTCTCGCGTATGTTACAAATGTTACAATGATGGCCCAAATTGTCGGGCTTGCTTTATGTTCCCCGGGTTACATCCTACATTCCTCATTTGCAAAATGTGAGGGTATCAGCCCCCTGACCTGGCACGTTAGCCGGTCTCCTTAATTTGATACCTGGGGTTTTACGACCAGAAATTATGCTCATAGCTTTTTAATGCCTTTGCCTTTGTATGTGTGAAATCTTATAAAACTGATCTACGTACTGAAACTCCCAGATTCTGTCTAAAAACTAAAGGCTATTATACTTCGATATAAACATGACTTTCCGAAAAGGTAGGCAGAAGTGTAAGGATTTTCATTACACCCAAATTTCACTACAGCAGTAATAGCCTAGTGGTACGACCGATGGTCTGCCAAGTCAAAGGTCACAAGTTGAAACCCTGGCACGCACCAATGTCTTTTCGAATTGCGTACTATAAATTAGAAATCAGTTGCTAAAGCGGTGAGGGAAAACATCGTCAGGTAACCGGCACACCTGAGCGATTTTTCAACGGTGTGTAAAGCAATGTCAGAGGCTTACAGGCGGGTTAAACTCTGACACCAGGTTGTTCAACAACCATATAATAAGCAGAGCCTCATATTTCGTCACTCTGGTATTTCCCATTGTTGTAGCGGGCTTAGATATAGGTATAAAAAAATATATTCATTACGCCTAATTCCCCTACTTTTTTCTAACACACAAGCGAGCTGCAAATACGAATTTTCTATAAACAATTAAACATCACGGAAACTTATGCTCAGCTTGGGACTCAAGCCAAAATCCTGCAGCGGAGTTATACTAACAACCATAAGGCCATCTAGGCGTCTAGCAAACATAAAATCAATTGTATTACATGTAATATGTAATTAACATAGAGAATAATAGACGTATTGCGTACCTACTGACTAACATGTAATAACATTTTATTATCTATGCGACATTCGAAGTCGTGCATAAATTACTATGGCCCGAACTAGGCCATAGGCTAACCGATTATAGTGAAACGTTATCAAATAATTAAAAAGGAGAATAAATATTACAAAAAAATAGTTAACAGAAATTTTAGTATACTACTAAATTAACATATCTGTTGGATAGTTCACGTTATTTGGATCCAAATTTCTGGTCCAAATTCATGTGCTAATAATTAATTAACCTGGCATTAATTTATGTAATAATTTCCTATGTAACTACTACTACTATGTATATAGAGGTGCTGTATAGTTTGCCAAACCATTACCTAAAATACGTAGTCGGCAGCGACTTGGCGTACAGAATTAAAAATTGCAATTTGATCGTTAATTAAAAATGTCCAACACGCAAAAAAAATTACAATTCAAAATCATAGGCGTAAAGTAGACAGCAGTCATCTTTAACGCCAATTAGTGGTAAGTAGAACTAGTGACCCGACCCATGACGTGATTACATGCAATAACAGAGAGAGCATGACGGACCCGCTAACACTGGATTATGTAAAAAGTATTTAATTGCAGTGCTCAATAGAAAACTGCTTTGCATTCACAATAATATAGGAAAAATGTTAGGGTTAATCACAGCTCTATTCATGATTACTATTCAGCCTTTGTCTTACTGCAGGGCAAACGCCTCTTCTCATGCAAAGGAGGAGGAGTAAATAACACTATATTGTGAAATAACAGTAGAATTCAAATAAAAAAGTGCGTCTATATCAATTTCCTTTTCTGGATTCCACAGTATACAAATAGTAAAAATAAAATAATTTCATTCCACTTGTGTTCTGCAGTATTGGTTGCATGTTTTATTTTTGCTTGGATCAAACTTTCGATTGCCCTACATAAATGTTTTTGCCGGTGACTAATTAGTACTTTTATTTATAATTTTTATGAATGTATCCTCGCCCACAATACCGGACGTTACATACCATAAACTTATCATAAATAATATGTATTTTTTTACACACTGAACATCTTGAAGTATTGAATGAAAATCTTAATGATTACCTTAGAATTTTTTCCCTAATACAGTTATAGTCACACAAGACTAGATAGATACAGAAGTATTCTCTCCAAAACAAACAACAGGAACTCGCATGACTAAAAATAGAACAAGTCTTCGACCCTATAAAATCTTCTGTATATATAATAAAAAACATGGTAGGTATCACGTATTGTCCACTAATGTAGCCACCGTGTCCCCGCTCGTATTGTTAACTTAATCGCAAAAAGCTTTCAGGGTTATCTTAGACAAGGGACTTAGGAATTTGTCACTCCACCGTCGACGTTCAAGGAAATTCTAATCGATTGATCTTTGCATCTAAAGTAGGCTAGGCAGCATTTACCGCCAGGTCCTCGGTATAAATTATTTTGTGCCTAGTTTTGGGAAGTCTGCAAGTATTATCTATTCTATGGTCAATACGTCCTTGTCATACTTGGATCTAAAAAGTCGAAAACGCTTACCCTGTTAATAGTCATTGCCTATGGAAAAACATCGTCATTGCCAATTAATAATAAATTTTTTTCTAATTTTAACTACACTACCTAAGTATTTATGAAGTTTCTAGATTGGCACAGGAGATTAAACATAAATATGAAATAAAGCAAAAAAAAATTGGGTGCCTGTTCATTAATGAAATTCATATTGTAACCCTGCAATACTAAAACAAAACTACCATTTAAAAATGCCCTTAAGCCTTTTGATGGTAATAATAACACCTCCAAAACTCCTTCTCTTTCAAAACCACGACAATAATCCGTGACGGTTGACGGGTTAATCCGTCGCCCGATTATGTCCAACCGCTGAAGTTAATTACATCCGTCTAAGACATCATTAAGACGTGATTATACGTCAAATTGATATTTCGGTGCAAACGGCGACGATAAAGACGGTATAGTCCATGTCAACTTACTTTGCGATAAACGTAAACAATATTTTGTACCCTTTTGACTAAAACTGTTACTAAAAACATTATTTTTAAATTATTATCATCTACTAGACTTTGAGTGTGTTATAATGAAATTATTTATCTGTGTGAGAATATTAAATTATCCCGTTGTGGAAGCGAGACGCCGAATACTATATACACGTAGCGGCGCGGCGCTGCGTCTTGCTTCCACATTGTAAACTGTCCTATTTTAAGAGTTCATGGTAAGGAGGCAGGTGCCACTTTCACAACGGAAAACGACCAGCAATGCAAAAAAAAAAATCAAGCTCATAGTAACCCTGTTGTTTATTATATTTGCGTGTTAAATTTAAGTGGTGAATGGCTGCTGACAAATGTGACTAAATACCAATCAAAAGAAAAAATAAGTTACTACATTTTTAATAGTATAAAAACATTTTGGTAAAGTTCGATGATTGTATAATTAAATCGTATAAATTGTTTACTTTTATTGCACACCTTGTTGGAACGTTGTATAGATGTTAGTACTCCAGTTAATAGCCGCGATCTGGTGTTTATTTGTATAATATTTACGTTCATAGGTGACTGTTGCGTTTAATATGAGAGAATACTAACATATTATTATAATTATGAGGACATAACTTATTTTATCTGAGAGTTTAATAATTTCTTACTTAAACATGATTATGGAATTTAATATTATACATAGGTATATTTATATATTTTAATATGAACCACTGAAATTTATATCGAACACACGAAGATTAGGCAGTACCGATTACGTGCTCAGTTAAAACACGTAATACTAAACTATATACACTTCTAGGCAAATATAAAATGAAAAAAGTAGCATTAAAAATTCAGTCCTATAAATGTGTGTCATTCCAATCCTACTAACTTGATAATTATTGTCACGCACGTGTTGTCGAAATGTAAAGCATACAAGTCGGGTACAGTTGCGTACAGTCGCCACCCGTCTTCAGTTTTCAGCGTCCGCGCGATTCTGAAACCGACGCCCGGCCGAGACGCACGAGCGCTCCCCGTGACGTCACATCCCCGAATATATAAAAACTTTGAATTAAATATAATTATATTTCAGTGGAATATATTGCTTAATGATTGGAATATCGTGTTGTAATTTAATTGCCGTATTGTGTGTGATGTGAAGTGGATAAAACTTTGGTGAAGATAAGATTGAAAAAGTTCGGAAGACTATGTAAGTAACTAGATGATATTTTTTTTGTCGTAGGGTGAAGTTTGATCAAATTACTTTCAAGGAAGTCGTAGTTTTTTGTGAACGAACTTTGAGTTGTATGATTACGAATTTAGTTGATATTTAAAATTCGTGTTTTTGTTTTCCACGACGAGATAGCTTTAAATATTAATGTTTCTTCTTTATTTGTTTTGTTTTTTGGTTCCAGTCTCTGGAAGTTAATCGTATATCTTAAGATGGATTGAGTTCAGAAACTTTTACCTAGTAGCATTTCCCGATAATCAATAATTCGGTTTTTTCTCTTGCAACTTAAACTTTTATTCTATCACGGTTCTCAAGGATTCTGCTGTGATGACTTAACTTTCAATACAAAATCAATATACCTAACTATACTGTTTTATAGGAAAGTTATAGGTATATACACCTCTTCTTCAAATACCCTATTCAAAGACAAACCATCGCTGAATTCCAATATACATACATTTAAACTTCTAGTATATTTCAATTTATATACCTCGATCAAACAGGTACTCACCGGTAAATTACGTGAAAGGGATTCAGCGGTCGCGGCGAAGGGTTTCTCCGGTGCTCCCTCCCTTCAGACAATCATAACTTGCTTCTTTGTTTTAAAAACAACCACGTTTATTTACTTTGTAAATAATATTTGTCGTCACTTCGTTGTCGTCAATGTACTAGAGCATCATAATTTTATGTATCAGTAAGAATTTGTTTAAACAGTTCTATTATAATTTATTTAATTATTCGATCTTCTTTTTAGTTGAGGTGACTAATAAATCTGTTAACATATCAGACCTCATACATTTAGATTTGAAGTGTCTTAACTCAAAATTTTGTGTTAAGCCACTTTTTAGACGGTTTGGTCCTATTTAATAATAATAATAATAACTTTATTGATTCAAAAATTTGTACAATATATATACACGTAGTACATTATTGGCTTAGACACTAAAAATTTTGACAATGTTTCTCTGGCCCCCACACTAGGGTTCCCTGTGTCGTGGGGTCCAGTCCCTTCCATGTAACAATTACCTTACGCCAATACAAAGAGGATCATTAATTTCTTTATTTAGGTTTTATTAATGCCAGACTTTTGTTCGTACCTATTTGAAACAGATTAAATAAAAAGTCAGAGTAATTGCTGTCGCCCTTGTTAAAAGACCTTTGATGTAGGGTAAGAAGTCAATCATCAGAAACGAAATACTGATAAATTTATTTGTAAGTACATAAAACAAATGAAAAGCTGAAACTGAAAAAAGCGTTCCTTCTTTGAATTAGAAGAGGTCTTTGCCCCGGTAACAAGACATGTTATAGGCTGGTATTATTAATGATAACCGTTCGAGATAACATATCAGGCCAATGGTAAGATACTTAATCCTACAAAAAGGGCCACGGCATTCCCAAAGGCGGTGCAATATAAAACTAAAGTCATATAACAATACATTACGATAATATAAGTCAGCACAGATATAAGCAAACGATGTTAATATCCCAACATTTCCTGTACACAGTTGGGCTTGAATTGACTCGTGTATGTCCCACTGGCAACGCGCCAGGTTTATATAAAAAGTCAGCACCACAAAATATGGAGCTTGGATTTCATAAAATCTATAATTTAAAGTTATTTAGATAGTTGGATGAAAAAATGGTTTAAGAAAATTCTAATGGAGGTAGGTAAATTCTATCGTAATGTCATCGGATTATCATACATTCGTTCAGTTAAATTCTTCATTTTTTGCGATACAATACAAAAAAAAACAAATAATTATTTTGTGTATAAATAATTCAACATCATATTTAATTAAAGCTCCCGTTTTACCGAATTGCCGGAAAAGGAGCAAATTATATGGTTCAGAAGCAATACCAACCAAACATACTCCAAATATTTAGAACGATGCGCAATTTTATATTGAATGAAAGCGAAATACTCGTAATTCGAAAACAAAAATTGACAATGAATTGAAAATAGTCTTATTATAATCTCCAAGTAAGTTAATGAGACACGAAATTGTCCTTTTAATTTATAAATGAGGCAAAATTGGTTTAAGCATCATAAGGTCTGTTCAGTTGTAAAGAGCTGTCTATAAACATTTTCCATTATGATGAAATTAAAATCCTTCCCTAGGGATGCGAGAGGTCAAAATGTTCACAAAATTGTATAGAAATCTGTCTCTAAACATAAGAGCAAAGCTCTTGTCGCTAACAACTTCCATCAAATATGGTCCCAAGATTGTCTTTCCATCTTGGTACAGGTTCCTATACTTCATGACTATCATTTTAGCCTCTCGAAATAATCATCAGTTGATCCAAAAGACTTCTGCTCGATAAAGTAAGGTGGATCGAAGAATTACATAAAAAAAATTACATCATTGCACAAAATATTCAACAGATAAAGTCCACTGTTGAACAAAGGCCTCCCTATTAGAATGCCGCAATGAACGGATTTCTATAGTCTTCTGAAATATGTTAATAGATTTTCCTCGAACTTTTACAAACATTGTTGCAAAATAAAGGTCTCTGGAATTTTCACTGGACAACAATAGTTCCACCATTCAGTGCCAAGATCTCGCTACGTCACTTTCTACGATATGATTTAGTGAAGTTGATCGACGCGTAATCGTATGCGTGAGCCGACTACGTAACGATGGAGTCGTTGGGAGTGAACCAGACTATTATTAACAACCCTTGTCGAGCACTCCGATCACGACTTGGGATTGTCAAAATGGTAATTAGGACAAGCAGTCGTCTTTTAAAGATCGATCGATTATTTACGATACGATATAAAATCATTTGGAAGGAGCCCATTTCCTCTCTCTCTATTGTAAATATGGTAGTGTGTGGTAAGCTTTCTTTGTCATTGTTGCACGTGTCTTATAATGATAATGTTTTCTATACCAATCTGGATCTGCTGACCTGTTAGCACAATCAAATTTAAAGTTTACTATTTGGAATGCGGTGGACATACTAACATAAACATCCACTTGTCTAATCCATTTTTTTTTAACCCCAGATAATAAAATAGACATCAGAACATCTTCACGTCGTTCTAATAATCTATCCTGTACACGTATATCTACATAATATTTTATTCTATACACGTAGTGAAAGAATATACAAGCCTATACATCTTAAAAATATAATTTGCAATTTTTTATAACTTAATAAGTAACCTATTTCGGCGCTCCATGTTCCATAAAGCCACCTCCACAGCTCTTACGCAGAAGATAATTACGTATTACGCTTTACGACTTCTAAAGTAGGCACAAAATGCTATTTATTCCCTTCACATACTTTATTTGCGTCGTTCCATACATTTTCTATTAACACTGTTTTTATTTGCTAATGGTTTTCTTGGAAACATTTCTTAGTGCCTATATTTAGAAAACGTAAGACGTTTGTATCTTAAAATGGGAAGTTGACACTGATTGACATAGATTTTTGTCTTCAGCATGGCTGCAGTATATTTGATTACTGGTACGCTTATTTATTTAAATGGCGATGTTTTTGCAGAATTCGATACTAGGTTACATATGAAAGGAGGCTTGTCTATTGCCGTTAATCGGGTACAATTACAAACCCCAGAGTATAACTGAGAATTTATTGCTTACGTTTCGGTACCTATATGAAAAATATGATGTATGATAGGTAGGTAGGTACGGTAGGACCTAAAATCTCACACTTGAGTCACTAACAAGTTTAGTGACTTTGAGATTAATAACTATGAGTGGCAGAGAGTAAGTGCATGTAAAGTATGAAGTTTCTCATTTTTTTCTGCTAATGCTGCAAAAAGGTCTGCTGTTCAACCTTCGAAGTCTTAGCTGCATTAAGAGCCATTTTACATTTTTACACAGTTTTCTATGATTTCGGACGCCTAATTTACCATCTTAGGTAGTATTGGTAGTATTTAGGAATTTATATATAAATGTAAAATGTAGACCAATCTTACGCATTGACACAAAAGCTAATAGATTTACAAAAAATAACTTAATTGCTGTATGGTGATCAATCTCCCGCAACACGTTTTCTGAAAAATCATCGCAGAGTCAATTTCGGGCTCCAAATTCTATCATTTACATTCACAAATTTAAATGATAAAAATACAGTAAGCATTAGGCATATATTTTTATTGAAACTTACGGTGCCACATTTTCGATTAATAACACTTTTAATTGATAAAAAAAATAAAACTAAAACCTATTTTCACGGTTTATACTGTAATTTTAACGCGACTTTTTGGTTTGAATAAAGGTATATTTTAATTTTAAAATCATGTCATAATAAACTATGCTCTTTAAAAAATCTAATAATAAAGAGATTTTTAAAATTATTTTACTTAATTAAAAATTATATCTTTTTCAATATCACTCCAAATCACAATAAATTACGATGCACAATCGTTGAAAGATCAGTCGGGCCCGAGCGCCCAAAGAGGTGGGACCTGTGTCACGTTTTTCTCATTTTAAATTACGAAAATTCGTATTGCAAACGCATGTTACGACCACAACGTTTTCATTTTCTATATATTATTTTCATTTGGTTTTGTTTTTTATCAAGTAAAGTGTATTATTTTATTAGTTTAAGATATTTTATTAGATTTATATTCAGCTACTTAAATCTTGACTGTACTATTTTTGTCTGCGACTTGGTCCACTTGGATTTTTTCTACGCATGAAAAGTACTTTGTAGCCTATATTATGTTAATCCGGGTTATAAACTATCTATGTGCAATTTTTTTTCTATATCCTTTTAACCGTTTTTGCGTAATTGAGTAATAATCCTCCAAAAATACAATCTAATACATTTATTATTATAATAAATTTTACAAAATATGATATATTTATATTTGGTGCTTATCTTATTATTGTAGAAATTATAATTTGTCTAAATAAAATAGTAATGAAACAAAAATATTTTCATAAATCTCGAATAAGAAACATTGTCGTAACGATCAAGATTTTTATGTCCGTCTCAAAACTCGCGCTATAGTGTTTGCATTGTTTTTGTGTGGGTGTGCTACGCACACATGACAAATTTGACAGAATTCGAACGTCAAAATTTTGTGAAATGGCTCTTAATAACATATTCTGAGGCCTAGATAACAATATTTAAGATGGTACCTATACAACAATTCGTTGTAGGATCAAAACTAAGTGAAATCGAGTCTAAGAACCTTAAAGTTTGAAGAAGTTTTACTTTGGAGGATTTGCCAGGATTTTCTAAAGGATTTAAATTATTGCTTAACGCGTTTATAGCTTTTCTTTACACTTGACTAAATGGTTGCCTATTAATATACAGTACGTTTTAAATAAAGATAAGCACTAAATTCAATTGAGTCATATCTGAATAAACAATATCAATAATTTATTTATTGACTGCCTCTTTGGTGGCAGTTTAGTCTTAGTGGTTGCGAAGTGTGATTGCTGAGCACGGCGTTTAAATCTCGGCTCGGGTTAACTATCTTCTTCTTATCGTATGATTGATGAACAACCTGGTGTCAGAGTTTAAACCGCCTGTAGGCCTCTGAGATGGCTTTACACACCGTTGAAAAATCTCTTAGGTGCGCCGGTTTCCTCATGATGTTTTCCTTCACCGTTTTTAGCAACTGGCTAATTTCTAGTACGCACATGAATTCGAAAAGCATTGGTGCGTGCCGGGGTTTGAACTTGCGACCTTTGACTTGGCAGTCCAATGGTCATACCACTCGGCTATCAGTGCTTGCGGGTAAACTATTATTGTTTTTTTTTCATTAGGTAATTCATAGTAGCCGCACAATTCGTGCCCTATTATATTGGGATCTATAACATCACTGGCAAACTGTAGGTGTACTATAAGTAAGCTCTGTCTACCCCTTCAGGGAATACAGGCTTGATGTTATGTTGTGTTTATGTTTAATATTTTATTTAATCTATTTTATCAACGATTATTGTTAATGGATCGTGTCAGCTGTCAAACAGGAGTATACTCAATTAAGTAAGTAAGAGTGATTAGTTAATTAATGATACTCGAAATAATTGGACGCTGTAAATGACATAGCTTTGATTAGTTACAATAAGGATATAAAATAGATATTATAGTAATAGTAGGTAGATATATTTCTTTATGATGATATAATATAGTTCTACCGCCTAGATGTTAATTTTTTTTAAATTATAATCATCATCATCATCATCAGCCGGAAGACGTCCACTGTTGGACATAGGCCTCCCCCTTAATGGGGGGGGGGTTGCCATAATCCCCACGCTTGGCAAGCGGCTTGGGGATCGCAGTATTGGTGGTCAAGTTACAGAAGACGCTGCTGCCCATCTTCTGGTTATTTTCCCTTAGTCGCCTCTTACGACACCCACGGGAGGAAAGGGGGTGGACAATTCTAGGCCGGATACCACACGGCACTTATAATAAATTATAATATCTTAAACTAAAGACTTTTTGGAGGGACCAAATATTGAGCATATTCTCGATAATATCAAACTAAGACATTTTTACCCTTTTCACTGACATAAAAGCAGTAATACTAATAGGCGAGTGGTATGGCTGCCGGACTGCCAAATCAGAGGTCCCAAGTTCATACCCCGGCACACACCAATATCTTTTTGAATTCATGTGCATAGTAATTAGTTATCAGGTGCTGAAAATGGTGAAAACATCGTAACGAAACCGGCACAACTGAGAGATTTTTCAACGGTGTGTAAAGCTATATCAGAAGTCTAAAAGCGGTTTCAACTCTGTCACCAGGTTGTTCATCAACCATTCAATGAGACGAAGAAGACCGACACTTACCATATTCCTGAATGTTTGTTCAATTTAGATTACAATTACCTTATTTCATTATTATAGATATTAATTACGTGAATAATTGGAGTAAGTCTACTATATAATATTAGGAATAAATTAAAATAGTTCAAAAAAATCATTATTTTTCCTTCAATTACCAACTCAACTCATGTTAGTTGATAAACAACTGAAATTAAGAACCTCAATGTAATAAATAATATTTCCCTTTATTCTTTCATTTCCTTCGTCACGATAAAGCTCAAGCTCATTTCCCAACATTATTAACACTAACGAATACCTAAATAATATCAGTGGTAATAAATATGTCACATTTCACCTTTAATTCTGTTATAAATTATATTTTTAGGTTCATTAACTGCCGGAACCCACGTAAAAAGTTTTCTCTACAACGACTTTATCAATTACGTAAGTAGGTAAGGTACTAGAAACGTATAATAAAGAAACAAAAGAAATTCAATTAAATACTGTAAGAAGTTATAAACTATTGTGACCACATTTGCCTGAAAAAGGACTATTTTTAATTTATTACCATTAAATAGAGTTTCAGCCTAATTATAGTGTCCTAAACACATACATACCCTCCTAGTGTATGATTAAATTGTTATACCGCCGCACTCAGAGATGTTAATGAATACTTAAACTGACACTAAGTAAAGATTTATCAAACGAAAACTTTACTTAGTGATAGTTTAAGTAATCATTAAATGTCAGAGTTCGGCGGTTAGTTATACAAAAAAGTGTAATGAACAGTAACATTTTTAAATGCATAAAGTCGTAGTTTTTAATACTTATTAACAATTGGACTTCCGAGTAAATAAATTTAATTTTAGCAGTAGGTACATAATAATCTATTGAATTTTTTATACAGTCAGAGTTTTCAATTCAGCTTAAGTCATTATGAAATACAAGCAAACAGGAAAATATCGTTTCATATCCAACATCGTAGTTTTGTTTACGTCACTGTATTGCACAGTTTTAATGACGTAGATAATTGCACGCCCCAGTTTGTTTTGGGGACAAAGTAAACAATAGAAAAGTTTTCATCTAAGAAAATTTGAGGAAAATAATATATTGTTCTACGCAATTTCCGTAGCAGTTGGTCAAACTAATTAATCACTTTTATATTCTTGGGTATTAAAAACCTTGGTATTTTTATGGTTTTTTTTAACCGTCTTCAAAAACAGGGGTTCGGATATTTTGGTGACAAAAATCATATTATTCGTGTAACCTAGTGACATTAAACCGTTTTGATGCTGTGGGGATCGATTATATAGCCTTGTACAGGATTCTCTTTTCAATTTTGGTTATCATGAAAAAGATTGTCAGATTTCATTATGGTTAAGTGAGGACATAAAAAATAGAACGTTCAAATGTATTTTCGAATCTTATAGGTTAAAGTTTATATAGAGACTAATACGTTAACAGTTTAATACTCTGAAGCTACTATAAAACATGTTATTTCTACAAATATATCGCCTTCAAGTTTCTAAGAAAATCACCATCGCCTTCAGCTAAACACGAAACTTCGTAGAACCAGACTATAATTCTATACAGATCCATTAGATTTCTATGAGACAGTCTTTGAAGGATGATTGATGGTTGTCGTCCACTGCAATCATAATAGCAGTTCTTAAAATGATTCTGTAGTCGCCTTTAATGATAACTGGGGGCATCCCGTGACGAGACAAGTACGAAACAAATGACAATAGCGGTGACAGTCCATTCTAATGGTGGATTGTCACGGCACGTTATAACACGGGCTGCGCCATCTCTCCTCACGGCGCGTTAAATTAATTCTTTTTTGTGCAGAGTTAATTCGGAAGACATGTTTGTGTGTCATCATCATCATCAGCCCATCTCAGTCTACCGCTGGACATAGGCCTTTCTGATCTTCGGCCTTCTGGTTCCAGCCGCTGCCAGCCATTTTACGTGTATCGTCGCCCCACCTAGCTGGATGGCGTCCGACCCTACGTTTGGCGAGCCGTAGTCTTTAGATTCTCCACTCCAGAACACGTTTTCCCCCACGGTTGTCGGTTATACATATAATATATTGTATGTATAAGTAATGTAAATATTTATTTTTGTGTATAAAGTAATAGCTAATAGAAGAGAAAGAAGTATGTCAGGATCGTAGCAAATGGAAATCTGTGGTCTCTGCCTACCCCTCGTGGAAATAGGCGTGACTTTATGTATGTAATAGAAGCAATATTCGGATAAAAACTACACTTAGAAATTGAATTCCCTAAGTCTATGAAAGTCGATTTTATCAGCCCACCGTGCGGCGCTGACGCGGCCCGTGTTTTCACGCGCCATAGGAAGCTTAAATAAATTTTATTTCAGAAATCTCGCGCTAGTTTTCACGTTTATGAATTACGTGATATACCTACGAATAATTTGGCCTATTCTCCGAAGGAGTTGGCAGTAGTTAGCGCCTTATACTCTTGTTAGACTTCTGGCTATATAGTGATTCTCATAATACGCAAGCGCAACATTTACTATCGGCCAAAATGATAGGTACCTTTATGTTTTTATAACAAATGGATTAGAATACGATATCTTTGAATCTGTAATTTGTTAAGCTACGATTTATTAT
Source organism: Abrostola tripartita (assembly GCA_905340225.1). Lineage (NCBI taxonomy): Eukaryota > Metazoa > Arthropoda > Insecta > Lepidoptera > Noctuidae > Abrostola > Abrostola tripartita. The sequence continues at coordinate 3,541,421 of HG996492.1, read as the reverse complement.
GTAGTGCTATTTCACCTAACAGGTTGAAAATATAATTAAGAGCAACAAAGTTCGTTATATTAGTAGTACACTGTTAAAACGAGCTCAGTTATCACTTATCTAAAATACATTTTATTGAACTGTCGCTAAGGAAAATAGATCAAGGCAAATGTTTATCTATTGACACATTGCTTGCCGTGTTGTATAGCGGAGAGTTTAGTATTCAAATAATTAAGTAAAAAACAAATAATTAAAATTCCAATGTCAGAAATGTATTAAAATACTGGGTTAAAAGTAAATTACGGGCTGAAAAGGCGTAGAAAAGTATAAAATAGACCAGGGCTCGTACCATAAACTTTTAAAACAGGACATTTTCCTTTGTGAAAGCGAGATGCCGCTACGTGCAGTGAAGTGCGGTGTCACGCTTCTACAACGGAAAATCCACCTGTCATGCTTTAAGATTTCGTGGTATGTGATTTTACATTACATTTGAAATATACAGACATAAGCACTCACAGTTGTAAAACAACGATGGTAGGATGAAAGAGCCCGTTACGCACTATCAATGATTTATCTTTTATTTACAAGATATTTTTACTAAATTTTTTTACTAAGGTATTTTTCTACGTTTCCATGAAACACGGACAGAGCTCTTTTCTAGGCACAAGCAAAGTACTAATTCTATTAAATCATTATTTTATAAAGTCACCATAATTACATGCTTACTCCTTCAACACATTTTTGTAAAGTCAACAATCTTTTTGTCGAAGAGAATTTGACACAAAATTAGGTTTTCTTTCAAAGTTTGTCGAATAGGTCCGGGAAAAACAAGCAGTAAAGTATCCAACATGAATGCGTAATTATCTTCGTTCGCAAGGCCTCACAAGGGTGTATTTACTTCGGACATAGTTGTACCGAACTTTAGTCTCGCGTGTTTCAATGGTATAAGAATTTAATTTAGTTAAACCATGTTTTAGGCATCTTCGCTCACGTTCTCAAGTATCAAGATTTGTTGTAACATTTTTGATCATCAAGTTTTTGTGTTAAAGGTCAAAGATTGGACATTGTTTTAGCAAGTCAAGAAGGCTAGTGCTTAGATTTCTTATCATGGAAAAGGTTAATTTATATTCAAGTCCATCACTCCAGACTTCGGTAGAACAGAAGGTCCAAAATACAACTTACAAAGTACTGGCTACATGCTATCTAATGGTCAAGCTAATGTGTATATGAATATACTCTCCCAGATTTACTGATGTTGGAAAATCTGAGCACGTAACACACCCGTAACATAAACTGTTTGGTGCAATAGTAAAATGCTTGGTCTTCTTAACTGTAGGGTCGGTTCTCGGTAGGTATTGGCAAGGCAATTTTATGTCTGGTGCGATCGCTGAAATTTTATAATTAGGGATACGTTTCTACTAAATTCCATGTGTATTTTTTTATACGATATAAACGTATCTTATCAGCCAATACGTCAAAACCTAAAGACCTTATTTGTTCAAATTAATAAAAGAAGTGAACACGCGGGATCGAATTGATATGAATTGTATCCAGCATGGGTAACATGCCAAAATGATATCAAATATCACCTTAAAGTACTATACATTACTAGACAATTTACAGGGTACTCACCTAAAACATAAAAACTCCAAACTTCAACCAATTTAACTGTAACAGAATAAAAAATAGATGCCATATACCGCAGCCGGTAAAACGGTAAGATTGGATTGTACTTCAGTCTCCGTTAATCTCGTATTCAGGCGTCTGTCACAATCAGTTGTAGTTTTAGCTTAGACAGTTTCCTGTCACTGTCTATATCCTAAATAGATTGGATGTGTTTGCCTAAGCAAATTGTCTCTACTCATTTCTTACATTCCATTAAAGGCTTCTACAAATCCGCTTTCAAAATCTAAACGTTTTGAACGGAATATGTTTTACATTTCAAGACGATCGGTTGGGCAGTGGTGAATTGATTGTACTCCTGTGCTAGGAGGATCGCCGATTCGATCCCTGCATGGGAAAAATATTGATTTGTTTCGCCACTATTTCAAGTTGTGCAAATTTACATGTGATATTTGGGCATGTGTGTACATGTGCCGTGTGGCATCCGGCCTAGAATTGACCCCTCTCCTCCCGTGGGTGTCGTAAGAGGCGACTAAGGGTAAATGTGCAGAAGATGGGCAGCAGCGTCTTCTGTCTCTTGGCCACCAATTCTACGATCCCCAAACCGCGTGCCAAGCATGAGAATTATGGCAACCCCACCCTTACTAAGGGGGAGGCCTTTGTACAGCAGTGAACTTCTTCTGGATGATGATGTGATATTTTATTTTGTGAAATGCACCTACGCTGCTACGCTACAAGGGCAATTTCTAGTGAGGGCAATGTTTGAAAACGTGCTGAAAACTAAATGCTATATTCTTCTTCTGTTCAAATGTTCGTTAAAATATTATGTATTAATAAATAACATTATATTTAAAACCTCAATTCTCTTTTGACTTGATCCAAACGTCAACAAAGCCTGGTTTAAGTTACTAAGAACTAATTTGTATCACTATGAGTTACATAAAACTATTTGCTGTTAGTTAATCCCGCCATTTATTTAGTCGCGCCAGACTAAAAGGTGTATTATGTTACTCTCAGGTAAACATTCCATTTATCATTTCTTTAACTTATGTAAGAGATTATTTATTGTTAGGTATTTGCTTGTTTCTTTTATTTTTATTGGCGTTCTTTTATTTTTGTGGTGACGTCAGACATTATGTTCAAAACAAGACACTATAAAAATGTTATTAGTAGTCAGATATTTAGGTTCTGCCTCCTACCATGAACTCTTAAAGCAGGACAGTTGGAGATATAAAAGCGGGACGCATAATTTAATGCGGCGTCTCGCTTCCACAACGTAAACTGTCCTGCTATAAGAGTTCATGGTAAGGCTGATCGACTATTAGAGTATTAAAAATTACGTTTGTTGTTAAAGCATTGCAAAGGTAACCACAAAACAATTTTCCTGAAACTACATATCATGCAATCGGGTTTTTTCATATTGACTTGGAACTAACATTAGAAATTAATCTAGTCCGTAAGCAGGGGCATAATTTCTTTCTTAAAACCCCTTATAAGTACTACCGTGACATAAACTGTAACATTCCAAAATAATTTTATATTTGTTAGTGAAAGATATTTTCTATCGTCTTATTTCTACCAGTCCGGTTTGACTAGTTGTAACTTCGTCTTGGTACCGTGTTACAAGGATTATCTAGGTTAAGATTCTCTGATTGCTTGGGTGTCCTGGACATATTGCCATAAAGTATCTACGTGACTTTCTTGCTTCGGGAAAATGATTTAGAATGCTGTAAACCATAATATGTTGTATTCTTAATGAACACAAATAATTTGATTAGCATTAGATTTGATATAGTGTATTTTCTTGGCGAAACGATATTCAAAATGATCGGTGGCACAGTTATTTCAAAGATTTAGATTATTTTATAGATTTATAGCTGTATCAAATAAGATACAGCTAAATAAACCTAAAATAAATTATTTAGAATTTATGATCCAAAAGCAAGCTTCTTGTAATCAACATTTTTTTTTGCTCAAAAAAGTAAAATTAATTTTAACGGATTTAATGCTTTGTAACATAGGTATGGAATTATAATTATAAACTACTGCGTCGGTTGGTATAACACAGCTAGACTTATCTAAGGCGAATGTCCCACTAAATATACCAGACAAATGTTTTTACTTGACGAGTCGATTACCATAATAAATACGTTCACCCTACTTATGCCTAGTTTAATTTATGCGAGGAACTTGTTTCTGAAACAAGGAATTTACTCAATCCACAACAGAATGAATTGGAAAATTATGCACAGTTAGCGAATAATTTTGACGTTACAACCTCACAGTTTTCCCGTTTATCCTATCGTTGACCCGGAGACGGGAACTGGGTAACCGAAGTGGGATAAATCAGAGAACGCATGGCCTTCTAAAACAATATAACCTTCTTGGATAATAATTAGTGAATAATTATGCCTATTTTTTATGAACTTGCCTGTACCCCACGGAGACGAAGTAAGATAGAGATATGTGCATTGTGCAGTGCACCCATATTTTCAGTCACAAACAAAGCAGCATTGTCAGTAAATACTATTGACTAGTATTTTTTTGATGTCAGGGATTTCGCCTTATTGCCTATTGAAGCGAACCTAACAGTAATATTCTGGCTTTGACACTGACAAATGGTCTAGATCTAGTAGTTTTTTAACTATCGGATGGAATAACTGTAGAAAAATTTCTGTGCTACCTTCTATCTATCATTCCTCAATATATAACGTAGCCAACTTAAAACACCACAACCATATCTCATTCTTACCGACACACGACCACACGATGTGAATATTTACCTGGAAAAATCCCAACAACATTAGCTGGAACAAATTGTCGTGTGTGACTTCTTGTAAATTGTTCCCATGGCAGTGGGAAGGGGGCAAACATGCGGTAAATTCGTTGGCTGTGCTTTTCCTTAGATTTACCGTGTAAAAGGTGACATTAATCACGTGCTCGCGCAAAGGAAAACGCGCCTTGTGTTAGTTACGCTTGTAGTTCATGAATAAGTAAAAGATTGTGTGGTATTGTAAGTTTTCACTTTGGTTTGTGTTAGAAAAGGATATCCACTCATACTACAAAAAAAAACTACTACCTTTGTCTAGAATTAGCGTATGCACGTGGGACTTTTAAATTGATAAAATCGAGAATGCGGAATACGAATTTATTTCCAAGCCTCCGGCACGCAGATAGGCTAGAAATCGTACTCAAATATTTCGATTTTATATTGGTAGTATCAAAATGAATGATTGTGATACATTATAACTACTAATAAAACTGACAAAACTGTGTATTCTCAAATAATCGTCACATTAAATTACTTATAAACTTGTGACAACGTAAAATAAATTAATTGAATCACGTTCTTGATTCTATTTGTTTCGTGTTTATTGAAGTATATCTACTTCTAATATTATATATCTCTATTATCATATGTAGATAGCCTCGGGACTGTTAAATGAATTGTAAATTTAATTTAGTACCTATGTCATGATTTTATAATTCAGGACTGGTTCTTTAGTCGAGTGATCGCCCGACTGCAGCTCGTGAAGTTCTAGGTTCAATCTAGGGTCAAGCAGTTGTTGTAGGGTTGAGTTGTGGTATTTTGCCATTATGTATCTAGATTTGTACCCGGTCGATCAATGACTATAAGATCGCCTCCTATTACATTGTATCTACATCAATAATTGGCGAAAAATAGGTATTAGAACATTAACACTTATACCCAACCAATGTTTTGTTTTATACTTATACAATTTGAGTGTATTACGTGAGCTCAACAAATGGACGTGCGATTAACGCTTCTGCGACAAAATTGTACATTGACAAAACTGTACTGCGACAAAACTGTACTACGACAAAACTGTACTGCGACAAAACTGTACTGCGACAAAACTGTACTGCGACAAAACTGTACTGCGACAGAACTGTACTACGACAAAACTGTACTACGACAAAACTGTACTGCGACAAAAATGTACTACGACAAAACTGTACTGCGACAAAACTGTACTACGACAAAATTGTACTACGACAAAACTGTACTGCGACTCGCCATGGTTCGAATGCACGCTTGTACGGCACATTGAAGCTCGACATTACCCTATTGCACGTCCATTTGTCGAGCTCTCGTAGAACACTCATACAATTTTAACTTTTTCTGACACGAATATTATTTAACCAACTAGAAATATGGAAATACTGTTTCCTTCTAACACCGATAGCACTAAAATTACCAATCGTTGTAATAACCAGGGTAACTACCGTCAATCGAGGTATCCTCTAGTAATACGCATAAAGTTTTGTAACATCCTGAATGAAGCATTTCGACAGATTACAACTTGGTTTATGGCAGTTTCTCGGGTTGTAAAGTTAATTGAGATCCAAATATGTCTGTAGGCCTAAACAGACGAACTCGTAATTTTGCGATTTACTAAAATTTTATAAGAGGGTCTTTAAACTATTTTAATGAAATAATTCTTGTGAATGCGACACTGTGGATAAAACCGTTTTTACACACAAAAATACCAATAACATAATTATGAAAAAACACGAAAACTTTATTAACTAAATACCTTTTTGTTTCACCCGTGCTACGTTTTATCATAAAAATCTAAGGGCCTATTTCACCATCTACAAGTAAAGTCTTAAGTAGACTAACGGTCACTTAAAGTCCCCCGTAACTACTCTTACGAATTTCACAATATCTCAGTAGCATTAATCAGGGGATAAACTGGATTGTAACTAAAATACGATAGAAGATACTCGTAACTTTTACTTGCCGATTAGCGTTAATCAAGAACCAACTATTCAAAACTTGTAGATGGTGAAGCAGGCCCTAAGTATAATAAAAAGTACTTAGGTATGTAACTTATAATAGCATGAAAATGCTTTCCACATCCTTTTGACACCTATAAGAGCTTAGTACAGAGTTTTACCTAAGTAGGACTAAACTAAACTAGGACTCTGACTTTAACAGTACTTATCTTGATTCTTGACATAAGCATAACACCGTAAGTTTTGACACCCTTAAGCGTAAACTGTACCACAAGACAAACAAGTGTGTTCAGTTGATTACCGGAAGACATAATTATTATTAACCCCCTACCGTCTAATCATCTCGAACACTGATGTATTAACACGTATGATACAGTAATTCCTCACTCTGCGTTAATTGGAGTGTTGGTAGCACAGTAAGTCCCTAGTTTTAGCAGAAATGTTAAGACCGTGAACGACTGAAGTGTTTTTTTTTTCTTTTAAAGAAGAGCAAGAGAGAAGAAAACATACGGTAAAGTGAGTTTATTGACGTATAGAATGCTTTGTTGGTTTAGTGGCCGCTCAGCACGACTGCTGAGCATGAGGTCCTGAGTTCGAATCCTGGGTCGGACAAGTGTTACCGAGTTTTTCTATTAGCTATTTCTCAGTAGCAGCACGGAGTCTGGATTTGTGCCCACTTTATGGAAATAGGCTTGCCCCCTATTACATTGGAACATATTAACTGGCAAAATGTGGGTGTCCTTAACAGTCATCTCTGCCTATCCCTTGGGGGGATAAGTACTGGCGTGATGTTATGTCACTGTAGTATTTTTAGGTGATGTTATAAATACGATAATTATGATACACGTTTTTAGATGTCCACGGTTTGTTTGTTTGGAAAATAGATAATGATTGAATGATTTCAAAATTTGCCTATGGCCAGTGTTTTAAAAATGTTAATTCTGTAATATGTATTTGTCCATTTTGTTATTAAAACCATAAACAAAATATAAAGAAACACTTTTATTCTCTATTTTTTTGCAATCACTGCATTGTCAGCTACTGCAACGGTTTGCACAAAAACTAATCTAAAGATTCCGTCCCCGTAATCCGATACAATGTTTCAAGTAATAACATTTAGTTTCACACAGAACTGAGCAATAATACGATCCAATCAAGAAAGAAAACTCAATTTTAAGGGTGTCTCGGACTAAATTAAATTATCTCTTTTTTCTTTTACATACAATACAGTCTTCGAGTATTTTCCTTTTTCGTATTTATGTTTGAATTTTGAATAAAGAAAGAAGTAAGTGACGAGATTGAATACGCTCTTAAATATTAGCTTGGTACTAAAAACAAATGAGCGTTAGATTCTGCCTCACATTTTACTGGAGAATAATTTGTAGAGACAATAACATAAGTCGAAGGACGCAACCATTAAATATTTTGGATAATGCGTTTTATGTAAAGAGTCGTGTGATATTGAAATAAAGAAATTTTGTCTAACAGCCTCGTCGGTATTTGTGAAGATAACAGGTTCACTTAATACGACATAAGATTAATGAAATTAGATTACGGTAGATCGATCTTTAGTATCTAAAAACACATATAATAAACCAATTGAGAACTGAGTTTAAATGAATAGGGGAGAATTCATGAACTGAATACGTTCCAAAATATCTCTGCATAGATTATTGAGATTAATTGTACGTGCATCTGGCATTTATCTGATGTTATTAATAGTTGGCGCAAAAATGCCAAATGTCAATGCCTTCATACATACGTAAATACGCACAAACTACTCTGTATTCAAATGGCACCAACCCGTTACCGTCCACAGCCGACGTGAGCCGCCCTATATACCACTGACAATGACTAAGGAAGGGATTAAGGTCACGATCACCACGTATGCCTGAAGGATCGGTGATCAAAATTTTCTGAAGATTGCAATTTTTTGAGATTAGTCTTCTCGTTAGTTGTGTTTTCGGTAAACTATCGAACCAAACGTTTTATGGTATTTTTCTATGTTTCATTAAAAAAATGTATCGTATTTTCTATACAGAAAATCTAAAACCTGGTAAATGGCAAAGGGCTCACCTTTAATTTCATGAAGCTTACCTGATTGCAGTAAGTGTCCTTCAGAAAACCACACGTTATGAGTAGGATAGGTGACATAACTAGTAGTGGTACTACCAATTCCACCCGCACTGAATAATTATTCACATTGGTTTTATTGAATTTCTATGTTGTATTAAAGTGTCATCTTTCATGTCCCATTTAAAGTACATTCCTACTGCACACCCAAGCAGCAAAGTGGTTATTCACTCACTTGGTCGAGTCAGCTTACGTTTTGACTGCTCTTTTAGATCCTCAGGAGACCATTCAGTCTCTGCATTTAACCATATTTCCTTATTCTCTGGATGGAGCCCTGAATCGCGTATAAAATCAGGAGTTTCATCCAATTTAGTTCAAAGCCATCCTTTTAACCTCTTTCTGGTTGCACTCCACTTAGTATTCCAGTACTATCTTGTACTGGCTGGTATTCATACAAAGGAATTTGAGTGTCGTTGAAAAATCCAATTTGTTCTTTTATATCTTAGATGAGGTCTTGTGGAATATTTTAAAGTGGAGGTGTAAGATGTTGAATGTGCAATGGAATGTTTATTTGACTTGTGAGAGCATGTTTTGAATTTTATTATATGTGTTTGACTTTATTTATGTTGAGGAGGGTGTTGTTGGTGAACTTTTTTATAAAATGCAAGTGAAGTCTATTTATGTTATGGCTATTTATGTTTCGTGGTGTCTGCTTCTATATATTGTTTTATTTGTAATGATATCTATTGCGTTATAACATAAATCATAAGGTTTCTTTTTATCAATAGCGTTTTGAAGAAAGGCCATGTTTGGAGTAGATACCCTAAACTGACGGGCATGTGAAAATAATGTCTTAAGAATACGCTAGTATCTCTTTTTTCTCTGTCTAATCTTCTGGAAATTAGAAGTGGCTTTATGATATTTTTAGGCTTCTTTATCATGGGGTCATTAACACGGTTAATTTAATAACAGATAACAATATCAATAAATCACGCCTATATACCTCAAAGGCGTAGGCAAAGGTGCACGTATTGGTAAAACATCCACATTTCGCCAATTATGTTTTAAGTTATTTCGTTATCAGTATTTGCAGTATATTAGCATATTGTTACACTAAACGCATTTCTATAATTGTCTGGTATTATTTTAAGTCAATTATAATTACTCTCAGTCATTTCTTGGACGTCTTCCGGCTGATGATGATGAATGCTTGGCAAACTATTTTGAGTCTTGAAAACTTAAACATTGCTTCAAACGATATTGGAATTTACAACAACACCATAGCTCTTCAAGATTGGTCATATTTCGTAGAACCGTACATTTTAAGAGCTCGGCTTTACTCGGAAGTATTCGGAAGCATTCGGGATTCCCGACTTGAATAACAATTGTGGCCTTTGCGCTGCACGCACGGTTTGATCCAATTTCGAATGTAGATACCGCACTGAAGATATCATACATTATATTAGAAGTTGCTGAAATATTAAAGTCTTTGTAAGAGACACCGTGTTCAAGTAGCTCCAGTGTGTTATTTACAAATATTTCATGTTTCTTTTTGTTTTAAGAGCTCATTTTCCGAAGAAGAATTTCATTATTAATCTCCCGTCACTAATTTTACACTATCATCCTTCAAATGTGCCAAAATTATCGCATCTGTGTACCTACGCGAACGATTGATCGGACAGGATGTCAACTTTACTATAAATCAATGTCAGAGGCATGGTTCAATATGAATAATGGCTGTAACGTTTAGGTACACTATCTAAATTCTATTCCTTTCTATGTTGCTATCGATAATTATTTATTATTTTAGAAATACATAATTACAAAAGTTATGTTTAATCCATTCAAAAATACAAAAGTAATATGTAGTTTAGGACTTATAATGCGCATGCAGTAAAATCACGAAACATCGCTCAGGAAATTAGTAAGTTTCTCTGTTATATCGGCGATCTGTTCATGTTTTTTTTTTGGATATCCGTGTGGATAATCAAAGCTCCGAGTGGAAATATGAAGTTCTGAAGATGAAGTTCCTTAATAATATCCAGATGAACGCAAAACAATTATTTAGGGTGATAGAATAAAAATGAGACAAAATGATATTAAAGTTTTAAAAATTTGCCTTTTTGCATGTAGCTTTGATACTGCTTCTAATGCTTCTTGCTTAATCGTGATGTTTAAGTTTGAATTTAAGATAGCCGTATCTCGTCGTAACAAAGGGAGTAATAAATAGTCAACATTTGATATAAATAATAATACAGTAGACAAGTCCGCTTTAATTAACTGGAAGAATTTCGGGGCCAAAACTGTTGAAACTTTACAAGTCATTGAGATTCTTGGAGCAAGTTTAAATTATGCTATGGAAAAGACTATGAATCAGAGAGTAAATAAAGATAATAACACTGATGAATTGTTCTCAAAAATATTGCCATCGATTGTATTTTATCTTTTAAAGTACGATAAAAACATAAAATGACTCCTGTTACTGCCTCTGGGTAGTTCGATGATAAAGCTTTAGAAATATATTTAATAAATACGTCACCACAGAACATTTTTTATCTGCCGCAGAATATTCAAAGTCCTAACATAAAACTAGACATCCATCTTAACATTTATAATCATAAAACTCAGTACACTGAACTATGCAATAAAATTAAGTTTTTTGTCTTCCATTAAAACAGTCCCTCATTTGCTTAAGATATTTCATCGCTGAGCGCGTCGTAAAAACTTTTTTAAATCGAGACAGAAACGCTAACAGAGGGTATGAACTACGCCCAAAAAGCAATTGTGTCTTTTTCCCTTCATCGTGTACACTAAAAAGAAACTGAAACTGGCATTGATGGATTTTCTTTCTGGGTAAAGCAAAGAACGTCGAGTGTGCCCGATTTAGAAGCTACATTTTGCTTTGGTTTATTTCCTTAAACATTTTGTGTTATAAAGTATCTTGTTACAGAATAATCATTTTGAACATGCGTAGACATTTGATAGAAATTCATGAGTCAACCAGTACTATGAAGTAAATCGAAAGATGAAAAAGAGGTGGTAGAATATATTGGGACGATAATTCTATATTTAAGACCATACTTGTTTACCTACTACTTGTATACCTATATTCTTGCTAATAAACTAATTTGAATTTGAATTTGAGAACAAAAATAATTAATATTTTTTATTGACTGTAAAGTGGGTACTATCAGAATAGCCATATAGGTTGTCTATAAGGTGTAAGAGAATCCATGTCTAGTTATACCAGACAGCGGAAATAAGAACTAAAATGTGCTTTAGCCTACATTAAAAAAAGTACAAAACAGTAAATATACGCTGACACTGACGTTAGCGCAACGCAGAAAAGAGTTTATAGTCCATCCTAGTGGAAACAGATAGATGGGTACTTGCCATGCGGCATTTTATATAACCTCATATTTTTAGTTTTTACCCGACTGCGAGACGTAAAAAAGGGTAAAACGTTATTCATTATATATTACTTAATGACCGTATACATCTTTAATTATTTTGATGATGTTCCGAATAATTTAGTTCTCGTTATACCTAACTCAAAAATAGTCGATATCAAAACTGCAGTACCTGCTTAAAATGGGTCCTTTTTGACAAAGTAATTATTTAAGCTTACTTACTGCCAATGTGAACACCTACTAATCCCACCCATGATAAAATAATCGCTCACGTGACTAACCTACACTTTCTTGTCTTAGATTAAACACAACCTTATCTACTCGGTGTACTAAACATAGCTAGCATTTGTTCGTTCGTAAGCAGTACTTAACCTAGCTTTAACCTTACGCTTTAATACCAAGTAACGATTCGCCTTTCGTAACAGCCTGGAATAGTCGACGATTACTGCACCTTTGTTTAACGCTATGGGCGTACATAAGATTATGGAAATTTACTTCTAATTATAACACGACCTGTGTGCACTTGTATAATTTTGTTTAATAAAGCTGGCATAATTTTCTGGAACACTTGAACTTTCCTGGTGCTAAGTATTCTGTTAAGTAAATGTTTGGTAAAGAAGATTACTTCTTCCTATACAGTACAGTTTTGCTCACCTAAATTTCATAAGTGCCAATTTACTTTTTACCGACAGATTTCACAATGACAAAAAAAAAGTCATATCTGTTTGGGTCGATAAAAATGATAAACATTCTGACATTTACGTATTCAAAAACTTTTATAATGAATTCTAATATTGAAATCACTTAGATACAAACTGAACAGTGAACAGACCCATATAAAAGTTTGGATGTCCGCCATTTGTTCCAAAAATCCAAAAGAACAACTATTAATGAACTAAACTTTCCCGTTTGTATTTCTATTTCTCTTACCCTAAACACGTTTAGACTACCATTCCATTGTATCACCCTGTTACTAGTTCCAATGCCAAGTCAATAACGTATATCTTAATTAAACAAATACTGGACGTCAAGGTTCAGTAGCCCTTACTATGTCCCGTAAAAGAGCTTACACAAATTGAATTTGTTAGAAGAAATCCCGGCCAAGTGCGATGAATAAAGACAATGATGGCGGCGGAAAAATACAGGACAGTATTGGAGATAAAGCGCAGTTTGTGGAACGAAATATTCTGATAAGTTGACCTCCATTTTGAGACTTAAATCCGATGAGAATTTTGGGGGCCAATATTACCGCGTTGACTTTGAATATTTTGATGAATTTGTTAACTTATTACATAACGTGTACAAGTTTCAACAAAATGCCTTTAATGAGAAATGAGCAGCAAACAAAGTTGTTTTTCTAACTTTTGAAGAATGATTAATAAAGTCCTATAAAATCAGTTTCACAGAAAGCTTTGAGGATTTTAATTAAAAATATTTAAAACAACCTTACGGTAGATATCATTAATATTTTCTTGTGAAGTTAAAATATAAAACTTAATTGTCAATTTCAGTCTGATTTTAGGTATAGGTACCTAAATGTCCATACATTTCATTTGCTTATCTATATATTAAATATTTTATGTTCGTCCATACTAAATTAATGGAGACGAAAAAACTATGAGATTCATAACTTCGTCGTTTTACCCCTCGAGATGATGCATAAAATATGCCAATACTTCATTCATGGACATCTTTATTTACTTTATCGTGTGATTAAACTTAACGCAGAGAGACAAGCGTTTACCTATTACCGTAGCTTCCAGACTAAAATCAGCCCTCCCCACTCCTCTCAGATGTCAATATTCAAAACCTTCTAAGAAATTTTGTCAGGTAAAAGCATCTTTATAAATAAATGATTACTTCCCCTAAAACAATCTGAAAGCAATTTCAAATACATTTCTTCAACAATTTTCAATCTTGATCAGTTCAAAGACATTCGTTTATCAACAAGTTGATTCAGCTATTCGGAGGGCACGACAGGGTTATGTTCTATCTAAATTTATTCCTCTCCATTCCGTCCTCAGGGTATAAGTTGGTACTTTATTTATCTGGTCCCATTACATTGGTTTATTAGAGGTGAAAGGAGGATTTACTTTGATTAAACGAACTGATACTGGTCGCAAATCGCCAAGTAATTTTATTTGTTTTTTGTTTTGATTTTGGAAGTTGAATGTTGAAAGACTCATTGGAAATAGTTATGTTATAAATTGCCTAAATGACCCTTCTAAATTAAAAAAATATTTTTTATGTACATATATGTCATAACGTATTGTCATGAGTATGATAATAATAATGGTAACTATTTACCGCTTTATAGTAATAAGGAACTTGTTTTTAATATAATTTTAGTACATTTTCATATGAAAAATAATAAACTCTTGGACAAAATTCAAATTTAAATCTGGTACTTTTTTATGAAGACTAATTAATTTATGCAATTAAAAATATTGTATATTTAGAAGCTTCCTCATTCCTCAGTTTCCTAACTTCATTACGCTATTATCTCCACACAAAAAATCGAAAAAAATATCAAAGGAAATGTTCCAAATGGAAACATAATTCTGTCAAAGGCAGAGAAACGAGCCAATTATGCCAATTTGCCACAAAATATAAGAAAAGTTTGGTCGCAAATCAGGCGTTCCTAATCCCCTTATGAATTAGTCACTTTTATTCACATAACCTTATGTTGTATGTATTTTTATATTCAAAAGATATTCTAGGAAGTAATTTGGAAATCTAAAAGCTCCCAATTACTTTTTATATGAATGTGGGTAGACCTACCTACCTGTGTACTATAGGAGTAAGAGTAATCCATTAGGGTCCCTTCAAAAAGGATTATTGATTTTTCTAACACGTTTTATCCCTTTGTACGAATTTTTGTAAACTCTACTGTTAAAATGTATTCAAATATAAATGTAAAGTAAATTAATTATTTTGCCGCAGGTAAAACTTATTTAGAATATTGAACCATGGTAAATAAGAAGCTGGAAAGAAAATGTTTACTTATACCTGTACCTAAGATAGGTAAGTTACTCATACCTTTACTTTTAACAATACCGTCAAAGTCCATCATAACATAACATAACATAACATCACGCCTGTATTCCCCGAAGGGGTAGGCAGAGGTGAACATATAGTACACCCACATTTCGCCAGTTATGTTGTAAGTCCCAATGTAATAGGGGGCGAGCCTATTGCCATCAACCAGGCACAAATCCAGACTTCCTGCTGCTACTGAGAATTACCTAATGGAAAACTCAGTAACATTTTGCCCGACCCGGGATTTGAACCCAGGACCTCTTGCTCAGCAGTCGAGCTTAGCGACCACTAGACCAACGAGCAACGTCCATCAATGAGGCAAAAACAAACGAACGTGTCATGGAAATGAAGAGAATCAGGAAGAGATTGCAATAGGATGAACATCAGTACATAAACCACATCCGTACGTGGAAGATACAAAATAAACAACATTAACAATAGATCCATAATTCATTATTATAACACGCAACAGATTAGGCCCGATGAATAGAGTAACAGTGGCTACAGTTCGTGCCCTTGAATAAATGTTCACTCGGATGCGTGTTTGACGTGCAACAGTTTTGGCCATTGAAATCCAATTTCCGACCAGTTTTCCGTGAACAAACCACTCTGGCGTGAAACGTATTGGTATCAGCGTCAACCCAGTTTTGAATGGACGTGTTAACTGAAAGTTTAGCAAAACAACTGTATCCGTTAGTTTGGTTGGTATGAATTTGCGGATCATTGTCATCCATATTGTTTGTTTTGTTATGCACTTGGGTTTTGATATATTTATCAAGTATTCATTATCAGTGGCTTCATCACCTGAGATGAAGATATAAGATGAGACTTATATTTGGAAATGCGAATGTCGAGTGTGAGATTTTAGGTTTGCTTTAATGGCAGAGTTTTATTATGTATATAATTATGTAGTCAAATGAGACTTTAACTGTTTTTAACTAACACCTAAGCCTATCTTATCCGATATAATAGGTACTACAAAGGATGACTTTCGCTTGTAGAGAGTTTTTAGACTTAACATCTACTAAAGGTAGCCTACATATTTTGCCATTAAAAATTCGCATACATCTTAGCAATATGTTCACTTTCCCTTTTATAATTTTAAGAACTTTCTGGAGCGAAAAGTAAGCTCTAAAATTGAAGTTGGTAAGTAGGAGAAAGTTTCTTTGACGTCATAGTTAGATGCTCTCTAGCATAGCAAGTAATCTTCCTTCCAACTGACTGACTAGTGTATAAGGTATTTTTTTCTGGAGTACTTTTAGTCTACAATTATCTAATTTTAGTTTACAACATTTACAAGAATTTCTAAAATAAACTTTCAGATAGATGTTTTCAGATTAGTGATTCGTCACTAACATAATACATAGTTATTTTATTTATAGATTCTACTTTTACTTGGCAGTGTATCCAAGAATCAAGTGATTAAGTTTTGTCCACGTGTCTTTTAAAAATTGCTTTACCTATTCTACATCAGTTTGTCGGTGCAAATGTACTTATTTTATGTGGCATGGATATAGTATATGGTAGTAGTTTTGTGTCGACCGCAGTGATCTCCAGAGTAGGAGTGATGTGGTCAATGTTTTACCCAGACAAGACATCCGCAACACGCCAGTAGCATACTCCTAATTAACTGAAATTAGTTCGAGTTTTACTTAAATTCTAGAAAGTTTTGCCTTGGTGTTGAGGGAAATTGGATCAACAATTTAGAATTTTGAATTACCGTGTCATGTGTAAACTTCGAATTTGGAAATGGATTGATAAAATATTGAGTTATTGATGTTAAATGTTAAATTTTAGGTTCATTGCCAATATCGATCATCTTTATCTACATCATTATCAATGTTATCTTTACAGATAAACCCAAATAGAATTAAGAGGAAATTAGTAAGATTTAAGAGGTTATTTAATTCTGCCAACTGGCCATTTTCCTTTTGTCAAACACTAACATTTGTTTTGTCATTCTATTTGTTTAAGCACAGGTGACGTGAATCTGGGTCATTTGGGATATAAAGGCCTTTGTTAGTTTACTTACTTTCTAAGAATTTGATTAAGATTGGTCTTTTGTGCTGATCTTCACGACTTTTTGTTTATATGTCTCGATTTTCTGTGTTTATGTCCGCAGATATAAAAGTTTACTTCAATGTGTTTTGTTACGTTTACTAGAAACTATGTTAGGAATTACTTTTATATATTTATATTTTACTTAATGAAATATTAGCGGTGCAAAATTTGGGATATATTGTGGCGGTTTGTTCAATTTTCTTCTATGTACAATAATAACTTAAATAAACATGGATTACCTTAAACACTCAAATAATTCTACTCTGCCAGTAAAAAAACTTACATGAAATCCTTGCTCAACCCAAACATTCAGCATATTTCTAATAATCCTCTCCCCTCAAAAACTTTTACCAAAAACTTTGGGAAACAATTATAAACTCGTTTGAAAATCACTAATTGCAGGCGATGCTGTGTTGGTAATATATCAAAGTACTAAACCACACCTGCGTTACCCACAAGACGCATTAATTTAAAGCTGCGCGGATAAATTTTGATAAATTCGATCACTTTCTCAAATACCAATTGAATCGCTGTCCAATTGATTGATTACACTTAATTTACACATCATACTAGACTCCACCTTATGCAAAAGAAGTAAGGTTACAATTGCAGTGCATGCGTGTGAAGGGCTGGTGAGAACACCTGTGTTTTGATTAAGGGCTCATTTTATAGGTTATTCTAAGTCATAGTGTCGAAGAAGTTGAGAAGTTTATCTTCGTAGTTGTTAGACTGCTTTGGGTTTTACGAGTATGTCGAGTAATAAAGTTGATCTAAGAATGGGACTGTAGTTAGATTTTATATGCAATAACCATTCTATAGCAACATTAATTTGGACATTAAAACATATAGGCTCGATTGGAGATAATCTAAAACGTCAAGAAAGAAATATGAATAAACAAATACTAGGGATGAAAACGATCGTACCATCTAGTTTTAATCTTTACAGTTTTGGTCTTGTCGTTAAATAAATATTTTGGGATCTAGATTGATACTTGTGCTGCATCTGATTATTTGAGCATGTCAAATGAAATTACCAAGTCCTAAATGACATTATTATAAAATTTAAGATACAATACTGGTTTTCATCATTAAATTCATATACTTAGATCATTTCAATAAGAAAAAGTAAAAGAATGAAAGTCTCAGTGAAAATGGATTTTTGTTTTATTATTGCGGCAGTATTAGTATTCTTTCGTGGCGAGTGACGAATGGCTATTATGTGAACGATTCACGGAGATCCCTTGGTTTCTTTACTGGTATTCTTTGCGAAAATATAGCCTGTTTCGGCTATATTTTTACGTAACACGAGACGATTGGATAATTTTTTTTAAATGAGAATCCTGGAGGCTTTTACTTTTTTTCTGACGCATTTCAATTTAGATTCTCTCTAAAATAAATGCTCTTAAAAAATAAAATGTATTTTTAACTTAAAGTATTATTACGATTATAAAATATTAAATTTTTTTTTAATAAATTCTGAATAAAAACATCCCTTTTTGAAGCGTTCGTCAAAAACTAGACGATTATTATGACTGATTTAATACTTAAAAATGTTTGCAGCTGGCGACGACTTGAATGCGAAAAATATTATCGATGTATCTAAACATAACATGCAAAGAACCTTCAGACATGATTATTGTCTGGAAAACTGTTAAAGTGTAATTAACTAACGATCACACCAATACCTTCCTTTTTAGTTTTGTCCTGTATTCCTACAGGCGCATTATAGGTAATTAGATACATAAATGTACACGCAATTACAACAAAGTTCTAAAGGAGCCAGTCTATAAATACTTCGGAGTTCTGAACCTATCTAGTCTTTAAGATACGCTTAAAGTCCCATTAAAGGATGTCTACTTATCGTTAGACACAACACTACAGTGCTCTGAGAATTCATTCCCTCCATTACCTTTTATCAAAGATTTCATTAGAGATACAAGATTAATTTCGGGATAAAGCCCAGATTAAACTTGGTGCGACGTCGCATATAAATATTGCTTTTAATAGAACTAAGGTATTCTTAATATTGTAGTGATGAGTTTCTATTTTAGGTTTCATATTCATCTTATTTGTAACATTGTTTTAGAGGTCTATTTTTATAAATAGCTCATTATAACATGGTGGTACCAAAACTGGTGATCTATTATTGTTTGTTAGATATTATATACACACATACATAAAGTCACGCCTATTTCCACGAGGGGTAGGCAGGGACCACGAATTCCAATTGCTACGATCCTGACATACTTCTTTCGCCTAATTCACTCGCATCACATTCCTCATACAAAATCCATAATATAAAGTCTTAAGCGCATATTATCAAGGAATTATAATTTAATAACACTTAGCCAACTCTACACGTGACCAAATGGCTGATTCAGTCTTTGGCTAAAGAACCATCATTGCCATTCAACGTGTCAATGATGCCAGTCTTTTGTGCATGTTACCGGTTGACATCGATGAGGATGAATACTATGATGCTTTATAACGGTTAATTTTGTATATACCTATTGTTTTTAATTTGGGTTAGAATTAAGTTTTAAATAGTTGACAATAATTTTGCAGTACCAATCCTTGGACCTTAGACATAACTGTCTATGTTGCAAATAATTCTCAACAGGCGTCTATGAAAATATCATCCCCGATAGAATATGAAAAATAATATTTACTGGTTTTACTTACGTGTATATTTCGGGAATGCCCGACTAGTTTTGGACCCAAAGGGACTCCTTATTGATGAGCTGATGACGCGAAACTTTCGCGATCGGAACTTGCGAACTAAACAATATTCATGAATCACGAAAGTTGCAATAGTAAAATAGGAAAAATAAGCCTCACTCATTCTTAGCCGGAAGACATCCACTATAAAGCAAAGGCGTCTCCCTTAGAACGCTAACTTGCCATTCGCATCCACCGGTAGGTACATTAGGTAGGTCTAATAGGTACAGTATGAAAAATATCTTTAATCATATTTGTACTTGTCCTCAGGTACTGTAATTGCAAGATGTGAGTAAGTACATCATGGAGGAAGATTACTGTTACAACTGCACCCTGTACGCCGAGTTCAATGACACGGTGTACAGAAACATCACCAGGAATGAGACCATTAACAAGTTCTACTTCTATCAGGTATGTTGTCTTATTATTATTAAATATTATATTATAGGTACTATATTACGTCGGTTTTATTGGTCTAATAGTCTTAAATGCGTCAGCTAGCTCAAATTTATTGTAATGCTATATTTCCTATATTGTAAAAAGTTTTATTGAGCTTTGCAAAATAAAAACGCCTACGCAAAAATACGAGCATTTAAATAGTCAAAAATAATACCTATCATTGAGCCACCAAATTCGATAGAGTACCACCTATTCTAGTATTTTTTAATAATTATAGAAATGGATGGCACGATAATGTTTCCTCGTTAAAATGGTACTAAAATGTCGCGGCGGGGTACCGCTAAGTATAGAGCAATAACTAAATAGTTAAATATAGAGATTGTATAATGATAACACTCACAAACATAACAATTCAACACCCAATGTAACTAGATTTGCAACAAAAAAATTATCATATTGAACCCAGTTGGAAGGAAATGCTGGTAACATGGTAGTCAAATAAAGGAAGGGTCTGACTTTCTTTAAGCGGTACCTTATTCTCATCTTATATCGAGGCTGCGTTGTAATTAACTAATTTGTGTTTCTCCTTATTAACCCCTCTTTTTTTCATTATAAAATACTTCTAATGTAATTATTGTTGAATATTTAGTTACACGTGTGTAGTAGGAATTAAATAGATTTTTTAAGTGCTGTGTAAATTTCTGTTAAAAGATGTTTATGTAATTTTCTCATCTGTTTTTGAGGCTGCGTTGTAATTGACTATTTCGTGTTTCCCCTTATTTATTTTAGTAGTTGTGTTTTATAATGTTCATTAATATCAATCAGCATAACAACCGTACATAGCTTGCAGTCGTGTTTAGATGATAAAGATAAGATAATTTTTAATCAAACACCGTCAAGATGGGACTTGGGAGTAAAACCAAAAAAGCACAAAATGAAGCTAAAACTCGTAAATTAACGCAACCTGAACAGGATACTCCTGAACGACAAAGTGTTCTGAAATCACAAGCTTCTCGTAAAGCTGAATTATGAAGTCTAGAAACTCAATCGGAGAGGCAGTCTCGTTTGAAAAGAGATGCATCATCTAAAGCTTTTAAGAGGGAATTTGAAATTTCGAATAATCTTATTTTACGTCAAAAAATAAATGCCAAACAAACCAGTCTTAAAAGATGTAATGAGTGTCCTAAACAACGTGTCACGAGGCTTGCATGAGATGCAGAGGCTACAGCTTAGTCGAGGCTTAGTGAAACTCCTGAGCAGCGTTCCTCGAGGCGTAACCAGGACGCTGAAGCTACAGCTCAGTCGAGGCTTAGTGAAACTCCTGAGCAGCGTGCCTCGAGGCGTAACCAGGATGCTGCGGCTACAGCTCAGTCGAGGCTTGGTGAAACTCCTGAGCAGCGTGCCTCGAGGCGTAACCAGGATGCTGAGGCTACAGCTCAGTCGAGGCTTAGTGAAACTCATGAGCAGCGTGCCTCGAGGCGTAACCAGGATGCTGAGGCTACAGCTCAGTCGAGGCTTTGTGCAACTCTTGAGCAGCGTGCTTCGAGGCGTAACCAGAATGCAGAAAGTGAAGCTCAGTCGCGGCTTAATAAAACTCCTAAGCAGCGTACCTTGAGGCGTAACCAGGACGCTGAAGCTACAGCTCAGTCGAGGCTTAGTGAAACTCCTGAGCAGCATGCTTCGAGGCGTAACCAGGATGCAGAGGCTACAGCCCAATCGAGGCTTAGTGAAACTCCTAAGCAGCGCGCCTCGAGGCGTAATCAGGATGCAGAGGCTACAGCTCAGTGTAGACTTAATGAGACTCCTGAGCAATGTGCTTCAAGGAATACTAGGAATTCCGAAACCACAAGTCTGCGCAAAAGTCTGATTCGAAGCATAGAAACAGAAGAAGAAAGAAATAGCCGACTACATTCACAAAGAATAAGTTTTTAAGAGTGGAGGGCCAGGTGTAATATAAACTTTGAAAATTCCATAAAATTGTTTGCCGACATTTTTTGTATGGTATGTTCAAACTTTATTATAGAAAGCAGATAGGTTCAATTGGTGTTGTCGATATACAAAGAGATATATTACCAAGTGAACTGATGACGAGCGATGTTATTACTGCCTGCCATAGGTGCATTGGAATACTTCGCAGGGGAAGAACACCGCAAAATTGCAGCAAAACAGACTTGACGACGATCAATATACCTTAACTAAGATTAGCACTACTGTAGTAGGACATTTAAATGAAAATCCTGATTTGATACATGTAGAATTACATATTTAAATAACACAAAATTTTATATCATCAAATATATCTAACCAATCAAACAAAAGAGGGTGGCAATATTATTATCATCAGCAGTTTTGCGAGCAATTGACGAACTCATTCCTGAGCTAAACACTGTTATTGAAAATGCCAACTGTAATCAGTTGCCTGTTCATCAACTGTGCAGGAATACTGGACCAGCGCTACAAATTTCACGAGAAAAAAGAGCAGAGGAATTGGCTTGGTTTCATTTGTTTTCTTATGGCAGAAATGGATTCCAAGAAAACCGGAGTCATCGAATTACACCCTTAGATTATTGTCAAGATAGGATTATGGGAGTCGATACACGTTTTCAAAGAAATGACTATCTTTACGCTTTGTCGTTAATGAAGTAATAAAGGGCTAAGCAAAATGTTGGCGTATGTCTAAGAATGCGACAAGGCGAAAATATACCAGAAAACTTAGTTGAAAATATTCACCTCAATATGCGCAACATGCGGGGATCGAATGCCTACTGGCAAAGTGCATGCTCCAACCTTATTGCTATGGTTAAGAATTTCGGGCCCCCGACATGGTTTCTTACCTTGAGTTGCAATGACCTAAACTAGGACGATATGCTAAAAGCACTTTTGATTGCTGCAGGAAGACCTAATGATACTTCAAGCAATTTAAGTTTCACTGAGAGACAGAAATTGGTTGAAGATCATCCTGTGACTTTGAGTAGACAATTCATGATACGTGTCAATGCATTTATGAGTTTTTTGAAAAACGATCATCTTGTATTAGGTGGGAAGCTTGTGGATTTCTGGTGGAGGATATAATTACAAAACCGTGAAAGTCCACATTTGCATATGTTATGCTGGATAGAAAATGCACCAAATTTTGGTACTCCTGAATGCAGATCGTTGATCAATGAGACCGTTTCATGTTTTTTAAGTAATGATGATGAAGAATGAAATGAAATCGTCAAACGTGTCCACAGTCATTTATCAACTTGTTACAAGAACAGAAACGATCTACATTGTCGATTTAACTTTCCTAGACCGGTGAGTGAGGAAATGTCTCTGCTTGGGCCTGATGAAACAATTCGGAATAATGGGCGGTTTTGTATTTTAAAAAGGAGTCCCGCAGAACAGTATGCCAACAATTACAATCCGCAAATATTAAAACTTTGGAGATCTAATACGGATATCCAGGCCTGCGGAAATGTTACTGCTGTATCGTATTATATTGTTAAATATACTTCTAAGCATGAGCCCCAAGATGTTGGTCAAGCTGTAAAAGACGCTATCAGCAGAGTGCGTGCATGTCGTGGAGACATCGGCCGACAATTGTTTGCTGTTTCAATGGCTATTTTAAACCATCGTCGAGTGTCGGCGTGTAAATGTGCTTATAGGTTATGTCATTTCAAACTAAGAGACAGTTCACGTAAAGTAGTGTTTGTCAACACATGCCGACCTTATGAGCAATATAGAATTCTACGTTATAACAGCGACCATGGCCAAACTTACCAAAACATATTTGATAAGTATATTCCGAATAGTCTGGAGCATCTTAGTCTAGCAGAGTTTGCTGTAAACTATGAACACGTGACGCGATCTAATGATAATGAAGACGATGGAGATGCAGAAGCTTACAACAACGTAGAAGAAGGTGTTGAAGCTGCACCAACAACCATTCGAATTAATGGCAGCGTCATAAAAAAGTGAACAAAGCCTGCTATTTTAAGGACTCGCTATTACACACAATTGGGAGACAGAGAAGGCTATTTTTATAGTTATCTTGTGGCTCATGTCCCAGTTAGAGACGAAACCAGTTTGATGGCAGATTGGCAAATTTGAACGAGTAATATTCCCCATCATTTTAAGTTGGGCGGTTACCGTTCATAACTGCAGGGGACAACTGTCGAAAAAGCAGTAATATATTTGGGCAAAAAGATTTTTGCCAAAGGCCGGGCCTATGTAGCTTTGAGCCGTGTAAAAAGTTTTAATAGTGTAGCAATATGTGAGCTGGATCAAAGAAAACTATTCAATTGTCCTCATGACAAGTCAGCATTAGACGAATTAACAATTGAAAAGTTTTCTTTAATAATGTACTAAGTAATCTAGTTTCACCCGCCATACCTTTTTGACCGATTTTAATTTAACTTAATGCTCTAACCGACTTCATTGTAATGTACACATTATGCCCTTTCATTTGATACCCCACTTGGGTATATATAAAAATATTAGATTGGTCATCCCCACTTTCATCCCCCATATTTTTTAAAGGGCTGTACCGATTTTACATATCTGAGAACCACCGCTAGAAAATTTGCTTTCAAATAAAAAAACTTCATCCAAATTGGTTCACCCGTTTAAGAGCTACGGTGCCACAGACAGACAGACAGACACACATAGCGGTCAAACTTATAACACCCCTCCTTTTTGCGACGGGGGTTAAAATATAAGAATGACTTATTTTCAATTCATAAACTAACCTCTACCTACTTCAATGTATCAGGTTAATAATTTTCCAACGGCAAATATAAGTTTGTCTGTGAATTTAGTATATTATCTTTTCGTTAGAACAATGTTATTGTTGTAAACATAATTTAAAGTTTGCACAGAACCCTCGATGCGCGAGTCCCACTCGAACTTGACCCGGTTTTTTAAGTTAAAGACAATTTGCCCAAACATCTATAAAAACAATGAATGTGAAAACTGGTTAACTTGCAGAAACAAAAGTTAATTCCCTTACTTTCTTTGTCTCTGAAGTCAACCATACTACATTTTGTTAATGAACTTTCTTATTATCGCACGTGCCATTAAACTGAATAGCCTGTCAAACTGTCGCACTAATAAAATAATATAAATGGATGTGAGACGAGCGATGTGCGAGGCAAAGTAAATCGTGCGAGAAAATCTGAGCACGGGTCTAGACCACATATTCGAAACTTTTTCTTTACTTTTATAAATAAGGGAAAATAAGAAGTGTCGAACTTTGTTTTTTTCTGACAAACCAAGTTATTATGGTGTTTTTGTATTAAAGTATTTTTACTATTATTATCATCTTGCAATGACAACGATTGTTGGCCAAGCACAAAAACAATTTATGGCAAACAAAACTAAACCTAATAAAACATTTAAATCTATTCATTTTGGATTTCTCTAGATTAAAACTGTAAAATTGAAAGTGACAGAACTAAGAAAAAGGGTACCAAATAATTAATTGGAAATCAGACAATCTTAACCTAGTAGAGAACGGCTACAATCAATGCCAAGAGCTTTCTTCAAAGCGACAAAAATAAGAAAGAAACTAGTATTGAAGATTGTTCACGTAGCAATAAATATAATGTTTTTGTTCCAATTTTGTCCCTAATTGATATAAAATAAATGAACATGCACTTGTGCACTTGATAATGTACACTTTAGAATTAATTACTCCAACGGTTCTTCACCTAAAGGATGGGTCTAGACGCGCACTCTGCATTCTAATCTCGTCTGAGACCGGCTGATTTAGAGTGAGGAATACATTTGTGGTTTTGTAATTAGGTGCACAATTAGTTTTGGCTTTGCACTATAGTTTCGGTACATGTACGTAAAAGATTCTACTTGAGGGCAAAGTATTCGTAAAAGGCTCCACTGGAGTCTCGCTCTAGAAGCGTAACATCATAAGTCATGAAGCTATCTGCTACGAGATCTTCCTGTATGTTAGCACTTTCCTCTGACCTTGAACGAATGCCCTGAATCACATAGAATATAGCAGAAAAAATATTACAAAGTAGCTGACGCGGTGAACTCCATGCCGCCTTCTCACGATTTAAATCTTCCCTCAACTATCACGAATATTTCAAGACCAAAATTTGCCAAGTCGGTCAAGCCGTTCTCTAGTTTTAGCGTTAGCGAGACTAACTATTTTACATATTTATAAAATGTAAAATCACAAAGTGAAAGCTCTAAATTCCCTTAAATTGTATTTTACATTATTCCAGACTCGTAGCTGCGAAATAGTTTTAGCACACTCAAATTGCACAGTGTGGTTAACTACAAATTACTTCAACGAACTATTCACATCAATTATTCTCACAACTTTCATATTAGATATACATTTAGGAGTTTTAAGCTATTTTTATTACTTTCGACATTTTAAATTGATTCTACATGACCAAGGGCCCTAGACACGTGGCAAACGGCTAGACGATCGAATAGAATAATGTGTGGGGAAGACATAATGTTTTGACTATGTAATCTGTTATGAAAATCCCATATATTTTTCATCCTTTTCGTCCTTTTACCTATTCGTAACAAGGTATACCAACAAATTATACTAGATTCAATACACACAATATGTTTTCTTTTTTTAATTCAGTCAGCACAACTGGCCATCCTATGGATGCTGCTGGTGACAATAGTGGCCGGCAACGCCACCGTTGTCTTGGCTCTGCTTCTCACGAAATCAAGAAAAAGCAGAATGAACTTCTTCATCATGCAGTTAGCGATTGCAGGTAAATTCATATTCCTTTAATTCCTAAGCCTCGATAGTCTCCTAAGATCTTCACACTTTTGGTATGATTCAAATTCTAGTGGAATTCTAATACCTACATTATTTTTGATTAGATGGATGGATTTTTTTAAAAGTATATTTTTATCACAGTCAAAGATCATCGGAGATCATATTATTCAATATTGACAAGTAAAGTAATATTTTTTTTTATTCCAGATCTATTAGTGGGGCTGATAAGCGTGCTGCCAGACCTAATACAAAGAATCACGATAACATGGCTTGCTGGATCTATCACGTGCAAAATGATGAAATACTTACAGGTAAAACTTGTCTGAACTTTCTTAAGATTCGCACAGTTGCATTTTTAGTTCATCATACGAAGAAATGTACTTTTTTAAGTATTTTAATTGCCATCACATAATCTGTATGGTATGTACTAAGAGAATTACATCCAAACTTAACGTTCTTATGATGCTTATGTTTATGCAGTGGTAAACGAACCACTGTTAATAATGTTAGTATGTCATTCTGCAGTGTTTTATTTTACTTTTAGGGTGTCGTAACATACTCTTCGACTTACGTCTTGGTGGCTCTTAGTGTGGACCGCTGCGATGCAATCACACATCCCATGAACTTCACAGGAAGCTGTAAGTATTTACTACGAGAATTATTCAAAAATATGTTTTGTAGGTACCCCAGTTTTATAACTATAGACAGAAGTTTTTCACCCAATCAAGAGTTTCAAGACGCGTAAGGCTTTTCTGTTTAGAGAAAGTTATTTTTCATCCCCGGAAGTTTTCTCAGAAGGCCGTTAGGTAATTAGTTTGTTTGTACATACACAATTAATCTTATATAGGACGCCAAAAGCGGCAAAAGCTAATAACGAACATTCCCACAAACAATCTAAGCTTACTTCGTTTTCATAGTTTTATCAAATTACAAGTTTCGAAACTACCAACTAAAACTAGAAGGAGGAAAACCCGATATTTATTTGTCACCACCTTCCTGCCCCGTACCATGAACATCTTAAAGCAGGGCACTTTACGTTGTGGAAGCGAGACGCCGCATTACGCTGCGCATGCATACGCACGTAGCGGCGTCTCGCTTATCTAGTAAGGGGCTCATATAGTTAAGTCAACAGTCTTTTGGACTTATATGGTCCATAATACCTTTAAAATCCAGAAAAGGTACCTCTATATCTTTTAAAGGATAAAGTGAATGTTCTAGAATAAGTCCAAGTTCTCAAGTATTAAGGATTATAACTTAGCTTCAGTTAAACTTAACGTGTTGACCAAGTCCAGGCAACTGTCGTTGCATATTTTGCAAAGTTTTCTTGTAACTAATAATTTGTTCTGCTCGTAACATGTTATATTTATGAAATAAAATTAAGATGGCGAGAAAATTGAGTGTATTATGCTATTGTTTAGCGTCCTGTTTTAAAAACATTAAGCAAGCTGCAAGTGACGTGGCTTTGTTTCCTCAGAGCTTTGAAAAGAGTATTTTGATTAGGTGCTTATTTGATCCTAACAAATAGCGAAAAGTCGTCTTTATTACTGTGCAAATTAATTCATCTTATTTAGTATCTTATTCCTTGTTTAGTCTATTAGGGTTGTATGTATTGATATTTAAAACACGTATGGAAATAAAATCGGCTTCTAAAGTACCAGCGTCTAAGAAAGCTATTTTAGCTGAATACAAAATCCTTACAAATTCTACGAAATCATGAAAAATAATCTAGTTTCCTATCCTACATTTGGTGATTAGTCAGCTTCAGAAACAGGTATTCTAGTTTTTCTTTAATTAATTGAGTCACCGCCTTTCCACCAAGGTGTAACATACAAAAATAAATTACCAATTCAAAAATTCAACCAGGGCGCCGAGCTCGTGCCCTCATCCTTGGAGCATGGTTCGTCAGCTTCCTCTTCTGTGTGCCGATGCTATTCCTATTCGACGAAGCCAATGTGGAAGGTACGTAAACTACACAAGACTTTAAAACAAACCTAGACGAACGCCCACATGATGTGCAGACAGTGTCTGGTAATCTAATAATACTGTTAGCTCTAAACTTAATCGGTTTTATTTTATGAGGGCTAGATGGAAGTCTCCGTTGCGATAGACATCTTGCATGAGAAAATTGTAATATATTTTTAAGAGTGTGCAGAAACAGATTGGACTTAAACATAGCAACAGTAAAAGTGTTTAAGTAGTCGTAAAATAAAGAAGATGGCAAGAAGTTTTGTTTATTAGGAAAATAAAGTCATGATTTTTTTAACGGTATAGGAATTGTACGAGCTACGCTGTACATTGACCTTTTAGCATACTGACATCTTGCTAACAATGTAATAATTAATTTAACTATAATCAGCATTATTGTAAACATTCGTAATTTAGTAGCAATAAAATAATCCATTGAATTGGTCGTCTACTCATTTAACACAAACAAACATTTAACTCAAATAAACATTCAACATTATTATTGTAGGGCATTACAACCCCTACATTTGGTCCTTCGAGCCATTTTAGTTGTGTAAACTACTGTTGAGTTACAATAGCGTATCGATTGTACTGGCCTCCCAGAAGCGGGTCTCACCAGGAATCAATTGAGAAGTCGCATAATATCGTAAGTGATAGTGGTTGCACAATAACAAGAATCAGAAGCGTGGACTGAAAGTCTGTAGTGATAACCGAAGTATTCGTTTCGTATTAAACGGGAAGTGTTAACAGTGCAAGATGGAGTCGTCAGCAGACATTTATCAGAACCAGAAGGAGCTCTCTGAAAACATACAGAAGGTAGGAATCAACATTAAGAAAGATGGTTGGGCTAGGAAGAACTCCGATTATTTCAAGCGGCGAATGCAGATGCTAGAAACTTTATGGGGTGAGTTCCAATTTAACCATGACCGTTTAACGACGGAAGAGAGCGTAACACATCCTTATTTTACATCTGACTTGTATAACAAAACACGTCAGATTTATAAAGAGGTTAAAGATTTGATTATCTTACAACACCAACAACTTTCGTCGCAGTTACAGTCTCCAGCTGGAAAATCAGTAACACCGATAGCGAGCACCTCTCAGCAAATGCAAGAAGGTGTTTCCGATGAACAAGGTAAACAAGCAACTGAGGAGGAGGGTGACATGAACAGTGCATCTGAACATCAAGATAATAGCAACAGAGAAAAATCTCCTTCTCGTCAACAACAACATAGCCTTACGAAGCGGGAAATAGGGTCCAATAGTAAGCTGGACGACATGATACGTAAGCAAACAGCAAACTTTAAAGCTTTTATGAGAGCTGTCGCTAACATTCAGGTTGATTTTATAGCAGAAAAGTGGGAATTTGAAGACGCTCTGCAAACATTACAAATGCGTTGGTCAGCGGTAGATAAGCTTCACTGGGAGATAGAGTGCGAGCTCAACGGCGACAAGATGGTAGTTTATGAAGAACGCTATACAAGATATGAAAATCAATTTAACGACCTAAAAAGGGCTTTAAACACCAAGATGTGGGCTAGTACTCACCAAGAGAAAACAACGCCTAAGTTAGAGATACCAGTATTCCACGGTAAATACAACCAGTGGATGTCATTTAAAGATCTCTTTACTGAAGCGATACACAACAATATATCTCTTTCACCTGCGCAGAAGATGCAGTTTTTGAAAAGTAAAGTGCAAGGAGAAGCGGATAGGCTAATACAACACTTAACGATTAGCTCGGAAAACTATTCGGTATGTTGGGAAATACTCAATCGCCGTTTCAACAATAAGAAACATATATTTACTACTCATATCAATATGCTTTTCAATCTGCCGACCATACAACAACAATCATTTACAGCGTTAAAAAGAATGCATGACGTCACGGTAGAATGTTTGCATGCTATAAAAAATCTGGAAGTGGATATCACGACCTGGGACCCGATTCTAGTGCACATTTTGTCGCAGAAACTGGACTCTGTAACACATACAGATTACAATGACTCTCTAAAGAACTCTCGGGAGCTACCTGTATTGAAAGAATTCCTAGACTACCTAGAAGCAAAGTTTACGTCATTGGAATCGTCTCAGCGTAAACAAGATACGATCCAGAAATCGCATCCGTCAAGCTCACAGAACCAAGGATCTTCGTATCCAAAGAAACAGTACAACAATCAAAACAAAGGCATTCAGTCGGCTAGCAACAAGATGGTTGCGAAATCATTTCATACATTGGCAATCAGATGCCCACTTTGCAATAATGAACATGGCATATATCGCTGTGCAAAGTTT
The DNA here is from genome assembly GCA_905340225.1 of Abrostola tripartita. Taxonomy (NCBI): domain Eukaryota; kingdom Metazoa; phylum Arthropoda; class Insecta; order Lepidoptera; family Noctuidae; genus Abrostola; species Abrostola tripartita. Next base: position 3,510,353 of record HG996492.1, on the reverse strand, counting down.
TTAGAAATGACAAATGATGCAAAACTAAACACGGTCAACAGATTACAACTTTGCGTTAATTGTTTATTTAGTCATAATGGAAATAAATGTACATCTGCGTTCCGATGTCGCAAGTGCAAAGGGCAACATAACACGCTACTGCACGATGCATGTAACAAGAGCAGTGAAGAAAAACAAACTGTATCTGCTAATGTTTCCCGAGAGGACAAGGATTCTGAGATTCTATTGGCGACCGCGGTAGTAAAAGTTCAAGGATCTGATGGAACTTTACATAATATGCGAGCCCTTATAGATCAAGGATCTCAGATATCATTGATTACAGAACATGCCGCGCAGCTTATCGGTGTCAAACGGCAGAAATGCAAAGGTGTTATCTTTGGAGTTGGACAGAAGGAATCAAATTGCAAAGGCTTAATAACAATTTCATGCCTGTCATTATACAATGAGTTTAAGTTTGAAACATCAGCTTTTATTATGAAAAACTTAATCAAGAATCTACCAAACAGATCTTTTACAAAACCATCATGGACCCACTTACAAAACATCAATCTGGCAGATCCAGACTTTAATATAAGCCGTCCCGTGGATCTTTTATTTGGAGCTGACATTTACTCTCAAATTATGCTGGGTGGAATGATCAAGGGTGATGACGGCACCCAGCCTATAGCGCAGCAAACGCAGCTAGGATGGCTCCTATGTGGTAGCGTTAAAACGTTTAAGTGCAATGTAGTATTGAACAATGTTGAAGATATGAAACAATTTTGGGATGCAGAAGACATTAGTGATCAATCCAATGTCACACTGGAAGATCAAAAATGCATTGAATATTACACTAACACAACACAGCGCCTAACTGATGGGAGATATGAGGTCAGATTACCGATGAAAGATGAGATAGAGAACAAAATAGGCGCCTCCAAGCCGATGGCTACTGCTCAATTTAAAAGTTTGGAACGAAAAATGGAAAAACAGGAACAATTGGCAAAATCCTATAAAGATTTTATGTCTGAATATATTGAATTGGGTCATATGAAACTATCAACAAGTAACATTACACCAGAGTGCTACTTACCGCATCATGGTGTACAACGAGCTGAATCAACAACAACAAAGTACAGGGTGGTGTTTAATGCATCCGCAAAAACATCAACAGGATGTAGCTTAAACGATCTTATGTACAGGGGCCCAAATCTTCAACAGAATTTACAGACATTACTTATTCAGTGGAGACAGTATAAATATGCTTACACTGCTGATATCGAGAAATATTACCGTCAGATTTTTTTGGCCCCCTGTGATCAACCATTACAAAAGATTGTTTGGCGAGATTCACCAAAACAACCCTTAAAATCGTACCAACTAACAACTGTCACATATGGTACCAAAGCAGCGCCATTCTTAGCTATGATGACACTAAGACAGTTGGCCGCAGATGATAGGAAATCTTATCCGGAGGCTTCAAAAGTTGTAGAAGAAGCATTCTATATGGATGACCTAGTCTATGGAGCGCATACAATAGAGCAAGGGAAGAAAATAATTTCTGACTTGGAACAATTACTCAGAGGGGGAGGTTTCAAACTTAGAAAATGGACTGCAAACAACCCGATGCTATTAGAAGAAGTTTCATCACATCTGGTCAATGAAAGTGTTTTTAACTTTAAAACAGAACAAACGTCGAAAACATTGGGGTTGTGTTGGAATTCAGAACAGGACAAGTTTACTTTCCAGTGTTCTATTTCAAACGTAAACAAGAAACACACAAAACGCAGCTTGTTAGCCGAAATTTCGAAATTATTTGATCCTCTTGGATGGCTCGCTCCCGTATCAACAAAATTGAAATTATTATTTCAAAAGCTATGGGAAACAAAACTAGAATGGGACGACGAAGTGTCAGATAACATAAACAATGAGTGGTACAAGATACAAGCGGATATCAAAACGATAAACGCTTGTGAAATACCTAGATGGCTCATGAGTGACGAGAACTCAGTAATAGAATTATACGGGTTCAGTGATGCGTCTCTAAACGCTTACGCTTGTGTTATTTACGCTCGGGTACATTTGGCAACAAACGTCACACTTGTCGCTGCTAAGTCTAAAATTGTACCACACAGAAAAATAACAACATTGCCGAGGCTAGAGTTGAATGGAGCCTATCTTTTAGCAAAATTAATGCATAAGGTAAAGGCCGCCTTAAATCAAAATATAGTTAGAACCTACGGGTGGACTGATTCCATGGTCGTGCTTGGTTGGCTACAAGGAAATCCATCAAGATGGAAAGCATACGTGGAAAACAGAGTCAGAAAAATACATGAAGTAATGCCAAGCTCGTGTTGGGATTACGTCAAAACGACGGAAAACCTGCTGATGCCGCGAGCAGAGGCCAATATGCTGGTCAGTTGAAAAGTAATCAGCTGTGGTGGCAAGGCCCTAAATGGCTATCGTCCCTTAGAACAAGTGATACAGAGAAACACAAATATACAACAGATCAGGAAGCAAAAATAAGCCCTCGGAAACAAGCTTATGCGACCCAAATCAACATAACAACAACAAACATTATAGAACAATTATTAGAAAAACACAGCTGTTTTAATCATATGGTTCGAGTCATTGCATGGATACTCAGAGCATTGAACCCGAAGCGAAGTCAATTACCGAAGTATCTTACGCTGCATGAATTGAATAATGCAACTAAGGTAATTGTGAAACAATCGCAACATAACATATTTTACACAGATATTAGTCATTTACGTAAACATTCGCGAGTGTTAACAAACAGTAAACTAATAGCTTTAAACCCTTACATTGATCAAGAAGATTTGTTACGTGTCGGTGGAAGATTGAGGAACGCAATGATAAGCGAAGAAATGAAGCATCCTATGATCATTCCTCATGACAGCCGTCTGACGCAGCTTCTTATTGATCAAGCTTACCGTATGACATTCCACGGCGGGCCCCGACTTACTTTGTCGTATCTTCGTCAAAGGTACTGGATTATTGGAGGTATCCGAGCCACGAAGAAACACATTCGAAAATGTGTTACGTGCCGTAAAATAAATCCAAGAAAACAACATCAACTAATGGGTGAGCTACCAAGTGCAAGAACGAACCCCGCGCCACCGTTTTACCATACGGGGGTAGACTATACGGGATTCGTCGACATTAAGATGAACAAGGGAAGAGGAGCCAAGACAACTAAAGGGTACATCGCCGTCTTTATCTGCATGGTGACTAAGGCGGTGCATCTCGAATTGGTGTCGGACCTAACCAGTTCAACATTTTTGGCAGCCTTAAACAGGATGGCAGCGAGAAGAGGCGCTCCTCGCCATGTTTATAGTGATAATGGCACGAATTTTATCGGCGCAAACAGGCAACTTAGAGAACAGTATGAAGAAATCGAAAGTACTTTCAGGAATGAAAAATTACAAAAGGAAATCGTAGAGCTGAAAATAGAGTGGCATTTCAATGCCCCCGCGTGGCCATCTGCAGGTGGATTGTGGGAGAGAGCAGTGAGAAGCCTCAAACACCATTTGAAGCGAGTTGTAGGCGAACAAAAGCTAACATTCGAGGAGTACTATACAATCCTGTCGAAACTGGAAGCCTGTTTGAACTCCAGACCGTTGTGTCCGCTAACTGAAAATATCGAGGACTTAGACTGTCTGACGCCAGCGCATTTTCTAACAGGAAGGTCAGGCTTGACCGATATAGAAACAAAGGAGGATGCCCGAACAAGATGGGAATTAACAAGAAAGGTTTTCGTTGACGTATGGAAAAAATGGAAAGAGGAATACCTAAGTCAGCTGTTAGCAAGAACGAAATGGCAAAAGCCTCAGAAAAACTTGGAAATTGGAGACTTAGTGGTTGTTCATGACGATAACATGCCTGCAGGGAGATGGTTAATGGGCAAAATAACTAAACTTTACCCTGGGGAAGACGGTTATGTTCGCGTGGTGGACCTTAAAACCAGAAACGGTTCTATGAAAAGACCCGTAACAAAAATATCTATCTTGCCATTAGATAACAAAGAAAAATTAGAACAACAAGGTACTTCCGATAGTTGTGAAATGGTGACTCAACAATCAGGCAAGAGCCCAATAAAGTCGCAAAAATGCAAGAATAACACGAAAAGAAACATAAACTTTATTGGCCTAGTTATGACTTTGCTATATTTATTTAATCCAGTTGTAGCAAATAATATACCAAACACTGTCGAAATCCAACAAGGACTTTATTTTGACAAAGTGACCAATATGAAAGTGATTCGCGATGAGTGGAAAATAGTCGTCTATTACGACCTTACACCCTATTGGGACAGCCTAACAGTATTTGAAAAATTTAACGACCATTTAGAAGACATATGCGGAAGGCTTAAACAGAAAACACAATGCAACGTAATTTTATTACAAGTAAGGCACGCGATCACTGAATTGGAACACTATAACAATATGTTGCTGAATCCGCAAGGTCGAGGAAATATGAGAAGCAAGCGCGGTTTCATCAACGGTGTCGGTTCAATCGCACGTTCCCTGTTCGGAGTATTGGATGACCAATTCGCAGAACAGTATGCACGGGACATTAACCTCATCCAAGAGAATGAGAAACATCTGGCACTGCTAGCAAGAAATCAGACTTCTATCATAGAAGCTGAATATAATGTGTTACGGCGATCTGAAGAAAAAATAGAGATCCAACACAAGCTATTCAACCAGCATTTATTGAATCTGGATAAAATAACCAACGATCTGCAACAAGAAATGAAGTCCCAAGAATTATCCATTGAGTTTGCTATGTCCGCTATCTCCGCGAACAGCTTAATAGAACACCTAAGGAACGTTCAAGAGGCCCTGTTGGACACCGTGACTAACATTTACAACGGCAAAATAAACCTGCACCTCATTGCTCCAGAACAACTACGGGACGAACTGAACATCATTTCTGGTCAGTTGTCAAAGGATCTAGCTCTGCCTATTACCAATATACAAACAGATTTTTTCCGCTTATATCAATTGTTACAAGTGAAGGCGAAAATAACCGCAAAATACATTTTAATTGAGATGAAGGTGCCCTTAACAAGCAGAGATAACTACGAGGTTTACCAAGTTATACCCGTACCGAAAAGGATTGGCGGAGATATGGTCACCCTACTGCCTATTACTGAACTAATGGCAATAAACTTACAAAAGGATTCTTATTTACCTATGACTGTGCCTGACCTATACGAATGCATGTCATACGACACTACGACTCGATTATGCCAATTGCAAACGCCAATTTACCGTATGGAATCGGATGAGAAGAGCCTGTGCAAAAGGGATAATGAATCTACTAACTGTCAAACAAAACAGGAACGCTGTCGAGACATGTGGACGGAACTTAGAAATATAAATACTTATTTATATTTTTGTTGCGAACAATGCAAAATACGAATCCTATGTGGGCATCACATATCAAAACAAACACTGCAAAAGGCCGGAGTAATGACACTTGGCGACGATTGCGTTATCAACAGCGATACTTTTACTGTTTATTCACGAAAACAACAGGTGGACCAAATTCAAGCCCAAGTAGACATAGTTCCAGTAGAAATTCCTCCAATTAACAACATAATAAACTTGTCCGTTCCGATTTTGAAGCAAGAGCCACAGAATGGAAGTCTAGCCATGGAGAAGGATACTTTATTACAGGATCTTGGAAAGCAAATAGAACAGATGAAGGCCGCCACAGCTGAAGGCGTCATATCGGACAGAGTAACATACCACGATATACACCAGTATGTTCTAATATACATGTTGACGGCAGCCGTGACCATAGCAGCCGCAATATATGGGTATTGCCGGTTTAGGAACAAGCAATCACAACAGCCCCTGAGGAAACCGGCGCCTGAGCCATTACCTGTTCCTGACCCTGCACCCCGGAGGAGATCAACAGTCAGCATGGAAGAAAATTCTATGCTCGCATCAAGGGAAACACTGCAATCATCAAATGCGATTTCTTTGGAGAAAGCAACGTCACCGACTGTGCGTTACGAAACGTTTCAACATAATCTAAATATTTAAGAGTTATTGTAATGCTTTATATTTATTGTTTTTATTGTATACAGCTTACTTTTACATTGATTACTATACACTCTAAATTATTTGTATAACATTTTTAGTTGATCATATTTCTTTTGAGAGGGCAAGATGTACGAGCTACGCTGTACATTGACCTTTTAGCATACTGACATCTTGCTAACAATGTAATAATTAATTTAACTATAATCAGCATTATTGTAAACATTCGTAATTTAGTAGCAATAAAATAATCCATTGAATTGGTCGTCTACTCATTTAACACAAACAAACATTTAACTCAAATAAACATTCAACATTATTATTGTAGGGCATTACAACCCCTACAGGAATAAAATGTTGATGTTTATAAATCAGTAGTAAAAGCTTTGTATTGTATGTATTTAAAAAAATTATTTTGACACGTAGCGAATAAAATAACTTGATGGTTTAGGCTAAAGCCTTCCAAGAGCTAGTTGTAAGGCATACTATTAAAGACTATTTTTGCTCATCAAAATTGTTTTAGGTATATACCAGTGCTGGTCAAGCATCAGCAAGCTGCAATGGAGGATATGGATGACGAGCGTATTCGTGTCACTATTCGTAGCTCCGGCGCTGACGATATCAGCCTGCTACGGTGTGATTGTGGTCACGATACGACAAAAAAGCCACCGAGTACTGGGCAGGAGAGCGACAGCGACCAGACAATGTGAGTATTAGCCAGTCATACTTAATTAATTAAAGTGAGTAATTAGCGAGCGCTCGACTTTTTTGTGGCTAAGCTTCAATTTAGGAGAAACTTTGAAGGGAAATGTGATTGGCTAAATGTATACGATGCGTAACTGTGTGAAACATGCAGATGAAATGTAACGAGAATTAGGTGATTAGTATACAAATGACTTTCATTTGCTAAAATTGGCTTTTATATCTTTTCTCACGGGTATACTAAAATATATTTAGGGATCAATTACCTACAGTCAGCAGTTTACATACACTTACCTACAGGAAAATAACAATAAAAGCGTACGTTTATTACGCTTTATCTTTATTTTGTGATTCGTTTTTGTACTTTGGCCATTAGTTAAGACGTTCCTATAAAAAAAAATACCAATAAGCTAAACAATTATAGCATTTTACCTATATAGGTAGACCTTTGAAATCTTGGTATGTTCTTGGGAAATAGGTATTGGATATTATCACAAACAAAATCAATAATTACGTCGAAAAAAAAAATAAGCTATAACCTATAAATAATATAAATTATCTGACAAACATCCAGAAAGACCAAAACAATCAGAAGTCAAGGTCGAATTAACAGAACGTGACCAAACTGACGATGACTGGGTTCATAAAGTAGACTTCAACTTTTATACCAACCAATAAAATGTTATCCGTTTCATATTGAATAGGAAAGGAGGTAAAAAGAAAACGATAAACGGAGTTATGAAGGGATTATTTAAGAACGGTAGAACACAATAAATGAATAAATCTTTGGTGAAGTCAATAAAGTTGAATGAGAATACGTTTAGGGTGGTTGTGGCAATAGAGCGAACACCAAAACGAGTTAGAGCAAAAAGTATTTTAGCGCTTTCAGAAAAATATGCTCTCTGAGCTGAAATATGTTGTGCCTGCTGTTAAAGTTAAAGCTGTGGAAGCAAGACGCCGCTACGTGTAGTATATGCGGCGTCTCGTTTCCACAACGTAAACTGTCCTGTTTTAACAGTGCATGGTAAGGGGGCTGTGCATAACTTTAGTTTTAGATATGAAAGCTAATGAGAGGCGGGTTTATGAAGAAGGAAAAGACATTGAATAACACTCTGAAGAAGGGCCTGACTAAGAGTATCCAACATCGATGTGTATTGATAATGTATTTTGAAAAATCCGTCATAACCAACTTTTATGGTGTCTTAGAATAAATAAATGAAATCGAGACGCATTCTAATTTGATATTTAATTAGTCTGTACGAATAGACCCTAACCCCGCCTTGTATATAGATAAACCTGTCGTCATTAAATTAGGGTTAGTGGACGATAAAGCCTTTATTTCTGTACAATCTCTTGGTGAAGATATTAATTTGTAAGCAGTTTCATTCAATAGCTACAATTTTGTATTTGTACGTGTAGGACCCTAGTTTTTTTCGTGTATCAAAGTCTTACAGACATGGAATTGTGAATGTATGTTCAGATTCCATACAAATATCTCTTAAACACCCAAAAAAAATATCAGACGCAGTTGGACCGTTGTATTAAATATAGAAATCCCAAATTAACTTAGAATAGCACACTAATGCTGCTTAACCTACCATTATCTCTTCACACATAGTTTCGTCACTAGGTTTGAAGAAATTAAAAAATTTCTTACATTACTTGTAATGAGGTGACAAATCATATTATTTGGTAGTATCCTTAATTTTATCAAAGTGAGACATAACACTTCTATCACAGGTTTTGACTTCTTTAATTTATTGCAGACAGTGACGATTTGGACAGCCGACGTGCAAGCAGTCGAGGAATCATACCGAAGGCTAAAATCAAAACGGTTAAAATGACTTTCGTCATTGTTTTCGGTAAGTGGTTAATAGTATTATTAACATTGTCATAAAACTATTAAAACAGCGATAAAAACTGATAATACAGCAATTTTTAAACACACGACTTGACATAAAATTGTTGCTATTTGGCATTTCTTTTTAATATCTACTTAGAAAGTATTATGATCGTTGTTATCATGAACTCTTTAATTTAATAATATGCTTTTGTCTTCTCCACCACAATGAACGTCTAGACTAAAATATACCTATATACTAATTCTCACATATGTATCACTAACCATATTTTATTCTGAGTAGACCCACCCCCCCTCCACTTACTGGGTCGGTAAACACTTTAATAATTTTGGTTAACGCTGTTTACATGTTATAACTTTAACGACTATTTCATGGTACAGTAAAAACATGTCATGTTGATAGACAGACATGCATACAATAATAACGTCAAGTTACGTTATTGAAGTGTCAATTTAGAAGTTTATTTTGGATGTTTATTCCGTATTTGGAGAGCGCTTGTATCATGTCATGTTTAGATAATATAAAACAAATCTTGAAATTAAAGTAGGTTAATGTTTTTTAATCAATAGATATTACTGTTTCAATTATGTATTATGAAGTTAGTATAGGTATATAATTAGAAAGGCCAACAAAATAATTCTAATAGTCAACGCATCTGTTAATTTATTACATAACTTATACATACTTAATATTTCCATCGACGTCTTTTGTTTTATCCATATTCTAAGGTCGAATCTCTCAGAAAGCAATAAGATGTAAGAGCCATCGCGATATGACGAGAGGCCACAAAAACTGAGGACAATAAAAACTCTTTACGATGCCCTCCATCATGTCTAACTGGAGGAAATTGTTGTTCTTACAGCTTTCAGCCCCCGACGTAAAATACCCATAAATAAATTAACACTTAAAGTGTTTACATTGGGAAGATCAAGGTGACATTTTAGAGGAAATCATTAAGTTTTTGTTTTTTGGGACCTTGACTTTGGTAGAAGTTAGTAAATTTACAATTCGTAAAACCAATGGAATTCCTTCAAAATGTAGCAATACATTGATTTCATAGGATAGAAAACGTGAAACTACAGAACTTGAATGTTCTAATTTTAAGTAAAAAAATGAGGCTTCTAAAAACATTGAATAAATTAAATAACAGTGCCTATAGAAAATTTAAATTATTTAATAATACGAACACCTATTCCAAAACTGAAGCTTAACTTTTAACAGAAATTCATTATTTGCGCATGATAAGATCGATGGTCTCGTCCCTAATCTTCTATATCTTCGTTTACTTCGACATGAATTACCATAATAATATTTTGTACAGATATCTGAGCTCTAAGCCTTTGTTTTTGTCTGGAATTTGTGATTATGTAACGCTTTGCTCTCGTAATTTGGAACATGATAATAGCGACGTCATCCATTTTTCTTTGTCGTTTGATCGTTCAATATTTGGCAAAAATGATTTGGTTAACACTTTATATGTACTGGAAATCTAGTTCATACATATCACATGGATATTTTCATACAATAAAGCTGGAAATAAAAAGCAAGTTTTAAGCAAGAGTGAAACATAACATTATAATACCTATTACTTGTGATATTATGCACCTTATAAAGTATTTATATAACAATTAAGCCAGATTTAAAGCTACCACTAATGTTATCGATGAGAACGGAGTAAATATCGTAGACAAAAATGGGAAAATAATTTTTGCAACTGTCCCAAATTCTCGGGAACAAGTTTGGAAAATAATGAGAAACAAGTCGCAAGTTGTAACGAAGCCGTCATTATGTCAAAAGTAAAAACACAAGTTTTGCTATATTATTACTATTTAGATTATCTTTTTACTTGCAATACTCAACAAGTAAATAGAGAGATAGAATTACTGAATTATGCTTTAATATAAATCATTTCAGACACCCTTGTTAGTTAGTTTGGCTGGGCACTATCCGCACTTAGCCGCTTGAATGGGCCATTGTGCGTGATGGGTTTCTTTCTTCTACTCCAGCCATCCCAGCTCGTCCCAGAATGCGAGCAGCCTTTTCAGGCTGCTACAAGCTTCCGGTAGCGATGCTGGACGCTGGAGACAGACACCCTTGTAATACGAGTATCAATCTGACTTACTTTTGCCAGTGACATTTTGCGGACAGAAAACTATCTAAGCAGAGAATTACAATATAAAACATTAAAGCCATCGTTCTTTTTATTTTATACGCTTATAAAGACTCTCTTTATAAGCTTCCTTACTCAATCATAAAAATAACTTATGCTGGATCAAAACTTCTGATACTTCTAGTTTATTTTTTATCCCCGGTATCAACATGGAAAAGTCTAGAACTCTGAGATTACATTCTTCCCGTGACGTAATAATCACTCCCGGGCGAGGAAACTTTTTAAAAGTTAAGTTGTAAAGCTGGACTGTTTTTATTGGATAATCTCCTCGGAATGTGTTTAATACAGTGCTGTAATAATTTGAACAGTTTATTTCAGCATTTGTTTAATAAGGTCTTATTAAATTCTCGTTTATTCCAACCGTTTTATTTTAAGATAGCAATTTCAGTATTAATTTCACTACATCTATAAGTGAATGAACGCTTGAAGCGTTTGCGAATCCAAAGAATGATACAGGATTTGTGCCGTTGCAGGTCCCAAGGTTACCTCATGTTAATAATAGTGTTCTTGAGTCGCTAAAAAAAGTTATGCATTGTATTGCCTAGAAAAATACATGCATTTTCTCACTACAGCATAAATGTACCTAAAGAAAACATAACATTTATAGAACGACTAATGTTTGCCATAGAAAAGTCCTATAAAACCCCCATCTATCACCATTAAAGGTTTCACCATCATTCCAAGCCATATGTAACAAAAACGTTTTGTGTTCAAAATATTTCATCCATAAATATTAATATATCTTAATTGCCCATGCCCCATTGTTTTCGAGCACCCCATAAGGCCCTTCCCCCATTCGTCTTTATATCTTTCAGCTTTATGGTGAAATACTCCAATTCATTTAAGTCCATGGTTCTTTTCTGGTCGTATAAATATTATACTCGAATTTGCAACATCATGTTTCAACCCTCGTATAACTCGCCATCCGCCCGTCGGTCTAACACCAGCTGTTATTAAAAAAGTCACAGTAACAATCTGTCAATTTTAATTGTTGCAAGAATTCAAAGACTTCTATATCGAGGTTTATATAAAAAAAATACAACTTTATTGAATTCTTATACAAGTAACTATGTCAAAAATTTACAATGTCTCGTATAGCCTTTTTTCACAAATCACCAACGATATTGCAGCATACTTCAAATTCTGAGTCAAAATGTTCAATTTCAGGTTCCATATAGCGAGAACGTCGCTTGAAAATTGCAAACATTTCCAATGTATTTATTGAACCGTTTGTTCCAGTATTTGTCCTCTGCTGGTCCCCGTATATGATCTTCGATTTGCTACAAGTGTACGGCTACGTCCCAGACACACAGGCTAACATAGCTATCGCCTCGCTCATCCAAAGCCTCGCACCGCTCAACTCCGCCGCCAACCCTGTTATATACTTCATTTTCTCCAACAGAATATTCGTTAGCCTCAGGTGAGTTTTTAAGTATTCATTAATTAATAATATTAACAGTAAATGAGGTTTATGACAGATCCTCTATATACGACTATAGAAATTAAATAGCTGAAGTAAACATTTCGTAAATGTCTTATGAATTTAATATTTCAACTTTGTTATCAATTTGTTGAGTGAGTTCAACAACAGGTCTTAGAAGTTTCCCGAAGTTTCTCTTAGTATAATTAACTCTGCCTTTTGTCATTTTTATTATTTTTACAAGTACACCTGTACTAGCAGGTTTCTCGCTTGAAACACTCATCAAACCTTTTGAGCAATAGAAAGGCAGAAAAACACATACGACAACCATGGACAACAACCCTTGCAAATAAGAATATTACTTAAGAAAGTATTGTACAATTAAAGCGAGTCTTAAGTTCAATAGCCAATAACACATGAGACATTACTGACATTTTCAGTATCATTTAATTTACGCCATTCTGTTTTAATAACATGTCTTCAATTTTGACGTTCGCCTTGACTTGCAAATGAACTCTGCTACTTTGTGCTTTATAAAATTCCTAACTTAAACTTTCTAGAAAGTATTAATCTCAATAATAACGTAGCTTTGAAATTATTATCAAGTCAACGCCGACGATCCCAAAAACTCTCATACAGGTGGCAGACGGTTGATGCTAACTATTTTCTTCACCTTAGACTTAAGCAAAGACTTTTAAATTCGGCTTATGAATGAGATAAATTTACTTTAAAATATCATACTTTAAGTAATCCTGGTAATACTGAAAATGTTTTTGTAAAAAATGTTGTGCCGTAAAGATGGTAATGTTAAGTGACTTGTATAATTTACACATTTCCAGAGATACTGTTTGGGTTTTTAAATTTGACATGTTAATGAGCCTTGGCTCGTTACAATAAAGGAACATTATTTTATTAAATATTTTTTTAAATGTTTTTATTTCCATGGTTATACTAAAATCTTCTAGTATTTTTTCGAACTTCGATATTGAAAAAATAATACAAAATTATTTAAGATTTTGTTCAAAAAACGATGAAACTTTAACTTAAAATATAAAGTAAGTACAATAAAAACTAAAAACAAATTGCAAACAATGAATAACAATAATCTATTTTCAATTCGTTTTAAACAGTTGAGAGACTTCAACATGCTCCAACGGTTTAGAACAAATTCAAAATGGAAGCCGTCAATCATTCGAACATAACATTCAGCGTCTAAATATTATTAAATACTGAAATAAATCATTGTTACAGTTCATTAATTCGATTATATAGCGATTTATTTAGCGTTAATTATAATGATTTATTCGTTGAAACTCATTTGTTAAGTTTTTCTTCCGAGGATTATCTCGTCATTACAAGAGATTTGAGAAAGGTCGACACAGGAAATTATCCTTGCTAAATAGGAGACTTTGTCTAAAAAACCTGGGTCGTCTAGATAGTAATTATGAAGGAAGAATATATAGCTAAAGTTCCACGTGTATGTTCTCATTTAGTCTGTGGAAGAGGGCGGTCAGAACTCTCGGAGTAGACTAAGATTGAAATTACAAATTGCGTCTTTGGAATATTAAAGATGGCGTTTTGACTTACTCGTAATATTCAGAGAATTATCCTAGGTAACGAACGATTTTTTTCCAAACACAACATATAAAAATATAAGCAAACTAAGAAAATTCTACAAGACATTAATCGTAAATAGACAATATCAAGTCTAGTTTTTACCAAGCACTTTATTAATATGAACAAGAAAAGCTTTCACATTTTAAAATGTCTCAAAACAACAATAGGGCCTCAACGCGACTAACGACGTCATCAAGCCACTAACATGGCACTGAATTCAATGTTACGACGTCAAAGTGCACTTAACCACTAAACGGTTTATGCTTTTTAGGTCATAAACTCGGCTTATTTAGTGCGCTTTAAGAGACTAGCTGTTGCTTCTTTAGTGTTTAGACATATGAGTATGTGGTACTTTGAAGACGATTCTATTATATAAGCTTTTATGGCTTTTGTGAACCTGCCCACTCGTCTCAGGATTAGTATTTCCATATTTTTAAGACTTGTATTTTTGAATAGATTTACGTATCAGCTCCTTACTTTATCTAAATAAAAAGCTTTCAAAATACTTTGTGAATTTATAAATAATACACAATATGCTTGTCGTTCTTGAAGAGAAATGAATATAGGTATGTATGTGTTAAAATTGCCCACCGACATTTTGCCAGACAGTCAAGGTCCCAAACCTACGATGAGTAAAACATTTTGGTCGTGGGCTTGCTAACTATAAGACTAACCTAGAATATAATCATTTAGAGCCTCAACGAACGTTTTAAGAAAGTAGGTATAAAAAATTAAATCCAAAATTCTACGATCTCATTGGTCTATTAAAACCAGATTAAATTAAAACTTTATTAGATTAACAAAATTAACTCCAGCTCTCCATTTCATAACATAAAATATTGGAAATGATGTTTTAATTAAACATTGGGGCTTTTCTGGCTTTTACGTACTCATTAAATTTAATTAACTTATTATAGCTGGTGTGTGTTCTAAACTTCTTGTATTAGAGCATAATTTATTGGTTGTCAATATTTTAGGTAAATTTAATTAAAAATGTTGCAAGCATGCCAGTCTTGTGAATGCGCCTTAAAAAAACATTTGTTGCGCCTTTTTATTTTGTTTTCGGTAGAAAATATTCAAAAAGCACAGTGCTTCTAGGGGGATATGGAACAGGGAGTGTGGTTTACCTCTTTAGAACCACCCCGGTGGTCACTATCTGCACAAACAGGGAAGGTCTCGGAACCTCCGAAAAGACCAATACCGGAACTTCCGGATGCTATGCCTGACACATTTGTTGCACCCACTTTCCATACTGTAAAGGACCAGTTAGTTTTATAGTTGTTTTGTTTATTAGGAACATTCCTCCGTACAAGTGGTTATGGTGCTGGGTGAGAGCAAGCGACAGCCCAGCTGGCAACGAATCGCGCGCACACACGGAGCTGCTGACGTCTTCTCATAGGCGGACAAGACATGAACTTACTATTAGAGTAAGTGAACGTTATGAAGTGTTATTTATGGAGAAACCCGAGGCAGACTTCATATGAAATAAAATATTGTGGATTATGCTCCAAAAAGATTGGATTTTCAACAAAGTATAAAAAAAGCCCAGATTGGATAAATTTTTTGGAACATATTGAAAGTTTATTGCCTCAAAATATAATCTGAAATGTAATAATGTCTTCGAAATTGATGTAAAGAAATATTTTAATGTCAAAACCTAAAATTTACTCTTATTTTATTATGATTTTGTACTTTGTTGGATTATAAAAAAGGTTCCTCTTAAATAACATTATGGTCCCTATAGATTGTTTCTTTGCCATTTCAACTTTACTGAGACTTTTCCAACGATGATTGAATATTACCAATTCTCTTTTTCAACTTTTTATTACTTCCACTTAAATTGATCGCTTGGGACGAAGGATTACAAATTGAAAAATTGGGTCTCTTTATTCTATAATAATAACGCTTTATGGGTTTGAGAAATTAATTTTACTTCGTCCTTTAGAAATACGACATTATAAATTATTATAATGGTAACATATCTCCATGTTTTATTCAGAATCTATGATTATTTTATGTAAAAATCGATATTATTTTTGTATTTGAGCGTGTACGTTAGATTTAAGATAAATTTTACTTACTTTAACGTGAGAAAAAAAATTGTGGCTATTTATATAAAGTCAATACTCGGTTTGTATAAGCTACTCAATATTTAGAAAGTAACCTGTTAGGTAACAATGGCCTTCTAGTAAGATAGATGAACCAGGAGTACTCATAACTTTTAATACTTAATTTGGTCTAATATTCCTCTTTCGTCTAGGTCAAGGATGACAGCGTAAAGTTCCCAAAACAGCGTCTCCACCAGTGCAACAGCACGAACTCTAAGAAGGTTCGCCTTCACCTCCCGGACCAACAGATTAACAACAACTGCCACACGACACAACGGAGACGAGAAGACACATTCTTGTAGTGTAGGTATACTAACATGTATATTGTATATTTACGAGTATAATGTAACCTAATGTATACTGTAATCTTAATCAGCTAGTCTCGAATTAAAATGTTCAAAATACGGTCTTGATCTAGTCTCATGTCTGTCACTTTTTGACATTTAGGTACAACTAACGTGGATGTCATTTTTTAATAATTATCGAACATTTTTTTTATTTACGAGATGTTAGCCTTGTCTGTATGAAATGTCAAAATAAGATGACAAACGACCGTGTTTAAAAATCGAATTGAATATTTGTTAGATTTAAGTTATGTAAGAAATGGGAATGTCAGAATTGTGTACCTACCTAATCATTTTCTTAAACTTCAGGACTCGAATTTGGCCTCTGAACAGTTGCAAACATGGATTAATACAAGATTACCTGAAACCTTTTGTGAACTTATTAGTTTCATATTCTGTCTTCTTCTTACCATACGATGGTTGATGAACAACCTGGTGTCAGAGTTTAAACCGCCTGTAGGCCTCTGACATGGCCTTACACACCGTTGAAAAATCTCTCAGGTGTGCCGGTTTCCTCACGATGTTTTCCTTTACCGTCTTTAGCAACTTATATTTAATTTACAATACGCACATGAATTCGAAAATACATTGGTGCGTGCCGGGGTTTGATCTTGCGACCTTTGACATGGCAGTCCAATGGTCATACCACTCGGCTATCAGTGCTTGCTTATTCTGTAGTTTTACATGAAGAAGTATTGAGGATACATAATTACGGACCACTGGCAGTACCTATACCGTAATCATTAAATATCGAGTCTAATATTATAATTGATTTAAACATGCATGTCTTTTTTGCATACCTACATACAGAAATAATACTAGGCAATTAACCCACCTGTCATCTTCTTGCATATAATTGCATTACGCTGCGACTGCATTTGTTTTCTCCCTTAACATGACGTGACATAATTATTTACTGTACTATACTAATGCAAGACCGAATTTATTCTTGCTTTCAACATTTCGTTTGACAGCAATATAAATTGTGTAGTATTTATGTAATAATATATCTGTCAGTTATTCTATTTATGATAAGTGACACGCAATGGATTCAATGTTATTGTCAGTTAGTAATTTTGTATTGTGTGTTTGTCTGTACCTACACTACCAATGCAGACTTTGGTTAATTCTAATTTAGATAAAAGTCACTATTTTAAGTAGGTATACATAATTATAAGGCGAGCATATATTATACAATATCTAGATGTTTGTTTCAATAAAATTGTTTGCGTAAATGTAATTTTGTATTTTATCAGCTTTTTGCATATTTCATGTAAACTATGATTAACGTAATAAATGTTTTATTAATAAATAAGTAGCAAACAAGATACAGGGACTACCTACTTAGAGGGAATATTCTACTTTTTCAGTCTACTATTTTGTACGACGAACTAGATCTCTTGAACCAAACATGTATATAGTAAGTTTATTAAGTAGATATTGTATGTTCAAAACATTTGATATGACGTCTTGTATAAGGTGCCAAATTAGATTGGAGTCAAACTCTAGTCACTGTTTTACGTGTTGTAAATGTAACTTTACGTAGAGTGATATGGTGTTTTATTAAAATGAAGAAAGATTTACTAACAAATAAAAAGATGGTTACTAAGAATACTGAGTCAACTAACTTTTTTTTCGGTACATTAATAGGTTGCCTGATAGACGGTAGACAAAATAGTTAAACAATCTACATGTATCATTTGTGATACACTGGACAGAGGAAGGGTTAACATTCTAAATATAAATAAATAAATCATTTAATTTCCTGAAACATGGTGGGTACACAAGATGTTACATTAAGTTATAGGACATAATATTTTACCCTCAGGTAATAGGTATACTAAAAATAAAAAATAATATAAATTGTTAGTTGAATCAGTATACTTAGGAGTCTTCGCAATAACGTTCGTTTAGATACTCAAAAAAGACATTAATTAGGTACACATTTCAATAAAAGACGTTTTAAAAGTTGACTCTTTTTTGCTCCAAAATGCAAAAAGACATTATTTTAAGTAAGTACCTATCGTCGTTGATAGTCCAACGCTAACAATATTCAAAACCGCGAATGTACAAAAAAGCAAAAATGAGATTTTGGAAATAAACTATTGAGAATATTATCTTTAAATAGTATATTAATTTATGGAGAACGAAACGGTCCTATAATCAAGTTCGTTCAAAATTCGGTCGATTAGTTTTTAAAAACTTCCTTTTTTGGCCCTCATGTAAAATTAGCGAAAGTGTACCTGCATACGCGGTATTTAACGATGTTAGTTACTCGGATTTGGACTATCAACGAATCTATTTATAGGTAATAATTAAGCATTTCATAAAACATCATATCACAAGCTACATGTTTATACACTGTACCTATCAACAAAAGAATATTAGAATAAATGTATGAAATCAATTCTTAAATTTATTTCTAACCTTTTCCCTGTCATTTCTAAACCTGAAAAGATTAAATTCTCTAAAACTAAGTAATGATTACCTTATAGCAAGCGTGTGAGATCAAAACCTACAAACAAAGAATTTTCCCCTAGTTCGATGACAGCTACATGAGTGCTTATATTTGCACATATAAAATTACGTCATCTGCTTATTGATTAACAATTCCTAGTAAATTTAAAAGTAGTTCCTAGTAATTTTAAAAGAGACATTGACGCCTGAGTTTGTTTCGGTGTTGCTTCTCAGAGGTAGTCAGTTAGGAAATGCCGACGCCATCTATCTAGTTTAAAAAAAAATGACGTGTAAAAGTGTTTTTTAAGGACCTATTTGCAGAAATAAAATCATTTATCATTTAAAGAAAATACTTAAAATAAAAAAAATATTATAATTCCTAGTAAAAAAATATACAATAAAAAACCTAAAAGAAATTGCTTTATTCGGTAATTAATTTTCATGTCAGAATTTTGGTCGAGATTTTACAAGCTTTAAGATTTTTCCGAACCGATGGATAAAAATGATAACGATTTGTTTCTTATACATCAAAATACGAACTTTTTTTACTTTTGTCAGCAACTAAAACCCTATAAGTTTTATCAATATAAATAAATTAGAATATTATCTATTAAAAGCCTGAGGCGCAACCATGCTAGACAAAACCGTTCTACAAGCTTCTCTCATACCTAATAATAAAAAAAAGGAAAAATGCAGTAGGTATGTATTCTACTGACAGCCATAAACCAATCCATAAAGAAAGTTAAATAATGGCGCATCAGTTTCTTCAATTGAACGTTCCATTTTAGACTCAGATCACAAGCAGTAACCGCACACAAAGACAAGTTGACGGCTTAATGCTCGTCACAGAAGTAATCTCACGACGGCTTTTATTTCTAAAATCCCACATTCAATCTTCAAGGTCAAGGGAAATTGTAATTGGGATTTTCATCTCAAAGCCTTTTTTGAAAACATATGTTGTGACGTGCGTATAAGAAGATGTGTTCAACGAACCATAAGAGATATTTTCAGTGCATTATTTATTGAAATTAAGAGACTTTATACGTAGCTGTGAAAATACATACTGCTTATTAAAATACATATATTATTCTGAATATTCATAAATGAATATTGAAGGAATCTTTATAAAACTTTAAAATAATGGAAATCGAATAAAATTTTCGTAACACGATTTTTTAATCTTGACTGTACGACCAAAGAAATAAGATATGGAAATTATAATATTATATTCTTACTAACACAGGCTTGTTAAACATTTACCTTATTGAGCTGTGTTCGTCTTTCGAAATAATGACCTAACAAGCCACCCACTGTTACCACTCTACCCTCTACGTGGGCGTACAAAGATCTGCCAATACATCAAATACATCACGCCACACTCCTGTAATTAACGAAACTAGAACTTTCATAACTCAATCCTCTCTATCATTACGTTGAGTACCAAAACTACTTATTATCCAATGTCGATAAACAATTTTCTACCGTAGTGAGCGTAGACAACAGTGTCATATGATAAATCATATATTCTGTGGGATTTATAACTGGTATATATGACGGAGTGAGCATAAGGTCTGAGTTATGGCGTTATTGACCTTCCACGGAGCTTTGTTTGCGTAGAACTATATTGGGGAATGTCCAGGGACTCGACAGCTTATTTCAAAAGGTTTCTATTGAGGTCGACTGGCGACATACTCGTATGAAATGGTGTATTCCGTTTAATGAAAATTCAAGACGGAAATTTTCGGAACTACTTATTTAGGTAGGTAGTAGTACGTATGTTTTGTACACATGCTATCTGACACTTACGTGAAAATAAAACATTACATAAAACTAATTCTACGATTTATTTACTACTTAACCCGAAGCGCGACGACGCGACGTTCTGAATACCTGGAAGGATTTAAAACTATCGCAAACCAAAATGATAATTTCAGGTAAGCTCAATCTCGCCAAAGCACTCAATATTAGCGTCAATTATTTCGCTGTGTAAGCAAGCCTATTAGTAACGGCACACCTATCATTATGATAATGTTATGTAATAGACCTTTGCTCAAGTTAATGTTGCATAAAGTCTAAGCATGCTACGATATAAATAGATGCATTTAATTAAAGTTCATGTAGATTATGACACAAGATCTTAGGATGTCGCTACTCCCTACCTTACCAAGAAATATTTTATTGATGATTTTTTCTGAACGCTCTATGTTCACAATCGGATTCAGTAGGTGGCAGCTAGGGTTAAGATTTTTTCAGGGCAGGACAACGTCTTCCCGGCCCGCTAGTTTCATCATCATCAGCCGGAAGACGTCCACTGTTGAAAAAAGGCCTCCCTTTTTTAGAAGGGGGGGGGGGGTGCCATAATCCCCCCGCTTGGCTAGCGGCTTGGGGATCGCAGTGTTGGTGGTCAAGTTACAGAAGACGCTGCTGCCAACTTCTGGTTTTTCCCTAAGTCGCCTCTTAAGACACCCACGGGAGGAAAGGGGGTGGTCAATTCTAGGCCGGATACCACACGGCACATTCTAGGCCGGATACCACACCGCTAGTTTAGTATTATTATAGATTTCTATCACTTACGCGACTTAATTAGTCATTGAAATAAAACTATTTTTTTTTAGTTTTATTTCAATAGTATTATTATTTATAATTCATATTTACCTATACATTATGTAATTTTCATCCATGAATTTTTTTCAGCATTTCTAAGCATGTTTAACAGACAATCAGCATCGGAAATATCATCATCTCTAAACAAATATTTTTCACCTACTAGCAGAAGTAGTTAGTAGCAGCATCACTCAGGATGAATCATGAATAAAAACTCTACACCACTGAAGAAATTCACCCTTTAAATATTCACCAGTGAATAAAAATGCTCTGCGTGTACTCTCAAGTCACGTACAGAAGCACCAATTGAATAATATCCTTTTTTTACTTTTTCTTCCGGTCTTCAACACACAAAGTGTATATGTGACCAAAAAAGAGAGACAATTGTATTTAGCACGTTCCACAGAGGAAAGTGCGAAATAATGTTAGCCGCTTCCGCGAGACTGCGTAAAAAGTTCGGTAAAAGGACAGTCCCAAACCGCAACGACGTGCTCTTTTCATTCTAGCTGAAGCCACTCTGACAATAGAGAGGTAAGAAACAGAAGGTTCATTATTTAAACCGTCGCCCCACACTAGGAATTTCTCCTGAATCGTAGGTACGTTTCACAAACATGAAATATCACAAACAGACTCGGGACAATCAAATGTGGATCGCACAAATTTTTGCCCCGTGTGGGAATCGATCCCGCAACCCTTAGCGCAGCAGTCTAATCGCTTAGCCACTACGCCAATCAGGTCGTCAAATGTACATATTTAAATGACAATAATGTTAAGACGATACAAGAAAACAATGACATGGTAAACTCACTATTTCAGTTCCATGGGCAAATTTTTGTGAGAAACGCGAACTTACTTTTCTGCAAATTGTTTTTTTTCGTGGCGTCACGCCTCATTTACTAAGAAACTAAGCGCAACGAAACACAGTCGTAAGTAGGAGAAGCGCTTTAAACAGAAGATTGTTTCTTGGTAGGAGTGCATTAAAATCAATTATTATTATCTCAGAAGCTGCGATGCTACGCGGCTCTTCATTAGTATTTAATTTTATTTACCTACCTATATTTGGAAACACTGTTATTGTCAACGTTTCATAGTTTGTCAAGCAAATCTATATCTACCAATATTATTAAAAAGATTTTTTTTCTTTGTTTGCAATATTCGCAACATTTTATCCAGATTGTTTTGACAAATATTTAGAATAGAACTTTTGAAGTGGGCATTGGCTATACTTTAAACCCGGAAAAGACACGAAAAGTTTCCACAAAGTCGCGAGCAGATTCTAGTATCTAATATTCAAATTAAACGTTTTACAATGTACTTAACCTTTAAATAAAGGGCTATACAGAACAGCAGTGATTTTAATTAACAGTAACTTTTCACTGTTCCATGTGTGAACAACATCACGTGTGTTTACGATCAGTTTATTACGGAATCCGACACTTGGCAAATATTTGTCATGTGCCACGGGGCAAGGGCACATAGATTTTGAAGCGATAAGAACCTTTTATGATTTTGTGTGGTTGCCATGTGCCAGTAAAATACATAAACATAACATAACATCACGCCTGTATTCGCCAAAATGGTAGGCAGATAGAACACCCACATTTCGCCAGTAATGTTATAGGTCCCAATGTAATAGAAGGCGAGCCTATTGCCATCAACCGGGCATCCTGACTCGATGCTGCTACTGAGAATTACCTAATGGACAAACCTATAACACTTATATAGCCCGACACAGGACTCGAGCCAGGACGTCATGATCAGCAGTCGCGCTTAGCGACTACTATACAAACGAGGCAGTAAAATAATAATAATTAAATATAATTGTTCAAGATATTCTAAATAAAACAAGCTTTTTATGCGTCGGGCGTTGTGACATTATAAGCATAGTATTTGTAGCATTCAACTCTACAAATATCTGACTTCTTGCTTGAATAAATATTTATTATACTCTTAATAAACATTATTATATCAAAGGTAAAATACTTAAACATAAAATACACTTGCAAACAACATCTCCAAATTACGCACAGTTAACAGTTCACTGCCCATAAAAAGATTGTATGTAAAAACACCTACTGACAGAGGTGTTCAATAAAATGCAAATCCCTGGACATAAAGGTACATAACACATGAATAAAGATGTGAGATACTGATACTGTCCGCCTTGAATTATTCAATATTGAACCATATCAAAGTTCATCCCGATTTTATTAGATGAAATATATTAGGGCTGATATTTTCCTTATAAAAACTGTTATCTTATGAGGGAGAAGTAAGTTAATGGAGATTGTTTGTTTATTTATAGTATGTGCCGTGTGGTATCCGGCCTAGAATTAACTACTCCCTTTCCTCCCGTGGGTGTCGTAAGAGGCGACTATGGGAAAATCTAGAAGATGGGCAGCAGCGTCTTCTGTAACTTCACCACCAACACTGTGATCCCCAAGCCGCTTGCCAAGCGTGGGGATTATGGCCCCCTCTTATAAAAGAGGTTGGCCTTTGTTCAACGGTGGACCTATTTCGGCTGATGATGATGATGATGTTCTTATTTCTTACCTACTTATAAATAAAGATTTTTAAAACATTGACCAAGTTCTTTCTGTATGCTGGCTGGTTTGTATTAAGTATTAGCAAATGCAGATGCGGCATAATATCTGCCGGTTACACACGTATTTGTCCCCAGTAGACACCAATAGGAATGTCACGATATTCAGAAATCTTGAAAAATCTAATTTTATCTTTATACAATTATTGGTTGATATAAACAAGTGGCAAAAGTGTGAGATTGATACAAAAGTAACAAGAGTGCCTATTAGTATTGTGAGTTAATGACTCCTATGAAATATTAAAATGACTGAATACACAAATATTCTATAAATCAATAAGCCGAAATATCAATATAACATTAAATCAACAAACATCAAAGGGATATTCATAAATTTCTTTGATCCAACAATGAGTCTGTCATGAATATCCTAGACTAGACCCGATCTTGACACGGGTCTGTGTTAGCCAGACCACCAGACCGTACGTTACCCACGCTTAAATCAATTTCAATCTGAAGATGTTTATTGGAACATGGCGAATTGTTTGAAGGCCTTGTCTGTCTAACTATTAAATTATTATTGTGAAGTGGTCTACCTCTAGATATTTAATTAATCTAGGGATACAATTTGTAGGGTAAGTTACTATATCTTATTGACTTAGGATTTCAAGATTTTGTAAGTTTAATATTATGCTAAAGTATCATAGTTAGCAATAGGAGGTATTTTAAAGTAATCTAAGCTACGGTGATAAAATGCATGATAGAACAACGGGTATAATAAACAATTTCTATTTCGATACCCAATTTAAACGAATTCCGACGAATTATGGAGTAGCTTTGATAGATATTGAATCTCTGCGTCAATTTCATGACTCGGCCTCAAAGAAAATTATGGGCGTGTGATCAAAGGGTTCAATTACAGATGGTATTCTATTAACATGTTGTAAACGAGTATCGACTTTGAAATACGTGAATACCAGGATAATTGTTAACTGTAATCATTCAGACGATATTATAGAAATGGTATCACTAGTTATTAGCATCCATAAAACGAACTATCTGGATATAGGTACAATATAAACAGAGGATGTTGCTAGGGAGTTTTCTGCTAAAACCGTAAAGCTTTGAACCTTTTGAGCCTTTATAGTGATTAAACACGTGACGACACTAAAAATCCTATTAAAATAACTATTGTCGACTATTCCCAATACCTTTCTACTACAGACAAACGACCGTATCCTTCCAACAATTGCAGGTTAACTAAATAATACTATAACTCAGCGCCTAGAGTGCCAACGCCGAAAAAAATATCTTTCACCTGCGACTTCGTCCGCTTGGATTTCGAGCATGTGCACCAACACAAAAATATTTTTTCAATTCGCACTAGTAATTTCTAATATTAGCGCGTTCAACCAAACAAACAAACTCTTCACCTTCATAATATTAGTACCTACAGATTGACACCAAATTTCAAAAGTGTGCTCTTTAATTTAAACTAATACTTATTCACATGATTTGAATTCTTTTGTATGAAAAAGCTAGCGTTCCTGACGTTCATGCATTGATGGAAACCAATCCTTTTCGAGAAAAATAACAAGTTTCAATTCCATGAAAACAGATAGATAAGTTTGTCTGATGAATCGACTGCGTCCATACTGTCGCGGACCAAACTTTAAATTGAAGAATTGAATCGTGAAGGAACATAGAAATGTTAGGAAGAAAACTGCAGAGTTCGATCAACTATATGAAGCTTCGTTTGTTTTAGATGTAAACATAGAAATTAGACAGAATTTTTAAACAATTATTCGTAGAAGTGTTAAACTATAGGTAATAGATTTAAAACAATTGACAGACTTAATGCTTTAAATACAACGCCTGAAAAAGAAAAGTCGAAGTAAATGTGAATCCGAAGATCTGCGAAATATTTTAAAAGCAACTTAAAATATCTCGTACCTAAGTCTTCGGATTGGACGAAAACACTAACATGGGATGTAAAACAACATTGATTAAGGCTGTAAAGGAAATAAATAAAAATATTACATTTTAAAACTATGACACCAATAACCCAATTCCAATAAAATTTACCGAATGCAGAGAATTTCTGCTATTGCCAATACCCGTATCGCTCCGTCAAGTCACGTTTGACAAATTGTTTTGCCTTTAGTTTCGACTGTCATTTGTTATCAACAGATGTGACGCGAATTAATTACCCCGAATTTTAATGTGGCCAGCAGTTTGTTGCTATTGTTACATTTGTAATCAGGAAGAAAATTAAATACATCACTGATTGATTTACGATCCAACATTTTTAGAAAGGCACTTGATGACAGGCTAATAATAGAAGCTTTTAGCTTTACAAGACTTCTTAGAAAATTTTGTTAGTATTTTTAGGGTGATATTGCTTCTTGTTGTTGCTTCAAGTTCTCGAGTATACTTTCTTCCTAAATGAATAATAACAATGTTTTTCAACCTTCAAATCGCAAATATCTAAATAATTGGTTCTAGTTCGACGTGTTTATAAGTGTACAATTTCAAAAAGCAACATAAATTCTAATACATTAGACATTAAGAAATAACAATCCCTGTAAAGCACTTAAGGAACAAAGGACCAGATTAAGATAACAACATGACAAGGATCTAAGGACCAATAACTGAAATATATGAGTAGTCAAATAACGATATGATGGTAATAGTTAATAGTCTAATTGTACTGTTAACTATAACGGTTCCAACCAAAACTACTTGATACAGTACTTATTTGTTACGATGTTTGGGGCTAGGAGTCTAGACGAGTTATCTTGAGTGTATTATGTCCGACGGTATGGCTCACGTCGATTTGTTTACTGGTCCTTTACATATAAGTGTTGATGCTCAAAGGCTAGGTGAAACGTTTCTATATATTTAAATATCATTTTTGTGCCTGTCTTCGACTATATATGTATATCTCGGTGCGTGTGGCGATATATGCGAAATGCCAAAGATTGATTCCTTTCGATATAAGATAAGATCCACCGGCAGTGAGTTAGCGTAGAGTTCAATGCTCGTTTTTTATTTATGAGTTAGAAGGCTTGCAGTGGGACAATTAGGCTGGTATATAATGTCATAAAGCTGAAAGAGAATATAAAGATCAAGCTAGATTTAATACTAATTTTCTGTTAGAAAAAGGCCATAATGTGTATTAATAACCTAATAATTCGATAAAGTTTTACGAGTCACATTTTATTTATACGAGTATACTAACAAAGTGTCATTAAATACTGTGTAGGTCACATTCTTGGGTGGTACCGCCAAATTACGTAGGTATAGCAAGACTCAAGAGTGTATATAAGATTTAGGGCACGATCGTAAACATGCACAATTGGCGGCAGCTGCTCACCCATAACTTGCAAACGTCGTAATAGCGACACTCCTTTCTAATAGACTTTTATGTGTAGAAAGACGATAAGCGGTTGATTGGTTAAGTAACGTTACAATTTCTTTAATGTCTCCTATTCTTAGATGAAAAGTTAAAAGAGATCCATCTCTAAAATCATGGTGTAAACAATTTAGAGGGGGATGGAAAACTTTTATTGAATCTAAGCTACGACGTTGGTGATGAGAGAGAAATTGATAATAGAAGGACATACGGCCAGAAAGTAGACAGAAAGGGAATACAAACATAATAATATGCACGAGAAAGAATTGTTGATAAAACAAGAAAAAAGAATGAAGAAGAAAAGTACCAATATTTTCTTTGAGCTAAAAATCGGGATTCTCGCAAAATCATTATAATTAAACCAAATCCAAAATATCGAGATATAAAAAAGTATACCCTGCCATCAGTCAACACGCGGAAAAAAGTTCACGGCAGAATCGACACCAACCAACGCCCAGCTAACGAGTGAGCTCGAGACAACTTGTTATTGCCTGCAGTTTCTATTCAAATACATTGAGAATATGTACAGGTAGGGTGACTGTATGTTCTGGTAATAAATACATAAAAGGATAAAATATTTTTTAGTCATGTCGTAATATTTTTCTGTAATCCAAAGGGGCAGGCTGAGGTGTGTTATCGCAATCCTCATTTCTTCTAAATCAGTTTAATTCCCAAGTGAGCGAGCGTATAAAATTTATATAAATCAAAGTTGCATCACCATCATCATCAGCCAGAAGACGTCCACTGTCGAACAAATGCCTCCCCCTAGAACGCCACTATTAACGGCAACTTGCTATTTACATACACCGGTCAACAAAAAACAAATACATCATGCTTATAATTAGGGACTTGTTTATGCGGCCAAGAGACGAACAAAACTACAGTTTGACATGAAAAGGCGGTGTAATTTTATCAAAAGCCTATGGCACTCGCAAGACTGTAATATCTATCTATGCAAAAAACCACGACTCTCCGTTCCTAACACTCATAGTATTAAAGCAAGAGAATAAGTCCCGAGAATAACTTTTAAAACTGTCCGTGATGTCCGTATTTCTATAAATTGTTGGTCACAGGACAGTCCCATGTTGCGCATACAATATCTAGACAGTTTTTACAAGCACAGCTCTGTAAGCATCGGACATAAATCAAGATGTGCCCTAGGAATACAGCACAGTAAAAATAGATCCCGTTGACTCCGCAAAACTTACAACCAAGTTGCCATGATAGTCATAAATACAGATAATAAATTGTTTCTTATAATACAGATGTATTTATGGCTTTGTATTATCAACTGACAAACATATTTTTACCTATTTGTATTTGTGATTTTTATCTCAGTTGATTTAGTTGTTTGTGTGAAAATTCATTGCATGAGAGCATGCCATTTTAATTGTATTTTTATACATATTACTAGCGGTCCGCTCCGGCTTCGCACGGGTATAAAATATATAGGTATTATAAGTATTTCTCCACTATTTAATGGATGTTATTATAAATATAAACCTTCCTCTTCAATCGCTCTATCTATTAAAAAAACCGCATCAAAATCCGTTAAGTAGTTTTAAAGATTTAACCATACATAGGGATATAGGGACAGAGAAAGCGACTTTGTTTTATACTATGTAGTGATGATGACATGAATCTCCTCTACCTGATTTGCACTTTAGTATTTCAAAAATGCCTCGTTGGTCTAGTGGTCGCTAAGCGCGACTGCTGAGCAAGAGGTCCTGGGTTCAAATCCCGGGTCGGGCAAAATGTTACTGAGTTTTCCATTAGGTAATTCTCAGTAGCAGCACGGAGTCTGGATTTGTGCCCGGTTGATGGCAATAGGCTCGCCCCCTATTACATTGGGACTTACAACATAACTGGCAAAATGTGGGTGTACTATATGTTCACCTCTGCCTACCCCTTCGGGGAATACAGGCGTGATGTTATGTTATGTTATGTTTACAACTTAAATTTTTACATACCTTAAATGATTCCCAGTTCCAGTCCAATAACACATTAAACATTCGCGAAATAAAATAGTCCGTTCCTCACACCGCCGTGATAAACAGAAACACAAAATTTATTTATTACTATAAAACGTTTAGGGATGCCCATCAATAAAAATACGAGAACCGACTTGACGACAAAACTTTTAAAATAACCAAATGTTTACAGCCCCGTAAATCGAACGGGGTTGTAAAATAAACGGTTGCCCGAACACGCACTTCAGAAGCGATCCGATATCAGACTTACGATGTATTTACGATATTATCACTCACTAAGTAACTTGGCTATATTCGTAAAACTCGATGCTGAGGAAAAAGATTAAGAAGTTAATGTCAAATATCATAATGCGAAAGATATTATTCCTATCAGCGTATTACTTTCACCAAACCTAGATGGCAAAGTTTCAGGATCTGTGTTTGAAGTAGGTGCTTACGTTGATTTTTTGTTTGGGACTGCTTCATGTCCCTTCCCGCATGTTATCTATGATCACACAATGACACATGATCTACTCGGCGCAAAACTCAAAAGATGGTCCACAAAGAGTAGTAGCCCAAGCAGTAATTTTGTCACAAAACTATAAAATATTCATGAAGTTCGTAAAAGCAAGCCTAAATCCGAGCAAGACCTAACAAAAACAATGAAAATAAAAAAGGCTGTAGTAGATGAACCTCGACATTATTTAACAAACCATACGAAAAGATTAGAGGGCCACATAAAAATATGATTAGTTTTCAACACATGCCTCAACATTTTGGACATAGAGGTCACTGTCAATCACATCGTAAACGCGAACCGCAAGACTTTTATAGTCTATATAAAAAATGCCCATCGGTATATTATGTGGTGAGTGGACTATGTCCAGTGATATTGGTTCGCAGTCGTTTCCTCTCCTGTTTATGATGGCTAGTGCTGTTGACCCCACTATGTTTTACGAGCCTGAAGCAAGTGGCTTTTTGGTGGGTAAAGGTAAAAAGTCGATTAGCTTTTTGATAGTAAGTGGAAACAGAGTGAAGGCAGAGAAAGTCATAGCATAGCCATTAGACATCGCAAGGCGAGCAAGTAAAAAAAATATAGTTACAAAAGTAAATAAATATTGACAATGAATAATCATTGGACTACGTTTAATATTCAGCATTGATATTGATCACAATGTAAGCATAAAACCTTCATTCAATAAACTATAGCGCCACTTCTTACCATTTTGTCCTTCCAAAGGTTGCGTGGTAGACATCGCTCTAAGCGATAAGGCCGCAATCGTACCCACTATTTTATTGATTATGTAAATAAGTTAAGTTATTTGTTAATATGGTGTACAATAAAGCATATTCTATCTATCTATCCATCTAAAGCGATACTTTTAAAGTCATTCCAAAATCAAACTCCGCTGTCAAAAACACAACTGTCAATCATATTTGCGTTTAGCAAATAAGACAGTTGAGGAAAATGTGCATCAAATCATAATAATAACAAACTTATACTCAAAACAAACAGTTTATTAAATTATGGGATCATAAAACACACGCATGGACCGTATTTCAAATGAAACAAGACTATAAGGACCATAAACAAAACTAGGAAGTGGAAAAAGTGTAACAGACATGGACAACTTCAGTAAGTCATGTTTAGTATGATTCAAATGGAATTACAAATTGTACTCAAATGGCTTAGGTACAGTTTTCTATTTAATACTAACTAAAGGTAATACATTATTAGTCAGGTACAAAACACCTTGCATGGCCCCAGATTTTAAACAGTTATTATTCCATTGTTGACATCTTAAAACTTGTTGGTCGTCTACTGCATGAGTTACACACAATACTTAAATTTGTTATAAATTATGAATTGTATTCAAACTATTGCCTAGAAGGGTTAAAAGTTAGTAACAAATTTATAAGATTGACAAAGTAATGTTATTTTAAACTTTTTGGTTTGAATCCGAATTTGAATGGATGGGGTACTGTGGGCGTTTTGGGGTGGTCTTCTAAGTAGTTTACTTTATATAAACGTTTTTTTTTTTTACCTTTATTGTTATTCTCATCTCTATTCAATTTTCTATTTCCATATAGCTTGGTAAAAATACACCTTTTCGTTCAAAAGTTGCTTTTCTTTAAATTTCTTTTCAACTTCCAGGTGAAACTTATATATTGGTCTGGTTATTTTATTGTTAACTTATACCTACATTTCTTATTTAGATGGAGATTTTGATGATATTATCGATCTAACCGACACTGAATCGTCTTCGTCATCGAACCCAGGAATATTTGAGGTGCACCAGCCTCTCGTACTTCAGCTGCATGACATCAGAAAAGATGATCCGATGCCCGCGGATACCGTACCAGCTGCGAAGATAAGAAAACACAAAAAGAAGAAGAAAGGCCAGCTAGCTAGAGACAGAGAGAGTAGATCAAGTATATCAAGTGATAGTATATCAGATGCTAGCTCGGTGACACCTTCAGCTACAGATGCAAAAGAAGAATTTTACGATGCCCATGAAAGTTATCATGCGATACCAGGTTGGTATTTCTTTTTAATATTTTACAATTTTGTGGGACTTGACGGGAAGTGTAAAAGTTCAGCATAAAGTTACTGTATTGAAAATGATGGTGGTTTTGTTTTAAATCCTACAATGTAGCAATGATGAATCAAACAAAATTTAAAATAAATTTAAGCAAAAGGGAAGAAAATCATTTGCGAAACATTCCAGTCCAAATTATATATGCCTCTAACATTACTGACTGAATAAAATATGCGGCATTTTTAGTCAAATTACTACTTTTACCACCGACTCTAAAATAAAACGTCAGTAGATATTATGTTTTCGACAACAATGTAAATAATGTACCAAATAGAGTTGCTATTGACGACCTGATTGGCGCAGAGGCCAAGCGAATTCGATTCCCGTACAGGGTAATTAAATATGCAATCCGCAGATGCTTATCCTGAGTCTAGGTGATTTGTATGTGATATTTCATGTTTGTGAAACGCCTTCACAAAACAGAAGAATTAAAAAAGAATAGTTTTTATTTTATCTGCAGAGAGTCAAACTCCAGTGTTAGCGGCTACGAAGTTGCAAGCTCATTCAGTAGACAATCAAGACCCGAAGGCGGTCGTGCCTCCGATTATTGCGGCTTCTGAACAAATGACTACTTCTGCTGCGCGGAACGAACCATCTACCATCACTGTTAGTATTTTTGTCTTTATATTCTGTCATCATCATTTCAGCCTGGTGTCACCCACTGCTAGGTATAGGCCTCCCTTTTACTTTTTTTATAATCTGTAATTTTTTTTTATTTTGTGTCACTTTTCTCAATGATTTTATTCAATTTTATGACGTCATTGACCTATTTCAAATTGTACTATCTAACTGATAGTTTGATCTTATGTTGAATTATGATGATCCTGTATGTGGGATCATTAGTAATGAGGAAAACTATTACAGATATTTGGAGAAGGAATAGTCTTAGATTTTTTGGGATGTACTCGTGCATTCACTTAGTACACTAATATCTTAGTCAACAAAGATGGTAGCGAGGTTGACCGCCCAGGGTGCGCCGGACATGCTTAAGTACTATCTACACGTGGAGGTACTCTACTTGCACGCATGTATAGCTTCATGCATGCATGCATACCTACCCTCAGAAGCTTTATATTTTAATAGCTGAGTCTCAATTGTTATACTTACTCTATATAATAGAGATATTATCGTCGTATTGCAAACGAAATTTCAATTTCATAATACGAAAAAAGTATATTGAAAACAAATTTAATATCGTAACGACTGGGTGTTTTATAAAAGATTTTTCTTAAATCTATTTGTAATATCACCTTTGAAACGTGTGGGAGATAAAAACCTTCCCACACTTTTTCCAGGACACTAAACAGTCGACAATGTTTACGAGGGCAATGCAAAACACACGCTCGGTTTGAGTTCAATACAGAAACCTGTATATTTTTATAAAAATATATTGGTAAAGAGATCTGTCCTCAACCATGAGTTTTCGAAAACTCGCTAGCGACTTCACAGTGTCTCTAGCGTTTTGTAGGGAATTACATTTGCTTTGCAAACGCCAAGCAAATGTTTTACGCAGTCGCTGGCGAGTTAACGTGAGAAAACTCATAGTTGAAGCACTGTTTACTGAGTCTATTAATGTTTCTATTCGCAGAAACCTACCCTGCCACCAGAATGACAGATAATCGGTATGCTTATTATATTATTTCATTTAAAACTAAATTAGACTGCCACGTATGACACAGTGTGACTGGCAAAGACTTACTGGGTTTTCTCATGTAATTCTCACTAGCAGCATGGTGCTTGGGTTTGTGCCCGTCCAATGCCAATAGGCTTGTTCCCTATTATATAGGATCTAGGCAGGTATTTATTATAATTACTGAGAAAATGCGGGTTACATTTCTGGGTGGCTTACTCCTTTTAGGATGACGGGTGTGGTATTATGTTTTCGTTTAAATAAGACTTCAATTTAATTTGTTTTTGTTTCAGACTCACTATAATCAGCTGCAAAATATGGACACGTTGATGACAACTTAACATAGAAGAAGCACATGTAATAGACCACTAGATCAGCAAAATAAAGTAAAACCAATCAAACTACAGTTTGTGATTTTCATTGCCCTAAATCCTTTTAGTCTAATCCATATTAGCTAATAGTTATTACCATATAGTTTGATTAGGAGCATGGTTGGACCTACCAGGAAGACAAATTCTGGGGCACATTAGAGGCATCGCAATTTTGCCAATGAATGTATTATTCCTATACCATATCAACTATATAATGGACCCGACCGGAGAGAGATAAGGCGCAGGACTAATGGCTTAATTCTTTATTTCACACAACATAATATAATAACAATATAAAATTTGATATACAGAGGGGAGCCGTGTGGTATCCGGCCTAGAATTGACCACCCCCTTTCCTCCCGTGGGTGTTGTAAGAGGCGACTAAGGGAAAATAACCAGAAGATGGGCAGCGTCTTCTGTAACTTGACCACCAATACTGCGATCCCCAAGCCGCTTGCCAAGCGTGGGGATTATGGCAACCCCCCCCCCCATTAAGGGGGAGGCCTATGTCCAACAGTGGACGTCTTCCGGCTGATGATGAACAGCAAACCTTTAACTAACGTACCTTCCGGAGCAAGAAGGGGTCTCGACATGCGAAAACGGTCACCCATCACAAGACTGATCTGCGCGGTAACCTCGTAGCTACGAGATAACTACAACAACTACATATATCCAAGTGGCAAAAAGTAGTTAGACTTTAACACTAGAACTCTGCTATCCATGATATTTGTATAATTTTACGACTGCATTTAAGAGCGGTAAAGCTTAGTTCAGACAAAGGCAGAGGTGACTTCCACTTTAGAGCATTTTGCAATATTATTGTAACATTAAAAGAAGCAACCAACCGTATAAATAGGTATCTAAATAAAAGACCCGCACTCGACCATCTTTCATGACCCGAGTGTTTCGACCCCAAACGGCTCAAAAATATAATAACCAAATAGGTTGTTACACTTATTATTACATAAATATATTAATGAATTATCGAAGTGTCCACAGACAGTATATTTGATGTAGAATTATTGATCTCAATTATACAATAGCGTTGACTGAAACAGCTCGAAAGAAGAATGTCTGAATCCAGCTTTAAGGGCATCACACTCGAAAGAGGTTTACTACTCCGTCGTTGCTTAACTACACAACCTCCTTTGTTGCACACACCCATAAACAAGCTGTCATAGTCATGGTGCGTGTCAATAGATAGTGTAAAATTCCTAGTGTCGCTATTTGTAAGTAAGAAAGCAATTATTTATTTATCGGAAGTCCCGTCTTGCGGGACTTCCCGAGGCCATCAATCGAGTAAGTACGATTTATATAATAATCTCGATTTGTTTTAGTCAATTTGAAGACTATCGATGCATTATTGCATAATGTGAGCGCAAAATTGTGCATTGAAAATCTCTTCCACCCTGTTGCAACAGGTAAGAATTTAATTGTAATGGTAGACGTATTTTACGGGCTTTCTTTCCAATATCACAAAGTAAAAGTAAAACTGTTCAAAAAAGCAAATTTTTTTGGTTCGTTTTGCCTTAATTTATTGTTATTCAAAATGCTATCACGCATGCAATTTTTTTCATTTTACATGAAACTTTTTCCAGTGGTTCTTGAGACCAACTCTAATCTTTTTTTAAATAATACATAAAATACCTTGTTATTATTTTCCAAAAACACGTATTATTTAAATAAAAAATTACTTTCCAGTCCTAATGACAACAACAGTTACAACAGGCTCAATTAAAAAGTTACGCTATACCTTTTAAATGTAACAACGATCAACATCTCCAATTACTATTTGGTTACAACCTCCGGCCCATTTAATTCGCTGAGCAAATTAATTTGTGTATACTCAAGCCCCGAGCTCCTCGCGTGCCGAGCCATATTGAATTTTCGAAGCACTCCAAAATATTCCCACCAGTAAACACTTGTATAACCCAGCCAGAAATGTGATGGCAATCAACCGGCTTTTGACTTTAAATATTTGATTTTTGTCCTTGACTGATCAGATTTCGTTACGTCACCAGGACTTAGGCAGTTCACACCACCAATCAAGAAACTTACTTTTTATGAGCGATTAAGACACTATAGGCAACTCCATAGATTTAGTATTATATAGCAATAGGAACATGTGACGTCACTAGTTCGCAAACTCATTCGACTGATTCGACTTTATTGATTTCAAAGCAAACAAAAACGATTTTTACAGTTAATTAAAAAGTATGTGTATTTTAGGGTTAAAAAAGCATTTTTTAGAGAAGTCGTGTCTTGGAATTATTTTTAAATGGTGTTAACTATCCAATTGAGTGGTAAAAGGTGACAAATCCAGCAGACCTCAGTCCAGAGTCCTGATTAATGGCAATAGACTTCTCACCGGTTGTCTGGCATCCTCATCATCATAGCATCAACAGCTTATTTAAACAGCATCCTTATAAAATGACAATATACCTCTAATAAGCAGCAAAATGTAGCTGTTAAAATTCCTGATGAAGGCAAAACTCCTCGGACTATCCCTTCGGGAACTTCAGGCGTAATTGTATATAACTTTTTGTATCAAACTCGGAACCAGATGCCGCTTCTCTATTGGGGCTAACGCTAAACAGTAAACTGCAATAAACTGATTTGATTTTGACATTAATGTTAATTACTTTCAAAATTAAGTACTTTTGGGATCAGCATTTAAACTGAAATTAGAAATGGGCTTAACTCTTGCGCTCTAGTGTATTGTTGGATATTATACTCATTACTAATAATGTAAACGATATACAATTAACGTAGCTATATTAGATCCTTAAGTATTTTAGAGTTTTAAAGAGTTAGGAAAGATGGAGACATACTTTACATGATTTAAAGAAAATGTACTTCTAATTTTTTTTAATCCACCGCTAAGCAAAATTATTAAAAACGGCATAATAAACCGTTGACCGACACCACCTGGAATTAAAAACTAATATATGATTATAAATGCTTCGGAAATGGAAGATTTTGGAAAAATATGTAACAATAGACAAAATTTAATAAAAAAAACCAACAAGCGCGTAATTATGTTGAAGAAAATTGAATATGTATTTGTACATACCTATATCATTGGATATTAATCTTCTATTTACAGCCATGGAAAAACCTGCTCGCTATAAAGCGAAAAATAAAAAACCTGCTGCTAAAGCAAAAACGGCAAAGAAGCGAAAGAGTGATGGTAATAAAATGCACCTTTAAGTTATTATTATTCATAAGCACTGATAGCCGAGTGGTATGACCAATGGACTGCCAAGTCGAAGGTTGCAAGTTCCAACCGCGGCACGCACCAATCTCTTTTTCTCGAATTCATGTGCGTATTATAAATTAATTATCAGTTGCTAAAAACGGTGAAGGAAAACATCGTGAGGAAACCGGCACACCTGAGAGATTTTTCAACGGTGTGTAAAGCCATGTCAGAGGACTACAGGCGGTTTAAACTCAGATAGCAGGTTGTTCATCAACCATACGATGAGAAGAATTATTAATGATGTCTCAATTATAATAAACGATAGACTCCAAATGTTTTGTAGACCAGTCAAATTACAGTTTGTTTTACCAAAATTAGGTGGGAATATGATCTTGTTTAAAAATTTACATTTCTTCTTCCAGGTCCAACTTGTTCTATGTTTCTAGCAGAGTTAACCCGAAAACTAGCTTCCAAGAAGAGGCAAGAAGATGAGGCACCCAGGAACGTCGTTCGTAAGTTTCATCTTATTTCATACAATGCATAAATACATTACAAATTTCCATGTAACAAATTGTAATTATCTCGCTGAACGAAGAAGAATAAGAGTGTGTTCTATTTACATTGAATATCGCAGTTAAAATATGTTATTTTTCCAGAAACGATAATAGATAGCATTACAAATGCATTACCCGTCAAGCTGTCAAAGAGATCCCCACAAAAATTCCCATCCCCCATGAAAATGGAAACCTTGCAGACATTTGCTCCAGAATTAATACCAAATGACACTTTAAATATTCCACCAACATCAAGCAGTATTACGGAGGACATAGTGATGGAGGAATTAGATATACCATCAAAGGCTGGGTCGTTTAAAATGCCAAAAATGCCTTTGGTTAACAGCGAAGTTTTGAAAATGGCAATTCTAGAAAGAAAAAAGAATATTCCAATGCAGGACCAAGCAGTAAATACAGGGACAGAACACGATGTAGCAAGCGAGATAACTAAACACGTTAGCACGTTAAGAAAAATATCGTTGATAGCCGAAGAGTTTAACCAGAAAACTGGTAAGTATTTAGATAAAAAAATATGGAAAAAATATGGTCCATGTGGTATGGTCTACCCCAAAGTTAAATAAAATTGACAACCTGATTGGTGCAGTGGCTAAGCGATTAGACTGCTGCGGTAAGGGTTGTGGGTTAGATTCCTGCACGGGACAAAAATTTGTGCGAATGTATTTATCGAGGTTTGTGAACCCTTGTTAAAGAAAAAAAAAATAAAGAGTTAAATTAATACTAAATTAATCCAAGCTGTTGCCATAGGATTAAAACATTTAAAGATCTCCGGGTATTATTGTTTTAAATCTACGTTATAATAAAGTGAGTAATTATTAAATTATATTTTCAGCTAAAAATTTAAAAGAAATTGTAGACAGCGTACAAGAGGATCTTATAAAGAAACTAGAAGAAATACAAGCCGAACAACGAGCTAATGCAGAGAAAGCAGTTGTCGTCGCAGAAGAAGAGTCCGAAATAACTGATTAATAAGCAAGAAGGTTCAATATATTTTAGAAGAAAACAATTTGACTTTTTACAAGCCATGTCAAATTTACTTTGTCAAAACGAAATGCAATAATTTGAGTTATTCATAAAATTTATTGTAAAAAATTTAAATAAACAAACACAAAACATTTTTGTTTCCTTTCACGCAATACGGTGGATTTAATGAAAATCTGATTAAAATATTAGCAAATTGTTGAAAATAATAATTTGTCCAGTACTTTGTTTGTGAAAATTGTGAATGTAAAAATACGATTTTTTCAATTATTGACCTACATAATATCATAAATACTGTTATGCATACTGCAAGATTATGGGTTTTTGGTTCTTCTAAAGGACTCTGTATATAAGAAAACAAATCCAACAATTGTCATCAAAGATCATAAAAACATTGAGATATACAATAATAAATAAGGTATTGATGTTGCACATACAATGGAACCACCAGATGGAAATGCAGAGGAGACCTTTCAATTCTCAGAGGGTTCACAGAGAATCCGGGTGAACCAATCAAAGTCTAAAGAAAAATTGTGTCCTGGTATGATTATTATTAATTTTATACCCTGAACTTTTATTTTCCTTCATGTGTGAAATAGGACGTAACACCATTGAACTAAACTTATTAATAAAAAGATATTGTAGAAAACCCAAAACTGATGACTTTAATCAGCCCTTACTATAGTCAATAGATCTGGTAATTTGGTAGTAATCAACTATTTAATATTATTACGTGGTAAACAGATCAAGCAAAAGGAAAGAGTAACAGCAAATTGCCCAGAATAGTTCGCACAACGTCATCGTCCTACAAACCAACTAAAAGCTCCATTAAATTGAGGGACAAACTGGACGATTCGGGTAAGTAAAAGACTTGTAACATTACTTCATGTTTTTTAATATTAATTACATAGTTTTCGTTTGTAGGTGATGCCATGCCTGGTACTAGCAAAATGGTATATATTCCAATGAAAGTCAAAAGAGATGAAACACGTATGTATTTTATGAAGCATTCCTCTACTAAATTTATTTACATAATGATGGCAAGATAATCTTAAACGAAATCTTTGTCAGTGGAAAAATCGCCAATTTTTTCTATCCTATGACTTCATTTTAAAATGTGTATCAAATTTTGGGTGTAATTATACACACTTTTAACCCATGTGAAATATTTGTGTCATATAAAAAAATGTCAATGTTATGTTTTTTAATGTAGCAGACAAATTAAAACCAAGTCAAATCCCACGACGCAAGTCGGTCAAGGAAGGGTCAAAAGAAAGATGTGACTCACCGAAAAAGAACCAAAGTTCACTAAACAGCCAGTTTATACCAGAAGGAAGAAATATACAGAGAATACACATGTTGATTAATCCAGGTACTTTGACGTTTTAATGCGACCAGATGATGCAATTAGTAAAAAAAGATGTCATCATTTCGTATTCAGGATTAACAAATATCATTTCGAATGTCCAGAATTATTCTTTGATCATTCACGTCGTTGATGATGAAATTGGTTCGCCAAATGATAAAAGTAATTGCAAAGCACTTATAAACTTGTTTCTCTTTCAAAGTCGATAAAACAATTGTTTACTTAACATTTTTATTCTTCTACTCCATATAATTTTCAGATTTCTGTCCAGAGGCAGAACGTACACAAACAACGTCGGTAGCATCAACAAGACCTATACCTACTCTCGGACAGATTTACGGCCGTATCAATATGATTGATAGTGATCGACTAAACGGTAAACAAGATTCAAGTATTGTGTTGCTCAAAATAAATTACTGACCCCAAATTAGTAAATATTATAGTATGAAATTGAGTGTATAAAAATTACGAGAAGATTATTTTTAATTGCTATTACGGAGTACGGTAGGGAACAGTAGAAACGTAATCGGTAAAGTCTCCATAGTTGAAATTAATTTATTTTCATTTTCATCAGTAAAATTATTTGTATCCACTTTAGAATGGTTTATGGAAATAAACACACCATTGAATCCTACGACGTCAAATCCAAGGGAACCTCGTTTTGAAATACCAATTGAAGACAATGAGGGTACGTCTAGTACTGGTCAGTTGTTTTACATTACCTTTGAAACCTTATATAAAATCTTTAGCAAATTTACTTATACAATTTACCATTTAAAAACAATCAGTAGAAAGTTAGAAAAAAAATTAGACTCCAATATCTTAGAGGCATTCCTTGGGGCGCATTAAGATGAAGCGCTCCAACGCCAAGCGTAGGCAGATTATTCTTCTAAGCGTACTAATTGTAAAATTGTTCCAAACGTTTAATGATTAGATTTAGATTACAATTGAAATTACAAATCGAATGCATTCCGAGACTTTGAATTAAAAATGTTCGTGGTAAAAACAATAAACAAAATATTGATGTATTTTTGTTTGTTTACATAGTAGCTTCTCCACCAACTTGCCACCAAGAAGATCTTAAAAGATCCACCATAGTTTTGGACAGAAAGGACAAACCACTTGATAATTTCGTTGCTAATGAAAACGTCAATGTGTGGTTTTCTGATGTAGACTTCCCTTCAAGGGATATTGAATCAGGTAAATTAATATTTAATACCGATCTTCCTAATCTAGTTTATTCTTCTGGTAGAGGTTAGGGGTGCCTGTAATTAAAATAAATGTAGCAAAATTATAACTAAAATGTTAGTTTTTGTGTACTAAAACTAATAATTTAATAAATTCGTAATGGAGGCACTTCAGTTTTCCATAGCCCTATTAATATTGAACCATCTTTTCTAGGGTATCACACCCTGAGTTACGGTAACGCACAAACAGTGAAGGCCAAATTATCAGAGTCGGAAAGTCATAGTGTGAAGACAAACAAAACCTATTGCCTGATGTCGAATATCTCAAATAAAATTCCATCATCGCTGGCACCCAGTATGGAATGTAGCACTGGTAAGAAACTGATATGGTTATTACAATCCACTGTTTGTTCATAATCACCATCATCTGCCGGAAGACGTCCACTGTTAAACAAAGGCCTCCCCCTTAAAACGCTACAATAAACAACAACTTGCTATTTGTATCCACCGGTTGCCCGCAACTATGGCGATATCGACGTCCATCTGGTGGAAGGCCTGCCAACGCTGCGTCTTATATATTTTAATACATATGTTCATCAGAGTTGTATTAATTACCGTACCATCCTTTATCTTTATACTATCCTCGTTCATTCTCAATTCTTTATTGTTTTTGTGTATGTTACATAGTTACCAACTATGTAATATTATGGTACGCAATAAAGAATAAATATATTAGTCACAGTCCCTTTTTGAATCATAATATTTAGGTTAGTAACGGAACGCATTAATAATATTTTTTTTCCATCTCTTCTATTCGTCATCTCAGTTAATACGTTCTCATGCAAACTCAATGCAATATTCAGCCTTTTTTATTTAATTACTCTTTTAGATACATGACGTTTATGCTACCTCAGAAACTATACCTCAACAAACGGTTCACTGCCAATCTTAGGTATGAAATTCATTCGTATTTTGTTACAGGCACAAGTTCGTTGCTGAAGGAGCAACAAACAGTGGTTTTATGCAGAACACCTGATAGTATAAAGGAGAAAGTTGAGGAAGGCACTAATATGTCCAAAGTTATTACGACTTCGAAAACTACACGAATGTCAAAACAAGGTATGCATTTGGAAATACGGAGTTTCCATCCAACTTATTTTTTATTCTCTTATTTTAATTATCTCTTCATTTTATTTTTATATACAACATTTTCGAAAAATAAAGGAATGGAAAATTTAAGACAGAACTAATTTAGCAAAAGAAAGCTTTCGTTTAGAGAAGAACTCAATACCATTAAATCCATGTCAAGTTCGTTGTCGTGGAAGGACCATATTTTAATCATCACATAATTTTCAGATGGCACTAAAACCTACCCTTCAAATGTAACTAACACGCCAACTGTCCCGGCCCAACGGGTGCCCGTAGCATCATACACTGAATGTTTATCGGAAATTTTGCAAAAGACAACTAATTTCGAAGCTATGGAAGGTATGAATCTTTTTAATTTATGAAGTAACGATACATACAGACAATGACTTTTTCGTCTGGTTTGATATAGGTACATAACATTTATAAACATAATATCACGCCCATATTCCCCGAAAGGGTAGGCAGAGGTACACATATAGTAATAAGGCTAGGTTCATATGACCGCGCGGTACCCTGCGGAACTAACGAAGAGGTACAAGATCAAACTAAATACGTGCAATCGTCTACATTAACACTATTAAGTTGATCTTGTACGGCGCGGTCATATGAACCTAGCCTAATTCTTATGATGGGTAATCAAACCCAAAAAATATTGACAATATTATAGTAAAATATTAACAATGTTTTTACAAAATAATTTACTTGTCTTTGTTTCGATTTTCACTTCAAATCGGTATTAAATTCATATTACTTTTCTCAATAAAACTATCTATCTATATTAACACTGTTCGTTACGGCCTTACGTAAACATACTTCTGTTTTCAGCAATTGACTGCAACAAAACGCCAAGCAGTCTAGCGGTCACAGACATCGAAGCACGCGACAACCTATCAAATGAAGGCACCGTGGATCATTTAGATGAGATGAGTGTGGTGGAGGACCAGTCGACCTTGGACTGGCGCC
The DNA here is from genome assembly GCA_905340225.1 of Abrostola tripartita. Lineage (NCBI taxonomy): Eukaryota > Metazoa > Arthropoda > Insecta > Lepidoptera > Noctuidae > Abrostola > Abrostola tripartita. Next base: position 3,467,071 of record HG996492.1, on the reverse strand, counting down.
GTCACCATTGCAATTCTAACGGCATGACGTTCGTCAAGTCTGACGGCACTGGCACATGCGCTGACTGGTCCTGTCGGTATCGGAGCGAAGGGAGCGACACAACCTACGTTGGGAATTCAGGTAAATTAAATCTCGTCTCATATCTTTGGCATATTTTCCCAAAAATCAATACTTGTTTTTCATGTCATTCATGATAACAAAAGTATTTATTACTGCAAGCTTTTTATAAAGATTTAATTTTATTCAAATCTTCGCCCCAATTATACGCAAGGTATCGCTACTTTGCAATGTAAGAACTATGCATGTCTTTTTGCCACGAAGGGGTAGTCAGAAACGTACAGTTAATATTTACCATCTTTTTCGGTGACAATAAAAATAACTTTATATTTGTTTTATTTTTTTTAAACCGTTGCCCCGCGCGCAGTAGGAATTTCTCCTATCGTGAGTGCGTTTCACAAACATGAAATATCACAATCACAAGCACCTAGACTCGAGACAAACATCTGCGGTCACACACATTTTTGTCCTGTGCGGGAATCGAACCCGCAACCATTAACGCAGCAGTCCAATTGCTTAGCTACTACGGCAATCTGATCATTAGGAGTAAAAAGTGTGTGTTGTAATGTTCTTCACTTACCCATTTTGAATTTTGATTATTTTCACAGAACATCATAATAATTACTGGAGCACTTTGAAGCAGGAACTGTGCAAACGGTACTACGAAGAAAACAGTCACTATGCGGATTTAAAGGAGTGCGCTAAAAAGTTCCAACGTGTTAGGAGGTTTCCCAGCAGCCGGTATAAATGTACGTGGCTAATATATTACTTGGTATTAGAACTCAATATTATTTGCTCCTATCAACACTCAAGGGCTCAAATCTAATTTAGGCCAGTATGGCTTACCAACCACAGTTGACCATTGAATTGAAATTAAAGAATGTAACTAGTCTTTCTAAGATACCAATTTGGAACGTCGAAGAAAAACGTCGTGATGAAACCCGGATTTAATCAGCTACAATCTCCAACCCACAGAAGTCATGTGTGATGTTCTACGCTCGTTCCTTCCAGCCTATAGAGTATAGGTGTTTATTCATAGTTACGTTTAAATAAAAATCAAAATCACCGCTGCAATTCCAACAGATCAGCAGTAATTCAAGCTACGACTGGAACATTTGCGTAGCAGATTGTTTTTTGCTACGAAACCGTAGCTGCGTAGCAATACAATCGCTTACGTTACCTACATACTTCTTTTTCTTATCGTATGGTAGATGAAGAACCTGGTGTCAGAGTTTAAATCGCCTGTAGGCCGCTGACATGGCTTTACACGTTGAACAATCAAGTGTGCCGCTTCCTCAGGATATTTTCCTTCCCCGTTTTTAGCAACAGATAACTTATTAATAGTACGCACATAAATTCAAAAAGACATTGGTGCGTGCCGGTGTTTGAACTTGTGACCTTTGTCTAGCATTCCAACGGTCATACCACTCGGGTATCACTTCTTTTTTTCCTACATAGATTACTGATCAGCGACAATTTTTTATGAAAATAGGTTAGTGCACTCTTCTCTATAATATAATATTCATGTCAAATCACACAATTAATCCCAAAGGAATTAATGTTTCGCCTTCACCTTCACTTCGCCCATTAATTAGATCCTTGCATTAATAAAACAATGTTACTTCTCAGTACCAAGAACATTTGGTACGTGGCGGCGACGGATCTCAATACGCCGTATATGCCGTCGGCGCTGGAACCACGTGTGGAAGAAGACTGCCGAGCGGTGGGCCATGTGGTCATCCAGGTCACCTGCTAAATTCAGGAAGTGTGAGTAATCTCAAATTGATTTTAACTAGCTGAATATAGCAACTGCGTGTAGGAGCTGTAGGAGCATTTTATTAATTAACTTCAACTCTGAATTTAGTCACTGGTTTTGTATCATGGTTTACTATTAAAGTTTGAACAATGGTAATTAAAAAACGAATCACAGAAAACCTAAGATTTAAGAACCGTTTAGGGTAAGTCCGAATATTCTACTATAATCATTTTCGTGAGTGTTATCCATATAATTGACTATTTACGCCGGTTTTATTCACAACTCAACTAGTCGGGCATTCCCGAATACACACGTGAGTAAAACGGCGTATGTAGTAAATAAGTCCGAATTTTCACAAAAAAACTGACGTAACCCAATTGGTAGTGAATAAATCGTATCGTCGTAACCTGCTCAATATTTTCATATCAAATTATTGTTTCAGTCCGTGTTATGCATTATCTGCAGCGCTCAATAATATGGGAAGACGCTGATGTACAAACGAATATACTTATTTACAATGAAACAGGTAAGCCTACAAATAATTACTAATGTGAGGAATTGGGCACGGCAAAAAAAACTTTGTACTGTACCATGTGATGATGAGATTCATTGATTACAGAATAATCGGTAGCTGATAGTTGTCTATTCCAACGAAACAGTACCTGACTTGCATGGTTTGATCCTTTTCTTGATAAATGAGCGTACAAGAATTTTGAGCAGTTTAATAACTGCTCAAAATTCCCTCTCTCTCATAAAAAGTACCCCAAACTAGCAATTCAAATATTTTCATGTCGAAATCTAGACCTTTAAATTCCAATTTTACCAGCATAAAGTAACCAAAAATGTCCAAAATGGATTTAATAAATCGCTCTCAGGGTCTTTAGAAGTAATCAGAATCAATCCACAATGTTAACATACGGCCTATTTCCCGGGCCTTCAATCCCTGTACGTGTAAACCTGCCAGTTTAAGTACTTTCCCTCGTAAATCGTTGAAACTATTCCCTTTAAGTAAGCGACATACTTTTGCTTTTAGGCACAGATAGTGCTGCGAGAGACCAGAAATCCGAGGCAACTGGCACAGTACTGGGCTCGTGGCAGACACTTTGCAAATCTGAAACAGGTAAGTTCAATGTACACTGTAATGCAGACTTTTTTCTAGTGTTATACAATAACATGAAATTGGTCTTACTATGACAGTAAGATGAAAAAAGGACTTCGGAATTAATTTCAGTTGTTTGAGTTATAGGAATAAATTAAGTATTCAATTATGTTGATATGTTGATGATGATAATGGATACATTATGCAATATATTTCGGATCTCATATTTTTTTAAGGGTTTGGTTCCTTGTTGGCTTGATTCTTTAAACCTTCTTTCAGCATATTTATTTAAAAAAACAACCTTTTTTATTTCTTTTGCCGTATTTCACAACAGAATTTAATTATTAGATTCAAAATTATACAACCTCATTATTCCAGTAGTCAAAAACATTAGGAAGTATGGGAGTCGAAAAGTCAGGGATCCGCACAATTTTAATTAATTGTTTGATTAATCAACAAGTTGAAATAAAATCTAGAAATGAAATGTAACGGCAAATTTGCTTTTCAGTTGCCAAGACTTGTAGTAGTTACAAATCAAGATTCAAACATGTGAACCTAGGACCATCAATGTTTCCGTTCCTATACAGTTCAAGTAAGTCTGTAGTTTTTTGTGTATTACATTTTTTGAGTACTAATTAAGGGGTTTGTTTGATATCACACGCGTACTGGCGAAGTCACAAACTACAAAATGCAAACAGGAGACCAAATGTGTTGCTCTACAGCAATTCAATTTTAACGACGACTATTTTTCTATTATGACTTGTTCCTTGCAAGTAAAGATCGCAGGAATCCGCTCGATGCAAAAAGCGAGAAACCAGTCGATGTGGTTACGGTTGGGAGTTATGGGTTCTTGGGTTCATGGGGGGGAGTCCCAATACCCCCGTCGTCTCCCAATGGCGGGGGATGCGTAACGCATTTTCCTCACGGTAAAAAAGGTTTATATCTAGTACTGGTCGTTTATGGCTGAAATGATGATGATCATAATTTCATGCATTTACCAGGGAATCTTTGGGGTATGATATCAACATATTCAGTTCTATCAAAGTTTTACTGAATTTTACTTTTATTTGCAGAAAGAAAGTCCCTTATACAGACTGCAGAGAAGGGGCAATCAGGGTCTCAATTCTCTTATCATTCAAACAATCATGACTCCAGCAAACCAAGTCACAACTTTCTTTGGAACTATTCACGTGGTATAGACGTGTGTCGCCCTGTCAAAAGTTGTCAATACGAAGGTAACTTATTTGATGATCTTCAACTTTATGTCTTCGTTATAATAATCTTTACTATTATGAATATAAAATGATCTCAGTCTATCAGTTTGTTCTAAACTAATAAAAATCAGGCGATACAAGAAGACGGGTTTATCTCAAAGAAAGACCAGGTTATTTATATCCCTAAACTTTTTAATTTTCCTAAGAACGCTTACAAGGATTTGTTAAGTAATTTTGACACTGACTCTAATGTATTTTAGTAAGTATTTATGTGACAAAATACTTAAATTGTATTTTATATTAAATTATTGTGTGCAACTCGTTACTTTTCAGATGTAATACCCGTTAACGTGGAAAGATCAACTAGTTTTCTCCAAATGTATGAAGTTAAAATGTTAGATGAATCTACAGGTGACGAATTGTATATTATTGTTAAAAAAAAAATTTAAGCCAATCATGACCTTATCGTATTGTCCCACTATAAGTATAATAAATTAAAAAATACATAGACGATAATTCAACATTCTGTTTCTTCTTCTTATCGTGTCGATGGCAAAATAAATGTATAAAAAAATTATGTAATATGTAATAGTGTGTTAATTCCTATAATACGCGTAATCTCCTAAAAATATTTCGTGAGTATTTGCTATTCCTGAGTAGAAAGATATCCGATTTTCAGCAACGAACTTAAGAGTATATGTGAAGCTATCGATCTATCGCTGCCAAACACTCATGATAGTTCATATTAACCAGCACCGTCATATTCCACAGATACGGAAGACTTGCCGTACTACATGAGCGATAAGATGACGAGCACAACGTTACGGTTCAGCAAATACCGGTTCCCCAGCACTGTGTCTAAAGACGCGTACACACAGAAGATTATCACGGTTCACAACGCAGGTCTGTCGGAGTTTTGTATTAGATAGTAAGCCTTAAACAGTCATATTGTTTTAATGAAAGCATCTTAACCAATATTTTATTGATTTTCTATAAGGTTTCTAGTTTTGATATTCGTCTTCCCTGTATTTCCCGAAGGAAAAGGTAGAGGTGTATAGTACCTCCACATTTGGCTAGATATGTTGTAGGTCCCAATGTGATTAAGGGGCGAGCCTTTACAACTTTGAATTGCCTAATGGAAAATTACATTACACTTTTCCCGGAATTCGAATCCAGGAACTTATGCTCAGCAGTCGCGCTTAGCGACCACTAAATCAACGAGGCAGTCAGTTTTATATTTATAATATTTTTTGTTTTATTTTGAAAGACTTGGTTTTTACATCATACCTCTCCATTACTATACGTTTAAACTTTCGGATGATTCAAGTGAGTTGTAAATAAGGTCATATACATCAATCCAATATTAATTTAATTTAAGTTAAACCAAGTTTAATTGTTAACAGAAGCAGACGTGAGATTCCTACCACATTTGGAATGCAACTCGACGGGAACACTCACTTCTGGATGTGACATCACTTACTACAGGCCATTGGCAGGAACGGGTAAGCAGTTAAAGGCATTCAGCCTTTAATGTCTAAATACTAAGACCATACGTAAGTACTTAATAAAAGTTAACTTTCAAACAACCGCGTTGAAAATTTTTAATTTTGGCTTGAAGTTTCTTCTGAGTTACACCGGCCGTGGTCAAGCAAGCAGACTCCACAGATACGGAAGACTGGTTCTGACCACGGCCGGTGTAACTCGGTCGAAACGGCAAGCCGGAATCAAAAACTTCTGTTCGCGTTAATTCCCGTGTCGACAAATAAAAGTTGTTTGTTAAAAATCAAAACTATTCCAAACTATGCACACCTACATAATTCTGTTTTCTATTGTTGCCAAAATCAACTGTTTTATTAAAATCTTAGGTACCTACTACATTTTGTTGGTTTTCATCAGAATTAACGAGACACGTAACACGCACACATGATAAATATGACAAACCTATTATTTCCAGATATAACACATCTCATCTCAGAAACAAGAACTCAACAGGCACTATTTCCTATTTTAAGAAAGTCTCATTTGAATAACTATGCTACGCCTGGAAGACAGTCATCTACTGGTAAAGTATTTTATATAATCCTAGGATCTTAATTATTATTATAAATCAAAAAGGTTTCTATAAGATGAAAATATAATTCTTTGCACTTAGTTTCAGAAACGGAGACACAAATGTCGCCGAACGTCTCTCTTAATAAAATGACAATGCAAGTGTCAACATCAACGCCGTCGTTTCCTGAAGATACAGCCAGTGTTTCTGAAGGTATTCTCCTTGATAAATCCTCAAATTAACAATTATCTGAATCAATGAAGTCAATAGTCAATGAACAACACCTATTGAAATTTATATTTATTACAAATTCGACAAGGTTAATTATCTTGACCAAATTTCGGGCACGGAGGCCAATCCCAACTTCTTCTTATCATAATTATGGTAAATGAACAACCTGCTGTCAGAGTTAAAACCACCTGCAGACCTCTGACATGGCTTTACGCGCCATTGAAAAATCTCTCAAGTATTATATTATATATCCTGATATTTTCCTTCACCGTTTTTAGCAACTGATAACTTATTTATAGTACGCACATGGATTCGGCTATCACTGCTCGCAACTAAATTACAGGTACTCGTAAGTGCGCTATATATTTCGTATTCCAATTCTTATTGTTTTGTTCGTAGGTTCCACAGATACCCAGCCACCACCGGTAGTTAAACAGGATTATGCTGCACAAACCGAGGAATCACAAGCTACATCTGCAGGTGAATAGGATTTAAGCCTCTCTTTTGTTTCCAAGATTGCTAGCCAGGGTTCTAAAATGCCACTTTACTTGCTGTCTCCTTTGCTCTGACTTTCTGATTTAAAACTGACCTATATAATTCTAGAGCTGTGTCTATATAATTAAATAAATTTTGCATTAGACTATTTATTATTAAAAAATCCAAAATAGGAGCTACAGCCGCCCAGACAATTGGCAAAATGCTTGACGAATAGCAATCGGATAAATATGTTATCGATGACATATGTCAAACCCATATATTTTTTATTCTATTCGATTTCTATTCGTCAAGCGTTTTGCTTCTTGTCTAGGGGGGCTGGGCTTCTATTGTCTAGGTCCATGTTGAAGCAAAAGAGAAGAGAAAGAGAGGCCTTTACCTTTCAGTGGGAAGATCATGGCTAATATAATAATAATATTTGTCATTTTTTCATTATTTTAGATACAGAAACACAAATGACTCCTAAAAATTCTAAGGATAAAACAACAACCGGCTTCTCCCCATCTACTCGAATGACTAACGACGAAGCATCAGCTTTGATATTAAGTAAGATGTCCAGCCGTTTGATTTTATCGTTACCTTCATACACACATATTTGTAACTAGTCGCTACGAGCATAAGGTTTAATTTTGAATGTATTTCAAACGGTATATACCTTAAAGAGGCCTATTGCCCGAATCAATGATGTATCAAGAGAAAGTTTGTGATAAACATTTTGAGAATCGATTTGAAATTTCGTTTTGGCTAATCTAAAATTAAATGAAGATACAAATTTTTATCTGCTTGCATTGCGAAATGTGCTCGGAATTTTTATATAAAGTTATTTTAGAGTTAGAACATTTTGCAGAATGGCCCAATATAAGATTGGTCTACAAAATATTTAGACAGGAATTCATGTTTCTTTAACTACCTCGGGTTATAGTAATATTGTGGCTCATTATGTTGAACGTTACAAATGTAAACATCCTTTTAAAGCTTTGGCATACAATGAAGCAGTAAGGAAACCAACTCATTTGATTTCAAACTTTAGATTTGGTTTCCACTACGGTTCCACACAACACAGCCCACCTTTTCATAATATTAAATATTAAACTTTTTATACCAAGTGTTTTTATTAATTTAACTTTTGTTAAAGCTTGTGTTTCAATGGACAATGAAGCGGAAAAGGAACGTATTGCCATGTTGAAATCGCAGAAGCCTAGGCTAGCGTGCACAGGTATGAATCTTTAAGAACCTTATGGTATTTAAGTGGGATATTAACGGCATTGCAAACTTAAATTGATAAAGGAAATTAAAAAAATGATGGACACGAACGGAACTTGAACCTGCGACCTTAGCCGATCAAGTCCCGCTCGTGACCATCATTTTTCAAATTTTCTTTATCAATTTAGATTTAAGCTCAGCATGGAAATCATTCTCAATCGTCAGAAAACATCATGGCAATATAGACTATAAGCATGTAATGGCATTGAACAAACTAGGTGTGACTCTCGATGAATAGAGCTAATGTATAATGTATGTATAACCCCTTGAAGTAAAAATCTAACTTGTTATATGTTACAATGCCAATAAAAGCCTACTCTGAAACTATCAGTTGTGGTGGCAAACAAGATAATGATCTAGAAGATGGACCTTCAAACTATTTAATTGCAAGGTTGTCTTTAGGGACATTGCTTTTTGATAGTGAAGAGCGTAGTCTACCTAGGGCACGCGATAGGTTCAATTGTATCTTTTGTTTTTTTATAAAAAAAAACAGCGCCCCACACTAGGAATTTCTCCTGTGCCGTAGGTGCGTTTAACAAACATGAAATATTACATACACAAGCAACCAGACTCGGAAGAAACATCTGTAGATCACACAAATTTTTGTCCTGTGTAGTCCAGATCGTATCTGCATTACTTAGCGCGGCAACCCAATCGCTTGACCACTGCGCCAATCATGACATCCTTAAGGGACGGTTCTTTTACCCTTTAATTGTAAACTAAGCAATAGTGCATAAAACATTATCAAATAGTGGATGAGCATTGGAACGATGCTTATAATAAGATCTAACTCGAATGTTTAATTCATTTTCAGCTACGAAAATAATGTCAATCTCATCCAGAGCATTGACCAACCACGAAATGTCAAGTACAGGTAAACGCTTCAAAGGGTTTTCTTTTAAACGTAAATTGAACTGTCGATCAGACGTTAAATTTGTCTATCAAATCCCTCAAAGTAAAACGAACATATTTAAAATGCAGCATAAATAATACTACATCACCCACTTTTCGCCAGTTATGTTATAAGACCTAATGTAATAGGGGGCAAGCCTATTGCCATCAACCAGGCACAAAGCCCCATGCTGCTACTGAGAATTACCTAATAGAATATCAGACTCAAAAATCTTCACGCTCTGCAGTCACGCTTTACGATCACTAGATCAACGAGGCTTAATAGAAATTGCTTGTTTTTTAACAGAAGTTACGATCAGCAAACCACCAATGACCACCAATCACATGGCTCATCCAAAATCTCCAAGTAAACATTCAAAATGTGCTACATGTGGTAATTACTATGTTATTTTTTTATACATTTTCCCGCTATTTTTTATGTAAGTAATATCACTTTTCTGCCAATTCCTAGTTTTCAGCTTAAGATTTTGCAACATGAATTGGTAAATGTAAAGGTTTATATAACGTGAGATATAAATGCTAGGTTATACTAAAGACTCAACTGAGGGTTTAGAAAAATCATAGTTAAAATTCATTTCTGGCACCGGCCGCTGCCAATCAAACATTAGTTGCATGAAGTCGAACCTCGCAGTAAATACGATATGCGAAGTAAATTGCCTAAAGCGTGTCAGAAATACCGTCAAAATAATCCCTTTACTCCCGTTTTGGATTTAATCCCGTTGACATAACATTGATTGCTTTCGGATTAACCCTTTTCCCGTGGATTCAAAGTCGAGATCAAATTGCAGTGTTGCGTAATATTCCGGGACGTTTGCTGGTGGACTTTAATCATTCGAATGAAGTCTCTTATATAAAAATAAAGAGGATTGATCGAAGTATTGCGCGTGAATGCGCTTTAAATTACCATTGTTCTTGTCATATCTACTTAACTTTGTATTTTCGCAGGCCACATCTTTGTTAGTCACTCTTCGAACAATTTTTCATCTTTTTTTACATTCATCATTATTCACTTTGTGTTTATAATGAACCATTTAAGTAAGAGCTAAAGGGAAAACTTCTTGTGTCAAAATTCAGAGAGATAACAATTCTACTAATTTCCTAACAGGCACAGAAACTAAGAAATCAGTGTCTGAGTGCACCAGGTCTACATCAGCCAGATTAGAATCCTTTTTTGAAACAGGTATAACTCTCTATTAAATTATCACAGCACAGTATTTAATTTACAAGAGAAATATATGATTTTTGCAAGTTAATAATAATATTTGTTTGAAATCCCATGTATTAAAGCGTGGCTTACACACTTAAAGTCACAGCACACATATTAACCTGGAAAGGGATCGTCACCGTATCGCCTTTCACCTTGCCATCAAACAGGCGTCAACCCAAGACGAGGCCATTACATTACAATTCCGATTCGTGTGCGTTGCAGCAGGGAGTTTCATATAAAGAATACTGCACGGCTCGAGTTGATACGGAAACAATCCCTTTCCGGCTCAGGTTGATATGTGAGCTATGAAACGTCATTTATTGTCAATAGAGTTCTTGGTTTACTATATTATCTCGTAAGTGTTATCCATATTATTTGCTATATATACCGGTTTTACTCACGTCGATATTCAGGAATGCCCGTCATGAGTAAAAACCGGATTTATAAAGCAAATGATATGGATAACACTTACGAGATAATATAGTAAACCAAGAAATTCGAATATTGACGTGAGTAAAAACCGGTATATATAGTAAATAATATGAATAACACTCACGAAAGTTATTAAAGAAAACCAAGAACTATATTCACAATAAATTGACAGCCTACATGTTGACATATTTTTTTCAGAACATTTACTAAACAGCCTTATCAAGAAAGCGCTAGTAGCAGACACATCGTCGCATCATTCGCAGTTGTCGCATCGCGGTGGCAGGGACAAAAGTAAAGCAATGTTATACTTAATTATATTACTAGATATAGGTATTTAAGAGGAAGAGGATTGGAAGTAGCATCATTTTAGGAGGAGGACGAAAAGTAATGGCAATTCCTCCACACTACCTGCATCATTTTTATTTTGCAGTACAGTTTTGGCTTTGAATAAGCCTCTCACCAACACTTTGATTTGATACAATGTAATATATGTGGCTGTTTTTCCGATATTATATTCCAAACACAAACATGGCACTCAAGACAAATATCAGTTCTATACTGCGACGTACATAAATTATATTTTGCTTTTAACGACATTGCGCGCGGACGGTTGCAGCTCGCGCATCGCGCTGGCCAGCAGCCGCCAATCGCTCACGTCGTACGCCTGTTTCAGAATCCCATAATGTATACGTCACGACTAGCACCAATACGCTAGTTGGGCTAGAGACGAAGTCCATCGGACCATCGCCGTCTGACATCCGCAGACTCACGGGGAGTGGAGACAAGATGGATGCAGGCATACAATACGCCGAATTACCAGACAAGGCCAGCATACAGAAAACTGGTAAGCGTGTTTCCCTGTTTCTAATCTTGATGCGAGATAGGAGCATTATAATCAAATAAAACTAACACGAGGGTGTATCTGGGAAGCGGTTTGATGGTTCCGAATCCCGTAAGAATTTAAAAAAAAATGTTATTTGCATGTCTTGTCATCATACTCATCAAATTATCCCGGTATCACTCACAGCTGGGCTTAAACCTTCTCTTTTCCTACATAATTCTCATTTATGTGCGTCCCTCGTTCAGGTGTTTTCTTTAAGAGCCATTTTACATTTTTACGCAGTTTTCTAAGATTTCGGACGCCTAATTTACCATCTTAGGTAGTATTTAGGAATTGATATATAAATGTAAAATGTAGACCAATCTTTCGCATTGACACATAAGCTAATAGATTTACAAAAAATAACTTAATTGCTATATGGTGATCAATCTCCCGCAACACGTTTTCTGAAAAATCATCGCAGAGTCAATTTCGGGCTCGAAATTCTATCATTTACATTCACAAATTTAAATGATAAAAATACAGTAAGCATTAGGCATATATTTTTATTGAAACTTACGGTGCCACATTTTCGGTAAATAACACTTTTAATTGATAAAAAAAATAAAACTGAACCCTATTTTCACGGTTTATACTGTAATTTTAACGCGAGTTTTTGGTTTGAATAAAGGTATATTTTAATTTTAAAATCATGACATAATAAACTATGCTCTTTAAGAAATCTAATAATACAGTGATTTTCAAAATTCCTTTATTTAATTAGAAATCACATCATTTTCAATATCACTCCAAATCACAATAAATTACGATGCACAAACCTAGAATGATCAGTCGAGGCCCGAGCGCCCAAAGAGGTAGGATCTGTGTCACTTTTTTCTAATTTCAAATTACGAAAATTCGTATTGCAAACGCATGTTTATACTACGACCACAACGTTTTCATTTTCTATGTATTATTTTCATTCGGTTTTGTTTATTATCAAGTAAAATATATTATTTTATTAGTTTATGATATTTTATTAAATTAATATTCAGCTACTTTAATCTTGACTGTACTATTTTTGTCCGCGACTTGGTCCACTTGGATTTTTTTACGCATGAAAAGTAGCTTGTAGCCTTTAATATGTTAATCCAGGTTATAAACTATCTAGGTGCATTTTTTTTTCTATGTCCTTTTAACCGTTTTTGCGTAATTGAGTAATAATCCTCCAAAAATACAATCGCTTACATTTATTAATAAAATAAATTTTACAAAACATGATCTATTTATAATTGGTGAATAAATTATTATTGTAGAAATTATAATTTGTCTAAATAAATTACTAAAGAAATAAAAATATTTTCATAAATCTCGAATAAGAAACATTGTCATAACGATCAAAATTTTTATGTCCGTCTCAAAACTCTCGCTACACTGTTTGCATTGTTTTTGTGTGGGTGCGCTACGCACACATGACAATTTTGACAGAATTCGAACGTCACAATTTTGTGAAATGGCTCTTAACAAACAATATTGTCAGCCAAACGGGCTTTTCGACGACAAGATCGTCCCGAGTACCGTAGAGATCCTAAAGTAATGGGATCGGGACAGTGCAGTAAACTTCAATTGTCTTTTTTTTTAATAAGTATATTGTAATTTGCTTTTTAGTGTTATATCAAAACAAATGCTATACGTATAAAAATCACATGTCGAGAAATCTCTTTCTATACAAATGATCCTTTGGTTGGCAAAGAAAGGTTAGATATAACCCTTTGCACGCAATTGCATGTTTCAAATCCATTTACTTATAATGTAGGAAACTGTTTTTATTTACTTGACATAGATTGAGGATGCACATTTTGATAGGATATCAATTTGTCACGTTTAATATTTGATGTTGTTATTCGAAAGGTAGAAACAATTTAGTGATTTTGTGCCTTTTATAATTTGTTTATATCTATTTGACCAATGGCCGTAACAGTCTATTGCAACAATAAAGTAAACCAGCAACTTGAAAATTGCACTAAAATCCAACCATAATGAAATTGGTTATTTAATTAATTTTCAAATTGTAATACAGTGTATATTGTGTAATCGAATTTGGATTTCAAAAATATTTAACGGTAAAAAGAAGTTATTTCAATTGATATATATATTGATTTATTGATTTTGTTGATAGCAAGTGACATTCGATAAAAAATTGGTCATTTTAACGCTACATTGGGATGGGACAGTTTGTTAAATTCGCATATTGTTTTTGTGCGAAATATTTAAGATACAGAGATGAAGAACCATTACGATTATAAAGTAGCAATGTTTCTTATTCATTATAATAAATAGTAGCTGAGTAACGTTTTATAATTTTCATAAATAAATTGTCTTCATTTATTTTTCATCGTCATTCATTCATTAGTAATGGTATATTTTTAACGAAAATAGTGACTGGTCATCCATATTCCGGACTTGCGCGTTATAGTGAGGAAGAAAAGAATTCGTTAATGGGCAGTGATGGGCCGATGTGTCCTGAAGCTGCACTACTTATATTTGGAACTGTATAAGGGTTGACTTGAATTGGTATAAGTAACCTCGATGCTAAATCTTGTTATAATGGCCTTTCATTTTCTGCTTAAAAACAGACTATATTAGAGCTGTATACTGTTGAATTGAATTGATTTAAGTAACCTCGAAGATCTGTCTGGTACTAATGGACTTTTGTTTTCTGCTTAGAAACGGACTACCTCCAGGCACCTCTAGTCCAGCATCACCAAAGTCAGCTGATATCCATGTGCCTGCTGAATCAACAGACCAGCGATAGTTCAACACAAACTGATAACAGGGAAGACCATGCAGGTATATCTACTTCGCCATTTCTTTTGATGGCGTATTATTTAACTACGGCCATATTGATAACCTAATTGGCGCAGTGGCTAAGCGATTGTACTGCTGCGCTAGGGTTTACGAGTTCGTTTAGAGATCGATTCTTGCATGGGACAAAAATGTGTGTGATCCGCAGGTGTTTGTTCCGACTCTGGGTGTTTGTATATGTGATATTTTATTTTTGTGAAACGCACCCACGATACAGGAGAAATTCATAGTGTGGGCGAGGTTTTAATAAAAATCAGTGGTAGTAAAAATTAGAGCTTATGTCTACAAGTAGAAAACACATTATTGAATGTTAATTGTAATGTTTTTAATGTGATGATACTCAAATAGTAACAAATAAAAATGGATAGGTGCTAGTTACATTCGTGCGACACAAGACAAACAGACAAAGCATAGACAACGAAAATAGCAAGTTCTTTACTTATTTTAGTTTTCAAATGAGTACTGTAGAAGTCGTTTAATTTTTTCTGTTACTACTAAGTGTAATCATCATCATCATCATCATCAGCCGGAAGACGTCCACTGTTGAACAAGGCCTCCCCCTTTGAAGGGGGGGGGGGGGTGCCATAATCCCCACGCTTGGCAAGCGGCTTGGGGATCGCAGTGTTGGTGGTCAAGTTACAGAAGACGCTGCTGCCCATATTTTAAATTTCCCTTAGTCGCCTCTTACGACACCCACGGGAGGAAAAGGGGTGGTCAATTCTAGGCCGGATACCACACGGCAGGCAATAAGTGTAAGACTCCTATGAAGTGCCGGGCCAGAATAGCACCTCCCCATTTCGTCTCATGGGTGTCGTAGGACTTAAGGCAACTAAGGGAAATTCTAGAAGAAGGGTAAAAGCGTCTTCTGTAACCACACCATCAATACTGCGAAACCCAAGCCACTGGCCAAGCGTGGGGATTATGTCCCTTTAAGGCGTTCAACAGCGACGTCTTTCGGCTGATGGTGATGAACAAGTCTCTCAGCAGTTTTTATCGTGTTTATTTCACAATCTTTTGGACAGACAAAGTGACATCGTGTTTTATTTTTAAATTAATTTATAAATACTTAGTTATCTTAGTATAAACTAAAGTAATTTCTTGAGCAATACAAATATAAAAGCTTTTACATTCGCGAAGATTCTGTGTCGCCTTTTCACCCTTATATTTCAAAAGGGGGCACTCGGTGATTTTTCACGGCGTTTATTCGAAAAGCTCCTTACAATTGTGCGTAATGGTATGGAAACATTGTTGTGGTGTGTAGCACGTTTATATGACGGTTATTTTCATTGCTTTGGAGGGTGAATTGACGGCGTTTTGAACATTTGCTGCCTTATATGTTTTATCAGCTTGTAAATGTCCCACTATAAGGAAAAAGTGTTTCACAGTGAAAAGGTTCCTACGATGAGGATCTTTGACGTTGCTTGTTATCCTATTATGGTTTTTTTCTGTATTGAGCACGTTTCTCGAAACAATATTCTCGGATCTTACTAACATAATTTTTTCCCATTTGAGGATAGAAGCCGAAGCGCATTAGTCTAATCACGTTGCCCCTGCCTCGATTGGGTAAGCCAAATATTAGATACATATGAGCACTTAAAATTAAAACTGCATATTACCTCTTAGGTCCACTCCTATACAAGTGTGTATCATCAATGACGTCATACTGCGGCCTTCCCCAAGCAATCCAAGTACCACCTTCTAGGATATTTGACACAAATGGTTAGTACGTGTTTAATAATTTAATTTAATATTATAGACCGTATAAAGTTGGTTTTTGAAGTACAACAATTTCGCAAAACAATCTGTAATTTTGGTCTGTTCTACTTAAACTGTGAAAAGGCTAACTCATTTACCATCTAATTTGTTCAGGAATTACATGCGCGTCCGGCATTACGAGTTGCGATACAGAAACGAACACAGATTTGAAATTTGCACCAAGTAAGTAATATTATTTATACCCTTAAATAGAGGTATCAGAGTTTAAAAAATTGGTAACGTTAAGTAGGTAATTTGTTTTCGAAATTGGAAATATCCAACAAAATTATAGGTAGATACGAACATAATATTTTATTTTCAATTACTCAGTCACTTGAAACAAAAAAAAATCCATGTATAAATCTGATTGAATTGATACAGACAACTACGCGTATAATATTTGTTTGTTCGTTCGGAAACAATATCCTACTACAAAATCGTTCCTTTCGTCGTGTTTGTTGTTGCTATAAAATATAAATACGATAACAGAAACGGGAAAAGAGATTTCAATAAAAAAGTAATAAAACGTCATGGTTGGATACAAATCTGATAGTTCTTCTCAGGTACTAGATATGATTCTGTAAAAAATGCGTCCGATCAGACTGAGTGTAAGAAAATAGAGAGTGCACCTTTGCATACACACTAGTTGTGCACTAAAATCTACTGCGTATTATGTTAGTCTTAGTTGAGATTAGCTGTGGTGACTTTCGTCAAGAGGACATACTTCTGTTAACCCTAGAAATGAGGGTAGATGATGACCCCAGCCAGTCTTTGGATGAGTACCCGCCTTTCCACTGGAGCGCTAAGGCGTAATTTTAAGGTTTTAATGGATACTGGGTAGACCTTCGTAGATCGGACCCCCTTACCACGAACTCTTAAAGCAAGACAGTGTGTGACGGGAAATTGTGGAAGCGGGACGCCGCTACGTGCAGTGTTATGCAGCGTCTCTCTTTCACAACGTCAATTGTCCTGCTTTAAGAGATTATTGTTAGGGGGCAGAACTTCTTTAGGTTCACGGCGAGAGTCCCACATAATCCCGTCGTCTCGATATGTATAAAGAGTATTCCTCGCCTTGAATAAGAATTAGAATGACACACATTCGTATAACAAATCCATTTTTTAGCATCCTATGTACCGCCAGCTATACCTACATTGGTGCTGCGACCACACGGCACACAGCTACCAGTAGAAGAGCCCAGCTGCACTCCCTTGAACAAGGCCCTGACGTCCAAAGCGGAGTTTCAAAACAGTATTTATTCTCTATTTATTTTTTAGAAGCATCTTCATTGTTGTTTTCTGATATGTTGTTGGTGTGTATGGATACTGCATACATAATTATGTGGAAGCTCAGTGATCTATAGTAATTAAATAGTTTTCAATTTGTCGCCCCATGATTCATGACAGAAATAATATTGCCCAAGAATTCATAATTAATCATTATTTGACTTGACATGTTCTTTTCTCCTTTACTAGATCTGAATCACCAGCTGATCTCCTTATCTCGCCTGATCGGGAAGAAGAGGCAGGGACCTACAATCAACCCGACTATGACCACTCCAATATTTACAAGCGAGTTCTCTGGCGACAAATGGATAAATACATCGTTGGGACAAAGTTTGTATTTAATTCATTCAATATTTAAATTCTTCTCGAATTTGTAACTACTTTTCTTTTAAAGGCAAAGGGTTATGGGAGGCCCTTACGAGGGTTATATTCCATCTTTTTGTGAAAGAGCTGGTAAAGGATTAGCTTGGCATTTGCACTGATGAACGCAGCTCACTGATACTGATATGTTAAATATACTTTGGGCTTCTAAATAGTCATCAACCTAAATAATACCGCTCTCAATGCAGGGGAAAATTTTTAGGGCAAATTTATATCACAGATTTTCGAGAGTTTCTAAGAATTTCTTTTCAAAATCCAGTATTCTTACAGCTAACGCATTACTTGTAGATCTCGAGTTCTTTCGAGGAACAGATATAAAGAATCATTCGATATATCTTACAGGAAATTCGAGGTCTGACATTGAAGATAGAAATGGACTTCTTTCTATGGGTTCGTATAAAAACCTTAATTATACTTCGTTAAATATGTTGATCTGAATAAAGTCTGACGTATTAAGCTAAATTTTAATAAGGTTTTCAGAAGGTAACGCATCCGCTATCCATATAAA
This sequence comes from Abrostola tripartita, assembly GCA_905340225.1. NCBI lineage: Eukaryota > Metazoa > Arthropoda > Insecta > Lepidoptera > Noctuidae > Abrostola > Abrostola tripartita. Next base: position 3,448,742 of record HG996492.1, on the reverse strand, counting down.
ATTTGTTTGTTCATCTATTTTTTTATTAAAAGTGTAAATAACCATCTCTTTTACCTAATTCCTATGTTTATATCACAAGAAAAATTTCCTTGGGTCAAATATTTTAAAACTTATTCCTTATTTTTCTGTTAAAGGGCCGCCTACAATAATTCTGTCCAGGGACAGTCTTGCCGACGTATTACCACTAAAAAAATCGAACGATGTTATTTTGAGGAAATACGAAACACAACAAAGTATTAACCGAGTTATGGTTGACGAAGTAACATCAGGTATAATAGGAATCAAAAGCCAAATATTAGTTAATCCAATAATCGAACTCAAAATCAATGATGAATTTCAACTTTTAGATGAAAATGTAACAAAAGACGTGAAGGAATCTATTCTGCAAGCTTGCCCCGACATTTGCGAAACAGGTATATTGATGCCTTATTCTAAATTCGTTATTACTTTTCTACAAATTGTCATACTAGTTAATTTCTCCCCTAGCACCAACGTTTCACTTCAACACAGGGTCAATATTAAGTATCATACTAAAGTTGGACAGTAATTATAAAAATAAATGTGTGATATCATTAGACTTCACAAAATCGAAGTGGTTTCAATAGGTATGCTTGAGGTTTGCCTGTTTGTTTTTATCAAGTACAGTCAGTCTTTGTTTTTCGATGTAGTAATCGATTATGTTGGGTTTAGGCACGGAATCCCTACTACAGATGTGTCAACAGAGATCTGCAAGTGTTTTGACCACTCAATGTGTACTGCCGTCGCCTCCGCCTTGCGTACCCTCTCAGAACATTGAGCAACGGCCAACTGGTAAGTTTTATTTACAGCAATCAACTTTTTTTCTTTAATTTAATCGTAACACCGACAAACCAAATTCAACTGCTTATAGTATTTAAAACAAGTCTTAGGAATTATATACGCTATTTTGGAAATTGCCTGAAACTAAATGCCTTGTCAAGAATGCTACCCCATACCATGAAACTCTTAAAGCAAGACATTTTCCTTAAATGTTGCAGAATGTCTGTTTGTGTACGGCGAGCCCCGGTGTGCGGTCCACAAGAGTAGTGCTGACGCTGGTGTCCAAATGAAGCCTTCATTCGATACGGGTAAGATTTAAATGTTTCCCAGTCATTACAGCTGTACCAAGCGTTACCTCTGTAGTTAGTTAAAATAAGCTAAATATATAAAAAAGAGGACACAAGAAAGTAATGGGTAAATTTGCACAGCATATACACGTAATAGTAGAAAAGATTTTCTGAACATGTAAATTATTTTTATTATAAAGCTTTGAGAAAAAATATTTAAGCTTAGTAAAAACATTTCAGTACCTAAAATTCGATGTTAGACAAATATAAAATCTCTAAGCTAAGAAAATCAATTTACTAATGTACGTTCCGAACAAAAGCGTACATACAAATAACATAATTCAATTTACAGATGTGAACGCGAAGAGACGGGAATGTGTAAATCACTCTGTCGGAATGCTGACCTCGTACTCTACGATTCCTGAGGAGACCAACAATACGCGAAAACCCACACCAATGATTGCGGAAGTTCTGCCGCCAAAAGGTTAAACAACTTTGATTTATAATTTTTCAAACATTCCTGTAATTCCGATAGGTAGCGATGTGACGGTTCAACACAAAATAACTTAAATACGTGGGTGCAGATTGCCATGGGTTTGACGTCATTTGTTATTTGAGTTGTTGACCACCTATTCTCTGAGTAGTGTCTAGGTACCAGTATTACGGACATTTTCATGTCTAATCCGACAAAAACCAATGAAACTTTAGGCGGTTTTAGTATCCGAAAAGATTTGTGAATCGATGTTGTTTCATGGTTTTGTCCATTTACCCTTTTTATTCCTGCAATAATGAACTTAGCTGGTTTTGATCCGAAACTTTCAAAACGAAAATACAGATTTTAGTTCTAATAAGGAAAAACAAACACAAGGTTTCCAAGAGCATCTAAAATAAGACAAAGCACTATGTTATTTGCCCTTTATCATTGGCAGTATCCCGAAATACGCCCTCTTATACTTAGGCCCTGATTTATTGAGATCTCTGGGAAAATCCACAACATTGGCAAAGAATCAAAGGGATCCTATTTATCTACTTATTCCTAAAAGTGACTGAATGCTAATGAAATATTCAGGATGGTATCTCTAAATTACTTTTCTCTTGCATACTTAGAACAACAAATCCTACTTACACAAAACCACAGTGGTTACACTATTACATGTATGTCTAAAGCTTTGCCTATAGTTTGTTGAGTGTACGAAGCAAAACAGGATCTTTAGATTGGTACTAGGCGTTCGGCAAACCTTTTAACTAACGTATTCCGATGGAAAGTTGACAACAAAACCTAAAGTTAGTTTGGGACTTACTCCCAACATTTCACGGCCCCAATCGCTATATGTAACGGTATCACTGTTATATATATAGATAGGATAGCTATTGCATATCACGTTATATTGTAGTATCGGTGGCCGCATCCCATAAATCAATATATAGGCTGCTGCCGGCACTAGTATTATCCCCCGGGAGGAACATTTTGTTAAGAATCGCCAAATGTCCCGATAAGCGTCAAAACTCTCCTAAATTGAAGGTAAACAAAAAAACGCAAGTAAAAATAACCACTAAGCTAACATGAAATATCTAACATTGTCATAGTATACAAAGCATTATACGAGACTACGAAACTCGTGGTCAATGAAGACTCAGGCATACATCCAGTCAGAGATACAGCAGTGGTCGCCGCACGCGTGGACGCTGCACGCGTAGACGCCGCACGCGTGGACGCAGGTCAGTATTCCTTGTTGACTAATCAGTCAGAACTTTAGGCACTAACAGCAGTATTTGTAGTTAAGATCTACCTAAAGTTCTGACCCTATATGTAGCTTACTCTAAAACTCTATACCTATTAAATTTTATTATTGGTTATGGCCATTACGGCCTTTAAGTTTCTGGATCAAATTCTTGATTTTTCCATTGCTTTTCTTATAGTCATATTTTTGGAGAACAGTGTAGTGCAAAATTGTTATAACCAGGATTTAAGAGCATTATAAGAAACGCCAGCCAGCGTTACTGCCGCTTGGCTCAATTAACTGGATTAATGAGATACAATACAGATTCATAAGCCGGCTACAACCACCCAAACTTAGATCTTATGAAATATTACCTACGGCGTATTGATAAATCCGGGAATTAGATTATTTTCGGAAAATTTCAAAAGTCAGTAAGCAAGTCAAGAGAGGCTGTCATACTTTACAGTTTCGTCTCTGTGTGAAAAGGAGCCATTGGTATACACTATCAGGCAACAATCACGCAAAAAAAAAACTAAGTAACTGGTAAGTTGCCCTAAACAATTTAATCGTCTTCTTAAAAAGCCGTCAATGTTATCTAGCTATTTTGATTTGGTTCACGGTTGGATTCATCTAGCGTTATGAATAAAGCCATATTTGGTAGCGACTTATTCGATAATAATTGGCTCTGTCGCTTGATGCTAACAAGATCGTTAATCAAACACAATCACTCAAGCAAATAAACTAGACGTTACATATTCTGTGAATACGTTATTACTTCAGTAATTAATTTAACGGTAGGTTAATCATGATTGTTATGAATTTGCTATTTAGGGAATCGTGGAGTTGCGAAATAAATAAATGAAATTGTTTGATACAAGTGATTATCACAGAAGTTGAAGCTGCAAAGTTTCACGTACCGGACGTGCGGTCAGCAGGAGTGGTGACATCTATGGGCCGCGGCTTCGGCCTCTCCGGGCGGTGCTACTGCAAAGACAGAGGGACTCACGCTAACACAAGTGAGTATAGTATGCTCTACGTACTTTGCGAAACTAAATAAGTACTTTTAATTCTTGGATAGGTTTGCTTCAAACTGCAAAAAGTCAAATTCTCTAGATTTTTACTGACACGTGTTCGAAACCGAATATTTTGAACTCTTAGGTTTGCTTTCAAGATCAAACTTCTAAACACTACGTTGTCATTTTTTTTCGTTAATATTTCTCGTTTTCTTGTTCTAACAGAGTGCGCACTGTACCATGTAGCAAATGGTGCTGATACGGACGAGACTTCAACAAACTACACTCATGCCAAGTTGCTTGAATTACCAGATGAAAACAAAGAAGGTATTCGTAAGTTCCTAAAAAGCTAAAGTATTACAGGGTACATCTTCATCCAGCATTAACGCCCAATTTTGAACAGCAACAGTTGAAAATCCCTCGTCAAAAAGTGACCGGTATTCCAGAAAATTACCTAACGGCCTCAATGGTAAGAGGTTTGGTAGTAAGAACTCTTTTTCTCCAGCCCGTCTTGTTCCTCGCAGGTATTTAATTTTTTTCTTATGTACCTATATTTGTACGTGTATGCTTTACAGGTTATTTCGATGATTGCATGAAGACCCACCTTGTGACATCGTGCCGATATTATAGCAATTTGCTCACGAAACAACTGGGCCGTGTTAAAGAGAACTGTAAGTACTGTTTTTATATTATAATCTAGCAATAATGCACACGATTCATTTATTTAGAATATAGTATCTATGAATAATGCACACGATTCATTTATTTAGAGCAATTCACGTTATTTAAAATCATAGTTTCGGTGGCCACGTATGCTGTACGACATCACATTAGGACACAATTCATTACAAATAAACATGGATTAAGTTTAATAAAAGGTTCAATTTATAAATCATAATCACTTGCCTAAACCTTGCCTTAGAGATTCCCATGGGAAATTAGAAAAGCGCAGCCAGCTTTCGAAACGACTTCTAGTTTGTTAATTAATGCTTAAGGTACTAGGTACCTACACGCATTTACAGAATTTAACATCAGTAGGTTAGGTATAGAGGGAGCTCTATTTTCGGTCTCCTATTGTTGAGCTAATCAAGTCTTTCCAACTACTAACCTAATCCGATTACTTATCTCAATTAAAGTGACAAAAAGAGTCCATTCGTTACGTAGCTGCATCACTAATGTATTAATACAAAACATCAGTTAAATTACAGTAACTAAACATCTTGCGCATCCTGTCGAAGGCCAAATGAAAGCGTACCGGACGCTAGCGTGCACCAACGTCGACCAACAGAACGAAGCATGTACGATGAAACCCAGCGGCAAGGGAGATCTGGCCAGCCAAACACTCAGATATAAACCTTATTTCAAGATACCAAGACACGTGTCGTGTTTACTGTCCCCTGCGGTAAGCCTAACAGATATTTGTAGAAACGATAAGGACCATTTAAAATCCGTGTATTACATGCTATCGGCGATAGAAGGAAGATTGCGACGGCTAAAGATGGCTGTTCCAAACTCGTATTGATGGTTGTCGGTAGAAACGGTAGATGTCGCTGTTTTAAGTATTTTGAAGGTTTTGTAAGAACGTTTTCGTAGATTTATAAAAATTGAGGAGATACGAATTGTAGGTATCGCCGATAGATGTCATACTGTGCGTCTAATATTGTTTTTTTTCTTGTTAAGACTTATTAAATGCTAATTATTGTTTCTCGTCCAAAACTATGAAATAATTTTATCTAGTTATTGCTCATTGCATGCCTCTACTGAGGCATAGACGAAACATAGACTTTGTCCGAAAGATACTTTGTTAATGCTGTCATTACCTTTTAAATAAAAACATGGAGAAAATGTAAGAGCAACCGAACTCTGTAAAATTTATAAGAAAAAATACTATCGTAAGAGGTAAATTTAAAAATAAACATCATAGTTAATGTAATTCTGTTTTATTTGATAGGAAAAAAACTCTGTAGCAAAAGGTATTTTGTAGTTTATAGCTAGAACATTCTTAACCAAAAATAAAAATTTTACACCGATTTTATGATTACCGATGACCAACTCGGTTGCGAGCTAGCAACATCACCTTTTGTAGACATTTATTGCTATATTTTTTTAATTGTTTAAAGATGGAGGTAAAATAATGATAGATAAAAAATTGTAGCTTACGAACATTGTCCGTGTTAAATTTCATTCTAATAATAATAATTAATTACTTCTAAAAAGCGATGTTACCGGCCCGCATCCGAAGTTAACATAATTTTAATAATTTAATAGACGATATAATCTGTTTTTAGATTTGCTACTAATCCTTCCGAAACTGATTTCAATATTGGGAATAATATAATAGACGTTATGAAGACTATACTAGCTATAAATTACATACTTTATAGTTTCTACGGCTCTTTACAAAGTAAAATGGAATTCTTCTACTCATAAGTTGTAAATTTTATTAAATCCCAGTGCGCATGCCCTGGGTTGCAAGTCATGAGTATGAGGTACCAAAAATATGTTTGTTACACCTAAACAATGATAACGATATCCAATAATATAACAAGCTAGCTACAATATACATAGGTTTGTGGCTTAATATACAAATTTAAATATACAAATAATATACAGAAGTATTTACAAGATAAAAAACATTTAGGACCCGAACCGACAATACACCAAATAAATTTATTTCTAAACTACCCACTTCACATGATTATTTAACAAAATACATGAATTTCATACACCGTGGATGCCTTCCCTGTCGTGGGTGCATTAACATACATTATTCTTAAATGCACAGACTGCTGATGTACAACATATAATAAGCGTAATTATTTATATTATAATAGTTGGCCAAGTATAACTAGATTTTTCTCTTTAGCTTCTAAGTGCGTCGTAATTTATCAATGTTGCATTGCATACTTGACACAATTGGTAGGTATCTATGAAATTAGACCTAGTGAAGATAATAATAAAGTTTATATTTGATCGCTTATTACTTATATACAATATAAACATATAATAAAAAACAGTTCAATATAACACATACATGGAATGTAACTAAGTACAAACGATTATAAACTTTGATACGTTATAATAAGTCTTTAAATAAAATGCATTGGTTGTTAAACTATAACAATAACAAAACATACAAGTTAGATGACGATATCCTTTTCTGATCGTTTTTATAGAAGATACGAAGCTAGATTATCGGGACTGACATTAATCTATACAAACTGTCATGAAATAATACGTAGACACTTACGATACGTTCACACGGAGGCATGCCGGATCTGAGTTTTACAGGATACGGTTTAATCACAAATATAAATGTATGAGTTTAAACTTGCATTCGGTTTTAAAATCCGGAATATATTGTTACTGAACCGTATCCTGCAAAAATCAGATCCAGCATGTCTCCGTGTGAACGTGTGAAAAATATTAATGGTTTTATTTTCTTTCTATTTACGAAAGTGAGATCGATGGATAGGTAAGTATATACATTTTATTCACTATTTGCCGGTTACCATCAGCCTATCTCCGTCCACTGCTGGACAAAGGCCTCTCTAGGACATAGGTATTGCCCCTGTTATTTCTGGAATGCCACTCGTTTGGCTCGCGACTTCACCGCGACAAAAGCTTATGAATAAGGGCGCCCACACAAAACCGCGATGCGATGCGATACGACGTGGTATCACAGGAATCTGCTCGCTGCAGCTCGCAGATATTTGCGATGCGTTGCGAATTCGCAGTTATGTGTGGGAGCTCTAAGGGCTCTGTTTAAGTCTAAACTAGTCTGGCATTTCGGCTAAACACGCGAGTAAATCCGGCGAAAAGTAAATAATATGGATAAGGGCCTGTTTCGCCATTACAAGTGTTGAAAAGTTACTTCCTGATTTACGCTAATCGACAAGTAAAAGTTACGAGTATCTTCTAACGTATCTTAGTTACAGGCCAGTTTATCCCCCGATTAATGCTTCTTAGATATAGTGGAATTCGTATGAGTAGTTACGAGTGACTTTAAGTGGCGGTTAGTCTACTTGACACTTTACTAGTAGATGGTGAAACAGGCCCTAACACTCGCAAAAGTTATAATAGTAAAATAGGTATATACATTATACTGTGTTGCTTAGACATGACGTTATTTTCTTTATACGTAATCGGGTATTAATATTGTGACAGTAATTCGTGTAGCAGCACTTAGTATGCGGAGAATATTAAAAACAATGCTAAATCACATTTAAACCTGCCTTTGTCTTTGTGTTGTGTTTCGTAATAGATAACAAAAGAAACTTATTAGGCGAACATCTACATCAGACCCCTTAGACAAGTGACAACACGCTTGACGAATAGAAATGGAATATAATGAAAAATTTATGGGGATGACACATGACATCGATAACATAGTCGAAACATGATGTCATCATCCCCATACATTTATCATTCTATTATATTTCAATTCGTCAAGCGTTTTGCCACTTGTCTAAAGGGGTAGTAGTCTGTAAAAATAAATGATTAAACAATGACACAAATGCTGTAAGTTATACCATCTCTTTTAAATTTGACAGTAAACAAAAATTGGTATAATATTTAAAACTGTGGGGATTTTGAAACGGTCCATTAATATAAGTGTATGAAACACCATAGACAAAGGCAAACTATACTTAAGATTATACGTAACAAACAATAATTTACAAAACACGACTCTTTTTCTATCACCAAAAACCTCGATATCCCTGTTAACACCGTTTCCTGCACCGTGAGAACGCTTGCAAGCGATAATGACCCTGATTGTCTTCGTTATAAACACTACAATGGTTTGGCACGATACTCTTCCACATTCACTTCAGTTTAATCACAGACGGTCCAATAACTGCAATATACAACGTTAAGTTAACAGATGTTAAGTAGTGAAGAGCTGTTTTAGTGATTATTGCAGTTATGCTACTTGTTGCAAATAATAGTTTTAATGTGGAGCATTTTTCGCAACGTAAAATTATTGTAGTTTAGAGGTTAAATATACGGTTCCCTGCTTGTAATGCTCTCGCTAGATGGCGCTAAATTGAACATTCTCAATTTGTGTTATTATGTATTTCTTAATTGTATTGTCTCTTTACAGTCTTTCATGGCAGTAACTTTAACCGTAGATCTTCAATGTATACTCAAATAAAATAAATACTCCGATTTTTAACCACAAAAATTGGATCCTTGCACTAGGAATTTTTCTATAACGTGGATGCGTTTAATAGACACTGCGCCAATGAAATTTTCTCTCATATATTAGACCTACAGCACGACCGATTTTAAATGAATCAATTAAAGAGATACTCACATTAGAACTAGCCTCAGGCCAAGGACCTGGGTGTAAACACGTGCACGAGCGAGTCCCACCCGCAGTCGGCTATCTGGTGCGGCCTCAGAGCGTTCCAGTCCAAGCCGTACGTGAACTCTGAATGGTGTCGTATCGTCTCCAGAGGCTCGCAGCCACGCTTCAAGTCCCATATCCTAGAGAATATAGATTATTTTATAATAAACGTCTATTAATATTTGGATTTAAGGTTGATTCTGGCCTATGAAATGTGTCACAAATTCTCGAATTTTATTTTTTACAGAGCTCTTGAAAATGCATGGATTGCAGATTATTTTTTGTTCTGGGTATTGGATTCCACTGTTAAAAGTGATCTAAAGAGGATAGTCTTATATCAATCATTTGAACGTACATATGTATATAATAATGGATACTATATCTGCAGTAACTAGCTAGCTTTAACTTAATTTAGGTACTAAACAATAATTAAACCGTTATATATAGTAAATAATGTGGATAACACTCACGAAAGTTATTATAGGACATAATAAAATCAATAAAGACTGGTGTCAATTTACCGTGTAGTAAAATCGTAGGAGCCGGCCGCTAGAATGGAAGGTGCATGTGGAGAGAACTGCACCCTTCTTACAGCGCATTCACACCCTGAAACAAATGAAACCATACTAAGCATCAAAATTAGCTAAGACCATTGCTTAGAGTAAGGGTTGCTGATTATCGGAACGGTAGATCCAAATAAAATGAGCAGCCGATAATTGTGTTCTGAGTATTTTTTGTGTTTTGCTTGAGATATATGCACAGTATATGGGCAAGTAGCGACATCTACGCTTGTAAATGATAACTATTACTACAATGACTTTACATTAATTTGATTGCGTCAGGATAGATGGCAGCACCACATTGTTCATTTCGTGGTATTAAAAAGTATGTTACCGAGGGCCAGAAATATTGTATCAAACATCGCACTTTTGACTAACGCAGAGGACTTTAAATATTTGACACATCACTGACTTTAATAAAAAGTATTTTTCTAAAGGCTTTTAAAGAGTTTGCCTAAAACATTAAGAATTATAATTATACACTTGGTATTAATGAAATTTTGAATAATTAGAAGATTTGCTTTTTATTACAGAAGCTGATAGGTACCTACTATTTTAGTGTTTATATAATTACCTTTGAGCGTGAACATAGGTGAAGTGAGTCTCCTAAGATCCCAGCCTCTGATCAGACCATCAGAGCCAGCAGTCGCCAGCGCATGCGTCTCTGTTCTACTCCAATCGCATGACAGCACCTATAAAACACAAACCACCAATCAAACATTGAATACTTAATTTCGTATTTTTATTATAAATACGAAATTAAGTATATTTGTCTGTTACCTCTGCGACTGAGCCCCTGAACCGATCGTAATCAAATTTGATAGGAAGATAGCTTGAACCATAGAGATTGTTTTTATTACTTTTTGTCTTGAAAACGTCGCCAAATTTTGATATTAGGGACAAAGTCGCAGAAGGTAGTATTTTATATTTCTTTTATTTCTACATACATCCATCATTACTGGTGAACGATGAACCTACCGCAATAGTGTAGTTTTAGTAATATAAGAATATTGTATTGTAATTTTTTCTTCATTATGATCTCTTTAAACCCTCAATATAATACGATTCCCACTGAGATTACACTTTGTATTTCTATTAGTGAAAGGCAATCCTTGACCTACTTTGACTGTCTGTCCTACTGAACCAGTTACATAGAATCGTTCGTCAAAGGTAAGGTATCGTAGCCATCACTTACATTTCACGAGTTCAAACGATGTAACCATAGTGTTCCGACAGGAACAGCACTAATCATATCTGGTTTGCTTGTCATAATCTCCATTTGTAATATACCAAATTTCATAAAACAAGTTTTTAAGAATACCAACTTAACCAAGCACGAAAGGTGATACAAATATCAAATTATCTAAAATATATGTAACTGACACTACTTACTGCTGGCAAGGCAAACTTTTGCGATTTCTGGTCACTGTATTTTATAAAATTTACACAATATTTGTAATTATTGTTACAAATATTATGTAAATTTTACCTTACAACTTTACTTACAACGCAGCCTACCTTTAGTAGTGCAAAGATTATAGTTTTATGTAAGCAATCACGCACTCCTATATAAACTGTACTAAGAATAGATATAAGAGCCTAATACTCCACTAAAAGGATTACACATACACTTCAGCTCGGGACACATCCGCAATATCTAAATTAAACCTTAGGAAAACGGAATAAAGTTCAAAATACCTCAGCATCGTGAGCCTTAACCACTGCAGCAGGTCTTGACGGTTCTGTACATGTCCAAAGTTTGAGGTGTCCATCTCCCGACACTGAAGCGAATGTGGCCGGGGAGTGAGGCGAGAAAGCGGCGGTGTACACCAGTTGAGAATGACCCACGAATGTACTGAGACACGCTTCCGACTCGGGGTCCCACTAGAATGGTCATAAGTCACATTAAGTTTTAGGCCACCTATGACGGAGAGTATCAATGGTTATTACTGGTGATAATAGGTATTAGAATGAGCCAATAATGTGGCAAAAGTGTTACTGAATAAATGGACTTGCCTTTTAATTTATGACAGTTACAAGCATATCACATGAAATTCAGCCAACCTTTTGAGAATGCTGGTTTCCAAAATGTCTGAGATTTAAAAAACAATTTTTATATCTGGATTTTTTAAATTAATTTGATTCTATCAAGATTTCAGCATTCATCCATGACTTAACATTTTTATTTTGTGAATGACACTAAAAAATAATTTAAAATTCTTAACAGTCTTAACCCACCAATTTAACAGTAGTATCCCAGCTGGCACTAAGCAGATGTGTCCTTGGCCAGTCTACGGAGCACACCTCACTTGTGTGTGCTCTGAGAACCCTCAACGGAGCTGCACAGCCAACCCTCCATACAATGACAGCACCATCTCCCGCACCACAGGCTGCTGCACTCTCCGTAGTCCCGGACCACGTCTGATAGATTAAGACAAAAGTACATTATTCATTAAGTTACAAGTGGAAGACTAAAAAATAATCAGTACAATAAGATAAAATACAAATAGTCAGTACAATGTTGTAGAGGTCAAAGATTTGATTGATAGAAAAGCCTGTTGTTATTCATCTAGAATAAGTTACAGTAGAACTTCTGATGAAGGAAAATGCTAAAGCAATATCAGGGTTACCATGTCAATCATCATTTCTGGAGTCTTACTTATCTATAGGTAATGATGACTCCAGAAACGATGATACATAATTATAGTATAGTTACATAATATCCAGTTTATGGTGGCTAACCAAGGAGTTTTGTAGCTGACTAGCCTATGCCTAGCCTATAAATTTGTAGCAATTTCATGTCTAACTTTAACACAAATTGATGTCCAACATTGTATTTAAATTTGCATGAATACCTAACTATTTATATTTATTGTTATAATCCAGTAACAAATTTTATCTATAATATATTTATAGCTGAGATACTGCTGATAGTCGAACTGTCACAGGTACCTAAGTTTAAATCCTACCAATAACCATTATTTATTGATGATAAAGTTACAAGTTTGTAAATGAGTTCTTTAACAAAATAAACTCAAAGTTTAAAGAGGTTTAAAACTTGTATTGTTGTTATAGTGTAATTTACCAGCCTGTTAATACCTGCCATACAAAAATGTCTAATAATAATAGTACAAGGCACTGTTCGCCATGTTAACTAAGAAAATGACATGTCAGGTTGTGGCTCAGGGTCACACATACTATCCTACTTCGTTTGTTTATCAATTAAACACACTATGTTATATAAAGTATTCCAATATTCTACATGACAAATCCTGAACACAAATTAAACATCAACTTAACTCAATTGTCTATAAATAACAACATAGGCTAGTAATCCAATTAGATGGTGATGCAAACAAACTGTGTATATGTTGTTAGGGCTTCAAGGTGAGAACTTTGATGTATGATATTTAATAATATTCTTGTTTTGGGGCAAAGGTTATTTAAAATGTATCTACATTAGTACTTATTCAAATCTTGTCACTATGGGGCTTGTTTCACCATCAACAAGTAAAGTGTCAAGTAGACTAACTGCCACTTTAAGTCACTCATAACTACTCATATTTTACAAAATCTGAGAACCATTAAACAGGGGATAAACTGGCCTGTAACTAAGATCCGATAGAAGATTATTGTAATTTTTACTTGCCGATTAGCATTAATCAAGTAAAATCAAAGAAGTAACTATTCAACACTTTACTTGTAGATGGTGAAACCAGCCCCATAGTGACAAGATTTGAATAAGTACAGTGGATACTTTTTACAATAATCGTTGCCCTAAAAGTATAAAGCGGTTGTTACTATAGATGACTCTGTTTTGTTTTTGTTAGATCACACAATGACAGATAATGAGAAGTAGGTTTGTTGGGTGGCTAAACTTAAACCAAGCTAATTTTAATTACAGAAAGCTAATACAAGTTTAGAGAGTGCAAACCAATTAATGACCCCCTTCTTTATATTTGTTGTTAAGTACCATCATTATACAGCATTAAATACATCCATGTGTAACTACAATCAATAAAACATAGAGCCTTTCCTTGTTTAATTCTCTCTTATAATGTGGATACCTAGGTAAGAAATATGAAAATTAAATGCTTAATATTAGAGAATGCAGCAGTAGCCAGCTTAATCATGAGTATCTACTTGGTCCAGACCTTCTAACACTAAATATGATGCTAATAAGAAACTCACCACATCAAACAACCCGTCGTTCCACTCTAGCTTCTGGACCTCTATCAGAGTGCTTCCATCGGGAGATAACTCCAGGAAGAACAAGGTTCCACCTCCGGCGAGCCCGTAGTACTGGCTGGTAGCAACTGCGAGCGTGTCAGGCCGTGTCCGGGAAAACCGCACGCTGTACCCGTGCCGACCCGGCGTCAGGAAAGTAGGCATGCTGATTGTGTAGCTACACACAAAATAATATTTTTAACAACGTCAAAAAAGATCAAGTAGTTACATAAAAATACTCACAATTTACGCCTCAATACGTCACATGTCTTTCCACAATACTTCCATACAGAATAGCGAGTGTTTTGGTCAGTTTATATTAGAATCCTATTGGTTTTTGTTGCGTAAATAATCATCATCTTCAAATAACGCTAGATAACCTTTTCATAGATTTTACTGTCAAAACAAACGTCAACTTTGACGTTATGTTAACGCAACGATTACCGTGTATGGATAAATAAAATCGATTAAAATGTTCGGTTCGTAGAAGCTGTATTTACAGCGATAGATGAGCACAATCAAACAATCCTTAATAAACTTTTTACGGTTAATCGCTAGTGAAGTCTTTTGATCGTATCAAATAATTATGTAGATATCTTCATCCCAGTATGTTGAATTAAGCGCAACGGAAGATGTGTCTATTTATATTATATCTATTCATTTTATATGTTAATGTATGTAACCTAGCACTATCGTACTAACTACAAATACTAAATATTTTTACTAACTTAATAATTATTTAAATGTACGAAATTATTAAATCCATCTTAAATGATTACTAATAATACCTACTGTCAAACATCGTTCTATAAATGTTTTATCTTAGGTATAGTACCTTCATATTTTATTTATTTATTTGTATTGCTGGAGATTATAATGGCATAGTATGCACTATACATAAACAAAGTTGTAAATTATGTATTTTACGATAGGAAGGAATAGGAAGCAATCATTATAAATTTTGACCCATGCGGTTATATTTTAAAAACCTATGATATTTAGTAATCGTCATTTGCAATGCATCTAACGCAACGTTAAGCGTGAACACGAATCAAGCAGTTTGCGTGTATGCGTCATACAGCTTAAATCTTATTAGTACGCCTACGAACAAAATCCTATTAGCCGGTCTTATTCTGCAGGAAACCTCACATGTTACCCTCATATATAAGCGAAATTTCCCGAACACATTTATTTCTGGTGGACACCTCAACCTTTACACTCCAATTATATTCAACTAACAACTTGAATATTGTGAATCCTCTCAATTCCTAACTTTTTCTTTTTCCTATCGTTTTAATCGTACCAACGAAAATGTTGGACTACTTTTCTTTGGCTTATGTCGTCGCTGTAAAAGTATTCAAGAAAACCACTCCAAATGGAAAAGTCACGGTTTACCTTGGCAAGCGTGACTTCATTGATCATATGGATTATTGCGATCCCGTCGATGGAGTCGTTGTGGTGGATACCGAATACCTGAAAGGAAGAAAAGTTTACAGTCAGGTACACAGTGCAGTGCTCAGTGAATCAAAAGTGATGTGTTTAAAATGGACCTTGTAACGTATTTTAATGCAACCAATGTGTTCTTGTTTAGCTCGTTACCACGTACCGCTACGGTAGGGAGGAAGATGAAGTCATGGGATTGAAGTTCTCCAAGGAGATGGTCATTGGCCAGGACCAAGTTGTGCCTATGATCAACTCTAAGATGGAATTAACACCTGTTCAGGAGAAGCTGCTGAAGAAGCTTGGCCCGCACGCTTATCCCTTTACATTCAACTTCCCTGAATTGGCCCCAAGCTCGGTAAACTCTTTTACCAATAAGTAATTGTTTGCTTCATACATATGGATACTAATAACATATTGAACTATAGGTAACCCTGCAACCCGCCGAGGAAGACCAAGGCAAGCCTATGGGCGTAGAATATTGCGTTAGGACTTACGTCGCTGAGCAAGAAGACCAAAAGAGCCACAAGAGGAGCTCTGTGACTCTTGCCATCAAGAAGGTAATTTATTCTAAAAAATAATCAGGTTCGAATAAGAATCATCTTAGGAAATGTCTTAAAACTAACATATTTTTGTGAACAGTTGCAACACGCACCCGCCTCTCGTGGACGCAGACTTCCTAGCTCACTCGTTAGTAAAGGATTCACCTTCAGCAATGGCAAAATAAACCTCGAAGTGACTTTGGATCGGGAGATCTACTACCACGGAGAGAAGATCGCGGCTAACGTGATCGTCTCCAACAACTCTAGGAAGTCTGTCCGCAACATCCGCACAATGGTTGTGCAGCATGTTGAGATCACCATGATTAACTCGCAGTTCAGCCGCCATGTTGCCTCATTGGAAAGCCGCGAGGGGTGCCCTGTTACCCCTGGAGCTAGTCTATCCAAAACATTTTACTTGGTGCCTTTGGCCCGCAGCAATAAGGACATCCGTGGTTAGTAGATACTGCTTATAGTTTTGTACGAAATAATTATCGTGATCTAGTTTTAATAAACTTGGTTTCACAGGTGTGGCCCTGGACGGACATCTTAAGGAAGACGACGTGAACTTGGCCAGTTCCACTATTGTGCCTGAAGGCAAATGCCCAGCTGATGCCATTGGTATCGTGATCTCTTACTCCGTACGAGTCAAGCTGAACTGTGGCACTCTTGGAGGCGAGCTGGTTACCGACGTTCCTTTCAAACTGCTTCACCCAGCTGAAGGTAGAAAATTAAGCTTCACTTTGAGGTAAAACTTTTAAGGTAAATGAATATTCGATAATACCTATATTTGTGTCAATTCTAGGAACCGTTGAACGTCAACGCTTTAACGCGATGAAGAAAATGCAATCGATCGAAAGACACCGCTATGAAAACTCTCTGTACACCAATGAGGAGGAAGATAACATTGTGTTCGAAGACTTCGCGCGTCTTAGGATGAACGAGCCTGAGTAAAACTTCAGTTAAATCTCAATAAAAAAAAAACAGAAAAAAATATAAACAAAAATACAAAAAAAAATGGAATCAAGCAAGTATTATGTTCAGTACTTTACGTGCTACGTCATTAACATCAGACAATAAAACATCGAGGTCCATAACAACACGGTCCTGTCTTACTAAATTATCGATAACGTCATCACCATCAGATGTTGTGTATTCAATCATTCAGTGTTAATCAAAAAGTAGATAAACTACTTAATCATGTATTTAGAACACATTATACGCGTGTTCAAAATTTCGTAAATATAACAAAAATATGTGTACCTTCCTGTAATCCTGTTATTCGAATAAACTTCACCAGAAATACTTTGATTTTTCTTTCACCTAACTTATAACTGTTTCTAATGATTCGAAGTATCCACTACCACGACTTGCACACCACTGACGTAGATATTTAAGGTGCAATCTAAGCTACGAGCTTTTTTTCATATTCTATTGTTACTCGATTAAAAAGGGTTTTGATTTCCCCGCCCTATTTGGCGCCCCATGCATACGATTACGACGACGATAATGCAAAGGCGTTGTAGTTGTCAGCCACTGTCCGGTCATGTTGTGTGAGTTTTTTTTTAATAATCATAAAAAGAAAGTACCTATATTTTATTTAAAAAAATATATTTTTTAATTAATTTGTAGTGTTTTATAGCGGATCGGTTCTAGAACTAGGTACCTACCTACTTTCTTTTTACTTATTACAGTAGAATACAAAATATTATTACAACCCATAATATCCCATGCCCCCTTTTACTAATAAATCAAACCATTAATATTAACACCTAGTTAACTTCCTAAAACACTCAAAATAAGAATTCTACTTTAGAACTAAATAGCTACCTACGTTAAAACGACAATAACAATACAAAAGCCGTATAGGGACGAGTTTCATGACCAGCATGACCCTAATAACAGCCCGTTAGACTTTCACTGTTAAACAAGCCTCTGGCTTTAATGTGGATACTCCTGTCTTTGTAATTGCCTTCTCAAATACTTCTACCGTACCTATAGCAGGACATTTACCTTAAGAATTAAGAAGAAACTTAAATGTTTTCGGCTTAGGTCATTAACATTTTGCATTGCTTTGCAGCATGCGCGGAGGTCAGGTAGGTTACTTAGTGCTTATTCACTCGTCTACACATATTTTTATCACTCATTCTAAAGTTATTTTTATCAGGTCAAAGAAAAGTTAACGTTGTGCACAGACGTTGCCGAAGATACTTACATAGGTACTGAAATTCTTTGTAAATAGGTCAACTAACAACAACCAACTAAGTTCTATTTCTACTGAAATTACTTGATTCGTGATTTCGTGGGTACTTAACTGCACTTATTCAGCCATTTTCTACAAATAAAAAACTCTACGATAATAAATACTAATACTAGTTAGGGCCTACCTACTCAGTTATCTGTGAGAACTGATATTTAATTAAAACTTCAACATTCTCAAGCTAGGTTACGGATCAATGAACAGACACAAAATGCCGCTACATACGAGTATTAACCACAAAAATGTTAAACTGTATAGATAATTATTGTGTGGCAAATTGTAATTATATACTTAGTTACCTGGCTACTTGCTACATAGGCATGTTATTGATAGGAAAGCGATACACGTCGATACGGCTATGAAGTTCATCCAACTCAGTATAAGTCAAATAAAAACAGAACATAACAACACGCCTGTATTCCCCTAAGCCACAGGTAAATGTGTACTATAGTACACCCACATTTTGCTGGTTATGTTAGTCCCAATGTAGTAGAGGGCGAGCGTATAGCCATAAACCGGGAACTATACTGTGGGATAGTTCCCGGTTTATGCTCCGAGCTGCTACTAAGAATTACCTGCCAAAGCCAGCAAAGTGTTATGGGAAAACACTATAAACTACGAAAAAAATAATGTAAAAATTAGTATTTATGGCAAATAATTCAGTTGGAACGCCGCTTATACAGCATGTTCTTATTAGATTTAAGTCAGATTATCTGAATATGAATTATTAGTATCTAGCAGACAAAGGAGTTCTCAACCTTGTTCAGAGTTGGATTTTCCCCAGTGTTGTATCAGTAATAATCTACCCTAATGCCAATCATAGAGTTCGATAACCATGTCAAGTGACCTATTTTATTTCAGGATTTCGCGAACGATGCCGCCGTTTGACCTTGTCACCTATAAACTATACATGATTGCTCCGCCTATCCTCCCCATTACATGTTGCTCTTTACATGTGTGTTTCTGCCAGTAAAGCGTTGCATAGAGTTGGAGAGGTCGTTGTCCCCTATATTCTATCTTAACAACTACCTGATAACTAAGTCAGCCAGTACCATTTACTTTTAATAAAGCATTACCATTAAAACTTCTTACTACTTTTCTTAAAAGTACACCAGGTCAGTTAGTCGGTCAGCGCATGTCTTATGTAATCTTATATTCTCAATAAGTCGTGCAAAACTGGACTGTGGACGCGTTATAACTTGAAATTACTCAATCAAATTAAAACGCCCTACATTTTAAACCTAATACATACACATACAATTATTCAATGAAAAGATAACATACCGGACGTGGAATGAAGCATAAAAATCAAGGTAAACTTTCAAAGAACCAACGGTACAAAACGCGGTAATAATTGGCAGTTAAACTAAACCCCTACCTACCTACCGTGCATCAATCTTCAAATTACTAAATAAAAATAATTAACAAGGATTGCTTTCTTCTCATCGCAAAACAAGTCCAACAAGTTTTGGACAATGGACCAGAAGACACTGTCCTTGTATCTTCAATTGGGAGAAGGGTTCGTCCAAAAACCCGTTTGACCAGTTCCAGTGTGGGAAAGGACAGTGTTGGGAATGACCCTTTATTTGCATGTTGGGTTGTTCCTTGCGAATGTGACACACGGACGCGAAGTCAGTGAAGCATGGCTTTGATTTCTTTCTTCCTCTTTGGGCCTTTAGATTTGACATTCTATTATAGCAATATTTGTCACTGCGGAAAATAATACTGCAATTTTTTTGAAAATTTTAAGATTTAGTAACGTGACGTTGTATGATTGATAAGTAGCATAATAAAGATGCTGCAAATAGGGCAATTTTCAAATTTCCCGTTGTTTTTAGACGTGTACGTAAATACCTAGTACCTCTCTCTAAATACATTATTCTAAACCATGTAAATACCAACACTATTGTGTTATCTCTATCAACTAAAGAAGCAAGAACAACGTATTAAAACAACACAACAATTTATCTTTATACCCATCAACTTTTTTTCTCGACAACCCAACCCTTTAACACTAACAATAAAAGGGACATTACATTCAACTTTCAACCCTTCACGGACAAGTGTACGGAAAGGGACGACCAAGACAATTGAGGTGGATCGCAATATTTGCAAGGAACTGGACAATGGTTCCCACGTTGGGATACTCGGAACTGGTCAAACTGGTTTGTCTAGCCGTCCGTGAAGGGTGGACACCCTGTGACCGTCTTAAGGAAGCACAATGTAAACGTGACAGCGGTTATTTTGCAAGGATTAATGTGTGGGAATTCGGTGTGACGGCCCGTTATGGCCGTAGGTACGAAAAATAATGTTGATTACGGACCGATTTTTTACTCATCGCATAATTTTTATCACTCGGATAAAGACGTTTTGACATATTTTCCATACATAAACACTGTCAGAATGACCATTTAACCTCCGAATATAATAATTTATCTGACAATTGCAAAATCGGTCCTAAATGTTTTATTACCAGTGAGTACATAATCAAAAAAAAAATCTGACTCTTGTTTTCAAAGAACCACGCCCCCTTTTTAAGGCAACAAAATCTATGTCAATAAATTCTACGATAGCAGTAGAAAGATACACTTGTAAGATCAGTCGCTTCGCGCTGTGTGTATTTGCAAGCAGACAACGGTAATACTGATACGGTATAACCCACAATAAGACAGTGAGTCAGCAAATATGTTGGCACACAGGCCGAACAAGAGTAAGCACTCTTTAGCCCCGATGTTACGTAGCGGAAGTATTAGTCCACCTCTGAACACCTGGTACCGTAAAGCATTGTTGTAGGTATACATTTTAAATGCATATATAGATATTATATAGACCTAGTGTATTATAGATTCAAGAAATCATAAAAATAGGAGTACCTATTTTTCCTACCACAGTAAAATTATGTAATGCGAGGTTTTTTAGTGTAGATACTAAACTTATTTTTGTCACTTGATTATAATTGTTAGGTAGGCCATGTTAAAAAAAAACTCCAAAATTAAATAAAACTCCAGTGTACATTTTAGTACAAGTAATAAAAAACACAAAACAATGTGTAATAGAATCGAATTTAAAAGTTGTGGTCTCTCAAGCCCTTTAAGAAAGCTGCAGCTAAAGTTGTGAGCCTAGGTTTGTAGGAAGTGAAAATATCATTGTCACCATTGTCTGGAAAATAAACAAACAAAATACACCTCACAAACCTACCCGTCACATTCATATATATTTGGTCTGAGAGCAAGACAGTACATTCAAGGCCCACAATGCGATCTTCACAGTCGATACAACACTCAATGATCCCCTAGATCCAATATCACTATAAAGTACCTTTTGAGAAGAGGGACCATTCTCCAAAATACTTATTAGAAGGTGATGAAATATGAAATTTTACACTAACATCACACTGCGTCATAATCAATGGGTCACAATACAGCAGCCCTCGTGTTTTTTCATCTCAGTCGCGTGCGCACTTTGCATCTCTATAGTCGTAGATCGAGGTGCATTGTGCTCTCCCTTGGTCCATGGTCCATGGCAAAAAACAACCTGTTTTATTTATGCAACGATTTGAGTGACGTTGAAGAAGTATCAAATTCTATTTTGTGTGATTTAGTTTCTCATTTTATATTATAATATTTTCGGTTTAATTATGTACCTAATCGACAAAATTTATTTTGGGGCAATATTTTTTTAAGCTTGATGAGACGGCTGAATATGGTTATATTAATAGGTATTATGTAAAAGTGGCAGTTTTTCACCTAGACTTCTGCTTCATATTTTACAAGTTGACGCAAAGGTTTTGCTTAGTATCAGTACATTAAAAAAAAAAGGTAAATTCCGACGTTTTTTCTAGATTAATTTTTGAAAGACTGCCTCGTTGGTCTAGTGGTCGCTAAGCGCGACTGCTGAGCAAGAGGTCCAGAGTTCAAATCCCGGGTCGGGCAAAGCGTTACTGAGTTTTCCATTAGGTAATTCTCAGTAGCAGCACGGAGTCTGGATTTGTGCCCGGTTGATGGCAATAGGCCCGCCCCCTATTACATTGGGACTTACAACATAACTGGCGAAATGTGGGTGTACTGTATGTTCACCTCTGCCTACCCCTTCGGGGAATACAGGCGTGATGTTATGTTTAATGTTAATTTTTGAAATGATTTACGGAACCCCTAAAATCTTCCTAAAACTACATTAATCATTAAACACAATCAAGACACATCCGAGATAAAATCTTGATCGCAACTCGAAACAAAGAGTATCTGCCCGCATCTAACAAAGTAGACAGTTACACACCAGAAACAATCGAAATAATTCTCCGTCCAAACCTGTTAGTCCACTGGGGACCTGGGAAACGACTGACCCCTCTAAATATCCCATTCAAAAGGACCCTGCTATGTGACCGGATGAATACAAACTTTTATATGAGGGTTTATTGTTAAAAATAAAAGGTGAATACACTTTGAATGTGAAGCGAGACGCTGTTAAGGAATTGAACTGCGAAGACGACGCGAGACGTTTATGAATGAAAAACTGTATTTTGATTCTAACGACAAATAATGTGATGTCGTTTTTTAAACTAAATTAAAGCTGTCATTATGGTCCAGACGTTGACAAACCGAACAAGTAAACACATTCCAAAATTCAAAATCCACTCATATGAAATTGTCTATTATAAAATTGTAGCATGCGTACAATCGTACATGACCTATACAAAACCAGCTTCATATAAAAAGGAGTTCATGCCTTAAATACATTAACTTAATAAAGAAATAACGTAGAGGTCTGTGTAATAATAATATCACGTTTAGTCTAGACGAATTACAAAAGTAAAAGTCAAAGACCCAGTGCTACGCATAACGACTGCAACTAAATGTAAAGTGGTATGCAGATCATATCAAGAGCAACGAATGACATCATTACGTGGTAATATTTCGGGCAACGTAACAGTTACATAATGTTAATAGTAATATATTCGCCCTACACTACTTTAGTAAGTATTTTGACACCATAAGAAGGCGGAGCAGTACTTTTTTGGAGCGAAGTCAAAGAATACGTTTTTATTGACGTGTTTAAAAAAGAATGTTTTCGAAACGGGATTGAAATAACGATATACACTCAAAGAAATCGATAAAAAACAGTGTTGTATTCACGCAAAACCATAAGTTGGATGCTACATGCGGTAAAAAGCAATCATAGAAACTAGAAAAAGTGGTTTGTGTTCTTGTTGAAGTATTTCATTTATTCGAATGGACAATGGATTTAGTTTGACTTCCGTTACTAGAAAAGCGTCAGCAAAAACTAACTAATCTGGGTAACGCAACGTGACCACTTTTTCCTTTTATTGAAACAGAAAGGTTTTTCTAATCTGAACGGTAGGTACTTTATGCCACAAAGATATTTTGTGATAATGTACGGTAATATGCATTTTCCTAAACACTAATTATAGGTGGAAAGCTAATCTGGTTCCCTTTCCTGGCTAGCCGGTCGACTGGTTGGGACTTTACTTTCCAGTGCTAAAGACTTTAATTTGTTCATTTGCATACTTGGGTTTACGAGTATACATACCTAGGCGCAAATGTTCTTACAAAGATCCTTGCTTCGAAGCGCCATGAGATTTTAAAGAATATTTTCTCAGGAACGTGAGACAATTTTTTTTAATGCTAATGTCAATTAGTATACGTAGCTTAAAATAGGGGCACTGGTGAGTTTAAATCTACGCTAATTAATGTTTAATCAAAGCTTCCTTCGTGTAAGTGTTTACTGCGCTTCAACGATGCAAGGACTGTTGCACTAGAGGTTCGATCCTTTCAGTATTTTGATTCGATTCGACCATGATTCTCGGTAAACTCAAATAGTACAAGAAGACATTAAGGTAAATTTAAAGTCGTTAATTTCCAAAATATATTCGTTTAAGAATAGGACAAGTCAATTGTCAAGGACATTATTCACATAATGGCTATTTTTTTCATTATGAAGACAACAAGAAATAACACCACAAAATAAGAGTAACAAAACTTTAATTAAAAAATAAATAACTATAACAAAACTACGTTACTAAACTAAGTTGTTACTACGACTTTCTAATTGTAATTATTATGCGCCGCAATAGGCTGCAACACGTAAGCTTGGCCCGTTGCTCTATCCACCACATGGCCTGTCGAAGGTTCCAAGAAAAGCCTCGGAACAGTTGTGGCAGCACTTACGTCTGGCTGATGCTGCCTCACGCCTGCCCCTCCTTCGTAAGGCACATAATGTGGTCTTTCGGAAGCTCTTGGTGGCAGGTACTGTGATAATTCTGGTTGTGCAGGAGGTAGGTACTGTTGTGATACAGGTTGTGTCTGAGGCAACCTTGGCAGTTCCCGTTGTTTCTGAGGCACGAATGGAGCCTTTTCTGTTTGCTCTTCAGGAGCATTCTGGTTCTGTTGTTTGTCTGCGTCATCTTTGTGGCTTACTACTAACACAAATTGTTTTTTTTCCTTTAGTTTTGGGTTGTCTTCTTGCCTTCTATACTTCTGACGTCTTGGTTTTGGTTTTTCATAATGTTCCTCCTCATTCTGATATTCATCTTCAGTTTCATCTTCTTCCTGGGACGTCTCAGCTCTGAGTTGTTCCTTGCGTTTGCGGATTTGCTTCTGTGGGCGAGTTTCTTCTTCGTATTCTCTTTCCGTTGATTTTGGGTGTTTTCGTTCAATCTTTATTTTCGGGTGGGCTCTCTTCGCCCGCCCACTTTCTTCATAGCTTGACTTTTCTGGATCGTAATCATCATTGTTATAGGTTGAAACGTTCTCACTAGGTTCGTCATAAGGGTCATTTTCATTTAGCTCGAGTTTTGAACTATCGTCTCCGTCGTAATTATCATCTCCATGATTATCAGCATTACCGGCATGGTTCAAATCCCAGTAGTGTTCACCATACCCGCCCTTTTTGTCTCCCCATCGTACCTAAATTCAGACACAAAATTACATATTGCACAGAACATTGATTATAAAACGTTGGCATGTAAGTTCATAAAAGTTAGAAGTTATAATAACTTAAGTTAATAAAAGGCATAAAAAGTATTTAATGTTAATTAATAAGAAATGAGGTTAGCCAGACAAGAATCGGTTATTATTTTCATAGTATATTAAATATTGACGATAAATAGAACACATAAAAAGCTCCATATAAGAAACCAAAAATATTTATGCGTTATCATATAAAAAGTCATAAATTAAAGTTATGTTAAGTTAGTTACGCAGGAATTTCCATAGTCCATTAACAAAGAATTTATGTTATCTTCACCTGCTATTAAGTCTTATGGTAATATAATTATTATTATTGGAAAAGTTAAGTTAGCTGTATGAAAAAGTTTTAAGAAAATTCCTGCGACATAAGTAGTAATATGAAGCATAGAAAGCATACTTTGGCAGAGAACACTCCTTCAGAGGGTCTAGCCCTCTCGTGTCTTTCAGTGAAGTGTCGTTCGCTGCCCAAACGATGTCCCTGATTAAACTGGTCCGCAGTTGGTAAATTTCTATACCTTCAGCCAAGCGAAGCAAAGCGGAAAAGAGAAAGAAATAGACAGAGTTTAGAGACAGAGCGAGATAAAAGATGTGTTTTACTTTTCCCATGTCCCTGTGATTCTTAAAGTCTTTCTTCTCATATCGTTGCTCCCACGTGTTAGGGTCCTCGCAGACGTGACCAAACTCTATCTTGTACGGACTCAACTGTACTGAGAAAAAATCCCTATAAAGCAAAGTTTTTTCCATGCTTACTTACAGAATAATTATTATAAATAGTCTGCTGTTAAAAATAAACCACTGGACTATGACAATTAACTCAAGATCCCTAAGAAATAGTCCCATTATTACACTGTTTATGAATATGGAATACGTTTCTATTGGTCTACTCTCTTTAACTTCATTAAGAGACCTTGTACCACACCGACGGGAAATAAAAGGGTATCTTAATTCGCCAATGAATCACAGTGCAACTTTATTTCCTTAATCATGAGTTGAAAGTTACTTCGATGTGACGTCAACTAATTAAGATTCATTTAGTCACCAAACCCCTTTCTCTAATTGCTATAGTACAAACTATGTCAATGTTTGATTATGTCGAAACATATCTGCATGCTAGCGACAATAGAATTCAATTACCTTGAAGGTTGAGACTAAACTGGAAATTTTGTACGAGGTTATTTAACGAGAGCTATAATCAAGTTTAATAACTAATTGTTCTTAAAACATTTTAGTGAACGAATTTCTGGTTCTCTGTCATAAGATTATTATTGAAGGAATTTTTATTGCATTGAGTCGCAATATGGATTTGCAATTGTTCATGCCTTTAACACTGGCCCCCTAGTAGGTACCTACACCGCCTGAGGAAATGGGGGTGAGCAACAGCACACCCTCATTATCTTTTTGGAGAATACAGGCGCCAAGATAAACATTCTCAACAATTATAAAACTATCTTTAAAAAAACAAAGCACACTATGAATCAATCTTAAAGACGATGTTTTGCATACTCACTGGAAAAATTTCGCTTGGGCTTCAATTGTTGATGGATTGGTTGAAGGGGTTTTTGTAGCAGAACGCGCAGTTCCCCAAAACGAACCAGCGTGAAGAACTAGGAGGCACCAAAGCCATTTCTGAAAATGTTATTAGTTCTATAAACAATAATGAAGATCACGTAAAAGATGAAGCGGTTAACAATAACAATCTCAATCGGCTCCATGCAGGTTATGTTATAGGTTAGGTTATAACCTAGTTAGGAGTACAGCTATACCCTGTTATCTGAGAATCAATGAATACCAAATCAGAAGTTGCTAATGTGGTAACTACTAATCATTGCTTTGATAATTGAAATTTCATTTATTCTTTCATTATGTAAGCTAGATAGGTACTACTAAAACCATAGTGTCTAAAGAATATATCCAACTTTATGACGGACTGGTGCCTGGTAAAGATTCTGTAAAAATCTGTTTAACGGGTCAGTATACCTAACATTAAGATTCACTAAAGAGAATTTCCCTGAATCATCGAAAACATTCGATCATGCAAATGAAAGAGAGTTTGTCCCGGTTTCGTGCAAAACAATGAGATCAAAACGAATTCAACAATCAAACTTTATTCACTGTATCACGAACACACCACTTTCACTTAAACAACCAATTTCTTTCGATATTCTTTCCAGTGATCTATTATTAGTTCTAAATATTCATAAATGAAGTACAGTATACCGTATTGTCAAGACGTTGTGACATCTTGGCTGTTTGATAGAGGGTCTGTGCCCAGTAACGCTGGTAGTACATTTATAGACAAAACTGTTACAATTCACTTTATGCAGTGGTCGACAACCGTTGACCAATTGGTTCACTGAAAAATGTGTAGCGCACGCATCTTCAGCTCTTCTGAACAGGCAAGGATGTTAAATTGCTTTAAAGTCGCATGCATTTATTATAGTATCCAATCAAAATTTCACAGCCGTGACCAGGATTAAAATGCTATTTGTTACTTTAAATACACATAAAAAACACCGTTAAAAACATCAATCACAATCTAAATGTAGAATATGTATCTATTTGGTATCAGTACACTTGTAAAGCTCCACTTTATGTCATAGATCCGTACTCGTAATTTGGAAATAATTAATAGATACTCAATATTTTCTTATTCGTTACAATAATAGTAATGTTGTCGACCCCTGTTTATCTCGGATGCGCCCATTACAAATCGTGCCGCGTCATTGACTGCCGACCGTTGTGCGGCTTTCCGTGGCCAATTGTGAAAATATCTCTGTTATAGACCCTATTATTATTGATTGGGATCCACAAAAACTATAATCCATTTTCAATATTTGCCAAAGCATCTTCTTATACCGTTTTTTTTTAAAGAATGGAACTTATTTCTCTTTTCTAAATGGATTTACAAATATTTGAGTCAGCCGTAAAAAAAATCAGTAGGTAACCGTATTGTTTCCTAATACATGCTTTTATTTGCTTCTAAATGGAGGAAGACTAATCATCACTCGGCAAGTTTTACTCACTGCCTAACGGTGCTTCACTTTCGTGAAATGCACGGACTTCAACATTTGTGAAGTTTAAATTTTGGTACAATCAACAGCAATATTGCAAAGTTTATTAACGCACTAGGCATGGCGATTAAGCGATTCTGTCAGTGTTACAAATCAAGTCACATTTATTTCTGGATTTCATTTTAAAAGGACATGTAAATCTATCAAGTCCGCTCCAGTCAGTGATGTGACCTTAATTTAAAAAAAAAGTTTTCCAAGCCTATCTATCGATTATTCTGAAAGTCAAAACAATAGTTAAAATAATATTATCATAGTTCTAAGACAAAAACAGGCTAAGGAAAACGACAAGAAACCTTAAAGCTTTAGCAATGATTGACAGAAAGTTAATCAGTCAATCCACGATTGTGTATTTCAGTGTTTAAGTTATGGTGTAACATTGATGAATTTGAAAATATATGATTGCTCAGTAATTTCGCAGCTTTGTGCCTATGTGAATTAAATAATAGCGCAAGCCTACAGCTGTCCCACTGCAGTGCTTAGACCTCTTCTCTACCTATGCAGTGAAGGAAGGCACGAGCATTGATCACCAGACTTGCTCACCGCTGGTCGGTAATTTACGAACATTTTGATTTTGTGTTAATAGACTTTTCCTTCACACTCTATCAGTAATTTCTTAGGAATATTAAATATACCTGGTAACAAGCAGGATGAAGATTGAATACCTTTACTTTAACTTGAAAAAAAAAACAATATAAATATTTTCAGCTGCCAACATTAGAATTTGTAAATTGTCGATGAAAATCATCTCTCTTTTCCTTACATTTAAGAGAATTAAAATTGTATGGCCTGCTTAAGTTTTTAATTACATTCAAAGTACCTACATAAAATAAATAAAACTATAAAAATAAATTAGGTTTTGTTGCAAAAACAATACGCATTCGCTTAGGGATTAGTGTTTCTTACAAGAAATGACTTAATCACTTCTTGTTTGATTCCATTCCGCTCTAATTGGAGTGCTTACTTTCTCAGCTCAACTCCATCACTTTTTCAATGGTTAGGAATTGTTTCAATAGATAAGCAAAGGAGCCTCTCAGTGCTGGAGTACCTATTCAGAAGATTATAAGGTTGGCAAATGTGGCTAATAAAAGAAATGCTTCGAGAAAATTTTAACGATGATTCTAAATAGAAAGCTGTTGAATTGAATACTCGAAAACTCTACTAAAATCACAATAATAAGACGTCTTATAAGATCGAACTGCATCACCAGCCTCGTTCATTACTCGCTTAGCTTTCAATAATACAAAAAGGTTGCTACAAACAAGGTATAGGTACCCAAATCGAAGACCGTGTAATGAGACAGGCCGGTCATTACACAACGCAACGTAATTACTGCGTTTGATTAGGTCCGTGACACAATTGGAGCTTAACTTATTATGTCGATGCATAATGAAGTAATATAGTCAAGTAAACTAAAGATATACTATCTACCTATACCTACTAATATTATTGAGAGGTATAGTCTGTGAATGTGAGAGGTAATCTCCGATACTATCCATCCGATTCCAAGAAGTTGTTCACCAATATTTAGAATGGTCTTTCTGGGTACAATTGGACATAGGCTACTTTGATTTCAGGAAAAAACACCAGGACAAATGAACCAGCACTCGTTGGTAGCTTTGGCCTAAAACTTTGGGGTACCTAGAAGTCTCTTAGACAACTTACTACTGTATTGTAGAAGCACGATTGGTACACCCTGGGCAGGCCCGCTAAGACGATACTAATTGTATAATCTCTGCACCACAGCCCAGTATTTCTACGTCATAATAATGTAATAACATAGGAATGCTGTGGCGTAGACCGTGCAGAGACAAGGGTGTGAGAACAATTATTTAGTATTTTCCGGTTTGACTCATGTGTTTAAATGGAAAACACTCGCGAAAGTTATAATGTGAGAGAATTGTTTATAGCTCATGCCGACACGTCTTTGCATGACATAAATATTTATATAAACATTTGCTAAATGTAATAAAGCTATAATATTTTTTTGTTTTTCCATCTAATAGTCATAACTCGTAAATTCGAGGTAAAGTGGACAGCTATTGTTTTATTCGTAGGTTTTATATAATTAATCACACGATTTGCTATCGTATCTGGCCAACCCTGATTTCAGGGTTGCTGTTTGAAATGAGACTTCATACAATTTTGACAATGCGTGTCGCAACAGTCTGTTCATTGTGATAAAGACGTCTGTCTATAATCACCCGTTAGTCTGCGAATCAGTGCCGTGGGAAGTGGGATCACTCTAATAACATGATAGTGTATCCTTAGTTTCGCTATTTATCGAGCTTATTACGTACAATAATAATGTCATTATGGTTTAAAAATGTGTGATTTAAAGTTCATTATTGTGAGACATATGTACTTTTTGACATTATTCTTGCCTCATGTTGTCATACTTTAGTAATATTGAGAGGCTATTTATTAGTGCCAAATAGTAAGAAAAACACCAGCAGCGGCGGTACTTAACTTACTTGGCTGTCTGAAATCATAAATAAATAGACCTTTTTACCGTAGCCATGGGGTAGCTCAAATATATGACCTTCGTTAAATTAAGAGTAAATACGCTCGTTTTTGGTTTTCTATCTTGATGATATCGAAAAACCAGCGTCATCATTATCATCAGCAACCTATCTTAGTCCACTGCTGGACATAGGCTTGACCTGGCATGCCACTAAGCACGATCTTCGGCCTTTCGCGTAATTACTCTTAATTCACAATAGTAAGGTACTTATTATACAACTAAAACCCATATGTTATAGATCAGCAACTTAAGACCTCATAAAAACCATTTATTACAAAATTACACAGCTTCTAAGTGCCCATTACCACTTAATTGTATTGCTATTTAAGAGTCGCAAATGCGTTTTAAAACAAGTGCTTTTAAAATTACTACAATTTGAGTAATCAGCACGTGATTATAATTAATTGATACCTTGACTTAAACAGTTGCTAAATTGGCTTTCTGCTCTAAGAGCGTTCGATCACTGACACAGATACGTATTTGTATGGTGAACAGACATTATAAAGACTAGAATTAAAATGAATAATAGAACACCTCTAGAAACCTAATGTAAAGACCAAGTAGGGAAAATAGAAAAGTTTTATAATTTTGATAAAGTCATAATTGTTTTGCATTCACGCGAATTGGAGTTGCTGGTTTGATTTATAGACAGGATATATATTATGTAGGTGTCCTATTGCTTAAGGTTAAGATCCATCAGTGAGAGCACCAGCTTGTTCGGAAACACTCACAAATCGCATTTTATAGGCTAGCTGACTAAAGACACGTGGAGATATAATAGCTGATAAGACCTGGCTTAGGATTAGGGTAACCAGCACCACTGTATACCTCTGTGAGTCCCTTGTTACATGAGATTGTGGCGGAGTAAGCAGGCAAAGGCAAATTCCTTACGGAAATGCAAGACCGCATGCTGCAAGATCGCATACAACTAAATTGCTATCGTTACGCGAAATAATTTCGAAACATATTATACTTTCATAGCCATTACTAATTAGCCAATGCTACTGAAATAAAATGAATATTAAAAGGTTTCTTTCAAGATTTATTTTTGTCTTAATTTGCTTTGGTATATTATTTGTTAGCGGATTTTGGTAAAGCCTTAGTTAGCTATTCTTTTTTATATGTTATTTTATTCTTAGATAATAGTTCTCACGTAACTTTTATTACAAAAAACAATGTAAGATTAGTGCTGTAACACATTCCTGACTGTTACCTACATAACTATCTATTAAGTTTTGTAAGATAAATTGCAGAGATGTGCGTTCGCAGTCATTCGAAAGTTAGCATCAGGGAAACCTTAAAATAGTCAAACTACGTAAAATAATTGTATCTGTAAAAATTATGCACACTAACAAAGTCAAAAATGTCATTACATTAATTGAAAGAAACATTTAAAATTGTTTACTTGCTACGAACGCATTAATACATAACCTTTGACGATATCTCGAAGAAATTTATAAAAATATACATTTCTTATATATAGCTCCTATTTCTTATATAGGCTCCTAGACAGAAACTAAAGCAAAATCTAGTATAGGAAAAGTTAAAAAAAGATTAGGAAAACAAAAACGATTGATATGATTAGAAAAAGTATCCCTTTACAAACGCAGCTATAGATTGAGCTCTAGGGACTCCAGACTTCTTCCTGGATCACTCTCAATTCATTCGCAATAATACACAAAGACGCAGTCCCTGCATACTGACGGCAAAGGTCCTATCATCATCATCAGCACCATGTATTTCTCGAGCCGGCGACAACAGCACACCTACATTAGTTCACAGTTTATAAAGCTCACAAAAGGGTCACCATTACCACTTCCAATCTAGCGTTGTGAAACGTGGTCGTCAACGAAAGTATGTCAGTGTAATACGATTTCCGATCATACCCGTATAGGCCGACATCACGATCTGCAACAAAACAATAAATAATTGAGGTGGCTCAATATGCAGGCTTTTGGCGATTTTGCTTTCAATGAATATTTTACAGTTGAAGAATGTATTCTTGTTTAAAACGTCGGCGTCGCCCCACACTAGGAATTTCTCCTGTATCGTGGGTGCGCTCTACTAACATGAAATTTCACATACACAAAAACCCCGACTCGAGACAAGCATTTGCAGATCACACAAAGTTTTGTCTCGTGCGGGAATCGAACCCGCAAGCAGTCCAATCTCTTAGCCACTGCGCAAAACAGGTTGTCAAAGTCAAGTATTCATTAATGAAAATCTAAATTGGGGCCTGGGGGCTGCAAAAAACCTCCACGAATGAGGATACCAAAGTACGTTCGTTCACCCTTGGCTGTCAACCTCTTTACCATCCTTGTTGACTGGCTAACCCCTACACAACGTCTATGAGTGTTTCCATGTGACCGTTAGCTCATGCGGTTTCGAAGAAGAAGAATAATTATATCCTATTGCTGTTAATTTTATGAATACTGTAGGTAAAATATTACCTTCATTGCCCTCTTGGGTATGCTTCATTTTTGTCCAAAAAACAAATCAGGCCAAATAATCGTGCAATGACAAGATATGAATATTGCAGAATGCTGAATATTGAAATTCATCATATTAAATACGTGCCTCTGAAAATATACCTAGTACACTTCCATAAATTAGTTAGATCTCTTTTCTTTTATTTTTGAATATTCTCTACATCCTCAAATCAAGATTTATTTTCATTTCTAGACAGGAGCAATACTCTTGTAACTTAAACCACTCCGAAGCATGTTTGTATCAAACCAAAACTAATGTAAATTGAACTATCAGATGTACCAAAATGTTCAACAGATCGATACAATATTTTATCAAGGAATTTTGATCATCGTAACTGAATTACTCTGCCACGATCGATGAGATTCCGGTAAGACGAATGTATAAACTAGAACTAGCAGATTAGAAGTTTCCCATTTAAACAATAAAAAGATATGGCTTGGTTCTCTGATTTAAAAAATAATTGCATTTTGTCTTATATCAGCCTTCTAGAGATTTGGTCTGGTTTTCCAGTATTTTTGGGTTTTTGATGCCGAAAAAACCCGATTAAGATAGAGCACTCACAACAATTAACAACATATCATAAAGAAATTCCAAATAAAGAAATATTGTTTCATGCTTCGACTGAACGCTTCAAAATCCAAGGATTGACGCATCTGAAAATAAACTTGATTTTCGTAACGACGGCGACGTGTTGCAACCGACGAAATTTAAAATATGTTTACAATTAATTATTTTGGAGAACATTAGCGCGAATTAAGGGACAGTCGAAGCTGCAATTCTCATAATGCCTTGACAATAAGATTACGATTTGTTTATAATTATTCACTTTCAATTTCTTTGAGGTAACCGCTAAGTAAAGTCATTATAAAAGTTTATTGTATAGGTACCATGCAATTCTACTAGGATTTGTTGTTGATTATTCGTTTCCATTATGTTAAAGTCTTAATTATTTATTTTTAAATTCATGACCAAACATTAACAAAGGTTTAGTATTTTAATTTTATATTCATTTTGCGTTTAGTGACCGACAATTCTGAACATGCTTTCTTTGAAACTGTAGGAGACTATACTTACTACTTAATTTTACTTTTAGGAAGTCCTTTAGGTTCGTTGGTACTTTTCGGAGATTGATCTCCTACATTGAGGAAAAAACCAAAACGCTTCGTCACCATTAATTCAAACCACGAGTGTTCAATAACTATTATACCTACTATTAATCTACAACGATTCAATATTATCAACATCACCACTATCAGTACTTAAATTGTTTAACCGACTGATAAATAATTTGCTTATTATATAAAAATATGCTCTGACCTGAAACAAATCTTTTCCATTTCATAATTTAAATCCGAATTACGCATGCATTTAAGATTCTGTCATCTATCGTCACTTCGGAAGGAAGACCGTTTAGTATTGTCTGATTCGTCAATCTCGTTCGAATCGACGCAGCCGAGCGTACAATTGTCGGTAGAAAGTGTTATAAATTCGTTTTCTTTCTTATTTATAAGAGACTGATTGACACCGTGGTCGCCATTACTATCGAGTTCACTTACACTAGAGTACATTAGTTTAGAAATGGACATCAGAATACTGGTAAGTTTTACAACTGTAATATTGTAGCCCAAAAGTTTAGACGTCATTATTTAATAGTACTAAGTTGTTGTTTTAGAAAAACTATGTATTTCTAAGACATCACTGGTACATAAGATGTCAATATACTTACTCCTTGGCCAGTAATGTGATTGTTTAATGTCATTCTACCAAATTTAATGGCGTGACTTCTTTTAAGGCTCATTCTAAATGGCCCGCGGTAGTTCTGCAGCTGTCGTCCCGTTCCGTACAAATTACTAAACAGACGTCATATATTTGTATCCACCATACGAAAGCAGTGACTTTCGTAGGCAAATATAAAGCAATAGAGCACGGCAGAAGTTCAAGTTCTTTTGAGTTAAGAGTGTAATTTCGTTTAAGATTGTTCCTATTTGCAAATCAGAATCAAGTTATAAACGACTACGATGTCATTATTAAACTGTTGTAATGAAGTAATTAGATTACTAATTTGAATAATGTTCTGTTTACAAACATCTTCGCAATGAATCAAGTTAAGATCATTCCAAACACTAGCAACAACAGAGATCAAAATTGAGTAATTAAATTACAATTATAAGCCCGCACACATCGTGCATAATTAACGAATATAAAACGAGTGGTTCAAATACATAATTACCTACTGCTAATGTGTTGTTTACGGGGCTTTGTGGCGTACATTGGGAGAGGCCTATGTCCAGCAGTGGACTGCAACGGGCTGATGATGATGATGATGAATGTGTTTTCTTTACTTTGGTTAGTTTAGAATCGAAGGATCTTAGCGAGTAACTTTTCCAAAAGCCAAAACCCTAGCTTTGTCGGGTGTACTGTTTGAAAGTGCTTCATAATATACATAGAGATTGTAGCTTCATTATTATGTAATGCTACCTACATTTGTTATCTTATGCATGTCTTTTTGTATCTAATTGTTCCCAAAATGTATTAGAGCAAAGGGTTTATTATTTTCTGCTGTTTTAACTAAATTAGATAGATTTCGTTTTTATCGCCAACTTGAGAAATTACGTAATATCGTAGTGTTATGTTTTCACTAGCTCTATTATTAGTATAATGACTAATAAAACCGTTAACGTATACTTAAATTCTAGTAGGTAATGAGTTTACCTACTGGTTGCATTCATTTCTGGTTGTTAGCAGTTTTTTTCGCTATCGTGTCTGGTCTGTAAACTTAGAAACACAGTTTTTCTTTCAGTTTGTAAACGTTATTTCATACTAATTGTCAATTATACTTAACTATATATTTATGTGTTTCAAAATGTTTATTTATATCTTATTAATTTTATTTATTGATTCTTTCTACATACTAAATATAAGGCTGTTCTAAAAAGATGTATGCGCCAGAGAATGCAAATGTTTGTAAAAAAAATGGAATAATGCAATAATCTAAGTCCAATCCATCGAAGATTTTTTTTTAATCCGACCATTTTGTTTACTTCCAGTTGATAATGTCGTGCACAGTCCTAGCGGCATCAGCATGGTCTCGGCCGTTTTACCCCGGGCCAAGGGGACCGATGAGGTTCACTAGATACGCGCCCTCGCTCCATCACCTGCGACAGTACTCTCATCCTCACCCGCCACATCCACAGCTCCAACCACAACTACATTCACAACCCCATTCACAGCCTCATTTGCAGCCACAACATAGAAGTCCAGGTAAGGGCTTTTTCATACCCCTTGCCAAATAAGTATAACGAGCGTGGTATTGTCAGGTAGTCTTTCAAGTATCTCAACATGCCAGTGAAATAGTTCTTGAAATTTATTTGTGCAGTTCCCACCACCACTATTAAATTGGGCATACTATATACCTCTGCTCGCCCAGGAAATTCTAAGTATAGAAGGGACCACGACTAAAATCGTTAAATAGCTCTCAAACAAACTACCAGACACTAAATAGAAATCGGATGTACTAATCATCTCACCACACAAAACATTTATCACCCAAATTGATACAACCCAACATTACCCTTACAGTCGAGACAACAGACGTAGAAGAGGAACAAAGGCAGCGTCCGAAGCGCGGTCACGACGACTACAGCGACCACGATAATGACCATGACCACAAGGGAACAAGCGGGGTCACCGGGCCAGTCCACACGTTCGTGAAGACAGATAAGAACGCGAACTACAAATGGGGCGTCCGACATCACGTGGGGGACAAGTACGCGTCCTAAGACCAAAGTTTACATCCCTCCTAGACTTTTCATTTGTAATTTATTTAGTTGTACTTTTTGATGTAATTGTTGTTTTACTTGATTAAGACTTAAATAGTAATTATAATAATGTTTTTTTATTTCATTTGATTTTGAATATTTTATACCAGCAAGAAAGAATTTAGGATTCTCTTGCATTGTTAAACCAATGCAATGGAAAATCAAGTGCTATATTTTAAAATATCAGAGTCGGTAAGCAATTTGATCACTGGAGTATAATGGCTCGTTCGTCACAAGTTATATTTTTTGCACTGCAAGCCGTCGCGTCACCAGGAATGCAAGACATCTACTCAATGCGATACTCATTCGCTACTGTCTGTGACGTCATCGAATACTCATTGTTTGCTAGAATTTCCGATTGTTTTGCTAAAACAAATTGCCGGGCGATAGACGGGTACGCTGCACCTGCTATACGCTGATACGCCACCCGTATGGTGGAAAGACTTTCCCTTTAGTTACGAGACGCAGCGATCAAATTTATGTGTCGCCGTGCAGTCATGGTTTGCAATACCCATACCAAATTGTTAATTGCATCTTATTTGACGATTGGAAACCCAAAACATTGTCCCAGATAACCTGTTTTTAAGGATAATCTTTATTTTTAAAGCTGTAAGATTTGGAGAGTCACGTTAGTCTTTCTGACGAAGATTTTTGTTGCATTGATACTGCATTTTAAATCTTTTGTGGCTGTTTGGCACGGTCTAGCTATTAAAATGTACATATTCTATCTTATTTAAGATCCATGTTGTAGAAGAAAATTATGCTTTAAGTCTTTTAAAACCAGAGTACGAAAATTCAATATGGTGAACTTTTTCAACACGTCTCATTAAAATATCTAATTTTACGTAATCAGTTCACCAGAATCGTAAATATATAGAGCCCTAATTGGCCGGTCGGAAATCCGACCCGCTATCTCGCCAATTTTGAAGTACCAATGACATAAAAACTTCAGATTGCATAATAAAGTACTGTTAATGGACGTTAAAAGCCATTGAAGTCAAGAGTTTAAGTCACATTTCCGTGGCTTTCCAACTTTTGAAGTACATTTTAATATGATCAAAATAATTATTGATAGGTCAACTTACGAAAAACGTTACAGACCCATGTGTTGGTAATGTATTATCCTATAAAAAGAAGTCAACGAAATGTAGAAGGCGTAAACTTTTTTGTTTTTGAACTATGAGGGTTCATAGAAAAAGAAATAATAACGTGTTGCTAAGTAGTATGCGCATATAATTTGATAAAGCTCCTCTTCTCAATACGTTTATACTGGTTGCTGAATTGGGTGGTTGGTAGGTTAGTAGCCCTATTTGCACATTCGAAGCTCACCGGAATCAATGTAAGTTGGTATCGACCTGATCCAACCCTCACTTAACAACTACTTATCCATGACTAAGTCACTTACAACCATATCAGTGACAGTGAGTAACACGTAGCATACATGTGTGGCAACGTGCCTGGGCGTGGTTTGCACGACTGCCTCTGAAGCGAATAAGTCCGACTTGTAACACGATTATAAGAGAATGCGTAATGCTACATATTGCTGTGCTATTACTTCAAATAGATCAATAACCAAGTTGAACACAGCTTGTCTGTGTTCCTTTTGCAAGTATTGATTAAAGATTAGCTAGTGAAACCTATTACCACCAAATGGATTCTCATCGCAAGCTGTCTTAGATCAGCAGACCGACGAAACAATAGCGTGTTGATTTGGACACCTTTGCGGGAAAGACCTGGCCGGAAGTGATGTTAAATAGAGATTTATTCTAAAATGAAGGGTAGGCCTTAGCTCATCAGGAGGCTACTACGCAGGCTCATTAGAAAAAAGGTCCAACCAGTCACAGTCCAACCAATCACAGTTGTATGCTTAGAACCTATCAGAACTGGAAGCCTTAAGTGAGTTCCGGCTAAACAAAGATTAGGCAGTCACTTCTCTGGTAGAACAACTGCAAAAACCAACTTGAAAAAAAAAACAGAATTTCCAGTAAATTTGCGATATTGAGATCTCTATCGCGAGAATTTATAATCAACAGTTCGACCTCAATCTAAAATGTCACCGAACGTAATTCAGATCATAATGTCAGTATTTATTCAAACTGCACTATATTACATTAATTTGGTCCCGTGGATTTTATAAGCAATTTATGCGACCGACGGTAGTATGAAAACGTAACTACTTCACGTTTATACTTTCACTGCTTCCATTACGTGTGTAATTATGAAGTAATTAATTCCTCGTACATTGTCATTGTCAGAGCGATTAGTTTTTGTTTCATTCATACTATTTGTTTGGTGTTAAAGTTAACACGTTTGCTCAAATGAGGCGAGGTTGGGTACATTCTGACTGCAGTCAGTCAGAATAATTGCGGGAGCCAAATTCCGTACCTCCAGACTATAGTTAGGTTAGGTTAGGCCAGCGTAGTTTAAGTTGGGAGACCCGCCTCTGCATTGCACTGGCCATCACCGAAGACCTGCAGCCTCCCTAATCCTCTGGGGGGGCACTAAAGTCGAAGGTACGCCCGTCCGTCGTCGTGAGAAACTCTTAGTGTAGGGCCACCTTTAATTTCAAAAATAATAATCTTGATGTAGGTATGTCTGGAACTTCATTTTTATCCTTTCTAGCAAGTATGCAAGGACATGATAGAAAGCTAGGCTTCAAATATTCACGTGGAATCTCAGTCAACGCCCACATTTTCGACATTAGTTACGTGTATGTACTAAGTCCGTTCTAAATTAGGTTATTACAATCTTATAACACTCATAGGCTAGTCACATGTTCCGCAACCGTTTGTACCGACCGGTTATCAGTTACATATGACAAAAAGTCGGTCGGTCATGCGCCTTGCAACCTATTCTATATAATATGTAGGTGTACATACATGTTGAGTTACTTTCTGTATGCCAAAAATGTGGAGTGGAATTAGTGGGTTCACTTAAAGTAGAGCATCGTCAATTTCAAAACTGTAAGGCAATGGGAGCAAGGAATTCCTAACTGCAAATTTAGAATCGATAACTAGTCAAGTGAAATTTGTTTATAGATTTTATAATCTAATCTTTATTTAACACGTTGAACTCCATTTGGCTTCAGTGACCCCTGGCGAATTCGTGGCAGTCACCTACTCCTAATATCATACCAATATCAAATGAGTAAGACATCTCTGAAAAGAAACAACTAACCAGCCAGTCTGACAGGCTGACACCTAACATGACAAATTGATTGGTAACGTTATGCCAAACAATCGTGTTAACCCGTGCAATGCAGGATTCAATGACGTCACACCAGTAGAATGTAGGTTACAACCTGTATTAAAGGTTGAACGATATCACACAAAAGCTTTACAATCTAGATCACAACATCTAATCTAATCGAGTCTATGTCTAATGGAAAGTTATGTAGTGCGACACGTGCATTTTCCAACTTAATAGATATAGTAGAGAATGCTAATAGAGCATCCCATTCGCTTACAACTCAGATCGCAAGGATACCTCCATTATTGGTTTTGAACCGTTCATGAGATTATAATTATGGATGTTTATATTTTATCTGCATACCAGGATACAGAAGCGCAAATTTCAAGATAACTTGAAATTCTGCGGACATCCTGAATGCATTCCTAGTAAATCCGAAATTTTGCAAAACTTAATTTCAGAAGATTTAGTCTTGACACTGCCAAAGGAGTACCTGTAATTGATCAACTTGTTCTGGGAATTCCAATCAAACTAAATGTACTTAATTCAGTACTCGTAAATCGTAAACTCTGAATGGAGCTGTTCTAAAACTTCTTGGAATTAAAGAACAAATCACATGATTTAAAGGAACTTCATTCAGATTCATTCAATTTAATTCGTCATAAAAACGTAAGTGCCTTGTTCGATGCGTTTTTGAGCGTTTGAGAATGCAATTTAAAGTTTAAAGGCCAGTATTTGTGAGCTTTTTTACAGTCTGGTAAACTACACCCTAATTTTTTTTTGTTATTATTGATCACACTTTGTCTTTAGCTCAGTATTTTTAGATTGTAAATTCTATCTCAAAACTAAACCCGTAAAACGTATATGAGTGTTTCCTAAAATGAATCCTTTGCCCCTTCTCGAGGTCAGCCAAGTTCCGAAAATAAAAAGGCAATCTCTACATCACAACTGTACCGGGTATCTACCCATAATTATTACCTGCTATTGCAATAAGTTCATGTCGATACGGTGAAGAAGAAAAATAGCTTTTGTCTAAGTTAAAACCTTAATTCACACTATTAATAATACAACATTAAATAAATGCCAAAGTCACAATTACACAACAGCTTAGGAATCCCGAATTAAACTGAGCCAAATGACTCCACGAACATCGTGCATAGCAGAGTATCGTATAATGTGTGAA
The DNA here is from genome assembly GCA_905340225.1 of Abrostola tripartita. Classification (NCBI taxonomy): domain Eukaryota; kingdom Metazoa; phylum Arthropoda; class Insecta; order Lepidoptera; family Noctuidae; genus Abrostola; species Abrostola tripartita. Next base: position 3,407,289 of record HG996492.1, on the reverse strand, counting down.
GATTTACAATGTAGTGAACATTATCGATATTGACCTAAGATACTATAAGCTATGGGATTGTCAGGCTGTGAATACTCATAGAATTCCGGTTGTATGAACTACGAACTTAAGTGTTCTGTTAGATAACGTACCATACTGTAATAATACTCGCCTATAGATTATTACAACCGCCTTACCATGAACTCTTAAAGCAGGACATTTTTTGTTGAGGAAGCGAGGCGCCACTATACAATGCACGTAGCACCGTCTCGCTTTCACAGACGAACTTTTACAGGAATTTTGAGAAGGTAACTTCCATTCTAAGGATGTGACTGTCATCATAATGCCGCTTTTTCATCATAGATGCGTCCGCATCAGTCTCGTACTAAACGCAACTCAGAAAAGGTGTAATCATAGGATCATAACCACACAGGTAATTGGGTCGTTAATATTAATTGAGAATCCACTCTAAACAATTACTGTTCCTACTAGTTCTGCCTTCAGCTAATTAAATGCACTTTCTAAGAATGATCATTTTATGTCTTTATTATGATAGAGAATAAGCGTTTCCTATATTTTATGGACAAGGGACGAGAAATGTTAGTATGGATTTATTGCAAACAACAAAAGAGCTATTTTTCGGTAATGTAGTCTCCAGCTATGCTATTCTGAAACACTAACATCATCTCGCGCGTCTTGTTATGCGCTAGTTTCACATATCACCGCGGATTGAAAAGTGAGTTCGTAAGTAATGCCTTTAGAATAGCACGGAAGCACTTTATAGATAAAATTGTGTTTTAAAAGTAACCTTAACGCTATTAACGTGCGTAAGTTCTTGATCTTCACAGGATTTACATAAAATAGACAATACGTGCTGCGAATGCATCATTTTGACATAAAGCTACTATTACCAGTATTACTGCTTACTTACTTTCTACAAGCTAATGAGAAGGTCTCGATGTTCTAAATAGATAAAACGTTTAGTAGTCAGACCTTCAAAGTTCTCTCAAATCAGATAATAAGAGCACTTTCTTTAAGTATCACATCATAAGCCTGAAGCGTTATTACTTCGATTCCCATATCTGTATATATAACAGTTTCAATTAAATTGTATAAGTTAGTATGTTACTGTTATATAACAGTTATAAAAGTATTATTTAAATAGTGACTCACTTTTTATTGGGCAAAGTTGCAAGAGTGTGATTGCATGTGAACCGCGGGGCATTATAGATTTTACTTTTTTTTAGATCATGAAATAGATTTAGAGCAATTAGGATTATGATCTATTATATTATTACTATTAACTACGACCTATCGATCAATTTGAATCATTGTTCGATAACATTCACCTGTGTTTAACAAGTTTTGGTATTGTTATGTCATAAAATAATCTTTAAAAAAAAATAATTTAAAATAACAAAATTCTATTTTAGTCTACTTCTAGGCAAATAGGCTTTGACACTAAGAAATGTTATTTTTCGTAAAATCATCTAAGGCAAGAGATTGGAAAAAATCAAGACATGGGAAAAATACACCCCTTACAGAAAGCACACAGTATCAATTTAATCACCTTAATTAATAATGTGGCTACTGGCTAGTGTTAATGGGACAATTTGAAAAGAAGACCATTTTTAACATTGAAATTGAAATCAGACCTAACATAAGTATTTTGGTGAAAAGGGAACCCTAAACCAACGTGCCTAAGAAAAGCCCTAATAATGGGATGAGAGTAGATATGAATCTTAAAAAAGAGCTAAAAAAAAGGTCCCAACTAACTGAGAACCTCCTCCTCTTTTTGAAGTCGGTTAAGTATATCACGATCAATTCAACGGTGATTGCCGCCTTTTACTATTTAATGTGGGTAATCAATTTACTTTGCGACTAACGAGCTGAACATGAAAAAGGTCATTTTATAAAACAAAAGTGAACGGGTTGAGCAATTGATATTTTGCTCATCTGAGAGTGCATTGGTATTAAGAGGAAGCAAGGCCAATACCGTAATACAATGTGCACTTAGAATCTATTTATATATCTGCATTGTAATTTATTTACCGATCAATAAGGAAATAAACGATTAACTTTGAAATAAAAAAAAATAATGGAGATTTCTCGTAATAGTAACTTCCTTAACAATTTTAACCATGATTGCCCGGTGATTTTACATAGAATCATGCTTATAATCTAAGGGCTACGCTAAAATTGTTCACCTTTGCAAGAAGTTTTTATCCATAATAACATAGGCGTGCAAGTACAGAGCCTCCATGAGTGACGACACCTAAGTACGTCTGGTGCACCCTGGACGTTCACCTCACTATCATCCTTGTTGACTGACCAATCCCTACCCGGCATGACCAGTTTCCCTCTAAAAATTGTCTTACATACGAAGAAGACCACCCAAATTGACAGTTTGTATGAGAACAATGGGAAGTATGAAAGTGTCTTTAAAAAAACTGGCTTTTAAATTCAATTATGACGTCATTTCACGTTACCGGACACAGAGATTTTTAGTGAGGAGGTATTGTTGATTAGGCCATCTATATACGCACGTTTATCACTGCTCATCATATTATAACTCCCGTGTAATGACTTGCTAGTATTTCTAATGTCATTAGTTATGTTAATTGACAGCACACTTATGAGTACACTAACGTATGTTCGAATGGTGCAGCGGTTAACAGATTCAACTGCTGTGTTAGACGTTGGGTAGTGGACTCGATTCCCAATTGAGGCATAGTAGTTTGGGCAAGGCTATTTGGGCATGGCTAGGGTATGATTTTGAATCAAAATCTCTTGCGAAGTGAATAAATAAACCTCAAAATTATTGTAAATAATCGTAATGGGCAGGCAATGGCTTTTCAGCAACTGCCCTAATTATCGAACTTCATAATAAAACTAATGAATGTTGTGCGTACGTTGGTTTAATTTTAATAACCCAAATGCCAAAACCAAAACTTAAAGATGACTAGAGAAATAATTTAATAAATAAGTAACTGGCCAACGAGATAAAAATTAGATTCACGGAAAGCAGCTGAAACACTTTCAAATTGCATTATTTTCTTATTTTTTATTATGTGCAAGCCACAAAACAAATAAATACAAGACCACTCAAAAATAGATGTTCCAATTTAAATTTCGGACCACACACACAGGTACAGGTACATACGTGTATTTTACCTCACCACTCCAGCCATCACTTGAAGCTAGAAGGGGTGTCTCTATATATAGTGAGAGTTACTTACACGCACCGCAAGATACGTAAATAAACCGCGAGTGTGCAGTGGCCATTTTGAATTATTTTTTTAATAAATATTTTTTGTGTCGTGCAACATGTTACGTCAGTGTGTCACGTTGGCAGTATTGGGGTGTGTTTTGGCGGTTCCCGCGCCTCAGCATCAGTACCAACCCCAGCATCAACAAGTGAGTTTTTTTTGTGAGAAATGCAATGTGCAGTTTTAATAGTTACATAATACTTATGATTTATACGTTAATAATGTAAATCATTTATATTTGCCGTTTTTAATCGTTTATTTAAAAGCTCAAATTCTTTAAAATAAAAGTAATGAACAATTTTTAATTTAGTTAAAAAAGTAATCTTATTATTAAAAGGGCAGTAAATATGTCTTTTATTTTTCGAATGGTACTTTTATTTAATTATCTTATCATAATTAATCATGTCCCATCGGCAATCTTGTTACATTTTTTTAATATTACGTAATAACTACTTATAGAAACAAAAAATATTGCAGCTAAATTTCATCTATAGTTTACTTTAGAGTTTAGTTTTAATTCCTTTTATTTCTTTATTAACGCAGTGCAGTTATAGATTTATAATACCATTAGTACTGAACCTACATGTTCTAAAAACACTAAAGATTAATTATTTAGCCTTGAATCAGTACACTGCATCGCATTAATTATTCACCAGGATTAACCTTTAACTCATATCGTTAATCGTTGTGAAGTGTAGATTGTCTATTGTTCTCATTGCATCAGAGGCGTCCTCTATTGCATCTACATTAACGAGATCTCTATTTTGGCGTTATTATGCGAACTAAGTAGTGCTACCTAGTAGAAGTAGAATAAAATCTATTGTTCTATCTATTTTATACGAATTATTATATTACATTATGATCAATAGTAGTAGGTAATAAATTTTAAGTAGATACACGTTGCTTTAAAGAAATGTAATTAACAAAACATATTCTAAGAAATTTTTATGAATTAATAAGATTATCCTCTATCGATCTCCTATATAATATGTACATATATCCCAAAGCCTACACTCTTTTATTACGATCATAACCGAATTCACAAAAGCCACAATTGAATTCAGTTTATTTTTGAAATAAACTGATATCTATAGCATGGTCAATTTAAAATCTTAATAGACAATCGTTTGTGGAAAACAATAAAAGCTGTAATCGATGGAAAGGTTGCGTAATTCCAATTTTAAACGGTCAATCTATCTGCCGTTAATTTGAATGCATTTTTTACACAATAGACTTGATGTCAGTAACTATGCACTTTCAATGATTTTGCTTTACTGAAGTATTACAGTCGAACTTGGATTCGAAAACAAAAATGGTTGGCATTTCATCGCTATACCTAAAACCTAAAAAAGCTTTTTTTAATAGAAAGTTTAGCTAATTGTTAATGTCAAAATTAACTTGTTGTGTTGTGACTCTAGAAGGTTTAGTTGTTAGTGAGATAAAGACTGAAATGCTGTATTCTTCAACAAGTCGTGGAAAAGAAATGTAAAATCTAAGACGACGTAATTTGAGCATTCAAAGCTATTAAACCAAAAAGCTCGAACACGTTACATATAGCCTATGACGTCATAACTGTCTTAATCTTTAGCAACAACGAAAAGGAACAAATCAATCATAACAGCGGAAAGTAGCACACCCATTAAAATTCTTCGCAACACATCCATGCGACTGAACTGCTTTACCAAACAAAGCTGCAAACAGACCGGAAAACAATTGAACACATAATTTTTTACAACAACATGTACGTATGCTGTTAACCCTTGACAAATCGGCCGCGACGCTACGTACGTAACAGGGTCCACACCTCCACGCAGTCACATTCTGTTACTGTTACATTATGTCTGTTACACTTTTGACGTTTCGTAACGTCAGCGTCAGTGGCGCGTTTTTTTCGAACGAACTGTAACGAGATAATTGGATTAACGTTATGCAAGCCTTTTGATCGCACTGATTAGCGCGAGGGCACTTAGCATTATTTTTCTAATGACTAGACGCAGCGCCGTGAAATTAGGCCTTTGGAGTCATTAGTCGTGGTTAATCGATCATTGAGTTATTTGTATTGAGTTTTTAATTTAGTAGGTTATTGACGCAGCAGTTACAGCTTTAGTTGACCATTGTGTCAGTTGAGATATAGTTTATTGAAAATTATAGTTAATGACCAAAAGTTAAGTGTCAAAAATTAACAATTGATGATAACTTTACTCAAACACTTAAGATTTTATAAGACTAAATACTAAATCGCCGTGTGGTATCCGGCCTAGAATCGACCACCCCCTTTCCTCCCGTGGGTGTCGTAAGAGGCGACTAAGGGAAAATCCAGAAGATGGGCAGCAGCGTCTTCTGTAACTTCACCACCAATACTGCGATCCCCAAGCCGCTTGCCAAGCGTGGGGATTATGGCAACCCCCCCGCTTAAACGGGGAGGCCTATGTTCAATAGTGGACGTCTTTTGGCTGATGATGATGAAATACTAAATAGGCATACAAGTAACTGAATAGGCATAACGACAAGTGCTCACGATCCTTTCAAATATATAATGCTGGCTGAAGTTAAAATTTGGCAACTAAATTCGCTTTGGACAATTTGGAGAATGACACCAAATAACTAACTTTTCATGAACTGTGTACCTATACACACTGGCTCAGGAATGGATGAAGTTGACGATTCAATATTTTCCATTTAATTAAATTATTTATCTAAATCGATATTAGAACAAAGCTTCACCTTTTAAGATTCTGCGTACTTTCAAGCAGCATTACAATACAATCATAGTTCCATCTCTATCTGTTTCCGAAGATAGTAGTGAAAAAAGTCATCAATCATGTCCTATAAATATATACTCACCTTGAACTTTCCCTCATACAACAATAACTATATTAAAAAAAAAAAATATTTTCTCACCAAAACCGAAATACATATATGTATAAAACAAAAGCTTCTAGGCAATAAATAATCCACTGCTCTCTAATACTACATTAGTACCATTACTCACAACCACTTAACATTGTCAGCAGGCAGGCTTTGACCCACACCTACTGAGACAGTACCTCGCCGAACAACAGGGCGCTGGGCCCGCGCCTGCGCAGACACAAGTCATACCGAGACCACAACACGTACAACAGGCAGCTCCCAGACCTGTAAGACATCTACATAACATTTTATCACCTGACTTTTTTCGCAGTCTACAAAGGATAAGGAAAAGTGTCACCATAAAATGTCCAGCATGTAAAATACCAATCTGGCCCGTTTAAGGGTTATAAATTTCTGTCCCATTTACCAGATAAGCAACTCTTCTTAGTAACTTGTATAGTTTAGTTAAAATGACGTAATAGTTTAAGTATCTGAATAATTAACTTAGGAGAAAATTTGAGCCAAATTTGAATTAACCTGTCTACATTCATCTTAATGTTTGATCTTTGTTTCAACAGGCAGCCCAACCACTGTACACGATCCAGAACGATGGCCAGTACCAGCACCAACACCAAGCCCAACATCAGCCGCAACCCCAGCCGCAATATCAGCCGCAACCCCAGCCGCAATATCAGCCGCAGCCGCAGCCCCAATACAGACAGCAGTACCAGCCACAGAGGCCCCAAGAACAGCCTGAACCAGAAGAATATGATGTAAGTACCTAAACTTACCTTCCAGCTGCAGTCAGTATTAGGTAGCAACCTTAATATTGACCCTTATAATACCCAATGTACTCAATAGATTACATTGTTTGTATGGTGGTTTCACTGACAGATACACTTTAGTTTTAGATGCATTCGCTGTAGCAGTTTTAATACAGGCAGTAGTATCAAACACTGATATAAAAACAATCAAAGAGAAACAAGAAAACATTTTACTAGCTTTTGTTTTGGACGAATAATTTTGTTGAAGTTTACGAGGTGTTGGACCAATTTACAAGATGGATGATGTAGAATTCTACATCTACGGATATTAAGTTCATATCTATTAAAATTATTACATGGAGCTTATAAATACTTAATAGGCAATTCATATTACATCAACGATATTACTTCATAATTTGTACTGTAATAGTATCATGACAATTCAACGTAACAGCAATACAATTTGATTCTCAATATTTTATTGCAGCTATCAAAGTACGTAAGCCTACTACGGAATCGTTGCGACCCAGTTTAGTTTGTTATTTCCTTATGACCGATACAATGTCCAACTAATGTATAGACAACACGGATGGATCAAATTAACAAGAGCAGGAATACGGTCGGCTGCAACTTTCACTAAGAAACCCGTATTCAGGTAATGGCAAAGTAGATAAAGCGTTCGCTGTATGAGATCGGCTTACGATTCTTAAAGGAAATAACTTTCTTTGATCATTGCGTGGCGATTAATAACTTGGCATAAATTATACGCAAAATTATAAGGTGGATGGAAGACACACGTCATGACTAATGAAATTAATTACAGTCGAAGTCTTTGAGGAAATAAGTGACGACATTTGAGCGCAGCCATTATATTGTTAATTTTCAAATAAATAAGCATGTAACAGTTTTTCCGATTTCTTTACTGTTTAGGAAGTTAGGTTATATGAGGAACCATTTTTTTTTTGTTTTACCGAAGGCAGCATCACCGCAGCGTCACCGAGAAGTTCTTACAATAAATTCTTATGCTCCGACAGTTTATTTTCTTCTACGACCGAACATTATCTAATTCTAACCCATCTTTCTTCTCCAGCCTCATCCTTCCTACCAGTTCGGTTTCGACGTGAACGACGACCAATACACCAACTACCAGAACCGTAAGGAACAGAGAGACGGTGACGTCATCAAGGGATCTTACTCCGTGGTCGACAGCGATGGCTTCATCAGGACTGTGACCTACACCGCTGACCCCAAAGAGGGTTTCAAGGCTGAGGTGAGATTGAGATTAATGATACCGTGATTGTCATCTGTTTGTAAATGTCATGGTGTCATTGGTGACCGACATTAAGATCTATTGGTAAAGGTAGGTTGGTCATGTTGTTTCGTGCAGATAACGATATCTTACCTACTCTTTGCATACAAAATAAATGAAGACTTGGCTTATTTGTCGCTATCGCTTGATCGCTCGACTTTCGATTTCGCATAGTTAAGCGAGCGCTGTACAATGAACATGAGGTCTATTTTCATATTGTTAGGTTTTTCGGATTGAGCTCCATGTAGAAGCCAAGAGCTTTATGTCATGCCTGAAGAGATCCTAACTACATGAAATTTTTCCTACAGTAGGTATTGTCTTGGCGAAGTGTGCCTAGCATTTTGTTAAAAGCCATACGACGAAAAGAGAGAAATTGCCTTTGGTTATAAACGATCATTACCCATTGTTCCTGATCTGTCATAATTCCGATATCAAGCCTACAAAACTAGGCCAGGGGCCGACAGTTAGTTGGTATTATTTAATCGCATTAGATAACAGTTTTAACTTACTTCCAGTGAATTATGTCGTCTTTAAACATACCAGAGCTAATAGGCACACAAGAAAATTATTAGCAAAAAAATATTTTTTGCATTTATGAGGTTTTGCAAAATCGTTAGGCTTCAGTACTAACTTACTAAGCAAATATTGCTTTACTATATTGGATATCATTTTCCTACCGGAAAGCTAGAAAATGTTTTATTAGATCAGAACATTAGATAGTCGGTTAAAAATATATATCTTTATTTACATCAGTTTTCCTTTAACGTAAAGTGAACTTTTGTTTTGAAAGATACCTATAACTACAAAGATGACATATCTTCACTCTTCAGTAGTGAACCTAATTTCTCTTATCGTGACAGTTAATTTTAAAATATTCTTAAAAATGTTTTAAGCCTATTATTTCCTGCAAAGGTTACAAGACAACCCACAGACATCGTGGTGAAGATCCCCACGCCTAAGCCCCAGCTCCAGGCTCAGCCTCAGGTAGCGCACGCAGGACATGCTGCGCACGCGCAACCCCGGCCACAGCAGCCCGCCCCTCAACAGTACTACCGTTACGAACAATAAACTATAGAATAGAACACTCGTCTACGTCTGTGTCATAGGAAATTAGAACTAAAAAGTTACTCAGTAAATTATAAGTCCTAAGGTTATTGAACCCTCAGAAATCGCAACTCAAATATCAAGCGTTAAAGGGTTACAATACTGAAAAAAGTAAATAAACAATTTGTAGGTGGATAAAATCCTTCCTGTATGTTTCCGATTGGTTTGAAATTAAGTCATAATTTTAATTAAGTAATTCAAACCAATGTTACATAGATATTGTAGACATTTTTATTCATAGTTAGTTTGTATTAAAGTGCTAGATGTATTAAAATACTCTGTGCCTCGTGAATAAGTGAGCTATGGATTTCAACGAAATTAAGTTTTGTCATTATTAAGTTAAGGACAAATAGCTAAAAATTAGGCGATAAAATAAAGTTTATTTTAGTAAATGTTATTCTAATTTATATTCTTACCAGCCTTTATGGCTACTGAATTTAAATTCGTTTATAAATGGAACAGAATTCCAGGATATTATTTATGGTTCTGTTTCTCTGTACTAGAACTCCTTTCTGTGAGAATTTCAATTAAGTATCAATAAAAAATAATATTTAAAATGTTACTATTATAAATTTTGTGATTGTGTAGCTTGTTCAATGATAATAAAGTTACTATTAATTACTCGTGTTTTTTTTAAATTACTACCTACGTACAACAAGTACCTACCTATGTTATGAATTTACATATTACCTGTCTTGTACAAGCTATTGGCTACTGTTAAAGGCCAGGCAAGAACAAATCGCTTGAACAATTGAATAAAAAATAGAGGTACCCAAGTATAAATATGGAATTGCATCGTCATAATTGTTGGCAGGGCAAACCGTCGATGCAAGTGGTAAGTTGCTGTTCATTGTGGCGTTCAACAAGTGTTCAACAGTGTAAGTACGTCTTTCGGCTGATGATGATGATGGGATTGACATAGTTACGTCATACATAACATAGTCGATTCATTATCTATCGTCCCCAAACATTTATTATTCTATTCGAATTCTATTCTTCAACCCTTTTTGGCCATGTATCTAGGGTTTAGTCTCATGCCAAAAACGCCCACATTTTTTCCGTTCGAGGAAGCATGGAAGAATAGGTACTTTTACACCTAAGAACGAATCAAAAGACTTTTACGATGTTATGCATTAGTCCAATCAAGTAGTACCTAATTGTTGACAATGACCATTGCTGTAGGTACTGGTTTAAGTAATTAAAATGTTATGGCAGCCTTACAAGAAAATACACATTATATTTTAATTTTTTATTAAATTTTTGATACATTCGTTGTTCGTAACTAAACGTAACATGAGCGATTCTCGAAATCGTAATAAAATATTCTCATTAGATATAATTTATTCACAATATTATTTCTCGCGTAAAATCTATTCGTATAAATAAATACTTCCCGCTAAATAACGGAACATACAATAAATATAAAAATCTATAATAAATTAACAAAAATATAAAAATAATATTCAGTCTGTTTAAAATAAACTTATGAAAAATGGCCGACAAATTGTTACTTAGTAAGTAATTTTTCGGCGATTTTACAGTTGAATAAATGCACCCTTTAATACCAATAGTTAAGTCCTCCCTTTTAGGATATTTTGTTAAAAATACTTGTCTTACAACCAATTTTAATCAAATAAATGCAATAGTAAGTCTTTATTAGTTGTAGTCATAAATAATTAGGTTTAAGAATGCAGTTCCTGCGTACCTATGTAAGCATTCATTGTGCTATGAAATCCACCAATTTACCGATATCTGTTTGTGTTTTTTTTTAAACTTCCTTCCTGTAAAACTTCTTCTCCTGCTTGTTAAGATTTAACATTGTCACTTTAAATATTGAGAAAATGAAATAGCAAAGTTGTGCTTTTAATCTAAGCATTGATAGTGGCGTCAATATGATATAATTAAAAAAAAACAATGACACTGAAAATCCATAACATTAAAAATAAATCACTTCATCATTATTTGCCAAAGACAAAATAACGGGAACGATTTTCTATACTGCAGATTCTAGTGGACGGATTATTAAAATTGTTCCTAATTTTGATACTAGTCTAGGGTCTAGGTCTAAGGGTCTATGAAGGCGGGTCTGGTCTGCAGACGCAGCCAGACTCAACGAGCACGTAGTCTTGACCTGTGAGCGTGACTGGACCCAGCGGGAGTACCAAAAACAGGTACGGCACGTACGTTTGTGAACACGTTCCTCGCACCATCGAACATTCGCTAGTCCTGTAAAATATAACAAGTATTTAAATTTAAAAGAGTCTTCCTTATACATTTTGGTCGTCATATGGTCTTTTCAACTCTTATCGTAAAACGGTAGAACCTACACTGGTTTTCATCCTAATAAATCGCTGGCTGAAAGGTGACACCTAGGTGTCTGAAACGGATCCCTGAGGTGAGATTGATATTAGGTATGACATCTTAAGGATTCATGCGAAAGTTACTCTGTCTGTTTTGTTCATCACTTAATCCCCAAATGTCTTCCGGAAGACGTCCACTGTTGAACAAAGGCCTCACCCTTAGATATTTAAGGAGGGGTGCCATAATCCCCACGCTTGGCAAGCGGCTTGGAGATTGCAGTATTGGTGGTAAAGTTACAGAAGATGTTGCTACCCATCTTCTGGATTCTCCCTTAATCGGCTCTTACGACACCCACAGGAGGAAATGGGGTGGTCAATTCTAGGCCGGATACCACTCGGTGAACCGATCATAATGAATGAATATAGCTTGAATTCAAAGGAGGAACATTTTTATTGCTATCCCCGAAATATGTAACTTAAAAGTCAATCCATACATCACCGACGTCTTTGTGTAGCTTATAACTTATATCAAATACCTAAGAGTCCAATGATCCGGCACAGAAACCTATCATTAGCACTTTTGAAGTAGGTAAGCGACACAAAACTACAACTCTTTATGAAACAGTTTCTATTGCCACAGTGGCTACCGAATGAGCAACTATTGTAAGGACATAATTATCGCATAACAGACTAACCTTTGAACTAAATAAGTTTGGAAAAACTCGACGGCACCTATCGTGTATCGACCTAAGCTAGGTTATATTTTAGGAAGGGGACATCCCCTCCTCCACCCAAATAAAAGTAGTTCAACTAGAGGTTTTTTGTTAGGTCTCGCAAAATGTGCATTAACTGAATTGCGACTTGCGACGACAGCGAGGGACGAAATCGAAATAATGCCGGCCGTTATGACCCCTCTCGGAGTGAAAAAAAAAACTGTAAATTGATACTCACTCGCAAACCTCGAACACGACTTGCTGCAGTAGGTCAGGGAACTTCTGCACGATAGTGACGGGTTGTCCCGACGTGAGGGAGACGCCGTACATGGGGGCCGTAGTGTTGTACCGTGTTCTACAGAGGCGAGTGCCACCGCATGAACTCGTCGGCGCCGGGGATAGGCCCGGCAGATTGGTAGCGCGCCCTACAAAAACCAATGAAGTTTATGTAGCTATTTACTTGTTTCTGTACAGCGTTGTTGTATTGTGGTGAGCTTAACCTTTTGTTAGCCACGGTCGGATATATCCGACAATTGAAAACGTGCCAAACACGCCAGCGTCGGCTAAAGACAACCATTAATTTGTGGCTTGGCGTGGAAGGGGTGCCGATGCGTTTACGCTCTGGACTTAAAAAGGTTAAAGTAATATTCTTCTTTATCAAAATGCAGGTTTTAAACCCATAGGGCATAAAACGTTACGCTATTGTTGGAATGTACTAAATTGACAATTCTAACCCTAAGCACGCCTCAAAATGCTTCGAGTATCTTTATATAAGTCTTGAATTGACTTAAGATATTTAAACGTTATAAGATGACCAGAATTTTTCAAATATAAAACACATCATATAATAACGTTATAACGATAGTGTTCTAAATACCTAAACCTATCATCAGTTCTCATCTATTGTGTACGCATACCTAAGTACCTACTGCATCTAGACTGCATACCACTTTCGCACCCTCCATACATCTCGCACAACGTTTTCAGTTCACGACACCTTATAATACATACGAACATCTCAACTCTAGTTACTATAGATATACTTGAGGTCTTGAGGTGTTGTTTATAAGAGAACAAAATAAAAGTAGCAGATGTTTTTGTGTTATTAGTCGTTTCAGGTTATCTAGCTAGCCATAGAAACATCAGCATCAGCAACGAGAATTACCTAAATCCAAAGATAAGTGCAGAATGTTGCAGTATAGATTTGTTGACACAATTAAACAATAACTCTATGACACTTCTCCAAAAAAATATTTAATTAAAGCCCTGAATACGGGATTAAATATCAATGATTGATAAATTAGATTTAGTGCTTTAAAATCAATAAAAAGTCAATCAAATTGGAATATTACTAGTAAGTGACGTCACAAGTTTCTAGTGCCATACACATTTACACAATCGTTGGGGAAAAGCGTTTTGATAGCTCATAAAAAATATATCAACTGATTAGAGGTGTCAGCTGCGCAATTCTTAAGTTATCTATATTCACAATATGTACAATAATTATAAAGATAGACCAATTTGCCAAAAAAGCCTGTAATTTTTAAATCTCACCGGTTCTATTTCCAGCGTGCTCTACTCGAGCACTCTCAGAGTATCCAGCATGAGCGTCGAGCAACGCCCTCCTCATTATCGCCGGGTCCACCGTCCGCACGCCTCGGCCCTGCCGCGAAGACTGCCATGGACCTGACTTGAGGGCCCGGTTCACAAGGTGCCTGGAAATTAGGAGATAGTTGAACGTTAAATAAGTAGGTAGGTACTTGCTTGAAACGAATGCACTTGAAATTGAGTTGGGGACAATTATTATTATTATGAGCCTATACTGTTCCACTGCAGGGCAACGGCCTGCCTACTCTCCATAAGCCATGCCAGAGGCCTACAGGCGGTTTAAACTCTGTCACCTGGTTTTTCATCAACCCCTTGCACCAATTTATATGTAATAAGACCATTCAAATTAAGAATGCATTTAATGTAAAAGCAATTCACATGTGTTATGTGTTTCGGTCATCATCCGGAATTCCGGAGGACATTATAATTTGTGTGCGATCTATGAACTACTTTCAAAACAAGTGAACAACAAGTTTACAACAAACACCGCTAGATGTCACGAAACTAAATAATTAAGCTCTTACGTACCGTTTCGGTCTATAATCAACGGATGTAATAATCATCATTTTGTAATTACAGTAAGTGCGGAAAATATTAGGTATTCTGCGCTGAAGTAGCGAAAGAACAAAGATGGGGTTTAGTGGGAAAGTTCTCACGCGTTGAGAATGAATGCACGCGTATTTGTGCTAACGGAGCTTTTAAGTTCGCATATTACCGGCCTAGTGCCTATAGGCTACCTCTTAATCAGTTTTTGCATTCCATTGTTTTTGCAATGCATGTCTAAACAAATATTTAGTAATCAACTTGTTTTTTTTGTGTTCAATGCTATTAACATATCGGGTTAAAGTTCTGTCTAAATTAAGCTTTTTTTAAGAGTGACTTATTCAAAATAATTTTTTTTAACATAGATGCGTATTATTTTGTTTATCCTTATATGATGACAGTGCTCATATAGATTACAAGACAAATGTCTTGACAAGACATTTATTACAAATTATTATCTCAGGGAAATCCTTATAATCAGCAAAGCTCCTCATCAAATACCGTGAACTTATTTATCTTAGTATGGGCATAGAGTTATGGGGTTTATCAACCTACGTTCAAACCTACCATACTTTTTGGCAAAGACCTAATGTAATGTAAGTAGCGAAGTACTCACATATTGTATGAGATATGTACCTATATAAAAGTATATAACACCTGCTTTCATATCAACCTCATTTAAAAACACCCGTTATAGCATTTTTATCAAACTCGTTTACTTCGATGATTTATTTTGTACAGTTTGATTTAAATGTACGAGTGCTAATATTTGGCCAGCCGCATTGAAACAACGTTTGAAATAAAATATTTTAATGCGATACATGAGATCAAGATTATGTAACAAGTAACGAGGGTTATTTCTTTCAAAGTTAAGTAGATACCTACTTATTTATTTTGGATGCACAAAAAGTCTGATAGGTATTTACAATTTATTTAGTCATCTTCCTC
This sequence comes from Abrostola tripartita, assembly GCA_905340225.1. Lineage (NCBI taxonomy): Eukaryota > Metazoa > Arthropoda > Insecta > Lepidoptera > Noctuidae > Abrostola > Abrostola tripartita. The sequence goes on along the minus strand of HG996492.1, from coordinate 3,391,902 downwards.
AATTCCATTATCATCATCCGTGTCGGCCTCCATTTTAATAAAATTGCTCGGTAATATCAATGACTCTTCTAATTTCAGTCGTTTTGGAACAACAGGATCCTTATTTTCCAACACAGTTATCAGATCTTGTTCCGTTATCAAATCATCGTAGACATCTTTTGACATGAAACTTGCTAAACCTTTTTTCGGATCTGCGCCAAATACCATCTCACTGGGTGTTCTGCACAATACCTCGTGAAATGTCGTGTTTAACTCGTGTTGCACGTACTTAACTCCTTGTTGCCACTTCGTGTTTTGCGATTTGAACAACCATTCATTCAATTTTTTTAATATATCCTCATTACATTTACCTTTAAAATCATTTTTTAAAAACACTTCTTCAGATGCTACCACTTTAATTTGCGGATACAAATTCGTTATTCGTCTGCATATAGGTTTTATTAAAGCCATACCGTTTTTGGATTGCAAAATATTCGGAGACCCAAATTCCAGAAATATTTCCAGTAACTCTTCCACCGCTTCATCCACACTTATAGCTTTCATAGGCTTCAAATGAATATATTTTGTGATAAAGTTTCTGTACACCATTAAATATTTATATTCCTCGCCAAGTTCATTAGTAACACCTAGTATGTCTACTTGACCGCGCGAATAAAGTTCCGGATATTTGTGAGTTGTACTTTTTAAATCTCGTAATAAGTCTTCGGCTTCGATTTCAGATTTCATGGGTGAGCACTCAGTTGTAGGATCGCACGAGCTGCTAAAACTTTCTTCTATAGTTTCACTAACTTTACTAGTATTTGGATCTGATTTTCCCCGTTTATTAATCGTTTTATTTTTACATGATGTACACATTGATAAATATACTAAAACGCTCTCTGCTGTAATATTTCTGTATTTACGCTTTAACGCTAACATCATGCGAGTCCGTCCGCCATGGTTCAACTTAAGATGGTATTTAAGTATTATATCATACATTTCATCCATCGGTACCAACATTTGCCGTCTGTTATCGCCAGGCGCTTGAGCCGTGAACAGTCTTTCTCCGTCAGGCGTGTCAACGATTTCATACTTTTTCAAGCGACGATAGTCCGCTGGAGTTTTCCTTTGAGTTGTTTTAGCCGCCTTGATCTTTTCTATTAGCCAGTGATATTTCTCTCGTGACAACAAAACAGAATTTGGCGCCTTCTTGTTGTTGAACATTTCGTATAATCTCCGGTAAAACTCTTCCTTATCGACATCCATTATATAATCTGTTTGCATAGTTGCACTTGACTCACAATCCACCATTTCGAACATAGGTTACCCGGGTATTTTGAGAAAATCTTGTCACAAAAGAACAATAACACGCCTCGGCCGAGTCGATTGTATGCACACTAACTGGGGAGGGCACGAAATGGCAACATACTGGCCGGGCGCGTCAATGCCCGAAGTCGTCCGATTGCATGGGCCGGACAGAGCCGAACATAACTGGCGTCCTCAGCTGGCGTCTTTCTCTAGCATAGATTATACACCTCCCAGTGGAAACGCGCATTACCCAATTAATATAACCGGTTAGCCAGCTAAATTGCTGTAGTTATTAACGTATTCACATTATCAAAAATCTAGCTCTATCGTTTTTTACAGGATTTTTAATGCGGTTGGCGCAGTTAACATAGTAGTTAATGATTCATAAAATAAGCTAATGTCGGTCATTTTAGTCAATAGGCACCAGCTGTTTATCCTGCTCGTTCTTTATGTCGAGTAAGTGTTGTAAATACAGGTTAAATAGGTCGGCGCCTATTAAAAGTAGGTAATTGATAAGCTAGTAAGCATTTAAGTATAGAACGAACACAAATTATAAGCTTGCGATTAAAATTGTAGCACATAAAAGGATGCATTTTTGACATTGTAACTAATATTGGTATGTAACATAAACATTTTCTTTTTATTTCTACTTATTTGCTTTCCATTGAGTAAATACGTGAATCACTATAATCCGCTTGTATGTGGGGCGGCTAAAGTACTACGCGGATCGCGTTTTAAAAAGATCGAGAAGCCTAGACACACTTAGTATTTACGCGTCTAACGCACGCACAAGTGAAAAAGGAAAGTTTAACAGTCACCGCGTACAACTACAATAATCAAAATGATTAGTAAACATTTTTTTATATTTTAATGACCTTGTCACTTGCACCTTTAAGTCGTCTTATTATTTTCCAAAACATAGCTCTATGAATCACTTCACTTTTATATCGAATCTAATAAATAAATAAATATCGATTTATTCGTGTTTTTATTATATTTATTTATCGGTTTGAAAGTGTAGTAAAAGTTTTTTTGTATTTTAATGACCTGGTCACTTGGACCTTTAAGTCAACGTAAAAAAATAAAAATTGTAAACAAAGATAGGAATGGGGATGCGACATAATTGTATCGTAAAAGTTTGTAAATACCGTTAAAATAAGTAGACTTTTTCAAGCTCAATTTTTGCATCAATCAATTAAGGTTTAAAATCTCTTATTTTGGATTTTACTTTTGTCATGTTAGTATAATAATAATTATATTTTTGTGAATAAGAGCGCATAGTAAATTAAATATAAATAATAGATCTTGACTTATCCTATGGAATTGCCGTTTTAAAAACGAAGTTAATTTACACTTTTTTTTCTATGTTTTAAATTTCTATTTTAAATTAATCAACGTAATCACCCATGCAATCGATGCATCTTTGCCATGGCAGTGGCAGTTTATTTTTAAGAAATCAGCTGGACAGGTGGCAACCTATTCTTCAAATATAAACTAATTGTTATAAATAACAGAACAATAGTAAAATCAAAGTACTATAATTTGCCCCATTGTATCTCACATACAACAGGTTTATCTAAATTGCAAGTTGCTTTAAAAGAGCTTTTGGTGGTGACTAAATAAATCATTAATTATACGGTAGACCTGAAGCTATCAGCAAATCTTTGATAGTATAAGATATTCTCATTGTATTGTTCATGTTCATTCGTCGACACAATAAAAGCAAAATATATCTTCCGCATGTACTGTAAAGACTTAAATCCAATAACTGATAACATCATTACCTGGGATATGCCGTTCCGTCCGGGCCTGGACAATCTGTTCCTTGTAATGCATCACCCCATGTGTATTTTAATCTTGGGCCGCAGTCTGCAACTACGTAGCATGCTACGAATGCCTGGAATGCACATAAAAAGAAAGTTTACATAATATAATATATTTTTATGGCGCAAACTTACTGGAATTCGTACTTTTTATAATGTTCGTACCAAATAAAATGTTACATATGAATCACGGACGACTGTCCTGATGATCAGGTGAAATTAGTTTTAGCAATAATACACACTTTCTTCATGATTATTATATTTACTTCATTATTACTTCTTAATGCTATACCTCTACATGGAATAAAAAGTCACTGTATAAATAAAATATGATTGGTCGCACGAATTCATTGGTGGCGCGTGAGTCGCTGTCAGGGCGGTATGTGTGTCGTGGCCGAATGACACCGATCCCGCTGCCTCGAACCATCTTTGACAAACAAAACCAGTCCTTTTTCTTGTCTAATTCTATTAGATAGCTGTCACAGGAACTGCACATTGCTAGATCATCGTGCAGCACGAATGAGTTTTAAATTAGCATTGATTAGGGGCCAAACTGCTCAGGGCCTGACTACGTAAATCTCATATCTTACACATTCGGTAAACACTAACATAAATACATTATTAATCTAGATTATATAGACTGAGGCAATTTCGTTAAATGAAATGGTTTATCACGTAGAGAGTTCTTGGTAGTTGTCTAACGGTAATTTCATTGGTGCAAAATTAAAACAATATTATTTTCAATCGGTTTAAATTAAAAAACTGCTCAATTATTATTACATTAAAGTCTGTGATATTCCAAGTACAATATCCGCAGTTAATTTCATTTCACTGGAAATGAAAGGGTAGCGTAGTTATGTGCGGTGAATCGAAAAGTCCCTCAAGAAGAAAGTGTCAGTGTCATATATCTAGGTCATGTGTGAATAACATGTCATTGAACTTACTTCGTTTAACAGGCTATAGTGTCAGGTGTATATTGTCTAATTTTACTGTCATGGGCGATATTCAATCTCTAAATCACGAGACCATCTTTACGTATTTTGTACCTAGATAACTTTTTTTTTTTACTAGTGGAAATGTGATGTGGCTTACAAATGGCCTAAAAATAATTATATGACTTCTTAATTCGATGGAAAGCTTTGCTTTATCTTAGATCTAAGTGTTCCTGTGTTCCCTGCTTAGCTACCTATTCAAAAATTAAAGCGAAGGAATCATTGCATGCTAGTTGCATCATAGTATTTCTTCAATAAGAATTTATTATTCAAACTAGATGGCTTCCTTCGACGCAATATTTTGTCTCCCGGGATCGATTGCTTTATTAATAGTTGCATATACGTCGTGCATCTCTAAGGAATTGATCAAAAGTGAAATTTGAATAAAGAAAAAGTAGCGAAAGTGTTCATCGGTCTCTGGGGCTATTGTAATGGATAACACGTTTTTAAACGACATTTTGAGACTCGATTTCCGATTCCGAGTAGTATTATCATTGTCATAGTAAAACGTTTAGGTTCGGGAAGTATACGGCATGATGCGAAAGCTTGGAATACTTTCTTTGCATGTTTGAGCAGTAAGTTTCACTGTTTATTTTGGCACGTTATCAAATGTTAGTTGCACCGACTCGACATCGCTTAATATTTACTAGACACACAACTTTCTACTACAATGTCAGATTAGCTTATTGCTTTCTGTGTAAATAAAAGCTCTAGCGACAAGTTTCTTTTAATTTAATGCTATATCTGGATGATTCTTTAGTTTTTTGTGTTTAATTCAAAAGTCAATATTGAATTAAGTTTTGTATAAAAGCGATCCTGCCTGTGATACAAATAATTAAGCTGCGCATCCTGGGCAGTCACTGTGATAGCCTTTTCACTTAGTGGCTAATATTATTCTACTATATATGAACTTATATTAGTTATCATTAGTACTGCTCAAAATTAAGTAGCTATAAATGTAAAGTGGGCAATTGACACACTAGACTCGAGTGCTAAGCTCTAAAGTTAATCAACTTATTATCACGATGCGTATAATGCAAACAGATTTAACACGCAAGCCTATAATTTGCTCGCATAGTTAATAGTTAGGTTTGAATGGTGGAAAGAGGTTTACCGACTGCCGTATCTACGTACTTAGATAATGTTTGTTAACATGAAATACTTAGGCGACTTCCTTTTGCGGATATTTACCGTGTCTCTAAGATATAGAACATGATGTCGGTCAGCAACCTTCAACTAATGATACGTTAATGCGCCTAGGCAGCGAATGGGTGCCGTGGGTAACAGTAAAATAAAGATAACTTCACCCACTGTTTTATACTTTTTCTACCTATCTCCTGAGCGCTTGTTCGCTCCAAATGCATAGGCAATGAGTCAGTCAACCATTCAGTATATGACTTATGATAGCTTTATAAATCTCCACAAGTTTATATTTAACCCGGGTATTATTAATATATATAATTATAATTAATAATATATATATATATTTAATATTTGATTAGACTCATATATATTATTCGTTATATTCCTAAAGATTTGTTTGAAAAAAATGTTGTTTATAAAATAATGTAGCAAGACCAAATTTAATTTTCCCAAACGAAATCAGTTTTTTCAAATTCACTTGCTGTGTAAAAAATAGAGTATTAAACCAGTTACTAAACCTACACCATACATAAACGGTAAACTTTGATAAGAAGCGATCGATACAATTGGAAATCGAGTATTGCACTTAATTATCTGAATTATAAGTACGAGACAAATTATTGTTACATTTGTTTAAATTATCCTCCTTGAACCGATGTGTGTTTTTATGCAAATTTTAAAAATACATAAAAGTTTAGAATCTTCTTTTATTAAATTTACTTACCAAATTAATATAAATAGTAAAACTTCTTGAACACATTTTATAAATTAAACTGTGATTATTAACTACAAATATTAATTATTAAATAGTGTGACACACTTTTTATACGCGAATTATTGTCCGAATGTGAAGATGATACATTCGCGTGAATGGAAGGGCGTGCGGTCGACGCACTGCCCGCGCAGACAACAAGTGGTGTTCATTATAACGGGAGTTCCGCCGGGAGTCCTCAGAGCGGGCACAGGCGCCTACTTTACCTTCCATAGCAGTAGCTCTCTACAAATATTTTAAATTAGCGCCATCTGTGCAACATTATATGAACTATTACCGATTCTTCGTTACCGGTTTTGGATTGTGTATGTATAACCGATGACAGTTCGTTTTGCAGATGTCATCACCGAAAAACAGAACAACACTAGTTTAAAATATGGCCGCATGGCTCGGTGACAGCGGCCCCTTCGATAATTCTACGCAAAACACTTTCAGGCCCTTTACATCTGAGCAGTTTTCTATTAGTAATAACACAGAATTTAAATTTGGAGGCTTTAATAAAAGTTTTGATAGTTTCGAAGTGCGTATTTGCGATGATAAATCTGCAGAAAGCGGCGTGACGTCTAAAAGTGAAATAATTCCCAAGGACAATAACACAGAAAATCATATTGGATTTACATCGTAAGTTGTACTGATTGTACTGACTTAAATTATATCACAATGAGATTGAATCTGATAAAAAGTATTTCGCCGCAATTTGCTTCTGGCATCCAATCAGCTGTTTGTCAATAGTGTTCTGTCTCTCTCGCACTTACGGAGTTGTATATAAGTGGTCTTTTAGCCGATGTTTCGTTTTTGGGCATTCTATTTTGGTACATTACCATCACGATGTGATGCGAATATCCTAATTTTGTAGTCCCCAATGAGTGAACTATTGAAAGGCGACTGAGAGGTATGTCAATCATGTGTATCGATATTAGAAGTTCACAAGAAACTTTTCATGAAAGAAATACAGTATAAATAAACAACTAAAACTAATTCACTAACCTATATCTTGAATAATCCAGAACTATTATCATAACAATTTCCTTGTATCACATAACAGTAGGTTTGTTGATTGAATTTTTCTATTGTTAGTCATCAGGCATGTTTTGCTTTGTTTATTGCTTATATGATTCTAATTTGCTAAGATATTACCTTATACTAAAAACTTTTATCTTCCTAACTAAGAATATTAAAAACTTCTAAACATTATAGAATAAAAGCAATTATTTTTCAGTCACAATGACACAGTATCAGACATGCCAAGGTCGAATGTTGACATCACAAAGCTTAACATGGATAAGAGCAAAAGGAAGCTGGAGGACAACTGTGCGAGGTACAAGTGTGAATATGAGGGTTGTGAACGCACATACAGCACTGTTGGAAACCTGCGTACACACATGAAAACACACAAGGGTGAGACTATTCTAGCAAAGATGTAGACAGATTTGTTCAGCTTTGTTCCCTTGCTTTAAGCAAGCTTTCTTGGCTTAAGCAATATACAAATAGTCAAAAGATTTTTTTCATAGAGTCACCAAGAGTATGTGCTCATTTCAAAATGTTATTTTCCAGACAAGAGTACAAATTACATACCTACCATGTTTACTCTTAATCGAAAATACAGTATGCAATGTCCACAGAAACTATTCAAAGTTTATAATATTTATTGAAAAAACTCATTAGAAACCTTTGTCTAACATAGCGGTTTTAGAATTCTAGAGTTTAGTGAGCTTTCTTTGCAAAAGCTGCATAGACTTTCTGAAATAAAACTAAATGAATATATTTTTAAGAATGTTCAACCTTTGATATAATCAAAGAGTTCAATGAGGTGTTTAGTCTACTTGTTCTTATTTATACAGTACAAAACAATTTAATTACTACAATAAATACTAAACAAACTATGCATTATTACAACTATGCAACTATTGCAACATTGCCAAATTGTACCATAACTGAATTTTGTAACTAAGATTTTTTTGATGCACTGTTGGAAGTTTAAAATAATTTATTTCAGAAAAAGTTACTTATCTTCAGTTAGCTGATAATTGTAGATATTGTCTAATATTATCCAAGTAACATCATTATGATTTATTTTTATAATCACCCTGAATTAGATAGTTTTAATACCCTACCACAAAGCATTATGCTGTTAAAATGCCCTTGATAAAAGTGTTATTATTTAGTGCACCTATGTAGAGCCACTAAATTGATCAAGTGTTTCCAAATATGTAGTTTTGAATTATAATCTACAGTTAATAACTGTCTTAGTTTCTTCTTTAGGGAATTAGTCTGTGATTTTACTACTATAAATGTGAAAGTTACTCTGTCTGTTTGCTACCTCATAACTAATAAACCACTGAATGTATTATAATGAAATTTGGTATTGAGGTAGCTGGAATCCTAGGAATAGACATACGCTACTTTTTCTCTCGATAAAATGGGATATAGTTTATATGCGACCGAAATCATGGACGGAAGCCCATTTTTATAATAATTATTTAAATAATACCTGCCTAATCATTTTATGTATATGAGTTATGCCATGATCGATTGCAGTATATCTCTTTAACTCGATGCAGAATCGATGGACTCGCCAAATCGACTATCAGTGATTGTAACAGCATCATGTATGCTTAGTTTTGATAATAATTCCACGCAATTGAACAGCATGCCCAGTCTGCGCTAAGTTCATCGACCTTAATGTTATAATAAAGAGTTTTTGAAAGGTGTTTTTGTGTGTCTCATTATTACACTCGTAAAAAGGTGTAACAAAAAAGTACGTCTTTGATTATATTGCGATTTATCTGTTGACTTTTGTGGTTAGATAATGATTTGTGGTCGAAAGAGTACGTCGTTAATTGCTTAGGAAATTATGACAGATGGTTTAGACAACTGCTTCTAAGCACTTATTCTTCTTCTTATCGTATGGTTCATGAACAACCTGATAGATGTCAGAGTTTAAACCGCCTGTAGGCCTCTAAAATGGCTTTATACATCGTTGAAAAATCTCTCAGGTGTGCCGGTTTCCTCCACCGTTTTTGCAAATAATCACTATCACTACATAGTATAAAACAAAGTCGCTTTCTCTGTCCCTATATCCCTATGTATGCTTAAATCTTTAAAACTACGCGGATTTTGCTGCGGTTTTTTTAATAGATAGAGTGATTGAAGAGGAAGGTTTATATGTATAATAACATCCATTAAATAGTGGAGAAAAACTTATAATATATATTTTATACCCGTGCGAAGCCGGAGCGGGCCGCTAGTCTAATTTATAATACGCACATGAATTCGAAAAGACATTGGTGCGTGCTGGGGTTTAAACTTGCAACCTTTGACTTTTCAGACCAACGGTCATACCATTCGGTTATCAGTTAGCACTTTTAAGCTTCATATATATTACAAGGCATCATACTTTCTTGTTTCACCTTTATTACTACTTGGGCCATCTTTAACATTTGTTGTAACTTTGTAACGTGTAATCTTATCCGTTATTCTATGTATGGTTCTGAAGAACGTACACCTACACGCATTTGTGTCTAAGGAACCTCGTACACTATCTTGTTTTTGATTTTCTTGGGATGTTGCTTAGTTTAAAGTCTAGTCGATAGTAACTTCGATAAGAAGCTATAAATACTACACCTAACGGTTTTAAAGGGTTTATCAAGTTGCTTTAACTATAAATACTAAATGTCTGTTTGTGTTTTGCGTTGAATTTAGTCTAAATAGAGACTCGGGGGACCGTTGTTATTTAATCCTCGTGGTTTCCTTGGGACACTGACGGGAAGCACATTTGAAAAACGCATTAGTAATGATCTTTCACTTACTTTAGAAGGAAATTGTGTCCACTTTCGCAAGGGTTTCCTTATTTATTTTGGAGATGTGATTAATCGTTACATAACAATATACTTTTGTGTCAAGTTAAGTCGTAGGATCTTCTTAGTTTCCCACGCAGTTTGTGTTACGTCATAAAATCTGTTGTTGACTGTCCTTTGTATGAAAATTATCTTGACTTTATAATTTACTTAAAATGCTGTATATTTTTGTAAGAGTTCAAGTGTGAATGACTTGCTGACTTTCATTGTTTTTTTGTTCATGCTGCAGTTTTGGCAAACATAACATCACGCCTGTATTCCCCGAAGGGGTAGGCAGAGGTGTACATGTAGTACACCCACATTTCGCCAGTTATGTTGTAAGTCCCAATGTAATAGGGGGCGAGCCTATTGCCATCAACCGGGCACAGATCCAGACTCCGTGCTGCTACTGAGAATTACCTAATGGAAAACTCAGTAACACTTTGCCCGACCCGGGATTTGAACCCAGGACCTCTTGCTCAGCAGTCGCGCTTAGCGACCACTAGACCAACGAGGCAGTTTTGGCAGTTTTTCCTATATGTTATAAATAACACAACGAATTGTTTATCTATGCTAAGACAACGCTACATCTTATTTCTAATGCATCGTGGCCTAAAGACTTAACGAGTTTCTACATCTAGTCTCATCAAGAACTATTGCTAGACTCAGTATTTAAGGATGTTAGATTCATACTCTTACTAAAAATGGCTCGCCATAGGTTAGCAATAAAACAATGCCAAAAAGACGAAAAATAAAAAGGTAGATGTTATTGTGAGTATAAAATACCTTACCTAGGTATATTTAGAATACCTAAAGCAGAATATAAGCTATATACAAACAGTAATTCAACATCTAGGAAGAGGTTGTACGAAACTCAATGCGTATAGAAAGGGATTAACTTACACTTTCCTTTACGACTAATATATATTATTATGATACGCCATGTTCCGTTATATAATATCTACGTAATATAATATGTCGCCGATGACCCTATAAACTCTACTTATCTAACACAGATGTAGTTATTTACCAAAATAATACAAAATTAAATTCTCGCATATAGAAATGAAAACATAATCAGTAGTTCTTTTTGTTATTGCCGCTCACAGATTTTTATGATAATCACAACCCCTATTTACTATACGTTTATTTGGCTCCTTGTATACTAACTGTCTATAAAATATTAGCCAAGTTTGTACCCAGAGAAAACATTTCGGGAACACAGTCATTCCAGATATCAATGATACACTCTCAGAATACAGAACAAACTGTAACATTTTAATTTCTTACGAAATTTGTTTTTCTAATTGAGTTAAATTATCTTTCAGGTGAATACAGGTTTAAATGTCCGATGCAATTATGTGATAAAGCATTTTTAACGTCCTACAGTCTGAAGATTCACATACGCGCGCACACCAAGGCAAAGCCGTTTGCTTGTACGATTAGTGGCTGCAGAAAAGCCTTTAATACTCTGTACAGGTATGTAAAATCCTTTTTTTGCGATTCTAACAATGTCATCAACCCAAATTCTTTTGGTCGCCCTTGGCCTAATTCTTTCCTCTATTATGAAATACGTTTACTCCTATCGATTGAGAAATTGACTACTTAGCTGATCATGATAGGCACAAGCTTTAAAGCACACCCTTTTTAATTTTTTGTTGCCTACTATAGGTAGTTACAGGTACCCAACCTTGATTATCTCTGAAAATTGTAGCGTCAATTAGCTTTATTATTTATCGTTATCAAAACCAATGAAGCTTTTAAAGATTAAATATCTACTTATATCTTAGTCCTTTGTCTGTCAGTCGTACACAATGAATGCATTTATTAATTACACTTAAAAGTATATAGATAAGATACAATGTTAGGTACTGTCGTTAAAATTTTTCCTATATTTTATATGCACATAAGGGCAGGATTTTTCAATCGTCAGATAAATTACAAGTAGGTATTCGAAGGATAAAATAAACATTTTGACAGTCGCAATTCACGTCGGAAAAGCCGCGGGCTGAACCTGATATTTTATAAATACGTATGACTAAAGAACTTGCAGCTTTTATAGCTATGATTGTGACTTCGGACGTTGGTGTCTTTCAATTCGAGAAATATAAATTATTAAATAGCTAACTACCTTCTTCCTGTGTAGACATCTGGATTCATTTATAATTGGGCACAGTTCCAGTTTGAGCTATGACTAGATTTCTAATAGAAACATTCAATAACTGCCTGGACTGACCTTTTTCTTTTAACTGGGGAATTCCTCATGGACTTGCTCCTTCCTGGGGCAGGCAGAATGTTATCCGGACTTACCGACTAGAACCCCAGGGTCTCCTCCTAGCTCCCTTAGGTTGAGGGACGCGGGGTCTGCGTACGCTGCACCGCATTTATTGACAGCACAGTTTCCGACCCGCCTGTTAACGGTGGCTCCCGCTCTGGCTGAACTGACTTGAACCCCCATTTAACTTAGTCTCTCCTTTTATCTAATATTAAAAATAATAGCATTTAGTATCTTGTTAATGAGAAAAATTCCATTTTTTGTTGTTCGATTTTATCACGAAATGCTACTACAATAAATAGTTATAATCTCAAACAATCTACTACTCTACGTAAGTCCTACGTCAAGATTTATGCAATATTTGTCTTGATATTGATGTAGAAAGGTACGATCATGTCTTGGCGTGGCTCGTTCTTGTCATAGACATACACTTTGTATTATATAAAAGCTACAAAAAGGCAGTTACAAATAGTCAAATCTAGATGCAAAGTGCTAGGTTACATTCCTATGGAGAAGATACGGCAAAATTTCAAAATAGTGTGTTTATGAGATAGAATTTTGATAATGAATTTGTTCATTATGCTAAATTAAATATGCTTTAGTTTCTGAAAGCTGGGAATATTCTAACTCTAAACTACTAATAACCAGTCAATCTATATTTTTGACGTATGTAACCATAAATTATTACAGTTCAAACTTAACGAAATGAGTCAGAAGGAGGTCGTGATTTATGTATCTGGAGGGTTGCCAGTTTATTGAATAAAATTGTAACAACACCATTTTCTTGTAACATTCATATTAATATAGATGTTATGCAAACAGTTTTGTATAATAATAGACTGGAAAAGCCAAGTGAAACAAAAAAGGTGCATTATAATAAACTTGTCGGAATAAATGGACCATGCGTTGATTTTATATTTAGAATAGAACAGTATATCATTTATTTCCAAGTATATGGTACAAAAAGATTTTAAATTATAACACAGTATCACAAATACTACCTTTCCCCGCGTAGAAATGTTGCATTGAATTTGGTACAATTCTCATTATTCCATTTATGAAATTAAAATTAACAATTAAAAATCTAAATTTGATTTAAATTATTATTAAGTATTGGTTCCAGTTATAATATTTTCTAATGATATTAGTAGATATTAAAAAAAATTATCCCACGAATTGAGAACCTCCTTTTTGAAGTCGGTTAAAAAAACATCTGCAACACAAAACTTAACGGCGATAATTATGAAAGATGGCCGTGTGCAATCATGCCGTTGTTAATAACTAAAGTAGTGACTTCTTCGTCCATAAAATTGTTAATTGGATTAATTTTATTATAATAAAACAATCTCAAGTTTTTTTAGCCTCATGTGAGATGATATATATAGCATTATATTGATACCTACGTATATTTGCAGATAAACTACTATTTATATTTTTATACTGTAGTAGATAACTCTTAGGGAATCTCTAAGGTATGACCAAGATTTTACTATAACTGTAAATTTACGCGTCTTAAATATCCTTATAACGTCTCTTGTGACTGTGTAAGCTTTACACAACCTGTGCTCTATTATCTGACTTGTCTATCATGGCTTGACCACTCGTTCCTCCGAACTAGACTAGACATTGTACAAAATTTAGTCTTACAAAGTCTAGTCTAAAGGCCGTTTTCTAATTCTTCCTTATCTATTTCGTCGACCAGAGCTGTAGCTAAAAGATTTGCCAGTATTCTGTTTAGTAGCTCTGCAATTGACCCAGTGTTCGCCGTATGATGACTTTTCAGTATTGACACTCATGGAGAATCTTTAGTGACACTCCCTCTATTAAGTAAAATGAACCTATGTATAAACTGAACCATTAATACGTAAAAATTATGAACGTTGTCGTAATGTCATTTCTTTGAAGCACCTTGTTATACAAGCTGTTGGCACTTGAACATCGTAAATTAATCTTCAGGTTAAGGGCACACCAGCGGTTGCACAGCGGCGACACATTCAACTGCAACGCAGATGGGTGTACCAAGTTTTTTACAACACTTAGCGATCTAAAGAAACACATACGAACACACACACAAGAAAGGCCATACAAGTAAGTAGATACCTATTACAGTTACTGATATCGTAGTTAGTAAAACAAATATAGAATTAAACTGGCTCTTTTTTGTTTATAAACATGTAATATTAAACAATTCTTGTAATTGTCAATGTGTAATGATCACAATGGTCAATGTGTTGCCGTGTGGTATCCGGCCTAGAATCGACCACCCCCTTTCCTCCCGTGGGTGTCGTAAGAGGCGACTAAGGGAAAATTCAGAAGATGGGCAGCAGCGTCTTCTGTACCTTCACCACCAATACTGCGATCCCCAAGCCGCTTGCCAAGCGTGGGGATTATGGCAACACCAAAGCCCCCCCCCCCTCGTTAAAACGGGGAGGCCTATGTTCAACAGTGGACGTCTTTGGCTGATGATGATGATGATGAATGATCAAAAAACGTTTTATTTTCCACTCACATCTTGGTATTTTGTAAATAAATTGATTGTCCTGTCTGCCCGTGAGCGTTTTTTAGTTAGAAGTAGGTTTACATAATAAAACAATATCTTTAAAAAGATTATGATCCATTTTACATAGATCCTGTACTTATTTCGATTTGTAAATGTGCTAACTGGTCTCCTCCGGTCAGGTAGGTGTACTGTCTATCCGCATCTTCGTTGACGCCAGGGCGACTTTTTGTGCATATCCTAAGCCTAATATTTGACGTCTCGTCACTATTGCAGTTCGCTTTATTGAAGCTTCGCACAGCTCGTAATAAGATCATTACAATACTTCAACTGTCTGGCATCAGTCAATGTCCTAGTACGACTATTGTCGGCTCATAATTTTAGATATGACTGACAAGACAAATGGGATATGTAGTAGGTTTCGGATTTCTCTAGTAGTTTTACTGCCAAACAATGTAGAAAGTGGACACTGGCATGTGGCCAGGTCAATTCTATATAATATGTAAACATGTATATTCCATGATCTTATCGTCTACACAGTGCTGATAAATAGGCAACAGTGGCCCGTGGGAGTGCTTGTGGACTGACGAACTGAATATTTATGTTATGTCAATTTATCAAGAGTTTTATTGACTTCTAAGAAGACTACAAATATGTTGTATTGAAGCTTAGGTCTTAACAATAGATTATTACGTCATGCTACTCCAAGCTCGCTGTCGGCAGTAACTGAACACACATTTCCATAGAACTGATAACATTGGCTCAAGTATGTGGTTGTCATCGCCATATGTACGGTTTTTTTGCAAGAATAATGTGAGTCTTGGTCGTCTGTTGATATTTACTTTAGAAGTATCTTCTGTTAGATCCCTCCCTCTGATCCCCAAAAAATTAAGTAATGTTATTCTTTACTTACCTTCTTTTACTTTGTTATTGGCTGTTATTGCGTGAAAGTACATTGTTACCACTACCCATATTTTGACGAATATTGTCATAACATCATGCCTCATCGAGGCCTCTCAATTCAGATCCTTACACTTACTTCTCTTTCACCTTAATTTTTCCATCTACAGTAAAATATACCAAAGCATTACATTCATAAATAATAACGTTCAATAAATATCTTGCAGATGTCGATCGGAAGGTTGTGGAAAATCATTCACAGCGTCCCATCACCTAAAGGCACATGGGCGCACGCATTCCGGCGCGAGACCTCACGCATGCGCAGAGCCTGAGTGCGGCCGCCTATTCTCTACCGCAACGAGTCTGAAAGCTCATGCAATAAAGCATCAGGTAAGTCCAACTATTCAATATTCAAGACGCGGACTTACTCTATATGAGACAACAGTTGTGTCATTAGAAATTAAATGTAGTATTTAAACTAGAATAACCTTGATGAAGCTAGTTACATTAAATAGCAGTATTGCAAGCCAATTGCATGTTTCATAAAATAAAAATGTAACAACAGTGGGTTAGGTATACAAAATAACTGTTGCTATACTTCAACGTTTTTCAGATAAGTCTTGGAGAATACAAGATAGACTTGAAAACCGAATACAAATTATAGTCTAATTGTGAGCCCAAAGTAACTTATTCTGCTTAGAGGATGACCATTGGACCAGGAAAAGACCAGACAATATTCATTGTTATAATATGAAGTCTGAAATTTCCGAAATAAAACTCTCATAAACCATTTTTATTTTGCTATTTTGTTATTGTTTTTTATATCTGACAAAATCTCCATTTTATCATTTTTTGCATCGGGGAATTTCTGCGCCATCGAATCGGGTGGAAACAAATAAAATAAATACTTATTTACAAAAAATTTAATCTAGAAGACGATTCTATCAAGAAATTTATCTGTCAAAAACAATCCTGAAAGTAACCTGGTAAACTCAAGTCGCTGATAATGGCAATTAGTGAGTGAAAAAAGTTTGGCGTTCGTCCAACATTAAAAAGTTTCAACATACAAATAATGTTTTGATGGAAAGATAAATACGTGGCCATTTAACATGCGAACAGGTTAAAAACTAAAAAGTATTTGAAAATCGAATGTAAGAAATTATGCAACTTTACTTTTTATTTCTGGTGAATACTTGGCCAGTTTTTTTATGAATGTAAATTGTATTTTTTATTTATGTTTTGATGCCAATTTGAAGCATTAAAAAAGTTCTGTGAATCAGTTTATCCCACACACGTTGGATGTGTAAAGAAGAGTTATTGTAGTGTTTTCGATAGAAAATACTATATTTATTATAGCCTATTGTAGTATTTGTAGTTCATATTCCAATTTATTTCTTCTAAAGCGCCATTATTGCTGAAATGCAGGTCCTCGCTGACCGCCTGAACTTATTAAATTTTTCTTTACAGTTTCGACGCTCCTTAGGCTATGTTATTATGCATTATTTATCGTATACTTACATCTATAATTACAAGAACTTGAAATTACAAAATAATTATATTTATTATTTCGTAGATAAAATCCGAGCCTACACAAAAGCCAGCCGAAGTTGTACAACAGCCACCACAAGATTCTAAAACAGCTGACGACATCATGAACTGGGACAGTCTGCTCGAATCATTCGGCAGAATCACGACAGAATCTAACTCAACTGACGGCAGCTTAGAAGACATAACCAAAGTTAATACCGTCGATATAACAGAACTACTCTTCCCGAACAATATTAACAACGCTAAAAATATTGAAACAACCGATTTAACCGTAGATTACGATTTGGCAAGTCTCACTCTGTCGCCGTTTGCAGTCGAAAAGAATGACAAGAAAAATCTTACTTCATGGGTCGACGTCAACGATCTACAACCTACAGTACAACCGTTAGAATCCACTTCACTTAATATGGTAAGACCTAAATTGGAAGTGAAGTCTAAAGCGATGCAGTTAGCTTTGGCCAATGTTATCGAAGACCAGGCGCCGTGGGTGGACGTCAGCGCTCTAGCGGCTTCGATATCCGAAACTCCAGTGTGCATTGAAGAGAAAACACCTGAAAGTATATTCACACTGGCAACCTTCGTCCCCACTCATATGCAGAGCTACATAGACTTAAACACAGAGGTTGCACCGACCGCTAATATTATAACACACGATTCATTCGATTTAGACACCCCTAGTGTTCTTGACGTCGGCGACAAAGTGTTTAACGATAGTGAAATAGTAACAAATCTCGAAACCAATAAAATTGATACGGATATAGACATATTTTTAGGATCTGATCATGATAGAACTCTGAATACTCCGCCGCCTTCCAAAGTGCAGCAGAACATCGAAATAAACCCGGCTAACTCAGTCCTCTTTAACACCGATCTAGATTTAGAGGATACTTTATTGTTTGATAACGAACCTCCTTCTGATATGTACGTGGTGCGGACGGAAAACATATTTGGTAAAAACATGTCTAAAAGAAATGCCTTGGAGCAGTTGGCGGCTGACGCTGGCATTTGTTCGTGTGCTGAGTGTAAATGTGACCCAGGACTTGGGGAGTGCAGGAGTTGTGGTCATCGTGAGGTCGGTAAGAAAGGCTGCAACGACGACACGTGCTCGTGTGTCGACTGTAAGTGCGACCATGCGGCCATGAAGTGCGCGGTCGGCTGTGGCCAAGCGACTGACACAAATCACAACACATTCTTGCATTACCATAGGAGACATAACAATTCTAACTTAGAAGATTTAGGAATATTCACACTACATGAATGCGACGAAAATGGACAAACAGTCTTTGAAAGTTCGTCGTGTTCGTGTGATTCTCAATTGGCGTCTGGAGCAAACTGCGATATTAATAAAAGTAAAAAGCAATCTTGTTGTAGTGATAGGAAATTCAGTGAAGCTAAAGCCCAGTGTTGTGCCCCTAAAGTGTCTGATACTGAAGTTAAATCGTTTGGATGCGAGGAAAAAAAGTCTAGTGGAAATAAGGAATCATGTTGTGAAGGCGACAAGTCGTGTTGCGTTACGATATGTTTCAAGAAACTTGACGCTTTCAAACAGTTTCTGTCCGATAACGATCTTATCCACGCCCTGAAATCACACAATTTTAACCTAACGACGAGCTAATGATAGAAGCTTTTACAAATAATTGCATTTAACTACGTACAAAAGCATTGAGTTTCTTGCATTGCATCCCTAAGCTATTAGTCTGTCCGTGATATTTTGTCCAAGCAATATTTAATGTAAATAACTGTGGTTTGTTGTGTTCAATGTATGTATTTTTGCTGTAGTAATGTATTATGAGAATGAAATCGATAGGAATATATTCATATACACATAATATAAGACAATAATTGTAAATTATATTTTGAACATTTTTGCTCTCTGCCAGAAGTTGCGTACTTATTACGACGTTCCAAAGATTAATCTAAAATATTTATAAAAATCCAACAATGTTGTCTGTAAGATAATTATGTGATGTACAAACTAAGTATGTCTTTGTTCTCTTGTAAAAATATATGACTAATATTTTCAAGAGCTGATATTCCGAGAGCATTATACCTTTACATTTGTACATGAATGAAAAATAGTATATTGTATTTAAGTAAAAAGTTAAAGTAATAAAAATACATGAAAGATGTGCCAGTTGAAAGTGCCATAAATCAAAAATATATTCTTATATTTATGAAGTTTGTTAGTAAATTATGTAAGGAACCTAATGTTTGGTGCTATCTATTTAATAAGCAATCCAGTGCCTTAAATGTTGTACTTACAATGTGCTTAAACTGTACAAATGTTAAATAATTTTATATGAGATTTTTATTCATTTGTTTTATATAAATGCGATAATCGTAATGCTGTAAGTTTTCTAGTCCACATAACAAATAAAATGCTTTATAATTATGCAATTGTTTTATTTGATAAAATGATGAGATCATAATTTGTTCTAGGTTTTTTATTTTTTTAGTTACATCAACTATATTTCTAAATTACTGACAATAAAGATAGGAATTTATACTGGTTTTGATTGAATATAATAATAAATTATTACCATCATGTATCTATTAGTATGATAAATACAACAATACTTTCAGATGTTAAATACTCTACTTATAATATAATTTGCTTAATTTTATTGTAAATCATATGATTACACAAAACTAAATTCCACAAATGCATTAAAATCTATATTCAGATAGTTGAACTTTTATTCAGGGATTGATATATTATTTCAAATTGTTTACAGTCCTAACAGTTACTAATTGTGTAAGTATTTTCGAAAAACATGTTCATTATGTACGAGAAATTCATTTTATTCTCTAATCAAATTTGTTTTCTATTAGAGAAAAAAATGAATTTCTTTGAATAACAAATCGATTTGCCTGAATAGAATATCTATAACCAATTTTTTTAGATACACAGTGGCTGATTTGAAACATAAAATTATGATTATAATGATAAAAATGTAGATAAAGTTGCAAAATCCCTAAGAATACAAAAAAACTATCCAAAAAGGCTAGATCTCCATATTAAATTTCAAGGTATTTTTAGGCTATCCTATACCTTTAGACATAGAAATATAGAATTAAACCTTAAGAAACAAATGCTCATTCCCTTAGGACCACTTGAAGTTAATTTAGCGCCTTTTCTTCTTGTCATGCCGCCTGGCCCTAGACATAGTAGCTCTGTGGCCTGGTGAAGACTGCTCAGAACTGCATTCATCACTATCTGTATAGGCCTGGAACAGAAAGACAAACAAATAAGCTGCTGAATCTTATTGACCAAGTGGTATACACAATAAAGAAGTGTTGGATAGATGACATTGTAGCTGTTGTAGCCATCTACAACAGGTAAAATATCCAGCTTCTGTAAGCTGGATGAAGCTGGCTCGAAAGCATTTGGTACAGGCACAAAGAAAGAGGCCTAACAATGGTAGTTAGTTGTTGTGCAGATGAAGATGAACTTAATGTAACATTTTAGTTATAGGATTTTTTATTTATAGGCTAGGTAATTTTAATTTGTATGATAAAGTGGTCATAAATTCATTAGTTAACAATTGTTTTTGTTTACAAATTATTGATGGTAGTACTGCACTAATTGAATTATAGGTACTTTTACTTAAACTCAATCTAATATTAATATTATGAACCTATAACACAACTACTTAAAAAAATACACAATATATTTTTTTACAAATGGAATTGAATACATAATTTATGCAATAAGGGACATAAATCTGAATTGTTTACCTTTTCGTAAGGATGCGGTTCGCTTTGTTCATCAGTCAGGGTAACACAAGCCATAAGACAGACGAGCTGGAAAGCTGCGCCGATGTACAAGCCGTATCGAATCACTGTACTCATGAGATCTTCGGCAAAAATCTCGTTAGGAATCATAATTATGCGTTGAAAATACAGGTTTAGGCAACAAAACTAACTCGCAGGTGCTTTAAATTAAGTGTGAGTGAAAATTTAAAGGAGTATTGAGATACAAGCTTAATTACATTTTTGTATGTAGGTTTAATTAATTAATTATGTCTACTTGTTAAGTTAGAAACAAAACAAGTGAATACAAAAATCAATAAAGTTTATAAACCACTATTTGACACTTGACAGATAAAACGTTAGACAATGTTTGACGTTTTGTTTATTCTGTTGCTAGATTAAAAAACCTTAATATTTGCTTTCGGTTCAATGATATTTTAAAGAAAATCATTTTTTCGGTTATTGATAATTTTATTTTGGCAAAACAAAGTATATTTCAGTAACGGACATAATGTTAGAATTGATTTTTAAGGATAAATTATAGCGATTAATAGTGTAAACATAAATACTATCCATATCAAATAAACAACAATAAGCGTTCATAAAATATAATTTTATTTATAAAACCTATTGTGTTATTGCAGACCAGTATTTTTCTGGATAATTCTCCTAGATGTTCCATCATACCACTGATTTTGTATAATAATTATTCAATGCACCTCGATATGACCTAATAGGAGAAACTCGGAAACCTATCATGCCTTTCGGCCGACAATAATCATTGGATGGTCGGGGGAATAAGTAGTTCTATACTTACTTCTCTCAAACTCAAAACCATTTATTTCTATTTATGAAAAGCCAAGCCGAGGTACCAGGTTATTCTTCAGGAGTCTCCACACGGCACACTGCATTTTGATGCTAATCTCAAGCTGTAGATGAAACGAGAGCCTACAATCGGTTTATGAGAGGAGTGCGTTTTAGGACGCAGCTACAGGTACTTACTTTCTGCACAAGCAAAAGATCTTCTGTCGATCAGATTCGGAAAGTGAATGCATCCTACAATTTAATTGACGCTGTTCCATTAAGTTCGTAATAGGTACCTACATTACCTACAAAAAATAGATTTTATTAGGTACCTAAGTACCTATTGACCAAAAAAGGACAATATCTATAGCCATATACAATGCGATTTTGTTACCGTGTCACATAAGTATCTATGTATCTACAAGGACAAGATAATACAGACTTACTACGTAGGTACCTATGTAGATAGGTAATTAAAAATGACTATTATATTACCTATCTAGCTACAGCATTATGTACTATTGTAAAACCTCGTAAAACGTCATAGAACTTAGCTAAGTACTACAGCAGTATAGTCAGTATGTACGTTGGCATCTTAATAATTATGTATTTTATGCCATAGGCAGTGAGATCTAAACGTCGTGTTCTATCTATAGGTACAAATTATATTTAACTTGAACGTAACCAGGGACTTGAAACGTTACTCAAAATTTCGTTATTTTTGTTCGGATAACGTTATTTAGTACCTAAGACGTTACGAACGATAGCACTAATAGCCGAGTGGTATGACCGTTGGACTGCCAAGTCAAAGGTCGCAAGTTTAAACCCCGGCACGCACCAATGTCTTTTCGAATTCATGTGCGTATTATAAATTAGTTATCAGTTGCTAAACACGGTGAGTTGGTGGTCAAGTTACGAAAAAGGCTGCTGCCAATCTTCTGGATTTTTCCTTAGTAGCCTCTTACAGCCACAGAAGGAAAAGGGGGTGGGTAATTCTAGGCCGGGTACCACATGGCAAAAGATTATAGGAATTTGTAAATCAGCAGAGAAAACCACCGTATAAAAACAAGTTATCAAAACCCTTGTCCACTATAGATAACAGTAGATTGATTGCAATTATTCGCAGCAACAGTGAATCAGAAGGAACGAATTATGAAATTGCTCATCTATCATTGTACGTTTTATCTTTTTGTGCGGATTTTAAACTTATGGATTGGCCATTTAATTCAATAAAATGAAGCTTTCCTTCATTTGTAAGTAACATCTTTTAATGACAGATTTAAGGCGAATACAAACGTTAACTGATTCAATAAAATAAGCTGATCTTGATTCATATCTAATCCACGATTGAATGATTTTATTCATCTTAGCTGGAGTATCAAGTTAAGCAAATATAAGTTAATATGTAGGTACATTAAATACCTAAACTAACCTAAAATCAAAACAGTGAAAAAATTAGATACCAACAAATCAATAAACTTACAAACGTAATAAAAAATAAATCTGAAATTTCTAGTGACATGGTTTAGCGGGAAGACAATATGTCCGAAAATGTTACGTGTCTCTTAAATTGTAGAGTTAGTACCGCTACGATTATATAGTAGGTATACCATAGGATTCACTCTTTTCCGAATGTAAGAAGAAGTTTTTAAGAAAGAGATCCCTATTTCAATACTTAAACCACGTTAAGAGTTTACAGCTAGGTTAACCTTCACTATGTTAACGGGGTAAAAAACTGCTCTTGTAGAATGTGGAGATAGCTGATCTAGTCTAGTTCCATCAGAAAATCTAACCCACTTACAAACTGATTGATTTCTTCCAGTTGTTTTCTTTGGTGTTCTGGTAACAGTGAGAACAAGAGTAAACATTAGATTTGAACATTCATCTAGTGAAAGTGATGAACCTATACTATACATGGACACAGTTTTGGACTTCAGAGGAAGCGTTCGGAGGAACTTCGCGCTGGTACCTATTTCATCTTGTTTTATATTGTTCATTTAGACGGACACTAAAACCTTAAACAGACTTAGACTTACCTAAGACTCAGAAGTCTTAGGTGTTTTGAGTGTGTCTCTACCTGAAAATGCATCAATTTAAAAGGATGAATGTTGGGTATCATTTTAATGCCTACTAAGGATTTTATCTAATTAATGTGGTACTGTATTTCTTTTGCAAGCCCTTTGCTGTAGTTTGATGCTTATCAAGTTTAATTTTGAATCTTCCTTTAAGGTGCATGATACATTTAACATTATTTGCAGGAAGCAGCGTTCGTGGACCACGCTAGAAATATGATATGTTCTCCTCTATCTGTGATGATGCCATTGGCTAAATTAGTATTAGGTGCCCAGGGTGCAGCAGAAGTAGAATTGTTGAATGCCGTGGGAATGACCAATCGGAATCACGTATTTATCATTCTACATGTATTTTTTTTAATGTGTAGAAAATGCCTTCCGCATACCCCGCCATTGGGAGACGCCGCGAGGGTATACCCAGTAAAACTACACATGCCTGCTGGCACCTATGATGGCGGGGAGGTCGAATCGCTATTAGCACTCTACCGCCAACCCCGCCGGCGCTATCCGCCCTGAAAATGGCGGACCTTCGACTTTTGTGCCCCCCCCCAGAGGATGGAGGGGGCTGCAGGTCTCCGGCGAAGGCCAGTGCAATGCAGAGGTGGGTCTCCCTACCCAGTCTCCGCTGGCCTCATCATACTACATATTATCATAATATATTACATCTACTAGATACTGATTCTTGTAACACTGGTTACAAACCTAGCATAGAAGTTAGGTCTTCAATTCAAACACATTTTTTGTGTCTATACTACGGTTATAAACTGCAGGTACACTGCACAATGCACATGGCCAATAGACTTACGTTCTTTCAATGACTTAAATAATAAGCAGTGATAGCCGAGTGGTATGACCGTTGGACTGCCAAGTCAAAGTTCGCAAGTTCAAACCCACCAATGTCTTGTCGAATTCATGTGTGAGGAAACTGGCACCACCTGAGATTTTTTAACGGTGTGTCAGAGGGCTACAGGCGGTTTAAACTCTGGCACCAGGGTGTTCAATCAACATCAATCAACCATACGATAAGAAGAAGCATAATATTTTTATGTATTATTCTGAGATATTGTTCTTGTTATGAATAGTGTAATTGGTTAACCGTTCTATTCAAATAAATAAATGATAATAATGTATCGGGTGTTCAGACCCGCGGATCAAACTTTGAATTTTTATGTGCGGGTCTGGAACTCTTAATGCAAAAAATACTACCTCTAGCCTCTGTGAATCAGCTCGTGTTACATCAATAAGACGCAAATCAAACATCGTGGCTGTATGTGTGGGAATATATAAATACCTTCATAAATACTTACAGTTACTTAATATTTTATTTTTGTATCCTAAATCTAAATCTAAACTATCCTTTGTTTATAGATAAAAAGGGTATTCGGACGACTTATCAACGACATGGAATATTTGCCAGGCGTGTCTTTGGATGTAGCCAGTCGACTTTTTATTTCTAGGGAACAAAAACTTAATGCTACATTTCATTCACAAGCTATAGATATCTTTAAGTCATCTTGTCAAAAGGTAAACCCCGAAAATCCAACAAAAACTGCGCAACAAATTAATGACTGGGTAAATAAATTTTGTTTTTATCTCACTAGGAATTTATTAGTTCGTGAAAGGCAATACGAGAAATCCTTTGCAGATACGTCAAAATTGGGGACTGATTTCTGTGTATAATCCAACCCGCAATTCTGAGTCCAGCCCCCTTACCATGAACTTTTTAAAACAGGACAGTTTAAGTTATTGAAACGAGATGCCGCATTACTCTGTACGTGGCGGCGTCTCGCTTCACCATCCACGAGGAGCTATCACGAATTCTGCCCACGATCTGCTCTAAGGTTTATTGTAATTTACAAAATTGACGGAGGGTTTGTTGCTATCATTTCGCTGAACGAACTGTCCTGCTTTAGAAGTTCATGGTAAGGGGGCTGAAATTCAAATAGAAGACCTCATGCAATTCAGTTGATTTAGTGACGACGGTTTCAGTTGTTGTGATAAAGAATAAAGAACTTGGCTGCGACAAAAATCTGGGTCTCTGTAAAAAATTTAAAAATACCTGGTTATCAAAACAACTATACAATCGACCGTATTGAAGACGAATTGTTACATCTTTTGTTTTATTTTCAAATTAGGTTGCCAGAAAAACGAATCAAAAGATAACAAAATTGATAAACCCCTCAGATATCTCGAGGGATTTGTCATTGGTCCTAGTCAATGCCATATATTTTGCAGTAAGTATTTTTCGGTTATTATTTGTTTGACAGTGATTGCAAGTCAATATAACAGTACCTACCATCTTCGTCTACTAAAACGCCCGACCAATTGACCGTAAGGATGTTAGTTTTAGTGGAGCGGGATCATCAACGCACCTTCGATAATTAGGTAACGAAGCGACTTAGAGATAGAAACTAATAACTTGCTTTCAACAATCTTAATCATAATCAGGCGGAAGACGTCCACTGTTGAACAAAAGCTTTCCCCTCAGGAAAGGGAGGGAGGGGGATGCCACAATCCCCAAGTTTTGCGAGCGGCTCGGGGATCGCAGTATTGATGGTGAAGTTACAGAAGACGCTGCTGCCTATCTTCTGGATTTTCCCTTAGTCCTCCTCCTAGGCCGAATACCACACGGCACAACCTTAACTGCTGTTAATTGATTGTATTTTAGGGTACATGGAAGGAAGAATTCGAGAAAGCTCGTCCACAAGACTTTCATTCGCCTTCTGGCACCCGTCGAATACCTATGATGACGCATGAAGGGGATTACAAGTACCGGAAGTGCGATACTTTAAATGCTCAGGTATTACTTTTTTGAACTATTGGAAGAACAAGGCGTGGGGGAAAATCTTCTAACCATCCGATGGTCCGCTTGAAAACTTAGAACGATTACGACACCAGCTGGTATCCCATTACATAATTTTAGTTCTTTTGTTATTTCATCTCAGTTCTGAGTTCTTAAACTGCAAGCGACAAGGAAGCAAATATAATATTAAAAAAAAACATCATCACCATTTTTTTCATAACGACGTCCTAAGGTGTACTTTTATAATACTCGTACATTATTTCCGAAAATTAATAGGATGATCATAACAAAATTGATTTTCTGCAGCTAATAGAAATTCCTTACGAAGGCGACCAGTCAGCAATGATCGTAGTGCTTCCATACAGCAACAGTGGTCTACCGGTTCTTCTTCGCGCTTTAAAACTAGCACCTGAGCTATTAAACTCAGCCCTAGGGAAGATGAGGCGCACGCATGTTATACTATCGATGCCAAAGTTCAAGATAGAAACTCAATTAAATCTTAACGATTTGTACAAAAAGGTGAGTATCTATTTACTACATTATGTATATGAAACCACCTACTCAAATAGTACTTCAACATACTGATATTATTTGTAATAAGTTTCAAATTATTTGATTGAAATATTGTTCGTTTGGAGACGTATAAAGACTAAAGTTCCCTGCCGTGGTTGACGAAAACGAGTTGTAAAAGACCATGGAAAATGTGTGAGCCCGATGAATGGGACTTAATTGAGCTTAGTGAACACTGAACAACGCAGAAGATAAATGTATGCTAACAGAGATGAGTTGCTATGTCCTCACACTCTTATCCTGATGCGGAGATGGATTAAATTTGCTCTTTGTGGGATAAACGACCAGCCATCGTAAGAACTGGCTAAGGCTGCAACCTCGGGGCCACAGGGAACTCAGTTATAAATATAAGTCGATGACATGATTGACGACGAATTAGATTGAAAATGATTTATATTACAATCATCATCATCAATACATATATATTATATTAAAATATCTTATTATTATTTCAGATAGGTCTAAGTAATATATTTGATAGAAGTAAATCGCAATTGAAAAATGTTGTAGAAAGAGATACAGTATACGTCTCTAAGTCGACACACAAAGCAGTTATAGAAGTAAATGAAAAGGGGACGAATGCGTCTGCGGCCACTGGTAAGCGTTTGATGGTTATTTATTTACATTATTACATTATTGCTAAATGTCTTGAATAAATTGATTGGAAAAACATTTAAGCTCTGCACGTTGAATAATATGTTAGTACAGAATAACAAGGTTTCTGTAATAAAATTGATGCCAGAACGCAGATTTTTGTAGTATGAAAATTGGTGATATCTTGCTTAAAAGTGGTGCTATTGGTAACCTATTGTTCGGAAAGCTTGACAACCATTGTGCCCTGTAAAATTATTTTCTTCTTCACTTAACTTTGTTTGCATAGGTACATTGTTTTATTTACTAATTATAAATAAACATGAATATGAGTAAAATACTTAAAAGTCAAACCTCTAATTTGTATATGGTGATTTTGAGTTTTACTTAGGAATAGAAAGATCCGCTTCGTTACAATCTCTTGTTACAGATATCATTAGTACCTATTTTTAATACAAGCTTTAAGGCAACTTTAAGCAAACTTAAAGTTCTGTTCTGACAGTCTTTAATGGCAAGTTTAATAACATAATTTTTAGATTCGTTGCATTAGGGCTCTTTCATCTACGCATTGTAATTTCCAACTTAGCTGGTCCTGTAACTGAATCAACTGGTTGTTCATAGTTTTTATGACAATTTATGATGTGAGGATTTATGATGTTTGCAGTAAAACCTTTTCTCTTCGGATTTATAATGTCCTTAATCTTATTGTTTTTTCGGGACTGTTTGATGAGATTTGTTTTATATAATTTTAAACGGTTGCAGGAATACAAATTTACCCGGTGTCTTCCGCTTTGAATTCACCCATATTCAATGCCAATCGCCCGTTTATTTTCTTCATTCGATTATTAAAACAGCAGTTGTTTGCGGGAATATATTCAGGATGACATTTGTACAAAATTGTTGATTACCTAAATAAATTTGGAGTTCTAAGCTTCTGTGTTTTTGTACTTCCATATAATTCAATCCCAACGTGGCAATTGTTACAAAAAATATCCAAGATATTATGTATAAATGTCAAGGATATCCAAAGAATTAAGACCATCGTTTAAGAGTGTAGGAGCATACAAAAGAAATATTAAAGTTTAAGACAGAGGAAGGCAAAACACTGTAGCCACTGCAATCATTGCATCATCGAAACAGAAAAGACACACAATATATTTAAATGAATATAAGATTTATGGCAGTTTTTTTTATTCGTATCGGCATAATCTAATCGTCATATTATGGAATTAGATTATGCCAGGCATAATTAGTCGCCAAATAGCGAGTTAGACTGATTAGGCTGCACCGGCCGTTTTTAGGTACCATTACTAGTAGCTAGGCTCTGTACTAGCACTCGTAGTTTAAAACAAATGTCTGAGAACTATGAAATGACTTCTAAAAGAACCAAATTCCGATTTAAATAATAACTAACCGGGTTTTTAGTTATTTATTTAGATTATTCTAAATAATTTCATATATTTACAGTAACTTTGATTCGTAAGGGCTTTATAGCATATCCTTATTGCAATTTTTGGTTGCAGGTATTGTAATTATTCATTTAAATGCCCCCCTGAATATGGAACATTTTACGGCTGACCGCCCATTTGTCTTCTTCATAATTGCTTTAGAACAACAATTGTTTGCGGGCACTTTTCAAGGAACATAAATAACTGAATAATTGGGTAGGTGATACGTTGAATCAATATTGTTAAATAAGTTGGTTTGTTAAGAATATCATTGATTAGAAAGCAATTGTGATTAGTCCGGGAATGGGACGTTAGTGTTTTGTGTGGTAAGAAGACGTCTAATAGTGTCATATCAAGATCCGGTGTGGTGAATGCAAATCCCGCACTCCCCGAAACAGCATTGAGTAGACGGTAATTAGGCAATCTTGAAGTTTTGGCTAGCTCAACAAACCCACCGGTCCGCTAGTGCAAAAAAATGTACGAGGATATTACCACCAGCTTAAAAGTTGACCGTTATGTTTAACCTAAAAATTCCATTTGGACTCCAACATAAGTACGCAGTAAGGATGTTGACTACTTTAACAATTAAGTACGTTTAAATTAAATGAAATCGGAAAAAAGGTTTATAATTAATATGAAAACTAGAAAATAAAATAAATCCAGGAAGAAACGAAGATTTTACAACGTATTAAGTTTACGGAGGGGTTATTTTCTATCACTCTCGCACAAAACGCTTAATGTACGGGAGATGCGAAAATTTCTACGCAAATACTGACCATTACGTCACTATACTATAGTGCCATCTCTGGTAATAAAATTTGAAATGTTTATAACTTTGACATATCTGTCTTCGCACTTTAAACCAGATTTATGTATAAGTTGCTAATAAGTAGTTGTATAAGTAGTTCCTACTACTTACTGAAGATATTCCTTTAGCAAGAACTTCAATAAACTATAATTAAGTGTGAGATATGAAACCTTTAACATATTTATCTTCTTTGGCATAAGGAGATATTTTATGACATTGTAGGTATAGTTATTCGTTGAAGGTATAGTAAACATCGATCTAATGCTTATTCATGGTTACAGGAATTGTGATCATGACAAAAATCCTAGAAATTTCGAATGGAGAACGTTTTGAAGCCGACCGCCCATTCTTTTTTATTATAAAATTTTACCAAGAGCAAATATTTTCAGGCATTTACAATGGAAAATAACCTAATTTTTTATCAATGATGTTGCTAATGTCACAATAAAATGCGTAATAGATGTTTCTATGAATTATTGTCGATATCCCTGTTTTGTATAGGTACCCAACTTTTTTTCATAGTCTGAAATTCCTTTATGATCTTAACTTAAAGTCCATTTTATAAAAGAGAAATATAAGCTCATTGGAGTTATAAAAAACGATAATTTTTATAAGTACAGTTTAAAATTCTGAATATAAATCATTGTATCATAAATGTAACTATGTAGAAGTAGCAAGCTTTGCTAGCATCACTTTATTTACATACATAAACTGCAAAATCACCAACGTTTTTAAAACATATATTTTATCATATTAATACTTATTATACCTAACATCGATCAAACTAATTGGTTACAACAATAAAATATAAAATTTAATTTCTAATATATAAATTGATCGAAGTATCGTACTACCATGCGGGCGTCAGTCAAATTTCATACAGGAGTCATTAGGAAATAGAGATATATGAAAAGAAAACTCTATTATCGTTTAATAATAATTTAGTTATGGAAAGATTGTCTATGGCAAAATATTTTTTTTTATTTCATAAAATAGGAGATTGTAGTACATGAGGCATACAGAAAGTTATACATATGAGTTTGTACCATGTCAATCACAATCTGGTGGGTGAAGTTCTGTTTTCCTAGCTAGGTTACAGAATAACCTGTATTAAGGAATAACAGCCCCTGTCCCTTACAAAAAGTTACAATAAACTAGTACAATATTTTATTTTTCTTTTTTGTACTAGTTTATTGTAACTTTTTGTAAGGGACAGAAGCTGTTATAAAATAGGGGAAAGTGTAGACTTTGACCATTCGTCTGCTAAACTGCTAATACAGCAATACTTACAGACTACAGTAATGCTTAAAATGATAAGTAAGTACACCAGTATATAAGGTATACTTATTAGTTAACCATGATTTCAGGGGTTATTGCCGTCATAGCGTCCAGTTCACCATACCAAAGATTAACACGATTTGTAGCTGAGCGACCGTTTTTATTCTACATCACGGGCTTTAACGAACAATTCTTTACTGGTGTCTTTAATGGAGCTTAGTTTGTTTATAATAAACATTTAACAATAACTCATATTTTATTTTATTACATAAATGCAGTATACCTACACAATTTGGTAGATTAGACATTTTGCCAAATATACCTATGCAATGAGAAAACAAGTTTTTATCACTATTGGGAAAGTCCGAACTAAGATGCCTTTAAAATTTCCTAAATTGTAGTAAGTTGTTTTGATCAAATGAAAAACTAGTCGGTAGGAATTGTGTTATATGGAGGATATAAGATAATAAAAAATCTAAAGAAGGAAAAGGAACATTTCTATGTGCATACACTACTTACTTAAGCTTATAGTCAAAGCGCTAGGTGCCCATTCGAATGGAGAATAACGGGCAAGAAACTCCATGGTTATGGTTTTCAACTCTGACGATGATGTTAGTATTTACAGCCAACAACAGAATGAATAATATATATATGGGGTTAGTTTTCCACCATTTAAACTCCTTTAAAACATATTAAGCAGTATAGTCATAGCCTCAAGTTTATAGAAAGATCTTAAAACGACAAGTAAGTTGCGGTCAAAGGTGTCGTTCTTATGGAGAAGAACCAGCAACTCCATAGTTACTCTTTTAAAAAGATTTTCGAATGTTATTAAGTTATTTTATAATCAGTTAGGGGTTTAGTCTTATCCAGCTCAATAGTGGCTTCTTCCCAGACTCGCCAATGCAAGATCCGAACCTAGGGTGCTCTTAGCTAAACTGAATTCGTTTATAAGCCTTACTGGTGGGCAGCGCGCGAAGCTTAGCTGCGAAGAGCAGCTAAGCAATTACAATTCTGTTCAGATTTGCTGTAAGAAATAAGGTTTAAAGTTACTGATTGCACGTTTCTCTCAAACGAATTGTATACCACAATGGTTTTGTTAATAGTTTTCAAAGGAACAGATATTAATTGCATCATCCTTTCAGGAATAATACTAGGCTTAATAAGGCCGTCGCCCCATTGGCAGAACATGATAAGATTTGTGGTCAACCGTCCATTTCTTTTCATCATCAACATTTTCCAAGAACAATTATTTGCTGGTGTATTTAATGGATCTTGATTTGATATGAATAAACACGTAAAAGTTTACTGTTACGCGTTATTAACTATTAAAATTGCCGTCCTTAGTAAGGCAAACATATTATCCTTGTGTAGGTATAGATTATTGTTCTGCTGAATAATGAATAGTCTTATAATCGCTTTATAGCTAAAAAGGACATGATAAAACAATAGCCTTTACCTCACTCACTTCTAAGCAAGTCATGTATTTTCTTGACTGTGTCTTTGGAACAAACAAAATGCCTCTCACTTATCGTCTACGTCTTATAGAGTCTACTTCTTTGGCTAGCAAGGATTTCCTCATGTATTTTCTAGGCTCCTACTAGCAAGGTTGTCAGAATCTAGGATAAGGAAGTGTGGGCGAGTAATTTTCACTCCGGCCTTCTTAGTCAAACGGTAAACACTAGATGATAAGAAATAGATTAGACAAATAGACAAACGGAATTCAAAGTGCAAGGCTGCAAATTGAACCCAGGCCAATCAAAGAGACTCGTACAGCGCCATAGGTATTTTCTTGGTTACTCTAGTCACTACTATAATAACTTTTGTGAGTGTTATCCATATTATTTAATATAATATATGCCCAACTAGTTTCGAACTCGACAATTCGGCTCCCGACTCTGCCGCATAACCAGCTCATGAATAAGGGCTCCGTTCGAGTTCGAAACTAGTCGGGCATTTCCGAATACACACGTGAGTAAAAGTAGTAAATAATATAGTCTATACACTATCGGACCTAACAAAAGATTCGGTTACCCTAACCTAACCTTAGTATGCTGGGATCAGCTACCTGTCTAGCCTAATGCAGCTGGATATCAGAATTCTACAATCTACATGGAAATGTTGCTTAACTGTCTTCTACATAATATAATACAGCTCAGTTGTCGCGACTCACAAAGATGACCTGATTGGCGCAGTGGCTTAGTGACCGGGTTTGATTCCCGCACCGGACAATAATTTGTGTAACCGCTGATGATTGTCCCGAGTCTGGGTGTTCGTGTATGTGAAATTTCGTGTTTGTAAAACGCACCCACAATACAGGCGACATTCCTAAAGCGGGTATTCCTTATTGTAACCGCCGCACTCAAAGGCATTTAATGATTACTTAAACTAACACTAAGTAATTATTTACTTCTTGTTATCTTTACTTAGTGTTAGTTTAAGTCCTAACTTTTAAAATATCGCATTGCATGATGATAATTATACTACAACACGGGAATAAAGGAATAAAAACTTGTGTTCGCGTTAATTCCTGAGTTGTAGTTTAATTAGTTTAAGTCTTTGAGTGGGGCAGTAAGTCACCAATAAATGACATCTAGGTATGTAGTACATATGTTGTTGCCCTTTGTACATAATTATGGGGTTATTTATTGGTGAATTCTAGGTGCTAGCCCTTAGCAGATCTCTGTACGTTGGAGAACACATATTTTATAGGCCCTTACCATGAAATCATAAAGCAGGACTGTTTAAGATGTTCAAGCGAGACACCGCTATGTGTAGTGTAATGCGGTGTCGCGCTTCCACAACGTAAACTGTGCGAGGAGCTGCGTAAACTGTTCATGGTAAGGGTGCTGTGATACATACTAACTTTAAAACGCTCATTTTTACTTCCATTACAGGAATGGAGCTCATGCCGGTAATAGGCTACCTAAACATAATAAAATTCAACGTAGACCGTCCATTTTTATTCACAATAAGAGCATACCAGGAGCAATTATTTACAGGCGTTTACTATGGAAATTAGTTTTTTATAAATCTATAAACATGGTAAATATTATTTTTTGCTGATTATTACTCTTTACAGTGTGACTGCTGAGCATGAGGTTCTGAGTTCGATTCCCGGGGCGCACAGACTTATTGGATCTTTGGTTAGGTAATTCTCAGTAGTAGCACAGAGTCTGGATTTGTGCCCGGTAATGTCTTGTCCCCCATTGGAACCTATAATATAACAGGCGAAATGTGGATGTGTTATATAACCATAATATTTTTAATATTAGTAAGAAGTCTTGTGTTACCATATCAATTACATACTATATGTACATTATAATTTAATAAATTATACAATATATTTGAGACGGGTACAATAAACTTCCTTCTTTAAAAACTCTGCTATTATTCCAGAAAATGTCACAATATTTTGTGTTTCAGTTATATCTGCAGAATATACCTACTACCGACGCCTGAAAATAAGAGTTCATGCAAGCCATCCATTTTCTTCATACAAGTAATACAAGAACTGTATCATTATTTGCTGTAATCAACCAAATAAAAATAAATATTTTATTACATTATATTGCATCATTTATTTTACAAGGTGTTAAGTAGATACTTTATTTTCATCACGTTTCTCCATACTAAAAAAAATGAATATTTTAATAAAGTTGACACATACATTTTTAAAGGTACCTACTTAAAATAATAGGTACTAACGTTGGCTTTACTTTTTTTTGTCATTCTCTATATTCAAATCTAAAACGAACTGGCCATCTTATTAAACAACAAACGAGTAGTTGCGAACTGTTCTAAAGTTTTGGACATGCGCAGTAAACGTATTTAGGGTAGAAACCGTTCTCATTCATCCCCCAAATCCCAGTTGAATATCATTTGCCGCGGAGCTAACACCTATCCCTGTGTTCGCGAACTGTCGTAAACTTTTACGATTTTAATGAATAGTATTTTTGTAAGTGAAGTGAATAACATCAAATACAGTAATAATTCTATCTATACGAAAACAGGCTGACTTTTAGAAATGTAAATAAAAAGTGATGTAACTTATTTACAAACAAATGGATTGAGTTTGCGATTTGTTATTACTGCTTCAAAGGTGGAGTTTTGAAATGTAATAAGTATAAAACAGTAATGGAACACGATGTCCGCGATAGTTCGGTTGTTATTTTAAATAATTGGAAAAATAATAAGTTTATAAATGGAAGTGAATATTTGGACTTGCCTGTTTATAATACAATTGCAATTGGCTTTTTATGTGAAAGGACAAAACACGGTCAAAAGTGAGTAATAATTTATTACTGTTGTGACTTTTTTCTTTTTTTAAACTCTTCTTTCTTTAGTTATGCCTTTAAAAAAAATGTATTTATCAATTTCATGTGATTGGTTGTCATTGGATACATTCCATTTTAGGGGAAAAAAATATCTTTTAATAATATGGTAAATACATCGTGTAGGGACTGCGTGAGACTCATCTTTATTTTACGATTTGTTAACAAATATACAACCAAGATATTGTGTCCAAATAAAAATATACAATACACAGCTTCAAGAGATGTCTTCTAAGTAGTATCCTTAATTTATAATTTGAATTTCTTTAATGTATTGCCGTACAAAATGTAAAACGGAGAACTACCGGGTAAAATATAAACACGACCTGCAATATTACCATAACAGGACAAATAAACACTTTTTGAAGTCAGAAAAATAAAACTTAGCAACAGATGGTCATTATAACATGATTTCCATTGTAGATTCCCATCGAACAGATGATACCATAAACACCGACGTCAAAGATGATAAACCGCTTGAATTCCTTGTCAATCACCAAATCAACCAAGAACGAGATTATTTCTTACCTCCCGTCTTTCCCAATCACGAAGAAAATGAGGAAGACGACGATGATCTTGAAAGTACTTACCTAGATTATGATTACGATGGCAAAGAATCCAATTATAAAGATTCCCCAGACTTGGCAACCGTCCGGAGCGATGGTCAAGATGTGTCGTCGCTAGACGATAAGATACCACTGCACACAGCAAAAGATAACTTGCCGATTTTCCTTTTGGAGCCGGAAAACACTTATGTAGTTAAAAATAAACCGGCTACTTTAAAATGTCGCGCTGCTAATGCTTTAAAAGTAAGTAAATCATTTAACCTTCATGAATTTATATTCTGTAGTATAATAGAAAGAAATGTCTAACAATTTAGCTGGGTTACTTATGTTACCCTCTTTTAAATGCAACCGTACCTATTATTTATTACTGCATCACCATTTATTGCTTTTAATGTTAAGTGTTGCATTTTTAAGAGCTGAAGGGGAGTAACATACTATTTTTCACTTACGACCAATTTGTAACGTTTTAATATTTAGGAGATGCATCTACTCAATTTGTGTAAAAGCTTAGCTGTTGGCATTTAGTAAAGGATCGCGATTTTGATTCCTGCGCGGTTTAAATATTTGTGTATGCACAGATATTTGTTCGGATTCTGAACGTGTACTTTCATAACATTAGGTACAATTATATCAGTTTAACGTATTTATAATCGAATGAGATAAAAGAGAGATGGAGTACTTACTACCTGATATGAATTTTTTTGTCACGACGTAATGTTAACTGATGTTGAATAAGTTCCAAACTTTCTAATAAAGATAAATTAGTTAATACTGAAAGAACAGATCATAAAATACCTTTTTTTTTAAATAAGCATCGACCTACATTATAAATTTCTCCTGTATGGTGGGTGCGTTTCACAAACATGAAATATCACATACACAAACACCCAGACTCGGGACAAACATCTGTGGATCACACAAATTATTGTCCTGTGCCTGAATCAAACTCGCAATCCTTAGCGCAGCAGTCTAATCGCTTAGCCACTGCGCCAATCAGGTCGTCAAAACATTGCCTGCATTTAGAAATCAATTACTTTCATTGTTACCTACTTAATTTTTAAAAAACAAGATATTTCTGAATGATTTACTATTTTCCAAAAATCCTAAGGTATTTTTCAAATGCAACGGAGTTCAAACACAAGCGCTCAACTTCGAATTTGTCGATCCCCAAACGGGGGTCCGGATCATTGAGGGGGAGTGCAAAGTGACGCGGGAAAACGTCGAAGAGTACTTTGGAAGTGACAAGTACCAGTGCTCTTGTTACGCTTGGACCAGTCGCGGACACATACGGAGTCAGCCTGCCACTATCGAACTAGCTTGTAAGTGATATAATTATGAAAGTGAGCTTGTTTATTGCACTAAGTTTGTCCAATTTTAGAACTTTTACTTGGTACTATTTATGTTGCACGTGCTTTTTTGCAGACTTAATTTAAAGGTGTATAAATAGGATAAAAAAATAGTGGTAGTGTATTTCACTATTTGATGTTTTCTTCTGTGGACTTCAAAGATACTCAAAAACATGTTACTCTTTGACTATTTGATGTGCTAAATTCAACAGATTCAATATAAAATACACGACCCTTGCTGTGTTAAAATCACATAAGAAACAAATATAGAACCAAGCTGAAATTATGGACTCCAAAAGGCGTTCAAACTAATACTGGGTACAACAGAGGGGTCATAATGATTTTCGTTTCCACTAGATATAAAGAAGCACTTCTCAGTGGCTCCTCAGTCGCAGCTTGTCAAACAATACACATCAGTCACATTCCGATGCGAGCCGCCCCCAGCTGCCCCCTTCGTCCAGATATATTGGCTCAAGAATGGCGCCCCCGTCGTTGTCGACGATAACGTACAAGTCTCGAAGGAAGGAGATTTGTTTATTAAACAAGCTACGTTATTGGTGAGTTGTGGACCTATAATGCAATTGATCAGTGCTTTTAATCAAAACGATTCGAACTAGAAATAGCGTTTAATTGTAATGGTTGGCAGGTTACTTTGTTAATTCGTTTGAAGTAAGTATATGATGGTAATTAAAAGACACCATAAGTATGGGACTGGAAGAAAACCTAGAAATTTTCTTTTAGAAGCGAACCAAAAACAATACCAAAATTATGATAAACTCGAAATGTAACCAAATTAAAATAAGTAAACAAATGCCACAAGCAGTGGATACAGATTTCAATTGTAAAACAATTTTCAGGACATGGCGAACTACACATGTGTCGCTGAAAATTTAGCGGGAAAAAGGATATCCGAGCCCGCTCTGCTGACAGTTTTCGGTACGTTACAATTTCGGCTCTGGTTTATTTATTTCTTTTGAATGAAGTTGAAGCAACTGTGCTTTTGTATCGTTCTTATATCCGTTTATATTTTCCTCAAATTCTGTAACAACATTCCAGAAATAGATATCTGTTAACATTTCTATAATGTGTTAATTGAAATTCTAACTCTATCTGAAATAGTGACTAGAACTAAGTATTTTTTTAATTGTTTTCTTCTTAGTCAATGGTGGATGGAGCACGTGGTCAGCTTGGATCGACTGCTTTTGTGATGATCAGGGAAGAGAGGGCCACTCTGGAAGAAAGAGAGAAAGGACTTGCTCAGCACCCCGACCTCTGAATGGAGGCCAGCCTTGTGTAGGACCTAATGTACAGAAAACGCAGGATTGCATGGATTGTGATATAGGTACATCAGATCATAGTTAGTTTAAGCAATTAATTCAGAATTGATATAAAATTAATCATAAAAACAAACTTTTTGTGATAGCTAGACTACTTAAACCTATTAATAATTTCCTTTCTTTGTAATTAGATGAGCTTGATGAACTGGCCGATGAATCACCGGACATAATATTAGGTACGTTATTTTCAGTCTCAATTTATGAGTCGGCAGAAATAGTTCTTAATACGTCCGATTTTGTGACGAATATTGTTAAATTATTAACACTGTCTTAGGTCGCTGGTCCCAATGGTCGGAATGGTCAAGATGCGACTTGGACTGTCTTCGAACCAGAAGGAGACGATGCCTTACCATTACTACATGTCGTGGTATCGACTACCAGGTAGCACAGTGTCCATTGTGTGTCAGGACTTCTAAATCTGATATTATTGATGGTGGGTATTTTGCCTATAGCTATCCTTTTATTAAAGTCGCATTGAATAATTAAATCCTTTGCACTTATGTTTGATTTTAATAAGATTTTATTTTACAGGATCGTCGTACTGGCCTCTCTTTATAGCTTTGTCTATAGCTTTCCTTATATTTATCGTTGTTGTTATATTGGGAATCAAATATATTAAAATTAGGATGAATGAGTCATCACCTTACGTCAAACCACCCTCAGGTAATTTTATTTGACAATTTTTTTAATTTTGTCTTGCACTTGTTTGGTATAAAAAATTGCCATAGGAAAATCAAATTCACTATTCGATAAAGCACAAGTCATTGTTATTGTTATCAGTAAAGATACTTTTAATTTGTTACTTAAAGGAACAATATAGAACAATTCTTAGATCACTACATAGTATAAAACAAAGTCGCATTCTCTGTCCCTATATCCCTATGTATGCTTAAATCTTTAAAACTACGCAACGGATTTTGATGCCGTTTTTTTAATAGATAGAGTGATTGAAGAGGGAGGTTTATGTGTATAATAACATCCATTAAATAGTGGGGAAATACTTATAATATATATTTTATACCCGTGCGAAGCCGGAGCGGGCCGCTAGTGTATAATAAAATAACTTAATCATAACAGAAGCGACTAATATTACTTTTGTTTTAACTCCTCATATCCCAAACAGGTTCGAATTACTTCGGCAACGTAATCAAAAGAACTTTAACCAATCAGCCGGACCTGACCATACACGAAGAGTTCCAAACTATTGATTCCCGAAGGACACACAGACATATGAGCACATCCACTAATACAAGACACGAACATCTATACGAAGTACCACAATTAGCTAACAGGTAGATATTAATTACGTTATGATCAGTCCGACAGTTTGAATCAATCAGTTTTTACAGCAAGAATAAGTAGGGATTATGTATCTTTTTGCAAAATATGTGATGTAATTCACCAAAGTTTAATATTTAAATCAATTTCTCAATTCCCATAATGAGGGCAGAAACCAAATTAGTTACATCGAAGGTATCAATCGTAGGTATTTATAACGTTAATTACGTACGCGGTTAAGACCCGCTAACTCTTATTGATAGTTACATCAATACAGTTTCAGACAAAAACAACTCCGCAAAGTTTAATTAACAAATCTCTTTGCAGCTACATCACGCCTATAGACCACGAGGTAAGAAACGAACGAAACGGAAGCGAAAGGATTTACGCTTGCAAGGACAGCGTCGAGTCAGACCGATCTGACTCCAGTTGCTTTTTGAGCTGTGAGTTCTACTATGCACCTTCGAGAGGCACATTGCAAAACTTTCCCTAAATATTAAAATCATTTAATTCTTTAACTACATCATTTTCACATTATTCACTACATCTTATAATCTAAAGCCTCTTAGCTTTATACAGCTTTGCCATGAATTCAAGTAATTATTACGTTGAGTTTTAATTTAGCCATTTGTTTCAGCCGGTTCGTCGTATGGTAATGAAAGTGTAGAAATGTCACCATCACTAAAAAACAATGCATCTGTAGATTCCAAATTCTTTGCAAAGAACATAGATGTAGCTACGTCTAAAATAATATCTACGGATGGTGACTGGTTAAATCTTAATAAATGTGGAGTAAGCTTGTTTATCCCCGACGGAGTAGTGGATAACCTCTTGTCTGTGAGCTGTCAAAAAACACATTTTCAAGGTTATCTGTGTCAACCGGCTCCCGGTATGCCCACAGACAGGGGTCTGGGGCGCGAATTTTTCATTCTAATTGGAATATCTCTGATTCTAATAAGAGTTAAGGCTATTTTATGAGTTAAACATGATTATGAATAAAAGATTTAACGTATTTGTTAACATTATTATCCCATTTATATTAAAATTAAGCTAAAATACGTCACTCAATATAGGGTACCCTAAAGTTGACTATATTTTCACAAATAAAATAAAAATAAAACCATTCTGCTATGTTATATTATGTTTTATTCATAGATTTAATACATTTAAAAGTTATTACAACATAAACACCACATGTCTTCATACATTAATTTTACACAATTTGCGTTTGAAAAATAAGCACAAAAAATGGCCGCTCAGTTTGCTATCATAAGTGGGCGTCATATTTCTATCTTGTTTACATTAACTCTGGCGTCTGCGCCGGAGATTTTTTGTTTACAGTAACTAGACCTTATCAGCTACAAGTAACAAAAGCCACACAATGGTGTGCTTTATGTATATTGCGTATGAGGTAATCAAAAATAGTACTCAAATCGGGCACAAAAACCAGTACTCGTAAAAAGTAATGATATTTGTTTGTATGTTGTTAATATTAAAGTAAATACATATTTTCCAACATTGACATAGAATAATACATTAGATTTGAACGGTAAATATATATGCTTCTAAGAAATATTTCGAGTTAAATGCTGATAAAGATAGCGAAAAATCGTCTATTTTGGTCAAGAGAGGCTAAGAAAGTAAGGATATATCTTGAGATGGTTTTTTTTTACTTTTACGTGTAAGTCAAATTCAATATAACTTGTTTCCGTAAAAATTGCAATATTCTTTTGGACAATCATGAAGTTTATTCATATATTTACTACAA
The DNA here is from genome assembly GCA_905340225.1 of Abrostola tripartita. Lineage (NCBI taxonomy): Eukaryota > Metazoa > Arthropoda > Insecta > Lepidoptera > Noctuidae > Abrostola > Abrostola tripartita. Next base: position 3,350,076 of record HG996492.1, on the reverse strand, counting down.
TTAAGTTCGAAATATTATGTAAAATAATAAAAATCTTATTTTTTCTTATGTACGCTACGCAACAAGCCAAACCAGTCAAGTAGCCATAATCATTATATATTTATTTTATGAAGGCTACAAAAGGGCACTTATAAAGCATCCAATCAAGTTGTTAGTTCAAAAGTGTCGTTTTTATGGAGAAGAACAAGCAAAAAAGTTCTTAGTTAGTCTATTAAAACAGTAGGTATTTTTAACAATCCGTTTACAATATAGTAAGTTTACAAAGTGTTTAATTATGCGACAACATTCACGTGGATTTTGAGAATGCTCTCTACTTAAAATTAAACTTATCACTAGGTTCATATATGCATGCACTTACAAGCAGCGTTTCGCCCGAGATGAACTTCCCCCACTGTTGTCCTCAGGATTCCTGCAAAAACAAAAATATTTTTTATTATTTCCGTTTTGTCTTTTTTACGTATGATCGACAGGCATAAAAGTGCAGTTTTATTACGCACTCGCGTGCCCTTAGCAACCTGCAGTAGCCAAAGTAATGTAATAATAAATAATGTAATGTAAGTATGTTTACACAGGATCACTGATAAAGTACGCGCAGTTAGCGGCCGGACGACGGTGCCATGGCGCACAACGTGCCTATTGTTTGATACATTGTTAAAATGTTATTAACTACTGTGTTGCTCATAACTAGAGGATTTGTTCTTTCTATCTATATGTATTGGCTTAAAAAGAAATAATCTATTATCCGAAAATTCCTTTATACGGATGACACTGTTGTGTCACACAAACTAATTTAATAAAATTCTGCATTTCATCAGCTATACAAAAGTCGTTAGTTTATTCAATAATCTCTTAAACAGCTATAAATCAAGTTTAATTATACTCATGCGTGCCGGGCGCCCGGACCCTTTTTTTTTGTAAATCACTGCACTTCTAAGTGTCTTTTTTTGTGATCTATGGCACAAGAGTGGGTATAGAGATTACGACAGTGAGAGATTTTATTTTAGAAAAAAATCTTTGCAATTCGAATAGTTACAGTAAAAAACATGAAATATTTAACTGTACTTACACGAGTCGTTTAAGTTCTGCTCGCGGTGTACCAGTGCGCGGTGTGCCTGTGCACGGCATGCCGGTGTGCGATGTGCCAGGTGCGTGGAGTGCTCCATAGAGCCTGCAATAATTTTTATTATTAGTATGATTAAAATATTTAAAAGATTGATTAGACTAAGTCGAAATGTCTCAATAATTACCCAGTGAGTGATGGTTGGCCTGATCACAACACTAACGGCACTGCCGTAGGTACTCGTGGACGCTATGGCCCTGACTAAGGACCACACATTTTGAGATCTGGAAATAAAAAAAAGTTATAATCAAGCGTCGAAGCATATTTTTATGTATCTACATAATTACAATAAACAAAATTTAATATATTTACCCTGCCGGCACCGGCGTGGCTTGTGGCAACATCCGCGACTCCCTTCGCTGAGAGCCCTCACCATCAATGTTGGTCGCTTCCCACGACCAGATCTTAAATGACAAAAAGCAAAAAATCACTCAACATGCAAACAAACGTTCAAACAAATAAACCCAATAACGCTTAGCCCGGGAATCGAACCTAGGTACCGCATGCACATGCAGAGCCGATAAAATATTATCTATGAATTGAATGTAATAAATTACCTGAGTACAAAATATTATATTCAAAGTTATTAATACCTACAACCTACATCAACACTAAAAACAGCGAAAATGTAGATCGTAAGTACCTAAGATGGTAGATAGGGCGTGGCAGTTTTACTATATAAGCTTAGACCAGGAATCGAACCCGGGACCACATACACATGCAAAACCACATGAATATTATCCTTGAATTGAATGTAATAAATTCACTAACCATAAAATATTATATTCAAAGTTATTTCATACCTACACAAAATACCGCGAAAATGTAGATCCTAAGTACCTACATAATAGATAGGGCGTGACAGTTTTAAAACCTGTATTCTAATATCAAAAATCTCAATAACACTTGGCTCGGGAATCGAACCCGAGACCACATGCATATTAAGAACCACATGCATATTACCTATGAATCGAATCTAATAAATACACGAAGTAGGTATAAAATATTGTATTGAAAGTTATTTTATACCTACACAAAAACAAAATCCACGAAAATGTAGATCGTAAGTACCTACATTGTAGATAGGGCGTGGCAGTTTTAAAATGTATACTCTATCTAATATCAAAATACGCAATAACATTTTACCCGGGAATCGAACCCGGCACCGCATGCACATTCAAAACCGTTAAATATTATCTATGAATCGAATGTAATAAATACACTAACCATAAAATATTATACTCAAAGTTATTTCATACCTACACAAACAACCGCGAAAATGTACATCGTAAGTACCTACATCCATGGTAGATAGGGCGTGACAGTTTTAAAATCTGTATTCTAATATCAAAAATCTCAATAACACTTGGCTCGGGAATCGAACCCGAGACCACATGCATATTAAGAACCACATGCATATTACCTATGAATCGAATCTAATAAATACACGAAGTAGGTATAAAATATTGTATTGAAAGTTATTTTATACCTACACAAAAACAAAATCCACGAAAATGTAGATCGTAAGTACCTACATTGTAGATAGGGCGTGGCAGTTTTAAAATGTATACTCTATCTAATATCAAAATACGCAATAACATTTTACCCGGGAATCGAACCCGGCACCGCATGCACATTCAAAACCGTTGAATATTATCTATGAATCGAATGTAATAAATACACTAACCATAAAATATTATACTCAAAGTTATTTCATACCTACACAAACAACCGCGAAAATGTACATCGTAAGTACCTACATGGTAGATAGGGCGTGACAGTTTTAAAATCTGTATTCTAATATCAAAATACGCAATAACATTTTACCCGGGAATCGAACCCGGCACCGCATGCACATTCAAAACCGTTGAATATTATCTATGAATCGAATGTAATAAATACACTAACCATAAAATATTATACTCAAATTTATTTCATACCTACACAAACAACCGCGAAAATGTACATCGTAAGTACCTACATGGTAGATAGGGCGTGACAGTTTTAAAATCTGTATTCTAATATCAAAATACGCAATAACATTTTACCCGGGAATCGAACCCGGCACCGCATGCACATTCAAAACCGTTGAATATTATCTATGAATCGAATGTAATAAATACACTAACCATAAAATATTATACTCAAAGTTATTTCATACCTACACAAACAACCGCGAAAATGTACATCGTAAGTACCTACATGGTAGATAGGGCGTGACAGTTTTAAAATCTGTATTCTAATATCAAAAATCTCAATAACACTTGGCTCGGGAATCGAACCCGGCACCGCATGCACATTCAAAACCACATGAATATTATCTATGAATCGAATGTAATAAATATACTAACCATAAAATATTATACTCAAAGTTATTTCATACCTACACAAACAACCGCGAAAATGTACATCGTAAGTACCTACATGGTAGATAGGGCGTGACAGTTTTAAAATCTGTATTCTAATATCAAAAATCTCAATAACACTTGGCTCGGGAATCGAACCCGAGACCACATGCATATTAAGAACCACATGAATATTATCTATGAATCGAATGTAATAAATACACTAACCATAAAATATTATACTCAAAGTTATTTCATACCTACACAAACAACCGCGAAAATGTACATCGTAAGTACCTACATGGTAGATAGGGCGTGACAGTTTTAAAATCTGTATTCTAATATCAAAATACGCAATAACATTTTACCCGGGAATCGAACCCGGCACCGCATGCACATTCAAAACCGTTGAATATTATCTATGAATCGAATGTAATAAATACACTAACCATAAAATATTATACTCAAATTTATTTCATACCTACACAAACAACCGCGAAAATGTACATCGTAAGTACCTACATGGTAGATAGGGCGTGACAGTTTTAAAATCTGTATTATAATATCAAAAATCTCAATAACACTTGGCTCGGGAATCGAACCCGAGACCACATGCATATTAAGAACCACATGCATATTACCTATGAATCGAATCTAATAAATACACGAAGTAGGTATAAAATATTGTATTGAAAGTTATTTTATACCTACACAAAAACAAAATCCACGAAAATGTAGATCGTAAGTACCTACATTGTAGATAGGGCGTGGCAGTTTTAAAATGTATACTCTATCTAATATCAAAATACGCAATAACATTTTACCCGGGAATCGAACCCGGCACCGCATGCACATTCAAAACCGTTGAATATTATCTATGAATCGAATGTAATAAATACACTAACCATAAAATATTATACTCAAAGTTATTTCATACCTACACAAACAACCGCGAAAATGTACATCGTAAGTACCTACATGGTAGATAGGGCGTGACAGTTTTAAAATCTGTATTCTAATATCAAAAATCTCAATAACACTTGGCTCGGGAATCGAACCCGGCACCGCATGCACATTCAAAACCACATGAATATTATCTATGAATCGAATGTAATAAATATACTAACCATAAAATATTATACTCAAAGTTATTTCATACCTACACAAACAACCGCGAAAATGTACATCGTAAGTACCTACATGGTAGATAGGGCGTGACAGTTTTAAAATCTGTATTCTAATATCAAAAATCTCAATAACACTTGGCTCGGGAATCGAACCCGAGACCACATGCATATTAAGAACCACATGAATATTATCTATGAATCGAATGTAATAAATACACTAACCATAAAATATTATACTCAAAGTTATTTCATACCTACACAAACAACCGCGAAAATGTACATCGTAAGTACCTACATGGTAGATAGGGCGTGACAGTTTTAAAATCTGTATTCTAATATCAAAAATCTCAATAACACTTGGCTCGGGAATCGAACCCGGCACCGCATGCACATTCAAAACCACATGAATATTATCTATGAATCGAATGTAATAAATACACTAACCATAAAATATTATATTCAAAGTTATTTCATACCTACACAAAAAGCCGCGAAAAAGTAGATCGTAAGTACCTACATTGTAGATAGGGCGTGGCAGTTTTGCTATATAACGCTTAGACCAGGAATCGAACCCGGGAGCGCATACACATGCAGAGCCACATTAATATTATCTATGAATCGAATGTAATGCATTCACTACGTATAGAATATTTTAATCGAAGTAATTTAACACTTAAAAACAAAAACCCGCGAAAATTTAGATCATACCTACATTGTTGATAGGGCGCGGTATTTTTAAAACCTTTATTCTATCTAATGTATATAACTATTTACAACTTAAATATCTTTACGGCATTCATAACAGTAAAATAAGACTTAACAAATTTATCTATTTTTTACATACTATACCTATAACGTTTGTTCTGTATTCTGAGCCTATAACTACACTTACATTTTTACGTACCTACTTGCCCTGACTGACTGATTCATGATCACTGGGGCTACAAACTTGAAATTTTGGCAGCTGATGCTTTGTATGTTGTAAGCACCCACTATGAAAGGATTTTTGGAAATGTCACCCCTAAGGGGGTTAAATAAGGGATTAATGTTTGTATGGAAGTTCGTTATTTTTAAAGTTAGAAACACGAAATTTCGTACACCTGCTTCTGGTTACAAATAATTCAACACGTATATCGTGGTTTTGCAAAATGTAACCCCTAAAGGGTAAATTAGGGGTCGTAAAATACATATTTTTTTTTCAAAAATTTGAATTTTTAGGCAAAATTAAAATTTAAGCGAGCGTAGTCGCGGGCAATAGTTAGTAGAAAATATATCCTTTTCCATAGTATTCTCCCACCCAAAAATTAACTGTCAAACTCACGTCAGACCCTGTCTGTGGCCATACCGGGTCCCGGTTAATGAGTACCTAACATCGAATTTCATCAAAAATTATGCTTTTCAGATAGAAATATACTTTACACATTACATTTATACAAAATACATTAAATGGGCGTGCAATTAGACACTTAAAACCGTCATTTTATCACGTTTTGATTAAAATATGGCTAAAACAAAATCATGCTTACAGTTCGAAAGAGAGAACACTCATGTTACAGACTGATTTTAACAATATTCTAATAACGCACTTATGATAGTAATCAAAGAAATTAAACATTACTTACTGTTCCATGTTGTAATAACTGTTAAATGCACTTATCACAAAACTGCACTCACAAAATCCGGTTGACAACATACGCGGGCGATGGCGCGACACGACTGAAGTGGGGCGATTTTTAAAAGACGTTGGCGTCGTATTTCGGCCAATAGCAAGCGAAATTTAAGCGTCACTTGCTAGCTTACTCTTTCATAAGCAATATGTATGCGTTTGAAAGAGAACGGAACACTATGAACGTTAATATCGGCGCGAAACGATAACCTTGAACACTAACCGAATCCCGGTGTGCGCACAGACAGCGGTTGAATCACGCATACCGGGAGACGGTTAGTCTCACAGACAAGGGGATAAGGGCGAAGAGCTATTCTCGATTGAGGTCGCAGACGACGACTGGAATAGGCCGCTGCTGCAAGAAGGTAAGTTGAATTTAGCTTTAGGCCTTTTGACCTGAATACGGAATCGAGATCGAGTCGGTAGATTTAGATCGGCTTTAAAATAGCATTCGGATTTCCTCCGAAGTGAATTTTGTTATGTAAATGCAGCAACCTTACATAAGAGGATAAAAAATATAATTACTTGCAAAAAGTCAGAAATTTTGATTAGTTTTCTTACTTAGCACCACATTGATTGGTCATAGTTGAATAATCTAGTAAAAATTTCGAAGTATTTCCTTAGGTACAATAATTGAAATTGCTTTTTACTAACACGAAACATGTTAAGTCCCTTTAACAGCTTCAAAGTATGTTCAACAAATAAAGTAGATATAGGAACTTTTACTTAACATTAAACTTAGCTACCGTAAGTGTTGGAACTGAAAAGGATTACATTGAGCCGTGGTCCGACCTACATCCGAAATGTCAGGTTGTTCTGACCTATAACTTGCCTCGCTTCGGCAACCTCGCGGTGTTATTATGGAGCTGGGTCACGATTGATTGCCTCGAAAATACATAGTTAAATCAGAAGCTGAGGTATAGTTAGATATTTGTGGAATCACAAATGACGAGCGCTATCTGTTTGATGAGTAATTAGGGCCAAAGGCTGTCAAGTGAATAGATCGAGTTCCTAGTTATCAGGGATACTTGTACAGGACAATATAAATGTTATAAATTATCTTCTATTTAATACCGCTGTGAAGTGACGAGAGTGTTGGGCGAGATAGTAATAAATAATTTTGTTTGACAGGTGAAACACAGCTAAGCCCGGTTATACGGTGCGGACCCAAAAACTTTCACTTTTGCAAGGGTGTGGTTTTATCCTTTCCACATTGCGCATCTTTGAAGAACACCAGCTGGCTTCTATACATTCTCCAAAGGCCCGAAGAAATCAACTCAAGGGAGTGGCGAAAAGTTTTGACTTTGGGCCAAGAAACTCCCGGTTCCCCACTGTTTGCCCAAGTCGACCCTTCCAAAGTTTACTTAGTGAGCGAATTTCTAAGCGACTTTGTTCTAGTCGGAAGAAGTTTTAGCGGTCTAGACGCGAAGCTGTACAAACTTGCTCTGTTTATATCGAAAAGAATGGACGACAGTTACTATAGTTTAAAGTTGCACGTGTTTAACGATACACCTTACGCTTTCTATGATTGTTTTGAAAGTGAAAAAAGATCAGGTAGTTTTTTGCTTTGCGATCCAAAAACGATTTATGTTCAGGAGAATTGTTCGGATTTATGTATTAATATTAAGGAAGTTGGAGTCGGTTGGAAGATACAGTCCGGAGGAAAATACCAAGAGCTTCCTTATTCTCAACTTTGGAACATGGCTGTCAGATCTTTAAATTGCATATTTGTACTGCAACAGACCGATTCAATCAATTGTTTGGAGCTGAACATGTCTGTTTATCAGAAACAAAAACAATCGAACTCCGTCAATTTCAATTTGAAGACAAACGATTTAAATTTTAATAACAACTGTAAAAGGTTCAGTTGTGCAAGTGTAGAGACTGTTAATATATTAGAAAACCCGTTCAATTATTCTTCACTGACAAAGAAAGAAGGTAGATATGATTTCGTGTATAAAAATCACAGTTTTAGAAGCTACTATAGCGTTGACAATAATTACCGGACTAATGTGTTGACAAAGTCTGATAGAGTGATACTGTGTAAACTATTAGACTCTCAGACAGCGAAAGGCAACGACTGGAGACTGTTGGCAGAGAAATTGAAAATTTGCTCTTACTATTATTATTTTTCGAATACTTGCTCTCCAGCGGAAAACATATTGAATTTATGGTTGTGTAGGAATAACGACGTGAACATGTTGGTCAATTTGTCGAGGATATTCAGGGAAATGGGTAGGATTGATTGTGCAACAGTTGTTGAAAGAAGGTGTTTTCCAAACTGACGGAAACATAAAGAATTGTGAAACAATCGTTGGGTTTGAATAGAGGAAAACAGTTTTCTCCATTTCTTTTATCCAGTCAATCTTTTGAACAATCGAATTCTCGCTTTTATTTTCACAATTATAAGATTTCTGTTTTGGTTTCGATGTATTGTTTTTTCCATTGTTTTTGTAAGTTGAAATTATAATGATCCATTCATTTGTTTTGCTGTACTTGCGATTTATTATATCCCTATTCAAACTTAATTGTGGCTAATATAATATTGCCGCTAATTAGTTTTTTACACATTAATATTGTTTAACATCAATATTTAGTTTCTAAAGATTGTCAATATTCTTAATATTTTCACTTTTAAGCGAACTTTCACTTTAAGCCCTTTAAACACTTATAGTATGTTTTAATCAGTATTGAGATTAACTTAGATATGCTTGATATATTACTAAAGAGTATGTTTGAAAAACATTATTAGTTGTATATAAATAAAATATTAATGAACCAAATAGATACTGTAATGTTTAGATAAGAAAATGAAGTAGTGATTTCAAGTTTTTGAATTAAAGTAAACATTTGGAATTTTTCGTATCATTTATCTGACCCTAAAATTAAATAATGTTAATTATGTTAGTATAAAGTTAAGCTTACGCAATTTTTAAAGTCGCAAAGAAAATCTGAGTGAAGTTGCATTTCTACACTACCTACTTTTGAGTTACCATACATCTCGACGTTTCATAAGCGCCTGTAATTGGTTTATATGAAATAAAAACATTTTGAATTTGAATTAAACTTTTACATATCACTCATACAACGTATACGTCTTATATTCAGGGCCTATTTCATGTTTTTTTAGCAACTATACAGCAAAGTTGTATGGAACAAACCACCAAGTAATAAAAACTTGCTTGTAGGTGATGAAACAGGTCGTAGTTGTTACAACCTTATAATGAGGCCACAAAGATGAGTCCACAAAACTGGTCATTAAGATTTTCCGATACGTACCATAAGTACCGCTGTATCAGAAGCGTGTTCTGTAATAAAAAGTAAATAAGATAAACAATAATAACCATAACACCTACACTTTATGAGGGGATTTCTTCGATGGAAGTGAGCGGATACTGGTAAAGCTGTAACATGGAGACTAAGGCACAAGATTCTAACGATTTTGGGTCTTTGAAATACTTTTTCCTACATATGGTAAAAACTTCATGAAAAAGACACAATTGTAGATATAGATACAAATAAGTTCCTAAAACACGTTTGACTTTATACTTTTGATGACAGGCATAAAAACTTCTTTAAAAAAAAAGTTTATTCTGTATTCAAAAGATAGTTCTGATCTTTTACGCACGTTAAAATTTCTTCAGTTACATCTAAAAAAGATTTACTAAAAACTTATTTACGAAAACTATTCACGAGGCCCTATAAATTCTTACCCCGCCTTCGTATATTACTTGAGCTGGCTCACAGCACACCGTAGGAACGTGGTCTCAATTATTAAACAATGCAATCGTCTCGACCGGCACAACCCTAGCTTTAATACTTGAATACCTAGTATTTGGGTCAGGGAATGGGAGTATACGTATCGTGTAGCGATACCAACCAAATTATTTAGTGATATCTCGACATGAATTTCGGAGCGCTAAGTGAATTCCAACGGAGAAATTGTGCGATGATTTTTTTGTAGACTGCTTTTTTATTCTTTGTGATTAGATTCTGTTTTGTTAAATGTGTTATCCTGAATTCTGGGCGGTTTATTTATATTGACGTAAGTCGGTACGTTCATAGTACGTTTTACTTTATGTTTCGGCTCATGACTACGTGCGGTTCAATTGAGATCGTGATCTGTTTGCGTTGGTAGGCTAAGTTTAAGTATATTTCTTTTTAGGAACACTTTTAATTTTATTCTGTTGTAGGAACCATAATATTAGTTTCGAATATTTATTGAATACAACTACACTGCAATGATTCCTATCTTTTATCTTACCTTGGATATTATTCCCCTTACTGATAAAAAAATACCATTTTAAACTATGGATTAAGTTATACCTGTCACTGTCGTTTGCATGTCTGTCAGATAAAAGGACGGGCATAAGTTTGTTTCACAAACATGAAATATCACATACACAAACACCCAGACTCGGGACAAACATCTGTGGATCACACAAATTTTTGTCCCGTGCGGGAATCGAACCCACAACCCCTAGCGCAGCAGTCCAATCGCTTAGCCACTGCGCCAATCAGGTCGTCAAAAATTTATTTAATACAGGTATTATCAACCTTTTTTACGAGGGTGTAAGGATTAACTGAGGTTAGAACCCAATTGAAACAATGCGATCCGGTCCAATAGTACACCTCTAAGACTAAGGCTTATCGACATATTTGTGTTATTACAAAGAGAATGTAAGTTGTACCACTGCTGTCAATAGCTTTCTGTTCAGTTTCCAATAGTTGGCCCCATTCAGTTGTCTAACGCCCACGATAGTTACCCGTATGTGTGCCGTGCACTATCTATGTTTGTACAGCCACTGCAATAGTTTTAATAATGAAACTTGTTGACACGATTTCTTTATCACATCGGCACAAAAAGAAGTAGGACTTTTTGAGGATATTTTTGGACATTAAAGATGCTTAAGTTTCTTAATGAGACAATTGATTTTAGATGCTTTATTAGCATGATAGCAATAGTTAGCGCCGTTACTAAATATAAGTTATGAATGTGACTCCATGACGTCATAATATTATGTTGAGGTGTTCTTCCTTATGGAAGCCTAAGCGCTCGGCATTTTGACGCTTACTATAGGTCAAATGTAATTGATTAGTTCGCGAGCCTTTCCCCATCGGGTCCACACTGTTTTGAATTTGATAAAATGACTACTAATAAAACTAAAAGGTCATTAAAAAGACAGTTACCGCTTCAATGCACTACAGTGTATAGAATTAACTAAACAACCAGAACTTTAGTGCAATGTTAAGTATAGTGTTTATTATAAAAAAAGCCGTAATACGCATTACAAAATAATTTATTGAAAAAAAAAACAACTAGCAAAGGAAGAAAGTAAATTCTCCCTCAGGTTTAAAACTCCTACAGTCCCGTAGTAGATCCGTGAGGGCCAGTCTTAATTGGAGGGCACTTAGTTCACGGGCTCTCCGCGTGAACAACTGTGGCTTGACGTTCTTAAAGCTTGTGCTAATAGCGAGTTCACACGGTTCTACAGTGAACTGTGAAGTTGAGTATGAACTTTTCCTCTGTTTCTGTATTCCGGTGCTTGTTTTGTACTTATTTTAAGTTTAGTCCATTTGTTTCGAATTATTTTATGGCGTTCCTTATTAGAAAAAGTTGCTAAATAAGTTTCACGAATTAAAACGATTTCTGTCGAGTAACTTTAGCCCGTAGTAGATACCACTTTTTAAATATATTTGCCTATCACCCTATCTCATATAAATAATCCTATGTACCTAAAACAAAATTTTTAATTATTTTACCAAAGATAACAAGTCAAAAACGATTGATTAATATAATTTCATAAAATATTTATTCGCCTACCGATTTAAACGATGCTTAAAACGTCTCTTACCTTAAACACCTCATAACTCTACTGACATCATCTCGGCTTGGAAACGACAGTGACAGGTATAATTCAATAATCAATTGTTAAACATTGTACAGTTTGTATAATTAAAAGTGACAAAAGTGTGAAACTGCTCATATAACAATCGATATTTTTCTAGATAATAATAATAAATAGCAAAAAAAGTCTGTCGTCATTTCTTTTAATTAATACACCTGCTTGAAGACATACTTTTGTTTTCCTAAATACATTTCCGCATCAATAACGTCGTCTCGTGCTATTCGGACGGGAAAATCTCAGTCCATATCTCCGTTATACACTCAGACTGAACAATGTGTACAACAAAAGATAACAAATTGTGCTTTCAACGCACTCGTTTGTGTATAGTGTTTGTGTACTTTTGTTTTGGATGTGGTCTGATTTACTGCGGTTCATCTGGTTAGCGATGCGTGAGCGATGCAAAGTGATAAGACGGGGCGTTGATGGGAAGTGAGTGTTGTGAAATATTGGTGTTGGAAGGTAGATTCTTAGACGGATTTTATTTACTTTTGTTGTTCGAGATAACATATACCTACATACCCTACATCTATATTCCACAACATACTGGTATCCATCATGTCATTGTTGTGTCATAAAGTTAAGGTAAGTAGGGGTTCTTGTGTTTTGTCTGTAAATGGCTTGTCTTCATATTGAAGCGTCTATTAAAATAATATAAATAGGGTTCACTTATACAATAACAATATACTGTTAAAATATTATCAAGCTACTGTACGGTATTTCTGATATTCGAGAAGAGGAGGGTTTACTTGAGTTACTGTGACAAACACAATACAAGGCACGATGTTGGTACTAAGCGCATAGATACTGTGTGAAAGCGTATAAGGGCCAGTCGACCATTCTTTATATAGTAAACTATTTCATCGCTATAGTCTTGAACCTACTCTTGTCTTTTGCTGTCATAAGTATAAGTAAGTACTTAAACAAATATTAGTCAATACGTTTTTCCCAAAGTGTTAAGTAATTGCAAATTCTCGTCTGAGCCGAACATCGGCAGACTTAGATGTTGCCAGACAACGTATAGGTCGATCGCTATGCTAATTTCAACCCTTAACTTGTGCACTCCGCACGGTTTAATCGCTCAAATTTTCCCAAAGTTTCCCAAGAAACTGCCGAGAATCGAAGGGTGAATAAATTTAAAAACCTCTTAATGCTTAGTGGGTGGCGAAAACTTTATGTTTACACCAGTGCCCGTTAATATTTTTTTCTAATCTAAGTGAGTGCTTTCCGGAATTCGGGTTATTTTTTAACAAGTTCATAAACTTCTTGAAGGGTTGAGTCTTGATTTATTATTTATGCAGTTAAAAGCGTTTCGGAAAGCTGTTTTGGATTCGATCAACTTTGCGAGAGTTATGGAATTTGGGGAAGAATTTTCGATTATTTCTGTTTAGATTTAGTGAACGAATATGGTATGAATCATGGTGTCGTTTCACGAGAGTATTTGGTTAAGCACGCGTCATCCCCCATGGTCTCGACACGACAATACACTTTTCTCGCCCCTCGCCGAAACAGAGATTGACAGGAGCCAGTGGCTCGAATCAGTGGGTGTCACTGGTATTTAACTAAAAGTGCAACACATAGGTATACATACCTATTTAATCATGAACTGGATTAAACTGACTTAGATGTATTTTTAGACTATGTGGTCTCTTCGTTGTCTGTTTATTTTTTAATTTGAGTTAGAGTCGGTTTTCTTTGAAAGTTGATAAAAGATGGTTGATAGCTTGATTCAGTGACAACAAGTTACATAGTGGTTTGTAGTAGGTACGTACGCTTTTATCATAAGTCCGTATCTACCTAAAGGAAATATATTTTACAACTGTGCTTGTTATCGTTCTTGCCTGTTGTTCGGTGTCCCATACAACATTACTTCAGTCAAAGCATTGTTCAGAACAAACTACGTACAATTTTGAATTGCTCACAAAACGAAAAATACAAATTTCGTCTCCGTTTGAAGTCCTAAAGATGAAATAAAGGCAAATTACTGTGTGCCGGAAGGTTACGCGCTACAAACATCATAGCGGAACTGGAATATACTTGGTAACATACAGATCTGCACATAAAGTTTACGATCCGTCGCGTCGCAGGAAGCTCCCCTATGACGTCACGAGACAAAGGCCCGTGTGACGAGTGACGAGTATTCATGCGCTCATCGTCTCTAGTTCCGCGGAAAGACTCAGACACTTTGCTCTGACAATTGATGGAGGGGCACCGTTTTGTTTGAGTGAACTCCAAAAGAATGTTTGCCTTAATTAGCTGTACTTTGCAGTATTGCGGGTACGTCGTTCTGTTTGATGTTTAAAATATTTGATCTTTATTTACTTCAAGAATTGTCGCACATTTATAAAACGAAAAAATGTAATACAATAAAATTAGAAATGTCTAGTTTACGTACCTACGTACTTGAAAAAATCAGTCGGAATTCAATACATAAACAAATCAAATTTCTCAAAACAAATGCAATTTAAAGTAATAACATTTTCAGGGCACTCACCCAATATTTTTATAACTACAATAAAAACTTGGCCGGCTATAGAACTGAATTTAATATGGCGCCCGCCTTTGGAAAACAAAACAGAAAATATAAACTTACCGTCCCGATATTATCTGTAACGGAAAAGTTTTTAACTTCAACAATTTGCTCTGTTTGCCACAGAGTGTTAATCTCTAAATCCCGACTTAATGAGGTATTGTCTATGGACTTCCAGACGTTCGTATGTGGGAAATCTGGTAAATGCCGCTTAATGAGCCGTTCCACTGCGTAGTTAGACCACTTGGCAATCAAACTGATTCAGACGCAAGTATCTTAAGTGCCCATAACGATACGTGGAGTACCGCCATCCTATTGAGAGGAAAACAAGACCATTCGTTTGCCGTCTCCTTGCAAATGGTCCTTACATATCGAGCTTGAATTGATTGTAAGATAGAATTTCGAGATAATTTCTAGATTACCGATCAATATTATATTTATAATGCATATTTTACTTATAATTAGATAATACAATTAATTAATAATGCCTGGTTTTTGAAGTACTTTTATAGGGAGTTTATGTATTCATTAGCGCTATTGATTGGTGCGATAAGTCACCATTTGTGTATTCAGAAACTTGATAAACTACTTACAACATATTATAACTATTAGAAACTAGTGTCCATTCGTCTTTGACGTAGCCAACGGTGCCTAGTTTGATTCCTATTTTGAGATCAAGAAGTAAAATTCAAAACAAAAGACTATCCTTTCATACGTAAGCACAATTTTCTTTCTTTTTGCAGAAACAAAAGATAATAAAATCATAACAATAAATAACGTTTGCGGGGTTTTTCTTATTTTAATAGTGTTTTCGCAAGTTAGCGGGCTTGTTGCACCCCCGCGATTCATTCCGCGACATAAACCTTACGATCAATGATAATTATTATATTGTTCAAGTATTCCGATGTAGCTGAATAATATAAAGGCATTGTTACGAAGGCTCTAAGTTATGGAAGATCTGTTAGTGTTTGTACTTAGTTTAGTTTGTATGTAAGTAATATTCCGAACCCTTTTAATACTTACTGAGGCATCAAGTAAAGTTGGCTATAAAAGATCATTATCGTAAAAGGATTTTATCAGAAGCTGGCTGGAGAATGTGTACTCTATAAACGGCTGTCAACTCTCGATTATATGGGACTCATTAGCGGCTTTGGTTCCGTACACAAAAAATGAAAAATCCTCTTATCTCAACGCTGTCATAAAAAAGGTATTTATCGCGTATAAGATCCGTCCGTATTCAAAAAAGATTTTATCTCAAGGTCTATCATCATCTACAAAAAAACTATTCGCGTGTCTCCAGCTTATTCGCTTATGCCTATAGCTTGCCTACCATCACCGCTGTCCCTGCGCTTCAACGAGCACAGTAGGCAAGGGCAAGGGGGAATATTTTAAGGGGAGGCACGCCAAATTTGGACACTTTAATGCGAGTTTTGATGTTTTATGTTAATATACAGTTGGCAACTTTGTCCAATAGTCATTGAATCGACGATCGAAACGACCTCGGTTAGACATTAACGATAACAAATTAATTTTCGATATAAATGTGGGAACGAATTTCTTGATTTTGTGGTTTTTATTTTTATTTGTTGAAGTTTTGATAAATTAGTAGACGGGAACTTTAAGTTTTAAGGTCTTAAGGTGAGAAAAGATTGTATACGACTTGATTGGCGCTGTAGCTTGGTGATTGAACTGAGCCGAGAGACGCAGGTTGACTTCTGCACAGGGCAAATATTTGCATGATATTGCATATTTCATATCTGGCTAACGCAACCAAGGCTGCGTGTTTATATTTAAAAAAAAAAACAACAAATGTTAATAATTATAATAATAAAGAGCAAAATAAACTCATACCTTTATTTTTCAAAGCATGTTTCTTTACAGAAGAACTAAAAAGCGGAAATTCCTATTTACCATAAAATCTTCAAACGACATTATATAAATATTTAGTTGGCAACTTACATCTCTGACTCAATAAAAACTTTTTACGGCAACTCCTTATTCATAAAAATATTGCGACTTCCATTACCGTCGAGCACTGAAAGGGTTAGTTTTAACGTCCATTGACAGTTCACAATAAACTTTGATTGACGTTTGTGTACAAAAGAGGCGATGGACATAAAAGTTTTGTGAGTTTGGCCCTTTGTGGTCCAAAGACGTTACGCCTGTCATCGCGATGGCGTTTCCTTGAAGAATATTCCGCGTTTTAGAGGGTTAACATGAAACGCATAAAAATTTATTTGTGCTCATTTGAATTTCATGTATGACAGGCTGGGCTCATACATAATAAACGGACCTTTAGTCTTCGCCTGCGTGTCGTGATGCGTGAAACTCAGCTTTGTAGCGTAACATAATATTAACGTAATCTCTTTGGGTAATACATGCTGGCTGTTTTAATTTACCTAAGGTACATTTGTTTTTCACGTAAGTTACCATTTCTTAAAAGATATTTACTGTATAATTACTAACGAGTCGATTGGTCGTAACACTGTCGTCGTACTTCCAACTTAGTGCGTAAAGACAATATGTACCAGGATCATACCGGCATTAACTGAACCCCGTATTAAGACTATTGACGTCTTTATTCTTTGATATGCAAACGACAGTGACAGGTACCTATAATTTAATCCTTGGTTTATTAAGAATAACAGCTTACATTGATATAAATGAAAAATATTTCAGTGGTCAAGTCTTACCTTCCTCTTTTGTAATATTTCATTTATATCGCCACTGCGAAATCGTAATTCAATACATCATAGGACCGAAGGAGATCGAAATAAGAGTTCATATTAGACCCATACACATAAGTTATAAGTATTTTATGTGCAGACATTAATACTTTACCAGCAGACCAGTATGGACCATAGTTTTTATGGATCCTTCTATTAACTTACTTTTATTTTCCCGCGCAACACATAAACGTCAACAGTATTTTTATGACAGTATTTCATTGTGCGTAAGGTATTATGGGATTCTGCCAATGACGGAATAATGGCGAAATTAATAACAAGAGCTATAAATATTGCTGGTGCACGGCAGACTATTAAATATTAATGCTTTTCTACTTGAAACTTCATAGCCGAGTAGTATAACCTTTGGACTTTCAAGTCAAAGGTCGCAAGTTCAAACCCGGCCACGCACCAATGTCTTTTATATTTGTATGCGTATTGTAAATTTGTTCTTCGTTGCTAAAAACGGTGAAGTAAAACATCGTGAGGAAACCGGCACGGCATGTGTAAAGCTATGTCAGAGGCCTACAGGCGGTTTAAAATCTGTCACCAGGTTATTCGTTAAACATACGATAAGAAGAAGACTTGAAACATCCTAGTCTGTAAACTTTAGTGTTACAGTAGTAGGGTGACAGTCCTGGTGAGGTGAAGTACCTTCTAGATGTAATAAAAACATATCCATAGATCGGGGAGAGTTGCGGGTTCGAATCCCTCTCATGTTTATCATTTTTCAAATTTCCTTAATCAATTTAAATATAACCTCTTGCCATTGGCCTCTCCTATGGTACGCAACTGAGCTCTTGAGCTGAACAACTATATTTTATTCAAATAGTATCTTTATTAAAAAAAAAAGTTATCAGAGGCAACGCACGTATAACGTTAGTATTGATAAAGACTATTACATGGTAAGTATCAATGATTCAGTAACCATTCAAAACTATTAATATAAAATGTATAAAACTCACAAAATCTCTTGTTTTCGTTAACAAACTATCGACACTAAAGCGTCAAGCGCCTTTTTATTCTATTTCTATCTTAAAATATATTTTGCAAATCCATCCGACGGCGCCGCGGCGTCGCATCCCGTTGCAGTCCCGGACGCATTCCCACCAATCCAGGCAATTTATTAGTACGGGATCCCGGACTGAAAGCAGGGGCGTGACCGCTTCCACGGAGCCGAAATGAATGCACACTCCTGTTTAATAAGACATGAGGAAGAGGGTGGCATTGAACTCGTGATATTTGCTGAAATAAATAATCCTAGTTAGATAAAGAACGAACTAAAATGCATTGACATTTTAGTTCGTTCTTTTAACTATCGTAGCGTTCGGGGTGCATTGTCTCCAAGTGACTCCGAGTTACTTAGTTGATGGTACGGCGCACTTTAGGCAGTCCTGTTACTAACCTGATGATTTCGTAAGGGATCAAGCTTGAATTTGATACTTATTTATTTTGACGTATGCAGCGTTACGATCGTCTGTGTCAAGTAAATACCTATGTAAATGATCATACTTAAACAGCAAAACGACGACCTGATTGGCGCTTTGGCTACGCGATTATACTGCTACACTAAGGGGTGCGGGATCGATTCCCACATGGAAAAAATAATGGTTAATTCGCAGATATTTGTCCCGAGTTTGAGTATCTGTGTATGTGATCTTCCATGTTTGTGAAACACACTCACGATACAGCAGAAATTGCTAGTATGGGGCAAAAAAATTGTTTCGTACTTTTACTCAAACTGAAGGACAATTTCAAATCTACAAGGGATAATACTATACTGTATCTTAATGAATGTAATAATAATGTCCTCCTGACCGAATTTCGGTCACGGCGGCCTGACTCAGCTAAGACTAGCAAACTACGCAGGAGATATTATACTGCACAAGTATGCGCGCAAACACAGGTGCACTCCCTATTCCCTCACTCTCATATTCCGATGGGACGGTAGACCGACACGACCGGAGAGAGATCAGGCGCAGGACCAACCAGCTTAACGTGCCTTTCAAAGCACGAATTAATGAATGTATTGAGTAGTTGTCTCGATACAACAATCAATCTATAGGTACAAACAAACGCAATATACACAAATGAATTAAGTAAATGATAATAACTAGTGTAGAGTTGATTGACACTCCCTTACCCTGATCTTAAGTAACCAGACTGTCAAAATTTACATGCAGACACTATCGTAAGACGTAGGGTCCATATCATTACCGCTAAGACCATCCACTGTTATTTTTAACAGACAAAGACATATTTCGGTTTTGCAAGGCTTCTATACAAAAGAATGCTGTAAATATTCTAGAATCAAAGTAATTAAAATAGTTAATGAATTAAAAATTATTATTTATTTAAATATACAAAGAGTAACCATAGTCAGTTAATAAATGCCTACGTTATTAATTACTCTACCTAATGTTCTTATTTCCTTTCAATCAAAATATGTAAAATTGATTATAAACCCTATTCACTTTTCAGGAATATGTGTTGTTTAAGGATGGCTGACAGAATAGGTACAAAAAGCATTTTGTATTATTTATTTTCAATCAAAGAAACTCGACTTATTCTCAGCCGATACAATATATCTACCGAACTTTTTTGTGTAGGCATTCAGTCCCCTCGGAGACGTTTTATATAATCCATTAAGTTGTCGAAGAAGATTGATATAACAAGATCAGGATCAAGTTACTTGGGTGCATCGCTAACGACGCTACTGATCCTTAGATAACAAATCAAAGTTGAAGAAAATACGCCTTGAAAGGCTGTATTTGAGTTCGTTGATAGATATAATATACTTTATCGCAATAATACAGAATAAACTAAAAAAAAAACAATGCAAGCGTAAAGAGTAGCCAGAGGTGTATAGTACCTACACCCACATATAGCCAGTTGTGGGGTTAGCCTATCAACCGGGCACAAATTCAGACTCCGTGCTGCTGCTGAGAATTACCCAACGAAAAAACCCATTAAAACTGTGCCCCATCCGGGATTCGAACCCAGGACCTCATACTCAGCAGTGTTTATTCCTAACTAGCTTTTGCCCGAAGCTTCGCCCGCGTTAACCCCTGTGTAAACATCTTAGACGGTTGAATTAAAAAATAAGTAGCCTATCTCCTTTCTCGGGTCTTAAACTTTGTATGTATGTAAATGCTAAATTTAATCAAAATCCGTCGAGTGTTTAGTCGTGAAGGTGTAACAGATGTACAAACAGATAGACAGACAGAGTTCCTCACATTTATAATATTCGTATGGATAATATACTTAGACGATAATATCTTGATTCCTGTATAAAGCTGTATTGAAAGTACTTGAACAGACATTAGCAAAGTCTATAGCTATAAAACCGTGAGATTTCACAATGAACCTACAACCTTGTCGACTGCATCTGACTAGCTCCATAGTAGTTCCACGTGAAGTGCCCTACGAAGCCTTCAGACACAAAAAATCACTCTTTCACTCGGATGCATACAATCACCAAGCAGGAAACAGCAAACTTTTGAAAATTTTCCGACGTATCCGCCCTTTGTGGAGATCAAAGAATATGTACGTTGTCAAATATTACCGATAGCTGGTTCATTTGAGAGATACAATGGTGTATTTTTGGTTGAATACTGTTAATCTTTGCCAGTATTTACAGTTTGTAAGCACTTGTCTTAAGTTTTCAACAATTCTATTTAGCTAAGCTCAAAATTGCAAATAATTTCATATGACTTATGGTGTCATTTTAGCATGTTGCCGATCCTAAGCTTGAATCTAAATTGATAAAGGCTATTTTTATCAATCTGTCACCACGGTACGGCGAAGGTCGCAGGTTCAAGTCCTGATCGTGTCCGTAATTTTTAAATTTCCATTATTAATTTAGAAATAATTTAATGTTCAAAATTAAGAAGTACTGAGACTACACCAAAAGGTCGTTATAATTAAGTAAATACTGAATTTATAACCACATTATTGTAATCTGAGCACACAATTATTACCAATATTTATTTTTACGTGTAAATCTTCGAACATAATAAATTAATAATTAATTTATATACTTAGTTACCAAACAAATTTTATGTTAGTTAATCAGATGCGCTATTCAAGTTAATAGAACTCTATGTCTAGTCTGTAGTTTAGTCTTTGTGATTGTCATTTTTCTGCTCCGCGGGAGGGTAGTGTGACAATGCGCTACGGCGGGGGGCGGGTTGGGGCGGGGGGTGTGTATGTGTTTGTGATGTTTTCATTTTTCACTCACTTTTCACATTTTTAACACGAAATACTTGTGAAATGGACCATTATAACACAATTGGATCTTGTATGCTAAAAGCGGTTATTATTAACAATATTTTCGGAATTTATAGATTTTATGCAGGTGTGTAATGTTGTTTTAAGATATATTTAATTGCCTGTTTTTCCATTTACAGGTAAAGTGTTAAATAGTTACTTCTTGATTAACGCTAATCGGCAAGTAAGAGTGACGAGTATCTTCTAACGTATCTTAGTTACAGGCCAGTTTATTTCCTGATTAATGCTAGTCAGATATTGTGAAATTCGTATGAGTAGTTACGGGTGACTTTAAGTGGCGGTTAGTCTTCTTGACACTTTATTAATTAGTAAGTCCAATCGACAAGTTTGGTCGATGGTAAGACAGGCCCTAAGTTTTATAACTAACCGTTAGTAAAATATATAAAAAAAAAACGCTGCTTGCGTGCTGTTGCATCCATGTTATTCAAGTAATGCCAGCATAGTAAAGTAAATACAAGCTAACAAAAACATAATGTTGTCCAATTATTAATTTAGTTAAAGTTCAGTTGACCCAAATACATAATTTTTCTATTCCACGTAAACGTTAGACCTCTTTTTACGCGAAGTATAATTTTGCATTCCACTTTCACGTTAAGTCATTAGATTAGGTTGTTTTTTTACTCTTTGTTTAATAAAGCTGCTGCGCATGAGGTCTTGAGAAAACAGTTACTGGGTTTATTCATTACGTAATTCTCAGCAGCAGCACGGAGTCTGGATTTTTGCCCGGTTCATGGCAATAGGCTCGCCCCCTATTACATAGGGACCTATAAAAAAACTGGCGAAATGTGGGAATACTGTATGTGCTCCTCTGCCTACGCCTTCGGAGAATACAGTCGTGACGTTATGTTTATTAAGAGTTTTTATATGTATACAATACGTAACATCACGCTTGTAATTCACGTCGGAGAAAGTAGGTTTACACTGTTACATAGTACCTACACGTCATACACCCAAATTTCGCCCGTTATATTTTGGGTCCGAATGCAATAGTGGGCGAGCCTATTGCCCTTCACCGGGCACAAATTCAGACTCCGTGCTGCTACTGTAATAATAAAAACATACATAAAAAAAAATACAACCTGACGAACATAGAACCTCCTCCTTTTTTGAAGTCGGTTAAAAAACAGTCTACTCTATTATAATTATATCAACTCTTGATATCATCACATTCATTAGACTTTTTACAACAATTTGATGCAAAATTTTACTTAACCGACACTGACCCAAAAACTAGCCAACAAAAAGACTATTTAACTCCAAACATTTAATTTCAAATAATCGCGATTATAAATTGCTTGCAAATTGATATTTCCCTAGCTGGGAAACAATTAGAGTTGCTCCGAGGCATTCTAATGACCCCGACAATTTAGCGATATGGGCGACCTTTGAGGGGGTCCACAGTACAAGGGGATCCGTTGTACGCGTGAATAAATCGACGTTTTATAGCTGCATGGCTATTGAAAAAAAATGTGATAAGTTTTTTGCAAAACTATCCGAGGGTAGACTGGTACGTACTAAAATTAACACTTTCGCCTTAAGGCTGAGGCCGCACTACGGTTAAACCGGCCGTGTTTCACCGCGTGGCAAGGAAAAATACAAACACCGCCGCGCGGGGAAAAACCCCAAGTGCGGCCGATGGTATTAGTTTCAAATCATGCGGTTAAAAACCGCAGCGGTTATATAGTAGTGCGGTCTCGGCCTTACTTAAAAAAAATCAATGTTTAACCATTGAATAAATTGTTTGTATCACTATCGTTTGAACCGTAAATTAGTATGATTATTAAATTATTCTGTTGCACACTTTTGTTATCCTCTTTATCAAATCTCTCAATCACTCGAATGTTTGCTGTTAGAGAATCAATTTTAAGTTAAGCTCGCCTCTGCCCCCATACCATGATTTCTTACATTAGGACAGTTTACGATGTGGAAGCGAGACGCGGCTACGTGCAGTGTAATGCGGCGTCTCGCTTCCACAACGTAAACTGTCCTGCTGTAAGAGTTTATGGTAATAGGGCTGTACATCATAATTCATGTTGTTATATTTTAACTGTATATTTTGTGTGTACGATAAAGAATTAAGAATCGTTTGCATGTCGACCAATAGTGATTATGTGTTTAAGTGCGAAACCGTTTCATCATGTAGATATTATAATTATATTATGAGATGAACTAAAAATTACAATAATTACTCTACTCTATCCCTGAGACGAGCCCATAAAAATGATCTAGACCATAACTGACCCTTTTAAAACGACATTCCTACGTCGAAGACAAAACAATTAAATTAAAAAGTTGTTTCTAACAGTTCTTAGTGTTGCCATTATTTAAGTTTATGAGCGGTTTTATAGTATTTTAATTCATTTTATACTCAGTCGTTAAACAAATTAATGGGTTAGTTAAAATTATATCTGCAGACTTTAATAAGTTGTAGGTACTTACTAGAAAACATTTATGGTTCATTCATTCTGTCCTCCGTTCTTGTTGTTCTCATTTATTCTTCCCTCTTGAAATGCGAATACGTTTTATACGTTTTTCTCCCTAAAAGTCGAATGACTTTTAGACTAAAACATTTGGTTGGCACTAGATTTCTTACAAGATCAATAAGACAGATTGACAATAATTACTTTAAAGGGTTATTTATTAAGTCTTGCAATATTAAACTTACGTCTATAGTTAATAGCGCTTGTCCTAAATAAGTGTCAATATTACACTAGTAAGAACAAGACAAAATAAATAAATAACGTCGCCTGAAATCTACAAAGGTGTGGGCATGGGCGTATTGTATAGGGAATCTTCCATATATCGTCATTCATCTTCCTTCATCCAAATCCTATCTAAGGTAACGTGCCTGTAAAAATATTTTTCATATAAAAACATTGTTAAACAGATAGACTTACATTTTCAACGCTTCATTTCTCCCATAAAGTTAAGCTGCCATACCTCAAACCTCTAAATCTACAATTAAATCGTGTTACTCTGTCGCAGTGTTGTTAAACGTGGCGTGGTAAAAACATTGCTTGCGGTATTTTTCTTCGGTCGCGTGAACGGTCTCTTGAAATAAAGGCGTAATTGAATTATCAGATTGGACACGAAACGGGAAAATGCGGGCGATATTCGTTTATAATAGGCGTTGTTTGTTGTATAAACTATCGCCACGATTATGTTTTCCGAGATTACAAAAGGATTTATTAGTGGTGTGATACAGCTTTCACAGGTTATGTTTTACGCTAATTTAGTAGCCATTGTTACGTATTTTGATTAGATAAGTGTACGAAGATCTTTAGACAAATGCAGTATTTGTTAAAAGCATGGCAACTATTACAGTTAGATAAGTTTATGTTCGTTCAGTTTTAATTATACTGCTATTGTGGATTGGAAGCATATGGGACTGTTGTAATACATTATCGTCGAGCAAAAATCTATTCGAGCTGCTGAATTCGCGAAACGAAGACAACTCGTTAAAAATATTATCTCAGTCGTAACATTTTTATTAGTTTTCAAGTGACACTAAAATCTGAAAACTAAAGAATCAACAATTTTGTGTGAGCCCAAGTACTATAAAATTCAAATTATACTGAAAATTACGAGTTTTACTGTCGCGTCATGTGACTTTAAAATATAAAATGTCTGTGTGAGGTCGAGGAGTCTCCCGTCTGAGTTATATTAGCGGAGACAGACTAAATTTATATTTTAATAAACGCAAAATTTTCGCTTAAGCGTTTATGAATGTTGGAGATAGAACATTATTCATGGAAGAATAAATAAAGAACGAGTCTGTCTTGAAAATAATTGGTTTTAACATTCTGTTTTGATATTTTCGTTAATGAGGTCAACATTCACGTGTCTTACGAATAATTCGATTGACATTTACCAGTTAGCGATAGACGATGATGGAATAAATTATTTAGGTAAATGCCAACTGCCTCATTGGTCAAGTGGTCGGTAAGCGTCACTGCTGAGCATTAGGTCGTAGGCTCGATACGCGGGTCAGGCAGTGTTACTGGGTTCTTCTATCATATAATAAGAGTTAACGGGTCTTAACCGCGTACGTAATTATCAGTCCATCATCAGTCAACCCGCGGCCACGGCCTTTGAAGGTCGACCGAAACGACGGGAATATAGGTATTTATACCGTTAATTACGTACGCGGTTAAAACCCGTTAACTCTTATTGTATAATGGGTTCTGCCATTTGGTAATTCTCAGTAGCAGCACGCAGACTGGAATTGTGCCCGGCTTATGGCAAAAAGCTGTAGGTGTACTGTACGTGCATTTCTGACTATCCCTTTGGCAAATACAGCCGTGATGTTATGTTATACATGCCAACGTGAACCTAAAAACAAAACACACGAAAAAAGGAGCGTTTCTAATAACATAATACTCTCGACAACAATATGTCTCCCGGGTACCGGCTACCAGTCGTGATTCAAACAAATTGAGCCAATCACCTCACCTAGCGAGGGGATCCGAACAAATATTTGCAGTTTCAGGATCCAGTTATCTACGGTAACAACTTAATAACGATCTAACTTTAACAATTACTCTAGAATAAGTTTAATGTGTTCCATTAAACGTGGTTTGTTTGTATCGGAAGTATAGACGAACCAGAGTTTACGTAGGTATCGTCTCCGTAGAAATGACAATTTTGAATTTTGAATGAGCCATTTTAAGTGTATCATGATCATTAGCCGGGACATGTCCACTGTTGTACAAAGGCCTCCCCCTTAGACAAGGCGCTCACGCTTGGCAAGCGGCTTAGAGATCAGGTTTTTAGTGAATAAGAGAAATAAAATAATAGAAGAAATAAAAGCTTACAGACTCTGATGGCTCAGTGGCGTTGAAAGAATGAGAAAATATCGGGGAGTGTGGAGAGCATATCTGGGCCGACAAAGTGGCCGACGGCTGGTTGGTCGCTTCAGGTACCGCTAAAGTGATGCTGTCGAAAGAGCCGTCGAGATCTTCAAGCCCGCAACTGGCGAGGTATCACGAAGGACTGAAATAGATGGTGAACTCTTGTATCGGAGGCCAAGATCCACTTAGGGTCGCTGCGCCAACGGAGTAAGTACGCATTTTTTAGTGCCTATAAGCTTACCTAGATAAATTTTAAAGTGTGAGTAAAAGGTAGATAATTTTACTGTTTATTTTGTAAAGCAACAATTTCCATCGTCGCCGTGATGGCGAGACGTGAGAGGACGACGGCGTGGGCCCGATGAATGGCAATTAAAATGTAATAATAAATAATGACGTCACACTTATGATGAGCAATGAGAGTGGGTGAGTGTTGATATAGAGGAACATCTATGTACTTATACCACTACTTTGAAAATAAATCAGTGCCCAAATATGTCAAAATTAGTCTGTCTCGTTGGTCTAATGGTCCCAAAGCGCGACTGCTGATCGAGAGGTCCGAGGGTCAATTCAAGGGCCGGTCAAAGTGTTATTGATGTTTTTAAATAGGTAAGCTCTTAGTAGCATCACGAAGTCTGGATTTGTGCCCGATTAGAAGCAATAGGCTCGCCCCATATAACATTGGGACCTCTAACATAACTGGCGCAATGTGGGTGTACTATAACCTCTGCCTACCATTTTGGGGAATACAGGCGTGATATAATTATGAACGAGCATTCTTCAGTAGATTAAAACAGTACTATCCCATCTACAATACATCATCATCATCATCATCATCAGCCAAAAGACGTCCACTGTTGAACATAGGCCTCCCCGTTTAAGCGGGGGAGGTTTGCCATAATCCCCACGCTTGGCAAGCGGCTTGGGGATCGCAGTATTGGTGGTGAAGTTACAGAAGACGTTGCTGCCCATCTTCTGAATTTTCCCTTAGTCGCCTCTTACGACACCCACGGGAGGAAAGGGGGTGGTCAATTCTAGGCCGGATACCACACGGCAACATACATACAATAAATTGAATAATTTATCTACCTTCCCATCTAGAACATGACATATTTAATTGAATCGCAAAAATATACAATGTTCTTTGTAAGAATGTAAGTAAAGCAAATAGCTGCCTGTATCGATCGCGACCTTGCCTTGAAGCGTATGAGAAACATGTTCATCATGTAAATAACTTATTTGTATTCATGTGTTTTACTATAATAACTTCCGTGAGTGTTATCCATATTATTTACTATATATCCCGGTTATACTCACGTGTGTATTCGGGAATGCCCGACTAGTTTAGACCTCGAAGTGAAGTTCGGCTCGCGACTCCGCCGCGTAACCAGCTTATGAATAAGGGCTCCGTTCGAGTTCGAAACTAGTCGGGCATTCCCGGGCAGTCGGATATATAGTAAATAATTTGTATTCATGTGCTTTATTTAAATGTGAGAATTTTCCTTAAATTAGCTTTGTAGGTAGCTTCGTATCTGCGTAACATAAAGCTAACATATAAGAAATAAAGTTATCATGTGTTGCAGCCGTCGAAGGGGTTGGGTACATAATAATTCTTCTTTCTTCTTTTCCAAAACGGCATTAGTTTGTCGCATGGAAACCAGTCGTATAGTGTTGTATATAGGTGCGCCCGTTGGACTGTCAAAGGTCTCAAGTTCAAACCCCGGCACGCACCAGTCTCTTCAAATTCAAGTGCGTACTATAAATTAGTTATCAGTTGCTAAAAACGGTGAAGGAAAACATCTTGAGGAAACCGGCACACCTGAGAGATTTTTCAATGGTGTAAAGCCACGTCAGAGGCCTACAGGCGGTTTAAACTCTGACACCAGGTTGTTCATCAACCATACGATCATCTTCTTATCGTAACCATACGATAAGAAGAAGTGATGTTTACATTGGCCTGGCAACAAGAATATCATCGAGGTAAACCAAGTTCGCACAGACTTTGGCATTATCACTCATGGCAGCTCTCTACTTGCACCCTTATTCAATCAATACTATATGTATGTAGGTTTTGAAAATTCACCAAAATCCCTCGCGGACAGACCAATGTCTGTCAATTTCCATATTTCACGTTATTTCTTGCAACTTATTATACCTAATTACATCTACCTACATTTATACCACAGACATACCGAGCAAATAGAGTTGAATTTTCATAACTTTCACTGACCTTTCAAAGCAAAACTTCACATAACATGTATCCCACAAACAACTTCTCAAAGCAACATAAGGGTCCCCACACGGCCACAAACACGTCACGGACATTAAATCCCTAAACAGCAGTCAAAGTGAGACGCAATACATCATATTTAGCTTGGTTGCGATCAATCAGAACTAGCTGTCACATTGGCCATTACTCAATTAAGACGGTATGATGGATGCTCGGGGGACGTTTCAAAACTGTGGATATTGGTATGTAAACTGGTCTGGTAATGCTTTGCGTGATCGTATGTATGTTGGGAATCTTCTTATGTTATGTATGTTTAATTTGACAGTTCGCAAGTGTTCGTCTTGTCATCATAAATGCGAAGGATGGATATCAAATTCTGTTTAAACTCCTAGTTTAGAATTGGGCCTACTAGACGGGAGTAAGTATATTAAATGTCACATCTGTGTTATCTTGATCTTTGGGAACATGTTCTTCTGTGACTTGAATCACTCAACAACAACTCTATATGAAGTCTGTAATAATAACTTATGTCTATGTAATATTTTGGAATCAGTTTGAAAAATATCAAATTGGTCTTATAGGCTCTGATATTTTTATTATTTCTCTAAAATAAAAGTAATTCTGTCACAGTATTACGACTAAACCATTGAAATGTAATTAAATGCAGAAAAATCTTTATCTGAATCCTGGTCAAGGAATAGGCTTTTTAAAATCCATATAAATTATTCCACGCGAACAAAGTCGCTGGGTAAAGCTAGTTCACTACAAGCCTGACAATATCTCGACTATGTGGTTGTGGAAATCCAGAGATGTTCGGAGACGCATCCGTACCTCACACACCACATCCGGGCACTACGAACTATTGCAGTACCGCCGGGCATTCGACAGACGCACGACATTGCTTTGGTCGGCCTACATTGAAACTGATATTCTGCCTAATATAATACTAGTAAACTGTAACAGTAAGTTCTAGTTGCCACTCGCGACTTCCGCAAAGGGTTAATGTTTTCTGAGAAGTTATTATACTGTAAATTTTGTAATGTCGTGGTTAATTTTTAAGCCATGTATGTATAGCCACAATAAATTCTCGTAGCAGCAGCAGCTGACACAACATATAAGCTGATAGTTTGAGGGTCCGACCCGGTACTGTTCGGGTTAAGAATATTCGTACCTGTTTATTTGTTTTTTCCGGAATAAAAAGTGTCTTGCCTACGGCCTACACAAGGGTTCAAGGTTAAAAACAATATTGGGAAAATATAACAGACAATCAATTTTTGCATTAATAATTATTATAATAGGTACCTACTAACCTATTATAATAGGTAGCCTATTATAATAGGTACTGTACAATAAATATAAATCTAGAAAAACATTTATAGAGACATAAATTATATTATTGTCGGCAATTACATGGAATCGCTCTTGCTGAAATGAAAAATATGCTTTTGTTTCAAACAGTCAATAGGCGACAGAGGGTTGATAGTCCAGAGTCCAGACTATACAAGTAGCACGTGAGTATTACAAAGGGTTTATTCGTACCCCTTGATGCACGAATAGTTGGACGTATCCTAATTTCAAAAATATAAATTTTATGATAAAAGTAAATAAGGCATAAGAAGTCAGGATAGCGAGTAAAAATCGTTAGGTGATTATGGTATATACCTACATTTTCATTCTGTGTGTGTTGTTATTGTGTATCGTAGTTGTGTTGTTGTGTGTGTTTAAGACAAAATAACTACATACATACATACCTATTAAACGAGTCTCACTATTTTAACTTCTCTATTTCTCCAAATGGACAAATAAAAGTTCTACTAATATAATTTATAGCACTAATTACATTTTAGTAATAAATGTTATTCATGGGTCATCAGTCTCGACATTCATCTTATCTTGTTTTAATCTGTTTAGTGACTGTCAAGAATGTCCTAACTCGTCACTGTAAGTAGCAAAGGCGCTCCCGTCGTGCTTAAGGTAGCACACACAGTGATAGCAGAGGCGATAGGTACTTCAAATAATATTTAATATTACTATATTAGGACTTACTTACATAGACCCGATTGGCGCAGTGGCTAAGCTATTGGGTTCGATTCCCGCACGGGGGCAAAACATTTTGTGAACCGCAGATGTTTGTCCCGAGTCTTGGTGTTTGTGTATGTGATATTTAATGTTTGTTGTTTTCTTTAAACATAACTACGGCTTAAAAGACATAAGACCAAGTATACTTGATGCCGAACAAAACCGTATGCCCTGACTATATTTCGGCTTTATTAGACAAGGGTTCAAGAGAAAAAAAATTAGAGAAATTTAGAAAAAAAAAACATAAACATCGTCACAAAAGCGTAAGCTAATACCTTATTCTACTATAACCGCCTCCTAATCCTCGTAGAAAGGAGAATCTCAGCAAAGTAAATATTTGGCGAAGTAATTAGCGAGTTGCAAGCAGCCTGCCCCAAGTGGCCCGGGCAGGGGTACGGCCGTCAGATACTTGCGTGTTCAGGAATTTCTGGGCTGTTTATTAATTACGTATTCCAAACTATGGGGTAAAGGGAAACTTTCGGTTTGTTCAAATAAAGAAGTGACGGGTGTCGGAGTTTTTGAATGCCTTTGTGAGCTTTTTATGTAGTTAGGTATTTTTATTTTAAGAGAATATTTATTCGGATTAACACAATTTGATGTAAAACAACGAAATAGAAAAATTTACTAGAAAAAGTTGTGGCGCAGGAACTTTATTGATGGAAAGCAGCAAATCTTAAGTCCACAACAAAGTCCAAAAACCAGACTACCTTTAATGAGGCTACTAATCAGAATTTTTTGAGCCATCTTTAACCCACGCTTCAACATTATAAAAAAGCATATTCCAGAGAGATCCCACTCTGGTTATTTAATATTTCTAAAGTAAAGCACAGAGCACTGTCGCCAACATTTACGGTATGCCTGAAGTTCGCGCGCTGTCAAAGGAAAAATTTAAATCCCCACCAGCTTTGTTACATTTTTCAATTTGTCAAAGCTGAGTTATGAGAGCGCCTATCTGGTTCACGTGACACTGTAAAATATTTGTAGGCAGATAACTATCGTTTTTAAACGTTGGGACGGATATTTTTGGGATATTTGAAAAGATGTCGTAAAGTGAATGACAGAAATATAGTGTAAACATTTTATATTCTCGTATCTTTAAAAGATCGTAGTGGCTCTGCGTTTGACGAACGATTTTATTTGCAATCGCCGCGTGTCAAATACATGTGACAGTGTGACTGTCATTAATATAGTTTAAGTAATCCTTGCTATACGTGAAGCAGTAAAAAAAAAGATTTTCCAAATCAGTTCAGAAATGACGGAACTTTGTAAGAACATACTAACAAAAAACGATTACAACGAACTGAGACCTCCTCCTTTTTTGAAGTCGGCTAAAAAGTAATTAATTGTCGAAGTTACACACGAAACCAAAACACCTTTTCACTTGTTTTTTTTTTAGTTTCCTTTTGCCTTTTTTTATTTACACTAAAAAAACGGTTTCAGGCCACATAACAAATATTTTATGAGCCAATCAGACCATGAAACAAGTATACATGGCGAAAACAGGAAGTGTGTCGGAAAGGAAATAATAAAACACGTTTCTTAAACCCACGAATAAGTTTTGTAGGGCCAAGCGAGTGAACATGACCGTGTATCGCTCTAGCACCCTTTTAACGCCTATGTTAAACGTCACGGCAGTTTAATGATGTTGGAGAATTCAACAGTAACATTAAGGGAGCAGCAAATTATTTTTTTGCAGTGAAGAAAGCTTTCAAAATGTGTTACTGTAATGCTTTAGAAAAGAATAAGTGTGTTTTTTGTAAGTTATTCTCAAGGATTAGCATGCTGAATTAGCAGTGGGCAGGTCACATCTGTCGCAGAACCGACAACTTTCGGGGAAAACGTGTTCTGGAGTGGAGACTACGACTCGGTAAACGTAGTGTAGGACGTCCTCCAGCTAGGTGGGGTGA
Source organism: Abrostola tripartita (assembly GCA_905340225.1). Classification (NCBI taxonomy): domain Eukaryota; kingdom Metazoa; phylum Arthropoda; class Insecta; order Lepidoptera; family Noctuidae; genus Abrostola; species Abrostola tripartita. Next base: position 3,317,303 of record HG996492.1, on the reverse strand, counting down.
CGATATACGCAAAATTTCTGGCAGTGGTTGGAAGGCGAAGGCCGAAAATCAAGCTCATTGGCCTATGTCCAGCAGTGGACTAAGATAGGATGAAGTTATTCTCGAAACTGCGTGTTTTGGATCCTCGCCTTGTTGATTAGCATTTTAAGTAATGTATGTACATCTGAGCTAACATGATTGCCACTTCTGGATTAACAATATTCTTCATAAGTCCAAGGTTCAGTATTTACGTCATGCGTGCACCTATGAAGTCTCCAACTATATCATAACACAAGTAATTAAAGTCCCCAGATTTATGTCCCGACGTCCACATATCTTATTACGCCTCACGTCTTGCAACAATAGCAAGGTCCTTTATCTTTAGAAATATCGCAGACTCGTACAACGCACCGCAAGGGACCGCAAGATGGAGATAATACTAAATCTAATTGAAATACCCCGAGTAAGGGTAGATGAGATGTTGGATTAACGCCCTTTTTACCAGTCGAACGAATCGAAAACCAGATAAGTTTTTGTTCATTCTGTTACGGAATTAGAAGTGTCGAAGGTATAATTTTTTTTAATGTGCGACTTTTATAGCATTTTTTTACTAGGTATATTTATACCATTTTAACCTACAATATTTAGGACGACCTGTTTGGCGCAGTGGGTAAGCGATTGGACTGCTGGGTTCGATGTCCGCACGAGACAAAAATTTGTGCAATCTGCAGCTATCTGTCGCAAGTCTGGGTGTTTGGGTATGTGATTTCATGTTTGTGAAACGCACCCACGATACGGTATAAAATTCCCAGTGTGGGGTTTTAAAAATATTATATATGAAGAACCATAAATCTGTGTGTGTGTTGTATTGTGGCTACCGTTAAATCTACAGTAGGTATAGACTATAGTACTTCTTACATGGAACCATTATTAACTTCTGACTCAAAACAAATGATTGCAGATCTCATTGAAACTGTGCTGTATTCATAAGCAAGCTTTTAGTCTAAATATCATACATTCAGTTAACGATTTTCGAAACATTTCCAATCAATTATTCATTAATTCATAGTTCCCTGATTCCGCTTATCTCGTACTAACTTCTTTCTCAAAATTCGGAGTCAAATTCCAAATATTCCGTTTTTGCTTCACAGTCGAATAATTTGGATGTAAAACCAGAAAGTTGGAGGTCTTAAATATATTTTCATTGACGTGGAAATTTTGATAATGAAGGTTCAAGTTACAGAAGATAGCGATTATAAAATTACTGTTTATCACAACAAAATGTTACGTTAATGATTTAAAGTGGTATGATAACAGTTGCGGTCAATGTTTGGTTAAAAATAATACTTGTTATATGCAAAGCATAGATATTTATTTTACAGTGTAGTATACATATGTGGTAGTATATGTATGTCATCTTCTGTATTTCAAAACTTTGAAATGTTATAGAATAAGTTTAGTGAGTAATATCAGTATGTTTGCCCTTAAACTTGGAATGGTATGACTGTTCAGTTATTTTTGAAAATCTTTCTTATGTTTGAAATTAGTTGAGTAACCTTAATCCTGTGGTACGAGTAATATTGTTACGCTTCACAATGAGCTATTCAATTTATACTTTAAAGTCTGTCTCTCGTTGTAACAAAAAAAATACATATATTCGTCTACCCTTTTCAGGAAACAAAGATGTGGTTATTACATTTTTCAACCCTCCACCGCTTACTGCACTCACCAGCCTCCCACGGTCAGTAATTAGTGGTCGCTACAAAACTTCCGAGTCATTAGATCGGGCCCGTACTAATTGCGCCACGGGCACGGATCACCCCCGGTTTTGTACCCAATTAGTTCACTACCTAATAGTTAGTAACACTACGTATAATGACGCCGCGTCAGCTAGAAGTGTTTCTTATCTGTTTGGGGAGGCTGTTTAGGGTTACCGTTGGTTCCGAGGGTTAGTGTTGTGTGATTCTCGGCCTTTTAATAACGGTTGGATGGAATTTCATTTAGTGAGATAAAGTGTGTAGGTATAAGTAGGTGTTAAAATGTAGCTTCTATTGATAAAATGATTTTTATATAGATATTGTAAGTTTTGCTAAAGGACTTTGCACAAAAATTTGATTAAGTACAAACAATAATTATCTACACGGATGAAGTACAATAATTAAAAATATAAATAAATTTAATTTATTTTCAATTAAACATAACTGTTTTATTATATAATTATTCCAGTTATACCCACGTGACCAGAATATATAGTAAAAATATGATTAACACTCATGTAAGTTATATATGATATATGACTGCCTGTTTGCGGGCTACAGACTGACACTCCTACAATCTAAAATTGCTTTCATTTTTTTAGTCTCTTCCCCATTCTAAATCACAACCATTTTCTTAATCTCTTCCCCCCACTTTGGTTCTATACGTTTGATTTAAGCTTCAATTCCCGCACAGATAGGTATCCAGATATCGAGTTTTCACACGTCAAATTGCTATTAACAAATATTAATTTATACAATAATTCATTCAACTATTACCACCCGAAAATAAAACTACAATAACTGCTTATTACCAAGTAGGTATATATAGTGAGCAAATTACATAGAGCCATTACGGCAACACAATCACTGAAGACCTATTTTTCGCTATAAAGCTTTCCCATTGAGTGTGCCGTCCCATTAGTTGTTTGTTTAGTAAGATTTGTGGGGTACGGTGTGAATGGTACAGGGTCAAAGGAACTGGCGCCGGCACGACGCGCTCTTTGCTGTATGGTGACTTAGATTGTACCAATAAGGATAAGTTTTTTTGTCGGCTTACGTTTTTAATGATTTTTGTCGCGAATACGAGATATTGAAAGAAGCATAAAACTATAAAAAATGCTACAAGGAGTTCATTTGGCGTGAATCTAATTATACCACAAAAAAAAGTAAAACAAATTATATAAAGTAAGACAAACAATTTAAATAACATAACATCAGTACTATCAAAATCGGTGATTAATTTCAAGTCCGTACATGTACATGTCCGCACATATACGTAATGGTATGGTAATATTCATATTAAGTTGATAAATTAAAAAAACATTTACTTCTACTTCTCAAAATACCTACTGTTTGTATTTTCCAGAAAACCGTTTACGTGTTTCTCAATTTTACCAATAAATCTCTTCATTAATGTTACGGAAGTTAAAGCCGTATTATGAAAGACAATACGTGAACCTTTTTACGACCCTCGCATCATTATTTTCTTCTGATTGAGTGATTTGATCCTTTTGAAATGAATTTCAATCTGACATGTGTTGGGAATGGATACAGAATATAGTAAGGTGAGATATTGTGTTCCTGTAAGTATTTACTTATCACTAAATTTATATTCCTACTCCTCCTCTATATTCTTTTATGATTAATTTCGTTGCGGGTTCCAAAACAGTCGAGTCATTTCTCTGGGACGCCTCGATGGTTCTTAATGGTTATCATTGTAGATCCTGGCTTACAGAAGTCACAATGATGTACACGAGTGGTGGGCTTGTCCTGTTAAAATCTTATTATCACCTAAAGATTTTTTTCGATGCCTGTTATTGGTAACGACAGGCCAAGTCTTATTTTGGACAAATATCTGAAGATCGATCAGCCAGCTAGCCACACCAGTCTAATGAGCTGGATTGAATATCGAGCCCGCGACTCGACGTTCAGTTCAATTTCTAAATTATTATTTAAAATGTACTTTAAATAAAATTACGTTTATGGCACCAGGATTACTTATCCAGCTATTTTATAATTCCGCGTAGCATCAAGCGCTCGACGGCGTAGCCACTGAACGGCGTAGCAACTGAGCGTCGTAGCAATAGAGCTGCACCGCTACGCCCGTGGCCGGCACTGCGTTTAATTTATCGTCGTGTATCGGAAACGCCTCCGTGGTGCACCACTAATATATTACCTACTAGTGTAAAAGTGCTATCAAATGGACGAATGTTTACATATTAATGTTAGTTCTACTTGCAAAGAGAATCATACCGTACCCATGTAAAGTATGTATTGCTGAATTCATTACAAATGAATAAAATAGTTTGAGTTTACAATAATAACGGTATTGATAATTGGGTGCAGCAGTAAGACTCTACACAGACTTGAAAAAAAGTGATACTTATTAAAAAAAAATACATTCGAAATTGCGATACTCTTACAACATTTTTTTTTCATACATAATGAAAACAGTATTTTTTTGTAGCTATAAGGTACGCATACAACATTATAAACCTCATTTTCTGTCCTAGTAAACACATTCTTTCTAAACCTCGCCTCATCGCCACAACACCGGGCCATGCTTCAAAACTCGACCTCTTTAAAACTACAAACTATTCGCCATCTCCGTCCTACTTTATGAAAAGGTCTCGGCTCGGATTTATGTCTACAGCGGAGATAAGGCCGTGTGCACACCGCCCACCATTAATATCAATCACCGTGCGTCGTGTCGTCTCTATAGACTAGTGATAACGACGTATAGAAGGCCGCCTTGAAAGAAACTTTGGAGTTTGCAAAAACGTTGGGTCCGGATTTCGCGGGTGTTTGTGGGTGTTCGCGGGTGTTAATAGCGCTGGGTTTTCGTTTATGTGGGTCAAATGTTTATAATATTGGAGATTTTGGGATGTAAGGTACGCCTAGTAAATATTTTTTGCTATCGGTTTAAGATTGCCAACCTCGTTGGTCTAGCAATGTTAAGCACGAGTTCCTGGATTTGAATTCCGGATCGGGTAAAGCCGTTTTAGGTTTTTTCATTAGATAGTTCTCAGTAGCAGTACAGAGTCTGGGTATATGTGCGCTTGATGGCAATTGGCTCGCCCCGTATTACATTGGGACCATACCATAACTGGCGAAATGTGGATGTACTATAGACCTCTGCCTTCCCCTTCGGACAATACAGTACAGTGATATTATGCATACAAGCAAAGCAAAGATATACATACCAAAACCTTTAACAATAAATACATCTTGCCAGTCTCATAACATAACGTCAACATTTACTTAAGACATAAACTGCGACAATTCGGAAGACCGGTAAAACGATAATTACTACTACGTAATTAAATAAGACGATAGCGAGACTCGTCAAAATTTACGATAACTCATAAATTCAATCGAGGAATTTAGTGCTGTCTTATAATTCAGACGAGCAGCGGATCGTGAAGTGGCCCCTACTAGGGTGACAAACATACATGCGAGTGTCTGCTGGTATACTCTTGCAGCAATAGATAGACGAGATACGCCACGTGATTGTTGCCTAGTAAAAGCTGAGGCATTATAGTAGTTGAAGCTAGTATAGTATTAAACAAATAATCTAATATAGACAGTGCTCAGATCTGAATGCGCTGCTCGCGTTCCGCCCGCAAGCTGCACCGTTCGCGCGCAAGCCATACTCCATAGAGCGTTGTATATGTTGCATGCGTGAAGCACGCGCGAGACACGCAGCGGCACGTACGCATCGCATTCGCCAGATCTGTACACGCTCTAATATACATTAGTTAATGTCATGGTCATCAACTGATCGGACTGCGGAGATTTTTACGTATTCGGACTTTCAAAAATTCAAAGAAAAATATTCATTTTACATGTGCGTTGTAACTGCTATCGGTTACGCTGAATCTAATTCTTAGTATGGCAGACAAAAGCGTAGTAAATTAATCAAGCTACTTCTGAAGCCGCACATAGCTGTATATTTCTCACACCGACAGCGTGACCACTGGTAGCGGCGCACCAAATCTCTGGATCGTATTTATGCGTCTGAGATCGCGCATCCACGGCGCGGAACATAAATAACGGCCAATGGCACGATACAACAATTTATGCCTGTACCGCAACACTGCAGTGCGATCGGAAACCGTGAGGAACGAATTAACTGCACTTCTTATGTAAACAAGTTGGTGTACTGAAAATTATAGCGCTGGTACACATGCTTGTAAAGGTTAGTATAAAGTTAAGGTTTTTTTTAACTGCCTCGTTGGGTTTATAGTCGCTAAGAGTGACTGCTGAGCATGAGGTCCCGGGTTCGAATCCCGGGTGGGTTTTTCCATTAGATAATTCTCAGTAGCAGCACGGTGTTTAGTCACAACTACTTAAATCCGCGCACTTTATCGCTAAATACCGCTCACATGATTCGGTGAAATTTTTTCAAACCCAGATTCTAATCCGACGTAATTATAGGTAGTACTTTCTTTTCATACTTCTTCGAAGGTAAAACCGTTCGCCAGCTCTAATATGCTGACTCAAAAGCTACTGAAATAACAATTGTTGAGTACAACGACACTTGTTAAAAACAGAATTTTTAATCCATAATCGTAATCCAAAACAAAGTATTCTAAATCTTGGAATCTTGGCAGAAACCTGTCTAACCTTCGCCATTGCGTCACAACTTGTGACGTTCACCATAAACTTGTCTACTTGAAGGAAGGCGGGCAGGCGGCGCACCCCAGACGGACATGAGTCTGCTATCCGGCTCAACCCCATCGCCGTCAATACTTAATGATACTTTCCGCTCTCTTCGCTTTCTGTCAGACATCTTGATGTCTTTCGAATAATGCCATTTCCGCGACTTAGATCCGATTCTATCGTTTTGTTTTGAGTGGGACTATGAGAATTGTAAGAATGGAGTAACTTACATTATATTTTTATTTTCTTTCTAGATTTTAAAGGCGGTAGGTATTTGTATACTGTTGGGTGATTGCATAAGAATGATAATGAAATTGAGCTCTTGTTACTGCGCCTTACTGCGTGGTAGGTGGTATGGTAGGATGGGTGGATAGTTGACATCAATACAAACTTAAATAATAATTTTATTTTAACCATTATTTTTACCGAAATCTAAAACTTACCACTACGTACAAGTACTTGACTGAGTGCTGTGACTGCAGGCTGGATTACCCTTGACAATCTTTTTTTTTAATTTGCAAATATTTGTTCGAAGTCCATGTGTGTTGTGTATATGTTATTTTGTCTGCAATTATACGAAATCGATACTATCGGCGAAGGCAATATACTAAACATTGTAAAAATAAGAATGTCTTTCTAAAATACCTAAAATAAATAAAGAATAACATAATCCCAAGTCAAATCCTCTTGGATTGAGGCTGCCAAGTTTATGAATCAGCTTTAACGTTTTATTAAAAATGTATTCCTGGATTTGTTATCTCCTTTCAAAGACAAAGGTAACATAATATACCTATAAACTTTATACCGTTACATGTAAATTGTGTCTTACAAAACAAATTGATACCCGTCACGATGAAAGAGTGCGCTAAAAGGTTGTCGCTCTACGGAAATGGCTGATCGGAGCTTTGAGAGTGGGTAACATACATATTGATATGAATAAGGATTTGGTGAGGGTGTACGTATTTTTTTATACGTAACATAATGTTTATTCTCACGTCTTTTAACTTGACACATAATAACAATTTCATGATCTTTTTTGATGCCAAATATTAATTATTTGGTCGTACCAAAATTTTACTTGCCATCGTATGGTTTCTCCATATAAACTTTTACTATACACAATTTTCCTAAAAATCATACAAAGTTTTTCTTCACATACTAATATATAGATGACACAATAAGAAAAGCACTATTTTGCTGATTGTGACGTATACAGAGTTTCAGGAACCTAAAATACTTTACAGCGAACCACTCCATATGAAATCTCCACTGAGCATTGTTTTCTCAGAAAACCTATTATCTCCAAACAAATAGCTTAAAGCTCTCGTGAACCGAGGGCTGCTCGTGATATTTCATTTTTCATCTCTCTGCGATGTTTTTGTACCGCAAGAAAAGTGCAAATGACGCTTACGAAGATTTCCAAGAAACCAGGTCGCGGTGACACTGCGCTGGTAACAATGAACGAGGATGTTACAGACGAGAGGGACTTGAACCAAACCATCCACCATAACGATTATTTAGTTAATAATCTCATAGAATAATTATAATCATGAATAACGTAATTATCTCCAAAAATCGAAATGATTGGTGATATAGTCCCATTGGTGTCGGGTCTATTGACCTGCATCACGCCCATACTGAGTCCTTCACCGTTTTCGGGGTGGAACTAAAATGGTTTTTTTTTCTTAACAATTACAGATAAATCTGCATGCATATCTATAAAATATTATAGTGCATGTTTCACTTTTTTAACTTTATCACTAAACTTATCATTTTCAACTCAGACCGGTATCACCCACTGCTGGGTGTACGCCCCCCTTTTTCTCAGCCATCGTTTTCTGCTTTATATCTTTAATAAAAGTATTATTAGGTTAGCTCATTCTAAAATCGGAAATCTTGTATAAGACATAAATAACGTCTTCCAAATCGTGTCACCTCCAAACGAATAAGTATAACACATTAAACGTGTGTCTAAAAATCCAGTCTGAAATACTTAATTAAAATTCTAGTCAGCCGCGTCCCGCACGCCCGTCTGTCCTACCAACAAAGGACGAGGGGAATGTTAACAGCGTTTGCTTCCAGATTAAGCTATTCACGGTCCGACGTCATTGTCTAATTGTCGTATTGTTTGCAAACCTTGCAGTAAGAGGATGATACTCACTTATCTTCCTCCATAATGTTTAGTCTTTTATCCAATTATGAAGCCAGCAAACGTCTGAATAATTTCGTTAAAAATATCTCTTTATTTCGTGGCCCCAAGGAGTTCGCTAATTAAATTTAGTGCTTGATGTTTAGATTCGTTTCTCTTGACTCGAGGCTGTAGCCGCTGAAAGGGTAATTTAAACTAGTTGTAAGGTTTAAAATATAGAGATAATAAAATTATTTTGTTTGCTTTGTAAGTTGGACGTACATAGGTCTTAGTAATAGTGTGTCTAGTGGTTTAAGTAAGTAAGTACATTTACATAACAAAAATAAATCTGTCGTAATATGTAGTAAGCTAAGCTAATGTTTGTCGTTTATTGGATACAGACGGTTGAAAAGAAAGGGCCTAGCCTAACCTAGAAATCAAATCCTCATCTGTTTAGTTTCGATCACGATTTCAACAAATGTCCAAAAAGTTTTTCCAATTATTACTAGAATAAGGCTAATAATAGGCCGTTGTCCAACAGTAGACGACTTCTGGCTGATGATGATGATGATGATGATTACTAGAATATGAAGGTCATTCGTAGTTCAAGCATTTTTTTTTTTTCAAACGTCGCCTTACTCTAGGAATTTCTCCTGTATCGTGGGAACGTTTCACAAACATGAAATATTACATACACAAACACCCAGACTCGGGACAATCAAATGTGGATCCCACAAATTTTTGCCCCGTGCGGGAATCGAACCCGCAACCCTTAGCGCAGTAGTCTAATCGCTTAGCGACAGCACCAATCAGGTCGTCAAATTGTATAAGTTGAATTACTTAATAGTAAAATTGATTATCGGCAGTAAAAATACTTAAAGAAATAATTGCTCTTTGAACAGATACTAAACGTTTATTACATCCTCATAAATCTCAGTTTATCCCGTTCATTGCAGTGTATTGACGTCGAGAGTTACGAGACATCCCTCTTCGTTCCAGCCGTTTCACCGGCAATCTGAGCAGCGATGACGCAGCTCTTCCACGCTCTATGAAGCACGGTAAAGGTGGAGTCCTAGTTATAGCGAGAATAATTGCTTAGTATAAAACGCTGTCCCGTCCTAGTGCCAGCGGACAAAGCGCTTTTGACCGAAAAAAGGATGAGATATTTCAGTCACAGTTTTTTATAAAGTCATTCACAGTGCCAGCACGGAGTTTGGATATATGCCCGATTAACGGCAATACGCTCGACCGCTATCACATTAGGACCTATAATATAACAGGTGAATGTACGTGTGTGTAGGTACTATATTGTCAGCGCGTAGCTAACGCAGGCAGAGCACAGTTGACCCTCCCCTTTACTCAGCTTACGACAGAATGGGCGCCTCATTATTAAATAACCGAAATGTTAAACTACTACAAACGCTTTATCATCCTACTTTTATATCCAGTTCTGTAGAAGCGTTTAGCTAAAGCAAGCCAATTGAAGCCTCAAACGATCCTTATTGCCGAACCATTGACGTAAACATTTACGTGCGTTTCACCTACAATCTGAACGGCGATGACGTAGCTGTTCTAGGATCAATGGAGCTCGGTGACGGTGTGGTGTCTATTGTAGCGTTTGTCAAGCTAAATCAAAGTTAATATACATTTTATTAAATATTAAAATGTAATGGTGAGACTACGATAGCAATACCCTAAGTGTTATTTTTGAATGGGTTGTGGAGAGTGGCCGATGTGACGATGGTAACCAGTCGGATCTTGCGAAAAAGAGTTTGAATAACGTATAGAAAAGCAAAAACTTAAACAAGAAGCCTATGTCTAGCAGTGGTTCATAATTCCAGACAAAATGAAAAAAATACGCGAAGTAGAAAGATTTTTCTTTGTTTGTTTCGCTTGACGCTCCAATAGGGACCATACATCGTACCTAACGAGCAAAAAGCTTGGCATACTCGGCGCCCCGAATTACCCTGATTCCGGGTAATTACAGAGTACCAACCCTATCCTGAACAGTGAACACTATGTCATCGTGACGTCATTAGCGGTAAGCAGAATTGTTGCAAAGGGTTGTGATTAAAAGGCTGTCTACAAAGGCTGAATCAGTAATTATCATTGCTTAAAGGACACTTAATTACAAAAACCTGTGTGGTTACGCTAATTTAATCTCGATTTGTTCCATTTTATGACTAAGGACTTATTTACGTTCACTTGGAAGAATCGGGTTTAATTAATGATATAACCGATTTTGAATCCTCCTTCTGATATGAATCTGAATAAAGTCATGAAAAGTTTTATTCATCATCATCAGCGGAAGATGTCCACTGCTGAACAAAGGCCTCCCTTAGAATTCCACAATAAACAAAAACTTATCATTTGCATCCACCTCATATTCATATTTTATTAATATTATTGTAGAAGATTTTGTATGCGACCTTGATCCCGTTGTCAAGTCGCCTCCTTTTAGCATTCGGTGCCGAGAGCCTCTGGGCCTTCAAAATCTTGTACCCATGTTCAATCACTTCAAATCTCCCAGCCATATCACCATATTATGTGAAATAACTCTGCCACTACGCAAACAGGCATACCTTTACATGTATGGTAAGATTCATAGATTTTATTTTCAATAAAACCTGAATTGACTCACTGTTAAAAATTCTCTAAGATTAACAACCTCTTTTTTCTTTTGGTAATAACACAAGGGGGATCCGAAAACGCAGTTGTGAAATGCAATAAATAACAAAGTATTGAGTAAAATACTAGCGAATGTCCTATTAAAAACACAGGTACCTACATACCTACTAGTTGGACACGGGTTACATTTTCCATTAATCTACAAACTGAAATTGCAACACGAAGTCAGTCCATCGCCAGATTGTCAATTAGCAGAAATAATAAATCCGACATATAACCCACCCGCCTGTTTATCTCCGATGCTATCTTCATCCCTCGGCGCTAGGGGGCGGGCAGTAATTGGGCGCGATGCCGGAGAGATAGCGGCCGTCTGGCTGCAGCTGATTAAATGCATGTGCATATTTCTAGTGGAGGGCTATTGGATTTCTGGAGTAAGGTTCATAATAAGTAAGTCTCGTCTCGTTGTCGGGATGGTATAATGTTAGGTTTTGTAATCACGGCAGATGAAAAATCTTTACTTTTGCTGTCTACATGTATTGAAGTAAAACATTTAATACGATAGCGAAAATATCGTGCATCGTTTCTTACTTATGTTTATGGGAAAGTAAAGTAATACTCGTTGTAATAACACTTACCTCACTAAACACCAGGTATTCGACACGATCCAAATTATTTTTATCAATTTTTGAAGTGTATACGTAATATTGCATGATAACTTATTTTAAGACAAGGTGCTGATGTATAATCTATTTTCAATAAAATTATTATTTAAAAATTTTTTAAATTTAAATATGACACAATTTCCAAACATATTCACAAGAACATTTGCTTTTAAAACTTTGAAATGCGCTTTATATTTTAACTAACACACTTCTCTTAAAACAACTATTGACCAATTAGGCGTAACACCAACTCAAATATTCCGAGCGATAATCCAACCAATCCTTGCTAAAGCTGTTCTAATACCGTAAGTCTTTAAATAAGCCAGACAAATGAGGTTAAGCACGTAAAGAATTAGCGAGCCCCCAGATAATTGCCCTTGGCCACCCCTGACAAGTGGCAGAAGGGTGCCAACCTAAAGTGCATGCTTTGTGCCTATTACAGTAGTTTTTTTACCTACAAGTACGTAGCCATTATGTATGTATAATCCAGTAATTGCTTTATTGCGAGCGTGAAGAAAGGAAATGCGTTCGTTGTAACAAATGATGGGTCCTTGAAAATACACTGCATGTAAAACGTCTAGAGGTAGTAATTAATTTTAAAAAGTGGTTTTGCGATATTTAGTATATTTTAGAACGAAATTTCAATATGAATGTTAACATGCAGCTAACACTAAAATAGCTCTGCGTAAATTCATTCATTCATTAAAAAATTTGTATCGCACACGTGGAGTTCATCATCATCATCAGCCAAAAGACGTCCAAGTTATGCGGCGGAGGGGTGTTGACATAATCCCTACGCTTGGCAAGCGGCTTGGGGATCGCAGTATTGGTGGTGAAGTTACAGAAGACGCTGCTGCTCATCTTCTGAATTTTCCTTTAGTCGCCTCTTACGACACCCACGGGAGGAAAGGGGGTGGTCAATTCTACGCTGGATACCCCACGTAGAGTTAAAGAAGATAAACTATTGATCGTACAGCGCGTCCTGGGCAGATGAAGCACCTATTAAACTGATAGCTGGCTGATCTTTATTTTGTAGACATCAGACAAAGACTTGAGTAATCTAACTACCCAAACAAGCTTTTTTATCAGTACTTTATATATTTATTTTAACTAAAAAGAAAAAGACTAACCAATTGGCTAGCAGAATGCAGTGGTTGTAGATAGAGGTGTATAAACTGTCCTGGCGGTGTATCGAAGACGTCCGACAGGATAAGCACAGCTTGGCCTAGTGCCAGGATGTGGTTTCACAGTTGTCTGGATACCCCGTAGATTTGGTGGCAATAAAAATGTATTACTATAAACACATAGCTTCATATTTATTGGCCGAATACAGTTTAGGAACAAAAATGTCTTTGCTTGTAATAAGATATTGCGTAAAACTAGATTAGGTACATAGACATAATAAATTCTACTTTATTGGACAGCTATGTACTTTTAGCACGGTTCTTCGACTCGATACAATTCTTCCGTCATGTCAGCCTGAGTTGAAGAATTGGTCTTAGCGTCGTTAAGAATTAGACAGTCGGCCATATGTTAGCGAGTAGGTAGTGCGTCGGCCGATTTAAACAATTTTATCTAAGTGTATCTTTTTTGGTTCTTTGGATAATTCCTCTTGTGTCTAAATGCTTTTGTCAAGAGGTATCAAAAAAATATCTACCCATTTTTCTAATACGTATAGGTATGTATGTTTGTCGAACGTGATACGACCAATATTCAGATAATAATGCTATACAACGTTATCTTACTCGGCCCCAATTCGCGAATACGTCGCGTCCACCCCATTAGACATTCTTACGTACAGCCTATAAGACAATCTTTATATTACACCTACTTTCCACCAAGCTACTGAAATTTAACCCTTAAAGCTTAATACTTAAGAGTCTTGGACAAGAAATTGAGGTGTAAATATAAGTTGGTGTGTTCTCGTATCGTATGACATTGACCGGAGTCAGGGGACAAGATGAGTCACAGGCTGACAGAATAAGGGAAAGTTGTGGACATCGGGAAGGTTTCTCTCAGACGTAGGTACTGTAATGTTAATAGGTTCGTTGTTTTATTGTTATGGCTCAGTGATGACTGTCTGGGTGGCTCGGGTAACTTTTGTGCCTGTATTTTATGTAGCAAATTAGATATGGGAGAGTATTGCCGACATGTTGTCGGTATTACTCTCCCCATATCTAATTCGTTCAAATCGAATTGCGTTTTGTGTCTATGTTATATTGCTTGATATATCTGTTTTGTATAATAAATTTGGTTGATTAGCGTTTTATTAATTACTAAACAAGCATACATGTAGTATGCGTAAGCTATACTTGACTACATAACCAATCATATTAAGCAAATACTAAGATATACAGATATCTATTATCTGCTTCATTATCCAAGGGTTCACTGTCACTGTTTCTATTTTTATTTGTGCCAAAAAATACTCATTTACTTCCAGTATAATTAGTTTTAAATTTATACTGTAGTCATATTCACTCAAACGTCGCCTTCAAACAAATTACAACATAATAAAAACATCGAAGTGCAAACTTTTAATCGGACAGCGTTTTTTTATACAATAAATCTCTCTAACAAAATAATTAATTCATACTCTCACAACGACGCTAAATGAGATATCGATTAAAACAAAATTTGCGTCTCACCGCACTCTATAATAGAGGTCCGGGAACTAGCGACAAAAACCCACAAATGATTTGCAATTATGCAGTCTCAATGGACTTATTACATCAATAGAGGGGATGAGACCCGCGGGGAGGCCAGCAACAATTGAATTTTAATGACCTATAATATTCGTGACACACGGGCTGCATGATTTAGGGGTTGTTGTTATCTTACTTATTTATTTACAACTATATCACACTAATATTACAAAAGCGAAAGTTTTTGAGTGTGTTCGTATGTTTGTTACTTCTTCACGCTCTAACGGCTGGACCAATTTTGATAGAATTTGGTGTAGATGTAGCTGGTACCCCGGATTACAAATAGGCTCAGCAGCTAGTTTTGTATATAGGTAACTAGCGGCCCGCTCCGGCTTCGCACGGGTATAAAATATATATTATAAGTATTTCTCCACTATTTAATGGATGTTATTATACATATAAACCTTCCTCTTCAATCACTGTATCTATTAAAAAAAACCGCATCAAAATCCGTTGCGTAGTTTTAAAGATGTAAGCATACATAGGGATATAGGGACAGAGAAAGCGACTTTGTTTTATACTATGTAGTGATTATATAAAATTACGTGCATACTTGATTTCCAGTATTCCAGTCCAGAAGAAAAACGAAGCTAATTTCTGCTTGTTGAACATACTACAATAGGTTTGTTACACATCTAGATATTAACATTTGAAGGAGATTTATCAGAGAACCGAAAAGGCATTATTTTAAACTTACAGTTAAAGTATTAAAGCCTCATTTCAGGAATAAATAAAATGAGACATTGCATCCCTAAACTATTTATTTCTACGTGAGTTTAAAAATACAAATAAAAACTAAATCTTTCTTGAAAAAAAAAAGACTTATTAAACCGCATATCATCTGACTGAACAGAATCTAGTTTCTACACTACCTATCAAATAGAAACAAAATAAAACGCATCTGTATAACATCCTCGCTGCCCGTATGTCCCCTCCAAGATTCGGGCACAGATGGCCGTCCAGATTTGTGCTCACAGGGCGATCCTATTTGTGACGAAAGAACCGCTGCGGTCGGCGCCATGCGAAAATAGGCTTAACATAAACGCTAATACATAATTTATATGGCTTTGGTCTCGTTACAAGATGTAAGCTGCCTTTGATGTGGACTCGCCTTTTTATCGAGTTAATAATTATAGACATGTTTAAATTGATTTTTTTGTACGCATTTTAGGGTTTCGATAGTTATCATTTTAGGGTTGCAATTGTTTGGCCTTATCTGTTAGGGATCGAATGCGGTTTTATTATTGAAATGAAAGTCTTTTAAAGTTGTGTATTGGTGCAAAAAATGACTAGGTACTTAAATTACTTACTTAAATGAATAATACATTTGATTGTTGTACTTAATGTGGGTTTACACGTGCGAACTTGCGAACATAACGGATGAATCTGTTGGCACTGTGTGGGGCGATCCGAATAAATTAAAAAAAACTGTTGTTATTGATTTTGCTAATTTGTTTGTACGGCTATTTAAAAGGACTGTTAATATACATAAAAATATTATAGTTCGAAGTCTGTTGGAATAATAATGGTCCTATTCTCATTATAAAATTCAATCCATCGTATGAATAGTCTGTAATAAGTATTCTTTGACAATTAGCCAAATAACTAAAGCACACGCATCAAAATTTTTATCACACGCGGTTCGTGCGAGCGAATAATGGCACACAAAAAACTAGTCTCCAATTAGAGCGCAATTCAGAACACAGGGGACAAATTAAGGGTGGTAATTATAATCAATTAGTTTAGGCAGCGCGCGCGCACGTGCGGCGCACACGCTCTCTAACGAGGCACTGTGATCTCGCGCCGATGATCATGTGTCAAAGTGTTATGTCAAAGTACACTGAACATGTTACTGTAAGTTGTAAGGATTAGAGGATGAATGAGGGTAGTCAGTGCTTTTAGTGTGCTTGGTCGATGCGTTGTGTCGTTGAAAAAAGGGGGATTAGGTACTAGGCTCATATTTCTTTGTGAAGTAAAAGAAGAGCTTTTACAAGAGTTTTTGTTTGTTCGAGGCATATTTTTGAACCCCTTAATCTTCGACTGGTGTGACAACACACTTGACTATATAACCTACATGCTCATTATACGAACTAGTTATATCCAGAATCATTAATTTAAACAAATTGTATCTATTATTGAACCCTCTCGATAAACGGATCTTAGCAACTTTGGCAAAAAAGTCTTCAACTAGTAATATAATACAAGTATGCTCTCACAGTAGGTTGATTTAAACGACTTGCGTCTCATAACGTTATAAAAATCAAATACAGCAATAATTTAACACAGGCTAAGCTGAGATTTTTCCGAACAACAGCTTCCCTTAGAACAATTGAACACGACATGACGTAGGCGCGTGTCGATCTCGCTCAGTGAGTCAGTCATTCAGGAATGGTTGAATGGTGACCGAACGTGAATAATAAAGGTGAGGTCACGCAACGTGGGACACTTTTTATGAAGTATGATTGCATTGTACTCGGACCGTTTTGTGGACAGTTTTGAAATTGACTTTTGAACGGAAATAGCTTAACATGGAAATGGGATTGTGATGTAACTAGAACTTAAATGAATATATATGGGGTATGTTTTTTTTAAATTCGTATATACAGACTAGCAGTAAAAATATACATATGTTTAAATTGATTTTTGCGCATTTTGGTTAAATAAAAAGTATTTTTAAGAAAAGGTATCGCCGGGATAGAAAATCCTAAGACTCGTAAAGGGGCCTCCAACACGATATGAGCCCTGAGATTTCAATAGGTTGACGTAGATTCATGAGACATATAATTTAATATTCATCTAATTGATTTTGATAAATTCATTAACTTACGACAACAAATTCATTAAATATGCCGTTATTTTTATTCCTACTTTTTTACCCTAACACTCAGCCTTCCAATTAAACGTATCTATCTGTAAATCTGCATATTAACCCTACATATCTTGTCTTTCCAACTCAACCTTGTAATTACAAATGGCACTGAGTCCCAAGTACTCGTCAAGTTAATTCTCTAAGCTCTTTGAACTATCGCTGGCAAATTCATATTTTCCCGGCCAATGGGCTCGAAAATTACTGGAATTATACGTGCGAAGTGCAACTGGAAGCACGTTGTGGAAGTGGGTTGATGGGTATACCGACGCTTTGATTGAGTTTGTGTTGCGTTTGAGTCTGTAGCGTTTCTTTTTAATAATCAAGTACTGGAATGATTTATCTCGGCGTCTGGTTTTGAATTAAAAGTTGACTTTGTTTAGGAAATTAATTTTCACTAAATATGATTTATAAAGTAATCATCACTACATAGTATAAAACAAAGCCGCTTTCTCTGTCCCTATATCCCTATTTATGCTTCAATCTTTAAAACTACGCAACGGATTTTGATGCGGTTTTTTTAATAGATACAGTGATTGAAGAGGAAGGTTTATATGTATAATAACATCCATTAAATAGTGGAGATTTTTTTTTTTTTTTTTTTCTCTTTAAATAAAACGTCGCCCCACACTAGGAATTTCTCCTGTATCGTGGGTGCGTTTCACAAACATGAAATATCACATACACAAACACCCAGACTCGGGACAAACATCTGTGGATGACACAAATTTTTGTCCCGTGCGGGAATCGAACCCACAACCCCTAGCGCAGCAGTCCAATCGCTTAGCCACTGCGCCACTCAGGTCGTCAATACTTATAATATATATTTTATACCCGTGCGAAGCCGGAGCGGACCGCTATACATAATATGCTACAATTTATTACGATACTAGCTGCGCCACGCGGTGTTACCCGCTATATTTTTCCGGGATAATCCAGTAGTAAAGTCCAAAAGTAGCCTATGTGTTAATCCAGGGTGTCACCTCCTACCAAATTTTAGCAAAATTGGTACAGCCGTTTGATCGTGAAGAAGTAAGAAACATACGCGGTTCGGTTCCACGATATTAGCTATCGCGATTTCATTATTGCGAATAGACCGCGCGTGAAACCGCGGGGCACAGCTAGTCACACATACTATTCAGAACACTGCAATCTTGAATACATCGTAACTACTTCACACATAATTTATAATCATACTATTCTACAAAATACTTAACCTTCCTTTATTCATCTCGCTTTAATAAACTGTTCAACTTTAATTTACGCAGTATTATGTAACTTCAGCGGATACCGGTACAAAGTATTTAGTTTCTTACTACAAATAGAGCCCCAAGTTTTCCACTCCGGATTCGCTTACTTTGTTAAGATACTAGCGCTCACAGAGCAATTATTTCAAGGGTCAAGTATCGAGCACCCAGATATTAATTGCTTAGCATAAATAACGAACCGAGAGATAAATTTGTCACGTGTCTTCGTACAGAGTGTTCTACTTCTTGATGAAGTTAACAAAGGGGTTTTGTCAGTACCTAAGGTGTGTCTGAAAGATCAATTTGTCACGTGATTCCTAAACTAAAAGGAATGAACAGCCCCCTTACCGTGAACTCTAAAAGCAGGAAAGTGACGCATGAAGTAAGGAATTTTGTCAACGAAGCATGGCGGTTCGCAAAAAAAGCTATGCCTCTGTAACAGGTCAGCTTGCCAATTTAAAATCGGTATCAACTAATTTACGACGTCTAGCAAGCTGGTCAACTTGGTCACGATATATCAATACTCTAAGAATTAGGTTAAATCATCACATAAATTGAAGATATCGTCTAAACCATAAGTGTTGTGAGGGATTTGAAACGTCAGGTTTATACAATCAGAATAAAAAATTCAATAAAATTCGTAAAAATAGTTTAATTCCAATATTTTCTTTGTTTAACAGATAAAAATATTATTTGCATTGGTAAGAATTCACTTCAGAAATGTTTTCCTCTATTCATAAAGGTTCAAGGATGCTTTCTCAGAAACAAGTTCTGTGAAAGTTGAATAACTTTTCTTCAAGAAATGAAATTGAACCGGGGACGCTTCTGGTAATATTTCTTAAGTGCAGGTAAAATAGTCAGTTCTACTGCAGTCGGAAACGTAAATATATTTTAAGACAATATTAAAATTAGTGACTTAAAATGTGTAATTGTATTCTGAATAAATTAATTAAAAACGGAGAGGGTAATTAGGGGTCATAATTATTGTAATATAAGATGATCATAATTATCCTACCAATGCTACACAGTAGGTATCATTCCTTTTCGGATACGCAAAATTTTCAGGGTCTGTAAGTCGGCTATTTTCAATAGAAAAAACCATATTTTTGATCATTTTCTTTTATATAAATGTGTATAGACACATTGGGATTAAAGAAAATGATCAATAAGAGGTAGGTATAACCCTACCGCTATATATATTAAATAAATGGTACTAGATATTTGTAACGAGACAAAATTAAATACGAAATAATTCAATATTAAAAGTACTTATAATTTACAGCATTCGGAAGACAAAACAATACAAGGTTTAACATTTGGTAGCACCGAGTCATGTGCAAGCGACCACACGAACATAAATATGTGGGCACCACGGCTCCCGTGCATATAAATGAACGCTTTTAAACGCATGAATCCTTTACGAGTACCTAGGTACCTATCTGAGTATCTATTTCATTGTTAAACATGAAAGAGTTTCTTCTACCGCTTTTGTTTTGGATTCTTTAAATATTTGGAACATTGTGGGTTTTATTAATGCGTTTTACCAAAATTCTGGCAAGTTGACCAATTTATTGATAATTATATTTAGAATTTTAAAAGTTGGAAACACAGATAAATGAATATTTTATTTCTGAAACTGTTAGCCAAATAAATTCTTGATTATTTATGTCGATGACATGATTATGACCACTTTTCGACGGCTTAATGTTATTGTTGTTTGTATTGTATGCAATCACGTACAGTTATTCCTATTCCGATTTTAATACAGGAGAAACAGTGAATTCCTCTCTAGGTAACAACGTTGTTTCACAAAAGAAAACAGTTGATACAGTCTTCCCTAACGATAACATAGGTATTACAAAACAAATGCAACACATCTTCGACCGGTCCCCAGCATATCAGATCAGTTATAAACAAAGCTTATAAAGAGCCATACTAAACGAACGGTGGCAATAAAATCTTGATCGTAATTAGCGCGATACTGATGAACATTTAGATTACTGCACATTAGCATGCGGTGGCCATAACTCAGTGCCTTGCGCCCGCGCCGCCACCACAACCGAATCGTTAGATAGCTGATTAGCAAAAAGCGTCGTTAGCATACGATAGTTCGTTTTACGCAGCGGTTCTCAATGTTCCCTGGAGAGACACTTGGGGTGCGACGATGCAGAGAATGGGTGAGGGTAGTGTAATGCAATTTGTGCATACACTTTGCCCTGTGCATGATAATACTAGCAATCTTATCTTCTTTGACACTGTGCTTTGAGACTTCGCATAATATTTTATTAAGATAGATAACAGCCCTGGCCCTAGTGGAACATTGAGTACTGCCGAAGGCTAACTTTGATAAAGATGGTTTCGATTTCAGTGTTTTCTATACTTGTCTGAAACAATGTTGATTACATTCAGGAATTCGAAACTTTGCTCAAAATTTCGTTATTTTTGTTCGTATAACGTTCTTTAGTGCCTGGAACGTTACGAAATAACGTTATCCGAACAAAAAGATCGAAATTTTGAGTAACGTTTAAAGTCCCTAGTTACATTTGATTGGTTTGAAAATCTTCTAAATATCTTACTTACATCTAAAATAAGTTACGTAATACAACGAAAGATATATTAATTGTGAGTGTTAATTAATTTACTTGTAAGAATTAAAACAGTCAGTAGTATACACTATTTTCAGCCTCAGATACTTTGTAATGTTAGATTTTTCACGTATCCCAAAATAGTAAAAACTTTGATATCCATTGCTCCGTATCATTCAGTTTGCATCCATTGTTTGTCTGTTTGTTGCGTGTTTAGACCGATCCAGTGGATTGCGATCGTGATGCGGGCATGAATGGCAGACGAAACAAACGTTCAGTCTGTTGTCAATTATCATTGCAAACTACTCTAGGCGCTCTGTTATGATCCAATGTGAATGATGCTGATTTGTTTGTTCGATTGACTTGCTATTTGTCAGCCTTGTTTGGTAAAACGTTCGTCAATATGTCGCTGTAAATGGTTATTGTATTTTATAGTTATGTAGGACTTTAATGTTTATATATTCTGATTAGTTTAATACATGTACTTACTAATTTTAGTTGTGTGTTGGAATGTAAAACAGTTCTTTCCTTATGTATTGACAGAGAGTTAGGCTTTGTCAATCATACCAGTAGGACATGGCAGTATCCATCTATGTAATCAAGCCTAGAACAATAATCCTCTTTTTATTCTCAATCTAGATTAAATCTAGTACCTTTTCAAATTCCTTTTTGTACAGTAAATCTTTTTCTACAGTGAAACCATAACACGCTTTGTTTACTCGAATCTCGTTTTAAATTAATTTCGAAATGAAAATCTATTTGTTAGAAACCCACACCGACACAGATTGTACAGTTTGATTTTAATACTGTTAGCTTCTGTTCACAAACGCGATCAAAATGGGCACGATGAAAATCTTATTTCACAAATTGTCTGTCCCAGGCTGGCGTACGAGATCAGGCAGCATCGTTCGCCTCGCCCCATCTTCCGATACACTTCACTTAGTTAGCTTGCATTTCTTTTTCCCTAATAAGACTCCCCTTAAAGAATTACTTGCTTTTTATTACCTTTAACGCGCTGTAAACGACTAGGAACGGACGGACATCAAAGCCTGAGATAATCCAATAAGGTGCATGTCTTGGCCTCACTGCCCGGATAATTTGAGCAGAGATCCCCCTTAATCAACGGTGATAGAAGAAAGGACCTTTTTATATTCGTCAGGTAATAATCTGGTAATGCGACGGCTTGATGAATAAGGAACGCTTTGTGAGTGGATCGTTTTAGTTGATGTTGATTAAAAGGAATTAATAAATTGTGTTCTGTAGAGTTACATCTATATAAATGTTATTCAAAATGTAGTACAAATATAAAATATAAACGTATCTATATATTTGTATTATTTCATTTGATGTCGTGCAAAAGTCCTGCCTTGTCCACTTCTCTGCAATAGGTACAACATTTTAAAAGCGCCTAAGTGGTTGAAAACACACTTACTTCTTGTGCTAGATAATTATTATGTTAGTTTGAGCATAATCATTAACTATAATTAATATTATTATTAACGTCGCGTTATTTGCACCATGACATAGTAAGCTTCTTCGTGTGGTCTTAAAGGTTTATAATGGGATATCTCTTTTTATACATACCCTTTAAAAATACCCACAAATCGACGCATTTCTTAATTATAATTACATATACTATCATCACGCAAGCATTCCTCGCAGGGTTAGGAAGGGTGTGCCATACACACGCACATTTTGCCAAACAGGTCCTGATAACAGTGTCAGAAAGTATGTATAAATTATTATGACTATATTTATGATATTTCACGAATTTATTACATTGTCGAATCTTGCTGGCTGTCAGCGGCCGTCGGCATTGTCAGGCTGGCGCCGTTTCCGCTACAATAGTTCAGTGACCTGGTATTTCCACAGTTTCCATCGTTTTTCTTGTTCCCCGTCCTATCTTAGTAGACGCCATTGAATTATGTTGTCACTCTAAGATTAATGGGATTATGTCGATGTTGCCTCGTTGGGTTGTTCTTTAATTCGAAGGATTTAGATGTTTAGGAGGTTTTTGTTGTTTTGCATTTATTTCAATTATTGTTTTTCGCATGCTCCCGGGTCATCAGTCTCAGTCGAGCTCAGTTTTTATGTTATTTAAAATGTAGATTTTATATTATTTATTTGTATTGCTTTAAGTGTCATCGCTTCGCTTAATGATTGATTGGTCAGTTCAAATAATCCTTCTCTGTTGTTGGTATTTGATCTCATGTCAGTACTTCAGGGATTTCATGCATACTTTACCGTAGTAGGTGTACTTACAAATACTGGGACTTAATAATGATCAATATGAAGAACTTCTTGGACATTGTTGTCATTAAATTGTGCTCCGTGTCATTTGAGCAAAGGCCTCATAGCCACTGAGTCAGTCGAGTCGTTAGGACAAGAGCCTCTTAAATTTAAACCCTGCTCTTCGTGTACTCATGGAGGAAATAATGACGTCATTTAAATCAAAATATATTTGTCTTTTAAATATTTTATTTATTTAAGATTATGTTTATCTGGCTTCACCTTCGTATATTATTTTATCGGCATAGATAATAAGCTCCTTTCATAGCACATCGTAAGTTACCTACTAGACTGACGATACTCACTGAGACGTAGGTATTATTGCCAGCCCTGATTGGCCCTGCTACCAACCTGCTACGTATCTTTCAGTAAGGTATACGCAATTTATCGTAAAAACATTATTATTATTACAAGCCTGTAATGTCTCACTGCAGGGCAAAGGCCTCCCCACTCTCCCTCCACACGACTCTGTGAAGGGCTGTCGATGCCCAGTCCTCCATTAAGGAGTCCAGGTCATTTTGCCATCACTGTTTGGGTCTGCCTCGCTGACGTATACCTTGTGTAGTGGGGATTATAAAATATAATATATAACAAACAGATAGAATGACTAAGCGACAGGGTTAGTTCAATTTACTTCAAGTATACGCTGTAAGTAATACCGTTTATTCCAAATAAACTCTACAAAAACCACAAGCATTGCCATTCGTTACGAATACTTTAGCATAATTTGACGTACAAATTCGTGTCCGTCCGTCAAAGCGGATTGTACGAAGTCCGGACATCTATGAGAGAGTTCACTATGAAATATGGTGTGTCGGTTCGCCGCAAAACAGTTCAAAGGAAATTTTAATATTGCTTACGGTTTTAAAGGAAACTTTTCCTATAAATTATTTCAAAGAAGATTATTTTGATGTTTTGTTTTGAAATTTAAACGGGTTGGGATTTTTATTCTGTTTATAAATAGCAACCGTCTTTATAGTATTCCATTGTTCATCTCAAAATGTGACTTTCACCGAAGGTTTTTATACATTTTTTGACATACTTGCAATTTTTTCGAACCTTACAAAAATCACAAAATTAGTTTGCTATTGGCTATATCACTGAGAATACATACATAAACCACACTATCAAACTGAGAAAAATCTTGTTTAAAAATCGTTTAGGAAAAGAAAAGCTTTATAAATACTAGCTACAGTTAAAATAAACAGCCAACATGGTACATTTAAATGACGTATGTGAATGCGTCAACAGGTGAGCAATAAAATAAGTGTGACAAAAACAATCTTCTGAAACGTGACCGCGGGCACAGCGGCCATATACACGTGTGCTCATCCCCTGTGACGTGCAGAGAAAGATTTAAGATTGAAAGAAAAATGTTTGTAGAATGAAGCCTTTAGAGAACGTATACGATATTAGATTTGAGGTTGAATAATAATCAGTCTAACATTTGGTTTTTTACTGCATATTTTGATTCTGTATAAAAAAAAAATTGTGGTACGATTAAAACTAAAATTGAAGAAACATAATTTTTGTTTTCTAGAACAACTGTAGGTAGTTGCTCCAGGTTTAGTAAATATACTAAAATGTACCTACAATCGGTTCTTTACTAACATAACTGTCACTGACACTAAACTTATGTCTTCTGGTTATTTGAAATTGACTGACTATTAGGATAATAACAGATAAATTAGGTTAAAAAATATTTAAAAGGCACTTATTTAACACCCTGCAACAATCCCACCCTACATTATCTTCGAGAATAATGAAAAAAAAAACAACTTACCACACTAAAAACAAATCAGTCTCGCCTCTTTGTTATGAAACTTTTTGCCGCAGTTTTGTCTGAGTTTCTGCGTTTTTTGTTGAACAGCCACGAAAATGTTTTACGGCTGAAGTTGCGCTTTGCGGCCATTTGAATATGCAGAGCTATGACAAAAACTATGGACGATGGGCATTATTCTTTAAACAAAGCCGTTGTTTTGTTAGTGCTCTGGGAGGCTGCCGTTAGATTGTCCGTAAATGCAATGTTTGCTTAACCTGTTACAACTCTTCGTCGTTTCATTTTTATTCAGTTTTCGTCGGTTGGAAGCGTTTGTTTAATGCGCAGAGCTTGTAATTAATTTAGGTATGGGTTTTTGTGTTCAGAAAATATGAGTTGGTATTTATCAAGCTGTCTCATTATTCTTTGGTCTCGCCGATTATATTATAAGGTTATGTTGTTTTTCTTTTTAATTTGTCAAGTGTAATAAAGTGTTATTTTTGGATAAAGATTGGGATGAAAATAGCTACTATAGATCCTATTTGGATTTAATACGTTACAGACATTTTCCATCCACATGGTATCCACCTATATTTTCTAACGTAGTTCAACACATTTTTTTTCAGTAAGTTTAACTTTTAAAATATTCTAACATTTACCAACTAACGTTTAAAGTACCTAAATCTGATCGTAAATACATGTATATTGTATTATAATTTAAATGATAAATGATAAATGATTTTATTTCTGCAAATAGGTTTTTCAAAAAACACTTTTACACGTCATTTTTTATATACTAATTTGAATGATGGTGTCGGCATTTCCTAACTGACTACCTCTGAGAAGAAATGCCGAAACAAACTCAGGGGTCAATGTCTCTTTTAAAGTCCAGACAAACGTAAGTTTGTGTGAGAACAATGTAGGTCGTCCGAGATGGTTTTTTTTTTAAGAAAAAAAATCCAATGCCGGCTTGAGTCGACCTGTCCTGACAGACGCCCCGTCTCGTACCATCTGCAGGACATTTGGGTAGGCCGTGTGAGATACTCAAACCGTCAGACATATAATATAGAGAAAAAGCTAAAAAAAAAAAAAAATCCTACATTATTCTCACACTTACAAGTAAAGTTATAACATTAAATATAATTACATGTCAATATGTACAATGTAGGTAGCCTGAGATGGTTTTTTGATGAAATAACCAAAGCCGGATTGAGTCGACCTGTCCTGACAGACGCCCCGTCTCGTACCATCTGTAGGACATTTGGGTAGGCCGTAAAAAAATGACTCAAACCGCCAGTCTACCTATACCGTACAGTATGCTCACATTGAAAATTATTCATGTCAGTTTGTAAAAAAAATTAAAACAAATTTAAAAGTGTTTTAAAGCAGCATTGCAACCTTGCTATAAGTTTTTAGTTCTCAGATATAACATAAATTTATTTATTTATTTTTATTTATTTATTTATCATACATACATCATTTTTACAGGTTTACACCCAATATAACAATGTAGCCACAGTAAAAAAATAAAGACAGTAGAATTATGATACTGACAAAACATCCAGTGTTACTCTCTCGAATTCCGCCAATGTACATGTAAATATATCTATCTTACGTGAAACGCTGTTAATAATCGTAATAGCTCGAACCATCGGAGCATATTTTAATATGTTTGTGCGCGCAAATGGTACGTCGAACAACTTCCCTCTAGGTCCCAGCCGCAGCTTGGTGTTAGGAATTTAATTATTTTTCATTTAATACACCTTAGTAATCAAATATTAAGCCAACATGATGACTACAAAAACCTTTATTACCGGTCCTTCTACTGGTGCAAATGCATTGAATTGCTTTAGGAATTCTATCAGGCACTTGCTGCATCTAGGTACTACTACTTAAATACAATTTTAACACGTATTGGCAGTTTGCAATACAAAACGACGCCGCGCGCCGATGCGTTGTCCTAGCAGAATAACATCGTACGTGAATTGCTATTAAACTGTTAAATTACTAATCAGGTAGACATTCTTATATGGAAATGGAATTAAATTTGCTGCATACAACCTTTTTTGATGTTATTAAGACCGTCAGTAGTGAGTTTTTTTTTACAATACATTGCTTCACACTTCAATTTTTTTCTCTAGCGTGAGTAGGTTTCAAAGAAAAGTAATGTTACATGAACAAACAATCAGACTCGCGGCAAATGTCAGCTGTCTATGTCCCTTACGGGAATCAAAACCGTAACTCGTAGCGCAGCAGACGAATCACGTCAGCTTTGCGCTAAATCGGTCTGAAAAATCCTAACTTCATCAATACTTTTAACCTAATTTAGTTCATTCATCAACACGACTCTCACTTAATTATGCTCATGCCCCCCAAAGGAGATATAACCATAATTAAATTTAACTATTAATTTTAACTGCCTCATCTATTCAGCGTTCAGTCACACCATCTGAAAGTACAGTAAGAAACAAAAGGCTTTGGGACAAAAAATAAGCTTAATACGGACAAATGTGAGGGCATTCGTCGACAAAAAACGTAGGCCGGTCTTTAATTGATTTAATTTGTTGGGAGTCAAACTCCGCGGCGGGGAGGTGTTGCCTTGTCGCGTTGAACTAAACGTGCATTTACATTGAAGGTGTTTTATTAGCCGCGTTGTTCAGTAGATGTGAAAGAGACTGATGAGACTGAGGTCCCTTGGGCAGCTTGGTTGCCTGTTATAAAATCTTCGTCCCAACCTACAATTTCAATTTTTTGATAAAACGTTCTGGCTTGCTACCTATATATTTACAAAAAACGTGTCCTATTTTTGATGAATAGAGGAATAATCTTCGGAAGATACATAACATTGGGAAAACACAAAAAAATAAATAGGAATACAAGAAGAGAACCTCCCCGAGCGATGACACCTAAATGCCCAAACATAGGCGGGCAACCACGCGACTATCCTTGTCGACTGGCCTATCGCTGCACACAGCACTTCCTGCTTCCATGTAAGAATCAGCATATACCGATACGGATAAAACATTAAATCGTTATACTTAAATATCGACTACAACCACATACCTACATACAACAATAAACAACATATTTATTGAGCTAGGCTCCATCTTGGGTTTCAGACTATCGCCTGAACAGCACCAGTGTGCGCAGCCCCCTTACGTTGTTCCCTCGAGCTGCGCTTTTCATTTGTTTTCATTAAAGCTCCCGCGTTGTCGCGACGAGCAGCGTTTATTGACACGCGGTACAAATAGCCGCACTGGAAAACCTGATTTATTGGCTTGCTTTATATGTATATATTTTATCGTATCTATTTTTGTATATGAAAAATATGTTTTGTATACATTCATTGGATTTAGGTATATAGTTAACACATGGATGCTACGGCGCAAATTGGGAGAAGCCTATGCTTATAAGTGTACTGTTTCAGCTGAGTTGATTGATGGTAAATTATCATATTCAATACATGAGTAAATTGTGTCTTAAATATTTGTCGCAAACGGAATATGTACGCACCACCTTATGCACAAAACATCTGTTATTGCGTTAAATATAGATTTATTATTTCACATTCATTAAAAAAACGTAATTTTACTGGCTCCTACAATGATTTATGACTGGCTTTGCTACAATAGTTAATTACATGCGGTCATCGTTTGGTTTATTGATTCATTCTTAAACGCACCACCCACAATAACATAGAAGTAAAAATCTCGTTAGGTATCGATGCAATTACGCACCTACATTCTTCTCAACTTGGCGACAAAACCTTTAATGGCAACTTAAGAAGCATTATAATAATCGAATTCACGTAAAAAAGATCGGAACTTTTCAATTTTAAATTGATTCTCGTTCAGTGAGCGTGGCGCGCCACCTACCGGCGCGTCGCAGTTTTATTGCAAGCCTCGGGGAGACGCTTTGTGATGTAAAAGATTGATGCCTATCTCCTGCACTTCAGAATTTGTTCTCAAGTACTAAAATATGGGTGGCTGTGTGTTTGTTTAAAACGTATGCTTTAAAAGCTGCTGGGTAAGCAAGTGTGTATCAAATACTGTCTCCTTACCACGTACTCTTAAAGCAGGTCAGTTTACGTTGTGGAAGCGAGACGCCGCATTGCACTGTACGTAGTAGCGTCTCGCTTTCACAGCGTAAACTGTCCTGTCTGGTTAACTTTCTTTCGTGTCGTATCTACTGAAGTAACATATTTGAAAATAACAATCTAGTTATAAGTAAAAAATATGATTGTACGTCGAAATTCCTTTTTTGATCAGACCAAGTTATAGTACCTTGGTAGCAAATGCAGTTACCAAAAAAATTTGGGGGTAACAAAACCTCCCACTGTACTGTCATTGAATGCAATCTCTGTAACCGAAATAAGACGGTGACAAAATTTATCCATTTTTTTTGCTTGGAAATGCAGCGCCACCTACCGGGTCCAATTGTATTTTCAAACTATGCACGAACCCATTGAAATAAACACACAAAATGTCATCCAAATCGCCCGAGCCTAAAGAATTATATATCATCATTGTTACAGTACAATATCTTTGTGCTGTATCTACAATCTACATCGCAATCTTACGATCTTTATCGCACGTTCAATATCTACTAAATGTTTCTACTATCCGTGATCAACACGTAGTCGTTAGTATATAAGATGCACCTTTGGATAATTATAACCAGACTATACTACAACTTTGTCTCATTTACGCCTAACCATATACTGTCAAGAAGTTTGGCAAATTGGTGACCCCGACGAACGAATACGCAGCAAGAAACATGGCACAATCACCATGCAAGGCGAACATAAATCAGCAAGGAACGTTTAATTGATTGTTACGAAGAAACAGAACAGCGACAGTTTCAAAAATTAATATCAGAGACAGAACTCGGTGATCAAAAACCTTCGCAGTTATTACGTCAAATGCGAGTCCTCGGGAGAGGAAAAATCAGTGACGAAACAATTAAACTACTATGGTTCAGGCTTTTACCAACATCAGTTACTACGGTTCTAGCAGTTACGGAAGACATGGAAATTGACAAACTGAGCCAAATTGCAGACAAAATAATAATGAATTCAAAAGTAACCGAAATATCAGCTGTTAGCAACGACACTTCAAACGACAACAATACAGCATGCATTTTAGCCCAGCTAGCAAAATTACAGATAGATATTGACGCAATTCAGCAAGGTCAATATGGCTATCGACCCAGCACGCACAATCATTTCAAGAAACGTCAACAATTCCCGATTATGAGGCCGAGAACAAACTATAGAGGAGCAAATCGATTTTGTTACTACCACGAAAGATTCGGAAAACATGCAAGGAACTGCATTAAACCATGCGGTTGGAAACCAATGGCTTACGTACGGAACCAGGGAAACGAATAAGAGCACAGACAACGGCGAAACTCTGTGCAATCCACCCATCCAATCGCCTCACCATTACCGACCGAAAAAGTGGTATGAAGTTTTTAATTGACACGGGCGCAAATATTTCAGTCATTAGCAAGCAACAGAGATATTCAATTTTACAAAATGAACAATACACATTATACGCTGCAAATGGGACTAAAATTAGGACTTACGGCGAGAAGACGCTTACCTTGAATTTAGGACTACAACGATGTTATAAATGGAATTTTATAATCGCCGATGTTACACAACCAATAATTGGAGCAGATTTTCTAGAGCACTATAAACTATTAGTCGACATAGCAGGTCGCAAACTTATCGACAAAGTTACAGAGCTGACAACGCATGTAACTTCAGAAAAAGCGACACAACAAACAATTCGTACTATCGCAGTGGGAACGAATTCACGTATTACGCAACTTTTAAACAAATACGAAGACATCACGAAAGAGTCCTCTCTACGCAATGCGCCCAAACATAAGATTGAACACCACATTATCACTACAGGGCCACCCGTCGCAGCTCGGGCAAGACCATTACCTCCAGAAAAATACGACATAGCCAAAAAGGAATTTCAAAATATGATAGAGCTCGGAATTTGCCGACCGTCAGATAGCCCATGGGCAAGCCCATTACATATGGTAAAAAAGAAAAATGGCGAATGGAGACCGTGCGGAGACTATCGAATGCTCAATAGCACGACAGTACCGGACAAATACCCACTACCAAGATTAACTGACTTTACATACATATTAGAAAATAAGAAGATACTAAGCAAGATAGATATACGCAAAGCATACCACTGTATTCCTGTTAAAGATATAGAAAAAACAGCCATCATCACACCTTTCGGACTTTTTGAGTACTTAAGAATGCCTTTCGGATTACGCAATGCGGCACAAACATTTCAACGATTCATGGATTCCTTATTTAGAGATTTAAACTTCGTATTTATATTTGTAGACGACTGTCTCATCGCATCGGACAACGAAGATTTGCATTATCAGCATTTAGAAACGGTTTTCAAACGTTTACACGAGAATGGAATAACCATTAATCTCGAAAAATGCGAATTTCTCAGAAGGGAAATAGATTTCTTAGGTTATCATATAACGAGCCAAGGAATACAACCTACCGAAGAAAATTACAAAGCAATCATGGAATTTCCCAAACCGAAAACAATTCAAGAATTAAGACGATTTTTGGGCATGGTCAATTTCTACAGAAGTAATATTCCACGCGCAGCGGAAAATCAAGGAATTTTAAACGAATATCTACATGGTTCAAAAAAGAACGATAATTCACCTGTTCCTTGGACAACGGAAGCAGACAAAGCTTACGAAAAATGCAAGGAAAGCATGAAAAACGCAGTGTTAACAGCGCATCCTTCCCGCAACGCATCACTAGCGCTCATGACCGACGCTAGTGCTACTTGCGTTGGTGGAGTTTTACAACAAAAATCCGGACGCAATTGGGAACCATTAGGTTTTTTTTCACAAAAATTGAGCGAAACTCAACAAAAATATTCTACGTTTGACAGAGAGCTGTTAGGAATATACATGGCCGTCAAACACTTTCACAGATTAATCGAGGGAAGAGAATTTACAATATTTACGGATCACCGACCTTTGACATACGCATTCTCCCAAAAACCATCATCAAACGATACACCGCGACGGGTCCGGCAGTTAGATTTCATTTCACAATACAGTACCAACATTCAACACATAAGCGGACGTGACAATATTACCGCCGATGCCTTATCTCGAATAGAGGAAATATACGTGCCATCACCTATCGATTACGCTGAATTGGAAAAATGTCAATCAACAGATAATGAACTAAGTAAATTACGTGACAATAAAAGATTAAAATTCAGAAACATTACGCTTCCGGGTTCCACAATAAACATCACCTGCGACACGTCTACTGGAAAAAGCCGCCCCTACTTACCAAAGCAATTTCGCAAACAAATTTTCGATACCATTCATGGTATGAGCCATCCAGGAAAAAGAACTACGAGAAAAATGATAACCCAAAGGTATTTATGGCCGTATATGAACAAAGATATCAATAATTGGTGTAGATCATGTATAGCCTGCCAAAAATCAAAAATACAACGACATACGATATCACCTCCTGGTACATTTATGACAGCGCAACGTTTTGAACATTTACATATTGACATCGTCGGACCACTTCCGATTTCACAAGGGAAGAGATATTTAATCACAATCATAGATCGTTGTACGTCATGGCCCGAAATATTTCCGGTAGAAGATATAACGGCAGAAACAGTAGCCAAGACACTTTTCGAAGGATGGATTACTCGTTTTGGATGTCCATTGCGCATTACTACGGATCAAGGCCGACAGTTTGAATCAAGAATATTTGAGTCACTCTCACAATTTTTGGGAATACATAAAATTAGGACAACACCTTATCATCCGCAATCCAATGGAATGATAGAGAGATTTCATAGAACTTTAAAGGTGGCGTTAATGACAAGAGAATCCAACGAAAATTGGTTAAAAGAAATTCCAACAGTTTTACTCGGGTTGCGGAGTAGCTTGCGAGAAGACACAGGTTATAGTTCAGCAGAGATGACATATGGAACGCCAATACGACTCCCTGGAGGATTTTTTGAGTCATCAGCAGCACAGTTATCAACGTACGAAGAGTTTGTAAAACAAATTCAAAAGGACATCACACAAATGACATCAATTCCGAAAAGAAAAAACCACCACCAAGCTATATTTGTGCATCCCGAACTCAAAGAATGCTCACACGTATTTGTTCGGTGTGATAGAATTAAGAAAGCCCTGACACCGCCGTATGAAGGACCCTACCCAGTAATTAGTAAAACAGATAAAACATTTTGCATTAGAATTAGGGATAAAGAGACAGTGATATCAATTGATAGATTGAAACCAGCATTCATGATCAATGACGAATCAAACTACGTGCCAGATTCAAAGGATTTATACAGACATTCACACACGTACACTACACGATCGGGACGTAAAGTAAAGCCAGTAGTGCGTCTATAAAAAATCGCTGATATAAGCAAGCCATTCGTATATATATTAACATAGATCTTAACATATACCATTAATTCACAACTACTCGTAACAACAAGACATCTAAAATGGGAAATCAAAGTTCTAAGGACCAGATAACATACAATACGGACAGTTGCCTCAATCAAAACGAAGCGGACAAACTCCGTAACCTGATCCAGGAGGACTTACGGTGGACAAGAAATGTTGCAATGGGACAGATTATTTTAACAATCGGCGTGATCCTACTTTACGGCATAATGAAAACACTGGACAGAAGAATGAAGAGTTTAACGGAAAAAAATAATAAACACTCGTGCAACAGCTAAGTCAAAATTACATACGTCAGCAAATCACACCACAACAGGCGTCATCAAATTCCACCGCGTACAATAGCATTATTATTTATATACATCAGCAAATAACTAGTAAGGTCTAGGTCAAATTTATATTGTAAACACTATTACCATAATAATATTTTTTTTTTTTTTTTTTAAAGGAGGGTGTACTGTTACAGTACAATATCTTTGTGCTGTATCTACAATCTACATCGCAATCTTACGATCTTTATCGCACGTTCAATATCTACTAAATGTTTCTACTATCCGTGATCAACACGTAGTCGTTAGTATATAAGATGCACCTTTGGATAATTATAACCAGACTATACTACAACTTTGTCTCATTTACGCCTAACCATATACTGTCAAGAAGTTTGGCAAAATCATCATCTGCCAAAAGACGTCCACTGTTGAACATAGGCCTCCCCGTTTAGGCGGGGGTCGGGGGGGGGGGGGGGGTTGCCATAATCGCCACGCTTGGCAAGGAGCAATTATATATAGGATATATATTTACGAGAAGTAAAATATATAAAAGCAAGTAAAACCAGGTAATCGACATGTATTCCGGAAGATACGGGTGAATACGTAATGCTGGGTGCAACGTAATGTGACGTTGCATTGTACGGAGCCCCGGCCGGGGATTTTATATCGCTATAGAATTGTGAATACTTTATTCTCTGCTCATACACCGGTATTGAATAGCGAATGCTATTCTGATATTATGTAAAGGTGATTATTGGCTTGTTATTCATCTGAGAGACATTGTTATCTAATTTATGTGTTACCTTCTTATATATGTTATGCATCGTATGACACCTAAATAAGACTGTCTAAGTGTCTACAATAGAATTTTTAAGAATAAATCAAACATAACTTCACGCCTGTATTTCCCGAAGGGGTAGATAGAGGAGCACATATAGTACACCCACATTTCAACTGCCACGTTGGTCTAGTTGTCGCTAAGTGCGACTGCTGAGCATGAGGTCCTGGGTTCGAATCTCGGGTCGGGCAGATTTACGGGGTTTTTCAATAGGTAAATCTCGGTAACAGCACGGGTCTTCATTTGATGGCAATAAGCTCGCCCTCTCGACTAGCGAAATGTGGGTGTACTTCAAGAACATCTTGAATAAAAACCACCTATATGTCTCACTGCACGTTAAATGCCTAAGCTAACCTTTTTATCGCGCTTTTTTTACAAAACCGACTTTACCAAGAGTTCAGATTAATAAGTCAGGTTTCACCACGAAGTTTCTTTTTAACCATAGCTATACTAGCCTTGTTTCAAAATCAAATGCGAAAACCAAAAAATATGTAATTATTAATCACTTTAAAAATAAATTGTTAACTTAAATCGATCCAATTAACTATAAACTTACAAAACATAACATTCATAGTATCGCAACACAGCAAAAAGACATACATTTTTCAGCGCTATTACATCATTTGAAGCCGCGACCGTCGCTTACTCACAAAATGCGGCGTAAAAAACGCCAAGCAGACTGCATAGGAGCACAAAGCATAGAATTTATCGTCCACCTCACGTGCCCGAAACACAAGCACACGGATACATGGGCCGACTACTGCTGGAAGGAACGGGAATATTATATCGCCGGTTATGTTAGGCCGCGCATATAAATTGTACTGCATAAATTATATATTTTCAACGCATTTCATATTTAGGTCAAAATTTGGAGAATGGTCTTCAAACAATAACTGAAAAATTTGTTTTTACTTGTAACATCCGTCATGCTTCAGAGTTTAGCCATTAAACAATAATTATTGCGATGTTGATCGCCTATACTACGTCGGTTCATATTCTTGGTATCATCACTCATGGGTTTGTTGGTATTTTTCCCGT
The DNA here is from genome assembly GCA_905340225.1 of Abrostola tripartita. Taxonomy (NCBI): domain Eukaryota; kingdom Metazoa; phylum Arthropoda; class Insecta; order Lepidoptera; family Noctuidae; genus Abrostola; species Abrostola tripartita. The sequence goes on along the minus strand of HG996492.1, from coordinate 3,281,365 downwards.
CTTGTAAGGGTGTCCACTGACTCTCCTATTCAGGAATCAGGCACGGAAGGGCGCCCCCCCCCCCAAGTCCAGCAAAAAATAAGGTAAGGCCGTACCATCCTTTTCAAACAGCCATTCGGACCATTTTCGACCATTCTTTGAATAGAACGATAAAAAGCTCCAAAATATACTTCTTCCTCTTTGCCAGTGGACCCACTGCCCCACAGGTCTCCAATCTCCATGTCACATCTCATTTTGTCTCCATCTTCGCCACCACTACTACAACAATAGCCTACGACCCAGCAATATCGTAAACAGTTTGGACACTTCTAGGCACACTGAAGCCACATGGCTCGCGTTCCGGCCGTCCACGTAAACAAAGCTTGCTACAGGACAACTTTCCCTTTGCGGTTTATATGGAATGCTTTTTCAGATGTACACAGTATGTGGTGGCGAGGCTTAACTTGAGCCTGCTTGTTTAAATATTTCTCAAATTTTAGGATCCTGCGGCCGATTAAATGGACTATTCGGATTAAATGCGGTCAGCAGACCTATTGTTTGTGCCTGTCTCCATTGTGGTAAATAGATATTATGAGAACCTACGTATGTTTATGATAATTAGTGTAAATAATAAAGGTTTAATGAAGATGTATAAAGCAATTTAGCAAGTGATGTAAAGTTCTCTGTATAGAAATAGTGGAATCTACGTTTTACGATTAAGATCTGTGTATCGAATATGACGATTCATTTACAGCAATATTCTCGGAGCCAATAATAGTGATATCAATCTGTTAGACAATAAATTTCTCCTTATAATTCTGTTAATAGTTCAAAGAGCAACGCTTTGCAAACAAACAAATGATTCTTAGTATTTTCCGGTCTCAAATGTCATCTCAATAATATACAAATAAACAAATCATCCAAAGACAGTCACAAATAAAGCAATCAATAAAATGGGTCTCAATAAAAAACTAAATAACGGATAATGTTTTGACGACAGACGTACAAAAAGTATTTGAAAGAACTCCTAACTAAGCAATTATTCATCGTCCGAATATAAGTTGTTTGTGTATTTCTGAATGAAAAGAAAATGACGTCAATCTTCATTATGGATTTATTCTTTCCTTGTTTTTGAAAATGGCAGTAGGTTTGCCCTTTGTATACGGGGTTTGACGTCATCGGCACACCGCGGCGGTAACTGATCTATTGCAGGATTCACACCTACCTATAGAATCCTTTAAGGACGGACGCAGCACGTCACTGGCAGAGATTTTCTGACAAAGCTAACTAATAAGCTTATTGCAATTTAAATGTACACCACACGCATATTACTGCACCCACATTTTCCATGACCATATTAGTTTTATTAACTACATCTATTTCAAAATTTCAGTGGTGACTTGAAATTTCTAACAAAGTATTTACCTATAAAGGCAAAGATTGAAAAATTAACGCCTGTTAATTCTTGCCTGGTTTTAAACCCGCAACCTTTCGAAGAAGTCGGTCTTCTTATGAAAAAGAGCCGTAAATCGTAAGTTAGACTCTTAAAACGGCTTTTAAAATCTATGAAAACGAACGTATTTATGAATAAACTGTAAAAACTTTTTACTCAAAACAAACAACCATCAAATCTTCACAAAGTGAACTTTAAAACCGATTAACATTTCGCTCTTTAAAAATCGACGTGGAATTTTAAAAGGAAAGTTAGCGACTGATGCAGAAATCAGACGCATCTTCACGCTCCTGCCGAAGAGGACAGACGCAGCTCTTGTAATCCCTTAAAGTGCTTAAAGTGAGAAAATAAGGGTTAAGTTTTAAAAGCACTCCGTCTGGAATCGGCGTGGGTGACACGGATGAGGAGTTAGCGATTTTGAAGTAGCAGGTATAACCTGGTAATACCCAGCTTTTGCATATAATTAACCTGTCGTGACAGATTTTTAAGTAAGATTTCTTATTTCCCAATCAGTATTGATTGCTTATGGATCACATCCCGAAATGTATTTAGCTAAATAAACAATTTGTTTTCAGGATTATACGTTGAATCATTGTGGCGTTCTAGGGTGGAGGCTTTTGTTCAACAGAGGACGTCTTTCAGCTGATAGTGATGACTTTCATTACAACTTCTTGCTACTTCTGAAGTGTCTGTCTATTTATTCAAATTCAGTTATTTGTATGTATATACTTTGTATAGTGGATAAAAACTGTACTTTAATAGTTCATATGCGTTTGTGAATTTAATTAATTTTTTAACATTTTACTACCAGATGTAAGCAATCCAAATCAGAATATTCTGCCAACGTTTAGACTATAACCGAACGATAACAAGCTGGCAAAATTCATGGACTTTTTCAACGCCGTCTTTTAAGAACTTACTCCACACAATGAGAGCGTACATACGACAATCGGATCGGGCTTTAAATAAATAATGAGGGAACGCCCGCAGCCGGCGTCACGATACTGACGCTTTCTTTTAATACCTGCTAATAAATGGCTGGACTAACACTCCTTCCACGTTTTTGTTTACTGAAGAAAATGCTACAAAAAAGTTTTAGTACTCATTGACTTTTGCGTCATCATTGTGATAGACGATAATGATGTGTCAGAAATAACGATAATAGTTAGAACAAATTACAATTCGAAGTTCGAATAATTTGGTTTGACGCTTTCTTTTAATACCTGCCAATAAACGACTGGATAAACACTTCGTCCAAGTTTTTATTTACTGAAGAAATTGTAACAAAAAAGTTTTAATACCATTGACTTTTACATCATGTATTGTGTTAAAGAACGTTAATGGCCAGTTGTTACTAGTTAGATCACATTACAATTTCGAATTAGGTGTTTGAATAAATTGTTTTGTTCTTCGTAATTTACCACAAACGGTTACTCAGTAGTGTTAGTAAAGTTTCTCATTGAACGTGTATTGTTAAATATAAGTTAAGTTTTTTGTAAGTACCTAATATGACTCAATTCAAAGAAGTTACATATATACCCTTAGTGTTAACATACTTCCATGTTAAAAGCATTTTTGTAAATAGAATCAGGTGTATTTTGCTTTGTTTCATTAGAGAGTAATATTGATAATAACAATACTGTTCTTTCGTCTTAAATTTAAGAGTTAAAAGGTGGAGCAAACTCCAATGGAATACATAAAATAGAAAACTAAAGAGTATGATTTTTTTTATAATAAAATGCAGCAAAAAAATAACAAAACGTATTTCAAATTATAAAACTAGATGTATTTATTTGTGTCACTTTAATGATCTAAAGTGGATATAATTTGAGTAAATGATAAACGAAATATTTTGATTACTAGTTTCTCTTCACTATCAAAAGGGGATACCAATTCAATACAAAGACACACTGTAATTTGTCTGGGTGTTTGGTAAATACCCGCCATACAGTCGTCCACTCGACATTACCGAGGCGTGTGACACTAAATACACCTTTGTGCTACATTTTCTTTGTCCGGCTATTTTTGTAAGTGATTGTCGGCTAGACTAATTATAGATGCGAAAGGCAATAGCTGGAAAATCCGACGTCTATCGACGAAGTAATTGTCATATCAAATGATTTCCTTTGTTATTTGTTTAAAAATTCTCTGTGAGAAATTATAATTGTCGTTTTCTACGCCATGGTTTAAAATAGTCGCCTTCGGGAGTCACTGTGTAAAAATAGCATTACATAATTATATATTCTCTTAATATTAGGTATATTTTTTGTTTTCTTTTTACTAATGGCCGCCTTGTTGTCGAATTTTGACCGTAAAATGTGTTCACAACAAAATATTGTATAAGATACATGTATATTACCTCATTGGTCTAGTGGTCTGGACTGAATGGACTGCTAAGCACGAGGTCCGGGGTTAGAATACCGGGTCGGGAAAAGCGTTATTGGGTTTTTTCATGAGGTAATTCTCAGTAGCAGCACGGTCTGGATTTGTGCTCGGTTGGTGGCAATAGGCTCGCCCCTATTACTTTGGGGCTTATAACATAACTGGCGAAATGTGGGTGTACTATAGATACACCTCTGCCTACCCCTTCGTGTTTTAGAGGTGTAATGGAATGTATGTTATGTTTTATACATTTCAAAGTCTGTATATAATTTATATATTCTATAATCTAATTAATTATAATTTATTTTAAGTTGAAAAGAAAAAGAAAACATCTTAGTAACCTTGTTTATAATGTAGCTGCTTATTTAATAAACACGTAAAGCTTGTTGCTACGAATGGTCGAAAACAGTCTGTAGCGACGTAGCACTTCCGTAGCAAATACGTAGCAGCTGCTACGAATTCTGTGATCTTTAACAGCTCCTTGCCTGTTGTTGCTTCAAGTAAATTAAAATATAATGTAAGACTGTGTTTTCTTGAGTGTCTAGGTATAATTAAATTTGAATTAAGTATGAAGCAGACCATTTAAAATATTTCTAACCATTTGGACCTAATTATTTTTTGTATCAATTTATTTTTCTGCTGAATATAACTGGATGTATTTATTATCTCTTAATTTAAAGTTTAGAAAAACAATATAGTATTTTTACCAGTGTTTTAGATATATCAAGTAGACTCGCGTACTTATGGTTGTTTGTTATAATTTGTCAGTTCTTATTGCTTTTTGAGTTGACACAGTCAATCCACACGATTTCATTTACGGACAGATGACAAACTTAAACCGGAAGACACCGATATTTTTTAATACTGAACCCATTTTTGCATGTTATATTTTACTTCTGTAAAACACTCCTCCGATGCAAGAGACATTCCTTGTTAAAAAAGAACAAATACCTAATTTAAAAAGCAACCTTGCAGAAAAAGTAAGAAAGTCAGATCAAGACTGCTTGACTAGCATTAGCGACGTCAAGACAATAAAGCGACTGAACAACTAACTTGCCAACTTAAGCGTCCAAACTAGATCATTATAGAACACTTACGTTACCCCTACCACGGACGTCAAAACGTTCTCACCCGTCGCTTATCTGGTTAAATGTAGTGTGTCCGCAATATTTCACGTTGCTTCCGCTCGAGTGGCCGACGCCCGACAGTCTGCGCTGAAACTTGACTTACGGCGGTTATCTTACATGCAGTTTGGGATTATCGAGTTTGTAAGTGAATATTAAATGAGTTATAGAAGTAGCGGTAACTTGATGAAATGCTTCGTTGTTGAGCTGGCTTTTGATGAAATAAAAAGGAAAATTATTTAAATTAGACTACTGAAAATATTTTTGACGTCAAAATATACACCATACATTTTTCTGAACTCACCGGCCACCCGCATCATTATGTCTTAAGATTTTTATGTTTAATATCAGCCTTTTAATGCATTGTTATTACATGGCCAGTCAAATTATAGATTTACACTAAATAATTAAAGCGAAGTTTAAAATCAACCAAAATATTGCATTAAATCTCACTAGTTTTATAAAAACAACAGCCAAATTGAGAACCTCCTCTTTTTTTAAGTCGGTTAAAAATAAACACTAACAATATTTATATCAGTGATAATTAAATGCCAATCCAATTTGCAACATCGTGCCAAAAAATGTGTTTAAACTCACATCAAAAAACGTTATACATCACAACACTACGATCAATCGCTTTATCAGCAAAAACAAGTGAACGCACAAAAACCTGTAATCCAAACGATACTCTCCTATCATAATTTTTGTTGGCAAAAACTAAATGATTTAGCGTTCGCACCTTTGACGGGCCCTCGATATATCAACGAACAAACGAACAAAGGTTCTTCTGGCGTTGAAGTGTGAGTTGCAGGTCACATACGAGTTATAAATAGCCCGCGTTGTCCCGGGATATTTGCGGGAAATTGATAGCGGTCCAACCCTATTTGCATTTTTTTTTCTATTTACAAGTGTACCTTTTCTCGTAATAGATCCGGTAAACGGTTTGTTTGCTGTATTAAAATATGTGGCCAGGTATTTTTGTTGTGGTTTCGATCTGGGTGGTAGTGTTGTTGTGAGAGGTGAGGACTTGTATTTTTATCTTACAATTCATATATTACTATTACTGCCTCGTTGGTCTAGTGGTCGCTAAGCGCGACTGCTGAGCAAGAGGTCCTGGGTTCAAATCCCGGGTCGGGCAAAGTGTTACTGAGTTTTCCATTAGGTAATTCTCAGTAGCAGCACGGAGTCTGGAATTGTGCCCGGTTGATGGCAATAGGCTCGCCCCCTATTACATTGGGACTTACAACATAACTGGCGAAATGTGGGTGTACTATATGTTGACCTCTGCCTACCCCTTCGGGGAATACAGGCATGATGTTATGTTATGTCATATATTACTAAACTGAATTTAATTAATATATAAATATTATCCTCGATGTAAGTATTTATAGTTACTCTCACGACGCTTTAGGTCTATTCACATGTCATTTCTTAGCACGTAACAGTGATACAGTTCTGTAAGTATAATTTTTCACAGTGCAAATTATATCGTTAAGTTTTCTACCTAGAATTGTTTTTTTTTTTTATATGACATCAAACAAACCTCTGTCAACGAAATATATAAATTAATATAATAATATAAGTATATAAATTAAGTTCTTTACTGCTTAGTAAAGAACTTAATTTATATACTTCTTGACACGAAAAAGCTCAAACGTTTCAGTAATCTCTCCGCGAACGCTTTCAGCGTCAGACGCTTCGAACAAGAGAATTAATTAACGTCTAATTTTAAATTCACTTCTTACACCCACTTAAGACTAAAAAATCCTTCAGCGTAACATTGCGTCTTACCGCAAATTTCCATGTATATTAATGAGTGCGCAAACAAAAGGCGTTACCCGGGGGCCAAACTGGCGACATCGGCGGAATCTCCTAGTATTTGCGAACGAGGGATTATGGCCTTCCCTCCGCCCTAGAGTACTGCCGACAAATATTGACATTTCGCTGTTTTAATGCCGACGTCAAACAATCGACGATTTAAGGAACACTCCCGTTAATGACGACGCGTTAGTAATTTTAATTTAAAATGTTGCGTGACGGTATAACACCTGGTCATTAATAGTTCTATATATTTATGAAACACATAGAAGAAGTGGCTCAATGCTTACGCCATAAGTTGAGGTCTGTTACCATGCATTATAAGTAATTTTTGTGCATATTAAATTTAAATCCGCTCTTACGATTCAGCACGTTGTTGCTTAACGGTTTTGCAACTACTTGTAGCATCGGTTTGAAGTAAATTGTTTAAATATTACAAATTATATTACTGAAAAAATATTTCCTAAAATGTTACATCAATTTAATTTCACATTTTCGTATCGAATGCACCTACTGAAATCCGAGTCCAGCCTCTCGATGGAACGATAGCGCACACCGCAAATAAGAGGGCTCTCTTTGTTCCAGCCCTGCTCACGATACAGCCTTTTTTTTCTTTACCTTTATTTCACGCTTCTTAATACGTACTAATACCCTAGCCCGAGCTGGGAATACGACATCAAAGTAACTGTATACGTACATATTGTATGTACGCTATACACACGTTTGCATTGATCATTTTGAACGGGGTCCTTGAGGTGCGTGAATAAAAAACAAATGAGTGTTTTTTTCGTTATCTATCCGTGTCTGTCATCTTCAAAAGATTTGCTAGGTTTTTTTTAACGAAGCGGTTACCAAAGTTCTGAATTGGTTTTATAAATCCCCGTTGCTTTTTTGTCCTAAATGAAGTAAGTCATATTTATGAAATAGCATACCTAATACGTGCTTTATATGCCAAGGGTTTCATTTATTTAAGCCTAAAAATCTCCACCATAACATAAAAAATTACGTGCCTGTAATTATTTTATGTAAACGTCGTATTTTCGGTATAATTTATTGTAGCATTCGTAGCGCTTAAATAAACAAAAGAGGCTCCCGCTTTATATTCATATCGTTCAAGTCATTAACTGTCATAAATATCTAATTCACATAAATTTTATAACGACCACCTGTTTGATTTGATTGCACGGTTTTATAATAGGTAGATATATTTTATATGTTACCAAACTTTCATACTTGAGTAATTTTTTATTTACTTATTTATAAAGCGACTAAATGTTCAGTTGCCTTATCCAGTACGATGATAATACTATTATGAAATATTGTTATGTACGTCGCGTAGTCCTAAGTGGTCAGGAATATCCTTAGCACCTACAGTTTGCCCGTCAAAATGACGGCGATCGAAAACAGTATTAACGTTAGTAATATTTTACAAATATGTAAGTCTAGTGTCTTGTGCGTGAACATAACTTCTGGTCGAATTTTATTAGTCCTATATAAGACTTCTGTCTACCTATTTTATACAGCCATGTATAAATTTCTTCATTTAATTTTTTTGTAGCCTTTAAAGAAAAACTCGAAAATTATGATACAATTTCTTTGGACCAGCAAAACATGGTGCCCTAGCCAGTCACGCTACAGCATTCCTCATTGGATTTATGATTTTATAGTTTTATTGTGCTATTCGTTTGCGGGGTCGCACAGCGGGGCTCCGCGATTTACATCACCTTTTTCCGTGTATTGTTAAAATAAAGAAACTGAAAATAACTCATATTTAGGTCAAAAAGTTTTAATACGCGGAAACTTTTTTCTTTTCGCTTTTTCCACTGTTATTCTTTATTCAAATTATGTATTCAAAATTGAAATGTGTAATTGACGGCCTGGCTAGAAGCCTTTTAAAATCAGAAAAAAAATGAATTGTATCTGGACGTCAAATTCTTTAATAATTTTCAGTGGAATATGCTTAATAAATTTGCATTATAGCTAAATTTAAAAGAGCAAAAGAATTCTAAAAAGCCTGCTTTAGCATGTAAAAATCTTTTATACGTAAGTTACACTTTGTAATAAGCTAAAGCAGGTTTGGACCAGGGTTCTTTACATATTTACCTTACATTCGTATCCTTAATCTTTTAATCAAAGCTCTAAACATCCAACATCCTCAAAAGACACAATGACTAATTCAAGTCGGGACATTCAGCCGCAGCTGTTAAAGAATTTATAAACAAAATTTTCTTTTTCATTCATCCCTAATATTCAAATTTTGGACCCCGCGGTGAGGGGAGACCTCAAAGGATATAATTACGAGTGCCCGTTTGGGGCCCCAACATCATAATCCGACAAGTAATTTCACGCTGCTGCATGATACAAAACATGTGATGTGTTGTACTAATGTTTGGATTCACAACTTTGGCAATCATCGACTGTTTTTTGTGAAATAAAGGTTGAATTTTGTATGTTTAGATAAAAAAAGACAGCTGACATAAAATACATATTCATAATACATATTCATTTGATTATATTATGCTTTTAGCTATTAATGAAGGTATCACATCATCAGCCGAAAAACGTCCACTGTTGAACGAAGGCCTCCCCCTTTTAGAAGGGGGGAGGTTGCCATAATCCCCACGCTTGGCAAGCGGCTTGGGGATCGCAGTATTGGTGGTCAAGTTACAGAAGACGCTGCTGCCCATCTTCTGGATTTTCCCTTAGTCGCCTCTTACGACACCCACGGGAGGAAAGGGGGTGGTCAATTCTAGGCCGGATACCACACGGCACGGCAAATGAAGGTATAGGTATGTAAAATACAAAATATCAGTAACATGTTTCAGCCAAATAAAAATACCTAGTTCAAAAAATGTGTCGAAAGGACGAACAGTAAACAGAAGTTTTGTTAGGAAAAACACAAAGTTTAAAAACTGCATTAAAAATGTCAAATGCTCGTTTAGAACCCGACAAAAATTTAACTAAAACGAAACATTTCAATGTCTAAATAAACGGTTGAATGCATCGTTAACAATACCTCTAGAGGAGCGAAATAAAATTTGCAAGTACCGAATTGAATTCCACTCGATAATCGCTTCTAATTGTGCTACGCCTAAGGGCTAAATTTGCATAATTTTTGCCCGCCCCGATCTCGCGGGAACGTTTTATGAATTTTGCATAAATAAATATAAATTGCGACGCCTTTGATACGGAACACTATCGAGTTTGAAAGTTATCTCATACTTTGCGAGAATTTCGCGGCAGATTTTCTGTTCGACAACTTTGTTGTTTGAAAAGTGCGAAATAGTTTCGAGCTCAAACATGTCTAAATTTCGAGTTCATTTCTATGAAGCCGCGTGTTGTTCAGGAATTTTTTGCAGAATCCTAAGCTTCAAAAATGTATAATTCTGCTCCCTGAAGTTTGGGCATCACAAATATAAAATATTATATTTCCTATTTGAAACTACAGCGGACGTGAAGCCAATAACTAACAAAACCACCTAATTTTAAACTACAACCTCGTACTGCGTCCGAAATCCCATTAATCGATTTCGAAACCCATTAAAATCTTGCACCCGCATTTTTCACAAATAACACTAACTATGAAGTCGTTCCGTGGCCAATAGCCGTACAGTCTGGAACCATTTCGTTTGAAGCTCAGGCGAGACTCAATAAGTTATGAAGCCTTTTAGTTCAGTTTTTGTATTATTTTTCCTCGCGGTGGCAGGCTCGAAGGAGTTGTAATTGAATTACACGGCTTACGCGAACCTTGGGGACAGAGAAACGAATTGGGTACACGTGTCGTATTTCTTTTTGCTTTTTGTATTTAGGTATCGAATTATAATATTTAGATATTTGTAGACGGAACTGACCACTTGATTTTGTAATAATTAAAGTCTTTAGGAAAGGTTGTAATGATATTTGTATTACGTAAAGAATTAGGTATCTATAACCCAGATTAAATTAGTCACCGCCCACGACTCCTCCGCGTGGAGTCACCCAGTAGTAGTAGCGACAGCTTTGCATGAATTTAAATTGCGTAACATCTCGTAAGATAAAATGATTGCTTTGCCTTTCAAGCATTCAAAATGTAAAACACTATATTAAGATAAATTCAAACTAAAATTCATCACAAATCCAACAAAAAACCATCATCTATTGTCTGGTTACCATAATACAGGCTCTGCCTAGTTTGGGATCAAATGACCGTATGTGAGTTGTATCAAGATAATATTTATCACAATTGGTTAGTTTGTTAAACCGTTGAAATATAGCAGCCAGACAACAATTTTGCGCTTATAATACTCTTGTATAATTATTCAATAAAATTAATAACACACCTAAAATCTTGAGCATGTCAATCGTCTCCATAAAACTCTGTTCCTGTACAAACTTATATCGGCAACACGGCCAGTCCGGAAGACTACTCCTATGGATTCCTGAAGGAGTGCTTACATAACGGCAACTCTTGTTACTAATATTATAAGCTTTCCCTCTATATTATACGATATGTTTACACAAGTTCAATCTTCGTATTTTTACTAAGCTTTATGAATTTCGATTTAAAAGTAGTCTATAAAACACATAATAGGTATGGAGGTATTGGAGGTACTGAAACAACAACTAGGCAGTAAACACTACTTTTAAATGACTTGCGACTACATCATGCTGATAACGGGTTACTTGGAAAAATACCTCAAATAAAAAAATAATTGGTACTAGCTGTCGGGTGATATTTCACTCGCATCAAATGTGAACCCGTTGTTGATTAACCATCAGAATAAAGGAATAGGTACTACATAGTAGTACTAAAAATAGATTATTAGATACTTTATAAACTCACTGAAAGCCAAGCTCTACGAAAATCTTAGTCGTAAGAACGTTGTTTACCCAATTGTATCCGAATTCAAGAGCAGCTGTGTGTGGTGAGTTCATTTCCCATACAGCATAGTTCTCAACAGGCCTTTGCGTATTGGACCTGCACCCTCACATAAGCCTGTAAAATGGAGCCTGTTTTATAAAATAGAATCCTTATAAGCTAGAGTTGATTATTTATGTAGTTTTAGCCCATGGGAAAATCAACAGATTAAATTGAAAAAAAAAACGAAATCTAAACAAAACATTATTTTATTAGTTTTCAATAATATATAATTGACTAGTTTTTTCAACCCTTCGGCCGGCAACAAGCAAACATTATGTACAAAGTAAAATACGTTTAAATTATATAATACCGTAACATACCGTACTAAAGAAGCCTTGGTCTACTTATTCACGACTGCGAACATTCCACAATGGGCTTATTCGTACATGTTTTACACGATTACATTACATTGAAAACGCACGAGTTCGGATTAAAATGACTTACCAAAATATTTTCGAAGTTAATCCGTTCATTATACTGAAATTATTTTGTTGGACGTACTGTTCATTAATAACAAGTGGTTAATTAGGTTAGTGTAACTGAAAATGTCGTGCGGTTGGAAATATATGAAACTGTTTGTTTGTATGTGTATCATGAAGCTAGTTTTTGAGAGAAGATAAGCAATTTTGTCTGTAAAGTGCTATTTACCGGCTAACTAAAACTTACCTATAGCAACTTAATTTTGACTTGAGAATTGAAGCCAGATTGCGATCGCAATACCAATAGCTAGATGCAAGATTTTGATATTAGATGGTTACATGTCTTATAAAAGCAACCACGGATTTTCAAGATAATATTCGCGTAAAAAGTAAGAAACAAGTATCTAAACTAACTCCTACAAATCTAAATAGAATCCTTAAATAAATTTAATAGGATGCTAAAACACGAGCATTCATAATTAAATAAAAGCAAAGATAATAAATCTAATCTTCTAATCTTAAATATCCCAGAGAAATAAATATAAACGTAATCTTATATTACATCTATGAGTCTAGAACATAATAAAACCAAGAAACAGAACCACATTAATCAAGAAACACAAACCAACCAATCAAAACGAAAAACAGCGATAATTTCCGACAAAAATATGGCCTATTTTCTCCCATATATAGATGTGGAGTTATACATCACGCTGCTAGCCGTGTAGGGTAGACACATAAATCAGTTGTGTCGAACGTTAAATCTGCCCCCACTTAGTCGGTGCCAACAGCCAGCGTCCCTCGGAAAACATTGGAAGTCACTCGCAATCTGCACGTGTCCATTGTCGGCGAGGATTATAAGCCCGGTAATAAATACGATATTGTGATGATTTGATTGCTTTTCCTAATTAAATTGCTAATTAAGTTCGTGTATAGTCTTGATAGATATTTGTAAAACTTGTACTTGCCTGTATTTTTAAAGGGGTAAGAAGGGGTGTCAAATTAAAGCACCCACACTTCGCCAGATAAAAGTAAGCCTATAGTCATTACAGATTTAAGCCTATTACTATAAATAGATGCAATAATAATTATTTTGTAACAAACGGTTTATTTACTTATCATGCCAACTAACATCCGGGTAGGGAAAATTATAATTAAGATCGATGAAAAGTTTTTTTTTGGGAACGCCACTACACTAAAACAAATGACGATACGGCGCATTCTGGCAAAGTACAAGGGATAGATATAGTATATTTCTTATAAAAATAAGCTTTTGTAATACGACCAATGGAAACAGCGTCGTCAACGTGCTAATACTTTTAGCAAATACTTTGACGTATATGAGACAAACCTCATACAAACTTGAGCTGCGACGGGGGTGCCTTGAGACTTGTTGCGACTACCCTTTGTTACGGCCAGCACCAAAACATACCTTAAATGCACTCCAAAACCTACAAAATAGCTTTTAACACCATAGTAATAAGGTTCAAGCTAATGGGAAGAAACTTAGTAGATGCACTACCAGAACTAAGTCTCTAAGCACTGGCCACAATCAAATTTGAGCCTTAAATCCTATGACATAAGATTGGGATTCAATGTGGCAGGTTGATAATAAACGTGAAATATGATAATCGTCTGGTCTGATGATGGTATTCATAGTTCGTGGGGTAACGAAAGAAGGAAGCCTTACAAGGAAGGGAGGAAAATTAGTGTGCATTTCATAAGATTGCTTACTTGGGATATGTGCACGTTGGTAATAACAGGTTATATATAAAGCCTATAGGTATTATATTTATGAGACCGAAATCGTGAAAATACTTTCACCGATCGTCAAGAAGGACGGAAGAAGTAATTTAATTTAAAGTAGGTATTTACAAATCCTTGGCTTCTCAATATTGTCTTTAAATAGTGCCCATTTTATTAAGTTCAATACATAGTTTCAAATAGCATTCAAAAGACAGATCCTCTAGACAGATGATCCAGAGTTAGAACTCTGTCGATTACGATCTTACAATTTTTTTTGATTCTATGTTATTCGTCCCCGATTTCTATATTTATGAACCAATAAGTATAACAAGAAGAAACTACCAATAAAGCTACGTCTCTAATACTTATTGTGTAGAGCTTAAAATTACATTTTATAAGTCCTTTAGAACCGCATTTACTCAACAAGGTTAGATGAGCTCTAAAGAAGATCGTCTTTACCACTGAAGGGGAAAATTATCTTGATCGGATAACTACCCTTCATTTAATTACTTGGGGATTTTTAACAAACGTAATACGCTTATAGAAAGGGTCTAAAATCAATTGTTGGTTATTTATAAGAGATACTCCAGCTTAATAAATCACTACTAGAGAGCAATCGTTTTTCTTCTTCTTATCATATGGTTGATGAACAACCGGACTCCTTAGACCAGTGGCAAAAGGCTTGACGAATAGAAATAGAATAGAATGATAAACGTATGGGGATGAAATCATGATTCAACTATGTTATCGATGACATGTGTCAGCCCCATACATATTTCATTGTCTAAGGGGGCTGGTGTCAGACTTTGAACCTGTGGGCCTATGACATAGCTTTACACACCGTTGAAATATCTCTCAGGTGTGCCGGTTTCCTCACGATGTTTTCCTTCACCGTTTTTAGCAACTGATAACTAATTTATATTACGCACATGAATTCGAAAAGGCATTGGTGCGTGCCGGAGTTTAAACTTGCGACCTTGACTTGGCAGTTTAACGGTCTTACAAATCTGCTATCCCTGCTAATGAAGAGAGCAATAGATGACGGGACCATGACTACATTGAGAGTAATCAGCACTATATGATTTATTAAGTTCCAGCTTTCTAGAATAAAGTTTCAAGTAGTGAACATAGTTAACTAGTAACTTCTCACAAAGCAATAGAAGTTTAAAAGTTTGCCCTAAAATTCATTACAGCAGCGTAATTGGAGGAAATATCTCGCAATAAAAGCAAAATAAGTTAGAAGTGCAAAAAGAAGTACAAACTGTGGAGCAAAACTCTTTTACTTGACTTGTACAGTTGCCGTTTAGTTAAACTTTAGTTTGTTAAAAAAGTAGTTCATATTTAACTAACTGCTACGCCTTAACCACAAAGCGTACCAGTAAAATAAAAAATGTAGAACATCTGTGGTCTATGGCGTTTTGTTCCAAACAATTACCATAAAAGCGCGGACGTGAAGTATTGTTGCTTTTTTTCTATTACCTACAGACATAGAGTGGGAATATCGCAGATGGAGAAACTTTTTATTCTCAAACTTTTCAAAAGATTTGAGATTGTTGCACACACAATCACACACAGCATCATATGTACAAAACAAACAAGTACGGATTTAGTACGTTGACGATATGTATATTAGGTATTTGGTCCCGTGCTAAGTTTTTTCTGACAGAAAACGTTTAAGCAGTAAGAAAATGTGTATCAGCTCTGAGTACAGAATTTTCACGGTCACTGGAGACATGGTAAGTACGAGCGCAGTTCTACCCCTTCGGGAAATAAAGACGTGACGATACCACAATTACCACGAACAATGACTTGTCCTATCTGTGTTATTTATTGTTTTAGTCTTAGTACATTACTGTCGTAACTATACCACAGAGCGTATTACACAATAATTTACAGACAAGGTTTTCAACACAATAAGCCTACGAATTACCAGCTTGATGAATAGCAGGGAGTCTTATACCTGCAAATATTTTGCAATGAATCACATCCTACTGTAGTTTAATTCAGGATATGGTAGCGTATTTTTTTAAATAGTTAAAAAATACATTAAAGGTACTTAAATGATATGTCATATTTATTTAGATCCTAATTTAGCAGTTCAATACAATGCATGGAGGGCTAGTTCATAGCTTTTTTTAAATGTCTTGATGAAGATAAGAAAGACTTAAAGGAAAGAAAAAACTATGGGTGGAGGAGATACCTTCGTCCATAGAAAAAGATGATTAGCGCGATGGGGCAACAAGATAAAACCCATGATACATGTGAAATCACGTCATTACGTCAAAAAACGCAATAAAACAAAAACTTTGCAAGTCGCTCAATGTGATGTGAGAGTCATCTGTAATCGATTGCAAGGCCTAGAATCTCCCCACACCAAGCGTTACCACTATATCACAGTAAAATTAAACGTGCACACCGGTGGCTTAGTGCTGGCGACACTCGTAGCTAAAAGCTCAAAACTCAGCCCTTTGCATCAAGTATTCAAGTGGCACCGACGACAATGCCACACACCTGCCGATCATGTGGTGTCGCAATTTATAAGACGCGGAAGACTATTACTCACAAATTTTACGAATCTTGGTTCATAAAATTCTTAGGGATCATCAATATAAATTGCCGTAAAAGAAGTATAACTGAAGATTGTTTCTGTTCTGATGACACAGTAGTAACTAGGTAGCGTGTTGCTCAAAAAGATGTTTAAAAGTAATATTGATTCAGACAAAACTGATGACAGGGCTGTGTTGCGCCAGTCATAATGCTCTTAACAAAAGAATCTAATAGACGCATGCTTTAAACATAATCTCAATTATTATTTCTTGCAAACAACAGTTTCGTTATGAGCAGATAATTGAAATCGAGTCTGTTCACGTATCTAACAAATACCAACATGAAGTGTTCTTGCGTCGAAATATTTTCCTGGAAAAATCTGATTTTAAGCAAATAAAATTCTGCAGTCTATTTATTCAGTTCATTACTTTACAAAACCGCTCTTTTCTCATCCATTGCGGTGTAAATACCCTTTGTTTGGGGTCCGCACTTACACAGGGCACCAGGTGCGCGCCGGGCCCAATCAAGGGACGACAAATTGTTACATCCAGCCCTTTGATGATGTTTGTCTCGGGCTCACATCGGAATTCTATTCGGAGAGGTGAATTTTTCGCATTCCTGGGGTCATTTTACTTACTTGTTCAGAAGTGTTCGTGAATGTAAGCGCATGTTTGTTTACTTTGTCAGTTTATTTTTGTTTGCTTTTCAAAGTATCCAGTGTATGCCACTGTTGCTGTCTGATATAGGTAGGTACTGTTATCAGAACGGTAATGATATGATAGGTATTTGTGGTGCAATAATACTGTTACGCAGTCCTAATCACTTTTAGAAGCAAACCTACATCTATAATAGATGCATGTTACGATAATTTCATCTGCACATATATTTAGGTTTTTTTTACAATATAATTACATAGTACTAAAGCAATTCCACCAAAAATATTTAATAACCTTTTCGGTGAGATCACGTTATGAAAACGTGCCATTATTTTGTACACACATCGTGTAGGAGGTTATTTCGGCTAAGTCCATATAATAAAGAGTTTAGTATATCGCAGCGAGCCAGCGAGAGACCTAATTCATGTGTGGACGCTAGAAAACTTAGTGCGCGGATATTGCCGGCAAGTATGTGCCGAAACAATGTAAGTTGCTTGACTTGCTTGCTTAAATAAAGTACCTATTCAGTTATACGTAGGTATATTATGGTTTTCATTTAGATTTACCTGTAGTTACCTACCCTACGTACTGAACTTTTGGCTGTTGTTGTATAACATACTATAAGCTATTTTTTCTTTTAAAACTATTAAGTAATCAGGAGCCTCTTTTTCATTTTGTAGGATTTTTTATGTCATTTTAGCATTCATCATCATCATCAGCCAAAAGACGTCCACTGTTGAACAAAGGCCTCCCCCTTATTGGGGGCGGGGGGTTGCCATAATCCCCACGCTTGGCAAGCGGCTTGGAGATCGCAGTATTGGTGTGAAGGGACAGAAGACGCTGCTGCCCGTCTTCTGGCTTTTCCCTTAGTCGCCTCTTACGACACCCATGGGAGAAAAGGGGGTGGCCTATTCTAGGCCGGATATCACTCGGCACCATTTTAGCATGCTGAGCTTAAATCTAAATTGAATAAGGTACTTTGAAAAATGGACTCAAGCGGGGCTTGGACCTGGGAACTTCGCCGATTTGAAGCCCAAAACGATCAATTGAGCTATTGTGTCATATTGTGTTGACTTTCCTTCATCAATTTATATTTCATTTTGATTAATTCTGGATGAGAAAAAAAAAAGAATAGGCATACATTTTTTATACCTACTGAGATTTGCGAAACGAAAACAATCCACACGAGACTAACTTGTACGCATTAGCTATTGTTTCAGTGTTTAAATATTGATGTATATTAAAAGCTTACTGGTAACGTTTACATTCCCGAAGGAGTTAAAAGAAACCACGGATTTCTATATAATAGTAAGCTGATACACCTCTTCCGCTTCATCTACATTACACTACTCTTGGGTATTATACGTAAGTTTAACCAAAGGTGGTGGTGTCTGCCTGCCGCTATGGGAAACAAGTGTGATCTTATGCAACTAAAGATATGTACTCAAGAAGTCTCAACGTCACAGTTCATGCTTTAGTCGCTGTAAAGTCTGGTAATGCAATGACTGCTGACATAGATGATTCTTCTTTATATAGTCTAACTTCTGCAGCGCAGAAGAGTAATTTACCTCAATTTTTCAATACTGGACAAGCTGCGTCGACATTATTCAACCTTTTTACTGTTGATCATTGGTATTGGATCCCTATTCCCTAATAATCATGTTTTCTAGCAAATGCGTTACGAATTTCATATAACGTGCTAAAATGTTTCTGAATACAAATACAACTCTAAAACACATGATTATAGTATATGTTAGCAACTAATTTGTTGAACAAAACGCTGTAATTTACCATAGTAATTGTTAACGTAATTATGTCCCATTAATTTCGCGTTCAAAGGGTTGCAACAATTAACCAACTAATTAAGCATGAATCAAATTTGAAAACCACATTTACGTCGACACATTATACATAGCTACATACCAAATATACCGCATTTGTTATGTAACTATGTGATAAACAGGTACCTACTATTTTATTTCTCGCGACAAGCCCTACACTCGTTCCCATCGTTGTAACTCCTGTAAGCCAGGATCTACAATGATAACCATAAAGAACCATCGAGGAATTAAGCTCGAGGTGTCCTCGAAGAAATGACTCGACTGTCTTGGAACCCGCAACGAAGTTAATCATAAAAGGATATATAGAAGGTGTAGGAATATAGGGTACCTACTATATCTACTTTAGCGCGTCCAAATATAATTAAAGAATTAAATTAGTCGATTAACTTGAGTCGCGTTGCACCTGGTTAACGGAAGACAATTCCAACATAGTTAGGACTAATAGGCAGAAATAGATGTCGTTTCGACTTTTACTGGTATTTTGTTAAACTACGTGTGGTTGGTATTGTTTTCTTTATGCAATGTCCATGTGTGTACATATCTGTGAATATAATAATACAATAGGTAAATTTATAAAATTATTTAAACACACAGGTACGAATGAGAATAAACCTGAAGGTCAGAGAAGGTGTTACTGATAATAAAAAATTGTGGTCTCTACCTACCACTTTGAGAGACAGACGTGGCTTTTTGTACATAGGTATATAAGTACCAGTCCCTACTTACATTATGTAAATCATCTAAATATTCTGACATAATGTAGCAGTGACTGAAATAACTAAATCTAAGAGATGTAACACGAGCGAGGATTTCAGTATTTCCCTGGAGAGCGGGCAAACTGTATTTTCTCGTCGGCGCATACGAAATGTGAGATTATATAATAAAACAGGTTGAAAATACTATTATTATTTTATTTTAAAGATGACATAGTTCTAAAGCCAATATAGGACGCTTCCGATCTCGGATCTCGCGTCCCGTCTTAACTATGTGCTTTCTTAGTCACTCTTGGACACAATAATGTTTTTATTCTGACTTTCTCGGTATTTTTTTTTCAAACGTCGCCCCACACTAGGATTTTCTCCTGTATCGTGGGTACATTGCACAAACATGAAACATCACATACACAAACACCCAGACTCGGGACAAACATCTGCGGATCACACTAAGTTTTGCCCCGTGCGGTAATCGAACTCACAACCCTTAGCGCAGCAGTCTAATCCCTAAGCCACTGCGCCAATAAGGTCGTCAAAAGTATATTTAAGTCGTATAAGTCCCGTATGTGGCGAGTTCACAGCTTTGCTTGCTCTTTCTTCCACGTGCTCTGTCTCACTTTGTCTTCAGTGAGTCAATGTTCTTATGCATTGTTTTGGACTTCATTTCTTCAACTTTTTTAAATCTTCCTCTGGATCTATGACGAGGCTAAAAGTTACTGTTGCTAAGTTACAGTCTTCTCAGACACTGGACTATTATACTGCCTGATGGGTAGCTGTAGGCCTGCCCTTTTTTACATTCGACGTGCAGGTCACTGTATGGTGGAAATTACCCGAAACATTATTTCAACCCCATATTTTTATAAACAAGCCATACGTAACGGACAATCTTCACAAAAGAAAAAGAAAGCATTGACCTTAACGCATGAAAATTCTATTCCACTAACAAATCCTCTATGAATATTTGACCTAACCTTACTTAATTCGAAGACTCTAATATTCCATTAAGTTCCCGGTAGACGTGGTCCTTTTAAATTTATGTATACTATCGCTCAACGCCCTAGCGTAGTACAATGTGTGTCGATACCTGGGACACGACTAAGGCGGAGCCCTCACTCAGGTTACACGCTATATATTATTTTAACGTTTACTTACCTACCTGCGGGTTTATTGAAGACTGTTCTGTTTCTCTTCATACCTACTAGTATATAGTAAATTAGTAATATTTTCAAATTTTGTCTTTTAATAGTTTTTAAGCGACTTCAAAAAGAAGGAATTTCTATGTTCGTCTATATGTATTTTTTTAACTGTTTCGTAAAGCGTTCGGCAGAAGAACTGAATTAAATGCTAAGGCTAAATCTGATTTGTACCGTGATTTGAAAACTGAAAACGCTTGAAGATATAGGCCACTTGCAAGAAAGCGCGATTAAAATATCGGTGGCATTTTATGTTCCTCATGAAAATGAAAAATGTTGCAAACATTTGAAAATTTCTCAAAATTCTGAACTGTAATTTGTACCTATATATAATATATATGTATAAGTGGAGTTATTCTAAAGAATTCCCAAGTTACCCTGTAGCTGACATTACGTCTTCCAAATGGCATTGCTGACAAACAGAGGGGTGACTATAGTCGGAGGGAAATATCAATCGCTTCAAATTGTGCCCTCCGAGGGAGGACCTTGAATGCCAAACTCACAGCTTGCCTAATGATGCATTACTCAGATTCACCGCGCACTTACCTATAGCCGGCATTATCTATTTCCACATCTGATCAACCCAATGTTAACCTAATATAAACGTGTTATGGTTTATATTGGAATGACAAAGCAGTGATAGATATGATGTTGTTGATACGAAGTGTTGTCATAAGCAGGTTATCGAATGTTCCAACTATTCATTCTTATCGGGACGTCAAATGCAATTCAATATTTCATCGCATTGATGTCGGAAATGATAATTTTTCTCCGAAGATCTACAATGCTTCACCCCGGCATTCGATGTTAAGTACAAATCGTTATACTCTGGCTCTTACAAATACGTCTTAGGGTGATAATAACGTTTCCTTTTCATGTTTAAAAGCTTTATAAGCGTATGTTAATCTAATTTATTCCATGGTTTTAGGATCCGTTAAGAATAAGATTTAATTTGTTGTTATTTTGTGCTTAACTATTAACAGCGGCTACGTCTTCAGTTTATAAATTGGATACAAATATCAAAGGTAACCTAACATTAATTTTAGTCCAACTAATGCAGGAGGCATCGATTAAAAAGCGTCGTTAAATTGTAAGCACATTCATTTATACACAGAAACATTTATTGTTATCTTACATTTCGCTTAAAACCAAAACAAAACAAGAAACCAGCAACCATTTAGCCACAAACAAATGCTTCCTGCGACTAAAAAGACAGTACACAGACCATTGCACCCACGCACTAGACAAACACTACCCAAACCGCCTCTAGCTAAGCAGCACGTCTAATGACCGCCTCTTTAAGAACCATAAGACTTGTTTTTTCGTATCCTTAGACACGGAGATACTCCCAGACGAGGAAGCGTCGTAAAACACTGGCAAGACATTTTAAAGTGGCCGCGCAGGGAGGATGTTGGTATCGTGTGTTTATGGAGAAAGTATTCTTTACAAAACTGCTTATTTTATGTGTGCTTTGTATGTTGTACTAGGGTTGTGTAGCAACGGATTATGAATTGTAAAAATGATAAAAGGAGGCTAATTTGGTTAAGAATTTTCGGTCTTACTTTTCAACTAAGTAAAGACTCTCCATCACATACGTCTTAAGCAGCAAAATATGCTTGTGAAGATATTAGAAAAGACCTCCAGCCTAAAACAGGCATCATTTTGATTGATATTGGTTTGATGTTGGTTTTTCGTAGTGTCGGTTTTTAGACAAGTTTTATGGTTACAGAGTAGCGGAATTATAACTTTAAAAGTACATACTCTAAGATTGTGCAGTAATATGACATCGTTCCTTATTGAGGGGTGTGATCTTAATAAGCAGTTTATTTATTTATTAATAAGGCACATCAACAATATAAACACAAACACATAAAATAACAATTCAGGTGTACTAAGACTACTGTTTACATTAATTATAGACGTGCACAACAATTCAATAGGAACACAGTATTCACAGGCGCAGGTACAACATACTAAATTAACAATAATATACTAAGTTAATAAAATAAACATAAAATAAAACAATTTAAAACAGAAAATAGAAATTGAACCTGGTAATTTAAAAAAAATAAGTAAGAAATCATTAAATACAAAAAAGAACAAAAAAAGCAGTTGAATAGGACCTATATTTAAATGGTACACACTATTTTTAATGTATAAAGCAACACAACATTTTAATCTTGACACGAAATCCAAAAACAATCACTCTCCCACTTATAGCGTCGGGATACCTGCATTAAAGTCCTCGGCCTCCACACAAAATGATAACTAACCAGACAGTCATAATGTCACACAAAACCATCAAAACATAGTTATTATTTGAGCGAGCTCTGCTATCTAAGCGGCTTATGGGAAAAATCAATTTCGTTTGTCGTTGCCACTAGGGTCACCATCAAAAGAAAATAAAATTCTACAACAGTTTTATATGGAATGAAACTTCAAAGTTTTGCTTTACGGATTTAAAATGCAACGACCTCTTGTCCGTTTCTTTGTCTTCCTGTAAAGTGTACATTCGTAGATACATACCATTGCGTAGTAATATGTTTACAAATAGCTATGTATGTTTTCTCCTTTGTAGCTCTGAGAGGCTTCCTACTTACACCGAAACCTTTAATTAAACTTTTAATATCCAACAGTGGATAGTTGAGCACAAAATACATATAAAACTTGCAGTATAAGTACCTACATCGCTTTGTAATCGACTGTTCCAGCTAATCAAACCGCCAACAGAACTATCCGAACTATCCCGCACACACGGCCACATCACACACCGCCTAACCCTACTTGTGTCGACAGAATTAATTTCCTGGCCTATAACTCTCGTATATTGGACGTTCGACGACAGTTGCGAGTGGTTGCGATTTATAGCGCAGTGTCGCCTACAGGTAGCACTATAGAATTATTGCTAAACCTTTGTTTGGTACAGATGCGTTTATAAGCAGCGGGTCGGGTCTGGCCCTTTTATGGTCGCGTTGAATGGGTTAGTGGTTAGATTGTGGTTTTGAACTTTAAGTAAGATAAAGCAACACTTCTAGAACGATAGTAGATAGAACAAAATATTGTTGGCTCAATGAATTGCAATAGGTTCACCACCTATTAGGTACTTTATGTCTGTGACGAACAGAATGTCGGTGTCCAGGCTTCTGGTAAAAAACACCTCTAACACAAGTATCCCTATCAGATATTACAGACATTATCGTATTTGTAAATAAATGTTATATAATATACAAATAGATAGAGAGTAGGAAGGCTTTGACCCTGCAGTGGGACAGTACAGCATAAGTAATAATATATTATCAGAACAATGCAAGACTACAGCAAGAATTTCCTCGAGCGACATGAACCAAGCAAACACACTACCGCAAATATTTGAAGTCACAATAGCACAGGACAAGCCACTGCGTTCCAATTCCCCAAACAAATAAACTCCACAATAATCTAACACCACGAACTAATAACGAACACACAATTAATTTGAAGCAATTACATGACAATTACCGTTAGCAGGACAACGGAACCAGAGTGGTTACAAAGGGGCCAATGTCTTTGTCAAGTCGGAATGTTGATCAAGTAATTAGCAACTTACACAGTTACGTCCTTGTCCCTAGTAGGGACGTGTGAGCGTGATATATGGATGCGGCAAATTAATGGACCTTACAGAATTTTATATGGAATTCCTTAGATTGGATTCAAGGGTTTTGCAGGAAACCCATTACAGGTAAGAGTTACTCTGTTTGTAAATTACTGATTTTCTAAAAGCGATTACAAAATAATGTTCCTGCTCTCTAAAGTCGCTATACGCAGCGTAGAAATAAGTGATCTACTGTAGGTTTTTCGTATGCTACCAATTTTTTTTAGTTCTTTGTTCTATGAGAGTCATAGCTTATCTAAAAATATTTTTTAGTCAGAAGATATTAAAAGGTCCGTGCCTGATCTCTCTCCGCTCATGTCGGTCTACCGTCCCATCGGACTTTGAGAGAGAGGGAATAGGGTGTGCACCTGTGTTTGCGCGCGCATACTTGTGGACTATAATATCTCCTGCGTAGTTAGCTAGTCTCAGATGAGATCGGCCGCCGTGACCGAATTTCGGTCAGGAGAACAGAACTTTATTAAAAGGTCGCCGTTGAACATTATTGATTCATCATCATCATCAGCCTATTTCAGTCTACTATTATTGTTCACGTCCCGAAAATGTCTCCCATAGGGAATAATACAACCTCTTGCCAAAGTATTCAATTTGTTTTATTTTTGTTACATTTTTGTTAATTCATAATTTTGTCATAATTGACACTTTTCAATATGATGACATTGCACCATAGATCGATCCACCAAGAAGTTTCACAAAGATTTGAGCATTATACATACCGCCCACCATGAACAAATTTGTTCATCCAGTTACATACATAAATATTAACTATGTAGACACATACAAGTATCTAGTAAAAAAAAAAATATATATATAACATAAAACAAACAGCTCCTTCAGTTGAACAAATAACACATTATCTAAAAATTCATCATCCTAAAACCTTAAATCATTCGAAGACATTTCAACACACTTAGTTAGATACAGGCAATATAATTATTTTAGAAACTGGTCTTTTAATCTCATTATTATTACATCTAATGGTCACTACACGCGTAAGATTGTCCAAACCTGGGTGCTTATCTACAATAACTCCATATAACCACTTAGCAGGTGGAAGACCATCCTCCTTCACCAAGACAATATTCCCAATCTTAGGCTCAGGCTTACAATTAGTCCATTTATATCGATGTTGCAATTGAGTCAAATATTCTAAAGACCATTTCCGCCAGAAATGTTGAAGCATTTTTTGGGTTAATTGCCACCTCTTCAAATTAGAAATGGTTGAATTTTCATAATTTAAATCAGGCACCGTCACCAAAGGTTCACCTACGAGAAAGTGCCCAGGTGTCAATGTAAACGCGTCCTGTGGATCATTAGATAACTGCGAAATTGGCCTCGAATTTAGACAGGCTTCAACTTGAGCCAGAACAGTTGTCATTTCTTCAAATGTCAACGTACTGTTGCCTATGATTCTTTTTAAATGGTGCTTTGTAGATTTGACGCCAGCCTCCCACAATCCTCCAAAATTTGGAGCGTGTGGAGGGATAAAATGCCACGTCGTACCATTGGTCGCAAGGAAATCCGCTATTTCTGAAGCTACCATAGACTTTTCCACGTTAAAAAGTTTTTGTAATTCCTTTGCTCCACCCACAAATGTGGTTCCATTGTCACTCCATAAATCTGAAACACAACCCCGTCTGGCGACAAACCGTTTGAATGCCGCAAGAAAACTCTGAGAAGTCATATCGCTAACAAACTCCAGATGAATAGCTCGGGTCGTCATGCAAACAAACAGACATATATATCCTTTACTAGAATGATAGCCACGACCTTTAGTGGCACGGATGTTTATTGGACCTGCATAGTCCACACCACTACATTTAAAAGGTTTTTGTGCGGAGACCCTAGCCTTCGGCAATTGACCCATCATTTGTTGGTTGCTTTGTGAGGAATATCGAACACAAATTACACACTTGCGGACATAATTCCTAACTAGACTCTTTGAGTTAAGAATCCAATATTTGGATCTTAGATAATTAAGCATTAATTGAGGACCGCCATGCAAAGTTCTTTCATGAGCATCCGCAATAAGAAGATCGGTTAGATACGATTTGTTGGGGATCAGTATGGGGTGTTTGATATTCTCATTAATAGGGGCCTCGTGCAGGCGACCGCCAACTCGTAACACCCCTCCATCATCAAGGATAGGACTCAACGACGTAAGTCTACTAGCTTTACTTAATTTTTGTTTCTTTTTTATAGATTCTAACTCATCTTTAAAATGTTGGAACTGACAAAGTTTCACACAGGTAAGTACAGCTTCATTTAATTCATTTGTAGTTAACCATGTAGTTTTATTTTTATGTCTTTCAGATGTCCTTGTTCGAAGCCAAAATCTTCTACAGTAAGCTACTACTCTTATAAGCTTACTGAACTTAGAAAACCTGGTGAATAAACTATCATCGCATACTGCAGTAATTGCATAACTTTTGGTTTTTATATTTCTTTCTTCTAGTGAAGTTTCCTTCACATTTCCTCTGTTGTACTCTATCTCTTCACTTTGTAACCATAAAGGACCCTTTTTCCAGAGTTGCATATCTGCACATTCGGAAGGACGTATCCCCCGAGATGCGCAATCGGCTGGATTATCGGAACCGGAAACATGGAACCATTGACTTCTATCGAGAATAGTAAGTATTTCAGAAACCCGATTGGCAATAAAGGTTTTCCACCTACTAGGGTGACTACTTAGCCACGCCAAGACAACTGAGGAATCTGTCCACGCATACAGATTTTGCTTGGGAACTCCTAGAACCCTTGCGACTTCTTGCAGGAGCTTAGCCAGTAAAACCGCACCACTAAGTTCTAAACGCGGGATTGAAATTTGCTTAATGGGAGCAACTTTGGTTTTAGACGTAAATAAGTTTGTGTGAACTTTGCCGTCAGAATCTATGATACGAGTAAACACCACCGCAGCGTAAGCTACATTAGAGGCATCCGAGAACCCATGCAATTCAAGTAGCTTACTCTCTTTGTTAAAATTGATCCAACGCGGTATACGAAATTTGTTAAGGTTGAAAAGATCCTTTCTAAATTCCAACCACTCTGCCAACAAGGTTGCAGGTAATTCTTCATCCCATTCGATCCCGGTCATCCATATTCGTTGAATAAACACCTTTGCAGTGATTATTGTGGGTGCTAACCATCCAAGAGGATCGAATAAGCGTGAAATGTCTGAAATAACCTTTCGTTTTGTTACTGGCAAAACCGATTCGTTGAGTTGAATGGTGTACACGAACTCATCAGAATCCCTATCCCAAGTTAAACCTAATATTTTCGAAGTATTGTCAGCCTTTATTTCAATGTTCTCTTGCTGTTGTGACGACTGATCACTATCTTTAATAAATTTTAATAAATCCTTGTTATTACTGTTCCACTTTTGCAACTGAAATCCACCACGATTAAGTAAATCCGTCATTTGCCTTTGAAGTTCTACACCTTCCTCCATAGTTTGACATCCTGACATGAAATCATCCATATAAAAGTCTGATAAAACGCGGTCCTTTGCTAAAGGGAATGCTGCGCCTTCATCTTCAGATACCTGCTGCAATGCCCGGACTGCTAAATAAGGTGCCGATGATGTTCCAAAAGTCACCCGCAAGTGACGTAAGACTTGAAGTTCGTCATCTGGGTTCTCGCGCCATAGAATCCGCAGAAAATCAGTTTGATTTTTGGTAATTTTGATCTGCCGATACATCTTAACGATGTCAGCTACCAAACCGATTGGATAATGACGCCAACGCATGATTATATGGCGAAGTTCAGGTTGTAGACCCGGACCTACCATTAGGTCATGATTAAGTGATATACCATTATTACCAGTACATGCTGCATCAAATACAATGCGCAGTTTTGTAGTGCTTCTATCCATTTTAATGACGGCATGGTGTGGTAAATATACACAATCATTCTTGTCACTATCTTGCACTATCTCCATGTGATTAAGTGCCAAGTACTCATTAATGACAGCTGAATACTGAGCTTTAAATTCAGGATTCCTTGCAAAGCGTTTTTCTAAAGTAAAAAACCGCCTTTGAGCTATTTCTTTTGTTCCACCATATTTACAAGCAGGATCACTGGACCTGAAAGGCATATGAACAATATAACGACCCGATTTATCACGTTCTGTCGTAGTCTTGAATAAATCTTCACACATCTGTTCGTCTGGGGTCAAATAAATCCTGTTGTGATCGCAATTGGGTTCGGATTCATGTTCCCAAAACCTTTTAAGAAGTGCATTACAATCTTCTGCTTGAGTTAGATGCAAACTAACTATTTTATTGTGGCATGCTATCTCGCCTTGGTTAATTTTACTGCCTACTTGACCAGACAAGATCCAACCTAGTCTTGTATTTTGTGCTATAAGTAGACTAGGCGGAACTCTGATTACACCTTCTAACAAAATCTGGCCATAAATTTCAGCACCTAGAAGCAAATCAATCTTATTTGGAATATCAAATGAAGGATCTGCTAGTTCCAAAGACGAGATTGAAGCAAACACATTTGCCACAACCTTCTTCTCCGGTAAAAGAGAAGTTAATTTCTTTAACACATAAGCCTTAACCGTAACCGTATAACTGGGATCGACGCGTGATTTGACTTTTATAAAAACCATTGAATCAATCGAAATCATCGATTGATGTTGATCACCGCCAATACCTGATACTGAACCATTGGTTGAAATCTTTTTAAGGCCCATGAGCTGTACTGCAGACTCCGTCACAAACGAAGCTTGAGACCCTTGATCTATCAAGGATCTTATTACCATGGCAGTACCGCTCATTGATTCTGCTGTAATTAAAGCAGTAGCTAATAATATTTGACTGTTGTTATTTGCAACACAACTTACAACATGAGTGGAATTACTCTGACTGGATGTGGCTGCCCCGGTAGAGTCATTACCTTGAACGACCTGATCAGTTTTGTCATTATAACTAACTGATTTGGAGACATTCTCAAGATGAAGAATAGTGTGATGTTTCTTTTTACATTTATGACATCTTGTGGATTGGCGACATGAAAATACGGAGTGATTGGTCCCTAAGCAGTTGAAACATAACCCATTAGTTCGGACAAAATCACGACGCTTGTCAACATCGAGACTACCAAACTTTTTACAATATGCTAACTTGTGATCATCTTGACACCATGTACATGTAGCTGCTGTAGTGTGAAGTGACTTAACTGTAACATATCTGCTAGAACTACTTCGTTGATTTTTACTATCCAAAAACTCTAAAGCTCGAAATCTTTGTTCTAGAAAAGAATTAAACTGCTCAATAGTTGGTAAATCTTCCGCATTACCGCTAATTTTTAATTCCCATTGTTTTCGTGATTCATCATCTAATTTTAAACATAATATATATATAACAATAATGTCCCAATTCTCAACATTAATTCCTAGATTTTTTAAAGCATGTAGACATTCGTTTGAAGTATCTAACAACTCTTTAAGTGCGTTAGAGGTTTCAGTTACAACATTCCTTTGACTCATGAAACGCTTAAGGATACCGTTAGCCAAATACTTTTTATTATTGTACCTATTTTCTAATTGAGACCAACAGATTGCGTAATTACCATTAGTAATAGGAATGTGGCGTAAAAGTACTTCAGCTTCTCCTGACAAATGAGTCTTTAAGTAATGCAACTTTTGAACATCATCGAGACAGTCATTGTTATGTATTAACGATTTAAATAGATCACGAAAACTTATCCATTCAGAATATAGACCTTTAAACGTTGGCAGCTCAATTTTTGGTAATTTAATAGAACTTGTAACAGACGGTTTATTTAAAGTTTCTAATTTTGTAGTCTTCCTTAAAGCTTCTTTTAACTCGGCTTTATAATCCATAAACAATTCTTCCGTTATTTCATATAAGTTCTTTACGTTATACTCTAACTTATCAAATTCAGCAGGTTTAACAGATGATACAATCTTCAAATGAGTTTCAAAAAATGTTGACCAGTTTGATTGTAAGTTCTCCAGTCTGGTTTCGATGTGTGAAGTGGTCAATCTTTCCTTAGGCGATTTCTTAAAGTTCAATTTAGCCTTGCTTAAAGTAGTAAACAAATTAAACTGCAGATTGGTTAACAATTCCATGTTGCAAAGAAGATGTTCATGTGATTCAATAACTAATTTCTATAAATTTTCTACGTACGTAGATAATCCGTAAAAATGTACAAGTCCAAATCTGCGAATGTCTTTACTATTTATTCACTTCCACACAATAAAACTAAGAGTACTTACAGTTCATCTTCGAGTCACTTTTAATTCTGTCACTCACTGTACATGCTAGCTCGCCGTAATGATACGCGGGGTATCCTTCCCGCACCGCAGCTATCGCCGACTCCAACCGCCAATATTGCTCACTGCACTGACGTCACTGCTGTGGACCGTAATACTGCCGAAGATCGTGCACACCAATCCTTCATCCGGCTCGAAGGACCATATGTTCACGTCCCGAAAATGTCTCCCATAGGGAATAATACAACCTCTTGCCAAAGTATTCAATTTGTTTTATTTTTGTTACATTTTTGTTAATTCATAATTTTGTCATAATTGACACTTTTCAATATGATGACATTGCACCATAGATCGATCCACCAAGAAGTTTCACAAAGATTTGAGCATTATACAACTAGATATAGGTCTCTCCTTAACATTATTGATTGACAAACTACAAATAGCACCAGAACAAAACACAGGAGTATATTAAATTCCTATTCATACCCATTATTTAAAAATACCTTCTCTACTCGTAAACTTAACGCACATTCAAACTTCTGAAGTTAGGCGCGAACGCAACTTACCGCAATAAATCTGAACAGTCCCAAGTTCTCATTGAAAACGAGTGACGAAACTCGGCTAATGGGCGCGTTCTCGATTGAAACGTCTATTCGAATGATGTATGCGATCGTGAATGTGCCGCCTTATCGCTGCTCGTTAGAATTGAGGTTTCATTTGAGGTAGGATTTTGTAATTGTTTTGCTGTTTGGGGGAGAATGGTTTTTAATATTTATGTGGCGTTTAACTGGTGGTTTGGAACTTGGAACATTGTTGGCATATCTTACCATACAAAGTACTATTACTTATTTCATGGGGGCTTGTAGCTGCTTGGGAAGTCTTTTGGTTTGTTAGATGCAGCATTTGAACAGCTTGCTTGGGTGTTTTATTAAATTTGTGACCGTGCCACTCGCAGCGCATTTCTCCGTGCACGAAGCGCGCCTGATATCTCTCTGGTCGTGTCATTTTTCCGTCTCATCGGACAACGAATGAGTGTTAAGGTTAAGAGATACTTTAGTTGCGTATATACTTGTGCACTATAATACATCCGACGTAGTTAGCTGATATCAGTTGAGTTGGGCCGCCGTAGTGAAAATTAGGTCATAATGCCAGTTTACAATCCACTCATATTATAAACAATATATAATGATATGACTTTTGGTGCCATTTTAGCATGTTGCCCATGCTAAGCTTGAATGTAAATTGATAAAGGAAATTTGAAAATGATGGTTACGAGCGGGACTTGAACCCGCGACCTTCGCCGTACCGTGGCGCTGCTCTAACCAACTGAGCCACAGTGTCGCTGCTCGTACCCATCGACGTCACCCTTAAGACGTAAATACCAAAAGGGAACTTGAAATTCGATGGGTACTAAAAGAGTTATCGTATCAAAACCGCTATGATTTACTTAGGAATACCGCACCAAAAGGGTTCATAACTACATGTAAATAGGGTTACAATAATACCTTCAAAAGCAACACAGCTCTAACATCCACACAACAAATTACTAACCAAATGGCAGCCCTATTTAAATACAAATAGAACTCCTTCGTTTTTCAAACTAAACATTTTACCAGCCAGCATTAAAAACCGCTGATAATCCAAATTCGAATCGATGGAGTATAGTTCCAAAATGGCGGGACACATCAGCAGTAAAGTGGAAGGGTGTGTTTACTCTGAGGGCTGGCTCAGGTGGCCGACACACCGGGAACACTTATACTAATCTACGCTGAGACAAATAGGGCCCTACACGAGGACGACGGCCCACAGACTTAGATGTAGTATAGACAGGCTCACGAAACTTATACATCTGTTGACCCATAATGATCGATTGATTGACTAAAAGCAGCTCACAAATGGCAAGACTCTACCACTAAAATACGTAATAACTGAGGTATGCAGTACCCATCCATCGTCATCTTCGACCTTTGCGTCTATTTTATATTATTATTTCCTTTATTTAAATTATTTTTCTTATAAATTACATTTTTAAATATCTATATAAAAATACAATATTTAAAAATATAAAAAATAGGGCCCAACCAGCAGCGGGAACAGGGTCCAAGCTAATGGTGGTTAGGGCTCCAGAGAGAGGAACCTCCTCACAATGCGTGCCGTGTCGAGGAGTACCGCTTTCTGCATCAAGCCCTTGACCTAATTATTATTATTATTATCAGACGATTTAAGCAGTGCCATGTGGCACTTTTGGTGTCTAAATAAACCAATATGCAATACCCATAGGTTTGTAGAATTGCGCATGTTCCAGTAACGGAGAGGTATTTTCCGAATTTAATAAAGCAAGTCTGCAGTTGATGTCTTTGGTATCCACAGTGCCGCCTCTATCACCTCTAGTTCTACATCCCATTCGTGGACGAGCCCTTGAGTTAACGAGTTGCTCGTACATCGTACCTGCAGGTGTTCGACCTCTGCCTACCTACCTGGGTAAAAGCTATACATTTTTACCGTAATACGAACGATTTCTGACTTCACTGAAAGACAATATCAATATGTTTGGGACTACATTGCGGTGTATGATATCGTCTAAAACTTTATACCTATATGAATTGTGAAAGGACAAGATGACCGTCAGACCTAGAATGAGCGTGAATTTAACATTTAATCTAGGTGTGTCAGCATTTTGGTATAGTGTGTTTGTATATTTATCATCAACCAATCGAAGGAACGACTTATAATTCATTCTAAGCTGCTACGTGACTATTATGACACTAAAACTATAGTAATATGATATTCCTATAATTGATACATTTTTTTTTTGAAATCGTCGCCCACCCTCGGTAATTCTCCTGCATCGTGGGTGCGTTTCACAAACATGAAATATCACATACTCGACACAAACATCTACGGTACGCACAAAGTTTTGACCCGTGCGGGAATCGAACCCGCAACCATTAGCGCAGCAGGCAAATCACTTTTGTTTCTTTAGTTATATTAGTTATATATATACAATATAAGAAACAGTAATCGATTAAAATCATCTTTATTATACAATTTAATACAACACTGTTTGACCTTAAAGAAAAGCTTCAAGCTACGCAACTCAAATCTCGTTTCAAATTGTTTAGAAAGTTCCAAAGTGAAATTTTAGAAGTCAATACCAAACAAAGTTACGGGCGCTCATAATTCGTATTTCTAGTAAAATATTGCTCGTAGATAATAATTATATTATTTGATCTGTTTCATCAAAACTGTCTTTGAGTACCGATGATTGCAAATATTTAATTTGATACGCAACAATATTCTGTTCTGTTTCTGACTAAACAAAAGGATTGAAGTCAATAACACGAAGGCACAGAGTAGATAGACAATTCCTTTACTTGTTATTCATAAAAAACAACAAAAGATGTGGAATAAAAGGCTTCATATGAATGTATAGTAGGTAGTTACTTAGGTACTAGTAATCTTAACACTGACCGGTCCTTTACTTTTTATTAAAAAGTTCATTACCTATTTTATTCATTCAAATCAATACAGGCTTTATGAAACGTCAATGCTCTAAATGCAATATATAACAAACGAACGAACAATGTTATAAGAAATACTTTTCCTAATTAAAATTAGAGTTTAGAAGAATAAATTAGAACAAAAGACTGATAAAAGCCATTCGGTAACAGAAGAGATATCTCAGGATAATAACGATAATAAAAATCCCCGTGCTCTGTGCTTACTACTCAGGAAACAGGCATGATTATGTAATCTATGCATCCGTTTACCCAAACTTAAGACTGCAGAAGTTATTTAATAAGTTTCAAAGGAAATTCTTCCCAAACCATTTCGCCTCATAACTGCAATAGTTGACCCAAAGAAAAAGTCATAAAATTTCATTGCATCTTGGATATGAAGTAATTTAGATGCTCCGCTGTGCATATAGGGAAACGCAATTTCATTTCATATCACTCACGATGGAAGTCAAGTTAGAATAAAAGGGTTGAAACCTACCAACATTTACTGCGTCTCGTCAATTTAAAACTCATCAAGTTTATTTTATGAATTTCAGGAGCTTATGAAAGGCGAATATACTAGTCGCATATACGTATATTTACATCATATATTTGCTCCTATTATAATACCTAATAATAGTTTCACCTATGCATTGTTTTATTGACGTTTTTTAATGGAAATACATTTTATATAATATTATGTACTACCTTATAAATTGAGTTATGACAAAGGATCAGAATATATCGCAAACATTTTCAAAAATGTATTAATATTTGCATATTTCCACATGACCCAAAACTTACCTGTTAAGATGATTTGACTTCATATGTTTTTATTTACTCAGTGATGAATGATCTCTTAGTTATCCTCACTAAAAAGAACCCATTAATCTTGCACAATCAAAGGAGCAATTATTTAAAACAAATAGTGTAAAAAAGCGAACGGCGGGCTAGACGGGAGAAGATCTTGTTGCCGTCCAATATCACGCTGTTTAATTAAATTTACGGCTTGTCACTGGACGGTTTTTATACGGAACGAATTACAGGAAGCCTTTAAGCCGTGCATTTTCTTCTTCATTCCATCGGGCTTGCATGAGTTTAGGTCGACATGACCGGTAAACAAATCAACACCGAAGAGGCGGTCCAAATAATAACATTTTTCAATCCTAATCTTCTTTGCTTTTAGGTCAACATTTAATAAAATAACTTGAACCGACAAAGGTTTAAAAATTAAAAGAAAATTCGTCCCTAACATTATTCTGCGTTTCCCAGCAATTATTTATTATCGCGTTCAAAGCCGTAATCACTGGAGGGCACAAAACGGAGACCAGAAAAATTTACATGAAAAATTCTCAGCGAGCAAAAGGCGGAATCTAAATAATAAATTGTCCATTGTTAGGTGTGGTTTTTATACAAATGTATATTTATTTATGCAGACAACATAATGAATTCTCCGGGGATTCCCGATTATGTTAATTTTTCCAGCTCTTACTGCGAACCGGGCCGTATTATGAATTGTTAAGGTTAATCGCCGACGTCTGCATCGTAACGAGATGAACGAGGCTCGTGCGTTTATTGTAGCTTCTGACGGAATTATGTATGTTTATTTGCTATACCATGACCCTACGAACTTAACTTCAGCAAGATTCCACAAAACAGATAGAGAGAGGGAAAACATTAATTCTCCACGTTGTCTACAGTGTTATTGAAATAAATATACACATCTAATACACTCTTTATTGAACATGCTTCCTAAAGAACTAAGAATAATGTAGGTACGTAAGGTAAATCATGAATTATTATGAATCAATAAAAACGCAAAATACGTTCAAAATTAACCTTAGACTTATGCCATTTAAAACGGGAAAACACAAATCGTACAATACTCGACAAATCTGCCACTACACTGTTAATAATAACTCAATTTAAGGAATTGCGAAATCTTTTTATTTTCTATTGTATCAATCATAAATATTTACTATTACCGGAAAAGGAATTAAACACAAAATTTGCAGTTCTCAAGTCATTCCCGTCCAGCTCGTTATAAAGTTAATGAAAACTTGTAATAATGAATTCCCTTAGGTTTTTGTTTTCACAAACAGGCGTTTTGTTCTTTTGTTTCATTTTATAGATTGGCGCAGCGGCTAAGCGATTAGACTGCTGCGCTAAGGGTTGCGAGTTCGATTTCCGCACGGGCCAAAAATTTGGGCGATCCGCAGCTGTTTGTCCCGAGTCTGGGTGTTTGTGTATGTGATATTTTATGTTTGTGCAACGCACCCACGATACAGGCGAAATTCCTAATGTGTTGCGTAAAATAATAATTTGTGAATGATTTTCTTATACTAAGGACTTTATTAGCATTGGATAAAGCTTTAAATGTTTTTTTGATGAAAACATATATGTGCATTATGCATGCATAATCATACATACAGTCACATACATACAGTCACATACATACACGTATGTAATCTTCGCTAGATGTTCTCCTTTATTAATTATTCTCAACTCATCATAAACCCAATTAATTGCTAGAGGTTTCCTATTTCCATTCACGGCTTCTTTGTTGCAATTCACTTTTCCACCGACTTATAGGAATTGCATCCTTGATCCGTCTCGTAACAGAATCTATCTAGACAAACCTAACTGCGTGTTAGCAGCGCCATCTCGTAACAGTTATTTAAAGTATAGCATGCGCCATTTCACACGCAGCTTTCACAAGCTTTTGTTTCATTTTCATTCGTCTCCCAACTGACACATAGATGGCGGTTTGTGTGTACTGTGTTTTAGCAGCAGAGTTTTTTTTTTAAGTCCATTTACTAATACGTGTCCGAATATTTTAATTTACATAGAGGTACAACTTTACTCAAATTTTTTATAGAGGATTTAAGGGAAAAAACTTTATATACCTAACCAATGAAAATTTAAGAAAAATTAATTAAGGCCGTAATATTTTGAAAAAGTGGTACAACTTTTAGACCCCTCGATAAGGACCTGCAATTAATTACGTATATTTCAGCGATAAAGTGTGTATTGATGATCAATCAGATAGAAGACAAAAATAACTGAACCTGAACACGTAGAAAATGCAGTAGCTAATTAAATACACCTTTGACAATCGTCAGATAAAAAGCTACAACTTCGAAAGAAGAAAACTGAAAGACGCAATATAAAATTAGGCAACAAACACGCAATGATCATGTTTGTTATTGAATATGATTCGAAATAAACCCGTTACTCATATTTAAATCGTATACACGATATTAAGAAAATGACGCTCCACAATGCTAGGCGTAACTATTAGTCAGTTATAATGTAAACGATGTTTCATTAAAGTTTACGAAGTAAAAACAAACAGAAATTAAATGCGCGCGTCAGAGATCAATGGGTTGGTTAGAGGCACCGTGCACATTGTTTGTCACGACACGATATACACAACGTAACGTTTCAGACAACGCTTTATCTGAAACATATTCTTACTATTATTAAGTATTTCTATTTTCTAAGTAAGTTTGCAAATTAATTTAAATGTTCATCATCATCAGCCGGAAGAGGCCTCCCCCTTAGAACAATAGAATAGCATCTTCCAATTTCGTTTCGTGGGTGTCAGAGGAGGTGACTAAGGGAAAACCCCGAAGACGGGCAGCAGCGTCATTTGTAACTTCACCACTATTACCGCGATTTCCAAGCCGCTTGCCAAGTGTGGGGATTATGGAAACCCCCCTTAAGGGGAGGCCTTTGTTCAACAGTTTAATTCGTAATGCCAGTCCATAATGTACCAAGTTCGTTTTCTTGCATTTCATAATTTTACTGTAGGTAATTTTATTTTTCAAAATGGAAATGGTTTCCAATGGATCTAAAATCCAAAGAAGTCACTTCAAGATTTTTTTTCTAGCTTTTTCCTAAAACCGTGTAACACTGGACACAAATCACACGTATACAAAAACAACCGCACGCGAGCACCTGTTTTCGCAGCAAAACGCCGCTTCAAAAATAGCATTCTGTTTGGTTAGGCGAACATACGCAAATTCCCGCCAATTTGGGCGCTGGCCGAATCCACGTGATGAACTAAGTGCGACTACACACCCGCATGAATGGAGGCACAATATTTATTCGAACGAATGATATCGTTCGGTAGAGCGTGGGCTCAAATTGGGCGGTAAACAATTCTGATCGTTGACTCAAGGGAA
This sequence comes from Abrostola tripartita, assembly GCA_905340225.1. NCBI lineage: Eukaryota > Metazoa > Arthropoda > Insecta > Lepidoptera > Noctuidae > Abrostola > Abrostola tripartita. The sequence goes on along the minus strand of HG996492.1, from coordinate 3,243,017 downwards.
ACACCTGTACCTACCAAATATTTATCATATTTGAAGGTCTTCAAATTATTTATGAGTTTTGGTTTTGTTGTCTATTTTTCCCGTTGTGTGTTTAAAGCTGATTGATGGCAGTTGTTCTTACAAATGTTTCACGAAACCTGTAACGTGTATTCTTCATAAACAATAGCGAGTAACACAATCAAAAATAATTTTCAGTTTTGCGAAACTGGTTACAGAAAAGTTTCCATTTCGAAAACATCAACGTTTGCGTAGGGATAAGAAATAATTTGTAAGGGAAATATCAGCCAGGTAATCATAAACGACACACTACGTATAGCAAGCAGCATAGGTAACAAGGTTACTATTTAAAGCATTCAACAGAGCACCAAATAACAGTCAAACGATACAAAAAGATCGACATAGATACAAAGATAATCTGTTAAAAGCAAATGACAACCTTAACATTGAAACAACGCACATAAACAAGAACACTAATGTTGTTTGAAAACTTAATCACAATAATCGCTTCAAAATTGAATCCCAGCCAACGCCGCGTCGACAACTAGTGGAAGACGAATGTGTAACCCTCCTTAGACCGTCGGGCTCGTCATGTGACGATATGTGGGAGGTCCACAATTTATGTACGATGACGTAGGGTGACGTCACATCCCGTCGTATAGTGGACACGAGCTGTTGGCCAGGTGATCGGTAGCTTATCCGCGGTACATACGCAATTGCTTAATGGACCGGATGAGATATACGACCGTGTTGGTATCTTAATTACTCATTAATGTTTTTATTAAAACGTTATTACGGAGTCAATGTCCGGGTGGGGTTACGTTTTTTGAACAAAAACTGGATGTAGTTCTAAATGCAAAATAATAAGATTTTATTTTTTTAGTAGTTGTCTTCATCTTAGTAATTTGTATTTATAAAACTTTTTCTTCATAGTAATTTGTATTTTTTGGCTTAGATTAAGCGATAAATACGTTGAGTATTTTTACAGCTAGATGCGTAGGTACCTTTTGCGCCGTAACAAAAGATATCAAGAAACTACCCATTCATTGCCAGCATTCTTGGCTAATTATATACACAAAAGTTCAACTAACTACGTCTAACCACATATTTAAAATTCCAAACCAGATTAATCCGACCATACGAAGGGACGTCTAGTCTATTAATGATAGGTATTTCATTAAACCCGCCGCCATTTTTATTGTTACACGTCGTGCCAGCGAATTAGTGGTTTTAGGATTAATACAACAATAAAAATTACGTAATTTCGCATCAGCTACGATCATTTTTCGCAAATCTTGTCCAAAATTTAAATTAAAGAGACGTTAAGTGGCACTAAACTTAAGAATTCACTAACAATTTAATTTAGCCAAAATAAATCTGTAGTGTTTTACGTAAGCCAGATACATGCTGTAAATTGAAATGTCTGGGATTACTTTGTGCGGTTTATGTTCATTTATAAATAGTAACTCGAATCAAAATAAGTTTTCAAGGAATTTTCTCCAGGCTAAAAATAATAGAATAGGTACAAGCTCGCCATGTTTGTTCTACAGATGGCGGTCTAGGTGAATGTGAATGAGTTTTTATTTAAATGAATGAAAACTTTTTGAAAAGGATTTTATTTTTATTTTGGCTTATGGCTTTCTGCGGTTAGTTGGGTAAACTGCTGTTCTAAATTCAGAAAATAATTTAATTCGAGTTTTTATTAAAGTTAGGCCGGTAATAAAATTGGAGTGAAGTTTTATGGGCAAAAGTCTCGTTTGTGATTTTGTCAGTTCGTATGTTGTTTAGGTAGCTTTTCAACTAACATCATGTTGGCAATGACCAATGACTTGTGGTTTTAGTATTCCTTTGTGTCTGTTGTGGCTTAGATTATATCCTGCATGAAATAAAATAAACGATATGAATCTTAGTTTTGCTTGTAGTACATCATATAATACCAACGACATAATAACTCAATCGATTAGCTACAACTATGGCCTTTATAGCTCCCATTTCATTAAAAACCAACGCATCAAACACACTACTTTCTTTTTATAAGCCAAACAATCCTTCTAAATATTACACTAATACAAAACACCCTAGAAACGAATGGCAAAAATAATTTAGTAAAAAAACGAGACATGTAATCATTACCTTTACAATTGGAAAACAAAATGTTTGTCATATTATTACATAATTTGTGTCCTTGCAACCCTGCCAAGTTCCAAAGTCATGCGCTGTCCGCGCTCAAATAGAAAAGCATTTTTATTATTAAGTGCCTACGCATTGCCGAATGTTATTTTTAAAAATAATTTAATGCAAATATGCTGTGAACCCACTACTGCACTTGAGGTGTCAATTTGAATGTGTTCTGTTGTTTGTAACATCTAAAACAGTTTTGCGAAACAGTTTGAAGGTTATTGAAGAAATAAAATACCTCTTTAATATTAAGAACTAAGAAGGTAGAGATATTTTGGACTAAGGCGAAATCAAAAGGATGTCATTTTGATCTTATAATAAGAATCATCTTTCTACTATGTATAATTATATAAACACAATCTTAACTATATGCACTTCTTAGTTATTTGAAAACACTATTGACTCATTGTGCTCCTGGGTACGTTGAAATAATGGTCATAGGTTCACTCTCTGTGACAATAGACGTACCTACACTGTCTGAGAAAGTCTGGGTGTGCAATAGCAACACACCTGTTCACCTCTACGGAATACAGAGGGGTGGACACTAGCAGTAAATTTAAGCCTCGTTCAACGTGAGCAATTTCACTGTATCTATAAACTATTTTATAGCTTGAACTAGGTACTAAAAAAATATCAAGCACAATAAATTTTCAAAAATAATGTTACGAATAAAGAACACAAATCGTGTCCCGGTAATAAATGTGTTAGTCATCGATTATTTTGTATCCAATAAGTTTCTAGGACACAATCATTTCGTACGTCTTCATTGAAATAAATGTCTCCGACATACAGAGGTATAATAAAAGAGATATCTCGAAGCGACCTATATAAAAGACATAAACATTAATAATCACAATTTATTGAAACCTTCGCGATCTTAAGCATTAATCATCGAGCATTTCTGAAAATCCGTCAATGCTAATCTTATTTTATCGGCGCTGTAAGGCGTTGGGCAGAAAATCAACACTCGCCAACGAGTTTCTGTTGTACTGATAATGTCCCAGCTGGAGGCTAATTGTAAGGTCTTGCCAATTAGCCAGTGAACGAGTCATAACTCCGCTTAGATTGACTGTGCTATTTAAATTGCTTTTTATTCATTTACAATATGTGTTGGCGCTTATACAACAGAAACTTATACGAGTAATCAAGACTTGAGGTGCCCAAATCAGGAGTCATTCCAATTGAGAAGAAATATACCTGACGGTGAGCAATTACTAGATAAATTACCGATTATCGAAGAGGAAGACACTTCTTCTTTACTTTCAGTGGTACATACAAGTAAATTTCATTGTTCAACGTATCATATGAAATAGCATAGCCTTTACGACTCGCAGTGCCGGAGACGGGAAGGAAATATAGTCTAAATGCATCGTCTCGAAAGTAACAATTGACTGATTAATAAAAAGACGTTATAATAATAATAATAATATCTTGGGACAACTCACACACGGTCATCTGATCCCAAACTAGGCAGAGCCTGTATTATGGCAACCGGACAACTGATAAACATACATAAATATTTCTAAATACATACATAATATAGATAACTTACACCCAGACACAGAACAAATCATTATGCTCATCACACAAAGATTTGTCCTGGGTGGTAATCGAACCCACGACCTCCGGTTTAACAGTCAGGGCCACTAACCACTAAACCAACAGGCCAGTCAAACGTTAGTGTGCATGATTCCTAACTTCACAGGCAATTTGGCATCTTATGACCGTTCACACATAAACAAGCCTTTAAAATAAACAGAACAGCACCGTCAGATACTTATACAAGAGTGAAATCATCGGAGATAAAAATATGGAATGTCTTACAAGAGTTTTAATTGCCAGGATTTTATTTAAAAAAGCAGGACTTTTAAAACGTCAATGACAAAGTTATTTTTATGACAATTAAATTATAATAATTCGTGGTTATGGAAACAGTTTTGCACAAATACTATAAAGTATCGGATCGGTGAAGGTCGCGGGGTCGAATCCCGCTCGTGTTCATCATTTTTCAAATTTCCTTTATCAATTTAGATTCAAGCTTAGCATGGGCAACATGCTAAAATGGCACCAAAAAGTCATACTATAAAGTATTTATTTCTTAGATTCTAGTCATTTCAGTGATGTAATAGATTGGTATTTAAATAGATCTCGACATGGTCTTTTCAAATGCCACTCTGCAATCTCATATCTTTGACGCCCGCGGTGTAAAAAACACAAACAAACACAATTTATTTTATTTTCTTGCACTCTTATTCCTACTATTTTTCGTGCACACTATCGTCTTAATTTCTAATGTACTTCTCCTTTCGCAGGTCTGCTGGAAGAGATTTCTTAATGAAATAAGCAGTACCTTTGTACTATATTACTTTAATGTTATTTCTTTTTGTATGTTTCTTTCTTGTGTGTACATAAATTATAAATAAATAAAAAAATTAAGTCATAATCCTTGCTAAACCCGATGGTTATATGGAAACAGGCCATGCCATGGTGTAGATAGAGATTGGCCATTCAACAAGGATAGTCGGAATTGTAGTGAGTTTAATCGCCCAGGGTGCGCTGGATGGACCTACTTAGATATCGTGACTCTAGAGGACTCTTGCACTTCTACCAGAAATGTACCTAAACGATATGTATGCCAAACCTTTGTTGTATAATTGCAGTAAGTCATTAAATGATTGGCAACAAACAATAGAAGCTATTTTAATAAGGAGAGCTAATCGTGGGAGCATAGTGAATCGCAGTGGCGCCGTCCACATACCAGGAACGCATAACCTGGTTTGAGTGGTTTGCATGATTTCAGTACTTCACGGTTATTAACATAACTCAACTGAAGTCACAAAGTACTGGTGACACTTATTCGTACATGAATGTATTTTATCGTCTTGCCTCGCAACGAAATGAAGCATATGAGTACGACCTACCTTTTATTTTAAATACACTTAAGATTCAAGTACACGTGGAAAGAATACGAAATCGTTATTTAAATACCGCGTAGGTCAAAATACGCAACTTTTCAGGACTTTCATAACTACTGTCTTTCAATACATGCACACGGTGTTTTTCTGTTTTGAATAACGCCCCACCAATTATTGTTAAAACTTGTTTAATTTGTCAAACGATGCGTCTTGTGATTACTTATCGAATGACATACGAAAGGTATTTTGTAAAAAAAAAACTTAAGTACGCGGTGTTAGAACTAAAGCGCCGAAATGTTTATTTGTGTGAAATAATAATAATTTAATTTGATGTAGAATGTAGTGTTGTTCGGCTATAGACACATGCTAGTATCCTCTTACCTTTGTAGAATCAGATAAAGCTATCATTACCAGTACTCAAGTACCTAGTCGCAATTTAAATTTCTGTTTATGTTCAAAGAAATTCCTAATAGCAAATTATTACTTTTATAACCTTCAAATCGACCAATCCAGAATTGTTTACATTTATCTAAGCTTAATCAAAACATATCTAGCCATTCGATTTTAAATCTTACAGTAATATCTTAAGGACCACATCTGCGTGCCAGGCTGCAGTGTTTATTGAGATGAGTGCATTCCTGCACTTTATTTTCAAAGTGACTTTATTCAATGTCAAATAGACCTGAAGCTGTATTTGTTAATACAGACGAACAATTATCTCAAAGAATATATTTTTCAAAGACAATCTACATTACAACTCTTTGTTATCTCTTATTTATTCAAGTCGAATTGCTACGCCTGATATTTGGGTAGTAAGATGGTTGTAATAAACTATTTATGAGTATTTCCCCGGATTAGACTGCATACAAAATGTTTCTGTATAACCGTTTCATTATGAGAGATATTGAAACGGTTATACAGAAACATTTTGTAAACAAATCTACCGGGTTCGAACTTTTTACACAATGCTCAAAGTGCTACGACTCTTTATAACTAAATTTTTTGTCAACGATTACTCAGAATTATGTATGAACGGCGCCAATAACCTTAGGCATAAAAAAACAATAAAAGTTTTATTAATACATATTATAATCAGTTCAACGGCCTCGTAAACAATTAAACGATTTAAAACTTATTACCTTAATTAAAAAACCATGTCCACAAGACTAAGCGATTACGAGTTTTTTATTTTCGCACGGATATATAAATCGTAGCGCTGAGAATATTTACATTAATTGCATTTGTTTGCACGTTTTTTCAACAAGCATGTGTTGTTGCCAAATGAATAACGTATTCATAACGCTATTTAAATCAACTGGTTTGCCTCATATTAGAAAAATAAGCTTTATAAACTTTATGACAGAATAGGAACCTTTACAGGATTAAAATACTCCATTTTTTGTCTATTCCTATAGCTTAGTACAGGATTTCTCAAACTTTCGGTTCCACGAACCCCTGTTAAAGTTTCACGGTGACAGCGAACCCCTTAACTAATTTAATCCCCCCCTCCCCCCAAATAAAGCAATAAAATTGACTGTTGAAGAAAATATGGTTAACCCCTTGGGGTTTGCGTACCTCACTTTGGGAAACCCTGGCTATTCTCTTAGCACTAGTCTTAATGCAGTAAGTAATCATTACCGGTTTTTTAACTCATATACTACTACACATAATATAAATAATCGACATATACCTTATATAGCTCATCGGACGAAGAAAAGGTTAATATTGTTTAGATAAATATAATAACTATCATGAAACCTAAAACGAATAACGAGAAACAGCTACGACATCGCAATAAAGCATGTAGAGCAAGCCTTTTTCATGCAGTTACAGACAGTTATTGGGCTGATGCTATAGTAATAATACGAGTATAGATATACGTAAGATTCGTTTTTGGTTTATATAACTTCTTCCAATATATTCCAAATTTTGACAGACTGATTGTGTTGCTGGGTAGTTTGTTGCGCCGTCTTCTACCCATCTACAGCACTAGGAAGCGGAGATGGGCTCTTAATGTAGTTTCACTTTCAAAAACGACCTGATTGGCGCAGTGGCTAAGCGATTAGACTGCTGCACTAAGGGTTGCGGGTTCGATTCCCGCACGGGGCAATAATTTGTGCGATCCTGATTTGATTGTCCCGAGTCTGGGTGTTTGTGTATGTGATATTTCATGTTTGTGAAACGCACCCACGATACAGGAGAAATTCCTAGTGTGGGGCGACGTTTAAAAAAAAAAAAAAAAAAAAGTAAGTACTGAAGTTGTCTACTTTAAATAAATAATTTTTAACTTTTTATATTATTTTTTAAGAGAAAGTACACGTTACAATATCATCTTTTAAAACGTTCAAAATATTAGTGGTATAGGTATTTCAAGCTAAACGTGTTAGAATGTCAACGGAAGCTCATTTCCCTTCTGTTTATCTTACATCTTACCGTGAGCGAAAATTCTTACTTTTCAGGTCAGCACAGTTATTAAAAACACTTCATAGTATTATGATTTGTATCTTTATCACTCGAGCTAACCCTGTGTAAGATACTGGTCATTTGAAAGTTGTGGATATGAGAACTAAATGCAGAGTCCCCTGAAGACTACTTAAATCTTACATAAAAATATGTGCACTAACCACGAACTGCTCCAAACAACTACACAGGCCACAGCTGATCTATAAAAGGGATACAGGAGTAAGGGGGGTTAGTATTTATTTATCAAAGCCAGTCATATGCGTATACTAGGAGAACCTATTGAAAAACACTTTTGTCTATTTGAGAATTAAACCGAAAACCTAAAATGTCGCATTTCTGACGACACCCCTAAGGTAGCACATATTTCTAGAAAACGGCTCGAAACATCGCGTTTTTGAAAGACCAGTGAGTTGGAATATATTTCTGGTAGGCACGTCAAAACAAACACGTTACATAAAGATACATAGTAGTTTTCCATGAGATAGATCAAGTCAACACATGAGTAGTATTGCGTGTCACGCACGCGGTTATTTGTAGCTCATTGTTTTTGTACCACGTCACGTGACGGCCCGTCATTTAGGGGTTAATGTGTTCAGATTGCGGCAGATTGAGTTACTAAGGGCTCGTGCAGAAAGGTACGTGTTTCTCGATTGGTTACTAGACTACTTCGGAATGACATTAGGAATGGAGTTAATGAATTGATTGATTTCCGTAAAGATTGACGTAAAGGTATACTTTTCTATGACTGAGAGTCCTTACATTTGCCCAGCTAGGTATTGTCAATGTCTGGATTTTTTTTTCAATCCGTACACTCCTGCTCGTTGTAACTTTTTAAGTAAACAATACGATGACCTAACCAACAGGCGTTCATGCTATTGGTGTTCGAAGTACGACTCATATCTGTTAACGCATCCACAAATCAGGAGAAAATTCAGTTGTTTTGTAAATCGTGTATCGTTCACTCATTCATGCTCATTTCTTTTGTTACAGAGAATAAATGAAACAGCCACAGCTGTTTGTCATGTCGTATTTGTAATCGTTGTACTATTTGTTATTGTTAATGTTACAGTATTAGGTCACTAGCCCAACACCTCGATCCACAACGAACTATTTCTCAATAAGATTTTATTATTGTCAAGCAGTTGTCGTTCATTGTGGCCTTCTAAGGGGGCGGCATTTGTTCAACAGTGGACGTCTTCCAGCTGATGATAATGATTGTCAAGCAATACACGCTCGTAAATAATAATGCACAAAATATCTTTGATATTAGGTACATATCTAGGTATTTACTTCCTCAACCATAGAAAGAGAATCGCTTACGATCTAGTGAAATTATTGGACCGATGCTTTTAAAATGCACGAGTTCCTTTATAAATCATTCACTCACCATCGTGAGCTCATATAATACCCTTACTGCCTTCTTTACTACTTTTTTAAATGCTCTCAAATTCAGCGACTTGTAAAAGTTTTAATGTACAATTTCGACAAACAAAACATTCTAAATTAAAACAACACGAAACGTCAACGACACGTCAACACGTTATTTAAAAATAGAAAAAGATAAAGTGACATGCGTAAGCGAGGCGACAAAAGCTTTGTTATGTCCAAATACGGTATGATTCAATTAAAAATGATATTGGCAGTTAGTGATTAGGTTATATAGATTTTGGTGATTTTGATGGTTATAGGTTCGAGTATATACTCGCTGACGAAGATAAAATGATCGGTATTCTGTTGTTCTCGCATGAGACAAAACGTTTGTTGATTGACAAATAATTATTTGCCAAGTCACGTTGATGCAAGTGGTTTATGGTTATAATCTACATTATCTTCAATAACGTACGTAAGTACATCAAACCTTCTAATATGATAATGGATAGATCAAACAATCAATATATTTTGTGTAGTATAAAGTCAGTTATCTCCGTGTATGTTAAGGGATAAATAGACAGTATCGATGGCTCGTCATAAATTACCTTAATAACAACATTTTGGATAGACACCATCACCCTTCCAGTAAACTGTCTTTATGAAGAACATTTTTTTTTGCCTGGATTCTAGGAGAATTGCTCTGTCTAAAGCTAAACAAAAATATGAATACGTAGTACGAAAGCTAAAAGAAAAACCTTCTTTTGTTTTCATCCATATGAATAATCCTTTACGTAAAACAAGAGAACAAAGCGGAACTCAGTTTCCTTTGTTTTAGAGAATTTTATAGCACAAGGCCGCGAGCTAATTAGTGCTGTCCCTTATTGATTGGAAATATTTGTTTTCTAATTATTTTAAAGTCTTGGGTAATGTATCTATGAAATCACTGACATGAAATTTATAGACGCGTACCAGTACCAGCAAAGTATAGGAAATAGAAGTTAGTCAAAAGAGTCTAACAATGTTTTATCTCCAACACTTTAAGCCCCAATTAAGAAGAATTCAGAATAATTGAATACCAGACCAGAACTTGATTGGCAATGACAGGAACGCACAAATTCTGGCAAAAAATAAACTGAGCTATGAAAATTTCATGAAAATAAATAATTAGCTTATTTTCTTACCCCTTTAAAATATAATAAAATTTAAAAATATAGTAAAATTCAATTTTGCCACGTACCCCCTTACCATGAACTCTTAGAGCAGGACATTTTCCGTAGTAGAAGCTAGACACATTTACGTGCAGTGTAATGCGACGTCTCACTTCCATAACGAAAAATATCCTGCTTCTAGAGTTCATGGTCAGAGGCCTGTTATGATAGAAAAACATCATCCACGACAAAGTGAGATTTTATTTAATGCGCCAAGAAAAACAATAAACCAACCTTTGATTACCCGAAAAGTAGTAAAGTAGACTTACCATTAAAAGTCATTAACTCCATCTTTTAATAACGAGGAACATCTGTTACCTATAGTTGTTCCATACTCTTGGCTCTAAACACAAATATTCTGTTCCGACAATAAGGCTGGCATTAAGGTGGGGTCTAAATATATCGATTGTAGTCCACAGTGCTATATCGAGAAACGCATCACCACTCAACATCGGTGCATCGTGACTCACACGACGTGAATAGATTGTTCTGAAGTTCAAACGGATTGAGACCCGCATATTTTTGTCGATGTTTTAGTGTTGAGTCATCGATAAATTTATTGCGGCTGTGGGTCCCTTACTAATAGAGATAAGGAGATAGAGGGAAGATAATAAGGAGAGAGAGAAACAGGAAAAGAAAAGTTTCCAGTTTTAAGTTACATAAGGTCTTTATAAGATTTTGGTTCATTAATGCCTTTGTATTCGCAGTTATCACCCCTTCTTACTTATAACATCTTTCAGGATCTTTGACTATCATGCTCCAATAAATTGAATGACCGATAGATTTGTTGAGTTTGAGATAGTAGGGACCACCGTTTGAGTGAAAAAGTCAAGTCCTGCATCCCCTTAGCCATACGCATTCGAAAGAACAAAAACAGAATTAAAATGGCTTTCATTTATGGTAGGATAAGCTTGTCGCATTTCACCACGACCTGCCCGAAGTTAAACGAATTCATCAGAAGGGCACCATATTATTGCAGGACCTTTCTATTAAAGCCGCAAATCTTTTCAGTAATTTATTTAGATTATAAACGGACAGCTTCACACACACTTACAAGTACTCGAATTCAAAGAGAAGAATCTCGGTCAACCGCGAAACGAAAACACGCGTCATATACGAACACATAAATTAACGTTAATACCACTTACAAGTTATATAATTAATTATTTTCTATGCAACATATATGCGCCATTAATTATATTAAACTCTCTTAAAGTTAATATACGTCGGAATTAAATTATACTGCCGATCACATTGATATTGTTGGCAGTAAATTTTGTATATGCATTATAAAGAACTCGTAAAATTTAGTAGGATGTAGTCTAATCTCACAGAGAGTGTCGTAAATGTCTCATAAGTAAAGCAAATGCAACGGGTGAAGAGAGATCTTACTCACAGACAATTGTTTGCACAAAATTTTAAAACGTTACCAACTTGCTCTAATTGCTCGAATGGACTATATAAAAAAATAGAGCCGTCTCCTAAAGCGGACCTTAAATCTTTTTACGTACTTCCTACTTTTTTTGTACTTCGTACTGGTTTGGTTTCCGGAGAAGATATGACATTAAAAAATATAACATTTGAAACCTTTTTGAAAGTAGTCTATGAATTCAGCAGTAGAAATTAAACTCCAGTCTCACAAAAAATTATTATTACGAGAATCTTAGCTACTGCGTCAATTGAGCCAACTGTTGAAATCGTATAGCGTTTTGTCAGTTGTTTTTTATATAGAAACAGAAAGTCCCAGATCACCTACTTAAATAAACCGGAAAAATGGACTTCAGGAATGCAGGGACACTTTGTAGGGTTTTGCGCATAAAACATAATATAATTGACCTCATTAATTAAACTTTTAAAATTGTCACGGTCATTCCATTTTACGTTGTAATTGAATGACGTAATTCTTGATAATTAGATTATTTTTAATGTATTTGATCCCCATATTCTTATGTACTCTTTTAAAGTGAAAGATCACGTACTTCTGCTTTCTGTAGCAAAGAAGGCCAATTTAATCTATACCCCGTTATTTTCTTGTGACACTTAATAAATAGTTTGAATTCATGAGTCCTATTTTAGTTCAGGAAACAAGGTCAGGTTAAGCTAGATTAATTGCGAAGGTCTGTTCTATTTGGCAATTGTTCTACGACCAATATGACTACATTAATATTAGCGACAACTTACAAATGACCACACGATAAAAATCGCAATTATTTCTTTGCAAACAAGAAGTTATATTAATTGATTTTAGTTCGAAAAATCTAGATTACAATTCATGAATAACAGATAATTTATTCAAGCGATACATTTACTACGAATGAATGATATCCAGACAGTGTTCGCATAAATAAATCTAAAGATCCGAAAAGATTTAATACGACCAATGATTAATGAGTAAGATTTGCTCGTGGAGTTACCACACTTTATTCCTATTGCTAATGTTACTGCAATCTGACTTGCATATATAGAATATTGTATTTTGTCTAAGAATATATTACCCAGAAGTAGTTCGGCTGTGGACCCTCCATCGTCCTCAGCCCGACCCACTTCAGGGTAATTTTCATCGTGTCCTGATGTAGGTCTGATATACCTTTTTAACCAACCATTTTAGCCAACTACGTTTTATCATAAAAGTAGAGATTTTAATAATAAACACACTTTGAAGGGATACATAAACAATCGAGCATGGTATGTATTATCTTTTAATGTACTCAATCTGTAATGATTAGAAGTGAGGAAGAATCTAAAATAAATTAAGTCGTATCAGATATGAGATGAAAAATATTTAAAAATATACATAAGTTATTTTTACATGTTCTTATAATATTTATAAGCTGTGGCGTCCTAGATTCAGGGAATTTCTACATTCACGTCAAGATCTAAATTCTTTAACTACGCATATAATATTCTTCTCGTAATTAATTATTTATAAACGAATACTTGTTTAAGAGTCTACGTAGACGGGTGACAGGAACAAATTAAGTGTGGATTGGTGACTATGTTTCATAGAGTCGGCCTTCTATTCTTACAATATACATACTTACAAACTGCACACAAATAAAAACACGCCTGTTATCTTATATATAAGAGTGTACATTCCCATACCTCGGAATTCATATTCTTCATCATCTTTAAACGTTTGTAAATTACCTTCTTGAATTTAATTAATACCATGCTTCAATAGTTTGGCTATTGTTACGACTTAAAACGTCTTTTGACTAAAAACTTATTCTCAATCGACTTACGAAGGCAGCTTTAGATGCTGAATGAAACTCAATCAAACTTTTTCGATTAATATTACTATCCCGTCTACTTTTCAATGGTAACTGTTTAAATGCAGTTTCATGAAGAATAGTATAGTAGTTTTCGGTGTTTTTTTTTTTATAAAATTGTCTCGTTAGTTATTCATCATACAAGAATAAGCATTTGCAAGAGTCAGATTTGGTTTTAAGATTATACTGTAACAATGCAGCTACAATTTCGTTTTAATTTCAAATAAATGGCTAAACTCATCAATTTCTATGAAACAACACCCAAGTTGAGCTAACATCGTGATCTAAGAACGTTACTTCGTTACTTCTACCATTCTTGAGACTTTTTCTTTACTAACATCATAAGGACAAAGTTTTACAATATATATGATATAGCGGCCCGCTCCGGCTTCGCACGGGTATAAAATATATATTATAAGTATTTCTCCACTATTTAATGGATGTTATTATACATATAAACCTTCCTCTTCAATCACTCTATCTATTAAAAAAACCGCATCAAAATCGTAGTTTTAAAGATTTAAGCATACATAGGGATATAGGGACAGAGAAAGCGACTTTGTTTTATACTATGTAGTGATTATCATGCATTCACACAATACACATGGTACAATATGATCTCCCAAGTACAGTATTCCTACAAGCCCTAAAGCTCTCTGTTACAACACCATCAGTTTATTTTAGCCCATTACCTCTTAGGAATTTAGTTATCTCACAGATATACGAAGTCAAATGCCAAATAACACTTAAACACCTGATCGGCCCTAACTGGCTGGCAACACGCCAACTGCAAGTTTCCAGAAGTCGAATTCAGAGGTACGAGTAACGAGTACTATGATGACTAAAGTAGAATTTGTTTTATGGACTGTTTGTACAACACTGAAATTGATCGACCTTTCGATATCATCACATCACATTAGCCTATTGCAGTCCTCTGCTGGACGTAGGTCTCCCCCAGGGTACGCCATAAAGTCCGCTCTTCACTACCAGTCAGGTACCTGGAATAGTGCGGCCGGGAACTGGGGGCCATTTTCTTAGACTACTCTTCATGGGGGGGTTTTGCCCATAGTCACCACGCTGGGCAGGCGGTTGGCACCGCAGTATGGTGAACGATAACTACACTGGGGAACGCTGCTGCCAATCCCCCCGGAAATATTATCCCTTAGTCACCTCTTATGACACCCACAAGACGAAAGGGGGTGGTCTATTCTAGGCCAGAAACCACACGGCACAAACAATAATATCGATTTTGATATAACAATGTTTATAAAATAGATTGCTTCAGTTCGAAAAAATATTATTATTTTTTTGTCACATCACAGACATCTTTTTTATTTTATTTCAAGTGTGTATAAAGAGGCCTCATAAGAAGAAAATACATTTATTTGTGACATAATAGGTTCTTTATAATATTTCTGCAATTTCCAAAATTAAACAGAGAATAGGATCGTACATATAAATTCGATTTTTCTTGTAAAACGATCACTACGTATTGCAAATAGAAAATGCGTCCGCTATTCAAAAAATAAAGAGAAAGAGGACGTTTAGCGTGCTTTTAAAACAAGATTGGGAGCCGAGATACAATAATCTAAATTTTATAACTGCAAGAGCTTCTTCCATCAATCCCATCTCATACACACTAGATAAAGAAGTCATAAGTATGTTTGCCTGTCAAGAAAGAGCTTTGAATCTCAAAGAGTTAATTTATGACTTATTCCATTAAAATGAGAATGACAATATGAATAATACTCGCAATTCATAATTCGCAATATTACTTCATTGAACCAATTCTCTTTGTGCCGCATTATTTGTGTGCATATTATTAGATGTTTGTCACAGAAAACGGAATTAGGTCATTTATATCAGAGTGTATTATTATTTATAGTCTATTTCAGTCTTTATTTTAATATTCATCATCTTGTTTTAATTTTATTTTAGCACTTTCTTTCCACTATGTTTTCTCGTGTGCATAATAACATGATTTACTTTTTCCTTTATGACTTGTCTCAAAGTTTTTTTAAACGTCACCCCGTTTCACAAACATGAAATATCACATACACAAACACCTAGACTCGGGACAAACATGTGCGGTTCGCACAACTTTTTGCTCCGTGCGGGAAACGAACCCGCAACCTTTAGCGCAGCAGTCCAATCGCTTAGCCACTGCGCCAATCAGGTCGTCGAATTCCCAAAAAAATAATCAGAAATTAGGGGGAAGGTAAACAAAAAGAAAAGAAAGCCAGGCGCACTATTAAAAAACGTATTCAATTCATTCTGCAAAATTAAATAATGCTATCTGTCGGTAACATTTAAAACAAAGAAATATTTTTGATAAATGCTATGCATATTTTATACTTACATCAAAGTCTGTCTACGAATTTAATATAATCAGATCTAACCAACATTTTGTTTTCACAATAAATATAGTAGGCGCCGCATTCTAGGTCATCGGAGGTTTAATTAATTGCCCTGTAACTCGTGAATGACAGAAAAAAATTAAAAGACATTGGGAGAGACAAATTGCAGTTTGAAAATAGAACTTATTCTATTGTCTATTGTTATGTTTATGTGTGTTTATCATACTTATTTTTTCAAAATGCTGATACTAGCCACTGCACCTCTCAAGTCGATATACTTCACATTTTAGTACAGCAAAAGTACCTACTTCTTAATTAACATTTAGTTATAAAAAGTCTATTTCGCATCGATACAGGATGTAGATAAATAAAAATTGAGTCGTCAAATCTGTAACATCTATATTTATGACTAGACAAAAACCTAGTTAATGCGATGTCGTAAAATATTAAGGTTAATTGTTTCATTGTATTACAATATTCTATCGTGTCAAGGACTGGCTAATTATGCGCAGTTAGTTGTTCCTATAACAGCGAAATTGTAACAGTTTGTCATTCCTGATATTATATTTTCAGGGAAAATGTCACACTCCTATTAGCAAAGTAAACTAGTTATCCCCAAGCATTAGTACCCAGGCAACTTCATTCTTTAACTTAATTTGAAACTCATTAGCTAATTACAATTATTTTATTTACAATTATAAGCAATGGGGCCGTAGATTTGCCTCCTCCTACCCTGGCTGCCCTTTAAGAAATTCATAATCAGTAATAATATATGTTTGAAGTCTTTATTTATATCTTACCGAACAAGGACAGTTGGTACAACCTATATAAAACCGGGGACAAACAGTCACCCGTCCTCGTGCCATCCAAATATGAATCTCGGCCAAATTCCGGAGTTAACGACGAATTGCATACCAATTACCGCGGCAACAATTTATTACAACCAGAATCAAACACTCCGTCACTCGTCCGCGCATCACTGTTTACATCACGAGATTTATATCGCAAATACATTTTGTTTACAGCTGGCGCCAACGTTTCCGATACACATCTTTAATGTCGTTCAAAGAAAAGCCTACTGAAATTTAAATTATAATACCAGCTTGCTTCACTCCAGAACCTTTGTTCGCAGACTTTGCCTTTTCTCATATTGAGGAGGAACGAGCGTTAACAATATAATATTAAATACTTTGATATGGTTTACATTGACAACCAAACACAATTAACCATATAGGCGACATTTTTAGAAGACACTGAATCAGGAGACTAGTGAGCGGCTATCATACAAGGACTTACTACCTTAAAAAAGAAACTATAAAATTCTGTTTGACAACCATCGTGGAAGAGGTCTAGTCTTGTCAGTCCAACAGGAGCCTATCATCATCATCAGCCGGAAGACGTCCACTGCTGGACAAAGGCCACCCCCTTAGAAAGGGGGGGGGGGTGCCATAATCGCCACGCTTGGCAAGCGGCTTGGGGAGCCTATACGCACCAGTAATGCATTTTACCAACCCTGTCCATATGCATCTCGTGAACAATTACAAACAAATTTCAGGCGAGGCCCACGGACGTGTGAGTTCGTTAAGTGCGCCATCTGCATCGTATCTGCAACAAGATAGCCCCTCTTACATGAATACTATAGAAACCATTTGGCAGAGATCGACCTCCATTGAAAAGCCGTGCATCCTCACATCAAAAACTTTAGATCACGCGACGCGCGCAGCAGAAATACCTACGCACCTTTTTATACGTTGGCGCCACCGTTATTTATTGGATCACATTTTAATCTTTCGCTAAAATTAGATCAGACGACGTTTTTTTATGGATGTGCGTTGCAAAAGACTGTATGTATGTTCCATACACATAAAATTAATATGATGAGTGCTTAACGTGTGCGTTTGGAGAACAAGACTAAAATGATGACATACTTTATATCCAAAAACTAAAGTATGCCCGAGAATACGTTGGCAGTAAGATTTTTTAACGTAAAGAGTTGATGTTTGCATTGATTGATGATAATGATTCATAATATCAGACTTGGTAAACCTTCACAACAACACAAATATGTGTCTGTTACAACAGCTGTTTAAGTATAGACATCGGTCTACTGCTTACATCATTCCAGACCTCAGGGCCTGATCTTATTGCACATACATATATCAGAGAAACCCCAACCAAGAATCTTCTTAATTTCTTCCTTTCTATCTGTGGTGCAAGTAGAGTGCCTCCACGTGTAATAGTACCTAAGTTCGTCCGGCGCTCGCTGGGCGATCAACCTCGCTACTAGCTTTGTTGAGTGGCCTATCTCTACACTACAGCATGAGCAATGAGCATGACCTACTTAGACATAGCACATACCGATATGAAGAAAAAGACTTACCATATACTACTTAGATCATTCTACTTTCGACCAACGAGGTATCTCCCTAACGTCGCAGTTAACAAATGCTCAGATGTATCTCGCATATCAGTACCGACGTGGCGCCGCGGCCGGCATTGCGACGCTATATCGAGACAGACGCATTCCTAGGGCCCCGACTTGTTTACAAACGAATGTTTGTCATAGGAGACCCGTTTATTTGTATCTTCGGTTTTTCGTTAGATACCGATGGGCACAGAGTTATCAAGACATAGTTATGTTGCCATTATAAATATGCATTTAAACGATTAAATCCTTCATAGTATTTGAAGCAGCCTGAGACGGGAAACGTAATGATACGATGGATTATTAGAAATTCTTTTTCTTCTTATCGTATGGTTGATGAACAACCTGGTGTCAGAGTTTAAACCGTCTAGGCCTCTGCCATGGCTTTACACAACGTTGAACAATCTCCCAGGTGTGCCGGTTTCCTCTAGATGGTTTTCCTGCACCGTTTATAGCAACTGATAACTAATTTATAATATGCAGATGAGTTCGAAAAGACATCGGTGCGTGCCCGGGTTTGAGCTTACGACCTTTGAATTGGCAGTGCAACAGTCGCCTATCAGTCGGATTATATATAATTAGAAATTATAATAGGCGACATGCCATACATACTGCATATTGAATGGTTACAGGATAGTCTATACTCTGTATACCTAAGGTGGATAATCTGAGTAAATTAATTACCAATATTATGGATAAAAGATACAAAAACATAAAATGACATAAAACCTACACACAACAAGGAAGCAAGATACATAAAAACAAATATAGATGCGATCAAAACTGTTGTTCCTTTATTGCAAACAGTAAAACGTCTTTAATTATCGTCTCGAGCGAATTCTTGGAGAAGAATGGAAAAGTACCATCAAATAAAACAAATGATGGTGCTATCACGCATTACGAAAATATTCACTGAACATTACGTTTACATGAGTCATGGTCTCATGGAAACATTCAACACAGGTCATCGACCCTCGCTGAGATCATTAAAATACCTTCAGTACCTAACAAATGTTTTCATATTAAACATAATAATGTCCTCCTGACCGAATTTCGGTCACGGCGGCCTGTCTCAGCTGAGACTAGCCATCTGCGCAGGAGATATTATAGTGCACAAGTATGCGCGCAGACACAGGTGCACTCCCTATTCCCTCACTCTCATAATCCGATGGGACGGCAGACCGACACGACCAGAGAGAGATCAGGCGCAGGACCAACAGCTTTACGTGCCTTCCGAAGCACGGTGGGGTCTCGACATGTGAAAACGGTCACCCATCACAAGACTGACCGCGGCGAGCACGGCTTAACCTCGCGGACCGACTGATCTGCCGGGTAGCCGCATAGCTACGAGCCCCACATTAAACATAATAATGTATTAAAGATTTACGTTACGAACGAACGCACGCAACATGTAGGTACGTAACCTAGATTTATGTCAATCGGTATAAGAAAAAAACTAAAACTTAGTTCGGTAATTACTTGCTTAGTCATCTAATAAGCAGCCTTAAAAGGAAAGAATGATTTCATTGAATGACCTGACCTGCTCTCTAGCCATGATATTACTAAATATCATATTACACCGCTGCTGCTCAAAATATGAGCTTTGAAACTAAACATTAAGTAAACAAACAATAACGTAAAAAGCCGTTGGATCCACAAACCAGCTTCGACGCTAGTCATAAATCCATCCCACCAGTCGTTAAGACCGACCTTCGACGTTACAATCAACAGGCAGATTCTTGCAGAAATATCTTTTGGTTATTGAAAGGTGCGACAAGAACGTACGACGCAAACGGCTGATAATGTTCAAAATATCTACCTACGTCATCTACGCCTCTTTTGCCATCAATATTTTGTGAAGTTAACAAAAACAGGAATTTTCACATCAAGGATACAAACAGTATCATTGGAAGCTGCAGTATTGATGATAATGATTCATAATAATAATTGACATCAGCCTGTATATAATAATCCGGTTGTTAGAAACGGACGGTGCTTGGAGTATTGTTTACTATGGCGTCAGAGACGTACAAACATCTTACAGCAGTCAAATTTGTAACCATATATGGTGATTCGGCAATACCTTAATAAGAGTTACCAGACCACCACCCTGAAAATAAAGACTAGGAACCATTTTAGCTCCACATACTGAGATGCTTATTTACGCTCTTTAGATAAATATTTTTTAGAAATGAGGAACAAAAAGAGATCTATATTGAACGTCTCTAAAACAAAAGAGGATAATAAACCTAAAATGTCTGTAACAAAAAAATAATATCTGAAATAATAATAGGGCGCGTACGTACTGCTCGCTCAAATTCCTGGTCTCTAAATAAGACTTCGAATAACTCTGGTATGCCAGATATGCGGTACGAAATAAACATTCAGGGCCTTAGGAAATTATCGCAAAAGAATGTGGTATGTCTCGAGTACGGTTCTTGCGTCTCACGTCTGTCTTATATTGGTAACAACAATTCTAATTGATACTGTGCCTTACACCGCCGAATTGGTCGCCAACGATACAGCCAACAATTAAATTAATGCTGGGTACATTATTTGCTGGCCCAATTGTCATAGGATTTTAGGACTAATTCGAGACTGTTGATATATCCAACTCCTGTATACCTTCATACATTAATTAACATTTCTCATCCTTCCCATCTTCTTCTTCTTTTTATCGTATGTTTGATGAACCACCTGATGTCAGAGTTTAAACCACCTGTAGGCCTCTGACATGGCTTAACACACCGTTGAAAAATCTCTCAGGTGTGCCGGTTTCCTCATGATGTTTTCCTTCACCGTTTTTAGCAATATTCTTCTAAATGAATATAAATCTCATATGGTAGTGAAGTCAGTTTTCCTTGTTTTATTCCTCCATTGCTCTAGTTCTTCTTCTGCAGATAATGAAATAAAATTTAATGTAAAACTAGTAACAGTATACGAGAGTATATTAGGAAAAATTCAGCCTTCCAGCCACACGGGCGGGCAGCGGGCATCCAGCTAGCGGTATGCGCGGCATCCGCATGCCGGAGTGGGACACTCAGTAAGTGGGTCGGCGGCATCCGGCTTCTGAGGTATGCAGCCTAATAAACTGTTTATATTTATGCTACTTGAGATCACACTCGTGTTTACCTGGCCCTATCGGACTTCTGCCTGTATTTAGGACCTCTGTGACTGATAGAACCCCCACGAGAGTCAATACTCAATGCAAAGTACGGCACCCAAGGCAATAAGCCTCGCTACCAACCTACTTACTGTACCGTACTCTGCTTTGTGAACTGTCTACAAAACTCTATTTTATTACACATCATGTATGGTAGAAGCTAGGATTGGGCTGGCTTATAAGAAAAGGCGTACGCAAGGGCTTTCTTGGGATAGAAGTGCGTTTGAAGTCTGGTATCGGTGTATCTTCTCCAATTTAGGTGGAAAGCTACGGTGCTCGTAATGATTGACGCTACCTGAATCGGTATTACATTAATTGCACCACGGGTGGTGAACCTCACTGCCATTTTTGTTGACCTTCGAGGCAAAATCCGTTTCCGTGTATATATGTTCTCATTGATAAAGCACTAAACTTGTGTTTGAGAGACATAAGTATTTTTGTTTACTAGTACAAGTACCTGGTACAAGACCCTCGTATTTATAATTTTATAAAATATAAAAAGAGCTTACAAATATTTTAATTAAAAATTTTCTTTGCTTTGCAAATATTAGTTTATTTCTATTAAATAAGGTTCAAGGTTATTCAATTCTGAAATACTACGAAAATCAAACAAGAATATTTATTTTTCTCTAAAGAAACTTGGTCATTATCACATCAATTGAAATTTAATGTTACCAACAAAACCAGTTCTAAATCTAATTGAATGGGTTTCCTGTTCAAAACAATAGATATCTATCGTTAATCTCCATTTTGTTTTTCTGTAGATACGCTATAAATTACCGATCCCGACGATAAAGATTTTTTGTTCGCCTGTTTAATTCAAGGGCCTGTTCAAATATTGTGCGCTCGGACTTTTCAATTACAGATACACGCATGAAACAGCCGTTATTTATTATCATTATTCTGAACAGTCAAGGGGACACATTTAAAAATTTGTTGACATAAAAATGGCTGACGTCTGCTTCAATTTTTCAAGACAAAGAACATTTAAACTAATTCTGGAATCGTGACAAGACATTTTTTATGCGAAACAGTGTTCAAATGAAACTGTCTTGTAAACCCGTCTTCGAGTAATATTTGGCTCAAGGACAATACTTAAGGACACTGGGGATTTTAGTAATGGCGTGCCGAATAAATTCTGACGAATCTGCAACTTTTGGCCGAGGAAATTGACCACATAAGTATGTCGTCGGCTCACCCAACAGATAAGATTTGGAATATACTGCGGTTATTTATTAGACATTTATGTATCTAAGAATGTATTCGCAAATAGAGAAAGGGAACGCAGAAAATAAAATAGTTCCTGAGCTTCCAATTTATATAACGTTTTGTTTTTTATCGCTCACTTATAAGTTTTGTACTATCTTGTAGATTAAAATCTGACATTTAAAAGTTATTATAAATGTTATAATTTTCTGACTCATTTTTTTATATCAGCATGCCTTAAACTCATCTAGGCAAGAAAATAAACAATAAAATTAAATAAGCGTAATTTTTGACACAGCAAAGCAAAAGCCTAATGAATGCAATTAATTAACGCTCATTTGTTTATGCGTGCGTATAAATATTTGAAGTAGATGAACATAACAAGCTCAACGGCAGCCGGTAACGGCGCGTGCTGATGCGAAACAGAAGCTGGACTAAGCCCTAAAGCCGCATCACACGGACTATATGGGTGGAGCGTGATTTACAAATACGAAAGAAAGGTAATCGTACAAGCTGATCATCAAGTTCGTTGATGTGTTCCACCTTTACAAGGGACAAAAAATCTCCTTATTATACCTACAGATGAACGTTTTGTGCCTATATTTAATAACGTTTATTTGTGTTTTTAAATACATTTAAACATTAGGATCACAATTGTTTTCGTAGCATATTACACAGTGATAGTTGCGTTGGCACGCCTCCCACCAGGTGAACCGACGATATCATCAAAGTTGCGGGCAAACGGTGGATGCAAATGGCAAGTTGTCGTTCATTGTGGCGCTCTAAGGGGGAAGCCTTTGTCCAGCAGTGGACGTCTTCCGGCTGATGATGATAATGTGTTCCACGAACCGATATCAATCCTGAGACGGCAACGCACAAAATTGCGATCGTCACAGCAAATGTAAGCGACCGTATATAATATAGACACGCCCACCGCAAAAAATACGATACGCGCGAATAAAAACGCTCGTCTGCTCGGGTCTTAAGGCGTGTCCACACAATGACGCGCGCACGCGTCAGTAATATAACACTCGAATTATTTATCTATTAACACGTCACTATGACGCTATTTTATTTTACAAATACTTCTAAAACAACGTTATAAATATTTAGTCTGCTATTCGAGATATTGTTTGATATAATCACGTTATAATAATAATAATAATTTATAGCAGACTAATGCGATTACGATTAGGTTTACGCATACTTGTGCTTCGTAGGCAGTTGCTACGAATACTACGGCTGCTACAATCACTATGGATGACGTCACACTAGTGTAACGACTTTAGTGCTACGTAGCATAGAATTGTGATAATAAATAAATTATTAAGTTGACTTAATGTTTCTTGTCCATCATTTTTCGAAGTAATGACATTTTAAGGAGGAAAAATAATTATGTTAAATAGTTTTACGGTTAAAATAATAACAATGATTTTTGAATCAGACTTGTAAGCTAACATAGTTAAATACAATACAAGCGTTTATTTTCTAATGTCATCAATTCTAATACACGAAGCAATTTAAAATCGATTTTAATAAATCCAAATTTCTTCGTAATTGTGAGCTGATACAAGAATTCCTCTGAAAATAAACGTAAGGTCAATAACACTGCCGCTTATAATATAACATACTGTTTATTTTAAAGATATAAATCTTTAGAATGGTGTGTGGAAATGTATTAAAATATATGTTTATTTTTACACGCATTTTGGTAAACCAGGCAATGTAGGAATTGCTTCGCTTGGAATTCAGACAATATGGCGACGAATATGATCATCTTTTGTTACTGTCTTATATTTTCATAATCACCTACACTACAGGATGTGTTTATTGTAGTTTTGAAATAAAACATATATTCGTTAGATACCTACATGATTTGATATGAAAAATGCTTGTCAAAAGAGTGGATTTAATACAAATGCGTTGTTATAATCCATTTTAAAGGTTCTGTTTCTCTTCAGTATGGGCTCATCCGCATGTGAAATAACGGTTTTCTATTATTGTTATTAACTTGAGTATTCATTTTTACGAACTCTCAAACGGATACAAAAAATATGTAGTTTTTTTTTTTTTAAACATGACGAAATATCCCGTTAACTGCATAAACAATGCAAGAGGGTCGGGCCTAGGCCACAATACTGACCACAGACCATAACTAATCCCGTTAAATTTTCACCTGCGGACCACAAAATACGAGCCCACTTCAACGCAGTCATTAACATTTCATTTGGAGATTTGTGAGCGATCGCGATACACCGCATTCCTTCGGCCCGTGTCATTCTGGCGGCCTGCCAGAGCCGAATGCCGACACCTCGGCCTCAGGTGTGTAGGTGTCTTTACATTGCGTTAAAAGGTTACATCAGTTTTATTCGTAATTTTAGTATTGTCGGATGAACTTTATATAGTTGGTAGTGTCGTAAGAGTATAGGGAATTAAGGCGTAGAGGCCCTACAAGAGATGACACCCAAGTCAGGCTGGCGCACCCTGGGTGGTCAACCTCACAGGCTCTTGTTTACTGTCCAATATCATATCTACGGTATTACCTGGTTTTATGAGACGATAAGCTCATGGGAAGAAGAAAATGGTAGCGCACGCGCAGTGACCATGATTTGGGCCTCTGATGTGACTTTTAAAGCATACAGACCGAAACGTGAAGATACTGGAGATGGTATTAAAGAGAAAAAGATTTTGTGACCACACATTGAAATAGTAATACTAAAATCTGATTAATCTCAGAGTTTCACAGGTTGGAATATAAATACACTAAACGTGTTACTAAAGTTAGCAACAAAAACGTCGAATACTTCGCTTCTAAACATCATTATTTGATGCATAGTAAAAAACGAAAAAAAAAATAGCCCTGCAATTGGAGTTACATTGAAAGAAAAATTATAATAACAAGTTTCCAAACATTTAGTCGAATTCATATCGATTTCTATATTTAAATTTACTCATTCAAACGCAATAAATACTGATTTACTTTGTTTTAAATAAAGTCTTCTAAAAAAATTCAATATCGTAGTTATAATTTGATTGGCTAATCGCACAGGCGTGTCAGTGACGCAAGATCCCGTATTAGTTAGAACAACAGCCTGTAGATGTCAGCTGTTTACATCCAGTCGTCTGGTGTTGGTGACGTCATCTGTTTAGATATTTGATCATGGTCCAAAGAATGCAAATAATATTGCGATTATGTAATTATTAAGTAATTATATTATTATGATCGTTAATTGTGTTATGTAAAAAAAGATTCCGACGAATTGAGAACCTCCAAATTCTTTTGAGGTTGGTTAATGATCTCTGGGTAATCCGCATTTTATCTTTAACTCTTTAATTGCCATGCTTGTGTTATGGAAAAAAATTATCCGTCGTCGTAAATAGTTCAAATTTAAATATTTATTGCTTGCTAAGTGTAGACTCTAGAATCCAGTCGTATCATCACACCTGTCTCCACCAAAGAGCAACAGAGACAGAGTATCATGTATGGCGCATAATTAAAACATACTTTGACATTATGAGATCATACTGAGTGCCATATAATCTAGATATATCTTCATAAATTAATTCCAATGTATTACAGCATCTGCCTGACCTAGTCGCAAGATGTTTTACAGCAATGTAATATCTCTTTTGTTACAGGCATGTAATTGGGACACCAAAAACAATGCATTTGGCAAAAGAATTGACTTCAAAATACTACGGATTCACCGTGATGAAATACATCCGTAATAGTCTGTTACTGTAATATACATACATAAAGTCACGACTGTTTCCCAGAGGGGTAGGCAGAGACCACGGATTTCCATTTACTACGATCCTGGCGATCCCAGCAAACTTTCGCCTCATTCACTCACATCACACGGATCATAGACATCGTAATATTTGTACTAAAAGAAACAATCTCATTACATTTCATTAGGAGCCCTAACTATTCCACTGCAGGACAAAGGACTCCTACTAATCCACATCTCACTTTCAAGGGCTACCAAAATCCTCATTTTATTGGTAAACTAGCGGCCCGCTCGTTTACCAATAAAATGAGGATTTTGGTAGCCCGCTCGCACGGGTATAAAATATATATTATAAGTACATATTTATCGACTATTTAATGGATGTTATTATACATATAAACCTTCCTCTTCAATCACTCTATCTATTAAAAAAATCGCATCAAAATCCGTTGCGTAGTTTTAAAGATTTAAGCATACATAGGGATATAGGGACAGAGAAAGCGACTTTGTTTTATACTATGTAGTGATTATAATTTTGATCAAATTTATTTAATAAGTATTTGAAACCAGTTTAATATAATTTCAAAAATATTGTTTACATTTTCAGCAAATGCATTTGAATTTAACAATTCAAGAATGGATATTTATCACAATACTGTTGCTGAATTATAAACAGTGATCTATAACAAAACAATCATGTAGAACTGACTAACATTTTATTTACTGTTCGTTATAAATACGAACATATTGTAATTAAAAATATGAATAACTAGGCAGTAGACCTTCTATAACACTTAAGCCAATTCATTGCCGAAACTGAATTGCAACAAAACTATTGTAGATTCCATACTTTACGAAATAAAGTAATACACGAAAGATACGGTGTCCTCAGTATATCGTATTGGCATAAACTTTTCAATGATCACAGTATAAATTATTCATTTGATTGAGTTATAACCTTTTACCCGTGAATCACTTCATTCAGGCATACACAAAGTTAGTTGGTATTATATTTTTACGCACTAACATTCCTCAATACAAAATAAACGGACGCTCATAAACTCTGTATAAAAATAAACGTTCGACTGAACTTAACGAACATTAACAAAAAATCTATTACGAAAGAATTTCAATTTTAAACATACACAAAAATAAAATCCAGCTTATGTTCTATCTAGTATTAAGCGATGATTCAGACTTACACGTGTTGCATTGAAACATGTGTCTAAGACCACAGAATAGTTTATGCACAGAAGATTTACTCTATTATATCTAACTGTCATCAATCATCACTATTCGGACACATTTTGTATTTAGGTACTTACACTTTTGTTTTGGTTGACTAATAATGATCTAGAATTCTATACTATCTCGATCAAATTCTATGTTTTAAGACTATTAATACTAAAAGCTGTGATCGGCAGCATATACACAATATAAATTGTCCGCCTAACATGCGAAAAATACCTACCTATATTTGAGAAAACTGTACTAGCTGTCACACATGTATTCTATGCAATAAAACAAACTTTAACGTATGAATCATGTATAATATATCTTGTTAGTGAGTCTTCTGTTTATCTTTATTCTGTGTCCTTTAATATCAATCATGCAACAATATTTGCCCGTGAGTCTGCTTCCTACCGCTTTGATCTCGACCTTATACTGCGACGTGATAAAGCCAAATAAGATTTACGTATATTTTAGTTAAGTATGAAAACTTATCAAATATTTCATAACTAGATGTGCCCGCGACTCCGTCCGCGTGGAAATTCGGAAACAGCAAAAGTATTTTTAAATTGTTTTCAATATATTAGCTAAGTTTGAGCGAATTCGATTTAGTAGTTTTTACGCCATGCCGTAATATTTTATTACATGTATAGCTGTTGCCCGCGACTTCGTCCGCGTGTATTTCGGATAAAAGACCAGTAGTAAATTGAACTTTAAACAGAAAAAAATACCTACCAGGCAGGCTTTTTTAAGTAGGTTAAAAATCTTTAAACCACTTATTTAACTAAGAATACTTTCCGGTATTTAAAAAAATCCGCAAAAATTGAACGGTAATTACGGAAGTTACAGAAAGTCTATTGAAAATAATATATAACTGAAGAAGAGAACATAAATAAATCCGTTTTGTGCGTTTCTGAGTTTATGTACATTGAAACTACTGTAGAAAAAAAAATGCCAAGGATAAAAGACAACCATGACGACCTGATTGGCGCAGTGGCTACACTGCGCCAATCAGGTCGTCATGGTTGTCTTTTATCCTTGGCATTTTTTTTGAGCGCGAGCGATTGGTTGTGGGTTCGATTCCCGCAAAAAAAGTGTGATCCGTAGATGTTTGTCCAAAAAAAACTAAACAAACTAATTATTATTATTATTTAATAATACCTACTTTAAACTTATATCTAAAAACTACGTATCTGTATTTTTAAAATCTAAAGTGCGCTTATTCCAAGGAACTTAATGCACTGATAGCCGAGTGGTATGACCGTTAGACTGTTAAGTCAGATGTCGCAAGTTCAAATCCCGGCACACACTAATGTCTTTTCGAAGTCATGTGCTTACTATAATATTACATATAGCGGGTGCAACCAATGCTGCTTATAGAAATCTTGTCAAACTACCCTCCATGCACGCTCCGGGTTGTCGTGTGTTGAGACACTTTGAAGAAATGCCTAACGATCAAACACGTTATTGTGGCTAATTTATAAAAGATAGATATATACTATTGAAGATTTTTTTGTAGATCTTTTGGAGACCATCATCTATGTAATACATACTTTTGGTGTATGATCAACGAATGCGAGGATAAGAGCTCGAAAGCGCATTTTCATCCGACTTGCTTCAAATGTATCATTACTGCTCAGCTCCTATGTGTTTTAGCGTTATGTTATATAGCCTATAACCTGCCCAGGAGTATGGACTACAATCGTACCAAGTTTGGTTAAAATCCCTTCAGTAGTTTTTGACCCATGCGTGCACATACAGACAGACAGACAGACAGACAGACAGACAGACGGACAGACAGACAGACAGACAGACAAAAAATTTACTGATTGCATTTTTGGCATCAGTATCGATCACCAGTCATCCTCCAATAATAATTTTGAATATATATTCAATGTACAGAATTGACCTCTCTACAGTTTTATTATAAGTATAGAAGATAGACTGCCTCGTTGGTCTAGTGGTCGCTAAGCGCGACTGCTGAGCAAGAGGTCCTGGGTTCAAATCCCGGGTCGGGCAAAATGTTACTGAGTTTTCCATTAGCTATTTCTCAGTAGCAGCACGGAGTCTGGATTTGTGCCCGGTTGATGGCAATAGGCTCGCCCCCTATTACATTGGGATTTACAACATAACTGGCGAAATGTGGGTGTACTATATGTTCACCTCTGCCTACCCCTTCGGGGAATACAGGCGTGATGTTATGTTATGTTATGTTTTTCATAATAAACGTAACACATGTGCTTAACATTATAGATTTATAGCTTTTTCAGCCCTGGTTTTATAACTTTCGTGTATAAACATTCAGACTTTACGTGTCCCTGGTTCATACATATACAAAAATAAGCTGAACTCTGACCTCTTACGCTGTTAGTCTTTGTGTGTCAAAATATCTTTATGTATTTTCGCCACTATATCTGATATGTAACTAACGCAGTAACCGAAAATATTATCCGTCTGTCAGTCATCTTAAACGCTTGACATCTACTTTAGTTATACATACAAAACATTGTAATTTGTGTGTTATTTTAGTTACAGTTGAAACGACACGTGGTAAACGAATGAGAACTGTCTGCGCTTACAATTTGAACATGACATAATAATCATGTGTGTAATCCCCAAAGGGGTGTGCAGAGGAGCCGTTTTTTAATTAGCAACAAAGATTAAAGAAAGTTTACTGAATAATAAACACGGTAGTTTTGAATGATATCCAAATCTTTTTTTTAATAGTGCAGGCGCCAAAGCTACATACGAGTAGAGATCGTCTAAATTAAAATGACGCGCCCCTCTACTTTATTAGTTTATT
This sequence comes from Abrostola tripartita, assembly GCA_905340225.1. Taxonomy (NCBI): domain Eukaryota; kingdom Metazoa; phylum Arthropoda; class Insecta; order Lepidoptera; family Noctuidae; genus Abrostola; species Abrostola tripartita. The sequence goes on along the minus strand of HG996492.1, from coordinate 3,212,701 downwards.
TAGATGTGTGAATGCAAATATTAACAACGACTTTCTATCTGTGTGGGATCGTCGATTGTTTATTACACTTCGATCTGTTTTTGTACAAGACGGTATATGTGTATTGCGTCCATGTTTGAAGTTTCTTTGTGTGCGTAAATACGGTGGTGGGGCGCGTCATTTCAACTTAGACAAGCTATACATACCTACGCACTTGACAATGCAAAATATGAGGACCGCATTCAGAATCTTAATCTGCAGGCTTTACTCAGCTTAAAACAATTAACAGAATGCGATTCTCGTACTTTGCACACTCAACTTCCTCCAGTACCCGGTCTAACAAAAACTATTGTGATATAGAAACGTGAAGTGTTATTGGAGCTATTTGCAAAATAAAGCTACACAATACACTTCTACGTAACCATTCATAAAACGAAGTCGCGATAGTATACAAGTTGCCTACAAACGTACGGAAGCAGTCTTAATTACAGTTTCCCGGATTATAAATCAGAAGCAACGTAAATCAATTCGATGATGTAATTGCGCGCGCATAAATAATTATAGACTCAAGCACTAACGGTAACTGAATAACCCATATCCGATCTAATTCACTGAAGGTTACAAATATCATCCAATGAGCTCAGATTGAAAGGAGCTATTTTAGAAAGCTAGCTGCTAGATCCCACTAATAGCAATTAGTGATTCACAAAGTATTTGTATTAGTACTCACGTTTTGTGCAGCACGACTGAACAGTTAGGTAATTAACTGCCGCCTGTAGCATGTGACATACCGTTTGGTCGCTTTTGGCAACAGACAACCTCAGGAATCTGAGACCACGTCACTCAGGTACTAGGATAGGGCTGCTACGTAGATATTTTTGCGTAAAACTCGCTCGTTTTATTTATTTAACGTTTCTGTGATAAGAAATTGGCTTTAACAGACAACAATCTCTCCTATCGGAGTTAATCAGGCATTCGAAGAAAAGTTCTGCGATATTTATAAGTACACTAGTAAAGTCCCGTGCGAAAATGCTGGCCCTATACGTATCGTAACGTATACACAACTATATGCAATATGTCTTAAATGGACTGAATGATTAAATTGAAAATAGTGGAAAAAAAATATGATGAAATATCATTTGCTTAGTGATTACGCAATACACCTACTTCTGGCACAATAGTTAAATGAACTAACAACTACACTGAACAGTAAGACTACACTTATTTTAACTTATATAAAATAACTTTTTAATTGCAACATCTTCGAAATAATTCTTAAAAAAACGTGAAGCCCCAAATGCAATTGTAATGAAAATGCATCGACATTGAGATACCGACACTTAAAATAATAAGGTTACCGTGCCAAATTACAAGTTTTTAGTAGTTGTCGAATAAGAAAACATGTCAAAGAGATGCAGATGAGATCTGATTCCGTGACTTAGGTCAGTTTTCAAGATCAAAAGAGTCGCTGTGAGTGACGTTTTTACGATAACAACGTTTGCACCAGATCTTTTGTTGTTTAATGAACAAGCTCTAAAACGATTTTTAAAAAGGGAACGTGAACTTGTTTTTAAATGATTTGATTAATCTTGATTCTTGAAGTTTTTTAGTCCCGTTTCATCTAAACTCAAAATTTGCGGGTCAAATCCTATGTATTAAATGGCAAATCCCATTCCCATTAATTGAGCCATTATCAGGTTCATCGCCTCTTATGACCTGCTTTTCTAACAGAGGGAGGGAATTCTTATTATTCATCCCTCCATAGACATCAAAAGACAATTTTTATAAATAATTTTTGATTGAAGTCCAGCATTCACGAACTGGCTGAACAAGTTAAATATATCCTTTCTTTCATCCATGAGTTTCTTAAACACTAATTACATGTTTCACAATAATAACAAAACTTAAAATAACTAAATGACTAGGCATACAGAAGTGCCAACACGGTCCCTGAACTCTGATAAAAAAACATTGAACATTGCGGTTGATGACATTATACATTAAACTCTGACATTCTCGATTTAAAACTGAAAATGTGATTTTAAATATATATTCCAATGTATTTATTATTTGATCGTTACGGTACGTTAAAGTTTTTCGTAAATCCTAGTTTTATTACGATTGCTATAAATTTTGGCATACAAATGTCATAACAAGGTTGAAATTGTATTTGAGGCATAAATAGGAACGACCCATTAACCTGTCTATGACTAGATTCCTCAACATTTGTTTCATGATAGAAATCTGATTTCTCACCTTTTATAATTATTACTTTCATATTATTAGTAGCTGCGCCTCGCGGTGTTACCCGCTACAGTTATCAGGATAAAAAGTAGCCTATGTGTTAATCCAGGGTGCCAGCTACCTACATACCAAATTTCAACCAAATCGGTCCAGCCGTTTTTGCGTGAAAGAGTAACAAACATCCACACATCCATTCTCACAAACTTTCACATTTATAATATTAGTAGGATAGGATGATTGACATTCATAACCAGTCAGAAAGTGCTATATCAATCACTGCTGTATTGTTTAAGTGACGTCACGTCACAATCACGTGCAAGTGCAAACATACTGTCTGCTTGCTTTTAATTGTAATTTTTTAAATAAAGTTTTAAACGAAAATACGAGAATGGCTAAATGTAATGTAAATGAGACGCCATCACAATATGATGATCTTGCTATTCAATGACTTATAGTTTTAGCAAAATAAAACCAACCATAAAACAATTAAGCCAATAATTGTCCGCAAACTACCTCCGTGACTCACAAAAAGACAGACTCCCACAGTACAGGCCATCAGTTGTGTATCTGTATTCTGCAAATTCAGAATATAAATTGAATCATATAAGTTGTGCGCGACAGCGAGAACGATCCCGCTAGGAACTTTATTATAAATAGAAAGGAATGTGCGCCAGAATGCGGCGACACACCGGGACAGTTAACTGTCTCGAAATTTCTTATCGATTCCAATGGAAAGAGGTACAGACGAGGGAGCTAGTATCTGTCTGTGTCTACCAAGAGTTACACTAGTAAATAACGTGAAGTTTTCATAAACGCGGGACATTTGACAGTATTTTGACAATGTTAGTAGCGACAAATGATATCGCTAAAATTATATGCTGTGGATAACGGTGTGAGTTTCACATTTATATAATATCTTTAGTTACCTATATTATTAATTAGATACAATGTGTAACTGTTTGTTTATCCCAAATAAATAAAAAATTAATAGACTAAACTGTCATAGAACGTCGCGTTTTCGATATACTATTTTACGCGTTAACTCCAAAGGGCTTTGTGCTGGTTGTCATAGAAATAACGTTTTCGATAGTAAATTAAAACGCATTACCGCAAACACTCATGGTAGACACATTAGAATCGAGAGGTGGCATGCAATGTTCACTGGTGACGAATTTTTAACGTACATTAACAGATCATTAACTGTTTTCGCAGACATTTTGTAAACAAATTGATCGGGGGACGTCAAAGTATAACTATTTACCGCAATATTTTAAAGCAGCGTTCAATGACCGGGATCGCTTAACATTCGATTCTTTTAGCACTGATACGTACCTAAATACAGGGTGTATTGTTAGTGGGTTTGCTTACATTAGATTGCTTACATACCATACACTTAACATTAAGAATGAAAGGATTTACATGTTTAGACTTTCGTAGATAGATGTAGATTCGTCCAATAGTAGATTATATGGTCTTAATAAGCATGTATATTAATACCTACTATAAAAATAGCTCTTACTACCTGCGCCTCGCGGTGTTACCCGCTACATTATTTGGAATAAAAAATAGTTATGTTAATCCAGCCATTATGTTAATCCAGGGTGTCAGCTACCTCCATACCAAATTTTAGCAAAATGGGTCCAGCTGTTTGAGCGTGAAGAGGTAACAAACATACAAATAAACTCACAAACATTCGCCTATATATTAGTTTGATATAAATTATTATATACTACAGTTATGCTTTCTGGATAAATTGTTCAAAAGACCTTATAAAATATATTTTCGATCATGGTGCAAATGCCCCGTTATTTTGAGAGCATGAACGCATTAACGGAAGCGTCAATTGACTCAAATAATGCTAATTGTGACTCCTAGAAATATCACGAGCGCTTCACCTCAAGATTTTGTAATATGCAGTGAGATATAATTGTCTTAACATAAACTTTCTACTTTAACAGTATTTTAGTAACTTCAGATTTATACTTGTGTTGTATAGTGTGTGTTTCAATTAAGACATTTGTACCGTATAATTAAATAGTTAAATACATTATTTCAAGCTTCGTTAGGAAACCTTTTAGGATTAAACCTAGTTACCATCCATCGCCGGAATAATACTTGTAAGAAGCAACTCCACTGTAGGTGCTTGGCAATAAACTTGTTACCCATTAACTAGACCCCGTTATTATAAGTATTTATGTGGCAAATTGTGGGCAATAGACTTTTGACTTTTACTTGACTTGACAATAGACTTTTTGTGTAAAAAAGAACACCTCGGCTATTAACTTCGGGGTTTACAGACATCATAAGTTAGCCAAAGACAGAGAAAAAGGTAGCACTGATAGTCGAGTGTTATGACCGTTGGACTGCCAAGTCAAAAGTCGCAAGTTCAAACCCCGGCACACTACAATGTTTTTTTCAAATTCATGCGCGTAAACTAGTTATCAGTTGCACTATAAATTAGTTATCAGTTGCTAAAAACGGTGAAGGAAAACATCGTGAGGAAACCGGCACACCTGAGAGATTTTTCATCTGTGTGTAAAGCCATGTCAGAGGCCTGTAGGCGGTTTAAACTCTGACACCAGGTTGTTCATCAACCATACGATAAGAAGAAGAGAAAATTGGAGGCCTTTATACAGCAGTGGGTGACACCGGGCTGAAATAATGATGATGATAAGGTAGCTTCCATCCTGAATAAATACACGGTGTTCCTTCCACATGATGAAATATCAATTTTACAAGCACTGATAGCCGAGTGGTATGACCGTAGGACTGCCAAGTCAAAGGTCGCAAGTTCGAACCCCGGCACGCACCAATGTCTTTTCGAATTCATGTGCGTATTATAAATTAGGTATCGGTTGCCAAAAACGGTGAAGGAAAACATCGTGAAGAAACCGGCACACCTGAGAGATTTTTCAACGGTGTGTGAAGCCATGTCAGAGGCCTACAGGCGGTTTAAACTCTGACACCAGGATGAACAACATCAACCATACGATAAGAAGAATTTTACCAGCTCATCTTTACAGTCAAATTATCCACCAAATGACATTAAAAGGAAAAGTGCATTGACCAATCATGTAGAAACAAAAATGTATAAGCTAACTTTTAAAGAAATATATGTTCGCATTCCAAAGAATTTAATGCAAAATGTCTGCCAGTCGTAAATATAATTATTTTAGCTTCACCGTTATATGACGAAGTAAAGGTCGCCCAAATATTTATAAGTGAGATGAAAATAATCCGGAATGTTAAGGAAGGTACTGGGAAGGTCGAATGGGAAGAAGGTCATGATAAATATCCCATAGGAAAGAGAATTTATTGCGCATATATTTGTGCTAAGTTATTGCACAATAAATTATATATAGTACTAGGAAGTAGGTCTTTAAATGTTCGAAAGTCTTAATAATATTGTTTTAAAAATATTGCCTTCATTATTTATCGAATCAAATCGATTTGATAAACGCCGTTGTTTAAGAGTGCTTGTAAGTAATTTTAGGTCATAATTTTTGCTCTTTTAAATTATAGGAATGATTTGACTTAAAGCAATGACAAAAATATTTAAAAACTTAAATTATTCTTACACCGATATTTTTTCTTTTTTTAAACCGATACACTAAAACCTTAGAAAAACGGTAAAATGTCAGTTTGGTTTAGATAATCCAAAAGAGAAAAATAAAAATCCATCGACATGTTATTTCTACATCAACTACTAATCGATACCGACGTTATAAAAGCTAGAAGAATAGAAAACAAATAAATAGTATCTGCAAATAACAAATCGTAAAATGCACAACAATGATCTAATATTAGCCACAAATCAATTGGCAGCACCAGTAACCTTGCATAAAGTCATTCATAACTTTATGGCGAATAATATTTTGGCAATTGTGACCAAAGCATAAATAGGGTACTCCCACGGCAAGGCCAAAATAACGATTTGGGACAAATCCAAATGTCATTTTAATGAACACATAATGTAGACGAAAATATTTGCCAAAACCCTTTGTTCTAAGTTTTAAAAATAAAAGCAGTCAGATTTACCTAAAACTTAAAATATTCGAATTCGAAATTGACAACGAATCCATGTTTAGGTACTTAAAGCCACATTTTTAGGAGTCAAGCCCATTATGATCGCCGACGACATATTAGAATAATAGGCAGTCGACCACTCCAAAATTGTCCAATATCTTAATCTAATAATCAAGTCAGATAATAATTTTCACAAAAAAAATGGTTTAAAAAACAAACGTGAAGAGCCGTCTTATATTGTGCTTCATTCAGTTAAAATTGAGGTCGATCATTCAATTATTTGACATTGGCACTGACAGTCCACATTTTTGTAACAATTGTGTCAGATGGGCGGCGGTTACGGTCGAGGCAAACAATACCGATGCCAGAACATTGCTGCCAGAGTAATATCTTGCTCTATATTATTAGGATTATTATTACGCTTTTGGATAAATTAAGAATGAACATTGTACTAATATAGGTCGCAGAGACCAAAGAGCAGATGAATGTCACGTTACAAATGAAATAAGAGGTGACTCGATTGGAATCCATGAATAAAACAAAAAACATATCGTACTTGATTAAATTTATAATGATTACACACCCTTCACTGTTATGAAAAATAAACAGCATTATTTTTTGTGCTGCGTTCGGGTTTTTCTATTGTTTATCACTCGAATAACGCAAACCCGGTGGTTAAGTTCACTTTAGAGGCTGCCATCCATTTCATGTCATTACATTTATGCTGAGACCACGAAAAGTGTAAAGAATTTATAGTTGTGCGTCTCTTTAGTTGGAAAGCAAATTAGAATGTTCATTGTTAGAACATGACTAGACTAGAATAACTGCCTCTATTCTTGAACCAAATAGAGAGGCTTTTTGTAGGCCTAAGCTTCTCAGGTATGTGAATAGTATTCTTTGGTATTCCTAAATTAAAATACTCGTATTTTATGCTATCCCTTATACGACGCCTATTGTGTCCAGCAGTATTGTCTGGCTTTTGTACCCTGGGATCAATAGCTGGGTTAAATTCACGCATGTGAATTCAAGGATGAATGCTTGGATTTTTATCTCTTTGGGTCTCTCATGATTGAATAACAGCATTGTTGAATATCTTCGTAAAATCGAGTCTAGCTCGTATAATTACATCAGATTTGAGGATACTAAAATTATCAAATATGATTTCTAAGCAATTAAATTTTGCTTTAGCTTCAAAACTATTTCTACATTTGTTTGTCTCATTAAGATCACGGATGAGAAACAACGCAGTCCATCCAAAACCATTCTAATTACGTTCACGTGCGGTACTTACCGGTAACATTGAACTTGGAATCTGACGCTGCCAAAAGCTACACCTTGTCTTGTACTCCCAGGTTCATACATTCTTTACAAAAATGTTTACGCAAATATCTACCTTACATCCCTAGCTTTAAGAACAATTGTTTTGTCATTGAACAGCAACCAGCAATCTATCAAAAACATGACAGCGTAATGTATTTTGGCTTCGATCCAAACGCAAGTATTTCAAAAAACGTGCTTGTAAAGGCAATTGACACGATGGAATCTGCCGTGGGAATGATATTTGCAAGCAATGATGTAAGAACAAGAAATATTATAATGTACCCAATGAAAGTATCAATTCAAGAATCAATAATAGTGTAGAGATTAACTTAAAAAAATAAATTCCAGATAAAATAAAATTCGTAGATTAGTTTTTACAAAATGTTTTTAAAGAATATGTTGTGATTATTGTATAATCGTCTGAGAATTTTCTTGACAACTGGGGAGGTACGGGCTCGCACATATTTTTGTGTCTGGAGATTTTGTTGGACTATCGTTTTGTAAATTCTCTTCATTTTAATCACCAACTTACGTATAACAAGTATTTATTTTAACGCCCGTTTAGCTAGATAGCCAAGTGGTATGACCGTTCGACTGCTAAGTCAAAGCTCGCAAGTTCAAACCCCAGCATGCATCAATGTCTTTTCAAATTCATGTGCGTACTATAAATTACTTATCAGTTGCTACAAACGGAGAAGGAAAACATCGTGAGGAAACCTGCACACTTTAGAGATTTTTCAACGGTGTGTAAAGCCATGTCAGAGACATGTGGTTTAAACACACCAGGTTGATCATCAACCATACGATAAGAAGAAGAACATTTGCTTAATATACCTAGACAGGGAATTGAGTAATTTTGTTCATCGCCATCACCAATGGGTAACCAATAGGGTGGCCACGTGACTAGTCTTTGCCATTCTTGGCATAATTCTTATCACAAAGCTGCGTCTAAGTATCACTTTCGACTTCTTATGCTATCCAAGTATCCATATACCTACTTACTAGTTTCATATAATCAAATATTACATTTTGCCAGATCTTTATGCGACTAGCATATTTATAAACGAGACGCTAACATTGAACTGGTAATAAAACTTTAAAAAAATCTAGAACACATACCAGGAGCTAATAAGATAGAAGAGATAACAGCTATACAGTATTACATAAGCATGCGGAAACTGGCAAATCATTTCTCATAGAACCGGCACAAATGAGAAGGTAGAGAATGCTCAATTGTAAACATATAATTAAGAAGCGTAAACATTTCTAGACATTACGATCCTGATAATATGCGATAATTTCAAACAACGACATAAGTAAGTGCAGTTGTTAATCTTCCTTGCATTGTTAAAACATTGTGTAATAAGCTAGGTAATACTAATGTATGGAGTGAACCTTCTGGGCATATTCTTTAGGCCCGATGTCCGCGCATCGCCGGGATATTTCCGTACTCCCGCTCAATGCCACGAGGCCAACCACATCAACTCAATGAATTACTCATTACTCAACTACCTACTTTAATTAGGACATTAAATTTCAAAATATGTGTCTAGTCATGATAATATCTCCACTTTGACAAAACTTAAAATATTTGAGGTATTCTGGCCTATTATAGTAAAAGTCATGACATAAATTAACCACTTATTTATTTTGGTCCCATAATAATTATACAAATTTAATGGTAAACAAATACCTAATGTTAAATTTTTAACAATAACTTATTTATCACATTGCTTAAATAAAGTTTCATTTACACGTACAGTAAACGTTACTCTAACATAATTGTTATCAACCAATAAGTTGCAAGACAGTACAATAGAGCGAACACACGAGCAATTTTTCAGTTATTTCTACAGAAGAAATTATTGTCTATTCCATTAATGATTAAGCTCTTCATTGATATAGAATATTAATACACTTATCCGGAATATCAAAACCGATTTACTTTCATTCATTTCAAAATCATTCATTCGATCAGTCTTATATTTATTACCATTCTTCTTCTTTCACTTGATCCTTTCTTCCTTCTTCGCGCAAAGTAATCACAGTTATCCTTTAAATTATAAAGCTTGTAACTCTTTAGCACTTCTCAATGGGTCCGTATCTTTGCCTGAACCAGGTCATGCCGATGTAATCAGCCTCGTATACATCTGGTATCTCCTTGTCGATAGCTTCGCAGTATACCATCTTTACGGAAGGTTCTCCAAAGAGCCTTTCTTCATACTTGATGAGCTGCTTGAAGAAACCCGTGTTCGGTCGGATTTGTGGTCTACGACAAAGATAACAAAATATAAGACAGTGTTCAAATAATATAGAGAATAAAAAAAAAACCGATTTACGACTTGATACGTTTGAAAATTTATGTTGAACGGAAACAATAAAATGTTTCAAATTACCCGCAAAATCACCTTCACTATTACAATTTAATCATCTATTCCAAGTCATCATTCATGAAGATGGCCAATTTATTTTTTTATTTCAAGAACCTGTTTAAAGAACAGTTTCTTACCGTCTTTGCTTCATATGATAATAGGCATCCCTCAAGGTCATCTTCTGCCATTTCACAAGGTACGCCAAACATAGGGTGACGGACCTGGATATGCCAGCCACACAGTGAACCAGCACCACTTCTCCATTGCAGACGACCTAATGTAAACAAAAATCATTAAATAACTGGTCTACATTTTTATGCACTTTAATCAAACCGAGCAATTGAATCGGAAACGATAATATTTACAATATCAAACATTACTGGGTTTCTAGCAGATATAATATTACACAAAGAAAATCTAGGGCAATCGGAAACTAAAAAGCCCTGATGGAATTTGATCAGGAATTCGAACTAGTGTAGAATAAAGTAAAATCCTTACCTCATTTATCAGATCAGCTACACTTTCCATGTATGGGTGCATATCGGAATTGGGTGTGTCCAGCAGAGGCACAAACTGCCTCGGGACATAGTCTTCTGGCGGCGGTGGCAGTTCTGGGGCCGCACTGACGATCAGACCAGGGTGTAGGGCTCTCACTGCTCCAGGCAAAGCATGGGCTCCGCACACGTAGAGAGACGAGGTGACACGAGAGACACCAAGAGGACAACCTCTGTAACAACAGACGACATTATTTATTTATTCTCGTGAAGGAAATGATGGTCATAACATTAAGTCTCTACATGGTTTTTGAGCTACATGAATATATCTTCAAATGCTTTAAAAATCCACCCTACCTCCAAAAAATCCAAATCACCACCTTTAACTTCAGATAAATAAAAGATTGACGAGCAAAACATGATTACAGCATCCTGACCCGAATCACGACAACATGCAGACTGCGGCACGTAAACACCGCATACCACGCGGTTGTGTCATTCTGGCTGGCTGCCAACTGATCTGACCTAGCGAACTTGCTAATGCTATGTTACACTTTTGTGAACTTTCAAGTTCTTCAAATTTGGCCTTACATTTTGTATGACCGTATCGATTGAATATAATAAATGCTAAACCATTTTTTAATTTATCAAGAGTGCGTCAATTAATTTGTTGTTTGTTTCTCATTTGTTTTATTAATTCCTTTGTTTTTTATTCTTTACTAAAATCTATTATGTAAAGAATACAATATTTAAAACTTTCAGTGAACAAGCGATTCAATTTGATCGATTAATTTGAAATTAATTTTACAAATGCCCAGCAAAATCCAAACTCTAGGTTCATAAATCATACTAGTAACGTACCATAAATATGTATGTATACTTATTTTATCAATTGAATTCAATCGACCTACACAATAAAATTAAAACAATTAATTACTTGTTTAATTCCTCTTTGGTCAGCTTCTGCGTGTTGACCACCACGGTAGGCTCGTTCCCATCTCCGACACTAGCGACTTTGTCTTCTACCGTCAGGACTTTCATAATGTATCACTCAAACAACAAACTTATTTCTAAGTCTGTCACTTCACTTTCCACTGTCACGAATTTACTTCACGATCTTCGTCAATGCACAGAAGAATTTTATCTCGGTATCGCGGAAACTCTACTTTTACAACTTCTTCAAACAGTGAGTTTTTTATCATAAATGTCTTAAATTTGCCTGAATTGTCGATTATCCACTAAGGGACCAATATCAGAATATTTGTACGCTTAATTACAAATCAGTCTATCTTCACTAGATGTCGAAAGTTTCACTTGAAAATTATCGTGTTCAATATCGATTTGTGTATTTTCGGTGAGCCTGCGTGCGTGCGCGCTAGGCGTGTTGCTCCGGCGCACTGAGTCGTCGCCGTAGGCACCTGTACGCGATCCTTAGCCCGTGACGAGCCGGGATTGCAATATCCGGCATTCCACAGTTTATTTTAGTGCTAGGGTGACGCTTATTTTTGTTTACAATGCTCGCACTACTGTTTTTGGTTTGAATAAAGGGCTATGTGTGTTTTTTTCGTCGTGAGTTTATTTATGTGTGAAATACAGATGTTTTGATCCCGTTAGATGTAATATTTCGCTCTTAGTTTAGAAAGTAAAAACTTCAAAGAAAAATATATTTGCAGATAACGCTTTCCAATGAGAATTGGGTAGAATAGTTATTTTAATAAGTTTACGACGTATACCTCAATCCATACCTACATATACACCTACAAATATAATAATAGTCAAACTATCTAGCCTATACAAGTATTTGCAACACCAAAACAACGGATGTCTATAAATATCTCGCATTACCTTTAAGACTTCCTGAAGTTAAGTCTTCCTTCATTTATTGCCAAAACCTTAGCGCTCATCTAAAGTCGAAACGGCCAACACGCTTGATCCTTGATAAGTTTACGGGTTTTAAATGCAATATCTCATGTTTACATCGAAATCTGCTGTTATATTGAATCAAATGTGTAAATAACTTACAAATAAAAAAAATGTTTTTATTTCATATAAGCAACAAAAGAGCACTTACAAAACGTGAAATCTAGTCGCGCGGTTCCAAAATCTCGTTTCTATGGAGATAAACCGGCAAGAAACTCCGAAAACGTAAAAAGAAAACTTTGTATCCATTTTACCTGTTGTTGTTCCCATGTGTTCTGAGATAAGGCATAATTAAAGTTTATATATTCTGCAGAAGGAGTAAGGTAATCCAAAATGTATGTCTTATTTTGACATGTAATGCTAGTCGTATTTCGACCACTAGTGAATATAATTCCGCCGCGAAACGAAATGTCCTCTTCATAAAGGGAACTGGTTGTATTACAATAATTCAGTGCAGTATCATGACAAACTAGCTAAACAAGACAGACTTGTACTGGAAACAATGCAGCTTCCAGTTACATGTCGCTTAGAACTACATAGCTACTAAGCAGATCGGTCAAAACACTGTGCTCAAAACTTGGGATCACTCCGACTTGCAATAGTAGACTCCGTGTTGTATGCTTATCTTTAGACATACAATTTAAACATTACCTTCTCTGTTATACAGTGTGTCCGGTTACGGACTAGCGATATTTTAAGTAATTGTAAAACAACTATTTTAATATACAAATACACTATTTACGGGCAGTCTTGTTGCCCTCTAAATAAGCCTATTTTAATCTAATTATGAGTAAAACTTTGAAAGATATGTTTTTTTTTTGCAATAGCGTAGTAATAATCTCTACAAAAAAGCAAAATGGCTGCCACATAGCGAGGAAGTGGATTGGACCCAAGTAAATAGTGTATTTGTATATTAAAATAGTTGTTTTACATTACTTAAAATATCGCTAGTCTATGACCGGATACACTGTATATAGACAATAAAGAATACGAGAATATAGTGCCAGCCAGTGCACTTCCAATAGTCGCTGTAACATTTGATGAGCTATGCAAAGTATCTCTTCTATTCATTATCTTGCAACACCTACTAAGCTCTCTAACAAAAAAAATCTCAGTTGCCACACTTTTAAATTAAACCTGTAAGTACCTACTTACGTTAAAAGACTCTTCATGCAGCATATCAAGTGCAGTACTCCTGTAATCTGTGATTTTTTCAAAGTATAATAGATATTATAATTGTGAGCTCGTATCGTTAGTACGCAATAAATAGCCGCCGAGTGAAATGCAGTAGCGATAAACAAAATGTTTTTAGGAACGTGCTGTAAAATGCAGTATTAGATAAGGCAGTTTACACACTGAACTACAATTAATTTTATTTTTATTAAGAGAAGTTAAACAAATCAATGTTAATAGAATAATATTGCTATCAGCCTAGTAATTTCCGAACTGTATTGAGGTCGACTTCAGTCTACCCGTATGCTACCAGTAGCATACTTAACAATTTACAGTCACTCCATGTTGATAGCCGAATGGTATAACCGTTGGACTGCCAACTCAAAGGTCGCAAGTACAAACCCCGCCACGCACCAATGCCTTTTCAAATTCATGTGCGTACTATAAATTACTTATCAGCTAAAAACGGTGAAGGAAAACATCGTAAGAAAAACGGAACATCTGAGCGATTTTCAACGGTGTATAAAGTGATTACAGAGGCCTACAGGCGGTTTTAACTCTAACAACAGGTTGTTAATCAACCATACGGTAGAAACTTAGGAGGGTGTAGAATACTACCAGAAGACTGTAATCTCTCTGAATACGATAGTAGAGGTATATTCTAAACTTTAGACTTTGTCAACTTTCGCGCAATGTTTATACCCGTCTGCGTCTCGCCTAATAACGTCACACCATTAATAATGAACATAATCCTTTCTTTAAAACACTTGTTTTCTTTAATCCGACGCAGAATATTCTCGGATATATTAATAGCTATAGAATATAAATGCACTTAGCTGAAAATAAAATGTAGATAATGTTATTACGAATAGCGCCGGGCGTGCCAATTTGCACACATACGTTTTTGGGATTCCACGTGCGATGAACAAAACGATTTTGCGTAAATCAGTTATACTAAGAAAAATTTTGAGTCTCATTTTGACACTATAGTGTACCTATAGTGTGTGAATATTTTAACATTATTTTACATTATTTTAAAGCATTATTTATACGGGTAACTTATAGCATTTATTTTTTTGATAGACCTGTGTTTATTTTTTCTCTCGTAGATAATTCTTCCGTATGATGAGTGCCTTTAAAACACATGAGGATCCCTAATATAAAGGTAAAACTAAAAATACAGAAAATCTACCTTGAATGAGTTTGATGTGATAGGTTTATATGGAAATTATCCAGTTAGAAACTAGGCAGTACCCAACGCAATTAATTATATCTATACTAAGATAGCTTTATACCTATTATCTTCATTATTCTCAACCATTTTTACATTTAGTCCTGCTTTCACAATTTTAAATGAAAACTTTTCTTGTCTCCTTTCACAACGTGGATGTGGATGTATGTACTACGTAGCAATGCAAAGACATTTGTCTTGGCACCAGACCACACCGAACTGCAGTGATAAAACGAATATGCCACGACATGAACACACTCATTTATTTTATTTACTGAAAACTAAACAATGCTTATATTTTGTGTAGTTGTTGCATTTTATACGGATGCCTGAAACATTGGGATTTGAACCTTAAAATAAGCCGCATAAAGTTTATTCGAAATTATCACCTAAAAAAGGTTTAAGTTACAATAGCAGCTCAATAACGTCTAGTGGCAAAATTGGGGTACAGATTAGATTGTGTCTACATTGTAATTTATTCTTTGAAAGTGATACTTACCTACATAGATTATGATTAAAACTAACGTATAAAATACCGATCTATGGCCATAAATCCATGATGAAATTTTACACTAAAAAAACTTCCTTTTAAGGTTTGCATGATTAAGGATTTGCATACCAGATTTAGGTGCAAATGGTGGTCCGTATACCTAACCAAGGCTAGAGCCATACTATTTATAGCATTATTTCCTGGAAAAAGATGCTGGTTCATAATATAGATAGATACTAATGCTGTCATGTGACATTCCTAGATCGAACAGTTGACTCATTGTCACGGGTCACTTTCGCGGGTAAAATTATATTATATTATTATCTGTTGATAAAAAGAAAAGCTAATTTAAATAATAAATAGGACATAAATTACATTAAAAGAACCTACGCTTTGCCAACAAGTAATAAAAACCATTTGTAAATAGTGTTCAGCTTACTGTTTTATTTATTACCGTAGGCTCGCGGCCATTTTACCACACGTCGTTGTAGGTACAAGCGTACTTATTGTAGCGAATGCAAAGCAATAATATCAATGATCAAATGTGCTACAGTTGAAAGAATGGAGAAGAGACTGAACATATTTTTAATAATAAATAATAATAATACATTTATTTGTCGGAATATTGTTTTACAAGGTGTTACAATTTATATAATGTCCATAATATTCTGCTGTTTCCATTAAGGTGTTTTTCTATTAAGGCAGCCCGGCTTAGGCAGAGTCCTAAGAGAGCGGTTAACCAACGCGCCCGCCGCGTTAGCGCAGAAACTTCTTTCAAAACTAAAGTATTGGTAGCTATATAAACGAAGTTAAAAGAATTTAGCTACATTCTCAGTGTGACCTGCTGGAATTCAACGAAATTGCAGCGAACGTGTGCGCTGGCCGACCGTCTGCGCTGGCCGGTTCCAGCGCCTGGGCTAAGGAAATAGCAAACCGTTGTAATGTGAAATTAGCTGCTTTCCACGCCTGGTGCTGTCCCGCAACTAAGGCGGGCGCGGGGGAAAGTCGATCAGAGTATTTTAAAGGCGCTCCCAGCAACTGCAAATTGAAAAAAACTACTTTAAAATAACGCGACATAGCGACAGGGTGGCTCAGTTGGTTAGAGCAGCGCCACGGATCGGCGAAGGTCGCGGGTTCGAATCCCGCTCGTGTACATCATTTTTCAAATTTCCTTTATCAATTTAGATTCAAGCTTAGCATTGGCAACATGCTAAAATGGCACCAAAAGTCATACTTTAAAATAATTTGATATGCCCACAGCCGTACCTGCGCTTTCACTGTTCGCTAACCTTGGCTCCAATGTTGAATGGTAGGTAACCTAGATACATTTACATGTTTTGAACCCGGCAAATTAATTGGTTCTAGTGCAGTTTCTGCTTAGAATGTGTTATTATGTATTATAACATAACATTTCGAGTTTGTAACCATAATGTATATGCTACCATAGGTATATTGTATCGAGTCTAAAGGTCGCTTCCGTATCGGTACAGCTGTAAATGGCACCTACTTATCGGCCAAGGTGACTTCCAGGTAGTTAATGTATGTACCTACATATTTATTATTACACCTATAAATGATGCTAATCTTAATCGTTCAACAGACGTATCACAATATTGAATTGTTTTAAACCTTTGTAACATCATGATTTATCTTATCTGATAGTAGTTACCTACGTACCTATGCGTAGCATTGAAAAAATGCTCTCTTTAATAGGCAAGTTTATCAATAATTGATCTGTACTTTTTTGTGGGTAGGACACAAGTTTACTCTGCCTCAAGACCAAACTGCCGTGCCGTGTGGTATCCGGCCTAGAATCGACCACCCCCTTTCCTCCCGTGGGTGTCGTAAGAGGCGACTAAGGGAAAATCCAGAAGATGGGCAGCAGCGTCTTCTGTAACTTCACCACCAATACTGCGATCCCCAAGCCGCTTGCCAAGCGTGGGGATTATGGCAACCCCCCCCGCTTAAACGGGGAGGCCTATGTTCAATAGTGGACGCCTTTTGGCTGATGATGATGATGATGAAGACCAAACTGACTGGCTATAGAAGAAAGTTAAGAGTTATTTCTAAGATGAACTTTGTTTTTAATTTTAACTAGGGATACGTGACAAAAATAAAATTGATAACAGTCAATTTAATAGAGACAACATTCTTGTACCTAATATACATAAAATTATTTATATGTCTTGGTTGGTCTTGTACTTGCTAAGCGACTGCTGAGTATCAGGTCCCGGATTCGTACCCCCAGTCGTGCTATTTGTTTCTGGGTTTTCGTAATTCTCAGCAGTGGCACGGAGTCTGGATATGTGCTCCGTTGATGGCAATAGGCTCGCCTCCTATTCCATTGGGTAACTTAACTGTCGAAATGTGGGTGTACTACACAGTACACTTATCCTACCCCTTCTGGAGAGGAGTGGAGACAGGCGTAATGTTATTATGTTAAAGCATTTGTAAGTTCTTCACACGACAGGTGTGTTCAAAACTATCTGGACCACGTTTGGTTCAACAACTCGCGAACAATTCGATAAGTACCCTCTCGCTCCAAGGACCATGGAGCGAAGTACTGACAAACTTGCCACTAACTGGGTTCTCGCACTGGTGACGCTGCTGACGACTCGAAATAAGAATATTTTTTTACACAAACAATGAAAGGTTGTACAATGTTAACAAAGATGAGAGAAAGAGAAATTCCTAAAGTGGGGCGAATTTTTTTTAAAGATAAGTATGCATAGAAAATTTTAGGTTCTAAGTAATAGCCAAAAAGACACTCTCAAGTGTGTCACTAAAGACGCTCGATAAATTCACTATCCATGTTAATTGGTTCACGCTATCACTCAAACCAGTTTACCGAAAAAATTAACAATAATCCATTGCAGTTCCATACTGTAAATAAAAGAGAACATAATACATTTAAATAGCCTCCACTGAAGTTGCGGAATAGTCCCGACAGGAGAGTCGCAGTGAAAACATGATATTATTTCTGCTCCTGGTAGTCCTCTTTTTACTATATTTTTATACTACCAAAAACCATGACTACTGGAAAAAACGCAATGTGCAATATGAAAAACCAGTTCCAGTTTTTGGAACACTGTTAAAAAATTACGTCGGAATGAAAAGTATTACGGAGGTAGCTGTGGAACTTTATAATAAGTATCCTAATGAAGCAGTCGTTGGATTATTTAGAGGGACTACGCCGGAGCTGGTCCTCCGAGATCTGGACATTGTAAGGAAGATCCTCAATGTGGACTTCGCATATTTCTACCCTCGGGGACTGGGGAGAGACCCTAAAGTGGAGACAGTGTTTGGTAATCTTTTCCATGTCGATGGTGATATGTGGAAATTGTTGCGACAACGGCTTTCGTCTTCCTTCACGACTGCCAAACTAAAGAACATGTTCCCACTTGTGGTGCAGTGTGCGGAGAAACTGCAACACGTGGGTGAAGACATTGTAAACCGCGGGGGAGAGTGTGACGTGCGTGAGCTAATGGCTCGCTTCACCACGGAGTTCATCGGCGCCTGCGGCTTTGGTATACAGATGGATACCATTAATAACGAACAATCTCTTTTCAGAAACTTGGGTAGCAAAATATTCAAACAAAGTTTTAGAAAGTACGTCCTCTTTGCATTATATGACCTCTTTCCAGATTTTAGAACATTGAATCAAAAATTACTTCATAGTACTGAAATTATGGACGCTATTACAGTGATTGTTAAAAATATACGCGAACAAAGAAACTATAAGCCTATTGGACGCAATGACTTCATTGATCTTCTTTTGGAACTGGAGGGTAAAGGAAAAATTACAGGAAAGTCAGTGGAGAAAAGAAGCGCGGACGGTACTCCAGAACAAGTAGAAATGGAGATGGACCTCACATGTATGGCGGCACAGGTGTTTGTATTCTTCGCTGCGGGATTCGAGACCTCGTCTTCAGCCACCAGTTACATGTTACACCAGGTCGCTTACCATCCAGAAGAACAAAGAAAGATCCAGGAGGACATCGACCGAGTAATGACCAAATACAACAACCAATTGTGTTTCGACTCAATATCTGAAATGACAGCTCTCAGTAATGGGTTTAAAGAGGCTATGAGGCTGTTCCCACCTCTGGGTAACCTTCACAGGCTGTGTGCTAAGAAGTATACCATAAAGGAGTTAAACCTTACTCTGGATCCTGGGGTAAAGATAATTGTTCCTCTCCAAGCCATACAAAACGATGAGAAGTATTTCGACAATCCTTTATCGTTTATGCCAGATAGGTTTAAAGATCCAAATTTAATAAAGCACAAGTACTCGTATATGCCGTTTGGTGATGGTCCAAGATCGTGTATTGGTGAGTCTCTATTTTAAACTTTTTTACAAATTTCCATAATGTTAACTTAAAAAATCTTTCTTATTTTATACGCTTCTCTATCAGAGGTTTGAATTGAATATGCAAAGGACAAATTTGTATTGTATTAATAGTTGTATGATAGAATATTGTACCGCTAAGTAAAATATAGGGGTTTATGTTCCTTCGCAAATAAAGAATATAAATGTGTGATGTTGGAGTTCATGACACTCGATCATTAGTAGTTAAGACCCAACAAAGTGGAATCAATACGCAGGCAAACAAAGGAACTTATAAATACACCAACATACTACCAAAAAAACTTATTTGTGACAGGTGCTCGTCTTGGTGAAATGCAGTCGTTAGCGGGGCTCGCAGCATTACTGCACAAGTTCTCAGTAGAGCCAGCTGCCTCCACCCAGCGATATCCTGAAGTATACCACGGGAGCAACACTGTGCAGTCCATTAAGAATGGCTTACCTCTTAAACTGACTCTTAGAAACAATAACAAAAACCTCGGGAAATAACTTCAAGCAAATTAAATACTGTAGTAATAAATAATAAACTATCTTCTATGTTTTTATTGATAATTATATAAGCATACAACGTAAGTATATGCATAGGTGCATCCAACTCGTCTATAGGCATGGTGTCGCACAGAGAAACAAAAAATTCCTTATTAACGAAGTTATAAGTATTCACGTACTAACATGCACATTAGTGTGTGCTTGGTCTGAAATAAATATTTTCAATACTATATGTAATTAATTCACATATAAATACACGTTTTTAAATATTGTAAATATCCGTATATTTCACTATATTTGCCTAAAAACTCAAACTGTGACTCAACTTCATAGAAGATACCGGAGTTTGGAAACTATTTCAAATTTCGAACTTCTAGCAATCTATGCTTTTAAAAAGAAAACTGAGTCATAATATTCAATCAATCAAAGATCAAGTCAAATCATAGGACGCTACATTATTTATGTACATAAATATCTACATAATCAATATACAGTATCAAATCGTGTATTAATCAAAGGCGTAGCGTAGCAAATGGCGTTTTTATACGTGAAAGCACACCACGGACTAAGCAAGTCATTTAACAGTAACAATCATAAGCCGCAGTTCTTGGCTGGTTTACGAGGTAAATTAAAAGTCTTCATCAACAGCCGAAAGACGTCCACTGTTGGACAGGCCTCCCCCTTTATGGGGAGGGGGGGTTGTCTAATTGTACTCTAATACATAGCAAGCACCAGCAGTGTTTTAGGTGTAGGCTGAGTTTCCTCTGAGTTTTATTTCTTTGCGAAGAGTTAGGCAGAGGAGACCCTTTATCAGGAGTTCTGCTGCATATCATAAGCCCTATGTGATTGGTGAGCCCTATGAGATTATAACAGCAAAAAGTATGGGAAAATTAATGATTATAAAGCAAAAAGAATACCCATTTAGCAGGTTAGTGGCAACCTAGCGGGACTGTCAGCGCCGTAGGATCATTGATGGCAGCCAAGCGCTTTAACTAGTGACAAATACTATGTCTTCATGTTGTTGCCAATCAGTAGCAACAAAGATTCGCAATTCTTCTTTTTCTAATCATATGGTTTAACATCTCTGACAAAAGCCCGCTTACACATAGTAAACTGTCCTGCTTTAAGAGTCCATGGTAAGCAGACTTTTGTCAGAGTTTAAACCGCCTGTAGGCCTCTGACATGGCTTTACACGCCGTAAAAGTCTAACGCCATCTAGTTAACAATAATTGTAATCAAACATGTCTAAACAGTGTTTGTTTGTGACAGATCGTCTTCAGAAGCTAGGCTTCCGTGTGGACCTCATACCAGTCAATATATACAACTATTGCATGCTGGAGATATGTGGACATGAAGTAAGAGCTGACTCTTATATTTTTTACACACCATTACAGCTATGCGTAGTTCCATAGTTTATTTCATACCTATTTCTTTCGAAGTAGTATCACATCGACACTATCAAATGTCATCCAATACAGCTATGCTATTCTGAAACACTAACATCATCTTGAAAGTCATCTCACACGTCACCTTGCATCATATTATTATTAGTAATTTATATTCTTTTCTATTCTATATTTGGTAGCGCTAGTGTCAAATCTGACGGCGGATTTTGAAGTGGGTTCGTAAGTGAATAGAATCTTTAGAATAGCACGACTGTACGGTACACGTGACATGATCGGCGTCTGGATGCTAATATGTATGTGTAAATAATTATGTATCACATTTGGCCTTAGTGTCTTCATCAGACGATTCATGCGAAGTCATGGAGGTAGGGCCTTTTTTATAATGGCGACATTTATCATCTCTTCCATTTGACTCCTAATTATTTTCTGTTTACATAACTGAGAATATACTTAATTATTATAAATAAATTTGATGCCAAACATGCCAGTTTTCCTGCCAGAATTTTTTCTAATCACCATCTTTCTACTGCAGGTTTTTCGCTGTAAATTAGAAAACTTCAACTTCAACACGTCTCATGATCGAGATGTGGTCTGTGAGAGAGCGATAGAAGCTGTGATGGAAGCATCGGTGAAGTTCCGCCGAGCACGCGCCTACCTCTGGTTCTGGACACTCTTGGAACATCAGCTCTTCAAAAGGAGCAAGCACAGTGAAATGGACTTCTGGGCAGTTGAAACTAATGAAGAAGACTTAAAGATCGTTCCGTGTCTTACATGTTCTTCATGCTGTGACACAAAGCGTGTAAAAGAAGACCAAGAGTATTAATTTGTTTGTATAACATTTTGACGAGGAAAGAGGAAGGATTGGTTATCCGTGACAAAGAAGAAACGAAGATGCACTGAAGAAGTTTAGGCGCTTGCTTGTTGTAACACTACTGACGACATAAGATGAAGTGAAGGAATAACACTCGAACCCTAGTTAATTTATATTATAATTATTAATGTTACGTTAAACTTGTTATTAAGGTTAACTTTTACGTAACTTGTAAACTGGCATACTTTGTACTATATATTAGTTAGATTATTTTCAATCAAAACCTTAGTAAATAATTACGGAGTTTGTTAGACCACTCCATCCTATTTCTCAAATCGAAAAGCAATCAATTATATTAGATTGTAATATAAGAAAATCATGTTTAGTATGTATATTTGTCGTAAATTTTCGAATTTAAGGACAGACGGCTGAGTAGCATTAAACAACATTTTATCCCTCCGTCGGTCTGCGTAGGTACCTTATGGTATCCTACTATGATAATTAATCGCGTTAGGAACCAAAGATGTATATTAAGTCCTACATCATTAACGGTAATCATGGTTTATTGAAGTCTTGGTATCGATATTACTTTCTAGTAGGTATTAGTTATTAGATTCCACCTCTATTATCATATTGTTAATTATATTAAGTTTTATATTAATTAGTTGTTATATTAAGATATATTAAAAGTTTTAAGATAAATCTTATCAAAGCATTTTATTTACATTGTCAAGAAACAAGTTATGGGCGGCTGGATTTTTTGTCATGTGGAAATAATTAATCTTTAGTTTAAATAGTAACAAAGTTTCGATGACGACCTTATTGGCGCAGCGGCTAAGCGTTGGACTGCTGCGCTAAGGGTTGTGGGTTTTATAATATAAATCAGAAATCATCCGACACCATCATTCAAATTAGTATATAAAAAATGACGTGTAAAAGTGTTTTTTAAAAACCTATTTGCAGAAATAAAATCATTTATCATTTATCATCCCTGCACAAATATACACACAAGGCAGCAGTGCGGGAGGAATGGAGGCGCCTGGTGAAGCGAGCCACTGCTTAATAGCGACCACGACCGCTCTGACAAGAGCCATAAACGAAGAAGAAAACCTATCATAACTTTATAAATATAAAACATTGTTGTAAACCCGTATTTATATTTTCTCTATAAGTGAATTTGTAATTTTTTTGAGAAATAAATATCTTTAACTGTAAATATACAAATAAATACCTATACCTAATGAGCTGAGACCGGATATACGCATTTGCATATTTAACCCATTCTTAGCAAACATTGCATATTTTGTCTACTATTACTGATGATGCATACTTACACATTTTACAATCAATGTTTTTCTGTTGCATATAATCCGGTCTCTACTAATCAGTGTCAATGTTCTTACGGTAGCAACCACAAGGTGTTATCTATATTAGCCATTGTGCAAGGGCAAACTTATCAATCAATTTATCATTATTGCATTTTTGCAGATGTTTATCTACATTGCCCATTACTCATTATAGACCAGAATTAGGAAAAACTACACAACACTAAGGAATAATAACCATACCAATCAACCATCTCAAAGAGCTATCAATCAGGCAATTGATAATAGGCACTCCTTCTTCTTTTTGATGTATGGTTGATGAACAACCTGGTGTCCGAGTTTAAACCGCCTGTAGGCCTCTGACATGGCTTTAGGCATAGGCACTGGGCTCCTTGTTCTCCAGGAGACAAGATTCCTCCAAAAAATATAAGTAAATACATTTTATTGGTTTATTTTATAAACGATAGCGGTAAATGACCGCATAAAGTTTTAAGCTTCGATGATAACAAATTCGTTTAAGATAATAAAAATATTTTGTAGGATATAAAATTATATTTTAATAGTCATAAATATAAATAGTATTTACAGGTATATTTTAGAGCTATGTCGTGAGGCTTTTGTCTTTGTGTCTGAGTGTCAGTTTGAGGGGTAAGCCTCCCTTAATGGACTGCACAGTGTTGCTCCCGTGATGCACTTCAGGATATCGCTGGGTGGAGGCAGCTGGCTCTACTGAGAACTTTTGCAGTAATGCTGCGAGCCCCGCTAACGACTGCATTTCGCCAAGACGAGCACCTGTCACAAATAATTTGTTAGAGTTAGATCTTTTGACCAGTCACTGATAAGATAAGATGTCTGACGGCTAAGCGTTTATTTATTTGTTCAAAATTAGACTGAATTTTTGTACACATACAAAAACAATAATCACTCGTACAATAATCTAAACTGCCTGATATAAAATGATGTAATGATGAGACTCACAAGTACTATAAGTATTCAACTTATTAACTCAGTGTGCACTTACCTATGCATGATCTTGGTCCCTCACCAAAAGGCATATACGAGTATTTGTGTATAAGTACATCGGGATCGTTGAATCTATCCGGCATGTACTGTAATGGGTTTTCAAAATACTTCTCATCGGTGTGTATGGCCTGAAGAGGAACTATGATCTTTACTCCCGGATCAAGAGTAATGTTCAACTCTGGTATGTCATACTTCCTGGCACACACCCTGTGTAGAGTTCCCAGTGACGGGAACAGCCTCATGGCCTCTTTAAACCCATTACTAAGAGCTGTCATCTCAGATATAGAGTCGAAACACAATTGGTTGTTGTATTTGGTCATTACTCGGTCGATGTCCTCCTGGATCTTTCTTTGTTCTTCTGGATGGTAAGCGACCTGGTGTAACATGTAACTGGTGGCTGAAGACGAGGTCTCGAATCCCGCAGCGAAGAATACAAACACTTGTGCCGCCATACATGTGAGGTCCATCTCCATTTCTACTTGTTCTGGAGTACCGTCCGCGCTTC
Source organism: Abrostola tripartita (assembly GCA_905340225.1). NCBI lineage: Eukaryota > Metazoa > Arthropoda > Insecta > Lepidoptera > Noctuidae > Abrostola > Abrostola tripartita. Next base: position 3,187,527 of record HG996492.1, on the reverse strand, counting down.
TTTTCTCCACTGACTCTCCTGTAATTATTCCTTTACCCTCCAGTTCCAAAAGAAGATCAATGAAGTCATTGCGCCCAATAGGCTTATAGTTTCTCTGTTTGCGTATATTTTTAACTATCTCTGTTACAGCGTTTATCAAATCAGATTCGTGTAATAATTTTTGAGCTATTGTTCTTATATCTGGGAAAAGATCATACAGTGCGATTAGGACGAATTTACGGAAATATGATTTAAATATTTTGCTACCCAAGTCTCTGAATAGAGAATGTTCGTTATTAATAGTGTCCATCTGTATGCCAAAGCCGCAGGCGCCGATAAACTCCGTGGTAAAGCGAGCCATTAGCTCTCGCACGTCACACTCTCCCCCGCGGTTCACAATGTCTTCACCCACGTGTTGCAGTTTCCCCGCACACTGCACAACAAGTGGAAACATATTTTTCAACTTTGCAGTTGTGAACGTGGACGAAAGACGTTGTCGCAACAATTTCCACATATCACCATCGACATGGAAGAGATTATAAAACACTGGCTCCACTTTAGGGTCTCTCCCCAGTCCCCGAGGGTAGAAATACGCGAAGTCCACATTGAGGATCTTCCTTACAATGTCCAGATCTCGGACAACCAGCTCCGGCGTGGTCCCTCTAAACAGTCCCACGACTGGTTCATTAGGATACTTGTTGTAAAGTTCCACGGACACTTCTGTGATACTTTTCTTTCCGATTAAATTTTTATAAAGTGTTCCAAACACTGGAATTGGCTTCTCATATTTCACATTGCGTTTTTCCCAGTAGTCATGGTTTTTGGTAGTATAAAAGTATAGTAGCACGACTACAATTGGCAGCAGTAACAATATCATGCTGTCTCCGCGACTTTCGTGAAAGAACTACGTTGGAAACTGAGTGAAACTTGTTATCATTGATTGTTATATATGTCCCAGTCCGTACATTCGCTATCTCGTTTTGTTTTGGTGCTGTTGTGATTACACTCGATGTATTGCCGGTGCATTGAATTATCATAAGAACGTTAAATGATATTACATAAACTGTTTACGTACACATATGTACGTAGTAAGTACGCTCGCTTGAACCCACATCGGCGATGAAAACTTTACCTTTGCCATTCTTAGAATTCAGAGGAAATACCCATTTTCGTTTTTTTCGGAATCACAAGTCATTATTTTATTAATACCCGCTGATAACCTTAGGCAACTCCAGACCTGCCCATGTCAGCCCCCTTACCATGAACTCTTAAAGCAGGACAGTTTACCATATGAAAGCGAGACGCTGCAAGGTGGCTGACCTTTTCTGGAAAAAGACCCTTCACCTTTAAACAATCCTATTCACGCTTGCCTTATTACTGTAACTAACTTCCAAACTACTGTAACCCTTCCATTCATTCTTTCTACGTACCCAAGGCTTCAAAAATGTTAACTGTCGACACTTTATCTTTGGAATACGCTCTGAATATATAAATATAGTCCAGTGCTGTCTCTGTCAATATCACGCATGTTCGAAACACATATTTATCATTACATGTAACTTACTACCATACGTGTCGGTACTAATTACAGTAATACCTACTCATAACACCTACCTCAAGCAAACAAAGTAGACTTACCATTTTATCTGCGCTGATTTTAATATAATTCAAGATGACGTCATAAAATTGTTTTGAGAAAAAAAAATTTACACTTACGCATTTTTCATCTTTATTTTTGTTTGTGGCGCCACATCACCAAGTCATAAATAAGAATTCCGTTTGAGGACAAAACTAGGCGGGCATTCCTAAAAAACTACATGACTACAATCGAAGTAAACAGTAGATAATATATCTTTCTCTTTTATTAAATAGATAGATTCAAATGTAAGTGAACAATTCTTAGTTTCATGAGGCCAATAAGAATATGCTATAAATAGTTTTCTGTGGACAACAAATATGATTGTATTGTGAGTAGGACCAAAATAATGAGTGGCAGACTTTATCACTTGTCTGTGCACACTAGTGTTTATCAGTTATTAATGAGTGTTTATTGATATATTCACTTCCGCTCGTGCGTGTCTATATGGAAATGATTACTATAACTTTCCTGGGCCGTTACCATTTATATTAACACGTATACCGTTACTATTATAGCAGGATATTTTACGTTGTAGAAGCGAGACGCCTCTATGGGTAGTGCATCGTAGCGTGACGTGCGCGTGTAGTGTGACGTCTTGCTTCCACATCGGTAAGGGGAATAAAAAGTATACTATCCTTTTGAAATATCTAACATAGATCAAACTAGACCAGCTCAAAGATTTCACCATGAAATTTAAAAAATACAGACACAGGAAGAGAAAGAAAACAAGTAACCTTGTCATTATTATTAGTACCTATAGATCATAAAATTAGGATCCAACTTCTGTGATCTTATAAATAAAATAGGCATGAATAAATACTGTGGCTAGTCAATGCACGAAGAAAGAGAAAGCATTGGGTGAATATTGATGTTACTTAAGAAGTAAGTCGCCTGACTATCACATCCGACGTTATGCACTGATCTTCTTCTTCTTTCTTCTTCTTCTTATCGTATGGTTGATAATCAACCTGGTGTCAGAGTTTAAACCGCCTGTAGGCCCCTGACATGGCTTTACACACCGTTGAAAAATCTCTCAGGTATGCCGGTTTCCTCACGATGTTTTCGTTCACCGTTTTTAGCAACTGATAACTAATTTTTAGTACACACATGAATACGAAAAGACATTGGTGCGTGCCGGGATTTGAACTTGCGACCTTTGACTTGGCAGTCCAACGGTCATACCACTCGGCTATCAGTGCTGCACTGATGAGAACAGGTTCTTGAACCACAATTAGGTCAGTGCATTACGCTTACGATTCCGGCCACTAAAAGGAAATTTCCGGTATCAGCAAAACGAGGCTGATAACATGAAATAATGATAAGTTTGTCCTTCAAAAGAGCGCCGGTGCCTATAATGTCCCACTGCAGGGCAAATGCCCCCCTTCTCTCTTTCCATATGTCTCTGTCAAGGGCTGTAAATGTCCAGCAATTCATAAAGGAGTCCAGTTCATCTTGCCATCTCCGTTTGGGTCTGCTTTACTGACGTCTACCTTGCTAAAAGTTCCATTGGGATGTACTACATTTGACCCATTAATCGTCTGCCATGCGGTAGACGTGACCAGCCCAGTTCCATTTTAACGTATCAGCTTTGTGAGTGATTTTTGTTTTGGAATGGATTACGGTATTTTGGATCCGGTATAATAAATGCATATGCAGCTGCAAGGTTAATTACTTGCAAATTCCGACACTACTTCGATCTTTTTACTACCCTATGGATTTTATCTTGTCGTCAACATAAGAACAAGAACTACTAAAAAGATTTATGGAAAGGCTTATGACACGTGATTATGTTCAAGGCTTCATACTCAAATTATATACACAAAAAATTAAAGGCGTAAAATACGCTGAGAACTTACAAGATGACAAAATGGCTTCAAACAAATATCCATAAAGACTTTGAACAAGGTTTCACATTCCTATAATAAAGACATCTTAAAATTCCAAAGAGATAAATTCATAAATTTTCTGTGCGTATACAAAAAGTAAGAACATAAAATAGAATTCAAGTAATAAACGGTAAGGTGACTACAAATTAGATGTTTTTTAGATGTGATCTGCCGCAGGCATCCTCAGGGAAGCTATCTGCTTTACCGGACTTATTGGCGAGACCCAAGAGCTTTCAGCCAAACTGCAAATTTGAACAGGCTTAAGTAGCCACAGCAGAAACTCCTGGATTGTAAGTTTGCCTACTTTGTTAACTTTTTAGACACACACAGCCTATAAATTTCTGAAAGACGTTGACGATAATATCTCAATGGTCTACATTATAACATTTCAACCCTCTTACCATGAACTCTTATAGCAAGACAGTTTACGATGTTGAAGCGAGATGCCGCTACGTGCAGTGTAATGTGGCGTCTCGCTTTCACATCATAAACTGTCTTGCTTTAAGAGTTTATGGTAAGGGGGCAGATTGTTCTTTCTTCGGGCAGCACTATGAAGGGCACTGTCCTCCTTCTGGCAGCTCTTTGTATGGCATAAACAAATTCTTAATCTTTAATAATACTAGCTTAATGGTTATATATGGTAGCGTGAATATACTATACCAATATTGTTGTACCTATTGATATTGGTCTAATATTTAAAAAAATAAAATATAACAGTCGTAAATTTTATATTAATTATATTTACATTAACTTATTTAATATTTTGCCGCTGTTGTAGATTAAGTTTTAATTTCGTCTGAGTTTTAATTGAAGGGGTATGCCTCCCTTAATGGACTGCACAGTGTTGCTTCCATGGTTTACCTCCAGATGGCGTTTGGTGGAGGCAGCTGGCTCTACTGAGAACTTGTGCAGTAATGCTGCGAGCCCCGCTAACGACTGCATTTCACCAAGACGAGCACCTGTCACAAATAATAACCTTTAAGAAATTTCGTTGGCCCCGCACTAGGAATTTCTCCTACGTCGTGGGTGCGTTTCACAAACATGAAATAACACATACACAAACACCTAGACTCGGGACAAACATTTACGGATCACACAATTTTTTTAATAATTACACTGATGAGATGCCTCCTTGGTCTAGTGGTCGCTAAGCGCGACTGCTGAGCAAGAGGTCCTGGGTTCAAATCCCGGGTCGGGCAAAGAGTTACTGAGTTTTCCATTAGGTAATTCTCAGTAGCAGCATGGAAACTGGATCTGTGCCCGGTTGATGGCAATAGGCTCGCCCCCTATTACATTGGGACTTACAACATAACTGGCGAAATGTGGGTGTACTATATGTACACCTCTGCCTACCCCTTCGGGGAATACAGGCGTGATGTTATGTTATGTTATGATGAGATGTCTAACAATAATTTTATCACTGATTTTGTTTTTAGGTCTTATAGACTATTATTATCTTTCTCCTATCTAGAAGTCGTAAAAACAATAAAACATTCCAGTTGAATTTAATCCTTCAAATACACAGTATACACACAGACGATCGTGCGTCTAGGTATACTATTTATTGTTACCTATCTATTCAAGTTGTTTATTTTACGATTATGTCTCACACAAAGAACAGCGAGAGCGAGGGAGTTCAATCACATATGAATGAATATTTATAGCTTACATAATACTTCGGACATTCATTATATTAGTTGCTAGAACCGATGTAGATAAAAAAATATTCAGAGACTTTGAACTCTACTATTTGACTAGTCAATCACTTTACCTATTACGTAAATGATTAATTTGTTAGCCGTATGACCGGTTTTACATTAAATCCGTAAAGTCATGCGTATTATAAGTTGCTAGTTTTAAATTAACAAAAGAAATTTTGTAAAGATGGACACTAATTAGATTAAAGTTTTGTCATCATTTTTTTACTAACACTTCATTAATTTGAATTTAAAGCGTAGCTTGAGCAACATGCTAAATAATATTAAAATCAAGTTATTAGAAGGTTATTAACACCATGCTACTTACCGATACAAGACCTTGGACCTTCACCAAACGGCATATACGTGTATTTGTGTTTTAGTACATCGGGATCGTTGAATCTATCCGGTATATACTGTAATGGATTGTCGAAATACTTCTCATCAGTTTGTATGGCCTGAAGAGGAACTATGATCTTTACTCCCGGATCAAGAGTAATGTTCAACTCTGGTATGTCATACTTCCTGGCACACACCCTGTGTAGAGTTCCCAGTGACGGGAACAGCCTCATGGCCTCTTTAAACCCATTACTAAGAGCTGTCATCTCAGATATTGAGTCGAAACACAATTGGTTGTTGTATTTGATCATTACTCGGTCGATGTCCTCCTGGATCTTTCTTTGTTCTTCTGGATGGTAAGCGACCTGGTGTAACATGTAACTGGTGGCTGAAGACGAGGTCTCGAATCCCGCAGCGAAGAATACAAACACCTGTGCCGCCATACATGTGAGGTCCATCTCCATTTCTACTTGTTCTGGAGTACCGTCCGCGCTTCTTTTCTCCACTGACTCTCCTGTAATTATTCCTTTACCCTCCAGTTCCAAAAGAAGATCAATAAAGTCATTGCGTCCAATAGGCTTATAGTTTCTCTGTTCACGTATATTTTTAACAATCACTGTAATAGCGTCCATAATATCGGTTTCGTGAAGTAATTTTTGAATGAATGTTCTAAAATCAGGGAAGAGATCATATAAGGCTATAATGACATATTTTCTGAAATATGTTTTAAATATTTTGCTACCTAGGTCTCTGAAGAGAGAGTGTTCGTTATTAATGGTATCCATCTGTATACCAAAGCCGCAGGCGCCGATGAACTCCGTGGTGAAGCGAGCCATTAGCTCTCGCACGTCACACTCTCCCCCGCGGTTTACAATGTCTTCACCCACGTGTTGCAGTTTCCCCGCACACTGCACTACAAGAGGAAACATGTTTTTCAATTTCGCAGTTGTGAACGTTGACGAAAGACGTTGTCGCAACAACTTCCACATATCACCATCAACATGGAAGAGATTATAAAACACTGGCTCCACTTTAGGGTCTCTCCCAAGACCCCGAGGGTAAAAATACGCGAAGTCCACATTGAGGATCTTCCTCACAATGCCCAGGTCTCGGACGATCAGCTCCGGCGTGGTCCCTCTAAGCAGTCCGACGACTGGTTCATTAGGATACTTGTTGTAAAGTTCCACGGATATTTCCGTAATACTTTTCTGTGCGACTACATTTTTGTACAGCGTCCCAAAAACTGGAACTGGTTTTTCATATTTTACATTGCGTTTCTCCCAGTAGTCATGGTTTTTGGTGGTGTAATAGTATAGTAGCACGATCACTATTGGCAGCAGTAACAATATCATGCTGTCTGCGCGGCGCGACTCTCGGCACTACGTCGTAAACTAAACGGAACTTGCTATCTATAATCGTTTTATATGTACGAGTGTAAGGAGGATTCCCTATTACGTTTTGTTTTGTTTTATTAATAATAACGAATGTCTATTGCTCCCTTTATTTGATGCATTGATTTTTATTGATGAATTTATATACATGATGATGAGTTAGACTACAAAAATGAAATTTAATATTATTAAAGTATCTTAAAATTATAGCTTTATATTGTTAAATCTATGTATTTATTACTTTACAATAAAATTATTGTAGGTATTTATTTATTTGTCTGTGCAGGTGCAACTGTGGAATGTTTGCAATTTTACAACGTAAAATTGAATTATTATGTTTAACCAATCTTATTGTATTTGGAATTTTATGTATATACCATACCTTTATTTATACAAGTAGTGCCTTAAAGATATTAATAAGATAACGTTACTTTTCCGGAACAGAAGAACGTGCAATGGTTTTAATCTTTTTCATTCAAATTATGACTGTCAAGGAATGATTGATAGCTCTTGACCAACAGAACCAAATACGAAATGGAGACCTAAGCCATCCCACACGTGACACGGCACACACGTACCTTGATATAAGTACCTACTTTATTGTATAGCAATAAATTGTATTTAAAATCTTGATGTTTCAGTAGGTTTATTAATTAATTATGGTGCATAGCGTACTCGGTTTTACAAATATAACATAAAGGAAGTTTCGTCCACCGCAGTAATATTCACTGTCTAGTTTCCCGACATTAATGCCCTTTAAACTTCATAGAGCTTACCGCTAAACGGATTAGTGCGATCTTGACATACGTAGCACCTTTTGGCATGCCCCTCGCGCTAATGATTAATGATTCTACGATTGGACTGGTGAACCCGCGGCAGGCCTTATTAGGCATGATAAAAAATTATCTCAAGGTCGCGGGGTCTTCGTTTTATCATAGACTAATCAGAATTTATTTTCTCTATGGTTTTATATGGTTTTATGGAAAATTACCAAAAGCTACATGGAGTGACCAACGGAAAAGTATATATGCGTTCCTTTATAAGTTTATAGTTTTATTTTGTTTATATTTTTAAAAATGTCATGACAACGCAGTGTACATTTTATACGTCAAATCAGTCTAATTTCATGACCGTTTACTGAAGTTTTCAAAATAATTTATTGCTGTCGCGATTGTTTGAATATCAATATAGTTTTAGAAGTGTTGATTTAATAGTCTTATAATAAGTTTTATTTTTATTTATAATTATAATATTATGGCTTTTTTGTATGTGAAGGCTTACCATGGACGTTGTAAAACGTTTGACTCGACCGTCCACAAACCTCAATTCCTTGCTGGTTTACGAGGTAACATATTACAAATAGAATATATAAAGAATATGATTTGCTTTTCACCATGATAATTGATACTTACGCTGATAAAGATGTCGTTAATTAAAGATGGTCAATGTTGCTGACGTTTCAACTTTAAAGCGATGTCTATCAGATAAGCCTTGGAAGAACAAGACAAAAATACAATATAATTAGTCTCAGAATACAGAACAAACTTAAAACTATTGTCGCATTGTTTCTGTTTCTTAGTGGCTACAAAAAAACAGTTACAACATTTGAATTCTAGTTGCACGGTTCCAAACTGATACACTGAAGCAGTGACCTCAGTTTTAAGCTATCCATATAAGAGGCTTCCTAAACGCCAGCCAATTTCTCATCCAACAGTAAATTCCTTTTTGATCTCGCATACTGGTTAGTTACATATCTTGTCAGATATATTGAAGTGATGCAGCTTCTAATTATAGGTAACTAGCGGCCCCGGCAGACGTCCTGCCCGGAAAAGTAGCGTGACGAGAGCTGTCAATTGCGAAAGACGGCCGAGTACCAACCCTGTTTAATTTTTTTCCGCATTTTTGTTTGATAATTTAAAAGTTATTCTGCTATTCGGGGCGGAGACGAATCCAACAAATCAGAGATTAATGAAATCGGTCCAGCAGTTCTCGAGTTATAGGTGTTCTTACAAACCCGACTTTGTGTTATATATAATAATTATATATTATATACATAAATAGATGTTCTCCCTATCAGACCGCCTGCAGAAGCTGGGCTTTCGAGTGGACCTTATACCTGTGGAGTTCACCAACTACTGCATGCTCGAGATATGTGGACATGAAGTAAGATCAGCATTTCTTTTTAGGAAGCAAATTCCGTACTTACACATGTTCAGATTTTTATTCTCAAGGTCTTAGTGACATTTACGCAACACATTCGATTATAATATTTGAGAAAATCAAGTTTTGTAATCTCAGAAACATAAATAACTGCCTTATTGGTCTTGTCAATCTAATGGTTGCTAAGCATGAGGTCCTAGGTTGGGCAACGTGTCCATTAGGTTATTCTCAGTAGCAGCATGGAGTCTGGAGTTGTGCTCGGTTGATGGCATTAGGCTCGCCCCCTATTACATTGGGACCTATAATTAACATAACTTGCGAAATGTGGGTTTGGCTTTACAGTCACCTCTGCCTCCTACGGGGTATACAGTTGCGTGATGTTATGTTACATTTATGTATGTAATCCCCAAAGGATAGGTAGAGAGCTCTTTGATCAGGATTATTGGCAGATAAGCACCTGTTTTTTGCCGCTTAAACTTAAGTAAAGTTCTGTATTGGTGGTGAGCCTATTGTGATTCATATCCCATATCATAAACTGTACTGGGCCCAAATTATGTTCGTCGCCTCTTATACACAACACGTTTCCCCAGCGACAAAAGAAAACAGTAACCTTCATCTGTCTCTCATTGAAATCTACTGATTCAAGAATTCCAAAATAGTTTTGCAAATATACATTTTGAGGACTGACGCCAACCTCTAACATCTTCTCCAGGTATTCCGCTGCCAGTTGAGCCACTTACAGTTCAACACCGAATCTAAGCGAGATGTGGTATGCCTCCGGGCTATCAATGCCGTCATGGAAGCATCAGTGAAGTTCCGTCGGGCCCGCGCCTACCTCTGGTTCTGGACGCTACTCGAGCACCAACTGTACAAGAGAAGTCCCAATGCCCCAATTGACTACTGGCCACAGGACACGACAATAAAACCCGTAGCGCATCACTTAGAATGTATCAAGTGTTGCGATATCCCCGCGGTTCGACATAAAGATGGGGACGTTACGAAATTAGTGTAGGTTTTATTACCTACAATATTTTGTTTATATCTTTACACATTGGAAAAACAAAGCCTCTCTCTTGTGTGCCAGTCATCACGCTTCGGCGTTAGTCTCGTCTTCTGTCAACTTCTAGTGATTAAATGTAATGCATGGTTAGTTTTATTATCATAATAAGCAATTTCATTTATCTGTTAAAGCAATAAATGAGTTATTGAACTTAATAACATAACTAGACTAATTACTTCTGTATTGTTCGTATTATTATTAAATATTGTTGGTTTGTATTATATATTGTACCTTTCTTGTTATAAATATTTTAAGATTGAATATATATTGTATTTAGTTTGTATTTATTTATAATTAAATGTTGAATATTAAATAAAAGATTGTAAAAATTGGGCATTTTATTTCTATGGATTCCTTCTTTAGATGTCGGTACCTGGACCTACTATATAGACAACCAAAGAAATGTATCAATGTATAGTGACTTTAATTCAAATACTCGATCCTAGATCCTTTTGTCTTTGCATAGTGAATATCTAGATGAAAAAGTAGGTAGGTGAGAATAGCTATATTCTGAACAAAACAAAAAGGCCTAAACGTATGGTTTATTCGGCTATGGTAGATACTTAAATCACCTATATTTTTGGGATATTACCAATTAAATTATCAGGTGTCTGCTTGCGACCGCGGCCGGTACAAACCGGTCGAAACGTCAAGCGAAAATTAAAAACATGCGTTCGCGTTAATTCCCGTGTCGTAATTTAAAACGCGATAGTTTAAAATTTAGTATCTCCTTTATTTTTCATACAAATCTACCTGTAAATCACAATTTTAAATTGCTAAGAAACAGTCAAGGATTATAGCAAGATTAGTTAATAAGTTCTATACTTTTTTAAACGAGGCGAGAATATTTTATAAGGAATTGTGTCTAGAATTTAGATAAAAATATTTTATTCAGAATAGACTAATATATTGTTCTCCTTGAACGTCAATTAGGAACTTATAGACAACCCCCAAAATACCCCCCCGTCACCGCTTTCTATTGCTATAGCTGGGAAGAAAACACTGCAACTAACTCCCCAGCTGCACTGTCTGTCTATCTGAGAGTTATTATACGTTATCTAATAGCATAGAGCTTATAGTTAATAACCTATCTAGCGTTAGTTATTTGTTTTATAAAGCCATTAAAGTCTTATTATACACTTAATACGATGTAATCTAACGACTGTAGCGTTAACGATGTGTTTATTTTAGAATGGGTATAATAACTCAGCTCAAGACGGGTTATAAATAATAAATCACGTTTACAATGAATAAGTGTAGTTTATATTCAATTATAATTATTTAAATACAATTGTAAGTAATGGAAAACGTAAGTGCATTGTCCCACAAAACTGTACAAATTGTTCGATAACATAATCAAAAGATTTTTAAAGACTATATTTTCTAATATTTAGACCAACGTCTATGTCGTTGGTCTAGTAGTCGCTTGGCGACTGCTTAGCATGAGGTCCTGGATTAGAATCCAGGGTCGGGCAGAGTTATTGGGTTTTTCATTGGGTAATTCTCAGTAGCAGCACGGAGATTGGATTTGTGCCCGGATGGTGGCATTAGGTTCGAGCGCCTATCACATTGGGACCTACAAAACACCTAACTGGCGAATTGTGAGTGTATGGTTTTTATGTTATGATGTGAAGTCTGAATTCAGCTGTATCATAGTGTCATTCTAGACTAGTCTATTATTAACGTAGTGGTTTTTTACTCTTTGGTTAATCATTGGTCTAATATGTCTACATTTATATTTTTTTACTATCTGTATACGTTGAGAATGGTTGAGATAAACCCAATGTTATTTCAATATACCTAAACTCATACCTAAATAAAGTACGATGCGTGAACTACATAGATAGGTATAGACGGTATGTATGTACCTTATGCTGGTGTTAAAATACATCAAAACACTACAGTCCACACTGCGCTCCAAAACACGCATAGCCAACGTTGGAACATAAAATGCCATGCTGAAGTGGAACTGGGCCGGCCACGTTTGTCGCAAGCACTCTAAGAAGTGTGCTAACGTCTCCACAAAGTGTTTGCCACAAAACGGACGCTGGACACGCCAAGACGGAGATGATGGAACGATTTAGACGCCTTCTGAAACCACTACCCAGAGCTGGCCGACAATAGGGGGATTTGCGAACTTAGAGAAAAGACCTTTGCCCAGCTGTGGGACACTATCCTGTATCCATGCCATATCCATGCTAACAAAAGTCTTACATGAAGTAAACTTAGGTAAGTATGTATTAGCTATGGTATTAGATACAGTTTTTCCACCACCATTCTTCATATCTCTATCATACATCCTCAATTTAATTACATACATACATACAAAAAGTCTGTAATGGCAAACAATTCCTGTTAAATTAAAGTTTCCAAAGCTCCAAATTTAACATTCAGTTCATAGAGACTCAAACGAATATTAGCTGTAAAATGTTATTATAGTGTTAAAGATTTTTTTATTTTAGGATAATTAAACGTAGCTCGTTCTAAAATCAAAAATATTTTATGGCACGCAAGGATAAATATAACTAAATTATTTATGTTTCGATAGCTCCTTACCACCTTCCACCTACTATTTAATTTTTTTTAATATGTAGATTACGAAATTCTACTTAAATTTACATATTTTTATTCTAAACCTACATGTAAATGTAAATTTTAGTGTCCTGAACTTTTGATGTAAAACCTTTTCTGAACAATTATTTAAAAAAACATATTTTCACGTCATGTGTTTGTAATAAACGATTTTATTTAGTTTAGATAATTATATTGTTGCTTTTAGTGATCTATTTTATGAGTTCTTACTTGTTTTGGATAGTATATTGAATGGCGTTTTTATATGTAAAAGCATACCATGGACCTTGCCACACGTTCGAGAATAATATTCATAAACCACAGATGTTAGCTGGTTTGCGAGGTAATAATGCTGGATTATTCTCGATATTAACAAACGTGAAAAGGGCTTCTTGCCTTTTGAATACTTCAACGGTTTTAGTAGTTTGAACTCAGAAACCACTTGTTGTAAGCAATGCTTAGGCAACAAACTTTTAAAAACATCCCTTAATTGTAAGAGTGTTATGTATAATATTATTGGAGATTATCTGGAGACCTCCATATTCTCAGCTGGTAGCCTGGTACCCATGCCCATAGCTTAGAGGAAACTGAAGTGCAGTGTTAGGTTTAAAACCAGATTCTTTTTAATTTGGTAGGTATATTGTAACAGTATTTTATTTGTAATTATTATTTTGTTTGTAACAGATCGTTTACAGAAGCTTGGTTTTCGAGTGGACCTTATACCAGTCGAGTTTTCCAACTACTGTATGCTCGAAATATGTGGACATGAAGTAAGAATAATCTTCTTCTTATCGTATGGTTGATGAACAAACCTGGTGCCAGAGTTTAAACCGCCTGTAGGCCCCTGACATGGCTTGACACACCGTTGAAAAATCTCACAACTGTGCCTGTTTTCTCAAGATGTTTTCCTTTGCCGTTTTTAGCAACTGATAACTTATTTATGTTATGCACATGAATTTGAAAAGAGATTGGTGCGTGCCAGGATTTGAACTTTTGGCAGTCCAACGGTCATACCACTCGGCTATCAGTGCTGTTAGTTATATAATTAGAATAATATAAGTAGGATATAAAAACAACATGAGTGCAGTTCGACAAAATACATTGAAAACAATTTGTAGACATGACGTCCTTACAGGTGTTCCGCTGCAACATAAAACAGTTGCACTTCAACACGTGTAATGAGAAGGACGGGGTGAGCCAGCGCGCTGTAGAGGCGGTCATGTCGGCGTCCGTGAAGTTCCGGCGAGCTCGCGCCTACCTCTGGTTCTGGACGCTGCTGGAGCACCAGCTGCACCGCAGAGGCATATACGCCCCCAACGACTACTGGGCACCAAAAATAATAGACAAACCCAAGACCGACTGCCCCAGGTGTAGGGTCTGCTGCAACATCGACGATGAAGAAGCCCCGACAGACGATGGTACCGAAAAACTTCAAATACAGAAAAAAGTTATGTAGCTCCTGAAACTTTTGAAGCAATTTGCAGTCCGTTCAACCTTTAGTGACGTGGCTCATGACCGGTGCAGATAACAGTCGTAAAAAAAAATCTAACCGTGTCAACAGAATAGGCTGAAAATCGGTTAAATATACTGAAAACGGTTTGTTTCTAATGTTCTAACAAATACGGCTCAGCATCGAGAATGTATTCCTGGCCGTAAGATAGTCACAGCGAACAAAGGAACCCATCGTCCATGGCCACTTGTGCTCTATAGATTTATACATTTTCTTATAATTTACATGGTGTTTCATAGTAATTTAAATATAAATCTATTTTTTTTAATGATGTATTATTTGACACACGGAAACACACGGAACATCCGAAAATGTTATGAATAAGTACATAGATATAACGTTGTATACATCAATGCTCATAACGCATTTCTCATACATTTTTCAAATTCTTTTCCCAAAAATCTTTTATCTAAATTATCTTTATTCCATAATCACATCAGTAATGCATACGAAGAACTTTTTACTGTTACCTACTTTCATCGTCAAATTGGGTAACATTAAAAAAGTACTGTCATTTATATTATTGTTTATTGTGTTTACAACTTTTAGAAATATGTACACTTTTTTATACATTTACACTTTTTAGAGTTTAATGTTTTTTATATAATTCTATTGATGTACGAAACTTATTTACAAGTATAAAATAATGGCATTTTTATATGTAAAGGCTTACCATGGACCTTGCAATACTTTTAACAATAAAATTCACAAACCGCAATATTTAAGGGGTTTAAGAGGTAAGCCATATATTTTAAACACCAAGATACCTAGGCACTTGTATAGGTATATTTACCGTCCACCGCTACAAGATCCGCACGTCATAAATGATATTTTAATTTATAGTAAGTAAACCAACATCTGGTTCGTGTCGGCGATACACTAAACGCCGTACAATAGAGTGGTAAGGTCCACTGACGAATTCAGTATGGATCCAGTGAAAGGCAACAGGCTCGCAACTTTGTCTAACCCATCAGGGACTGTATTAACTGTTTTACTTTATTAAGTGTTTATCAAACAGATCGCTTGCAAAAATTGGGCTATAGAGTGGACCTAGTGCCGGTCGACTATACGAACTATTGCATGCTCGAAATGTGTGGATACAATGTGAGATGCGTCTTTAATAAGAATAATTCTTAGTTTTATACCTTGAATCAATACCTTCCTCTGTCTACGTCCTGCTTACTGCAGATTAATATTCGGTACCTTAACCCTACAACTTTCTCATAGCTTTAATCCCGTTCTAGATATTTCAATGCAACATTCAGAGTCTGCATTTCAACACAGTCGAGTACCGGGACTGCGTATGCGTACGAGCGATGAATGCTGTGATAGAAGCATCTGTGAAGTTCCGTAGAGCCCGCGCCTATCTTTGGTTCTGGACACTTCTCGACCACCAGATGTTTTACAGACATGCTCTTACTCCGACGGACCACTGGCCTGCGAAAATTAAGAGGAGCGCTTCACCTAATCTCGTAGAGAGCGGCACAAAACCGAAATTACTGAAGAGACTAAGGAATGATTCTGACGACATAGAGATAAACAAACAACATTTACTTGATAGTTTACTGGATGATTAGTACTTACTATGTGAATCAGTTTAATAGTTTTGTGACCTCTAAATGATAGATCATACAAATAATAAATATCTATCTAAGAGTGACACGTAGGTGCTCAGACATGTTTGAGTTGAAAATTTTGAATTACCAAACCAATCATAAGATAGATTTCATTCATGTCTGTCAAGGATTTCGTTAAATACAGAAATAGCAGTATTGTGAAAATCGTTTAAAGTTTGAGTGAAAAGTTTTTACAGCTCTACATACTCATTGGAGGTAGTTTATTGCAATTTGAAAAAGCTATTGTACTTCTGAATATTTACTCTAGGCTGTAATTATATTTATAAGCTATACCAGCTTGTTACAATGTTGTTGCCACCACATACCACATTTAACATTATAAATGCGAAACTTTGTGTCGTGCTTGTGTGTGTTTGTAACATCTTCACGCTCAAACGTCTCGTCCAATTTCGATAAAATTTGAATTAGAGGTAGCTGACACCCTGGATTAACACGTAGGCTATTATTTATCCTAAAAAATTGTAGTGGGTAACACCGTAAACATAAAAACGTTAAAAAGTGGTAGGTATACCGTATAGGTACATATTTAAAGTTTCAGGTACACAGGGGTAAGTTATTTTACTTAGCTTAGATTGGTAGCGGGGTTTCAAACAAAAATGTGGAAAAAATTATATATTTATTATAAAATAAATAAAACTTAGAGACATTTTAACTTCGCAATCAACAAGAAGAAAAATACTTAGCTTGACCTTGGTAGATTTAAAATGAATATTACGATTTTCTTTTCAGATAAATATTAAATGCAATTCCATTAAGAAGAGTGTCGATTGATGTAATAATCGTACATTAGTTTATAATATGATGTTTGCATTAATTGCTTGTAATTCATTAAGTAAAATGGTTGATGCCTAAATAAACATAAAATTTGTCATTCACTGTATCTTTTAATTGATAACAAACCCTACTTTTATTTATCTAGGTAGGTATACAATATAGAACCGAACCGTAGAAGACTTCAAATGCTATTCAAAACAACTCTTCCTCCAAATTCTCTATCACAAATAATATCTAGATACCTCGACACTACTAGAAAATTTGGACATCACCCATTTAATGTTAGTTGGAAATCAATTTCAATCAAAATCAATCAATTTATCAAATATTTTTTATAATATACCATTGTTTATGAAAGGACGAAAAAGTGCTTCCATATCGTGCTCTTGCAATGCTATATTGGAAGCTAATGCAAAGTCACTGGAATGATTTATTTCATTTAAAATAGAAAAAAATACTTTGATAATACCATAAGATAATACGGATAATACCCTGAATAATACTGATAACAGGTACCTATCTACCTAGAGGTAAGATCTAAAGAAGATAATGCAAAGAGGATCGTAAGATTAAGTAAAGAAATAATCTGTGCAATTCAAATGAATAATCTGTGATATCTAGGAAAATAAAATAAATGAACTTTGTCGACTTTGAACAGATTTGGTGCAGATTTGAACTTATCTTTGAATATTTATCGCAGCTTACCAAATTTAGTACGAAATGTTGTAAACAGCAAAATATTGTGTTCATTCTATATTTATTCAAGTAATAAAATTTCAGCGTAGCCTACATTAAAATGTCATTCTTGTACGTAAAAATATACCACGGGCCATGTGAAACTTTTGGAAATCATACTCATAAACCTCAAAGATTAAACGGTTTAAAAAGTACCTATCTACGACAATATAACACTAAGTATTTACTCATCAATTTATTTACAAATATTTAGCAGTAAAAAATAATGTTTTTCATTTCAGTCATCCTTCAAAAAATGGGCTTTCGAGTTGATTTAGTCCCTGTTGACCTCGCCAACTATTGTATGATTGAAATGTGTAGCCATCAAGTAAGATATTTATTCATATAATGTTTCATTTTACCTATCCTATTTAGGTACATGGTAAAACCAAGTTTTAGGTAGGTAACTAGTTATATAAATTTGTATAATACTAGCTGTGCCCGCGACTCCGTCCGCGTGGGCATGAGGAAACAGCAAAATTGGATTCTATTTAGTAGTTTTTACGCCAAGCAGTACTGTTTTATTACATGTATGTAAAGATTGACGTAACTTTTTTGTTTGTTAACCGATTTAAATGAAACAAACACTAAATGTTATGGGAAGCTCGCCACAATACATCAGTGACACCGCATTCACATCGGTTCTGTCGTTTCTGAGATTAGCGCGTTCATTCGCGTCAAACGCACAGACAAATAGACAAACCGATAAACTGACAAACAGACAACAATTTTAAAAACTAGGTATATTTTTGGCTTCGGTACCATAAATATAGAGTGTATAAATTGTTTTTCTTTTTTAATATTGAATGTACAGACATGGGACGTTTACGATTTTATTATATGTAATATAATATATAGATAGATGTATATAGATAATTATATAGATAAAGATGTATATAGATAGATAGATGTATAGATATAGATAGATGTATAGAAAATAGATATAGATTTCTATGGTGTCAGTATTTCTCTAAACAATTCCAAAGTTTTATATTAATATAGGTAGGTAGCTACACAGCTCGTGCTCATGATTGAGACGATTTGCGAGGTCCTTGAACTGGCAAATAATTTTCTAAAACCGGAGATTGGTCTTGCACCTGAATCTTTCAGGGCGGGTCGGTTTGCCAGCCCATTGAAGTACAAAAGTTAGGGTAGGTACTAAGAGTGCACCTCTAGTATTGAGCACAGTTGAATAGTTTTGGTATAGGTACGTATATACTGTCCTCAACAAAATTCAACAAATCAGTTACAACTAAGACTACTTACCGCTGCACTCAGAGACGTTAATGCTTACTTAATCTGACACTAAGGAAAGATTTCACGAACAAAACCTTTACTTAGTGATAGTTTAAATATAATTAAATGTCTCTGAGTGCGGGGGTTAGTCATCAAAATTAAAAGAAGAGATGAAACACAATGTAATCAGCGTATTGCCTTTGTCACCTACACCAGTCCTGCACATAAGGCGCTGGTTAAGTAATTAATACCTAAGTAGAATAGAGTAACAAGTGTTCCAGTCCAGGTACTAAGTACCTATTATTTACAACTTGTTAATTTCAGCTCCGAACTTCTAATATAAATGAAAAACATAATCAAGTTCCCTATTTATTACTTGTTGTTTGTCAATAAAAATATTCCATTCTAGATATTTCGCTGCAACATAAAAAACTTAAAATTCAACACGCGTTACACCCGAGACGAGGTTTGCGTGAGAGCGATTGAGGCGGTGTTGGAAGCTTCAGTGAAGTTCCGCCGAGCCCGCGCCTACCTGTGGTTCTGGTCGCTCCTCGACCAACAGCTGCTTCGGAGGCCAGATGTTGGCCCGCAGCCATTCTGGCCCGACGATATAAACTTTGATGACCTCGAGTCTGTATTCCAAGATGAAGAATGCACCGAATGTCTAGACTGCTGTGATTTAACTATAAATCCAGAACAATTAGAAGAAAACAAACTCTGGTCTCAGGTTTGATAACAGTCGACTAAATTCTACGCACCGTTTTCAGGAGTACAGACTATTTCCTTTGCTTTGCTTTGCTGGCAATTTATTTACAATTAAGACTTTAATTTGCGCAGACCTAGTAGTCGGGTTCTTAATATTTATAAGAATTAGCGTTTCCAAAACTTTAAATAGCTAAGATCGTAAACTAAGCGAAGAGCAGATTAGGGTAGGTAGGTACATTTATTTAGTTTTATTTTTAGGTTTAATTTATTTAGTAAGCATAGTCACTACTGCAGACAATAGCAGGTGACTTTTTAAAGTGAGAAACAGGTTAAACAACCGACCTACCCTACTGCTACTATGAGTAATTAGATTTAATTGACAACCCTATTGCTAAGTATTATCTTGGTTTATTAAATACAAGTCATGTTTAAGCTAGTAGGTAGTGTTAACATAGAATATAACAATAATGTTCTAGATTTTTAAGTATTCTAAGCTGAAGTAGGTATTTGTTTAAGTTTTAGAAGAATTTAAGTTTGTAATTTTAAGATTTTTGTTGTGAAATGGACCCAGCGAACTAGGCTGTAAGGTGCGTAGTAATGTTACTTATATTCTCATTGAAAACTAATTTATTTTTTAAATTGGTCCTTATATTATTTCGTAGCTACAAAGTCACGATACTGTCTGTTTATGTATCTTCAGAATATTTCAATGGAAAGCGTAAGGAGTTCAGTAGTAGCTATACGTTAATGACTTAATAAACTTAAGCTGTATTGAATCATTCGTTTTATTGGTCTTATGTGAGACTCAGGTGCGATGTCACCAGTTAGGTTAGCTACCTACTACTACGTAACTGATTTGACCATTCTGTAACAGTTCCACAGGGCGTGGTTTATTAATTATTAGTTTTAGTGAATTACTCTTAAGAGGAACCGTGACATGTCATCCCACCGAATATTATTATACCATGATCCCACGTTCTGCAAAATAACCACAGGTGAAGTAGATAAGTATATGACACCAATACTGCTAGGTCTCTATCCCAGGACAATATTTTGAAAATCAAAGATTAACCAGCGTCCGGCGCGGTAGCCTTTTCCGAGTTAGTTACAGACAGGCGTGTGAATAACACACTTACACCGACTTACTATCATTATAAACCAAAATAAGTGCCATAGGTTTCATTTGACAGGAAATATTTTAAAGGAAACAACTATAATTTTAGATTCTTTGTATTGAAATCATTTACAATACTCCATCGCGTTCAGTCACGTAACACTGGCAATAAACTAAACAATGTTATCGGTTATCATAGATATTTCTCTGTACACAATAGTCCATTCTAGCCGCTAGATTTTTCATTGATACAGAGCAAAAATTAAGAAACGGGTGTATTCTAATTTGGCTTCTATTTGATGGCCCTTTGCATACATATTTCTGTAGCAAGCAGCTGTAGGTACCTAGTTTTAGTAGAAAGTGCCCGAACTATGGCAGGCCAGAGATTTAGACGCAAATAAACTAAAGAACATTGTTACCCTTAGATAACTTAAGTATATCTGAAGACTTGCAGCGTAGATGAAGACAAAAATGACAGTAATGAGTCTCGTAGTGCTCTTAAAAATGAACAAAGTTGTAAAATACAAATAAAATAAGTGTAACTTTAAAAATATAATGCCCATGACCATTCACGAATTCTTTATTAATTAAACTGTTTGTTTTATTTACATCGCCTCATTAAATGGCTACTGACTATATCAGTTACAATGTAGGCACCTATAGTAAGCGTTTTGAATAAATTTGAAACATTGGAAGCCTGTACAGTGCAAGTTGCAACATGCAATAATGTAGTACACTGCAACGTCGGAGGTTGCTATGTGCGTAAATTATGCCGATTGTTATGAAGTAAAACAAAGAGACAAATAAAGAAAATCTAATTAAATAAGTACCTCCATCTGTAGAATCTAGATTAGTAAATAAAGCTAAATTCCAACTTTTTAATGAGTGACGATATGCAATAATAGAAAAAAGATTTTAGATGAAGTCCTAGTGAAATAGATTCAGTTTCAAGATTGCATGTTGCACAAGAATAGACAGTTACCGCCGTGGTATAACATGAGACAATCTCATTTCAATATAAAAACACACTACCTACAATTTCATAAATAATTTTATTTAATTTACAATGGTGAAATAATATCGAATTATGATTAATAGATACAAGTTTAAAGATACAACATACAACTAACATGGAATTAACAATAAAAAAAATATGTATTTTATTGCATCGACGGGGTAATACATTTATTCGCCGTTAGTGCACCGATTACGCCACGCCCTAGGAATATGTAAAAAAATAAACATACCAAATATTTGTACACAACACATGGGTAACGGTCTTACAGTCAGCCAGTCAGACACGGAACAAAATATACGAACAATCACTTTGGAATCAATACATTTATATATAATTTGCTTAACATTAAACACCATTTTTATTACGTTTACACATCGTATGTTTTGTTCCGTTTGCAATCGTGCACGCAAACACACCATGCATACAAATAAAGCCTTAGACATATAATTTCATAAAGTTCTTGAATGACAACTAATTTTATCATTTTACCGAGCTTCACGTTTTGCGATACGAAACGTATAATTATGTATGTTATTGCTTTATTATTATTCTTTCATCATACACCGTACACAAACCCCGTATTTAATCAATGATATCATTTAACAATCCGATAATAACCCCACCTTAAAGGCAAAGAGCATTTCAAATAAAAATCTAGACATCCAAGGAATAAAAATATATTTTATAAATATCTTGGAACTGGCGTAACAGGGATCATGTCATATATTCATTATGTTCAGTAAAATACTTAATTGTCACAGTATCTGTAATTGTAAAACGTAACATTCGATAACATACAGTGATAATGAAAGCAATAACCGGATCACACGCCTTCACTGCAACTTTACTCCTCACAAATGAACGACACTACATTTTTTTACATTTACAACAAATAGCGCTTCTGGCTCGAGTTTTCATAAAACTATCAATGTTGTCGTCTTAGTTTCTTTATTTCATACTAATTGTGATAGACGTCTTCATGTCTGCGACTAGATGACTGGTCGATGTTCAGTGGTGCACGTTCCTAGTTCAGACCCTAACCATATAACTATAACCATACCAACACGCCTTTACAATTTAAATGCCATGTCTGATACAACCCAACTTATAGTAACTAACCTCCTTACAATTTAAAAGTATGGAAGCATTTCTTTCGATATTCGTTACATACACTATTGTTAATAAGTTATCAGTTACATCTTTTTTACAACAAAAATATAATTTATAGCCTCGTACTAATACTCTTCTAATGCTATTGTTCTACATTGATCAAGAGAGCTGATTGTCAGCGGCCAGTAACTGTTACCAATGACTAATACTCGGGCTGGTAAACCGGACACTATAATTTAGAACAGGTATTTATATCATGGTATTTGTGAGTGATATTAGTTTGTGGATGTGTTATTTTACTATACATTTGTGTGTATAGTTCAGTTCACACATGCATGGCGTATCTATCAACTAGCTTCTAACTCTTCCGAAGGCCTTAGTCGATATAGCGAACTGATATATTATAATATTTCTGCTGGTAAAACTGTATACACACAAACATGTTAGTTTGGATTCCATTCGAAATTTGTTACATTACCACTACCACCAGTTTTGATAAAACTCGAAAACCAGAAGTGCTAATCAATTCTTATCGTAACTCGGGCAGTTTCGTATATCATATGTCCGGCGAACCGGCGCAAAGCGCTTCATTAGCTAACACACCGAGTCCCTCGTCCAATCACTAGGGACGCTCTGTCCCGTCTAAATGTCACTCGTTTGTCATCCAAAACTCATTTCACTTGGTTTTTCACGTGTTGTAAGAACTCAAAGTACGAGAATGCTGACTCTACTCTGTCTTCGATTAGTCGCTCCGTGAATAATGTCCGTAACGGTGAATTATCTCTGCGGAACAAACAAATTAGTTTTACAAAACATATTTATGATATAAAGTCAAAAGCTTTATATTGAAGTCACGTTCTTCTGAAATTGTCCTGCTCTTTAGCTGTTTCGGCAATATTGAGCAAATCTATTATCACAATTAATACAATGAATTTTTTTTAAACAAAAGATCGAAAATCGAATACTTATTCGATTAAGTTTTCATTTAAAAAATGCCATCTGGAGGTAGTCGGGACCGTCACCTCAACACAAGTATATCGGCAGCGTAGGGCCGGTCGTCGTTGAGCTTGTCGACGAAGGCGTGCAGCAGCGCGCTGCCCTCGGTGCGCAGGCGCGGCAGGGCGCGCATCTCGTCGGGCAGCTGGCTGAAGGCCGTGACGCCGAACGTGTCCGACAGGAAGGCCGCGCTCACCCCCTGGCACACGTACACGATCATACTGTCGCCGTCGTCCAGCAGGTAGGCGCCGTTTATGTTTATCCTGTTCAAACAAATGGTGTACATCAATTATTTAAGTCAATTACGCAGTAGTAACTCTGAAAGCAATAATTCAGCAGATAATTGTCTTAGATCTCAGTTATGTTCTGTATATATTTTTTCCAGCGAGCAAGAAGCGGTGAAATGAGGCCGTTTTGAAGGTTGTAGTGTTACCTTAAAAAAATATTGTTTGTAATTTAGTTATTTACCTCTCAGCAGTGAGCTGCAGCCGCGGCGGGTCGGGCGCGACGTCGTCGTCGTCGTGCGCGTGCTCCGCGTGCTCGGGCACGTGCTCGCGCAGCGCGTGCAGCGGGAACAGCTCGGGGTAGGCGGCGCGCAGCAGCTGCGGCAGCGGGGACACCTTCAGCGCGCACATGTCGGCCACGCGGTCGTCCAGCCGCGTCGACGTGCCCGTGCGGAACGCTTTCTGTAACGCACGCAAACATACTTTCACACTAATATTATAAAGGCGGAACTTTGTGAGTGTGTTTGTTACTTATTTACGCTCAAACGACTGGACAAATATTGATTAAACTCGGTACAGAGGCAGCTATCACCCTGTATTAACACATAGGCTACTTTTATATCGAAAAAATGTAGCGATTAACACCGCGGGGCACAGCTAGCTATATATTAATATGATTGTCGGTACCTTCTTCAGCAAGGCGAGCAGGAACAGCGGCAGCAGCCGCAGCGACAGCGGCGCGTGCAGCGCGGAGCTGAGCGCGCCGGGCGGCAGGTTCTGCGCCAGGCGGAAGGCGGACAGCGCGTCCACCGCCACGTTCATGACGGCCTCGCGCGCCTCGCCCAGGGACGCCGACATGCAGCGGTCCACCGCTGACGACAACACACATCATTACTTCTTATTATCATGATCTCTAAACGGACATTTGGTCACGGCGACTAGTGTACAAGTATGCGCGCAAACACAGGTGCACTCCCTATTTCCTCGCTCTCTAGTCCGATGGGACGATAGACCGACTTGTCTTTATACCTTTCATAGCCACACACTACATAGTTTTGTGTGCAGGCAGTCAGACACACGATTGTATTAGCGCGTCGCAGCTGTGTCTCCCCGCATCCATGTACTGTCCGCGCACGAGCTCCGAGGAATCGGGGGTGCACCCCGCCCGAACATCGTTTCATACCCCGCACGCTCCCAATACTACTTTCGTTGACTTTGACGCGAGATACACACGCTTATCGAGTCCTGTTTTTAATTTTGCGTTTGCGTAATATTATATAGCTCAATCCGTCCACATTCTTTGAGATTCCTCGGAGCTTGAACGCGGATATTAGTTAGATCGTTCAGTAAATTAATATCTATAATACTAATTAACTCGTAGGTACCAGTAGTTAACAGGTAAAGCTCGCGTGTTGCTAACCTTTTATGCTGATCGAGCAGTGTCGCTGATATTTATCAACCCCACAATCGATCAAGGTTAACCTGCGCTTGCCACGATCAATATTTGGATAGATGACCTGATGGTTGGTGAAATGTAAGTGTTATGTGTGTGTATATTCCAGATGAATGGGAATACCCCAGCCTACCCTTTCGGAGGTCATAGAGGTGATTGCATTTATGTTCTAGCCTATTTCGGCTTATAGTTATTCTTTGTCGTGTATACAACTCCAATAAGAATAAATTCGATATGCATTGAGCAGAATATTGTATGATTGAATAATCAATTTTATCATCTTAGTTACAGACATAGGTTTCCCTTACACCCGTTACATGGGATATAAAAAATATATGTGACTTTTAAAGATGTGCTTAATTATAGATAAAAAAAAATTAAGAAAGATTTGTAAAAAAATTAATGAAATAAACTTACCCATTTTACTTAGTAGTCCTATAATACATTGCTGGTCGGCAGAATGTAACACATCAGTCAAATTACTAGCTGTGGGTAACGCCAATGTGTGAACACGTATCCTTCTTTCACCTAAAATAATACATTAAATTAAGTAGCTTGATTTGTATAAAAAATCATCTATGTATTTTACCTGATATAATGGCAACATATATACGACGATAGCAGCCGTCAAGAGGTATCGATCAGGTTTTTTTCTTATAAGATTTAAATAAGGTTAATCTCGTTAATCGTAGACGTGGTTCAAGGAAAACATAACACAAAAACACCATATTCGAATCGAATATCATCATATATATCTTATTTGTCTTACCTTTACTGCTGGTGTATAGCAGGGCTGCCTGGAAGCACACCTGTTGGAGGTCGGCCAGGGACTCCTCTATGGAGAGCTGCATGCCGAAGCCCGCGTCGGGCGACACGTTCGGTAACGACAGCAGGTCGGTCGAGCGCACGAAGAAGTTGCCGTGGAACGTGTGGATCGTGATACCCCTGGAATTTGTCATATGTTTTTATAACCCGTGTTTCCGTCTGCATGCAAAATTTCTAATGATAATGATATAAAATGAAAGACCATTCTAAATATTGATTACATACAAACTTTATACCATTTAGTTTAGATATAGAAGTATAGACATGATATTTCTGGAATAATGTTCCTTTGAAAACATTTAATTTAGCGCCATCTAGCGAGATAATTTTAAACACTTCTGGTTTAATTGTGTAAAGACAGAATTTGAAGTTTAGTTAGTTAGTCAAATCCGGCGAATATTATTCCTTCTATGGATCTTATGTGGCTCGAATTTACAAACCATCAAAAGCTAAACGCACCTGGTACACCGCACTCTCATGACGGCTTCGAAGCCTATCTTCCTGGTGAGGTACCTCGTGAACATCCTTCTTAGCTGCTCAGCCTGATACGTCCGCGCCGCTCGGAACAACGGGATGTGGTACACTGTTCCTGCGCTGAACTTGCTCATACCACCTGCAAAGATAGGTTTAAAATGTGTTCAAGACTTTGAAGCCACTATTTAGGAACATTGGAAAAAGAACTCTTCGAAAATAATCGTTTCTTTTCCGGGATTAAAAGTCGTAGCAATTTAAGTAATTAAAATAAGTAATTAAAATAGCTTAATCAACACTGAAGGACCTTTTTAAATGTTGGTTAAAGAATTTTGGAAATCGGACAGATAGTTTCAGAGATTACCCCGTACATACAAACAAGCCAGTATCCTACGTTAGGAATAAGTAATTAGCAGTGAATAGTACTGACTGAGCGTGGCGAGGTCCGCGTACTGCGAGTTGAGCAGGAACAGGTCCACGGAGATCTGCGCGCCGCTGCAGTCCAGCGCCAGGCGCTTGTAGAAGTCCGTGGCCGGGTTCAGGTGCGCCACGTCCTTCGACGAGCGCGCGTTCGGGTCCTCTCTGGTGAACAGGAAAATTATTACCGTATGTATTTTATAAAAGATAAAACAAAAACATTCATTCAAACTGGACTCATGTAGTACTTATCCAACGTCAATTAGGTTCATAAAGACCGGGTGTCTTTACCCGTCACCGCTTCCTAGTGTTAAAGCTGGGTAAAAGAAACGGCACAGCAAACTATCCTGCACCACAATCTGTCTAGTGTATGTGTAAGTACTTGTGTTAAAGTCTAATAATAATAATATCGGAATAATTCCACAAGATTTAGGGGGAAAAAACAATGAGACGATCGGATTCATCAATTATTAAGCCAGTTCCAACTGAGTCAAGTTTTTACAAAGGAATTCTCACTGTACATAGAATGGACCTTTACGAGTCCTATTTAATATATTGTTTACTGGAAATAAATATTACGTTAAGCTCATCAAAAACGTGCGATGTAACTCGTTTCGACTGACTAGTTCAAAATTAGTTATCCGTCTTAATTAGTTATTTCAATTACCGTAGAATAATAAAATGATTACCTAGGTTGCAGTGCTCCAGGTCCAACGTTTGGTAAACATGTCTGGAACACCGTGATACGACCGCCGGTCGGTGCCTGAAAAAAAAATTACTAATTAAATAAAACGTTTTTACTTCGTTTTCTCTATAGTTTGTCTATCAACAGTGTCGTGAATATATCGTCGTAGGTGATGTATATGTATGCGTGGCATATATGTGTCACAGCGGTGTTGTATATGTATTTTTGTGGCATCGGTGTTGAATATGTATATGTGTGGCAGTGCGTGTGTACCATGAGCTTGTAGGCGGCCTGCAGCGCGGCGCCGAGCGCGCAGGCGGGCGGCGCGGGCGCAGGCTGCGCGGCGTATCGGGCGGGGAGCGCGCCCAGCGGTGTTGTATATGTATATGTGTGGCAGTGCGTGTGTACCATGAGCTTGTAGGCGGCCTGCAGCGCGGCGCCGAGCGCGCAGGCGGGCGGCGCGGGCGCAGGCTGCGCGGCGTATCGGGCGGGGAGCGCGCCCAGCGGTGTTGTATATGTATATGTGTGGCAGTGCGTGTGTACCATGAGCTTGTAGGCGGCCTGCAGCGCGGCGCCGAGCGCGCAGGCGGGCGGCGCGGGCGCAGGCTGCGCGGCGTATCGGGCGGGGAGCGCGCCCAGCGGTGTTGTATATGTATATGTGTGGCAGTGCGTGTGTACCATGAGCTTGTAGGCGGCCTGCAGCGCGGCGCCGAGCGCGCAGGCGGGCGGCGCGGGCGCAGGCTGCGCGGCGTATCGGGCGGGGAGCGCGCCCAGCGGTGTTGTATATGTATATGTGTGGCAGTGCGTGTGTACCATGAGCTTGTAGGCGGCCTGCAGCGCGGCGCCGAGCGCGCAGGCGGGCGGCGCGGGCGCAGGCTGCGCGGCGTATCGGGCGGGGAGCGCGCCCAGCGGTGTTGTATATGTATATGTGTGGCAGTGCGTGTGTACCATGAGCTTGTAGGCGGCCTGCAGCGCGGCGCCGAGCGCGCAGGCGGGCGGCGCGGGCGCAGGCTGCGCGGCGTATCGGGCGGGGAGCGCGCCCAGCGGTGTTGTATATGTATATGTGTGGCAGTGCGTGTGTACCATGAGCTTGTAGGCGGCCTGCAGCGCGGCGCCGAGCGCGCAGGCGGGCGGCGCGGGCGCAGGCTGCGCGGCGTATCGGGCGGGGAGCGCGCCCAGCGGTGTTGTATATGTATATGTGTGGCAGTGCGTGTGTACCATGAGCTTGTAGGCGGCCTGCAGCGCGGCGCCGAGCGCGCAGGCGGGCGGCGCGGGCGCAGGCTGCGCGGCGTATCGGGCGGGGAGCGCGCCCAGCGGTGTTGTATATGTATATGTGTGGCAGTGCGTGTGTACCATGAGCTTGTAGGCGGCCTGCAGCGCGGCGCCGAGCGCGCAGGCGGGCGGCGCGGGCGCAGGCTGCGCGGCGTATCGGGCGGGGAGCGCGCCCAGCGGTGTTGTATATGTATATGTGTGGCAGTGCGTGTGTACCATGAGCTTGTAGGCGGCCTGCAGCGCGGCGCCGAGCGCGCAGGCGGGCGGCGCGGGCGCAGGCTGCGCGGCGTATCGGGCGGGGAGGGCAGCCAGCAGCTCGCGGCACAGCGCGCGCCGTTCGCTCAGGTTCACCAGCAGTGACTCCGGGGACGGCAGGAACACGTCTGGGGGAGATAGCTTGCTATACACATTGAAATCATTACGGTTGTTTTCTTCGGCGCGGCGAAACGATTTACTTTTAGTAGCCCTATACAAATATATATATAATTTTAAACGAAGCTATTTGAATAGGTCGCTTCGCCGCGCAGAGCCATCAAGGTAAAAATCAGAGCGATTCGTAAATGTTAAAAAAATATATATATAAATCTAGTAGTATGTACTTAACTAACTGTAAAAAAGGACATTAATGAGCCACAATACATTGCAGACATAAACTACCATCAATATCCAGCACAGTCATCTCCTTAGGCCTGGTTAGTCCCTCGCCCATCAAGTAGTAGTGTACGTGCGCGTCGTAACAAATGAAGCCGATCTGCGTGCGCGCGTCGCCCGGCAGCGCTTCCAACTGCGCCACCAGAGTGTCACACGCCACCTGGTGGAGAGATATGGAACTGTTACGAAGAGAGTAAGTGAAGCAAGTGTTTTATATATAGGTTAGAATTGTTTAGTTTACTCGAACTTATGTCAGCTTGGTTTATATATTAAGGCTGGTTTTACAGCTGACCGGGATACCCGTACGCGCGGGACGTCCGGGTAGCACCTGCATTGCTCTGAAACGAAGGTTCAGTACGATTCAGTTGCTAGGACGCGGATAGTGTTGTGCGGGCTCTACCCGGAGTGGGTCGCGCACTGACTAACCCGCATAGCTGTAAAAACAATGTTCTAGTGCCTCACGTGTATATCCGTTCCGGGAGCCCGAACGGGTGGCTCGTAAGTACAGCTCTTCCGGACAACTGTGAAACCAGCCTATGTGATGATGAAATGATGGTCCGGGCTCTAATATAGGGTACTTTGAATTTCGAAAATGTTTAGGGTTTCGCGAGAAATTCTTGGGTTACAGCTACTCCGCGACGGCTAGACGGATTTTTACGGGACTTTCACTGGCAGATAGCTGATGTTACAAGGTCTAATAAAGGCTACTTTGAATTTAATAAATATTAACGGTTCCGCGTGAAATTTAGAAAAACGCAGGAAATTCGCGGGATACAGCTTCTCCGCGACGGCTGGACGATTTTTGACGGGACTATCACTGGCAAATAGCTGATGTAATAAGGAGTATCTACGGCTATTTTTAATTTTGAAAATGTATAGGGTTCCGCGGGAAAAAAACCGAAAAAAAAGTTAACAGTACCAAATTTGATTAATTTTAGATCTTGGTAGTAGTGTTATGGATTAAAGAGGCAAAACCTTTCTTATAATACAAAATAACAAATTGTACGTGTGGTAGTAAGTAAAGAACGAAGATACATTTTATTTAGATTCAATACTAATAAAATCTCCCAGAACTTAATCTTCTGATACTTTTTGCCCTCTAAAAGCAGCATGACAAATATCGATAAAATTAATGTATAGGCTTATCCAAAATCAATTACTCATTAATTGCCAAATTTTTAATTAATCTTGTTTGATCGAAGTTCAAAGTCTATCTTATTAATTGAGTAACGCAATTAACATAAAGATTCAGCCACCATTAAGCGATAAGACATAAGAACCAGACAATAATTATTATTATCAGTCAATACAGAGTAATTGCTGGGCTTACCTTGATAAAGGCGAGACGCAATTACAAACAATAATAATAACTTCTGATAATATTTCGAATATGTCATGATAGTATGCTGTAGGAATAATTTGGCGCGTCGACCTATCATTACTTGTCTCAGTTTGTCGCAAAGTCGCGCTCGCACAGTACTGTGACCAATGTGATCATAGATTGTAAACCTTTTGTTGTGTTGTTTATTTTTTTTTATGATTAACTTTTTCTTTATTTATTTTACCTCTAGCAATACTTAGGCATAAAAGTCACTGGAAACAATACTTCAAATTGTTATAAATGAATAGTATTACAAAATCATCAATCATTTTCACAGCTATTGAATACAAAATTTACAAATTAAACTTTAAAGTATTTCCTCTGATATTTAGAGAACCTTCCTTTTCAGTCGTACGCGGTACAATAGACTATATTCTATCAATATCTATACATCATGATTAAGAACTTCTAAATGGATTACTATACCTGAAGATAGCCTGACTCTCTCGCCAACTGCGAGACATCGAATAGGAACAGGTATACAGCGGGCTGCGGCGGGCGCAGCATGTACTCCCCGGGGGCAATGAACTCTATCGTCGCGGATTTGATCTCTGGACGCCGTGAAGGGTCCCCGTATGACTTGCTCACTGGATCGTATTGGAATTCTTCTGGCACTGGGAACAAAAGGTAATAAGTTGTACTCATATTATTAAGAGGTAAAATTGGTTTGTTTTTATGTCAGGGGTAATCTGCGAAAGTCTTCATCCGATTTCCGAAATTACTATTTATATTAATCCAGGGTAAACATAGGATACTTTAATCTTGGAAAAGACACGAAAAAGTTTTCCATGCAGACGAAGTCGCGGTTAGATGCTCGTTGTCGATATAAAGACTTTTTTGGGAGCAAGTAGAGGGTTTCATAGAGTACTCTGTGCAGACAGCATACGATTGTGGCGAAATGGCTTATCTCTAAACCACATGCAGTTTTATCGTATTAGTAAAAATCATGTCGATAAGCACAAGAAGATATACCTCCTACTCATCACACTAATATTATAAAGGCGAAAGTTTGTGAGTGTGTTTGTGCGTTTGAGTGTTTGTATGTTTGTTACCTCTTTACGCTCAAACGGCTATACCGATTTTGCTAAAATTTGGTATGGAGGCAGCTGACACCCTGGATTAATACATAGGCTACTTTTTATCCCGAAAAAATTGTAGCGGGGAACATCGCGGGGTGCAGCTAGGGCAATCTAAGTAATCAGAGATATGAAATACGTGCAGTTCAATTAAAGATTATATAGACTGCTAAGAAACTTTGTATCAAACACGTTCTTGCTCTGTGACCTTTCATAACGACTCGACTTGTTTCGAATTGTTTATTTTCTTATCTAATAATAGAAAAAATATAGGTATGGGAACGTTAAACAATGATTACATTCTTATACCTGACGTACGAAGTAAAATCTTTAGCTACTGGTGATCAAGTCAAACATTAATATAGATTTAATAATATGATTATTGAAATTTTAAAGTAGGCATGTTACTATAAACTCACTGACCTAGTTTTAAGTCCCAAAGGAAAGTTAGTCGAAATAGCGGACAAAATCGGTGAGTGCCCGATTTAAAGTAAAGTATATGAAGACTCGATACTACTGGGACTTGTGATAAGCGGCCAAACATGGGTGTTACACTCCTGATAGAAGAGAAGATTGCCTACCCCCTCAGTGATTACAGACGCAATGGTATCACATCACACTAATATTAAAGGCAAAAGTTTGTGAGTGTGTGTATATGTTTGTTACTCCTTTACGCTATACGGCTCTATCAATTTTGATAAAGTTTGGTATGGAGGTAGCAGACACCCTGTATTAACATATAGGCTTTTTATCTCGAAAAATGTAGCGGCTACAACCACGGGGCGAAGCTAGTGTATAATACAACCGATGCTAAATCGTACTATTACAATCACCTTGAAATTACGACATATTATGACCTTTAGAAGTGAGATCTGATGTTTTTTTAAACTAGGTCAGTAGGTCAGTTACCAGTCCGAACAATTACTGCTCTAAATTCACTTGAGATAGTCGTTCGAATTCGTGTTTGAATTTGAGAATACTTCGTCAAACACACTCATTTATTTTTACTCGATATTAAACCTTAATATTGCCAAAGTAATTAAAATTTGACTACATTTTCTTCCGAACAACGAATAATACCTTTACATAAAATATCTCTATGCACAGTAAGTATGCCCGTATGAAATTACCTATAACAATACATGACACGAGGATCGTACCTTTAACTGCTATTAACATAACCTTGCCAACAAAATACCCATAAAGATAAGGAAATATTAAGGCCAACATTCAGCAAGCGGAACATTGAATTTAATATTGTGCACAGAAAATAATACAGCCTACACTTTTATCCCAAAAAAAAAGAATTACGACTGATAGGTGCTAATTCGCGGGCAAAAGTAAAATAACAAAAACAATTTTTCACAATACTAAACCTTATGTAATGTGCAAAAGGTTTAAAATACTACTTACAGTCATTGACCCTGTAACACAGATTGCACTTCCACCGTTTCGCGTCCACGAAGTAAACAAACGGGTTGATGTACGTCCGACATGCGCGACACCGCACTATCGTCGCGCATTGGATCACCGGTAAGTTCTGTAAAGAAAAAAAAGCGATTAACCCGACAAGACTAGGTGCAAGCTGTAACTAACTTTTTATGGACCTCTTCTAATAATTTCGGATTTTAAGCTCTTGATCGTTTAATTATTATACTCTATTTTTACAGGAATTTTATTGTCAATTTAGTTAACGATCAAATGCAGATTAGATACAGAGATTAAAAGTATGATTCCTAAGTTATAATAAAACTAGCTAGACGATGAATGCTTAGGTACAAAACATTATCAATTACGTGGACGAAACTTTGTTGTTATAACCGTAAAATTGCGTAATCTTAATTTTCATAATTGATTAGTTAAGAATTTCAAACATTCCTTGCAACCGTATCATAATACAATAGAATCCCATTATTTTTATTTACAACGCCGCGAATATAACGGGCTCTGAGGAATATCTATAATTATATAAGTTACCTGTTTGAATGAGATTATGTAAAACATTAGACATCTTGAATATTAATAATACACGAGTAAGCTATTCCTATGGCTAGCAAAAACTATAATTAAGTATTAGGAAATACAAAGAGAAAGTTATTCTTTAAAACATCTTCAACCTAGCGTGTCAGCGAATGTTTACGTTTAAACGATTGCAATATGATAATTATTTTTAAAATGATCGCATTTCACATTCCTCATATTATTTTATCAGTGAAGATGTATGCACATTGATCGTATTACTGTGACATTATTATGTTAAAAGATTCGTTGGTATGTACCTATTATGAATTGACGAAGAGCAGAAGGCTTACTGTTAAATTTAATTCCGACCAAATTGCATTGGAATTGTAAAGTTCTGTACTCTTAAACTTAGCACTGGCGCCAAATTGTTTCAATATTATGTGTCTTAGTGTCCATTGGGACAAACTAACTGAGATCAAAAAATTGACAGTATTTGTTCTTACTAAAACAGAAATGTTTCCTTTAAACAATATTAATTTTGTATTGGCCTTTTATTAGAATTGAAATTAAATTTAAGAGTATGCCACCTGTTATTGAAGTCAGAATTAACAGTTATGTGTTATTAACTAGTTATTAACTATAACAAGTGGCATGCTCTTAAATTTAATTGTTTATATTCAACGTATTTTTTTGTTAAAACAATACACATTCTTTACGATAGTACAAATGTGTGACAAAGGTTTAAATTATCCAACTGAAATCACAAACCATGAATTAGTTATTAAAAAATCAACAATTAATTCATTGAATTTCTTAAAACGGTCAAGGATGGCACAACCTTTCTTATAAGATCTTATGCTAATAATACACGTACAGGTTTTGCTCATCGAATACAAATAGCTTAACTAGATTGTGTATAAACAGAATATGTACCAGTGATCCCCGTATTTCGTCAGAATGTAATTTATTTTATCTAATAATGGGGAGCCTGTTCTCAGTTTAGGGACACGAATACTAGTCACCGGTGTTTTAGAATAACTAAGAAATCACAAATGATACTTTAAAAGTCACATTAATGTTTGCCTGGATTTGAACCAGCAACAACCTTGTCTAAATCCGACCCAGAAACCACTGGGCCAGATCCACCACATTTCCAAGATTATACAGTTATATTATAATCAAAATATGAACAATAGGATGCCACATTTAAACCAAAATAGTACAACGACAATTCTACATTAAATGAAAAAAATGTAATGAGTGGAGATGTGAATTTAACAGTATCAAGGATAATGGATATTTATATTTTATTATCCATATACATTGTACTTCACTACACCCCTTAGTATGTGTTTAGGATAGCTTTTAAGACATATTTAACGTAACAAACTTTAACGTAATCCTTTTTAGCAATGTATTAATATAAAACAACAACTACTTATTTCCAGTGTTTAAAAATATTTTTCTTTTAATAAATTCAAAATAAACAATAATTTTAGTTACACAAATGCACAATCTTTGGACCCAGATATTATCTCACTTACTATGCATTGTTTTAGATATATTTACATTACACCTTTGTGGTGATGATATCATGTCAAGATACACTTGTATGTCTGTGCCTGATGAAGGTTAACTTTTCACTATAAAAACCTTTTAAATCCACATCAACCACTTTTTGCAAATAAATAAAAACAATAGTAAATCAATAACATGAACATCAGCACTACATTAAGCAAAATACAAAAAAAAAATACCTAATTAAAGTGACAGCTACTCCATAAATTGATTAAGATGTTCAAAAACTTACACTCACATTGAGATCTTTAAACGGATGTATTAGTATACCAAGTGGTAGCCTGGACTTCTGCAACAGGCTATTCGTCTCAGGTATACGGTTGACCGTACATCTGAAGATCCTGTAAATATTTAATAAAATGTCAGAGCATGTTGCTGTGTGTTCTAATAATATTAATAATGTCATATTCTCTATACTTTATATAGTATAAAACAAAGTCGCTTTCTCTGTCCCTATGTATGCTTAAATCTTTAAAACTATGCAACGGGTTTTGAGGAGGAAGTTTTATATGTATAATAATAACATCCATTAAATAGTGGAGAAATACGTATAATATATATTTTATACCCGTGCGAAATGCCAATATAAAGTTACGTGTGATAAAACATTTTTAAACAATTCGAGTTATTCCTAATTGTAGGAAAAATTTATAAATAGATGCCTACCATTAATTTTTATACCTAGTAGTAAAGTAACACATATTGTAAAATTATTTTTTTTGAATATAATTTCATATTATAGAAATAGTTGTGTGTATCTTTAACTATTTGACCTTCTAAAAAATACGTGATTACAATCATATCACAGATTATGCAATGATACAACACCGTAGAAAACATTTTATCTTTTACTCTTCTGATAACATGCTCCTTTTTTGTGTCAGGTAAGGCCTAACAATGAATATAAGACCAATCATTAGAATAAAAGAAAAGATAAGTAAATCAAAGTCATGCTGAGTCTATAAAGACAATACACTGAAGTCAATAATTAAATAAATATAGATTGTGTGATACACAATGCAGGTTGCACTGCATTGAAGTAACATGAATCTAGTTCATATAAATGTTTACTGACTGCTACAATAATAGAATTTTTGTATATTAGAAACATTTATAAGATATCATTAAGATTGGCTTGGCCTAGCTGGTTTAACTCAATTTTAATAGGAGAGGAAATCCTAGTATGCAGCAATGTTTTATAGACAACAAAGAGATGATTACAAATAAAGAAACAATACATTGAGATATCTTCTTAACATTAATAAACAGGTAAAACTATTTTAGTATAAAATTAGATATTTATAACAATGTAAAGACATCAAATATCAAAAATATGTCTTCGTTTAACCCATAATTACCATGGAATGCCATGATTCGTACTCATAACAAAGAAGTAAATGAATCATAATAATATCTATAAAAATGTAAAACCATGACAAGTATAATTAAAAAAAAACTTACTCCGGACTGCAGTTAGATGCCTCAGCAAACTGGTGACCAAGTTTTATTTCTGGAGGGTCCTCAGGGTATTCAGGCAGTATATGCTTACACTGCAGAAGGTCTACCATATGATGGCCCCACAGTTGATCAAACCCTTGCTTTGTCACACTCAGCTGTCCCATCTGCTGAGTCACACCTTGTGTGCTATACTGTTGTGGGTACTGCTTATTCATATTTACTTGTGGAGCCATCTGTGGATTCTGCTGATTCATATAATTGGCTGGTGCTGGAGCCATTTGAGGATACCTGCTTTGCATATTACTTTTTGCAGGCCCACTTGATGGTACAATAGGCCCAGGAGGTGGTCCCATTTGATGTCCCATAGGTGGTAAACTTTGTTTTACCATTGGTGGCAAACTCTGTTGACCCATTGGCGGTAAACTTTGTGGACCCATTGGTGGCATTTGTGATCCAACTGGTGGGTTTAGTGGTCCACTGAATGAGCTTGGAGGCCCCATTTGTGCAGTAGATGGACCTAGTGGAGCAATTGGCTGTCCCCCTGGGCCATTCTTGAATTGTCCTGAATATCCTTGCATTGGTGGACCATTTCCTGGTACCATTGATGGTCCACTTGCTAGGCCCATAGGTGCAGGAGGATGGGCTATAGGTTTAGGCGGTCCCATTAAAGGATCAGGTCTAGCTTGTGGTCCACCTACATTTGGACCATTAATACCTGCTTGCCTTGGAGGGCCCATAGGCTGCCCAGTTGTTTGACCACTGAAGTTTGGCATTCCTACAGGAGGACCACTAACTGGAGGTCCAGGCATCAAAGGACTGTTCCTGGAAGGACCGGAGAGAGGTGCACTAGAGAATTGATTTGGCATTGTAGCAGGGCCCGGGGGTTTTGAAATAGGTCCTGGAGGTGGACCATACGGAGTATTTACTACTCCCTGGCCATACCCAGAACTTGGTGGCTTGCCTCCAGGAGGAGAACTATAAGCACTAGATGAAGCAGGATATTGGCTTGTAGGAGGTGATTGAAGTGGACCATTCACAAGAGGCTGACTCATTTGACTAGAGGGAATAAGAGGTGGAGCATTGTCATTTATCTGACCCTGTGGAGGATGAAAGCTAGGAGTATAGGGAGTAGGAGAAGGGTTGGCTTTAGGTACAGTTCTAGGGCTGGCTGATGATTGAGGGACACTATGAGGAGGTAAAGGATTTGATAAAGAGTGAGGAGCTACAGACATTGGAGGTCGCATTGGTGACAACTGCGGTCCAAGTTGAGGAGGTGACATCATTCCTGGTTGGTTGAATGCTGGAGAACTATTAGCACTCTGATTATAGTTGTTAACATTTTGCAGCACATTGTTCTGAGGAGCTGACGCCGGTACATGAACGGGACTGTTCGAGTTTGGGTCCTGTTTCAGTCCTCCATATCCTGGTGGCAATTGACTCAATGGCACTTGACCAAACTGCTGGTTGTGGTTGAATGTTTGCGGCACCGCATTAGCGTTCACTTGCTGCGGCGGCCCAGGGAAGTTGTTAAACGGATTTGGTGGTAAATTGGACATGGCTTGTCAATCTGGAAACATAACTGCGTTCTAATAAAAACTTTTTAAAGTAATAATAAAGACATTGAATCACACTTCCCGGAAGATGTTTAATGTTTGTTTAATGATAAAAGTGCTGATATTGACAAGGATTTAATTAAAACATGCTAATTCACTTGAGCGATGACGGATGGGCTATGGAAGGGCACAATTAAGCACCATGACTTACCGTGGTCGGGATGAAGTACAGACAAAAATATATTCACAAACACTTGTGTATTTTTATACCATTCTCACATATTATCACAGCATGTAAAATAATGTAATTAAAATATCCAAGGAAGAAAAATACGACCCTGACTTACGTGGCCGAGCAATTTAGAGCGCCCTCTGGATTGATTTTTTGACATGTCACGTCAACTAGTGATGTCCGAATCAGCATTCCTGTTAGTCGATTTATACTTCAAAATATGTTATTTTTTAAAGTCACTAATAATAATAATTGAAATTATTTTAATAATGTAAACTTAATTTTTTATATCTATTAGCTATTTATGTTAAGTAACTATCATTACATACTAATTTTCTCTATGCTATCATTCATTATAATCGTAAAATCAACTTCATCATCAGAACCATTTTAAAACCAACTTAAGCTGCTACTCCGAAACCACGCCATCTGTCTTGTTTCTCTCGTAAAAGGTCAACTATAGTGGCTAGTGAATAAAAAAATCAGTAGGTAGATATGCATAGCGCCAAGTGTGTAACGCGATTAAAATTCCGTATAACCATGTATAACTAATTCTGCTACTGCTACTTAAGTGGGATATAAGACTCGAGGTCAACAGGTGGCGCTAGCGGCTAAAATAAGGCAAACAAACAGAATACATGGATTAAACTTTAATAAATAGCATGAGATATGTAGACACATGACCAGACTATCCGACCTGCAGCGCAGCGCTTTTGTTTCTAATCAGACTATAGAAAATCCTATCTATGCATAGTATTCTACGAATATGCTCAACAATATTGTAAATCAACAATATTTTAAATGAACGACGAATAGCCCCGATTTGAAGCTGCTTCCTTGTGCATTGTAAATCCGAAACTTCTAGGTCACCTCGAGACTACTACTTATGAAGGTTGTTCCGATAATCGAGATTTCTTCTTACTTTTCTAAGATATTTATCATAACATGAATAACATAACACCATGCCTGTATTCCCTGAAGGGGTACACAGAGGTGTACATATAGTACACCCACATTTCGCCAGATAAGTTATATATCCCAATGTAATAAGGGGCGAACATGTTGGCATCAACCTGGCACAAATTATTTATCTCTTTCAATTAATAGTGTAGATTCCGCTGAGCAAACAAGTAGCTAATTTTACTTCTTAGCTGACTCTTATTAACTACTAATAAAGTCTCCGCTACAGTGCCATTTACAGCTAGCGATCTTTGTATTGTGTATAGTCTCTCTTGAGGGTCCTTTTTGGTGCAAGTAGGATTTAATAAATACCTACAAAAAAGTCCATCTCACTCTGCTATCCTCTAACATGGCTGTCAACTTGCTATTTCAGGTTTTCAAAGACTTTTTTAAAGGTAGGGAAAGTCAGCAATTAGGTAACAGAATAGTTAAGGTATAGTGTAGGTGAAATAAATAAATAATATTATTAAGTACTTTATTATTGGTTCAAAGACATTCTTTTTGTAAGTACTGTTTGAAAGGGTTTTAAACTTTCAATAAAGCTTTTAAAACAAAGCAACAATAAATAAATAGACCATATAAAAATTCAAACATCTGTATTTCAATGATAAATTCATATCAATGATTTAGTCGAAAACAAAATTTTAACAAAGTATTGCGTAAGTAAAGTTTAGAATTGATTGGATAAAGCCACCGAATCACAAATATATAGAATTATAATTTACAACTGGGAAATATAATAAAATTTGTGTATGATAACAGCCAAACAATGTGTGCCTAGTGAGTCTTTCTCCAATCAACATTATACGCAGGGTTACAGTCTAGCAGGTCTACTCTTAACATTATTTCAACACTTCATTCTTTCAGCAATATAAAAGTATTCAAACTGATCACAAAGTTATGGCAGCTCCATGGAACCCCATGCAACACTTAACATATGTACCAACACAGCTCGAGTCATATATGACATTTCATTCAGTTCAGATCACAAGTGCCCCCTCCACTTTAAACGGATTACGAAGCAAATTTTACTCTTAAAAACCATAAAGTGTATTTTATGTGATCAAAAGTAATATAGAGCGACTACAATACACTTGCACCTCTCGGAATAATGTCACATATTGCCCTTAACTCTCTTATATAAATATTAGGTTGATTCAATCTTAATTAATGAGATGTGGTTTTCCATCGTTGGTAAAAATGCAAAAAACAATCACATAAACAGACTAGTATCCAAAAACGCCATCGAAAAATTACATAATTTCTATTTATTGCAAAGGATAGGCCACAAACTAAAGGCGATTACACGAATACATAAGCTCAATTTCGAAAAACGGATTTCATAAATCCAAAACAAAAACATTTTCCATCCCCGTAATCGACACAAGACGTAAAGTACGTAGATCGGCGGAACTATCTCGGTATAATACGATTTTTATCGACCGTCGCCGGTCCGAGGCGGCGCTAGCGCCGCGCCTCAACATAAACTCACGAATACTCTACTATCGATAAATCTACTCAGTCGTTTGTTTACTCATAAAAATATATCTTTAAAAGGCTCAAATAAATCCTGTCGGCGCCGCGGGCGACGGCCTCTGCGGAGGGGGCGGAATGTGGGCTAGTGCACCGGCAGCGCCTCGTCCGCCGCCGCCAGCCGCCGCCGCAGCAGCTCGGACTCGGCCGGCGGGGACAGCCCTAGCGGCGCGCAGCCTACTACCGCGCGCCGCCGCGAGCCCGCGACGCCCCCCCCCCGCCCCGCCCGCCCCGCCCGCAGCAGCCGGCTGGCACGACTTGCTGCAGCGCAGCGCGCGCGCCGGCCGGTCCATGTACGAGTAGTTCATGGAGAAGTGCTGCTGGATCACGCGGTTCACGGCCATCGCCGACTCCGCGAAGTTCGACAGGTTGCGCGCCGACATGTTGCGTTTGATGTTGATGGACGTCTGCAGCTGCGGGTGGTGGGCGAGCGGGTCCGCGCGGCGCAGCCAGGGGTGGGTGAGCACGCGCTCGGCGCTCAGGCGGTGCGACGCCTCGCGGACCAGCAGCTGGCGGATCAGGTCCTTCGCATCGCTCGATATATCTGCCCACTCCTCCTCAGGAAAAGAATAGCGTCCTTCCTGTTGACAAATATTTATATCTTCATAAGTAAAGGATTTAAAAGAGAAATAATCCATCTTCATTCAACTTCGGCCTGTATTTTCGCAACAACTATTTCGTGCCGTCCATACCTGTATAGAAGTAAAGAGCAGCTCCTGGCAAGCGCGGCAGTTCTCCCCGCGCTCCCAGCCGCAGTCGGAGCCGCAGTCTGCCCTGAAGGGTGGGTACCCGCACAGCAGGATGTACGCGATCACTCCCAGTGACCACAGATCACATCGCTTGTCATAGTGATTCGCTGCAGAGCCCGCAAATAGGGACACCACTTCGGGTGCCATAAATTCCGCGCTGCCCACCTAATGACAAAAGAAACAAGGTTTAGTTTTTGCTTCACACTTACTTAAAAGTCTTAAAACCCCTAATCTTGAAGAATAAGTTTTTTGTCCAAATCTATACCTACACCATATCCGTGTCAGAATTATGGATTACAATATGAATATCCAAATTTATGATCAGGTAAAATAATACGACATTCAAATCAAACAATGTTACTACCCAAAGTATATTTAAAATAATATGTACTGACGAGCGACAATCATAAATTGAATTATCAAGGTCTGTTCTCAGAAGGCTAGACACTATTAGTTTTAAAAGATTATTAGGGATTTAGATAATATTTTATGACTAAGTGATGATGTCTTTGAAGGACTAGTCAATAATGTGTTATTTACAATTTCTGATATCTATCAAAAAATATAATATCCGTATAACAAAAGGTGTTAAAATGAAAATATATATTGCCCCGGTATTTTATTTTCTATTCACGTTTTAAGTAGGAGCCCTTTGTTAAACAGTGGACGTCTTCCGGCTGATGATGATGATTTCATTTTCTTGCATCAATGCTTTAATGTCTGATTAAAGTATCCATTCTGTTCAAAGAATTTTCGAAACATTTGTTAAATTAGCTACCACATGGCATGTATACGAAATATCACTCAAAACAAATGCCAGGCAGATGTTATTCCGCTACTAAGCCCGGTGCCATCCGTATCGTAACAATACACATTGTTATTCTGTGCAAAAATGATTCATAAATGGATTTAATCCGCTTTGATACCAGACATGTTAATCCTATAATTATTTCGAACAAACAACAACATTAAGATTGTTGTTTTGTTTTTTAATTAATTATAATCTGATCGATTTATTCAAAAGTATTTTAATATCTTTTCGACTATTGATGTTGCCGACCGTCGAATTACATCGCTTTCTTTATCATCATTATCACCATTCAACTAGCTAGCAACATAATATTATAACTATATTTTACTAATTACTTTACAATTGATTACAATTAACTATCTTAGCATCAGCTAAAAGTTTGGATAAGTGAATTTTAATTATGAAGTATTTATCAATGTTTTATTAGTACATCTTATCAATCTGCATTGGTGGCCGCAAAATAGGTTAGACTTGTATCTTATTTGTGGTATCAACATTTTATCGTTTAAAAGTTTGCAAGATTATATCAAACCTTGGTAATTTATCATCACTTCTAGTTTAAAGCAAAGACATGTAAAGTTTGAGTTTGATACGTGTGGTTTTATGATGGGAAGAAATATTATCTGCTTGAAAGATGACGATATTATGGAAGCTATTAAGTAATATGTTGCAACTGCTACAGACGAATAATCGACGATAAGTACTATAAACGTGACAGAATACTGTTATATTGATGTGATAGATAATGCGTTTGGTTTTCCAATAATATCAACAGCAGTGCCGTAGTGAATGGCTAGTTTCGATTGTGTGGGAACCAATAATACTAACAGGAAATTAATGATCCAACTATTTTGGTTGTGTCTAGAGGACAAATAATATACATTCTAAATCCTTAAGCACTGCACTTTATATTAATTTCACATAAAGTTTATTGCATTGTTTTAAAACGATAGGTAGAGGTGAGTGTTCCATGCAATCATACAATTACAATATCTCTATATCTAGGAGACATTATTGTGGGTATTATAAATCACCTTATAAAAAAGAGTACCTGAAGGTACTGTACACAGACCAAGGCATTAATCCTTTATCTTTATGATACTTATAAAACAATATGCAAAGCAACTCACTGGCGTCATAAGCTGCGGTGTTGCCAGCGGGCTCGCAAGGCTCGAAGTGAAACTGATGCCGCTCCCTAGATCGAAGTCGCATATCTTCACTGGGCAAAGTCTGTCGCGGTGTACGCATAATATGTTCTCGGGCTTGAGATCGCGGTGTGCGACACCTTTACCATGAAGAAAATGTAAAGCGTTCGCTATCTCACGCACGATCTCTGCCGCTTGCGGCTCTGAGAAATAGTGGTGCTCCTGTATGCGAGACAGGAGCTGACCGCCGTTGATCTGGAACAATGGAACAATAGTGTTGTTGTAGAAAGATAAGACTTAAGTAGGAAATCGATCAAGTTAAAATAATGACAATAATTTAAATGACCTTAAC
Organism: Abrostola tripartita; assembly: GCA_905340225.1. Lineage (NCBI taxonomy): Eukaryota > Metazoa > Arthropoda > Insecta > Lepidoptera > Noctuidae > Abrostola > Abrostola tripartita. The sequence continues at coordinate 3,143,182 of HG996492.1, read as the reverse complement.
CGTCGTAATACGAAGAAAGGGCGAGATGTGAATACAAAGGCTTAAACGCTAAATATAGGAATCAAAATATATGAGCCTGACAACAACTGTACGTTCAATAATATTAAACATAAACTTCTCAAAATAAATGATGTTCAAGAGTTTATCGTTGAATATATTATACTCACACAGGAACAGACACAACAAGATAGCGCCTGTAAACAGTGCCATATCTGATATCGTATTCGCAACAGGCTACATTATTTGCGAGCCGGCCACCAATTAGGAAACGAAACTATTGCTATCTGATTCGTATACATTACACTCTGTGTACAGTAATATAATATTTAACCAGCAAAATGTTTTATATTAATTCTTCTATTTTATCAGACAATAAAACTACGAGCCTTCTAAATAGGAAATTTTGACAAAGATCTTTTAGATGTTTTGCAGTCAAAAATAATAAAATTAATCATCCTCTAACGGTATATATAAACATTAGAATAGTAGAAAGAAAGAATACCGTGCACGGATGAAATCAGCTGAAGTTTCATACAAAGTGCACTGACTAGAAAATGATTGCAATACGTTTTACTTGTTATCTATCACTAGTGTTCGCACTTTCCTTACTGTCCTTTAATTAACATTGTACAATAATAAACGCCGAGTACATACTTCAATAACATTACGATAACTTGAAACGTGAATTGCTAGTATATTCGATTTGAATAGCAAGGTGTCTGAACATACTGTTCATTCTACTGCAAATAGTTTCCACGTGGAGCACACAACAGATTGTTCAATTTTCATTATTAAAATGTGGTCCACATATGTTCGCTGACTCATTGTGAAATGCGTTATGATTATTCACGCTGACAATCGTTAAGTTACAATTATGATATTCTTAAAAATATGATAATAACGCAAATACTTATGTTAAATAAAAGCAATGTTATGTAACAAGAAACGTTCAAGTAAGTACACAATCATATACTTCAACTAAGGACAAATTTGTGTGTTTTGCGCAAATAACTTTGTCCTTACCAGTGCACATAGCAACGGCCAATATAGTACACAACTGTCTTTTAAATATATTTTTTAATTATTTAGGAAAAGTTCATCAAAACGTTTTCTTAAGTCCTTATTATATCACAAAAGCTTGCATCATAATAATGATGTAATTATAAAACAAGACATACTCCCACACAGCGTCTAGTGCGATAGTGTGAGTAATGTACAACTCGATGAAAAATGTGAATTCCTTTGGCATGAGTCATATTTATTTAACTACAATATAATCGAAGCAAACAGAACGACACGTGAGTTTTTTTTCTTTCATTTGCTAATATTCGCAACAAAAAATATGATTGACGTGAATTATTTTTCCTTACAATTTTTCATCTAATTATAATTATATTATACTAATTTAAAGTGATAACTTTTCTAAAGTACAATACTATAAGTAGATACGAATTGTTTTTCTAATACCCTTCCATGGAAATAATAATTCACCCTAAAACTTTGCTCACCTTTTCGAAGACAAGATAGAACTTGTCTGTGTCCTCAAAGAATTCAATGAGCTGGATTATGTTCGGGTGTCCCTGGCAGTAGTGGAAAGTCTCCACTTCGCGGAACACCCTGGCGCGGGCGTGCCCCGGCACTTTATCGATGATCTTCACTGCGAACTCCTGGCCCGTATAGATGTTCACGCACGTCTGTACCGAAGCGTATGCGCCCTCGCCTAAAACCTCGCCTGTAAGCTTGTAGAGGTCTGGTGACAAAAGAAAGATAGTTTCAATAGAGTAAACTTGACTGAAGCAGGCAATGAAATTTTTTTGAAAGGAGTTAAATTCAAAATTGCAACGTTAGTAGTCTAGAATTTGACCAAAGAGGATCGTTACCTTGGAAACATGACGTGACAACGGAGCTCCCAGAGCGCTTCTTTCTGCGGCGCTTCCTGCGCGCCTCCTCCTTGCGCCGCTGTAAGTCCTCGCTGTCGGGAATGGGGACGGGAGCCGATGGCTCATTGCCTCGTGGGCTCTCGTCCGACTCACGTTCGCTACCCGATTGACTGCTACAGCGGCCCACACCTACAGACAAAGAAAATAGCATATTCATTATAATTCAATAGGTTACCAGGTATATTCAAATTATTTACAAGGTTTTCTTTACATCGAATGAATCGAAAATTGTTGTGATACGGAATTCGATACCCGGTTCTGTTATGTCTATAGGCGAAGTAACAGTTATGCTTTACGTTGGTCATTGTCATTTTTTGTCTTGCTGTCTCAATGTAAACAGTTTCTGTTTCATTAGTTTAGGTAACTAGGTACAATAAAGCCATTTTTGTTTTGAATGAATTGAATAGGTTCAATTCATTCCATTCATTCTCTACAACCATATCACAAAAATACATTATCGAAAACCTACTATACATGTATGAACTAACAGATGCTATTACTATGCTGTTTTGACTATTTACTCATCGTCAAAACAGTGTAGAGAGTTATGGCGACTGACTATGAACAGCGCCGAGCGTTACGTAGGTAGGCCGCATTAATACCTACAATAACTTGAGTATGTATGTCGTTGTCACAGGGACGACTCTCACTTTGCATTTGGTGCCAGCGATTGTTATGAGTTTTTATATTCATCATTGCATGTTTGGCTTTTCTAAACGACCGCATATGTGAATACAAAATATGGTAATTTTTAGCGGATCATCAAAGAGATGAACAAATCCCGGAACAACAGTCCGCCCTATCAGGACCAGTGTGACGCTTGTCATCGATAATATAATTCTGACGTGAGACGTGACTGTGCAAGCTGAGCTGGCAAACAAAGCCGGTTCAACGACCTACATGGCCGCACCCAGCGCTGCGCGTACGCGCGCCCACGTTACGCGATCGCTCGGGCTCTTGGCGTAAAAACTAGCAAAGTTGCATCTATTATAAAAAACAACCTTTGCGCCGTACCAAAACTTTATTGTTGGCAAAAAGTGTATGAAACAATACTCATTACATGGTTGGTTGAGCCACTGAAGATACCTAAATTAATAGATAAGCTTGCTAGGAGAGTCCTAAACAGCAAAAAAATATCTGCCTTTACCTATTTTGTAAAAACACTTTTGTTTATTGCTTTATGTAAATATTCTAATCTTTTTCTCGTACCTACATGATTCTATGTGACGACGCGCTACATAATAAGATTATATACCAAAGGGACAGAGGCGACGAGGATCACGTTGAACGATGAAGGAATAAGAATCAGGGTCTACGTGACCGGTATAGTCATTTGTTCGCTTGATTTCGTCTTCCTTGTTTGACTGCAAATTCAATTTGAATGCCTTTGGCACGTTTACTGATCAGTTGAATTATGCGTTTGCGTTGCGTGTTTATTCGGTCTATTCGTCATAATGAATGATAAAAATGAAACTTAAGGATTAATTTATTGCACGCGATGACCTCAACGTGGGACGCTCGACAACAGACCGAATGCGCAATAACTGTACGGATCGTATGACTGTAACAATCGGACTCTAGGCACGCCCACGCATACAATCACCCGTTTCAACATAGAGGCTTCCTGTTCAAATACTGAACTGTTCTAAATATTAAATGTCTCACTGGTCTAGTAGTTGCAGCTGTAGCGATCGATTCTGTTCTCAATTTGACTTCTATGTCTGCCACTCGGAATTTCATGCTGGCAAGCAAATTTGTTGAAATATATCGTGAGTGCAATTTCTAGACATAGTTAACCTTTATTTTTTAGAAAATTCCATTGGAAGTTGAATTGAAGTGGCAAAACGCTTGTCGAATTGAATGATAAATGTATGGGGATGACATAATGTTTCGACTATGTAATCGATGACATATGTCAATCACAAACATTTTTCATTCTGTTCGATTTCTATTCGTCAAGCGTTTTGCCACTTGTCTAAGGGAGTCTATTCTCAGTGTTTTGCTAAAATTCGCTGTTGTGTTAATTTACCCTGCATGATACCAATCTTTTTAAAATGAAAAATATTCTAATTGTTTAAAGTGAGAGCACTTTGGGAACTAAAATCCAGTGAGAAAAATCTTAGAGAAGTTCACGGCAAAGTATTCAATATAGGTAGTCTTAGGTAGATATATAACCACAGGCCCCGCGTTCAGCCATTTTTCCTTTATGTGCACTGTGTCCATCAACAATACGTACGCTCCCCCCTGCCGCCACTTTACACCCGCTTAATGTTGCTAGGTTAGGAATGGCAGTTACTACTTCTGGGGTAAATGACGATGTTTTGGGTATTGTTATTTTATGATTTCTATAAGAGGTTATTATATATATTTAATTTAAAAAAGATATATTATAATGCAATAGTTTGGTATTCTACCAATACACATGATATGACATTACGCCTGTATTTTTCTCAAATGGGTATTCTTATAAACTGTATTTCTAAAAGGCATTAGGTATATAGTATACCCGCATTTCGTAATTTATGTTATAGGTTCTGGGACCAATAGGACAAATAAATGTAGGTGAGGTCAATACATTAAATACCTAATATTAATAGCTTAATGCATACACGAAGTACAGTCGTGTAATAGGGGGCGAGCCTATTGGCATGGACTAGATACAATTCTAGACTCCGTATTGCTATCCAATGACAGTGCTCAAACTGGTAATCAAACTCAACACCTAACGCACACAAAAACATAGTTCGTTCTCCTTTTAGAAATTTGTGCAAAAATTAGTTAATAAAAAATCGTGGGGTAAACTCTCAACCAAATACTTGCAACACTGACAAAATGGCCGCTTGGTTTTATTTAACAATCACTACAATTAAAATTATTCAATATTTAAATAAAAGGACATATTTATGTGAAATGTACAAATTAAATATAATCCTAACATATTTTTGTATAATTCCGTCCGCAGTTTTGCACATTTGCATTACGCAGCTCGGCATAATTGAATTAAATGTGCAGCGTGTAAAACGTTCCAGCGATGCGCGCGATCTTTGTGAACTAAATGTCAAATCGTTCAATTACCCTACTTCGGCGTAATTGGTGTGGTGTCATTTTTGTGTGCGTTCACGGCTTCTGGTTTGTTCTGTATTCTGAGTATATAACTATGTATTATGCACTTCGCATAATAATACCTTGCAGGATCTATACAAACATCATACCTCAAAAAGAAACTATTTACCTACGGGAGGTTTACACCTTACTAAGTCTGTGAGTGACTCAGCTATATATTTAGTATTAACTAAACCAAATTCAAACCAAGCAACGTTTCGCATAGTAAAACTGTAAATGGTTTCTCCGTAAGCAACATCGGAACCCAAAATGAATTAGTTACGTTCGAGAATAGCTTCCGGAACGAACGCCTAATGTAACAGTCGAGTCGTTCAATTAATATAACAGATTTAATTTCCGATCACCACAAGTAATTGTAAACTCGTCTTACAGTATCGCATGTTCGTCGCGTGTCAGCTAGGCTCGCGCGGCCCCACGTGGCAAAGCACTCGCACCGCTTCGTGCTCGTTACGTAAAACACCTCAGCAGCCCCGCAAACACATATTAACTCATAATACATATAAATGTTGTCTCGAACAATTTTCGAAACCATTCTGCCTAAAAGTTCGCTATTAGTTTACCGAGGTCGAGGTGAAACAATGGCTGACCCAAATAACAAACAAAAGACTATCAAAATTATAACTATTGTATTGTCAACCAAACTCCAAGAATAGAATTTAATTCATTCAATATATCGAGTCTAAGTAAAGAAACTTAATAATCATAGACTCATTATAAATATTAAACACTGTTCCGCAAATTAACCTAGCAATCATGCAAATCAACGTTTATGTATGCATGCGGTTAGTATTGTTATTTATTCAAGTAATAGCAAATCATTCTTAAAAAGATATTGTGGTTAGACGAATAAAAATACAGTCTAGAGCAAAATTGTCACCAAGACATTTATGCCCTCAGTTGTAAGTTTCTACTTTCTAATCTGGTAGGCTAGTATAAACGCTTGGCCACGAATGCGCTCTCTAGTTGCCGATTGTAGGCCTATTATGCTTTTGTTTTATACCCTTCGGGCTCTTCAAAATCTTGCTTTCTAAAAGCAATAAACAACGTATTTGTAGTATTGAGATGTGCACGACAATACCTTTAAACACGAGATGCCATTGTTAGGAGGGTCAGATACTTGAAGTTCCACTTCATGGATAATTGAAATCAATTGCATTCAATGTTTTCTGATCTTATCAAATGGTCGCCAACTAATTATAAACACGAATGCAATAGTCCATCAAGTTGGTGCAGTGTTTTCTAATCAAAACTTGTATTTTGAGTAGCACCTGAAGTTATAGAATATCTTGTACCAGCGTTTAGTTAATTTTAGTGCACTACCACTTCTAAGAAAACTAAAGTGAAAAGAAGAAAAAGAAAACAAAACTAAAAATCAAAATAAATAATTATGTTACATAAGTACAAAAGTGTTATCGTCATGCATCGCAATATCAGTAGAATATATTTTAAATCGTTATAGCCTAATCCGTCATAATCACTATAATCAAAGATCAAAGTCGACGGTTAGAGTTGTGGTGATGTATAAACTGCCAACTCGCCCTGGCACTACCGCCCAACTGAACGAGATAATATCTAGGTGAAACTTCAACTAGGGCGAATCAATGTATAGCTAGTGCAGTACGCAACAAATCACTTTCACTCACTCACCGATGGTTTTGCCCCATCTAATTGATAACACACACGCTAGTCAGTAAAATACACGATGCCGACATCCCGAGTCACCAAACTCTCGGTGAGAACAACTACGTTTATTCGCAATAAAGCAGAATTGCAATAGGTATTCGCTTACAATTGGTGTTAATGGTAAACAGGTCCATTTATCAAACCGAACAACAATTGGTGGATCCAAGAAAACCGAATGGTGCCTTTGAATTATAAAATAAAATGTAGGAGGATACCGACTCTGAGCAGTTTCTAAGGCTACTGCGTAGGGACTAGGGTGAGCAATGCAACTAGCAACGAATCGATTCGCGAAGGACGCAAAAGGGGAATGTACGAGGTGAAGGGAGCGCAGTTTGATATTACACCGGAACAAGCGTGAAGTCCGTCACGGTCAAGGTTACTCCGTTTTACTCAACCAATGGACATGACTGACTGAGTCCAATCAACGACGATTTAAAATTTGCAGTCGTTGATTGTAAAACTTTTAAGAAGTTGTCTTGTTCGCTAAACAAAAAGTCCCATATTTATTTCTTTGTTACTCGATAGTAAGCTAAAGCAGACTTGATCATCTGTTACAAAATAATAAAACTCCCAAGAACTTACATAAATTCAGTAACACTATAGTGCGCAGTTTTGTTTTAGTAGGTGACCTTGGCCATGAACGCCGTGGGGCGACGCGCTCCAGCGGCCATGTTGAATTGAAACCGTGGAGAGTAATGAAACTGCATCAAATTATAAACGCATTCTTACCAATTTGATTTTTAAACAGTGGATCAATAACAACCAATAAAGGCGTGATATGAAGAGGCGAAGAAAATCACAAATGCGCCGTACAGTAGGTACATACCAAATGGGTTTGTAAGCATAAAGATTTTTTAATACGTTTCCCTACGTATAAGTTTTTCTTATTCGTTGAAAATCTACTTGACCTAAAGATCTTAAAAAAGCTTTGGTCTTTCAGGTCACTAGACAATTTTATAGGGAAAAAGAAAGACATTCTGAATTTCCATGTCCACCAAAATTCTGTCAAATATCATCATCCACATATTTTATATGACTGGTTATTTAAGATACGTGAAGATTTCAGTTATATCAATTTCGGTGGTAATAATACTCGAATCAAACCCTAAGGGCTGTCGTAATTCCAATTGGAATCTAAAGTACAAATTTAGCACAAATTATATAAGTCTTCCAGGTCACTAGACAATTTTATAGGGAAAAAGAAAGACATTCTGAATTTCCATATCCACCAAAATTCTGTCAAATATCATCATCCACATATTTTATATGACTGGTTATTTAAAATACGTGAAGATTTCAGTTATATCAATTTCGGTGGTAATAAGATTCGCATCAAACCCTAAGGGCTGTCGTAATTCCAATTGGAATCTAAAGAACAAATTTAGCACAAATTATATAAAAGCAAAAATGCCAACATAAATTACAAAGAATTTGAAAAAGTAATCAAAACAGGAAACACAGTATTGATAAATGAATAACGTTTTAATAAAATTGCTAAATGTGTTCCTGAGCAATAACATAAACATAATACCTACCTACTCGAATTCAGTATATGTTGCAAAATCGCGAATTGTGAAACAGTGTGCCGGCTGACCGGTCAACGCTCGCTCCATGTAACGTGAACTTTGGCATTTGAAAGTATATCATATTATCTAAGTTTTAGATGATTTTCTTAGCACTAAACACAAACATTGCATATCTACGGCAATTATCGTGCAGGTGCAGTGGTTATAGTTAAATCAGTTTAACAAAAGAAGCTAAACAGTAATATGAAATAATACAAACTAAACGGCAATAACAATCACGTTCACGTCACTGGTCGGTCATAAAATTCTAAGTTTAAATTGCAATGCATTGAGTGTGGTCAGTGTTTTGCAGTACCTACAAGTCTAAGATTAACGACTACAATAACTTTATTTATGAAAACAACCAAGGTTAGATCCAATATCTTTTACGATCTAACTTGACTTAAGTCATAAACAGCATAACCTAACGTTAGTATTACCTACTTACCACAATTATCGAAAATCTAAACGTCTGTTCATGATTATTATCATAACAGATTAATCGAAACCCTAATTATACCAGAGGTGGCAAAAATGGCGATATACCCGCACATGACGCAAGAGATGATATAAGGTATACAATCGTATGAGGAGGCGCATTCATACGATATAAATTTAAAATGATGAAACCAAATGAAATATTCTTATTTTATTATTATGACCACGTATCACTTAATTTTGACAGATGCTTCTCAATGTTTTCAATTTAAAGCTTTTGAAAACCAACAATAGTGATGAAAATGCCAACAGTTTCGTTTAATATCTTATGTGAATGAACCTCGCTGAACTAAATCTGAAACGGATTGATAACATAGCTAGGTACACTATTTTACTAAATAAGTCACTAACGATATTAGCAATGATATTGGAGAAGCTCTAAATGGTAAAACTAACTAAAGAATTACTTATTCACGTATGTGATAAACGTTCTATGATATCTATAGATACAAAATATATTTCAAAATAGAGCTGACTCAACTACGCAGTAGGCACAAAAGCTGGGTAGACAATCGAATGAAAATCCTTTGCGAAGTTTGGGATTTGCACCAAATGAATACCGACAATAACTAGTATTAAAAAATAACTTACCGCTATCTACACTCTCTTCTGAAACCTTCTTCACCATCCTGATTGCGTGATGCGTTGATACAGCGATATTGAGAATTATAACGAGTAGGTGTACTACTCTTGAAAAGCCGCTTTCAAACTTGTGGCGGCCGCCTTCTCGACGTGAAATCGGAACGACGTTAAAGGTAAGATAGAAAATAAACGCCAAAACAAAATTATAAAGCACCACGGTCGAGAAGGATTTACGGAAAGTGTGCCGGAAGGTAATAAACAAACACTACTAGAAGGCGGAATGAAAAAAAAACTGCTGGTGTCTTTAGCGATCCATCCTACACACGCCCGCCCGTCCGATGTTCTTAAATCCAACTGAAGAGTCGGTCGCACAGCCGGCTCAACCCGGCGCGCACATACACATTCTCCCCGCACCCCTCACCCGCTCAATCTCCGTGGCTCGCAAAGCTGTGTGTCGTCGATGTTGCGGGCTCTTTCATACGCGCGCATGCGTATCCACTCACACTGCGGACGTGTTTATATTTTTTGTCATTTATTTTTTCTCCTCCTCGACGTCGTTGCTTGTTGTAACTTGTAACTAACCATCAATACAATATTACATATAAGAATCTATATCTTTTAAATTTTCAGATGGTTTTATAAACGTTACGTTGTTTCTTTAGCCTTGTAATTCTTGTGGATTAACCATAGTACATCATTTTATATCTATAGGTACTCTCTAATTATTATATTCATGAATTACATCATCGTTATTCTTTGCATTGTAGATTTTTCTTATAGGAATTGTATAAACTTAAAATTTTGTATTATAGGATAAAGAAAATCTATTTGAGATGATAAATTGGTATAAGGTGTTATTATTCATCATAAGAATCCTATTAATTAACGCTTCGAATACGTTATCAATAAACAAAGCTAACGACACAAAGTCTGAATGAACGAACAAATTTGCGCACCTCTATTACATCACCTTTTTAAATACAGTCTAAAGCTGTTTCGTGAATACCGGTATCCATCTCGTTATGGTCTTATAATATTCTTTATTTATAAACGTTGTTATGCAACAAGGAATCCTTTGTCTTTCTAACCCTCCCATGAATGACCTTCACAGGGCATTTGTTGACAAACAAGATACGGGAACGAGTGCACAACGCAAAACGCACGTGGTACGAGCCAACCGGTCCAACCGGCAACCGGCGCCGCCGCCATGTTTGTTGTCACGCCACTTCTCTTTCCCACTCTAACATCGAGCGCTACTCTTCTCACACGTATCATCTCTGTCGCACGATATTCTCGCTTGCTAGCCTACGTGACCGACAATAACAATAACATAACCCTAACAGATAGCACTGCAAGGCAACGCCGATATTACTCGTATGTAATAGAGATTCTCTTTAATTTAGGTGTATTATAATTAAGTTATTAAATGCTGCATAGTTGTGAACATTGCAAAGTTCTAATTTCATTTGACAGTATTGATAGGTACACTACTTGAATGAAATAAAAATGACAACCAGGTGAGGCCAAAGAAATCAGCTGTAAGGCAGCATTAGCACTAGCGATAAGTGATAACTCAACATGTAGTTTATCTTCAAAAAACATTGTCGTATGATCTTATTTACACAATCCCAATTCTGCGCAATACAATGAAGTGACATATTTTGAGTGATGATGATCTACAAGCATTATAACGTCAACCATTTTAGCGTTTGTCAAGAATATGCAAAGTGTTGAAAAATTAATTATATGAGCGAAGAGTTCCATTGAATTCAAGAGTCCGCAATTCCGCATTAATTTGTAACGGTAAGGGTGTGCTTATTTTCGGTCAAGTTGAGGGGTTTCATTGTTGGCTCTTTTTTCGGGGAACGCAAAAAACCTGTTACGTTTGCGTAGTTTCCAAGAAATTCTACGCACAATCTACTATAAAGGTACCTAGCGAATAAGGTTTTATACCTATTTGCTTGAAACTAAACAACAACGGGTCAGAATCGTGCGGGTTTAATAGATTATGTTTGGGTCCCGCTCGATCCTACTGCGCAGAAATAATTCGGGATCCCTTCCTTTGTCTTTGTTCAGATTAAGGAGGCTACAAGGTAGTTAAATCTTGATTACCAAGCTACAAGTATATTGTACTCATTAAATTTATCTTACATGAATTTTTATATTAGGTATAAAGAAATGAATAAATTTTAAATGCCAACCTGTTTTTAAAACCTTCCAAATAATAGCGTTAATATCTGCATCCTCATCCATCTCGAAGGCACTCTGTAACAAAAGACAATACTAAGATTTAACCAAATTGTTAATTATGATTAAAAGCAATTCTAGTCACACTTACTTAAATTATTCGACTTTCGTTACATAACCGAGTAGCAAGCACTCTTCCCTGGGGTGCGTTTATAGCTAGTTGTAAATCTATTCACCGAAAATTTATTATGTGGCCCCTAAATATACTCGGCAGATAAAATTGAGCTTTCGGTGAGACCAATAGAGTCTAATTTAGAAAATTTAACCTTTATACAGAGGCATCGAATAGTGCTCATAGGTAAGCAAGAACTGAACCAGGGTATTCCCGAGGACTCGGTTTTTTTTTGCTTTTGTGTATTTTTTTCGGGTTTTGATCCATCATTTGAATCGGATCACGTACGCCAACGCTCAAGAAACCGTGCTGCACCTGATGTACGATACAAAGACATTTGATGAAAAATATTTTTTGTGAGACTAAAATTCTTTATCTTGATGTGAGCAACTGCAAGGCTTGGTCGAAACAAAAATACAACAATGTTACGATCTCTGAGATTAAACTCGACGAAAATAATTATATCGCAAGTCCAAGCTGCGAGAATTGATCGTAATTTTCTCAGAAAGATGACATGATACCAACAAACATTTTACGTAATTCACACTTAACAGACGAACCATAAAATATTTAAACAAATACCTACAGTATTAAACAAACAGTCCTCTTAGTACAGTAAATATTTGTGTATTCACTAAAATAAAAAGTAAGATATCTTGTACATGACTTTAAAATAGCTTTTAAGAAGAGATGTCTAGATGCATACAGTACCTATGCACTATCAATCTAGAAACAATATCAGTTAAAAGACGAAAACAATTCTGAATAATGTTCTCCTTTCCAAAGACAAAAGTGCAACACCGGGTTATGTCATGGTTACAATAGAATTTTAATAAGGGGAGCAGTATGAATAAATCATAGCATGTAATCAGAAAAAGCTGTCACCGACAAGAATAGATTTCAACACAGATATACGTTTGCTGTCACTTTACATAACCATCGCAATACTCAAAGGGTTACAGTAGAGGTACAGGATTTGAATATAATTTTGGACAATGTTACACATTTTTTAAGAATATGGGTGAGCCCCATTCTAGGATTAGATATAAAATCCCGATTCTGATCTATGCCATAAACCAGCATCAACTTTCACTGAAGTGTAAGAACATGAAGAACGTATGTAGTTTAGGGCCGTAAAAGGAGATTGATCGAAAAGTCTTTTGGGCAAAAAAATCGTTAACACAGTTACAACATAGTTCATAAAACTATAGTCACATCAGTGAACAACAAAAACGTAAACGTTTTCTTATGGGTTTACTAATTAGCCTACTCATACTGTATCCATTACTAAAGATGGTAGGTACACAACGTGAAATATTTCTGAATCAAAGATTATAATTACCGAAGCAAAACATCCTTCGTACTCGGAGTGAATAAGAGAGAAGTATTACCTACAATAAATCCTGCAGAACATGAGAATTGGTTATTCATTTCAAATAATTTCACTTCCTCTTCTCTTTGTATGTACGTACCTACATCGCAAGAATAGTTCAGATCAGAAAGGGTTATATTTAAGTTTTCATTCATCATCATCAGCCAAAAAACGTCCACTGTTGAACATAGGCCCCCCCTTTTAAGCAGGGGGGGGGGGGTTGCCATAATCCCCACGCTTGGCAAGCGGCTTGGGGATTGCAGTATTGATGGTCAAGTTACAGAAGACGCTGCTGCCCATCTTCTGGATTTTCCCTTAGTCGCCTCTTACGACACCCACGGGAGGAAAGGGGGTGGTCAATTCTAGGCCGGATACCACACGGCCACACATATTTAAGTGGCCCTCATTAATTCAGTTAGCGGTTATTAGGCCTAAAATATTTAATGTATTGTTTTGTTCGTATGGCTCGTACAGATTTAAGCCTATGATATGTGGCCAATGCCGCCAATCATGCAGCTACTAGAGCATTTAAACTCGTACTTATCAGTTGAGTAGGTAAGACAGTAAACTAGACGGTATCTTGAAGGGTGGCCATTTTTTATCGCAAGCCATTGTATGTATTATACGGTCACCCAAACCAAGGTTACGGAAAAACATATTTGCAATGCTGATGTGGACTTTTTGCGCTGTTCTCTTGGTGTTGTTATGTATAATACATGTGAGGCTCGAAACGGTGAAGCAATGTCGATCACCTCACTACCAGAGTATGTACATCTGAATGCTTTTAGACTTTCATATGACCCAAGACTCTGAATCGCAAAGTAGTTGTTATCATTGTAAAGATCCCATTGAATTCCAGAGAAAACACTTAGTATATGGACAAAATATTTTGTGGATTATGTGGTTAAGTAAATATATGCAGCAAAACTTTCTGGGCTTTTTGTATTGAATTCTGATTATTTTTATAACCTTACAAGATATCTTGCATAATAATTGTTCGCAAATTTCCTAGAAGAAGCAAATATATTCACCTCGCTACACTTCTGGAAAAAGTTATCGCAAATACGTAGTCCGACATATACAAAAAGCATGTTTTGTTTGAGGACTAGACGTGATCGATAAGAAATTTCATTCGAATATAATCACTAATATTAACCCTTTATAAACTTAATACAGGATTTTGTATGCAACAAAATAATGTTTGTGTCTTATTATAAACGCAGATATTAAGGTAATCTACGTGGCACGAATGAATAAGCAGTAAAGTCGATTGACGTCAATGAAACATAGCTATAATTTAAACAGTGCATAGACGATAAGTTGGTAACATCAAAGTGTTAGTTTGACCGTAATTTCAAGATATTACAAAGGAGAATGACTTATATGCCACTTTTGTACTGAATGACCTGCGAACTACTAATCAATATCAATACCCGTCGCTTCTTTGATGCCTGCGGTGGAAAGTTATGTGCGTGGGTTGTGCTGCAAGTTACGTCCTTTCCACCACCTAATGTATGTACGCCGACGGCGGCATTTAATCTCAATTTGGAGTACAATTTAAATCTTGGAAAATAACACTCCATCGAAAATTCATTGTTAAATTCTATTCTGGCCGAATATCGTACCCAGGTCCTCACGATCTTGTGACCTGCTAGACAATGAGGCGACCTGCATATTACGGTTTAAAACAATTATAATTGGGTCGTATGCGCAGCGGTTTACCGCAGAATAGTAGTCTGACACTTATGCGTGTCAGATAAAGATAAACAACGACGGCTTCGCTTGCAGTTAGCACGATTTAACAATTTATTTACGAATAGCTTTATAGGTTACTTACTATTGTTTACCTGTTCAACATTATATTAATTACGACCAGATGTAGCAAATTTATTTAGCTCAAGTGGTTAGTTATGAATATAACTGGTATTATTGGCTCAGTTTTACGTTCGAATATCGGTATTTTCGATATTGATATTGAATGGTTGGAGGCCGTTTTTAGCCACAGGCTTAAATTCTTCATTTCCAAAATTAAATGAAGATACAAGAGGTGCTGAAGATGGGTAATAAACAAAGATATAAGGCTTGTTATTCTTTCTTACTACTAAGTTTATACTTTATAGGAGTAACAAAGATGGGCTTGTCCCGAAAAAAAAATTACTACTAAGTTTTTTGTTATACCGGAAAAATCGAATACGGTTTATTTTTTCAGCTCTGCATAATTGAGTAAATACTCAAACTACTAAGTAATCAACATGATGCAATCAGGTTATTAATTTCTTTAATTGTACTATCATAACGATTCTTATCCGTTATACGCGAAAGATAAATGAATTGCGGTATTTATTAACTATTATAGGTAGGTACATTTTCTTATAAGTACTACGTCAAAAAATAAAGATTAAGAATATTTAAAAAAATACTCAGATCTGTACAATAATATCGCTTTCCGATGAACATTATGCACACTTGCACAAATACATGTTTCAAATCAAAATGAAATCGCAACTAACAAAGGCTTTGTCTCCTTGCATCAAGCATTTAAATTATTCAAGAGTTAAGGACACCGAAACCTGATGACACATTTAAAGCAGTATATTTCTTTAATAGCCATCTAATTAAGATTATACAGCGATACAGGTGTACAGTATAGAGATTAAAATAATTATTTTCAGATAATTATTTTATCTCAAACCATGTCATGGCAAAAACTCAGTACATAAACTGAGTAGTGGAGAAAAGAGAAAACGATGTCTAAGTATATGACAGACAAACCTGAACTAGATTGGTACAGAAACAATATCTACCGAAAATATTTTCACCTGCATCTCAATAGTTTCGTTACACGAGGACTTTGGTCAAGGACAGAGCCATCGGAAATTTAGATTGCCCAAAATTACCAATTCCATATGAGCAGGCGAAAAAAAACATTATCTTCGGGTTCGATGCACTCTGGTACAAGTGATGGCCATGTATAATCTGACATCAGAAAAAATTATGTCCGAATACAGAAGATATTGTATAAATAATCTTGGTGTGTTAAAGAACTATACAGAGGTTGAATTGACACTTCAAAAAAATCCCGTCGCGTTGTACTTCAAAGTCGACCATCTTAGTATCTCAAAATTAAAACGTAGCATTTATAAGATACTTATACATTTCCATAAGAATATTAAAAACAAGCGCGCTTCGTAACAAGTTTGGCCAGATTATGATGCCGAGTTCATACAAGCCTCACATGATGTCATCGTCAACACATAACTTACTTAAAACCTCGAACGAGCCGTCCATGTGTGCGTGATTGTAAGACTAATCTAAACAGAAACACATACAAATTAATTCCATAGCTGCGTGGAAAGTTCCATCAGTTCCATGGCACTACAATGTAGTTTTTAAATTTAAAACAAGCCTTGGTCTAGCATCCCTTACTGACTACTGAATAGATGACTTTTAATATAAAAAGATAAATAATAATAAATCGCTCGCCGAATAAAAATCCAGTTATTTTAAAAAAAGTGTAGTAAACAAGTTTTTTGTTCGAGAACGCAATAGACAAGCGTCTATTAATTGTTATTCTGTTTAGTCGATCACGTTTCGCTTTCGGTCAAGGATAATTGGCTGCGAATTAATAGAGATTGAAATTGACGAACTAATGGAGAGTAATTTATAGTTCTAGTTTTCCTTACTTAGCATAAATTATATTTTAAATTACGTTTACTAGAAAATAAGAAGAACCAATTATCTACATAATATAAAACATAGATGTGTATAAATTATCAAGAAACACACGTCTGGAAATTGTTACAACAAAGTGTTGGTTAGACAAAATTCTAAGAATGTTTCCGTTCAAATCTTGATAGTTTATTTTTTAGGCATACTTTTATTGTTTTCTTATGTGTCTAAGAAGAGAAGGAGCGTCTTACATCTCAAAATACCTACATAAAATATACTATCTCTTATATACGTAAGACGGTTGCTGATAACCTGGACGAAACGAACATACACTGATAGCGATTAAATGCTATGAAAACATCTGACTACGCAATTGCCAAGACAATAACAACAAATTTATCAACAAATTATATCAAAATGTTAAATAATATTTTGCTATTATATAATTTATCATACTTTGGTAGCCAACTTCCGTCGACAAGACAGGTTTAAATAATAATACACGATGAACAATTGTTCTGATTACAAAGTTAAACAACAAAATGTAGTTCATACTATATGAGTATAGAGCATGTTGACAGGGTTGATTGACACTATGATAATCTCTAACAAAAAGGCAAAACTAATGAAGTTCAAATAATAAATGTTATAAGAAAGAACGCTTTGGAGATAGGGGTGAATCTATGAAGCTTTTATGAAAATGTCGATAGTTCTAAAACATGCAACGAAAATAGATAACCAATTGAATTTCAAGAGGATGCTAAAAATAAGCATGAAACAATTAACAAAAATATATTACACAAGTTTTGAAGCAACGCAGTGGCACAGTGACGTGGAGAATAGTTCGTGACCTTCTACGTTCAAAAATAATTAAGAACACCTACGCTTCGAACCGTACAGTATATAGGGCTTTATTGTATTGACCGAGTCCCGAATTCCCGATGTAATCGATTCTTGAGTAACGATTTATTACTGGACAGTACAATCGGGATCGTAAAAAGAATTTAGAGCTATTCTTGTGCTGTCAACTCCACGTACTACAATATCGTACGATTGCTTGAGGAAGTCTTAAATATCACTTCCTAGCTACATTCATTACGTATGCAAACTAGCAGTTCAGTAAGTAGTCTTAAAAGTTTCTGTGCACTTCTAGTGCAGTTTATTGTGTGCAACTATGTATTGTACGTACGCAACATCACTCATATTTACCATCCATGACCCGCTTATCCATGTTAAGTTGCTCTTACATCCACTTGACTGCTTTATCTCAAGCGATTAAGGTTATACCATAAGAATGAATAATTACCGTGTAAATAACATCACACAATGTATGATCGTACCGTTTATTCTAATGTGTCATCAATAACAAAGGATAACCTTAGAATAGATTTGAACTACATGCAACTGCTAACCTGACTATCTTAAGAGTTACGATAAACCAATCTGTGGTAGTATTTAATTGCAGTTCGCAGGAAACGGTTAGATGACGTCTATGAAATAATAAAAACGAATAATAAAGCCGTAAAATAGTTCGCCAAGTTCATTGTTGATTATAAACAAGAGATATAGCTACGAATTTAAAGCACATTGAATAGTTTTTCTTTTACAAGTGCAGATGCACTAGTCTAATGGTCTCACCGATGAACTAAAGAGTCAAGGTGAACTCCGTTACGCAATAAAGACTAACATTATACTACGCTGTTATCTTTGAGATTTATATAAAATTGTACATCACTCAAATGATTCCTTATAAAGAGAGAGTTAAATAAATGTATTTACACACCAAAACATTCTCTCTATAGTCATTAATATATAATTTAAATGTTATTGCATGTACGGCGCTATAGATCGTAGGTAATAGTTTAAAATTACCTGCGCACACCAAATTGTTTTTAAACGAAATACTTTTAGGAAAAAGCGAATCTATAACAATAAATAACTTTAAGTAAACGAGGAATATTTCTAAAACAAATCACGAGCAGGGAGTTTTATACTAACTAAGGTTGACCTTAAGGTATTGACCTAAAATATAATGTTATCCATATAAGGATGAAATCAACATACATATTTTCCATCGACGTAAATCCTTCGAAACTCGCTTATAGTCGAGGCAGTCGGCCTTTTAGATAAATTCAGAAATGAGAGTAGATTGACAAGTATTAAAAATATGGAATCAGAAGTTGAGTTACCCCTCGCCATTAGAGGCGAAAATAATCTTACTTACGGATTAAGTAACTTCTAACAAGTTGTTCAATACATTTAACAAAGGTAATCTTTGATAACAATATTGCGATCATTTCGTCGTAAATGATAACTGGCTCTTAGATAAACAGGATATAAGTCACATGTAAAACTAATCAATAATAAACAAATTTTAGATTATCTATATTCGTATAACCTTGACTAAAGTGGTTCGAAAACATTTTAGAAATCACTATATTGTTGTTTGTCTTCTATTCAAAATATATGGAAATATCCTCTCTGTATCACAATGGGCGATCGAAGCTGTTATATTCTAGTAATTGGAAACGACTACGTTTTTGAGTATCTACTATGTAACAATCTAACAATAAAAAAATGGTATAATGATGTTTGTAGTCTTATGATGTCTTAATCTTTATCATGATGAACTTTTCAATCATATATTTCACGAAAGATTACGAAAATTATTTTGATTCATCACATTCTACAAAAAATACGTGGTCATCATCAAAATGTACACTAAACACAAGCACGTTTCTAGAACGAACTACATATAAACCATACGTACAAATATTTGTCTATCCAAAAATACAAAACACCGGTTCCATCATATATCGTCAGGTCAAGACCTGATTGATTGGATATTTCTGGAACGTGGGACTGGGATCAAGGCGAAAACGACACAATTATAAAAAGAAGAAAAATAACATAAACACGCCTTAATGTAAACAAAAAAATTTCAGTTCGTGTGATAAGATAGAAGAAGATAAAACTTATTCCGCAGTAAATTTTTACTATATTTACAGAATGTGACCAGATAAGCGGGGGACACGGGTAAACGGGTGAACGGGTTAAACTCACAGTTTACACCTACAGTTTGGTGATTAAAATATGCGGTTATAAGACAGAGGTCGTTAAAGCAACGATACAAAGATTTATCGTAATCTACTAAATAACTTAAAACAATTTTATTAAAGACAGAATTCTAGCAAGTCGGTTCTATCTGCTACATCGATTGAAAAAGTGTTGTTTTTATGAATATACTCGAACATTGTATAAGATGTTTGCAGAGCGACGTGATAATTTGTATTAATAGTGTTAAAATTTAGCCTAGCCTAGCGCCTAGAACTTGCATATGGCATTGTATGTAGACTTTTAAGGCTGATACACATGGACGGAGCTTGCTTGATTTACCAAAAAAATAAGTACAACTGTCAGTCGTTCCGGCAATAAAGGTAATCAGTCCCTTGACCCTTCTCATGGTTCGCGTGGCTTCCGTAACTGAGATGGTACCACATCGGCGTTTGCTAAAATATATCTCTTGCAGACTCAGACCCCAACGTAATAAATGAATGACCTTCGTGTTAGTGTCATGTCGGTTTTTTAACTTGGTCCGGGAAACCAAGCGAAATGCACTTGAATTGAGAAGTCTGCAAATTACTAAAGGTAATTCCAATGTTAATAAACATAATTTATTAACACCTAACTATGCTTTAATATTATATTATGCTTTTCTTTAGAAGCCAATGATGGATAGACCATAAGAACGTAGAAAATAATATATCTTACTCAGGAATAGAGAATGAACTTAAACAAAACGTACTCAAAAATTGTTCGTGGATACTAAACTAAACTAAAGTAAAAGCATAGGTTGATGTAATAATCACTTATTAGGAAAGTTATATAATCACAGTAATACCCAAATATGTAATTCGTTACGGACTTGGCAGAATAACAAATCCTCAGCTTATAAAGCCATAGAAATTCTAGTTTTGTCACAAATTACTCACGAGTTGCTAGGCTGTTATGTCTATTAGTTGGCTAAAATAATTAGCGCCGACTGTTATACAACATTTGTTTTCACTTTCTTAATTACATTTTGGTGTAGTCATTAAAATGTTGTATCGAATACTTCCAATATCACTTAAATCAGTATCATCCTCTTAACTATTGTCGATACTTTTGGTTTCTTAAAGAAAGTTGCTATTGCTTCCATAGCATTGTATGAAGAGTATAATAGACGACTTCGCCACAATACAATACACGCGTCTTATTATCTTGTTGTTACACTATGTGGTTTAGGCAGACAACAATCAACGTGCTAACGATTCTTGCATAACCGCTTGCTTCATAATCTTCCGGTGTTTCAGGATCGCAGTGGAAGTGGAAATCAGTAGGTTATACGTACCTCTTTGCGAAGCACACGTATTTTTGGTGTATCATTAAGATTATAGACATTAGCGATTCGAAGCAATGATGTCCTCCGCTCATTTCGTCTACGCCATAAGTCGAAATTATTGCTACAGTAAGCTACAACTGGACTGAAAAGAAATACGGTTTTCTAATATAAAGATCGATTTTTTCCAGAACTATTAACCCATAAAACCAAGTAAGTGTCCGATATTATTTGGTTGTAAATGACTATTGCAAGAAGTCCATTAACTTGATCCCACGCAGACTTCGCATAAAATTGGGACGTCTGTAGTCTGTACGTAGAGTTAATTACCCGCAGGAAATAAGCTATTACGGTCCTGGCGCCTCCTAATTGTATTTAGAGATGATATCATTCTGGCTCTATTTACGCCTTAGAGAAAAGCGAGGACGCTGCGCTGGTGCGGTCCAGCTCTAGACAGTAGGTACAAAACTGTGTATGCATGCCACATCGCTAAATATCAGTTTCCTAAATATATCCTTTCCTAAATGTAATCATATATCGTGGATACGATTAGATATTATTACAGGTTATCAGAACTAGATTACAGAATAAAATTAGATCCGCGATCACATCATAAATAATGAATTATCGTTATCTAATGACATGATATAACACTTTTTTATTAACATTTGAGAACACAACTATCGTGATCCCTTTACTTGTAATGGGACATACATTATAATCTTACTGCACTAGAATTCCGTATTTCATTATTTTGGCATAACTAGATACTCATTATGGATTTATTTATTGCCTTATCTGTCATCATCGTGATTACCCAAATGGCGATTTCTGTAGTCCAAATATTTATATGACCTACAGCTCCTACAGGTACTTATTCTATGTAATTTAACTGTGCTTATTCTAAGTCTAAGCGTTACTATGTAATAACTCGTAAAGTCGTTACAGTGAATTAAACGTATTAAATTAACCACAGAAAGATACTGTTGTTATTTATGTCTTGGTTTTAAACACTTCTGTATATGTATTTACCTCGTTTCTCATCATGGATTTCTGATCTTCAATTTTTTGTTTTTTCAATTTCAAACACCAATAACACAATATGTTACTGCGATTTAAAGATAAAAAAAATCCATCCATTGCACATCGATTTTCGTCGTTTTTTTCTTTCGTCTCTTTAGTCGTTGAATTTAAATTTTAATGGTTAATTAGGACATAGTCCGAGAAACACATGTTTCGTTTTAATCTGCGACGTTAATGGTAACCGGAGCAAACATGTTGCTGGGTTCATAGAGGAATCAACTGTCTGTGTAATATTAGAACCTGACTCATTATTGTACATGGTTCAAACGACACTACTCGTAATAGCAAGCAAACTAATATTAATAATTAATATCAGTGTTTTCAATTATATTGCGAACTATCTAAACATCAATAGTCCACACAATTGTATAAAATTATAAATAGATATTTTGTAACAAATTAATATCAATTGTAAGTTTTCAGTTACTAAGTGAAGGAATTGATTCAATTAGAACCACTTCTAAGATAGTGTATTTGTCTTTGTTGATGTCAGTTATTTCGGGGCCATCATTATCATGGTTTACAATAAACTCATGGCTTTATCAATTAAGTATCGCCTCAAGTGTTTTATAATATGTTACTTATTTTACTATCAGGCATATCAGTTTTAACATCGCTGTTATTTCTATTTTCAATAAGCAAACATCATCACGTGATCTCTTCTTATCATAATACAATATCAAACATATTTTAAATCCTCATAACTATTTAAGATGATAATAGATTAATGAGTGGAAAAGTTTATGTAATTCTAAGTTTGTCGTTGTTGACGTGTCGGTAACGAGTTAACAACATATGTCAATGTGTGCGAACTGGGTCAAACGCGAGATACCTACATAATGTAACTGTGTG
Source organism: Abrostola tripartita (assembly GCA_905340225.1). Classification (NCBI taxonomy): domain Eukaryota; kingdom Metazoa; phylum Arthropoda; class Insecta; order Lepidoptera; family Noctuidae; genus Abrostola; species Abrostola tripartita. Next base: position 3,120,078 of record HG996492.1, on the reverse strand, counting down.
CAACAGATGACGGCCGACTGAGGTCATTGCCCTACTAGCAGTGGGGCCAACGACCCTCACACCGCACCCCTACATCGCACAAGTACACGAAAATCTGGGGTAGCTTTTGATATCTCTCGTACAAATGTAAATAAACATGAGCGTTAAATATGAGTTAAATAACTGGTTCCTTTGAATATATATTTTATATCGATAAAGGAAGAACCTTCACACGGTAATTGTTTTTACGTCTCTATTCTTCTTTTAAGTCACGTCATGGGCATTATAGTGAAGTTGCCTGATACCTTAGAACCTTATGCATTATAATGAATGGACAGTGATTTCAATAGCATATTAAAAGAAAATTAATACTTAAGTTATTTTATGGTGATGGTAATATTAAAATTTGATTTGCTGAGGAGCGATATTTTCGCGATAGAACAGTTCAAGGATTTAGACAAGACTAAATCCTTGAACTGTTTTTGATACAACTGCTCAGCATATCGGATAAGGTCCGGCGAAATTCGGTCAGTAATGGCATGGAGGAAAATCTTTAGTAAGCAAGCAAACTCTAACGGAAAATTTTACTAATTACAAAAGTGATTAAGCCGCCCTTTTCGGTGTTATCTTGTACACTAACCGAAATCAGCTGTGATAAAGATGGGTCGCGGTAAACGGGTGCGAGTGCGCTGCTGGGAGCACGTACGCACCGGCCGGCCTTGCTGGTATTTGTGACTCCAATAACAACCTTAAACTGAACAAGTACCGCACTATGGTACACGGAAATAGGTAATGGAGTACGAAATTACTCTCAGTACAAGTGCCTCGGCAGTAATGAAGTATCCTGAATGAAAAATGTGTTGAAGTGGACCCCGTACACGAAACAGAAGTCTGAAGAGCTGATTACAGATTAGTTGAAATTAATAAACGCTACAGCATTCCGTGCTAACGTTGGGCGGATTTGATGTATTTGGAACTACCTCACCTACCCAATTGGTGATTTGGCTGAGTGGTTTGAATTTTCACAAAGCGTCGCTTGACCGATACTGAAAGTCGTACGATTGTTTGTTTTTCGAATTTTATGATATCCATGGTATAAACTGTAGTAATACCAATTCTGTTGCGCTTTGTTCTCCGTCCACTCAATACTCCCGGAAGAACAAAACCACAACAATATTATTTTTAGTAGAGTGTAGTCTTCTTCACTCGGACAACGTAGATGAGTTAGGTGTGTTCATGCAGAATTTAACACGCAAGTTCCGGAAAATATTAGACAGATATAGGTTAATATGGCGTGACACGTTTACGTAAAAAATAATTCACATGCAAAGCAAATACATAAGTGTACTAGAATACGATTCTATTATTTATTTTACCAGTCGCGGAATTAACAACACGAGTCCCCTACGTAAAAGAAACGCTGAAGACATAATATTTAGACTGGCCGACATGTGTTTTCAATTTTATATAAAAATGAAGTAACATATGTATAATATTATCAGATAAAGAAGATTTGATAGTGACTTTAATTTCACATAAATATTGATACAAAGCAATGAACTCACAGTAACGATGTTTCAAAATGTAAAGCCAATAGAAATGCGTGCTAATAAGCAAGGCGTCAAGTGATAAACAAAATGTTTTTGAAGCTGCCACCAATGGTCTTCGTGACGTAGTGTGAGTAAATTAAACACCAATAGACATAGCGACTCTGACGATCATCGTTGTTGGTGACCTTCCGTAGACACGTAAAATAAATAACATCTAAGTAGGTTACGGTAACGATTACGTGTTTATTACGTCAATTTATCTCAAGCTATTAGGATACACCTGTAATCACCAAATATGATACTGAACAATAGGTTCAATAACGAAAATAATAGGTCAAGTAAAAACAACCAACAATTAAATTTTAAAAAACTTGAATAATAAGAGTGCACTTTACATACATGGGATTGTTTTTATTTAATCGTCCTGCCCTTGCATTTTGGTCATAAACAAAACAACTACATCATGTCTAAATTTAGTCAATACTTTCTCGGATATTTGGCATCGTAAGTCGAAAACAACGTTGGATGTAATCTCAAAAAGCAAGGCACTGTATAAACTTTGTACAAACTTGCAAAATAATGGAAGTTTTATCGGATTATTTTATAGACACCACGATAAAAACAACGGAAAAAAACTAAAGCAGAAAAAGAATTAAACAGTTCATTAGCACCTTAGTTAAATAAACAAAAGAGAAAAGCTTGCCTCATGTGACAATGACTGTGCAAATTGAAACAAAGTGGCGATATTCAGCAACATGACATTATTCGGGACAAAATATTATCAACAATTTAACTTTGCGATTTAAACGTTGGTTCTGCTCGATACAGCAGCTGAAATTGTGCTACTAGGTCATCTGTGTAAATTTAAAATGTTTGGTCTTGGTAAGGAATGATCACGCAAGCGTTTTAAGTACTTCTTTGTAGGCTTTGTCATCCCTAAGTAAAAGGATCTAACCGAAAATGCGAGCTTAAATAAAGTTTAATTTATGTAGAGCAGCATTCTGCCAAAATACATACAACCAAAATCTAGGTTAACACAGTCTGACTGAAGCTTCACCGCGTGTACTCTATCTTATACAAAACTAGTCACGTTGCTAATGAGTTCACAGCTCGTTTTAGACGCTGAACCTTACAGTGACGTGAGCACCCGATCAAACAATCCAATCTCAAACATCAATTTCACTGGGGATATAATTATAAGAAAGCCAAAGTCCTCGGCAATCTTCGCTATCGGAGATATATTTTTAATCTTGTCTCTCTCATAATGTTTTTACTGATGCATATCGGTATCAATGTTTATGTGTAGACGTATGAAGTGCGTAAGCGTGTCGCGATCGTACGACCTGGCTTCTTTTCCTATATTCAGATGGCGTAAGTCACTAGAGACCGTCGGAGAACATCTTGGCACAGAATGCTTCACAGGTGTGGTGATTAATCGTATCTTTTAGCCGTACGTCATCGTTTGTTAGTGGTGTAATTGCTCAAATATGTCAATATATGTATTACTGGATACATTAATAACGGAATTATTTTTATTTTTATAAGTAAAACCTAAGTTTTGCACGACGGCGACGTCAGGGGCTTACTTAACATACCAATGATTGAGTATGATCTCATGATATTGGGACTGCATTAATAAGTACAGTCAATGGCTTTTAATTGTCTGTAGAAGAATTTGAGTTTGATAAATGAGTTATTAAAAGCACAGCTTAAAGTTGATATCTTGTGCCATAGATTTAGTCTCCACGCGGTCCAGTTGACAAGCGACGATAGGTATTTGCCGACAGGAACTTTGATAAGAGGTCGTATTGCGTATGTTTGTGCAGAAATCAAATGTTAAATTAAATAGATATTATTATAAATGTTACGCCTACTCGTCGTGTTACGTGCACGCGACGTTCGTTTTAGAAATTATCGTGTACGCAAATGTACGTGTTTATGGGAACGCAGCTCTATTTTTACAAATTGCAATTTGCAGGAAGGTTATTGTGTAGGGAGCTATTAAATAGTTTGTGACAGGGAAAAATTTATATGCATGATAAAAGCACCAGTCTGCTATAAAAATAATTTCATTTGGACATTTTCATACAGTACTCGTTGTTGTAACTGCATTTGTTGTTTTTCTTTCACAAGAACCGTCATAATGCGCGATAAATGAGAAACACATTGTAATAGCACTCATTTTGTTCACAATCGATTTTCTTGCCAATCAATTTTTATTGAAAGTAAATAAAAGCAAAAAAAATACGAGTGAGAAGAATGCCAGACTAAACAATGATATAGATGTGTGTCTCAAGTCGATAACGCCATAGGCAGAAAGCCTGCTTCGATCGAGAATAAAAAAACTTATTAGCAAGACATAGTTGAACAAGACAATGAATGTTCTACATGGTTTGTTTGTGATCGGAACTTATAAGTACTGATTAAGTGTGAGTATGGCGGACAGAATAGGACCACAACGAAGTAATCCGTCATCAATAATTTCACTATCAAAGCTTTCATAGTTATTTTTTTATTTATTTCTTTCCATAGTTATTTATTATTTCAATATAAACGTCATTTCGTTGCTTGACCAAAATGACATGTGTGCGAAAATACAAGAATATTAAATCATCTTACATACGAATGCTTGTAACGCAAATAAATGATGTCGCTTTAATGCATGAAGACAAACATAAACTGCGAAAATTGCAAATTTTAAAGTTATTAGGACTTATTATTATTACACTACATATTTACTCGTCAAAAGTAAATACGGATGCAAGGGTTGTGCATGTGTATTTGATTAATATAATAAACAATTAGACGATTGTTGATTTCCTGTTTACAATACTAGAGTTTGGCCAACGAAAGCTGTCCACTGAAAACGGCGGCAATTTCAAAAAAAATTAGGTTGTCAACACTGTTATTATACTGCATAAACAGAGTTGATACTTTTTAATATTCAGGGAAAAATGTCACTATAACAAAAATAAATATTTGAAGACTAATTATTGTTAATAATACAGATACCTTATCCAATGGTACCAAACCTACATACGAGTACCTATTGTGTTAGAGAGAATTGCCTCGTTTCTCATGCTATAACCTATAATGTATGCTATAACAAAGTTACATTGCTATATGGATTTTTTGACTCTCACTGTTTTTTTATTATTAGTTGAAGGTGAATAAGATGTGCATGAAGTAAACAACATTTTATTACTAAACGTTTATTAATGAACTGAACATAATTTTTTTTTGTAAAAAAGTTACGAATCGTAGTCGAAATCCGACTCTAAGTATTCCACACCTGATAATGATTCAGGTTCACTGCTTTCTTCACTGCTATCGCCCCCGACATTTATAATGAATCTTTCGAGCTCAGTTTCAAAAATTTGATCCCTCGCTTTATACTGATTTTCAACATTAATTACGTGATCAGTGTATTTCTTCCAATCGTCATTAGTTACACTATCAAAGCATTCTTTAATTAAATTTTGCATTTCCGATGCTGGTATACCAATATTTTTGCTAGCGACTTTTCTTTTTGCCTGACTCCATACCAGCTCAATCGCATTGAGGTCGCAATGGTATGGAGGCAATAATAAAATTTCATGGTTGTGAATGTTGCTGTGCTTTTTTAGAAGTTCTTCAACTTCATATTTTGGAGTAGGTTTATTATCTTTTACCAAACACATTAATTCTGCCTTTGTTTGATAATCCTCAAAAGCAATGTTATTTTCTTGAAGCCATGTCTGTATTACCACTTTCGTAACAGACATTGAAGGTGGTTTGTTGACTTGTTTTACATGGTAGCTTGCATTGTCCATCACAAGTACACTGGGCTTACTTAAATTTGGTAGCAACATTTCTTCTAGCCATTTCATATAGTTATTAGCATTCATATCATCATGATAATCTGCAGATTTCGATTTTGTGCTGAATATTAATAAAGCTCCTGGAACAAATCCTTCGTCTGATCCTGCATGTACAATGATATACCGTTTACCTGATGATATATTACTGATTACGCCACTCGTAGAAGGACCTTGCCAGGATTTTTTTACTTTATAATTCTGATGTACATATGTCTCGTCAATATAAATAATCTGTTTACCTTCCAGTCTTTTCTTATTAATTGTTCTTAGGTATCTATGCCTCCATGCAGCAATATCGTATCTTTCTGTAAGCAAGGCCCGTTCATTTTTATTGTTAACAAATTCAAATCCATTATTGTGTAACAATTTTCTAAGAGTTTCACGGCATCCAGTGAAGTCAATTGCTTCTTTCAGTTCATTATGCAGGTTTCTTAATGTTGGAACTTGTTTTTTTACACAATAGTATTCATTTATTTTATTTCTTATGGCTGAAATATCAAAATCATCCAAATTAGAAACTGTTGCTGGATGAGGTCGTTTCTTTCCTGGAGTGTTCCACTGGCCCTGATTTACTGAACCTTCCTTTTTTATTCGCCTAAGTGTTTTTACACTTACTTCTGAAAAAAACAAAAGACAAATGTAAACAAAACTCTAAAAACACCAAACACTTTCACAACTTGTCAATTTCTTTTATCTGAACTGATGTAGTTCAAACATTGCATTATTTGAAGATTTAGAGACTTTCAATATGAATCAGTGAATTCACTTTTTTATATTAATTGGCATAAAATAAGTTACACCTATCAGTGTGAGAATGTGATAAGTAAAACAATAATGTCATGTTAAACTAACTTATATCGATAATTATGTTAAATTAGAATACCTGTCATTGAAGATATCTTTTCTAAATAATGTTTTTCACAAGTCAGTATTTCGTTTTTTTCCACAGATATCATTTCATGTAACACCTTTGTTATATTGAGCTTTATCTCTCTGTTGTATTCGTCGTCAATACTTTCTAAAAATAACCAGAAAAGTAATTACAAAATGTTTAAAATATTCAAGAAATATCAAGATGTTTCCACATACTACAAAAAAACTAACCTAAAAGTGAAGCGATTGAGTTCAGTTGTTGTATTTTCTTTGCAGATTTCTCGTTTATATCACTTTTCACATCATTAAATTTGTTGATCATGGTAAACAGTAGATTTCTCGTCGAACTTTTGATTGTTTTCGGCATGATTAATAACAAATTCAAGGAAAAAAATAAACGATACGGAGTTGTTGTTGACATCAATAATGACAAATGTATCAGTTCCTTGACAGTAAAAAAATGTTGCCATATAAAAGTTTCTGAAAAAATTCGTGGACAGCTTTCGTTGGCCAAACTATATTTGTACCTGCAACCTCCGCAGAGTACTGTACTGATTTTAACGATGTTTTCAATGCCTGGTCTATAACTATAAAGTATTTGAATGACGTACGTGCCTATATAAATTACACGATAGGACACTTCATTTCGCCTATATAAACTGGCTTCTTTAATAGTTTACTGTTATCATATAACATGGACATTATTATGATTGTTAAATATATTTATAGGGTTTGCATGAGTGCAACGTCGCGTGATCGCATCACGGCGGGCGAAAGCCGCATTTATTTGGTCAAATACTCGTACAATATCCAATAGCCATGGTTATTTGTAATTTAAAATTAATGCTATAACCCTAATAACTAGGTGTCCTAGACGTAGCTTTCGCAAGTACACCCTTATCCAATGCGGCTGAAAAATACTTTAGCCATTATTCTTTCATATCCTTGAAGCCTTATCTTCGTAATTACATAAGTCACTTAATCCTTCGCAAGACGCAGCCACGTACTAATCAAACAGATTCAAACTTTACCTAACCACTAAACCTAAAGTAAACACATTAGAACACACACTTAAAGATGACAGATAGGGCTTTGTTATCATTTAAATGTCAGTTCTGTTCTGGTTGTTAATTATGTTATATGAATTATATCATAGGCTTGCGCCGAGACGGGTTATACCGTTTACAATTCCACTATAACACGAAATATATTAAAGAAATAGCGAAACAATTGACTAAACGTTAATACTGAAAAATTAATTGAAAAGCATAACATTTACACCGTCGTGTCGTAACGCACTTTAAAAATAATTTATAATTGAATATAATTTTGTTTATTTATAGCCTTAATTAGCATAAATTACCAGCTGACAAAACAATATAACATGTAGGTGTTTAGATTTTATATAAGTAGTGAGTTCAATGAATTTATACGTAGGGTAACATTTAGCTGATCGCTGCAATAGCCAGTGTTGTTGTGATATAATTATGCTAAATATAATATGACCGGTAACAGGTTATTGTTAATTATCCAACATAGAAATAAAAAAAATCTTTTTCTTTCTTTAGATTTATTATCAAGGTTGAGTAGATCTCTAAAAGTAGGTACCTTAATGTGTAAAGTGTGCTTATGAGTATGACTAAGAATTATAATCTTGATAAACGACAAAACAGTGGCAATGACTGATCACTGTAGTAGTGGATTATAAACACCCAACGACACGACGCTCCTTTTTGGTTTTAGTCACCTGAATGATACATACATAATATAACTACCTTTTTACTAAGTAAATATTATCAAATATGAAGCAGTAAAATACTGTATCATACTAGCAAATCAACAGCGATAACCTAGATCGATTTGTGACGTCACTAATCAATATTTCAAGGTCACTTATATCGGAGAACAGACAACTGTCTTGGATAATGATAATGTGTATTACGGTCTTGCTTACCATGTCGAACGAGACCACAGTCAGTATTCGTAAAAAATATTCATTTCACAACCTCTGATCATAGCCGTGTTTGCCTAACTGGGTGTGCGATTAACTGATAAGAATAAATTGCAGAAAAAATCTTTCGAAAGCCCCGCGCTGTGCAAATGTCTAGCAAATGAAAATGTTTTTCTTTTAGAATTGAGACAGATATTTTTATATGACGATTAATAAAATGTCGTCATATAACGATTTTTGGGAGACACAGACGTCATAGATGAGCCAAATATTTACCAGGAAGCAAATCCAAAGATTACAGATCGACAAAATCTTGTAAAATATTTTACTAGCGAATTCACCACGTGCTTTCTTTAAATAAATTTGTCGAAGTTTCTAGAAAATGGAAAACGTTTCTCCTTCCACCTCTATAAATATATTTTCACGCTCCTTCCTTTCACGTGGTAAGCACTCTTGAACTTTCAGTTAGGTAATGCGTTACAACCGGTCCCAATCACGTGTTGTGTATGAATATGGTGAAATACAGTAAACTAATTTTCTCGCCTTTGAAGTAATTACAATTCTGAGAAGTTGGGTGTATAATTGTTTCATGTTGTTCAACACGCTTCTACTTCCACTGCCAAACATTTTGTCAAGTTTAAGACCAATGTGACAGGTGATTTCTTTGACGTCACCAGCTACAACACATAAGCGTTATAACACCGTTTCATATCCCAAATGAAGAAAATAGTAGGTAACCTAATTAGTGCGGCTTTTAGATAATTAAGCTTTATGTATGAGGTTTCAGGTTCATCGACCTAGTCTATTTACGGATTTCACTGTAGCTGAATTAAGATTAATTGATAGTTTGGTGAAATATCGCTCTTTCCTGTTTATATGTTGTATGTAACCCAGCTTTCGCGCAGTAAATGGAATATTACAGGCCTATCGAAATAAGGAAATCTTATTATATACCTAGTAAAATATCCTTTTGAAATTTGGAATGCTAATGCCCACTTTCCCCTAATTGTTTACTGCAGATATACCTTACGCGAAGATTTTTAATGTTCAGAAACACATAGTGCCTAAAAATATCAAAGAGATTAAAATCGTAGGTTAATTCACGTACCTATCAAGAAAGTAATTATTTTTTGGGAAAACCCAGTCGTTGTATTGTTTTCTATGCGCAATGTTTGACCGTCTACACAACTTGTAATAGCAAGTCGGCATTAAAGTTAACATTACTTTTGGCAGTAGCATAAAGTACCTATTAAATCAATATACACCAAAATTCTCTGAATAGTAATTACAGTAAATAACACAAGGTCATGTAAATATGACAAGTTATTATTAGATCAGTAAACGAGTACATGAAAACGACATAAGCATAAATGTTAGACTAAATATACCATATCTTGTTGAATATTGGAAAATTTGGAAATACATCACTTTTATTCAACTTATCGGTATAAAGGGAACCTTAAGATTCTAGGTTAAGTACACAGTTCCTTTACATGATAGATGATTTCTCTTTACATGAAATTCAGATTAACAAATAACAAACCAATTCAGTTTTACGTTTCGTGACAGTTCGTGTTATTTCACAATCGAAAATTACCATTAGGCGCATTAGAAATGCTTAAATACAATAAAAGTGCGATTTCACTGTAGTAGAAAAAAAACTCATTTACATCCCGGAATGTGGATTTCTGCCCAACCAAATTACCAAGTACTTACTAATGCTCGAACGGTGGGAAAACCCAGTCATAGTTTTTACTTCAACTAAAAGAATCAAGAAAAAAATACTTCCTTTCAATCAACTTTTACGATCGAGTGGGAGGCAGCTAATGTTTTGTTTTCCTCTAAAATTTAGACCAATGTACTGAAGTAGGTTTTAAAAAACATCACATATAGATAAGATTAGTATATAACCAACAATCCTCTTATTTACCACGATAAGCTTAAATGCGAATGACCAGCTCAGTAATGGGCAGTTATGTAAACATTACACATTTGCTATCAGAGTCAGCAGAATACTCAGTACGTAGATTCCATATGACAAGCGGCGAACGTTGGCTAAATGCCAGCACCTTTCGCCAGGTCATTCTCTCAAGAAAGCTGCCTGGAATAACTGACGCAATGTGTCTAGCTAACGTGTAATCAAAACCGCGTGGTTTCCACTGAGCATCGCAATTGAAGTGACCGAGGCAACGAAAATATCTTATGATTGTGATGTTACGACAACGACTAACAGCAGGTTAGTCGTTAGAAGAGATGCGTCAGTGTTACTAACATTATTGTTTCAAGAATTTCAGACATTGGCGCTAACTGCCGCGAGCTAGTAATTGATAAAAATAGTATGCTGTTCTTTTGTTTTCGTATTCGATTAATTTAATCTAATAACGTAGGTATTTCCTTATACATTTCTAGAGGAAATCATCAACTTGTGGTTAACGTAGATAAGGCAGACAATTTTAGGAAACCAGCCACTACATATCATGCATTAAAATTATAATACCTGCGATGAAACCTGGAGTTCACGAAGTCTGCGATGAGCAAGCGTGTTCCAATTCTCTCTATGAGATGAGGCCTTTGCCCTGCAGTCGGACAGTTATAGGCTGGTATTATTATTATAATTCCCATGCGATGCGGCATAGTGTCGACCACGATACTAACACTGGTGCTTTTACCGGTATGAATAATTTTATAGCAATACAGAGCAAGGTGTTCTTCGCTTACGCTTGTACAAATAAATGTACAGTTTATTTTAAACACTTAAAATGATAATCATAATTATTTTAAGTTTAATGTAAGATGTTAGATATGGTTATAATTAATTTTGAGGGTATTGCATGATACTCTACGATTATATGATTCTACTCAATCCCAGAATAAAAATAGATACATTTTATTTCAAAGTTTGATAAATTAATATCGTGTGCAGGTATTAAGATTAATTTTCTTTAGAAATGTATGAAATAGCAATGAAAAATTTGCAATTTCAGTTACAAATAAAGGTCTTCCGATGCCTGCATGTTTCGATGGCTACGCTTGATACGGTTTTCAATGTTTAGTCTATATCTAACCTATATTACACACAGCCCGTAACACGAGACTACTACCGTTCTTTACAATACTAATTTGTATTGTAAATACGCCTTTTCTAGTACCCCGTAGAACGTCGGAACATATTAGTTACTTTCGACCGAAATAATTTTCAAAGAATACGACTTCGTCTTGACGTGAAAATTAATAAGTAGGAAAACGCCTAACGCTTGTAGTAGGCGATGAGCCAGTAAATGAATATAAAACATTGCGACAACACTTCTGAGTAAAGAATACGATATTTTAGCTGGTATGATATGAACTATTGAAGCCTCTGATATATTTAGAAGGATGACTCGTGAATAATGTTCATGGATAGAGGAGAGAATATCATTGCTTTTATTTCGTAGTTGGCTCCAGTATTAATCAATCCATCTAAGTTCGGCAGGGCAAAGGGCGTTATCAAATTTCTTGGGATTTGTATATAACATCAGCCACAGACAGTCAGAATAAAAAAGTATGGCCGCATGTACTATGTACTTTTCACATTCTTTGTTGCAGAAGATGTTGGAGAAATTTAAACCTCCTTGTACGATCATTACTACATTAGGTAATATTACGATGATACTAACTTGAGAAATAATGCGGTCGGTAAACGTAAATAAAGTGTAATACTGATACAATAACATTGATTTATAATACGCAACAATAGGTCGCCAGACTGCTGTCTGGTTGATACAGTATTCTTTGCCTTCGAGAAGATAACGACAGACACGTGATCATAACTGCAGCTGTGCGACAGTTATTCTTAGCGTGTACACAAATGAACTGCATGTCAAATGGAACTGCGAAACGCAGGTTGGATAGAGTTGTAAGCTTACGGACCTCAGAGGCAAAATGTCGACTATGTCCAGTTCAAATGGTCAGACTTTGTTATGGTCAATTCCCACTGGCATATAGGTAGATTACACAGCATATTGTACTCTATCTGAACTAGTGTAAAATGTAGGATTCGACAACACCACCACAGAAAATCGACTAGTCGCTGAAAGACGAACGCAGTCGCGTGAAATCTTTCAAAGACGCGACTGATGTCTTGCTGAGCATATTTCGGTACAATACACTAAAATCATTTTAGAGTAACGTAACACACCTTTTTGGTGCGTTTCGCTTTCCATTAGTGAGTATTGACCATTGAGTGTATTGACTATTACAGTTGGACCGCAGAACGTTCGTAAACACTTATGCAAATTGTCCTTCCCGATAACTTATTTACTCAACCTATTAAATATACTTTGTATACATTATGTAACAAAAGATTAGGTATTCTCTTATATAATTAATAATTATTTTATATTAAAACACGTTGATAACAACCAGAATAAACAAAATATTGGCCTAAACACAAATGATATTGTTATTAATATTCGATATAGAGTCAATAAATCCGTCTAAGCTACGTGTTTTATTTATCAGTATGTCATTAATTAACATACCTAATCAACTATGACCGTCTACTGCGCAGTTAGAACTCTGAGGAAAAAATTATGTTGAACATAACAAACAATGTATTTAAAGCCAGTAACACAATTGTTTTGCGGTGTTTTATTCATTACGGCTTATAGGTATTTACAGTAACTACGTATTAATGTTAAACTTTAGGTACTAATGAGTGTCGCCGTTGATATAATCGAGTGACGTTGTCACCACACCCACCCATACATTACACGGATAGTTGATCAAACGCCCGAACACTATTTTGCTCTACTTAACGAACAACGGCCATGCATTAAGTAGTCATGCAGACTAATTATGGTAATAAATAATATAATAGGCGTTCGAAACGAATTATGAATTGTATAAATTAGATTGAATTATTCCATTTTCGCAAGAATCCGATTACAAGATACAATCAAATATAAAATCTGAATTGCACCGGTTTACAGTAACATAATGCCTACTGACTTAATAGTCGACGATCAATCAGAAATATGTTGATAAGTTAAGCTTAGCTCTTGAATAATAATACGAAGTTAAATCCAGTTACTTTGACATCGCACTTAGATAATGTTGTGCACAACTGTACCGTGTAAATATTAAGTACAATGTTCATGAACATTCCCATAACTGCAGAATGACTGATGACGACAAAAGCATAAAGTGGTGTCCATCTTATCTTTATTGTTATGATGAAGTGACATCGAGCACTTCGATTTTTATGCACCATTACGCTTGTTCTTGCTACAACGTAAGCAGACCAATCGGTATATTTGTTTAAGAAAACTTGGCAGCGAACGTCTTCATGTGAATGATCGGCACCGATAATTATAAGTAAATAAAAACTGCCTGACATATTAACATAGTCTAGAGATGTAGTCCAGTCTAGATATTAAGTAGGTATCTAAGGAGAATTTAGTGATAAGCCATACTTCTTACAGTAAACAACCACATAACATTCCCGCCTGTATTCCCCAAAGGGGTAGGCAGAGGCAAGTATCCAGTTCCCAATGTAAAAGGGGGCGAACATATTGCCATCAACCGGGAAACTTCATAAAATAGTATCAATTTTCATATTGTTCAAAAATCTAACTACAAAGGAAATTATGTAAACTGACGACAAAGCTATAACTTCTACGAAACCTGTGATGATACCTAATGATGAAAGTTTATTGTGAAAACCAAAAAAAAAATTAAGGGACCAAATCGGAAAGTACATTGGTATACCTAAATATCCTTTCACATGAAAAAACATTTATTTTATTAATGACGAAGTTATCTACGTCGTAATAAAAAAAAAAGTTTCGACGAATTGAGAACCTCCTCCTTTTTTTAAAAGTCGGTTATAAAGAGAATTGTAAGTTGTAACCTACCGATACAGATTTGATGTTAAAGGACATGTGCTACACCTTTTGAGGTCGTGTGTAGTTCACTAGGTTTTACACACACAATCGACACTTGCATGTCGGAATACCCAATTAAACGAAAGCGAAGAGCCTCGGCAACCCAAGAGATTGGCAGACTTAGAAATTCGTGAAACATAAGTACACCTGTAATAGAAGATGTAAAGTAAATTTCCTGAGACTGAAAGGCGACTGCAACGTAGTTGGGAAAGGGCTAGGCTGATGAGAATGTATACAAAGTATGTTAGTTGTGTAGCCGGCTTTAGAATTATATTTAGAGTGCGCGTTTCAAATCCATCCGCTGCGCAGTTCGTTATTTTCGTAGGTTGAAACAGCTGACACATGGCAACATAGATCACGGACGTATCACATCTCGCCACATGGCCGGCCAATATCGGTTTTTTCTCTTACACCTCTTAGTTTTATCGTCGTTCGGAGACTTTTATTGATTTATAGTACGTTGGTAAGAAGATAAAAGAGTGTTTTGAACATTGGCGAATGAACACGGCGAGCGTAAAAACATGAGAGACCACATATGATCGTATAAAACATGCGGCAAACCACTCTTGTGTATAAGATGGCGAATATATGTACATTTTCTGTGTTTGATCATACGGTCTCCTTCGAGAAGTGTGTTATTGGTATTTAACATACTTTTTCTTATACGCACTAAAAGATGCCAAGGAAACAAATAAAATCGAGCATTATTCAAGCTGCTTTACAAGCTTCAAGACCGCCGCGTTGGGACCAACGTACGCAAAACTTTGCGTGAAGCACAATAGGTCGACGACATCAGTGAGAATGTGGCTGAAACATAGTTGAGATTAGCCTTAGGCATAATAGCTGCTCGGGCGTAATTGACAGCAACATCCTGCGCTATGTGTAGCATCCAATTATAACTGCAATCAATCGACGAATTTCGATTCCACTTAATGCTACAACTTCTTGATGATGTGTCGAACATAAACATATCGAATTGCCTATACCGCCGGCTTTAATTTATGCCAAAACAACTACGTAAAACTAAATTAATGCTTCTGACTACTTATTTTATTACCTACACTTTAATTTTAATGATACATAACATCATTTGTTTTGACTTTTCTAGGTATACATACGAAAGAGTTCATCTGCGATACACGAGGATCTTGAATGATGTGACATTTTGCTATTAATTTAAGCCTTAATTTAATATTGTTCATAAAACATTCGATTCGTGCTATATTTGTTTGAATAGTATTTTTTTTTACAATTTCAGTGTACAACATCAACACACTTAAATAACCGAATTTAACATTTTATAATAATTATTAGGGGCTTTTATTTGTCCTTGAATTGTATGTATCTATGTGTCCCTATTAAGCCTTACTGAAGTTAAAATAAAACGATAAGATACAATCGTTGTAATTAATCATAAAGGAAGTCTGCGTGAACGATAAATTAGTAAGAAACAACAGGGAAATTGTACTAATACAAAACATTATGCGTGCGCATAGCTTCATTAAATAAACCAATCAAAAAGTGATTCACTAATGAAAAACTAACAGCTGCCACCGTGCCTACAGTGGATACACTGTCAGTCTGTCACCCACCCTAGTCGAAAAGTTATGTGACTCACAATTAGCAACCCTTTGTTCGATTCAAATGCCATCGAAAATGCTTAATCGTGCATGACTGAAGCTGACGTGGACCCAACATTGTAAGACCACGTTAACCGTTCATAATAATGTTAGACATATCGATGTCGAACCGTACACTTTATGCCAAGCTAATTTTAAAATCGCACATGTCAATTTAGAATTCAACAATATTAAATCCATTGTTTAAATTCACCTACAAAGCATTAAACGAATAACTACAAATATGCTGGGCCCGTCCACGATTATATATCGCTCAGATATGTGCATAATTGGTTGCTATTTGACACGACTTTCGTGACTAGTCATAATGTAAATGGATTAGTCACAAATGTTGTTGCCATTGTTACGTCTGTTGCGATTATACAAGCGACCAAAGCGACCCCAACACTTAGGTAAAGGAAGTGAAACCATTTAAGTAAACTTGATAATTAGTAGGTGATGGTACGGTTGTGTAAAACACCAGTTGGAACCGAGCCAGACTGTTCATATGCCATCGTAAGCCTGTGTTCGTTGACTTAATATTTTAACTTCACCGTGTAAACAGCTAACAAGCCTTTTTAAAGGTCTCGTCAAAAATGTCCCTAAGCTACTATAATCCCAAGTTCCCAACCCACGAACAATTATTTACGCTGTTAATCCAATTTATTTTTATTAATGATGTTTTCACTTTTACTACTATATACTATGCAATTTTATGCAAGTTTCAATTTACCGAATCCACTAACATGATCAGTTATCAAGCCCCTTGTATCCCTGTAATCAAATGCGGGGTAGTTGATAGAGATAATGCTAACGTTGGCTGATTGGCTTTAAGTTAGTTATCTAACAACAATCTCCGTCTTCCTGTCCGGTCCAACCTGTGCTACCGGTGGCCATTCCGGCTGCAAATGTCTTACGCCTATAATTTGTTCCGTACTCACATAGCTTTATACCCAGCGCCATTACTATGTATATTTACATAGCTGGCTTAACCTTGGGCGACCGAGCGTTTAATCGCAAAACTATCAATTACCAGACGTGACCGGTTTGAATAAAAATAAATCGAAGACATGACGTAATTCACATCCTGAAAATTACACAATAACCGGTATGTGTAAAAGAATACAATACATTTCTGATACTCCAAAGAAGGAACTTCCGTTGAGTGTATAATTAAATTATAAAGTCACTTATAATTGCATTGGAATATTAATGAATGGCTAATATTTCGAAATAATTCCTAAGAACGTCTCATCAAGGCATGCATCCTTTCGCCACAACCTTTTTAAAACATAGCGTAATAGCATATACTTGACTTCCACTTACGGAGACAGAATGAAGTAAGGCATGTCTATGCAGTACAGCTCTGTGGAATGATCTTGCATCGCATTCACGTTCATCTGAGCGCAAAATGACTTCTAGTGATCGTGATACTATGTACAAACAAGGTATGTATCATTTACTTAGTGTAAATGTTTTGGGAGTGCCTCATTAGCTAAAACGTAGTCACATGCCAACTATTAAAGCAAGATTGCCAAAAACAAACCATCAGCCCCCTTACCATGAACTCTTAAAGCAGGACAGTTTTTATGAGGAAGCGAGACGCCGCTACGAGCAGTGTAATGTGGCGTCTCGCTTCCACATCGTAAACTGTCCTGTTTTAAGAGTTCATGGTAAGGTGGCAGGTCAATTAGACGCAGTAAAAAATATTTGAGTAGCCATGACAACTATTGAATCCTTCGATATTTTGATCAGATAAATGATAACTTGCTAGAAAACAAAGTTTCTCGTGGAGTTTTTAGCTTGTATTTTCATGGTGATTTATGTCAATTGCGAATTTTAGAAGAAATTACATCATTGCGTGGTCAACTTATTGTTATTCCTAACTAAGCGCAATAGGCGTTCCAGACCATTTCTGTCCGCGTTTAATTTATAACCGACGTTTCCATCGTTGTATACCGGCACCAAAGCTCGACTTCTAATTCAGTTTTAAAATACCTCGAGGCTACAAGATACCAGCTTCATTATGCCCTAGTGGATGTAAACGACGTTCAACATTGTTGCACAAGACACTAACGGAAGTGCACCGACTGAACGAGCCGTCGTAGTCGTGGCGATGACTGTTTTTTAAAAACATGTTCGCACAAAGGGAAAGTAGCGACCGCCTAGTAACAAGGCAAAATAATTGGTGGTGCGTGCGATTCCAAACAGCCAGTGGGTCACGCCTTCCGTTACGGCCTGGAGCACAAACAAAGGGCGACCTAAAGATACACCTGTCCACACTGCAAGTTTGCATTTTAAAACAAAATAACTTTACTCAATCCGTTTGCATTGTGTCAACATTGATTGAAAGTAAAAGTAATAATCACGTAAGTAGCATAAATATATTTCGATGCAAATGTATACAGTGCATAATTAACGTTCTAGCCTAATGAACGCGTTAAAAACTACACTATCTTACTCACGAGGCTACTTCTTTCTATGGCACCTTGCATATTTATGAAGAATACCTGTCGACCCACGGCCTCACCGAGTTTTTACAGCATACACAGTTACACTAGTACCACCGCTGTTGCTAAATGCTACTAGATAAATATTATGGAAATGTTTGGGGGTGCATAGTGAAAAGGTCAAATGAGCCGTTAATATGCACATTGTCGCTAAGACTGTACGAGTATATTAATTGAGATTTACAGTTTAAGACAGGTGCCGTAGTAAGTACCTAGGCATATTACAAAAAGTCCTAATAAGTTTAACCGCAGCAATTTTGAGACCGCCCTCTTACTGTAAAAAACCCCAATTTCGGCTCGTAGGACCAAAGTGAAAAAATTGCGATAGAACCTTAGAACACTTTTCAAATCATATAATATAAATAATATCAGTTTATAATGTCTCACGGCATCGACAGGGCAAAGGTCCTTTCTCATACATAAATTATATGACGTATTACTTTTTACACTGCCCAAAAAAAGGCAAATGTTTGCCAAATTTACAACAAGTATTCCAGAACAATCATAGCAAGAAGTCAAGTTCTTTCACCTTCAAATTGAGACATAAAATACTGTGGTAATGGTGGACCGAGTCCAGAAATAAGTTCTAATAGATACTTGACAGGCGAGCGTCAGTTCAGAGCTTTGACCGACAGTGTGCGTCAGCGGTTTTGTGTTTGCACGGAAATAGCGCGATCTATGAAACTTTGGCACCGTATACCATTGCAGGAGACACTGACACCTAATTTCGACACGCCTCTGTATCCGGGAGAAGCATTAATGTTATTTTTAGAATGTGAAGACCTACAGAAATGTACAAAACGAAGCCAAACAGGTAAAGATAATTTTTTTTCGCCAGTTTCCAAGTTGCGCGCTACCGCCATTTAAAGACGTATTGCTTAACTTAACTTAGGAAAAGATGTTCAAGTTATGTAGGTAAGTGGAATGTCGCAACTTACATAAATTACATACAAATAAACTATTAAGCTGCTGTTGACTAAATGCTATAATATTTCACAACTTGATCTTATTGACCAGAGGTAAGATGTTCTACTGAATCTGAATTACCTGGGAATTTTGTAGTAAAATACAGTCTTGGGGTTTAATGGCTGTCTATGGTTCAGAGAATCGATCAAATGAAGAACACGCAGCTGTTGAGGCAGTTCTGGGTACCTGGAATAAATAAATAGTCAGTCATATACCTACATTTTTTATTAAGCTCAAATAATAACTATATTGCCTTCATTTTGCGTAGTTGTCGTAGACTACTACAACTAGACAATGCACCTTCAATACCGCCACTACTCATACACTACAATCATTATTTAATTTTCTAAGCGAAGGTATAGCAACAATTATTTGTTAACTGACATTTATCCCAACGTGTAGAACGTCATCAAACATTTTCAATTCATCTGGCTTTCGAGACTTCCTGTGTAACGAAGGAGCGTAGGCGAAGCCTACAAAAAATATAGTATGGTCAACATTCACGCCACTTCATCTCCCTGACGCCTGGGATATAAAGATGCAGAAGATATGTAAACTTCTTTATTGCATAAGAGAGCAAACACGTCCATACGACAGTCTCTATCTAGCTATTTCAAGCTAAGATAAAGGTCAATCTTAAAATGTAAACACGATGTCTTTATTTTTATTTAGTATTAAATAAAAAATTCGACTCCATTACTATTACACTGTAACATTAAGGGATAAACGATTATATCGGCGATAAACGAATGTTGGTGGACAACTAACAACTTTATACAGGCATCGAGCTTCATCGAATTTATATAATAATAAAACTTAGTGAATATTACGTCGCCGCCCGAACCGAGTCCGGTTTCGGATAGTTTCCGGTTTTTAACAACATGGCTGGATTTTTTTGTGAAAAGCACAAGCGAGAACGAGAATCTGGCGGTTCACCCGATATCAATAATGTGTCCACTCGTCCACCGCATAACTCGCGTGGAATATTTACCTATAAAAGTTTAAAGGTTTTGCAAACAAAATATAAACAGGACCTTATGTTATAATCCTGGATTCTTTTTGTACAAGCATGACCTTTTTTTCTACTTTATAAACGAAACATACCTAACATAACATCACGCCAGTAGTAGTACACCTCTGCATAGGTACCCCTTTGGGGTATCCAAAGGGGTACCTATGCAGAGGTGTATAGTAGGTACACCCGCATTTCGCCAGTTAGATTATAGGTCCCAATATAATACAATAGTAGTCGATTTTGTATTATAATATATATAATAGTGGGCGAGCCTATTTTCATCAACCGGGCACAATACTAGATCTTCTTTTTAACAAATGTTCAGTCAGTAGGTGTTACCTAACGTTAAAGCCTTTCGTTGGCCGCTATCGCTCCGCGCTGCCACAAGAAATACAGCCTTAATTATACTTGCTCGAGACATATATATTCAAATGATGTTTAATTTTTACTTCAATACAATCTGCTAAACGATTTCATGATATTTATTCAACTTGACTTTATTTTTATGACCTAACGGGAGGCCAGCGCAAATGGATTTGACGCAAATTTAAAATGAATTGGGCAATCTTCCAAGCAGTCACAAAGCTCCTAAACTATCACAAATTTGTATATATCATAGATAATAACTGTACCTACCACATATTATGATTATAAAGTAAGTCTGTCAACAGGAGTTCCATTTTACACCCTAGCTTCCGCGTCTCGCATTCTCGTCATGAAATTACTCAGAACAACCAATTGCCAGCGAAACCACGTGCTGTAGCAGATAGGAAACGTTAAAACAACGATAGTTTAAATAGATATCGCAAGTTGGATATCGGTGTATTGTAGAAAATCTATGCGGAATTGCGGATACCTATAAAACAAGCGTGTTTGTTACTTGTATTACTCCAATTCATGAAAGTATGTGTATTAGAATCAAAACACATGTAGAACTTTACGCACAATGAAAAGCGCGTGGAAAAACTGTAAACATTGCGAAAATTTGAGAAGAAGCAGACTGCGCGCGAGCGACCACGTAGATAAAAATCAAAATAGATTTGGCTAGGCGCCGCGTACGCCGGTGCGCTAAACAATGCTGGAAACTAGGTCGACAATCTGTTTACCGTGTCAAAAATGCGAACAATCCGTTTCAGGTCCTCGCTACCACATCTGGTAGATAATATAGCCATTGGATACCAGTATTCAATTACTCCTTCATTCTGATTTGTTAGAATTGCAGATCAGAGCAGCTTTCATGAATCTGGTTCACTAATAAGCTTTTGTAAATTAGTGTCAATCAATCAGAAAAGCGTTTATTCCTCAAAACCAGAGCACAACTTAAACCAGTGGGCACAAATTTAATGTGGTTGGCCATGATCACTCCCGCTTCCCACTCAGTCAACTCAAAACTTGAATAATACAGCAACTGATGCAGCCTACTCACTTAACACATATTTGGACAATAATTTGAGACAGTGATTTGTATGTGTTTTTCTGTCATATTTTTATTGTATTTGGAACCACCAACAAATATTAATTTCTATTATCCATTAATTAACGCAAAACGTCACTTAGACGTGCTTAGAATTATCCACTCGACCACCGCTTTTTGCTGCTAAGTCTATTAATTTTCAGGTTATTTCGATACCACATGGGCACAACCGCGCGGAACATAGGAAAAAATATAATATCAATATGACAGAATATATTAGGGCTATGACATCTAAACTTACTTAAAGATGGTCACCATATCCCCATTCATATATTTAAAGGCTGTAATTTATTACAATTTATATTCGGCTTAAAAGAGGACTTTTATATTTCTTAAAATAATTGTAGTAATGAGTAAAAAAATAATTCAGTGTAATACGGAATTCCTACATCGCTTATTTTTTCGGTAAGGAAGCAGTGAAGTGTCCTTGTGCGACAATCTTCCGCGTATAATCGTCCACGAGAAAGTATTGCTTACTTATCATACAATGTACGCCTGTCGAATAAATTTTAAATGGCAATTAACATCAGACAAGTTATGTGTAATGGCAAATTTCCGTAAGCCATCGTTGGATCTCAAATGTGATACCTCCACGTCGCCATGTTCATTGACAGAACACCAACAAAATGTTTAATTTATCCATCTTAATGTGCATTCGAAAAACCGGTCGGAAAGCAAGTTGTTGGAAACCCGTTCCAGAGATTATGATTAGATATGGTCGCAAGCTCCAAGTTCCAAGTGATTATAGTCTTAGACATTCAGGAGATAATTGAGTGTGACAGATAGAGTAGCGGTTAGATCAAGTCACACTTCGTAGGATTTTGGTTTCACCGTACGCTGTAATTTAATGTGGATAAAATATCATCAGACCTTCTACATAAATCTATGTGACACCCTATTTATTAGCAGGGATAGTAAAAATTGTTGAGCAAAAATTCGAATACAACATTAGTTATTTCTTCTCATTAGTTATCTCAGCATGTCTTATTATTATACTGTGACTAAAGATAGTATGATCAATCTTGTAGCGAATATTCATGGTCACATTGACAACACCGACAAATTGATCAAAATCAGTGCTGAAGCGACCTAAAATCTGTTTTTTTGGGCTTGTTGGTTTCTGGTATAGTTTGTTCACCCAGGTACAGCATCGTGTCGCTTCATGCAGCAATATCAATACATTGTAAGGGTATACATTGTAGGAAAATATTTAAGTCAAACACCAGCAACCTGCTATTGAAACAACTAGTTCTGAAGCCAGAGCCCACAAACAAGTAAAAAAATGGAAAATTATTCTAAAAGTATGAAGTTTTCTTTAAGAATCATATTTACTGAGCAAACAATCGATACCTACTATGCCGAAATAAAATTTGAAGAAAAACAGATGCACCTAACCATATCGACTGCATATCATCATACTTGAGTAAAGTAGAATAATGAAAAGCATAACGATCAGTATATATTTCGTAGGTACACAGTACCTAATTGCAAAGGGTTGGTATCTTGTAATTTTACATGAGGCAATGAGGGTGTAATCCATTCTAACTTACTCAATTCATGGCAAGTGGCTTCAAGTGTTGTGAAAAACGCCCGTTTGGGGCGTAGCCAAGCGTAGGTATGCTATTTGTGCGTACATTTTATATCAGCCCATCAACGACCATAACTAAACATGGGCCTCTTAATGGACTGCTTGATTAAACGGTCGTGAGGGAATATTGACATATTCACCACGCTTGGCTAACAGATTGGTAATCACGATGTTAGTAGCTTAATATAAAGAACATGGTATTACATACAAAGCCGACCTCACGATAAGAAGAGGTTACTTATTTAAATGGATTTAACTACAATCGGCATCCTAGATCCAAAATATAATACTGCTTATATATACGACTCGTAAAGTGAGCACACTAAGGAGGATGTCATATATAACATGCGAATATGGTACAAAGTGGTTGTTATTTGTCCACATGACCTACGCACCGGAAGGCGACCGCGGCCGCGGTGGCGACGGATTGACTTGCTTTCAATGTCAGCCCTATTGTTGATTCACGCAAGACCACCTTGACTGCAGTTGAACTTTCGTAATTGCTTAAAAACCAACATTATATTAGACGTAGCAACACGTGGAGGAGCGTTGCAAAAGACAATTTAGGCTTTCCCTATATAATTGAGAACAATGAAATCTTCAAAACTACATACATTTTTGTAAATACCAAGTCGCTATCCTTATGTACTCTAATGTATTATCCGCATGTACTGATTACCATGCTGTTTAGCTCAGGTATAGGCCGTTTACATGACTGAATGTTGCCCCAAAAAAATGTAGGTTAACAACGATTTCAGTGAAATAAATCATATGTATAGCCAAAGAGGTTAACGCGAGGATGATTATCTACTCCACGTTATATGCATGTTTTCTGAAGTTTATAAACAATGCTTTAAAAATAGGTGACATGTAGTAATGTTACGATTCTGGCACCGAATCTTATCACACGAGACTCTTCACACGCACGTGATCAGTTTGAGTTCCGTAGTCAAATATTGCACTGATAGCCGAGTGGTATGACCGTTGGACTGCCAAGTCAAAGGTCGCAAGTTCAAATCCCGGCACGCACCAATGTCTTTTCGAATTCATGTGCGTACTTAAAAATTAGTTATCAGTTGCTAAAAACGGTGAAGGAAAACATCGTGAGGAAACCGGCATACCTGAGAGATTTTTCAACGGTGTGTAAAGCCATGTCAGAGGCCTACAGGCGGTTTAAACTCTGACACCAGGTTGATCATCAACCATACGATAAGAAGAAGAAGAAGAAGAGTCAAATATTGTCCAATCTGTATGTTTATGAGAGAAAATATTACGTAGCGAACCTTTTTTCAAGTACCTATTACCTTACCGTAATATTTTGTGGTGGGTAAAATTTACTAACAAGAAAACAATGCACGATCGGTAAAAATAATAATTGACCTATGCGGAAAGTGGTACGGATCAGTTGATCTTTGCACCATTTGCCCCAATTGAGTCTACAGTTTTCACAACTATTATTATATTTATTTAGAAGTTAATCTAATAAGATACCTACAAACCTGTCTGTATTGACACGACAACAAGAGCTACATTGTCGCTGTTTATTAGTAAGAAATATCTAAATAATAATAATAATAGATGGAACATTATCTAATTGTTAGAACAATTATCCCTTCTTTATGTAGTCGTGCACATTGCAGGTTTTTTTTAGCCGAATAAACATTCACATAATTTATAATGCTCAATCTACTTGCACGCTCGTGAATAACATAAAATTGTATTTTATTATTATAAAGACCAAAATACTCGTCAATAAACAAGATATCTTATTTGCGCTATTTTCCTTGTGCGTATTTTAATATTATTTATTTATGAGGTAGCTTAAAATAGATCCACTGTGTATTACCTATATTAATTTTATTGAGTCGTATCTATGTGTTTGGTTTCATAAATTGAAAATTACATGTATTTTTAACTGTTTTGAACCTAGAGATGATCGAAAATCTGTGTGTGTAAACTATCGAAGGCTATGTATGATCTCGAAGTTCGAAATTGATGGTTAGGCTGAAAAAAATAATTAGCTCGTAACCTGTACTTGCATGCATTAAAGTACAGAAACACGTTCAACGCGATATATTTGAGCGTAACCTACATGAGCAACGTTTGCGACTCCGCTAAAGTGTTCATTTTGCAATATTGATATAACCTTGAACATCTCCATATAGACGAGTGTAGTGGGGCATTAAGGCACCTACAAACACGGCCGGCTTTATCTGCCAACGTTTAATATTAGTCAGACGATAAAAAATGTACCTACGGCAATCTACAGAACCTCGTTGATTACATTTAAAATATTTGGTCAAGAAATACGGATCGATCGAACAGCTTTTATAAAACTAATTTATTGTGTAAATTTTTCTTTCATTTTGTTTATTATGCAATGTCACCTCCATGTATTTGACAATTTTTTATCAAGTCACGCTAATCACTTGGAATATTTATGTTGTTTTTGTCTACCTACTGACTTGAATACTGATACGATCGCGCATAACACCGACCACCGCGAAAACTGGCAAATCTATAACAGTATGTTAGTGTTACGACATGACTTCTTGTTGCTACGCAGACTCTACGTCGATAGTATCATCTTAGAAGATTGTTAAACATTTGGAAACAACATTTTCCGTGTTTTATAATTTTACTGTGGCAAAGAATTTAAAATAATACATACTCACGAATTGCCGGCTGAATCACGTGTGTCTAATTTAAATGAAGCGACGTCTACTCCCACCACGCCTGAGTTCCTCTATGTCAAAAAATATTACATAACATACCTACCGGGCGCACAAGTTTTATTCCAATAAAATTATTATAATGAGTCGGTTATCAAACAATATTACATATAAGGTATGATTTAAGACAACTTTACAAAAATCTCTTATGAAGCGCTAACACATTATGTTAGCAGACTGACAATAATAGATCACATTGTTTTCATAAATGATTTACTTGGAATTGCTTGAAGGCTTTGTTTTATAGTTACATAAACATTGTCAGTCATTGATGCACACAGCACAATTCTTGTTATTAATGTATATTTATTACACGTTACTCTTAACAAATAAATAAAAACAAAGTAAGTAATATAAAACAATCGACACATACAAAAATGATAAAGCCACAAAAGCCGAGGCGTGCCGGAAATCATTTATTCAAGCACGGCGCCGAATTAATTATGTGACTTGAATTCGCTAGCGTTAATAAATTCTGTTTTATTTCTGTTACACACATAGTTACGTACCATCAAACTGGTCGGAAACTCGTTTGTCGGACCATTTCATAGTGAATCGAGAAAATATTGCGTTATACAAAGTTGAATAATATAACACCTGAAGATCGGAAGCATCATAGCAGCATTGATTAGAGGACTCCGAAGTCAAACCGTATTATCGAGATATTAATTTTTTCTTAAAATGTTTCATCGCTATAGTGATTAAATATAATAGAAATGTTATTACATTTTAAATTTACAATATTCTTATGGATCTACTGATGAACACTGGAACAGTAAGATAAGCTTATAACTTTCTAAATGATACTTTGAGTTCAAAGTTTACTGTCTCAGGAGTTTATTTTTTAACCGAGCTCCTTAAAGGCCTAAGGCAATAAACAGCACACATTTACATATCCGTGTATAATAACACATTTGTATGCAAAATGGCTGTATGTCATGTCTATCGCGTCGACGAAAACAAGGACTAGACAGCAACTAAACGTAAACACCACGATTCTTTTAAATTCAATAGAAAAAGTACTTAATTAACATTAATTTATTCCTAACGTCACAACATCCGAACTGCAAAATGCTTGCGTCTAATTCTTAAGCGAAATTGTGGAAAACATTACACTTCCCGAAATTTAAAATGAAACGCCAGGAATTTTTAGTGGCCGTAGGTAGTATCGTAAACATGCCAATAACTGCGGATGCTACTACCGTCAAATATCACACATATACTGGGTCAAGGATCAAGGCAGATTTAGAATAGTCTTCAACGGATAATTACACTACCAACACAGTCGCACGTAGCACTTTATGGCATTCTAAACAAATCTGCATTTCATCTCTTGTCAAACACATCTTTGCTAATGCTATAGCGAAAGAATTACAAATTGTGCTCTTATGAACAAAAACATTAACATCAAAAAATAATGCGTATGTTATGTGATATTTTTTTGTTTATCTACGTGGAGTCTGTACCATTATAATTTTACATAGTTCCGTTTCGTTCCTTAAGATTTTATATTTTTGCCTGACGAATTCTCGTAAGCTACTTACTAAGTTACTACACAAAACGAGTCTTAGTATTTCTTGGAATGGCTTCTGTGTTTTTGCTACGGGACAGTAAAGATCCCGTAAACCCTGAGTTTATTGACCTTAAGGGCCAGGTCAAACTGTCAATGGAGTTCACCCAGTGACACATCACATTAAGAAACAATAAAAACCCATTATATTGATGCGAAGGATCTAATAAAAATGTATGAGTCCCAAGGAATAAAATCCAAAATTTATGAAAAGTTTAAAAGATCGAAGAACTCTGGGGAAGGAAAATGACACTTAAACTGCATTATGGACAATGGAATAATATGCTAGAATATACATCATGCCACGAGATACATAGTTTAATTTAAATAAAAGCTGAAAGTAATACTATTCGTTTTGGAGGATACTTTACATTTTTATGATTAAATTATCAGTTTATCAAATTCGATTATTTATGTCAGGTCTACAAATACTTATTACACATAAAACTTAATCATGTTTTAATAAGCAAACCTATTGTCTTGCTTAAAGCGTTGATTTTTAAATGAGGAGAGATGTAATTACCGTAAATTACCCAAATAAAACAATTATATTCACTTGATAAAAAAAACAAATTCGCGACACGCAAACATACTAAATCAATGTGACATAGTAGGTCAATGCCAATGGACTATCGATTTCGGATGCAGATCGTAAATACTGAATCCACTTGTACTACTTTTATGTTCCTGATAACACATGTTAGTATGATATCTATTTCTGAATTCAATCACAATTCTTTAACTGTCTACGCAAATCTTGAAACAACTTTAAACCACTTCGACATTTCTAATCATGTCTTTAGCACCATGCATTGTGAAAGAATATATTATTATTAATACAATCATCATTCCACATCGGTAACGACTTCTGAGCAAAACTAATATCCATGAAGGAAAATGACTTTAATTTGGGCCAAGGCCTCATGATATTCGATAAAAATGTAAGAGTGAAAATATAAACATATTGTTAAATCAGACCAGTTTTAGTCAGAAAAATTGTTAAATGAACTTCATATTGTAAATTGTTGGAATTATTGCATCAGAAATTGCACAATACACCAAGGGCAGGTCACAGCAACAAGTTAATCTTGTTGACTCACAAAATAAGTATAATCAGTATACCAACAAATGTTAACCCTTTGCAGCTCGAACCGGGTCATGTAAAAGTACACCAAAACACTTCTAAATTACATTAGCAACATGTAAACGAAAACATTTAACTGGAGGCTAAATAAACAAATGTAGTAATAATACTTTAAACTCATACAATCAAAGATATTATAGTCACTTGCGTACTTTGTTAATAAGTTAGACTACATTTTCATAATTAAATAGCATACAATAGGAAGTCATCCACGTAAGTCATATTTATTCTGACTGCACAATTTGTTTTTCTTTACAAACAGTTGGAAAGGGTTAGTTTTATAGCAAAAAGACCACTATATTTGCCTCTTTTATTGCATAGAATCAACACCGCATCAAAATACACTTGAGTTCGACAAAGAATACGCATATCATGCACTATAATACAAACGGCCATCTTTGTTCATAGCCCTAACAATATGTATTATTTCCAAATATTATTTATATATCTATGCCATTGCCCTAAATAGCTGCCAACTCTAATCTTAAAAAATCATTTACACACTAATGCATTTTGAAAATAAACAAGAACTTCATTAAATCAGACTACCAACAAAGAACCGTTTGTTGCACAGAAAATCTCCATGTTTGCATGTCACAAAAACTGTTTGAATTTTAAATTAAGGGAATAGGTTACTGCCCCAGATTTAAAGGCCATAGTTATACTTGGTCACGAAAGTACACAATATAAGCAGTTTGTTAGGTAATAAACAATATATCGTACAAATCGACGCGCGACGTTTGAGCTTCAAACGATCAGAACTAAATTATTTAAGTAGCACGTGAGAGTTCTGTAAACAGTCTTTTGTAATGTGAAGCCCACTCGGAAGCACACACATACCCATTATTATGATTTTGGTGCGTCCTTGTAGGACCGCTGTTAACAACATTTAACCAAATCTTGTTATTGCTTTGGATATTCCTTAGTATAAAATAGTTTGTACTATCGTGTTTCAACATCGTACCAACGTTGTTTCATCTAAATACTTTAGAAATCCAAACATATTTTTATTAACATACGCCTACATCACCTTATAGGTGCGCTTCTGATCTCTTGGCGATAAAAAACCAAACACCATAATGTATGACGGTAAGCACTCTCACGTAAATGGAATAATTTATTACTTCAATCGCTTGTAGTCTCCAGTCATTTCACAACATTGGTATTGTTACCCTAAAAAAATCCTAAAGATACAAAAATAATGAAAATGTTTTCCGCCAAGTACAGACAAATGAATATTCATTAGAACGTATTTGATTATAGTGCCTTTGACGATCAGGACGCGTACCGACCATGACATCACTATGTAACGGCCATGTTTGATCGCCATTAATTACGCCTAACTCAAGATTATTATCGCCTACTGGTATTTCGCAGGTCAGTATCAGCTAGCAAATCATAACATTGATTTTATACAAATTAATCTACATTGTAACATTGAGGTATTGCGTCAATGCTACGGGAAAAAGTGATTTAGATTGAGACAATAAATGAATTGTATGTAATAATTGTATTCTTAAATTCAATACAACTACACTTTTAAGAATGGACTTTAAAATTGCCACATTTGCAATTACCTACACAGCCTTCTGTGTCTTTAAGAACGGGTAATAATTCATTTAAAAAGTCGTGATAAGAAACCGATATTGGGAATTCAGTAGGTATGGAATTAACTAAAGCTTTTAAAAGGCTAAAACATGTTACGGAGCTATTAAAGAGGGTAAATTACGGAACAACAAAATACTTATTGAAACGAGTAGCTCGCAAGAAGAAATAGCACTTATGGGAAAAACAAAAGAATGTGTTTACATGCTGTTCAAAATATTATGACAAGTGAAACTTACACCGTCTACATAGGTATTTGGTGACCTTATTTACGTGTACAAAAATATTTTTCTAGTGAATAATAACAATACGCCATGAAAACAAACAGTTTTTTGGCGACTGCAAAAACAGAAACATTAGACACAATAACAAAATGCGTAGTAGTAGTAGTAGTAACGTATACTCCAATATGAGCCAAACAGAAATGCGTCGCAGTATTGACACTCTACTATAGGCCTACCTATAGTTTTAGTTTGTTTACCTAGTCAGAACATATAGTCAATATAATCGATCAACAAATGAATGTTAAGTAAAAAGAAGCCAAAACGTTCCATACTTGGTTATTAAAAATATCCTATTTCGTTATTTATTAACTGTCTATCGAGTTTTTTAATCAATATAAGTATATCGAATAAAAAACTATACTAGTATTGAGACATAACACAAAACCCCATAAGATCTCTTACTTCTCCACCTTTCAAATAAACCTTTAAAATTTTAAACTGCTTGTAAGTAACAGAAACAATATGGACTACGTACTTTAATGGATGCATAGGCGTGCAGGTCGAACGAGTTCAGGGTTCCGCAGACGATCAGTCGCTAGGCTGAAGGTGAAAGGAGGGCACTGCACCGTTCTTCGTCAGGGTGGTACACTTGCAACTTGATTAGCTCCAGATAGCTCTATCCACATAGAACCTGTACTTGTGCCCTTACATATCCGATTCACATACACAATTACCCACTTCTAAAGAAATATCGAACGTTGTTTTGTAGGCCAATATTTTTTAATGAGGTAGTGAGCAGAGGGCTTGGAATAAGAGAATTTTATATAAATACTAGCGGCCCGCTCCGGCTTCGCACGGGTATAAAATATATAAGTATTTCTCCACTATTAAATGGATGTTATTATACATATAAACCTTCCTCTTCAATCACTCTATCTATTAAAAAAAACCGCATCAAAATCCGTTGCGTAGTTTTAAAGATTTAAGCATACATAGGGATATAGGGACAGAGAAAGCGACTTTGTTTTATACTATGTAGTGATAGTGCCGATATCCTTAAGATCTCCGAAGTACTCCACCTATCTATATTAATTGAAATACATGATGACAATAAATAAGGAGTAGAATGTGCACATTTATAAATAGCACTTTTATTAATCACAAGATTAGAAAAGCTCATCAGATAACGTAGGTAAATATTTTCCCGTGGTCATAGACCAAAAAACGTACGTAATTTAACACATTGATTTCTGGTAAAACATTCAAAAGAATATAGAGCACCTAAAATATTATTTCAATTAGTATCAGATACTGCGGCCTCGGCCATGACCACGATTGCGGCTAAAAGTATGCGGCCATTTTTATATGAATTACGCATGAAGAATTGGTAGCACCTTTGATCGCGACGCTCAAAGAACTTCCAGCTGTCGGTACTACGCACACTAACATTACGATCGTTACTCTCGTCATACAGTCCATACATACAGTCCTGTCTGTAGACGATTAGAAATTACTTCAGTAGTGTTTGAAGTGGTAACCATCTATTATTAGGAATGGTTCGAAGAAACGACAACGCACTACTACTAATCTCTAATTTCAAGGAAGCACAGATTGTTTGCCAAAAACATTTTTTACGCCTATTACAACTAGTTTTCGAGTGTCACGTTATATTTAGAAATAGAGGTGGTGTCTACGGTGTACGCAGTAAATGCGAAAAAAGATTGCAAATCGTTTTTACTACCGGGAGGCAGGATTAATATAGATGTGCGAAACATCAGGAAACCTTGATACAATAACAGAATGGCGAGCACAGAACTTTACGGCATGAAGAATAAAAATCTTTTATACGACGCTACAAACCTCAAAACTATTTTTCTGTGTGGAGTAAATTGAAAGACAAATGAAGGCGTATACTAGGTACTAATGAAGGTTATTAAACCAGTTATTGTAATAACATTAGCACCGATAGAATT
Organism: Abrostola tripartita; assembly: GCA_905340225.1. Classification (NCBI taxonomy): domain Eukaryota; kingdom Metazoa; phylum Arthropoda; class Insecta; order Lepidoptera; family Noctuidae; genus Abrostola; species Abrostola tripartita. Next base: position 3,087,521 of record HG996492.1, on the reverse strand, counting down.
GCTTATTAGATTAATACGCGATCAGCGATTTTCCAATTCATACGGCTTCTCTATACTGAAGTCACTTGAAAGATCTAAATCGTCTACATCCTACAAACTTATTCAGTGCTCATATACAAAAATAGCAGTTCGACCTTATCTGGTCTTGAGTACTTACCTACGTTATATCAATAGCACAGATCAAAGATGTATTTATTCCATTGGTGCTTAGATACTGTATTTATCTGATTAGGCATAAAGTCTGGAAATGCACAACGTACACGGTGACGTTGAATCGCCGGAAAAACTTTAGCGATATAAGAAATTAGTGCATTATTTGGATGCAGTAATCGAGCATTATTTAATTTACAAAAAATGAGCTTTAGGCAGTAAAAGCAAAAGGAGGATAACGCGCCACGGGGCGGGGCCACGAGCTATTACGAGTAATAAAACTTTTTCTAACATGACTAAAGTAAAAAATTGCTTCTAAGAAACAATCACAGGTTCAGGTATTTTTTTTATATTATTGCTTCTACCAAACAGTCACAGGCCACAGGTTATTTACTTATGTAAGAACAGGGTTAGATTGGCAGTCATGCATCGAACTGTCAATAACAAATTGTTAATTAAATCAGTTGCCTAGTTACTATGTACAAATCGTCCAGTGCTACCTCACTCAACCTGAGTAAATTAGTCGGACCTTTCGATGCTCGTGGTACGCACACCAAATACATTCAATTCATTGAACGAGTTCACCTCCACTAAAACTTTAACCTTTAGCCAGAACGAAGACATTCGTATCTAAGCGAGATGAGACGAAATGATTTAACTCAGTTTAATCTATCACACATTTTTCCATTTGACATCTTATTTGCCAGGCAAGAGTACGTTGTCGTGCGTTCTATTTGTCCAATACACGCAGAGACGAGTCGCTCCGCTCAGTGCCGACTACTGCCGACAAGTCGACAACGTCAGCGGAGCGACAACCGGCCGTGACCGCGTTGCGTTGCCAGCAACAGCCTGCCCTCCTCAGGGCACTAAACTACTACTTGCGTAATAATATGTATTACATTACGCTTTGTACATACACACATTTTGTAGTCTTATATAACATCACGCCCAAATTTGTCCCCGATTGACCTGTTTTCGACGGTATTTTCAATTCCTGGGAATTCTTGTCATCAATATTTTTAAAGATTCTGCCGCTGAGTTTTGGAGTTTAGCTATCTAGTAAGGGAATATTAATCTGAATTGATAAAATTAATCTGATATTGTCTTTACTCCTTTATTAATGGCGTTATTAATCGGCGAAGGTATCTAAAAATACAGCTTATCATCCTGCGAAAGTTGTTTGAACTGACTAAGGCAAGGAACTGTTCTAAGCTAATATTGAATGTTCCAACAATAGCACGTTTTAAAGTAAAAAGATTAGAATTTTTTAATATCAGATTCGGTCTCAAAATGCATAATTTAATCAATGGGAAATATATTGTGGTACAAGACCTACGTTTGCTCTCTAATGCCCTAATAATTATAGCTCAAAGCTATGCACTTAAGATAAGCTCAGCAACCACGACGACTGAGTTATGAATGTAGAGCGTACTAAAAGCGGTAGGTCGTAAATTCATGAATTAGAAACATGCTGAAATGTTGTATGACATCCGGACAAATTACTATTAATATCTTGATAGGCGTGCTCGTAGCATCAACTGTATAAAAAGGTCGGATAATTCGATGAAGCAAATTGGAAAATTGTAATCTAAATATTAGGTCTATCAGCTTTAGCCACATCCGTGCGTCCCGCCTAAAAAAAATGTGTATAGGTGTGTTAGATGGCTATATTTTTATTTATTCGTAACTAGCGGCCCGCTCCGGCTTCGCACGGGTATAAAATATATATTATAAGTATTTCTCTCCACTATTTAATGGATGTTATTATACATATAAACCTTCCTCTTCAATCACTCTATCTATTAAAAAAACCGCATCAAAATCCGTTGCGTAGTTTTAAAGATTTAAGCATACATAGGGATATAGGGACAGAGAAAGCGACTTTGTTTTATACTATGTAGTGATTGCACGCTGAATTACTACCTAATTCACAAATTTCATACATACATACATACATATTTAATAAGTTAAGCGTTGTAGAAACAAAAAACATTAATGATAATCAGCAAACACTTTAATTATTTTTTTTCAACTAGGTAGGTAGGTACATAGTTTAATGTACAAAATTAAAAGTACATAGCTAGTTTAATTTACTTTCAGTAAACTAGGTAACTAACTAGTCGATCAGTCTACCTACAACCATGAAATAAAATATGCATTTACGTAAAGTAAGGTAATTATATATTTATTGTTCAGGAGACACTTATAAACCACCTGATCAATACATAATGAAAAATTTTTAGGAAGGCAAATTGACACTAATTATTACCTGTCTTACTTATCAACGACTACTACCTACCAATTTAGAGGTACTGATTGCAAAATTTGTCTAATGATGATGAGGCAGATGCCTCTACCTGAGATTAAAAATTGAAACTATCCAAGGTATTACAATTTCATATATCAACAAAATAATATTTGTTTAATTCCTCCTTATTACCTATAGGTGACAGCTGGCGCTATAAAGTGCAGCAACGATAAGATAAGTCCGATAACCCTGCGGTTAGGGAAATCAAACGAAATTAAGATTATACAAAGATCGTGTCCGGTCACAATAATACTGCATGCATAACAAATGCAAACTATAATCAAGAAATTGTATACTTGACATTAATGTAACTGTAATGCAATGATGAAATATAATCAGGTAGATAGCTATAGCTGTATGATTATAACAGTAGTAATATAGAAGAGATATCGTTGACATTAACATGATGATGATGACGGCAGCGACAGAACAGGGTTACGACTTGACCTGAAGCTTCAATTATATCTTAGTAAGAAGCCGTTGCACTCCACACTCTGCATTTAAGCTATTTTCATTCAAACAAGAAATGCTAACTTAAGTATCTCCCTTGAAATATTAAACCTAAGTGTAAACTGCTTATAGGTTCTTCTACAAAAGTAGGTAGGTACTTTAACTGCTTGTGTAGTGTGTACGTATTGCATTACACATACAAAAGCAATGTAAAAAACACAGGTGTTAAAATATCAGCGCATAGAAATCAATGAGATTCCGCCCATGTAAACAAAACTTGTCCACACAAATGGACGAATAGAGTTAGGTATTATTCGACGATAGTTACATTTGACTAGATTTGAATAAACTGTACATAACATAAATTTGTAATAATAAATCGTAAGTCAAAGACGATAGAGTATGTCTTGTATTCAAACTTGTTTACAATGTGCTCACGTTTCAGACGCCTATAACAGGCTTATTAAAATGAAGTACCTACTATTGAGCAAAAAGGCCAAAACAACTTCTTTGTCTTTAGTAATATAGTAAATAATTGTATTGGCAACATTCTCCTATATCATGCCTTTATTGCGCAACTTCAGCAATGAAAATATCATAAATATTATAGATAACTATATGTTATCTGCCGATATGACTTCTACGATAGTTTTTCTTTTATTTATAATTTACGTGTACAGAACAATAGGATAGGGACACTTGTAAACAAAGTAATTGCTTATTACAAATAGAAACTTCTGGACTCATTGTCATTCAGTATATTATATAAAGTTCACATTTTTTGGTGCTAGACTATAATCATAACTATGATTTAAATGAAGAGAAATAATAAAAACTAACAGGTAACTTGGTTCTGTCAATGAATAACTAAAGATTCGTACAGTAAGATTCAAAAGCTATTATCGCTTGCGAAAACAACCGAAAGTTAATAAAATACCGAATCCGGCAAACAGTTAGTTATTTTGATTCGGCGCTTGTTCTAGTTTCTAAGTTACGCCCATGTGAAACCCACGCACATGGGTGTAACCTCGGGGAAGTTAATTCGATCGCTTGACGTCATCAACATTTAAGCTATTGCTGTTATCGAAGCATTTTATAAATTCATTTTAGAATGTCTAAAATGCCAACTTTCGTAAAAATGATAAACTATCTGCGTTTACTCTAATGCAGCAAAAGTAGTAAGTATAGCCTCTACATCAGGGTAGAGCAAGATTGTTTTGATTGTTTCTATTTGTTATAAAGGGAAAAACAATAAGGCAACTTCTTGTTCTACATATCCCTAACCGGTACCAACATTCCTTAATATAATGAATAACTGAACTGTACTGTAAACTTAATTGTTATTTAAATTTCTGCAATTTCCGCAGTTATCGTCTTCAATTCTAGTCGTGTCGCGTCATGTATTTAAGAAAATGAAAGTTAATACTAGGCGACTAACATGGGTCATGTTACTAATGTCAGTTTCGTTACCACCGGCGACTAGACCCAGAATAATTAAAGCTACTTCCGACGGCAATATACGCATGTTTTGAAACACATTAAATTATAGTAACGAGAGCGGCCGAGCGAAAACATTAAAGCGATTAAAACAAGACGTAGGACCTACGTCGTGGGTAATAGAAATAATAGTAAAAAAACTATTTTTAATATCGCACAGATTGCAAAATATAACCGACGCGGCAAGAGGAAAACAAGCAAAATCAATATTATTATTCGTTTTATTATAATGGAGATAAGGAATTCAGGATCATTTTGGGCTATCACACCATTATGCTACGTCATAGCAAGAACGTTAGTTAGTACAGCTTTGGTAAATCTGAAAGACTCAACGGTGAAGCCCCAGACAGTCACGAAGTCGAAGGACGCAGAAGCATTCTTCCCCAGTAAATGTCTGTTCGTTAGACAAACAAAGTAATAAGCGCTAGGCGTAGGCAAAAATAAATTGAAAAAATATTGGAACCTTCCTGCATCTAAGACACTTTATTTTAAAATAGTCGCAGTTCCCTGATATGTAGTAGATGTTAGTATTTTTTCTGGCCAGATGAGATCCTTATTATATGTATAATATGGTAAAAAATGCTGGTACATCAGCAGATAGAGCCTTAACGCTCTAGAAGAAGGAAAAGAACGGAAATATACGCAACGCTTACATATCTAACTTCAACTAGCAGTATCAAACTCTAGAAACATTGGGCAATATAAAATAAGTTTTGGCGAGAAACAATTTAAGGTATTAAACGCACAAAAACTAATCTGTCGATAAGTAATCAGTTCTGAACGGTATTATTAAATTATTTGCATGATATCTATGAAAGGCTTATTCTATTAAGATAATAAATCAATTATGTTTATACTGTGATTACTAAACAAAAGTAAAAAGTCCAACGAAGTGGGGCCAATGGCTTACAAAAGTAAAAAATAAGACACTGAAACTAATTAGGAGCAATAAAGCGGAAATATGTACATAGGTACTGTAGATAATATTTTCCAAGTGATAACAGAGGAGTAATTCCAGTAATTGAAAGCGACAGTTTTGGATCAGTCTTGTAAGATGTTACTTTTTGTCATTATTTCCATTCAAAATGCCATTTAACCATTAAGAATAGAAAGACTATGTTTTAAACCTATGAGAATTGGCCTGCGGAGTTCTGCATTAAGTAGAAAATTACAAATGTCTTACTAGTAATGGTATGGAATGTAATACGAAATGATTACGTTACATTACTGGACCTTAAGATATCAGAGGCCAACGGCAATGACCTCATGAATTTCGAAGCATTCTGGCTGGATAAACGCCTAATCACTATACAGCAAGAATACCAAATGTGTCATTTTTATTGACAGATAAGTAAGATTGAAAATGTAAGTTTATCAAACATTGAATAAGTTATTAGTTCCATGAATTCCATGATATACATACATAGTAGTAAAGAAAATTATAGAATCACCATTTGCTTAATTTTTAACAGACTGGACATAAAAATGATATCTTTAAATGAAACTTAAGTACATGTAACTTCTAAGGAAAGCCAAAATACGTTTCTTTAACTTTAAAGGCTCAAAACGCTTATTTAATTAAAGGCCATTCATTATACCCATTCAGTAATCTTTTCTATTATCATTATCAACAATGAAAATCGTGATTATCAATGACAAGGCTGAGGTAACGTGGTGTAAAGCAAGTAGGCGATTGCATATAGTTATTACTCACTGACATAAAACTACGAATATTTGTATCACCCCACTTCCTAAGCTAAGCGTAGGCATTACTCATACGGTGACTCATATAGTACCTATATGAATCAACGACATTTTTCAGATTAGGAAAATCTAGACTACGTGTCTACTAGTTATTTGATACTGTAGGTACTTCAGCAAATCATAATGAGCAGTTTAATTAAAATGGATCTAATGATTCCTCTTTCCTTCACAGGACAATTTCCATCTCCTGCCGGCTAATAAGCGAATTACAAGATTCAACCTCTTTGCCAAGTGAAGCGATTATAACTATTTCACCATGATATCTATTATAGTCTTTATTACACTTACATTTAGCAGTATACGTTTACAGATCGATATCGTAAAGAATACTCTAGAAATCCAATGGATATTTTGTGCTCGGCTTTTTGTGCTTGGCTACTGGAAATAAATATGATGGACCTACAGAAATTATTCTGAAGTTTGGCTACAACAAAACAAAAGTTCTATGAGTAATCAGTGTCTTCCAAGATTGCTCTGTAGTTATAGGTTTACTGTAGCGGTGGCCCTGTATTCTAGTGAAAGTATGCCATATGATAATTACACGCTGGTAATAAGTAGCAACTTAGGCACAGGCCCTATTTACCCAGTGAAGTAGGTGCAGACATTCAGTCTACAAATCCTTATTTTTCATTGGCTTTTCCGCAGATAAAAACGACGGCTGCAAGCCTTTTTTTAAGTGCCTACATAAAACTAAGCAGATAGCTAAGGACCGAAATGCTGATAAGAAGTTTGGCTACATTAAATAAAAGGAAAGAATAATATAAACATACTGATTTAGTTTTGCTGGAGATATACCCGTGCAAAAGTTAGGTTATAAATGTTCTATTTGTGCGATAGATTATTTATATGAAGAAGTATTTTGGCGCAAAATATTAGTTTTGTTAAATCCTGGCTGCAGACAACACGGGGACAAAAGTGCATTGCCTAACAAAGATATTTTTTTTTTCGCTTCGTTTAAATTTTCGTCATTTAGTTGCTGACCTTGGAAACGAAAGATTTTAAAGAGAAATGAACAATATCATATTTATTCAAGCTTATCACAATCACACATAATAACGCACTCTGATCTGTCAAGAATTGTGTACCCACAATTCTTGACAGATCAGAGTGCTAATTATGTTTTTGAACAATAAAATACATAATTTAGCTTGTGAAGCCTAAAAAGGAACTGTCACACTGATATCCTATCAAATGTACTACAAGACTCAAAAACACTTAACCACGATTGAAGTGCATAAATCTATTACCATAAAAAAAGATTATATATATGAGGACACAGTAAGGAAGGCAGTGAGGCCGTACAAGTGAGTTTTGAGGGGCGCGACACTTCCCTTGTTGTTGTCTTCATAGTCAATCAAGTAGAACTAATTACAAAAAAATATTGTCGTGCCTTCAGGATTGAGAACTGACATAATTACTTGTGAAAATGTAGGTACTCAAACTTAAGCATTAACCAATTCTCAGTAAGAATATTGTCTCGGTTTTTCTTTGTAGTTGTAGTCCAGGAAGATTTCGGAGTATTTAAGGCAGTGTAGGAAATAAATATACCCAATAGACCCGACCCCAAAAGACTGAGATCAAGGCAGAAGTAAAACAATATAGTTTGAAACATGGCAAACCTGCACGTAGTTATTAACGAAAGTAAATCACCATTTTATCTTGGAAAATAACATACTCAAAAATCTTCAAATCCTGCGATGGGACTACGTAGTCGACAAGCAACCAGTTCCTAATTATGCAACAAACCGTTGCGATTTTTAAACCGAACACGTTATTCCGGACAAGACATCAAGCGGTACCAACATACCTCGCCTATCGATAGCGGCGCGGCGCCTGGAATTCTGATTACCCCGTAAAGGGAAACAGCGTGACCACGTATGTTTAATGGACTAAATGAATTCTGTCAGTTGAATAGGCAAACGGCGCCAAATAATACCGTACGTATGTTGGATGAAATTGTCTAAACGGTGGTATAAATCCTTTTCAGAAAATTTCGAGAACAGCAAACGCTGTTCACCCACATTTGCGTCGCGTAGCTAATCATTTTCGTCAAAACGTAGATCAAGTCCAAATCATGTTCAAATCTGGAAGGAATATGTAGGTAGGTAAGTAAGCACCTACTTCAATCAAGCAAAACATCATCGACACTTGATTCAGAAACTTGTTCCTACAGATGTATTAAATGCAATAGTTAGTCAACAAGTAAAAAGATACTGCAATACGATCAGTGGGTTATGAAGTTGTGTCCGAATAAAATACTAAAGTGAATACATAATGAAGACACGCAAATTTAAATGCGCTGTTGCAAAAAACGGATTCGCGAAATAATAGGTGGTAAATAAAGTAATCGCACAGTGCCAATTAAATTATTAGCATGATACAACGACGTTAAATAACTACAAAATATGTAGATAAGAAGGAAGGTATAGCATAAGGTAACAGACACACAGTTTCTGGTTATTCATCTCGGTATACTAAAATAATACCTACTAAATCAATGTTTATAGTTCCACTGAAAAAGTACAGTGAGCAATATTCATTTAGGTCTCAGTATATATAGCATTCATAATCCAAAGGCTACTATTTATTCGACTGCAACTAAAACCAAAGCAGTTTGATTTGATTTTGTACCTCCTCAGGTTGCGGTGAGTACGTCCTGCCATCTATCGGTGTCGGGCTTAGAATGCCCGAGCTTCGTTATTGAAAGGGTCAAAAAGTACTGCGTAGAAGTGAGGTTAAGTGCGCGTTAATAGCGAAAACTTAATATATGTTGTGAAAACTTAGTAATAGTATGACACAAATCGGTAGGTGAGCAAATAATTGTTCCCGAAAGGAGTTATAAAACTAAGCTATACTGTGTTTAATGGTCATTGAAGGAAGAACTCACTCACACGGGTCAAAGTCTGCAAGTAAATAAAAAATACCAACTCACATATAAAAAATACATTAGATTTCTACTAAGCGTGCTAATTACAGGATATATAGTAACAATATATATTAAATTTACCGCTAAAACGAAGATGTGATGTGACGCATCCCCGGCATCCGGCACGTTTCTGGAATATATTTTCTTGTATCTAACTATAATTATAAACATAGGCGTTACTACTTACAAAAAAGATTTGTAATTTTCGTTCAGCCATCGTCAGTCATATTTAGGAAATAATGAGATGTTTGGTAATTTATAACGCGAACAAAACCGGCAGATTCAGTTTTTAAGATTGTTTATTTATTGACATTCTTTTAAACACGTTCCGTTTCTACAACGAACATAAATTGCCAAGAATGATTAAAGAATTTTATTGTAAATCAGACTTATAGATTATCATATTTCTAAGAATAATGAACATATTCACGTTCATAAACAAACGCAAGATCACTGTTTTTGGAAACATTTTAAAAGCATTTAATTTTTAAAATTCCACAATCATTCATTACTTTGTTATGCTGTACAGTTGTGTAATGGAACGTCAAAAACTAATAAGGCTAAGGATGTCCGTATGACAGAAAAATATAAGTTACAATCGTTTTGAATAATGTTTCTTTTAATTTAATTTTTTACCAGAAAAACTTAAGAAAGTAAAACAACAAGTAAAAAATTATATTTTTACATAAACATTGTTTTTGAAATAGCAATACCTAACCTTACTTACTACTACTTACATCTCAAAAGAGATTAGTCGAGTAAATACAACTTACTAATGATTAGAAAGACATCACTAAAGAGTAATCGATGAACCGCTGAGTTCGTGACGATTGTGATTTTTCATGAAATTTTGTTAGCTTTAGAGAATCCCTCCAAAATAAATTGTGTTAACTTAATAAAAGGATTTTAGAAAGTAATAAGTATATTGTTCGATCGTGTATTGTTTGTTTTGTATTAATTGTTTATTATTACTTGTTGAGGTTAAGTGTATACTGTTAAACTTTGATTCGTTGTTAAAGTAGTTTTTTTTAATACCAATATGAATACTGAGAAGCGAAATTCAAGGGGAAGGGGCCGCGGTCGCGGACGCGGCCGTGGCCGTGGTCGGGGCAGAGGCCGAGGAAAGAAAGTCCCCAAAGTTATGTCAAGTGATGAAGAAGAATGTTCTGTGGAAGAAACCACACAGGAACAAGAAGAAAGTGTTATCGAGGAGCCTAAAGAAGAACCCGAACAGACTGAGCCTGCTAAATGTAATCACAGATTTTATACTAAAGTTTTATTCTTGTATGTCAAAGATGTTGTGTAGCTATTACTACCAACAAAATAGTGTCTAACTTAGAACTAATTCATAACTCAGATATCAATAACATCTCAATCATCAATTCAATATAAATGGGCACATTAAATTACCAATACACAATCTAATATGCAAATAAGCATAGTTTTTTGTGTCAAACAGCAACTCCTTTCAATTTATCAGTTGGCACTAGACTGCACATTATCTATGTAGTGATTATGTTTTATCAGTTAACAAGAAGATATGGGACTCCATATTTTATTGTCAAGAGATCCTCTCTATATGTAATATTTACTTACTGCCGATATGCTTTCAAAAGTTTATGTATTTGTATATTGCCTTTGGTGCAAGTGTATCTGTGGTTAAATGATGAGGGAAAAAAGTACTAAAAATATTATTATTATTATTAAATCAGTAACCTTTGTTAGTAGTTGTTGATTTGCTTAAAACATTATAGCATGTAATAAGGGTCAGCTGATAGTGGGAGTTCAGAATTTTACATTGAATAAACAATGGCTAATTCATATCTTTCAATACTTAAGAAAATACTGTAGTTTCAAGTTGCATGTCAAACTTTTAATATTTGTTTTTTTGTATGTTCAGAATAAATTGTATTTGTTGTAAAATAATGACAAAGTCAATAAATTGTAACAAGCTAAAATTTGTGCCTTATTGAGATTTTTAACCTTACAGTGGAAGTACCTTCCGACATATCTCAACTGGAAGCCCCAGTGTTCACAACACTACAGCGTGGGCCTCCGGAGCCAATGCTAAGGCTTGACTGGAGCCACCGAGCCACACTTATTGGGGAGAAAGTCCTCAACCCTATGATATACTGCTGTGATATATGCTCCAAACCTATACTCATATATGGACGAATGGTGAGTAGAGGAATGAGTACGCAAGGTATTTCAAACATTGAAATATATGACTTTTGGTGCATTTTTAGCATGTTGCCCATGCTAAGCTTGAATCTAAATTGATAAAGGAAATTTGAAAAATGATGGATACGAGCGGGATTCGAACCCGCGACCTTCGCTGATCCGTGGCGCTGCTCTAGCTGTTTAGTTGGTTAGAGCAGCGCCACGGATCGGCGAAGGTCGCGGGTCATTTTTCAAATTTCCTTTATCAATTTAGATTCAAATATACATAAAGAAAATTTCAATAATTTGAGATATAAGTGGGATACAATCCCACAACCTTCACGGATTTGAGGTCCTGGTCTTTCAACCAAGCTACTGTGTCCCTGCTCTTTCATTTTTAATTTTTCCTGTGCTTAGCATGTGAAACATGGAAAAAAATCTTGTCTTATTTCAAACTTCTTCACTTATTTTATAAGTCACAATACTATTCATTGTAAAGTACACAGTGACTGAAATTACAATTATATATGGACATTTTCAGCAATTAATTAAATCAATGTGATATCACAGATCCAAATTTAAGTATCACGTCAAGTGAAAACATATATTTTTAAATTGACTAATAATTTTACGATTTCTATTAGCTGTGCCTTTCTGAAGTTCCAGTTATTTTTCTTCCATTTAGATTATCCACCAATACTCCTTTTTTCGTTTCCTGGGTAAAGATCCCCCCTTCTCATCCTATACTCTGATCACACACTTTTTCCTTCCTCAGGCTATAATTTTTTTTGTTTTGTCATGTTCCAGATACCATGTAAACATGTATTCTGTTTGTCATGTGCCAGAGCTGACCACACACACTGCCCAAGATGTAGAGAAAAGGTAAAAAGGTTTTATTAAAATTTTCGTTTTAAAGAAATAATAATAATCTAAAACTGTTTAATTTATTCAATTTTATCACCTTTTTACTTGCTTGTGTGTGTTAAGTAGCAGTAACAGTTTTAAGTAATATCTATTCATTAATACAAAAATAATTAAAACATTTTAGCAAATAATATGTTTTGTATATTTCTAGGTCCTAAGAGTAGAACAAACAGGATTAGGCACAGTATTCATGTGTACCCATTCCGGTACCAGATACGGAAACACAGGATGTAGAAGAACATATTTATCACAGGTAATATATTTGTTAGATTTTATGTCAAACACATGTACTGCCTCTCATTATTTTTAATTTTTTTAACCTATGTACATATTTAATACATACAGTTGTAGTGTAAATAATTGCTGTATTGAAAACGTAATGATATATAATTGTTTCTTCCAGAGAGACCTGCAAGCTCATATCAACCATAGACACGTGTCTTCGGGCGCGGCTGAAAACAAACCAGAGCCTGATGCATCAAGTACAGTAGCTATTGTGAAGCCATTATCTGTAAGTATTATCGAAACAGTGAAATCAGTTTTAAAGAAAACACCTTTGCGTTTTTCAATTTTTACTTACAACAAACTCTGCATATGCCTCATTAAATATAAAGCGGATTTGAAAATAATGATTAATTGGTAAATAGTGACATATCTCTATACTTTATTAATTGATACATATTTGCAAAAACAACTTTTTTTTTTCTTTTTATAATCAACTATAAATTTACTCTTGTCCTGTTTTCATAGCTAACCACTTCTCTTATTATAATGGAGTTTAGCACCGTTATTTCTTTTTATTATTGGCAAAGAGCTGATCAGATGAAGGTGTACAATGAACAGTATAGTGGCTAAGAACCCCATGTTTTCTTTAGCTGGCGCCGTCAGCCAACGACCCGCGCGCTACGCACGGCTCGCACCCCGCGCACGCCGCCCACGCTGCGCACGCCGCGCACACTGCGCATGCGCCGCACGCCGCGCGCGCTCGGACCAACCTCATCACCGTGCCCATACAGGACCAGACTGACTCACACGCTTACTATAACTACTACCCGGTAAGTCTACACACTACTCCCGGGCTCCCACCCCGCGCACGCCGCCCACGCTGCGCACGCCGCGCACACTGCGCATGCGCCGCACGCCGCGCGCGCTCGGACCAACCTCATCACCGTGCCCATACAGGACCAGACTGACTCACACGCTTACTATAACTACTACCCGGTAAGTCTACACACTACTCCCGGGCTCGCACCCCGCGCACGCCGCCCACGCTGCGCACGCCGCGCACACTGCGCATGCGCCGCACGCCGCGCACACTGCGCATGCGCCGCACGCCGCGCGCGCCCGGACCAACCTCATCACCGTGCCCATACAGGACCAGACTGACTCACACGCTTACTATAACTACTACCCGGTAAGTCTACACACTACTCCCGGGCTCGCACCCCGCGCACGCCGCCCACGCTGCGCACGCCGCGCACACTGCGCATGCGCCGCACGCCGCGCGCGCCCGGACCAACCTCATCACCGTGCCCATACAGGACCAGACTGACTCACACGCTTACTATAACTACTACCCGGTAAGTCTACACACTACTCCCGGGCTCGCACCCCGCGCACGCCGCCCACGCTGCGCACGCCGCGCACACTGCGCATGCGCCGCACGCCGCGCGCGCCCGGACCAACCTCATCACCGTGCCCATACAGGACCAGACTGACTCACACGCTTACTATAACTACTACCCGGTAAGTCTACACACTACTCCCGGGCTCGCACCCCGCGCACGCCGCCCACGCTGCGCACGCCGCGCACACTGCGCATGCGCCGCACGCCGCGCGCGCCCGGACCAACCTCATCACCGTGCCCATACAGGACCAGACTGACTCACACGCTTACTATAACTACTACCCGGTAAGTCTACACACTACTCCCGGGCTCGCACCCCGCGCACGCTGCGCACGCCGCGCACACTGCGCATGCGCCGCACGCCGCGCGCGCCCGGACCAACCTCATCACCGTGCCCATACAGGACCAGACTGACTCACACGCTTACTATAACTACTACCCGGTAAGTCTACACACTACTCCCGGGCTCGCACCCCGCGCACGCCGCCCACGCTGCGCACGCCGCGCACACTGCGCATGCGCCGCACGCCGCGCGCGCCCGGACCAACCTCATCACCGTGCCCATACAGGACCAGACTGACTCACACGCTTACTATAACTACTACCCGGTAAGTCTACACACTACTCCCGGGCTCGCACCCCGCGCACGCCGCCCACGCTGCGCACGCCGCGCACACTGCGCATGCGCCGCACGCCGCGCGCGCCCGGACCAACCTCATCACCGTGCCCATACAGGACCAGACTGACTCACACGCTTACTATAACTACTACCCGGTAAGTCTACACACTACTCCCGGGCTCGCACCCCGCGCACGCCGCCCACGCTGCGCACGCCGCGCACACTGCGCATGCGCCGCACGCCGCGCGCGCCCGGACCAACCTCATCACCGTGCCCATACAGGACCAGACTGACTCACACGCTTACTATAACTACTACCCGGTAAGTCTACACACTACTCCCGGGCTCGCACCCCGCGCACGCTGCGCACGCCGCGCACACTGCGCATGCGCCGCACGCCGCGCGCGCCCGGACCAACCTCATCACCGTGCCCATACAGGACCAGACTGACTCACACGCTTACTATAACTACTACCCGGTAAGTCTACACACTACTCCCGGGCTCGCACCCCGCGCACGCCGCCCACGCTGCGCACGCCGCGCACACTGCGCATGCGCCGCACGCCGCGCGCGCCCGGACCAACCTCATCACCGTGCCCATACAGGACCAGACTGACTCACACGCTTACTATAACTACTACCCGGTAAGTCTACACACTACTCCCGGGCTCGCACCCCGCGCACGCCGCCCACGCTGCGCACGCCGCGCACACTGCGCATGCGCCGCACGCCGCGCGCGCCCGGACCAACCTCATCACCGTGCCCATACAGGACCAGACTGACTCACACGCTTACTATAACTACTACCCGGTAAGTCTACACACTACTCTCGGGGTCGCACCCCGCGCACGCCTTATACCTAATTAATTGCATTCTACATTGTGAAAACGAACTCCTTGCAATATTGCGAAAATAGCGACTTTGTTATTTTCTTGATTGTTTTTTTTATTGTCTGAAGACACAGAATCTAAGAAGTGTCTTTTCAATTCCTTGAACATATATTAGTCGGAGACTTAGTTAATCTTAATTTGATAGAGTATGAATGTTGCAAATATAACGTCCGTGTCCCCAGCCGCCCGCGGGCCCGGTGGCGCCGCCCGTGGCCGTGCTGGCCCACAGCATGAGCGTCCCGCCGCCCACATACTACGCGCCCGCCCCGACATACTCCGCGCCGCCCGCCTACGGACAACCTGGTTAGTATTATTCCATCGATCTGATTCAGGGCAACCAGCTTGTCAAAGTTAGGTATATTACACGAATAATTTTATTGAAGTCAGCAACCTTTTACATTCATAATTACGTCTATAACTTATCAAGCAGCGATGGCTGAGAAATGAAACCAAAATTCTAGAAAAAAAAAAAAACTTCCGGGATTAAAGTAGCCTTGTTCACCCTGCAGGTCAATTCTAAATAATGGTAAAATAATTTTAGAAATCCGATAACGAGTTTTGAAATTTAATTAGTTTGTTGTTTTTTTAACAAAATAATAAGAATGTTGTTAAAATTTGTATCATGATCACGGTAAAATATAATATAGCCGCAGGGCGACCTCTTGTAATGAAGTAGTGTTGTCGGCAGGCGGCAGCATGTCGTCGAGCGTGCCGGGCGTGTCGGGCGTGTCCCCGGGCGCGGAGGGCGCGCGCTGGGCGGAGGGCTACGCGGGCGGCGCCGTGCCCGTGCCCGCCTGGCCGCAGCACCACTACTACAGGTAGCGCGCCAGCCGCTGGCAACACTAAGCCGGTGCGTGTAGCGCGCCAGCCGCTGGCAACACTAAGCCGGTGCGTGTAGCGCGCCAGCCGCTGGCAACACTAAGCCGGTGCGTGTAGCGCGCCAGCCGCTGGCAACACTAAGCCGGTGCGTGTAGCGCGCCAGCCGCTGGCAACACTAAGCCGGTGCGTGTAGCGCGCCAGCCGCTGGCAACACTAAGCCGGTGCGTGTAGCGCGCCAGCCGCTGGCAACACTAAGCCGGTGCGTGTAGCGCGCGACCTACTGGCAACACTAGCCTGTGACACTGACACTAGGATATTGACATGTAGTGCAAGTGACACTGTCTTCGCAGCTAAACGGCGGTACTGTGGAATTATTCTTAAACTTAAAATATAGAATTGTACTGTCCGATTATCCATCAAATTGTTGTAATAAATAATACAAAAATATACTCATTGTAACAGGCAGACGCATATCAGACTACATTTTAATATAATAAGTCAAATAAATAAAATGTATATAACACTGAAGATACGCGCAGAATATATTTACTCCTGTTTTTTAGACCGTACAAGAATTACGCTTTAGTTGTGAAATGCGCACCGATGATCGCCAAAGCTTCGTGGTATATTTCGTACTTATTCATACAAACAAGCGTGTAATTCTTGAAGCTGGGAAAAGGTTGTTCTCTTTTGCCAACAACTTTTCATTTTCCTGCCATTGTAGTGTATTCAGCGGTTTACGACAGATTTAACCGGTTTACGAAAGCTTTAATACGTGTGTTAAACAGAATAGTGTACGCAAAACTTTATGAGCTCTCTGAAGTTAGGCCCGGAATCAAAACCACGCAAGTACGTCGAACAAATTCCTTGTCTCTTTTTCACCTTCTTATAAAACCAAAAACAAAGAGTACTGCGCAACCTCTCGCGGCTAACTTCCGAGAGCATATAAAGTTTCGCACGCAGTACACAATAAAAAAAAAAGATGATACTATTAGTGTTAACAACATAGGACAAAATGATATGAGTCTAGATAGCGTCTTCTGTTCAAATGAACCAACAATAATTCTTAGTTATAAATATACAGTAGCTAGATTAAATTATTTATCACATAAATGATCACATATTGTACAGGTCACAAGAATGTCAATATAAATATTGTATTAATTTTATTTTAATAGAATTCTAATTATATTTTTTTCAGCAGATATATTTGTTTGAATTTTCTGTACGTTAGTATAAATATATAGGATTGTAAAATGTATAATATTTACATATTTTGAAGTTATTATTGTACTAAGAGCTAGTAAACTGTTATAATTATTATTGTGCAATTGTATTAACCTTGTTTTTTAGCCAGGGAGCTATGAAACGATAACTTTATTTACACTTATTGTATATAATATCACAAAGCTGAAGAGTTTATATTTGTTTGGTTGAACGCGCTAATCTCAGAAACTACTGGTTCGAATTGAAAAATTATTTTTGTGTTGGATAGTCCATTTATCGAGCTATAAAACATTTGAAATCCTCAACGACGAAGTCGCGGGCGTAAGCTAGTTTAATTATTATTATTTGACTCTTTGGTTATGATATTAGACAAAATACCTATCTACATCTACTTTTTAATCAACCGATTTTGAATTCTATTCTGTTGGCATAAGGACATCATTAAAAGCCAAAAGGTGTTTACAATGTCAACTGATGAATTCTAATATTCTTCATAATTATTATCAAATGTTAGTTCAAATAGAAGATTATCATACCATACACCGTATGATTAGTATATAATAGCATATCATAATTTAGTGTAAATATTAGTAAAAAGTACTGACCATGATGAATAGTTTCAAAGTTTCGTGTATTAGCTCCCTAACAATTTATATTAGTCGCAGTTTCATGCAACGCTTTGTAAATGAACACCCCGCCAAGCATCGTATACTTTGTCCCGTGTATGTATGTATATTATCGTCAAATATGTCCAGTTAAAAGTTATATTTAGTCCTTATTCTGTTGATCTGAGACACGAATATTTTGTATTAGAAAAATGAGCAATAAAAAACCTAAACAAATGATTAGATATTTATTTTATTAATTAACACTAATCAATATCAATTATATTTACAATATGTCACATCATTCACACTCCTCTGCTAGACACAATCAACAAATGCAATAAAATCTGCAAAAAATATTTACTTTTTTATACCCACACATTCAACTGTTACCCATAACTATTGGATTTTTATAAAAGAAAATAAAATGAATACTATTTCGTATAGATTCACAGTGCCATTGCAGAAATGCTATTGCTTACAGACTAACGAATTAATATGCATAAAATGTGATGTACACAATACGCTCAACAACAAAATTCACCAATTGACAGACTTTCGTATAACATTATTCAGCATGGAATTTTCATTTGAGATCGTCGTGCACTCGTAACAAATCAACCATACCTATTTCTACATTGGTTCTGTGAACAGCCTTTTATTAGTGTGCTCGTGTCAGTGAAGATCATGACAGCTTGGTGTCGGGCGGCGCGGGCTCGGCCAGCTCCACGAGCGCGGGCTCGGGCGGCGCCGGGCCCGCGCTGGGCGGCGCCGCCTCCGCCGGGAACTGCGGGATCACCTGCGACTGCATCTTCCTCACTGCGTCCATGTTCACTTTGGTCGATAGGTTCTTTTGCCGCGTCTGCTCGGAAGTCTTCGATAATCTCTCGCTCAACGCCTTGAGCGCGATTTGTCTGAAAAATTGGTTGACAATAATTAAATGTTATCGTATACACCAGGTAACTTATTTAGTCATACTAACAGCAACAAATTAGCGATTGGTTCCACTGAACCATCCAATAAGTGTGGTTCTCAATAGGGATGTGCTGTAAAACATAATTAAATAAACCATAATAATAATATGTATGGTGTGTTTCCAATCAATTTGTTAAAATATAAACAACATTCTTTATGAGTCTTTTAATCTTACTGTTTTATTTTATTGTTGTAAGGTTCTGTAGTAAGTAATCAATAATACTCATCAAATTAATTACTTATTGTTTTGCTCACGATAATATTATTTATTATTAAACTATATAACATTTAATGTTTTTCTTAAGGAAATCAAGATTTCGTTCCATTCACACTTTCAGTCTACACACAGATAATAAATAAAGTAATCTTTTGACCAATATCTACACGTAATCTACGTCAGGGTTACTACAACTCAGAACTTAATAAAAAATATGAGTTACTACACCTTTTAATAGTAATAAGTTTTATTGTTTAAGGCCATAATTTAATCATTATTTAGCCTATTTACTGGTATCGTCATTCCATTTTTTATACTACATGATGGAGTAAGATTTCCCTTATAGGTACTCAAATAAGAACAAAGTATATAATAAAACCTAATATTTTCCAGCCTTTTTTCAATACTTTGGGGACGGCGCACTGCCAATTTTTCCTTCTATACATAATATGTAAAACAGTGGTTTGGGGTAACAGATAGAAGCAATATAATATTTTTTTTTTACTCACACTTTTTACCCCAATCCACTTTTTTTTTTACTAATAACATCCTTCAGTCCATCCATCTCGCCTTCTGACTTACAAGGCCCTTATACCGCATATCTAGCCAAGAGCCGTGAATTATCACATATTCTAACAATTATGTGAGGATCAAACCCAGGCTGTCCAATCACTAAGCTTGCAAGTAATAACAAAACATGATGTCTGTTATACCCTGGAGGAGTAAGCAGAATGTATGGTACACCCACAGTTTTTCAGTTACGTTATAGGCCTCAATTTAAATAGATGGTGAGCCTACTGCCATTAACCAAGCACAAAATCAGACTCCACACAGGAACAGAGAATTACCTAATGGAAAAAACCAATAAAACTGCCAGGATTAAAACCCAGGACCTCATGCTCAGCAGTCGCGTAATGCAACCATTAGACAAAAAGGACAGTCAAAGCTTTTTCTTCTTATGTTTGGTTGATGTTCAAGCTGGTATCAGAGTTTAAACTGCCTGTAGGTCTTTGACATGGTCTTTACACCCATTAATATTGTCTGGAAGATGCAACAATTACCTCCGCCTCTCCATATCTTGTGGCTCTACTCCTGGCATAGATATTGTGACGCCCCTGGGGCTTAACGCGAGGTGCACGCGGCGCGGGCTCGGAGAGCAAACTCCCAGTCGCACCAAACAACGATGCGGCGGGCCCAGGATGCCGCGCACCACTGGCTGAAGAACCGTTGGAAAGAAACTGCAAACATTAAAAAAATATTTAAATCAAAATACATACTATTTTGTACTATTTATTTATTAACAATGTATGTACATACAAGAAACATCACAAAAAGAAAGAACATCAAGAGTAAAATAGTACAACTTAAATTCCTCTTAAAACCTAGTGCATATAAAAATAGTCTGTAAACCTCAGAATACCATAAAATTTACTGTAGGAGTATTTTACTGTTTTATTTTCTATATCATGCAATCATTATGATCGTACAATTACCTGAGTACATTAATTCTTATCACTTGCTCTACTTTATGAACTAAAACTAGTTTTTTATGTTCCTCTAAGTATATTGGCGCATATTTTAAAAAAGGACAGACAAACATTTTAAAATGATATTAAAATGTGGTACCCTAACATAATATAATCATAATATTGACTAAGATCTTTAAGATTCTCATTTCTTGTATATTGAAACAAAACTGTAAACATTATGTAGAACATGAAACAAAACAAGTGTCTAATTACAAGTCCATTGTCTCAACTTGTTAGAGATGGACAACAGCTGAATAACATAACATTACTCTTAAATTCTTAAAATAATATTACATACTTTTTAAATTGTTATACTATGAAAAAAGATTATGTAAATTTTTTGTGG
This sequence comes from Abrostola tripartita, assembly GCA_905340225.1. Classification (NCBI taxonomy): domain Eukaryota; kingdom Metazoa; phylum Arthropoda; class Insecta; order Lepidoptera; family Noctuidae; genus Abrostola; species Abrostola tripartita. The sequence continues at coordinate 3,066,488 of HG996492.1, read as the reverse complement.
GAAAGCATTATTATCTTCTTTATAAGTCTGTTTTCTGAGTGTGTATTAGTTAATAATAACATACTTATCAAAACTGAAATTATCAGCCATATCTCCTCGGGTGCCGCTGCTATGCCTCTGCCAAAACCTGAGGTATATCCAGGATAGGATAGTGCCACTGCCCCACATGCAAGGATAGGTGCCTTCTAATGCTCCTATTGCCCAGAGTATTATGGCCGCTATTAAAATCAGAAGAGGCAATGATCTGTTTGTCAACTTCCCTGGAAAAACAAAACAAACATTGACATAGCTGGACACTTATACACTCATTATTTAATCAAAGTTTCAAAAGTTATTTTCCCAATGAGGACTTAGATTCCAGTATCAGTAAGTACTAATAAAATTTATTAAACAAGTTAGTTGTTTTAAAAGAATAAAGAGGTTAAACTACAAAGCAATTAACATTATATTTATGCTCATTGAAAACCATATAACACTTTACAACATTTAAAAACGACAAAAATACTTATCAAATGATTTGTACCTAATGGTGTTTTTATCAGCAGATGATCTGGCATTATCTGCTTCACTGCTACACTCACTGCGGCCAAGTATCCCGCCAGCCCATGCACATGGATATCGAACAGGTAGGAGGTCTGACCGGTACACGCAAATATCACTAAATAGTAAAACGTAGTCAGAAATGCAACACCAACATTTGTCAGAAAGAAGAACTTCATCATTTCCATTTGACCCCATAGCGGTTCTATTAGTTTCCCGCACAGTCCCACAGTCACAATGTCAATGATCACTTCCCACAAATGTATCTCAAGAAACCAGAACGTGAAAGTGGACCACAATTGAAACGAAGGTGGCAACAAATACCCTGGAGTGACACTGAGAACGTCTACAACATCGTCTGAAAACGATAGGATGTACCCTATTATAACTACTACACAAATGAATTTTACCGATGGCGACGTGTTTCCTAGTAATGCGGAAAATTGCTGTCGTAAATACGGCAAATTACGACTGAATACCCTAAGCGCAGCCATTTTTGTGACGGATGAGCGAAAACGAAAACCAAAACTGACAAGACTTTTAACAGATACCGTCACGATGACAGGTGTCACTTCTACCTTTGATTTTATTTTCACGCATTCATTTTATTGCATTTTACTTTTCTAATAAGCGGTTGTTTTGCCTAAAGATAAGCTAAAGTTTTTACCATGATTTACTATAATAATGGCTCTTACATAATATAAGACAATTTATTAGAACGGTTAAACGATGTATTTAAAAAATATTGCCTACCCCTCTGAGAAACAGGCGTGACATTATGTATGTATTGCGTTTCAATTTACGAGATTATATTTGGCATTATCATGCCAATTTTTGGATTTGTTTTGGTGTTGAAATGTCAAAACATGTCACTAAATATGGCAAATTGACAACATAGATGATAAAATTCTTAATTAAAAGTTTATAGAATAAAACAAAAAGCTATTTGTTCCCAAAATTCATAATACTGAGTTAATGTCTTATAACACGACCTAAATATTAGGTATCCTAAATCTAAATAAATGCTATTTCGGCTTTTAACCGGTGCCTTGGTGGTATGACCTTTAAGTTCTATTGGTTTATTCATGAATGATCTAATTAAAGTTTATGATTTGGGAATTGTATCAACTAATTTACAGTTACGTGTGGCTAACGTTTGGAGCGGTGGAGTGATGGCATCGGGTGGAAAACAATGCAGCAACATCAGGTTGCGATACTTAACCCAAAAAGAGGCGATTGCATTGGACGAGGATCTCTTTAATGAATACAAGTTTAGTGTTGATCAGCTCATGGAGTTGGCGGGACTTAGTGTTGCTACTGCTGTTGCACGCACGTATCCGATTGCCACGTAAGATACTTGTAAAAGAACTTGTCTATAACTAAGAACAACTTACTTTATATTAGCTCACACCAAAATCTAATATTACAGGCATCCGTCTGCCCTCGTCATATGTGGACCAGGAAACAATGGAGGAGATGGTTTGGTGGCAGCACGTCACATGAAACTCTTTGGCTATAATGTTTCAATATATTACCCTAAACGCACACCTAAACCTCTATATGAAGGCCTGTTGGCGCAGTGCTTAGCATTTGGGGTTGACGTTTTAGATAAACTACCACGAACAAAAGACTTACGTAATGAGTACCACATCCTAGTTGATGCACTGTTTGGATTCAGTTTTAAACCTCCAGTACGCGATGAATTAAAACCTGCTCTGGATGCATTAATAGATGCCAGATTGCCAGTTTGCAGGTAAAGACTGTGTATTGTATTCTTACATTGGTTCATTCTTCACTTGGAACTATGTTCACCATTCAGTCTGGGAAAAGAATTAAAATATAAAAAATTAAGTATACAGAGCCTATATGACTTTTGGTGCCATTTTTCAATTTAGATACAGAGCCTATTTTAATCCCAATATAAATTATATAGATCTTATAATTGTAACATCAATATCAAATAATGATTTTAAAAAAAATATTGATTTGAAAGAAAGAAAATATTTTACTGACACAAAATTTAATATAATAATTTTAGTCCTTCTGTAGATTTATAATATACACATGTAAACCAGATGAACTAAGCACCTAATTGCAATTATCTTGATACATTATGACCAATATGAACTAAACTTTATTTTTCTTACAGTGTTGATATTCCTAGTGGCTGGAATGTGGAGAAAGGGCCTGGTCTTGTAAGGGCTCTCAAACCAGATCTCCTCATATCACTCTCCGCTCCTAAACTTTGTGCTCAACCAGAGTTCATACTAGATGCAAAGCATTTCCTTGGAGGAAGATTCTTACCACCTGGCATTATTAGAAAATACTTTCTTAGATTACCTCCTTATCCTTGTCAGGACCAAGTTGTGCAGTTGTCTTGTTAATAATTTGGATGTATAACTAAATAAGCAATGTTATGTTATAATAGTTTGTAAGATATTTGGGTCAATAAATAAAATGTGGTTTGGAGTATATCTATTATGGATCTCATTTAAAACAATAATTATGACCTCATTTTAAGAAATTAGGTAGGTAGTTACTTTTAAGTTCTACTACTGTAAACAGAATTTTGAAAAGAAATAGCACAGCAACGTGCTGATAATGTGAATACACAAAATTCCCTTATGTATTTAATGCAGACACCCTTCTCCCTATTTAGCTTATTATGTAGCCATTCGACTGGTTACGACCAATATCAGAATAATGGTAAATTATATACAGCATATGGATCTCAATATCAAACAATACCCTTTCTGACGAACGTGTTTATTACTTAGAAAAATAGTATTTTATCACAACTTTTAACAATACACACAGTGTATGGATATTTCAAGTTAGACAAATTAGAATGTAACATGATGTTTTTGGAAAGAACAAGTACATTGCGCGAATCCAAAATATATAGAACTTATTAACTAATTTAGCTATCTTCTTCCTCGATCTTGGGCGCTAGGTAGTAGCGGACGTGACCAATGTCTGGAATGCGGTACTCTACGACAAGTGGGACATCTGCCGACATTGATAGTTGCACCTATAAAGAAAAGAAAAACATACTTTTATCAGGCACTTAATAGATATCTACCATAGTACCGTCATGTTAAGTGCTAATATAATGTATGATGTAAAACAATCAATATTAATTGCAACTGCCTTATCTATTGTATATCCAGTTTTAGGCTTAGATTTTGAAGCTTGTTTTGTTTATTATTAAAAAAATTACCTGTGGACTGAGTGACGTCGCTTTCGTGAAGTAGTTGAGATACCGGCAAGCAAATGTGAGAGTCACTGGTTCCTCCATCTCAATTACTACGGCTTCTTCCTCCTTATCTATGGAAGCTGTCTGTGCAAGTTTGATGTTTGCGGAGCCAACATCACCAGTAGCTGAGAATTTCACTCCTATGGCAACACAAAAACATATGAAGACAGAAACATATGAGAACAAATGGCACCCCAAGATTGATCCAGCCTAATATTGCAAATGTGAGAAACACTGTCTGTCTGATAATAACACTTTCACACCTGAACTACTGAACCGATTGTGATAAAATTTGACATGGGGCAAGCTTGAACCTCAAGTAAGGACATAGACTACTTTTTACCCGGAAAAGACGCGTATTGGCTTTCAACGTAGACGAATGCTAGAAAAAAAATTATCTTACCCTCCTTTGTGCAAGAAATAACCATAGACTCTCCAAACTGTGAGAGATCACGACAGATTCGCGCAAACTCAGCGCTCGGCAAGCGAATGGTGCAGCTGTACTCAGTCTCTGGAATACCTGTAATACCATAACATTACATTTAATTTCATGTCATTAGAAACCAATTCAGTCTGTGGATACTAGAGAATACAATCCCCTTCTATTGTGGGAAAGCAAGACATAAACAACAATGTCTAACAAATTTCAAAATCTGGTAAAACAGGAAATTTTATAAGTAAACAGGTATCACAAATAAAACATTATTTTCTATAATTTTGACATAATGTTTACAACACTGCGAGCAGAGTAGACAAAATATTAACCATTCAGCTTACCAACCAACTAAATGGTTAATATTTTGATTACCATGGCCTGCCTAGGAAGTGGTATAAAAACTAAATAAATACCATGAACTCACCTAAATGTTCTAGATCTAAGTTCATGAGCTTCATCTCATAGTCAGACACTTTCTCCTGGTTGGGGCTCTCAAACACAAAAGTGACTGTGTCAGCATTGTCTTGTGCCTTGATTGTCACTGTATCTTTGTCACCAGCACACTTCAGGATCTTTGACATACTAAGAAATAGATAAACAAGTAGTTACTTTTAGGTAGAGGAAGGCCAGTTTAGGGGCACCCTTTTTTAATGTGAGGAAAATTACACATCCCCTCCCACGGGGACACAATGTGTGCTCTCCCGCATGAACCCAATATGATCCTCAGGGACCTACTCACTAAAAAATCTTATAATGGTGGGTGGCAGACATAGCATTCTACCGCCAGCCTCACCATAACATATTTTGAAGTAACTGTAAGTAACCATATACTTATTTGAAATTGTATCTGATACATTTCTATAGGTCACCATATATACACTATTGCATAGGGCATTTGTATATATCTTCACTGCTTTCATCTTTGAAGAATACAAGCTAAATATGCGGAGAGCAAGTGTAAAATGTGATTTGGTGAAGAAATAATTGTCCACATACCTTCCCAAGTTCATGCCCATAGATATATTTCTATCACATCTGTATTTGTCGAAGCCGTCTGCTCTGAGAGTGAGGGAGACAAGTGACACATGGGCATTGTCCATTGCCTGTAACATTAAGATTTATTTGATTCTTGTCAGTACAACAGTTGTGTATGTACCAAATTAGAGGTTATGAGTACAATCTTTCTTTTATTTCACCCTTTAATCTGCTATTTTATAAAAAAATATATAATAATCTAACAGGACAGTCATAATGATCGAAATATGAAGCAGTTAGGTAGCTTGAATTCAAATTACATCAGGACTTATCAATACAGAATGGTTTACCTGCAATTGGATCCCATTATCATCGCAATCAAATGTGGCTTGTGTGAGAAGGTCTTTTATCGCTTCTAACACCTTCTTTAATATGGAGCTACGGAGAAGACGTGCCTCGAACATGTTTATATCTACCAACAAATAACAATCCCAATTCATTTATCAGTACACTTCATACATTATGTTCGTTCAGATCATAACGCAGTTTTCTGTTTAATCTGAATGACTTGAGACTTACGAGAACGCCATGGAACATTAACGAACTTTATATGATTTAACTACACAAAAGGCTAAATATCCGACTCATCACATGACCAGGTCGAAAATATACGAAATGTACTTACATTTTTGTATAATAAAAGGATAATGTATTAGTAGTTTTCTGAAATAAGGCACGATGCGTTAAAGTCGCTGACCTCACCAACAATATTGATAGATTGACAGCCGGTTGCGGCTCGCGGGAAAAATCGGCGCGAAAACCTGTTGACAGGCTGTGCGTTCCAGATTCATTAAATAATATTTTTCGGTTTATGAGCAATTATCAAAATGTGGTTGAGTATGTAATCAATGTGATGAACTAGAACAGAATTATATTATCATGCTAAAAACAGTATTACATAAAGAATCTCTATCATACATTCAAACATTTAAGCATTTACGTTTAGAAATTTAAAATCTGAGCAGTTCTTTAACAATAATTATTGTATTATTTATTTTAAGTCAACGGTAATAAATAATAATAATGAAATCTGTAATTTATGCGAATAAAAATTATACTATAAATTTCCACCTAAATTAAGTCCAAAATGGTAATTATTAATAAAAATATTTTTTGTGATTATAGGCATAGACTAATGAGAATTTATAGGTAAGTCAATCATTTATGAATTAGATATTATGCTCTTAGTATGTATTAAAGGAATTATTTTACGGTTACTTGTATTTGAAAGTCACACATACCATTCCTACTTATAATTCTCGCTGATGTTGGGAGTCTCCTACGCATACACATCACTGTATAGATTAAACTTAATACACTGGTATGGTAAATTCATAGTCTTCGGCAAACGACTCTAGTAGAATCGACCCTCAGCCGAATACTCACCAAACCATTTCGTAGTGGTTTTGACCGAAGGCAGTCTTGATATTTTGAATTGGGCTTGAAGACGAGAATCGAACTAGTATAAAATAACGTTTTTATACAAGGGCAGGATACTAATTCATAACATAGTTATGTCGGGTAGTCCGAAGTTGTAAAATGAAACACGACTATACATAGATCGCTTTTTATTTTCCACAATAGTACAAATGACTCAATCATGTCCATGTTTCACATGAGTATTGAATTAAATGTTTTGAAAATAAAGGTGTACAGTATCTACCGATACACATGGTCAATCAAAATAAATAAACACTTCTAACATAATGGAATGTTGAACATAAAGCTTCGTAATTCTTAATTATACGAATATTTAATATATTAATTAATTCTTACATCTAAACAAATCATATCCCCACAAGCATTTTATACACATAGTAAAATATATTGGCAAGAGATTAAAATTAGAAAGTATTTAGGTCTACGATAAGTAGGACTAGGGTACATAATATATGAAAATATACGATAAATCGGAAAACTACATGTAGTCAGAACAATGATACGATATTGAGTTTCTACAAGAATGACTAGACCTGTTCTACTCTATACAGATAAATCATTTCTATAATTATTGACTACGAAATAAATTATGACACCCATACTATTCCGATAAAATAAAGATATTCAGACCAAAAATGTCAGTGACAATATCTGAGACCAAAGATTAAAGTAGTGAATAGTATGAATGTATAGGAATAACCTCATCTATTTTCTAAGCTATTTGTTAGCACAGACATAGTGTATTATAAAATCGATCACGAATAATATATTTAGAGCACACATGACAATCATTAGCCGTAATAATAAAGAAATTTAGTCATATTAAATACCGAGATCTAGTATGCACTGGTATCTAGCATCAATTTTTGTTAGGTATTGAAACACTCTTGAAACGTACATAATTAGTACATGCCCCTTCCAAATTTCTATAGCATTTCCTATATCACTATGGTAAAAATAAGGAAAACGAAACTCCTTATCTTAAATATTTACTTATTTCTTATTTGAACAGTAAATGCCTTATGGGCTTCATTTCAAGTCTCTTAGTGAATGCGTAAATTTATTCGCTAAAATGAACAGTGCATTCTAGATTCGATGAAAGCACAAACTTAACAAATCAGCATGTTAGTCGTAGTAACAGAAGGGGTGCTTTTGTCCGCCAATTACGTTACTGTACAATGTATGTACATGTATTGAAATTTGGCCTTAGTGCAAAGTTAATAGAATCTAAACGGCTGATTTGTTAAGGTATGTGACATACCAGTTTTACATTAGCCTTTTTCACAGGAGTGCATGACGTACTTAGGTGCTAAATACACGTAACGGGGACACTTAAATCAATACACTAATCAATATTATAAGTCTTACCATTCATATGTGACTAGAAGTCAAGATACTTAAAAAACTAAAAAAGGGGATATTAAAAAATAATTCACTCAAGAACATTAAATATAAATTAAGTAACCGTTAAAATAGGAGGGTGGGCAGGTGTGAGTGAAAAAACGGATGAGTCGCGACATCGCTATTAGTAACGTTAACTCAAGGAGAGTAAAAGAATCGAGAATAATTAACGAAAGTGTAGCGTGTCGCGCTCCCGAATCTCACTGTTTCCACTTCTTGGCAGAGAAGAGTACCGCGCGCTGTTTCAAGAAGAGCGAGTAGCTCTGCTTGCGCGGGATGCCAGACGGCGACGTGTCTTCGCCGGCTTGCTTCTTTTCCAAGGCGCGTCGGTTAGCCTCGACCACAGCATTCATATACGTTGTTCGACGACCGCGCCCTCTACCTGTAAAGTTTTATAGTATTTATCATGCTGCTATTGGTTTGTTGGTTTACAAAAGCGAAGGAGGGACAAAAGTGGAGAAAGCAACGATTTTGTATTGAGCCTGATGAATGGTAAATAGGCTCGACATATGAGACTAATGATAAACGACTAAAGCTAGATAACTTAAAAGCTAGTAAAACTGCTAATCACTCAGCAGTCGTGATTAGAACGTTAATTTATGTTTTTTTTTAGTTTTTAGCTCTATATAAACTTTAACTACGCCAATTCCAATTTTTCTTGCGCGCAATATTTTTAAAAATGGGTCCTAAGGTTGATTTTTTCATCTTAAACGGCAGGACCGATTTGAATAAAATTCTGTATGTATATTTCAATGGGTTCCTGGATGGTTTGAAAACACAATTGAACCCGTCATCGGCCGGGTCCGGTTGTAATAATATATAGATTTAATAAAGTGTACCTGCCCCCCCTCCTCGCCCTCAGGACTCGCGCTTGACCTCGGAGGGCCCGGGCTGGCCGTCGGGCACGGCGTCGTCCTCGTCCTCGTCGACCTGCGCGGGGCTGATGATCTGGTCGTGCAGCGTGCGCAGGTGCCGCAGCAGGTTCGACTTCACGTTGAAGCCCTTGTTGCACAGGCCGCATACGAACGGACGCTCGCCTACGACAATGTTACATTTTGTTTTTGCAGTTTTTTTTTTATTTATTTACTCTTTATACAAAAATGTACAAGGCGGAATTAATGCCTTAGGCATTTTCTACCAGTCAAACCTTTGGTTAGTGCAGAGACAGATCACGGTAGAGACACAAACGATTGTGTGAGAAGAAAATCAGATTTTTATATACTACTAAATGTAGTATTTTTTTTTTTTATATCAAGATACAGTTTTATGGGAAATTGGTGGTATTTTAATGAAGACTGGTAGAACCTGTATCATAGTCATACCAGTCTATAACGGTCTCATTGCAGGCCTACTCTAATGCACGGAAGGAAGAACATTAACTTATCACAGAAAAAAATTTTTTCGTAATATAATTATTATGTAGGTATGTTATAAATAATTTATAAATTAGAATATAGTAATAATAATAAGTTTTTTTAACTTTTTGTAACGTTCGTTTGTAAGTTCTTCATATATACAGCATTGCTGGTATACACGAAGAATTTACAAATTAACACAAATGAAGAAATCGATTAAAAATGTTACGCGACTTTGAGATATAGCTTTCAAGCTTAGCAGAAGAAATTATTTGCTTGTTTACATCGCTTGTAAATTAATCCAGTCATACCATTAATTTTAATACTACAAGCAGAAATGTCACCACTCATTTCATATATCTGCGGGGATAGGACCCATTTACTCTACTTGGGGTATTTTGTTAACGCCCAATGGAGCGACATAGTCATGTCGGAGAAACTCGTTAAAAATAAAGAAAGATAAAACGTCTTTCGTCTGGTAATGCACTAAGCGGGTGCTGTGTGTAGGAACACTGGTACCTTAGACTAAAGCCGACTATTAGAATGATATCGAGCGGCACAGATGTGTGTCCTGCACGTATTTGTTCAGAGTCTAGGCATTTATTTACTTGAATTTCTGATTTCTCGCTAACATGTAAAGCCTTCATTTACATATTATGTCAGATTTTTATTAAATTACTATATCAGCTCATTTATATGAAAAAGGTATTTTTGCTAAGATTACTTTACCTTACTTGGTCTAACATTTTTATAATCTTAACACTTTGACTGTGTGCGAAGCAGACACAATGGTAATTATTCGATAGCCATGCCCATATGTGGGTCATTACACTACGATGGGGTAATTTACACCTATATTGAGGACTTTACCTTACGACTACTGCAACCAAGAGACTTTTTATTAACCTTTTAAGCGCCTAATTGTATGTCAATTGCCTTGGCCCTAGCGGTCAGATTATTAATAGTCAAAGGAACACTAACGACGAAAAGTGGTAATGCACCTAAAGGTGTTTTGTGTTTAAAATTCATACACTAAGGGCTTGTTTCACCATCTACAAGAAAAGTGTCATGTAGACTAACCGCCACTTAAAGTCCTCCGTAACTAATCATACGAATTTCTCAATTTTTGAGTAGCATTAATCAGGGGATAAACTAGCCTGTAACTAAGAAACGATAGAAGATACTCGTAACTTTTACTTGCCGATTAGCGTTAATCAAGATGTAACTATTCAACACTTTTCTTGTAGATGATCTAAGGCTTATTGTCTTATAAATACTGGATAACCGAAAAATCTATCAGATAAATCGACCACATTTCAATCAATCGACGCCTAATCAAGAATTTTTGACAACTACGTAAACAGATAAAAAGTGGTCACTCACCTGTGTGTGTGCGCATATGTATGAGCATTGATGCGTGCGACGGGAATGTTTTCTTGCATTGCGGGCATGTCTTGTTTTGCGCGCCCTCTGTGAAACGATTGTGACGTTTTGGTGGGGCACTGTTGTTTGATATGGCCAATTCTAGACAATCGACATCGAACGAACTTTTAGAATAGGGTTCAGTCAGGCAGACAATCACACAAAATGCAACGCTTTGTTTGATCATAGCAAATTAAAGCAGTTACTGTAGCAAATGTATAAGCAAACAAAGCATTCCAAATAAAAGTTTTATTATAAATCATAACGGAAGTGATAAGTATGTAGCTGGGATTGTTATAAATAGTGTAGGGCAAGCCTTAATTCATTTATCGTGGACATAGATGGACTGCATTTTAGTTACAACAAATACGTAGTTTTATAAACTCTAAACGACAGTTTCTTTAAAAAATAGTACATAAGTGGACTAGACGTGACCAGTCTACTGTACTACTGTATTTTCAAACTCATAATGTAACTGTGAATGTGAAACTAAATTTTAACCTTTTTGATATCACGCGAGAATTACTTTTTTGACTTTACATATCTAAGTCACAATGGCAGACGTGTTCCCCTCTATTAATTGATAAATATTAAATTACTTAATTGTTTCCATGATCGTCAGTCAGTTAGAACGATTGGGCATTTCATAAATCTATTGCATTGTAATCGTCAAATCAAGAAACTTTGCATATAAAAACAAACGCGTATTTAGATTTTAAAACCATATTTATAAACAATCAATATGACTGCATGTACTTCAACCAGTCTTGCAGTCCATCTATATTCAATCAATATGTTTAGGGTAGGTACTAGCAATAGATAAAAAAAACTACTATTAATAATACTAAACTAGTGACAACATGATGTTCGTTTGTCGAGAATCAGCCTTACAAAAATAACAATCGGGTTTCTAGTATGTTATTAGTGTTGTAATGGGCTGTTATATTGAGGATCGAAAATATATTATGGCACTATATTTTAGGTGTGAAAGGAGAGGAAAAAAACCATATAACAACACTTACACTTGGAATTAAACTATTTAGGTAATAGTCATTCCATTGGATTTGCGATTAGCTAACTACGGACCAATCCTCAGATATACAATGAAATATAATATGACAATATGGGATGAACATTGAATCTGGCAACAACATCAATTAAAATTAATTCATAATAAAACCATAATAAACCGATTGTAAATATTGGTAATATAATCGTAGGCAGTCAAGGCAGTAACGCAGTTTGCAGCTAGGCTGATACATAGTATACAAAACACCATACAATAGTAACTACCACGCCAATACCGCGGTCTATGATTCAACAATCACTCGATGAATCATATCACATGGCATTACATTATAAGGCTGGTTACATGTTAAGAGTATAGCAGATATTGAACGGACTATTGCTGGTATTTATAAGGCTAGAGTCCAGCATAGGACTGCGTTAGTCTGTGGACTGATGAATTGCTAGTCCGTCCCTATTACAATACATGCGTTCTTAATTTCCCGATCGGAAGTTAGGTTTTGTAAAAATAACTTTACTAGAATATGTAAATATTATGGTTATAATATAGCGAAATATCAACGATTTTGTAATAATAGATATGATTGCAACTGTCGTAGCTAACTTCAGTCTGGTGAAGTAAGAATGCACGACACGTATTGCGGTAATAGTGGTCGAGCGTACAGACCTGACTCAGTGTGGGTGCTCTGTATGTGCCGCACCCACTCGGCCGGGTTGGGGAAGTGTTTCTGACAGAGGTCGCAGCGAAGCAACGCCATCGTTTCCTCCGTGTCGTCACTCTGAAAAATATTATTATGATTGAAGCTATACATTTCATTCATTTTACAGAGATCAGTTGTATATAGTAATACTTTTAGGGACATACATAATATCATATTATGTGTTCTTGCCGTAGCTAATGCACTGGCAATGAGTTAAAAAGTGCAGTGGCTCTGATATAAACACCCGTCTTATTTTAATCACGTCCGATATCTTCAAAGGGGTAGTGTAGTGAAGGTATCTCATTTATCAGGAGTCAATACTTCTATCATCATCATAAGTCCTACGGCTGCGATCCTATTACCATCTATCGTACCCACCTGGTTCGTAACCTCTTGGGTAGGAACACACGTCCAATTTGTTTCCGAATGCCTGATCAGACTATCTGATTGTATTTACTCAACACACATCCGATTTTAGCGTCAGGCGTTTTGAAAACTTCGTCGTTCCCGAGTGCTTGCGTACGGAACACAAGGAAAAGATGGACGACGAGTTACTGTTACTTATTGCATATTTATTTGTCGAAAATCGCATAATCGCTCTCGGAAACTTTCGCGAGACAACGCTTTGTTTCCGACTCGGACGTCCGATCCGATAGTCGGATCAGACTATCTGATACAAAAACGGACGTGTGTTCCCAGCCTTAAGACTTGCTTTAATGGCGACAAAAAGGATTTTTTTTTTAAGCCGTGAAGCTGATTTGCGACTTAACTCGACTTTGGTACATACCGACGTAGGAACATCAGTATCTAATGCGAGATTTTCCAATTATTAAATAGGAGAAACTATGTATGGGGCGTTATTATAATTCTTAAAACAAAACTTCCTGAAATTTGCACCTGTACAGTGATCGGTTTATTTAGGATACAGTAGTTGCTGCGCCGAGTGGTATCTGCCTTGTATAGACCACCCCCTTTGCTCTCGCGGTTGTCGTAGGATGAGCTACATGAGAGACATGAGCGGTGGACTCACAGCGGAGCGATGCTTCCTCTTGCGCGCGTGCGCGTGGTCGGCGCGCGCGTGGCCCTGCACGTGCCGCACCCAGGCCGCCGGCACCGTGAACACCTCCGCGCACAGCTCGCCCGCCAGCGCTGCTGCGATGAGCTACATGAGAGACATGAGCGGTGGACTCACAGCGGAGCGGTGCTTCCTCTTGCGCGCGTGCGCGTGGTCGGCGCGCGCGTGGCCCTGCACGTGCCGCACCCAGGCCGCCGGCACCGTGAACACCTCCGCGCACAGCTCGCCCGCCAGCGCTGCTGCGATGAGCTACATGAGAGACATGAGCGGTGGACTCACAGCGGAGCGGTGCTTCCTCTTGCGCGCGTGCGCGTGGTCGGCGCGCGCGTGGCCCTGCACGTGCCGCACCCAGGCCGCCGGCACCGTGAACACCTCCGCGCACAGCTCGCCCGCCAGCGCTGCTGCGATGAGCTACATGAGAGACATGAGCGGTGGACTCACAGCGGAGCGGTGCTTCCTCTTGCGCGCGTGCGCGTGGTCGGCGCGCGCGTGGCCCTGCACGTGCCGCACCCAGGCCGCCGGCACCGTGAACACCTCCGCGCACAGCTCGCCCGCCAGCGCTGCTGCGATGAGCTACATGAGAGACATGAGCGGTGGACTCACAGCGGAGCGGTGCTTCCTCTTGCGCGCGTGCGCGTGGTCGGCGCGCGCGTGGCCCTGCACGTGCCGCACCCAGGCCGCCGGCACCGTGAACACCTCCGCGCACAGCTCGCCCGCCAGCGCTGCTGCGATGAGCTACATGAGAGACATGAGCGGTGGACTCACAGCGGAGCGGTGCTTCCTCTTGCGCGCGTGCGCGTGGTCGGCGCGCGCGTGGCCCTGCACGTGCCGCACCCAGGCCGCCGGCACCGTGAACACCTCCGCGCACAGCTCGCCCGCCAGCGCTGCTGCGATGAGCTACATGAGAGACATGAGCGGTGGACTCACAGCGGAGCGGTGCTTCCTCTTGCGCGCGTGCGCGTGGTCGGCGCGCGCGTGGCCCTGCACGTGCCGCACCCAGGCCGCCGGCACCGTGAACACCTCCGCGCACAGCTCGCCCGCCAGCGCTGCTGCGATGAGCTACATGAGAGACATGAGCGGTGGACTCACAGCGGAGCGGTGCTTCCTCTTGCGCGCGTGCGCGTGGTCGGCGCGCGCGTGGCCCTGCACGTGCCGCACCCAGGCCGCCGGCACCGTGAACACCTCCGCGCACAGCTCGCACGCCAGCGCTGCTGCGATGAGCTACATGAGAGACATGAGCGGTGGACTCACAGCGGAGCGGTGCTTCCTCTTGCGCGCGTGCGCGTGGTCGGCGCGCGCGTGGCCCTGCACGTGCCGCACCCAGGCCGCCGGCACCGTGAACACCTCCGCGCACAGCTCGCCCGCCAGCGCTGCTGCGATGAGCTACATGAGAGACATGAGCGGTGGACTCACAGCGGAGCGGTGCTTCCTCTTGCGCGCGTGCGCGTGGTCGGCGCGCGCGTGGCCCTGCACGTGCCGCACCCAGGCCGCCGGCACCGTGAACACCTCCGCGCACAGCTCGCCCGCCAGCGCTGCTGCGATGAGCTACATGAGAGACATGAGCGGTGGACTCACAGCGGAGCGGTGCTTCCTCTTGCGCGCGTGCGCGTGGTCGGCGCGCGCGTGGCCCTGCACGTGCCGCACCCAGGCCGCCGGCACCGTGAACACCTCCGCGCACAGCTCGCCCGCCAGCGCTGCTGCGATGAGCTACATGAGAGACATGAGCGGTGGACTCACAGCGGAGCGGTGCTTCCTCTTGCGCGCGTGCGCGTGGTCGGCGCGCGCGTGGCCCTGCACGTGCCGCACCCAGGCCGCCGGCACCGTGAACACCTCCGCGCACAGCTCGCACGCCAGCGCTGCTGCGATGAGCTACATGAGAGACATGAGCGGTGGACTCACAGCGGAGCGGTGCTTCCTCTTGCGCGCGTGCGCGTGGTCGGCGCGCGCGTGGCCCTGCACGTGCCGCACCCAGGCCGCCGGCACCGTGAACACCTCCGCGCACAGCTCGCCCGCCAGCGCTGCTGCGATGAGCTACATGAGAGACATGAGCGGTGGACTCACAGCGGAGCGGTGCTTCCTCTTGCGCGCGTGCGCGTGGTCGGCGCGCGCGTGGCCCTGCACGTGCCGCACCCAGGCCGCCGGCACCGTGAACACCTCCGCGCACAGCTCGCACGCCAGCGCTGCTGCGATGAGCTACATGAGAGACATGAGCGGTGGACTCACAGCGGAGCGGTGCTTCCTCTTGCGCGCGTGCGCGTGGTCGGCGCGCGCGTGGCCCTGCACGTGCCGCACCCAGGCCGCCGGCACCGTGAACACCTCCGCGCACAGCTCGCACGCCAGCGCTGCTGCGATGAGCTACATGAGAGACATGAGCGGTGGACTCACAGCGGAGCGGTGCTTCCTCTTGCGCGCGTGCGCGTGGTCGGCGCGCGCGTGGCCCTGCACGTGCCGCACCCAGGCCGCCGGCACCGTGAACACCTCCGCGCACAGCTCGCCCGCCAGCGCTGCTGCGATGAGCTACATGAGAGACATGAGCGGTGGACTCACAGCGGAGCGGTGCTTCCTCTTGCGCGCGTGCGCGTGGTCGGCGCGCGCGTGGCCCTGCACGTGCCGCACCCAGGCCGCCGGCACCGTGAACACCTCCGCGCACAGCTCGCCCGCCAGCGCTGCTGCGATGAGCTACATGAGAGACATGAGCGGTGGACTCACAGCGGAGCGGTGCTTCCTCTTGCGCGCGTGCGCGTGGTCGGCGCGCGCGTGGCCCTGCACGTGCCGCACCCAGGCCGCCGGCACCGTGAACACCTCCGCGCACAGCTCGCCCGCCAGCGCTGCTGCGATGAGCTACATGAGAGACATGAGCGGTGGACTCACAGCGGAGCGGTGCTTCCTCTTGCGCGCGTGCGCGTGGTCGGCGCGCGCGTGGCCCTGCACGTGCCGCACCCAGGCCGCCGGCACCGTGAACACCTCCGCGCACAGCTCGCACGCCAGCGGGCTGTAGATCTGCGGGGACACGACCTACATTATACAACTAGCTCCCCCTTCAATCAAGCCCTCGCAGAGTAACCCGCGAAGTTCTGCAAAGTTTCGTTTTTTTTGTTTTCCCGCTATCTGCCAGTGAAAGTCTCGTCGAAATCGGTCAAACCTTTTCGGAGACTAGTCGGAACAAACGTACAGACAGATAAAAAAAACATTATTGCATTTTTTTGTGTGTATTGTGTACAGAGAGTGTACTAGCTTTTGCCCGCGGCTTCGCTCGCATTCATTTAGGTTGTTGGATAGTATATTATATTTATATAGCTTTTGCCCGCGACTTTGCCCGCGTCAACCCCTATTTAAACAGCTTAGAGGGTTGAATTATAAAAAAAGAAGTAGCCTGTGTCTGTGTCCTTTCTGGGTCATAAACTTTCTACATGCCAAATTTCATCAAATTCCGTTGAGCGGTTTAGTTGTGAAGGTGTAACAGACAGACAGACACATAAACAGACAAGAGTTACTTTAACATTTATAATATTATAGTATAGTATGGATATGGATACTATCATATGCATTGATTAAAAAGTTGTTATTTTAATGTTACAAGCAGACACTCCATTTTATTGATACGTATTTTATCATTATTTATTATTATCTAGCTTATGCCCGGGACTTCGTTCCCGCGGATTTCGATTAAAAACCTGTACGTAGCAGCAGTATACAGATTTACTCAATTGAATCTGATTTTGTTAACAATTTTATTATTTCCCCACGGAACCCTAAATATTCTCAAAGTTAAAAGTAACCTTAGATACTCCTTATAACATCAGCTATTTGCCAGTGAAAGTTCTGTCAAAATCCGTCTAGCCATCGCGTAGAAGCTGTTTCCCGCGAATTTCTTTTTTTCGCGCAGAACCAATAACATTATCGAAATTCATAGTACCCTAGACCGTCAGATATCTACCAGTAAAAGTTCCGATAAATCCGTCCAGCCGTTTCGGAAATTAGCCGGAACAAATAGACAGACAGACAAAAAAGTCAAAATTATTACATGCATTGAATAAAAAACTGTTATTTTGATGTTACTGACAGACACTCCAATTTAAGTTATGTGTATTGATAACAATTACTTTTTCGTCCATGACAGACAAGAGACGAACCATGCAATGTAATATGGGGGGGGTACACTTCTAAAGTGTAAATAATTCGATCGATCATGGCAAACTTCTACTTAAAGTGCTAGAACTCACCAAGCTCTCTTCCTCAATATCCACATCGTCAACAGGTTCGGACTTGACGCTCATCTCTGCCTGGAACATCTCGGCGATAGACCGTTCTTCCTCTTCTATGCTGCTCGCATCCCACTCTGGCTCGTCCTTTATTTGGACCTCGCTTTCCACCGAACTTTGCGTTGATTTTTCTATGGGCAAAAGGGAATTTTACACCACTTAAGAAAAAAATTAAAAATGCATGTTCATGATAGATTTCGTAAAAAGTTAACGAGAAACGTCGGTATTTATTCATAAAAATGCAATTAAAATTTTATAATTCAATTTTTAAAAGTCTTTTTTATTCTGTTCTTCTTTTATTACGTACGCTATATGTAGGTATGACGACCGACACCAATGCCTTGGGAGATTTAGGTGTGATGATATTAATAAATAAATAAATACTTAATAAACAGGCTTTAAAGCAATTTCAATAGCAAAACTTACTTGAAGCCACAGAAGCAGTATCATGTGCGTCATCAGACTCCTTTGTATCTTCATTATCCGATTTAGTTTCAGTCTTTTGCTTCTTCCCATACTTCCTTTCAGCGGCATGTCTCCGTAAGATCCTGGGTGTTGGTGGTTCTTCTGAAGAGTCCTCACTGATTGTAGTGGCTACTGTGACTGTGGTAGCTGGACTGGGAGTGGTGACAGTGGCCACGGCTGAAGTGTCAGCAGTTGGTTTAGGAGCTACCAGAATTGTTTGGCCTTTTGGGGCCCCGGGACGAATTGCTGCTTGTGTGTTGCCATCAGATGTTTTGATGAAGACTAGTTTGGGTGGACCAATAAACATTGGCCTAAAAACAAAATATTAAACAGTTTAGATGGAGTTGACATTAATAGCATTGGGGCAAACAAGTGATGTTATAGTAATAATTATTTATTTAGGATAAGTCAGAATTTATTAGGTTTAGGATTCAAAATGTTTGGTGAATATTTGAGCTTTTGGTCTCCTAATATCATTCCAACAAACACAAGCATGTTTATATGAATTTATACTTTCCATGTATAGTTCGTCATTCAGCAGAAGTCTTTACAGAGACACATGGAATACAGTATACTAGGGGTAAAACATACAGATAAGATTAGAAACACTACCCTGCCTTCCATGGCAAGTCTCATAGAAGTGGATAGAAAAACTGTAAGCTCTTTATTCTGAGGAAAACTAATGAATTGCAGGAGACTGCTAAGTCTTGTGAATGGACCCACAAATGGGCCAATATTACAATAAAATGGATACCCATCGCCCGCCGCCGAAGACCAGGAAGACTGAGAAGACAGTGTAACATTACCAACACCTTTGTTGGAAGAATGTGAACGGGAATTGTTTCGAACAGGGTTGCGTGGTGTATCGGAAGAGAGGTCTTTGTCCAGCATAGGGATGAATAACAAGCTAATTAAAAACAAAAAAAAAGGATAATATTTGTATGTACATAAATAAAATAAAATAAATAAATTCATGTGTTATAAATTTTGATATGAAATTTTAATAGGGAATGGTAAATTGCCTCATTGGTCTAGTGGTTGCTATAGCATGACTGCTGAGTATGACATTCCGGGTTCAAATTTCAGTTCAGGTAAAGTGTTACTGGGTCTTTCCATTAGATAATTCTCAGTGGCAGCATGGAGTCAGGATTTATGTCCAACTAATCGCAATAGGCTCGCCCCCTTTTCATTGGGACCCATAACTGGTAAAATGTGGCTCTACTCTAGTCACCTCTGCCTATCCCTACAGGGAATACAGGTATGATGTTATGTATGTAGCAGCAGGGAGTAAGGATTTGTGTCAGGTTAATGGCAATAGGCTGGCCCCTATTACATTATGTGGGTGTACTAGACTCCTCTGCTCACTCCTTCAGGGAATACGGGCTGATATGTGATTTTATGTATTAGGACTAGTATAGATTTACATTATTGGACTTGTGACTTCTAAGACTGTGCCTACAAGACCCTGTAGACCCAAACACATGTTGAGTAGAATATTAGTTTGGTCAAATATTATGCAACATAACTTGATAGCTAGCAGCCAGAATGTAGATCAGATCTGTATTATAAACAAATTATCTTTTTTGTAAGTAGTTTTGTAAATAAAAAATAATAATTCTAATTATAAAAATGTAAAGTAGGGAGAAAAACAAGTCATAAATACCTTGTACCTCCCTGCACCGGGTTGAATGCTTTAAGTAACTTATCATCTTTCTTAACAGTTAGCTTTGGTTGAATCTGAAGGTCATCAGTTTTCTTTGTCTGTTTGTTAACACTAGTAGTTGCAGCCATAGAATGTGTTGTGGCTTTCTCAGCAGATGCATCCCCACCATCTTCTGTTTGTCTCCACAGCCCTCGGATTTTGAGAACCTCACCAGCCTTCAAAACAGTATCCAAAACTTCGTTTGATACAGTTGTTTCTCCTGAAAATTAATGTGAGGGAATAAAGTAAAAAATTGGTATTCACACAGCTTCATTCTTATTATTATAATTATTAGAACTCATTCTGAAAAGGAAAGGATAGCTGTCGCTTCATGGTACGATTAGATATAGTAATGTTAAAAAGTAACTGAGTACTTCTTTGAAAATATAATTATTAAAGAATAAATTATTTCAAATTTTATTTACTGAATGCCATTCCTACAAGTAACTGGAAAGTACACTAATTTAATAAACTAAATGAACAAGTTACTACTGACCTTTGTACATGTACTCTACGAGGATTTTCAATGCTTTCGTGGATATCTCTGAAGGGAGGACGACATACAACATCCCGCCCATTCGGGTCACAGAGCGCTGACCTTCGAATAGACTGCACAGGTACACACTGCACGAACTCAAGATGAACTTGTGAGCTGGTATCTGAGACCCATCCATGGTGCACAGCACCACATCTGTAAACCGCTCCGAGCGGAGCAACGCCGCCACGGAGCCGTTCAAATGGGAACTGTGCGAATGCCATTTCAACTGGTATGTGTCCGTGGACGTCATTTTCCTCTTAAATAAATTCTACATTTTTCACCATCTGCACCAAAAAAATCATAGTTACGTTGTATTCTAATTAGATTTTGATAACACAACGATATTTGTAAATTCTTTGATCATTTTGAATCGAGAGAATGTTGAATTTTCGATGTTGATAAACATTGGAACTTTAAGTCATTTTTGTAACTTAATACTAAGTTAGCAACTGGTTATTATCCTTAACTGTTTTAGTACAACGCCGAAAATCAACTAATAATAACCGATAAGTTAAACAGTAAAAGAAAAGTAGAATATCACACAAACATCTGCATGTAATTTACCGGCAGGCGGTAAGTCGCGGCGTGCGTGACGCGAGTTTAGACCGGGCGGCGGACATGGCTATGCGAGTAAAGTAAACACGAACAAACAAAAATACTTATTGCGGAAAAATATATTATTTTGTTTTGGCACGGTTATATAAAGTTCGAATTAATTACACATTAAATAATGAATATTATGACAAATGACGTAGTTTTTAAACTTATTGATTTAACGTCTTCACAAATAAATACGTACCGTAAACAATTAGCAACTGCTAAAGTCAACAACTATTTTGAAATGTATCACACACATTTTATTCGTTATCAGAATAATCACTGAATAATAAAAATATTTCGAATTCAAATAATATCAAAAACGCAATGGCGCAACCACCGCGTGCGACCCTCAAATCTAGTGTGCGGCGGCTGCGGCTGCAAAAATCGATAGAATTTGTATTGATTTAACTCGTGGACCGGGGTTGCGCGTTTATCTTATCGATCCAACCAAGCGTCGGTTGTGCGGCGCGCGCCTGCGTCGTGTCGCGAGGGGCGCGTTTGGTCGCTACCGGCGCCCGCCCTGACTCCGCAACGCCATTCCCACCCTGTTCACGCGCAAATTGCTTTTATTCTACAAAATCTTCTATCGAAACAATCATCTATGTATGCGGCTTTTTCCTTTGTTTCAGGATCTCGAGTGTCTTCGGAAGAAGTACAGTTCAGTTTTCTATTATTTACTAATGTTTTTATCTATGTTCAAAGATAGTTAGATATACCTAAAGCCTATTTATTAAGATCATTTTAAGGAACACACACTAAGCACCTATGTAATTTAGGACATAACTGACACACTTCCTACTACTATTACTGCTTAATCTCATATAATGAGATTTTGTAGCTATCATTTCTAATTATATGAGACATAGATATAGAATTACCTATCGACTAGGGACTATTTTTATTAAAGTTTGTTATTGTACAAAGCAGATCACGCTGGTTGTAGTACCCGACCCAACCAGTATCTACTAATGAAATGTGCTTGTTTTTCCTTACCAACTTATATCCATTAGATTCTATTTTATTCAGTCCCTATCCCCATATTCAAGCTGTAGCTGCGTCAGCTGCGTAGCTAAAAACCGCACCGCGCAGTGCGCACGCCCCTACCATCAGTAGGTCCGTAGGTCGGCATTGCAATGCATACATAATTTTAAAACAACTACAAATACTTACTCTGTCTAATAATAATTATATGACTTGGTAGTTGGTATCAAAGAGAAAATTATTCTGTTTGGTCCATGTTGGCATCCAATTACTGGACGACGCATTTACGTCGTCTAAATAAATTTAAGAAACTATAATTATTATATTGGGTTTATTAAATTGTATTATTAATTTAATATATATATAATATTCGCCTTTTTAAATTAGGCGGTTGAGCGGCTTTGTTTGCGACACTTCCTCAACTCAACAAAAGAGGGCGCGATAAAAATAAATTCAAAAATCAATACACAGTTCACCACCATTTTTATTACGTCACAAGTTCACAACAAAAGTTTAAATAAGCAAAGCACAACAATTTAATTTAACATTTAATGTTTTTTTTTAATTGTAATTGTTTACGCAATAGGTATCATGACGATTTGCCATTATTATCATTATACCTACTTCCAGCTCCATTGCGCATCAATCCATATTTTAACTTAGTTCTCTACTTGTTCTCAAGTTAATAACGGGGACTACGCTACGCTTACGCTTTATGATGTCCTGTAATTAACTAACATTATAAATTGACAATATACACCTTAATCTATTAATTTAGAATAAATAAATTTATATTACCGAGTATAAAATGATATGATGATGAGACCTGTAGACAAAGTGGTGTTATATTACAGCTGTATGCCCGGCAAAACTATACCGCGTTCCTGATTTCCTACAGAACCCTAAAATCGACTCTATAATGCCTGCCTACCCTGTAGGTGCGAGAGCGGAGCCAGCAGGAGTGACGATTGATACTTGCGGGTCTATTAACTAGCGTTTATTACCTAGCGTTCGAACAAACATCAGCTGCAACTCAATGTCTACTAGCACAAAATACCGTAGACTAGATACTATTTATTATTACGTGTGACCGATTGTAATTTAAAAAATAATATAAACAGACGAACATTTTGTTTTAATATGCATGTATTATAGCTATTTGTGTATGTAAGATATTATTGGCTGCATGATAGATCGCAGACGAGTGGGTGGGGGAATCAGGGAATCGATCGTTTCTAAATTGCAATGACGCATTCTACAAAAAGGCATTGTGAGTTATGTAGGTATACAGAATTGTTAAAGTTCGGATGTTATTCGTTGACTGTATTGTAGGCGTATTTCCTATTTTCAACTGTTATCAAACAAAAGAAAAATGCAAACGCTCTGATTAACCAAATAACTGACTGACCTCGACCTAGGTACTCGTAAACATAAAAGCATCGCAACATATCCATGAAGTTTATTGATGGTTAGTAAAAGTTTGAGATTATTTGTTTATAAAATCCTTTGTCTACCTCTCAGAACAACCTATTTTTCGTATTAAATACGACACTTGAAAACTCCCTTATTTTAATGTCGTACGCAACTATCGTGTTGCTATAGGCTATTCTATAAAACGGAACAGCTATGGTCACGTTTGTTAGTCACGTATTTAGGTATAGGTAGGTATTTGGCCGCGGCGTTCTTTTACGTCGCTGTTGTGTGGGGCGGGAAGGCGGGCTTGCGCGGATCGCGTGCGCACACAATATTGATTTTTTTCCTGACCCCACGCTTTCATGTTACATCCCCCTACCTACGATGATAGACATAAAGCATGGCTATTGAATAGACACACTGCAGTTTAGTATTTTTAAGTTCATTTTTTTACGAAATAATTTTGTTGGAATCTTTTTTTGCTGAGGACACCGGAAATGTTGACAGCTGGATTTCTTAATTATAATTATCACATTATAATTTTATATCATTATTACCTACTTATTACTAACTTAGTTAAAATAAAATTGGTACATATCTCAGTCAGCTATCAGTTGAAGGAATGTCGTCAATTAATGGTGATTAATACAATGGTTTACTATTTTAGTGGCTAAATACTACAAGGAGATTTTTAGAAATGTTTTTGTGTGTCTGTGTATTATCTGTAATTCAGCCTCTGCATTCTATAGTTTCCACAGCATTCTAAATATGAAGCAATTTTCATGTAACTACTTAGCTCGTAAACCTTTTTCATACAAATTATGGTTTATTATTGTAGATTTATTGGCGCTGAGTACTATAACCAAGAATGAAAGAATATTATATACACTTCCTATAACTAATTTATGGCGTATCATGATGAAGAAACTTTGAGTGTTAATTATTTAACTTATCGAAGCTATCAAACACAACGCCAAATAGCAACAATGCGATTGGAACTCCTTCTCTAACGCAACAAACAGCTTTGGGATGCGCTGCACATCATATAAGCTCAGAATACAGAACAAACCATATAAGTATCAAATAATAATAATTACCTATAGATAGTTACAATCAATTTAATACTGTGTTCTTTTGTGCGAATCATTTAGTTAGAGAACACTAATTACAGAGCGGTATCACAATGAGCTGTATAAAGTTGCGTAAGTACGTACCTACGTACAGAATAACAGAACACGTGTTATGAAAACGTGGACTGGAGCGTCGCTTGCAGCCCTTCGTATACGGCTAGGCAACAATAATTATTTTTATTACCTACGTTATAATAATTGTTAGCGGGGTAAACTAACTGATCTACCTAGTTTTATTTAGCCACATGCATTGAACTACAGCTGCTTTGTTAAAAAACTGTATAATGTAAAGTAAATGTAGTTTTACCATAGAATTACCTATGTGGGCCCGTGCATGAAAATAAGTACCTATGCAGGAGATTTGAATCTATTATATTTAGCAAGAGGTCCTGGGTTCAAATCCCGGGTCGGGCAAAGTGTTACTGAGTTTTCCATTAGGTAATTCTCAGTAGCAGCACGGAGTCTGGATTTGTGCCCGGTTGACGGCAATAGGCTCGCCCCCTATTACATTGGGACTTACAACATAACTGGCGAAATGTGGGTGTACTATATGTTCACCTCTGCGTACCCCTTCGGGGAATACAGGCGTGATGTTATGTTATGTTATATTTTGTTTTTTATTACATTTTATCTGCTTGTGCTTGTGATAAAAAATATCATTCATGTGAAACGCAGTCGTGACTCAGCAATAAATAAATGTTGGCGGAATTAAAAGAAACGCTATTTTTTATGGCGAAGCTAACTCGGTAAAAAACTAAACTTTAATATTATGTTTATCATGGTTTTCAAAGCTATAAAAATAGCGCAAGTCACTACGACATGTTTTTCACAAAGTAATTACTTAAAGATTTAGGTAAGCGATTTTTATCAATCAAAGATTAATGAAACAGAAATGATGAATGATACCATAGAATGATACATGATGATACCTAATGAAAGGTTGATGATCTGCTCATCTACTAAAGTCTAAGCAGGCTTAACCGCAGTTTAGGAGCATGATCTCTTGAAAAGAGTTAACGAAGAGTTAAGTAAATAAATATGTACCTCGGTGACAATTATGAATTTAAAAAGTAATTGAGGCGAAAAGGTTATTCTTGGCCAGAATTGAAATTGTGATTGAAGAAACAGGAGTCCAAGGTCTGCCTTCTGGGAAACACTCATGTCTTAGGTATCCATGTTTACGACTTGAAAGCCCTACTAAGTAGATGAAAGAGATGTTTAAGATGCTCTTTAAAAATAAGCAGTTGTCTTTTTAATTTATTTTTTATTAGATTTACGTTGTAAATAGCTGTGAAATATGTATATCATGTAAATACTTAAAGAAACGATAATTTTATATTTTAATTCCTAATAGTTATTTTACTCAAATAACTTCTATCCACAACTATATTAATATCAGCGCTTGTCAGTCTCACTGTCAGATAAATGTCATTGTTAATTTGTTACTGTGTATCGTTTGCTCTAATGCTTTTGCATGCGTTGTGCTCCAAGTATTTGTTTATTTCTCTGAATGTATTAGCTTGTAACTCGTAATGAATCCTCAAACCAAGTCAACGGCGTTGTCTGCCGATTTGAACAACTTCATATATGGCGTGTCGAGAAGAAATGCCCAAAACGCGCCAGACTTAACTAAGACTGGTATAACTTTACTAAAGAATTTTCCGGCTGCTAGAGATGCAGTCTTGGAATATTTTGCTATGGTCTTCCATGATGCTGTGAATGTCTCTATCACACAAACTGATTACGAGGTAGGCTTTTGTTGATACTTTAGAGAAGTAGTTGTAGTAAACTAACAACATTTCGGCATATTGCGGTAGGAGGAATGTTGAGCAAGTAGTCTATGTACTGCAGTGTGCAAGGACTTAGTTGCTCAGTAGTAAAAAGATCTATGGTCCTTTGCAAATCTTATTATTAGATTATCACACTGTTTATGTCTTAAAACACTATTTTGTTCTAGACTGATTTGAGTGCAAATGGTTCGCTGGAGAGTGTAAGCATGATTGGACCTGAGCTGTGCAATCTTGGTCAAGCCTGGGCTCCATTTATTGCTCCATGGTGTATCAATTTGATTATGGATATAGCTACGAAGAAATCAAATGTGCCAAGTAAGTTCTGCAGTAGTAATCCTGGTTGTATTTTTTTAGATAATTTGCATTTTTACCTATCTTGAAAATTGTGTTATGTCAGATATGAGTTTGTGTAACTTACTGCTATTTTATGAATGTAATTTGGTTCCCTATGAGGGTGACTATGGGGCTCTATGAGATCAAACCCTCATAATTAATAAATAAAGGAAAAAAACACTTGCTGACCCTAACAGAACATACATTGACATGTTATACTAACAGGTATAAATGTTTTTAGATGTTTCACTCAGTTCTGAGCTGGTAATATTGCTTTTTTAAAGGAATTTGTTTGAACTTAAACAATGTTATGAAGTATAAAAAATTCCAAGTGTGTAAGTATCTTATCCTTCAGGAATAATGCATTTTTAAAGAAGCCCATAATCCTGTGGCTCTTTATGCAAATATCACGTAAAGGGTATTATTATTTTTAGAAGGATTGTGGTGGATAATATATCTGTAGGTTCACTATATTGAAGAAGAAGCTGGCATGTGTTTTATTGATTCTTATATTTATTCACAGATACTACCCTTCAGAATGCAGATCCCATTAGAATATTGCTGGATATTACAACACAGAATTTGACACTGCTTAATTCTGAAGAGAGGGCCAAGTGTATTGATATGATGTTAGGTAATTTAAACTTACCATTATTTATTCCGAAACAAAAATTCTAGTTGAAAATAATTTCCAATGTAACTCATGAAATATACTTTAAATTTGGTAATAATTAGTTTTAAACACAAGCATGGACAAAAATGTTATCAGAGTGAATGAAATCTGTTATCAGATTTGCTGTTGTCGGGTAAAAGTTTCTTACGTTACTTATTATGGTCCCATAAATAATATTAATAATACTTTTTTAATTAGTGTTTATGTGTTATAATTGACTAGCTGCACCCCGCGGTGTTATCCGCTACATTTTTTCGATATCAAAGTAGCCTATGTGTTAATCTAGGGTGTCAGCTACCTCCTTACCAAATTTGGTCCAGCCATTAGAGTGTGAAGAATTAACAAACACACAGACTTTCGCCTTTATAATATTAGTGTGATTAATTTATTTGCCAGGATCTTGGGCTTGTTCCTGGGCGGTAGGCTGGGTCGGTCGCGCCGAGCCGGCCCTGGTAGCGCCGCGCGCGTTACAGCTGGGGGTAGAGGCTGCGCGCGCAGTGCTCGCACATCTAGCGAACCACCCGCCCGCTACGCACCACGTGCGGGTCGCTGTGTTGGATCTGTTCCATGTATGTGTAGCTACTCCATGTCTTGAGGACTAGATAATAGAATTTGCTTAATTGTATACAATAATTGTAACACAAGTCAGAACTTATTAACAACACAGATATTTAAATACACAACATATCATCACACCTGTATTCGCAACTAATACTTAGTATACAATAATTGTAACACAAGTCAGAACTTATTAACAACACAGATATTTAAATACACAACATATCATCACACCTGTATTCGCAACTAAGTATCCCTTCAGAGGCAGGCAGAGGTGAACATGCAGTACACCCACATTGCACCAGTTATGTTATAGATCCTTAATGTAATAGGGGCAACCCAATTGCCATCAACTGGGCCCAAATCCTGACTGACCCGAATTTGTGCGGCTATTGAGAATTTTCTATGGAAAAACCGTTGCCCGACCCGGGATTCGAACCCAGGACACCATGTCTAGACCAATGAGGCAGATTTGAACAAAATAAGCCTTATATCTTAATTAAAATATGATAGGTGTAACAATTGTTATTTTTTTTGTAAAATGTTATTTCTTTTTAAATATAAGTGTTTTGGTCGGATGTCCTGTGAACTTATATTATAATTTTAATAAATAAATAAATATTTGTTTTAGGAAGCTATCAATGAGGACAGTACACCAGAAAAGAAGCGAGAAGTTATTCCTTATTTGCTCAATTTAGCGTCGAAATCCGATATAGTCCTGAAAGCTCTTACACAAGACATTGAACAAACATGTAAGTAATCACGGTGCCTTTTGTGCGCCCAGTGCGAGCATCTTTTAATTGTTTGTGGTCCTGGTCTTGTCTTTTCTGCGCTTCCTCTAGGGTTTGCGCGTCTTAATTTACTGTGCAGTAAAGTAACTTCTCTCATCACTCTCCCTCGTCTTAATGTCTTGGTACACTTGCAAAACGCAAACAAATAAAAGGTCGATCTTATATCAAAGGTTTAAGGTTCAAAATAAAATGGGGTTGGTTATGATTCATAACCTTCTTCATAACTTATGAATTTCATTTATTTTATCATGATCTTGGCATATATACAACTAACTGGACAACCAAAACCGGATAAGTATGCTATTCCCTACCGGTATGATGACGTTATTTATTATGTAGACATCCCATTTGTATTCACATAAAAGCACAAATAGCATATTTAGATACAAGACCAAAAAGTAGTTTGTTTCCAACATTGCCATTACTCCAAGACTCAAAGGACAGTGTAATGATGACGTCACATTTCAGTGACTGATGACGTAATAGAGCGTCTGTGTGCACTGTGCGCGAGTCAGCGGAACACGGTGCTGTGGGCGGACGTGACCCCTCCAGCGCTCGTGTCGCTGTTGCTGCGCGCTGACGTGCGCTGTCTCATGCTGCTGCTGCGGCACGCGCATACTAACGTGTATTGTAGGCAGCTTTTGGGTAAGTGATTATTTATTTAGATCTAGCATCTTGGATAAATGGATGTATGTTACTAACAGCTGAGCCCCGCGGTGTTACCCGCAACATCATCAGGATGAAAAGTGGCCTATGTTTTAATCCAGGGTGTCAGCTACCTCTATACCAAATTTTATCAAAATTGGTCCAGCCGTTTAAGCGTGAAGAAGTAAGAAACACTCTCAAACTTTCGCGTTTTTATGATTAGTGTGATGATTTTTTTCGAATTTATCTTTATGGAGCGTTTGACTGCTTATCCGGAATTTAGGAAAGACAAATCGTCATTCAAGATTTCTGTGGTAGGATTTTTAGAACTGCTTGTGAACTTACTATTGTATGTGACGAATATCCGGTTTATAGTTTATAACGAATAAGATTTAGAAAGTATGGCCGCTTCTTCTTTCTATAACACTAGAAGGCGGTTGAGGGGACTCCGTTTAAATTTTAATCTTATTAGAACTTGTGAATTCTACAGAGTATTTACTACAAAAGCTTGAGTTTGAAAGCCTGTTTCCTGATAAAACTATACCGATGTTGACGAGTGCCGCAGAGGAAATAAATATCGTTAGAGACAAGCTGCTTGATGGAAACCAACTGGAGAAGTACTCACTAGCAAGAATTTTAATATTAGTCAGTGAGTATTTTATCGCTTAAAAAAACATTTTAATACACTACTAAAAAAGCGACGTTGCCAGCTCGCAACCGATTAAAAATCTGGTTATTAAGGCTGGCGTTAAGTAAAAAAAAGTGTTTGTAATCGAAACAAAACATTCTCGCCTTGATAGTTCCATGTATTTCATAATACGTTTTGTTTCCTCGCTTACTTAGTACAACAAATACTAAGTACCTATACAAATTTTCAGGTTACAATCTCCCATCAGAATTCGTGAGCACCATAAGCTATTTCCTCCAATACTCCCGCGACGATTCC
Source organism: Abrostola tripartita (assembly GCA_905340225.1). Lineage (NCBI taxonomy): Eukaryota > Metazoa > Arthropoda > Insecta > Lepidoptera > Noctuidae > Abrostola > Abrostola tripartita. The sequence continues at coordinate 3,035,974 of HG996492.1, read as the reverse complement.
ACTCTAGCCCTCCTAGTGCGCATAATATCTGGTACTATCACTATGCACGTGCCGAACGATAGTCCAGACATAAGCATGGACACAGAGAGGTACCAGAACTTCGTGAAGACTGGAGTGGAATACGCGTTAAGGGACGCCATGATGTCAGACAATGAGATTAAAAGCTGCTTAATTGAAAGCGTAGCGGACGACCAGAAGACTTACTTGCATCATTTTTGTTTGAACATTATTAAGCTTTTAAGGTGAGTATTACTGACTATTATTTTTCAGTTTTTTGTCTGTGAATTCGAGGTGATTTAGCTGACAATTTTTCGGTATATAAAGTTCCTAGTCTATTCATTATGTATTCAGGTATTCTTCTATGTATTCAGGGTTCATTTTATATTTTGCCGGAATTGATTTTACCTTTTAATACACAAAGTTGCGTCTGTTGGTAGAGACAGGCATTATACTATTGCCTCATTCAGATTTTGGATCGTGTATGCCACGCCAACCCGCTGTCACCTAGCGTGGGGATGAATGCTCTATCCTTCTTAATTAAGAGAAGAGGCCTTTGCTCTGCAGTGGGACAGTTATAGTCTGATAATTTTTATTTACTATGTATGCCACGCCTACTAATGCGTTAAAAAAAAATACTTTGTACCGACAGATGGGAGAATTCCAACCGCGTATCTCACTTACGCACACGTCCTATAGGCCGGGCGGTCGAAGCTAACTTGTACAGAATCGGGGGCGCTTTACAAGAGTATACGTCGTTGTTGCGAATCAGACGCGACTGTACCATGGCGGCGCTCAACGAAATGCCTACGTGTCACGCTCTCGCCGAGGTACGTCAATAAAGGTGGCTTCTCACGGCGTGTTAACACGGGCCGCGCCGCCCGGAGCTGAGGACGATGACGACCGAGCCCGCGCCGCACCATTTTACGGCGCGTTGCTCGGCTCGGCTCTGGCGCGGCCCGTGTGACTGTAGGATGTGAATTACTTTCTTTTTAGTTTAACTAGGCTATTTATGTTATTTTAATCCACAATTTATAATTATTCTTGTCTCGAATGCTTCAATTTAATTATTTTTTTCCATAACATGTTTATTCATAAAAAAATACAATTTTAATCCAACGATTTCCTGTACTGACGTTTGCATATCAAAGAATAGAGATGTTAATAGTCTTAACGGGGTTAAGTTAATGCCAGTATGATCCTCGTTTATGAATAAGAGGGATTATGTTCAATATTATACGAGACTACACCAAAAAATGTGATATACATAGGAAAACTACTCTACTTAATTTACTCTACGTATTTAGTTGTCAAAATATGCTCTACTTGCCGTTTACGTTTAAATGCTATTTTTTTTATAAGTCTATTATTCGTATTTTTGTAGGTCTTAGATAAGGTCGACATGTCGGGCACTAAGGCGCCTCCGCCGAGTGTGGAGGTTATACTAAAAGTGGTACAAGCGACCGTCAAATACTTCTTCAGATGTCTCCATCTAAAAGGTAACCGTTTAACGTATTACCAACATATAGGTACAATGCACACATAAATTAATTAACACACATTTTGGTGAAAGACGTCAATAATTAAATTTATATTTAAGTATCATTTTTTAATACTGCCTTGGGTCTAATTCTGTGATGATTATTATTTATATAAAGACAAAAATTAAATTAAATTATTTCCACCTGACTAATTTTCAGTTTCGGTAGCCAATCTCACTCTCCCAAGTATCAACGACATACTCTCCTAAAACTGAAGTAATTTCTGTAAGAAAACGGTCGCCCATCAAAGTACTTACCTCAGCACAGGTTGCTTAACCTCGCAAGGTCACTTTCAGATACATTGGAGAAACTCCGCGGCGTAGCGACTGCATGTCGCCTGCTCCGTAAGCTGTGTTTACATAGCAAGCTGGCGCGGGCACTAGCTTTAAGGGAATTGCTGGAGACGGCCATGTTCAGAGAAGACGCGGTCTTCGGCAGCAGACCCGTCATGGCCAACATCCTTGCTACACCCAAAGAGTGGACCGATGATGATCTGCTGATACATCTCAACCAGAAACATGTGAGATTCGTTCAGAATGTTTTTTTTTAATATTCTGTTTTGATTAACAGACGTTTGGAAACCTTAAGAAAATAACCCAAAAGCGAATAATTTTCTAAATCTTTAGGAAATCCTCTATAACTCATAACACGGTAACATTACGCTGAAAATACATACTCTTATATTATTCTAGAATTCTGTTTGGTGAAATAATTGAATTCTTTGATAGCGACGTGGGTTTAATACGATCTGAGACCATTTTCCATTTCCATTTAGGATTTTAAATTATTATTCTAATTTGGTAAATCCTCATGTATAACCCGCTTCGGGGGAAAGAAAGCGGATTATGTCCGCCTGTTACTGACTAAAATCCACGTTGTTCCGCTGTATGACGTGCCGCGGATATAGCCAAACATGCAACCGCAGCACGCCACGCATTTATAGGCTCCAGAGGCTGAAAATACCTAACCTAACCCCATTTCTCCACCATGCTAACGAGGATAGTATTCTCAGGGTCCAATAACCCAGCTGACTCAGAGCCACACGTCGGTGTTCCACGCAGGCATCATCGGGAAGGGCGTGCGCAAGCAAAGCGACCTCGACGTGAATGATATACCGCCGATACTTACCACCAACAACGAGCTGCTGATGGGCGCACTCATGTCCTGCATGGTAAGTGTAAGTAGATAAAACCTTTTTCAATTATTAGGTGATGGGTATTATCTGGGATTATTACGCTGACGCTCAGTTTTAATCTTGTGAACCTTGATCTACAAATACAAAAATTGCGAGTCTATTACACTTTTTGGGTGTCGCAGGGAAGAAGACAAGGAAGAATCAGGTGTCAGTGAAGATATTTAGTCTCACTTCCCTTTATAGTTAGCGGGTGTAGATTAGCCATAGCCTAATCGCTCGCTAAAAGCCCGCTTTTTAGAAACCACCATAGATTTAAAATAAGCACTCACTAAATTAAAGAGTGTAACAAAACAAAAATCGACTAAACGGTTAATTATAGTCGACTAATGGTGACTTCAAAAGCGTAAAAAATAATCATTGTGTTTTTATTTGATTAATTATACCTAATGTACGATAGCAAAACGCAATAAAATAAAACCGAGTTCTACCGTGGTTTTAATTTGATTTTGGATACCCAATGTTTCGAATTCTTTACAGCATTAATCACGGGCAGACTGTTTACCTGTGATCATGAAAGCTTTCAATTGTTTTATTCCAATGTCTATGCATGACGTATAAGTGACAAAAATCATTAATTTTACGCATTAAGTAAGACAGTTCAATCGGTGTTGATGAAGTTGCTATTCTCAGGACGGTAATAGCGGCGTAGTAGAAGGTGCTACATCGTTGTCACTGCTGTTGGTAGAGTTGGTGTCACCCGATGTTATGTACAACGGACTGCCGTGGCCTGATGAAGACTTCACTAAGGTAAGATATAGTTTTTTAATTATGGATATCTAAATAATGGCCCATTACTGGCGCTCAAGTTAACCGTAGTGACTGAAATGATTAGATTTGTTCTTAAATTTTGTTTGTGTTTGTGCTTTAGATAAGGTTATCTTACTCTCTTACTAGCTACAAATCCCATAATAATACTTGTGCTCTATAGCTTTCCACCATCTTTGGCCTAGTTTAGGTCACACGTTTTGCAAAATATTTACGATACTATATGATTCTTAGCTGAGTAAGTCGGTATTCACTTTATTGTCGTGCTATTAAATGTCATCGTGGATTAGACTTATAAAGATTTCTGCAAAGTACCAATAAAGACTGCCTTTTTTGTATTTAGCAAGTGAGTATAGAGCGCGAACTGTACATGCGCGGCGCCCTGGAGAGCTGCGCAGTAGCGCGCGCAGCCCTGAGGCGCGCGGCGGCCGCCCGGCCCGCGCTGTGCCTGGCCTCCACGCTGCTGCGGGCCACCGCCGCCACGCTGCTGCACCGCCTCAGGGCCTATCTCGGTCAGTGACACACATTACATAACTAAGTCGCGCGGTGGCTTCTAAGGTTTTTTACTAAACATATTATTTCAATAACCCCTCTCTTCCTAGATCGTCACACGCAGTCACCAGAGATAGCAAAAGAACGCGCCGCGCTGACTGAGCTTCTGTCTACAATGACACTCGGACAGCTGCTGCCGCATCCACTCAATCATATGCTCGAGCTGGCGCCAGAACTGACCGCTAGAGAGGTACTATACTAAGTATTCTTTCTTTTATTATATTCTTAGAATCAGTAATATACCCTGTTAAATAATTATCTACTGATACATTGATATTTAAAGTATTTAATTTGATTTTTGTTTATTTGGAATGTTACAGCTAGTGCAAGTTCTACGTGACTGTTTGTGGAACTATACCAGAGATCATGTGCCTTCACCTGCGTTATTTGCTTGCGATTCTACAGGTAAGAATTCATACCTTTACGTTTATAGCTAATATTGTCGAATATTAAAATACCTCGCGAAAGTCTCTAAATATCGATTGTTTGCCAGGTCTTCACTGGCGCGACCCCTCTACTTGCAAGCCGCCAGCAACATACACGGACACACTAAGATTAATAATACAGAAGAGAATATCCAAACTCGGACATATGTACCCTATAATGTTCCTAAATCTTGAGAAGGAAAGTTAATAATTAAGTATTTTTTTAATACACTCATTGTAAATATGTAAATAGGTCTAAGTAAAAAATAAAGTGCCTAATTTTAGTACAAACACACAGCTTATTTCATTTTCTCGAGAAAAATATTGTTATCCTTTCCATTGTCGGCTATTTATAGTGATAATGGTGCCTAAGCTATAAGTGAAGAAATTAAGCAGGCGCTCTGTGGTATGTAATAGTTTATCAAGGCATGGGGAAAATTATTCTTTTTGGTCTATGATCAAGGTGCGTTTTTTGTAAAAAAAGAACCATGCTCTGCAGATGTCTTTTACCATTAAGCTTTTACCCTCGAAATCGATGTAATAGTCTATGGTAATAGTTTCAATATTCCTTAAAACAAATGATCAACTGGTAATTACAGGGCAGTTACAAGGTTATTAAGTAGGATAGTAGTAGGATATAGAATTATGTATATTATGGACGACTAACATAATCTATTTCACAATACTTATAAATATTGAAATCGACTAAGTACAAGCTTTGGCTGTAACTACCATGTCGTGACTTGTCAATGTCAACTATTAAACTGTCATTGTCATGTTTATATTGGACAAAAATTTAAAGTGCTCTTCTATTTGTGTTAAATGCGTATAAAGTAAATAAAGCGTTATAAACGCCTATCGCAATTTGAACAGAATAGTACTTTTATTAAATAGAAATGTCTACAAGTGAACCGAAACCTGAGGCAATGGAGGAAGACTCCAGGAAACCAATATGTTTGATTATTTTAGGTTAGGATTAATTTGTTATTGTTGTGTATCCTTATGATTTAACATTGTGTACCCATACATTTTACTTTATTAAGCAAATATTATAAAGATCATGTGCTGTATGCTACAGCTTTACATAAAGTATAGTCGTTTTGATGTCGTAGATTGCATAAAGCCTTACTTGACATACCGAGTTTTACTACTTAATATTGTTCTTTGGCATATATCTTGGTTAGAAGATGACCTTACGACCTGATTAGCTCAGTGGCTATGCGATTGGACTGCTGCGCTAAAGTTTGCGAGTCAATTCCCGCACGGGACAATAATTTGTGTGATCCGCAGATGTTTGTGTCGCGTCTAGATGTTTGTGTATTGCACTCACGATACAGGAGAAATTCCAAGTGTGGGGAGATTATTTTTTTTAAATGTAGAAGAATAAATAATTTACATACATACAATAAACTGAGCTGACTTTGTTTTTTTGAAATGTGTATTCAGGAATGGCTGGTGCTGGCAAAACTTCTTTCACGCGTCGCCTATCAGGAAAAGTCATGGATGGGTGCAGACCCTACCTGATCAACTTGGATCCAGCATGCCGCGAAGTTCCTTATCCTGCTAATATTGGTGAGCTTATGTGAAAATAATAGGTACTGTTAATTAATTTCGGTGTAGTTAGGCTACTATTAAAATTATAAGTGAGTGCCTTTGTCAGTTAGAATGTATTAACTTAATTTATGATTTGATGAAAATAATACCTAGCTACAAAAATTCCTAGCAATAATAATAATAGTCAATATTTGAAGGGAGTTTAAGATAAACTTAAAGTCACACAATACTTGAGTTTAAATGTGAGTATGTATTTAAATTTAACTTAATTATACCTGATTTATAAGTTTTATAATAATTGTCTCATGTTTTACAGATATACGAGATACAGTAAATTATAAGGAGGTTATGAAACAATATGGGCTGGGTCCCAATGGAGGCATTGTAACAGCCCTTAATTTATTCTCCACAAAGTTTGGGCAAGTTGTTGACTTGATTGAGAAGGCTGGCAAGAAACACAAATACTGTATAATAGATACACCAGGTATAGTAATCCTTACTAATTATTATAAATGAAAGTAAGTTTGTTTGTTTATTACCATGTTAACACCTAAACTACTAAACTGATAATTGTGAAATTTTGAATTTTGCATGTATATTGCCAGTTGTACAGAAAATACCATAAAGTACCTTTCATCTGGAAAAACTATTGACTCAGAGATCAAGAATTCTATCATTTTATGGTCACAATTTGAATCAAGATTCAAATTTAATGCAGGCAAAACTGTGTGGCACACCTCCTAGTTATATAGCCCTTGATTAGGTAATATTTTTTTATACATTCCAACATATTTGTCCATTTTTTAGGTCAGATTGAAGTGTTCACTTGGTCAGCATCTGGCACAATAGTAACCGAAGCATTAGCATCTACTTGCCCCACCATAATTGTGTATGTGATGGATACAGTCCGCAGTGTTTCACCTGTTACATTCATGTCCAACATGCTGTATGCCTGCTCAATATTATACAAGACAAGGTTACCATTTATTGTTGTTATGAATAAGGTGAGTACTACTACTAGCTGTCTTGCATGAGGTTTTATGCTGATGATTAAAAAAGTGTATCATTTTAACTTAAAATATTGCATATAAACAATATTATCGTTGTAGAAAATTCATTTGTCAATATTATTATACAAGCAAACAATTTAAAAAAAGCGATCTCATAAAAAATGAGAAAGTCCTTGGATACCTACATGTTTTTGTAAGTTAGCTGGTACTTATATTAAATTATATTTAAATTCATAAATTACCATAATTTAGACCAAGTAGGATTTGATAAACCCATTCCTCATCAGACATAGATAATCAAAAAATTCCACTTACCAACATTATTCTCCACAGACAGATGTAGTAGATAACGCCTACGCAGTGGAATGGATGCGGGATTTCGAAGCGTTCCAAGAGGCGCTGGACGCGGAGGGGGAGGGCGAGACGGAGGGCGGGAACACCTACATCGGCAACCTCACGCGGTCCATGGCACTCGCACTTGACACATTCTACTCCGATCTACGGTGCTGCGGTGTTAGTGCGCATACTGGGAACGTGAGTTACATTGATCATGATTTTTATTAAACATCTCACATAGTTTGGAACGTTGAAACAGGGACTTGAAACATTACTTAATTTTCTTTTATTTTAGTTTGGATAACGTTATCTAGTAACATTCCAGGTACTCTGATTTAAACTATGTTATACTACTTTCTAACAGACTGCAGTCTTTACTAGTAAAAGAGAAAGGATTATTTAAAATAATTTTGTTAATTACAGGGTATAGATGAATTCTTCAAGCTGGTAGATGAAGCCGCAGTTGAGTATGAAAAGTATGTGGAATATTTTATAATACCTGTAGCTTCATAGTTTATTTAAAGTATACTCTCTGGTTTTTAAACTATTTCTTTGATATATCTGAAATTAATCATAACTATGAATAATGGATTTACGGGCGTTAAAGAAAAATAAATCTACAATCGCATTTGTTATAGGATAGTGTATGTTTGTTTGTAGCTTATATGTTTAATACTATATTATATTTTAGGGAATACAAAACAGACTGGCTAAAAATGCGCGCAGAAAAGCTAGAAGAACAAAAAAGACTGGAAGAAGAATTAAAAAATAAAGGTTTGTGTATTGCTAATCTTTTTGATCGAACCAAAATTGATTATAATTGTTATTAAGAGTTATATGAGTGATGTACTTGTGAATTAAAAAAATCTGTTTCTTTTCAGGTCCTGATGATACAGTGATAGATAAGAAGAATCTGATAGAGGAGGTGCCAGCCGGTCGTGAGATCAGCGACATGTACCTCAAACACCCAGCTAACGAGAGCTCGAGCGACGAAGAAGGCACGGAGAATCAACCGGAGATAGGTGAGGTCTTCTATTGTGTCGACATGAGATTAATCTGCCTCGTTGATATAGTGGTCGCTGAGCGCAACTGCTATCCATAAGGTCCGAAAGGGTTCGAATCCGGGCCGGGCCGTGTTACTGGGTTTTTCTTTTAGGTAATTCTCAATAGTAGGCAGTAAGCTCGCCCCCTTATTATATTGGGACTTTTAATAGGCGATATGTGGGTGGCTATAACACAACTCTGCTTTCCCCTTCGGGGAATACAGGCGTGATGATATGTAGGTATGTGATAAATATTGTGGAAATGAACCATCATTTCCATGAACCCACGAATTAAAAAAAATATTTTAAGAAACTATGTTTATTGACGTTTGGAGTTAGCAAATTTTTGTTCATCATTTTGAGTGAAAATAAATAGCAATTACACTTAGGTATTTTCTTGTATATCCAGTCCAGTAGTTAAATAAATGCAGTTAAATTACACAGGTTTTAGTGGCGTGGTATAAGTAAAAAATATTATCTTCCCAAGACCAAACGCATTAGTAGGTAATTTGTTCTTTTTTTTCGATGCTGTCTTTTGCATGGAGCTCTGCCGGCTTAAACCGGTCAATTGGCCTATTGAAAGGCCACCAGCCAGTAACCAACTTGTTCATTCATTCGTTCTTCCTTACAGACGACAAACCAGCGGACGTGGCGATGTTCCAAGAGTTCATCAGGAAACACGTCAAACCAAATGACAGTGGAAACAAAACTTAACGCCTGACCTTAATGTAACAGTAACTGTATATATATGTAAGAGAACTAAAACTATTTCTGCATGATACTTGCAACTTGTTGTAAAACAAATAAAACACTGCATTTTCATAGACATGTTTTTAATTCGAAATAATTCGCTAACACAACCATTTATAAATTACAAATGATCGATGAAAAACAAATTGCGTATTCGGTTGAGGCTTGGAAAATGAAGCAGGTTCCAGGTGTTGAATTATCACATTGTTTGCTGAAAAGCGCGTTTAGTCAGGTCACACACCGGTTTCTATTACCTCACACTTAGTCCGAAGGAAAAGTTAACCGATACGACAGAAGAGAGTTCAGACACATGACCAACGGCTTAACGCGCTTACAGAGTCGCAGAGAGGTTTCGATGTGTGTGTGCGGACTATACTAGTGTGATGTTGACTGTGCTTATATACAAACACATAAGACCCGCCCAAAGAGGAAATAAATTAATATAAAAGTGAATCTGAGCTTCATAAGAATATTTACGTGTCGCAAAATGTAAAGCTATCGAGAATTGTATTATTATTTGTCATTTCTTTGCAACAGCCAATTTCAGGTGAGGAGAAATTATATCTACTTAACATTTAGGTACAGTAAGGAATCGTTATACGTCACACAAAATGCCGAAAAATAAATAAGACGTGCACAAATAAATAACAAAAATATTTCTAAAAATAGTATTTGTCATTGATTTACAATAAATAGACATTATTTTTGATCGGCACTTAAATTCTAAAATGTATATAATGTTTATTGAAGTTACTTGTTTTTTTTTATAAGAACTAATACTCTGTGGTGGAACGTAGTGTCTCGTCTAACCTTGCAAGAAAGAGACATGGCTGTACGAGTGTACGTACGTATAAATATGTCTAGAGCTAAAATTTTCTATTACAGTAAGTAAAATATATATACCTATTCAAAATAGTGTATTTAAGTATTCATTTTCAATTAATTATTTTATTTAAGGTACACAGAAAATATTTTTACAAAACATATAAGTACATAACATAAATTAATAACAAACATTCTTACATTAACATCAGATATACAGATATAGTATTTTGTCTTAAAGTCTGCATAGGTGTAAGGCCATATAAATTAAATCAGAAAAAAATATGAGCTAATGTTGCGAAATAACACAAAAAATCTAGTGCCTTACTATGAGCTAGCATTTACATGCAGTGGTAACGCCATCTCGCTTCCACAGCGGAAAATGACCCCACCTGTCATGAATTTACGATGTTACAAATAATAGCTATAATCTAATGTAAGTGATGTTTAAGTATCTCAAAATAAGTGGCTTGTCGTTACCGTTCTCACACATAAAAAGCCTGTTTCGTATAGAATTTATATTAAAAATAATACCTCTATAAAAGTATTATAATTCTATAATGTAAATAATTGGATAATAAATCGATATGAGGCACTAATTTCGCGACACTCGACGTTCGAAACGTCTGCGAGGGCAAAATATTATACTACCACCATAAATTTAGGCACTAATTTTGTATATCTCCATTCAAATAATTACTAATAAAGCATACTTATAATATTGGATAGTTCAGTTTCCATTATCAAAAACTCAAGTAACTTTGACTTAATTTTAAAGGTGTTAATGTATGGTAACTGGTATTTTAACTTTATTTTTGACTCATTATGTTTGACCTTAATTGCAGTACAGTTTTTGCGCTCATCACTCGAAAATGGATTTCAAGATTCTTTAGTTTTTGTTTGCAGTAGGATTTTCTTTTGCACTGTAAGTGTGAACTAGAAACAAATTCCGAGCGTTAGATCAAAAAGTCAAACATAATGTTCGTCAAAATTGTACTGTATTCAGTGCCGATAAGAACTCTTTTAGAACACTTGAGTTTTGCTGTATGACCTTTGAAATTTTACGCATTTTTATTGTTCTAATACGTATTTATATAGTAACACTCGAATGTATTTCGTCTTATTTTTTTAGAGATTACTATATTTACTATAAAACACGTACTTATCGCTTTTTGGCAAATATTTGTTAGCGGATACTTTTTATACTTTTATCATATAAGTATAATAAATGTTTACATAATCTGCATTAAAATGAGCAAGTTCAATGTTGTTTTGAAACTAATAATGTAATTGTCGTGTTATCGGGTACATTATGACCTAATAAATTATCACTAAAGATTAAATTCGAACTAGATGCGCGTTTATAATTTTTATTACCAACGCAATGAGCTACCGATTGCCAATAATTTTAGAATATCTAGATACGACTTCCACGCATAGATTTCTGAACACATTGAGTAAAAAGACAGATTTTTATCTATTTTACAATATTTTTGTACAGTCAACAACAAAAGAAGCTAAAAATTGTTAACATCTATCGAAAAACAAATTGTTACTTAGTAAAAAGTCTTAAATATTCTCAGATCATAAATTGAGACTATAACTTGAATTTATGTATATTTTTTTCAATTAATTAACGTCTACTTCTGTTGCTGACCGTACATCAGTTAAATTACCGAGCAATCTGTAGCTGACTACTTGATTGTTACGTGTACGTATACGTGTAATTACACGCAAGACGGGTGTACATGATCGCCGTTGGTTAAATGATTGCTATCGATGCTTCCTAGATGGGTATTACGATTGTTGTATTTCTCGTGTCCATTGAGCGGTATCTTCGTTGTCGTGCCGCGGCCCGCCCTCTCCAGTGACGCATCGGACAGCTGCCAAGCCGGCAAGTACGAGAGGCAGCCGATGTGGTTCTTGTACGCTAGTGCGGGGTTCGGCCATGTGTTTTCTGTGCTGCCTATCGATGTGTACCTGTAGGTTTTTGATTATTAGTTACGCCAAAGCGGAAATGCTCGATTAGATTACGACTCGTTTGGAGAGCGTAAGAAGTTGATAGTTATTGTAAGTATTAGGTAACTTGAAAAGAAAGAAGGTTGACGCACAATTGAACGATTGCTGGGTCTAGAATTTAGAAATAAATCTATTCTCTTTTTTGTCTGTGGAAGATTTTAAGTATTAACTTTATACAATACACATTATAACTGTCTATTCGAAAAAAGGGAATAAAATAATTAAAATCCGTAATAATATATCTGGCCTTTGTCCAGCAGTGGGACAAAGAACAGGCTACTTAAAAAAAATAATCTGTTCATTAACTTACCCGTTGTCATATAAGCTACAGTACGGCACTCTGTGTTTCAGTGTATAGCTCCATATCTGGTGGTAGGTCCAGTTGAGGAGGGGTGATACCCGCACTATCTGTGGCCAGCTCGGGTCTGTATTCTGTTAAATAAATCATTAGTTCATTTACTATATAGTACTTTTACTTTTTTAATTCTTCGGGCCAACTCGTAGTACTGCAGTACATGTGAGGGAATATTCAAAACTAAGTTCGGTCTAATGAGCCACATTAGGGCTCATCAAAGGAGGTGATTTCAGGGGATGCCGTTGTTGAAATCGACAAGGAGGACTATATATATGTATATTGTACTTTTACGATATAGAAAGTTCTTCGAACCTTTGCATATAGGTAAGTGTTAGTTTCTAACGCTATTACCGACTCCTGCGCATGTGTGTCGTTAAGCAATGGGATTCAGTTTAGTGGTTCCTTATTGCTTTACTATGGTATGTGTTACAAGTGGATTTAAGAACAAACGGTGTCTCTGTTATTACGTTATACAATAAGCCGATAACTATTACTTTTTGGTAAAATAACTAGGTAAGTATATCGTACATTATTGTTCAATTATCTTGATAACTAGATATGTTCCTACACAGTACGAACACATTAATATGCAATCGTCCAGGAAATCGTTACTCTTTTAGACATTCTTCATTATCAATATCATTGACGAATCCTAACGTCATATGAGTGACATGTATAAAATAGAACTCTGTAACAGTTGTGGTAGCCTGGCCCGGCCTCAAACATTAGAACTTTCATTTCGGAACATCGAATTTCGAAACGGAATTCCTAATGTATGTGTCGACCTTATGGGGGGCTAATACATAGGTACATAATGTAACTTTTTCAATGTTAAGCCTGACTGACTTCTTCTTCTTCTTATCGTATGGTTGATGAACAACCTGGTGTCAGAGTTTAAACCGCCTGTAGGCCTCTGACATGGCACACACCGTTGAAAAATCTCTCAGGTGTGCCGGTTTTCTCACGATGTTTTCCTTCACCGTTTTTAGCAACTGATAACTAATTTATAATACGCATATGAATTCAAAAAGACATTGGTGCGTGCCGGGGTCTGTACTTGCGACCTTTGACTTGGCAGTCCTACGGTCATACCTCTCGGCTATCAGTGCTAGGCTAAGCCTGACTTAAGGCTATAGGTTCATCCGTAGATTAAATACCAGGTAGTTCGTACGATTCATACCTGTAACATGAGATTTAAAACTGTCAGAACATCCCTGTTACCTCTTTTATTCTTACAATTGTTTATATTGTTATCTTTGTACTCGGTCTGATTTTATCTGAAGTTGTCAGTCTATTTAATCAGATATAGTGATCGATAAGTATGTGTGGGACTGTTAGTCATGATTACGTAGAAAACAAGGGCGTGGAGTAAAACGGTCACTGTCATATTTAATATTGACATAACTTCACGCCTGTATAGCCCGAAGGGGTAGGCAGAGGTGCATATAATTAAAGTACCTACACCCACATTTCGCCAGTCGTGTTATAGGGAGGGCAATGTAAGAGGGCGCGAGTCTTTTGCGTAGGTGTGCTGTGGGTGTAATATACACCTCTACCTACATCTTCGGGGAATACAGGCGTGATGTTATGTTATGTTTTTACATATGTACCAGCACCAAACTCATAGCAAGTAAACGAAACAACAGGATAATCGACAATTACAACATCTATTCAAGATATTGTAATTATGATACTAATATTTTAATATAATATGGTCCTATTCCCCACGGATTTCAGTCGTCCTTTTGGTACCATTAAATGTCTATTATAGTTAACCCATTGGTATACATTTCATTGCTGTCGACTCTAGGTAATTTTTTAGCGATCCTCAACAAAACGACACCTGTAGACTGGCTAATCTATGGCATGTATTTTATTAATAAGGTACACACAGCTATTATACCACACAGTTTAGGTCAAAACGATAGATGAAAATATGTTTATATACCTGCATGAACTGTAAGTTTTCGCTGTACGGGTCTGTTCGCCGCGTGCCCATGAGGCAAGCCTTCAGCCTGTTGTCTTGGTCCAACAGCCGCTGCAGCGTCGTCTTCAGTTCCCCCTCACTCACTATCAAGTTCACACCATAATGTTTCTCTATATGTTCGACAAAATTCTCAATTTCTCTAAACGGTCCTTTCGTACGAATATACACAATTTTGAGTTCACTACCAATGTCGTCCCTTTTGTAAATTTCACGCAAAACTTTCATAGTAATGTCTAAGAGCACTGTGCAGTCTTTTCCACCGTTAAATGAGAGAAATACTTCGTCTATTTTGAACTGTGTGAAGCATTCTTTAAGTACCTGGAATGTGAACACATTTAACTTTATATCACGACAACCATTTCCTCTTTGGAGGATTGGAAGTGAAAATGTAATAACATACTCGTAAAACCCGTGCAAAATATTTGTTGGAACCTATAATGTTTGTTATGGCAAAATAAGCAAGTCATTACAATTTTATCAGCAGGTTTATCAGAATAAATTATCGTGATCATCTCGTTATCACTTGTCTGTTTTTATCGTAGGTATTTACGTCCCTAGGCTGAATATTAGGTACTTATGTGAACTTCCCCTTTTGATCACATAGATTTAGTCTGCCAAATACCAAAGATATCTACTATTCATGAAATGCAACACGAAAGTGGTCCCCTTTGCAAAAAAATATTGCCTTTTCTGGAACTAATCTACATATGTATATCAAACCTATTAGGTTATTGTATAGTCTATATTCTAAAGATATACTCTGTAATTACCTGTTTAGTCTCTTGCAGAATTTCAGTGACGTCGGGAAGATCCATGGCGGTCACCTAGCTGCGCGGCAGCGTGACGTGTTGTGAGCTGAGAAACGAGAAACATAGCTTTTATTTATCGTTATATTAAATAACGTTACGCCTAGTGACTTTAAATGTATTGTCTGTTGGTTACGTAAAATAAAAAACCAAGGACGGTCATTGTGATAAAGATAATTATATTAATAAGTATGAGATGAAATAAACTTTTAATTTGTTATAAATAATATTTTAGTGATGACGTCGGCGGTCAAGAGGGCAAATGGATATATTATTTTGTTGTTACTACTACTACTGTAGTTTTTGAAATTTACTGGGTTTATCTTGGCTTAGTGGCCTATTCAATTTGGTTTCTGTTAGATACTTTATTACCTTCCAGTCTCAAAAAGTGCTGTGTACACTGATATCGATAGATATGACCAAGTTTCTTTGTAGAAGTATCACAATTGGAATTTAAAACTTTCTGTAGATTTGTACATTATTAATCCTACATTCCTTACCAATTAAAGTGCCTGTCTGTTTTGTCGTGACACATAAACCGGTAACCCGAATTATACAAGGTTGAGCTTGAACCTTAGTGAAGCACATAGGCAAACTTGTATCCAGGAGAAGCCGCACTAAAACCAAGCAGACGATGTCGCAGGCAAAAGGAAACTGTATAGCGTGACACAGGTGCGCTTACAAGTAAAGTTATTCAATGATACTTGTGAATAAATTTGTGTTTAACGATTACGGGGCGAAATTTGACTGGTTCGTTTTGACGAATTATCCACTACAGACACAGGTACTGAATACGATTTACACAGCTGATAACAGTTACTACACAACTTTGCATTTTATTTTGTAGGTGGCAGAAACGTGCTTACAAGAATAGACATCTATTTTTTCAAAGTAAATATTCATTTGTTTATTAGTTATCTTGGTTTTTCACTTAAGTATCTATCTATTGCTTAAAGTAGGAACACTAAGAAAATAATCGAATTCTAAATCCTTGCCAAGGATTAAGAATTCTAATGGCTAAGTAGGAACCAAGGATTCCTTGGTTCCTACTTAGCCAGTGCATTTACGTTGGTCTTCTTTCTTTGTACACTTGTAAGCTTACTTGCAATTTGATAGGGTTCTTAGTTACGACTGGTAAATGGTTGTTGCGATTGTTGTTTTACTTACCATTTGGCAAGCGTCGCGCTCACTGTCGCAAGTCGCACTGTTACGACGCTTTCTTAACGGTATAAATTATTTACCAAAATAATATAGACACAATAAAGTTGTTTATACCTATTATATCATTGACTGTTTATAGGTATTCTTTTCGATTAAGACTCATTTATAGGTACTTTTCAAGTGGTTTGCAGCCAGATTGGGAAGAAGTAGAAAAAAATACAATTGCCGTCAATGCGTCAATATTATCATCGCCCACCTGATTTCGGCGTCATTGTTAGTGTAGATTATATAGTATTTATTGTATATCTAGGTAGTTATAAACCATAAGTCGATAATAGTAGACTGTAGGTAGGTACCTACTCCTTTTTAAGGGTATTGCGCGGTCAGACGAGTTTGAGATCTAGAAGAGTTAAATGTTTTTACGGCGAGAGAGTGCTAGAAACTGAAATTTATATGTGATTATGGTCGAATCGACTTTGTCGACCTGATTGGCTCAGCGGCTAAGCGACTGGACTGCTGCGCTAAGGGTTGCGGGTTCGATTCCCGAACGGGACAAAAATTTGTGCGATCCACAGATGTTTATCCCGAGTCTGGGTGTTTGTGTATGAGATATTTCATGTTTGTGAAACGCACCCACGATACAGGAGAAATTCCTAGTATGGGGTGAAGTTTATAAAAAAAAGAAGAAATCTCGATCATTCGAGTACCCTTATAGATACTCGACCTTGGGGCAAACACTAGTAATATAACATAATAACAGCCTATAACTGCTCCACTGCAGGGCAAACGCCTCTTCTCTTATAGCGAACGATTGAGCACTAGTACATAAATATTGTGTATTATTGAGTAATATCGCACGCATACAAGCAATTATAATTTCGAATAAGCAATCAAGTAAAGCTAATGATAGATGATTAGATCCTCTGCGGTACGGTCGTTACGCGCATGCAATCAAACCGTGAAAATTATAATGAGCTTTAGCAAATATAGGTGGAACATTCGATGGAGTCAAATATAGAACAAATTACTTTATCAGGCAGGGAAGAGGCACGTTAAGCCGTAGGTCCTGCGCCTGATCTCTCACCGGTCGTGTCGGTCTACCGTCCCATAGAACTATGAGAGTGAAGCTGAGGGGCTAGGGAGTGCACCTGTTTGAGCGCATACCTACTTGTGCACTATAATTCCTGCTGCGTACCTAATTGGTTGGTTAAGAAAGGCTGCCCTGACCGAAATTCGGTTGGGTGAACATTAATAGTGGCTTTAATGCATTAGAATCTGATAATGATAATATCATTATAAGTAATAAAAAAATATGATTAAAAAAATTAAAAAACTCGACTGCCATGTTAAAAAACAAACATAAAAGTAAAAAAGAAGTTTCATCGCAGTCGGGGTACCTTTTGGATTAGACAGTGTTTCACAGAACGGTACCCCGACTGCGATGAAACTTCTTTTACATTAAAATCGGTTCAGGCATTCAGAAGTTATGATGGAATAAAGAAACTCACATACATACATACATGAACCCTGATAACATTACACTCCTTTTTTTGGGCAGTCGTGTAAAAGACAGATATAGAGTTAGGTACATTTATGTTACACGCCTTCAATGTTTTAAATGGTTCACAATATTGTAATGTCATGTCACTACATTACAACAGGTGGAAGTAGGACGGCATGTCCTAATTAGGTAATGAAGGCCATTAATTAAAGAACAACTAATTAATACTAGAAGTCTTAAATATTCACTACTTTCTTGTAACTTGCACTATAACCTGTTCTTTCAAATATTTCACATTAAGTTTGTTAACTTCTGTTGCTGACTGTACCAATACATACAATATCATGGATAGACAAAATACTGTATCTATACTTATTTTCTTCAGACATTGTATTGGAAAGCTATCATTCATAATGACATACATACA
This sequence comes from Abrostola tripartita, assembly GCA_905340225.1. Classification (NCBI taxonomy): domain Eukaryota; kingdom Metazoa; phylum Arthropoda; class Insecta; order Lepidoptera; family Noctuidae; genus Abrostola; species Abrostola tripartita. The sequence goes on along the minus strand of HG996492.1, from coordinate 3,017,728 downwards.
TAATATCATTATTTCCTTTTCATAATTAACACAAAATAATCAGCTGTTATCACTTATTTGTTTTGTAATAGCGCGGATAAGATTGACATAGCAATTTATTTGCAAACAATAAATCAGTTCTAAGAAAGGAAAATATTGGTATCTAGTTATATAAATAACACTTAAACAATAGTGTAATCAAAGTCTCATCCATATTTGTAATACTTTATTACATAATTTTCTGAGAAAAACAACAAAGCAGTATCAAAATTAACAATTTGTACTTATCAATATATAAAGAAACTTATTTATCATCAACACATAACTTTTTAAGGGGAGGTTCACTTACACAGTCGCTTGACCCAAATAAAACCTCTTTGGTCAAATTAAACGTCACTCTCATCATTTCCTTATTGGGGGACACGTTTCGCACATCAAACACATCTAAAATACTAGAAGATATGTCACATCCAATGTTTTCAATCACTAATTTCTTTGCCAACTCAGCATGGTTCTCTCCATGAACAAAACAGTAGGTGTAGACAATGATTTCTTGATTAAACTTATCAGCTAAACTTTCATCTTTAAGTAAACCATTAAAATGTTTCAAAAACTCCACAGCTAATGCAGGCAGATTCATAGTTATATGTATTTTTCCAGTATGTTTTTCTTCACCTTTACATAATTGAACTAAATAATCTTTAAATGCACTACAAATGAAGTCCTTGCCATCTTGATTGTATGATTTGAAGTATGACATGTTAACTTTATTGTTTTTAGCATTATGATTCAACCATTTGTATGAGTCAGGGTTTAAGTCATTGGCAAACACTTTAGTTTTTCGCTTTGCTGCAGGTACTGAAAAGGGGCCAACACCACAGAATATATCAAACAACACATCATTAGGCTTCAAGTAGCTCAATATTCTCTCATGTTCTTTACCTAAGCGAGGGTTCCAATACACTTTGGAGAAATCAAACTGGAATATGCAGCGGTTTTCTTTGACAGTCACCAAGAAGTCTTCATCCCCTGCTATTACCTCCATGCTGAAGTTTCTGAAGCTGTTGTCTATAGTATTGCACTTGTTGACTACTGTGCGGCATGTTTTTATTTTGTCAAGAAGCACCTGTCCAATCAGGGGGCGATAATCAAGAAGGTGGTCTCTCAAGTTAAGGTGTATTATGTGCCCAATTTGAGAGAACCCACTGACACCTTCTTCATTCTGGGGCAGAACAGCTTTAAATATACTTTCAAAATCCCAATTACCATAGGACAACTGTATGTTTCTGTAAACAAAATTATTTTCTGAAATGTCTAACTGTTTCAGAGAGATACGGTCACTCTCAGCTATGTCATCCCATTTCATCACTTTTTCTGGATTAAAATGAATGCATTTCTTGAATGAAGTATCTTCTAATTCTTCTAAATTCTGTATTGGCTTGAAGGCTTCTAACTTCAGAAAATAGGATTTGCAAATTTTAGTAATTTGGCTCAGATTTTCTTCTTTGACCTTTAGCACTGGCACTTTTAAATTGCGTAAAAACTTATCTCGGTCGAGAACTTTCATACCCCGCACGCCAAGAGGCACCAACAGCACAGCGGTGGATGTGCTCATTTTACGTAATATTTCGCGGATATAACTCAAAGTCATACCAAAATTATAGAAAAAGTTGGTGTTTAACACATCGTGAATACTAACCTATTTTGAGGTCAGAGCCGATGTGTCTTCGAGAAATTGTTTCCAAAGAATTTGTATATTGTTCAGTATGATTGTTTACAAGGATATAATTAAGTAAGAAGTAAGAATTTTATTATTTTATGGTGAAAGTCCTGCACTCACTCACTATAATGCGTGACACTCGCGTCACATCACTTGTCAATTTGACGTTTGTTTGTGGTGACATTGACAACTATTTGTCGATAACGTTTCGTTCTACGTCGAATAAATTTGTTGCTAAAACAGATAATTCTGATTTACAAACTATAATTTGTAAAATTAAAATAATGTGATATTACATTATGGAAATATTTTGTTAAAAGAGACTTTAGTAAAGTACTAAAGTACACTTTATTTGTCTTAAGAGGTCCCTTGTACCATCGATAAATAATTAGAATCTTTCATCCATGCTTGTCCCCAAGCCGCTTGCCAAGCGAGGGGATTATAGCAACCTCCCCCCTTCTAAAAGGGAGAAACCTTCGTTCAACAGTGGACGTCTTCCGGCTGATGATAATGATCCATGTGTGTATATACCCCATCACTGGGTCTTTCTATATTTTTGAAGGAGATTAGAAAATATCCATTTACCATTGTAAAAATACGTCAAAGTACAATAACTGTGATTGGAATTTACGGTACAGGCGACTAATAATAGAAAGACAACCCTTGGTTTTCTTGTGGGTGTTTTTTCTGCCTAAAATAAGAAAAATGTAATGGCCAGTTCGCTAGGATAATACCAGCATGTAACAATTTCATGAAGTGTAAATGTAGTCATCTAATTTAGAAAGGGTCATAGATCCGTCAATTTTGAGGAATATTTGAATTTTTGAATCCCTACAGTTCAGTTAGACGTTTAGCGGCATTCTGAATCAATCAAAACTTTGTCAATTAACAACACACATCTGAAATATCGCGGTTAAATCATATTTTACGGCAAAATTTTAGATAATAATCCTAATTAACAATAAATAAAAATATTTATGAGATTTACGCCCCATTGAAGCAGCCATACTTACAGCGCTACGGGTATTAATATCGCATGGAACATTCCTGAGTAATTCACAGATTTTCATTAGATTTTTCTGGGTATCATAATCAAAGCACTACTAAAAATATGAATGTGAAAAAGGTTCGTTATAATAACAAAATCATCACAGTAAATAAACCCATTACAGCTGTGACAAATGACATTAATAAAATAATATTAATTCCCTTTCTATATATTTGTTAGTACAGAACCGTTAAAAACACGAGCCTATCCCTATTAAGGAAGTAGTCGCTAATTAGAATAAGTCTTAAGTTCACCTTCTTATATTCGTATATCTAATTATGAATATCGATTTTCTTTGCGACGACACGCCTAATCCTTAAGGTTTTAGTATAAAAGACGCCCGAAAAATATCAAACATCGAGTAGTCTCCACAGCCTCGGCAGCTCCACCGCATTACGGGTTTGGTTACATTACAAACTGGAGTAGTTCGTTTAACGATTTTCTCCAGTATCTTCGTAATAACCATCTCGACGCGAGAATTCTCCTGAACAAGTTCGAAAAACAACACCGAAGATGGCAATGAATTCCGATTCTGGACCTGGAGTGGCAGCTCTGCAAGCATGGGGAGGCCAGGGTGCAGCGTTTGGCGGCGGCAACCAGACCGTCGTGGATAAAGTGTCAGCCGACATGCTGCATATGGTCGACGCTCACTGGTACCAGTTTCCTCCCATGAACCCTCTCTGGCACGCGCTATTAGGATTCACCATCGGCGTTCTCGGATTCATCTCTATTGCTGGTAACGGCATGGTCATCTACATTTTCTCATCCACCAAGAGCCTGAAAACACCATCGAACTTGTTGGTAGTGAACCTCGCTTTCTCTGACTTCCTCATGATGTGTGCTATGGCTCCAGCTATGGTAATTAATTGTTACAACGAAACATGGGTATTTGGACCTTTTGCATGCGAACTATATGGTTGCGCAGGCTCGCTATTTGGGTGCACATCTATATGGACCATGACAATGATCGCCTTTGACCGCTACAATGTAATTGTGAGAGGTATTGCTGCCAAGCCAATGACTAAAACTGGAGCTCTTCAGCGCATTGCCGGAATCTGGGCCTTCTCACTTGCGTGGACTCTTGCGCCTTTCTTCGGCTGGAACCGGTATGTACCTGAGGGAAACATGACTGCGTGCGGCACTGACTACTTATCAAAGGATATGTTAAGCCGAAGCTACATCGTGGTCTACTCTGTCTTCGTATACTTCCTGCCACTGCTGCTGATCATCTACTCATACTATTACATCGTCCAGGCCGTAACAGCTCACGAAAAGGCAATGAGGGACCAAGCTAAGAAAATGAACGTCGCTTCACTCAGGTCATCGGAAGCTGCAAACACAAGCGCGGAATGCAAATTAGCGAAGGTGGCTTTGATGACCATTTCTCTATGGTTCATGGCGTGGACCCCATACCTCGTGATCAACTACACTGGAATATTAGAAAGCGCTCCAATCAGTCCTCTGGCTACTATCTGGGGTTCACTATTCGCTAAAGCTAATGCCGTGTACAATCCTATTGTGTATGGCATCAGCCACCCTAAGTACCGCGCTGTGTTGTATCAGAAGTTCCCCTCACTATCCTGCCAGGTGTCTCCTGATGAGAACGGCTCCATCGCTACGGGCGCCACCGTAGTGGCCGATGAGAAGCCCGCCGCGTGAGCACCAGGCTTCTGTAAACTTCACGACGACCTGACGGCTCGGAACCCTACCCACCGGATATAGAGACCTGCCAAAATGTGTATATAGCTGTAAACGTAACCCGCTCAGTGTGAAAGTGCTTGTGTAAAAGTGTTAACACTTTATGTATCACCTTTTAACTTAACACCTTTTAACTGTTAACACTTTTTAGTTATAAATCACCTATTTTTGAACGTCAGCCATACTATAAATAATGCCGCCAGGAACGAGACTACTCCTCTTAGATTTAAGATACGATTGATTTTACGACGAACTGGCTCTGAATTTTTTGGTAAATAAAGTTTTTCAAGCAAAGTGGGGTGTAACCACATAAAAATATTTTACGTTTTACTTCTAATCCTCACAATACTTACAATTAAACTGGACTCAAATATATAAAAACTTGTTTCTCCTAACTAAATTATGTATGATATGAGTAGCCAGTGTATTCTGTTTTCTTGATTAATAAGAATAGAGAGCGGAGAAGACTCCCAGGAAGTCAATTAAGACTGATATAAACTAAGACATTATTATATAAATGACGCATTTTGCTCAAACTACACTTTACAAACATCAATTATAATTGTTAAAGGCTTATTCAGACAATTAGGCTCTACATAGACTATTGTAAAAATGAGGTTAAAAATACAACAATAGCTAGGGAAATTCATTTGTTAAAAATCGAATGATACTTTTTAGTTTTCACCAAATCGGCTTCGAGAATTCTTGGGTATTATTCGCTATCCCCAGGAGTTTCAAATTTGGCTGTCTATGCACACTTGAAGCATTCGCCCTGTCTAGGTACCACTACAAACCTACAGTACCTCAATAGCCAGGTCGTCGTAACCATATTAATTTATAACTAGGTACCCCTACATAGCTTTATGTCTTACTTGTTTATAGCGCTATTTTGTTTCATTTGATACCAGCTATCCATGCAAAAGTGGTATTTTCTTAACGTCACTAGCGGTTAATAGAATCTACTAAAGTTCATTGTTACTACGAATACCAATTTCAGGAGAATTATGTGCATTTGCGGCTCCCGACTATTTATTTCGACGTTAATACGGTGATATTACTTAGGTCATTGATCCAAGCAACACGAAATAGATTTGTATAAAATTTGTCTGGATTCACTTACGCCTGTTTTATTAGTTCGGTTTTGATATTGCTTTAAGTTTAGTAACCTTTTTATCTTCATTTATTTATTTGTTTCCTTGGACAAGTTAGCCCCAATGTCTTCAATCACATTCTGTTAGTACAAAACACGTATAATTCTGGAATTAAAAGGGAAATCATATTTTCCACAATTAATTTTGAAGCGATTTGATGATGATCAGATGTTGGTTCTGCTAAAATGCTTGAAAGGTTCTTCGACAGCTGTAACACAACTGCTGAACGAAGGATTATTAGTTTTTTGTTCAAAAGTATCTGCTATGACAGAAATATACCACGCCGGGACGGACGGATGGGTATAATAATTTATCTTTCGTTGCCAGGAAACCAAATGGTAAGATACAACGAATCCAGTGTGGGCTCAGTGAAGGGCTATAGCCTAATCATATTACGAAATAGTACGTGTTCATAGGAATTACGAAGAGCAGCAACATGTAAACGTCCCTAAGTATAGGTATATTATTTTGTATAGAAACCAAATAAAAGAGGAAACCTCGGTATGTCTTTTCGGACTTTACAAACAAATGCATTATTCAGAAAACCAATCACAATGTAAAAGTACAAAATACTAATTTAAGCAAAAATAACATAAAACCCCGCCCATCCCACGAACCTCGATAAGAGTCCTCTATTTTTTTCTTGTTTACGTTTAGCTGTTAATGCGACTTGGGTAATGGCTGGGGTCGAACGTTTCACTTCAAAATCACAGTTTTCCGAACCCAATAAAATCTTATTTCGTACCAACTACAGTTTTGAACTCTTGGATTGCTGCCTTGGATTTATTCATGGTGTTTTCGATAGGCAGACATCGTTTGTGGGAATAGGCATTGTAATTGTGATTTGTGAAGTTCTGGATTGGTGATTGCGGTTAGTGATAAAAATGATTTTTTGGATAAGGGCCATTCGGTTGGGTTTAATAAAACATGGGACGGCAAAAAAAACAATTTAAGTTTGTATTTTCGGTGTATATTTTTAAACTTTGTTTATGAATAATTTTTATTTTATGACTACACTGTAGGTACTTTTCTAACTATTTCTGAAATAAAAAGCTAAAATGAAATAAAATTAATCCTCTTTGAGGGTTTCACAGAACAAGCTCTTAAACGCAATTTTCCATTTACTTTGATGGACGCAAAACACCTTCAGCAATTCAACATGCAATAAGCCATTTAATCTTAATTTCGCGCAGGTGTCTATTCAGGCTGCAATTTTCATTTATCTGTGCATTAATTAAAAAGAAAACAAAGTGAAGGCCCAAACAAAGACTTATTCATAGAGTGGGTACGTTCGGGAATCGCGTTTTCTTGTTACGGTTACAGCTCGCTAAAGTTTTTTAATTTAAATTTGTGTCCCCAGGACAATGCAATGCTACATTGTTGAACTGTGCAGTTGACGGGCAAGTTTCGGGACCTTTGTACACTCGTAAAACATTGATTCGTTGTACAAACAAACAAATATCTGTGCCCGCGGCTTCTCTGTAAACTCATTAAAAAGTTAGTGTAATAAAACGTAGTCTGTAGTGAGACAAAAAAAGTTTAAATTGATTTAGGCGTTGGAGGAGCGTTCCGTACTAATTTGTTTAGGTTGTTATAAGCTTGAGTAGATATACGAGTACTATACTATTAGGAGCTATGTTCTGAGATGAGTTTAAAAAAAAACGGTTAAGGAGTAACTTACTATAATTGATAGAGTTCATCATCATCATCAGCCGGAAGACTCCACTGTTGAACAGAGGCCTCCCCCTTTTAGAAGGAGGGGGAAATTGCCATAATCCCCACGCTTGGCAAGCGGCTTGGAGATCGCAGTGTTGGTGTTCAAGTTACAGAAGACGCTGCTGCCCATCTTCTTGATTTTCCCTTAGTCGCCTCTTACGACACCTACGGGAGGAAAGGGGGTGGTCAATTCTAGGCCGGATACCACACGGCACTAATTAATAAAGTATATGGTATTCAAGTTTTACCAGTTATGATTTCTGATTACGAAAATTAAGGGCCTGTATCAACGTGAAAAGAACAAAATCTGTTTGTCTTGCACTAAAAATTAACCTATACGGCTTAAGTTTCTTCTCTTTGAAGGTAGGTATTACTCCAAAATAGAAAATATAATATACTGCGGGTAATTCGGATACCCCGCGACACGAGGGACCAAATTTTTTCTTCTTGACGTCAATGTTTCCGTCACCCTGTATGTGTAATGTAAAATGTATGGCCTTAATAATTATATACCTATTTTTTGTACATCTACAATAAGCGGTAAAATGTTTGGCCCATCAGGCCCACATAATTTAGTAGAATGCAACCAAACTGGATCTTGGTTAGCAAAATAAACCGACTAATTAATTACCCGCCTAACTTCCCGACTCTATAAAGCTTTTCGCCAAACACCTGAAACGATTTTATTAATCGTAAACACAAACACGGCGAATTGTTAATCTGAACAGCAAACCGCAACCATAAAAACAAGGTAAATTTATAATTGACCGTCGCGTTGATTTTAACAATTTACTCAACGTTTACAATGTATGGAAATTTTAAAAAGAAATATTGAACCTGCAAAACAAACACTGCCATGAAATTCTCTCGTTGAAATAAATTACATAAAATCGTTTTGTGTGTTTGGCACAAACTGTACGAATAAATAACATAAAAATCGATTTTCAATGAAATGATGCATATTTGTTGACAGTGAAGTATCGATATTAATTCGTCGATATACTTTTCACGGTGCGTAGGGCGTGTTGAATGGACGAACCAAGTCTGTAAACTAAATTAAATTGTTAATATATGGGTATGCAATAGCCAATCAAATTTGCCATGTGCTTGGAAGGTAAGTTATTATACTAATTATGTACTTAATGATCGCGTCGCTACCGACATAAGTAAAGGTCGTTCCCTACGTTATTGCTAGTTCTATAGAAGCCGGTCCTTTGATTTTGTTTGTAGTGGTTTTATTTTCACGATTAAACCAATATATTTATTTTTTGTTTTTGCTACGTCACCTTTTCCCATTATGACCCCTTCACCAAAATATTAAAGTGGGTCCCTAATTCACTAAACAGAACTAACAAATAAAGTAGGTAAGTATCTAATCCTCGACGCACATTACTCTACCTCTGTCACCTAGAACTCGAGAGCCGTACCTTTCAATTAATGAATAAGGCGGCGCTATAAGTAATAATTACATGTAGTCCGATATATCACGATTTATAAGGACAGCGGTGGGTAAGTGAAGGAAATACGGGAGTTAAGGCCGAAGTTCCCGGCGTTCTCGGGCTTTGGAGGGCAAAAACTCAGCTAACGACCGCAGACATATCAGAGCAAGGGCACATCACCTATACATCCCGAATTACGGAGCCTGCGATTCCTTTCTTCCCACATAACATGATAATTTACACTTTGGGTAACAATGCCCTTTTAAGCTTTTGACGTTGTGGAATTTTATGTTGTTTTCGTGGAGGTGTAGAGAATTCACTGTCGGGAGTTTATTTGTTTTTGTGATGTGATGGATTGAATTATGTGTTGAATGCTTCGTGTCTTTGCATTGATGGGGTTTTTATTAGTGCTTGCTTTGTTCAATACTATATGTAACTAAAATACGTAACTAAGACATAAAAAATGTGTTAATTTCTATAGATTTTGTCTCTAACCGGACAAAGTTCTGAGCTTGGTATACATCAATTAGCCTCATCGAATCAAAGGAATTATATTGGGCATTCGCTTAAGGCAGCTTGTGATTACGCTTATTCACGTAATTAGGCTATCTAACAGATCTTGTTATGTTGGTACCACAATCGTAACCAATTAGTCATGAATTCATGAATTCAATACATTGCCAAATTCTTTGATGAAATGGCTCTTCAATTTCCTAGAGCCAATTCAGAACTTATATATAAAGACATTCATATATCCTGGAACTGTGTTTTAGAAATAGTACACCATGTTTCTACTTGAATGTTAATCGGACCTTGAACTAATGGCCTTCCTGTCATTGCCAACATTACTTAACAACGTTAACTAAACCGTATATCTGGATTGTCATACGAGCCCTAAAGGAGCCCTAGTCTGCTCTACCTCGCAGCTATCACGAGTAGTCAGGTCAGAAAGTCCTTTCAGCTTTAACTTGAGTTTTGATGAATGAAAGATTCTAGGTACCAACCTGCAGCAATATTATTTTAAGGAAAATACCAGTTTTCAAACAGAATGCAACGAGTATTGAATATATATACGAGTAATAAAATACCCCAGTGTTTAAGAGAATTACCCTTAGGATTATTTAGAATAAGATTTAAAAAATGGCTAGCAGATTTTTTTTTACACCATATGAGAATTCTTAGATTTAAGAAATAAAGAAATAAAAAAATAGATCTACATAAATTATTGTTAATTTATGTGAATCTAAATATATTACTCTTCACTAGTGTTTTTAAAATGTGTGTGTTAGTTTTTTAATAAATTATTGTATGTCCAAAACGGACTGATTGATGTGACACTTTTTTACTACAACAACTGTATATATTACTCAATCAAAACAATAAAGATTACTTTACTTTAAATGATTTATATTTCAATCGGAAAAGTGTTTTTCGATATATTATATTAATTACTACTTGCACTGCGTACAATATCATGTGCGCAGTGCAAGTATACGCTGATTGTATGACTGAAAACTTTGTCGTCTATACGAATGAAAATAAAATGCTGCCTTGCTTTGCTCGCGAGGTTATCGACGACAACTAAAGCAGATAAGTAATGGAATATTATTTTTCCATCTTCGTCACGATAAAGACGTTTAGCATCAGGGAGCCCATCACTTACCCGTCAGAATTCAGTATTGAGGCAATCGCGGATCCGTTAACGGCAGTGTAATGGTGTTTTTATGATTTTTCCCCGCCATCAACACAGCCTAAAGCTCTATTGTTTCACGCTGCGTGATTTATTTACGCCAGAATGTATGAGGTGTTTAGAGAAGCGCCAAAGTGGATTTAGACGCGTGCTTCTGTGAAATGATGGCAGTTTATAACGCGGAATGATATGGGAATGCTGGGGCTTGATTTTCTGACTTATGAGGTTCTGTCTATGTAAATATGTGGTTATTATAGGGCGAATCCTCCGCTCACATTTCAATCCGTATTGGATTACTGGGTACTTTTTTATGGGTTTTGTTTATGTAATTCAGTTATATCGTTAAAAATAGGTTGGTACTTTTGCTGTTTGCTGTGAGATATTTGTGAAAAATACGGTTAAGATAACGAATGCACAAATACAATTGATTATATTATTCCTCACAAAACATCATCAAAAGCCAATTTTCGACGATTCCGCGGTATCGTTCTTGTAGCGTTTCCACATTTGCGATCGTTATGAAATCAAGATTTGCCGACGACGCTTTTATAACGCTCTTAACTTTAACTTATTTCTATAAATCGACGATATAGCTTTATAAATAACAATAACATGATCTTTATTGGCAATTCATTGTGAATACGTCAATATGTCGCGTATCAAATTTATTGCTTCGTTGCCATTCGTCAAAACGTTTTATTGTCCTGCTAGTTTCGGAATGCTCATAAAGTTGCCTCTAAACTGTGTGAAGGGCTGAGGGATACTTTTTACTTGCACACACGCACACAGAGCCTGTTTGAACGCAAACAGAGGTTTGTGAAAACTCATCCTCGCATTTGTACACCAACTGGCTTCGGTAAATGTTTGCTTGGCTCGATATTGCACGCCACATGACGCTTTTTGCTCTCCACTCTTGCCACCAACGGCTGTTTGAAATCATGTCCTGTTTACAAAGATAACTTTCATCTCGAATGGAACGGTTACATTAGTCGTTTGACTGTTTTGCGTCCGCAGGGCGGAAAACTAATTTGGGACAAACGAAACGTAAAGATAAACTTTGTGGCGTAAGACATTGTTGCGATTCAGTTACGTATAGTGAAAACGTTATTTGGATAGGTAGTAATATAATTTAAGCGCATCACATAATTGGATAAATTATTGGGATAAACATTAATTAAAAACGCTATGTTGCATTTGTTTGGCCATACACATTGTTGACAAAGCCATCGAAATGTTTATAAAAAAATACGTCAAAATTGTCATAATATGCCAACTAATGCGCATGAAAATTGTCAATTGAAGTTAAAGCTCTTGAAGCTTTACAGCAAGCAAGCATTACTCGTGTTATAAGGATACCTTAATATATAGCTAGAAAATGGCCAGTTGGGGTTCAGAAAAGAGTGACGAATCTTCTCCGGATCAGACCGTTGGACTTTCCGTGGACTCTTCATCAAGCGAAGATGTTTCGATAGAGTCTTCTGTTAGTGATTATGAAGAAGAAAGTCCTAAGATGAAACTATATAAGAAGGGTCTGTACGACCCTGGCGACGGGGAGGTCTGCGCAGTGTACATTACCATGTCTTCGAGCACAGTTAGGGAACATCCTTATTATAACTACCCTAGTGTGCTGGACCCGGGTATTGTGCAAGCATTAAAGCAGCCAGGTATTCGAGTCTGTTATCTTGTTTTCTGTATGTGTATTATCGGTGGAGCATTAGCATATCTTCGTATACATTGTTAACATAAAGTCACTTTGTGTACCTTCACATCAAAGTTAGTGTTTGAATCATAGTTATGAAGTTTCTATGGTACTTGGATTTGACCACGCAATATAATGGAAATCACACTAATATTATAAATGCGAAAGTTTTTTAGTGTATTTGTATGTTTTTTACCTCTTCACGCTCAAACGGTTGGACCGATTTTGCTTAAATTGGTATGGAGGTACCTCACAGCCTGGATTAACACATAGGCTACTTTTATCCCGGAAATATGTAGCGGGTAACACCGCGGGCCGCAGCTGGTATTTGTATAGATATGGTCGTATTCATCACATATGTAGGAAGTTGTACTTAGATGATTCGTATGTTACAATATCTTATTGGACTTATTACAATTTCTTTTCCAGCAAAAGAAAAAGTGTATGATGAGAGTGGTCAAGACTTATATTTAGACTTATGTAAATCTATGGGCATAATACCTATGAGGCTGTTCCACAGAAGTTTGGTAGATAAAATTATCGATATGAGAGTAAGTTTTTTATCTAGACTTGATTATAATTAAAGAAAAAGTAATCATGTTCTTTACTTCTTACAATGTTAATACCAATAAGAAGACACGAGTGCCTAAACATAGCGGTACTTTGCCAGACAGTGATAGCAACATAAAAAAATCACGTCTTTTTGTTACGCAGTTCGTCCAAAAAACCTACTACCACGGCCTTAACATATCCCTTTAATATTTGTACTTATTTATTTACTGGTCGTAATGCGTCCTAGCTCAAGGAATTGCCGATTGTCCATTATTAACAGTAAAAGTACGTGTTGAGCCATGAACTTGCCAGCGGATATCAAACCGGCTGTCTTAGGCGCAGGCGCAAAGCAGTTGGTGAATTCAGCAGCTTATTTATGGCTGCATGTTACAAAATTTCCCAACAACTTACTAATTATCATTTTGATTCGTTCATTTCAGTATTATGGAATTAACCCGTCGAGTATGAAACCAATGTGCATGGCGTTAGCATACAATCAGACGGTGAAGCGACTGGACTTGACTGGTAATTACCTGGATCGCGTCGACGCGAGTTACCACCTCGGCCAGATGCTGGGTGACAGGAATGTTCTGCAGAGTCTGATTTTGAATGGATGCAAGTAAGAACAAAGGGGTTGAATTAACAACTTTCGTCCGTTCTTTCATTCGTACGTAAAAATTTTGTCGTCGTAAAAATGTGCGTCTTTTAGCTTTTCTCCTAGTGCCTCTTTAAGGTTTTAGCTATTTTCATTGAATTTCATAACGGTCCGTTTAGTAGTTTATTAGTGATGACATCACAAACTAACATATAGATTGCATTCATATTTGTAATAGTAATTTCATTATTATTTTAGTTATATAGCAGATGTGCACTGCACCATTTTCACATTCCACGTAAAGTTACTTTTAATTCGCAGGATCGGGCCTGAAGGTATATTCCAACTTGTGGTGTATCTTAAAACTCGCAAAATGTTTCTCCTGGACCTAACTGGGAATAATATTCAAGATTTAGGTTTTTCATATCTAGCCAACGCCATTGAACAGGGTGCAGTTATTAAACAGTAAGTTTGATTAACTATTGTACTATCATCATCATCATCAGTCGGAAGACGTCCGCTGTTGAACGAAGGCCCTTTTTATAGTACCAAATTACTCTTTAATTACACAACATCACGCCTACTATTCTAAGAAGCGGGCAGAGGTGTATCGTACAACTATATACGTTTCGCCAGTTATGTTTTATGTCCAATGTGATAGGGGCCTATTGCCATCATTCTAGATTTGTGCCACCTGTCACAAATAAATACTCCGTGCTGCTATTGAGTTTTACCTGACGGAAAAATCCAATAACTATTGCCCAATCCGAGAATAGAATTTAATTCGCAGCAGTCACGCTTTGCGGCCACTCCATCCACGACGACAACGCAGTCGTTCATTAAATAGGTGTATGTTTACTAAAGAAAACCTTAATGATTGATTGATTTTAGTTTAAGCGTAAGCCGAAACGATTTGACAAGCAAAAGTGCGTTAATGTTGGCCAATGCTATTGAGTTTAATGACAACATTACACACTTGGACTTCTCCTGGAACAAATTCTTTAAAGCCAGAGGTATTTATATCAATATTTATTTTTGTTTATTTACTTAGTTCTGACATCCTTCTCGTCCTTCCGTCTCCTTTCTGAATTCTTAATCATAATTATGAAAAAAAGTTGCTAATTCGTACGTGGCAAGAAGACATGAATAATAGAGATGAAGTATCTATGTATTCTTTGTATCAAATAAGGTTATTTTGTCGGTCAAGCCAAAGATTCTATGCGCAAGCCATTCGACATAGACTGGTTTCGATTGCTCATATAAACTGTTATCCACTCCATTCCCAAAAAACAAAAAGCTGTTTAGGATCGAAATTACCAATATTATTCCCGCATTCTGTTATCCACCGCAACAATAGGCTCGATAATCTCATCATAAAACACAGACGTCGGTTTATATAATTCCGGGTGTATAAAACGTCTCTTTATTATGTGATGTTTAATGCGTTGAAAGTTGGCAATAAATTCGTTGAGGCGGACCGGCGCACATGGCCGCTTAGAACGCTCACGACTGAAACTTTCAGCTGGCTATTTCATTCGCGAGGGGTCCCACTCCTAACTTCCTCATAAATATTAAACAGGACACGAGTTCAACGCAACACTTTTATTTGGGACGTGTATTTGACGCGTATTTTGTGCTCATATAATCTGCATATTTGTCGATGAAAAACTGTGATGTCAATCAAAACGCTGTTTTTGTGCGTTCAAATTGGATGAAAACGTACGGTGGTGAAACGTGTCAGGCCACTGAAGGTTATATGAGCTTTTTATTTACACAATATTGTAGCAACTTCATCCACCCGGGAAACTTTCCACGAAATTTCGGTCTAGTGAAACAGTCCAGTCTTAAGCATATTATAAAAACCGTTTGTATGGAATATCTTGACATTTCGTTTAAGTTTAATCCGACCTTGGCTCATAAGGTAAAATAAAATACAAGGAAACTGTCTGAATACCATTGCTTTTTATAAAATGCTACAGACTTTTCCAAATTATTGACGAAGATCTTAATTAACTGGTTCCCATTGTAAATATTTATTTATTATCAGGTCCGACTGCACTATGTCGTCGACTGGGCCACAGTAAAGTTCTCGAGCAGCTGAATTTTTCGTGGACAGGCCTCCCTGTTATAGCAGAGCTGAGGAACCTGCTAGGTATACCTAAACTGAGGGTCCTGGATATAAGCAACAATAGGTAATGTTATCTTTTTTACTATTGACAATTTCTACTTCATTTGCTGTGTGGTATCTGGCCTTGAATTGACCACCCCCTCTCCTCCCGTGGGTGTCATAAGAGGCGACTGAGGGAAAATCCATAAGATGGGCAGCAGCGTCTTCTGTAACTTGACCACCAATACTGCGATCCCCAAGCCCCTTGCCAAGCGTGGGGATTATGGACCCCCCCCTCCCCTTCTAAAAGTGGTCTTCCGGCTGTTTAGTAAATTGGCGTTAGGCGTTAGTCAATGTAATATTTCATGTCTGTACAAAGATCTTACGATACCAAAGATATTCGTAGTATGGGGCAGCGTTGTAAACAAAATATTTATACACAGGAGTCGCGACATTACGCAGTAACCGTGTTCCCGTTATATAAGGTTACACTGAAGTAATACAAGATCCGCTTCCTTATTATCTTCAAATGCGATGCAATTATATCTATTTCGAGCCCGCCACTTGATCACCTTGTGAGGAGGTTAATAACAGCGTTAAAATATGACCTGTTTTATAGCACTCGTGAATTAGTGTTATTATGATATTGCGACGTAAAAGAAAATGATAGTAGTTATGTAAAGATGAGAAAGAAAATGAATAGTTTTGATGAAGCAATAGAAATAATCCATGTGTTTTAGAAGTAGGTAGTTCAAGTTTAAATCCTGGCAAGTCGATAAACGTGCTGCTTTATCACCAAACAATTGTTAGCTATGAATTATTTATTTCTTATGCTACAGCCTCTCATCACTTGCTGCAACAACCATAGCCAAGGGTCTTCATTTAGCAAAAAAGCTCCAGATCTTGGACCTATCGGGCAATTCGTTCACACCAGCAGATGCTTTGTTGATACTCAGTAAAATGAAACGTAAGGCAGTCAAACTACAAGACCTGCGCATGGAACATATTGTAGTCAGTAAGGAATTTGCTGATGTAAGTGTTTTTACCTATGAAGTTTTTTTTAGATAGTATATTATGGTCCATGCTTGAAAAACTTGCGACAAATACATAATTACCATCGGTGAAAATTCATATTCTATTTCGGTCATGGTACTGCAATTGGCTAGTTAACAATGCTAGCGAGGTTGACAGCTGCCCAAAATCCGTCGGATGGACTTATGGTACCATCACTCGCGGAGGCTATTCGCACCAATATTTGGTCCTTACTCGATTTCTGACCAAGATATGCTCTTGCTAGCTAAAACCAACACTTAATGTGATTCATTCAGCGTTTACGTATCACCTCGGACCGAGAGTAAGAAATAAATTGATAGCACGATTCTGCCTTCGTTCTGAAGGGCGGTATTCTATACAAACATACATATTTTTGTATCCATAATATGTGTTATTATGTATAAAGAAACCTTTGAAATTAGAGGATTAAGTCCTTCGAAATAATGTTAGCAGGAAAGTGGGTTGTAAGCTTGTTAGCATTGAATTACAATGGCGGATTTACTCATATCTCGAAATTCCGGCTTTATTTTGGTATTATTTATTGTTGAAAATACGAATCACATTTTGTTTTTATGAGGCTAATAATGGTAGACTTGATTGATATAAAAGATAGCATACATATTGGTCTTGAACAAAAAAAATGATTTGTATATAATTTGATGTGTAGGAACTGAAAGAGGTAATGGAGCTGGCCTTCCGGAACAAGACAAAGATAACTTATGGTCACGTGCTACGTAACTATACGATACCATTACACGACCTGAGGACGATCACACTGACCAGGTTCGTCACGACCACGAAGAAGAAACGGGGAAACAAACTGGATATTTTGTGAGTTTTATTAAGTTTGTCACATCAACCCAAGAATTCCCAAATATTTATTCCAAAAATAGCTATTATATAATATATTAGTAGTTCGGGAAACTTTTTCAGTTTTCATACAGCAGCGATTTTATTCAGCGTTGCTTATGTAGAAAAACGAAATAGTTTTTCTATGTAAATTTGTGCCTTAATTAACTACGTAACTGATATTTTATTTTCTCTTCCGCTGAAATTACGTTAAGTCGGATGGTCCTAGGCCTGTTTTCCCTTCAGTTGTGTCGGGTAACCCGACGGCATATGACTGTGTTTATTTACACACTTTTTCACTATACCATTGCCTGCGTCGTTGCCTTTATTTCAGTTGACTGCTATTGAGAACATTATTATTGATAATTTATTAATTCTATTGTGTTTTATTTCTTTAACAGAGCACACCTGCTAGAATTACATAAAACTCAAAATAATATTGACCCAAGTGATCTTATTCGGACTATAACGCTGTTCGATATAAAAGTCAATGAAGAGATTATAGATGGGCTTGTAAAGCTCTTCCCTGGGCCCAAGACTGAAAAAGGCTTTAAAACAATTAATTTAATAAGTACGTTTTTATTAATCTCTCAGGATTTTATTAAGATTTTCATATTTTTTCCCTACATACCTCGCTTGTTGTGCACATGTTAATTACGATAATTTGAGTTAATTACGAGGTATCTACAATCTTGCTTCTTTATGCAATTTTTTTTTAACACTTTGCCTCACTTTAATATATTTTTCTGTGTCGTATCGTGGCTGCTTTTTACAGGTATGAAATATCATATTAACAAATCTAAACAAATTTCTTAGACCCTTAGTGCAGCATTGCAATCACCTAACCTCTCCATCAATACAAGTGCCTAACCTACTCCAAATTTCTGAACAGCATTATTAGAATACGCGCATCGGCTCTGGCCTGAGAAGGAAGCACCGCCAACGCCTCCCCCGCCTCCCCCACCTCCCCCACCTGCCCCACCACGTGAATCCGAATCATCACCCAAGATAGGCAAGAAAAACAAGAAGGGAAAATAGTTCTGACATTTTATTCTATTCTCCAGCTGAAGAGACTTTTTGAGGCATTTTAACAAGAGAAAGGAGGTTTTATGGTATTTATTTTATTATTATGCACGATATGTGATAAGTGGAAGGCTTTGATGTCCTGTCTAAGATCAGAAATTAAGTAAAACACTTATACTTTAAGTAAGCAGTTTTTTTGTACTTAACCTTACACGCAATATTCTTAGTTACTTATTCATATTGAGGAGCGGCAAAGTTAATTTTATTTTATTTTTAAGAGGATGCTGGTATTATGAGGTATCTACCTACTAAAACACAGTTTATTTATTTTAACTGGATTATTGTGTATATTGCGTTGCACATTTAGCTTGTCTTAAAGTACAGTCTTAAATGAAATCATTTGTTTCGCTGAATGTAATCTGTAAAGATTATATCGCCATGGCCCTTGTTGTAGGCAAAATTAGCTGTTTCTCTTGGCTAAGGTATTCCGAACAATATCTTGTTATCTTAAGTTATACTTTGTACTGAAATATTTAATTTGTTTCTGTGAGTTTGCTAGGAGCATTTTGGGCTGAAATATGTTTATTTTATTTTTAAGCAACATATTATTTTTAAATAATTTCCTTAAGATTGATTGTGTTAAATTTTATATATGTATAATACATTGTAGTTTTGTTGTAATTTAAGTCAAACTTTATGTTAGTAATAAAATAGTGAATAAAATGTTATCTGTAGTATCTTTTTATTTTATGTACGCGAAGTAAATGTCTTTGAAGTTTTAGGGGCGATAAATAAGACTTTTAATTGTTAGCGTATTTTCTTAGGGTACAGATGTAACAGACGTAACATTTGGGATTATTTTACGTTACTATGGAATTTAGCAGTGAATAATACTTATTAATAACAGAATGCGTCGTGTTGTGACTAAGAACCATTTATCATCTTCTTAATAAGTTCATAACATTTCTGTATAAGCTAAATTATACAATAATATAGATGTGATCATTACATTGCGAATACCGTAGATCTTTCTGTATCAATTACATTTAACCCAAACAAGTACACCCAATAATTCACGTTAAAACAACCGTGTTTCACCAACAACATACTGAGTGATTCGAAAACGCAAAACATTAGTAACGGCGCATTCCATGCACTTAACAATCTGTGCGTTCAACCGTTTCTACCAATGGACAGCGAACAGTTTTGAAAATACGCCACCGACTGGCGGAAATTGATTGCATGACATGACGTAACAGGCTGCGACACGGTGATAGGTGACGTCACGGCTCGCTCCGGTATCACGTGACCGCACCAAAGGACCTGAAATTGCTTTGAAGCACTGCTGTTGGTATCCGGCTGATGATACTTTTGGGTAATTAGATTATTTACGGCATTTCGCAGTGCAAATGTATGTCTTTGACGGTAGTTTAGATTTTCATGTTTGAAGTTTATTAGCCCTTTGACCGCTACAGTCACTAATGGGTGACAAGAGAAATTCTGTCCTAGATAATGTTATGATTAATTATTCATGTAATTAAGTGACTTCGTTCATCTTTTACGAGCTCTGGTTTATTTATCATGTGATAAACTTAAGTTTGAAATGGTATTTAAGTTTTTTTAATTAGCTTGTTGACTATATAATTGGGTAATTCAGCTTTACCGGACGTAATAAGGATATAACTAAACGAAAACGAACTAAAAACTATTTAAACGGATTTTATTTTCTTTTTTTGGACCCGACGACGGTTCGAATCCTTTACAGCATTCATGGTCACGGTTAGACTGACATTTTTCTTGGAAGTTTGTTAAGCCCCCTTTTAATCATCTTTGTGGCGATGCTGGTGTGATGATTTATATAAAAACGACAAAAAAAAAACAGGTAAAACGTTTTCCAATCAGTGGTGTTTAAAAGGCTTCATCATTATTTTCTTTACAAGTTTTAAACAATTTAGACGTAAATTTTTTGCTACATAATAGCAACAGCACCGAAGAATAATAATGGAGGGAGCTGTTAGTTTTAATTTACCGCGTAAGTGCATACCGCCTTAAAGATTAAGGACTAGACGCTGAGTATAATTACTTTCCATGCAACTAGTTCAGATAATTCTTTTAAAGTAACTAAAAGATCGACGCGTTTCGCATTCAAGACTTTTATTATTCATCTTATCCTAACGCGATCATGTCATTTCAAAATGTATCTCACTGAAACTCGATTCTGATCCCTCTTTAACCGAATATTTCGCACTAACATCAAGATAACTTCAGCTTTATAAGCATTCAAATCGTAAAGGAATTTCTTTTAGTATTATAAAGCTATTTCTTTCTCCACATTTAACTTGAACGAGCTGTGAACGGGCATATAGCCCCGAGATATTTTTAACATCAAACTGTGAAACTATGTTTTCATAAAAATATGAGATTCACTTTGATATTTAAATAACTGCTTTAGAATTTTAACGAGTTACTATAAAACAGTGGCCTCTGAACTTGGTTTGAGTCAGTTCTTGGAGTAATTATGCTGGGAAGAGGCAAAAACTACGTAATCCGCACCTCACAGTTCGCCTCAATTAACAACTGGTATCACTCGCTCGAGGCCACGAAGTAACCGGCGAACGCATTGCTAATTTATGTACCCCTTCTATAACATTCTCAACAGTCTCGTCGATTTGCATCTTCTATCTTGTTAAGACGCTATAAACTGACTAACACATGCTGTGTGTCTGGATGTGCAATGACATGCGACTGGAGAACTCAAAGAGCTTCAACCATTTATTGCATGGTAAATACTTCAGAATTAAAATAACACTTTTATATAAGAATACAGTGATGAAAAGATTGACAAGTGAACCTTTCTTTAGAAGCTTCGTCGGTTACTAACTAGACTAAGTTCGTGTGAAATATGGTCTTAATAAACGCATTTTTTGAAATGTAGGGAATAAAATAGAAATATGTGGCAATCCTTATAATAAAATGTGTTTAGTATTCGTTCCTGCTGCCCTAGAGGCCGCATACCTATAGCTATTTATTGTACACAGGAAATTAAGCCCTTTGTCGTTCATCCGTCTGGCTTTCAAGATTCATTTTTGCTTGCGTGCCACGGATACCGCCACTTCTGGGTAACATTGCTTACCTTGCTAAACCACGTAATTGTAATATGGACTCTATTTGCAACTAAATATGGGTGATTTTCCTGTGTATTCAAAGGTGTTGCATATTCTTTTCCCGTTAGTGAAGAGTCCAGTGTATCGTCGTGGAGATACGACCCGCTGTTGTGCACTTAAGGTAGATATTTAGGGTTGCTACTTAAAACTTTGAACCCTAAAAATGTGTTCAATAAAACAAAAAAAGACAAAACTAGGCAAACGATTACTTTTTTTTTAAGTAGCTTCTGTAGCATTGCTCATCTCTAGTACTCTAATTTATGACTGCAAAATCTTATCACAACTTGTAACAATATAAAAGTAAGTAAGTTAAATTTTTCGTCTTTTGCTGCACACATTTTTGTTGTTGAAAAAGTCTGGTGTTGTCTAGAATTTATATCGTTAGTCAGCCCTGCGACTGCGCTGCACGAGCCCGAGTGACTCCGCTCGTTTTTCAGTCCGGTGCACATTACAGCCTCACGACTATCCTACAAACAACATTAAAGTTTTTATCACCGCCTACCTGTCTGCCCGAAGGATAAAGTCCGTCTGCAAGGATTTCTTCATATTATATTTGTACATAACTTTGCATTCGTCTTTTGATTTGTAAGTTAAGTTTGCTATATTAAGAAGATTAAGTTTATCTGCTTGTAATGTTGAGTTCGTTTTAAGTTTAACAGTGAAGCTTGTACCTAGTTGATTTTGCCTCATCATAGATGTTAAAAATTACATATTATTTAATAGATATAAACAGACTTAATTGACTCGCTCACTATCGTTTACTTGGCAACATTGGACTTTTAATATTTGAATAGAATAGAATCTTTATTTGCATGATTATTGACTATTTCAATAAAAGAGAAAATCCTTTGGTTGGTTACATATTGTGACACGAGAGTTTTTCCGGTATTGACGTTGGATTGTAATGTCGGTAGATAATTTAAAAGTGATTATTATACACTAGTGCTTATATACTCTTTGTTATACACTTTAAATTGCCAAGTTTTATCTACAACTCCTCATGTTCCTGATTTTAAGATTGCCCCTGAGATAGTCTCACACGGAAGAAAATTAAATTTGTCAATAGCATTTTCTTTAGCAAATAATATCCAGATCCAGGCCAGGTGATCTGTCCGTTAGACCTTAAATGCCTGCAATACGTTGAGTATTCTTCTGTAAGAGTTCAATTAGTATCAATCAATCACCGTGCTATTAGTTCCACTTTACCTTTTAATATATTCATCCCGCTGGTTACCATGATAACCTAACTTATATAATATCATTCATAATTCGGGTTGGGATCGAATTTTATGTAATGGTGGCGCGTGGCGGCTCGGTGTAAATTCTGAGCGCGGTCGGCACCGTGGCTATTGGAAGCACTCGTGTCACCTCGCACGCCGTTGGATTAGAGAGGACTTGGAAAGTAATTGTTAAAAATATAGTTAGAATGAAGGAGGTAGAAAAGTTTTCATATAATTTATTTGTTATGTTTAAATGTCAATATTGCATACGGGGTAGTGTTAATAGAAAAGTAATTAACTGAAAATGATTGTACCTTTATCTTCTTCCTATTGTATGTTTGATGAACAACCTGGTGTCAGAGTTTAAACCGCCTGTAGGCCTCAGACATGGCTTTACACATCGTTGAAAAATCTCTCAGGTGTGCCGGTTTCCTCACGATGTTTTCCTTCACCGTTTTTAGGAACTGATAACTAATAATTTATAGTACGCACATGAATTCGAAAATATTGGTGCGTGCCGGGTTTTGAACTGGCAACCTTTGACTTTTTGTACCTTTATCATTATTATAGAAAGGACTCAAAACTCACACATCGGATTTAAATTTCATATTTAGTTTAATAAAAATAACAAAAGGCCAATTCGCGTAGAGTTAATTGTTAATTCCCAGCGTTTTATCTTCAAAATAAAACTGCAATACTTCTGCGACGAAGCTCGTGAGGGAACGAGTAGGTCAAAGGAATACATGCATGCACGTTGTAAGTCAATTTACCGCATCTTTAAGCATATAAAGGAGGACTGTACAGTGTACACGACCCTTTATACGAGGTTATCTAAAACGGTGAATACCTACATACCTTTAGCACAGACATAAAGGTACGTATGTGTCTAGACTGTGCCTTAAATCACACTAATATTATAAAGTGTGTGAGATTTTGTGTTTATATGTTAGTATGTTTGTTACTGCTTCACGCTCAAACGGCTAGACCAATTTTGATAAAATTTGGTATAGAGGTGGATTAACACATAGGCTATTTTTGTCCCGAAAAAATGTAACGGGTAACACCGCGGGGCACAGCGAGTGGTTAAATAAAAATGACGGTTTGTTGGTATGTTCCTTCAGTCAGTAATGGAGAAAACGATAATTTTGTCCCAAAAAATGTAAGATTTCTGTGAGTCCACGCGAGTGAAGTCGCGAGGACAACTAGTATTTAAATCTTATAATCATCATCCAACCGACTTCATTCCTAAGAAGTTGTACCAACTCTTTAGAAACACGAGGAAGTGTGGAATCCGTGTTTAAGGGCGATCTTGATGCTACTAAATAATTTTGGCTATATAACATTATCGGAAACAACATTAAATAATAACAGATAATACTGATGATAACTTTCCGAAAATAAGTCCTATTTTATACAGAGAAGTAAAGAACACAGATCAAAAACATTACTAATTAACACGATCTATAAAGGTTACTGTTTATACCTCATGTGTAGATTTATAATGTAGGTAAGTATAGGCACACTGATAGCCGAGTGGTATGACCGTTGGACTGCCAAGTCAAAGGTCGCAAGTTAAAGTCCCGGCATGCACCAATGTCTTTTCGAATTCATGTGCGTACTATAAATTAGTTATCAGTTGCTAAAAATGGCGAAGGAAAACATCGTAAGGAAACCGGCACACCTGAGAGATTTTTCAACGGTGTGTAAAGCCATGTCAGTGGCCTATAACGGTCGGTCTAACCTCTGACACCAGGTTGTTCATCAACCATACAATAAGAAGAAGAAGAAGGTATTTATAGGTATATATTTCTTCTTCTATATACCTACTAGTTTTGGTGCTGAAGTTCTTATTTAACAAAACTCCGCTGCTAATGGAAATGAGGGTGAAAGTTAGTTATTAAACTTCTTGCTATCATTAGGGCGTAACGATCTATGCCTAGGTACACTAACAGTTCAAGATCAAATAGTTTTTGTTTGAGAACCAAAGTCAGACTGAAGAAAGTACATGAATACCACTTGTGAGCTTGTTTTGGACTCTAGATATGTTTTTATTGTCTTGGTACCGCGGAATTCCAGTAGATATGTTATAATATTGGTTTTAACATGATCAAGACAAAGTTCTTAACTGCACACAGATTATTATTAGTATGTATTTTTTTAACCGCGGCATTGGTCGTAGTTACGAAAAGAATTTAAATTATCAAAGCCGCATGTGAAATTGCACTGTCTGTAGGCTGTAGGCTTTAAAACACTTGTTGGACCTTTACAAACTGCCAAAACTCTTGCTGCAAATATCTTATTCCTAATTTAAAGTACGGATAAGTAAGTAAGTGTTTTGGTCGTATGTGCTATGAATATATATTATAATTTTATTAAAAAAATACATAAGAAAATCCACCGCCTAGTTCGACCATCGTATCCAAGAATTGAAACAATTGGCCAGTCATGTCCACAGTAAGCAAACGAAGACGGTACGTATATCCACAGTAACACCTCGGCCTCATCCCGCCAGCGGCGACCACCAGACATTATTTATACGCCGCCGGCGCCCTAACGTGACATATTTTAAAGCGACCGTTTTAATAAGTCGCCTTTAACCTGCCACTTTGGGTTCGTCGTTTCAATAGAAGAGACTTGGAATTCTCTCGATTAGACAGCACACGTATCTACTTGGAACGGGATCGTCACCTGTAGTATTTATATAAAACAGTGCAAGATAGCCTTGTTGCAATAGTTCCAGTTTTTGTTTTTAGCGTTTGTAAAAAGTTCATATTATTTCTATCTGGGGATTCTAATTTTAACGCCATTATGCAACTTTAAAATGCTAAGCTATCATTGTCGAATTATTCTTCATTTCAGCAATAGACTACAATTATACTTCATAGTAAGGCGTGATCTATTCCATAGCATGGAAAAATTCTACTTTTAGTATTTTTACTTTACAACTTCTTTAACTTCAACTTTTAGTATTTTTAACAGTACTGACAGCCGAGTGGCCAGTGGACTGTCAAGTCAAAGGTCGCAAATTCGAACTCCGGCACGCACCAATTTCTTTTCAAATTAAAGCCATGTCAGAGGCCTACAGGCGGTTTAAACTCTGACACCAGGTAGTTCATCAACCATACGATAAGAAGAAGACTTTACAAAGGTATTTCTTGATAGAACGGAATTCGTCTTTGTAAACTGAAATCGAATAGGGTCAAAGTCCAGAGGAACTTAATAACTTGACTCGCATATTCCGGTAGTTAAGTTGCTCTATGTTATTCGGTCGGGTCTTGTAAAGTACGGAGTTTTACAGCCGAGCCGCTGGGCCACGTCTATTTCCTACGAATACTGCTTCCGAATCGGATGTCCCCACGGAATATTCCGTACAGATAAAAATAAATTCAGATTCCAGTTTTATTCTACATCCGTGGTCGGTCCCTGGCCGGCGCCTATATAACTTGCGAGGATTACCCCCGGCACCTTCTAAAATCTAAAGCTAGTGGCATCTGCAACTAATTGATGTGTTCTGTGGGGAATAAAAACTGCACGATTAGGACCCCGATAAAGGTACCCTTGTTTATCACCCGGGGTTCACAAGTTCATTTCACTAACGAAATTGTTTATACACAGTATGGTGCGTGCAATTTTCGGGCACCCAATAAAATACTAAATGTTGAGAATTTTCATCTTCCGAAACAGGTTAAATCACTTTTGTTTTCAACTTTTCCGCAAGTTCGGTGTGAAGTTGATAATTTAGGGCGTGGGACTGTTGGTCGCTCGCTAAATCTTATACACACGGAACCTAAAGCTGGCTTGATGATTTACAGGGCAATAAAGTTTTTAATTTCAAGTGGAAACATTCCATTATCGCAGTTTCGTTTTTAATAAGTGAGGGTCGGAGGTGGACCGGCCAATTTCGCTGTGAAATTGAAAAAGTTAAACGACAACATCTAGTACAATTGGTTTTGGGTCGATGCTACAAAACTCATATCGGAGGCCCGGCAGGCTGAGTTATCTATCGGTTTATAGAAAACGAGGAACGATTATGGAAATTCAAACAAAACTGGGATGAATGTAATAAGTTCAGGGCTGTATTTCGTATTCAAGGTATTTATGTAACTGACATTAACAGTAGGTTTACCGGCTTCAATGTATTATTTACATATAGTTTTAAAACCTTTCAGCAGGCATATTATTCCTTCAACTTTATAGTAGTTCTTTGTAAACCCTTTCAATCAAAGGACGGAAAAAAATATTGCTAAATTAGATGTATAATTAATAAAAGGAATTATCCTTTAGGGCGATATCAAAAAAAGGCCTCTTGAGAACCTCGCAAGCAGTTAAGGTTACTTTCGCCCGGTTTTTGCTATTTTCAGATCACTATCTGAAAATAGCAAAAACCGGGCGAAAGTACGAGTATATGTAGCCACTTCAGTGGCTAGAGGCGACAGTGAACAACAAAGTACAATCTCTAAACGTAGAACTAGTTCAAACAGATTGATTCGGAATACCGTCACATCTACGGATTACGCTGTATCTAAGTGTGTCACTACAGAGCAACTTGCTTAGGCTACGGTCTTCAGCAACAGAATTTACACCTTATGGACATTGGAATAAGATACAGAATTATATCGTGATTTTGAGTGATTATTCGTTAATAATTTCCGAGTGGACCCCTAGGGCCGAGGGTAAGCTGGTTTGTTACCCTGAGGGAATCTGAGTGACTGATCTCTATCGTAGCGGCCTGAATTCTGATAGCTTTTGTTGCGAACCGGATTATTTTTTTAGGCTGCCTGATTTTAATCCAATACAGTTCTCGGAACACTTTGAAATAAGAAAAAACATGGGTTTATATTGAAGTAGTTTTATATCTGATATTCTCAGGCAGCTTTGCCACATATGGATTGTCATTTGTTTATTTTGCTGATTTTTTGAATATTTCTCATATTAAAATTAAAATAAGAAGAATAGACTGATGGACTCTGGATTAAATATTTATGGAATTACTTATTTATATATTATAAATTTAATTATTTATTAATTTTATACTTTCTTTTTTTATTCGCAAGAAATCCAGCTTTGTACTTTTATAATAAAAATAATAAATCACGGATTTTGATATACTATTTAGATAACACAAGTAACACTCAATTTTGTTTCGTAAATACGAGTCTAAAACTACAAACAGGAGCTAACTCAATAAGTCAATTTCGAGGAAATCAAATATACTAAGGCAGTTACAGATAAAATAACTGGGAACAAAGACGTCTTCGCAGATCCTCGCTCGGCGAATCCCTAGGGCCGCGCCTGCAAGCAACAAGTTATGGCTACGATGATGGACGCTTTTGTTTGTTCGCACATCCTTAATTGATTGTACCTTTTTTATATTATCACTTTTTTGAGAGCCCTCAAGTTCTGTCATTGAGCTTTGTATTACCTGTTTTTCTCGTTTCAACCATAAGGAGTTTACGTCTTGGAGAGGCCAAGTAATTATTCTGCAAATTTTTAAAAAGTTAAATAATTTTAAGCATTTTCTAAATTCTTTAATGTAAGCAAAGTGCATGGATGCAAATGTTTTTTGCAATAAACAAATTGGACTCCACAATCTTACAATGGACTTTTTAGTCTATTAGATGCTTAGAGTGACTGCTAAGCGTGAGGACATGGGTGCGAATCCCAGGTCGGGCAAAGTGTTATTGGGTTTTTCCATTAGGAAATTTTCTGTAAGAGCACGGAGTCTGAACTTCTGCCCGGTCGATGGCAATAGGCCCGCCCCTATTACATTGGCACTTATAACTTGACTGGCAAAATGTGGATTTACTATACACCACTGCCTACACTTTTGGAGGAATACAGTGATGCTATGTTTATCTTACAATGACTAAAAGTATGTTATGGTAGGAACCTTTATGAATTGGATTTATTCGTAAAACAATCTGATTCAGTGTGGGCTGCGTGGGTAAGTGTTCAGCGGCAGATGGTGTCTCGCCGGTACATCGCTACTTTATGAGGGAGATGCTGCAGATTAGCTTTGGTCCGCTGTAAATTGTACGATCTAACTGAGTTACAGTTCTGCCGTATATTCTGTTTAAAGTTCGCAGCTAAATTAACTCGGCGTTTGCCTTGTTTGAACAATGGTTTGCGTAAATATTGAATTTTTGTTTTGATTAATGTTAGAAAAGAAGTTGGTAAACAAAGGTGTTTGGTTACAGCTTCTCCTTTCGTTTCAAAAGGTGCTTTACAATAGTCATACAAGCTCTTGTCGTGGTAAAAAGTTTTTAATGCCTAGAGAGTGCACAAATTCTCACGGTCAATTAAGTATCGTTCGTGGAGTCTCTTCTAAGGCTTGAGTACCTATAGCAGAAGTTACATCTAAAACAAAAAGCGATCTACAAAGTTCCCACATCGCTATTACGTTCCCACATGTTTCCCTACTCACACCTGAAATAAAACAACAAACACATCATTACGTTCTCACGGTTTGTTAGTTCGGAGTGAAAGAAAAAAATAAAAATGTTTCATTTGCCAGTCTTCCTGGGACGCTCGTAAAATCTAAGGAAGAGAATTATGGTTTTGTTTACCTTTTTTTTGTAAAATTTTCATCATCCTGCTTGTAGCTGAGGTTATTTTTGCACTCATTATAAGGAAAGTGCCCATCATTGGTACTTACAACTCTAGTGAATATTAAATATAGGAGATTTTATATTTTTATTGTTCTGCCCATAAGGTTGAATTCTTCTAAATCGTGCTTTTCACACAAATGAAATATCAGAAACACAAAGCCGCTAGTACTCGAAATACATAACTGCGAATCACACAAGTAAATCAATAAACTATTCTTCTGTGAAGACTTCATAGATTTTTGGTGACCAATATCAGTGCAGCTTAATTGAAACGTCTCGTTTAGTCATTAGTATTTTGATAATGACTCTGTGCTGTGCCTGTGCTGTGACTTCAAAAATTACTCTTGGAAGAAGCAAACCAAACCAATCAAGCACAAACTAAATAATTTCAAACTGCGCAACACTACAGCACAGGGGCCCAAAATACGATGTTTCAGTGATCTAAATAAATACGAGTTGCGCTGCAAATTGCGACCATAGACGCTATGTCCGTCCGTTTTATTTATTTCGTGTCGATGCACATTGCCGATATCCATGTAGGGTTGCCGCGTATTTGACAAGTGACGTTGAAGTGCCATGTTTTGTTGTCGAAATATGTTGTGACGTGAAGTAGTATTTTTGAGTGCAATAAAGCATATTATATCTATTTATTTTTTACAGAAAATGGAATTCTGAATGTCTCATTAGGTTTTTATCATTCATTTTGACTGCCTCGTTGGTCTTGTGGTCGCTAAGCGCGTCTGCTGAGCAAGAGGTCCTGGGTTCAAATCCTGGGTCGGGCAAAGTGTTACTGAGTTTTTCATTAGGTAATTCTCAGTAGCAGCACGGAGTCTGGATTTGTGCCCGGTTGATGGCAATAGGCTCGCCCCCTATTACATTGGGACTTACAACATAACTGGCGAAATGTGGGTGAATTATATGTTCACCTCTGCCTACCCCTTCGGGGTATACAGGCGTGATGTTATGTTATGTCATTAGGTTTTTGGTAATGATGTTAGAGGTCGGCGGATCTTTGACTAATATTTTGTTACGTATTAGGTCATTCATTCCATTCCATTTCTATGAAGGTGTAACACTGATCAGCCCTACTCCATATGTTTGTATCGCCATAAACATGCCCCTAACCTGTAAACCATTTAGGTAAGTGTTTTATGCAGACCGCGCATTCCATTTAGATATTGAAAACTTGTCTGGACCAATGACTGGATCGGGTTGATGCAGTTTTAGGGGGTATAAAATGGCTCACTGATTAGTAGCTTGGTGCACGGCTGATTTGGTGATTTGTGGTAAGGTAATGTTGTGATAAAGAAACGTCCCGTTTTTCTTCTAGATTCGGAAATTGGTATACTTTTATGTAAATTTATATCAGTACATACATAATGATGACTTTTGTAAAATAAAAACTTATTTCGTGCTCTTATTTATAGACTTCAAAGAAAGGGGCACTCCATTCAAATGTTTTTTCTTATGTATGTTAGGTTACATACATTGTATCATTATTCAACAAGTTATCATTTCCTTCATAATACCTTATTGCTTCAAAAGCTAATACATCTACCCTCTTATCGATATTAGAAGGCGAGCAAATGTGAATATTGCAATAATCTTGAAGCGAGTTTTCCACATGTAAAAGTTTTATCTTTGCAAAGTTTCGGAATTCGCGGTAATAGCTGTTCCGTGACTTTTATTTTCAACTTAGTTTAGAAATATAAGTGATTGAAACTGGTTTTGGTAGTAGTTAACGTGGCTTCGAGTAGTTATGTCAACTTTAATGTTTATTGGACCCGGAGTTATGGCTGGCGTGGTCTCTGGCTAAATAGGGCACGCCATTTATTTCCGTGAATGTCGTGCGAAATGATTCAGGCTCTATATACCAATCATTATTTCCGAATTAAGGAGCCGTGTAATATGTATAGGGTTAGTCTATATAAACAATGTCGGCCTCCAAGTGAGAATGGCTTTTCTTTAAATATACGTGTAGAAAATAAAGAAAATGCTTTACAAACAGGGCATTAAACAGACTTATTTGGGCTTCTGTGACCAGGAGACTGACTGGATGGATTTCGGTGTTTAATATTTTCCGAAAATAGGCTCTTGCAGGCTATTAAAAATCAATTTGAACATAAATGCTCACTTGATACCACACAGTGCAAAGGGGAGAAGCGGCAAGTACAAGCATTGTCCTCGAAACAGTTCCGACGTAGATCTTGGAGTAAGTACAAGTGATTTCAGCGAGTGCCCGCATCGCCGCGCCCGTCCGAACCGATTCAATTTCCTAGTGTGTGGCTAAATTATATAATACGCAGCCGAGTTTCCCCTCGGCGGACAAATCTCGCGGCCATCATCACGCAATTGTTCCAACCTTCGTCCATAGTTCAATACTAAACGCTTGTAGGGAGTGGGTTGCCAGATTATGTGGAGAGTGCTCGGAGTTGGGGAGAAAAAGATAATTTACGGGAAAAATATTGATTTCGTGTCGTGTGGGGGTACCAAAGTATCTGGTTATATTTTCTATATTGACATTAGCCTTAGATTTGTGCAGCCGCGCTAAATTAAAAACGTGTTTGCGTTAAATATACAATGCAATCAAAAATGGAGTTCAGCGATCACACAACATTTTACGCAACATAGTTTAATCACTGAGGTGTTAATTTATCTCCTATATCACCTATATCTGCTAGATCACCAACATCAGCACATAAGGTCCATTACTTTACAGATTAATTGATCATCCAGCGCACCTTGGGCAGTGAGTCCTGCTACCAACCTGCTGACGGTCTATTCTTTCCTTGTTCATGTCGGCGGTGGTCTTCTACTACGAGGTCCCAAATATAACAACTCATCGCAGGGTCCCAGGGTACGTCGACAAAAGCAAAACCACAAATGTCCCCAATTGTTGGAGTTTAAGTTGTATTTTGGCAACACCAGCTAGGGTCAGGAGGAAGGTACGAGGAAGCCCCTTCAATTTGCGAGACCATAAACATGGTTTACGAGCTGACCGTGATGGACATACGAACATTATTCGTGCGAACACCGACCGGTTACGGCACCATATAATATATCTCTTCATGTCACTAATTGTTTCCTTCTTTACGTTGTAGCTGCTTGCACAATTAATTTTGATGAATTTTTGGGTTGTTTTATGGGTGACAAGATTAACACGTACCTATTATCAGTGTTGTGTATGTAATATGTAGGATGCCATCTAATTATAAGGGACTTATTAATTATAAATACGTGTATAGAGGCTCCCGATCAGGGAAGAATATCTTGCTTACACCATGGGAAATTACAGGTGTGATTGTATGAATCAATTAACGAAATGGAATTTTTAAATTTGTTCTTTGTCATTTTGTCTTATGCAACTTTGCAATATATAATTATACTGGGGCATAATCGTTGATATAATAAAAAAGGCGCTCTTTGTACCTAAAATATTTTGTACTTTTATCAGAAAATCAAATTGTTTTTGATTTTCTGAAAAAGGTTGACGACCTAATTATCGGACGCTAAGCGCTAGCGCTTAGCCTCTTTGCTCGGGTTTCGGGTTCGATTCCCGCACGGGACAAAAGTTTGTGTGATCCGCAGATTTTAGTCCCGAGTCTGGTTGTTGATGTTGGTATGTTTGTGTAACGGTTCTACGATACAGGAGACAATCCTAGCGTAGTGGACGTGTTTAAAAAAATTAAGATGCCATATCAAAAACTGAAATCATGAGAAGCCTAAATCCGAATAACAAGTACAAACCACCAACACAGCTCTACCAACCTCCAAATTAATTACACAACAGCAAACAGCACAACATACTTAAACATACAACGGAGCTATAAACCTCTGTTTAGTAGGATAACGGCGGTGGTCTTCTACTACGGGGTCCCAAATAAAACAACTCATCGCAGGGTCCCGGGGTACGTCGATAATCATATCGTCCCTTCGGCCCAACTCCCTTGATTGGGTGCTTAAGTCCTCGATATAGCGATTAAGTGCAGATCCCTATGGAATTATTATGGGCTGTATGTTGTTTCGTGTTTTTAGGGGTCTTACTCTCGGATGAGAATTATGAAGTGTTTATTACTCAATTGTCATTCTGTCTGGCGTTTGACCTATTTGTTAAGGACTGTCGTTTGGGTGACTGCAAAACACGATGTTAAGTTTATGGTCAAGTGGTAAGGAATTATTTTTAATGACGAGAGGACTGGGTATTTGTTGAGGGTTCGTAACCATGATATTTAAATGCTCCAAAAAGTAGGAGAGATGTTACAACTTCTACTATTACCCTCTTATTTATAAACGAGGATCATACCGGCATTTACTAAACCCCGTATTAAGTCTATTGACATATCTATTCTTTGATATGCAAACGACAGTGGAAGGTATAATTAATCCTATGTTTAAAATTGTAATTTTTATGAATAAGGGGTTTATAGTCTATAAAAAAGTTATGTTAACTAATAGAGATAAAACCTTAATAAAACCATTCAGTAGTGTTTTATAATTACTGCAAAGATAAGACATTAGAAAAGTCACACTATTTGGAACCAGAAACCTAGTGCAGTTATATCCGGTATACGGTGTGTTGTTTACGTCGTTGTTTATCGGGTTACGTAAAATATTGATAGACAGCACCCCTAACATGATTGACAAGCAACACATAATCAAGTGCACAGCCCACATAATCCTAAATAAAACAGATTCTATCTTGCAAGTTTCAAATTGCTTGAAGCATCCATCGAGGATTACCTTCGTGCGTACAAACACGTGTGTCGGGAACAGGTAAGCGATTCATTTGCGGGAAAAGCCTTTGTAATCCTGATATGTGTTCACTGTTCGTATGGTTCTACTATGTGTAAGTTTATGTACCGTTTAAAAGATATATAGAACGTTTCGGACGAGTTTTGGGATTTGGATGGAGAGGCTAGAAAAGCTCAGAGGTTCAGATGTGATAGTTGACTGTTCAGAAAATAACCTGCGCCAGAAAATGGGAGACAGTCGTGTAACGACAATAACGAAATATGACATGCACAAGTACCAAGACAGGAAAGGTATAAGGATTATATAAATATATACTTTTTTAAACCTAATTTTCTTGCTATGCCATAGCTGGTTCCACAAACATAAAATATCCAGTCACCACAAATATCTGCACAAATGTTTGTCTCGTGTATGGATCGAGCCGGCAACCAATCACTAAGCCACATCGCCCATTCGTTCGTCAGGCTTAAACTAGATGTCACCACAGATATTATTCTACTCTGATGTCGCACACATGTATATATTCTTATAAATAGCCTCCAACAGTCGATTCTGCTGACTTATAGCCGATACATCCAATATGGGCTAGGTTAATAAGCCAGGGAGCTCACGTCCAGGCAATTTGCGGAGGTAGGGAGCCTCACAAAAGTTGCTCTGTAACGAACCGGTCCTAATAAAATTGCTCGCGTTTAAACGTTTCTACGTGTGTCTTGTCTACGTTCAATGAACGCCCAAATAGTTTTTCTTAAACATTTATTTAATGAAATAGTATCTAGAAATGTTGTTGAAGGCGCAGGCGAAGCTAATGAAAAAGCAGCTTCATTAATTGCGGCCTAGCTTAGCTTGTAATTAACTGACTAAAGTAAATCTGCCAATATACTAAAAGAGAGAAACTGTAATTAATTATCAAGCTTTCGCTAGCGACTTCAACCAGGTGCACATTTTAACATCATCACTAGCCGGAAGACGTCCACTGGTGAACAAAGGACTCTCCCTTGCCACAACGAACGGCAACTTGCCATTTGCATCCACCGGTTGCCCGCAACTCTGACGATTGTATTAGGGAGAACATTTTTTTAATTTAAATGGCCTAGTACTATAAACAGTACAAACTGAACACCAATGACGTGTTTAGCCAGTGGATATTTAGTGTACACTCCTAATGATCAACCTCTTGTCAGACATCAGTGGAGACCCAATTAGCGCATGTATCTGTTACAGACATAATTACGGAACAGATTCGTATGCACACGGTTGTGGGTTGAAATCCAGACTAGTACCTGTGACTTATGGAATGTTACGTGTTTTATAGTAGGTACTTAGGTACACAATATTAGTAAGTAGGTATTACTATCCAATAAAAGTGCCAAGTAATGCCTAAAAATGCCAAAAGGCCCATCTCCTATTAAAATGGCAAATGTAATTTTTGTCATTTTTCTGCCAACACCTTCAGAAGGTACTCCAATGTAAATTTGGTTTAATTGGATGCAATATTATTGTGTGTATGGTCTATGGGTCCAGTGTACTTAAAATAAATGACTAAATATCTATTATTATTTGTTACACATGTCATAAGGCTGTACTGGTATTTTAGCAATGAACCCACCTGTAATCACTACAATCCCATTTCTTAAATAAATAAATTATTATTATTATTATTTTGGTACCTAGTTGCACTGCTAATGTGTTACCTTGTATCAAACCCGCAACGTCAAAAGCAGTACATATTTAGGTAGGTACTCACTGCGCTAGTCGTCTTTTTTTAAACATCTCCCCAAACCAGGAAATTCTCCTGTATCGTGGGTGCGTTTCACAAACATGAAACATCACATACACAAGCACCCAGACTCGAGACAAACATCTGCGGATCACACATTTTTGTCCCGTGCGAGAATCGAAACCGCAACCCTTAGCGCATCAGTTTAATCTCTTAGCCACTGCGCCAATCAAGTCGTCAAAATTAAACTGAAACTCTATATTTTCAAGTGCTTATTCATGACAATTGTCAAATTAAAGTCCCCATCAACACATGTAGGAATGCGTTGAACTTTTGTTACTTCAGAATAATTACGCTCACGGGTGTCGTAGAGTTAAATTTTTACGATCCACCGTGGATTACTTTTGGTTTACGTTTGTTTGTTCCTACATATATTATGGAGGGAAAAGGTTATTTGTGATTTCGTTAAATCTTTACAACAGAAGAATTTTTGCATGGTAGGCTTTTGAATAGGTACTTTAATGATTGCAAATGATGACTGAATGACTGACTTTCGTAAATAAATGTATTCTATATTTTAGTATGTTAAACTTGATGTTTATTTTACTCTTTAAATTGACTAATGATAACGTGAAAAGAAAGCTACGTCAGAAACTTGATACTATTACTTTTATTCACGGCAAGACTCAGAGGTATTATTACAGTAGATAATTATATTAAGTTTCATGTTTGTGAAACGCCCGCTAAACTGCTAGTGCAAGGCGAGGTTAAAAGTAACAAATAAGAGTTTATTATAAACCCGAATCGTACACAGATAAGCATATGAGTTGTATATACTGCCCTTTTACCATGAACTCTCAAAGTAGGACAGTTAACGATATGGAAGCGAGACGCCGCTACGTACAGTGTGGTGCGGCGTCACGCTTCCACAGCGGAAAATGACCTGCAATGCGAGCTTACAGTAACCCCGCTGGTTACCATAATTTGCACTCGTTTGTGTGTCACATATCGAAAGGGTACCACTTCTCCAATTTGGTTCTGACGGGCCCCAGACTAGTGACCCAATTCCCGGTATTGGTGGAGTTACGGTAGAGTAACGATCGAGAGTCATGAACTCATGATCCCATGATTTTGGTATTTAAATTCAAATTAATTTATTTGCCAGAATATAGGTATACAAGGTATGATCTTAAATATAGTATTAATGTCCCATTACATAACTTAAGGTGTGCTAATATTTTGATTGAAGAAATATGTGAGTAAATAATTTAAATTATCTTTGTATTATTTTATACCATCGTTGTTAGAAATTACATTTATAAACAATTCTATTTTTAGCCTAATACATTTCAAAACACCAGGGCCTCAAGTCTGCTATTACAATAGTGTCAGAATTGTCTATCATTGATTTCATAATTGTTGATTTTGACAAGTTTGGTAATCTGCTAACATATTGGCGTCATTATGACTTTCCAGTGGTCAACCACTGACACTCCATTGAAAGAAATGGCATAAAATGGTAATCTCGTACATAATGACAAATCAATGACAGACGTAGACGGTAATCTGCTAAAATTTTGACAGTTAACTCACAGACTACAATTTAATGTGGTAAGGTATAAAACACAATTACTAAACTGTTTAATATTATTAAACTGTTTGCAAAACACGGACCACAACAAATAAAAACAGATTAACGTCAGACGTCAGTGAGCAGTAATGTCACATTTGACAGCAAA
Source organism: Abrostola tripartita (assembly GCA_905340225.1). Classification (NCBI taxonomy): domain Eukaryota; kingdom Metazoa; phylum Arthropoda; class Insecta; order Lepidoptera; family Noctuidae; genus Abrostola; species Abrostola tripartita. Next base: position 2,980,209 of record HG996492.1, on the reverse strand, counting down.
ACATAAAATATTATTGAGTTTCATCATGTTTTTGCTATTTACGAACAAGATTGCATAGAACATTATTAAATAATATCATAGATAATATAAAGAAATATTAAAAAAAGAAATCTGGCATAATTAAATGTTCAAATTTAGTAGTAGTTTTTCGAAAATCATTTTTACTAACGGGTTTTATAATAATGGCAATACGATAATGTCATTCTACCACGATTCTATTACGAGACCATTGACAGACCAATGATCGACCATTATGAATTTAGCAGATTACGAACTTTTAGCAAAATGACAATGGGATGGGAATTGGATCGTGTTGGAATGACGAATTTATAAAAATAGCAGACTAGGGGCCCAGAACATCAGCCGTGAATTTCCTAATAGCTTTCTTAATCCAATACCACGTTTCTTCTCGTTCATCTGCCATATAACAAAAGAAAAACGCAAACGTGATTGTTAAATACTTAAGATTATACAATTTTATATGTGTAGGTGCGTGAAAATGTACATATGTCATTTTAATAAACAAAACACGACAGCAAATTGAGAATAATGTTAATTTCCTAACTGCCTTGTAAATAAAAACGATCTAAAAAAGGAAACAAACACTTTAAATTAAATGATTAATGTTTTTTCTTCACGCTGACATTAAGTGAGGGTAGTTAGTCATTACGGCGTCTGCGACCGGCGACCTAGGGACCACCATTATGTCATTGAGGTCACTTTAAGACTAAGCTCCAACGAATACACTTAGCATTTCCTGTTTCCGCTTAAGAGAAAAGTCCTTGGACTAATAAGTGTTACCGTAAAAGTTGAGATTAGTACATTGTGAGAATGGCCAGAAATATTAGTACTAGTAAACTCCGAACTGCCTAGAAATTGTTGAGATGATTGGCAAGCTGGTCGTTCTTTGTTTTTCTTGTTCTCTCTCTTTGTTCTTCCATAATTCAGCACCATAAAAAAGGATTTAATAACGAAAAAATAAATCCTGGCACACAAAAACGCCAAGATACATTTAAATAGCAATTCACATGACAGCCAAACTTAAATCACAATACATTCCCAAATACGCACAACAATAAAGCAAAACAATTGGATTTACATAAAAACAAAAGGTGTCCGTTTATGATTTAAACCCGAGTTAAATGGCGTTATAAATCAGTAGCGATAAAAGATTTTATCTGATGTCCATGATGTATGGGGTATTGATTGGATTCTCTACCTTTCTTTTTGTGTAACCGAGTGTGACACGTGTTTACTTGTATCGGGAAATACGGAACACGATTGATTGGTTTGTTTCTCAAATCAAGTAAAATTGTACCGATAAACACATCAAATACCTTACAAATATGGCATGATATAACGTAAATACACCAGTATTCAACGAAGAGGTAGGCAGAAGTGTGAAGTACACCCACCTTTCGCCAGTAATGTTTAGGTCCCATGTAATAGGGGGCGAGCCTATGGCCACTATCCCGGCTTAAATCTAGACTCCGTGCTGCTACTGAGAGTTATCTAATAATACTTTACCCGACCTGGGTTTAGAACCCAGGACTTCACACTCAGCAGTCGCGTTTTGCGAACCCTAGGCCATTAAGGCAGTCCATGTAAATATGTGTTGCATATTTTCAATATTATACCTAACTATGAAAACTATTTAACGAATTCATTTTTTTTATAAAATGTACCTACCTATACCTATTAAATGTAAAAATATGTACCTACCTTCATAGACAATTGTCTAAGAACTGCCACAGGCTTTATTAGTTAAACAATAAACACGTTAATGTTGTCCCCCCCGCCATTTTGCAAAGAATGAAGTAAATTGGTTGTGGGCGAAGCATACCTGTCATTATTTACTCACTTGTTTTCTCACGCAAGGCTGCGTGTAGTACCAACCTCAGAACAATAACTACTAACAGTTCCTATCCGGTAATAACATACCTACTGAAATTACTGTCTTTTGCCTGCCCCATTCTTGACATTCACTCACATCGACCGCTGAGAAGAGTACAGGGTTTGATTCCCGGGTCGGGTAAAGTGTTACCTATTCGGTTTTTCCATTAGATAACTCGTAAGTTTGGTTTATAACTCAGGGTAATAGCAATATGCTCCAAATGGGAGTACTCCCCAAGTAGATAATACCCTACTTTAGATCTCTGCTCTATGACCACAATTGAAGAAAATTGATACAAAAGATTCATAACTCAGCGCCTACTACAAGCATAATCTAAAATCAAAAAACTTAAAACAATTTATCAAATTGAGTTTCAATAAAACATTCCAGAAAACAACTAAATAACTCGCTTAAAATCGACAAAATACCATATTCATTTTTAATTTGTCCTCGGTAGCCGACGAAGCAAAAGTAGTTAGCCAATAGTTTTGGCAAGGGCCCGTGAGGGGAAACCATTCATATTGACTAATGTTTCCTCGTTGCTCCTTTATTACGCGCTGCCATCCTACTGGAAGATATTTGTAACTAAAGTAGCTTTGCTCCAACGCCCTACATAAGAATAATCTTTTTAGCTTTATTTTTTTGCGATAAACACATTTTTATGTTGGTAAATAAAGGTGTTAAAGGGACTTTCAGGTTTATTTCAGACTTCCTCTTTCTTTGTTAAGACCGAATAACGAAATCAATAGAGTACAGTTATTTCTTCACAGGCATAATTTAACATAAATAGCCACGTTCTGCACTTCACACAAAGATACAAAATTATATTTCTGAATAGCTGATACCTGAATGTAGACCGTGTAACGCATTAAAATGCATCCAATTAGTTTTTTGTTTAGTACCTCAGGAGACATGTAAACAGACAGCACAATGAAAACGAAATGAAAACCGCCGCCCACGCATAGAGCGTACCTTGACCGTGCACTAATAGGGCCGCGCGCGTACCCACTGTTTCATATAATGACAGTCATCGCTCCAATGGGATAAACGCCTACTTATTGCAAGGTTGTGACGACGATCCAGGCAGTCCTGCGGGCTACGGGCCACTCTGCCGCCGTGAGCCGACACTACACCCGGCCAATTGCCTCTAATGACACCACTCGAACGCGTATCCGTCCAATCAACTCTTAAGACAAGAGGATCCTTCAGTCTGCGCGACGGCCCGACACTATCGCACTGCGAGCGGATTGCTGTGGACCAGTGAATACCGAGTGATTGTTATGGAGTGATGTGATACATGTTAACAATGAACGTAGTGTTATTCGCGCCAATAACACACCTCGTGGGAACGTCGATAACACCAGTCAAAGCATATCTATAACGATGATTGATTGAACTTCCAAGTAGAGTAACAAATTGGACATCATGAATGGGATAAGCGCGACGGCTGAGAAGCCGGTGGCTGGAGTCGAGACACCGGTGAAAGATGAACCCAAAGCTAAGAGGCCGGGCGTTCGGGAGAAGCTTATGCAGATCCGGTCCAACATCACCGTAGAGCCCATCATAGCCTGTTACATAATGTCCAATGTATTCTCAGGACTTGCAGTGCAGAATTTAAACTTGGAAAAAGCGTGTAGAGTTAATTTAGGGTACGATGATGAAGTGTGTTCCGCTTTAAATAGGCGGCAAACAGAGAACTATACATTACAGGAATCTGAAGTTCAGAAGTTAACTGCGTCTGTGCAAGCGTGGAAAAATATTGTCCAAACAGCATTTCCGTGTATTTTAGTTCTGTTTGTCGGTTCATGGAGCGACAAAACAGGGAAAAGAAAAGCGTGCATCCTGTTACCTATTGTAGGTGAAGTGTTGTGCTGCACGAGCTTTATCCTTAACACATATTTCTTTTATGAGTTACCTTTGGAGATCACAGCTCTGTCTGACCTGTTCCCGTCACTGACCGGCGGATGGATAACAGTGTGCGTCGGTGTGTTCAGCTACATTGGTGATGTGACGACGAAAGAAATGAGGACATTCAGAGTAGGAGTGGCCAATCTGTGTATGTCCCTCGGAATCCCTATAGGCATGTCCCTCAGTGGTATTCTACTGCAACAAATCGGTTATTACGGCATATTTTTAATATCAAACTGTCTGTACTTGACGAGTTTGATATATGGATATATACGGCTTAAGGATCCTATCATATCGTCAGACCGACAAAGAGTAAGTATATGTATTTATGCTGCATGTAACTTGGATAAATTAAGGCATAATATACGTGTATATACTCTATATTATAAACATTATATATTTATTGTAATAGTCAATGAGTTCGGTATGAATGAATGAAGTATATGTTTGAATATGAATACTTTATGGAATGTGGGCCCATTCATTGGAAATTGGCTCTGCCCTATGACGGGTTTAAATAATGAGCGGCCGAATGTTTGTATAAAGCTCCTGAAAAATCAGAATACCTCTGTGCGTGATTGTGGAATAAGTACTCAAATGATAGATGACTGCTCTACTGTAAGTTTGAGTAGGAAATATTTTATTTTCAGTCATTTGATTGATTAACAGCAACTTTATATCAAAGTCTAGGGCTAATGGAGTATCGCTATGTGCCTCAGTAAGGCGTAAGGCGCGTTGAGGCCATACATCATTTGCAGAGTAGCTCGACAGTCCGGTTAGTCCTATGTCTAAGTGATAAATTGCCGAGCGCCCACTACGCAAATTCGAACGAAGGGGAACATCGTATCGCAATCAGCGATTTTACGCGAGGCTCGTATAGGTGTCGACTGCGATTTATAACCCTCGATCCTTCGACATTGTCAATAATACCTAAGAAACTCCTACGTGATACATTGTCAGACCATTCCAGCACATTCCTATTATTCTCTTTCGTGATTAATGGTAGCTAGCGTCGAACTTTATGGAAAATAATTTCACTTTTGTTCCAAAGCATGTTACGTTTTTGCTAAAAAAATCGCACAAGCAATTTCGTGTACTTTTTAAATTGATCTTTTTCTTCTCATCCGCCAAAGTTTTGAATGTAATGGGATTTTTGTTTTTGTGATGAAAAACATTCTTCGTTAATCCCTCCTTTGGTTGCCCATCAGAACCGTTGTGAACACAATATTCATGCATTTTGTACGATAAAAAGAACACGACGAATAAAGTGGGGATTATTGCAGGATTTTGTTTGGAACCTGAAATTGCACTTATTTGCGACTCCGCCCGGTCGGGGGTAAATTGAATTCCCTTCACTTCATAATGAATTAAATTTTAGCTTTGCACAGTGAACGTCAATGAATATTGTTTTGAATGGGTCTAGATTATCCTTTGAGTAGAGTTAATTTGAAATACATAATATCTGTTTATATATATATATATACAGTGAAACTGAAAACAATGTTATTTTGTGAGCTATTTTAGTATTTATGTTAACAGGATACAAAGAACAATTGAGAGTAATTCCACTAACACCTGCTATTTGTACCAAACTTTGTCTTTGAAAATGTTTCTACCAGTTGTAATATGTACAATAGATAACATACCTATAATAATATTAATAAGGCTAAAGGTAAATTAACTGCAACGATTTATAAATTGTGCGTTAGTAATTTCCAACCCTGATTCCTATTCAAGGAAGAAATAAAGTTGTTGTGTGAACCAGCTGATTATCTTCCTACGTGCACTTAAGTCACGTGCACGTGGGCAGGCTTACAATGACACTATTGGCTAAATAACTGGAATACCTCTTGGAGTTTTTAGACCTCAATAAGAACTAAAATGACTTTCTGACTTGTCCTAACTATGAACGTTTGCTTTACTCTCTCTCTACTCTAGGAATTTCTATGGTATTGTAGTTTCATTTGGGAGCGTTTTCGATCGCGGGTTGATAACGACGCTTTTTTCGTAATAATTTATATGAATGAAATTATTTGAAAGTGAAAATATTGGTACTTAATTGTGTTAATATATGATTGCGTGACGTATAAAATGTTTTATAAAATTAAAATCTACGCCAAGTATTAGTATCTACGCCTGTATTTGAGATACAAGTAGTTTTAAAAAATGAATAACTCTTTTATTGTGTAAAGATTACATATAGACATTTATATCACAGATTTACATGACGGGTTTATAGGTATACAGGAATATTTTATATTTTGATTAGAAAAATGAAACCAGACTTTTTTAACCAAACGTGAATTGATGACCGAAAACCATTCGTTTTAACAATAATTGTCATGTGTCTATTTTTACAGCAAAAGCATGAAGGGCAAAAATATTTTAGAATAGGTTTTTTTAAACAGTATTTTAAACCTCGGACATATTGACGTTACTATGAAAACCGCTTCAGAGAGTCAACCCATGATCATAAATCCTCCAGTGTGCAAAAAGTAAAGAACATTTTTGTCAGAAATACAATCCATCAGAATTAAAAAAGCAGCATTTCTTTTTTTTTTCTTAAACATTCTTTTGAAGAAATAAAATGTATGACGCATACATTAATAGACGTATACAAACAAAATGACAGCGTGGGTTGATAGATATTACAAAAATAACCATATATATATATTTCCAGGAGCAACCAGTGGGTTGTCGAGGCTGGGTGTGTTCATTCTTCGACGCGCGTCACGTCCGCGAGACACTGACGGTCGCCTTCAGGACTGGGCCGCGGCGGCGGCGGCTCCGGGTTTCTTTACTGATCGTCGTAGTCTGCGTTATATTCGGACCTTTGCACGGTGAGTAGCGCTGCTATTATCGATGTGTGCCTGTAAAGCAAAAAACAAATGAATAGTTTCACACCGTAAGCCCCGCCCACTTTATAAATGAAAAATTGTATGCGCTTAGAACCACGTGTTTGTGTTTTACTTGTATGGTATTTTTACTTAAAATCAGACCACCCCCTGCAAATGCTAACTTCATTCTTATTTTAGAAAATATAAAAGGAAACCACAAAGTGTCTAGTCTAGATTGTAGTAACAGTATCTGATTATTGATAGAGGTAACTAATTAAATGGATTGCAGTTGTTTCTAAACTTCTTACAAGCTCTGTATAAAATAGCAGCACTAGTCAGTCGTAATAGAATCATTCGATAACCAAGTAGTAGATCATTTTCATTTCGTTCTCATAAAGTATCGTATTATAAATGCTTCCATGTTTTTTTCTGTGCGCATTCGAGCGACGATACTTGGCGCAGGATCAAATATATTTCGGTGTTTTTTTTTAATTATTTTCCTGGATCATGCATGTTCTTTGATGTTTTAGTTCTTCCAAGCATTCATTCAAGCGTAGGAACCTCTGATTTTTTAAATAGGTACCTACGTACTTTTTACTCGAAAACGATGTTTTTTGTATACAGTAGGATATTTTATGTTAAATTAGGAACGGTTAATCTGATTTTCGCTGACAGCCCGATTCCCGATAAAGGCCAGGGCCAATTAGTCGACCTCTGCAAATCTAATTTGTCTTTTAGATTTTGGGATGGAAAGTGGGTTTGAGTCTATGAAGGGTTTTCTTGCTTTATTTAATTTAAGCCATCACGCCTTAATTCTCAAAGGATTACCAGATTTTGTATGACATATTTTCAAGAGGGATAAACAACTAAGGTTCTTGGAAAGGGTACTTTCTACAAGGCAATAAAGTCTATTCATCCCTTAGTGAAGCATATTAAACATAGTTGAAAGATTAAATAGCTATGTGCTGGCAACGTAAAGTTGCCATGCTTTTATATATCCCCATATATCATTGGTGGATGGCAAAAGTTTAACAACGGCTATGCTTATCATTTTTTTTACCAACTTTGCTTTAGTTTTGTTATTGAAGAAAGTAATTTTATTCTGAGATGTCATGAAGGTTTAATTGAGCTAATCGAACTCTAATTAGCTTTGAAGATGAAACGGCGTAGTCATCTTTATGACTACGCCGTTTCATCTTCAAAGCTAATTTTAAATGTTGAGCTAGATGCAATTATAATTTACGTTTGGTACTGCAGAGTATATATTATAATATTTATCAGTTCACTTTCTATGTAAGATCCTATGAGAACTGTGCCAGTACTTCCCAATAAACAACGAAACATGAGGCCCCAACTACTTGTGTACTGCGTTAGATGTACTGTACCTAAAGCTACAGCCTAAAATATCAAGGTGCAGAGTGTTCTAAAATAAACAAACGTACTCGTTTATTGTATGTTTAACATGTATACTGTGCACGTATTCCATTCATCCAAACCAGATCAGCCGGGATGATTGACATCAATCATTCAGACACCGTTACATCCAAACCTTTGAATTTGTAATAGTATTAGAATAGATCGAGGGGCTTATAGCTTTGTAACTAACTCGCAGTTCAGGCAATCTGTGAGGTTAAACAGTGCTCGCCGCAGTCAGTCTTGTGATGGGTGATCGTTTCCACATGTCAAACTCCTTCGTGTTTTGTGAGCACATTGAGCCGTTGCGCGTTGGTCTCTTGCTTGATTTCTCTCTAGTCGCGTCGGTCTACCGACCCAAGCCCAAGTAAGAAAATAGAGAGTACATCGTGTTAGCGCGTACATTTGAGCGCTGTAATATCTCCTGCGTAGTTGGCTTTTAGCTGAGATAGGTCATTATGACTGATAATTAGTCAAGTATTAGCAGTAACGTCTTTACTATTGCAGGTGAAATGAACGTGCTCTACCTCTTCATGAGGTACCGCTTCAACTGGGACGAGGTGCAGTTCAGTATGTTCTGCACTTACAGTATCATCACCAACTTAGTAGGTAAGTCCAGTAATTCCGTTTGGTTCTTGTTTCATTTAAATATTATTTTATTCTTTATTTTTAAAGGGTTTTTTTTCTATTTCATGCAAGAAGATCCTGACTTGAAACCATAATTAATTAAGGTAGAATGAATCAATATTTGTAATGATTGGGATAAAGCAGCAACATTAAATGCAGTTTTGGGGCTTCCCCTAGGGACAGACAAACTGAGATTAGGATAAAATAAAAATATTTACCGATCGCGATGGTGTGAATAATGGCCACGTGTGTGACGCTTCTTCTACAATAGGCTAACAAACGTATTATTATGTACATATTTAAATAGTGTAAAGACATGATTACACAACGTGTCTAGTGTAGCGCGCAAATAAACAAATACATTGTGTACTTGAAACAATGTATTAGATACTATCTCGTTTGTAGGTGGCAGATTAAGAATACACGTTTCTGCTGTTGCCGGATAAGCAAGTCGTAACAGGCGAACCCAGTTTGGGCCCGATAAACAGCAATAGGTTCGCCACAATATTTAACTTAAGATGTATGGTGAAATGTATGTATGTATGTGTAAATATCGACGACCTGATTGGCGCAGTGGCTAAGTGATTAGACTGCTGCGCTAAGGGTTGCGGGTTCGATTTCCGCACGGGGCAATAATTTTTGCGATCCACATTTGATTGTCCCGAGTCTGGGTGTTTGTGTGTGTGTGATATTTCATGTTTGTGAAACGCACCTACGATACAGGAGAAATTCCTAGTGTGGGGCGACGTTTGTTTTTAAAGAAAAAAAAAATGAAAAAAAAAAATGTGGGCAAAACTAGCGTGACTGTATTTAGTTATCTGATGGATAGTTATTATAAAAACGGACCCTCCCTAGTACTACTGCACTAAATATGCCATTCTCAAAATTTACAATTTGCATTTATACTACTGGCAATTTCAGACCTATTAGGCGGTTTTGTCTGGGTTGCACTACAACAGATTCCTTTACTATAGAACCTTAACTTTTCTAATACTTGGCTGCTTGTTGGTTGACTGCTGAGCACGAGGTTCTAGGTTCGAATCCTGGGTCAAGCCATGTGTTTTTGAGTTGTTTAATGTAATTCTCAGTAGCAGCATGGAATCTGGATTGTTGCCCGTTTATGGCAATAGGCTCGGCCCCTATTACATTGAGACCTATAACCCAACTGGTAAAATGTGAGTGTACTATAGGTACATTTCTGTCTACCCCTTCGGGGGTGATGATGATATCAGGCAGTACAGTCTAGGTTACGAGATACAGATTCCTTAAACACAGTAACCGCCGAACTCAGAGACAATTAATGATTACTTAAACTATCTTAATATCACTAAGTAAAGGTTTTCTTTGTGAAATCTTAACTTAGTGTCAGTTTAAGTAATCATTAACGTCTCTGAGTGCGGCGGTAAGTCAATTAACAAAACAACTTATTAATTACACATCAGTTAGAAGTTTATACTCGCGTTAATCAAGTTTACAACCCTTGACCTAATGCAAAAAAGTTGAATCCATAAATCTCCTGGCCATAAGAACTATGGAGTTATAAAGCTTTTATAAACTGATTTTAAAATGAACAGACAAATCCATCTTTCTTTAACAAACTCCATTATATTACAAAGACCACAACCCTTTACGAATGCGACCATATCTGACATTGCTATTATATTAAGCTAAACGGATTTTCACATAATTTATAGTGGAGAACAACCCGAGGTCACTTGCGAAGATTTATAAAAAGTTCTGAGAGGATACCTATCTGATAATAATTTGTATTGAGATTAGGGGACAAAGCATGTTATTTGGAATGATATTTATTGTACTATTCGTTTGTGATATGTATCAATAATTTTGAAATAAAACTATTTTTACGGATTTTATCGCGGTTTTAATTTGGTTTTTTGGTCCCGACGTTTCGAATCCTTTACAGCATTCATGGTCACGGGCAGACTGAGGTGTTAAACGTCTAATTTGAACAATTACTATCAACTATCTTACATTTTTAGTTATTATTTACAATCCGATTCACGCCAAATGAGCTCACTGTGTCATTCGGTCTTGCAGTTTTACGCTTGGAATTAACTTAAAAGAATCTATGGGATTGGATTCCAAGCAGGTGGTATGTTCCAGCCATCTTCTCTATTGAAATTTGGGTGTTATTTAATTTCAATAGCCTCGCGTATCATATCAAATTAAAACCAAGATAAAATCCGTAAAAATAGTTTTATTTCAATGTCTAATATTCACGTAAGTGATAGAAATCATTATTTATCAATGGTTTTATGTGTAAATCTAAATGCTCTTACCAAATATGTCTAAGTTTAACCGCCGAACTCAGAGACATTTAATGACTACTTAAACTGTCACTAAGTAAAGGTTTTCTTTGTGAAATCTTTACTTAGTGTCAATTTAAGTAATCATTAACGTCTCTGAGTGCGGCGGTAAGTGAGGTAGCTTGTGAGTTCTTTGCAAGTATACATTTATTAAGTTTCATACTGTTTTAATTTAAATAAGGACCTACAAATTCTAATACGCCTTTTATAGTTTTTTTTAGAAGACTATACGCACACAATTTTGATCATCGTCTGAAGTAGAAAACCTTTTGCCATTATGTCGAGCCCACACAATGCACAATAATACGTATTATTGACTTGTATTAATACTCACCTTCATGTGTAATGCAAACATCACATGTGTATTACTTACACGTGCTCATTAACAATAATCAGCTTAAGCCCTAATAATAATAGCCTACATAATCTGCTAACGTGATATTGTTTTGCTTTTTGACTAACAACTGTCTCGTTGACTTTTGAAATGTCTTTGGGCTGCATTAAAATACTTGTGCTGGTGTTTCGTAGTTCGTATGGCGCACCCTGGGCAAACATCAAATCCTGACTGGCTATCAACGAGCCAATATAATTTTATCCTCGGTTTCCTCAGTCTGGGTACATCGTTATTGAGTTTTTCTGTTAGGAAATTCTCATTTTTTTTTCTATTTTTAATGCCCAGAGGTACCAATTTTCCGATTATTGTTTTTTTTACTTTCCCAGTCTGAAAATATCGTTATTGAGATTTTAGGTAAGGAAATTCTTAAATGCCCAGGGTTTATATGATACCCCGATAAATGCATGCAATAGACGCGTTGGTTTGTATATAGTTACTATGTACTTTTAATAGGCGTATTGACAATGTTGTCATCCAATGTGTGTACATATAGTTGCAAAAGCAGTTAGCACTAGCAATACTAGCAGTACATATTTAGAGCGAGACGTGATAATTTGTATGTTTATCGGTTTTTTATTACGGTAAATTCCCGTCTTAGACTCTTTAATGTCATCCATTAGTAAATAAGTACGTTTAAGCATAGATTTTAGGAATACCTATTGCGAAGTTTATTCGTTACTTTTTTCAATTCATATTCTGCAACAAGGCAGGTACTACATCATAATTAAAAACTCCTGCAAAGCAACTATCGAAGGCCTTTTGGTACTCTATTTGCCATAAAAATCCTCATATACGTGAAAAACAAAGAAGTGTAAAAACTAAAAACACTGCGACCTGATTGGTGCAGTAGCTGATGGGACTTCTGAGCTAGAAGTTACGTGTTCGTACACGTGACAAAATATAGTATAATATATCTCCCGATCTTATCAATTAAAAGTTTATAATAGACTAAATTAAAAAAAGCATCTTCTTTTATAATACAATTTTCTATAGGTTAATAATACATTGACAAAAAAATTATATATTTCCTACAACGATTTTATTCATCGCATCTAATTTAGTAGATGATTCAGCTGGTACTTTGTGTACTTACTCAATATTGGCTTAAAAATATTTGCGAACACATGACATTTTGTTCATGTTTTATACCGGGAAATCATATTTTTGTGTACCATTCAAATGTCGGAGAAGCCATTTAAATTATCACATTCGTGTGAGTTAGTCATGCTCATGTTGTTTTCATGTAATATTTGATGTCTAGAAGATAAATTTCGAGACCAATCGGTGCTTTGAACTTGATGCTAGACCCGATATATTGAAAGCCCGACCAACTGCGATCATTTATAACTATAGAGTGCTGCAAATCTTTACTAAAAAGATTGGTTACACAAGCCATGTGCGAGCGCATAAGCCCACCAACCCCAGAACTGAAGCAGTCGCTGTGGCCAAAATCGGCTAGGGCGTCATCAACTACATCATTTGATGTTTGTGACCTATACAAGCAAAATTCCTAGAGAAGAGATAAATTTAAAAACCTAGTAATGAATTAATGCATATTTCATTAAGAACCCGACACTTGACCACAATCGAAACATTGGCCCATAATCCAAATACTCTACCAGGAATATACATTTGACCAATACCCAAACATTTGGCCAACAGGTACACTATTCTCGATCAGCATATTCAGTGACTTCATGAAGTTGGACGACACCGTGGTGGGCATCATCTCTTGCACCAGCAAGATCCTCGCGTCCTTCATCTTCGCCTTCGCTACTACCACCACTGAGATTTACATCGGTAAGTTTGAGTCCCATTAGGTGGACCGACGATATCGTCAGAGTTGCGGGCAACCGCTGGATGCAAATGGCAAGTTGTCGTTCATTGTGGCGCTCTAAGGGGGAGGCCTTTGTTCAACGGTGGACGTCTTCCGGCTGATTATGATGTCGATGGACTTTGTTTACAAGTATGGAGGTTTATTAAACCAAACCGGTTAGGTGTAAACCGGTGAACTTACGCCAGTGGATTTGAAATTTATCATAGCTTATTAAGAGAATCAAAGTTTTTCTTTTGATCTACAATTTGATTTACGTGGATCTATACTCGTTCTTTCTTTGCATCGGTGTTTGTCTTTAAGTAGAACAGTTATAAGCTGGCATTATTACTTTAATGGTCAGATACCCATCTTGGAGCTGCATATAAATCCTCCACGATAGTCCGAGGTGGTTTTGCGCTGACCAATTCCATATCTTGGCGGTTCTAAGGTATGCGGACTACAATATAAACAAGAGCCAACTAATGTAACTTGATTTTTCTCTGTCTTTATCTGAACATAGTTACAAAGGAAATTCTGTTCTACCTGGCATAGTTGTTACGCACCCAAAAGTTTTCCTACCGTTATATAGTTAGGCAAGCAGCCGTTCCTTGTAAGGTACTGATTAAGCGTGCCATTGACCGCTTGAACCCTATTCCTACATAGGTATATATTATTTGGAAAAGGCTGAAAAGAGTATTTGTAATGTAATGATCCATTGGTACGTAAAATATCAGTTTTGTTAATGTATGCCCAATTGTCCAGTCGTGTATCAATTCAGAATATAAAGAATAGGACATATTTCTGTTCTGTTTGTGTGATACTTACATACATATCTACGTATGATATGATATTAGTTTATTAAGTTAGAATAGTTTTACATTTTTTAAATATTTTCTATTTCTCTGTTACAGCGCCTTTGGTTGAAATCTTTAATGGGACGTCCTTCATCGCGATGCGCTCCATCGCCTCCAAACTGGTGAACAGTGAAGAGTTGGGTAAGTTCCTGAACGAAACTAACATTTGTGTTTCTTAAATACCATTTATGTACCTAACTTAAAAGAAGGTTTTACTCCTATCTTTATAGAACTTTTTCATCCACCACCTTCACAGTATATGTACGAGCATTATCTCACAAACTTAAAATATTTCATTAAAAATTTCCTAAATTAATAAGCTGTTGGTCTATTAATGATTGATAAAAGGACCTACTTGACCATTAATTAGTAAAATAAAGCAACCGTTACTAATTAATATTTTGGTTTGTTAATCCTATACCTATCTTTATCTTATCAGGATAAATTATTATTGTCGATGTTGATTTTAGCATCATCATCATCATTTCAGCCCGGTATCACCCACTGCTGGGTATAGGTCTCTTATTTTCCTTTGCCATCTTTCTCTGCTTTGGGCGTCTCGCACCCAAGAGATTTTTTGCAGTTTTATAAATGCCGTCAACGCAACGTGTCCCTGGCTTCTAAGACCTAACCTTGGCCGCCATTCGGTCAAAGGCTTACTTCATAGATATTAGTATGAATATGTTTAGTTTGATACCGATTAGGTAAATAATTTACTATACAATAAGCTACTGCACCAATCGGATCAAATAAAGGAAGATAAATCAGTACCTAGATTAAAAACTAAATTATTTACTTTCTTCATATTTATCTTCGATTTAAAACGTCGAGCTAATACACGAGACTAATGAACTAGACAAATATTTGCAGACCCAGGCTTTAGATAAAACTATTACATTTCTGTAGACCTTTGTTACGAATCGTTGAGTGGGGTCAACGCTCTGATTTTACTATTTGTTCAGGATCTAAGAATTAATTACCAGTACTCGAGCAAGATATATTAGTAGCGCTGAAATATTGAACGACGACTAGGGTTTCCCGCGCTCTAGCTGTGTAAACGATGAAGGTTGCGTTGTTTTTTAAGAAACGATATGTAATGTATCCTTTTTAAACAGTTGCCCCCTTAATCAACTAAATGAAAAATGACAATTTTAAACCATGGATTAAATTATACCGGTCAGTGTCACAGTGACAGGTATAATTTTTTTTCTTCTTTATCTTCTTCTCTTTTTTATTCTTTTGAATAGAGATGTCAATAGACTTAAGATAGGTTTAAGTTAATACGGGTATTAATATATATTTAAAAGGATATTCTCGTGTCGTTGTTTCGGCACCTTATTTTCCTTGACCAGAAATTACCCACTAATTAGTTCTCCAAAATATTCGCACCAAGTCGCTAACACAGTTCCACAAATGGTGTGTAGAACAGGATTTTCCTATTTTTGTTAGTGTAATTTATATATTGATTACGTGCATATTGTTATGAATGCACGAGCATAAGTTGAATAGGGGAACTGTTTCCTTGACGGTAAAAGGAAAAGTAATGGGATTTAAACGGTTATTTTTATCGCGGACTGAGTAATAGGAGATTTCGTATATGTAGGTCACACCGCAGACCTGTTTGAGATTTTTTTTCCTATAGACGCACATTCCATAATACTATGATGTTATATTTATAGTAGGTATATATGTACGTAGGTAACCTGGTGGTAGGTGAGGGTTGGTGCCTAAAATCATTGCCGTCGTCGTAGTTGTGAGAACTCAAAGGAACACTAGTGTTTGGAAATCTATATATCACGGTATAGTGAAATGGTCTTCGAAGCTCTCAGAATTTAAACCAAAATCCACATGATGATATGTTAGCTAAACTCCTAGTAAGGGTACGATAATGTCGCTCATTCTGCACTTGGCGTCTGGAGGACGCTCCTCGTAGTAGGCTAGTGTGGAATACATACTAAATCTAAACAGTATGTTAAATTAAGTATGCTAGTATATAATAATCTTCTTCTTATTATTGGTGTCAGAGTTTAAACTGCCTGTAACCTTTGATATGGCTTTACACACCGTTGACGCTTGACAAAATCTCTCATGTGTACCTGTTTCCTCACGATATTTTCTTTCACCGTTTTAGCTACTGATAACTGATTTATAGTACGCACATGAATTCGAAAATACATTGGTGTATGCCAGGGTTTGGACTTGCGACCTTAGACTTGGCAGTACCACGGTCGTACCACTCGGCTATTACTGCTGTAAATAATATAACTTGACTAATAAACAAAGACAAAGTTTTTTAACGTGTTGTATATTTGGCAGGTAAAGTGAACTCGCTGTTCGGCCTAGCAGAGGCGATGATGCCGCTGGTGTACGGACCACTGTACTCAAGAGTGTACATGGCGACGCTAACCGTGCTGCCAGGCGCTGTGTTCCTGCTTGGAGCCGCCATGACAGTACCAGCTGTGGCCATATTTGGGTAAACCACTTTCCTTATTTCTCATGAGAATTTATCTTTTCATTCTAGCTATCCAATCTCATTAGAAAAATCTGGTAAGTCTGGAAGGGGTTAAGTCAAAAAATTTACTTGTAAAAGAATGTGTGTTAAAAACATAACCCTTACTTGGCAGTCGCGTAGTGAAAGAAAACAAGGTGAAAGGGGTATGCCAAGATTGTAGCAATTGGGAGGTCATGGTTTCTAAGTTCCTGGTACGATGGTAGTATTTTATTGTGCATGTTTTTTAAGAATCAAAATACACTTTAGGCTAATGATAAAAAGATGTGGAAAAGACACAGAATATCTTATATAAATAAAAATTTCATCATTTCATAATCATCCAAGATAAATCCAGCAAAAACTTATCAGACATGCCAATCTAAATACACATGGCCGCCAGTAATTGCAATAACGGCAGTAGACAGTTATTCGCGGGCAATAACCCAAAAACTAGGAGTGGTTACGATAGAGACAATAGTAGGTAGTGTTTAAGGATAGCCTAGAGAAAAAGACCATTTAGATTCATGTATGACGCTTATGAGGCACTTATAAAAACTATGTTAAAGTGTTTTACAAAACGATACCAAGTCATTATTTTTCCCAAATATAAGTGACGAAACTAATCGTTCACAGATTAAAAGCTAAGTGTGCTGAAAATGTCCAGAACGATAACCAAGATTGAGAAAATACAGAATTTCGAAAAATACAAATAAAGCCAGCAGCTATAGCTACAATAGTTTTAAGTGCAAAGAGTTATTTGTTCTGAAAATCTAGATTATTTTAAATGGGTTATAAAGGCTATTTGAAATGCTAAACACAATTAGCCACAGCAATTTAGTTAGACTAAAATTACACCTCGAATGAAAACTATCCCGAGATCATTTCTAAGTACACTGGGTATTTTGAGTTGAAGAACAAAATCTAATGGAAAATGTCAAACAGTGTTAAGATTTCTGTTTTAGGACCCACGACCCACCAAATACAAAAAGTCGCAATTAATTAAATCGTTCTTATGTTGAAGCTCATTTGTGTATAAACGATTTGACTTAAGAACTTTAGCAAAACTATTCTTGAGCGGGAAAAGTTTAACTTTCGTATGAAAAGATTTTTAAATTCTTATTTTTAATTCGTTGGTTTTGTTTGGTCCATGTTGTTCTGCGTCTTAATTTTTTGTCAATCAAAATGTTTTTATTTCGTTTTGTGGTTTATGTTTTATTCCATTTGTTGTTCTGCTGTTCTGTGTTGTCTTGTGTATTTAATTGAGTACGGTTTTAGGATGTTAACTCTTGCCTTCTTATGTTTTCTTTTGATATGACAAGTGAATGTACTGGATGTATGCTTTATTTTAAGTATGTAAGTGAACCTTTGCATTTAACAGTGAAATTTATTTTCTGATTGGTAAATTCTTGAGTTTTGTGTGTTTAGAGGTTACATGCATAATCTGCTAAGCTGCTATAATTGTAACAACATATGTATACCTGACGTCAACCTTAAGACGTAAATGCTCAAAGGGAACTTGAAATTCAATGGCTGCGAGCAGCGACACTGTTGCTGAGTTAGTAAGAGCAGCGCCACGATTAGGCGAAGGTCGCAAAATGTGCAAATCCCACACATGTGCATCATTTTTTAAATTTTCTTTATCAATTTGAACATAAATGTATATGTTTTGTACTTAGATTAAACATACTAGTTATGTGTATATATTGCAATCACGACTTAGTTAGCTGCCGTGATAATTGAGATAAATATAGGTAACTGATTACTGTGTGCGACTTCTAGGAATTTTGTGAGAACCTGTTCCAATAGATGTAGCTAAGTGCTAACAAATGAACGAATACTTTTTCTCAACTTATCGATAAATGTTGTAGTGGGGTTTGTCCGAGATCTTCGTTTATTGTTGATCTTTATTAACTTATACATATATCGTCATGTTATTCCCAGTTATTATTTACTTTATGTATATAGTATATTTAATCACGTGAATATACGGGAATGCTCGACTAGTCTCGGACTAAAACGGAGCTCTTATTCATGCGCAGGTGACGCGGCGGAGTCGCCAGCCGAACTAGTCGGGCACTTCCAAATATTTACGCGATATATATTAAATAATATGGATTATTCTCATGAAGTTATCATAGTTAATTACTCCAAATTTGTTTTCGGTTTTATTAAGGCATTGAAGCTAGTTATGTCAGTTCTGTAAAGTCATTCCTCAGGTATTGATTTGACTATTAGCGTACCCACTAAACCTGTTTATGTTATCAGTCAATTAATCCTGGTAAACCCCTTCTTTTCCCTCAGTCACTCCCGTCTCATCCTACAAATATCCTAATACATTTTGATGTACCTACGTATTTGATTCGCAGTCGGTTCAGTCGCATCGATTATTCTCCTTTGCATTTTTTGTGAGTTCACTGATCAATCACTATTTTTTTATGTTTGTTTATGTATGCATTAGATGTGTTCAGGTCATTGATCTTTATATGTTTTTTAATTAGGTATCATGTTTATTTTCTCTTGTGATGTCTTGTATTTTAGTTTTATGTAACAAGTAGGTATATCACATCTGTAAAACTTAATTCTAAACGTCAACATCGTTGTTATTTAAATCCCTGTTGTTAATTTATTATAAGTAATTTGAAGATTTCGTCTGATTGCGATGAGGTTAGATTTTTTTAGGTACAAGTGAAATAAAAAAAAAGATCTTATTAACATTTATGATAATGCAACATTGGGAGATATTGGTACCAACAGAATGTTTAATAACGCAGTTTAGATTCTTATTACGTCTCAAAAAAAGTGATTGCAGTTTGTGGGTTATGTTTTTATCTTTAATACCTACAGTAAGCAAGATTTTGACAACCGCATGTACCTACGTCTGCAGTAGTATTCCACCTTTATAGATTGATATCGCTTTGATTTTTTTAACGTGGGTTCGTGGACGGTGGTGTCAAAGCATTTGGTTATTCATGCAAGATTAGCATAATTTATAAGAAGTACAAGCTTATAAGTTGTCACGAATTTATATCGAAGAGATTTGACAGTGATGTAGCGGTACAGTCCGCATCATAAGTAGCTTAACATCTTTGGAAACCTTATGTCAAAGAATTATAAGAAACAAACATCAATTCAAGTTATTGTTTCAAATTATAGAAACGTCCAAATAATGATCTAAGAATCTTTAAGACAGACGGACTGCAAAATCACACTTTTTCGGGAAGAAAAGGAGCATCTTAGCTCATATATCAAAAAATCTGTCCCACTGCAGGACTTTCCTAACAGAGAAAGAATAGCTAGGCCTCATAGATAATTACAGCTAATCATTCATCATCATCATCATCAGCCGGAAGACGTCCACTGTTGAAGGATGGCCTCCCCTTTTAGAAGGGGGGACGTTGCCATAATCCCCACGCTTGGCAAGCGGCTTGGGGATCGCAGTGTTTGTGGTCAAGTTACAGAAGACGCTGCTGCCCATCTTCTTGATTTTCCCTTAGTCGCCTCTTACGACACCCACGGGAGTAAAGGGGGTGGTCAATTCCAGATACCTCACGGCTAGCAAAAAATTGGCGGCTTATAATCAGAACGTCAATGTGTAAGAGGGCTCAAAGCGATTATCGTTTTGTTTACTAACAATTCTGTTGAACGTCAGATATCAATGGACTCAAGGAGAACAAACATTAGTAACGCCATGAATTATAATTTCAACTTAGGTCGTATACTCCTTGTCAACAGGCATTTATAATAACTCCAAAACGGAGAGTCGGCTCAATATAAATAATATACTTATGGCAACAGGCTCGCCACCTATAAAAAAACAGTTACAGAATTGTATTGCTGGTATCATATTGCTGGTATCATATTGCCACTACCATCACCAAGTCTTCTGAAAGGTTTACATGGGAGAAAGTACAGTAGGCTAATATGCTTTCTACGCTCGCTCTGGTACGTATCTCAAACATGGAATATCACATACACAAACACCCAGACTCGGGACAAACATTTGCGGATCACACAACAAAAAAAAATGAGCATCTTTAATGATAAACGCGATATAAAAACAAACCGACAATATATGACGATTAATAAATCACTTACTAATTATGTTTGTGGTACGTCTTGGTCTTGTGAATGGTCAATTGTTTGTGTTCGTCATTCCCCTAGAGGAAGCAATCTTATCTATAAAGCACATTGTTACTTGAAATAAGTACAATTGTCGATAGCAGAGTTAAATCTATTTTTTTTTTTGTTTTTGGAAAAGATTGTACTGAATTAGACTAAAAGACATTAGGATGTCATTGTAGGGCAGCCTAAAGATCCCTTGTAAAGTGTGTCAGGTGTATTCTGGGCTGGACCAGCCCCCTTGGACTATGAACTCTTACAGCAGGACAGTTTACGTTGTGAAAGCGGCGTCTGTTTAAGAGTTCATGGTAAGGGGGCCGTTAGCCTAGTCATAAAACAGTCTGGTAAATTCGCAAGCAATTCTTTAGCTTAATTATTATTTCCTTTATTTAAAACTTTTACTTATAAATTACATTTTTAAATATATATTACGCACAAAAACAGCAAAATAAAAATAAAATATATTTAAAAATATAAAAAATAGTCGCCAACCGGCAACGGGATCAGGGTCCTAGCCGCCTAATTATTATTATTATTGATTTATTATTATATTATATTCGCCAAGAATTCCGTCCCTTACTATAATTATTGTTTTGTATTCAACATGATTCTTACAAGGATTACTAACCTACTCTTCCGTCTATAGTCTGTGTAAAACTAGTATTTACAAACACTTTTCTTGTGCCGTATTCGTATCGACATGCGCTGTTTGTTAGCAGTCTGGGAACTGGTCATACCGTGGTATACAGATTAACCAGCCATTATAGATGTTACCAAGGTTGACTGCCTAGTTATGCCTGACATAGTGAGGTGAGATTCTTCTTTGAGGAGGCATTCTACTTGCATCCCCTTTGTGTTTTTACTATATACCGATGGTTTTTTTGTCAGAAAACAAATACCTGGCGAAATAAATGCGACATAGTTAACACTCTCGTCTTTAGTGGTTTAAATCTCGTATGTATTTGCAATATTGACCTGCCATGAACAGGCTAATTAACTGTTAAAAAACCAGTTCAGTTTTTGTTATGAAGAAAAAATACAATAAGTACGGAGGCTGGCACCACTAGGTAACTTCTTTCTTTTTTGTGCAGTTTATTTTTTCTTGTTTGTTGTATATAGTTGATCTTTAATTTATAGATTTATGTCCTGCACTTTAGGCTGTTAATGTGATATAATTTTATATACTTAGGTATGTTTTTGTTTTCTAAATATTTCTAGCGTAGTAGGCTACGCTATGGAGTTAACCGATGGAATTCACTGGTACTCCAAAATTGTTTTAACTGGGTTCAAACATTTGTACGTAAAATGTTGCCAAGGCTCACACTGTCAAAAAGTTATCTTTTTATCCTGACAAAATGTAGCCGGTAACACCGCGAGGCGCAGCTAGTATAAGTACTAGCATTAATTTTACTCTCATATCGCTTTTCGGATAGTATTAAGAACTTAATATAGATACCTCAATTAGGGCGGGCCATATCGCGCTACATCGACATTAACTGTACCCTCACACTGTTTATAGACATCTGTGGCCATCGCAGAACTAATAATGTCTAAGTTAGGACTAAAGTTTTCCCAAATTACTATCTACGAACTAAGATAGACCGTGTGATAAATTAAGTCGCAGGGAGCGAGTGTTGTATTGAAATAGAGTTTCTTAAAATATACATACTATCTAGATCTACATTCTAACTAATTCAAACGAGTATGCCGTTGTAAAAGAATATAAGAAAAAACATTAAAAAAATACATGCATTACATACATATTATGTGACATAAATATATTCAAGCCTGTAATACCCGAAGGGGTAGATAGAGCAGTGTTCTTATATTATAGTCCGTATACCCTGCTACACCAACATTTGGCTGCACATTCATTCGTTTCCTATTGGTAAACTACTCACGTGAGTAGAACAAAAGTGTATTATGTATACATAAATTATGTATATTATATATAAAAATAAGTTATTATCAGGAAATGAAAACCGCGTCCAATGTCTGTGTTTCTATGCAAATCAGTTCATCATCAATACTCGAGTAGAAATAAATATGTTGTTATATAAGAATTTATATAATAGAAGCATTCGACCATTCAGATTTAATTGTAAGAATAATGACGTACAACATAGTAGCATAAAAAGACGTCAAGGTAGATCGGCTTCGTGACCTCTGCCCGTCATCGCTATTTAAGTAGTTAAAAATAATGCCAACAAAATAATAACATAACATAACATCACGCCTGTATTCCCCGAAGGGGTAGGCAGAGGTAAACATATAGTACACCCACATTTCGCCAGTTATGTTGTAAGTCCCAATGTAATAGGGGGCGAGCCTATTGCCATCAACCGGGCACAAATCTAGACTCCGTGCTGCTACTGGGAATTACCTAATGGAAAACTCAGTAACACTTGGCCCGACCCGGGATTTGAACCCAGGACCTCTTGCTCAGTCGCGCTTAGAGACCACTAGACCAACGAGGCAGTAACAAAATAATAATTGATACAAATTCGTATATATACACATATAATCATACACATATAATTATACGTTCAATTATATATTATTGTACTAATGTAGCTAGTAACATTAATATGTTGTCGTTTGAGGTGCATATCCGAAAAAAATAGTCGCTTTTCGGTATTTCCATAAACATAAATAATACATCTTTTTTATAAATGTCAGCTAGAAGTTTTTTACGGTTGTTCTTGAAGACGCAACAAGGATATAAAAAACAGCGCTGAGATGCTTCCAACATGGCACAGTACTAACACTTCTCGTCGCGAGTGTACGCGATACCGCGACTAAGACTATATTACGCGTCCGAAACTGTCCATTACATCACTTTACAATCGATCCTTACACTCGTCGCGAGTGTACTATTTACGTTTTCCTCTCCAACCGATAATAGTCCATTCATTCGTTGCAGATGGATGTATTTCGAACAAAGGGAGGACACCAAGCAAGTCGAGGAGATGGAGAACGTGAGCAAAGACGTTTAGTTGCCTCCGCTAATGACTGTTGAACTCAAAGCATTTATTATAAGTGAAAGTGTTATTGGACATTATAGGTACAGTGTTTTGATTAAGTGTGATTGTTTCATTAAAAACCCTGTCGAGTTCACCGTGGTTTCTATTAGAATTTAACGCGAAAACAATCAGTTGTTTATACTGGAGTGACACGTCGCGACGGATCGCTTGACTTGTTTGAGTTTATCGACGTGTTAAGTTTATTTTCGATTTCTCCGAGTGTGTTTGTGGACGCATTAAAGACTGATATGGCAACATAAGAGTGTTTGCTTACATACTGTCGTACAATAGGACGCTAGCGTCGCGCGTCGTCCCGACGTCGCGGCTTACCAGTAATTCAATATTATATCGTATTTATCTTGGTGCTGTGAGGATGTGCTCTTCGATATAATAACAATGTGACCTAACTTTGAAGATACTCTTTGGATCTCAGACGAGGTATATGTTCCTTGTTCCCTCCTATATTTCGACTTCTAGTGATTAAAGAATTTTCATTTTTATTTCGGAAATTACACAGAAAAATTTAAAAATGGATAGCACAGAGAAATTAGACGAGAAAACATCTCGCGATGACTCGACAGAGGAACTGCCTCTCAAAACTCAGGTTAAACCTGGCATACAAAATATGACCTTTCTGGAAAAAATAAAATATGTTAAATCGAACATAACGGTGGAACCGGTCTTGGCTCTATTTGTAATGCCAAGCGTCCTAGCGATGCTGGCCACGCAAAATTTGAATTTAGAGAAAGCATGCAGGGTCAACCTAGGGTTCGGTGACGATGCGTGTACTGCTTTGAGGCTGAGGAAGCGCGCCAACTATACGTTTGAAGAAGACGAAGTGCAGAAGTTGATAGCATCAGTCCAAGCATGGAAGAGTGTGGTGCACACCGCTGTACCGACCGTGCTGATGCTCTTCATCGGCGCGTGGAGTGACAAAACGGGCAAGCGCAAGATCTGCATGCTGATGCCCATCTTCGGGGAATTCATGACGTGTCTATTTAACATGATAAACACGTATTTTTTCTATGAAGTCCCGGTGGAGTGGACCGTGTTTATGGAAGTTATATTTCCGTCCCTGACAGGCGGCTGGTACACAATGTTTCTCGGCACTTTCAGTTATTTAGGAGACATAACTTCTAAGGACACAAGGACGTTCCGAATGGGTATATTAAACTTGTGTATGACAGTAGGATTCCCCATTGGGATGGGGTTGAGCGGCGTCCTACTGCGGTACCTCGGTTATTACGGAGTGTTCTCAATATCTGCGCTATTGCAGTTTATCAATTTCTGTTATGTATTGTTCGTTATTGATGACCACACTTGGCTCGAGAACAAAGACAAGGTTTGTATAATACGCCTATTTACTTACTTAATCTAGTAATGTTTATCTAAGAGATTGAATTAGTTACAGTAAATGTTAAACGAATTTTTCAGATAACGTTCTTAATTTGTTTTTTTAATGATTTGTGTATTGTCAATCAAATTTACTAGTGTGCAGATGATCGGAGGCGATTTATATAAATTCAATAACATTTTTAGGTTAAAAGGACCGGCTTTACCGGCTTCCTACTAGAATTCTTCGACTTCCACAGTCTAAAAGAGACGGTAGAGATCGCTTTCAAGAAAGGGCCGAATAACAGGAGACTGCGCATATGTCTGATATTGACTGTGGTCTGTTTGACGTTTGGACCAATGTGGGGTATGTATACAATGCAATGCTTATAAATCTATTGACAAATATTACATAAATACTTGTTTAACAAATAGGTACCTACTCATTAATTGTAAACGTTAGTGGTGCAATAGTTTTGTAATTGTTATCGTCGCTCGTTATCAAAGTGTCAATTCATGTAGTGTAACTACAGCCCTAGTGGTTATGGGTTCGATTTCTGAGCCGCATATGATTTTCCCGAGTCTGGGTGTGTGCATGCGCATATTGTGTATATGTGATATTTCATGACTGTTATTAGTAACCACGAGATGAGACAATACACTACGTCAAAACTTTTTACTCCAATTTTTACTGTCCGCTCCGGCTTCGCACGGGTATAAAATATTTCTCCACTATTTAATGTATGTTATATACATATAAACCATCCTCTTCAATCACTCTATCTATTAAAAAAATTAAGATTTAAGCATACATAGGGACAGAGAAAGCGACTTTGTTTTATACCATGTAGTGATATATTTAAGCGCAGAGATAAAACAATGCCTTGTGCGTATGTTCGCCTAAAACTTCTCATATAGAAAAATGATTGCGTTACTACTATGAATTAGGGTATATATTAATCTTGTTAATACGAATGTATTGCTTTGACAACATAACTTGACTTTACTCGCGACATGGGGTTTTCTACACTTATGAGTGCGAAGTGTTTATTTAACTTGTTTGTTACCGTCTGTAAGAAAACATGCTAATGAGATAGGTTCAAGTAAACTGAAGTTAACCTTCTATTGGTGTCGCGAAATAAACGTTAAGTTAAATACAGATTAGCGTTAAAAGGTAACGTAAATTTTTGTAGGTATTTACTTTTTGGTCGAATGGTCTGCAATTTAAGTTTCGTCATCGTCTAGAAAGGTATAATATAGCATTCGTTTTTTTTAGCTTATTACAATTATGTATTATGCTTATATAAATAATAAGGAGAGAGCCAAAAGAGGTATGCCAGGGTTGTAGTAAATTAAAATCCGGCTGATTGTACGGCGCACCCTGGGCAGTAAGCTTCGCGTCTAACTAGCTGACAGGCTAATCTTTCTTCTACAGCTAGAGCTAGGAATATTATATTAATAAATTAATATTAATTAATCTATTCTGACACAATAGAACGAGAATATAAATAGTAATGTCTTTTAATTACTTAGAAGAATATAAAGCATTCTCAAGTTACATTTGAAACAATTTTTTAACGATTTTAGATTAAAAAAACCATTTACCTATTCAAAATAGACTAATAATGACGACCTGGTTGGCACAGTGGCTTAGCGATTGGACTGTTGCGCTAAGGGTTGCGGATTCGATTCTCGCACGGGACAAAAATTTGTGCGATCCGCAGATATTTGAGAGTCTGGGTGTTTGTGTATGTGATATTTCATGTTTGTGAAACGCATCCATGATACAGGAGAAAATATAAGTGTGGAGCGACATATTTTTTTAAAATAGTACCTACTTTTTCAACGTTAATTGTTAATTACATAAAGACACCTTCAAAACGCCCGTTGTCACCGCTTCCTAGTGCTATAGCTGGAAAGAAGAAGCGGCGCAAGCGCAACAAACTATCCAGTAAAAGGGGTTAGAGATTGTATTATTTTGTAAATAACCATGAGAGCGGTAGCCTTACTCATGGCATTTTATAAAATACGAGAAATAATATTAAAGTAATCTAAGCACTTCTCGCTCTACTGACACTATCGATCATAACTCTATAGCCTTCTATTAGAGATAATCATAAAAACAAATCAACATATTTATCGACATACATAGGTAGGTAGGTAAATGTGTATGTTTGTCGTGGTATAGCACTTATATTGCTTTGGTAAATATTACGTATGGGGGATAGTACAGTCGGCAACAGGAGTAGATTAACAACTTAATGTCAAGTGAATGAGAAATGAAATTATAAGAAAGTATCAATGATAATCAGTATATCAGTTGTGTCTGGCCTGTTGGTCTAGTGCTTAGTTGCCCTGACTGCTAAACCGGAGGTCCTGGGTTCGATTCCCACCCAGAACAAATCTTTGTGTGATGAGCATAATGATTTGTTCTATGTCTGGGTGTTATTTATCTATATTATGTATTTAGAAATATATAAGTATATTTATCAAATGTCTAGTTGCCATAATACAGGCTCTGCCTAGTTTGGGATCAGATGACCGTGTGTGAGTTGTCCCAAGATATTATATTATTATTATTTACGACTTTTTACTTAGTAACAAATGGCTCACCCATTAATGGTGCATAGGCACTAAGTTTCATTTAAATGTTCAGCTACTTTTGTTGTTGACTGTACACGCTTTAAAATAGGTTTAACATAGTTATGTCAATAATGATAGGATTTTGTATTCTGCTGCTAACTACGTAGGTAATCAAAATAATATATTTTTAATAGCACTCATACTAGGCCTATTCAACATTAATTGTATTTTCTTACAAAGTCCAAACATCTATTTTTAAGCCCAGTCTACACTATTTCCAGCTATCGAAGTAGTTTTTTCTAAGCCCACTTGAATAGAAATAATATTTGTGAATGAAAATATATTTCAAAATTATTAAAAAAAACTAAATCACTTAAATAGGTTGCAAACAAACTCAACCCCTTATGATAAAATCATTCAAATACATTTATATTAAAACTATAATATCGTGTACACGTGAAACAGCTATACAGCCAGCATTATTTTATTTTGTAGAATAAACCATTCGATATTTAAACAAAATATTTACCGTTTCAAAATAATTCATGTTAAAAATATTTTAGGGTTTAAATATTGGACCGTAGACAACAGTTCCAAATGTGAATTTTATTGCGAATGTAATAATTGTATTTTTATTGATGTAAGGCAAAACGTTTCTATTTACTTTTTAAAGCAAATTAAATTTGAATATCGATACAAATAAATAAAAGAATTTTGAATGTAATCCTAGCACGGGCAATATGCTTAAAATATTGAAAATACAGAATGAACCACAAACATGTGAAGACGGATTTATAATCTCATGAACAGAGAAATAATGACACGTCGTTCTTCTATTCTTTTAATACGTAATTAATACCTAACTTTAAGAATCTTCTTCTTATCGTATGGTTGATGGACAACCTGGTGTCAGAGTTTAAACCGCCTGTAGGGTTCTGCCATGGATTTACACACCTGAAAATCTCTCAGGTTTGCCGGTTTCCTTACGAAGTTTTCTTTCACTGTTATTAACATCTGAATAACTAAATTAAATAACAACTACTGCAACATATTGAAAAAACTTTATTTAGTCATTATTATGAGTTTATAGACTTGAAACCGAAGTTCACAGGCTCCGAAATAAATATGAGTAAATATGAAGACTTGAGGGTGCTACATACCTAGTGTCGTGTTTAACCCCACCCGTGATCCTTATCACATTAAGCATAATACCACACAAGTAGCTATAACCTAACATAATGAAACAGTGACATTAAAACATTTATCAAAATGAAGCGCTCTTTGTCCTTTCTAAATACCGGACACGAGGATTTAAATACTTTATTATCTTGTTAAAAACAATGATAATAATAACAGTAACATTCGAATCATTTATCATATGACTATACTTAGCACACACATCAATTTTGTTTGAAGTACTTTTTAATATGATGTTTCCGTCGTATATAAAAAAATATTCATAGTACAAAAACTTTGACAAATACATGTGTGAGAAGTGTATAATACAAATAAAAGTAATGATATTAATGTAAAACCTTATATTGTATATAGGCATGTAATAGTCCATGCATAAGTGTGCGTGTGATTACAGTCTTTATTCTGTATTCCGCGAACCAATTTTACTGAATAATATAGTTTACGTCATCAAATACGGTAAAGTAAATAAGTAATGGAATAGAGGGAAATAGCTATCTTCTTACCTAAATATTTGTTTGTATTACAAATAAATATATATATTTAGGTATTACAAACAAATATATATATTTAGGTATGAAGATAGCTATTTCCCTCTATTCCATTACTTATTTACTTTACCGTATTTGATGACGTAAACTATATTACTCAATTTTTTATTTAACAAATTAATACCTAAAATTTTCAGTGTCCACAATACCAATTCAGGACCATTTCTTCTTTATGACAAAATTCCATAGGAATAAATAGTTGTAAAACGCAGCAGACTTCAGAATCGTGCAGGCCACGTCAATAAAAATCCATTATATTATGTAGACTGAAAGTGTTTGTATTTGTCAGAAAAACCAGGGAAAATAAATTCAAAGAGTAGTTATCTCATAATATTTATAAACCCGAATGATCAGTGAAAATAAGACAAACAACAGTTGTCTTGAATATTTTAATGACAACTTTGTGTTGTAGTTTCTACTTTCTAGTAATTGCTAGGATCACAAAACAATATACTATCCAATATTTATGATTAGAATCATTTATATCGTTCTTTTTCTTCTATCTATCCATTCAAACAGTCATTCTGTGAACTAGAGTACAAAAATACGTAAACCAAATGGTTCGTCACAAACGCAGCTTGGTGCATTGCGCTGTTGACATAGACTCCAACGTATAAATCACACAGACACACATTGTGTATGTAGAGATTTACAAACGTCCACCGATCATGTTCCTGAATTAAATAATTGACTAGAAACCATTTGTATGTTGATGAATACTGACGCTTGATGTTTCAATTGGTCGTCTGGCGAGTTAACACAATGGAGGGTTAACAAGATAACTGTGTTTGAAAAGTTTGTGTAAGTTATATAATACAGATAAACAGAGCCAGATGGATAAAGGCCTCTTTTTATACAGAGACGGAATGCGGTTTTACTCACGTGTATATTCGGGAATGCCCGACCAGTTTCGGACTCAATCGGAGCCCTTATTCAAGAGCTGGTGACGCGGCGTCGCTGGAGTCGTGAGCCGAAAGGATAACTAATAAGGATAACACTCCCGAAAGTTATAATGGTACAAAAAAGAGAGGAAATGAGTAGATGAGTCGATGAGAGAGATGTGTTTTTGAGCAAGCGATCAAAGCTTGTTGCGTGTTGTCGATTTCAGATGATGTAAACAAGGGTTGCTTACAATGCTTTTTTTAACCGTTAAAGTGAAATCAGAATCAAAAACATAAAAAAAAGATCCCGACGAATTGAGAACCTACTCCTTTTTTTTAAGTCGGATAAAAATAACAAATAAACACGACATTTCTTTACAAGAAGAGGCCTTTGCTCTACAGAGGATCTGTTTAAGTTTTTACTTCAATGTAAAAAAAACCTAATTATATGTCTGAAATGTGCTTGTAATTTGTCGTTGTGACCTTCAAATGTTTCTAGCGAAGCGACAAACGATGAATTATTGCTCCATTCGTATATTTCAACAATAATCATGATATATTTTTTTCATACCCATAAAATATTGCATAAGCTTTGGCAGGTTATCTTATTTGAGGCACTGATGAAATATTCTTCCTTCATAAAAAAGTCTCTCTTACCGTAGTTACTTCGTACTTATTTTTATGGGTACTGTAAGTAGAAATCCTGTCCATAAATGTATCACAAAATAAATACGATTAAAAACAAATAAGTCAAATAAAATATGAGATCTATATAAGTATACAAAATAAAGTCGTCATTCATTCTGTATGGCCTCATGGGAAATTACAAGCTAGACGTCCTAGGTAGTGATTGCTTTACGAGAGTTCACTTTATCCACTACTTGTGTACTTTATATTATTTATCCCACTAGTAATATAAAACATTTATTCCCAACTTGTTAAGTTTACCCGAAAAGTATGGGTCTGTATCGTTTTTATGAATGACAGTGATATCAAGGTCCATAATGATCTGTAATATTGTAAGTCCACCTATGTACTATTATGGAATGCAATAAAGTATTGAGTATTGAGTATCACATGCACAAATGGTCAGACTCGGAACAATCGATGGCTAGGGGTCACATAATGAGTTGTACTGTATAGGATAACCTAGGGGTCCTAGGGAGCTTAATCAAGCCATTGTGTCAGAATCAGAAATGTTTATTATTTGTCAAACAGTTTTACATATTTCTGGTCTTATGTGTGAGTTATGTTATAAACTATGGGATTAAATTAGCGGGGATGTTATGGATATGAAATTCCGGATCTGGAGTTCTGGACACGGTAACGTATGTTAAAATAATATTAAAACGGTTTCAAATACGTTGGTTTTGCACGGATATTAGATTTGGATGACGGATAATAGATATTTACACATAGGTAATAATTTGACTTTATTTCTAAGTTATTATTTGGTACTACAATCAGTCATAACATGTTTTCATTTAGACTACAACCCTATGCGAAATCATTCAAAACTTTTATCTGGGATTCGGTTACGGATGGATTTTTATTTCAGAAATCCGATAGTTTCGGTTACGGCGCTCCATAACATCCCTGATAATTATAGCGTTGATGTAATTGGGATAATACATGACTCTTACTGTTTTCTTTGCAGGTGAACTAAGTATTATGTATATATTCGCTCGGTATCGCTTCAACTGGGACGAAGTGAAGTACAGCATCTATTCCACTTACAGCCTTGTCACACATTCTATCGGTAAGTTTTTTGTTTAAATATCTTCGTTATACACCTCTATAAGGAAACGAGATACCTATCCCTTTCACTAGGCTAAAATTGTGTGTTTAATGTTCATTGTGATTACGAGTTTGTGTAATTATAATGTCCTGCTGATCGAATTTTGGTCATGGTAGTCAATCTTAACTAGGCAACAATGTTGGAGATATTGTAGAGCCCATGTCTGTGCGCAAGCTCGGGTGCACTCTCTGTTCTATCACACTCAAAGACTATCATAAGAAATAATCATGCAATTAAACTATACCAAGACTATTAATTGTAGTATCAGCTTGTCGATTCTTGTCCATATTTAATTCAGATACAGTATTTCTGAGTATTAGCTCTTTGGAAGCATAGCAAATGAAACACTTTTGAACTTGAAAATGAATTCCGCTTGTAGCCACAAGCCCTATTTAGTTACTAAATTGTGTCTTACAGTAAGCCTTAAACTTAGCTTGCCTTTCACACTTTAGTAGAATATTATTTGACATTGTATATATTATGTTTCCCAAATCTTTGAAGTTTATTGTGTAATTCAAATTTATGGCGTGTCCTATAAGTGGTCGAGTTTGAACAAACGACTCTCGAGGCACTTATCGAAACTTTAAATTAGGATTTAGGAGAGAGCGGAGAGTATGGAATGTTTTGTAAAAATATTAGGTTGTGAATAATGTACGTTGCTAGCTTAGGTAATGAAAAAGATATTAAGAAAAAAAGACATATTTCTATTGATTTCCTTAATATATTTTTTATGGTGGAAAAACCTATTCGGCTTTTGCTGTCCAACTGGGTGTTTGTATCTGACTTTAAAATAAGACTATATGTTATCGAGTGATTAAAAGTAATTAATGTAGACCGAGACGACGGTGGCATGACGAGCTGCTTGCCTACAGGAGAGACTGGTCCACTTTAGCACACGACCGAGTAAAGTGGAAGAGTGAAAGGGAGGCCTTTGCCCTGCAGTGGGACAATACAGGCTGAGAAAAAAGAAAAAAGAAAAAAAAAATGTAGTCACTGGAATGAGAGTATATCGAGTATTCGAATAAAATCTGATTAGATTGGACGTAAAAATGGATAAAACAAAGGACTATGAAACTCTATTATCATTACGAAAGCACAATATTTTTTAATTGTTGCTTACTGCCGTATGATTTTCAGGAACACTCTTCTCGATCAGCGTGTTCAGTAGAAAACTGAAAGCAGACGACGCTGTTCTCGGCATGATATCAACCACCAGTAAGATATGCGGTGCATTGGTCCTGGCATTCGCCAGAAATGGTTACGAAGTTTATTTATGTGAGTTTATGTAATTACATTTTCTTGTATGAGCATTGTTCCACTGGAACTATCTTTTTCTTCTTCATCTCTAATTACTTGAGGTCGGACATCAGCCTTGAAAATTTCTCTTTGACTCTGGCGAGGTAAAACAATTCCGCGGCGCTTGTAACTCCGTTCCACTGTCGAATATTTCGAAGCTAGGAATGTTTCCGTCGACCATCCCCACGTTTTCCCGCAATTTTGCCCATAATTGTTAGTTGCAGTTAATTGTATTTCAAGTGTATAAAAACATGACCGATCTATTTTTCTCTGGTTTTTTCTAATCTAGTTAATGCCCAATTTGAAGGCAAATAATATCTTTGCTTCTGTATGTAATAATTTACCTTGTAATTATTTCTTTTTTCCTTTATACATTAGGTAACAATAGGTATTAACTCATCATATATACATTACTTTTTAGAACAAATTAGATCGTTTGTAAATATTTGAGTTGATTCGTTAATGTTTATTTTCCTTATATTTTGTAATTGTTTATTTTTATTTTGTTTTGTTTCAGCGCCGTTATTGGAAATTTTGAATGGAACTTCAGCAATTGCTCTTAGATCCATTGCATCGAAACTAGTCTCATATCAAGAATTAGGTGTGTTTTATTTTAATTACTTACTATTATATATTTATATTTTGTTTTCTTCAATTAATGCCATCTGTGTACACTGTACTCGATGTAATTTGTAAAAATATTGTTTTCATACACAGTTCGAAATTAACAATTCCAAGGATTTTTGTATTGTGTGGCCTTATCTAAAATTTTAATTTATTCTGTTTTCCTTCGTTCTAATTTTTACTTATATCTTGGTATTATTTTGCAGGTAAAGTGTACTCTCTGTTTGGCGTGGCAGAGACCATGATGCCTATCATCTTCGCTCCACTTTACTCCAAGGTGTACATCGCCACGCTGACTGTGTTGCCAGGCACCGTGTTCTTAATGAGCGTGTTGGCTACTTTACCTGCTTTTGGAATATTTAGGTAAGGGTTTCTTCACATTCCAGTTTTTGATGAGAAGTGTGGGCCCAGAGAATGGAAACAAAATTGCCACCTATTTGATGGGACCTACAAGTGTGATGATTAGAGAAATGTGAGACAACCTTTTGACGAAGGAAAACATCGCTGCCTTCTTCTTTTTGGGATTATTTTAGGCGTATTTGTGTGTCAATAAGTCGAAAGCAGGTCGATTTTTCTCAAGATGACAGTTTTTAATTTTACCATCCTCTATGTATTCGACAGTGGGTTCAGAATTTTCATAAATATTATTAAAATACCTACATGTAGGTAACTTTCAGAGATGTTTAACAACCGGCTTGTTGATGTAATACTTAATCTTGCGCTCGTGAAGTGCGTAATTACATACCATACTGATGTTCCAGTTATTACCAATGTTTGTACTCTTTGATCATGTCATTTTATCTGTCATTACAATAATATGATTATGATATATGGTAGAGAGACACATAATAAAACATACATCTACAAAGTGTTAACAAGTCTGAAATTAGGTACATAGGTTTTAAAGGGATTGTGTAAGATAATGTCAGTCCAAATTGCTTGGTAATCGCGGAAGAACAGTCAGCAAGTCGATTAGGTACCAATAAACCTACAGTTCTCCCATTCTCATTTTAAAATAGTGTTGTATGGATTGCTGTCGAGTGATTCCGATCGACAAATCCAGTATTGACCAGTTAAACTATTTCACATAATACTACAACGTATGTGAACAATAATATGGATATGACAATGCCAAATAAAAAACATACGTCATAATAATGTGGGTGCTGTAATAACATTCATAGCGGATGTCAAACGGCTACTGTTTGTAAACCCATCGTGGTGTATCTGTACAATGTTTTGAAAGGAAATATTTGTGCGAAGAATTCTGCCCGCTTACCATGAACTCTTAAAGGAACATAGTTTACGATATGGAATTGTGGAAGCGAGACGCCGCTACGTGCAGTGTAATGCGGCTTCTCGCTTCCCGCTCTAAGAGTTCATGGTAAGGAGGCTGTTCGCAGTTTTTGTACCGTGGTAATGAAATAGTTTATAAAACAATTTTTTTTAAGCGGGACAGTGAATGGGGTCCCTAACTATTGGTAAAGTTTAAAAATATTGCTCACTGATTCTCGACGTTGTTTTAATCTTGTAAAAAAGCAAATCGTTTTATTTACAAGTATATAGCTACTGCCCCCTTACCATAAACGATTAAAGGAGGTCAGTTTTAGATGTGGAAGCGAGACGCCACTACATGCAGTGTAATGCGGCGTCTCGCTTCCACAACGTTAACTGTCTTACTTTAAGAGTTTATGGTAAGGGGGCTGTGTGCAACCGAAGTATTAAGCAGATTAATCGCTTACGGTTATTGTAATATAGAGTGAAAATATTTGGAATGAAGTATAGAGTCAAGTAGGTACAATTGACGATAAATACGTTTGGTTTTAGCGTAGCATCAAGAACTGTTATTATTGTACAACCTTCTTATACATATAAGATATCCTGCCGTTAATTTATCAACTTATATGTTGGATTTTTATATTGTACGAACTCTATATTTATTTATTTTCCAGTTGGTTTTACTATCAGCACAGACAAGACGATAAGATTAAGAGACTCAACGTGCCTATTACTCCGCCGTTGCCAGCAGATGTCCCAGTCGCTCCTGCATAACAGACGAACCAATCACAAATGATGTTTATTTACGAGATACATTTGTTACATATTAGCATTGTCAATCATTTTGAAATATATCAAAAAGGTAAATACTTTTTAACCAGCTGAAAAGAGGAGGTTGTGTATTAGGAGCGTGTTTTTTGTATTACTAGGCTATCGGTCATATTGTGATTGGATCGAAGATGTCCTTGAAAATTACCGGGGGCCTAGACATTTGGCAAGTGTCAAAACGTTAGACAAATAGAAATCGAACAGAACGATAAATGTATGGGGATTACATTCAGTAGAGCCCCTGGCAACCAGGTGGTCTGACGATATTATTTCTGTACAGGGAGAGACCTGGATGCAAAAGGCCCAAACAGGACAGAGTGGCTTTCAAGTGAAGAGGCTTGTGACCAGCAATGGTCACCTAATAGCTGATGATGGGGATGACATGTTCCGTCATCATATGGCAGTTTTTCATTCTGTTTGATTTCCATTTGTTTAGTGTTTTGACACTTGTCTTTAACCTCCAGTTAGGTGTATCCTAAACTGATACGATGAACGAAGAATGCGAAGAGAATGAACGAGAAGGGAGGTTTAAGAATTCGTGGTCTATAGACCTCTTTTGACAGGCTTTGTTTGTATAGTATTTTTAAATGAAAAAGAAAATATTTTAAAATTACTTGCTTACTTTAGAACTGCAGTATTCTAATGTTTAGGATTATTTATATTTTAATATTGTTGTTATAAATATTATACATATTTCATTTATTATAATTGGTGAGTTTTGTTTCAGTAACCCTACTAATTGTTTA
Source organism: Abrostola tripartita (assembly GCA_905340225.1). Lineage (NCBI taxonomy): Eukaryota > Metazoa > Arthropoda > Insecta > Lepidoptera > Noctuidae > Abrostola > Abrostola tripartita. The sequence continues at coordinate 2,943,395 of HG996492.1, read as the reverse complement.
AAAGTTAATCATAGAAAACTGTGTTGTCTTTGATTTTCTGGATTCCGGGGTCTGGCAAAGTTTTATTGAATTTTTTGATCTGCGAAAATGTCTGATCGAGATTTGTCGTGCTTAATTAATAACTTTCAGGTATATTGCGCATCTCCAAGCCGCTTGCCAAGCGTGGGGGTTATGGTACCCCCTCCCCCTTCTAAAAGGGGGAGGCCTTTGTTCAACAGTGGACTTCTTCCGGCTGATGATGATGATATTGCGCATTTTAACTTGTTGGTTCTGCGCCAGATCTCTCCAAAGCCCATTCTCGACCGCAGGTCTCTCTTAGTTCGATCTGAACCAAAGCATGATCAGATAGAGTGATCTGCTTTACTCTTTGTTCTTAAATTTTCTTGTACAATAATTGTAAAGCATAAAATATCATAGTCTTTGCTAAATCCCAAATTTTACAGGTCTATAAATACATTATACACGTGGCCGTTGACACGACAATGAATCTCATGGCTGTTGAAAGCTCTAATTCATTGCGAGCACACACCGGGTTACATGCACGTGTCCCGTAAATATCACTTAGCTGGGACATACCGTCAATTACCATGCTGTAACTAGCCTCACTTTGTGGTGACTATATAATAATTATGTGCTATAACATCGCAGAGTTGTAAGGTTCACCCACTTTCGCGATTTCACTTTTGCATGTTATAAGTCCCAACGTGATTTGGGCGAGCCTATTGCCATTAATCAGGCACAATTTTAAGCTACGTGCTGCTACTGAGAATTATCTAAAGGAAAAATTCGATAACACTTTGTCCGACCTGGGAATCGAGCCCAGGACTTCTTGCTCTGATTTTGCGCTGTGCGACCACTAGACCAACGAGGTTGTATTTTCTATATACCGTCAATGATTTGCTTTGTAATATCTTGATATAAAGATATGGCATAGCTTAAAAGACCGTTTTAAAAAGCTTATAAACCAATTCTGCAATTTTACTTACATAAGCACTAACTACCATCTTTACCTTTAATTCTAGACATACCTGTTTAATTGGGTCGACTCAAGGTCTAAAAAGGTAGACATAAATACGTTTAGTGACCTCTATAAGATCTTCAAGTTTAGAAAACTTATAATTGGCTAGATGATTACAATATTCTGAATCTGTCACAGTTGATAAATTAATAACGTAAGCCTTACAAATTTTAGTCGCTGCTATACTTAACCGTTAATCGCTTTTGTATTTCTTAGATTTCGAAAACCGGAATGAGATGACAAATTGTTAAAATATACTTGGAGGAAAGCATATAAACAAGAATACACAGATTTATTGTATACTGTACATCGGATAATATCCTCATCAACTCATCATACATTAACGACCTGATTCGCGCAGTGGCTAAGCTAATGGGACTGCTGCGCTAAGGGTTCAGAATTCGATTTCCGATATGTCATGTTAGTAAAATGCACCATATATATACCTACAGGAGAAATTCCTTGTGTGGGGCGACGTTTTTTCATAGATGTCGGTATAAACTGAACTTTTTCACTAAAAACTACATCCAACGGACGAACGCCAATACTAAAGTCCAAAACACAAAGCTGCACGCTTAGACCGAACTATAGTTGGGTTGTAAAACTGTGAACAAACTATTGATAACTTATTACATCAAACAATGCTGACTCGCTTTAAAAGGCAATCAAAAGCACTTTACAATGTTACAACACTTTGAACCCCTTAACATTTTGAACGCCAGTCTTGTATGGAAGACAAGGGTTTTAATACCCTCCACGCCTCGATTTTATAAAAAGACAATATCTAATCGTAGCATTTATTACGATTATTGTTTGTTATTACATTACATTACATAAATGTTACGATTTAATATTGTCTCCTGGTAGAGTTATGGCGTGGAGGGCGTGGAAGCGTTGTCTTCTATACGAGACCGTGGCGCTCAAGGGGTAAATGTATAACAATTTCCATTCAAATAAAATGTATCCTTTGACAGCCACATTCGAACTATACAAGCGAAATTTTTTGAAGTTAGAATCGGAAACACTAAATCAAATATGTGAAAACAATTTTTTTTTTACGATAGCGCTACTTTTTTAAAAAGTTTCTCGTTATTTTTGAACGAATAGTGGCCGATATTCGAATGTGATTTTCATAGCGTTTGAAAGAGTTCTAATGGAATTTTTAGGCTTTTTAAAACCGTTTTCCATTTTGTCATGGCTTGTTAGATTACTAAACTTGTTTGCGTACCAAACATTTGCGAAACGTTTATATTAGGTATCAGTAGAATGTAATAGGTTGGTAAAATGGGTTTACACACCGTTTAAAAAATCCTTCAGGTGTATGCCGGTTTCCTTACGATGTTTTCCTTTACCGTTGTTAGCGACTGATAACTAATTTTTATCATCATCATTAGCCGGAAGACGTACACTGTTGAACAAAGGCCTCCCCCTTAGGAGGGTATCGCAGTATTGGTGGTCATGTTACAGAAGACGCTGCTGCCCATCTTCTGGATTTTCCCTTAGTCGCCTCTTACGACACCCACGGGAGGAAGGTGGGTGGTCAATTCATGGCACACTTTTTAATACGCAGATGAATTTGAAAAGTCATTGGTGCGTGCTGGGGTTTGCCCTGTGACCATCGACTTGGCAGTCGGCACTCCGCTATCAGTGCAATTTGACTAAGCTAACAGGTTTGACTAAGCTCCGTAATAAAAATCACTTTATTTAGCCAATAAGATAGTCAAAGTTTATTCGCTGCTAGAACTCTTAAACCGTAAACCATACCACCACAAGTGACCTAAATGTACCAAGCGTAATCCTAAATCAGGATAATTGAGGCAAGTTGTAATTTATTCGTCATATAAACTGAGTTTAAAGACGAGGTTAATCAGCAAAGATATGGTATTCGAGTTAATTAAGTCTCATACTCGCTATGGAAATAATTGCTTGATGGAATTGGGTTGGTGTCACAGTGTGGGATATAATAGAGGATTAAGTAGTAAATATATATTTAAATTATTTAATTCTAGCTGTCCCGCGAACTTCGTATCGGCTTCGTAAATGGCGGGTGGATGATAGTGTATTTAATTATATTATATTTATTATTCCTACATATTTATCATATTATGTTGATTGACTTCATAACATGACTGGCCTGCTGGTCTACTGGTTACGGACCCTGACTGCTAAACCGGAGGTCGTAGGTTCTATTCCCACCCCGGACAAATCTTTGTGTGATCAGCATAATGATTTGTTCTGTGTCTAGGTGTAATTTATCTATATTACGTGTGTATTTAGAAATACATGAGTATGTTTATCAGTGGTTCGGTTGCCATAATACAGGCTCTGCCTAGTTTGGGATGATCGTGTGTGTGGGCTGACCCAAGATATAAAAAAAAACATAGCAGGTCCAATTTCAACTCCCTTTGGTTTGGTATTTCATCGGACTATTTGTGTAAGGGCAAAAACAGAACGATAGGGAACTTGCAATAAATATTATCTTAATATTGCCCTAACCTTGTGCTCTAATGTCTCCTGCGTAGTTGAAGTGAGCGGTGACACAATTCTACCAGGAGGGACTAATAATAATACCATAACATCACGCAGAGGTGTACCTAAAGTACGCTCATGTGTCGCCAGTTATGTTAAAGGTCCCAATGTAAAACGGGGCGAGCCTATTGCCATCAACCGGGCACAAATCCAGACTCCGTGCTGCTACTGAGAATTACCTAATGGAAAACTCAATAACACTTTGTCCGACCCGGGATTTTCACCAAGGACCTCGTGCTCAGCATTCGCGCTTAAACACCACTAAGCCAACGAAGCAGTTTATAATAATAATGTTTAATTGATGACCTGATTAGCGCAGTGGCTAAGCGATTGGACTGCTGTGCTAAGGGCTGCGTGTTCGATTCCCACACGGGACAAAAATTTGTGCGTTTGGCAGAAGTGTGTCCCGAGTCTGGGTGTTTGTGTGTGTGATATTTCATTATTGTGCAACGCCCCCACGATACAGGAGAAATTCCTAGTGTGGGGCGACGTTTTTATAAAAAAAACCCATAATGTAAACACGCTTTTGTTTAATAAGAACCAACCAAAGCATTTCCCTACGACCTGTGGCCCAACAAGTTTTAGGTTACAACTTTTGACCCTTTTAGGCAAATCCGATTGGGTTTTATAATGCCTCCTAATGCACAGAACTTTGCCTTTATCTTCACTGTTAATCTTCCAGGTTCGTAACCCCTGTGACTTCATTTTAAGGCTAAATAAACAAATAAACCAAATGATCATTAAGTTGGTCTATCAAAATATACAAATTAACAAAAGAACACAATACAAATAGATACAATTTATACAGAACATATTTATCCAAATCAGTTTTATAATGCCATGGATAAGAGCATAGTAAGACAAACAATTAAATTCAAACTTACTCTTCGTTCGACTAAAACTAAGTGAAGTTACCAACTTGTGCGTTCCTGCGTGAAACGAACTCAATTTACGATAGGTCACTTTATTTATGTAGCTCGTCATCTAAATGCATTGGAAACTAAGACGCTATAAAATACCCATCAACGAGGTCGAGCTTTATGACGATTCGACTAGAGCTTCGATCACACTCTTAATGCTGCGAGTGAGTTTCATTTTCAATTCAAGGACGATGAAGAATTCTTCGTAATTCCGCATTTACGTACGGAGCTTGGTGAACGGCAATAGGCTCGCCACCTATTGGGAATTGTGATGGGCGGAGATTGGTATGGATTCCTTATAAAGAATCTGCCATTTTATTCTGGAGATCTCAGCTGCGATGATAGAAAAAACGATGTGTTTAGTGTAGTGTCCGATTGGACTTCTGCACTCAGCCCCCTACCATGAACTCTTAAAGCAGTACATTTTTCGACGTGGAAGCGAGATACCGCTACGTGAAGTGTAGTGCGGCGTCCCGCTTCCACAACCTTCCACATGAACTCTTAAAGCTTGCGGGGTCAATACCCACATGAGACATTTATTTGATCCGCGGGTGTTTGTTCTGTGTCTAGGTGTTTTTGCATATTATATGCTTCATGTTAAAAGGCAACTAGATATATAAAATTCATAGTGAGGGGCAATAATCACGAAAACAAACAAAAGACGTCTAGACGTAATTGAAATTGTCTAAGCTTAGTACAATTGCTGCCATTAAAACATATCTTTACATCGTTTAGCAACCGCAGTACAATATCACCCCAATCTATTTCTAACTTCGCAAGACACCCAAAAACTCGTGACAAACGACACGAGTGTAAGTGAAAAGCAATGTTTTGCGCGGACTGATTTGCCTAAATCTAAATAATGGCGGTACCTAACTACGTACAATTATATATTCCGAGTGTTTTGCCGAAGGAATTATACAGACAAGTTCGGGCCCCAACCAGAAACAACTCTGCGATACATACGTGGTTGTTATTCGGAGTGCCGCGATGGCGGGTCGGGATTTGAACGAGAAATTGTTTGGTTTGATTTCAGGCTGTTTTTGTGGTGGCAGAACAAAACAAAAGCGATAGAAAATATTAAAAAAAAAATCGCACTTCGTTAATGTTGTGATCGGTTTACTAAAAAGTATCGTAAATACTAAATCTTGTCATCATTTGGCGCCCACTTATAAATAACTTAAGAAAAATATATACCGTTGGCCCTCGAATGCTATTAAACTTTCAGATTGGTTTGTCGATTGGCCTTAATCCTGTCGATTAGCAATTAATTAATGTTTAATTTAAAATACCAACTGAACCTAAAGCGTTTTAGTTTAATATCTCGGCAGTCATAATATTCACACGAGAAACTTGGGAAAAGTTGTTTTGGAATGAATCTTCCTTGATATAATTGTTCACCGAGTGGTTGAAGATCTGTGATAGTTGCTAAGATGTACCATAATAATTTCGATCACAATAAAGTCGTGAATTATTTATATGGAATTACATTTGGAAAGCTAATTAAAAATAAAGATAATTTTATGCATGTATGTCGACCTCTTTCCCGTGCTTGTTGACAAACCAATCTCTACACAATAATAGCTCGCAATATTTTGAGAATAATAGACCATTAAATAAATGTTTAAAGCAATGCTGCCACAACCCTTCGGTCATTCTAATAAAGGCTAATTTCCGACAGCACGTTTACCTTATTTCACCGGGAACTGAGAAATCTAATTCAGAAATCTCTCCTGTAGGTAGGTACTATAAACGACTTTAAAATCATTACTGAACCGCCAATAGATTGACTGTAAGCAATTTCTTTCATATTCACTTTCCGAACGATCGTCCTAATCAACCATTACACGGGTTCTCAACCTTTTGATTTTATGTCACATTTTTACTTGAACATTGAGAGTACTTTCATGTCGTTAAATGTATTAGCTGCTGCATATCGTTCGGTAGTCCATTATCTCTAGACGGGGTAAGTTGATAAGCCAATTTTAAATAGATAAGGCTAATTACAGACAATGCCAAAATTAGTAATATTGCGTGACATATGTATGTAGGTAATTAAATGTCGCGAGTAGGCGACATAGTACATACCTAAGTAGGCTTAGGACCAGATAATTCATGGAAAACTAGTCGCACTTCTTTTATTATTTTTATTACCTCACAAACCACAGGTTGAGAACCACTGAACCAAACGGATCACTCAAACCCGACGCAAGATCGTTAATGAATTTTCAAAACAGTATTTAAAATTTGAAAACCTCATTAAGATACGCGCGAAACGCCACATAAAGGGTTTTGGAATAATACAAGAGGTAATTTTGCTTATTCATTAAATGTAATTAAAAGGGGGCGATAATGACGGCGGCTTGGGAAAATTAATATCATGCAAAATAACAGGCAAGTCAGAGTTTGGTTGATATACGTTTAATAGTCGCAAAGCTCGTTAATTTTAGGCGATCAAAGTTTGCAGGTTCTTTGTAATGTAAGTGTAATTATGTTCTCCCCGAATTTCGACAGTCTAAACTACGTAGGTGACATTTGAAATGAGTTAGTGCACTAGTGTGTGTGCAGACATATGTATGTGCACTTTCTATTCCCCAACAATCAGAGCTTGATGGGAATGGTAAACCATAAAATAAATACGTAAGTAAAGCGAAGGCTAGAGTTTGCGCATACATAAGTGCTCTCATTATATCAATAAGACAGCAATCAGACACGATTGGCAGCGTAACGTGTTCTTTTGGTCAAAAAAAGCCAAGTTATTTGGCCCTAAACAAGATTTGAAGGCAACCCATATTTTATTGGCCTTAATCGGGAATTACTGTCATATTGTGTAGCCATAAATTTTAACCAACAAGGAAATCAGAATCGCCGAATAATCAAGGGCTGGTAACCACGTAACTGGAACCCAAAACCGATTGATTGATTAATGTACTGGCCAGCATATACTACATACGTTCGGAGTGACCTGTATTGACCTCTGATTCTAATCAAGGGTGGAACAATGTTCTACGGTATGAAGATCAGATAACGCATAGGCAACAAAGGATGGTATTGTATATATTATACATACATATTATGTATTATTTTATCCGTGAGGGAATATACAATTTCCTTCTTTTGCCGAGAAACAAGTAGCAGAAATGACGAATTTTCTGAGCCCGATAAATAAAAAAACGCTCGCCACCTATCCTACCTATCACATGGTATGAAGTGCTAAAATAAATAAAATACTAAAGTGGTAAAATGTGGCGGATCTGCTGCATGCACTGATAGCCTGGTTGGTCAAGTGAAATTGCGACTGCTGAGCATGAGGTCCTGGGATCGAATCCCGGGTCGGGCATAGTGTTATTGGGGTTTTCCATTAGGTAATTCTCAATAACAGCACGGAGTTTTGATTTGTGCCCAGTTGATGGCAATAGGCTCGCCCCCTATTACATTGGGATCTATAACATAACTGGCGAAATGAGGGTATTACTATACGTATACACCTCTGCCTACCCCTCCGGGAAATACAGACGTAACATTATGTCTTCGTACACAATCCTAATAGTGGAAACTCCTTTGTCTATCTAGACCTGTCTATGTCTAGATATTTTAAGACACCATTGACCGAGAATTACCTATTGTCATCTATCTAGACTGGGCCCAAATTAAATAGATTTTACAGTCTGACAAAATAAGTGTGTTCTTTCAAATTCTTACAAATTGTCAATTCCATGTTTATCAACCTTTATCAACTGGTGCCGTGGAATGAATAAATTAAACAGATTCAATGTACTCTTTAACAAAACAGACGTAGGTACCTATTAATTCATAAACAAGGAATTATAAGGCATTAAGTATCTATTTTCTCCTTTATAACCGTTATCAATTCATATTTGCATTTTGATGTTTATGACTTTGTAATATTTTAATTACGTTGTAAGGTTTAGTCCCTGTAAACATGATAAGTAGTCTTATTAACGTAACATGTTCGACACTGGTGTTGCTTATTGAAAATGTAATGGTGGCTTCTCACGGCGCGTTTCAACACGGGCCGCGCCGCCCAGAGCCGATGTTTACAGGACGACAAATACGACTGGCGCGAACCGTGTTACCACGCGCCGTGAGAAGCCTCCATACGATGAAAATACAAGCACATCAAATACAGGCATAAAGATTTAGATTTATAAATTAACATAGTGTTTTGTTAGGATCCCATTTGCGCAGTTGTTAAATGAATAAACTGATAAGCTACAGATTAACCCCTTTACTTTTAAAAATTGACGGTGTTTTTCAATTGCTTTAATTAATTTTGATTTAATTAATTGATGTAATACCTGTCACTGTCGTTTGCATATAAAAGAAAACAGATGTCAATGGATGTTTAAGTTCAGAGACGTTTTAGCAATGTTTATAAGTAAGAGGGAAATAGTTCATGCCTTTTAAATTCACCCAATATTCAAGTTAATATAATTAGGCACCGCTATAGTTTGATGTTACGCTCTTTTTCAATAAATAAAACAAACTAATGAAATATGTGTTATTTCTTAATCTAGAACACATTCACAAAAGTAATCTTTTATCAAAAAACCTTTGATTAGAAAATGAAAAGCGTTAGTTCAGAATAAACCAATTCGGAGTCGTTTTAATTGGATAAGCCTTCAAAAAACTGTTCTCAATGCTTTCAGGGCGACCTTTTGACACTTTGCAATGTCGCGTCCCCAAATCCCCACATTACATTTAAATGCGTAGTAAGACTATATTTTTAATTCTGCCTTTTCCCAACTAATTTGATTTGGCTTCCAGTCTGTCACACATGAAACGGCTAGTAATTTGACCGAAGAGGAGGAGTTCGAGTCCCGGGTCGGGCAAATCGTTACTGGGTTTTTCTGTAAGGTCACTCTCAGTAGCAGCGGGGAGTCTGATTTGTGCCCGGTTAGTGGTAATGGCAATAGGCTCGCCCCCTATTACATTGGAACCTATAAACACGACCGGCGAAATGTGAGTGTACACCTCTGTCTATCCCTTCGGGGCGTATACAGGCGTGATGTTTTTATATACCATACTTATTGGTTATTCGGCACCCTTATGTCTGCTCTTTAACCGTAATAATGAGACTCAAATTACAAGTTGAATATTATTTGGGTAAAATAAGATATCTAAATTGCAGACTAGAATATGTTAATTATATTCGTACACTTTGAGGTGCTTAAATTGTTATTTATAGGATTAAAATGTTAATTCTACACTTATTTTATTGAAATTGTATATGATGATAAGTTTACTAATAGGCATCTTGGTGTTAGCGGTGTACTGTGCTGTGTGTTCTTAGCACGTCGTTATGATTAAGAGGTTCATGTTTTTAAGAGGGCAATATTATTTTGACACCATAGTTAATGTGATGTAAGTGAGAGATTTAAAAAGGGACATACCAGTAAGTTGTAGTGGCCTAGTGGTTGACATAACAGATTTGTATGCACAAGGTTGCAGGTTCAAACCCAGGCAAGTATCAATGTGACTTCTTTAATGTCAAGACACCACTGACTAACGGCAACAGAAAACACCGTGAGGAAACCTGAATTTAATTATCTAAAATCGCCGATCCGCGGTGAGCTAGCGTGGTGATCAAGGCTAAATCCTTCTCTATAAGAGAAGAGGCCTTTGTCCTGCAGTGGGACAGTTATAGGCTGTCTATCCATCCTGTATCTATCCATCTTTTTATCTAGACCTGGTTCGTAGTATATATATCCGTGCCTCTGGGAAACAGGCGTAACTTTATGTAGGTATCTATGAAATGATAGACTAGATATTTAAGACGCTTACCAAATGTTAGGCAATCGAACAGACTGGTGTAATCCTAACTGAATTAGATATTGAATTATAATATAACCCGATGACAAGAACTGATACATATGTATCATGAACGATGTTGAATATTACGTGTTCACTACATAACTTCACTATGGCAAGTTGTCGTTCATTGTGGCGTTCTAAGGGAGAGGCCTTTGTTGAACAGTGAACGTTTTCCGGCTGATGATGAAGGCTACCTATTCCGAACTTTTTAGAAATGATGTTACTATCCTACAGATTTTTTTACATCTGATTTATTATCAGGTTTGCATTATCTTCAGTTATTTTAATGATAGACCAAGATGTCGTGCTGATCAAATTCAACTTATTAAATAAAAAAAATATTTGCAGGCATCGTATCAAAAGTTGGGTTATAGATTTTTACGAAAATAAAATATCTATCTATTTAAACAAAATTTTCCCTATATTTAACGGTAATACATACAAAGCTTACTACAAGGAAATTATATAGTATTTGGCGAAAAAATTAAAAACATAATCCTCCTTCTGGCGCAGTCGGGTAAATGGTGCACCATTGCCTACCTCTCCTAACCAGTGCAGGTGTGTTGATAGACGCTAAGCGATATCTACATACTTTGTCTGACTTTAAAATAAAACCGTGGTCATCTCACTCGTCCCCACCATCAATCAGTCAATTTAAACTTCTTCCCATTAACTCGCTGAATCAAAGCCAAGCGATATATCTTGAACAGTTTATTTTTAAATCCAATTCCATTAAATTTTATTTTAATTGCTCAGCCTGTTGCTTCTCCCCATCCGTTCTCGTTGCGTCATTCCTCAATATATCTTTTTTGTGCTCGAAATATAGCCACCTGAAAATTAATTGTTTGTTTTAAACTTAAAAGGTTTGCTAATAATCTCTTGCTGAGCTGGGAAGCGAAATAAAGTGTAAAAGGTGACTTTTAAATTATGTCCAAGGCTGGTTATTTGAACGAAGACATACAAACAGGTAAATACAAATTAGCATTTAAAATACAAGCCAACATTATTACAAAAATAACAAGGAATAAAACGAGCATTGATTACGATACTGCACACTGTGTGTTGGTGTTTTCTGACCATTAGCCTCTTTTAACTGTACCTAAATCTAGGTTTCGTTAGTAGGGTTATTTTATTTATTTATTATGGGAAACAAACAGATTTTATAATTAATATTACTAACGAATGATGCTAAACAATATCCAGAAACAGTTTCCACAGATATACAAAACTTATAGGTAACAATGGAATACTTAATTACTTACTTTTAGGTTGGCTAACAAAGGTTTAATATTTAATCTAAATTGAGGTAGAGAAAGATGAAAGATATCTAGATAGTTATTAGAATCTGAAGTGATAATTTTATTATAGAATTTGCATGTTCTTTTTATGAAGCTGTTCTTACCATAAATAGTTCGAGTCATATAATATATTTTCCACCACCATTTAAGTCAGTAGAGTGTATACTTCATACATGTATGAACTTACCCAAATATCAGAATAGCAGGTAATGTCAGGAATGCTCCAAGAAGGAACACCGCTCCTGGTAGCACATTGAGAGTGGCCATATACACGCGGGAGTACAGAGGCCCGTACACTAGAGGCATTGTGGCTTCTGCCAGCCCGAACAGGGAGTTTACCTTGCCTGAAAAGTAAGGAAAAAAAAACAACATGACGTCATGCTTATAGTTTAGGTAGGCACTCAAATATAAGTCCCAACGCAATAAGGGTTGAGCTTATTTCCATTAGCCAGGTACAAATTGAGACTACATGATGCTATTGAAAGTTATCGTAATGACGAACATAATAACACTTTTCCCTACCCAGAAGACGTCTCATCTTCATGCTCTATACTTGCAACATGCAGCAGAGAAAAAAAGAAATATATTTTGCATTAGACATACATTATAACATTTTTTGCGGGTCTTGAATGATCGATTTTAATATGGGGAAGCGAATGATAACTTCTTTAATGTAGTTAGCTACTTACCAAACTCTTCACCGTTGACCAATTTGGTAGCGATAGATCTCATTGCTATGAACGATGTGCCATTTAAAATTTCCAGTAAAGGCGCTGGAATAAAACATAAACTAAATTATTAACAACATTTCTTTTGGTACGAGTATATTTATATAAGTAGCTAGTTGAATGGGCTCCTAGCTACAACAGGCCGCGGTCGGTTCTAAGATGGAAGACCGTTTTAACACACCACGTTTACGTTTTTTTTCCTTATGTGCCTCGGAAACCAATATAAGCTAGGTACCTATTGTTCCAGATATCTACCGGATAGTGTCCCTTTTTCGTCCAATCGAACTACGAGTGTGCAGAAATAGCACCTGTGTTTGCGCTCTCACTTGTGCACTATCTTCTGTATAGTTGGCAAGTCTGGGATGAGATTAACCGCTACAAATATTTGTATATTATGTTACTTCTACGTAGCAACTCCGCAAATGTTAGCGTAAAACCATTACGTCAATTTGTCCGTCAAATAAAATTATTATGTTCATAGAAAAATAAATCCATAATTGAATACAAAACGAGAATTTCGGTTTCGTTATTAAATAACAGGCGCCTTAATATAAAGATATTTTTTCTGTATTATCATTTTATTGTGAAAGAACATCGTAATTTTCTTATTATTACTTTATTTCAAGGAGGTGTTTCAATTTGATTGAATAATTGGCTCTTATTGCGAATTGGTTTGGCGGAATGGCTGACGCTTTTAGTAAAATTGCGATAATTTGTTTCCTAATGTACTTCGGGAGTAAAGGTAGTATGTTGACGGTTAGACAGCTGCGCTAGGGGATGCGGGTGCGATTCCCAAAATAATGTGTGATCCGCAGATGTTTGATGATATTTCATGTTTGTAAAACGCACCCACGATACAGGAGAAAATCCTAGTGTGGGGCGACGTTTTTAATTTACATTTGTTTTTTATACATTCAGCAGTCAACTAAGTTTAGCCAATTTCCGAGAATTTTTCTCCCAACAAACCTTAAGCCTGGAAGGTAACATAATATTATAATTGAACGCCTTATCAATGAAGGGAATGACACATTAATTGTTATAGACAAGATAACGTTATAGCTGATAACCTTCGGATCTTATCTGAAGTTAAATACTAGACGTAAATAGTATGTTAGAACTGCATTGTTGCAACAAGAATAACTTTGTGTATTCTAGGCGGTATTGCAGATAACAACTAGATTTAGCCCGCGGCTTCGTCTGCGTGGAAAATGTAGTGATGTCATTTCCGGAATTACAGTAATCCACCCTGAAGGTTCGAAGTTTACATATACAAACTTACACACATACAAACTATAGGTACCTCTTTGAAATAAGATCATAAAGTTTACAATCTTAAATACTTTTATGAGTCGGGAAGCCACCACACTCAGCGGCAATTATAAACGCACGTGAAGATAAAAACATATTTTGTTACAGTTATCTAATAATCTCGCTATAAAGTTTAGGGTTCTAAGAGTTTCACCTCAGTATTTAATGGTAACTTGAATTTTTTAAGGCTGATGTCCTCCAGTGATTGGAGAGAAAAAAGAAGAAGAAGCATTTAATTGTAAACAATATTTAATGGTGACTTCTCACGGCGCTTTATAACACGGGTCGTGCCGCTCGATGCAGCGAATGCGACGAACGAGCCCGCGGCACCCATTCTCTACGCGCTCTGTACGGCTCGGCTAATCGCGCGGCCTGTGTTACCACGTACCGTGAGAAGCCTCCATACCATTCTTTTCGCGTCTTTTTTGTTACATTACTTTTACACCTTCTTGGTTCAGCTACATAATCATCATTGTCTAGAGCTTCCAATATTTTTCTGTTGGATGTGAGGCCTCCTAAACTATGCCATTTACGACGATTTTATCTAGATTTACCTTGCGAGCCTTGTGATATCACCGACCACTTGGTGTAGCTTATTTGTAATACCTACGAGTTTTTACTTTAAAATAGAAATTATATGCCCTTCTTAGTGGCGTGTATTGAGTCTTCTGAGCAACAAGTGGTAGGACATAATGGAGCCAGTCATCATCAGCCGGAAGACGTCCACTGTTGAACATAGGCCTCCCCCTTATAGGGGGGTTACCATAATTCCTACGCTTGGCAAGCAGCTTGGGGCTCGCAGTATTGGTGGTGAAGTTACACAAGACGCTGCTGCCAATCTTCTGGATTTTTTCCTTAGTCGCCACTTACGATACCCACGGGAGGAGAGGGGGTAGTCTATTCTAGGTCGGATACGACTCGGCACACTCAATCGGTATGGAGCCAGTAACTAACATCAACACACTATTCCACATTAATTTGAGACCATTTTAGTTTTGTCCAAATAATGGTTCTCAAATAGTTTCAATTTACCAGACGATTATTTCATACTTTACTAAAAATATGCTCTCTTGGACCTATTATTTCTATCGCATTTTGTGCGACATTTCTATCTTCCATTACCTCTGTAATCCTACTAATATTATAAATGTGAAAGTTTGTGAGAATGGATGTGTGGATGTTTGTTACTCTTTCACGCAAAAACGGCGAACGGCGGTTAAAATTTCGTATGTAGGTAGCTGGCACCCTGGATTAACACATAGGCTACTTTTTATCCTGATAACTGTAGCGGGTAACACCGCGAGGCGCAGCTAGTGTACTATAATGCGAGCAAACAAATAATATTCCAGTTAATATCAGACGTCTTTATGATGATGGATTGTGCATACAACAATGATTACGAATAATATTTGCCCCATCTGTGCTAACTGCGCAAATGTACTAAAAAGTTATTACTTTATCTTAGAATAGCATAAAATAGATTGCTTGTACGTCATTACTATACAAATATAGCGGGTGCATATATTTTACTAACATGTACCATCAATCAATAGGCAGACATAAAGGTTCATGTGTTACCAGTCAACGTTAAAAATGGATTACTTATCAATTTATATTTTCAGCCTTTATTGAAAAACCCTTTGAAAGTGATTTGTTTTGGTCCAGATGTGTCGCTGTAAGCTAGGTTCTGGAACCTGTGTTACTTGTTTATTTCGGAGAAGTTTTTCAAGTGGAAGTATTTTATAGCTGATACAATCCGGCGCGCGTCAGAGTAGGTACAGGTTAGAAAAGGCCTTAAGCCTTCAGGCCAACTCGTGCCTACAAATTAGGGACATGCGATGGACATACACAAGTGCGATTTTCACGTATGGTGTACGTTCTACCAAAATATGACAATATTAATCCGACTCCAAATCTCATCTCTCATTTATCACTTTGTCAGTACATTATTTAAGAAAAGATCAGACAACTTTCACCACCTGATTATCATAGTGGCCATGTGATTGGACTACTGAGCTAAGAGTTGCGAGTTCGATTCCCACACGGAACAAAAATTGGTGTGATCCGCAGATGTTTTATCCCGAGTCTGGTTGTTTGTTTGTGGTATTTCATTTTGAGAAACGCACCCACGATACAGGAGAAATTCCTAGTGGGGGCGACGATTTATTTAAAAAATAATAATAATTTTAGATCTTACTACAGATTTTCAACAGAATTTTTATTTTTTAATGATCGAAGATGACAATCAATCCAACTAGATCGAAACGAAACGTTGAGGTTAGTCAAAATTATAACAACAATCCGTGCGCAAAAACATATCCAAGATATTGTCGTAATCAAGTGCATAACTTTATGCACTTGTCATCATCTATGATATCCCCGTTTCATTCAACGGCCCGTTACTTTTAAAAGTTTGTTTCGCAAAAGTAATTTAATCAAGAAATACGTTGAATAATGTAACTTAGCCTCTAAAATAGAAACTACGAATCGTTTCCAAAGCTGTAACTGAGGATTAATTCATTAAACGTAAACCTGAATGCAGTATAACTTATAACTACTATTCGAAGTTCTGTAGTAGGACCCTTGTGTTTACGAGCTTCGAGCTTAATGTTGTAATCTGCCCCGTTACCATGAACTCTTAAAGCAGGACAGTTTACGTGGAAACGAGATGCCGCATTACACTGCACGTAGCGGCGTCTCGCTTACACATCGTGTCCTGCTTTAAGAGTTCATGGTAAGGGTTTGATCGTAATGAAATATGTGATCCAGTTATGTATTCTTTTAGGTATATAGTACAGTAAAGGTGCTCTTATCGTATATAAGGTCTGATCTGACCCCTGACAAGCAGCATTTCTCCAGAGCAAGTCAATAAGGAATGGTCGACGCAATTTAGTCATTATGACGTCTGTGAATCAAAATGACAAATGTGTAAAACTGTTTGTAAAATTTATAACTACTAAAATGTTTAGATCAACGACCTAATTGGCGCAGTGGCTAAGCGATTGGACTGCTGCGCTAAGGGTTGCGGGTTCGATTCCCGCACGGGGCAAAAAATTGTGTGGACCGCAGATATTTGTTCCAAGTCTGGGTGTTGTGTAAGTGATACTTCATGTTTGTGAAAAACACCCACGACACAGGAGAAATTCCTAGTGTGGGACGACGATTTTCTTAACAAATTAAATTTAGAATTAAAAAAACCTCCAACGCAAAAAAGAAAAGCGATCATTTAAAAAGTCAAAAGTAATACCTATCATTGAGCCATCAAATCCGATCGAGTAACACCTATTTAAGACAATGTCGCGACGGGGTGCCGCCTAAATAAGTCAGAACCTTATTTTTTTTTTGGTTTTTGCTCTAAGCACTTAGCGGTACCCCGCTACTGGGTAATAATTATCTGGCCGTTACTGGGTAATATCTGTATAGCCATTGCAGTACCTGATTACCCGTAACGACTGTCTAAGATCAACGAATGATAGCAGGCCGACGGCTTACCGCACTAAGTCTCGTAACGTTAATAGGTATATTTATGTCCTGGAAAGACCACCCATCCAAAAGCTGACCTCGATGAGCGCAGCTGTGCGGTGTTATCCGCTACATTTCTTCGGAATAAAAAGCCTATGTGTAAATCCAGGGTGTCAGCTACCTCCATACCAAATTTTATCAAAATTGGTTCAGCCGTTTGAGCGTGAAGAGGTAACAAACACACAAATACACTCACAAACTTTCGCCTTTATGATGAAAGTGTGATTTATTACGTATCTATAACAGGAATGTTTAGGTATATAAAACATTATATACGTACCTAAGTAAATCTCCAAGTCGTTCCTGGCGAAGGCGTATGCAAATGACGCGATAATCTTGCTGGTGTTGGATATAATGCCGAGGAGGGTGTCGTCTAGCTTCAGGTAGTTGCTGAACAGCGTTATTGAGAAAAATGTGCCTGAAATAGATACAAAACAGTTTAGTCTTGTTGTATTGAATATTTTATTTTGAATCGTTAATGTAATGTTTATTTGTCTTTTACATTTGGATGAAGTTTAACTAAATTATGTTTTACACACAGTGCAATAATAATATTAGAAATAATTATTTCAGTTTTATATAAAAACTAAAAACAAATGAATTAAAGCAACATTTCTGATAATAAATTTTAATGAACACATCCAAACTCTTTTTGGAACTTCCGAAAAGATTCAATGGTTTCTAAATTCAAAAATCTTTTATATAATTCCTTGTCTACAACAAACAATTGAATACCGTATGCACAAGTAGTTGACCATAAGCTATAATAGAGTGAACCACAAGTAAAACAAATGAACGTATAACATACCTAACAAGTTCGTAACAATCGAGTAAGTAGACCACATGCTAAACTGAACTTCGTCCCAATTGAACCTGTATCTTGTGAACAGGTACAGTATTGTAAATTCACCTGAAACATTACACGTAATTCACTAAATAGTCAAACAAAAAATTATAATAATTTGGCTAGATCCTTTCTTATTTCTATAACAAAACGGGATAAATTCCCGCATGGGAAAATATATGATTTAGGTCTAAGTTTGTGTGTATGTGAGGTTTAGTATTATATTTATAGGTATGGGTAACTGTTTAAAAAATAGTTATGGCCTACTCTCCAATTATAAGGTTTTATTTAGCATTTATAATAAACCTAACCTATGTGTAGTACTAAAAATGATTAAATATCGATCAATTGAAACGTGTACTTGTATTATGCAACAAGTTATCGATAAACCTTGAAATAATAAATACAAAATTATAGTGAATGGTTGATGAACAACCTGGTGTCACAGTTTAAACCGCCTGTGGGCCTCTGTCATGGCTTTACACACCGTTGAAAAATCTCGTGGTTTGGAAAGGTTTGTTGACCTGCATATACAATAATAAATAGGTTTGTCTTTATAATGGCCCCATTCTACGTCATCCCTATCCTTGAACATTTTATAAGGCACAGGGGAATCTTAAGAAATTCTTTTTATTATGGAAAATTATTTAAATTAGGCAGTAGAAAAAATGACGGAGTCGCTTCTGAAATATTAAAATTTAAAGTTATTTTTTATAATCTTGCTCGCTTTATATCTTAGGCTGATGAATGGATAAATGTATTCTTTTTATTGTTACTGTGAATCCAATTGGGATGATATTGTTAAGGGTAAGTGAAGAAATATGAATAATAATGGAGGTAAATTGTTTTTATTCAGCGAATCTTTTTTACTTTGGAAAAGCTTCGGATTTGTAGCCTTACGAGTTTAATACAGGCTTGAAGTATGCTTTTGTTTAATCTTAAACTTTATAAAATATAGATGTTTTCCGATGGTGCAGACATACGAAATAGATGCATAAAGATGGTGGTTTTAAAGTTTCAAAATCCAGATGTTGGGTTGGGTTTGGCCATAATTGTACCTATACCAAAGTTAGTTAAAATATAAATTGATGTAATTTTTATATGTATATAGCCGTTGTTTGTTAATTTAAGGACACCGTTGAGGTGACTTATAAATAAAATTTTATGGCACAAACACTTAAAATGCGACTGTGCAACATGCATCATTGCCAGTGCAACATCCTCTTTGTCGAAATTCTATCGAATACTCTTCTGAGTCAAAATGTTGAAGGACTAAGTACTAAATGATAAAGCATTAAACCTAAGGCTCGTATTAAGAATGTTGAGAGATTAATTGCATAATACTATTCAAGAACAGTTTTATCTGTTACACTGGCCACTTGAAAGTTGATAATCAGTGATTGCTGGGGAATACAAAATAGATAACACCTATCTCTTATTAATATTATAAATGTGGGAGTGTCTGTTGGTTTGCCCCATCACACAGCAAGAAAAAACAGATAGACATAGGTAAGTTTGACCTTCAACGCAGTTTGTGCGCGAGTATTACCATAAGGGTTTGAATCCCTAAAAATGGGCGATGCCTAAAAAACAGACCACGGGAGTTAAGTGGCGAGCAACAATCAGTATATTATTAAATCAAGATTAGATCTGTCGTTGATGCACCTACCACGGTATTATTTCTGCACCGTCCTAAGGTTGACTGGGAGAGAATACCTATGGCATTAAGTCCACCTCTGTACATTTTGTTAATTTGTGCATAAAGAATAAATAAATAAATAATGCTAGCTCGCAGATTTCCACATACTTCAGGAATATCGTCTGTATCTGAGCACATTTTAATAGACTTAATAAAATCCCATGTACGTTTAATAGGGGATGGGCCTAGTACAAAATGCTGTAACTCCTTAGATATACAGAAAAAACTCATCCACCTATCTTCAATAATAACAGACGTTATAATACACTTACCGTGCATAGGGCCAAAGACCACACAAACTACAATAAGCAGTAGCGCCACTCGCAGCCTCCTGTTCCCAGGACCTTTTCTGAAGGCCACTCTGAACGTGTCCATCACCAGGCCTATGTCAAAGAATTCTCGAAGACATCCTTTACTTTTAAACTTTTGATTCGCCTGAAAGATTACGTTCACGATGTCAAAAACAGTTTTATGCATATGTCTTACCGGACAACTTTGATTGTATGTCCTACATTTACATACACACAATTTAAAATATATTTAGGAGTCCATTTCCGAAACCATGAGAAATAGCAAAAATGAATACAGTATTATTTTAGAAAAGTCTACTTTCTTTAAGAAAAATAGCTGACACTTCTTAATTCATATTATAAAGGATCATTTATATACTTACAATTTTCTTTTCTGCCCTTTGTTTCGACTCTTCTAAGTAGTAGTAGCCATACAGTAAACTAAACAGGTATAGGGTGGCCGATATAGAGAATACACCGTAATACCCAACCCATGACAGCAATACACCGCTCAAGGCACTCCCGATAGGATATCCAAGTGACATAAACATATTCACCATCCCTACTCTATAAGTCCTATTTTCCGTGGTTGTGATGTCACCAATATAGCTAAATACACCAATAAAATTCGTGAACCATCCTCCTGTGATCGCTGGAAATATGGATTCTGTTAACGCGGCCACTTCAACAGGTAACTCGTAGAAAAAAAAGGTATTCACAATGAAACCGAGGCACGACAGGAATTCACCAACTATAGGAATTAGGATACAAGCTTTTCTTTTTCCAGTTTTATCACTCCAAGCTCCTACGAAAAGAATGAGCAGGACTGGGATCGCCGTCTGAACGATGTTCTTCCAAACTTGGATACCAGCTGTCAGTCTTTGTACTTCTTCTTCTTGCTCCGTGTAGTTTTCCGTTTGCCGTAAGTTGAGCGCATCACAAACTTCTGATGAGTAATTGAGATTTACTCTGCAAGCTTTTTCTAGGTTTAAATTTTGGATAGCCAGCGATGCGAGGACACTGGGCATAACATAGCACGCCATAATTGGTTCGACCGTTGTATTATCTTTTATTAGTTTGAGTCTTTCTCGTATAGTTAACTTCTTTGGTTCTTCATTTTTTCCCTTCTGTTCATTTATATCTGGTTTTAGGGGAGAAGATTCATCCATATCATCTTTGTTTTCGTGTTCATTTATTTTTTCTTTTTTTATATTAGCCGTATCACTTTTTAAAGGACTCATGATCGGAGTTTTTCTTTACATGTCAATGTTATTACTAAAGTGACACCAGTCTATGTAAGGACTACATTAAACAATGATACCCCTGAAATGCGTTTGTTTTATATCTCAACTGTTTATTGTGGTGTTCGTAATATATAATATTTAATCCGTTTCAATATTTACAGTGTTACGTCTTGAGTTGTGATAAAGAACATCACAGGAGCCAATTGCGTTCATCAGATTTTTATCAATGCTGTCTATATAAAACCTGTCATATAGTAGGTTTGCAGTTGCCGTGACGTTTGTGAACTCATATAAATCTATTTTGGGATAGAAACAGGGTTAAACAATTTCTTTTTAAAATGACACGAAGAAAGAAACTTGTGTCGCGGACATGTTAATGAGACATTCAGCTACTAGGCGACACCTTCACAGTTGAGGGTTCTAAATGAACGCGGGCACGGCTGGCTTAAAGTGGCTGAACAAACATATAAGCGACGACGGCCATGGCGCGGACGAGACGGTTTTTGTGCTCGTTAGTATACACAGAGTTTTCGTCTGCTCTTAGTACGCACTTACCACTGGTTATATATAACCATAAGTTATCAGTTACTAATGTCCTAAATTACGTCCCAACGAAATTTAATGATATTTGTGATATCGACGGTCAACATTTGTTCTTTAAGGTAAATGTTTATTGTGTGTGTGCCTCCATTTGATACAATCAGATTGAAGTTTCGCCAAATCATTTTGATTGAGCAGTTTTGTGGTGCTATTGTATTGTAAGGGGAAGGCCTTTGTTCAACAGTGGACGACTGGACGTGTTCCAGCTAATGACGATGAATATAATAATATATTTACTGCATTTACAATATTTAATGTTTGCTTTATATGCAAACATTAACTATTGTAAACTCTGTAAAAGACAAATAATGAGAGGCAGTAATTTTAGCACTTCGTCGTACGTTAGTGAGATGATAACGTTACGTTACAAATAAAAACCAAAATATACTTAGTTTAAATATATATTAAGTACAACAACATTTAATATTCAAGTGTTTGGGAGATTTGACATAACAATACATTTGAGCACTGACTCATCGCATAATAATCATTTATTTACAAATTATAAAATCAACAGAAATTTGTAACTACTATTCGGGGTGATTCGACACTTTTCTTAACTTTCTGACTTCTTTTCTGTGATCGTAGAACAACCAACTGAAAAAACAAAATTCATTTTACGAGTGGAAATAGATAGAAGGTCCGGCCTTGAACAATATTTTAGTTATTAGAATATAATAGAATAAAATTTATTTCTTAAAAACATAGAACAGTATACCAATTTTTGTCAAAAGTAATAGGTAAACTTACAGTTACAACACATGGTTTGTAGAATAATCAGAACATAGCAAATATAATGTTAGTGTTGTATGAGAAACATAATTATGCACGCACAACTTTTAGCTATTTAATAATAATAATAGAATTACAAAAAATAAGCAATAAACAGAGTAAAACAAACTAAACATCCATAAATGTAAAATTATTACCATCGGTGCTACTTACACTGCGAAAAATTCGCAGAAATATATATATGGGTATTTCAGATTTACTACTAGACCGTTTCAGAAGCGTGCTATCAATAAGGTATGATTTAGAGGAAAGAAATGGTGGGAGATTTATCAACTGGCAAAAATTCCCGACGTCACTCACCTGTATTCATCACAAGTCATTACCAGCACCAGTGCTGGTAAAAATATTACATCTGATGTGTACAAATGAAGGATTTCAAAGAAAATATCAAATCATAATCGAAATTTAACTGAATTCGCCAAAATGCTCCTGTATTCTCTTGTCTTATCATTAACATCAGCCTATCTCAGTCCACTGCTGGACATAGGCCTCTCCTATGGCTCGCCATACTGTCCTATAGTATATGGATTATCACACGCTTGTTTTTACCACCAATTCCCTATTAGTCCACAAGTTTGCTGCCTAAGTATGGACCATTTTTCTATAGGTACCTATGTAGTGGTATTTGATACTCACCAGAGTACAATCACTGCAGGAAGCGTCATGCTGGCTCCTAACAAGAATACGGCTCCAGGGAGTACCTCCATAGTGGCACTGTACACTTTGGTATACATCGGCACGTATATCAGGGGCATCAGATTCTCTACGAGACCCACTAGCGAGTTTACCTTACCTAGAATCAGGTTGTACAATGTTAGAGGTAAATACATATATTTCGCCTTCTTTATTAAATTTAGCTTATGCCCGCGGCTTCGCTCGCGTTAGTTTAGATTGTTGGTTATTATTATATATATATAGCTTTTCCCCAAGGCTTCGCCCGCGTTAACCCCTATTTAAATACCATAGAGTGTTGAATTTTAAAAAAAGTAGCCTTTCTATTTCCTTTCTCGAGTCTTAAATTTCTTTCTACGTGCCAAATTTCATCAAAATCCATCCAGCGGTTTAGTCGTAAAGGTGTAACAGACAGATAAACAGATAGATAGACAGAGTTACTTTCACATTTATACTATTAGTATGGAAGTATGGATAGTATGGATTGGTTCCTATTCTTAGCAATAGTCAGTTAAGTAAAGGCGCAATACATACGGTACGATCAGTCGCATAAAACCGATCAAACGATGGACGAAATCAATCGCAACAAAAACCTATGCAATATTGAATATCCTACTATAAGTTGAGAGTGTCTGGCTCCTTGCGATTGATCGTCATGATTTTCTTCCGATTGATCGATACGATCCATAATTCCATATGTGGGTGCACGTATATGGGGCCCTTTAACTTTGTGTAAGACTTTGTAGGTGCAAGTCATGTCAATAAGACTGAGCGTTGGTAGAATGTATGTACTACCTGCATTACATATGAAGCTAAAATTTGACGTTGCTAGGCCGTCCATTCAAGTACAACTAGATATTAGAAGAAGATAATAATTACCTAATTCATTGGGTTCCACAAGTTTTGAGATTATTGACCTCATAGCTAGCAGAGATGTGCCGTTGAGAATTTCAATCAGAGGCGCTGAAACAAATTGTAAGGTTATAATGCATTTTTGGTAGTTTGTAAAATCGTGAATGTTACGGAATGAAATCCTATGGGACACATGTTTAATGACTTAATAAAACACATACTATTACACGAAACATATAGACATAGGCTATTTCTCTCACATTTTCGCAGTTCATAAGGACCATGTTACAAAAAAATAGGTCACGGTCTTACGAAATTAGTGTCATGCTAGTCAGCAACAATAACCATGATATCGCGACATGATATTTAAAACTATTTTATTGGGATTGTGATAAACATCGATAACACTTGATTAGAAGCTTGAAGTTAATTCATATCGATTGACTTAATCAGTCGACATTATAATCGGGCGATGTTCGTAGTGTTAGTGTGAATATATGGTAGATAGCGGTATAATCAGCTGGAGGTCAGAATATACAATCGCACCGCATTAGTCAATTAAAGGCACCCAGTTAAAAACAATATTTAAACGTTGCTCTACACTGATGCGCCGTGACTTTGCATAATTCCGGGATAAACTAGTTTTAATAAAGTTGTTCTTGTATAATGCTTTGAAGACCGTGAAGGATTTGAGCATCAAGTATATAAAAGACTGACAGTAAAGTTTACTATATGCCCGATAACAAGCCAAAATTGATTTGTGGATTAAAATGTAAAGAATTTATAGCTATTTAGTGAATTAAAAATTATGTGTTTTTATAACGCAATTTAATTAACTGAGTCGATAATACCTTACAATGTATAATATTACATAATAAAAAAATTGATCATGCCAATTAATACTTGGTAAAATGTTACTAAGAGGTAAGAAGTATGTCAGGATCGCAGTAAATGGAAATCCGTGGTCTCTGCCTACCCCTCGTGGAAATAGGCGTGACTTTATGTATGTATGTATGTAAAATGTCACTCGAGGTATTGACGATATAAAAATTTATTTATTTATTTATTAACCAACTTATACTAACACATATGTACCCATATAAGTTATAGGTTATAGAATATTCATATAAAAATATGAAGATTAAAATATTATGATTATTCTTGGTTTAGTATTTACTGATTAACAATTTTCTACACCTAATATTTGCCCTCCAGGGATGATCATGGCTGAAATAATAATATAGCGTATACGTGGACACAAATTACATTTCTTACCAATATAAAAAATCTTCTCGTTCGTAGCGAAACAGTATACAAATGATGCGGCAATTTTGCTCAGTGTTGAGACGATACCTAACAGTGAGTCGTGCCACTGCAGATATTTGCTGAGTACCAATATTGAGAATATTGTTCCTGAAATGCAATAACACAATGCTCTGAATAATGCGAACTTGTATAAATCAAATACTGCATATAAAACTCCATTGCTTCCTTATTCATGGTTTTAGGAGTAGATTTATTATTAAATTCTTGCTTTATCGACTTCGTGTATCTATTTACTAGTACATAATAACATCGAAACTCCCTGGTGTCTCGGCGAGCACATTTAGATATCGGTCTTTGGTATTTCCACGAGACCCGTGTCCGATGTTGATTATGAGGAAATAGAGAGTGCATTCGTACACACTAATTACGCACGCGCGATTTGACGATGTGGCCGAAACTGAGTCAAAAGGACGTTATTATGACTATCATCTCACCTTCATCTTTGCCTAACAAACGATTTAAGCAGTGTCATGTCATAGCTATACTCATACCCTCTTATTCATAAACGAGACACACCGAGAACATACCGGCATTAACTAAACCCCGTATTAAGCCTATTGACATCTCGATACTTTGATGTGCAAACGACAGTGACACATATAATTTAATCCTTGGTTTAAAATTGTAATTTTTTATAAATAAGGGATATGGTTTCTACCGACGCGACGCGCGACGCCACGTCCTTTCTATACTCATATAGTAAAAGCTTTTAAATGTATTTGGAACGTAAATAAGGGTACTAGATTGTGAGGTTACCAGGACGGAAAATCGCGAACGCAATTGAATTAAACTTGCGTTTAGCTCCCGTTTTATATTACTTTACGATTCGGACAGTTAATCATTGTTAATGCTGAAGCGATGCGAAATTAACCGGACACAGGCGAGTAATATTATTATGAATCACAATTAGGAATTATTAGAATCGTTATCAGTCTAACATAGATATCGAGACATAATTTATTGATGAATGAACATAAAGTCAAAAAGGCCGCCTAATGGGTGGCATAGTCGCTGTTATCGTAAAATATAATATACGCGACTACTCTTTGAAAAAACATAACATAAAATCACACCTGTATTCCCCAAAGGATTAGGCAGCGGTGCACATATAGTACACCCACATTTCGCCATTTATGATATAGGGCCCAAGGTGTGAGCCTATTGTAACCGGGCACAAATCCAGACTCCGTGCTGCTACTGAGAATTACCTAATGAAAAAACTCAGTAACACTTTGCCTGATCCGGGATTCGAACCCAAGGCTTCATGCATCGGACTATGAGAGCGAGGAAATAGGGAATGCAACTGTGCGCGCATACTTGTGCACTATAATATCTCCTGCGTAGTGGGCTAGTCTGATAGGCCGCCGTGACGAAATTCGGTTAGGAGAACATTAAATAAATAATTTAGTACGTGGTCACTATCGTGGTCGAAAATAATAAATTATGTTACTACCAACATACCTATAGCATGAGTTATGAAGTTATACGCTTGAAACACGCCGAACTTGACTTCATCCCAGTTAAATCTGTATCTTGTTGACATGTACATAACTGACATTTCTCCTGAAAAAACAAAAAAAAAACATTTGATCTAAACAGTATTGGTAGACTAGATTAAGAGTTTTTTAAGTAAATAGTAATATAATAATCATCGGTAACTGCGAACAATCGTTTTTAATTGTGTCTGCTGTGTGTTAAGGCTAACAAAATATCTACTGTCTGGGAGATACTGACATTACCAGGTTATGAGTCAACGCAGAAATTTTCAATCATGAAAATAAATTCTGTTTTATGTGTTTAACACGTCCAGTTGTCCATGCCCAAAAAATGTGATTGCTCAACAATTACAAACTATGTTGCTGATAGAAACTAATAAGTTTCAAATTACAGGGGATGAGCCCAATCCATTCTGTGAAGAAAAATTGTTGGCAAAGAATAACTAAGAACTACTCACCTTGGCAATCATGTGTATATCCTTTAGGCTCTCCAATGATTAATGTATAGGTGCTAAACTATACAGTATACTAACCGAACATAGGTCCAAAGAGAACGCTGACTACCCCCAACAGGACACACAGCCGAAGCCTCCTGTTGTTAGCTGCCTTTACGGTAAGCACACTGAGGGTATCCTTAACGTTGGAGAAGTTGAAGAACTGGCGGATCAAGTGGCAGGCGCCTTGACCATCAAGCTGCAAATAAATAGCTAAATAGCTTCAATTTCCTTGCTTCAATTCTTCAATAATTGCTGTTTAGGTCTCTAGTAGGATTATCTAGTATTTGAACAAGTACAAGACAATGTATATCGTATAGCCGATATGGCTACTTTTTCGCAGTTATTTTTATAATATAGTAAGTAGTTTATTTATATATTAAAGAAATAATTCATTATAAAATTTTTCTTCTTTAACTTTCAGAATTTAGAAAATATTAATATTAGACTCTATAACATCACATCAGCCTATTGCAGTCCACTGCTGGACGTAGGCTTCCCCAAGGCTCGATCTGCCGTTTTCGCCACCCAGTCACTACGAGTTACCTGCAATAGTAGTGCGACCGGGAACTGGGGGCCGTTTTCTTTGGCTACTGTTCATGGGGGGTTGTGTAGTCATCACACTGGGCAGGCGGGTTGGCAACCGCAGTAAGGTTACACAGGGGAACGCGGCTGCCCGCCCCCGGAAATATTCCGTAGTCAACTCTTACGACACTCACGGGAGGAATAAGGGTGGTCTATTATAGGCCAGAAATCACACGGCCTCAACCTCACCGCCAAACTCTTTATCACACTATAGAAAAAAAGAAAATAGTTCGTACCTTTTTCTGTTCCGCATTTTTTATTGGATCCTTTACCACTAGTACAATATACATAAAATTGAGAACATTCAATCCAGTAGATAACCCATAACATCCATAGTATCCCAATTTATTCAACAAAATTCCACTTATTCCCATTCCAAGAGGGAAAGCCAGAGTTATACTGAAACTGGCGAGACCTAACCTAAACGTTCTTGTTTTGTTTGTGGTAATAGTACTTATGTACGCAAATGCTGTGAGAAAACAAAGGCACCATCCTCCGGTTAACCCTTCAATGATAGCTTCTGAGAAGACCAAGACTTCCAATCGGAGCTGAAGAAAGAAATATACATTTATCATGTTGTTGACGGCCATGAGAAATTGTCCAATAATTGAGACGGCAATGAAAATTTTTCTATGCCCCGTTCTGTCGGAAAATGAGCCCGCAAACAAGGCTAGTATGCAAGGCAGTGTCGCTGACAAGTAGGTCCTCCATGAAAGGGCTGATGCTATAAGCTTCTGTGTTTCCCGTTCGTATTCATTTTCACTCGTGACATTTTGAGACCTTAAAGAATCACATATCTCTTCTGTAAAGTTAAGGTTGACCCGGCATGCCTTCTCAAGATTGAGGTTTTGGGTTGAAGTTACGATTAGCATGGTGCTTATCACATAGATAAACAATGTTGGTTCTAAAGTTATGTTTTGAAAGAAATCTGCGAGTTTCTCACGAAAACTTATTTTAGATTCCTCTTTGTCATCTCTACTTTCTTGTTTAAGTGGGTCTGCTTCCGTATAATCTTCATCATTATTTTCCTGTCTTCCTCCTTCAGTAGCCATTTTTTAAATCACTTTTTCACTAATAATTATTTTTTTGGTTTCGTTACTAAATTATAATTTGGTTTGATTTTACTTGTACATATTAGAGGCGCACAACGCTAACTGTTTGATAGTTCATATAATGTTAATAATATCATAATCTATAGCGATAAATGTATATCAGATGATATCTAAGTACATATGTTACTAACATTGGGATCATACGATATATCATAATTACCTATATCTATATATATTATATATAGTATATCTTTGAAGACTAATCCTAATTAACTAACGCAATGTTATCAGACAATAGTTCAAGATACCGAGTCCCTGGCTATTAACCGTTGCTAATTAGGTCTTAATATTGTCATATTGAGGATTTATAAAAATGTATTTGAGAATTGACTCACTCATTGATCTCATTACGGCAATCGTGATTTCGAGGTATTTTAGGTACGTAAAAGAGCTATTTGTAGTTATTTTAGAAAATTAATAATGATAGACCGTACTAAGGCGTCCCTGATAGTTTCAAGTTTCGAGGCCATTTTTCGTTTGTGGAAGCGAGACGCAGCTATGTGCAGTGTAGAGTGGCGTCTCGCTTCTTTAACGGAAAATGTCCTGCTTATAGAGTTCATGGTAAGGAGGCAGGTGTTATTTAGTATGTACTAGCTTCGCCCAGCGGTGTTACCCGCTTCATTTTCACGGGATAAAAAGCCTAGCCTATATGTTAATCCAGGGTGTCAGCTCCCTCTATACCAAATTTTAGCAAAATCGGTTTAGCCGTTTGAGCGTAAAGAGGTAACAAACATACAAACTTATTGTACCATATACTTGGAAATAAATGATATTCTCTTCTATTCTTTTCAAACACTTACAAACTTTCGCCTTTATAATATCAGTGTGATAATACTCCTTTATTTATTTTGTACAATATAAAGGTTCAAAGGTTCTTAAATATAGGTTTAGTCAGGCCCAGCCAAGGATCAAGTAAAGTTTTGTGACATGTTAAGCTAGGAGTAGCGCAGTTATATTAAAGATGCTTTGAGTAGGAATTTACCCGTCATTTAATCTTATTAATGTTTCTTTGTTTCAGTAATATCTAAGAGTCTTACAATCTCGTACCAGTCTACTAAAGGTTGAATACTTTTACAAGCTTTATAAAACATTATCATAATCCCTTAATAATATATTATTACGTGACGTGTTTTTATTTATATTATTATCTATTTGGTTATTGAAAGTCATTGTTATTTTACAGGTTTAACATTTTATTTTTCAGCTGTTTTAATATAATTATTAGCTTGTATTAATTATAATGAAAGTATAACTTGACAACTCAATCAAACGGTATTAGATTTTTGCAAATTTTTGTGTCGTGTTTAGGCACTTGCAATTTCGTATGCATGGAAAATATCATGCTTATTTCGGGATTAAAAATAGCTTCAACGGTTCTACGGTCTACCTTATGGTTAAATCTACCTCCTTATTAAATTTTAATATAATCTGTTTAATAGTAATCATTATGTGAGAACAAATAGACATACAAAACATCCAAACTTATAATAGGTACGTAAATACTTTAAAATAATAATAGATCTTTATTGCAGACACACAGCCTATATACCAATACAGGCATACGAATTTATTAGATAACACAAAAAATTACAGAACACAAATACGTAAAAAAAAATAGCAACACTTATTTTCGATCAAGACTTATTTTTATGCCGCTATTTCTATATGATTTTAATTTAGCTTACTTTACCTTTAAAGCAAGGATGACGGTTAATTCCGTAAAATAACTATCAATGAACGCGTTTATTGTACCAGGGCACCTTCTAGTCATAGTACCTATATCATAATGTAGTGAAACATCTCGCCATAATCATTCGGTCCCGCGGGCGTCATATCACCTCGGCTGCTAACCATTGTAAATAGTTCCGTGGGGACCAATTGTTATGGGAGCCAGTGGGGTAAATGTGCTTAGATTTGGTACTTCCGTGGCTGGAAATAAGCATGTATAATAATAATAACTTGCTTTTGAATTGTATTTTTCTATATCTAATAATGTTCTTTTGACAGAATTTCGGTCGCGGCGGCCTGTCTCAGCTGAGACTTACCAACTGCGCAGAAGTTATTATAGTGCACTAGTATGTGCGCAAACACAGGTGCACACGATCGGGGAGAGATTAGGCGCGGGAGGTGTCGTCCGAATCACGGACGGGGCTCGACATGTGAATACGGTCATCCAAGACTGACCGCGGCGAGCACGGCTTAACCTCGCAGATGACTAATCTGCGCGGTGGCCACGTCGCTATGAGCTTTCTATGTCTAGTGATATTATATAGAGGTAAGTTTTGATGTAAGAGAAAATCGCCAAAACGAACAATCAGATTTTCAAAATGTTGTTACCAATTCATAAAATAGACTATCAGGGAGGTCATAGGCTACTTTAATTTCGAAAAATACACGTCAAAAGTTTCCATGCAGTTGTAGTCATGGGCTGGATTTGTCATCAATAAAATGGATTTTGTATTAAAATAAAAAATGCCTCGTTGGTCTAGTGGTCGCTAAGCGCGACTGCTGAGCAAGGGTTCAAATCCCGGGTCGGGCAAAGTGTTACTGAGTTTTCCATTAGGTAATTCTCAGTAGCAGCACGGAGTCTGGATTTGTGCCCGGTTGATGGCAATAGGCTCGCCCCCTATTACATTGGGACTTACAACATAACTGGCGAAATGTGGGTGTACTATATGTACACCTCTGCCTACCCCTTCGGGGAATACAGGCGTGATGTTATGTTATGTTTAAAAAATGAGACAGCCTGACAAACATTACAGAAGGACATTCGTATGCAAGCATCATTGTGAGGGATTTAAAATTATTTATTAGATACAAACTTAGATATCATAAGACCACTGAATAAATGGAAAGGAAAACATTGTATGAAACCTTATTTAAACCTATGATCTGAAATCATTATCATCATTCACATCGTAGTGGGAAATTTTCCAGTCAATCCAGTCTAATTATAATCTAATATTTCAGTCAGCAGTTTATTTCTGCTAATAATTTAATCCAAATCGTTTTTTTAATGTTTAACGTCGCCCCACTCTTCAAGTTCGTCCTTTTTCGTGGGTGTTTGTAACATGTAATATCACATACACAAACACCCAGACTCGGGACAAATCGAAAAATAGATCTTAGCAAAATATGTTACTTGCAAGTCTAGTTACCATATCGGGCTAGTATGGCTAGTATAAAGTCAAATATCACTCGGTATTACTTAGCCAGATGCTAGGAAACTATTTCGAGTGTCGAATATCTTAGTACGGACAGATAGGAGCAGGGAATCTGACAACCGATTCCACCTTAAGATATCAAATTCACAGTTACAGGGATTGTTAAATTAGTAGTAGTCGCTTCGGATAGCCGAAAACATTTATTGAATAATCTGATAATCAGACAATCGTGATGTAATATTTTTACTACCATAATAATATGTGTACGTACGTCGTACATAGCTGGTGATGAGGTAGGTTCCTTCGCGATAATTTTGCAGAATATAAATGATACAATAAGAGTTAACGGGTCTTAACCGCGTACGTAATTAACGGTATAAGTACCTATTTTCCCGATGATTCGTCCAACTTGCAAAAGCCGTGGTCACGGGTTGACTGATGACAGCTCAGCGACGTCTCCGTGTCGTGCGGGTTTCTGCCACTACCGTCACTTTACTTAAGACCTGTTAACTCTGATTGTATGATGTATACAAATCGCAGTAATCTTAAAAGAATATAAATGGCTACAGAACGTAATAGTCGTTTGGAGGTGAATATTCTACCCATATATTACATAAATTTCAGTTGCATGCCCTTCTTCTTCAAGTTTATCTTATAAAAATATAGACAATAACTGCTAGGTACACCTGAAAGTTATAATTAGCGCTGTTAAGTTTAATAGGTTTCTTCCTCATTTGCTGCAGTCATTTTTGTGATGCTCTATAACTTTATATAATGTTATAGACATAGGGGTTTTTATTTCATATAGGCTACAAAAAGGCACTTATAAAACGTCAAATCAAGTTGCTCGGTTCAAAAGTGTCGTTTCTATGGAGAAGAACCAGCAAGGAAATCCATAACATGTTCTAAATTTTTGTTCTTACCAAACTTACAAATTAAAATTCATAAAGTCTTCTTTCTGGAATGTCACCAGATATTCGTATTTCAGCTTTTGCCCGTGACATTGTAATTACGCATTCTACGTAAGAAATTGTATCACAAATTATTTTGCGAAGTAATTGTACATTCACCGGCATGGAATGTGGCCTAAACTTATATGACTAGAATGGTTTATAAAGCAAAATTATACGTAGGTTACTACACAGTTTTCTCTGTAACTGCTGTTTGCCGATTCCTCACACTTCAGTGATAAATTTAATGGCAAAAGTGGATCATAAACTGTTAAAATGAAGCGTTTTCTTATGTGACGTTTGGGCTACATTCCGTGCCGGTGAGTGTATTCATGAATGAAATAAAAATGCGTAATGAAGGTAAATTGATATCATTCTTTATTAAGGTATATTTACATTCATTCAGTTTCAATTGCTTGATTCATCAAAATAATATGTAAAAGGTAGAGTTTATTTATTTCATAAAAAGGATACAGAAGAATAATTCTTCTGTGACACTGTATCACGCGCTAGGATTCTTTGTGTGATAAAGGGAATACAGGTAAGTTACCTTTAACAAAATGTTCTCGGGCATTTTTTGTCTTAATATATTAGTAGCATAATAAACTTTCCACATTACTTTCACATGGCTTTCGCATGGCATGGATATTCAGTGTCCATCCTTAGATACCTTTTCATAAAAATAGAACGTTAGTACTTAAACCATAGATTAAGAATACCAAGTAGTTCACAGTATACTTGTCGTTTGCATGTCAAAGAATAGAGATGTCCTAAGTAGCGTAGGTTATAAGAACCCCCTCTGGGTTATAATTTTAACAGCGTATACACCAGTATATACAAATACTATTTACCTATTTAACGTAGTTATGTTCAAACACCATACTTTTCTTAAAAATATATTTATGGTTAGGTTTTCAAATTCCAATTCAAAATAAGTTGGAGAAATACTGCAGTTTTAATTTGTTTTTATCATCTAAATTAATTTATTACTATTCTGTAACTGTCCCATTACAGAGTAACAGCTTTAATAAGACACAAAAAGCAATTAATTTTGGCAATTTAAGGCCATTCTGGATTCTAGGATTTTAAATAAATAAAGGTGTAAGATTAATGTGTGAATCCTTAAAGTACCTAAACATAAAAATATATATTATTGAATTCTTTAAATGTTATGTAGGTGACATTAGTAAAAGAACATTTTAATATATTTTAATATTCGTTGCATTTGACATATTTTCGTCACACATGTGTACATAGATTTTGTACCATTTCAGAAGGCTATTATAACATAAACAACCAAGTATTTACTGCTAAGGGTAACGTGGTCCCTACATCCTCTGGCAGAATTAAAAATCACAATCACTTTTTGTCACGAGTCGTGCTGAGTTTGAGTTTCGCAATCGTTCATTATTCTAGTCGATAAAATCAGCTGTAGATTATCACTGATTTATTGAATTAATTACTTAATTAAATAGAAAACTCTTAAAAGTACTGGGCATACGATTCGTTATTATAATTCGATTTCAATCCTTAGGTTAAAGAATATTATTTAATCTTTGTTTCAGCACTAGATACTATTTATTAAGTTGATAAATACGGTTTTACTCACGTGCATTAAAATGTATAATTCTATATTATATGCTATTTAATTTTAAGAGTTATTATTACAATTTAAATAAAATAAATAGCTCGGGTATGTACGGCCTTAGTTCGCAGCCCGTTAATTAATGTTAGGAAAAGAGAAGCCGTCTCTAAAAAGCTTTAGTTAAAACTAAACAAATGTACCTAAAGTACAATTAAAACCATTAATATACACGCAAGTAAAACCGTATTCACAAGCAGATATTATAAATATTCTCAAAAGTAACAATTACAAAAATATAAATTTCCAAATACGTTTTATTTTTTCGTGGATTTCATGAAATCCAAATGGATGACCTAATATATTTTCCTTATAATAAGTTTATTGAGAACAACTTATTGACTATGATTTGTAATGCTAACTGGTATTTCCTAATTCGGCCTTTATTGTGTCGATTGATGGTATGAATTGTAAAGGATCAGACTTCTTTGATTCTGCGTCTTTAGCATCTTTCTTCTCTTCTGCTTCAAGAGCTATCTTTCTTGTGCTCTTCAATTGTTTCCTATGCTGGACGTAGAAGTATCTGAAAAGAGACATTCGTATTTAAAAAAAGTTGTTAAGAATATAGTTCGTAGGATTAAGAAAACATTTTCCTTTCCTCTGGCAAGAAACCAGTGAAGGCCTCACCACTTATACACATGGGACTACTAGGGCCCCAGACATTAGACACGTGGCAAAACGCTAGACGAATAGAATGATACATGTATGGGGATGACAAAATGTTTCGACTATGTAATCTATGACTTCATTGTTAATTCCATTTATTTTTATTCGATTTCTGACCGTCTTTTATTTTGTCATTTGTCTAGGGCCAATGACATACAACGACATTTACACATACAAACATACAAGTATAGTTGTTTACTGCATTAAAATAAATAATTCCATTGAAGTTATATGTAGGTAAACTTACATAAGTACGAAGCATGGTGGGACCGCAATCGCAGCACTGGTAAGGAATATGGCTCCAGGCAGTACGTGGAGTGTCTTCATGTACATCCATGAGTAGAACGGATGGAACACCAGGGACGCAACGGTCTCCGTCAGTGAGAAAACAGAGTTCACTTTTGCTGAAAAGATTTAGTTCATAATTTTAAAGTAAATTTCTAATGGCCTTTGGAATGGATAGAGCAGTTCTTACTAAAGACAAGTTATTTTTATGAAATTTCATTATGGTAACTTATCTATTTATCATAATGTGTTAAGAATTTAGCAAAATTTAATGCCTAAAATCTGTTTTTTTTAAAGTTGATAATGGAAATAAGAATTACAATAAAGACGATTTTTATCAAAGTAACTAATGTGAAAAGAAAAGCTTTAAAAGAATTAAAACAGGAATCTAAATACCGTCATTAGATTTATCGATTTACATGAACACTTTGAACCAACCTGTTTCCTGCTTTTCCACTAATTTTGATATGATGGAGCGGAGTGACGTAAATGTGGTGGCGTTGAGCAGTTCAACGACAGGCACTGCAATGTAAACGCAATCATATTAATACCAGCCATTGAACCGACGATTATTCAAATGCACATTATCATAATAAAACGAGTACAGGGAGGCTCCATAACGCTTTTGTGCTGTAAGGGTATTATAATTTTGTACTCGCGTATAATTTTGGGCGAGTAAATTTTAATTCATGTTCGCTTGGATGTTATTGATAATGTGGGTAGGAAAAACTGTTCTATTAAACTCGATAGCATTGAAAGGTCAAAAGAAAGCTATCCTAATATTGAAATATAAACAAAATACATTCTCATTGAAATTTAAAAGTGATATCGAAAATTTTAATACTCTCATGCAGCAAAATTTTCAATCCAGAAGGTATAAGCTTCTCATCATTCGTCAACATGTTGCTACATAAAATATTATTGCAAGTCAGTAGTTAGTATACCTATTTGTTTACTTTGGTAAATTCTTTTCTACACTCACCGAGGTACATTTCAATATCGGTCCTCACGAAGGCAGTCCACACGGAGCCAATAAACTTGCTGATGACAGAGATGAGACACAGCATCGAGTCGTCAACCTGCATGCGTTTGCTGAGTACCGTTATTGAAAACATTGCACCTGAAAGACAAAGATACGTTTTTGAGGAACTATACAAAAAAATTGAAGTCCATAATACCCTAGTTTGAAGCTTATATGATATTTACATACTCCGGAAATTTTCATAGTTATTCTAGATGTCTTCTACTTATTTATAATCCAGATTTAAATAAGGCTATGGATAGTGGATTTGCAACATTACATCCCACGTCAATTTACTGGCTTCTACGTCGAAAATACATCGTGATTGTGTTAGTAAGTTACATTTAAATTGTCTTACACTAATTTTGGTACTTATTACACGGCACGATGAGAAATTCCGTCACTACCCTCAATGTAAAAATTTGAGTGTTTCCTTTCAAATCCTTGGACGCTGCACGAAGTTTACGAGATTAACATTTTAAGGTCCCTTTGAAAAATCAGGGAGGGTAGCCGGCGCTCCTGGCCTTTCATTAGAGGCAAAGGTCGTCGTCATGCTTCGATACCCTCGTAAGGTTTGCAGTATTAATAAAATCGCTTGTAGCCTTGTCAATATACCTGACTGTATATTGCTTTAAAGTTCTTAATTGGATCGCTTTAACATCATTTAGTCTTCAAGGCGCAAATTATATTACTTCAATATTGTATAGATTCCTCCTAAGTTGGTAATTTCGCAAATAAATTCAAAATCATTGTTACTTACCAAATGAGTGCAGTATGATGGAGTAGCTTATAAATACACCAAATTTCACCATGTCCCAGTTCAAACGGTTTCTCACGAACAGATAGAATACAGTGTGTTCCGCTGTAAAATAAAACAACTATCTATTTGATATTATTGCAATACTTGAAGCGATAATAATATGAATATAATTGAAGAGATTACATAGTCTCTGCAAGCAGGTTTTGATAGTGAATACTTTATAAAAAGGAGCTCTACTGGCAGATGTTAAATAGAGCTGTGAAGAAGAAGCTTTACTAAAGCTACGTTCTTTGTAGTTTCATGAAGGGAGGTTGACTAGCGTTGATCAAAATTTGGACATCGTAGTTAGATTATTATTATAAAAAAAGAATTAGACCATGCCACTTCATATTTACTCTTAGTTTCGAAGTACCAAAGTTACTCCTTTTAATAACAAACGTAAACTCACACGAAGAAGGCCCAAACAGAACGAAGACGATAAGAAGCGTGAGGATAACTTTCACTCTCTTGTTGGACTGTCGAGGACGGAAGGCCACTGTCACCGTCTCCATGACATGTGACAGGTTGAAGAACGACACCTTGGAGTGGTCCGGCCTTTCTATCTGTAAGACGACAATAACCCTTCATAAAAAATTTCAATTTTAAACCTAGGATTAAATTATACTTGTCACTGTCGTTGGCATATCAAATAATAGAGATGTCAATAGACTTAATACGGGTTTAAGTTAATGCCGGTATGATCCTCGTTTATGAATAAGAGAGATTATGAATTGCATCAAAGAAAATGAAATGTAGGAACGTCAATGAATCAAACTCAGTTCGTTATAACCTATAGTTATGGCTCTCTTAATTTGTTGTTGAGTAGTTAGAAATTACCGAAAATTTATATCTCTTCAATCAACATCTATAATCTATAAGGATAAGAAAGATATTGCCAACGCAAGATATATGTTAGCAGAGTATAACTTCACAATTCGCTCATCCTATGTCCCATGTAATAGGTGGCGAGCCTATTCTCCCGTTGTCTAGCGGTCAATAAGCGCAACTGCTATATTGTAAGGTCCTGGGGATCAAATCACGGGTTGGGCAAAGTGTTACTGGGTTTTTCCATTATCCAATTCTCACTTCTCATTCTCTCTCTAGCAGCACACAGTCTAGATAACTGTCCGGTTGATGGCTTGCCCTCAATTACATTGGGACCTTTAATATAACAGGCGAAATGGGTGTACTATAGGTATACCTCTGCCAACCTCTTCAGGGAATATATGCTTGATGTATGTGTATGTATTGCAATCATCGACTTCAGTACTAAGTTAGTCGCCTCTTTCGTATCGCTTTTCTGGCGTCAGAAGAGAATTGTATTTTAACCCGTACCACAGACAAGAAAAGATTAATCAGGCATAAAGTACCTACCTAAGTTTTTAATATTTATCAAACACTGAAATAAGAGCGTTGTCTTTGAATAAACATCGTTGAGAGTTTGCAGTGAGCTTTTTACTTTGAATATTATTTTTAGAGACTGAGTTTTTACGTATCAAAGGCATAAGGGATTCTTATTTTACGAACAAGGTTGTCTGGGAGAGATTGATGTGTGCGATAAGACCGTTTCTATGGTATGTGTATGCGTGTTATATAAGTACAAACTTTGTGTATGTAGTTGTTGTCTCTCTCAATAAGGAAGCGATCAACATTGTGTTAAAATAGAACTTTTTTTTTTATAGATCCGCAACAAATTATGTGGGTCTGCTTTGGTCTTCTAGTAAGAGTCATCTTAGGACACTTCAGTCTTGTGGTGGCTAATGCTTCTGCTGAGCATGAGGTCCTGGGTTCAAATCTCGGGGCAGGCAAAGTTTTACGAGGTCTTTCCATTAGGTAAATTTCAGTAGAAGAACGGTTTGTATTTGTGCCCAATTGATGGCAATAGGCTCGCCCCCTATTACATTGGGACCTATAACATAACTGGCGAAATGTGATGTATTATACACCTCTGCCTACTCCTTCAGGGAATACAGGCGTGATGTTATATTTTCATCATCAGTGTTATAATGTCAGACAGATGTGATGATCATAGTCATAATTATAAGGTCATGTAAGTATTATAATACAGTCAGCAACATAAGAAGCTGAACATTAAAATTTGTAAACATACCATTAATTAAGGAATGGCTTCTTACATCTAAATTGATAAAGGAAATTTGGAAAATGATGGACACGAGCAGGACTTGAATCTTCTTGAAGCTTCTTACATAGTAAAAAGTCGTAAATATTCATAAATCATTATTTGGACGCCCCTATACTTTGAAACAATTACTTGAATTGATGTTTATTTCTTTTAATTATTTGACATAAGGTTTTTTAACATGTTAAGCTACTTATATTGCTAACTGTACGTGCACAATACAGGTGTATACGACGTTATAATATTTCTCCGGGAATACAAACAGATAATACTTATATCATGATTCAGTTGTTTCCCTTCCGACTGCACTTACAAGGGCTTTTTCAAATGGTATTGTGTAAAGTTTTCAAAGATTTAGATCGAACCACACGACACGCACGCGCACGACGCGACACACGAATTTTCGAACGTACCTAGTTGAAACGAACCAGCATAGAATACCTAACTAAAGTGTCTGTGCCTATACACTATTGCACGATTTTATGTGTCTGGTTTGAAGGTGTCTATATCCATACTGTCAGTCAATCTGAAAGAGCCCTAAGCTGTATATTTACAAATAAGAAGTGTATCTTAATGCTGGACAATAGGCAGTATCCTGTCATCACTTAGGTAGATACCTACTGGTGTTATTAAAGCCGCCATGTTGTACAAGGTAGATATGGTATCGGCCATCAACACGATTCCTATTGTCATTGAGAATTTATATTGATAACAAAGAATTAAAATAAACTGATGTTAGGTATGGGCAAAGGTGTAGAATTTAACGCAACATTTATTGCAGTGATAGCCGAGTGTCATGACCGCTGGATTGCCAAGTCAAAAATCGTAAGTTAAAACCCCGGCACGCACCAATGTCTTTTCGAATTCATGTGCGTATTATTTAGTTATAAGTTACTAAAACGGTGGAGGAAAACAGCGTGAGGAGCTTTTTCGAGATTTTTCAACGGTGTGTAAAGCCATGTCAGCGGCCTACAGGCGGTTTAAACTCTGACTTCAGGTTGTTCAGCTATACGATAAGAAGAACATATTTTTTTTAATTAACAAGAAAATATTTTTTCCACTTTGCAACAATAATTTACCTATTAGTTTAATTGGCTTAGTGCTCAATGTGTAATAAATTAAATAGTAAATTTAGAATTTTATCATTTTAGTTCAAAAGCAATATGATGTCGTTTACCCTGTAGTGTGACAGCTTTCGACTGGAATTATTAACACAACTTCAAATGACAAGTTGCATTTACTCGTAAAGCAAATACCACACAACAGTTTATAAATAATTAATTATGTATCTTTGACATCATCGTAATCACTCTCATCAAACCTAGATCACGTGAAATAATAAATCATTTTTCCTTATTTACATTTGCTATTTAAATATTAGCTGCAATATGAAAGTTCAGAATTATCACATTATTGTTCTAAATACATAATTAAATTATATGAATTCGTATCAAGCAAATAACATCATAAAACGAGCGCCATTGTATTCGCAAGTAACGTATAAATTATAATAGACGTAATCCTATTGATTGTGAACATTACGTGCGTGATTAACATTTATATGTTTGGCAGATATAGGTCAGAGTTATCATTCAAACATCAGCAAGAACTCGACTTTCACGATTTGATTGGCGCAGTGGCTAAGTCATTGAACTGCTACGCTAAGGCCTACACGATTCTCGCACGGGACAAAATTTTGTGCGATTTGCAGATGTTTATCCCGAGTCTGGGTGTTTGTGAATGTGATATTTCATGCTTGTGGAACGCACTCATGACTCAGAACATTTGCCTAGTGTGGGGCGACGTTGTTTAAAAAAAAACTAATAAAAATAAAAGCAGTTTGTAGCATAAATATTCTGATCATGGGTGGTAAAATGTCTAGTCTGAAGATCTTTGATGAAAGTTCTGGACTTTGATTATATATATGTCTAGATGGAGTGTCAAGACCCTGACAGCGTCGGTATTTTTTAGCGCCAATTCCTCACAATTGGCGCCAAAAGCCAACAGTGTCAATTGTGTTGTCAATGGAGACGCTTGTTTTTCTATCATAAAATACCGTAATAAAAATGGCGAAATAGGCTATTAAGGTGTGTAGAAATTACAGAGGCCGATTGAATATTAATAAATATGTATCTTATCACCCGTATGTTAAATAAATTATCCTTAGTTCTGGAATAATGAATTATTGCAAATATTGGAATATAAAAAAATAAAATTCGCCATTTTGCAAGTGTGGCAAGTTTGTCAAAACCAAATTTCCCACATTTACACATGAGACCGGTACGCTGGTAGGGCGATATTATTAATGTTATGGTGGATAATGGATCTTCAGTTTTCTACGAATCGAAGTGTATTGTAGTACATTGAAATAAGCTGGATTTTTTTTTCGAATATTCCACCCATTTTGAATTTCAAGATGGCGGCCCTATTGACTCTTGCAAAATTCGACATGAGCGCCAGCATGTGTATACTTAATTACGTGCCTGCGCCGAGGAAATTTGAGGAGTTCCTTCGTCTGAAGTTAACCATGGGGATAGTGTTTAAATCATGGTGGACTTTAGAAAGAGATATTATAGTTAAATGTGCATATAAAATGTTGAGTCACTACTGTTGACCGTTGATGAGTTCCCTCGTCTGGAGGCAACCGTGAGGGTGGTGTTAAGATCATGGTGAATTTTAGGAAGAGCTATCATGGTTAAATGAGTGTACAAAATGTTGAGTCTGTACTGTTAACCATTGAGGAGTTCCTTCGTCTGGAGCCAACCCTGGGTTACAATTCGGTCACGCTTATCATGAAAATGTATTGTCTTTGGAACTGAACCAACGTGAAAAATTTTAGCTCCGTAAGAAAAAGAAAGTGCCATAGCCAATTGCTTGTAATAAAAAAAAACATTGTCTTCATAATATATAATTAGTACCAAACACAATAATTATGTATGTACCTATTATATAAAAATAATTTTTATTTCGAGTTAAAAGATAGACTGTACCACGTTGGGCAATTTACCCCATTTTAGTTGTAATGTTTATCAACTGGTATCATTACGCACGCATTCATGCAAAAAAAAAAAAACAATTGGCACGTTGTTTTTTGTTTCAATGTAGCGCCAGACTGCATCTAGATAATCTAAGGTTCTGTATTTATTTTTGTTTGTAGTCAGTGTAAATGTCCAGATTCCCAACATATCGGTTAAAACAAATATTTATCAGGGAAAGGAGATGTTTCATTTTCGGTCATCTCTTGAACATTTATCGAAAAAGAAGAAAAAATACCACGAATTGAGGAAAAATATTCTTTCGTGAATTTAGGCTTTACTTTTTGTGCAGAAAAAGTAATAGTTTTCTTAATTATTGCCATAATATTTAACATGGCGTCTCATATTTTGCATAACCTTCTTTCGTTCTAAAATCATGTCTCATCAAAACACAATATCACGTAGACGATAAATATAAAAGGTATGTGTTCTTGTACTTTAACAATTGTTAAATCATTCTCTTATACATATTTTTAACTAATTATAAGCAAGTGTAACGATTTCATGGTTAAAAAAAAAATAATAATATAATTTAATTTACTTTTCTGAAGTGTACTTCTTAACTGAACTAAGTTTTGATAAATATCAAATATTTCTAGGTTATGTTAATGTTATCTCTTCAACCATTCATAACATGACGAACATTTTTAATATTCATTATTTTTACTGAAAACATTAGATGTTATGAAAAAAATGTTACTTTACTCGATTCAGTGGTTAGTTTTCCAACTTCGCTAAAAGGTACATGTTATGGCCGGAGTCCCATACAAAAATGAAACATTTGAAACACATTGAAATTCTTTAGCGCGGAAAGTTATGCTCATTTTAGTCACTAGGCAATAAGATACGATTTTCGCATGGAGTAGGTACACTTCCTATGACTAAAAATGTAGCATACATATATCTAGATCTGATTGAATGATATAAACAAAAACAAACTAAAAGCGTGAGTTGTTTTTTTTGTTAATACCAATTAAGTAAACACCAGATTGACGTCAAAAAACCTAAGCAGCTTCTTTGAATCTATCTATCATTTAGAAGTCATTATACGATCATTATATGTTTAGATTAGATGATTAAGTCATTGTATTTTTGTGAGAAACAAGAAAAATACAAGTTTTTATATGGTCTTAATCACACTTGACATATGTACTTATCAAAAAAGTGGCGATTTTTTTGTAAAAATTTTTAAACTATTTTTACACGGCTGCCCAAAAAAAAGGAGTGTAATATTCTTAGGATACCTACATGTTTGTATGTATGTACATACATATGTGAGTTTCTTTATTCCACCATAAATTCTGAATGCCTGAACCGATTTTGATGTATGGAGTGTCGTTAGAATCTATCGCGAGTAAGATAGGATAAAAAAATTGTAAAAAAAAATATAATAAAAAACATTAAAAACACGACTGCCATTTTTAAACTATATTTTTTATTTGTTTCATTATACCATCAAATCGGGTAGGCTATGTATTTTTACATTACTATAAAAAGAAATATATAATTACGTTCAAAACGCGTTAAAAACTCAAGAAATTGGTAATTACTAGCTTTATCTTTAAGTATTCCAGACGTATTTATTAAATACCTAGGTGTGTGCGTGAGAATGTTTATATTAACATCGTTTAAACAAGAACAAAGGACTGTTATTATATCAATTTATCTTATAATTGCATCTTGATATGGATGTATGGAAGTTGTATTGGTCTTTTTATCATCTTGCGGTAATACACTCAGACACCTAACAGTTAGATACTGTTTGTTTATAATGTGTATAATAACCTCTTTATAGATGGGTGGTCAAGTAGTATTCTGCGTCTAGCTAGACTGGTATATAGTAGGTAGTCAAGTAAACATTAATATTCTGAAAAAAATCGTGCCTTAAAAAAATATTGCATAATTTTGTCTATAGCCTAGGCCCTAGTTAG
Source organism: Abrostola tripartita (assembly GCA_905340225.1). NCBI lineage: Eukaryota > Metazoa > Arthropoda > Insecta > Lepidoptera > Noctuidae > Abrostola > Abrostola tripartita. Next base: position 2,898,598 of record HG996492.1, on the reverse strand, counting down.
TTACCCAAAATGTTAAGCATGACATTCTTATGGTCCTTATGGAGAAGAACCGGTAAGAAGTTACGAACCTTTTTGTAAATAAGTTCTCAATGGTGTTGAGGATATCTAACTGTACTCGACGTATATTAAAATAGCAATTTAATAAAAACTAAAAACAACCAAAACAGTACGAAACACGCCGCTGTCTGACCTTTAGACAAAACCGCCGCGATGACCTATCTTCAGGGAGGGTCTAGACATGCGTGCTGTTGACAGTGATTAAAAACATTTGAAAAACGAAATTAATGGAGCTCCGATCGGAATTCAAGTTAGTCAGTTGTTTTTCTTTAAGAAATAACCGGGTTATGTTCTAAATATATTTAAGGTCATTATATGGCGTCCCGCCTATATTTTCTGTCGCGGTAGCCAATCTCAAAAGCGGCCTCATAGGCGATACAACGCATGCACGTCTGCGTAAACACAGGTGCACTCTCTATTACCTCAAAATCCGATATCATGGCAAACCGACACGACTGAATCTTTCTCATTTATGCTCAAATTAGACGTTTAACATTTCAGTCTCTCCATGTTGTAAACGATTCGAAACGTCAGGAATCAAAAAACAAAATAAAACTGCGTTAAACCCGTATGTATGCTTATGGTTTCAACTCGTACTACAGTGACGATACAGTACGGTTTGACTACAATAGGTCACATTATTCTTATCCTGTGCATCCTAATTCCGAGAACTAGTTGAAGTTCAATGGCCAGTACAAGCAAATTGCTTGATAAATTGGACCCTATTGTGATAGTCGGGTTCTGGCACGTAACAATAGTATTTGTGTCACCACAATGCTCTCAAGAATTTTGGGAGAATCACTTTTCGGTGACGTGCAGGGATTCATACACTGAATTCGATTCAGTAGGATTTCAGGAAGGATTTGACATTGTTAGTCTCTGAGGCCAATGCCTCTCTACTTCTTCTCCACTTTTATAGGGAAAGAACATAGAAAGGCTTTTTTGCCTTCTGACGTTACAATATGCATGGATTGTTGGATAGGGATAATGTGATTAGGCTGTTCTTTCCGTAATAAGTAAATAAATACTCTACATTAGCGAACGGCGCATTGCATAAGTGATTGTACTGCTGTGTTAAGAGTGGTTTAAATCCCGCACACGGCAAATATTTGTGTGGTCCGCAGACGTGTGTTCAGAGTCTAGGTGTTTGTGTGATATTTTATATTTTATTTATTACTTACACTAACACCTAAGTATACCTTTAAGTTTTTGATACGAATCCACAATACACGAGAAATACCTAAGGTCTCTTATGAATTACTTTCTCCCACGATAGATCATAGATCTGCCTCTTAACTCTGAACTCTTAAAGTAGGACAGTTAACGTTGTGGGAGCGAGACACCGCATTACAATGTACGTAGCGGCGTCTCGCTTCCACATCGTAAACTGTCCTGCTTTAAGAGTTCATGGTCAGGGGGCTGTTCTCTTCGAAGGAATGATTTAAGAAAAGTGCGATAGGCAAATAATACGTTGAAATCAACGATAAATATTATGGCTAAAATAAATTAGTTATTACTATCATCGCCTAATTCATAGACATTGATAAGAAACTGTCCATAAAAGTAGAATGGTATCTTAATTCAAATTATCTTTTAACGTAATACTACCTTCTAATCAAGTAATCAGTATAGTATATGATAATGAGGACGCATATATAGGCATATTATTTATTTTTAAATCCGAGCTAATGAATATGAAAGCATGTATTCATTTAAAGTTGATGATAAATATATTTCTTTTACAACACTGCTAATTGGTGCATATCTCAATTATGGGAACCGGTAATGATGTTATTGGTTAAAATAATGTTTCTTTAATATTCATTCAGTAAGAGATATCCCGAAACAATACACGTAATTTTTGAGTTGACGGCAATTAAAAAAGTGTGAATAATACGTAGTTCATCCTATGAATAGTATAAAAAAGTGTTTACACATTTCAGCATAAGCGCCAGATGGAAAAATGATTAGCTAAAGTAAACAGATTGTTAAAACTAGTATGGGGTTTTCTATAATCTAAACTACCTAATTCTATACTAATATAACATGGAATTAAGAAGAATTAAAAACAAAAATTCTGAATCTTTTACCGGATTTGATAGTAGTCTACATTTTTCCATTTGTTAGCTTGATTCTTGAGGAAGGTTATAGGCTATTTGGCTAATAAGCATCACGCTGCGACCAATAGAAGCCGAACTAGCATATTATACGAAGTAAGAGCGCGGGTGGGTGGTAAGCGATGTGCCGTCGTACTCTACAAATCATTATATCTAAAAATCATTTTTTTCTTCAGTAACGGCGGTGGAACCATGATACACAGCTAGTATTCCAATAAAGCCTGTTATTTGTAACTGACGATAATTTATAAAAGTTTCTAATACAATCTAATCGAGCAATAAATTATATTTCAAAACATTGATCGTCAATTAGCAAGGCGACTATACTTATAACTATTGTCAATAATCTTATCATGGCGGGACGTTCAGGAAATAATTTACATTTCAGTCATTTAATTAATATATTTAATTCCGTTTAAAGTTAATAATTCGACTCTGAAACGTGAGGGCCGGGGCTCTATCAAGATGGGCAAAATAGTATAGAAATATCTGTCAGAAAAATCGTGTTAAAAATAAAATAGCGTATACAGTGGTACAGGTAAAGGGTAGCAACAACTTGCCCCACCGTTCTAAATAAAACAATGATTGCAAAAGATTAATACCATCGGCCGGTTGTAACTACTACAAATACAGCATATCCACAATTACTGTAAACAAGATAATACTAATTAACTGATAAGCAGATTGGTTTATTAATTTCAATGACCTAACAAAAGTTTAATGGATTTTAATTACATTTGTTTAATTTATGAAATAGTATGACTTTTGGTGCCATTTTAGCATGTTGCCCATGCTAAGCTTGAATCTAAATTGATAAAGGAAATTTGAAAAATGATGGACACGAGCGGGATTCGAACCCGCGACCTTCGCCGATCCGTGGCGCTGCTCTAACCAACTGAGCCACCGTGTCGCTGCTCGCATCCATCGAATTTCAAGTTCCCTTTTAGTATTTACGTCTGGGTGACGTGAAATAGTAATTAATTATACTGCATGTGGTTTCACAGCATCAGAAGCTAGGAGGGCAATTCTCATGATAAAATGTTCAAATAGCAACGATCTGCTATGCTATTCTGAAACACTAACTTCATCACGCACATCACATCGCTATACGCTAGTGTCTTCGATCAACAATGTACTAGATTAAGGATCAAGAACAAAATCCACAAGACCACAAAATTATTTGTGCCGTTTTTGAAGCGTTGTTCGGTGATCTAGTACATTGTTGATCGAAGGCTAGTGTCAAATCTCACCGCGGATTTAGAAGTGAGTTCGTTAAATGTCTTTAGAATAGCACGGCTGTTTAGTTATTTCGCATTATGATAGTTATATTGCTACTTGGTAGGCTAGAGGCTAGACTATACCTACACGTAGACGCATCAACATCAGCCAGAAAACGTCCACTGTTGAAAAAAGGCCTCCACCTTTTAGAATTTTTGCTATAATCCCCACGCTTGGCATGCGACTTGGGGATTGCAGTGTTGATGGTTACAGTACAGTACAGTGGTTACAGAAGACGCTGCTGCCCATTTTCTCGATTTTCCCTTAGTCGCCTTTTACGACACCCACGCCACGGGAGGAAAGGGGGTGGTCAATTCTAGGCCGTACACCACACGGCACGCGTAGACGCATATAAACTAACAAATGTGTTGTTGGAAAAACAATATACAAAATGTATAATGTAATAATTCTATGTGAAAATATATTACGTGATTTTTTGAGATGGGTACATAAGTATGAATGTTTCTTGTTTTTAACAAAATAATTAGCTGGTGGACGTTTTATAAGAGGTGAACTTACAGGTAATATAAAATATAATATTAAATATATTCAGTGATTATATGAGATGATAACAAAAACGAAATAGCGTTTATTAACAGTGAGGTAGCAACAACTCGCCGTATACCTAATTGGCTTGCGGACATTTTAGTTAAATTATTATAATACAAAAGCAGAATATTTTATAGGAAGTTACGACAACCTGATTGGCGCAGTGGCTAAGCGATTAGACTGCTGCGCTAAGGGTTGCGGGTTCGATTCCCGCACGAGGCAAAAAATTGTGCGATCTACATTTGATTGGCCCGAGTCTGGGTGTTTGTGTATGTGATATTTCATGATTGTGAAACGCACCTAGGGTACAGGAGAAATGCCTAGTGAGGGGGGGAAGTTTAAAAAAAAAAAGGTAACTTTCAGCTAATAGGCATACAATATATATAACTTTCGTAAGTGTTATTCATGCTATAAACGGCGGAGTCGCGAGCCGAACGACTCCACCGCCTTACCTGCTCATGAATAGGGGCTCCGTTTAAGTACTAAACAAGTCGGGTATTCTCGAATATACACGTGAGTAAAACATGGCAGAAAACACGCCGATATATGTATAGAAAACAATAATATAAAATAGTTGAGTTAAAGGTCTATCAAAAATAGTCATAACTATATATCAATTAAAACATAAATTAGGTATGTACAATGCGAAGAATTTTAATAGCGGTACACTCAGTAATATCGTGATTAAACAATTTTTGTTTGTCTAATCTAAATCCCACATTGTTGTAAGTTATTACTCATTACCGAATTATCTAAACGTATAAAAAAAGAGGAATTAAAAAACTTAGTTCGTTTGTTCTCCGCCTTATATTGGATAGATAAGTTTGAAAGAGTTTTTGTTGCCGAAGATTAAAATTATTGGATATAACTTTTGATTAATATTCAGTACAAAAGGACGAGAAGCATAACAAAACATGGAAGAGATTGTTAGTTGATTACTAAGGCATAAAACTTATCCACTTACCGGAGGTAGTCCTTTATCCTCCAGCCACTGCCCAGGTTCCTTGAGGCATATAGTACCATACAGCAACACAAGGATAAACATTCCCGTTGTCATCGAGAATATCCCATAGTATCCAAGCTTCTGCAGCAAGAAACCACTTAAACCTATTCCGATCGGCAGGCCAGCTGTCATGCAAAAGTTGACCAGACCAACTCTAAATGTCCTCGACTCTTCCGAAGTAATATCACTTATGTAACTGAAGACCCCCAAGAACATGGTAACCCATCCACCAGTTATAGCTGGGAATAACGTCTCTAAGAACACAGTTATTTGCACGGGTATCTCGTAGAAAAAGTACACATTGACTAAGTTGTTCAGGGACGTCAAAACTTCTCCGTAAATCGGCAACATTATACATATCTTTCTCTTCCCAGTTCTGTCGCTCCAGGCTCCTAAGAACATGATTATTATGCATGGTAGCGCGGTTTGTATGATCCCTTTCCAAATGTCTATTGAAGAAATCAGTAGCTGCACCTCTTTTTCATAAGATGTGTAGTTTTTGCTAGTTTTCTGTATTAAAGCATCACAAATTTCATCACCAAATGCTAGATTTACACGACATGCCTTGTCCAAATTCAGATTACCCATAGCAAACCTCGATATGACACTGGGAATAATCAAGCCGGCTAAAAGAGGTTCCACTGTAATATTCTCTTTTATGTAATCTAATTTCTCTCCAAATGTTTTATCCTTGTAAAGTTTTTCAGTGACATCTTTATTTAAAGGTTTTTCTTCGACGTCCACAGGTTTAGCCTTTTCTTCTGCCATTGTTAAATTATTTACCACTTCACCGTTTATTTAAACTATATTTATTACGTCCATTGTTTATAAACAATACTCGAGCACGACCGACTGTCACTGTTGCAATGTTTGATTTCACATTAGGTCTAGATACATTGATACAGAATGGGTGTCTTTATTATTTGTCTTACCGATATATTTGTTTGGTATCAATTACTCGTTGATAATGATAAAGTAGAATTCCAATTAGATAATGTGCTTGTTGTTGGTGATTATAGTACGTGTAAGTAATTGTTTTTGTATTTTTCCAGGTAGTAGCATCTTTTGTGTGGTAACAGTCTTGAAGTGTTTCAACAGTCTGATCAGGTCAGCGGTCGATTTACAACTGGAATCTGAAAAAAGTGTTCTGTTAATATAAAGAAGGATGTTTTGAGATTACGTTGGGTTAGCGGGGTATGATTTTTAAACGGTATTGTTTAAGCAAACGGAAACAGTGTGTTGATAATACATACTATGGAGTTTAATTGTAGAGCTCATGATTGTAATGTGCGATAGCATTATATTTTCCGCTACTGGTGTGCGACTCTTTCAACGTGAAACCTTGTGGTTTGTTCGAATGTCGTAATTCGATTTTTTTAACGTAATAAAAGGGAAAAGCTAGATAATTCGGATGTGCCATCGTGGTAAGGTCTTGGTATATATTATTTGCAAAATGCAAGAATCTTAATAAGGTCAAGCCCAGCCAAAATCTTGATACAAAAACACTGCTTGATAGTTGTACAGTCAGCATCAAAAGTCGATGACCATATTCAGATTTTCAAAATCACTGTACATTATATCACCCATAAATCGCTCAACAAGATAAGGCGCCAGTATTGAATGAACATCATTAAAGTTCAAAATTAACTGAACACTACTCATCAAAGGTCACTGAACACCATTTTGTCAAAAATTGCTGATCGTTATAATATCCGAAAACATCATAACATTCAGTTTTACAAAAGTCACTGAACAATATAAAATGCTTATTTTGGTTATCTAGTGTAATCACGGCAACGTCCAAAAATAACTTAACATCATAAATAACAAAAGTTACTGAACATTACTTTGTTTCGGATACGTAGCGTGTAAACTTATACTATCAAAAGTAGCTGAACTGCAAACTAAAAAAGTGCTCGTTACTATCTTCAGAGTTATAAATCCAATCTTGACCTATACAAACTAAATCATGTAAAAAAAAATTAAATGGAGGTAAATTTCGAATTTAACTTTCCAAATTAATTCTGTTTGAATTTATACCATCGACATAATCAATGATTTTTTTAGTTCGATTGAATTGTAACCTTATTCGTAAAGCAATAGATTCATTTCCAAAAATCACGCAGATTCTAATCAAATTTATAACGTCGACTTAGTTTATGATTTTTATAGTTACGATTGAATTTTTGTATACATATAAGACTCATTTTCAAAATTCACACAAATTCCGTTTTAATTCAATTCTTTGGGAAACATAGTTGTGGGTATTTGAAAAACTGTTAACCCTTGAATTTAAAAAGAATATTTCTACTTAATTATCACTTTGTATCGGATGTAGGCCATTGCGGTTGCAATTATTTATCATCTATAAATATTGTATTAGTTATCAATTGTGCTTTAGTGACAAATGAACATTATAAATAAAGATGGTATAAATTCAAACAGAATTATTTTGGAAAGTAAAATTCGAAATTTACATCCATTTAATTTTTTTTACATGATTTAGTTTGTATAGGACAAGATTGGATTTATAACTCTGAAGATAGTAACAAGCACTTTTTTAGTTTGCAGTTCAGCTACTTTTGATAGTATAAGTTTACACGCTACGTATCCGAAACAAAGTAATGTTCAGTAACTTTTGTTATTTATGATGTTAAGTTATTTTTGGACGTTGCCGTGATTACATTAGATAACCAAAATAAGCATTTTATATTGTTCAGTGACTTTTGTAAAACTGAATGTTATGATGTTTTCGGATATTATTACGATCAGCAATTTTTGACAAAATGGTGTTCAGTGACCTTTGATGAGTAGTGTTCAGTTAATTTTGAACTTTAATGATGTTCATTCAATACTGGCGCCTTATCTTGTTGAGCGATTGATGGGTGATATAATGTACAGTGATTTTGAAAATCTGAATATGGTCATCGACTTTTGATGCTGACTGTACCTTAGAACTTGATTCTGGACAATACACTTGGAAGTTGAAACCTAGACAAACGCAATATGTACAGATATTAAGTCGTTCATTGAATCTTTAACATAATTGTTTGCGTCTCGTATTATTAGATAACTAGATGTGCCCGCGACTCCGTCCGCGTGGAAATTCGGAAACAGCAAAAGTATTTTTAAATTGTTTTTAATATATTAGCTAACCCCCGCACTCAGAGACATTTAATGATAATTAAACTATTACTAAGTAAAGGTTTTGTTCGTGAAATCTTTCCTTAGTGTCAGTTTAAGTAATCATTAACGTCTCTGAGTGCGGCGGTAAGTTTGAGCGAATTTGATTTAGTAGTTTTTACGCCATGCCGTAATATTTTATTACATGTATAGCTGTTGCCCGCGACTCCGTCCGCGTGGAAATTCGGAAACAGCAAAAGTATTTTTAAATTGTTTTTAATATATTAGCATTAGCTAAGATTGAGCGTATTCGATTAAGTAGTTTTTACGCTATGCCGTACTATTTTATTACATGTACAGCTGTTGCCCGCGACTTCGTCCGCGTGTATTTCGGATAAAACACCAGTAATAAATTGAACTTTTAACAGAAAAAAATACCTACCAGGCAGGCTTTTTTAAGTAGGTTAAAAATCTTTAAACCACTTATTTAACTAAGAATACTTTCCGGTATTTAAAAAAAAACCGCAAAAATTGAACGGTAATTACGGAAGTTACAGAAAATCTATTGAAAATAATATATAACTGAAGAAGAGAATATAAATAAATCCGTTTTGTGCGTTTCTGAGTTCCTGTACATTGAAACTACTGTAGAAAAAAAATACCAAGGATAAAAGACAACCGTGACGACCTGATTGGCGCAGTGGCTAAGAGATTGGTTGTGGGTTCGATTCCCGCAAAAAAAAGTGTGATCCGTAGATGTTTGTCCCGAGTCTGGGTGTTTGTGTAAGTGAAATTTCAAGTTTGTGAAACGCACCCACGATACAGGAGAAATTCCTAGTGTGGGGCGACGTTTTAGAAACCTATACAATACAACCCATTTCTATTATTTTGGATATTTTGTCTGTGTGTCGGTTTATTCGTAATTAAGTTAAAATAGGGAATCATTGCAGTTGACTCTTATAAAAAATATTGTTATAAAACATACGACAACGACACGCTTGTATTCCGCGAAGGCGTAGGCAGAGGTGCACATATTGTACCTACTCCCACAATTTCGCTAGGTTTGACAAAATTTATAGAGAACTCGTGACCTAAGAGTAAGCGTCGTACGATCGTGTGTGCGTGTAAGAAGCAGCTAAGTATTCGTAAGATTAAAGGCTACTTTAAGACTGCGTGAGTCAATGGTAATGGTTGATGTTGATGGTCATGGCGAAGCATAAGGCTGTACACTCAGCCGAAATCGTTATACACAGGATAGAAAATCTATCTTGCTGCTAGAATGTCCGCCTCAATGATGTTACAGCTGAAGGATGCCTTTGAGCTAGAAGTCGTTAAATTACTTTGACAGAAATAAGTTCCGGAGAACCGTATGTGTTACTTGCTGCGAAAATTACAATTGTCTATGAGCTAATGAGAAAAAATCTATATCTATACATATAATAAAATCGTAAACGACCCGTGTCTGTACATTCAATTAAAAAAAAAAACCATTTATACCGCCGCGCGCCGTACCCATACTGGCGTGGCGAGATTTGGAAGTTTTATTTCATCTATATCTTATATACCGATTTTTTTATTTTTTATAAAATAGATATTAAAGTGTACTTTTTGAATATTGGAGTTTGATAACGATATATCTATGTGAAATACAATATATTTATATATTTTATTAATACACTTGAAGAAGTGCCTAACGATTAAACACGTTATTGTGGCTAATTTATAAAATATAGATATATACTATTAAGGACTTTTTTGTAGATCTTTTAGAGACCATCATTTTTGTAATACATACTTTTGGTGTATGATCGACGTATGCGAGGATAAGAGCTCAAAAGCGCATTTTCATCCGACTTGCTTCAAATTTATCGTTACTGCTCAGCTCCTATGTGTTTTAGCGTTATGTTATATAGCCTATAACCTGCCCAGGCGTATGGACTACAATCGTACCAAGTTTGGTTAAAATCCCTTCAGTAGTTTTTGACCCATGCGTGCACATACAGACAGACAGACAGACAGACAGACCGACAAAAAATTTACTAATTGCATTTTTGGCATCAGTATCGATCACCAGTTATCCTCCAATAATAATTTTGAATATATATTCAATGTACAGAATTGACCTCTCTACAGTTTTATTATAAGTATAGAAGATATGTAGTATGTACACAGTAGATATCTACTAAGGTGGACTACAGATGATAGATTGTCTGTAGCAACACATCTCGTAGCATTAAGACCTAACTGGTTTAGTAGACTAACATGCTTTACCCCGAAAACAAGGTAACTCTTATTTTCTTCTTTGTATCGTCAATAGCCACATGGAATAGGTCATGCCGTGGTGTAGAGATTGGTCAGTCAACAAGGATGGTAGTGAGGTTGACCGTCCAGGGTGCGCCGGACGTACTTAAGTATCGTCGCTCGTGGAGGCTCTGTACTTGAACCAAAAGCAAGTGGTAAGTGGGAAGCAGTGTACTTTGGATTTCGTCACATTTCCTGGAATGGGAATTATCCACACAGGGCGGCGGGAATCATAGCTTGAATCAATTTAATTAATATTTTTCTTGTTTAGTAACAACTAAACTGATAATCCTACCAACGTTAATCCATTCGTGAATCCATTTAACATTATTTTATTGTTTGGGAAATCGGTCGATAGAAAATGGATAGATCCGAAGACAGAATTAGGGATAAAAAAACATGTTATATATTGTTCTTTTTTACTATAATAACTTCCGTGAGTGTTATCCATATTATTTACTATATATCCCGGTTATACTCACGTGTGTATTCGGGAATGCCCGACTAGTTTCGAACTCGAACGGAGCCAGTTCGGCTCGCGACTCCGCCGCGTAACCAGCTCATTAATAAGGGCTCCGTTCGAGTTCGAAACTAGTCGGGCATTCCCGAATACACACGTGAGTATAACCGGGATATATAGTAAATAATATATATTGTTCGTTTGCAATTATCCTAATATGATCTAAGTAACACGTGTATATTTGCAAAGGGTTTCATTATGTTTGAGCCGACGTCTCGGAGACAAACCTTGTACTATAATTGGAATACTAAGAGGAATTAGGCTATGGAATTGATATTGCGCAATTATTGATGTAACCAGTTTCTTATTTAATAAGCGATATAGCGACCAATGTTATAGTGACTGAATTAAATTTAATTCCAAGGTTCAATGACTTCTAATTGATGTAGAATTTAAGCTTGATCTTTCATAATTAATATTACTTATAGTTGTTTGGTATCGGTACGTAAAGCGAATAATAAAATAGGTATAATAATTGTAATATTTACTTTCAGCAAAACTGTAGGTTAATTCAGTAAGTTCTGTTTTCATAAAAGTTAGACTTTTGTAACTTTATTCCAGTTAATATAGGTACAGTCAGCAACATAAGTAGCTTAACATTATAAGAAACCTTATGTCAAATAATTGAAAGAAATAAACATCAATTGAAGTTATTGTTAAAAGAAAAGTAAAAAAAAAGCACTGATAGCCGAGTGGTATAACCGTTGGACTGCCAAGTCAAAGGTCGCAAATTCAAACGCGCCGGCACGCACCAATGTCTTTTCGAGTTTATGTGCGTTTATAAATTAGTTATCAGTTGCTAAAAACGGTGAAGGAAAACATCGTGAGGAAACCGGCGCACTGGAGACATTTTTCAACTGTGTGTAAAGCCATGTCAGAGGCCTACAGGCGGTTTAAGCTCTGAGACCAGGTTGTTCATCAACCATACGATAAGAATTATAGGAGCGTCCAAAAGTTAATCTGAGTGTATATTAGACTTTTTACTGAGTAAGTATTACCTAGTTCTTCAATTAATGGTATGTTTAAAAATTTAAGTGTTCAGCTATTTGTGTTGCTGACTGTACCATGGTATATCACGGCAGCTAAGTATCGTCTTCTTCGAAAAATTGTAATGGAAACCTTACTACAGTTTTCATGCTAAGTTAATCAGCAACAGTAAACTACAAACTATAAAATTAGTCTCGGATGAATCTTCTGAGAAATCTCTGGCTACTGGTAAGAAATAATATTAGATCCCTGGCCTGGTCTCAAATTTTCAACATGCATTATGCGAGCATAGTGTACTATGGTCGTTATAGGGTATTGCTGTGCCTGTGATTGGACAGTTTCAGGCTAAAATTTATTATTTGTTTGACGCACAAGCCAAACAAAAACAAATGAACGCTGAAAAAACAAGACACCATTTTCAAAAATCTAGTGTCGATTCGAGTGTTAAATTGCAGTATTTCACACCAACATCTCAATCATAATAATAACATGTCAGAATGAAAATAACAATCGAGTGCACGTGAATGATGAAGTTGATCATATGATTACCGAATCGAACTATTATCCCCACGCGACCGTCACGGATCCATGAACTGGAAAAATGCTACAAAAGTACCTACTGCTACGAAAATTGTATGTTGTATTCTAGGTGAATTAAAAGCATCAAAGAATGACCCATTAATTTTCATGTAAGATGAGTATGACAATTACAAAGCTATTGTTCTTACAAATTTGTTAATACAAGATTATTTGTGATGGATGGTTGTCTTGAACTGCCAACCTTTTTCTTTATAATCGTGGTGAGATCCCATAGAAATTCGACAAGCTAAGACTACCACAATGTTTCCCTTCATATCATCAATAGATGGCACGGAACTCGCTGAAGCAGTGTGTGTAGTGCACTACCACCTTGTCTCCCGATTTTGTTGATTGACCTTATATTGTGATACATTGTCGTCTCTAAAATGTACAGATCGACATACCGAAATAATAATTCCAGGTACGTATACATAGGTATTCAAAATTATTATTTTAATTATTAATCATCAGCCGGAAGACGTCCACTGTTGAACAAAGGCCTCCCCCTTTTAGAAGGAGGACGACCCCGCTTGGCAAGCGGCTGGGGGGATCGCAGTATTGGTGGTCAAGTTACGGAAGACGCTGCTGCCCATCTTCTTTTTTCCCTTAGTCGCCTCTTACGACACCCACGGGAGGAAAGAGGGTAGCCAATTATGGCCGGAAATCATTTGGCAAATAAAAATATATATATAAGTATTATTACCAAGTAATATTTCAAGAATCGTTTAACCGCTTACGAATTAATATATAAATTGTTCTATTCAATAAGTTTAAGCCTTATTATAGAAATTCCCCCAAGCGTGGGGATTATGGCAACCCCCCCTTATTAAAGAAGGAGGCCTTTGTTCAACAGTGGACGTCTTCTGGCTGATGATGATGATGATGATAGAAATTCAAGAAACCTATGACATAATATCGTGTATCTAGACTTGCTAAACAGGTGTATCGGCATGTGATGGTTCTCATGGTTAATAGTCTGAGAGACTCGTTTGCATTGAGGCAGGCTTTGTGGGTCGCTGGGTCATGGGCTAGTGAAAACGATACCTACTGGTCAACGATCGCCCTTCATTTTATTTTAGTGAATCCATTATATATGTTTAATAATATTATGTATCATATTATTTCGATTCGCGACTCTGCCGCGTAACCAGCTTATAAATAAAGGCTCTGTTCCAGATCGAAACTAGTCGGGCATTCCCGAATACACACGTGAGTAAAATCTGCGTATATAATATGGATAACACTCACGTTATTATAGTAGAATTATGTATCATGTTTTTTGTATTACCTTTTAACTCCAGTTGTAACCTGTTCAATCAGGAATGCTTATGGAATGCCCGATTAGTTTTGGACTTAAATAGAGCCCTTATTCATAAACTTGTGACGTGGTTGGGTCACGACTCCAAAACCGGGAATAAAACCTAGTCTTGGATTTTTATAAGTACCTCATAGCAAACAAGGATTCTGAATACCGGAATATCGGGTCAAAATCACCAAAATACCGGGCAATTTTTTACCCCGAGTATCTTGTCCCTAGTCTACTTAAAGTGGGATGATAAAAGTTAAACTGCCTTCATTAGGCGTAGACACTAAAGAAGTATGGTATCGGAAAAGGCACAACACACTGCCGTTTCGGTTATTCTGCGGCTATTTTTGAGGGCGTATATGAGTGCGTGTACACAAGCAAAGCACATACTCACTAGATTTATTAATTACTTCCTTTAACAACGTGAATTCAGAACAATTACAGTCAGTAAACATTTAGATATATTCTATAAATCAATCATCCTATTACAAGCGAATTTAAATGACCTTGAAAAAATATAAAAACAATTTAAACTATACTGACCTTTAAACCACTGAACTTTTTCACTAATATTGCAATGGCTCCATACGAGCAACGTTGAGCAACTAGAGCCAAATGCCATACGTACTGGAGTTACCGGCTAGCAATGAATGGTCATTTGGTTCATTCTTATTACCAATTACCTACTTGTCCAGTTTGTAGACTTCTATACCTACATTCGGGGTCACTTTGGATCTATTAGGGTATACGGTCCGATCAAATTTGCAATAAAATAAATAATGTTGTACAAAGTAATTTTATTAATTTAATTCAAATAAATGAATAACACGATTATTGACGAGTAACTTGTTTTGATTTTATAATTATTTTTGAACAGATTTTGTTAAAAAAATACATTGTTAAAAATTTGTATTTTTTTAATTCTAATAATGATTAAAAAAAAACAATTTGAATTTAAATTTCGTGTTTTTAGTAATGTATTACTCCTGACCAAATTTCGGTCACGGCGCTCTATCTCAGCTGTGATAGTATGTGCACAAGTATGCGCGCAGATACAGGTGCACTGCGTATTTCCTCACTTTCATAGTCCGATGGGACGGACCAACACGGCCGGAGAGGGATCAAGCGCAGGACCAACGGCTTAACGTGCCTTTTGAAGCACGGAGGGGCTCGACATGTAAAAACAGTCACCCACCACAAGACTGACCACGGAAAATACAGCTTAACCAGGCAGATCGACTGGTCTGCGCCGCAGCCACTGAGCTACGAATTCCTCGTGTTTATAGTGATGATAATATCAAGGTTGTTAGATGTAGCGAATTTAGTTGCAAATACAACAGTCAAGGTCACACATTTGTGATGGTAATAATGATAAATGAGTTACGTAATCAGACATTTTAAAATGGCTAATAGTTAAAATGGAAATTAAGTTTTTATTTCGCACTAGCGAGCCTGCAATTTCAGAATTGGGTCCAGAGATAGAGTTATTAATATATTGATGGGACAGTCGTTACGCCATGCTATTTGCGGGATAGAATCTCTTTCATCTCCTATGTATTGATGCAGGTTATAAACTATCTGTGTATCAAATTTCATCCAAACCCGTTCAGAAGTTTTTGCGTTACTTAGTAACAAACGAATAAATACAAATTTACATATTTCTTATGTTATTAGGAAGTAGGATAGTAGGTCAAGCAAATCTTAAAATGTTTTGTTTTATTATGTATGAAATAGGAAGAGACCTGTTTAATTCACTGAAACTTTGAAATACTATTCTTAAAAACACAAATATCTTTTACTTACTCGTTCACTTTCACAACTAGCACTCACACAAATTATAACCATGCACTGGCTTAGTTAGGTAATCGATAGAGTTGCAAATATTACGTATGCACACATCGAACGCCGAATGACGAATATTGAACTCACATACAGCCAAAATGAATGGGTTTTTCACCACTTCGACAACACATCCAAAGAACTAATGTCCATGATTTCAGTAGAAAGTTCAGTTTCTGCATTCAGTTGTTTTTTTTCTATGTACACTTTTTTATCGATGATCTCAAAATTTACGTGTCCTATAAAATGGATATAACATGGTGTTATGTCTACGCCTTTCTTATAGCGCCTGTAAGCGTATAATCTTCATAACTTTACGTAATCTATTGTCTAAGGTCCTTTAAGCACGCTGATAATGACGTCATCGTTTACAGCTTCATAATATTTCCTAAGGCTGCACTAACAATAGATGTGTTGTACATAATAAAGGCAGCAGAATTCTTGAAATAGTAAGAGAGTGTGTAATATTGTACTTGGATAGTTAACTGAACAAATTATTAATATTATAATGATATCTTGGGTCAACTCACACACGGTCATCTGATCCCAAATTAGGCAGAGCCTGTATTATAGCAACCAGACAACTTGTTAATATACTTATATAATTCTAAATACATACCTATACATAAATTACACCCAGACACAGAACAAAAATCACAGAACGATTTGTCCTGGGTGGGAATCGAACCCACGACCTCCGATTTAGCAGTCAGGGTTCAGCATTCAACCACTAGACCAACAGGCCAGTCGATCTAGTCGTATTAC
This sequence comes from Abrostola tripartita, assembly GCA_905340225.1. Lineage (NCBI taxonomy): Eukaryota > Metazoa > Arthropoda > Insecta > Lepidoptera > Noctuidae > Abrostola > Abrostola tripartita. Next base: position 2,882,174 of record HG996492.1, on the reverse strand, counting down.
TTCTAGATCTTCGATAGCTCAAGCTGTGGTATCACGATTAGTCAGTTTGCTGGTTGGTAGTAAGGCTGCCCGCTATCCAGGGAGGACCAGTCGATAAATATGTATCGTGACGTCAAAACTCTAGTGTATTCTTATTTAAAGTGGTAGCACTTTCAGTTCTGCAACGTTACTAGAGTTAGTGTAACTTGACTTTGTGGTTATTGAGGGTCCATTCTAAAGAAGACTTATGGTTTATAAATGACTTATGATTAAAATATAGTTCCATGCCTTGGAGAGCGTAAAATTGTTGTTTCCGCGAATTTCATTGCCATAATCCCCACGCTTGGCATGCGGCTTGGGGATCGCAGTATTGGCGGTGAAGTTACAGAAGATGCTGCTGTCCATCTTCTCGATTTTCCCTTCGTCACCTTCGTCACCGTCACCTCACCGTGAGTGTCATACCCACGGGTGGAAAAGGGGTGATCTATTCTAGGCCGGATACCACTCGGCAAGCAGTTATCATTATAGTAGTTCATTAAGATGGTAAAGTACTATGGAGAATCCATCCTAATTATAGGACTGACCCAAAACTGCTCTAGACCGGGAAACATTGAATAAGGGGAGGAGCCCTAGCCCCCTTAGGCGGACACAAAACATACTTATTAAAAAACGGAGACAAGTTACTGTACTGTAATATATTTAAGTCACAGGACAACAGGAAAAATAGCAGGTCAAATAAAAAATAGGTCCAGATATCACTAAGACTTTATTTTTCTTTGTCAGGAACACTTTCATATAAGGCCTCCACTTCTTTGGTCTGCATTGTGTTGTTGCTCTCCTTCGTTTCTTGACGGTTCTGTACGAAAAACCACCTGAAAATTATTATTATTATTTATTATTATTTCAGCCATAATCGTCCCACTTCAGGGCAAAGGCGTCCCTTTCTTTCCTGAAAACTAAACAACAAAAATATACCAAGGGATGCTAAAATGACTTCTCGGTATTCAGTTTTTGAGGGAACAAAATAAAGTAAAGTAAAGAGTGTCTCTGGCTTATTCCACGAATGACGAATTTCGAAAGTCTCTTGTTTGAGTGTGTAAGTTCAAATATTGGCAATTAATTGCGTCGTGGGAGATTTGGTTGGGTACAGACCGGGTTCATCCGGGACTTACAACATAACTGGCGAAATGTGGGTGTACTAAATGTACACCTCTGCCTACCCCTTCGGGGAATACATGCGTGATGTTATACGTGTGTGTGTGTATGACGTATTTTTAAGATATATTTAAAAACCAACGACCTATAATTGTTTCTATATAGTATCGGTAATAATAATAATTGTATTTAAAAAAAATACAGTCGATATCGAAATTGGACTTGTTATCAATAATTGTCATGTGTCCCCAATGTTCATCTCATTTGTTCCCAGAATGTAAAAAATGTTGAACATATTCAGGCAAAATGTTTTGACAACGCTGTCTTTTGTTTCGTCTCTGTTGACATATACCAAGCGTTTGCAGATATTCTGTTTGTGTTTCATCTGACTACAATGACGTGAACAGGGATTCCGTCATGCTCATTTGTTATTGATGTCACCTAGACAGATTTTTGAAGATTTTCTGTAAAATATCTGCTGTTAGAAAGGCAAATAGAGCTCTGCTGGTTTTTTGATATTAAGTGTTATTTCTCATTGATTAAGTGTGTTTTTGTTGTACGATTTTGATCATGTAATGTCTACACGGTTTGTTATATCGAATTGACTGTCCCCTTGTATCACATTACCGTTGTATAGGATGACGTAAGTATTGATAAATATTAACACTATTATATAACGGTAGAATTAAAATGGGCTATTATAATATGTTTGTTAACTTATATTCTAGCCAGACTTTGGCATTGAAAGCTTGGATTTCTAGCAATTATTATGTTTTTGTTTTATTGACGTACTTTTAAGATCCGTTTATGAACTTTAACCCTTAACTAAAAGGCTTCAAAGGGACATGTTTCAATTCCTCCTCTTCCTTCCTCTGTTAACCTACATTTATATTATTTTAACACTTACGTTAGTAGGCTGATGGCTGGCAGTGTCATGCAGGCACTGAACACGAAGACCGCTCCACTGAACACTGTCAGCGTGTGGGAGTACAGTGACGAATATGTTGGGTCAAACATCAGAGCTGCAAGAGTCTCTACCAGACTAAACAGCGAGTTCATTTTACCTGGAAAATTATATTTATTACCATTCCATATTTTGTGAAAACTTAGGTCAATTAAATTATCATTGATACGAAAAAAAAGGAGTTGAACTATTACGGAATTGTTTTCAAAAAAATATGGAAGTCTTATTCCAAGTATTTTAGAATTTATAACGACCTTTGGTCATCAATATTATTTTGTACATTATATAATAATTGTGTTGGCTCAATATTTGTTAAGAAAGCATTCTTTCATAATATACCTAACTCAGGATGGACCCAATCATTTGGTAAGCATTCACGATAGACATAGGTAACTGATAGGTGTTGCGAAAGATGTACTTTTTAAATCATTAGGATATAGTTTAAAGGCTTCAAAAGTCTGAAACAGAGTTGCGTGACAAATATGTATGTATATTAATATCATTCCCTGACTTAAACACTCTCCTGGACTTAAATCCGGATCTGGATTTATTTGCGGATGCGTGAAAGTTATTATTGTCAGAATACTATAAATTTTTACAAGAATAATATATGAAACTTATGTTAAGTAAGAGTTTCTTATTTTATTATGTTTTTTTTTCTTTTTGTCTTATTGTATTTTGTTTTTTGTGTGTAATTGTTTTAGACCGTTCTATTTAAAGTCAATGAATAAATCAAACACTGATTCGTTTCGTGCTTTAAAAAACTTACCCATTTCCTCACTTGGCACCAGTTTGGATGCCATCGATCTTAGCGAGGTGAATGTGGTTGCGTTCAATATCTCCACTAGTGGCACTGTTATACAGGAACAAAGAAGGCTTATTAGAATGGTATGGACCTAAATATGAACCGGAAGACGCAGCGTTGTCAGGCCTGTCACCAGGTGGACCGTAGATATCGTCAGAGTTGCGGGCAACCGGTGGATGCAAATGGCAAGTTGTCGTTCATTGTGGCGTTCTAAGGGGGAGACCTTGTTCAACAGTGGACGTCATCCGGCTAATGAAGATGATGATGATGTAATATTACTAAATAAATCGTAATCCATTAACGACGAAAGACAATAAGGTGACGGAAACACAAAAAAAAATCATCATAATCTGGTAAAGACCTAAAAATTTTCGTAGACAATATAAATTCTGACAGTAATACAAGATTAAGACACGTTATGTATGGTCAAAGTATTTTGATCCTTACCCATGAACATATGTAAGTCTGTCTGCACGAAGACTATGAGGATGGAGCCAGCAAGCTTGCTGACGATGGAGATGAGGCAGAGCATTGAGTCATGGAAGCCCCAACGCTTGCTGAACACGCTGATAGAGAATAATGCACCTAGAACATAATATATAAATAAATTATAATTGATAGCCGAAATTAGAAAATGATTGACACGAGCGGAATTCAAACCCAAGACCTTCGCCGATCTGTGGCGCAGGTCTTCCAACTGAGGTACTGTGTCACTTGCAGCCGTCGAATTCCAATTTACCTATTTTAAGCATTCGCAACATGCTAAAATGATATCAAAAATCATCAATAAATTATTTAAGACAAGCTTCCACCCCTGACTTTGTCTTATGGAAAAATGTTTCCTGTCTTTTCTGCGTTTAAAGTAGCCTATGTCCACCTTAAAGGTCCATAATATTGTAAAATAATTCTGAAAATCAGATAGAGCTTCAAAGATTATCCCCACTTACAAAGAAACAAACATCTCTTATTAATATTAGTTAGTAAAGATAGATTGAAGAAATGGAAAAATAAAACTTTTAGAATTAATTACGCACATTTTAATTCTCTTACTAGACTTAAATAACCCATTGTGAGTGCAGGTCTAATGCCTTTTAAACATCGGCAATTTTAGTTGATCGCTTTGCTTTGATACCGAGTAAAAAGGAGTGCGACGATTCATAATAGATAAAGCGTTATAAATCTTTTTATGAACCTTTACATGCATTTCTGAATGGAAATCGTACAACTTTGTTCTAAATTCCTTTGGGACTGAGTAAAAATATTGTTTGGTTCAATTCAATAAAGCGAAGCTGGGATTTTGAGGAATTGCTTTACAAAATGGTATGCAAATTCGCTTTTTTCATACAGATCTCTAATTTAATTTATAACCCAAGCTCAGTCACCCATCACAGTCACATTTTTTGCTGCTAATAGTAAAAATATTTGCGGTGACACATGGATGCAAGTTACAACAGACACCACTGACTACCAGTATAAGCAAAAACATTGTGATAAAACCTAGATCTGCGGGGTTACTCTGAGCTTGCATTGCAGCCAGAGCAGCCCCCTTAGACAAGTGGCAAAACGCTTGACGAATAGAAATCGAAAGGAATGAAAAATGTATGGGGATGACATAATGTTTCGACTATGTAATCGATGACATAATAATATGTCAATCCAATACATTTTTCATTCTATTCGTCAAGCGTTTTGCCACTTGTCTAAGAGGGCAGGTCGTTTTCCATTGTGTGAGCGCGACACCGCACTATACTGCACGTAGCGGCATCCCGCTTTCACAACGGAAAATGTCCTGCAATGCAAGCTCAGGGTAAGGCAACTGACGGTCTAAAATCAGTGACCCCGCAGCCAAATGAGCAAATCTAGTTATTAATGCTCTTCTTTATCTATATGAAAAGGCCTTTGTCCTGCCGCTGTAGGATATTATTTTAATATGGTCGCCAATAATATTGGAACGTCATAAAATGTAACATTAAAGTTCTTTCTTTAATGTTGAGTATTTAGAGTTGTAGATAGATAGATCGATGGTTATATTGACTACATAATAACGCTCCGTTAACGTTCACTTTGAACGTTGGAGCGCGTCTTATTGCAGTCGCGTTTTACATATTACTGAGCGTGCTAGTTCGCTCGTTCAGTTATTAACACTTGCCTCGATATTGAATTTGAATTGTAATTAAGTATTCCATGCGTGTGGATAAAATGTAGCTTTACATTAGACTTATACTTTATATTGCACACTCATGGTTTAATATATTTAAATATTTGATATTCGAACCATATTTGTATTTTTAAAGCACGTATGGTGTCTGTGATGTCGGGTTTACAAAAAACAACAGAATTTTTACGGTGGTATACTGTACCTTTTTACACGTATAAAATTTGTTAAATTTCCAATGTTAAACCCTATGAGTTTTCTTAAGAGCAGTAAATTAGTGATGCCAGTCGGGATTCCTCAAAAATAAGAAGGTAAAAAAACAAAAACCCAAAGGGTAAAAGGTTATACCGATACGTATCTAAGCTTTACCAAAAGCTCTCAAAAGCATGGAAACTGATACAAACAAAGAGAGCCAAATACTCTGCAGTTACTGTATGAGCGGTTATCATTGCCATTTATTAGGATCGGTTCTGGTAAAGGTTAGCTAATGTTAAGTCGTTCAACGCCACGAGGGTCATATTTCACCCGTTAAAAAAAAACAATTGGTTTCCGGCATGGCAGTGAAAGTGTTAAAAAGTCTTACCTAACGAGTGAGTGATGATACTGTAGGTAGAGTACAGGCTGTATTTGAGGGCATCCCATTTTAATTTGTACCTTAAATACATGTATGTGATTATTCTTTCACCTGGAAAATATAAGACATACTTTATTATACATTATTGTAAAATTGTATAGGTATTAGAAATTGACGGCTTATAATATTATTTCAAGATAATTTAAGGTGATTTTTATTTCTCGACAACTATAGTAATTCTGTTTCTAACGCCTGTGAGTTTTGATTGGTTATAGTTAACCAAAGTGCGAGTTAGCTATGGGGAGTTTTCAAAACCTAGATTCTCTTTATCAACATAATTAAATTAGTTCACACAATCAATAAGATTGTATATTGGTGAATGACAATAGCATTAGAAGTCTCGGCTGCGACATGGAAAAAATACCTAACAAAAAGCAGAGGTCTAAGAAACGATGCAATTTAAAATTGTCAAGTTAGATTTGGAAAATTAAAAGTTATAATTTTGACAGACGTTAATTTTATCAATAATGTGATAACCTCATTACCACGTTATTGTCTCTCAGATTTGACCTCCAGACAAAACGCTAGATCTTGCAGGAATTGGTTTATTATGTTTATGTTATATACACGTACTTATTATTTAGAGCACATCAAGTTTAAGTAAAGTAGTCAATATCAGTAAAAATATACATGAATGAATAAAGAAACGTAGTCAATTATCTCACCATGGTTTGGTCCGTACACAATGGCGACCACTAGAAGGGTCAAGATTATTTTCTTCCTAAAGTTTGTCTTTCTCTTTTTGAACGCCACCTCTCCGGTTTCTTTGACTAATGTCACCATGTCTGAACATGTCACTGGCTTCACCTGAAAAAAGAAGAGTGTTTGTGTACCTAAAGCTTTGAAGCTTTACTGTTTTAAAGAACACACACTACAAATTTCTGGTGAATCATCGTTGACATACTATAACAAAACGCTAAATAAGCCTGGCTCGCTGCGCATCACATACAATTTGTCCTATGATGGGATCAAGCTCGTCACCCATTGTGTATTCCATTCACTGAGCTTCAGCGCCCATCATTGAATCACCAACTCGTAATTGCCCAGAAAATTTAATACAGATAGGTATTGCTGTCTACGTCATAGTATAGATTACTTGAGCTACTTTACCACGTTGTTAAAAGCAGTTATATTATGTAATAAAGAGAATTGACCTCGCTTTGTCTCCGCATCAACCCAAGGTCAACTGGTAGATAATGCCGTAGACTTAATGTCTTGGGAATTCTACCTTTCTTCATTACATAATATAAAATGTGGTAACACAGAAAATACTTAAATGTATATCTCACCTTCTCACTGTTATCTTGCCGTGGTTTAGTATTACTGTCTAAATAGAAGAATCCGTAAATAAACGTTATCATATAAATCGTTCCAGATAATGTAAAAATTCCATAATAACCCCACAATTTTAACAGAATTCCACTCAACGCGGTTCCGATGGGAATGCCGGCGGTCATGCAAAGATTCACGAGTCCCACTCGAAAGGTCCTAGACTCTTCGTCAGTGATGTCACTAATGTAGCTGAAGACGCCCAGGTAGACCATCACCCAGCCGCCTGTGACTGCTGGGAACAGAGCTTCGAGAAACATTGTCACTTCCACACTGATTTGGTCGAAGAAGAAGGTGCTCAACAAATTGCTTATGCAGACCATGAATTCTCCAAAAATTGGCAGAAGAATACACACTTTTCTGTTCCCAGTTCTGTCACTCCACGCTCCCATGAATATCACAAGTAATGTTGGAATAGCGGTTTGGATAACACTCTTCCATGATTCTATATTCGATATGATTTTCTGAACATCGGCTTCGAATTCTGTTAAATTCGATTTTTTCGCAATAAGAGCATCACAAATTGAGTCATTATAACCTAGTTTCACTCGGCAAGTTTTATCTAAATTCAGATTTTGGATCGCTAGTCTGGCTAACATTGACGGTATGATTAGTCCGGCTAATATAGGTTCTACGGAAATACTTGATTTGATGCGACATAGTTTTGTTATGAAACTTTCGTCTTTAGCTTCATCTGTTTGTATATTTTTTTCTTTTAATGGTTGCTCTTCGGTTTCGTGTGTCTTTTCTTTATCAGACATCTTATGTGTTCACCCAATGAAAGTATTTGTTCTACTAACACTAGAAATGTTATTACAAAAGTACCATGATATTATTTTTATTTAATGTGTATATAATCTTAGAGTTAAATATAGTTTGATTGAAAAATGTCAAAGGAATTGTTATTATAATTATTGTTGATTTAAATCTTATCTTTGGAATCTAATTATAAAAAGGATAACAATACATGGCACGCGCAGTCGTATTAATAGAAGAATAAAAAATAATTAATTATTTTATAGTCCATCCTAATCAAATGACCTGGTACTATCTTATATTATTGTATGAACGTGATATTTTCCTTAAAACAAAATAGAAATAGATTTAATCAATTAGGTAAATACTCGACGTATAATTTATGTGTATATTTTCAAGTCGCTGCCGCAAAACAAGAGTTGATTAACTCATTTTTAAAGTAATAATAAATATTGTAGATGTTAGTAACGTAATTTATGGATCTGCTTTTAATATCAAAAATACTTTTAGTGTGCTAACTGAAACCTTTACGAGTAATATGGTTCCACGATAACATTATTAGTGTTTTTTTGTTAGATAAAAAAAAATGTAATTGGTAAAACATAGGTTACATTGATTCTTAAAAATAGGTTTGGAAGTTTGCTATATCTTGGCAATGGCGCACAAAATTCTCTGTTTGTATTTAGACTCTTTCTACTAAAATTGAATATCATTAAAGTCGATTCGAGGATCCATAACAAAATATAATACCTATTAAAATCAGTTCACATTTTGACATTAAAAAACGGAAAAAGTAGTTTTCTTTATTGATGTTTGTTAAAAAATAACAAAACAGCCTGTAGCTAAACGATTTATCAAAGTCAAACAATTATTAAATAATGAATGTTTACGTTCTCTGTTTAGTTTGCCACTGCACTGTGATGTCTTGATAAGGTGTTCAAACAACGTAATCATTTGTTTCATGTTTGCTCTTAGATTGTAACTGGAGCATCTGTTAGTGTTATTATTCTGAATATTACCTCATTTAACATAGGATTTTATACTTTAATACAACAGGCATGATGAGGTATGATCTGTTAAGTTATAATAAAGAACAGATAGGCAAAGTAACAACTGGAAAATCCACAGTATCACACGCATGTCGCCTGTTATGTATAAGTAATATGGGGCGTGCCTATCGCCACAAATCGTGCACAAATCCAGATTCCGTGTTGCTACTAAGAATTACCTTATGGAAAACCCCAGTAAAACTTTGCTTTGCCTGGGATTTGAACCCAGAACCTCATGCTTATCAGTCGCGCTTAGCAACCACTAGGCCTACAAGGCAGTCAGGTACATAGGTAACAAGGTATTTAGCCCTATTTAGGGCACGAAAACGCTTGTCTTCCATACAAGACAGGCGCTTAAAGGGTTAAGCATATAACTAAATCTAAAGGACGGTAAAAGCCTTATTTACAGCAATTAATTTTAGTAGTAAAATAGTATTCATTTTACCGGTACGAGTACATTTTACTGCTCCTGGCTCTACATTTATGACCATATTAAAGTCCCAACTTATTGTAATAAAATGTAAAGCACTACCCGTGTAAAGGAGTTAATTTGAAACTTTGTTTTAGTTTAAATTGATTGGGCCTTTATGCATACAACGCCCATTATCTTCTTAGGCGATGGTCACACAGAAAAGACGTAAGAAAAGGGCGCGTTGCGGACGGGGCGCAGGCGTTTGCGCTTTTGATTTACTTTCATACAAAATGTATAGAAACGGCACGACGCAAAACATACAGAAAGGATGGGGCACAGGCGCGTTCGGACGGGGCACGGGCGAGAGCGGAGGTGCGGACGGGGCAGGGCGCGGGTACCGGAATGTCTTACGTCTTTTCTGCGTGGCCATCGCTTTAGGGATAGGCTAAGCAGTTCTCCTCTATCAGGAACGACAAATTATTTCTATATAGAAACTGTCTTAGCTGTCACAGCTGGTCAAAGCTTGAGTTTCCAAATCCTTTATACTTTGGCTAGATAACATTGACATTCAATACATTTGCACAAAAGTTAGTCGTCTATTGAAAAACTGTCCCTTACAACATCCACCAAGAAGGAACGTACCTAGGTCTACTCCTTCTTATGAACAACCTGGTGTCAGAGTTAAAACCGCCTGTAGTCCTTTGACATGGCTTGATACACCGTTAAAAAATCTCACAGATATTCCGGTTTTCTCACAATGTTTTTAGCTACTGATAACTAATTTATACTTTTATAGTAGGCACTTGAATTTGAAAAGACATAAGTGAGTGCCATAGTTTGAACTTAAGACCTTTGACTTTGCAGTCCAACGGTCATACCACTCGGCTATCACTGCTGTACCAAGCTTAATTAAAATGACTTCCATAAGTGCTGTCAATAAAAATACTTACCAGAATGAGCTTAACTTAAACCCGTGATAAAATTCCATCTATTTTCCGGCAAACGAAGATTACACTGTTTGTTGTAGTTCTCATTATTTGCTGTCGCATTTTAATGATGTTCATTAAAACGCGATTATAATGTATTTGATAACATTAGCACATAATAATATAATTACTAGAGTGCGATAAAATAATTTTTAGGTATCCAAACCAAACTCCAAGTTTGTAAGAATTTATTCTTACAAACTTGGAGTTTGGTTCGGATGTATGTTAATCAATCACTCTTTAACGGTTATCCATATTATTTACTATAAATGCCAGTTTTACGTACATACGTATATATTCGGGGATGCGCGACTATTTCGGACTCAAACGCGTCACCTGCTCATGAATAGGGACTCCCACGAAGTCCGTTTAACTACGAATATTATCAGTCGTGCACATGCCATGCACATTGTTTTCGTGTGTGTTACTTAGACAGCGCTCGGTCTCGGTTGTGACGCGATGACACACACAAGCGCGCTTTTCAGTAAATGCTACAACTACAGCTAGAGCCAAACGGACTTCATGAGAAAGAATATCTGTTTAACCGGTTCAATCTGGATAGAGACATAGGATACTTTTTTAGGATACCTATATAAAGAAATTTCATAGGATGTGAGTGAAACCGCAGCAATAGCTAGTGTAATATAATAAAAACTTATGTTATTCTATAACAATCATCTCATGTTCTAAGTCGATACTACTGCGTAGTGGTTCATCTTTCTTCTTTGTTCCTTGTTCATTACTTTTAGCCTCCAATTCGTCAGATTTACGTTTATCCTTTCTATTCTGCTGGTAAAACCATCTAAAACAATGAATAGGTAAATTATAGTAGGTATGTTGGTATATACAGTGATAAAAAGATCAAAATCATTTAATCATGCAATTATTTAGGCTATAGAAAAAAAAATCTGTTCGTCATGCATAAGACAGTCGCCAAAAACGTCCACCCTTCACCGCTTCTATAGATCATATTATCATCATCTAGCTGAGAAGAAGAAACGGCGCAACTAACTTTGTAGCAGCATAATTCATACGATTATTATTTCACCTGGAGTTTTCAAAAGTGGGCCGTGGTATACTCCTAAAATTTGGCATACAGAATGCATAGCAAATTGTGGGTACATAGTAAGAAAACTGTATATATCCTTATGTATTACGACTAAGGGCCTGTTTAATCATCTACAAGTAAAGTGTCGAATAGTTACTTCTTGATTAACGCTAATCGGCTGGTAAAAAATACGAGTATCTTCTATCGTATCTTACTTACAGGGCAGTTGATCCTCTGATTAATGTTATTCAGATATTGTCAAATTCGTATGAGTAGTTACGGGTGACTTTAAGTGGCGGTAAGTCTAGTTGACACTTTACTTGGCTATGGTGAAATAGGCCCTAAAGGTTGTTATTACACTTATTTTGGAACTTTTGAGTCACAGGTATCTTAGAATTTATGGTATAAGCAAACTTAATTTGTTAAAACATCTGTGACATTAAGCTAGTTTTGACACTATGCACATAAATCCAACAGCCTAATCTAAGATGAGTTTTACGATTAGTCTTAGAAGCTGTACTAAAAGCAAATAGTATTTAGAAGCAGCTTTATTTAAGTTCGCCATAATTTACGAGTTTAGAAAACTATGAACATAAATTACGAAGGTCTTAAGATGGATAATTTATTTTTGTAATTGTATTAAGCCCGGAGTTAGCAAAGAACAATATTTGTTAATCTCATTTGATTTAAGTTTAGTCATTCGGCAAAACAAATTTAAATAATTACTTCGTGGAAATTTTCTATTATTTTTCCCTGTGCCTGGGGGCAATTACATTAGAAGTTATTTGAGTTTGCGTAAATTATTTGTAACTAGATAATTTATTATGGTTGAGATACAAAAAACTAAAACCCGAGGACACGCAATTTTTTATTATTAAGGTTTTGTCCCGAAGGAGTAGATGAAGGTTATATAGTACACCCACATTTCGCCATCTTGCGTAATAAGGAAGAGCCTATTGTCACTAATCAGGCAGAAATTATTAGGGCTTAGGTAGAGAGCCTCCACGAGTGAAGATATTTAAGTGTTAAGTACGTCCGGCGCACCCTGGACGGTCAACCTCGCTACCATCTATGTTGACCAATCTCTACACCACGGCATGACCTATTCCATGTGGCTATTGGCTCATGCCGATACGAAGAAGAAGAAGAGGCAGAAATCCAGGCTTCACGCAGCTGTGGCTACTGGTTGCTTGTAGTTTGTTACTTGGATTTAAAAACTTATAACTGTTTGCCAAACGAACGCAAGACGTCGTGGTCAGAGGTCACCCTTGCAACCATTATACAAACTAGACAGTGAAATCCCGATAACACTAACTACAAAGCTAAAATACTTACACAAAAATAAGAAGCGGTGGTATAGTAAGCACAGTGCTCACATAATACACAATTCCCGCGTCAATCTGTAGCGTGAACATATATATCCAGGAGTACACCGGCCCGAATATCATTGACGTCACCACTTCCATCAGATTGAATAATGACGTCATCTTACCTGAAATCACGTACGAATTGGTTACATAAAAGTCAATTTTGCTTGTAGTTTTTGACATATTTTTCCTGTAACGCATTGTGAATACAGAGATGTTACCTAGCAACTGTATTTATTGGCTTTCGGCAGTACTTTAGTATGTTCATTATTGTATGTTTATCTTCGAGGGAGTAGTTAGAGAGAGAAGGTACAGCTGAGTACATTTCGGCAGCTGTATTTATCCCATAGTTATTGATTATCATTTCGGAACAAGCCCACCTCTCGTGCATCACTGTAACTCCTGTAAGTCAGGATCTACAGTGATAACCCTTAAGAACTATCGATGCAATGAAGCTCGAGGCGTCCCTGAGAAATGACTCAACTGCCTTGAAACTCGCAACGAAATTAATCATAAAAGAATATATAGGAGGAGTAGGAATATTAATTTAGTTCCCACTTCCCTCCATAAAGCGGGAGACATAAAGACTAATACGCCAAAAGCATATTAAGGGATCCGCAACTGAGATAAGCCCAGTCGCCAAGCACCACGGGTATAATATAGTTATTGATTAGACTATTGCCAATTTGCCATTTATCGGGCATATTATTTGACAATTTTGTTTTATCTTTCTCAGCTGAGTCTAGCCAAGTACGGAGGAGATATTATAGTACTCCCTATTCCCTCACTCTCATAGTCTGATGAGACGGTAGACCGACACGACCGGAGAGAGATTAGGCACAGGACCAACGGCTTAACGTGCCTTGCGAAGCAATGCTATGTAATTTTGTCATATTCAGAATCCATACTGAAAACATAAAAATAATATTTACCTAATTCATCACTTGTAACTAGTTTGGATGAGATCGATCTGAGCGCTGTGAAGGATGTCGCGTTGAACATTTCAATGGCTATCGCTGAAAATATAAGACAACGTTTAATCTAGGTGTTGCATATTAAGTAAGTCTTCATAAGAGACTACATTTTATTGATTGCTCTAGGGCGATAGAGACCAAAGGCAAAACGAATAGTATATATCGGCTTTGTTTTTTTTTAACTAAATCCTTATATTTCTTGCAGGTGCGTCTATTCCGTGTCTGGCTTTTTATACATCAATTTTTGTTTTAAACGACCCACACTAGGAATCCCCTGTATTGTGGGTGCGTTTCACAAACATGAAATGTCACATATACAAACACTCAGAACCGACACAAACATCTGCGGATCACATAAATGATTATTATTAATTTTTTGTCTCGTGCGGGAATCGAACCCGCACCCCCAAGCGCAGTACCCGTCAGGTCGTCAATTGGATACTTTTAGTTTTTTGATATACACACAGACATTTTGAAATTACAATGCAAATTATTTACCAAAGAACAAAGCTTTTGAGAGCCAAAATCAGTTACTATCCGTTACTCATTACTAAATTCTGGATCCCTCTTCACGTTCAGCCTGTTTGACACTAAGTAATTATTTTCTGGGAGGAATGCTTATTATAAATTCCAAATCCCGACAGCGTTTACTAAAGAGTTTATTTGTTACTTAAACTATTACTAAACTGAATTAACAATACATGTTATCCATTATTTGTTTCTTTAATTCAGGTAATTAAATTTTATACCTACTTAAAGTATAGTTATCATTTTATAATTAGTTTATTTACATTATTAGATCTTTCATACTTATAAACGATGTTAAAATGTGTTTGAAGTTCACCACAAGGTCTATTTCTTTTGACATGCAAACAACAATGACAGGTATAATATAATTAATTTTTCAACACTCAATTCTTAGTATGTGTATGGTATCAAATATATCTATCACAATAACATATATGTTATGTATATACGCAGTTTTAAAAACTACTTTTTCAGTTATTTCTTATAGTTTCTTCCTTATTTAAGGGCAGACAGAAACAGGGAGACCATAGCCCCATCGTAACTTTATCTTATTCTATAACAGCGGTAGGTGATATTAATAATGTTCATTTATGTTAGCTCATGCTAAGTAAGGAGAGTCGCGGGGAAGTAATAGTATTCATTTAATCCCATAGTAGCTTCACGACACCCATGGGAAGTAATTAGCCTCCGTAAAGCCGAGCCTTCAAGACGCAGGCGCGGTTGCCGCAACATGCAAAAAGTTTCTAAATCAGTTAGCTCTTTCGTATTTTTCTTGACGGGAAGGAAATATATTATATACCTATATCTATATTTTACTAACTTTTAAACTATCGCGTTGCATGATGATACTTAATCTGCTTGTGACCACGGCCGGTGCAACTCGGTCGAAACACTATGCCAAAATGAAAAACTTGTGGTCGCGTTGATTCCCGTGTTGTAATCAAATTTTAGGATATGTTTTTTTTAAAGCGACGGTCCTCCTGGACCTTTATGGGTTGTCATTAATTTGCACAAATATAAATAAAATGGTGTAGTCTTGCCAGAATTTTGGTCACGGTGGCAACGGCCAATCTCAATTGAAACTACACAAAAACAGGTGTACTTTCTATTATATTACACTCTTATGTACGATTTCCACCAACCAGATCAGGCAGGAGCGCAGCGCATCACAGCGGATGCGCGAGCACGCGCCCGTAGCCGACCGCGTCCGCCCGACCCCTAAAATCTATTGGAACCTGAAATCATGTTCGCGTATACGCGCGCATGATTGCGCATATGCTCGCAAGTTCGAGTATCCGCCAGTCATGATTCATATTGCTGGCCGGCGACAACACACGAGCGCGCGCCACGGCGGTCGACCGGAGCCGATCAGACGCGACGGCATCCGAGCTCCGCCGTCCACGTACGCGAGGAGCTGAGCAGCGGCATCCGAGCGCAGCCGAACGGCTGACGCGGCATACGCGCGATTTCCAAATAGTGTTAATTCCATGCAAAAATAAAATAGAACTATTGTATAGAAGGCTCAATTTCCCTTAGCACAATGTGTAATGCGTTTCGACGCGCTCCGGCCATTTGGTGGAAATCGTACAATAGTCTGAGGGACAAGCCGACACGGTTGGAGACAGATTTAACGCAAGATTAGAGACAAATATTTGTCTGTTTGAGTGAAAACCGGTTACCCATTGACGGAAAAACTGCAATAGGTAACTGCTTGAGGAGAAGCTTCTACGAGTAAACTGCAAGGATATGCAGGTTGCACTGCTTCACTTTGCAGTTAGCTAGCCAATAAAATTAGTAAAGACATACCAATATACATTTGCGTGCCAGTCCTCGCTAGGCCAGTGGTGAAGGCACCTATTATCTTGCTGCCGTTCGATATCAAGCCCAGCACGGAATCGTCCCATTTGAGCCGGTGACTGAACACGCTTATTGAGATCAGAGCTCCTAAAAATATAAATAATAATGTCTTATTATTTCCTCATTAACCACTTCTCGAGTAAAGCAGAGTTGATCGGTCTTGATTCACTTCGGTATGCAAGTGTGCAAGTGATCATCACAGGCGCTGCAGCCAATTTTCTTTAAGGATTCACATTTGAGCAAAGGTAATCATATTCACTTAAGTCACAATACTTCCTTTTGTAATTTTGTAAGTTCCTATGGAATTCTTACATTTCACCAAAAATATCTATTTAGTGGTTTCGTTTTAAATGTGCCAATTTATGAACATTAAAGGAATTGCTCGGTGTTCGAGATATGATTCACCATTAAAAGAATTGCTCAATGTGACAATTTTAGCCCTGCAGAGCTGCATAGGCTGAGCACTAGCTGTTTTTAACGAAACTTTTTTTTTATTCCCAGATTATTGCAGCTAAATTTGCCGTGTGGTATCCGGCCTAGAATTGACCACCCCCTTTCCTCCCGTGAGTGTCGTGGGAGGCTAAGGGAAAATCCAGGAGATGGGCAACCCCCCCCCCCCCCCCGCCCTTCTAAAAAGAGGGAGGCCTTTGAACAGTGGACGTCTTCCGGCTGATGATAATGATTGCTAATTACTAAGTACTATAAGTCGAAAGGCTTAACATAAATCTGAATTATACAAAGTTAAATAAAAATAATACAGTTAATATAAACACAGAACCTACCAAGTGCGTGGGTGCAAATGAAAAACGTGTTGTAGAAGCTATACTTTAGTGCGTCCCAGTTGAAACGATACCGGGTGAAGAGGTATCGCACTGTGAATTCACCTGAAAAGGAAAGGTATACTAGGGTTAGTTAAAATGGACGAAATATGAAATTAAATAATTATTGAATTGTTACAAATTGCAGGAAGAAACTGTCCTGTTGCGCGTCTGTTTGACTAAAACGTGCGGTTTTACTATTAAAGAATTTGGATAAAGAACTCATAGAAGAAATCAAAGACTCATAATTAATTTTAACATGTTGCCCATGCTAAGCTTGAATCTAAATTAATAAAAGAAATTTGAAAAATGATGAAGACGAGCAGGACTTAAACCTGCGACCTTCGCCGTACCGTGGCGCTAATTTAGATATCTGTTGCAGTCTGAATAAGTCTTACGCTATGTAATAATTGCATAAGTTTATATACGCAGTTTAATACTTTACAAACCTAAAATCCACTACGGTCAATGCTCTACCTACTGCAATCTCTGATAATAAGTTGAAAAAGGTAAGGTCGGTTTAAGTTATTCAATGTCCCAAGCAAATGTATTGGAGTACTTTACCAACTAAAGACCAGTATAAATAATTCCATAGAATTCCAATGATAATTTGGATTTATGTCCGGATTCAGTACTAACGTTGAATAAAATATAAGACTAGAAACAAGTACGTACCGTAAGACGGGCCGTATATAAACGCGATGGATGCCAAAACTAAAATGGACTTTATCCTTCGGTTATTAGGTCCATCTTTGAATGCAACAGTCAAAGTGTCTTTTACGTGTTTTATGTCGAAAAAGGATTTTAGGAAGCCCCGTACGTTGGACGATTCATTCTGCAATTATAAATCCCATTATTAGACCTGTTTCACATGGACCGTAACTGGTTCTTCGTTTTGTGGAACATGAGAATACGCACTCATCATATATACAAAAAATAAATAAAGGGAAGTAAGCTACAATATCATGTTTCAATTAAAAAGAAATTGGGAATTACAAGTAGACTGTCGCGATGTTGTTTAGTGAGTAATAAAAGCATTATTATGTTTCATCTTGTATTAAAGTAATAGGGGATGTTGTGAGGAATCATAGAAGGAAAATAAATAAAGGTAGCTTATGTCTATATCATATTACATTTTCTCGAATAACACCAGAAAAATATTAGGGTACCTACTGTAAAAAACATAATATTTTAAGAAATATAACCAAAACAGCCTTACCCAACTGCAAGATATGTTACATCTTTCGACATTCAAGAACAAAAATTTAACAAATACTGTCTTTATCTGATACAATTTTTGAATCCATAAAAAACTGTCAGTAAGCATTTTCAGAACAACTTACTTGAACAGGTTTTTCCGTAATCGGCCTCTCAGGATCTTTAATGAAGATAAATCCATAGAATATACTAAAAAGGTATAACAAGGAACTGAGCGTGAAAACTCCGTAGTATCCCGTGAACTTCAGAAGTATACCACTGAGAACAGATCCTATCGGGCCTCCGGCTGTCAAACACAGGTTCGCTATCCCCACTCTTAACGTCCTAGACTCCTCACTAGATATGTCACTGATGTACGCGAAGACACCCATGTAAGTAGTTATCCAACCTCCGGTGATTGCAGGGAAAAACGCCTCGAAAAACATGCTGACTTCCACTGGCAACTCGTAGAAGAAATACGCATTTAGTATGTAACTTAAACTCACAATCAACTCCCCAATAATTGGGAGAAGGATGCATATTTTTCGCTTCCCAGTTCTATCACTCCAAGCTCCTAAAAAAAGTATTAAAATACTAGGAACTGCTGTCAAGAGAACGTTCTTCCATGTTTCCATGCCAGCTATTAGTTCTTGGATGGCTAATTCTTCTTTCATATGTTTATTTCCCTCTCTTGCTATGAGCGCATCGCATATCTTGTCACCATAATTCATATTCACCCTGCATGCTTTATCTAGATTTAAATTTTGCGTGGCTAATCTTGAGAGTACTCCTGGGATCACATAACAGGCTAAGACAGGCTCAACAGTAATATTTTTCTTTATATTTGCAATCTTTTCTTTAAAAGTTTTCTTCTTTGGTCTTTCTTTATCTTTTAAAGGCTGCTCCTCTGGAGTACCCATCTTTTGCAACGATGTAATTACAACTAAAGGAAAAGGTATAACAATGATGCAATGGTTTCTTTGGTGCTTGATTGCCAATCAAATATTAGTTTATTGTGACAGTTTAGTCTTAACTATTGTTACATAAATAGAAAATTTATCAGTTTTTCAATGACGCTACTGTTTAACGCAAATATTGTTTTGTTTGTTTTATGTTGCACTTTGCTGGAAATAACGTAACGTCTTAATATGTTTATCAGATAGTAGTCTAGTTCTATACATTTTACTGTGTACAGCTGCGTATGTATGAATATGTTATAAAGTGTGTTACATTGCATGGTAGATTGCATTAATGTCGACGGCAAATTCTTTCATTTTATGTTACGTTGCGTAAGTCTGTACGCTGTTAGCCTTCGTACAACGTAATTGTGTAATTATTACAAATAATCTAAGCACACCTATTACCTACCAAAAGTTCTTCGGAGTCTTACTAAAATATTTTTTTATGTTTTGCAAAACTAAACCATCACGTTGTAAGACCGTCAATACCTACGCACATAATAATGTAGTCCTACTAGTACTATGTATATATTTATACTAGTCTTTGGATTAGATTGTATCATTAGAAATTTTAAATTTAGCTGGCTTATTTCTATTGCTATTGGCTCTATTCAATAGCATTACTCCTCCTGCAATCTAAAAGGCGCCAGAAACAATGTCCTATTCTCTACCGCATCCAATTTGTCCACTATAAAAAATAAACCGAGCAATCTAGATCGCAGCAATCTTAATTTGCGGTTAACAAAGCCAGATGGGGTTTTTCATTAAAAACTTGTTTTTAGACTGATGTGATGTATAAAACGCGTTGAGGTTAATAATGATGCATTTAAGATGGCTGTCTAAATGTTAGGTCCCGATATTTCATACTTATATTACTTAATTGTATTTGAGTTTGGACCTAATTAACGTGGCTAAAATTTTCTAAGCATGGAGTTATAAACTCTATTTCAAATGTGTACCTAATCAGCTGATTAATTACTTTTAGTTTCGTATCAGAAAAAGGCGCTCATAATATAGAAGGAAAACTTTAAACAAAGATACTTAGGTAATTAAGATTACCAAAATCGATATAAAATCTTACTAGATTTTGCCAAGTACTTTAACAATGCCAGCTGTTGTTTAAATTAAAACACAAGCAATTTTTATATATTTGTGTGAAGCGTAGAATGTGTTGCATTAATGCTGTCCACAGAATGTGCTTGCACTTGAGTCAATGCACTTTTATTTAGCTGTATGCTCACCACAATATTTCTACGTAACTTCGGACAAATCGAAAAATAATTCTATTATGCAAAATTTTGTTCTTGGCAGGTTATAAGGGCCATTTTATTTCGTTTAAATAGGTAACATAAACATGTATTGTAATATTTTTTTTATCTTTTCTGTGCATATATGTATGTATATACTTTTGTCTTCATAATTTTTATGTCAGGTATTTTTTGTTAGAGTAAAATCTTCGAATAGAAAAATAGGAGCCAATTTTTATGATCTGATGATCTTCCTAATACAGGCATTATTTGCTTAAAAGGAGGCGCCAATCACAAAACATTGTTAATATTCTTATGGTACCACAATAAAATATTTTTGTATTTTTTGATGATTTAACTTACAAGTTAAGTTTATTGTGGTGCTTATAATTTTGAATCTAAACTTACAAGTTGCAGTTCAGTTTATCCTGTCGAATTAAAGGTGTCAAATTGTAGTCATTTTGTTTACCTAGATTGGTTACTCGTCGTACGAATGGTGAGAACAACCTGAAGTATTTCAATTACCAAAGTTGTGTAAATACTTCAAGCAGGCGAGCTTTAAGTTAGTTTTAGTTAAATACGTTTATGTCCTTGACTGAAATTTACACGGATTGAAACGCTGGCTATGTAAACTCAGCAAGGCTTTATTCTTCATTGACAAAGGTAAATACTTAAAAAGATTAATCAGTAATCACCTCTATTTTAAGATTTATATCGAGCTAAACGTTTTATGTGCTATACTTACTAAATTCAAATAAGAAGGTAGTACTATCTTTTTTTCATTACTTTTAAAAAGAAAATACTAGCCACTTAATGACTAACCCAAACTTTACGACAAATTGAATCATCCATTCGACTTTAAATTCTAAGGCTTATCGGGGTAAATCTTAACATTGACGCTTTATTTCGGTCCTCAAGAACCAAAAGTAATTAATCAAACTTTGATTTTCATTCAAGAAGGTTTCCTAAAGCTGACTTTCCATCAAGTAAATCCTGGTCACCGTAGTTTGTTGAAAAATGTTGGGGAACGCTCGTGGCGCGTCCCCATTGTTTTCTAACACTAATTTACTGCCGACATATTTTTCTGCTTTTCCGTTTTCTGCAAAGAATAGTTGGACACCATTTCTTTACACCTATATTTTTGGACGAAAGGTGTATATTGGGTGGAAAGGATTTGAGATTACAACGTTAACTTTTTTAACCTTTCTGTGGTAAGTCTGCAATTGTCTTGTTATCTTGTTGAAGACAGAAGCATCTTACTAGGGTATCATTGGTAGATTAAATAATAGAGATTTAAGGACAGCATGCAATCCAGATTTCATTTGAGTCTTTCAAATAATGTTTGATTTCGTCTAGTTGCGAGTACACGTAGACTGATACATTGTGTAATGGTGACAATGGTAGGCGTTTATTTACACTATTTTATGTTGGTATGAATAATGTTCTGCTTTTAAGTAGCTTATAGACAGAATAGAGATAACAGTGTTCTACCTGCTACGATTCCGACACGCTTTATTCCTTTATTTACTCTAAAATTGAACAATTATACATTGTTATTAAGATCCTATCTATCATGCAGTTACACATCTTATCTGATAGGAGGAGGGAGCTAGACGGCATAATGTTTATAACTCATAAACAACTTGACATTAATCGATTTTCCTTTTATTGGCGTTAGTACTTCCGAACAAATATCGATAGCGTATCTCGTCTGCAGGCGATCAATGTATGTATAGCCTTGGTCAATTAGACTTGGTAAAAATGTAAACAATGATTTTGCGTCTTTTTACCTAGGCTTTAAAATAATTATTTATTAAATTCCATCTTTATCTACTAATGGTAATATACTATATTTTAAAAAATTTACCAAAATATAATACGTAAATATTATTTTAACTTTTGTAAATGCACGTTTAAATATTGTTTACTTTTATTCCAAAACTTATTGAAACAGCGTATAAAGAAATCAATATTGGAAAAAGGCGATGACGCATGCAAAAGAAAAGGTGATTGACTGAACGATTGACTTACGAGACATCGCCAAGGTTAAACGGCTTATCCTATTAAACCTCTTCGTGATAACCATGTTAGAAAGAAGGATTTCGCAATTTCCGACTTTCATTTATTATTATAACCGAACAAAGAGTAGATTGAAATGTTACTACGTTTTGCACTTTTTTATTTAATATTTTTTATCGTTTGGATTTCGAATAGCTTGTCTTTTTATATATTGTATTTGACGACCCAATTGGCTCTGAGGCTAAGTTGTTGACTACTACAAAGTTCAATCCTGACTATTTGTGTGTTTCTCTGATATTTTTCATTGTATGTTTATCATAATAACCAAGGTTCAAATCGTCACCTTTATTTTCATCAGAATTTGTTCAGTGCTGGCTGAACTATTGAGCATACAGGCAGAGAGACGGAGAGACGGAGAGCTACTTTCTAGAATGTATTAATATGGTAAAAACAGCGGTTAAGATGGCTCACGCGTATAACCCTTAAAGTCATAGCACACATATAAACTCGGAAAGGGATCGTCACTGTATCAACTCGAGCCGTGCAGTATTCGTTGTATGAAACTCCTTACTGCAACGCAGACTCATCGTAATCGTAACGTAAACGTTTAGTGCATCTTTAGGTGTCACAGACGTAATTGTTTAAAAAATAGCTGCTTGTGTTATTTCATAGCTAAAAATAGCACTGGAGAAGTTTTGGGACATATTTTTATATTGATAAGCATGCGTCACAAAACGTACATAACACGAACTGTTCCTACGTGACATCGTTCCTCTACTGAAGTGGATTTGCGACTAAATGTCTGTATGTTACGATTCTCAGCTAAATAACGAAATAATTTTGTTTAACACTTTCTGTACATACATACATTAAGCCACGCCTGTTTAAACAGGGAAAACCCAGGGTGTCCTCCTAGCTACTTTAGGGCGAGGGGTCTCCTACGCTACACCGCATCCCTTGACATGTCCCAACCCGCCTCTATCTGGCGGGTTCCGCTCACTAAGTATGGCCTACGTGCCATACGTCTCTTCTCGTGAGGCGCGCGCGGAATACCAGCGCATGCCGCCTACTCGGGCCTATCTGGTCGGGGGACAACCTGCCCCAAGTCCGTCGCCCGCAGGCCGGCAACCCATGGAGGCCGGAGGTCATTTGCACTCCAAAAACTTGGTACCCACCTACAAACCAATAGACTGATCAATCAAGCACTGATAGCCGAGTGGTATGACCGTAGGACCGCCAAGTTAAAGGTCGCACGTTCAAATCTCGGCACGCACAAATGTCTTTCCGAATTCATGTGCGTATTATAAATAAGTTATCAGTTGCTAAAAACGGTGAGGGAAAACATCGTAAGGAAACCTGCACACCTGAGAGATTTTTCAGGTGTGTAAAGCCATGTCAGAGGCCTACAGGCAGTTTAAACTCTGACACCAGGTTGTTCATCAACCAAACGAAAAGAAGAATAGATTTATTAGCTATCTTAATTTAATTACCTGGAAACTTTTTGGCCATCTGGGCTAGTTACATGACAGAAAAACACAATTATTGTTAAAATAAACTTAAATTAACAGTAAAACGCTCACAGGGATAAATAATACCAATTAAAGAAAGAGAGGCAATCAATATTAGTTTCTAGTGTATAGTAAAAAGACGAGATGAAAATTTCATTTGTATTCTTAGTAAGTAAGTCTCGTAGATAAAGGCAATTTCATTGAAAGCGGCAATTGTTTGTTTTTGCGACACCTATTCACTTGAATGTGTGAAACTGGATTTTTATGCTCAACAAAGTGTAACGTTCGTTTTATTTATGTTTAAGCATTATGACGTTATTTCAGGGTTACGAATCTACTTAAAAGGATTTCTTGAAATGTTCTTTGTTTTATTATTTACTCTTAACGTGTTAGTTGTTTTTACACACAAATGTCTTTTTATTTTTTAAGAAAATCGTCTAGTATTTTTTTTTCTATTGTAGGTGCGTTTCACAAACATGAAATATCCTGTGATAGTATAATTATATCCTGTGGTGTTTATGTGGTGCTGCAGTCCAATTACTGAGTATCTTCGCCTATAGTATAGTTATCGTTTTTGATTATTCTTCTTTTGTTTGAATGCGTATTCTTCTAATTTGATTTAAGGTCATAAAATAAATATTAAAAAATATCATTTAAGTAACATTATTGTAAGAACATACTTACAAAAATGTATCATTATTTTAGATGTTTTTAGTACCTTACTAACTACGACTACCTAACTAACCAATGTTAAGTTAAAAAGTATAGATACAAATTTAACTAGAAAATTGTTCCGAACTCTGAGTCCGCACTGCCTTAGACAAGTGGCAAAACGCCTGACGAATAGAAATCGAATAGAACGACGAAGACATATGTCATCGATAACATAGTCGAAACATTATCGTCAAATCGGAAAAACAATTGTACCTCCCATGACTACAAATGCTCCCTTTTCGAGTCTTCAAAATGAGCGCGCTCCTAACATATCTGTACTTTTTGAAATATCATTGCTAACGAACCATTTTCTAAAGCTAGTTCTTCCATATGTTCTATTCTGCTATGGCCAACAGTGGAAACTATTCAACATATTCCGTACATTGTTTAGCCAAACCAACTCAATATATTATGTTACACGGCTAACGAACTGCATCCGGGGTTGTTTTTAATTACGCGGAACTTGTGGCAAATAGGAATACACAGCGGTTGTGCTTTGAAACATTTTCATCATAATTATTATTGGATTTGAAAGTAATCGTAGCTACTGCCGTGTCGCTTTTCTTGCGCAAGTACACTCTACTTACTGTGAAAGTAACTTGCACAAGTATACATTACTTAGATACTCAAGAAGTCTTCCCTTTCTTCACTTAAAAAGTGAAAATTGTGAAATTAGTCATCATCATCAGCGGATAGTCGTCCACTGTTGAACAAAGGCCTCCCTTTTTTAGAAGGGGGAGGGGGGGGGGGTTGCTATAATCCCTACGCTTGGCAAGCGGCTTGGGGATCGCAGTGTTGGTGGTCAAGTAACAGAAGACGCTGCTGCCCATCTTCTGGATTTTCCCTTAGTCGCCTCTTACGACACCCACGGGCGGAAAGGGCCGGATATCACACGGCCTGTGAAATCAGTTCTACTTTCAGTCCGATGGGACGGTAGACAGACACGACTGAAGAGAGATCAGCTGCAGGACCAACGGCTTAACATGCCTTCCGAAGTGGAGTCTCGACAAGTGACAACGGTCACCCATCACTAGACAGACTGCGGTGAGAACGGCTTAACCTCGCTGATCGTTTGATCTGCACGGTAGCCACGTAGCTATCAGCTATATATTTAATATACTTAACGCATGTTGCTAGACTGTCTTGTTGGTATAGTGACTGCTGAGCGCGAGTCCTGGTTTCGAATCCCGAGTCGGGAAAAGTATTACTGGGTTATTTTTAGGTAAATCTGAGTAGCACGGAGTCTGGATTTGTGCCCAGTTGAAGGCACTCTCGCCCCTTAGACCCCGGCCTATGCCTTCGGGGAATACAGGCGTGATGTTATGATGGCAGGATAATAGATTTAAACCTACTTACTCGTATATAGGCAACCCGCCTTACTCCAAGAGTGGACGTCTATCGGCTGATGATGATGATGACTCGTATTGGTTCTGTGCAATGTACATTAATGTCTAGTTTACCAGTTTAATCTTTGCGTACTTGTTTTTAAAGGAAATAAATAATTTTCTCTCTTATTTTTGCTGCAGATAGGAGAGTAGAAAACAACATTATAGCAATACGTAATACAAACCCCACGTAAATCCAACCAACAAACAGTTTCATAACTCACAAAATTTAACCGTATAACTTTAAGTAAAGTTCATACTAAAGTGTTCTTTCAGGATATTGAAAATCTATAGAATTTTCTTTGCATAGATTAGCAATGAGCTTTCAGAGGTGAGTTCCAAGTGAAATGAGATGCTTTTAAAGTTTTGTTGGAGTTTCTGTAATGAGTTTCAATGTGAATGGTTTAAAGTGAACTTTGTAGTTTAGAATCAATATGGATGGTTAGTGGTTATGAAGTGCAGTTATAAAGTTTAGAGGAGAGTTAGGTATGGATGTTATTATGATACCTAGAATAAGCTTGGATAGAAAAACATCGAGATACCGCTAGCAGTAGTAATAACTTCATTCAAAAATGTAACAACCGACTTTCGATAATATTGGCTATTCCGGAGTATGCTTTTATAATTTTTAATAAAATTTACATGGAATTACGTACCTTGGAAGTAAGCCTTTTCTAACAGACTAATATAATATGAGAGCAAAAATATTGCAGAAATTCTTAAAACATACAAAACAATACTTACTTGAAAAAAAGTGCGTTTTTTTTTTCATCTGTTTACCTAGTACTAATATGGATCGTATGTTGGAAAGAGACATTGTGAGTTTGATAATCACGGAATTTACAACATAACCTAATAAGACCTAAAATAATATATTCTTACAAAGCCTTTTGCTTTGCAGTGTCTAACTTACACATTTAATTATTTTTAGGTAGTGAAATTTTTGTTTAGAAATAATGTTACAAAACAAGCTGGTAATTGAAGTAAGTCATCTACATAAGCCATCGCAAGAGATCATGGTGCCACAGTCTAACTATAAAACGAAAAAACTCCATCAAATTAACCTCCAATTCCAAAAAGAAAACCAATTTATCCAAGCCAATACACTCCAAATCTGCCTAAGACCACTAACACTACGTCCGTTTCTACATCAAATGTGTAAATCTCACACGAGTTGAAGTAAATAAAGTCGGAGGCCGCACACGGATCCTGTCAAACGTAATAAGCCCCTTTGAGTGGCGTTAGTCACGTAACAAATGAACGAATATACGAAAATACGCGAATATTTTCATCCTCCTTTGCGTGCTTTGGGAGTCGGTGTTCGCGGAAAAGTCATCGATGTCGATGCTCTTCAGGAGCCTAAATAAAGTAGCAACATTCTAAATGATATGGATATGTTGTTATGGACTGCCTTGTTGGTATGGTGGTCGCTAAGCGTGACTAATAATGGGGTTCGAATCCTGGGTCGGGCAAAAGAATTTTATTTTCGGACGAAACCTTAACTTTAATTACAGGCATTTGTAAATAGTCAAGTACCTGCCTGACAATGTTATTTATATGGAGATTTTGATAACATATCTACCTAATAATTTTATGAAATCTACTATTGGCATAGTCGATTACCTATATACTCTTTTTAAATTTCTAAATCATAACTTTGACGAAAAAACTAAAATACTAATCAAAACTCTTACATCAGTAGGAAAATTTACTTACCACTTACCCTAATTCAGCAATTGAAGGATGAGATAAAAAAACTTTAACTATGACATCAAATGACATAAAAAATAATAAGGTATATAATGTAATGACTTTATCAGGAGTTCTGAGCGGAGAGGCACGCCGCATGCCTTGACTCGAGCCACTGTAAACACGTTTACAAGTCGGGTTACATTTGTTACAAACATACTGCTGGAGGTGAATGCAGACTGATTCCAAAATAAGCTTGTATTTATTATATAATTATATATTTTTCGGTAAAGAGAACTTTAAAGCTCTCTCTTGAGATTTCAGACAAGCGTGGTGGGTTTTATTTGTCAAAACCCCTTTCTAACATGAGAACGGAAGGAAGGCTTTTGTCCTGCTGCCCCAATATGAACTAATAATTATAATAACTGAGATTTAACATTTTGGCACTTAAGCGATTTTCCTTTTTCACTGATGATAATATCGGCTAAAATAATTCTAGTACCTAGTCTTATTGCTATCCGTAAGACTTAGGTAAAGAATACTATTTACTTCTGTCTCCAGAGAAGTAGATCGTAAACGGTGGTAATCCCTATGGGTCCTGATATTGCCATTGCAACAGGCTCAACACCATGAAACTTACGATAAGCATTGAAATATGGGTGTATACTCCTGAAGTCCTGAAGAACATCTGCGTACCCTTTCGAGGATAACAAGCGTGATTTCGGTAAGTTTATACATCTAATTATTTAAACCCTACATGTCCCTAAGTTCCCACAAAAAATTACGAGCATCCAAGTAAAATGACTTCATACAAACGTTAAAATTTACATTATTATAATCTACTACCCACATGAAACGGTGTATCTTGAGCTGTGACGCCAAAGTTTATTCACTCACCTAGATATCAGGATATACTGGATAGTTGAATTGTGTATTCCGGTAACACGGTAAGGTCTTCTTAATTTAAGTGTCTACATGCCCTTAATATTATAATTTCTTGTTAAGAAATCCCTAACATAATTTTAATTATCTTGTAACGTTTATCTTAATTTAGGTCAGGTCTTGTGATTCGGGAATGTTAAAAGAAAAATGCTTTATGAGTTTATAAAGCATTTCTTATTATCTAACGAATGAACTTATTTGTAGCAAAAGAATCTGTATTAGATTTTTTTATCATTTTTATATCGTCGGGGCTTATAATACAAATGCGAGTATTCTCGCGACGATATTTTATGACGTTGGTATACTTCATCGTCATCAGCCTATCTCCGTCCATTGCTGGACATAGGCCTATCTTATGACACGCCACTGAGCTCGAGCTTCGGCCTTCTGCTTCTAACTCTGCCAGCCATTTTGCGTATATCGTTGCCCCACCTAGACTGGAGGGCGTCCCACACATAAGTATACCTACTGCACTTAATTAAAGTATATTTTTTATATAAAGAACCAAAATGCTTTTCTTACTTAAGTATTTTACCTACATTTCCTGACAATGCTCAACTGTTAATTTGATGAAACAGAGACTCAAAATGTTCCTACAAGATGATCCAAGACAATAACTGAATCTAAAGCAATTAATTGTGGTTTGCCATTCGCCATATTCAATTACCGAAGTTACCCGAGACGAAACCAACGATTTATCGAAACAGACTCGGTTACTGATATTCGAAATCGGATTATTGTTTCGCTATTTTCCATTCTAATTAGATCTGTAAGACAATCTGGTAAATTCGAAACATAGTGACTTGTTCCTTGACAGTTTGTTACAGAAATGAATGCGTGATGACAACGCCGCAACCGCAACTTATGATGTGCCGTTCATCCTAACTTGCGGTTTCATCATTATTGGTGGATGGACTTTCAATAAAGAAATACATCATAATATTAACTTTAGTGAGTAAAGAAGAACTCATCATTCGGCACTAGAAATTTCAGGTGCATTTAACGCAAATATCACTTCACTTTAACATGATTATCATTTCTTAGAGAACATTGTTCTCTCTAAACAAATTTTACTGATACCAACTTGTCTTCTAAAATACACAGAATTATAAAAATATTATCTCCTCTTTACAACAACGTTCAGGCACAACAAAGGCAAAAAAACTACCGTAGAAAAACTTCTTGCCTTCTCTCCCGAACATTGTCTGTCAACGCGGTAATCTGCCGGGTATATCCTGGTATTACACTTGTAATTCCAACTGTAATAACTGTAATTCCGAGTGTAATATCTGTAATACCTGTAATTCCACTAGGCAATATTTGTGAGCGGACGCCTAAGCGCCGGAAGCGTGTAAGATTTTATATACTGCTATCTCGGTAAGCATTTGTGTTTACTTTTAACTGAGGTGTGATAATCGTGGCAGCGTCTCAGTAGGTCGCGTACTGGATTACTGGTGTTTTTGTCTTATTTTATGACGTATTTGGGTTATGAAACTGGTTTGTTGGAATCTTGAAAATGCGTGCGAAGGGTATTTTACACCATGTAAGAAAAACATATAAAAATGCATGTTTATAATAGATTTCGTAAAAAGTAAATGAGAAACGTCGGTATTTATTCATAAAAATTCAATATAAATTTTGTAATCTAATCTTAAAAATCGTTTTTTTTTATTCTGTTTTTCAAATGTCTAAAACGCCATTCGCCATATTGACTCCGATGTCCGTTGTGAAGTCACTCTTTTACTACTAACCCGTCAGGGTAATATATTCTACCATATTGTTTAATAACCGAGTGACGTCACGAGCCAAAAGCATGGCGGTTAGCGTTTCCGCGCGAAAATTCAAAATCATATATAATAAGTTCTTTTTTGGTTTTATAAAATTGAAATAGAAATTCTACTGGTTCATTACGACCTCACGATTGATATAAAACAGTATAAAAATAAAGGTGTCCTATTCTGAGGATAACTTATTAGTAACTACATAGTAACGCTGTATTTTCTGGCCTAGTGGATGCGGGTTTTTGTCACATCTTAGTTTTTCTGGGAAGTTCATAATACTATATGTAACGCCTGTGTATCTTATTTCGTGACTTTCACGAGTCAGCGGAAAAACGCTGTACATGGGCATGCCAAGGCCGGAATAAATCTACTATAATATTTATCTGTGTGAGATAAATTAAGGATACGATTCCTTTCCATCATCATAAGTCTGCCATTGATATTTTTTTGATTTTCAATATCAATTGCAACGAAACAATTGAAGGGGAAGGCAGAGATGTATACTGTATAGTACACCTACATTTCACTACATATGTTGCCACAGTTTTAATTAACCGGGCACAAATCTAGACTCTGTGATGCTACTGAACATTACCTAATGGAAAAATCCAATAATACTTTGCCCGACCCGGTATTCGAACCAAGGACCTCGTCCTCGGCAGTCGTGGTTAGAGACCACTAGACCTACGTGGCAGTCTGAGACTCTAAGATCAATTTTAATACATAATTCAATCATCCGTGCCGTGTGGTATCCGGCCTAGAATTGACCTCCCTCTTTCCTAGGTGTCGTAAGAGGCGACTAAGAAGCAGCTTCTTCTGTAACTTCACCACCAATACTGCGATCCCCAAGCCGCTTGTCAAGCGTGCGGATTATGGCAACCCCTTTCTAAGGGAGAGGCCTATGTTCAACAGTAGACGTCTTCCGGCTGATGATGATGATGATGATGATATCCAATCATCATTTTTTTTACTTACTTTATTTATTTCTCAGTTATATTATTCCATTATGGCGGTACTATTTTATTTAGCCATAGACGGAAAAACACAACTTTTCAAAAATTACTTTACATAAAAACAGTAAAATTTTAGCGATACCATCCGTGGGCATTCCCCTTTTTGTATGTATGTAGGTAAATGGATATTTATTCACAGTAATGATTTGCCCTAGTTATTCATAATTAGCCAATTAACAATGCCACAGTTGTTTCTGAGGACTAACTAATTTATTTGCGCGACTGTAATAAAGTTACAGACAGTTGTTAAAGATAATAATATAATTGGTTAGATTGTTACACGCCTTTGAGTAAACAGTTAAGGCATTTGATCATTTGTTGTCTGGGTATATATATGATCTCTGATGTGGGACTCGTAGCTATGCGGCTACCCAGCAGATCAGACGATCTGCGAGGTTAAGCCGTGCTCGCCGCGGTCAATCTTGTGATGGGTGACCGTTTTCACATGTCGTGACCCCACCGTGCTTCGGAAGGCACGTTAAGCCGTTGGTCCTGCACCTGATCTCCAGTCGTGTCGGTCTACCGTCCCATCGGACTATGAGAGTGAGGGAATAGGGAATGCACCTGTGTCTGTGCGCATACTTGTGCACTCTATGTCCTGCGCAGATGGCTAGTCTCAGCTAAGACAGGCCGCCGTGACCGAAATTCGGTCAGGAGGACATTACATTACTTACCTATATATATGATGATTCTTATTTTATTTGTAAATGTCGTGAAGGCCTAATTTTGGATACATACATACCAATAAATGTTAATTGCTGATTGTAGATTCAGTTCCAGTTACAGAACTTTCCAATTTTATTTTAATCGCCAATATTTACCGAAAATGTCGACCAATCTATTTGTCATAAAGTCGACTATATTTGTGTACAGTCAACAACAAATATAGCTGAACATTAAAAGATGATTAAACATACCATTAATTGGAGAACAATTAGCTACATAGTAAAAATTGTCTTTAACATTCTCAGATCATCTTATGGATAATTTGTTGTATTATATATGTGTATTTCTTTTAATTTCACATTCAGTTTCTTAACTCGGTAAGCTGCTTCTGCTGCTGACTGTACCAGTGGGTAAATTTGTCACTCGTGCACTAACACTTGCTCGCAAGCAACATCAGGCTCTATAAACTTCTCCTACTAATTATAAAATTTTAAACCATGGATTAAATTATACCTGTCACTGTCGCTTGCATGTCAAAGAATTGACGTAAAATGGGTTTAAGTTAATTCAGGTATTATCTTCGTTAATAAATAAGAGGTCATGGATAAGCTAAGAGGGATAATAAAGAACAACTCTTATTATTTATATAATAATTTATTTAACAGACTTCATCAAATGAAAATTACAACATCATTGAGCAAATAAACAAAGAACATGAAACTTCATCGTATAAAATTTATTTAACGAAATAACTATTTCTAATAGCTATATTATAAATTAACCCTTCCATAAATCAATATAGAGACACGTTTTACTAACAATGTTTAATTCCCATAGATTTCTTACACGAATTTAATATTGTCTACATCATTTTAATACATACAGTTTATTTTATATAAGGTAATGTTTGGTGCGCTTGTCAACATCATTCTACAATCGATTAATAGATGCTCACTCGTGGAAGCTCTCTATTTGCACATCACCCTTGATAAAGAGTTATGTTAGCCATCATTTGTTTGTTGTTTCATTAAACGACAAAATTATAGGCAGTAACTTTATAGATAAATATTATATACCGTATTCAACAGGCCGTTGGAATACAGGCACTATTTGACGAACCAGTAAGATGATGATATTATAATCAGATACTCGATACTCATAAGTTTTTTAGCGAATATTAGGTAATAGCCTAATAGGTAGTTTGTAGTCATAATTTGTAGTTGTAGCAATCAGCATATTATGAGGATATTAATGCACGTGGTTTAAATCATTCATTCCCAAAAAGACAATAAAGCCACTTGCATGAGAATACATAATAACATTTAGTTTAATTATCTAACTAACCGCCACCGAGATAAGTAAGTAAAAAACTGTTTACGTAACATCATTAGAGATTTAATAAGTAATATCATTAGCCGGTAGGGTACTTTAAAACAATAAAAGCGACAGTAAGATAGATAGTATTTACTGCTAACGCTGAATTCAAGTCAGACTTGAATACAAGATAAAAATTAAAATTCTTTGAAACAAAATGCCAAGTTAAGGTAAGCCATCCAATATTGATTCATGGTTTTACCATGCTTGATTGCACGCAATAATCACCTTTAACGAATGCGGGCTCCAAACATTAGGGAACCTTAGGATAAAAGTACAGGAAGAGATATTATCGACACGCCCATTAATTTGTTCGCCATCTGGCACATTTATTGATGTCATAATAGAACTCGCAATAAATTTCACTATTACGCAAATAAAATATTTATGCTGTACTCATTTCGCGACTCAAATGAGACTTAATTGTAGCATCAAATAATTGTACTGATTTTATCGGTAATAAAAAAATGTAATGTTAGTGATGCCCTTATAATACAGTTTTGTTCGATCCAGGCAGACTTTGATGGTTTGTGTTGACGTCATCAGTGGAAACAAAACTTAGAAGCATGTCTTAATCTCAAGCATCGTTTTTCTAGACAGCAAGACTATTCAACAACTGTCATAGTAAATGCAGTGCAGTTATCGTTAAGATAAGGGTTCGTTAAGTATTAAGCTGTCATTTTGGATATCAACATAATTATATGAGGCTGGCAACAACGGAGAACTGCGCTGCCACAGATAACTGTAATTCGCGAGTCTCACTAGAATAGCTATAAAAAAAATACGCAATATTCAGTCAATTAATTTCTAGTTGTTGGTACTGTTTTTTTTTTTTTTTTTATTAGGGAGACTGTTGCTGGCATAGAGGCGTGGCGACTGGCACACTAAAAGAGAGGGGTGCAAGTAGAGTGCCTCCAGGAGTGACGATATTTAAGTACGTCCGGCTCACCCTGGATGATCAACCTCACTACCATCCTGTTAACTGATCAGTCTCTACACTACGGCATAACATATTACCGCGTGGCAATTGGCTCATGTCAATACGAAGAAGAAGTCTAAAAGAATGGGGCCTATACTTTAGTGAGTGTAATCGAGCTGTGGATAATGCTGATGATAAATCTTTAAGATACAGTGTTCGTTAAATTTTGGGTAACTTTCCGATTCTGATAGATCAGTATCAATTAAATACCTATATAATATAGTAGTTATTTGGTAAATTAACTGCTTGTTGACACAAGTTCACACAAACATCACCTTAAGGTTACGCCACATTATACGATCGGCATCAGATTTCATTCTATAGGATCGTTATAATTTAGTGGCGAAGTGTGCCGCCGGCCTAAGACCTGACACACTACATTTTTCATGAAACAGTCACAATATTTTAAGCGTAAAAACGCTATTATCAGCGTTCAGAAGTTTTTTGGCATTTTTATGCTAATGTTAAAGTTGGCAAGTTTACAAGCTCTTTCAGCATATTTTCAAGTTTCTAGATTTATTATAATGGTTACTACACGGCTTTACTTTGAATAAAGAATGATATTTATTTAAACACTAGTGTTTTGTTTTTCGGTTGGTAATTTCGAGTCATTAGTTTTTTTTTGTATTTAATGGTGTGACTAGCCAGTTATTTTATAAGGTGTTTGCACATAATTATGGAGACCATAAAATCAACTTTAGAAGCGTAATTTATTTTTAAGCTTATAACTGTCATTATATTCCAGTTACTTTTTTATTAGATATTTAATTATGATTTTTCATGAATTATGTAACTGTTTCAGTAATTACTTATTATATAGATAGTTTTAAGGGTTTATCTATCACAAATATCTACGAAGACCTTAAGACAGATGCTTTACAAGAAATAAAAAGAGACATAAATAACAAGAAATAAAGTGTCTTGGAAAAGTACAGTCACGAGTAGAAATATGTTTACGATGACAAATCTAATGAAAATTCAACGTTTAAGAATTTGAAGTAATAACACGTCATATTGTTTTATTTCATGATTTTTTATGCCTTATATTGCATAAAAATGTACGCATATTTTTGCACTTGACTGTACATAACATAATTATTTATTAAATTAAAATAACATCCAAAGAATCCCAAAAGGTCTTATTCTCTTAGAAAACGTTTTTACAATAGATGTCTTTATACTATAGCATAAGGTTTAAGATTTCCAATTAATTATATTACAGTTTTATCTTAGTCTTGGCAATTCACAATTAATTACATTTATTTAGGTAAACATATCAGTAATTTTCTAAGCTCAATGAAGAGTAACATGAATCTACATAATTTTATTTACATACAGAAAATACATTAAAAAAAAGTCTTAATTTATAGTATAGTTGCCTCTTGCGCATGCGTCCTTTTGTCAAAGTGACATCCATAACCATTTTGTCCACAAAACACTTTATATTCACTTTGGCTAATTTCATCTACTAAATTCTACAGATCACACAATTTATTACAAGGACATCAATGAATTTATATCATTTATATATTACATAACTATATACATTTCTTACCGACGTGACTTTTCATACTTATACAAATAAATTGATTCGTAAATGAAAATATTTTATATACATACGACTTCAATAAATTCGTTGTATACGATATGAAAATAAGACTGCTTTCTACTTAATATTTCATACAATACAAACGTATTTCGGTGCGAAGTATAATATGTTACCTAAATGAAGTTTTATGGAGCTCTTATATAAAATATTCAACTAACTGAATGCAAGATATAAGGTATTGTGCGGTTTTTAATTGAGCATATAGCCAGTTTGACAACAATGCAATTAATTGAGATAGTCAGTAGTAATTAATTAGTAGCACTGTGACAGTTGAATACCGATTAAATTGCTTGTCTTTCCTCATTTTTAATATTTATGAAAGTATATAGTTTGCAATGCTGTAATAATGGATTATGACTAATATGACTTGAAATTGAATTTGTGTGTATTTATAATTTGGAATATTTTAATAATGTATCGAGACTTATATGACTAATGTGATTTAACTTCTGATTTGTATTTTATTATTGTATGCCTCAACGGCGGGACATAGCTGAACTTATTTTAATTATTTAAGACCTGTATTTACGATGTATACCTATAGTCCACAATAAAGATCATTTGATTTGATTTTGTGGGTTTTACCCAATTTGTTTATTGTATTTTATTTTTTCTCACATTAGTTTGCTTTGTTGTCACATAATGTAACTCCTTGTAAACTCACTATATTGTACCTCATATTATTTAAAAGAGTGACCTTTGGAGTTTCTTGCCGGTTCTTCTCCATAGGAATGACATTTTTGGAACCGTGCAACTAGCATCTTAATGTTTCATAAGCGCCTGTAATTGGTTTACATGAAATAAAAACAATTTAAATTTGTTTTTAACGTAGGTATAGCATATTAAGAGATAGTCAGAGAAGAAGATGGGAAGACGAGCTTAAACGAACAGCGGGCCCCGATTGGAGGAGAGTGGCTCGTGACAGTAGTAGTTTTTCGAAAATCATTTTTAGTAACGGGTTTTATAATAATGGCAATACGATAATGTCATTCTACCACCATTCTATTACGAGACCATTGACAGACCAATGATCGACCATTATGAATTTAGCAGATTACGAACTTTTAGCAAAATGACAATGGGATGGGAATTGGATCGTGTTGGAATGACGAATTTATAAATATAGCAGACTAGGGGCCCAGGTGGACCAACATCGTCAGAGTTGCGGGAAGCAAATGGCAAGTTGCCGTTTATTGTGTCGTTCTAAGGCTGATGACGATGATTTCACCATATTATAAGTCAGTGTGGAAATGCAAGACAAACGGCAAGACAAGACATGTATGAATCTAAACCGTATCGTTAAATATAACGGCAACGGGTTTATTATAACTGCTCAGTTTGACGATTATGATATTATTATGCGTAAACCCACTTAACGTTATCCCGCCCATCAAGGATTTGCCTACATAATGAGATCAAGCTTTAGTGTGGCTAATTATGGGCCCTTTTCTTAGCATGTCGTTGCTTCCCACTAAGTTCAAACTATAGAATTTAATGACCAATTCGAGGAAACATAAGCTTACAAATAGGAGGCATTTATACGAATGGTGCTTATATAGTTATGCGCACAATTTTGAAGCAATACTGCTCATATTCAAATTATAAGCCCCTGAGTTTATTTCCGTATTTCTTCTCAGAGGTTGTCAGTTAGGAAATGCCGACACCATCATTCTAACTAGTTAAAAAAAAAAGGATAAAAGTGTTTTTTTAAAACCTATTTGCAGAAATGAAATCATTTATATAATAATTATATTCAAATTATTTTTCAACAGTGTGTAAAGCCATGTCAGCGGCCTACAGGCTGTTTATATTCCGACACCAGGCTCTTCTTCAACCATACGATAAAAGTAGATTTATAAAAAAAGTCTAGAAGTAGTAGGTAAGTACTAAAAACTGAGAATTTCAAAGATATTTAAAGTTTGAGACAAAAGCCATGTGACTTAAAAAAAGAAACATTAATATGAAGGGGTGCCAACGTCAAAAAATAATTTTGAAAGAGATGTATCTAATGCGAGAGAAGAGAGTGACTGCTCATATGATAGAAAAGGGATGCCCGAAAAACACGTAACCGGGAAAAAACTGTTTCGTGTTTCTCTACATTTTAAAGCTAGAAATAAAAAAAAACCTAAAAACAAAAAAAATGAAACAGCCACGTTTTATATAGCTGACATATCCGTATACGCGTAACGGTTACCTAAGTTATATATAACTAACTTAACTAAGTTATTATATTAAAATTCACTCTTATTTACATATAAATTGGAGGAATCGTGGCCGCCCAGTCGTCCGAAGCCAGACATCATCGTAGGATATTCCTGAAAAAGAAAATTAATTAGTTTTGTATAGTGGTAGGTAACTAACATTTTAGGCCCCCATTTTGTGAACAGAAGAAATGTCTTTCAAGTTACTTTTTCCTATAACCCTCAGTGTGCGTTTCACGCTCAGTGCCTTATTTGTCTCAAAGCGAAACCAAATTAATTTACCTAATCCTAGTTTTTAAAATAAACTTGATGGTTCACTGAAACAAACTATACAGGGTCTTGCGGTTATTAGTTTAATTATAACGTGTTATTAAATAGCATTTACTTTTCAAAGCTGAATGTCACAAAATACAGGAAATAACAAAAAATAATTTTTTCTAGGGTTATTCAACTGTCATGAAAGCTCACTGCTGGGTAACCTTACATAATTTCTATCACTCCACTCTGCCTCGTGTTAGTCGCTTCTATATATTTCTTAGTATATAACGCTACATAAATTGTATCGTGTAAGACCAGCCTTATACTTACTTAAGTATGACGTCACGCACAGCAAACATGCTACTGACTAGTGTGAGTAGCAATGACGCAGCCAATGGACCTGTGAAAGAACATAAAAATAAATCAGCGGTTCGAATTTTAAATTTGTTTTCACTGTTTTTTTTGTAAGTGGCCTTGTGAAGAAGCGTACTCATAACTAGTATTTTTCAGTGTTAATACGTGAAAATAAAGTACGTTTTATAAAATAAAAAAAGATTATAATTTAATAATATTAAATTAAAACGTAAATATTGCAGCGGCATTACAATATATGGCCCATTTCTGTAATAGAAAATACCTAAAGCAGATATTATATAATGTTACCAGTTATAACTGTAACATAAAATAATACGTAGATACAAGTGTATGTCTGTAATTAACTATTCGATTAATTAACTGTGTACAACGGTGCCTAATCCTCTATATTTGTGGGCAGCAGAATCATTTTTACTAAACAAGAAAATAAGTTCTGTGTATTACTGTTAATCCGTAGTCGAAAAAAAAGGGAACACATTCAGATAACAGTACAAATACTTGATATTGGGTAATAACAAAAACACAAGAATTGTTAAATTAACCTCATTAAAATAAAGAGAAAGACTAACGTTTCTCTAATAACAAAATACATAACTCTGTTTTTAAATAGGTAAAAAGAAAACCTGTCTAAGTTCATACGCATTCTCGAGTAATTTCGGAACACAGGAATTTTGAATTTAATATTGTAAGTA
Source organism: Abrostola tripartita (assembly GCA_905340225.1). Taxonomy (NCBI): domain Eukaryota; kingdom Metazoa; phylum Arthropoda; class Insecta; order Lepidoptera; family Noctuidae; genus Abrostola; species Abrostola tripartita. The sequence continues at coordinate 2,842,750 of HG996492.1, read as the reverse complement.
AGTTATAACACTGATATTTAATCAGAGAAATTCATATGGATGCGTATGCAGCATGTGATACTGAATGTCCAAAATATCAAAATCCAGATTAGTACCTACATACAACGACATAATTTCCATTTCGTTGATATTCTCTTTACGTACATTTCCATCTTCAATCCTAGCAGCCAAAAAACTCAATCTGTACTACGGTCCCGAAAAGCCATCTGAAATTATTTCACCAAAAAATACTGGACGTTAAAATTGGACGAATGCAAAAACCGTGTATAGCCGACTACTGGGCAGTGGGCAGCGTAATATTACTTTTTCCCTAACCACATGTTACCAAAGGATCTTTATTTAATAAACTTGATCAAATGAACAATAGATTTGGGGCTACAAGAAGCGTATTAGGAGCAAGGCGACCCGTCCCCGTAGAATATCGTGGACTGTTAGGGATGTGTAGGGAATTTAATAATACTTTTTTTTCTTTAACACTTTCACTGCCATGCCGCAGACACAATTGATTTTTTATTACGACTTTTACGTCGTAGGTACTTTTTTAAATATTTAATAGTGGTGCGTTTGTAAAAGTAATAAGTAAAAGAATACAAGCAAATTTTTTCGTTAGTAGTTTATTTCATACAATAAAACAGCTGTAATTGCTTTATTCGAAATCTATTAATCATATATTATGTAAAGTGTGTCAGACGTTGTTTCTTGTGAAAGATAAAATATTTTAACTAACCTAAAATATTATATTCGATGTAAGAGCTCTTACCGACACACGAGCGGCATGTTGAGCTCTAAATGATAGAATTTCAAATGATTTTCAATTTGATTGCTAAAAGGTTATTATAAAACAATATACTTTTACGATGCTTGCATTTTCTTTATTTTTGTTGCTTAATCATACAAATTGTAATTCATTACTCTTACAGATAGGCAACACTTCTTCACATTCAGAGAAGAAACCACGCTGCCACACGCCAGCGGTTACTACGCTAGCTTAATGCTCGTGGCTATTTGTACTTATTAGGCCCAAGTTTGAACACATTTTTTCATAAGTCCGTAGTGTCACAGATTTATAAATTTGTTACTTAGTTAAGTGAAATCTCATATAAACTTTATCGAATTGTTTGCTTAAAAGTATATCACAAAGTAATAATATAATTTATTTTTTAAAGAGACAGCCCTAAAGTGACCTCTGTCGACGTCACAATATCTTTATCGATCAGGGTTCCGGGTTTTTATCAACATCGAAAACAGAATTCCGTATAACAAATGGTCGGTCGTTGGACCCTATTGACACAGGCCAGTTCGCGGTGTTTAGGGTAGGTAGAGTATAATGATATTGTGAAGGGTACATCGTTTGTGAAAGATTTAGATGGCGTATTGTTTTTGACCTGCTGGCTTGTTTTATAGGGTAAACTTGAAATTATACCTTTGTAAGAGTTAAAAGGATGTTGATATACATTACGGATTAGTAATTCGTTAATTTATCCTAACAATCTTTTTTTAAATAATATTTAATGAAAAAGTTTGTAAGGATAAAATTAGAGCAGTCCGCATTTTAACGAGAAGTTACTAATAAGGCTTATGTTTTCTGTCTTAGTTATAAAAATTACTAGTTAGCTTTTGTTTTAAAACATTGCCAACAAATGAATTTTCTTGATCCTACCTAAGAATTATAAGTAACCCCACGCCAAATATTAATAGGTCATACAGAAATAAAACCGACTCCTACGCTACGCTACGCTACGCTAAAAACCAGAAATAGCTGGACAATAATTCTTGTATTAGAAACAGTCACTGTCATTTAGGATGTTGACTATGTCTTAAAAGTCTGTGTAACCAATATTTCGGCAAGGTATTAAATTATTGTAATTTTTACTAACTACTTAAAACTGAAACTAATGTGTCCTTTTATTACGATAGTCACATAGTAGTTTGGTTATCATTACTACCTATTAGGTCAATAATTAAGCCAGCTTTCTAGATTATGGGTCCGTCGAAAAATAACTTAATTAACTTGTATTAAGGTCGGTTTTCGATCGAATATAACGATTTGAAGCGTTACATAATCTCCGCCACTCGATTACTCGGGATGCCGAAATTCTAAAATTAGACAGGTTGTCAGAGAAAATTGAGTCAGCCTATCGCGATCGGAAGCCTCCCTGTAATGAGGAAATAAATAATACGATACAATTAATAATTAACCTTTTGTAGGCCTAGTGTTCGTAGACACAATTAAAATCGAGAAGACAAGATCGGTTTACTGTAAAAGTCGATTTCGAGTAAAGCTCGCCTCTTTTATGTTGTAATATTATTTTAACTGTTTGTTTTGTGTGTACAATAAATAATTAAGAAAACCGATTACTGCAGAGGTTAATTGCTTTTTACGTTAGTGATTAGGGGTTTGATTTCCGCAGGCAACAATATTTTAAAGGTCATTAAAAAATATGCAATCTCTTTTAGGGGTCAATACACCCACATTTTGTCGCTTATCATAAGTTCTATGGCCCTTATGTATTTTGACAAGCCTTCGTCAGATCCACACCGGGTTTATCACATCTCGTCTCTCTTCCCAGAGACGTAAGGGAATTCATTTAGTGTCACTTATAGAAACCCGAATAAAGACATGTATATAATTTGCAGTATCATCATCATCGGCCCGTTGCAGTCCACTGCTGGACATAGGCCTCTCTCAAGGTACACCACAGAGCCCAGTATACAGCTATACACTAGTATTTCTAATTTATACCTACCTACTTTAATACTCTTAATCCACCCACGGTTAGACAGGAAAACAACCTATATATGTATAAATTATTATCAGTATCCTTAAGATCGATAGATCGGTGTCTATTCCCAACAATACTGTGTACGACAATAGACGATTCAACGGATCGAATATCGCGATTTAGTCTATTGACCTAACAAATATCGTAATGGATCATACAACTTGACGTATTTATACGTAGACAGTATATTGTATGTGAAACGGTATGTCTGATCAATGTTTGTTCCTTCTCTGTAGTGTTAGAAGCCTTTGCCGCGCGGGGAAGCAGACGTAGGCTAGTATTCATATAAGCTTTGTATGATTTTTGTGCGGTAAGTAATTTTAGTGCTCAAGTGTGTGCTAAATCACAGTTGCAGTTGTTCTATAGCACACATAGGCTGCAGGATGGTGACCCAACCGAGTCTAGCACTGTTGCGATATCAGGCAGGCGCATGAATGAAGTCTTAACGTATTTTCAAAGCTCAGAAGGGGAGAGAACCTTTTGAGTTCTTGTTCCGAGTTCATCCAAGGAACTTTGAGCACGAGGACCTGGGTTCGAATTGAGGGTCGAGGAAAGTGTTATTACATTGGGACCTATAACATAACTGAAGAACCGTGGGCGTACTATACACCTTTGCCACCCCTTTTGGGGAATACAGGAGAAATGTTATGATTCATTTAACATTTTAACAGTAGTTATAGATCATAAAATATCCATATCATCCCTACCAAACAACTAACCGCAACCATTACCAAAAAGTTGTTTTTATGATAAAAGCAAATACGATCCTATTCGCAATAAATACGACTTTATCTCATCTTATCCGTGGAGCGGGCATAGTGTAAATGTTGACCGTTCAGCCAAGACCAGGCCAACTGTAAAGGTACGTGTACACAGGCGGTTGTCTCGTTTTACAGTGATATATCGCCCGACGAATTATTTTTTTAAATCATCATCACTTATTGTGGGTGCGTCTTACAAACATAAAATATCACATACACCAACACCCAGACTCAGGACAAACATTTGCGGATCACACAATTTTTTGTCCCGTGTGGGAACAAACCCGAATCATTAGTAGCAGCAGTCCAATCACTTAGCCACTGCGCCAATCAGGAACTCATGAACGTCAGGTATAAATATAAACATACAAGAGTTTTAAGATTTAACAGAATTCACCTCCTGTTTTGACCATCATCCATCCATCACGTAAATAATATAATAGGCAGAACCTAATTAAGCACATACACATGTTCATGAGTCACTCTTTTCGTGCCCATCCCGCCTTACGATAACAGCAATACTATTTACCTCCACTGGCACAGCATCATAAGTAGCTAAACATTCAATTTATTTAACACACCATTAAATTAATTAACAAAATATTAATTAACCAAAGGAAAAAAAAACAGAAGATGGGCAGCAGCGTCTACTGTAACTTGACCACCAACACTGCAATCCCCAAGCCGCTTGCCAAGCGTGGGGATTATGCCCCGCCCCCCCTTTAAGGGGGAGGCCTTTGTCCAGCAGTGGACGTGTTCCGGCTGATGATGATGAAATAAAGAACAACTTCTTATATAGTAAAATCTGTTAAATATTCTCACATTATCTTTTGGACGTTTCTATAATTTGAAACTATAACTTGAATTGATGGTTGTTTCTTTCAATTATTTGACATAAGATTTCTTAACATGTTAAGCTAGTTATGATGCTAACTGTACATGAAGATCATTTATCTAAAAGAAATCGTCTTGATAATAGAAGATAGTTTCTAAATTAAGAAGCTCATCGAGTGCCTTGACCCGTAGAGACGGCCCCTAAGTACAAACTCAAATATTTCTTCGGAAAACTTGTTGTAACTTTTTTCTGCTTACTAAAGCTTGTGATTAATTAAGTGAATTTTTTTTCCCGTTAAACAGCGAGAATTTGCTCCGACTAATTGCTTTACGATCGATTGGTTTCGAAAGTGTTTGAGTGTTCCATTCCTTTAGGATTTTTACATAAACAAGGTTATTTATTTATAGCGGCAGCTATTTCGGGAACATGCCTTCGGGATCTAAAACAGTTGAACAATCAATTAACAAATCAAATTAATATTTTTATCACCTAAGGTAATTTTACATTTCAATTAGCGTTTTAATTTACAAACTAATAATATAACATAGATCTCATTGTGGTTAACAACATTACCTCTACTTAAAAGAACAAAATCATTCTTTGATCACATTTTTTATATCATAGTTTATTTGAAACTTTAGTTGGTTTTACTCGACTAGAATAATTTGCTTCAAACGCCTTTTTAGAATTTCTAAAAACTGCTGAATAAATTAATAATTTTAGGAATACCTAAAAGGCTACTCTAATTATTTTTAACAGAAAACTTTCATGTTCTTTGTCTCTGAACATCAATCAGACTTATTTAATTTTGTTGTGAATACAGGACTGACTTGGAATTATTTAAATTTGTTTTTGAATAAAAGCATCAGCCTATGTACATATATCTGGATATTGGTAAACGGTAACATATAGTCCTTTTTACTTTGTTCTATTTAACTTCCATGCGGATGAAGTCACACGCGTATCTAAGCTAGTGGAACATAAATATTCACAAATTGGTGTTACAGTCCGATAATTTAGTACTGACAGACAGGAATTAGACAAATGGCAAAATGCAAATGAATAGAAATCTAATTGAATGAAAAATATATGGGGTTGAAAATATGTTTCATAGATTACACAATCGAAACATTATGTCATCCACACATTTATCATCTTATTCGACTTCTATTCGACAAGCATTTTGCCCCCTGTCTAGGGCTTCAGCTCCTTACGGACATAATAACTTCTTTAAAGTCACGTCTTTTTATCAATAGTCCGCAGAATATTCATGAAAATTGGAGCACCTCTTAACCCCATCGTCTCGCGACAATCCAACCTCTCAACTAACGCCTGTCAGACAACACATAAATAATACAACGCAATAACAAGTCGCCAAGCTAACTGCGGTTCACCACTGTTATTACTTCCCACGTACCCCCACTATCCCCCAAGTACCCCTGCGTACCCCCGCGTACCCCCGCACCCCGTCCCCAGCGACATTCTTATGTGACAACGATTTATCCACCATGTATTGTGCTCAGTTAATTTATAGAGGCGTTAAAACGAACGGCCGGAATAAAGCCGTAAAAAATTTGGTACTTTACATTTTTGGAAAATTATTTTGCCATTTGCATTATTTTGTCAATGTAAGTACCTGTGTTTCGTTTCTGAGATTGTTGAAGAGTTTTCGGAGACTTCTAGGTCTCAAGCGAGATCGTGGGACGGAAATAATGATTTGGGGCAAAGATACATTAAATAGGTATTTTAATATGCAAACACAAGTGCACTCTTCATTCTTATACATTTGAAGCCCATAAGACAGAAAACTGACACGATCAGAGAATCATCATGAACGGATCTCGATGTGTTAAAAAACGGCGACTCATCTGTGGTTCGAACGCAGCTTGGGCGGTTTCACCTCACAGATTGACTGCTCAGCGCTCTAACTATTAAACAAACGCTCCGGTTCTTAACAATAATTTAAAAAATGTGTACCTATTAAGCCTTAGGATATATTTTCACTTTTCGCTCCAACTCTTAAAGTCTTGTTCCATTCTTATGATATTATAGCAGTCTTCATTAATACCTAAATATTTAACGATGATAATTACTGACTGTTTATAATGAAAGTTTTAATTATAATTTCAAACCAAATAAGAAAAGATAAATATGGTTAAAATAGGGTTATTAGGTATTTTATATTATATATAGGTATTTATTCAAAGCCATCGCGTGATTGAGTAACGAACAACAAAACTCATTTTTTATACATCTTAGATGATCTGGCATTTTGGTTGTCCAATGATTGGTTAATAAATTTGGTTAATTTATTAACCAAATTTATTATTAATGCTTTAGCATTAATTATATTATTACTAGCCCGTATTCCCCCACTGAATTCTACAGGTCAAAGACCTCCCCGACCTCCTTACTTGTCTCTATCTACCACTGACGCCATTCTTCTAGGTAGAAGTCCAGTACGTCACGCCATTTTTTCTCTATTAAATAGAGGATTAATATAGACCTATTAAGAAACAGCAGCGAATAATACCTACATACAGTAATATTAATGTTTAGTGGGACTCCCACGGCTTCGGGCGTTGCGGGGGAATAATCTCGAAGCTAGATCTTGTTTTGATTATTTATGCTCGAAGCTACAGGCACGGGTCAAGTTGAGTGAGGATCGAGAGGGATTTATAGACGCTACTTAAGTCTAAAGGTGTAGGTCACAGGAAAATTGAGATGACACATTATTATTTTTAATGGAACAGTTAGTGTTATGTGATGCGAGTGAATGAGGTGAAATAAGTATGCCAGGATCGGATCAAATGGAAATCTGTGGTCTCTGCCTACCCCTTTGGGAAACAGGCGTGATTTTATGTATGTATGTACTGGTACACAGAGTTTTGCCTATCATAAAAAAATTATATGGACTCGACAAAATATTCGACATATTGAATGAACTACAAATGTTGTAGCATGCATGCAACACTATGGGTTTTTGCTGTCATGCAGTTTTCATTATATAGGGTTTACTTTTTTTATAGTTTTTTCTCATAATATTATGATCATGACTGTATTGATTAGTAAATGCCGTTTTGCCTTTAACCATACGTTATTAAAGCTATATTCTCTCTAGCTATATTCTCGCTAGCCTTTTTAAATAATCTTATTTTATTCATCAGTTTCATCTAGCAAATTTTAATATAACTTATTTGTTTTAAGCTCTGAAATTAATACGCCACGACTTGATGAGATTCTCTAATTATTCTAGCCTCAAAAAGGTTTTTAATAGTCATTCTGACGTCAAATACTGTCCAGATTTAGATACTCCCAAAATATAATATTGAAAAAGTTTAAGCTCCTTAAAAAATGCGTGAGGTGACGAAAATTCTATTAAGGTTGATAAGTCTGAATAGTTCCATAACTCAAATTTATTAGATACGCTTTCGTTCATGATCGTTTATATTCATGTATTTACAGGACAGAAGTTTCACACACATACGTAAGAAGTCATAGCGACTATGAAGGGATACCCACACTAATGCAATAAAAATCCGCTATATCGGTACAAATTATAAAGAAAAATATTAATATCCTTGAGACTTCAAATTTATTAACAATCTTACTTTTGTTGGAATACTAGGTATAAATGTTTAGAACGGTGATGGAAAACATCGTGAGGAAACCGGCACACCTGAGAGATTTATAAACGGTGTGCAAAGCTATGTCAGAGGCCTATAGGCGGTTTAAACTCTGACACCAGGTTGTGCACCAACCATACGATAAGAATGTTATGGGATATTAAACATAAAGCATCTGCAAATGCTCATGCTATAATCGCATGTGAACTTCAGAATTGAACTCAAGTATTTGAATTGCAAAATCTTTTTGATCGTATATACGTCATTCCGTCGTAGAACAATGTAATTGGTTTATTGTTACTCGTTAAGCGCCTTATCAGTCTAGAGGTCAGAACCTTGAGTAGCTGGTAAGCATAAGTATATTAATATAGTTTTAGCTTGAATCCATGCAAGCATAATAAGCATGAATGTAATCTTCTTAGTAGGAGAGATGTTCTTTAGTTAGAACGCTTTCATGATACCAATTGCAACTACAATGCATTTATATTTAAAATGGTTTAAGCATGTCCTCTAGAAAGAATAGATGAAAGAAAAGTGACAAAGCAATGAGTAAAAAGAAGACCACGGCGAACACACTCTGATTAGATTGGAGATGTTCTGCAGAAGGTACAGGATATAAGTGCCTATAACAGACGAGAGTATGAAGAATCTGATGCGAGAGAGTGAGGCTAAAAAAGTATGCCAAGATCGAAGACAAAGAAGAACAGCTGGTGTCAATTAGTGTGTGTATAACTAAACATACCATGTGACATAATATGTTAAACGACAGCCAATGGTATACCCTCCCATTCCAAGAAATTCAAAAAAGGTTTGTATTATGTCTTTTTTCCTTTTGGACTTCGTCGTAAGACCTTTAACCTACTAAGATACTACTACCCTACCTAATAATAATAAACAATCTAAATTTAGGCCGCCAAGAAAACCACTTAGCGGAGTAAGCTAAAATAATTTAGTTCCTAAAATCGTTGGAAAATAGTAAAGATTTACTGTAATGTTATCATAATCATACTTCAGCATCCAATTACCGGGTAACGTTACGACTTTTGAACTCAATAGGCATAGCCTGGCCTACTAATTTACATTTCTAAACGGGTGCCGAAGTTTTTAATGAAATTTTAAAAAAGAGGTTTTCAAAATTTGTTTTAAAGGCCTTAGAGTAATAGTAGTAGTATTAGCCTGTAGAAGCAGTCAGTGTAGTACATAATTATCCATTATTAACTAGACTTAAACAATAGATTTTTTTTTTTTTATAATTCATCAACAATAATTCGCAACGCATAAACAGATTTTAAAGACTCTTTTTTGTCTGGAAGAGCTTCATCCAAGATTGTTTCTTTGTTCATAACCCGATGATGGTTTTCAGAGATGGGCAAAGATACAAAGTATAAGCATCAAAAAATGTCTCGCGATAGATCCTTCCCAATAATTAAGCTGGTAAAAAGGTACTATATCAAATTAGGTTTAAAGGTACCAGTAAACATTATCCATAATACGTTTTACTATTTGCGACCCTCAAAACATAATTATGGGTAAGATGAAAGGCTCCTACATAATTATAGGATCCACCCCGCCCTCTCCCATTTATCTACAGGCAGTTTTTATGGTAATTACACTTTTATCGTTATGTCTTAATTCAATTTAACATCGTGGAAGTTGAAATTGCGACGTGTTCAGACGGGGATTTAAAGTTTGTTGGGGATAGGGAGCTTGTTTGTAACTGGGTTTACTTTTTTAAGTGTTCTTGTGACATTTTCAGCTGAGGATTCTCAGCAAAAATGTTTAGTGTCGTTTAGTCCAGCCCCCTTGCCATGAGCTCTTAAAGCAGGACAGTTTACGATGTAGAAGCATGACGCCGCCGCGCCGCTTCGTGCTGTGTGATGCGGCGTCTCGCTTCCATAACGTAAACTGTCCTGCTTTAAGAGTTCTTGGTAAGGGACTAGATTATACATAGCGGAATTTTATTCCGAGGAAAAAGATGAGCCGGTCAGCAGATTGGTGGTGTGATATGATCAGTTGAGTATCGTCACTCGTGGAGGTTCTTCGATCTGTATATTCGATCTTGATTCCGATATTTTGGAACTATTTTGATCAACAGTTAGGTTAGAAGTTAATCAGCAGTTTCCTCTTTTTATTTGGCAGTTTTAGCCGTGTTGGCTATTGATCATAAACTATTCTAGATTCCAACACTGTCCTTTGCTAACACTAATCAAAATAAGTCATCAATGCTTATTTCTTCTTCCAGCTCAACATTTTTCTTCTTTATATTATATCTTTCTAATATTCCGACAGTAATAAACTGGTATTACTTGTAACATTGTACTATAAATATCATCTAATCATTTTTGAGAAACAAATTTCTAGTAAACAAAAAATTCTACTTACATTATGCAAAAATAACGATAGGTGCCCAAATTGGAATGTCTATGGTGTTCCAAAAATGTATGTCCAGAGACTAAAAATGTTTACCATCAAATGGAAATTAGCAAAAAACGCTATTATGTAGGTAAAAGCGATCTTTTGGCTACGAATATCCCGGAAGACATGGACAGCTGTGATGGAGCGCTTATTATTATTTACCAGATGATCAATTCTCTGTGGCTAAGGCGTAGACGTTGAAAGTATAATAAATTATTTTAATTACCTGACGCTTTTAGCTTATAAGTCTTGGTAAAATCTTAATGTTGAGTTTACATTTTAAGCCTTCTTAAATAATGTTTTCTTAAGTGCTCTAAGAGCCATGGTACAATGTTTATTAATCGATCTACGAGAATATAATCTGCGTTAAAGTCAAGTGCAGGTAAGTTATTATTTCGTGAATTTAAAATTATTTTGTTTACGGTCCACACTATATAATTACTTCGTTTTAAATAGGTCTACACGACTTAACCTAAGCTCAGAATGAAGACGGGACCTCGTTGTTTAACTTTCCCGTTAAGACTATTCTTGTATCGTTAGTTTAATACAGAACGTACGTGAAAAATGAAATCCATTAGGACTCCAAACAATTCCTTACGGTTCCCACATACTGGCCACACAGCAAAGGCGTAAATCACACTAGTATTATAGAGGCAAAAGTTCATGAGTGTGTGTGTTTGTTACTTCTTCACGCTCAAACGGCTGGACCAATTTTGATAAAATTTGTTATGGAGGTAGCTGAAACCTTGAATTAATACATAGGCTACACTTTTTATCCCAAAATAAGCTAGTTGGCTATAAAAATAAATACATGAATAATTCTGAATCAATATTATTTTAGGGTAAAACTCGTATCTGAACCCGCCTTTATCGTGACACAGATACTCCCTTCGGCTAAATAATGGAGTTTCAGGTTACAGTTTTATTATAATTTATTACAAAACTTATTTGCTTTTAACGCCGCGGGTGTTTTACAGTAATTATTCAGTTATTTCGGCGTCTGAAAACGATATACGATATTGGTAGCGCGTAAATCAGTGGAGTAAAGGATTTCTTGATAATTATCGTTTTATGATTAATTATAAATAAATGGAAGCTCGTTGAATTAAATTAGGTAAACATAATGATAACGGCTTACAAAGGAGACTTAAGTAATTGTTTTACATATCATTATCATTATAATTATTTATGATTCTAACACATATTAATTATGACGCCTGTATTCCCCGCAGGGGTAGGCACAGGCACACCACCGCCTACTATATAACTGGCAAAATATGGGTATATAATGTGTAGTATCCCAATGTAACAGAGTGTGAGCCTATTGCCATCAACCGGGCACAAATCCAGACTCCGTGCCGTTACTGAAAATTACCTAATGGAAAAACCCAATAACACTTTGCTCGTCCCGCGATTTGAACCCAGGACCTCATGCTCAGCAGTCGCTCGACCACTGGACCAACTAGGCAGTCGACTTCGTATACACATACTTTGAAAACTGTAATTACTATCAAAGTATCATTACGTACCTATTCAAAACTCCTTGCTCACAGCGATGACGTAATAAATCCGCTACATTTACGCAAGTGCATGACTTGTAATTATAACAGAATTGACGCAGTGAGTGCTCGCTTTAAACTAAGATTAACTGTCGTTTAACAGCGACACGTGTTTGACAATCTTTGGTTGAAGCTACATACTTAGTATGCGCTACGCCATCCGCGAGCACAAGTACGTCACAAGTTATATGAAGAAGTATTTTGATATGTTGGTCCCAAAATGCAGTTGTTAAAAATGTTGTGTTATGATAGTAAACTGTCCTTTATACATGATAGATAGATAATTTTTTTTCAATACATTTTTGAAAGCACACAGACGTAATGTTAGACGTTTGGCAATAAATCTTAAATGAAGCACACTGGTGTAAATTTCGAACGGAAATTTTATTTCATAATGAGTACATTCATTTAACGCCGTATTTTATAAGTAACAATTTTATTTTAAATTAATTGTTACAATTTATTAACGAAAACAGCACAATAATTATATTATTAAACTTTAAAATAGTGAGACACTTTAAACTCTGTTTATTTAGCCGTCGTTTAACAGCGTTCAAAACGCGACAAATTTTGACAATTTTCGGTTGAGACGCCATGTTTAGTATGCACTGCGTCGTGTGACAGAGATTACATTATGTCACACTTGTGTCAAATTTTATTCTTGTACTGTAAAATGTTAAAGCGTGGTTAAAGGATGGGGACTATTCGCGTGATTTCATTTTTCGAAATGTATTATTAATTTAGTCTCATTAATGATATTTTATTGAAACTGTAACATTAATGTAATTGATTAATATAATAGGCCGTTAGATAGTGGCCTTTGACGTATTTTATTATAGGTAAAAACTGCTTTAGTTAATGTATCTTGTAATATTTACATCAAATTATTTTAAAACATAGTTTATTCGTTAACGTCAACATTATTGTATGCTCAAATTAAAGCTTATCGTTAAATATTTTTTAGTGGTAAGTATTGTAAAGACTCTTTAACCACATAATAATATAACATAACATAACATTACGCTTGTATTCCCCGAAGGGGTAGGCAGAGGTGAACATATAGTACACCCACATTTCGCCAGTTATGTTGTAAGTCCCAATGTAATAGGGGGCGAGCCTATTGCCATCAACCGGGCACAAATCCAGACTCCGTGCTGCTACTGAGAATTACCTAATGTAAAACTCAGTAACACATTGCCCGACCCGGAATTTGAACCCAGGACACCTTGCTCAGCAGTCGGGCTTAGCGACCACTAGACCAACGAGGCCTCAAAATATATTCTGCTTACAGATAAGTACTTAACAAATACAAGACATAACATGACATGAAATACCTAACCTCAAAATCAGCAGTGTATTAACATAACCTAAGGATGTCGCCCAACCGCTGCGGAGGTAGTATTACTGTGGCTGTCATGCACATAAATCATGAGACGTTATTGTCCTCAGGTTATGTGGCGACATTAACGTAGGAATCTTCGCTCATTACTTCTGAACCTTGCGCAGAACATTGACTGGAGCACTTCGTTGTGTAACAGTGTAACGTTTTACTAAAATAAGGAATAGGGAGCGAGTTCTTTTGTTTTTGCTGTGTTTTCGATTATATTCGAACTTGATATTTTTAACTGTTTTGTTTCATCTCAAGATGATCTTCTTTCAGCGTGAAGTTATGAGTTGTATATGGAAATAATACTCATGTTGTGGAAAAAAATCAATGTCAGTCAGCAAGATGAAACTATTTAAGTGCCCAGGCGTTCCGTTGGTGCCTCGATGAGTTACCGGTCTGGGCGAGGGACTCAAGGCAGTAGATTGCATGACCAAATGGGCCCAAGTAGGTGGCGTGCGCTGGTGTTACACGCGCGCCTCTCGAGATGGGACGTGCGGCATGTAGGCCGTACGTAGTGACCCTCCATCTACCTCAGGACGAAGGAAATCCTTATGGGTTTCCCCAGTCGAAAAAGGCGTATCATTTTTGTAATCATGTTTTTTGTATCAAATTAGATAATATTCTTAGCTTCTTTTCCTCCAAAGCGTAAAAAAAACTTTAAAAATAATTTGCTTATGAAGAATCACGTAACACTTATTCAATCCAGAAATCGTTGACATCTTTGTATCGTAGAAGATTGCAGACATGTATTTTTATCATTAAACAAATGAATGTAAACGCACGTTATTTAACCATCCATTTATGCAAAAAGATAATAAGATTACAAGAATACATCATAGAGATAAGTAAAGAAAGATAAAATTAACCAGTAAACAGTAACTATACACTAATGTCATAAACAGTTTCATTTAAGTCATTAACCTGTCCTTATCCTGTCAAATTTTCCATACATAACATACTTTACCCAATTATCACAGAAGGTTAACAATTAGTCTGGAAATTTCTAAAAAAAGAATTATCTTTGCCCGTATTTTGGCTGATTATCCTGAACAAGATGATGATTTCCTATCAAACAAAGATGATTTTTTTATAAAGAGTGATGTTTGCTCACAGTTAAATTATCTAGTACTAAACGGACTAATGAGGATATAATATGTTTTTTATTTCTTTATTCAGTGCTAATTTAACTTTAAATCACTCATAAGGATATCAAATCAAAACGTTGTTTACAGTTGTAACTAGATTTCAGGTTCACTCACAGTTTGCTGTTATGATCATTTTTTGTACTCTGTTAATCTGTTTTCTGTACATATTGAATAAAATAAAAATAAAATAAGTAGGTTCTATTTCTACCAGTGAATATAAAAAGCGCATGCTAAAACTTTTTGCCGAGTGGTATCCGGCCTAGAATTGACCACCCCTTTCCTCCCGTGAGTGTCGTAAGAGGCGACTAAGGGAAAATTCAGAAGATGAGCAGCAACGTCTTCTATACCTTTACAACCAATACTACGATCCCCAAGCCGCTTGCCAAGCGTGGGGATTATGGCAATCCCCCCCGCGCTTAAACAGGGAAGGCCTATGTTCAACAGTGGACGTCTTTTGGCTGATGATGATGCTAAAACCTCTCAAATTGTGACTTTATCGTCATATTAACCAATTTTCCCTGATATTTGGGGATACAGTCTTAACAGGATATGTGTATAGTGAGTCATCTGCTGAATAAAAGACAAGCCTCTAACGACAGAATTATAAGGGTTATAACGGTAAACACGAACCGTGGCTGTTTGAGCCAGCTTATCATTACGAAGGCACTATAACATTAAGTGTACTGAGGTTTGTTTCAAGTGATCATTTGAGGTTAACATTTTTTTGTTTGTGATATTGACTAATTTAAAATACCAACCTTTATGAAATGTTAAATTTGGGTTTTTTAAACTGCTTTGTTTTGCTTTAGTTTCGCAAATACAAAGTAACATTCAAGGGTTATTTCTAAATGGTTTAAGGTCTACCTTTCTATCAAAATGAAAAATGAATTATATAGGTAGTGAAATATTCTTAAGTTTGTCTTTAGAGCAAAAGTTCATATCTCTGCTACCTGCTACCTACCCCTGGCGTAGCCGTTATAGCCTACATGTTGTATAATGTAGCATGTAATGCTCCGTATCCAGATTTACTCCTTCCTACCTTTGATCTACAACCCCAAACGCAATCAATTGCCACAGCAGCTTAACATTATTATTTACCGCTGGATGCAGCGTTTAGCCTTGTATTTGAATTAACGCTGCGCCACCGAACTATGTTAGAAATCGACTAATGGGAATGAACTGGCGGAAATATTTACTAAATCGACTAACAGACCTATCAATTAAACACTGTTGCCAAATTAATTAAGGTTTCAGTTCTCGAAATTTTTCAATTGAACAATTTCTAGCTATCTAAATTAATGTAGTATATTAAAACAAAGTAGTTAACAATGCTTTCAGCAACTCAATTGACACTCAGGAGATTTGATAGGCTGTTAGTTGATTTTTCGTTGATCAGCCTCTTAGGAACTGGGTGGGCGTTCTTGATCCAAATATCCTGATATCAATGAACCACTAAAACTTCCTAGTCACCCGGCTGCATAAGAAAATCCACTTAACGCCAAAACAGAGAACAAAAAAAGTTGGGGGCAAAGACAAAAAGGACTGTGCCTAATGGGAGCAAGTTTGGGAAACACTTTGGCTAAACATCCACTAATGGAAATGGAAGGAAGCCAGCGAAGTAACACCGATTCTGTTGTTTTTTATAATTCACCAACCACAGTTGCCAAATCGGTGTTTTTTGGTTGGGAATGTTAATATGTGTCAGTAATTTCAATTTTAAAGTTATATTCATACATAAATAATAATAATAATAACAGCCTATAACTGTCCCACTGCAGGGCAAAGGCCTCTTTTCGTATAGAGAAGGATTGAGCACTGATCACCACACTAGCTCACTGCGGGTTGGCGATGTCAGATAATTAAATCCAGGTTTCCTTACGATGTTTTCCGTCACCGTTAGTCAGTGGTGTCTTAGAATATCTAAGAAAGTATTTATGACATTGAAAAAGTCACATTGATACTTGCATGGGTATGAACCTGCAACCTCGTGCATAGAAATCCGGTATGTCAACCACTAGGCCACCACGACTCATACATGAGTAACTAACTTAAAAGAATAAATATTTGGGATATATCGAGAGAACCTCCTCGAATGATGTTACTTATTAACGTCCGTTATATAACCGTCATTCCGTCAGTACTTTCATATCTTAGATAATATTACTTCCTTGTTTTCGAAATCACAGCATCTAGCAAGAAATAATCAACTTTTATACTAATTCTAGATATGTACGTAGTCAAGTGTATCGTTACAGAATGATTCATATCCTATTGTTAATCCGCACCTAATAAAGCTTCCCAAAGTTCAAATCGAAAAATTTTAACACTTAACAAGTTCACGACTGAATCATTTGGGGGCCGTAACAAACACCTGTACCGCAGCTCTTGAGTTATTGCCCAAGTTTTTCTTTTTTTTTTCACTTACATTATTAAAAGTTTAAATAAGTTGGCCAGCGATAATCTTCGAAGTTCCTGGATCAAGTTGACACCTCGCCCTTTTGTGTCGAGATCCGTGATTGACGTTGTAAGCATTGTTAAGATGGTTGTAAATGAGATGTAATTAAATTCAGAGGGAAAAAATTGATTTAAAAGAGGCTTTAGCAGGTTTTTACGTAAATTAAAAAGTCAAGTGGTGTTCCTCTTGACAACTATATCGTTAAAGATTAGACTCCTATCACAACAGGGATTATCTCTATAACGGACACCTTATCGAGCTAGATGAGTAGTTTCAAAGAACTAAAATAATGCAACTTGCATAAGGATTTTTTTTTAACATGCGCATGAATCTAATAATTATAAATTATAAATTCTTTTGTCACATAAACACCGAACATGGAGAAAAATTGGAATCCAGAAATAATACTGTTTGTTTGTGCATTCAAAATTGCGTGCAAAGCATAAACATTACAGATTTGTTCACTTCGCATAACAAAGAAAAGCAGGCGACACACAACTCACAAAAGCCAATTTACTACAATTTTTAATTTACAAAGCAAGTTTCTGTTGGGGTCCAGGGTGTGGGGTTACGTTGTACCCCACACTCGAGTTACGAACCTTGTTTACGATCACAGTTTAGCCGATTGCTCTCATTTATTCTCGATAAGTTCCAGCTTTTGTTTGTTTTATAAACAAACGGCTACAATAACTTTGGCAGCAAATTTGTTACAGCTTCAGCGAAAATTGTAACTTAACGCTCAGTAACATGGTTCAACTTCAATTGATTAGATGCTGTGATATTATTTATGTTCGAATTAAAACTTTACGACTATAATTGCGAAGGTTGTAGGTTGTACTGATCTGCTGAATTGTTTAAGTTTGATGAATTTAGCTTTAAAAGCAGACCAATAATTGGGAGAGCTACAATCAATAACTACGTTCAACATAAATACAATCTCTGTTAGTTTATGTTTGGGTTGATTTGATTGTTTATCATGTATGGAGAATAATTACCAACAAACAGAACTGGACCTACAATTGACCCTTGGGGAACTCCTATTTAAATCGATAAGTTGGAAAGCGTCTTTCCCATCTATATTTTTCTCTTCCCCAATATGTTAAAAATAATATTATGTATCACCAAATATAGACTTAAGATAGGAATTAGGAGTTTTTCCAATGAATTTAAAGAGATTCTTTAATCTTTGAGAACGTTGATTTTATTGCCTTCTCAGATCGATGTTTTTCATCTAGATCATTAAAGTCTTAGAATTAAATTACAGATTAAAACACGTTACGACGTGGTAGAAGCACTAAACACGATACAATATCAGTAAGGGTTAGAGCAATACATTACAAACTGATAGTACCCACGGACGTCTCAATTTCACACTCAATCTGTAGGGAGATTAATTAGCTATCAAACTGTGGCTAAATTACCGGCAGGCATCATCGCATCTACACCCGTGTGTCTGATTGGTTTCGTGACAAAGATGTAATCAAAGATGTTTGAGAAAGATCTGTTTATAGTTTGAAGCAAGTGTCTATATTTATTTATACTTAATGCACATTTGAGTAAAAAGACGGACTAAATGCCATTAGGCATTTAAACCACACATTGTACATGAAAGTTTTATTATTTAATAAAGAGAAATTCCCAAACAACAAAAGTAGTAATCACGAATGATCAAGTCATCGTACGTCGTACCGAACAACTTGAGTATTCCACTACCAACTACTCATTTTCCACCACGTCAAGAACTTGTCGAAAAAGGAGCAAAATATTTCTATAAAAATTTCTACAAAGCGATATTCTAGCAAAATATTGCATTTGGTCTGGATTAAAATACTGTGAAAACTGTTACTTATGAAATTAAATGTATTGTGTTTCAAACAGAAATAATAAGAAGTCAGCGATCAACCGAGTGTAACACAAACGTTTACTAACACAACACCGAACAAGTTTCACTAATACAATAAATTGCTTTGTCTGTTGCAAAGTTGATGTCAGCACAACGCCGCTTCACAACTTTTATACTAATTAGCAATTAACTTATCAAAATTCGTACACAGTTAAACAGTGTTACAGACACTGGATTCGTAGAACAACATTTTATATTAAAATCGTTGCGAATTTAGTGAGTTTAACTGAAATGCGTGTTTTTATTATCTGATTGTGTTTCCATCAACACATTATTGTTGAATAGCTTGCTTGAGCTAGTATTGATGCTTTCACAATTTGCTGCTAATAACAGACTGTCGACATTGGCACGCATTTAATTGAACACATTTATGGAATTCCTCTTTTGAATCGATTGAACTGAGTCGATTCTGTTAATCGTATACACTAGTCCTGGGAATGGTATTTTTTATATCTCTACATAATAACATGTCATGTGTTTCTCTAGAGGTTTCTAGTTATCCTGTTTTTCTCCTTGCCTCTTTTTGATGTGCATTACCCCGAAATCTCTATTAGACTCTCAATCAAGAATGTTCCAATTTTACGATTCGATTTTTGGTTATAGGTACGTATATTGTGCCTGAAGCGTCAAAAAGGTATAAAATATTGTTAATTAATAAGATATATTGACAAGTATCCGCAAATAATAATGTGATCTTTACTACAGAATACTTTATACTAATTACAATTACTTCCAATTAATTGTCCTATCAGTAAATAGACGATTGGTAGGAAAAGGTGTAGTAGATAGATAGTATCTATATTGTTTTTGAATGTCCTTCTACCGGTTTATGTTTTGTACCGTAATTGCGTTTACAAACGTGAACTATAAAAGCTATTCGGATCAGAAGTTTTCAGAAACTCAAAGAATATTTGGAAAAATCTCCGTCTCTAAGTACCAGGCAACCATAAAACTGAAGCACATACTATTAATAAAACATTTTCCACTGACTACGGTTCGTTATACCTTTAAACGAGCATCACTAATGAAGTGACTCGCAAATTGAATCGGATGTAATATGCAAAATGTTCGTGCCACGCAAATTGTTTAATAGTCGCTAAAATAGGAAATCTTTTCATCATATAGTTTTTGGTTTCTGTTAAAATGAATGTGTGCAGTTTTAAATTAGATTAATTTATGGCTTTTTGTTTAATTTAAATGAAATGTTCACTCCATTAAATCTGCGATTACCTACCACAGAAGAAATGTAAGTGATCGTCGAGAAAGTGTAAAATGTGTGAAATACATTTTGTAGTAGGTATCTAGTTCTCATTACTTACGCAATTTAGAAGAGCTTGTAGCGGTATAGATATTTCTTAAACAATCTGCGCGTATCTACGGTCCCCCAGTGGATGGGTGACCGTTTTTCCAGGACCAACGCTTTGGGGTGCTTTGATGCATATAAGAAAAACGTTAAACTGTTGACCCTGAGTTTGCTCACACTTGTGCACTTAAATATCTTTAGCGTATTCGCTATTTATTAGTTGACAATGGGTATGATGTCCGAAATTTTGTGCAAACACTGCGCTAACACAATTTGAATTTTTAGTATAATTATTTATGCTGTCCAATAACAATATAGAATTTAAAATGTAGAAGCTTAAAACTCAGGTGTACCTTTAGCGCAGTACATACAATTAAAATTCCCGGCATCTTACTGAGCGGTTAATTCTGCAAGCCGCATGAAAGTCACGACTTTGCTGATTACATTCTGTTTTAATTATCGAGTCCCGGTTCAACGTCGTTACGTTATTAATGTACTAAAAATTCGCTTTTTAAAGTTCTTGTTTGTTAGCCTCAGTTATAATGGGAAAGTGTAAAAGTGCTTTTAAAATGATTTTAAAGTTATTAAAATGGAAAACGCTTTACGGAGGACGTGGAGTTAGATTTGATTAGGCTATTCTTGTTGTTCTAGGAAGTCTTTAAATTAGCTGTTTGATAGTTTTTTTGTATGTTTAAACTTAAACAGTTTTGTAGATTTTGAATCTTTCGATGTAGTTAATAAAATCGAAGATGAAAAATTGTTTAACGTCTAATTAAGTACCCCAAAATATACTCAGTAAATAAAAATACATAAACTAATAAATCGTTCACTTGTGTTATTTTCCGTTTGGGGCGTCCTGTCCCTTAAATTGATTGTCGAAATAACGATTTCGTATAGTTTATATCTAATAGTTGTTGTTTTACTTGGTAATTATTATAGGACTGATTGTAGGTAATATATATAAATACATAATATAATATATTCTAAATCTCAACAGTGTCTAAAGGCGTTCGGCGTTTTTCATGTTCCAAGGAGTATAACCATTCGTCTTTGTCAACCAAGGTGGATCGATTGACGTATACCGAAGTTTTACAAACGCTGTAATCGTAGCACAATGATTTACGTGTTCAAATCCAGGCCATTACCAGTCTATTTCATACACATAATTCCCTTTATATTTTATTTCTAGCATAAATAGTTGTAAGCTTTTGGTAGTCGAGGCTACTAATCCTAACACTCCTCACAGCAATCATCTTCGATAAAGTTAAAATAAGCAAATGAGTAGGTAAGTGTTCTTGGGGTCCATTATTTTATATACAGAATTGTAATATGATAATGTTCTTAAGATATCAATTAAAAACATGTCGCGTCGTTCTAAAATATGCACCAAAATTAAAAAAAACATATTTTAGTTTTTTAGGTTAGTAGAGCCAAATGACGCAAAATAGAAGAAAAATCTTATACATAGGTTTTTTCTATAAGTAAAATGCAATCGAATAAAATCATTCACGAATTCAAATAACATTTCGTGTCAGTAAAAATATTGGTATAAGTTTGCAAGCACATCACATTTCTTACCCTTTCCTCAGAATCCAAAGTTAATATTCCGAGAGCATCGAAACTCCGAACCGTAAGTAATACCCGCCTTAAACCGAATCATATCAAGCCATCAACTAAAAATCGTAAAGCGAGAAAAAAACATCCTACCCTCGTTTGAGATACGTTATTGCGATACAGCAACGCCATTACGAAGGGAATGTTCTCGAATGTTCTATAATATGGCGAAGAAACAAAAAATAAGCTCAAATTCCCATCCGGGGGAACCCTTGAAGCGTCTAATTCAACAGATTCCGATGCAGTGACAAATGTTAGGTTTTTCTCGGCCTCGAAGCCCGGGTTAGACTGAATGTTGGGCCCCGATGACAGCGGGTGGCAAGTTGACAATCAGAGCGATAGATTATGCCGGTTTCGGTGCCAACAAAACACGATTTTGAAATCATTGTATTTGCGTAGAAAGTTACTGATTTAGGATGAAAATATTAGTAGGTGCATACTATTGACAACGAAAGTCATGATAATTATGTTGTGACATTGTGACTTGCTTTGAAGATGAAACAGAATAGTCTAGGAAATAATAGACGACTGTAGTTCTAAGATATTTGCTACAAACCTGACATATTTTTAACACCGTATGATTCTCCGCAGTGATAGCCGAGTGGAATGACCGTTGGACTGCTAGGTTGCAGGTTGAACCCCAGCACGCATCAATATCTTTTTGAATTCATGTGCGTTCTATAAATTAGTTATCAGTTGCTAAAAACTGTCAAGGAAAACATTGTGAGGAAACTGGCACACCTGACATTTTTCGACAGTATGTAAAGCCATATCAGAGGCCTACAGGCGGTTTGTTAAACTCTGACCAAGTTCTTCATCAACCATACGAAAAGAGGAAGAAGAATTCTCATAATTTTCTTTTTAGAAAAGTTAATCGCCGCCGCTTCTCTCATGGCCTCTAGTGAGCCTCACAAAAAACCGGTCCTAAGCGGAAATTCAAATTGAATGACAATAAGATTGACGGGCCGCAGCTTGATAGCGGACCCGTTTCATTTCGCTAAGGTTTTATATACAGCTCGAAGAGACATATTACTTTTTCGATGTCAAACGATACGTAGGATTCAAACGTGTTGATGTATAGCTGGATTTAGTACTATCTTCTGCAAGGATCTGTGTTGGCGAAGAAGGGGATTGGTGGCCCATCTTTCAAGCAGAACGACAGCTGTAGTCCTGATCAGCATGTCCGCCTAGCTGGTGAGTCCCAAGTGTCGGTTTACATGCATTTTGGTTGACCTAATGTCGCCTATGTTTCAATCAACGTGATCGTATGATACAGTTTGAACTCCTAGTCAAGATAAAATTGCGACACGCAGATCATTAAAGTGAAAATGTGGATTCATTTTCACTTTAGTGATCTGCTTTGTTTGACCTACAAACGATTTTCTGCTTATATCAATCATGTTTATCGGAAAAAGAATGCTCAAATTTATTACTAAGTTAAAGTATAAGTTCTATGAAACTTGGTTGTTAAATCACTTTGTTAGAATCCTCATTGATGAATGAAATTTTAAAATTATGGACGCGGAACTTGAACTCGCGAGGTTAGCCTAACCGTGGCACTGCTCGTACTAAATAAGCTACCGTGTACTTCGTTAAAAGTTGAATAAGTAGAGAAAAAAATAACAACGTGGATCCCACGAATCTACAATAGATAATTTGAAGACCTGATTGGCGCAGTGGCAAAGCGATTGGACTGCTGCGCTAAGTGTTGCGGGTTCGATTCCCGCACGGGACAAAAGCGATCCGCAGATATTATTATTTGTCCAGAGTCTGGGTGTTTGTGTATGTGATATTACATGTTTTTGAAACGCATCCACAATACAGGAGAAATTCTTAGTGTGGGGCGACGTTTTTTTTTAAATAAACAACCCATAAACAGTTAGCCTGAAAGATATGGCAAGGAAAGTTACACTCTTACCCATAAACCATAATAACCAACAGTACATTTTTAAATAACAGTAGCTATTATTATTTCTGGATATTACAACCAACAATCTAAGATATTCCCATCACAAAGTCAAGTACAGGCACACAAAATGTTCAAAGACGATTATCTTGTTAAACTATCCAGAATTATTCGGAGCATGAAACGGAACTTTACAACTATTTAAAGTAACAACTAGAACATTTGAGTTGAATTTAAACAAAAATGTTTAACATTTCAGCGTGTCTCAACTCTTAGAGCCTGTTTATAACACCAGGACAAATTAGGCTGACGGTCCCGAGTTGTTTAAATGGTGTAATGTAGTGTTAAGTGTCATGCAGTATTTGGACGTGTCGGCAAAATATGTAAAAGAAGACACGACCACGTTTCATGTGGACATGTGAACTGTGTGACAACTCTTTGTAGAGATTTTGGTGTTAATTGCATTTAAAATATCGAACTTAAATTAAACATGAAAGTTTGAATTGAAGTTCATGAGTTTGCTTTAATATTATCATCTTATAACTGTCCCACTGCTAAAGCCAGTGTCTTAATTTATAAGTAAACTAATGACGAAGCTTTAGGATCTTTACAGGATCCTAAAAACATATTTGCACCTCTTTACGTCGGCGTAACAAGTGCCTAAGCTTCTTCATCATGTACTAACACCCTAAATATTTGAGACGGATAACAAGACATAACTGTATGCCTACTTAAACTATTGAATGTATGCTCTGTGTCGAGAAAACGTAGATAAAACTGAAATGCTTTGGAATACATCCAAGATACAGACATGTATTGCAATAGTGATGGGCAAGCTACATATCGATAATAATACAGTAAATAAGTGTTTATTAGGCCTCTCCCAATGTACGCCATAAAGCTCTGTCTGCTACTTTATGCATCCAGCCTATGTCAAAAGTGGACTACAACGGGATGATGATGATGAAGTGTTTATTAAAGAGTACCAGCAATCTCAAAATATAAAAAGTATTTTATTCGGCGTCGATTTGAGCTCGGTTAGCCTGAGCAGTTCATGATCGGTAGTAACCGAGAAATACCTAATGGAAAGCCCAATAACCAATAATTTTGCCCGACCCGGAATTCGAACCTAAGACCTGATGCTCAGCAGTCGCAGTCAGCGATCACAAGACCAACTAGGCAGTTAAAAAATCATGAAGAACATTATTTCGTACTTTGTACAAAATAAATTAACATCCAACTTAACTTGAATATTGGGATACATATTCTTCTCCACTCTAATGTTGCTCATACACGTGTCATGCAAATTAATACCAACATTACAAGTGTAACAGTAAGCTCTCGTTTCAGATAATAATGTAACACCATGTACATACGTGCCTAACAAATATTGTGTTAACAAACCTTAACATAACAAAACAATATCTGTAACAATTATTCAAACAATCGACGATACTGGCGTTCAGTTCACAAATGAAGCGAAAATAGGTAGGTACAGACAACAACAAAAGTAGCTGGAGCCCTAGACAAGTGGCAAAATGATGGTCGAATAGAATGATACCTATATGTTTGGGGATGACATAAGGTTTTGATTAGGTATGTAATTTCCAAAAAAATCAAGGATTGGTACTTTCTTCCTATCCGTCTTCCAGATAAAAAAACTTATCGACATTGCACATCACTGAACCTTACTAATCCACTACTACCGTTTCCCAGACATCACTAAGCTACAAACGCAGGTAAACAGCATTATATTCTACTTTTCCAAACACTTCGCGAGCTTTTACGCTAATTTACCTAGTTCTAAGTTTTACAGATTTAAAACTCAGACATTCCAAGCAGCCATTTGAAGGGGTTTAAAAGGTCCGCTTTATATGCAATGGATTCTGCTAGATCTTACTCCAATGCCGATCTTTTCATTTATTTGAAAATTTAGGGGTAAAAGTAAATGTTTTACACTAAATATGGGTAATTGGAAGTCATTGTACAGTCAGCATCAAAAGTCGATGACCATATTCAGATTTTCAAAATCACTGTACATTATATCACCCATAAATCGCTCAACAACATAAGGCGCCAGTATTGAATGAACATCATTAAAGTTCAAAATTAACTGAACACTACTCATCAAAGGTCACTGAACACCATTTTGTCAAAAATTGCTGATCGTTATAATATCCGAAAACATCATAACATTCAGTTTTACAAAAGTCACTGAACAATATATAATGTTTATTTTGGTTATCTAGTGTAATCACGGCAACGTCCAAAAATAACTTAACATCATAAATAACAAAAGTTACTGAACATTACTTTGTTTCGGATACGTAGCGTGTAAACTTATACTATCAAAAGTAGCTGAACTGCAAACTAAAAAAGTGCTCGTTACTATCTTCAGAGTTATAAATCCAATCTTGTCCTATACAAACTAAATCATGTAAAAAAAAATTAAATGGATGTAAATTTCGAATTTAACTTTCCAAAATAATTCTGTTTGAATTTATACCATCTTTATTTATAATATTCATTTGTCACTAAAGCGCAATTGATAACTAATACAATATTTATAGATGATAAATAATTGCAACCGCAATGGTCTACATCCGATACAAAGTGAGTTAATTATAAATTATTAATTAAGTAGAAATATTCTTTTTACATTCAAGGGTAAACAGTTTTTCAAATACCCACAACTATGTTTCCCAAAGAATTGAATTAAAACGGAATTTGTGTGAATTTTGAAAATGAGTCTTATATGTATACAGATTAGGTTTTAATAATTCAATCGTAACTATAAAAATCATAAACTAAGTCGACGTTATGAATTTGATTAGAATCTGCGTGATTTTTGGAAATGAGTCTTATTGCTTTACGAATAAGGTTACAATTCAATCGAACTAAAAAATCATGGATTATGTCGATGGTATAAATTCAAACAGAATTATTTTGGAAAGTTAAATTCGAAATTTACATCTATTTAATTTTTTTTTACATGATTTAGTTTGTATAGGACAAGATTGGATTTATAACTCTGAAGATAGTAACGAGCACTTTTTTAGTTTGCAGTTCAGCTACTTTTTAACCGACTTCAAAAAAAGGAGGAGGTTATCAATTCGACTGTATTTTTTTTTTTTTTTTTATGTTTGTTCACTCATAACTTGCGACTGGGTGAACCGATTTTCATGATTCTTTTTTTATTTGAAAGCTGGTGCTTCCCGTGTGGTCCCATTGTCACCATTTCAATACCTGATGATGGGATCTTGTAGAAATCGGGGGAACTCTTCAATAAATAACAGCAGATTAACCGCGATTGTTGCTATAGCATATCTAAGCATTGTTTACGCCATCACACAACATAATATCACGCCTGTACTCACTACAAAGGTTATAAAAACAATTTCGAAAAAAAAAATGTTCAAGGTCACTTACAACGTTTTACAAAAAAAAAACGCAATACTGAAAAATAATTAGATGTTTGTTCTGATGAGATATTCGGTTATAAGAACAAAACTCTTCAAATTTCATGCGTCCTAATTACGTAAGCTGATCCGTGATCGCGGTACTGTCCCTGGGTAACCGTGACCCTGGAACGTAAAGGGCTATTGAAGGAACACTGTGGATGAGTATGACAGTAGTATGACTGTCAGTACAAGTATGACAGTCCCTCCACCCAGGGTAGGAGGACTCATTGGATAATTTTGCCTCGTAAATAAAAGGTTTATTATGACTTACTTATGTACTACTGACTTACTTATCTACCTTCATTATCGGAAGACAGATTTCGTAGTCTTTTCATTTCCTGCAACGATCTATCGTCGTGTGGTTTATTATATTTCACTAAATACCCAATTCACAAAACAAAATTTAAATCGCTTAAATGGTCATACAAATAGCAAAACCACATTAGCAGAATCTAAAGCCAAAAAATCGTGAAATAAAAAATTTTAAATAAAAAATTATAACCTCCTTCAAAAAACTCAAAAGTGAAAAATAATATTTTATCACTTCACTTTACATAAGCGAAGTAGAAGTCGGTGCCAAATCCCAACATCCATTAAGCGATTCAGAAAAATAGTACTTATGAGAATGCTGCCATACGTGCGTGGTTCATAGTTTAAAAGCTAACACTATAAACTAAGCGAACGCATAGGATTTGGCGCCGACTTCCACTTCGCTTATGTAAAGTGAAGTGATAAAATATTATTTTTCACTTTTGAGTTTTTTGAAGGAGGTTATAATTTTTTATTTAAAATTTTTTATGATAGTATAAGTTTACACGCTACGTATCCGAAACAAAGTAATGTTCAGTAACTTTTGTTATTTATGATGTTAAGTTATTTTTGGACGTTGCCGTGATTACACTAGATAACCAAAATAAACATTTTATATTGTTCAGTGACTTTTGTAAAACTGAATGTTATGATGTTTTCGGATATTATAACGATCAGCAATTTTTGACAAAATGGTGTTCAGTGACCTTTGATGAGTAGTGTTCAGTTAATTTTGAACTTTAATGATTTTCATTCAATACTGGCGCCTTATCTTGTTGAGCGATTTATGGGTGATATAATGTACAGTGATTTTGAAAATCTGAATATGGTCATCGACTTTTGATGCTGACTGTACATGTGAATACTGGTATTTTCACAAAACCAAAAAAGATACATGTTTTAAAAAAATCGAAAAAACTGACACGTCATCTTCTCTTCTTCTTTGTGTCATCAGCAAGAACTATGTCTAAGGAAACAGATCATGCTCATGCCATAGTGCAAAGTCAACAAAGATGGTAGCGAGGTTGACCGCTCAGGGTGCGCCGGACACCATCACACATGGAGGCACTCTACTTGCCCCACCCACTTACCCCAACTGCCTGTTAGGTCAGTAAAATAGTCCAGAGCACGTCCGAAGCACCCTAGGTAGTGAACCTAACTACCATTCTTGTTGTCTGGTCAATCTCTAAACTATCAAAAGTTCTGATACCATGACAATTAGCTTATGCCGACACAAAAAGATGAACATTACGAAAAGTATGCACTAACGATGTTCTCCTGACCGAATTTCGGTCACGGCGGCTGATCTCATCAGAGACTAGCCAACTACGCAGGAGATATTATAGTGCACAGGTATGCGCGTAAACACAGTTGCACTCCCTATTCCCTACTCTCTCAAATTCCGATGGGACGGTAGACCGACACGACCGGAGAGAGATCAGGCGCAGGACCAACGGCTTAACGTGCCTGCACGGAGGGGTCTCGACATGTGAAAACGGTCACCTAGCACAAGACTGACCGCAGTGAGCACCGCTTAACCTCGCAAATCGACTAATCTGCGCGGTAGCCACGTTGCTACGAGCCCCTCCTCAAGTATGCACTAACTGTTCTATAGAAGAGATATGTGAGAAAAAACCTTAAGTGAAAATAGTAAAGATGTGTAAACACAAGGAATGAATTAAAGTAACCTCCAAGACTTGCGGTCTTATCTCTCTCATAAAAGTCGGTGAACCGTTAACTGTAATTGTGTTCTTAGACAATAAGAACGTATAAGCAAGTCGTTAATGTTTAATTTTCCTTAGTTTTATAGTTGTTGAGTAAGTTATAATATTACTAGTGACTCTAAAGGGGCCAGTAATTTTTAGTGGCTCTTAGAAATAACGCTGCGGTACACGGACTAGGTTTTGAAAGATAACGTCGTATTAAAAGTTGAAACTGACTTTAGCAAACGAATAATACCTCTTCCTTATTGATTTTAAGACAATATTGACTTACGTTGAAAGTTAATAGAGAATTCTTGAGAATTGATAGTGCTGGTTTCTATGCAAAGCAAGGAAGAATAATAATTAATTGATTCTGAAACTGTATATAAATACTTAACATCAACAAAATTGCTGAAAAGTTCTGACGACCAGAATGACGCAGAGGCTAAGCGATTGGACTGCTGCGCTAGGAGTAGCGGGTTTGATTCCCGCACGGGACTAAATGTTTTATGATACACAGACGTTTTTCCCAAGTCAGGGTTTTTGTGCCTGTGATATTTCATGTTTGTGAAACGCTCCCACGATATAGGAGATATTTATAGTACGGAGCGGCGTTTTAATGTTTAAAAAAATCAATCGATTCAAAACCTACTGATAAAAAATAACTAACGTGGCTTCCCCTAATTATTCAGTTTATCCGTATAATGAGTTAAGTGTGAAAATCACTCAGTGGGAACAAAAAATTAAGATTTAAAAGAAAACGTATGTGAGAAGTTACAATTTTTTTTTATTATAATTTTTTATAGTTTTGGATGTACCTTTAAGCTTTATTTATGTAAAAAAAATCAATCGACAGGGATCAATGTTATGATGCTTTCTAAATGTTTATATTTTTGTGTGTAGGTATAATTTTTAATTTATGTTAGTTTTAAAATGTAAATAATTGTAAAATAGTTACGAAATTTAATCAAAATAAAAGTTACAAATTATAAGATAAGTTGAACATCTTTAATCAGCCCCCTTACCATGAACTCTTAAAGCAGGACAGTTTAAGATGTGGAAGCGAGACACCGCTACGTGCTGTGTAATGCGGCGTCTTGCTTTCACAACGTTAACTGTCCTGCTTTAAGTGTTCATGGTAAGGAGGCTGACCTGAATTTTAACAGTTAAATAAAAATCTATATTTCATAGAGATTTTAACCCCAGAGTCTTAGACTATTACAAGTATCTGCCAAATTCCAATAAATAATGTTGGTATGATATATATATATAACTTTTTTGGGTGAATTATGAAATAAGTAAGGATATTAAATGCTAGTAAAGAACTCGATAAGAAATGCTAAATTTTATTTTTTAGGGTTACACCTTGCATTCATATGCTCAAATGCTGGATTTGATAGTGAATAAGTTTTTTATTAGCTTAATAAAATAACAGTTTTCATTTACTGTGCAAAAAGTAATCCCGTAATGCTTTTTACAATATCACTTAGTCCGGACTTAACTAATTGAAACGCTGCTTAAATATTTATCAGTGAGCTCAAAGTACTGTTTATTCGAATACGGTCCACGATTGATCGATTTAATTTTCACGTCTCGAGTCTCTAAGCCAAATAATTTACTCAGGACGCCCGTTCTTTGGCGGATTAAGTTAAAAAAAATCGCCATCCATTTGTATCCAATTTAAAATCAAATTAGAAGTAAATACATTTTCTATTTTATCCAATCACGTGCGATCCCAAGCATCGCTTAAGTTCGCGAGGCGCGGTAAAGAAAAATTCCCCATTTCCCCAGCCGGGTGGGAGATTTACCCCAAATCGAATTCCGTTCCCCATCCGGAATGGCCTTAATTTAACGGACGAATTTGTCTAATTCCAATTCTTATGCTGTGACAAATGTAGTGATTTTTATTCAGGCTCCGTCTTTTTTCTCCAAGTTTAGAAAAGCGACAACAATCTTTTTTCTCCGGCCGCTTGGGGTTTAAACCTTTAATTCCCACAGAAGATAAAACGTACCCACTTCGAAATACACTGAATATAAATTAATTACAGATTAAAAGCCTAATGCTATTAAAGTTGGATGAGGTAAAGTTTTGACTTCGAGCAGCTTGCAAAAAATGTTATTTACATAATTATAATCAAGGCTCATTTTAAAAGTGGTAATTTTATTTGTTAGGGTCCGTTGGGAGAGATCAAACGAAGATTTGATCCTGGTACCCAAGAATACAACCAGAGGTCACAGATAATCCAGAGGCGAGTTCTAAAGACCCTCTTAGTATCACCGTCTCAAACTAACCCTTCATCAACTATCAAAATTCGAAAAAAAAAAAATACTTTTGAATTACTGATTACATCTATCAAGGCATCATTATTTCTGTTATTTCTAGATATACTAGGACCTACACAAAATCTTTCTCTTTCACAAATACTTTTTTGACCTCGCACATTTAACCCTAAACGACCGTCGGTATATAACGGTCTGCACGTAGCAATATACCCGCCAAATGTCGCCGTCGTATTATTGTGGTTTTCACGATAAAATATTATTGGACTTATATGATAATATTTTGATGGAAGTATGGCGTAGTAAAATAATGTTATTAGTTGAGCAGTAGTTGAGTAATACAAAAGAATATGCCCTTGATTTTGTCAGGAATGAATGAATGAGCTTATCTTTTTTTGTCAATTCATAAATAGGTACATGGGATCTATAACACGATTGGCAAAATGTGGGTATAATGTTCACATTGTTCAGCTCTGCCTAGTGCTTCTGACGTGGAAAGATAGATAGATACCAGGCATATTGGCTTAGCGTTTATAGTTACAGAAATTACTTTTTTTCGAATCCCGAGATTCACTGCTTTACCGGTAGTCGATCAACCAGCTGAATTCTTGCATCAATATTAGACAATCGTATCTTGATTATTAAACCTAGAAAAAGATCTCAAAAGCCAGCCAAATATTGGAGAGTACGTTAGCCTGTCTAGAAAGGCCCATATTAGACTTAAAACATGCTGGAGTGGGAGCGTGACACGTTACATGGTCCTACTATACGATCTATGTCACTTGTCACGTCTGTAGGCGAGATTGCGTGACAAATTGCGCTGAGCTGTTGACACTTGCATTTTTACTTGATTCGACTGTTATTAGAAACGAAGAAGGTTGTTAGAATTAAGTTTTTTTGTGGACTAGTTAACGCAAAGTAAATTAAGGTTACAATGCAAACTACTAATAGGCAATTTTCAATATCAATATTATTAGTTTTTTTACTTAATTTTAGGCACGACTGCGTGGCAAAGGACGATGAAAGGGCTAGGCTAGTCTATGAGTCAGGGCATGTTAGATTTTAAATTAGGCAATTTACAAAAAAATTGATACTAATTTAACATAAAATTGGTTTATTTGATCTCGTACGCAGAAACAAAATTCTGATACGAATTTTTAAGTATACATCTCTTATTTCTCATCCGTGTATTCATCATTACTGGCTGATATGTTCTCACCCCAACTGATTCAGCGAAAAACAAAGATTGCTGTTTGACTTACGAAAATTATGATGTAAAAACGACTTGTAGGCAGAAAATGATTGTTATTTTCGTATATTCCGCGTTTCGCTTTAGGGAAGTCAGACAATTGGTACGGTTTATAGAAGCCTGGCGATCTATTACACCAGATATCTAATCCTGAATGGATGCTTTGTAAGCTCTTGCCTAAATCTGTTCTGTTCATAGTTCTGAACTCTCCTTAGAGCAGGCTGTAAGCTGAGACAACCTCGTAAAAAAACTGGTCGTTAATCGTTTGATATAAAAATTTGTAGTAGATACTTATGTCCTTCGTTCACATCAGTCATTCAAATATTTAATTGCTTATATTAACCTGCTCAAGTTTAATTGTAAAAACTGATCATAGCGTAGATCATCATCATCAGCCGATAGATGTTCACTGTTGAACTAAGGCCTCCCCCTTTGAGTAGGGGGGCGGGGGGTTGCCATAATCCCCACGCTTGGCAAGCGGCTTGGAGATCGCAGTGTTGGTGGTCAAGTTACAGAAGACGCCGCTGCCCATCTTCTGGATTTTCCCTTAGTCACCTCTTACGACACCCACGGAAGGAAAGGGAGTGGTCTATTCTAGGCCGGATACCACACGGTGCACATCATAGCATAGATGCTATAATGAAATTTGGTTAGCCAAATATAATTAATAAAATTAAAAAACACGACTGCCATGACATAAAACGAACTAAAAGTGAAAAACAAGTTCCATCGCAGTCTGAGTACCTTTTTAGATAAGACAGTGTTCCACATAACAGTCCCCCGGCTGCGATATTTTTTTATTTGTTTCATGGTTTTATAGCCTATGTTACTCGCGATAGTGTAAGGATTCTAACGACATTCCATACATCAAAATCGGTTCAGGCATTCAGAAGTTATGGTGGAATAAAGAAACTCACATACATACATGAACCCTGAAAACATTACACTCCTTTTTTGGGCAGTCGTGTAAATTTACAAAAAAATAATTATTAACATGCCAAACCGACAGTTCTGCTCCAATATCAGGGGGGAAACAGTTGCAACGTCATGCAATTACCTTCGTTCTTAAGATCTGCCAGTCATGCTGCGCACGCCCTTTTGCTAAGAGCTTTGCGAAGGTCATTTGATGATGTGGAACAGTATATCTGAAGTCTCTCTTGTAAAATATTCTTAGGCCAAGTACCTATTCTAAGTTTAGAATCCTTGTGGCATAAGTTTTTTGGTATTTGATGGTTTAAACAGTTAAATTTCTTTAAAAATACATAAATATTTATTTTGCATCGTTATGTTATACTTAACTAGCAAGTTTGAAATTTTGTCCTTGGGATTACAAAATAAAAAAATAATGATTCGTCTTCCTGCCAGGGTTAGTAATAATCATAACATAAATGGTTCTATTCCAATTTTGCACATAGGTTTTGATGGAAAACTAATCTATATTGTACGGGTTTTATCATAAAACTGAAATGCCATTAAATCTAAATGCCAGTCGCATAGCTCTTAGCTATCGAACATCAATCACGCACTTTACATGCAAAAAGTATTCACTATTTGCATGTAAAGTGGCGTATTTACGCGATGAATTTTATAACAATAGCGGTGCAATATCCGGCACGAAATAGGTCTGCCAGTCTAAAAGGTCTATCAATAGTCCGAAATTGGAATTTAGGCTACGCTTTTACTCGATTACTAGTTCATGTTAACATTTGAAAATAGGCATCTTTTCAATCCATTTTCCTATTTGTCATTTATATGGAGCTATCTTCTTGATGTATCATTGAGAAATTTTTGATCGTTTAGAAACTTATCTGAAGGAACAAAATATAAAAGAACACTCAACGACTAACTATCCTCAAGATATCCACACAGAATCACGCATAAATATATCCCATGAAATATTCATTTCACAAACTAGTCTCCAGTTCCCGTATCATGTAGTAACAACTGCAATAACTGCAGGCCTCAATTCACACTGGTTTTGCGGGCCCATTCGGTGAATTTGTAGTGCACGCTCATTTCAATGAACGACATCGGTATATCGATGCAAATGACCCGAGCAGATGGTTCATTATCATCCACATCAGAAATTAATTCTCAGCGGGATTTGTCGAATGTTAGTTAAACTGTTTTACATCGGCCGTACTGATTGCGTTCGTCATGTGCGATTGTTTCCAATGCAGGTTTTTGAAGGATTGTGCTTTTCGTTATTTTTTTATGAGTAATGCCAAGATCAAAAGTTATACGTACACTTTTATGAAACACACTATTTTTTGTGTCGATGAGCTAATTCTAAATAAGACTTTGTTAAGTATTCAAACGTTAGGTCGGTATCTGGTGAGAGTAATCAACGAAAAAACTGTTCGGATATAGTTACCCCGCTGGTCAGAAAATCTGCAAAGCAAATAAATACTATAGATGATGAAGACGCGCCAGAACCAATAAGAACAATTTCTTGCACACAATCTCTTAATAATTGATTCACACACAAACCTAAGATCTATCATTCCTATTCTCGAAAACCAAATGTGTCTACATTAACTTAGAAACAAACCAAACACTACTACAGTATGCACCAGCTAACACAACCCAGAACTGCCGATTTAGTTCCTCAAATCCCATTAAATTTCAATATAATATTAGTCGAGTTTCAAAGTCAAACATTGCTCAGAATCCATCTAGCAATGGAAACGAGACCTGTAGACTAAAATATGGTAATGTAAGAGCTCACATTGAAATGCATGCGTGTCTATATGTGTTTGGAAAAGGTATTGGAAAAATAAAGAGTTTTAAAGACTTTAGTTTTTATAGTACGGCTGTAAAAGACGAATTTGTGGTGCTTAAAGAAACTATTTTACTTAATGAAGATAAGATACAGAAAAAATATTGAAAATATTGTTGAAGTCATATTATTATTAAAATTCATCACAGCATCTGTTCCTTAATGTTATACGAGGAGAAGAAATAACTGTTTAATCATTGATTAAAGAAACTTAAAAAAGTATTTCGATGTAGGTACTTTTGTCTTTTGTCTTTTGCACTTTTTTACGTTACATGTCAAAAATTAGAACATTGAATAATTTTACAAATTTTAACATTTAATGAAATTACAATTAGGTACTAATAAATTATTTTATAACAGACTCGGCCTGATCTCGAGTATTGTTCTGAATCGTTAAAGTTTTACTATAATATCCAATTTTCGTATTGTGTATATTTTAAAGGTACCTACAATAGGTGGTTCGTTATAATAGGTGGGTAAATCTTAACACAAAATTATTATAATATAAAGAGTTAACCTCAAAAACCAAACATCATATTTAGCTGCTAGCGAGGTTACCTAATATTGTTTCAATAATATTGTACGCATGGAAAATTAGATGAATAAGTATTTATTATATTCTGATGTATCGTAAATTACAAATGGAAATACATTAATTAAATTGTTCATACTATTTACTACATTTTTTTTAAATATTTGGTTTTACTCACGTGTATATCCGGGAATGCCTGACTAGTGAGTTACAAACATATAAATAGTAAATGCCGTGTGGTATCCGGCCTAGAATTGACCACCCCTTGTCCTCCCGTGGGTTTCGTATGAGGCAACTAACGGAAAATCCAGAACCATATTCTGGATTTTCCGTCGTCTTCTGTAACTTGACCACCAACACTGCGATCCCCAAGCCGCTTGCCAAGCGTGGGGATTATGACAACCCCCTTCTAAAAAGGGAGAGGCCTTTGTTCAACAGTGGACATCTATCAGCTGTTGATAATGATATTTATATAGTAAATAGTATGGATAACACTCACGAAAGTTATTGTAGTAAATTGTACCTACATGTTAATCGTCAATTAATCATCGAAAATCACCTACCTACTATATATTATGATGTAGCATGTTACGTCGTCACTCCTACACTAGGTACGGTCAGCAGCAGACGAAGCTTCACAAGTTAAGAAACTTAATGTCAAATAATTGCAAGATATACATGAATTCAAGTTACAGTCTGAAATTTTAAAAGGGTTGAAATGATGCTTTGTTTATATTTAAGACTTTTTCAAAGAAGAAACTGCACCCTTACCATGAACTCTTAAAGCAGGACATTTTCCGATGTACAACCGAGACGCCGCTACGTGTAGTATAATGCGGCGTCCCGTTTTCACAACGTAAACTGTCCTGCTTTAAGAGTTCACGGTAAGGGGGCAATTCTTCAACTATCTGTATGTTTAAAAATTAAGTAAATTTCTTTGAATGTTCATTTACTTTTATTTTTAACTGTACATGTTTAAGACTGTTTTACATCCTTCACAAATATACACGTCCTTGTCATTATCTATACTTATAATAAAACTGTAGAGAGGTCAATTCTGTACATTGAATATATATTCAAAATTATTATTGGAGGATGACTGGTGATCGATACTGATGCCAAAAATGCAATCAGTAAATTTTTTGTCGGTCTGTCTGTCTGTCCGTCTGTCTGTCTGTCTGTCTGTCTGTCTGTATGTGCACGCATGGGTTAAAAACTACTGAAGGGATTTTAACCAAACTTGGTACGATTGTAGTCCATACTCCTGGGCAGGTTATAGGCTATATAACATAACGCTAAAACACATAGGAGCTGAGCAGTAATGATAAATTTGAAGCAAGTCGGATGAAAATGCGCTTTCGAGCTCTTATCCTCGCATTCGTTGATCATACACCAAAAGTATGTATTACATAGATGATGGTCTCCAAAAGATCTACAAAAAAGTCTTCAATAGTATATATCTATCTTTTATAAATTAGCCACAATAACGTGTTTGATCGTTAGGCATTTCTTCAAAGTGTCTCAACACACGACAACCCGAAGCGTGCATGGAGGGTAGTTTGACAAGATTTCTATAAGCAGCATTGGTTGCACCCGCTATATGTAATATTATAGTAAGCACATGACTTCGAAAAGACATTAGTGTGTGCCGGGATTTGAACTTGCGACATCTGACTTAACAGTCTAACGGTCATACCACTCGGCTATCAGTGCATTAAGTTCCTTGGAATAAGCGCACTTTAGATTTAAAAAATACAGATACGTAGTTTTTAGATATAAGTTTAAAGCAGGTATTATTAAATAATAATAATAATTAGTTTGTTTAGTTTTTTTTGGACAAACATCTACGGATCACACTTTTTTTGCGGGAATCGAACCCACAACCAATCGCTCGCGCTCAAAAAAAATGCCAAGGATAAAAGACAACCGTGACGACCTGATTGGCGCAGTGGCTACACTGCGCCAATCAGGTCGTCACGGTTGTCTTTTATCCTTGGCATTTTTTTTTCTACAGTAGTTTCAATGTACAGAAACTCAGAAACGCACAAAACGGATTTATTTATGTTCTCTTCTTCAGTTATATATTATTTTCAATAGACTTTCTGTAACTTCCGTAATTACCGTTCAATTTTTGCGGTTTTTTTTTAAATACCGGAAAGTATTCTTAGTTAAATAAGTGGTTTAAAGATTTTTAACCTACTTAAAAAAGCCTGCCTGGTAGGTATTTTTTTCTGTTAAAAGTTCAATTTACTACTGGTCTTTTATCCGAAATACACGCGGACGAAGTCGCGGGCAACAGCTATACATGTAATAAAATATTACGGCATGGCGTAAAAACTACTAAATCGAATTCGCTCAACCTTAGCTAATATATTGAAAACAATTTAAAAATAGGAAATTTGAAAAATGATGGTCACGAGCGGGATTCGAACCCGCGACCTTCGCCGATCCGTGGCGCTACTCTAACCAACTGAGCCACCGTGTCGATGCTCGCTTTCATCGAATTTCAAGTTCCTTTTTAGTATTTACGTCTTAAGGGTGACGTCAGGTATTATCTGTTGGAATCTATGATTACCAACTCAGTGTTATACCTTTACAGCTATAAATCACTGAAACGATAATACCAACCCAAATTTATATGACTTTTGAGATTCAAGCTTAGCATGGGCAACATGCTAAAATGGCACCAAAAGTCATATAATTTAAAAATACTTTTGCTGTTTCCGAATTTCCACGCGGACGGAGTCGCGGGCACATCTAGTACGTCTAATAAGAGACAAAAGCTGATGCCCTTAGGGTAACACAACATCTATGAGAAGTGTGTTAATTTTTAATGATTTTTACTTAACTCTTCCCATCACGGCCCTGTAAGCGAACTATTAAAGCAACAAACAATACCGGGTGTTCGGGGAACGGTACAAAAGTTACCGAGCTGCCTTAATGCTTCTAAAATATGCAAAACGGTTCTTATAGACATTATCTTTGAACGTATTATGCAGGCATAACCCTCTCAGCGCCCTGAATAAAAGTAATGCACGTTTTATTAATTATTCAGAGTGCATCGAGCAAGCACTTCGCGAGCGGTTTGAAAAAGTTAATTTTCATGTCTTCACTTAGCTTGTGTGGATTTAGTTTTCCGTTTATTTATAGAGCGTTTTAGATTAAAAGTCTCTTGGGATGTTTGCTATACAGGTTTGGTTTCGCTGGAGTATTTATTTTTAATTAAATTTACGTTTTGGTTTGCAGATTAATACAACGGGAGTTTAAATGAAACACTTGTTGGTAAGATTTCTTCCGTGTAATATGCTGTTAGGTTCGTGCCAGATTTCATTAAGAAAGTTAGTTTGATCGTTGAATCTACGGCGGATATTTTGATAAAACCAAAGTAGTGCATTTATAAGATGTTCAAAAATAAACTGGGATTGCACCGGCGCGGCGGCGCGGCGTCGTAAAAACGGATATTAAAAAAACCAATGTAACTAAATATAATTAAATTACTGTGGAAAATATCCGATAACATTTACCAACACCAACATTTCTACGAATGAAAAATGATTTCAATATATTGAAAATTCTATTTGTCGCTTCGGAGAATTTCAAAGTACTACCGATAAAGCGAATTAAGATAAAAAATGCAACAAGTCGGGTTATAAATGTACATTCTATATAGGTACGAAGTGATTGTTCTTCAGAATAACTAACGTACAATATCAAAAGTAGAGATTGAATGATGTAGAATCATACTTTTAATCTATTGATATTGTTTTATGGTATAAGTATAATATATATAGTCATAGTATTTTTTATATACGAACAGTACACCACCGTCTACGCCCCCATATGAAATCATAACTATTTGTCTTTTCAAAGGTTGTCTGGTAGATAATCGCTTTTAGGGATAAGACCGCCATTGTACTCTTTAAATTCAAGATGATATTATATTAGTTCTGTAACAATTATGGTGTACAATCAGTGATGTGACAGAAAGTAATACAAACAACACACAAAGACGCACAGACACGAACACACACACACACACATGCAACTGTGTAAAATAAAGTATATTCTATCTATCCATCTATAAATTAATAGGGCCATCACTGTTTCCCAAAGCCATCTCAATACAATTGATCATACCAAGCTTCAGAGCCTTCTGGAGCTTGGAGCATGACGTTTGGTCTAGCAGATTTGAATTTAGAATGCCTGTTTGACATTTGTCGTAAGATTTGTAACATCACGTGTAGAGAAATAGAAATAGAAATCTTTATTTGCATGGAACAGTGTAGTATGTTTAAAAGTGGTCGAAAGCTAGTCGATTTCAAAGGAGATTGAGTAAGTATTTCCCACACCTATAACATAACTGGCAAAATGTGGTACAGGGAGACTTTATATGTATTATAGAAACTGTTTCTGAACGTATAAGCAAGTCAATCTTTTTCATACATCATTCTGTAAAATCCCACGTATGATATACCTACTTACATAAAACGCAATTAAATTAATAAATACCGTACCACATACACAGCTATTTAATTACGTAACTTGTTAATTATCTGATAGCAGAATATAAATAATTTATGTTCCACGTTAATTTCGCCTCTTTTTTGGTAAAAAGGCAATTTTCACATGAAACTGTTGATAATGAACCCAGTTTGGTACGTTTTGTTTGGGGAATAAAATTGAAAATACAAGAAAGGCGTTACGTATTATTAATGAGTAGGCGATTTTGAATTCTCAGCTTAAGGACATAGAAGCGATAAGGATATTTTAGGGGCATTCTTAAACGGCAAAGTGGCCAATCATAACTGAGACTAGCCAACTACGCAGGACTTATTATAGTGTACACGTGAGGGCCTAATCATTATAGCAGTCTATATTCTTTCACACTTTAGTACGATGGGACGGTCAATCGATACGAATGGCGAAATATGATCAAAAAGTGCTGTTACTGGTTACTGGTAGCAGTGAATTTCCATTTATTAAGCTTCAAGTTGATATCCTGGATTGCATTTCTTTCTGATCATTATGTTTGTGGTCAAGTGTGTGTCAAGTGGGGTTTCATAGACGGCTAAGATGTCCGGTGTGCCTGTGTCGTTTTTCCGCAGACAATGGCTCATCTCCATGTTTCGCCTCATGCACACCTGAAAATCTTGTCATCTTGGATCAGCAAACAAGATTCTGGTCGCTGAATTTTGGGCCCGCTATATTATTTAAATTCGCTGAAACATTATTCAGGGGTAGGCTCAATGCGATTGTTAATGTTCTACTAATTGCTGATTCATTCATTCACATGGAATATATAGTAATATGAATTGATCAATCTTATTTAATATTGTATAACGAAGAGTAATGAACCTCTGCAAACAATAAAATGATAAAATTAAAAAAAAAAAAACGCTGATACGCCGGCAGCTTGTGATGCAAGCTAAAGTCTAGTAGCGAGCTTAAACACAGGGGCCCAAGACGAGTGGCAAAACGCTATCTGAATAGAAATCGAATAAAGTGGAATTGATATAGTATATCAACCCCATATATTTATTATTCTATTCGTCAAGCGTTTTACCACGCAATTCCATGGATTACTAACCTACATAAAAAGTATTAAAAATGTAAAGACATGAATATTTTACGACACGTTATAAAATGCCTAAAACAAAAGCTATTCAACTAAACAATTTGACAATCAACATGTCAGATGAAGTGTGTAAAAATGTTGGACAAACAAAAATTGAATAATTTTAATGCCTCGCTATGCAAACCCTGGCATTATTGCCGTTTTATATGAATAAAACGGCGTAAACGTCCGGGCTGTTAGGTTATTGCTTCCGTTTAAGCGCGTCGGTACTGGTAGAACAAAAATGTATAAAAATGTCTGCGTGTATTGTTAATATGGCTCATATATTTCTTGTAACTATTGTCTGGGTTATAAATGGGCGGCGCGAGGCAATTGTTTTTAATTTTTTTCGCCGAAACGCATTCGCTGGGTTTTGAAATGTTACCAGCAACTATATTTTTCGGTTTTAATGTCGGTCGGGTATGTGGGTGAATGGAATTGTTCAATTTAGATATTATGAGGTTTGTTGAAAAATGAGTGCGTTAATTGGTTTTGTATAATTAATGGTCTCTCTCTTTATCTTTTTTAAATGAATTATTCATGGATGAAATTCGGACACTGGTGGTGGTTTATAATATTTGAGTTAAACAGAGGGGGAAAACGGTTCTAGTTTATCATTAAAATTACGAAACTAAGGTTTTGTAATTTCAGCTTTTCAGCGTGCCACAATGAATTCATTGTATGTTTACCAAGTGTTTCAAGAATATAACTAATTTAACAAGGCTATAATCAGACCGTATGTCTTCCTGATATAACTAATCCGACAGTGTGGTTTATTGTTCAGTCTTTAACACGCTACAAGTCGTATTTGTTACCCAGTTACACGTGTCTAGCAAAATAGTATTTCAAGAGGTTTCGCGTAGTATTTAGTTTCGATCTTAGTCGTTAACATATTAGATACCTATTTTTTTAAACGTTGCCCCACGCTTGGAATTTCACCTGTATTATATAATATATATTTATGTATAACTATTTATAGCTTTTACCCGCGGCTTTGCCCACCTTAACTCCTATTTAAATCCATTGGAGGCTTGAATTAAAAAAAAAAGCCTATGTCCTTTCTCGGGACTTAAACTTTCTACATGCCAAATTCCATTAAAATCCGACCGGCGGTTTAGTCGTGAAGGTGTAACAGACATACAGACAGATTTACTTTCACATTTGTAATATTATAGTACGGATTACTAAAATCTTATAATTTTGACTTACACCTTTTTATCAATACAACTTTGTCGTATGGATAATAATTTACCTTTAACTTTAATAATCCTAATCACGTGGATAGTTAAAGGGCCAGACAGTGACATGTTATTTTTATTCCCAAAAATCATTAGCTACCCCGGGGCAGCTTGAGGTAAAATTTTGATAGCAAAGATATTGTCAGAAACTGAATTATTATTAAATGATCACTAAAGATTAAAAATTCAGGTTTATCCTCAGTAGGTATTATATAAGTTCTGTTAAAGGGAATATGTTTTAGGATACTATTAGGTTAGGCACGTGCCTTAATAGTATATTCACATCGCTAACAAGAATCGTTTCGTAATCCAATTAAGATCACATCATTAGATATAATACAAGCCTCAAACTAGGAACATGGGCGTTTTCGAAAAATGCCGCTGGGAATAT
This sequence comes from Abrostola tripartita, assembly GCA_905340225.1. Lineage (NCBI taxonomy): Eukaryota > Metazoa > Arthropoda > Insecta > Lepidoptera > Noctuidae > Abrostola > Abrostola tripartita. The sequence goes on along the minus strand of HG996492.1, from coordinate 2,799,502 downwards.
AGTAGCTTTACAAATTTAGGAAAACTTTAAAAATACTGGCGTAAAAATAGACGATTTTCCACGAATTTTAATAATAGGTACTTCATTATATTTGGTAGGAATATTTATAACTATAACATGGTACTAAGTATAACATATGTGATCCCCGAAAGTTAAATTTGAGGTGTTCTAGAGTTAATTGGCGAAGTGCAAGTTGTTGGATTGCTGCGCTAAGAGTTGCGGGTTCGATTGCGTTGGATTGGAGATGTTTCTCGTGCTTCTGTCTGGGTATAATATATGTAGGTGAAACGGGAGAAATTCCTAGGGCGAGGGACGCGAACGACGAAACTTTAAAAACAAGTTACCCGACATGTCGTTGGTTATCAATATCTACTATATATAATACTATGAATACTATAATATTATAAAGAGGTAATGTTTGGGAGTTTGAATGTTCGGGCTAATCTCCGGTACCCTATAAAACATTCGACAACCACGCGGACGAAAGCTAGTTATCTATAAGTCTCTTTGTTCCTTTACCTGATGCCGTTTATGCCAGATAGGGTTCACGCTGCGTTCGTCATCACAACTCACTTTTCCAGTGATAGACGGGAATTATATTCTCAATCACCTTACAGATCAGTAGGTATATCATCGAGTAACACTTAAAATATCACGTCTTTCAACATTCTGATTTTCACAAATAGGACTAATTACACAAATTGATCGAAACACGTTACTGAAGTCGAAAAGTCACCCCCCAGAAGTGGGTTTAGGAATGTTAAAAGAAATATCTTTATTAAAAAGCTTTGTTTTGTAATTAGGGGGGCGTCGTGCTCCGGCGAATCATTAGCGTAATAGCGTTAATAGGGAGACTGGACTAGAGGTGTGATTTGTCGATAGTCGATAGAAGATTGTTTATCGATAATATGTAGATGTTTTCTAAATATTTTGAACATAAATTTAATGAAAACAGGCCGTGATTATAAAAATTCGGATTTCGTTTTTCTTTTCGTTTAATGAAATTAAATGTAATTTTATATGTACATGTAACGCCGTTTATCTTTCGACGTACATCGACTTTGTACATCAGCCATGTGGTATCCGGCCTAGAATTGACCACCCCCTTTCCTCCCGTGGGTGTCGTAAGAGGCGACTAAGGCAAAACCCAGAAGATGGGCAGCAGCGTCTTCTGTAACTTCACCATCAATACTGCGATCCCCAAGCCGCTTGCCAAGTGTGAGGATTATGGCAGCCCCCCCGCATAAACGGGGAGGCCCATGTTCAATAGTGGACGTCTTTTGGCTGATGATGATGATGACATCTAACGGTAATTCATCATAGCTTTCATGGAAGTTATTTAGAACACCAGTTACATAAGTAATTCATTTGTAAAATTATAAGGCGAATACCAAATATCGATATCGATAAAATCTTCCTAGTAGGGTCGTAACTCACTTAACAAAAAAGTGCGAGTCTTTTCGTGAATTTTCCGTCGAATACGAAGAAAACGCGATAATTCCTCGTAATTAATATTTAATTATTGTTTTCTTTTTTTTTTAACGCTTTATCGTAAATTAAACGTAATTATTTCATTGCTTTACACGTTTTTCTACTCTGTTTGAGATTAGCTTACTTTGCGAATGTTTTTACGTAAATTAGAATTTAGTGTTATGTTGGTCTTGCGCTAGTCCGATATTTATTTTAGAAACAAGCTTTCCGTTAGTGTGGAGATTGTAGATCGTTGTTTGTTTTTATGAATATTAGCCTCGTATTTTCTATAAAGATGTAACATCGATTTTCATTTAATACAACCCTCAGATACTTAGCTGTTATCACAGCATTGAGGCAAGTAGAGAGACTCCACGAGTGTCGATACTTAAGTACGTCCGGCGCACCCAGTACGATCAACTTTGCTACCATCCTTGTTGACTAATCTCTACACCACGGCCTGACCTATTCCATGTTGCTATTGACTCAGGCCGATACGAAGAACAAGATCTCAGCATTGTGTTGAAATATTTTTTAAGAAGTAAAAATCTAACAGCCGCACTCTACTAGTTCTAAACCTAACACTAAGTAAAGGTTAGGTCCATGAATCATTTTATTAAGCTCCGAAACAACCTTTATTTTAATAAAACACTCCATTGTTTCTCGAGCTGTTCAGTAGAGCTAACCAACGAACTACAATCAAATTAATTTCTCAAATGCACCGTTCCAGCCATCGATATTGCAAACCAATAATGCCGATAAAACGCCCAGCTTAATGTATTTTGTCTAGACAGCGAGATCTATGCATCATTTGTAAATGTACCTTCCATATTAACAGTTATATATAAATAACAATGCAACGTTCAGTTGTTTGTTTGTTATTTTCATATGAATTGATGTCTAGACAACCGGTATTAAGGCTGCATTGGTCAAGTAATGATGTTACTATTAATAACGATGTTTATTTAACGTGAGCATGTTTTTGTTTTAAGTTCAGGTGATAAATACTGTTATTATTACAATTAGCAGCATTTTCTGTTTTTAATTTTACTTCTTTTTATATAAAGTTTAGTTTTTAATCATTAAGACATATAATTATGTTATACAGCCATACCTGTGATAGTGAAATTACCTATCCATTTTTATCTATAAATCCATCTAATATGATTTCTTGATGACAGAAATGTCAACTATGCAAGTTTTATAAACTGTTTTATTAATTTCGACTAGTTATCAATAAGGTTGTTAGATTCATTCGGGTTTGTAAACTGAAATCTAAGAATTGCTAGCACCATTTAACCAGTCGAGCGATTAGCTCAATACCAATAAGCGTAGGTACACTAAATCCTGACTCCCGATACTTATACTTTCCGTATTCGTGTTGAAAGCGTGCGATAACAAAGTTGGTAGTTTGTAAACTATCGCGAACAGCTAAACAATTTAATTAGAGCTAGCTACATGGTAGGTAGCTTGTCGAAGTACCGTCCCTCCCGAAACGTATCAACATCAGCTTCAGCATTGTTATAGCCGACCTAGAGGTTTATTGTATAAATGACTATCAATTGACAATAGGTATGTATGTTCTTATAAAATTGTGAATAATAGTATGGGTCTGTTGTTGGTCTAGTGATCGCTAAGCGCGACTACTGAGCATGAGGACCTGGACTGGACTACCGGGTCAGGCAGTGTTATTGAGTTTTTAAATTAGGTAACTCTCAGTAACAGCACGGAGTCTGGATTTGTGCCCGGTTGATGGCAATAGGCTCGCCCCCTATTACATTGGGACCTATAACATAACTGGCGAAATGTGGGTGTACTACTAGGTACACCTCTGCCTACCACTTCGAGGTATACACAGGCGAGATGTTACGTGTGTTATGGGTGTAATTGGGATGCATTAAAAAAAATGCGTGATCTATAGTCTTCCTATATCATGATACACGATATTGACAAAAAAATAAGCCGTCCTTGGCAGTCGGGTAAAAAGATGGTGTGCTTCTATATCCCTCTAATTATCTATAGCGTATAGATATAAATATCTATACGTTATTTTGACTACTGATCATATCAATAGCCAATCTATCGTCTATATAGCATTGTCCATGAACTAAGTTACGCAGACAGTATTATTCTTAACACCACGCCAAACGATTCACACAGAAAGCCGCGATAATCCAGGGTGACTGTACATCCGAACTATTTGCTCACATACAACAGTCTACTGCGCAGGCAACGCTAAACATTACCTTTGCTTAGTGGACCGGAAAGCTCGTAGTCGACAAACAGCCTCAATGCTAGAAGCCAACACAGCCAAATATTTGAGTGATTGCCTACATATAGAAGGATTTGCCAATTCAGCCTTTCACTTACTGTTAATACTTCGGTATTGACGAACACCAATATTCATGTTTTGAGTGAATACTCGTACCACTTTGCTAGCTATCTATTCGTACTATACGACAGTTTTCCATTGTAGGTTTTTCAGATTGGAACGTTTAGTGTCACGTGAAATTGGAGTATTTATTGCTTTGATAGCAGATGGTTTTTAGAATAGCTGAAATATTTTAGAGTGGATCGGTTTACGGTTCGTAAAGAAAATACGACACGGCACGGGTTTGGCTAAATTAAATATCGGCAAATCTAGTGAGTAACAATATTTTAATTTACTATGTTTGACCACATTGTAGCTAACACACAAGGCAAACTATTCTAGCAGAATAAAGCTGATGTCTTCAACAATTTCAAGCGTTTTCAAATAAAGTATTTTCAAGCGCTAATAATAGAAGCTATCGGCAATCTTCACCGCAAACAGTTCGGATTTTCTCCCAAGAATAGTTTTCCATCAGCAAAATAATTATGTTTACAATGTATTTTTTGCATTTTTCATATATTTGCCAAGATGCAGCGTTCTGGAAAACTTCTCGTGGCAAATTGCAGTGCAAGTCGGTTGCTGCAAATATTTGAATTGTAGAGTGGGATTGGTTCGCCTGCTACGTATTCAGACGTTGTGTTTACATCGGGAAATAAAAATTCTTTGCGATTGCAACCCGGCCGCGATCCAAGTCTAAATCTCAAAGAAAATTTCTCATCGGAATTATTGGCTTGGTTTGTTGGTGTTGAACGAGGGCAATTTTCTAGTATATACCAGTAGCCGGGTTCAGGTACTGCATAATGTTGTTTATTGGACCGTGACGAGCCGTGAAAGCTTTCGATCCGTTCGTGATTAATGTCGAAATACGTTTTAAATGCTGCGATAAAAGCGATGATTTATACGAATCCGAGTGTTTTTCACGTTCCGTAATAATAGTATTAATTTTATTTATTGTATTTATTTCGTTTTATTGCTTTCTGATATTGAGTTTGTATTAACTTTATGAACATACCTGAAAATATAATTCAAGGAATATTTCAGTAGTTGAATCATCATTAGTTGTGAAAGTTTCTTTACTCTGGTGGTTTTCAAGATCGACAATAACTTTACAAACCTCATTACACACGAAAAGTCATTTGAGGAAATACAAACTCAACCTATGATCGTCTGTCAGTCTATCCTTACCTCCTGCCTCGTCCCTGGTTCCGAGGACCGAAGCGATCTGCGGCCGCTCCTCGTTGATGACCAGCTCAGCCTGCTCGCTGTACACTGAGTGCACCGTCGAGATGCAGGTCAGCCTTAGCTGGCCACGCTCGAAGCTGTCTGGCCTCACCATGAATGACAGCTGACTTATTGATGCCACCTGTATTAAAGAACGTGTTTAGGTATGCTTGTTGATGAATCATTCTTTTGTTTTTCTTTTTTGTAGTTATTTACTAGGTGATTCAGACTCACTACAAAAATGTATATTTTAGTCAATATGGGTAGGTACTCGTTGATCGAGTTTACAAACCTCTCGTTTTAAAATAATTGTGAAATTAAAATGTAAGATTTCTAGCAATCACACTTTACGATACTACTTTAAGACATAAATATAGAATACGACTTAAAGAATGGACTTACGTCTGAAATAAAGAATTTGAATTTGAATAACATATATAACATCACGCCTGTATTCCCCGAAGGGGTAGGCAGAGGTGTATATATAGTACACCCACATTTCGCCAGTTATGTTGTAAGTCCCAATGTAATAGGTGGCGAGCCTATTGCCATCAACCGGGCACAGATCCAGACTCCGTGCTGCTACTGAGAATTACCTAATGGAAAACTCAGTAACACTTTGCCCGACCCAGGATTTGAACCCAGGACCTCTTGCTCAGCAGTCGCGCTTAGCGACCACTAGACCAACGAGGCAGTCACACTTTAAGACATATTATAACATAAACCATTAGTATTAAAACAAACCTTATTCGATGTTTCTGCGGTGGGCATTGGATCTGTAGCATCTTCATCTAACGAACTGTCGTGGTGTCTCGGCGAAGGTAGCACGACTGTGTCTTGGCTTGGCAAGAGTTCGCCATCCTGGAAGCAAACAATTCAAATAAAACATAAAAGATTTTTAATACTTTAAAATCGACAATTATTTCCTCTCGAGTCTATCAAACGTCTTACAGTAAACTAGAAAACTTCAACAATAACTATTGTTTATTACAAGGACCTCTGCCAAAAACAACGATTTCACCCCCCATCGTGAATATGTTCACGACAGCGAAACGATTGGGTAGCGAACATGGCGCTTCAGCGTGACGTCATTAATCAACGTCAAAAACCAATTAGAGGGTAGGTAATATTTGTTCTGAGAAATACGCGGTTGTGTGTTTCTATTGAAAATATTAATTTTGGTTCACTTAAGCCGATTGTGAATAACTTTGGTGGTAACTGGATGATTTTGTGTGAAGATTCAGATTCTAATTGAAGATTCCAAATGATTGTCTAAGTACTAACTTTGATCAGCTTTTAAGTTGAGTGTACATTGAGACATTCTAAGAAGGAGCTTCTTAGAATTTCTCCGCTTATAAAGATGAATTGCTAGTAATTAAAATTGTAATTCACGTCGTCAAGGTTAACAGTTATGCTTTTGAGTCAGACATTTTCTTATAATACATTGATATATGTAAAGCCACACGAGTTTTTGGCCTGGTAGGGAAGGGCCATAATATTAACAAAACATAACATTACGCCTCTATTCCCCAAAGGGGTAGGCATATAGTACACCCTCATTTCGTCATATTAGATATTATGATTTATCCCTCGTTATTACTATTAATGTTTGCCCTATCTGTGTGTTCAGTTTTTCACATCAGACGAATTAACAAAATATTAATTTTAGAATTTATCTATTTCAAATATTATTTGTGTTTCTTAGCAACAGTTTAATAAAATTTGATGAAACTGCTTTCATTATAAGTATCATTTGAATTTCGAGATTTAAGTTTTAATAAAACCGACCCGTTTCATGTTTAGTTGCTTATTGAATAACGAAGAAACATTTCAATAAAGAAAATAACTACTTAATATTATTTTTTAATATTGGCTCTTAGACTTCAAATACCTTTATTATATTGGACGTTATTTCAATCATTTTTAAGACTTAATATTTTGCTTCGCAAATGAGAACGTTGACGTTTTTACAATTCTTAAACCTAACTGAAAGTAGTAGTAGTATTTTATAGTTAGATCTCTTTAAGCTGAACCCCTTTTCAAACTATTCAGCCAGTTAGTATTTCCCGTTCGTTGCTGGTCACATGTGCGGTCTAAAATTTACTACGCTTCAAAAAATAAATTGTCCAACCAACCCGGTTTTTCAACTACATATTTTTGTCATGCCACCCATAGCAAATTCCTGTCCGCATTATTCGAATTTTTTTCTTTTTTTATAGTCTCTGATCGAGTTTCGGTCACGGTGAAATGTGGCCAATGTCATCTGAGACTAGCCAACGACACAGAAGACATGTGTAAAAGAGTGTGAGCAAACATAAGTGCGCCCCCTGTTCCCTTATATACATAGACCGACTGGACGGCAAACCGTCACGACTGGGGTGTTTCAATCTTATCCACGTCCACGTCTAATAGGCCTTACGACCGGAGGGAGATTAGACTAAGGCCTTAGTTATCAGTTGCCAAAAACGGTAAAGAAAAACATCGTAAGAAAACCGGCACATGTGAGAGATTATTCAACGGTGTGTAAAGCCATGTCAGAGGCCTACAGGCGGCTTAAACTCTGACACCAGGTTGTTCATCAACGACACAATAAGAAGAAAAAGGACTAGTAACCGTGGGCTACTTTTTTCTGTTTATTACGTACCTGTATAGTATCGACAAAGGGTCCAAATGCCTTCCATGGACTGAATATGATGTTGTTGTGCTCGTCTCCAGGAGTGGCGGTACTCCGACTGTGACTGTATGGCGCGTCGATCGACACCACAGGACTTGGCAGGATCCGCTGCTGGATAATCGGCTTGCCTTGGATCTGTCAGCAAATAAAATTGATGAATATGTGGGAAATAATATCGAATAGTTATGTTGCTTCTAAGATGTTCTATCTTATATGATTTACTGTGATAACTTTCGTGATTGTTATCCTTATTAATTACTATATATAATTCGGGAATGCCTGACTACTTTTTAGACTAATCAGTTTGGCTCGCGAGCTCGCCGCGTCACCTGCCCATGAATAGGCACTCCCTTTGAGGCCAAAACTTGTCGGGCATACCCGAATATTGAAGTGAGTAAAACCGGCGTATATAGTCAATAAGAAACAAATCGTTCGTAGATTAAAAATAAACTTATTACCTTTTTCTTCGATAAAAGGCCTTTGGTTAAAACTAGGATGAAAATAGTCCGGTATAATAACAATTTGGGCCTCACAAAAAATATGAAAGGAAACTTTTCTACTTTTAATTAACTATCAAGTTGACGTACAGCCGAACACGCTTTGTCTGGCGTCCTTTGCGTAGTTTTAAATTAAAACTTTGTTCAATAAGTAGTGACTGAAGAATTAATTGGTACGAAGTTGATGTAATATACAGAATCGTCAGCCACTGTTACTAATGGGGGGGTTATAATCATAGCTTCAAAACGATGCCTTCGTTTTTGAGCTGGCAGGTAAAGGACGTTTCAGTTCAAATAATATTGGGGATTACCTTAAGGTCGTCTGTGGTTATGATTTTATAAATCGGGACTTAGCTACAGAGTGGAAAGTAGGGTTTAATTTTGTTCAATAATTTTAATCGTATTCGGATTATTATCGAATTCGATAACCTGATTGGCGCATTGGCTAAACGATTTGACTGCTGCGCTAAGGGTTCGATTCCCGTGCGGGACAAAAATTTGTGCGATCCGCAGATGTTTTTTCCAAATCTGGGTGTTTATGTATGTGATATTTCATGTATGTAAAACGCATCGACGATACAGGAGAAATTCTTAGTGTGAGTATGAATTTATAAGCCTCAACAAATTCGTCATACATATTTGATGCTTAAGGTACTTTTAACCTGCCCATACTTTTATATATAACTTGATATATCTTAACAATCGAATGAAAACCCTTTACGGCTAAACTCAGACGGTGATCAGTCAACTTCTATATAACATGGAGTCCGAGCGTCTAGATAGCTACGATAGAGACGCGGCCGATGATTGAGCGTTACATCGCTCATTGCGGACAGAACGCTCAACTGATAGGGATGTGACCAATAATATTTTCTTTATCGATAAAGTGTAAGACTTCTTAGGTCTTTTATGATATATTTGAATTGTTTACTTTTTTTGACAGTCCTGTTTGTTTAAAAATGAAATAAAAATCGTAGCATGTTAAGTGCAAAATTAACAGTAGGTAATTTTCAGTAGCAGCACGGAGTCTGGATTGTGCTCTTGTGATGGCAATAGGCCCCTATTACATTAAGACCTATAGCATAATTAGCGACATACAGGTGTAGGCACTGTACACCTTCGCCTGCCCCTTCGGCTGCTATTTTAGGTGTGATATTATGTTAAGTAAATAATGGAAAATCGTCGAATTTACTTCTCTCTTCAATTTTGATGTATATTTATTCAAATATCGACAAAAGTATATCGATATAAAGCTCGTCTTACCGTCGTTTTATTTCAATTCGTAGAAACTGCGACGACAACAACACGTATTACGATAAATTTATCGATAACCACTAAATCAATCTCTACTTATCAAGCGAGCAGTGTCGGGGCTTATTATGAACGGAACTGTCATCGGATGCCTATTACGTTCAATTGCCTCATAAATTTCAGTTTCAAGAGCCCACTGCGATACGAAACATTGTTTTGTCGCCCATTGCTGTATTACTACGATAATATTAATGTAGATTCACTTCAGAGCTGTAATGAACAGCGAAGCGATAATTTATGTGTTTCTGTATTAATTTTGCTTGTATATTTTTGGTATTTATCTGAGAGGGTTTATGTAAATCCTGTTTATATAATTCATTTGAGATTAATGATTACATTTAGATATTTAGTATCTTAATAATCGTTGTTACATTTATATTTTATGTCACAAACTTTTAAGGTTTTTTCCTGCTTTATTGCTGGTTTATAATACCTAGTCCAAGCTTAAGTTATTATGAAATTGCAAAATGTTGTACAGAACCTTTTCAGCACCCTAATCTGTCCACCAACATAATATTACTTGCTCTACAAGCTTTAGAGAACTTGTCCTAGTTTCTAAAAACACAAACCTCCCTTTGATTGGGGTTAAAAAAGCTTCAAACCTTCCCTATTAACTGGTAATCCTTTAAGCACTTCCAATTTGTAGAGGATTAGCCAGATTGTTACGAACATAATGTGTATAATTGGTATAATACGAGTTACTCCTGTATCTACTACGATCTATGTCAAACCGGCCGCCCAGCACCAGATTATAAAGAAAAAGGTATAACGTAATAAGTCGAACTGTTTTTTATTTTGTCAGTTTTACAATGTTAGATATGAAAGGCCTATGTCCAGCAGTGGACTGAGATAGGCTGATGATGATGATGACAAGAACAAGAGAAAGGCACGTGATGTATAACAGATGCCCGTGGGAGAATAGCACCTTCCCATCTCGTACCGTTGGGTGTCGTAGGAGGCGAATGGGGGAAAATCCAGAAGATGGGTAGCAGTGTCTTTTGTAACTTAGCCACCAATACTGCGATCCCCAAGACGCTTGCCAAGCGTGGGGATCATGGCATAGAATAGCAATAAGTCGCGAACTTATGTTACATCTGTGGATGCACCTTACGGGACTTAATGAAGGAATATATTAGGTAATATATAAAAAAAAAGATAATATATAAAAGGAATTAGGTAATGCCTAATATCTCTTTAAAAGTTTAGTTTGATATTACTTGCATAGGTTTTACGCTTAACCATTTAAATGAGCATTTGTTCTTTAAAGTTCTAAGCTACGACCACTCGCTACTTATCGTATAAATAAATAATTTCTCATCGCTGGCCTACTGCAATTCGCGCAAAATAAAAAGCAAAAACGGGCGTACCACACAACTCTCTTTTTATTGTTTACCAAAAATATCCTATCCGTTTTAACAATTTCCCCACGTCCGCGTCGCGTCGCTGCCACCATCACAGCTTTGTTCTGCCGTGCACCATTTAATTCAACCGTGTATCGTAATGTGGGAGACCTTTTGCCGTGAGCTGTAACTGACTTGCACTCCTTATATCAGAAATATTCTGAATTTACGCGATGAGCTGATGTCAATTTCCTTTAAAAAATTGTATAAGTTTACATTTATACAATGGGATGATGCGGAGCCATAAAAGCTGAATTACTCGTCTGGGCCTTTTGGGCTAACCATATAACATAGCATAAATAAGCGGCAAAATGTGGGTCTGGAGACTTCTGATTAAGCAAAAAACCACTCTCTACTTTGTAGGGTTAGGTAATGTTTATATGTACAAAAAAGCTCCAGAATTCATACTAAAAAACACCCCGAAACTTAACAATTATCTCACGTCGCGACCGCCACAATAGTTTTGTTCCACCGTGCACCGTTTAATCCAGCGTGTGTGACGTAACACGAAGGTTCTTTCATAGTAAACTGTCGCTGACAAGCTGACACGCTGTCACGCGCGACGCGGTCAGCTTGACACTGCCCCTTCTTGTATTAGATGGGAAACGTTATTGAATTTGTAATCGGAACGTTTTTCTAACGATAAAAAGCCTTTTGGTAAAGGTGTTGAAGGAAAAGGTATGTTTTGTTTTTGTACGTATTAAATACTTCATGTACCGAAATAAGATAATATAGAAATAGAAAGAATAAATAAACGTGTCATCTCAGATATTATTTAATAATAATAATTTCTTTATTTCGGACTACAAACGTTGGATCCATTTTGTTAGTATAATACTTAAACCTAGGTGTTAGTATACATAATTCATTAAAACAGACATACTTAATTAAGACATATAACCAATAAAATGAGACAAGTTGTACGGTCGACGACCAATCAAGAAAATATTTTCCAAAATTAGTCGAATTTGATAAAGTAATTTAAATAGGACGATCATCTTCAATATTTAACTGTCCGTTAACAGCTGTTCGATAACGTCTTATTTATATTAACAGACTTAAATTGATAAAATATTGACCCACGCCACGCCTGCTTTGTCCAAACCACGATACAATAAACACGCTGTCAATTTTTATAAGAAAGAAAAAAGCCGCCATTTGTTGTGTTCATCACAAAGTATCGGACAGCTAAAGAATTGTTCAGATATTATTTTGTTTGAAAATAAAATGTTTATTTACTTTGATGTTAGGGACGATATTTTATTGTCTGATGTTCGAACAAGTTTCTGTACGAAACAAATATGACGATTATTTGCGAAAGTTTTGATGTACTAAGCAGTCTTACAGGTGCTTTACGCAATATAGCAAATTGTCTTCCTTTGAAGGTACGATACACTATATATAACTCTTTGGTAAAACCTCATATTGATTATCTTATTGAGATATGGGGATCAGCTGCAAGAACACACCTTGACACCTTACAAAGAACACAAAATAAATTAATTAAAGTTCTATTTAGGTACAAATATCTAACACCAACCCATACAATTTATAATGAGACTAAATTATTTAATATTACACAAATGTACCAATACAACACAGCTATTTTAATAAGAAAAATCTTAAACAATAACATACATACACAAATAAAATTAATAAAAAACATACAGGTACACACACGTAGCTCAAGACGGGCACATAACATCCAACTGTACAAACCCAGAACTAATTACGGAAAAAAATGTATTCTATATCAAGGAGCACGGATTTACAACTCATTACCGAATTACATAAAAGACGCAAAAACAATAACAATTTATAAAAGATTAGTAAAAGATCACATTTTCAAAGGCATTACCATAAAATAATTATCTTGTTTATGTTTAAAATTTCTAATGCAAATTTGTCACCATGTAAACCGTCCCTTACACCTGCTCAACAACATAGACGTAAATCGACAAGACAAACTTATTGAAATCTACCTGCTTAATTAGTTGAAAAATTTGTACTTCATTTTTGTATATGTACCGTCTATTTGTTTACGCACTCCGTGAATTGTAACTATAAAAATTATTTTGTTTATTTCTCCTCGAAGTGATTGTAATCTTGAGAAATAAATGATTTTAAACCGTAAACCGTACTACGTATTGTTGTTTAGATGCAGGTGCTAAAACGAACAAAGCAATTTGAAATATATATTAGGGATTCGAAGGAGGGAGAGAGAAAAAGAAATTAATTATCTTTAAACTGAAGTGTTTATTATTTTATTAGTATTTTTAAAGTAGAGATGTCACAGACATTGTTATTACACGCTCATATTCGGACCAAATATCTACATATTATTATTACTCAATAAGTAGGTGCTCGTATTAGTCCTATGCGGGAATGCGACCTACCACCGTTGCCAATGACATGTAATACCAGGTGAATCGAAACTCAAAGGTATATAAATATAGTATATTATATAGTAAATAGAAACAAAACTTTGGTACTGATTTTATATCTAAAAGAGGATAGATTATTACCATTAAGGACCTATACTTGAAATTGTATTATAGTCCACAATCTAGACTCATTTTGATAACTCTACTTAACAAAATTTAGGGTTAAATATAAGTTACCATTCCTAACTATTTCAGTAACCAAGAATACGGAAATAAACAAAACACACTCAAAAACACATTAGCCACCGAATGAAAATATGAATAAAACTTCTTAACACAATTAACACCACAAAAAGGGGCCATTCATCAAAAGTAAAAAGATTACTACACCAGGATTTTACCAAGATCCCGTTGAATATTATAACGACGTGCCTCCGGGGTAAATGACATTAGAATAGAAAAGAATAAAATGGAATTAGCAACACAAAGAGGCGGGCGCGGACGAGACCTGAATAAATTCCTCATACATGACTTTTGTACCACGCCACAGAGAAATTAGCAGGAGCGAACCAAACGGAGTCAAAACTTGAGGCGTTGTCCGTATCCACAGGACACTGCGCTGCGCCGGTCATTGTTGAAATAATTTACTGTCTGCATAGCTTTGACATTTTTATCGTTTTTTAAATATTTAAACGCAAAGATGATGTCGATCATGCAAATAAACAGACTTGATTTTGATAAATAGGAAGAGGCTACGATAATTCACTAAATTATATTAAATCGCATGACGCCATTCGTTCTATTTTATAGCTTTTGAAGCAAATCAGGATTGGCAATCATCATCAATCAATCGTTAGCTGGCAGCGGTTGGAAGCGGAAGGCCGAAGATCGGGCTCAGTGGCGTGCCATAGGAGACGCCTATGACCAGCAGTGGACTAAAATAGGCTGATGATGATGATGATGATGATCAACAATCATCTAGTTGACTTCTAATAAAACACTAATTTACTCTTAATTTGTTCCGTAAAAATTGGAGTAATAACTCCATTGATTGTAAACATACCTTTAACAAAAAAACATTGTCATACTTAAAGCTACATTCTATACCATAATTCATAACTTGAACTCCGAGTAAATATTATAATTTATTTACTAGACCCAGATAAGTCTAAAAAATGTGACATGGGTTTTATGAATAAATTTTAATGAACTCTCGGTTTAAAATGAAAGAAAAATAGTGGCTGCGTTATTTACTTGCAACAGACAGGTTCACTTGAGTTAAGGTTTGCCAGGAACCGAGGTAGGATAGGGAAAATGAAAATACTGTTCTTGTCTGTTCGGAGTGCACTAAGTTGCTTTTTAATCTAGTGGCTTGGAATAAAGCGCTATTCTTGTTAGTTACCATTGATTGTTAAAATGAATACAATCTTCCATGATAATAAATTAAGTGGTAACTTAACTTTGACGACCTGATTAGCGCAGTGGCTTGGTGTGCTGCGCTAGGGGTTGCGGCTTTGCTTACCGTGCAGAACAAAAATTCTGTGATTCGCAGATGTTTGTCCCGAGTCTGCGTTTTGTTTATGTGATATTTCAAGTTTGTGAAACGCACCTACGATATAGGAGAAATTCCTGGCGTGGGGCACCGTATTTAAAAAAAAAAGTAATTTAATAATAATAATAATTTGTGATAGGAATCGTTATGAACGAGGAAGGATTAATTGTATATTGCTTAGTGTATGATTACAATAATATTATGTTATTCTTATTGTGGTACCTTTAATCTTTATTTGATTTTAAAGGAGGACAAATTATAAACACCAACAATGCTTTATGGCAGATAACCTACAAAAATGTTTATAACGTAAAATTGAGTTATTATTATAAATTATAAATGCTATTCTGTATTATGAAATAATTATTAGATATAATAAACCAGATAAAGATCAGTTAACAAAAGTATTTCGTAACAATGTGCTAGTAATATTTTCTAGGCAACATTGAAGTCGAAGCGGACTCGTACGTAACAAGCTAATTATCAAATTTCATATATGAATAGCCTCTGTTCGCGAGCTCAAATGCGGGTAGTGTAAAATTTCGTAATTATTTTTGCATTTCGAAAACTATATTCTTGTTCATATTCTGATATGGAATTTTTGTTGTGAGTAATTTACATTTTTGCTTTTCGGTGAGTATTTTTTAGCTGAGTGTGATTTTTAGTCAGGAATAAGTTCTGTTTGAGCCACATATTCACGCCTGTATTCTCAGAAGCGGTAGGCAAAGGTGTACCTATAGTACACCTACATTTCGCCGGTTATGAAATAGGTCCCAATGGAATAGGGGGCGAGCCTATTGCCATCAACTAGGCACAAATCCAGACTCGATTCGAACTCGGGACCTCATGCACAGCAGTCGCGCTTAGCAACCACCAGACCAACGAGGCAGTCTGTCTATCTTTATGAGTTCAAAACACTCTTTTACGAACTCAACTGAATTTACAGTTAGAAGTTCATTTTTGCCAGCCCTATTTCAGTCCTAATGATTTTTTACCCTCCCTATATGTATAAATACGGATTTATGTAAATGCTTAATTTAGAACTATCAACCCTACACGCAGATCTATTTCTAAATATACCGAGCGTAACGATATTCATGGAAACCTATTTTAATCAATTTTCTTTCATGTTTGACTTCTCCTTCATTCCTGTGGTTAAGGGTTGGTATTTTAAATATTTTTAAATGCAAGTTCTATTTAAAATGAATTAATAAGTTTATTTAAATGCTATTGTGTATATTTTTTGGACAAGATTCCGTTTTGGATTAGATTATTGCAAATGTGTAATATAAATTGATACTTTTCACAATGAGCAAAATAACCAAAAACACAAGAAATTTATAAAAGGCGGTGTCCCTTGCCAAGGCATATTTCTCTTAGCAAACAGTAATACAAATCCCAAATACGTATCACGTCATGATCGTGATGATGTCATATTTTATTCAAGGACTTTAACGGCGCTTGATTTTCCGAGAGCCCACAAAATTTACATATGTGAACGTAAACGGTAATATCCTTACCAATTCCCAAGCCAATAAAAAAAGAACATAATAAAACAATTCCAGGTTTCCATGAAAATTTCACCTCTCAAGTAATTCTATAATTCAGCATAGTAACCGTGGTTGAAAACAAGACAGTAATTCACGCTGTACTCGCGACACATATCGAATAAGTAATTCTATAAAGCCAGGCGTAAACCTAAGGGAATGGCAGAATAATGCAACACATTGGACTGCGTCATGGGAATACAGAACGAGGCAACAACACAGGTTTTTCAAACGGGTAGTTGTGTTTTGGTGGAGATTTTTTTTCTTACTTTACTCAATCTTACTACGTTTACGTTTTACGTTGAATAGCTGATGATTATTGACGATCCAAAGGCTAAGCTAGTTGATTCGTTGGGTCGGTTAAGTAGTCGCTTAGCATCATCATCATCAGCCAGAAGACGTCCACGGCTGAACAAAAGCCTCCCCGCTTGGCATGGCGTTAACCTTCCTAATGTACGTTTGATCTGCATATTTCTTTTAGTTTAATTTGTGCATACAAAACCTGCCAAGTGTAGCAGCAACATTATCAAAAAAAAATCTAAAGATATTAGAGGAACACCATTCCATTCGTCCGCCTTTAATTATAGTAAAATTTAAACAGTTCCTTAGTTTTAAATCCAAGAAAGTACAATGAAATAACAATCTTAATATCACTACGCTCCAACAAGTAATAAAATAATGCCTCTAAAAGTGTTGTAACAATACTAAGACAAAGGAACAGCGTTTTAAACTGGCAACTTTTATTTGCCTAACAAAGTTTCTAAAAGCTGCTATTTAACGATAAAGAAGTTCTATTGTCAGACTACGTTTATACAACTCTAGCGTGAATGTAGCGTGTTGATATTGTAACTAGTTAAAAACTGCTGTAATTTTGTTTTTAAGGACTTAATTGTCTGTATTGAATAAAAATAAAAGGATTATTTGTTTGCGTTTGTGTTTATTGTTAGTCAATGGGCCAGCGTGTGAACTGGCAAGTTTTATTGGTTGTAATATTGCCTGTGTCGCGTGGTGTAGACATGAAAGAAATGTATCGAGTCATCTATCAAGCTTGTTTTACTCTTGCCGCTGTGTCGTAGCAACGCGTATCGTTGGTGCTCACAGACTCATCCTATGTAGGCGAACGACTCTCAGACACATTCTATTGTTTTTTTTTTGTTTAAAATAAACTTCGCTCCACATTAAGAATTTCTCCGTGGTTGCGTTTCACAAACATGAAATATCACATACACCAATACCCAGACTCGGAACAATCAAATGTAGACCGCACAAATTTTTGCCCCGTGCGGGAATCGAACCCGCAACCCTTAGCGCAGCAGTCCAATCGCTTAGCCACTGCGCCAATAAGGTCGTCGTCGTTAATAACCACTTGAGTTAGTATTTCAAATCTCTAGCAGTAATCCTATTTGGTTTCTCACCTAAATCAAGGCAAATAAAAAAGTGATTTCTACTCTTCTAGAACAAACGATTAGAAAATTCGAAACCTTTCACACGTTGACGGGCCAATCAAAACTCTTAATCGCCACTTGACCCAGACAACAGCACGTGTAGTTTTTCCAAAGACGACAAAAAAAAGGTATCAAATAAGTATTCAGAGTAAAATGTGCGTGAGCCGGTAATGGGCTAAGCCTTTGATCCTGGCAAGGAATCTGGCTTAATTAGATTTCCGCCATTATGTTGCTCGGGATCATAACAAGGTGCGCTCTGAAGTTGGTTTCGTTATTGGTGTGGGAAGTACCTATATGATGAGTTTGGACTTCAATTTACAATATGCGTATTAATTAACCTTTCGTTTCTCTACTCCTGTGTCACGAGTCCCTGTCTGAGTTTAAAGGGAACGGATTTAGAATACAATTACAATCCGTTTTTGAGAGAGTGATTTGTAAGAGGCGACAAAACTTGGTGTAAGAGCCATGAATGGCAGTAGGCTCGCCCTTTAATAATGGAATTTTGACGCAAAATATGGGTTTAACACATTAACACCCAAATTTTGACAAAGTCCTCCTGACATAAGATAACATTCTGCGTACCCATTCAGGGTTTACAGGCGTGCTTATACCTACCTAATTATATTATAATCAGTATTAAAAGAAGACTAACGTAGCGATATAAGATCAACCGTAAAACTGAGCATATTCATTCTAATCAACTCGAAGCCCAGGCACCTAAAACTTGCAGCAAACATTTATCATAGGAAGCGTCAGAAATTCGACCCAAATCGTGGAAGGTTGTCAAACAAAGTGACATAAACGACACAAAGGACCCGCGATGGGACTTCATGCTCCCATCGCGATGAAGGGTTGAAAGGTTTATTTAATAGGTCGGGTTTATCGGCCGAGTGTGTCCGAAGGCTGCCAAATTAAAATACAATTATGTGTTTGTAACAATAATTTTGGACGTCCGTTTTCATTTGAGAAAGGTTGATGACGAAGAATGGGTTAATATATTTTTAGACTGTGTCAGAGGGATTTCGGACGGCCGATAGAGATTTAGGTAGAGTTATTTATTTGGTATTTTAATAAATCCGTCAGGTTTTGTAATTATTCAACGTTAAGGTTTGTAAATTATCACGTGTTTTGATTAGCTGAAGCTTAGTGATGCACATTTCCATATTTATCTTCAAGTCCCAGAGTAAGATAATAACAATTTTTGTCTGACCGAATATTCAAATCCGAAGCCAAATCATTATCATCGACATTAAGAACGGCTTGACCTGTAACACTCCTAACCAATAAGAACTTCGCAGTTGTTTCAAATTGAAAAGCACAATAAATTAAGGACTTCTGATTGGTCGCATTTTTCTTGGTGTTTTTATTAAAGTAGTATTGCTCGCGAGATCGGGAAGCGAGCAATACTCGTACAATAGCTCCGTTCTTTAACAAATAATGAGCTAAACCAACAAGGATTATTAGTTGTTTGTATTGAACTTATTGTGTTGTACTTCGACTTTTTAAATCTTTGAGCTTGAAATAAAACTGCACGTTTTGTTAGGTTTTATTTAATAGGATTTACAGAATTTCTGGTCGGAGAAACCTAACGTATTTAATTTCCACACAGGCTAGTCAAAGTCAAAAACATTTATTGCCCCAACTGTGTTCATAGGTGTTTTACATAATTTTGGTATCAACAGCCTACCCCATCGGGTGTGGCAATATTAAATTAAACATAAAGAACTTATGACTAAATAATCCACTTATTGAAATTTATACATAAAATATTTATTCATGTCATAAAAAACATTTTGAGATAACAATTTTTTAGAGTATTCTTAAATCATCATTTAGTCATTTGTTTAGGCAGTAGTACTAGTTTAAGCAGATTATTTAAATGACGTAACAGATACAATTCCATATTACCACGCCATGTAAAGGGACATAATACTCACAATCACGGCTGTAAGTGTTATCTCACGTATCAGAAATCTATTCATCTGATTTCGTCATTCATCATAGGTCCCAAATAAGTGACATAGGACACACGAGTTCACCGCTCGTTAGTTACTTCTCTAATTCCCGTCGTCATTAGGGAATCCTATAGTTAATCCGTCTCTCTAAAAAGCAGAATCACATAGCTCCATTAAATCCGGGGAGCACAGGAAGTTTTGACACGAGCAGCGTTGTGAAGCAAGACTAGTTCATATTGCTTGGAGACAACAAACAGTGCGACGTATTTGTGCAAAGGCTGGATCACTTTATCGGAAACTCCGACGTCCCCTAAGCTTGTTTTTCTCGTGCTAGCAGCAAAGTTCTTTGTGTACCGATCGTTTGTAATACAAACCGCTTAAAACCTAAGATATTGGCCGTTTAGAGCTATGCTTAAGAAAGTTTTGCAGATAGGTACTTCTATAGTGTACATTTGGAGACAATATTTTCAGAGGACAAAACTAATATATCTAATGCTGGAACTAAAACTCTCTACTCAACTGAACATTCTAAAACTCTAATGACATACTATTAAATTTAATACAAATAAATAATTGATGAATGTTTAGTAACGAGTAATATGGCGTAAAATACCGTGTATTTTGACACCCTTGTGGTCGACCTTGCTAGCTTTCTTTGGACTGGCAAATATTAACACGACGTCATGACTTTTTCCAATCGATAAAATTATATTAAATATGAAGTTATCATCATCAGCCGGAAGATGTCCACTGTTGATCAAAGGCCTTTGGGGGTTGCCATAATCCCCACGCTTGGCAAGCGGCTTGGGGATCGCAGTATTGGTGGTCAAGTTACAGAAGACGCTGCTGCCCATCTTCCGGATTTTCCCTTAGTCACCTCTTACGACACCCACGGGAGGAAAGGGGGGTGGTCAATTCTAGGCCGGATACTACACGCCAAATGTATGAAGTAAGCTATCAATAATACACTAATTTGTTATTATAAGAATTGAGCTTTGTTGATGAAGCAAACGCATGGCTCCTCGACACAAAAGCTACTTTTTCGAAAACTTGGTGCTATAGAATATTCTAGTTAGTTAGTAGTTTCTCATCTTCCTACACCACTAGAAACCGGCTATACATTGTAAACAGTATTCCAGTCTTAAAATTCGATAGCATATCGCTTATTACGCTAAAAGATCCATAATATTACAGCAACGCGGGAATAAGTACCCAATATAGTTGATGTTAATGGCGATAGCTTTCTATGGCCGCAAACGATATTCACTTACGGTGAACGTTATAGCCTCCAGTGATACTCGCTTTTAAAATTCTGTTTCTACTGGAGCGGAGTAAGTGAGCTATACTTTAAAGTACTCTATGGTTACTTAAAAATGTTTGCTCAAAAAGTTAAGAAAAATGAAGGACGTAAAGCGTCGCTTTTAGCTGGTATTCTGAGAATACTAAGATGAGTAAATACTTTATAAATATGTTACAGGTCGTCGTGTATTGCCGCAAAGTGTCCAGGAAGTTTTTTTTTCTCTGTATGCTAAAATTATTATTCAGAATCAAAAGTTTGCTAAAGTATTAGTCTTCTATCTTTTGAAGGTGGACAGTGGACACACCCTTAAGTTTCATAAACCTCGTGTTGCTAAAAATATTGTTTCTGTTTTTTAACAGGCAGTATTTGATCATCGAAGATCACAGTCTTATCAACAAGTCAATGTTCTACTTAAGAAACCCTCTTCCAAATTTTTATTATAATACACTCAAAGTAAGTAAGTCTCACCTACGAACCCACTCACAGTACGACGCTCACGAAGCAATAAAATTCTACTTTCAAACAGCTCTCAAACCAACCCCTTTACTCTCTACGGGCCTTTTAACTTCAAAACTTAAACTGCACATTTAATCCGGCTAACACAGAGATACATCAATATTTGAATAGTGAAATCCTTTTCTGACGGCAAATGGGCGGCACTCGATATTTTGCTGGATTCAATTCGATTCGTTCGAAACGAATATATTGTTAGTTGGCATGACGATTGAAGTAGCAATAGTCTCGTCTTGTGCGTCGTTACCTTCCTACTTGAACCTTTATAGCTCTGTATGCTTATCTTTCGTGTATATAACTTCCGTAATATTCAAACAGATTGTGCTCCTGGGTAGTTTGTTGCGCCTCTTCTTCAACTCAGCTACAGGGCACTACATCAGCACTAGGAAGCCGTGAGCCGCCGGGCGGCGGTTTTGGGGACCGTCTTTGTGTAATTAGACGTTCATTAAGTAATAATCCGTATCAATCATTTAAATAAATATTTTTTTATATGCTTTTGATTTTTTGAAAATTAACTTACAGCGCAATAGCTTGTAATTCCTTGTTAACTGAGAACGTGTAGAGGTGAGTTGTTCTTCTCTATTAGGTACCTTGGCCGTGTGGTATCCGGCCTAGAATTGACCACCCCGTTTTCTCCCGTGGGTGTCGTAAGAGGCGACTAAGGGAAAATTCTGAAGATGGGCAGCAGCGTCTTCTGTAACCTCACCACCAATACTGCGATCCCCAAGCCGCTTGCCAAGCGTGGGGATTATGGCAAACCCCCCGCTTAAACGGGGAGGCCTATGTTCAACAGTGGACGTCTTTGGCTGATGATGATGATGATGATTAGGTACCTTAATTTCAGGTCCTTACTTTAGTTCTATGTAATAAATGGTAATGTTGTAAATGTCATTCATGTGGCCCACACCGACTACGCTGCTTACGACACGCGTTCCTGACGAATAACAGTTTAAATCCCTGTAGGTACATTATAATAAGCAAAGTCACAAATACTATAATTAAAGCATAAATATGTATGCAATCGTTTATGAGTCAAAACATTTGAAAGACGTTTTGGTAATTTTTAGTCCTCATCTTCAAGATTTGAATGAACCTTATGAAACCTTCTAAGAATTAGTAATAGCGACTTGTTGAGCCTAGTATTAAAGCTCATGATCTGAAGTGAATGAATGATTATAATAAAGCATTCATCACTTCAAGTGACATTCAATTAAAATTGTCTTTTATCCGAAAAATCTTATATGATGAACAATTTCGGTACTATAATGAATCAATCTGTTGAAATAATCATTTTAAGAAAATAAAATCCAATTATTTTTATTAATCCATGTTTTCTATCTTAAGAACTTATTGAAGGCTTTTTTGCTTTACTAATTAATGCTGCCAGTATTTTTGTCATCAGTTAACAATGATGAAGATGGATACTTTTAAACCTTCTTGATACCTAAGTATGTTGGTACTAAACTTATTATAAAACCATATTTCACCATCTAATATTCAGTATAATGTAATTAACATTTTCGTTTAGCCGCAAAAAATGTGCAATATTAGAATTAAGTCATAGCAAGTAAGTAAATAACAAAAACACGAAAAACATAGCAGATAAATAAAATAGTTGCAAAATCTAAAAACGTTTTCCCCATAAAAATACATTTAAACCGTTGTACGAGATAAAACAAACGAGATAGTGGTTCGGAGTCATTTATCAAGCGTGACGTCACGACGACAAACAGTGACGTAGGAATACAGCACAAATTGATTTCATTATTGTTGCGATGCGGTGTTTATGTCAAGTTCTTTTTGTGCTCATTTTTGTTTCCTCACTGATATTGTATTTTGTCGCTTATTCTTAAAGTTGCTTCAATGTATCGCTTATAGCTGACACTGTTTTTGGGCATAAATGCTGATAACAAGCTTTGTTTTTTTCTTGCGTTAACACCAGACAAAATATGCACTGTTCAGAATAATATTTAAATGTTAATTAAATTATTGAAAGTTTTGTTCTCAGAATGTCATACCTATATTGTGAAAAATATTGTGTATTCTTTATTATATCTATCGCTATCACAATATTGAACTATAATAAATATTATGAGGAAATAAATAGCTTTCATTTAGTTATAGTGTGCCTACATGTATTAAAAGTATAAATAAAACCTATCTTTCAAGTCAAATTATTTCTCTTATAATAAAATTATACAGTATTAAAAAAAAGAGTCAAAGAACGATTAAAAATAGCATTGCCGCCACAAGCTTAATTTCAGAAATGTTTTACTTAACACGATTCAGCCCCAATTTATCTAAGAATTATTAGCTTGGCGGGCCTTGCTACCAGGAGCCCATCACTTATGTAGCGGTAACATGAAGACCTGACGTCAGTAATATATTGCTCATTAATAACCTCTAGATCACGGCGTAACAGAGGATGCACGCCGATGCCATGATGTGGTTGTTATACTGACATTTATTTGACAGTGCGAATATTGAAGACTCAATGGTTAATTTATTTAATGTTTTTTGATGTTTGAAAGTACATTTATAAATCAATGAAGGTGAAAGTCGAAATGGTGGTTACTTAACTTTACTACAAAAAAACTACGTTACAAAAAAAAAAAGTGTGATTTGGTAAGAATGTTTTACCCTCAGAATACAGAACAAACGTTTTACCCAGCAGTGTGGGTCAAGACCAGGGATCAGTAGAAGAAAAAGAATAGGGGGTCTCTTTCACTTTCAAAAACTTGTTTTGCTGTTAACAATACTTATAATATTTCTACTTGCGCAATACGCATTTCCATTGGCACGTCCAACTCATGTTATATTCTGTATTATAGGTTAATTTTATAAAAAGCTGCAAGCCAATATAAAAACTTCTATTTATCAAACCGACGTGACATCGTAATTGAACTATTGTCCCATCAAGTTACCAGGAGCCCATAACCGTTGTTTGGTTGCATACGATATCATCGATTCTCAGGACGTCAGTGATACATTGCCCATTTATAAATCACGCTCACGTTGTTATTAATTTGAATAGTGGTATATGGCATTTATTGAGCGGTGTGACAATAATTGGAAGCTGTGACAAAGTGGTCTTCAAAAATATATGAGACTCGTCGTACGTGAGACTTGCGGTAGCGTTGCAGGTGATTATGCTCATAATCGATATTCAATGTCTATATTTTTCCGTCGTTTAAGTTAAATACGGTAACAATCAATGCGGTACGTTCCATTCAGTCGGTTGGTGCGTAAACTCAGTGCACCGTTCGATCATTTTAGTTTTCAAGGGAAGCACTGTAGATAGTATTTATGTTTCAACAGAAGCAAGCCCGCACATGAAAGTGTAAGGTACTTACATCTCTACCATTTAGCAGCCACGTAAGATTAGCAGGAGGATCGGCTGGTGGCGATGAGCACTGCGCCCTGAGCGAGTCGCCTGACGCGTACCAACCCTTCTCTGCCTTTATCGTTGGCTTCTCTGGAGGAAGTTCTGTGGACAAAGAAGAAGCACATTTACTAATTGAAAAGAACATCTTAATCCCGCTTGTATTCTCCGAAACGTTGGAGAGAGGTGTATAGTAACCCTTATTTCGCCAGTTAAGGTATAGGCCCCCAAACAAGGGGGAGCTTACTTCTCATAACTACCTATGTTCTTATAAATATTATAAGAAAAAACGCATTACCGGTAAGTATTACCTGTGGTATTACATACAAAAACACCCAGACTCGGGGCAAACATGCGCATCACACAATTTTTTTCCCGTGCAGGAATCGAACTCGCAACCCTTAGCGCAGCAGTCCAAACTGTTTTGACTGATGGTAGTCTATTAATTTCTGAAGGAGTAGGCACAGGGCTCCTTCACCAAGAGTTAGTACACATTTCGCTTCATAAGTCACAATAAAGGTTGTATAATTATGTTAATTATGAAACAAGCGCGTTCAAGCTATGATCGGAGGCTACACTAATCAAACACGCTCGTTCTGTCAACAAAGTTACAATTTACGTTTTGTTTATATTTAGACAGCAAACAATGGCTAATCCAATGTTTTCGCCACGTCCATTAATTCTAACACCCATTAATCCATGATACGTGTACAAATTCATGTGCATACCTATATATACGTTCACTCTACCGAATCTATAGCGCGATATAACTCAAATGATTTGCCATTAACACGAAACAATTGATTACACGTTTCTGTAATCTAAAAATCGTTTTTGCCCCAAAGCTACCAATTATAAAGATCTAAGCGTCCCGCAATTATAAGTCGGATGAAATATGGGTGAGACCCTGAGGGAATTATTTTATTTAGGGTCCAGAATGTGACAGGAATTCTCACGAGTATTTTTTGGGTGGACTTTATGAGATTAGCTAGCTTGCGGTTAGTTCGTTAGATAGCGACCTCCTGTTAGTTATGGAATTAACCCCTTCGATATTAAATTGGTTAAACGTTCATTAGGTAAGACGGAGTTTAGGAGCATTTATTCTTCGAACTTTCGGAAATAATTTTAGACGACACAAAGATTTTACTGATAGGGCGCTCAATGTTTTTAAAGAGACGTTTTTAAATAAACAGAACGCAAACGCTTTAATTTGATTAAACAAATAAAAAACATACACGAGTCTGGATACACAGAGCATGATTTAGGGTCAACGACTTCAAACCAAAGCACCACATACATCCCACCTAAAGTTTATACAATTCTCCTTTATCCCACACAATCATAGTGGTTTCACTCGAAGAGCTTATGGCAAGAATTCCAAGAAACCATTTCAAACATAATCTACCATCTCATATCACAGATAGGTCTCAACTTTTAAGTGTATCTGCAAACATACGTGCTTTTAGCGAAGGTCGAAGTATTAGCGCTCGACGCGTATGAGGCGCACACAAAAACGTTACACATCGCGACAGGGTCACGTGCAACATGTTCGACTACCCGATTGGCGCAGTGGCTAAGCGATTGGACTGCTGCGCTAAGGGTTGCGGGTTCGATTCCCGCACGGGACAAACATAATTATGTGCGATCCACAGATATTTGTCCCGAATCTGGGTGTTTGTGTATGTGATATTACATGTTTGTGAAACGCACCCACGATAATGGAGAAATTCCTAGTGTCGACGTGTAAAAAAAAAATGTAAAAAAAAAACTTGTTCTGTAACATGTTACATGACAATAAATTAGTAGATACAAAAATCGTCGTTGCGTAACCTAGTGTATCACAAGTCGTATACAAGCGTTGCATTGTGTGTTTTAATTATCGATTGATATTAAATTTATGCTTACAACATACCAGTTAATTAGGGCGACGATATACGAAAAATGACTGGCAGCGGTTGGAAGCAGAAGGCTGAAGATCGAGCTTAGTGGCGTGCCATACGAGAGGCCTATGTCCAACAGTGGACGGAGATAAGCTGATGATGATGATGATTCAATTTATGCTCTTTGATTAGACACGATGTTATTGTTACAGTAACAAGTTCGTGCAACGTGTACTTGATAATCTTCAATAGGCTTTAGGCGATATACCGTCGGGTATGAATTATGAACGCTTCTGATAAATGCTTTTTGCCTAATTTATTCTGTAAGAGTACTAAAGGGATAAAACAAAGAGATATGGCACAGGTTTCGGGTTTAAAATCTGTGGGAGACAAAAGACAAATAGATAATCCTTTTTTGAAATGTAATGATTTTTGATTGGGATAATGTTTTGGATCTTTAGAAATATTTTGATATTGTCAAGCCATAAATTAAAGTATTAATGTGTCTTTTCATTATATTGGAAAAACAGCCTAAAATAAGTGCATATATATTATAAAACATAGATATTAATGATACAGTGAATGAATCTTATAAGATACACACAAGATTTTTTTTGCTTTATGAGATTTACCACCCATGCCCAATCATCACTTAGACTCGGTACAAAAAGTGTTATTCACCCAGTTAATTGACCCATACCGGCGATCGAACCTGCAACTCCTAGAGCAGTGATCCAAATACTTAGCTACTACGCTGGTAGGTCGTCCGGGACAAGTGGCATTTACCAGAATCAGGCCCCTCATAGTCTGTCAGTAAGGGTCCCGTATACTCGGAGATGATTGCTTAGTGCACAAGGAAAACCGTGGTCCCTAAAAAAATAAGGTCTGTGATGTTGCAAACAAAGATAAGAGCACAAAACATTTATTATTTGGAAGATTTCCTCGCACAGAACGGAGTAAAAATAAGGTAAATTTGTTGCTTTGAGACCCTCGCTGAGAAAGAGTTTAGGTTACAAAAGGTGCGTTCTCTTTGTGGCGGATCGGCTAGCGTTTTATGAAGTCTTTTGTGATCGACTTTTATATGGAAAGATGGAGCTCTAAATTTTTTAAAGATCATATTGAATCTAGCGTAGAAAATTATTTTAAACATAAAATAACATCACGCCTGTATTCCCCTAAGAGATAGGCAGAGGTTTACCTATAGTATACTCACATTTTGCCAGTTATGGATCCTAATGTAATAGAGGGCGAGCCTATTGCCATCAACCGGGCACAAATCCAGATTCCGTGCTGCTACTGGGAATTACCTAATGAATAAACCCAATAACACTGCCCGACCCGGAATACGAGCCCAGGATCTCGTACTTAACTGTTGCGCTTAGCGACCACTAGACCAAGGAGGTAGATAATTATTTTAAGATTGTTTCTTCATCTATCAAGGCTAAACTTTTTGGGATACTTCTAGTAACCATTTTAAAGAGACTACGCTTCGAAATTAAATGCCATAACATCATTATAAAAGAAGGCATTCTCCAAAGTTCATAAGTTTGTTTACCCTAATGCGAGTTAGTATAGCTTTACAAAACAATAATTACACCAACTTGATTTCTCAAGAATCACTTAACTTACTTATCTGTGATTTAATTAATGGTGAATGAGACGGTAAAATCTTATACGATTGGCGTAGCGGTCGAGTGGCTGATTTTCGTTATTATCTGTTAAGTTTTATTCCTGTTCAAGATTAACTGTAGATATTATCATTAAGTATTACACGATCATAAAAGCACTTGGCCGTGTGGTATCCGGCCTAGAATTGACCACCCCCTTTCCTCCCGTGGGTGTCGTAAGAGGCGACTAAGGGAAAACCCAGAAGATGGGCAGCAGCGTCTTTTGTAACTTGACCACCAACACTGCGATCCCCAAGCCGCATGCCAAGCGTGGGGATTATGGCAACACCCCCCTTCTAAAAGGAGGAGGCCTTTGTTCAACAGTGGACGCCATACGGCTGATGATGATGATGATGATGATGAAAAGCACTGATAGCCGAGTAGTATAACCGTTGGACTGCCAAGTCAAAGTTCGCAAGTTCAAACACCGGCACGCACAAATGTTTTTCGAATTCTTATGCGTACTATAAATTAGTTATCAATTGCTAAAAACGGTGAAGGAAAACATCGTGAGGAAACGGGCACACCTAAGAGATTTCTTAATGGTGTGTCAAGCCATGTCAGAGGTCTACAGGCCGTTTAAACTCTGACACCAGGTTGTCCATGAACCACACGAAAGGAAGAAAAAGAAAACGATCTTTAATTTTGTCTGTTTTTTTTTAATTATCATCGAAATGTACATACATTGTATAGTTCTCAAGAAAAGATTAAAAAAATTGTATGCACCTAAAGAGGCATTTTATTTGCTTGTTCAGATCATTTTCATCTTGTAAAAACATTATGACGTCTATAAGAGTTTCTTGTTAACCTATTTGCTAAAATCATTAATCTTTTAGCCTGTTTCGCTATCTGAATCTTTCTTTACATTTGAATCCACACCTTGCATTTCCAGAATATTACTTACAAAATGAATTCATTCAATGGCATCTTGAATGTAAAACTCCTTTGATGTCTCTGTTCGAGTAAAATTTTGATTTTCGTTGAAAAAATCTTTTATGTAATCGTCGCTCCCCACTCCACCTCTTCAAGAATTCAATTAGATTCTGCGAAGTTTCCAATCACAGGCCTGTTGTTTGCCGTCTTTTAGTGTCACTTGCAGATTTTGATGCTTAGCGATGAAAAATAAATAACTTTGGCAGACTCGAGTACTTTTATGAATTTGCCCTGAGGTTATAAGAGTCGATGAATATTTGAGATGTATTAATAGATACATTTTGAGTGTATTTATTAACTGAAGAGACGGGACTGGTTTTACTTTCCGGTATTAAAGTAACTTGATATTCATTTACGATATTTCTTCATCTTTTTGTATGAATGAACAACCTGGTGTCATAGTTTAAACCGCCTGTAGGCTTCAGACATGGCTTTACACACCGTTGAAAAACCTCTCAGGTGTCCCGGTTTCCTCACGGTGTTTTCCTTCACCGCTTTTAGCAAATGATAACAAATGTATAGTACGCACATGAATTTGAAAAGTCATTGGTGTGAGTCGGGGTTTGAACATGCGACCTTTGACTATATTTCTAGTAGGTCCAACTACTACATTCTTCGGCTCAACTGAAGTGTTAAAATTCATAATATGGATTACTGTATAATCTCTACATGACCATTTTGTATAGTTCTATATATTACTATTGATAGCTCTGTTACTGTCCTAATATCACGTTATGTAACTTTTGATCAGATCATTGAGATTAGACTAAACAGTTTTAAAAACTACGAGAATAAATTAAAAACTCACGTTTAGCAACTTATGCTACAGACACATCGTTTACATGTAGGTATGATTAAAGTACTCCAACAACATGTATCAATTTCACAGACAAGTGCCCTGTAAATCGCCTGAGGGAATTAGTTCTAGTTTGAAACTCAAACATTATTATTGAATGATATTTTCATATTCAACAAAGTAACAAATTTGTCTAGACCTGGCCAGATTAAGTTTAAAATAGCTTTTAATCTTATTATAATAGTCGCCAACAACAGACGAGTCTTCTCAAAACTCTATATAGTTGATGCATGGTACTGGGAATTTGAAATATTAGTAAGTATTTTTATTTGAATTCTAAAGTAGTCTTACAAATCTCTGGCGACATTGTGATGGCATTTAATAAGAAGTTATATAGACACTGTTAAATATTATTTTATCAGGTATCAGTTACTGTATTAGGTAAGCAACTAAGTAATACTCCAATTTTAATTTGACGACTCCTGGGTTTCCCAATTTTGGATAAAGCATTCTCCGCCAGCAAGATGCCTTGTATAAGTAAAACGCTTAATTCCAATTTCTCATTATTTCCAACCTACACGAAATAAATCTAAAGTTAAGTAAATCCTTATTCTCTAATCCAGATTTATAACTATAACGACATCACTCTGTTCTAAAAGATAAAAGTCTTAAAAACATTCAAGTTTTTCATTCTACGCCGTCTCGAAATAATATTTGCTATGACTCCCCCGTGATGGGCTCGTTAGCCTAGCTTCCACTTGTGTTGAGTGTATTGACTTTGCCAGTTCGTTGGATCCAAGAGGCAATGTTTTACTTTTTTTTGCGAAGCATGACGGGTGACGCGGAACGAAGCAATCGTTTTTTTGTTACATAGTGTTTTGTTTGTGTGAACTGGTGATGCTTCATTGGATATATCGAAGTGGATTTCAGTTATCATAATACTTACAAACGCCTATATTCCCTGATGGGGTAAGCAGAGGTGTATAGTAATACACCAACATTTCACCTGATATATTATGGGTCCCAATGTAATAGGGTGGGAGCCTATTGCTATCAACCGGCAAAATTTCAAACTCCGTGCTGTTACTGAGAATAACTTAATGGAAAAACCCAATAACACTTTTCGCAACCAGGGATTCGAACCGGATTTCAGTTATCAGTTACTTAATTCAGATTTTTTATTGATTTCGGAATGTAATTTTGTTCTTTCCGATCGTTTTTCAAAACATGCTGAAATTTTGTAAAGGGTTAATGCAATTTACAACTTTAGCTTGCTCTGTGATCCAGGATAGTTCCAACCGAAATCGAAAGTTCAGAACTTTTTATGTCTTACACTTTGATTAAGCCCTTACTTAATTAGGAATCTATACAAATAACGCATGCATTAGACACGGTGTATTCAAATTTAATTATAAAGTAATAAAAATATTATTGATACGTTTAACATGTGTGGTGATTATAACAATGCTGAACTCGGGAGGGCTTGATACGACAACCATTATTTTAATCGTCTATTCTGCTACATAATGTAAGTTATCAAAACTTCCATAGTAATTCGAATCTTCAAAATAAGGGACATTTTGTGAATGACTTAAAAAGGCCCCGAGGAGTAAGCTGGGCGGACCTTTTTAATTGCGAACATTTTCAGGCCCTTATGGGAGCAATTCGTGCTGACATAAATTAGGTTTTAAAAATACTAATAAAGTAGAACGGTTTTGTTAAGTGATTATTAATGTTAAACCCTTTTGATGAAACGTACAACCGAATGAAATATAATTGTTTGAAAATTATTGTCGAGGGTCCGGTGCCTACGCAATAAAATAAAATTCATATTTATTAAATACTATCTGCGCCCCGCGGTGTCACCCGCTACATTTTTTCGAGATAAGCTTATGTGTTAATCTAGGGTGACAGCTACCTCCATACCAATCAAAATCCAAGCAAAATCGGTCCAGCCGTTTAAGCATGAAGAGGTAACAAACATACAAACACAATCTCGAACATTTGCCGTTATATTATTGGTAGTATTTCAGATCCATTTTGGTCTCGAAACATAAATATGTGTTATGGTCATGAAAATGTTTTTGGTTTACCTCCAAACATGTAGTACAGACTTTCTACGACACTTACGCACTTCATGGCCGTTATCATGTTTTGAAGTAATTTACATGTTCATATCTTTCATTTTTGAGGACAATCATAGTTATATTCCCCAAATAATTAAAAAAGCGTCACTTAAAGCCTTCTCCACACACCATAAAAACACCAAAACGCCATCAATGTAAGGTTACATGTATATTGTCCCGACACAACAAGGGTAATCGCATACACGGAAAACGAAAACAATCCGAAATAATGCCAGCATTACGATCTACTACATACTTGGAGCACGTAAACGTTACAAAGGTTCCTTTCAGAGAAACAAATTCGCCCGGATGCAAGGACTTACGATGAATGTATTATGTACGAGTAACCGTGTAGATGTCGGATTGAGTAAAAATGGTTTATAGATACAAAATAAATAAAGCGAAAATTCTCAGTTTCGGATGTGAAAATATTGGTACAAAGCCTCAGTTTTCGTTTGTGAACTTGTACTTAAAGATAGTGTTACATGTGTGGCGCTTCTGGTGTTATTGTTTCATCATTGTTACCTGCCTACATGGATAATGTGATGTTTATCGCGCTGACTATGGCATTAGACTTAGGTGCCGTGTGGTATCCGGCCTAGAATTGACCACCCCCTTTCCTCCCGTGGGTGTCGTAAGGGAAAATCCCGAAGATGGGCAGCAGCGTCTTCTGTAACTTGGCCACCAACACTGCGATCCCCAAGCCGCTTGCCAAGCGTCGGGATTATGGCACCCCCCCCTTTTTGGGAGGCCTTTGTTCAACAGTGGACATCTATCGGCTGTTCATGGTGATTGCATTAGACTTAAAAAGCTTGTACCTTTGGTAGGTAAGTTTCATGTGCGGGAGGCATAAAAAATGAGCTTTTTATCTAATCTGGGGGTTAGTAAAATAACCCAGACTGCAACTGTGCTTGTCAACATATGTTAGCAGTTTAGTTTTATCACATATTAAGACTCGGTCGGGATCGGCCGACCGAATTTCTGTCAGGAGAACATTATTGTTAAAAAGCAGTGATAGCTGAGTAGTATGACCGTCGCAAGTTCTAACTCCAGCACGTACTTTTATCGTTTTGAATTATAAATTAATTATACGAATAACGAATTATAAATTAGTTATCAGTTGCTAAATCATAAAGAAAAACATCGTGAGGAAACCGGTACACCTGAGATTTTTTTACGGTGTGTAAAGCCATATCAGAGGTCTACAGGAGGTTTAAACTCTGTCATCAGGTTGTTCATCAACCATACGATATGGACAACATTATTATTAAATGAAGTACATAGAAATTCTTGACCCCAACTTCTCAAATCAGCATCAAAATAAAATCCATTAGAGCAAATAATATTCGACGCATGATCCCTATATTCGTTCCCACTTTTCAGGGGTCTTCAGGTAGGGTCCCTCGTCCACTCGTTGGTCGCAAATACTTTCCATATTTCACATAGGCATCCGTGGCTTGAAATTCAAATTAATGTTCTGGAGTGTTCGTATTAAAATTATCGGATATTATAAGAAAAGTGAATGAACTTTAATTGACTTATAAGACTTCGACTTCTTAATAGTAAATGCTATAAAAAATAGATTTAGGTTTTATCTGCTTTGAACCTTATATAATAATAATAATAACAGCCTATAACTGTCCCACTGCAGGGCAAAGGCCTCTTCTCGTATAGAGAAGGATTGAGCATTGATCACCACGCTAGCTCACTGCGGGTTGGCGATTTCAGATAATTAAATCCAGGTTTCCTTACGATGTTTTCCGTCACCGTCAGTCAGTGGTGTCTTAGAATATCTAAGAAAGTATTTATGACATTGAAAAAGTCACATTGATACTTGCCTGGGTTTGAACCTGCAACCTCGTGCATAGAAATCCGGTATATCAACCACTAGGCCACCACGACACTTTGAACCTTAATTAAGAGTAAAAAAAGAGTTCATTTAAAGGAGTGATTAGGGCATAAATAGCACAATAGATGGAGATCCAGATGCAAAGCAGCCGAACTATTCCCTGTATGAATTTACATTTCACGAGTTATGGTATAATGTTTTTTTTATAACCCAATAGGTTTGTATTGCTATTTACCGGGAACCAAGGACCACATGCCCAGTAGTCGCGCTTGGCGAACACTTGACCAAAGAGGCAATCCTTGTAATATAAATACAAAAATAAACTTTTTTTCAGAAGTAGGCCGCATTACTCGATCGTATTTGTGTCTCTAAAGACCATTGACTTAAGCCCAAATTAACAAAAAGACCACTTCATAATTCCCTTCCATCGTGAAATTTTAATTTAGATCTACAAAAATCTTCGCACAAAAGTCAAGTTGTTGGTGAAATAAGCCGTTTGCCTTAAAAAATCCACTTTATTACCATATAATGAACCACTCAGTTTTTCATAGCTAGCAATTTAACGAGCGGAGCTGAATACTTATTTCACACCAATTCATTTATTCTTATTTATTTAAATTACCGCCAGTTCTTTCCTTTCTTTCTTTTTATGTGACTTGTATTTTTCAACGTAGAACGATATTTAATGTCTGAATAGTTTGAGTTCTATGCATTTAGCGTCTAGCGAAGCAATGATTATTTCATAGAATAAGTGAAGCAGAAAATGGCATGTCAATATTAAAGTAAAAATAACACGAAAAACTGTAAGTGTCGCTTTAATCGACCTTTTCTAATAAAATTATAGCAGTTGTGTTTTATTATTTTTGTCAGAAGTATATTCAATAATTATACCTACATACGTTGAAACAAAACAAACAGATCCGAACGAACAAGAACTGATCAAAAACCCATACAACACAACCAGTTCACAAAAACGCTGACAAAACTAGGTACCTAAAAACATTTGGAAGCCGCTAATACCCAAAAGAGATACATTATTGTGCCGCTGCTTATTTGGCAATAATGCGTAGTTCATTTGTTTTACTCAGACCGACTGTGACACATGTCCTTCGTGTAGGAGACACTAAGGCGAGTTGATAAGTGGGCAGGGACTGTACTAAGTGACGGCTTTTTGAGGACCAAAATGCGGGCAATAGGACCAGTGCTTTTTGCTTATTCGGGTTATTTGACGGTACGGTAATATTTTTGTATTGATAAATTGATCAGCGATTACTCAATTTGAAGTCAGATCTGTTGAAGTCAAAGTCATCTAAAATCGAGAATACAAACAGAAAAATGTCATTTCACTTCCAAATCAACTTGTTCAATATGAGCGCGTATGAATCGAAGTGCGTTGAATGAACCAAGTCAATAATAAACGTTTTCCGTCAAGCTGTCCCCGTTGAAAAACAGGTGTGACTATAATTACGTAGGTTTTATAGATTGATAATTAACTTAGCAATGAAGAATTCATTAGCTCCGGCTACATGCTTCAAGCGATGCATATAAATTATTTGAAAGGTCGGAATTGATTGAACGGGATTGATAAATTGAATGTTAAATATTGATTGATTGGAATGGGAGACCTGTTAATTAATTGGATATCAGCTGCGATTTATACGATGTTGAAATTACTGGCCACGTTGGTTTTTTACTTGGCAACTTTCATGGAACAGTTTGTAGTATGAAAAAGATTATGATCGAATAAAAATATTGCGTTCCCCGCAAGGCAAAGGCATTACAAACACGAGAGGCTTGCTTTTAAAAAAAAAATAGGGAGTCTCACAATTGTTATTAAAAATACGACGCTCGCACTAGGATTTTTTTCTGTATCGTGGGTGCGTTGCACAATCATGAAACATCACATAAACAAACATGGGTGTTTTTGTATGTGACATTTCAGTGTTTCAGTCTCTGCGACATCACACAAATATGTCCAGTGGAAGAATCGAACCCGCAACCCGGCAGCGCGGCAGTCCATTCGCTTAGCCACTGCGCCAATCAGGTCGCATTTTAAGGGTATTTTTCATCTACGAGTAATTGCATGCCACCTTGTTCAATTCTTCTGAACATAAGTCTAATTACGTACAGTGTCATAATACAATAGGTTAGGTTAAAATAACGACGAAGTTATATAAATATTATATTTAAATAACTTCATATGGAAGCGAATATGAAGCTAAATAACACAAGAACATCATATTCGCAACTCATATTCAACTAATCCAATTTCCGAAACTAAAATACAAGTAAAGCGTCATAATTTACTATTTGCGGCATTATACAGCGTTATAAGAAGCATTATTAAACCAGGGCCGAACTCAAAGGCAGCCACTTTAGTTAGTAAACCTCATATTTCGAGGTAGCGACGGGAAGGCGACGGTCGACTTTGTAATTCAAATCTGGGCATCGCGTAAATAGGGATCACACTTCAGTGCCGCCTACAGACGAAAACGAGACGGGTTAGTGTTTTCAGTACGATTAACGGATGAGTAATGGTTTTTTGTGGATTCGCGTGTTTGTCAATAACACTTTAATTGACAAATGGTTTTTTGATGAGAAACAACTATTGGCAGTAAAATTGACTCGAATCGATTCGTGACTCGTGATGGAGTGAAGGCGAGATGTGATGCCCCCACTACCACCGTTCTCGACTCCTTTGTGTGTGCACGCGTAAACTACATGTTCAATGTTCACTACAGTATTTAGACTACGTACTTTATAGGTTAATGCACCTAGGGTCCTAAGCCTAGGGTTTAGTGTTGATAGGTTTATTTTAATCTAAATAATGATACTTATCATTAACTTAAAAAAATAACTTGTCTTCTAAATTGATAAAGGAAATTTGAAAAATTATGGACACGAGCAGGACTTGAACCTGCGACCTTCGCCGTACCGTGGCGCTGCTCTAACGATTGCTCAGTTGGTTAGAGCAGCGCCACGGTCGCAGGTTCAAGTCCTGCTCGTGTCTATCATTTTTCAAATTTCCTTTATCAATTTAGATTTAAGCTTAGCATGGGCAACATGCAAAAATGACAAAAAATGTCATATAACTTGTCTTACTCATAATTATTTAGTTTTATGGGAATGCAACGAAGAGCTTTACTCTACTGAACAACTAGGCATGCAAAATGTCGTACCCTGGTAGGGAGCAAAAGTCACGTTGCAAAGTAGCATTTCTAAATACGCGACTGGTACAGGCGTTAAGGCGATACGATATTTAAATTGTGGAATATTAGATTAAGTAAGGGCTTTGCCAGTGTAACCAGTATTTTTGTGAGTAATAATCTGTTTCATAATAGTGGACAGTTTTAAATGTGTCAGATACCATTTGTTCTTTTTTATGTTTAATGGCTTTCTCTTTCTTCCTATCGTATGGTTGATAAACAACCTGGTGTCAGGGTTTAACCCGCCTGTAGGCCTCAGACATGGCTTTATACACCGTTGAAAAATCTCTCAGGTGTGCCGGTTTCCTCACGATGTTTAGTGGCTAAATAGAGGATACAATTTTGTTTTGTATAATAATAGGTTTCATTTGATTACGTCGTCGAACTTGGAGATTTAAATTTAGTTAGAATTATAAATATCTCTGAAAAATAAAATTGATATTAAAATAAAATGCTTTTAATAATCAAACATCGTTTTCTTTCAACACTATTTCTTTTGAGCAAGCATTTATCCATTATAGATTGTATGGTATGTGCTTCTTTTAGAAAAACGCTTTATTTATTAATAAATGTCATGCTGTGCCTACAACAAGAAAACAATTTTTCGCATCTTAAAACAAAACATTATACACTCAGGTAAATTGTTTTCAATATAATTATACCAACATCCTCTATTACGCACACCTGGCATAAATATCAAAGTAAAGCAATTTGCCGTAAGACATGATTACACAATTATAATTACACGGAGTAATCTCTGTAATAAGCGATGTCAAAATTTTACAAGAAAATCACTTGGAACGAACCCTCGTTAACCTATATGAGTGTTACGAACGAGATCGCGTTAAGATTAGCGTTCGGAGAATTATGTTGAAGGTAGCGTCTTCAATGAGGGGACATTTTTGTCGAACCCTAACAAAATTGAGACGTAACACTTGCTTACATACTTAAAATGATTTGAACACAGGCCTGCTAGACATAAACATAACATAACGTCACGCCTCTATTCCCCGAAGGGGTAGGCAGCGGTGTATAGTACACCCACATTTCGCCAGTTGTCATCCCAATGTAATAGCAGGCGAGCCTATCGCCATCAACCCGGCAAAGATGCAGACTCCGTACTGCCACTGAGAGTTACCTAATAGAAAAACCAAATGCCATTTAGCCTAACGTGGGATTCGAACCCAGGACCTCATGCTTAGCAGTTCTATCTAATTACCTAAGACACGTTTATTATTGAGGTACTCAGAAAAAACTGATTTTGGTAAGGAAAACAAAGCACGTAAGTACTTGATCGTTAGATTAAATTAGGACAATGACCGGTAAGAAGATTATAGCAACGTAGCAGCCCTATGAAAATGAAGGTAGAATTACAAGGCGATTTTCACGAATACTTGACGAATTAATTAGAGTCTAGTCAAAATCTTATGCTTAGATGAGAAAGGCAGAAGTTTATGGGAACTACAGGAGTGAGAGAGAAAGTTATGGATGCGTATTGTGTTGAGTCGAAAGAGAATGTATCAATAGTGGATGCACAAGTTTCCTTACACAGTTCCCAATACGAGAGTAGTTTTGGAACTATCGTAAGTAATTATTATTCTGTCTTGCTATTGACGTACGAGTAACACGGATGCAGATCTGATGCACGTTAGTCAATCTATAATGAACCTTGTTCAGTCAGGTTACGTCTCAAACTTGATTACTTTATAGTTCCAATATTATTTAGGTACTGGAGCACCTCAAGTCATCTTGTATTTGGGTACGGTTTTAACATATATGCAAATTAAACGCAATTGTATATGGGGTGCAAGTAGAGGACTCTTTGAGTGACGATACTTAAGTACGTCCGGCGCACCCTGGACGGTCAACCTCGCTATAATAGTCCCTGTTGACTGACCAATCTCTACACCACGGCATGACCTATTTACATACATAGATACATAAAGTCACGCCTGTTTCCCAGAAGGATAGGCAGATACCATGAATTTCCATGTGGCAATTGGCTCATGCCGATACGAAAAAGATACGGAGGAGGCTAAATAGAGTTAGGTATCTTGTAGACATCCAAAAATATACAAAGACAATAAAAGGTAAACTTTTAAACCTACTGTAGGTATAGGACCATCTGAAAGCATGTAATACATAACTGCCTATGTAGTTAGCATCTAAAAATGTTTCATAAATGCCAGGTTAGGTTCATCTGGCGATATTGTAATATTGCCTTTACTTGGCGGTTGGCCGACATTTTACAGCGAGCTTTCCTTGAATGTAAAATAGGTGGAATATCAAACTTATTATGTGGCGACGAAATGAACGTTGCGGAGAAACTAAGGCGGATTTGTGTTTGCATTCATTTAGCCTTTGGTTTTAACTTTCTTATACTTTAGCTTTGAATAAAAGCTGTATGAAACACCTGTCTTGAACATTTACGTGCTGCAATATTAAATTATCTGGAATGTTTGTGTACAAATTGTGTAAATATTGGTCATTTTTGTAAACCTTTTGTTTCATTTCAAATAGGCCGTATGAATACCTTTTTCAAGAAATAGTTGGTAAAAAGTGTAGGTAAAATAAATCCACCTACCGCTTTTGTTTTATTTACATTCTACATAGTTAATAATGAAATGTAACGTTATGTATTTTATTGAAATTGTTAAAGGTAAATTGAGTTATATGTCAAAACACATAAGTCACATCGTATGTTAATAAAACGTGTCGATAAAGACAGACAAATGGCCGTTATTCTAACATCAAATAAAATGGAGCGACACACATAAATCGAATGTCAAACACGCAGACAATCATTTTATTTGTCTTATTAGTAATCTGCAGTATCAGCCCCTTTTCCTCAAATTAAAAATTCTAGAGATTCTCAAAGACAGATACTGCCTAAGATACTAAGGACCATAATATGAATAAATTAAAACAATGATGATACGTTTTCTTACGTAATAGGTCTCAGGGTAAAGCGACTTAGGGCCTGTTTCACCATCTATAAGTAAAATGTCAAGTAGACTAACCGCCACTTAAAGTCAGCCGTAGCTACTCATACGAATTTCACAATATCTGAGTAGCATTAATCCGGGGATTAACTGGCCTGTAACTAAGATACCGATTGCCGATTAGCGTTAATCAAGAAGTAACTATTCAACACTTTACTTGTAGATCTTGAAAGGGTGTAGGGTGAAACTGGCCCTTAATAATATTTTTAAAAGGCGTTACGTTAAAACCGACTTTAACACGTAGGCGTAAAAACTGTTGATCTTAAATACAATTGGCCACTATCTGAGGCCCACTTAGGCTTTAATATAGAACAGTAATGGATTGTCCAAATACACTAGGGACGTAACAAGAAAAATACATTTGTCGATGTTAAAAAGTTTGAACATCAGGTCGAAGAATTCAATAGGCCCGTGATATCGAAAGGTTTATGTTCCCAGTTTGATGGCCCGAGCCGCGACGTTATTGAATTCGACCCTGGATTAATTTAATTTGCAAGTTCGCGCACAATGCGAGGGTCGGAAGGTTATTAAGAAATCTGTTGTCGAAAATGAAATATTTTTATTGAAATTCTCGGCGTGTAGGTATTAAATTCACGTTATATTGAATGTTCATTGATTTTTAGTTAATTGATATTATTGGTCACTACTTCACAATAATTTTCCCTCTTATTTCATGGAATGCAGTCATAATAAACATTGATAAACTATTAATAGTATATTAGAGCAGCGAAGTTTTAAGTACATTTTGGCATTTATGAACAGGAGGGACAATATTGTTCATATCTGCATCAGTCACAGTAATTGACAGCTAATTAACAATATCGACCCATAGTTTAATATGCATAGGCAGCTACAGGCTACTTTCCATGAGGGTTTGGAGCTAAGTGTATAAGCATTCAATTTAGATGAAAATAATCTTGATACTAAACAAGTTACCAACAACGAGTATTTAAAGATGATTAATACAGTACCGTCGCTCATTTGTTGGGTGTCTCTAAGAAAAAAGAATGTAAAGAGATAAAAAATCTGTAATATAGGCTTATCCAGACAAATAAATAGTCGAGCTGCGAATATAGTAGATATAGTTAATTTCAGCAGGCTTTATTTAATAGCATTGTTTGTTAGTTGGTTAGCAAACTGACTGGTTAATAAATGTGGTAGTTGAATCAGGTTGATTTATCACCTTATGTTAGTTCATATTACTTTATATTTTTTGTAGAATAAATATTTTTGAAGTGTTTTGAAAACGAAATTATGGTCGCAAATTAAGTAAAAACACATTAAGTATGAATATAAAACAAGATAGGAAGTTTGGTAAGTACATTTTGATTATGAATTCGACTATGAAATATTTGCTTTCAACGAAACAAAAACTGTCTAACCTAAAGTTCATCGAAACATAACATAACATCACGCCTGTATTCCCCGAAGGGGTAGGCAGAGGTGTACATATAGTACAGCCACATTTCGCCAGATATGTTGAAAGTCCCAATGTAATAGGGGGCGAGCCTATTGCCATCAACAGGGCACAAATCCAGACTCCGTGCTGCTACTGAGAATCACCTAATGGAAAACTCAGTAACACTTTGCCCGACCCGGGATTTGAACCCAGGTCCTCTTGCTCAGCAGTCGCGCTTAGCGACCACTAGGCCAACAAGGCAGTCAGTTCATCGAACCTTATCAATAATGATATTACATCGTGCCAAAAGGTAACAAATATAATTGTTGCATGCACATCACGATAATGCCAATTTACAACCAGCATAATGCAACATTTTCGTCCCCAACCGCTACAGTATCCAGCAAAATCGATTTAACTTGAGTGGGATTCAGATTTCAGGCCGAGCCGAGTCGAGTTGAGTCGATGACAGCTGCGATTACGTCACTTAACTGTCATTGTGGTACCTGTCTGGCCGGCTTTATCACGATACTATTGGTAACTAGCACCTTTGTATGTGGTCAAACTTTGGTTATTGATTTGTGAAATCAGATCTTTTGAAGTGTCTCGCTTGACTAGGGTTGTCATTGTCATGCAGTAGTGGTAAATTGACGGATCCTTCGGCTTGAAGTACAGCCATGAACTCTTTAAGCAGGACAGTTTACGTTGTGCATGCGAGACGCCGCATTACACTGCTCGTAGCGGCGTCTCGCTTCCTCATCGTAAACTGTCCTGCTTTAAGAGTTCATGGTAAGGGGGCTGTTCTGGTAATATCAAGTATCAGTCCAATGATTTTAAAGAGAAACTTCTTTTACACGATATGATGTAACAATAGATTTCTTTTTACTTGTTTAAATTTAACGTTGCATTGGTTAGAGGTACATAAAAGCGCATTGTATTTAAATGTTAAGTAGCTCACCTCAAAGAAAACTTAAGCTTAAAATGTAAATCTCATACAATCTTCATACAAGCTTATACATTTAAATATTTACCAATAACCAGCTCAATCAATCTTCCTAAGTCGGTGGACACACGAGCGCATCAGCTCACGATCATTTATCGCGAGCATATTCGATTCGGTATGAGCCGAGTGATTTATCGGAGCGATCGCAGCGATCGCCTCGGTTCGACGGTCGCGATAATCGATATGTAGCCCGCTTCACTTTTATTACGGCTACGGCTACGCGGCTACGGCGGTGGCGGGGCGTGACGATTGCGTTGCAACTTTTCACGGTATGAATATCTTTGGGGATTAATTTTTTATTGAGCGTTTTTATCTTGCGGGGCGGAATTGATCGTAGTTTTTGATATCGCACTATGAATCGCCGCTCGTGTGTACAACTACCTTAATAAAACGTTTACGGACAGAAAGGGAACGTACTTTAAACCTTTATTTTTAAAACTTTAGTTATACGGGATTTCTATCATAGGAAACGAGTTAAAAGTTACCAAACATGTCAGAATTATTGCAAGTGGAAATTAGTGGGACATTATTCCTCTGGGACATAGGCGTGATTTTATGTAGGTATGTCACATTATCATTTAAAAACCATCAAAAACACCCAAACACTCGCAAACTACAATGGTTATCCATTGTAAGATTTTTTTACTACTATGGGCCCATAAACTAATATTTATGAAAGGTCGACTTCCGTAATTTACCCGTGACCGTTTATTATAGATAACCGGT
Organism: Abrostola tripartita; assembly: GCA_905340225.1. NCBI lineage: Eukaryota > Metazoa > Arthropoda > Insecta > Lepidoptera > Noctuidae > Abrostola > Abrostola tripartita. The sequence goes on along the minus strand of HG996492.1, from coordinate 2,755,893 downwards.
GTTTATGGTTTAACCAACATTCAAACAAGGGTTATGCTATTAAGATTATAATATTATTGTAAATAGATAACTATCTATTTTAAAATGTCAATCCAACTGTAAATATACCTAGGTATTACAACTATGAATAAGCAATTATACTAGGCAATTATAACTATGAATAAACTAGCTTTTGCCTGCGGCTTCGCCCGCAGTAACCCCTATTTAAACCCCTAAGAGGGTTGAATTAAAAAAAGTAGTCCATGTCCTTTCACGGGTCTTAAAATTTCTACATGCCAAATTTCATCAAAACCCGTCCGTGGTTTAGTCTTGAAGGTTTAACAGACAGTCAGACACACAGAGTTACTTTCACGTTTATAATATTAAAATATGGATGGATATGGATTAGCCTTAGTTAATTTCTTCTTGTTTATAGTTTTTGATATTCACCTAAGCGAATGAATTAAGCCTAATTTATTCATATCTATACTAGATGCAGTGGGTATATTCATGGCTTAAAAGGCAAATATCTAATTATAAGAAAAAATACACATTAATTAAAAATGACGAAATAGTAAACTACATTCGAAATAAAAACCTTCTCAGTTTACAGAGCGCTCGAAAATAGAACAGTAAAAATTATTTCATAATATAACTTCCTATTTTCAAATTCAAATCCAAAATATTAGTTAGGTTTGTTCGCTATAGTTTTTTAATAGTTTTGCTTTCGTTTACCTGTGACAGGAGTTTACAATATACTAGCGCATTTTCATATTTTATTCACAATTAATACCTACATCCGACGACACAAAAAACGAATGTCTGTCTCTTTAAAAAAAAAGTTATAAATGTTACGATATAAGCAAATAAATATTATGTTAAAAATATTAATAAGTAGGTACCTAAACAGTCAAATAATGAGTTTCTAGAGTTTTATAAAAATTATGAGATTCAATTTTATAATAACTATATTAATGTTTAACATAAAATGCCACGTCTAAATATAGCGGTTCCAGATAATTTTGATCAACAGTAAAAGCCAGCGATCCGTCTAATCCGAACCATAGTGCAGACCGTTTTGGTTAGTTCTTGTGAAATGGAGCGCGCAAACCACGCTCTCGGGAAATAACACCGATGTAGTTGTCGCTGCTGGTTTTAATAATTGATATTGTTTGGGCAAACCTGGATGAGATTGGCACAGGCACGCGGTGAATGGCATACTTCAAGCCTATATCCAGTAGTGGGATGTGTAGGCTGTAGATCATTTTCTGGTAAGTTTTTTGTTTACGATCGGCTATTGCTCCAACAAAATCCGAAGATCATTCAACCTGAGGACTTCTTCTCTTCTCATTTGGGTACACATTTTTTATTGACTGTCGCGTTGATCTAGTGGTCGCTAAGCGCTTAGACGGCTTAGCATAAGGTCCTGGGTTCCAATCCCGGGTCGGGAAAAATGATACTGGCTTACTATTTGGTCATTTTCAGTAGTAGCACGGAGTCTGGATTAGAGCTCGGTTGATGGCAATAAGCTCGCCCGCTATTATATTGGGACTTATAACATAACTGGCAAAATGTGGGTGCACTATACAGATAGACCTCTGCCTACCGCTTCGGAGAATACAGGAGTGATGTTATTTTATGCTTTTTTATGTGTCAGCAACAATGTTTGTGAAATGTCACGGACCAACAAAATGTTTGTACATTTTACGTGTTGACAAATTATGAGAGCCGCCGAGTTTGTTTGACTTGTTTGCCCAATAGCGGTTGTCATTTCACGTTAGATAGCAACGAATGTTATTGCTGTTTGATATTGTTTGTGTTTGTTAAACAAAAAAAACATTAACTCTATGATGTATATCATACTAGGTATATTGATATTTCCGTCCGCGTGTACAATTTTTTGCCATTGTTTCTCAGTAAGGTCAATAAATATAATTGCGAATAATTTGAATTAATGTACGTTTTGTCGTTACTAGGCAAACAAATAAGAGATAAAGAAAATAAGTTACTGTTCTTTTAAAGAAAAATAAGGCCTACTTATATACATACCTACTTCATTAAAAATACCTTTTTCGAGTTCCTATACGGTACTGAAATTGAAAATGGAATGTTTGAGGATATATTTTTCACTGGCTGGTACCAAGTAATACAATAAACAATAAAACTCTACGGATACGAATTTCGAGGATATTCGTTAAATAGAGAATATAGGATAGAAAAGACAAATTCCAGCCAATCACCTCGCACCAAAATCCTCCATCTCGCTCTATCCATAGATGAATGACCATTGTGCATGCTTCCGTGCCAATTGTTTGATTTATTTTCCAGGTTAGGCGGAACAAGTCGAATTGAATCCTAACTATACTCGTCATTTTTCGTTTCATTTCGCATTTCCTCTTCGAATTCTATGAATTGTATATTCACGGCGTTTGCTCACACGTCGGTACGAAATATCCACTGAAGTCTAGAACGACGCGTTTGACGCGTTCTGCACCCGTCTTACGCGATTAATGGCATTTCTTTTTGCACCATTTGCTTGCGATTTCCGTAAAAATCGAGGTATAAAGGATTTTATCAGAGATTATTATATGGATTCTGCATTACAGCTGCTAGGATTATGTTGTTTGGCAAGATGGTAAAGTGACACGTTACTGGTGTTAAATTATAAGTGAAAAATATGTGTTCCTTTTGTTTTTGTTTCGTACTTAAAGCAGTAGGTGGTACCTACAATCTACATTAAATAACATGAATAGAAAAACATTTTATTTTTCCTTGTATTAGTCTTATTCAGCATTAACCGCCTACTGAGTATGGGCTTCTCTGATTCCTCATCTTTTCGGCGTTATCCTTATTTCCATTTAAAACAAACCTTATTTTTGCGTCAATAGAAGTCACTTAACATCAATGCCGCCAGAAGAACTGACGCCATTACCATTATTACAAGTTCTTATTTAAATACGTATTAAAATAAGACCCACCCACTTATCTCTGTTCAAACTTCTAATTTGTCGTCCGTCGTTCTGTGCCCATCAATCAAGCGATTCCTAACCGTAAGCCTTTCGAATCAAAGTAAAATTTCGCTTATCAACCAGTCAATCAGTATCACAAAGAAGAATCACCGACTTTGCGTCAAGCGGGCGATGTGTTGACGCACTGACAGACAAACAGATTACCCTCACACTGACAAATGTAACTTCCATCATTCTAAATTCATTTTGAAAATGAACCTTATGTGGACTGAATTAAATTTAAAGTTGTTTTGCAACAATACTTGGAATTTATAAGGAAATTCCACGGAAATTTATCTCATGCTAGTGAGTTTCTTTTCAAGCTAGGAAACTGCAGAAAGGCTAGTACTACAATATAATAGCATGCATTTTTCTATATTTCAAGAGAAATGCTTGTGGATTTATCTCTATGCACAAGATTTCGACATTAGTTTGCGTATCCAATTTTTTATTTTATCGTGCTTGATATTCTTGTTATCATGTAAGAAGCTTATAAACACATCGCGTTTTCGAATTGACTTGATTTAAAACTAAATGGTTCACGTTATTTCTAAGGCAGTTCTATTCGTGTACTGAGCCACTTATAAAATAATGATCAAGATTCACTCTGGCGCAAAACCTTTATGGTCTCGCCCGCAATGCCCGGTGAAGCAAAATAGGGTCCCTCGACCTGACTACGGTGGGTAGCACAGAACATAAAAGTCTACCTGGTCTTACTTTAATCTCATTCATATACCAAAGAATGGGTTAAATTATGATTCACATGAGTCACTATACTGGAATATTAAAACTAATATCTAAATTGATAAAGGAAATTTGAAAAATGATGGACACGAGCGGGATTCGAACCCGCGACCTTCGCCGATCCGTGGCGCTGCTCTAACCAACTGAGCCACCGTGTCGCTGCTCGCATCCATCGAATTCCAAGTTCCCTTTTAGTATTTACGTCTTAAGGGTGACGTCAGGTATTATCTGTTGGAATCTATGATTACCAACTCAGTGTTATACCTTTACAGCTATAAATCACTGAAACGATAATACCAACCCAAATTTATATGACTTTTGGTGCCATTTTAGCATGTTGCCCATGCTAAGCTTGAATCTAAATTGATAAAGGAATTCGATGGATGCGAGCAGCGACACGGTGGCTCAGTAGGTTAGAGCAGCGCCACGGATTGGCGAAGGTCGCGGGTTCGAATCCCGCTCGTATCCATCATTTTTCAAATTTCCTTTATCAATTTAGATTCAAGCTTAGCATGGGCAACATGCTAAAATGGCACCAAAAGTCATACTAATATCTAATTCAAAAACAGTATTTATCGTAACGTTATTTTCAGTCTTTGTAAAAAGTCCAAACTGATATCTACGTACAGGCTTCAATCTACTTATTAAGGGTACTTTACAATTTCCAAACAAAAAACAATCGCAAAAACTGTCATCATTTTCCGTCCCTCCTATGAACCATAACACGTACAAGGCGAACAGTTGCACCTAAACTTATTCCCACAAAATAACAAATGTGCCTTTTTTAAGTGATTCCCAACACGTTTTTGCAATTTAAATCCGAAATATCACTTATATACTTTACATGCGGGCACCGGATCTTTCTGGGGACTGTCCCTGCATTTGCAATGCTAATTGGCTTCCGAAACGTCGTACGTTTTTGTACCCTCATGTCTTGGCGAGAAGGATGTGTCGTAAGGTTTGAGGGATTGTAGAGATTGTGGAGATTTTGAGACTACTTATGTTGTGTAAGTGTAGTCATAAAAAAGGGATTTTAATGGTATATTTGACGTTATTTGATCGATTTACTGTATGATCACTCCCGCCCACCCTTATAAGTTCGACCTTTTCAACGGATGACATTATTTCTAGTAAAAACATTAAATATTATTAAAAAATAAAAACAATTATGTTTTCTGAAGTGTCCTTCAATTATTCATCGTCACCGTCATCAGCCGATAGATGTCCACTATTAAACAAAGGCCTCCCCCTTTTAGAAGGAGGGGGTTTCAATCATCCCCACGCTTGGCAAGCGGCTTGGGGATCGCAGTGTTGGTGGTCAAGTTACAGAAGACGCTGCTGCCCATCTTCTGGATTTTCCCTTAGTCGCCTCTTACGACACCCACGGGAAGAAAGGGGGTGATCAATTTTAGGCCGGATACCACACGGCACAATTATTAATTAAGTTCAATGTACATTTTGCAAATAATATGGCATGGTCATTATTCGATTCATAGGACTTAACGTACCCGATAAAATTTGGATCACAATAATGAAAATATACAATTTTAATCCAAAGAGAAATTGTAAATGAATCACTGAGTATTAAATTCTTTATTTTATATTATTGTTTACGGTTTAAATATCGCTTAGTAATGTTATTCTTCATTCAACTTTTTTACTGCTTGTAATATTAAACTGTGATAACAATATAAGTATACTAAAAGTATAAAAATATAATAAAATTGTTCACCAATTCAGTACAAAACGAGGTATTTAAATGGAGCTACTCCCATGAACATTTTCCCTAAACAAGAATACAGTCTGCGCAACACATAAACAAAAATACCATAAAAGACAAAAATACCAAAATTTGCTTCTCACAAACAAACGTGCTTACCAAACCTTTGAGGGCCGATGAATCAGTGAAAATTTGCCAAGAAATACATATTCCGCATGCATTAGCCTACGAAATTGTTGGTACCATAAAAAAGCGACCGCCATAACGCGTGGGGGTGGAATTATTATAAATCTTCATGATATTACCATAGAGCAACTTAGGGAACTTTGCTCTCTGCCGAAATTCGCTTGGTAAGTGGGTTGTAAGTCATCCGGGCCTATATGGTAGGTGTAGCCTACTACTTCTTGTTTACGATCTTGTATCGCGCGTTAATACTTGTAATGTTTTTGGGTTGGTCTACTTTCGCATATTACATGACACAACTTACTCTTTAAATATTTTTCTGATATAAGTGGTGCTTATACTTTATAGCGTTCATTTGCGAATGCTAAAGTACGCAACTAACTACAAGATATTGTTTCATGCTTATTTGCATAACCCTTATAATAAAAATAACTTATATAATTATTAAAAAAATTACCACCGTTTTTTCTCTCCCCACGAGTAAAAGTTCTGCTAAAATTGAAAATATAGTTAACCTTTTCCATATTCTCTACCATAAGATAAATGTAACGTCCCTGCACCCCTATAAAACTATCAGCTGTGAGTTTCCATAGTTAGGGTCGGGGAACGCTCGTCGCCAACTATTTTTGCGGGGTTACATCTGAGTTATAACGCGAATGTCCCCGTTGAAAGGTAACGACGAGGTAAAGTATGTTATTTCTATATTTACACCAAAATAACCCTTATTACGTTGTGTTGTTTTATATTTTTACTCGCTATTTTAAATCTGTTGTAGGTACTAGGTAACACTGGGTTGATATTGTTTGGTATTTTTATTTCCTGCTTTGTATTTTGAGCAGTGGTATGTTTGAACATGTTAATTTTTTTATTAAAATGATGTGAGGTGTAAAATGTGACGTTACAACACTACCGATACTTTTTCGCAATTAACGTTTGGATTTTGTAATAATAGGCGCAGTGGCTAAGCGATTGGACTGCTGCGCTAGGGGTTGTAGGTTCGATTCGAGTCTGGGTGTTTGTGTATGTGATATTTCATGTTTGTGAAACGCACCCACGATACAGAAGAATTTTCTAGTGAGGGGCAACGTTTTTTAAAAAAAAAAAAATTATTGGATGGGATTATTTGCAGGTTTTAACAATACAAGCGCGTTAGGACACAAGTTAATAGTGAAAGACTACCTCATTATTTTTGTATGCAACTGTAACCTTTACTAGCGGCGCCCCGCGGTGTTACCCGCTACATTTTTTCGGTTAGCCTATGTGTTAATCCAAGGTGTATCTACCTCGATACCAAATATTATCAAAAGTGGTCCAGCCGTCTGAGCGCGAAGAGGTAACAAACATATAAACACACTCACAAACTTTCACCTTTATAATATTATATTATTGTAAAAAAGCTGAAGAGTTTGTTTGGTTGAACGCGCTAATCTCAGGAACTACTGATTCAAATTGAGAAATATTTTTTGTGTTGGACAGTCCATTTATCAAGGAAGGTTATTAAACATTGGTAATCCACTTGGATGAAGTCGTGGGCAGAAGTTAATAAAAAAATAAGTGTCCCAAGTTCTATACTAAATAGATAAATTATAGGTAAGATACAAAATTAAATAAGAAGTAATAAATAAATAGTACGCCGTAACAAATCTAATAATGTAAGGTAGAAAGAGTCAAGCAAAGGTCGCGATTAATTGACTTTGTTAACAGTGACCTCCATTTGAGATCGAGCCATCACAGACGAAACGTATCAACTCTCGAAATTACCTAATCTAAAGTAGTTTTGAAAGCTGATACGATATAATAAGACTGCTTCACAGACTTCAGATTAACCTACAAACTTGATAACTACAACTAAAATTATTAGAACGTAATCAAGATTATTTGACGTTAATGTCTACTGCTGGGAATTAACAGCATTGGTTGTTACCAAAAGCGTTGAAGTTGCGACAAATAATAAGCTGAGCATAATATATTGAGCATTAAAGCATTTGTTGCTTTTTTCGTTATCGCTGTAATTTCCTGATGAGAAATACCCGGGGTTCGTTATTTTTATTACATAAATTTTTTGCATTTTATTATTGAGGATACCAGCCGTATTCAAACAATTTGATAGTTACAATAGGTAATAATATTACACTTAAAATTAAAAAGGCCTTATAGAAACCCTAAAAAGCCTTTGGTGCGACTGTAAGTCACACAGGAACGCCAATGTAAACTAGAATCTTAGCCTATTACTGCTGTTCTACAGAAGAGCTGGCATAAACAATAAAATATCGTAATTATTTCAAACTTATTACTTAACAGTAGGATTGAAATTGCTTGATTAAAATACAATTAAGGATACATCATAAATCAACGTTTGATCCGTAAAATGTTCGCGCACATTATGAGGAACATCAATCATCATGGAGTTTGAAATTATACTGTCATACTTGTTATGTACCTAAGTAATTATCATGAAACACCCTTAGGTACATTGTGTTAAGGTAGTTAACAGAGTAGATTATGGAACTGTGTCTTACTAGAATGATTTGTAGTGATAAGCCAAATTTAAGCGGACAATAAATCAGGCCTTTAGTCTCTCAGTCAGTCCAGGTGTTAACTCAAAATCTTCGTTTTTTTAGTTCCTAGGCAGAGACCAAATAATTTTATTGCATTGTATTTTGTTTTGTAATAAAGTCGCTCCTTATTACAATGGGACCTATAACATAACTGGCGAAATTTGGGTGTACTATATGTACAATTGTAGGCACACCTCTGCCTAACCCTTCGGGAAATACAAACTTAACTACACGCCTACGTATTCCCCGAAAGGGTATATATCTATTTTATTTTTACAAAATTAAACTATTTGAAAATTGTCAATAATCCTACTTGTATAAAAGTGACGCTGTTAACACTAAAAACCTACCTTTAAGCTCTCAAACATAAACAAAAACAAGTAAAGTACCTATATTTAAAATAAAAATATATCGGCACAATGTACTTAGGTACGTGCTCACGTTTATACTATTAAAGATCAAGTTTCCCAGTAGCGTTCAGGACTGTACACACTGTTTGATCTCAACATCAAAGAAACAAAGCCACAAACTCGAGTTACAAATAGACCACAAAGAACGTTATTCTGGAAAAAAGATATTTGAACCGCGCTTACCAATAATTCCGAATAATGCAGCTAATAGAACTCATCCCTTTCGCAGAATCGCGTAGGATTACACGTGTACGTCGTGTTCACTATTTTATAGTAATATGCTGGCACGTGTACCTTTAGTGAAAAGCTATAGGCTTGTCGCTTAGATACTTTTTATGATGAGTGGTTAAATGTGGGTGAAGGTGGATAAGTACTTTATCTGAAAACGCCTTTACCTTGCCAAGTCAAATGTCGCAAGTTCAAACCCCGGCACACATCAATGTCTTTTCGAATTCATGTGCATACTATATTAGTTATCAGTTGCTAAAAACGGTGAAGGAAAACATCGTGAGGAAACCAGCACACCTGAGAGATTTTCAACGGTGTGTAAAGCCATGTCAGAGCCCTACAGGCGGTTTAAACTCTGACACCAGGTTGTTCATCAACCATACAATAAGAAGATCATCTGAACTTCAGACTAAGTACACATCTTCGCACCTTTTCCAAGAAACTTCTCGGTATTATGTGATAATCATATCTTGATACATATGTCTAGGTAAATACATGGTACTATGTATAAATATATCTTCATTACAATGTAATGTAATGTAAATGTAATTTAATATATGTAGTCACTTGGATTAGTTCCTAATTAAGATACTCTGACCTTTATTGTAATACGGATTAATTCAAATTAATTAAAATATATATCATACTACTGAATGAAGTACCTATTGTTAATACCACTATTACTCTGTTGATTTGAAATTAAGTTGAAGCAGATCAATGCATCTATCTTCTCTCATATGGTAGCTAAGAAGTACCATTATTTGATTGTTCTTTCAAAGGTTATACGAAATCGGGTAATCCTGATGACTGTAGTTAATTAGGAATAATTGATTAAAATCTAGGACATTGTTAGACTGCTATTAATATCTCTACTAATCTCCAAAACGCACTCTTGAATGTCGAATTACTAGGTAAATTTGAAATCGTAATTAATAACGAAGATATTTATCTAATTTCCGAATTTGCCACATAATACTTTCATGCTCAGCCATCAATTCCCAAAGCCAAGCTAACTTTCCAAGCAAAAAATACCACAGTCACCAACAAAATGTATACAAAAAATACTTTTTCAGCTTATACCATCACGGATATCTTCGTTCCTTTCCATCTTATCTAAAACAAACAGTTTGTCAGACCAACCGAGCGGATTTAATGAGATAGCTTCGTCTCCGTCCCTCCCACTTGATTATAGTGTATAGCCACGTCCCTGTATTGTGGGAAATGCATCGTCGGGTACAGTGAAGAGTTATGCTTCTAAAATATATAATACTAGCTCTCGTCACGGATCTCTACCGTTGGAAACAAATCCTGCTGCTTTTCCGGGCTAAAAATAGTTGGGTTCTGTCTATTTTTACACTACCGCGTAGCAACCAGACAAAGTTCCTTAAGCATTTACAATATCTATTAGTAGAATATGTCCAATTTAGTACTTAGTAGGCTCACTCCTCAATGAAACTAACAACTTTATGGTAAGCATACTTAGTACGCAATACTGCTGTATAGGTATACATTAAATGTGATCAGCCATTTCTAATGATTATATCTAAATACTACAGTAATTAAATTCAATGGTGATGTTAAGTTTTTTTATGATAATAATGAATTATTTTTTAATTTATTTAATATCTTTTTTAAACATGAAAATAACGGCAATTGCGTCAAGCAAAACTTCAGAAAGGAAAGGAAGGAAACGTGGGGGCCGTTTCATAATACTTCATGAACTGAAAAGATAAATTACGCTTTTTATTAAATTTTAATATTCATATATGAAAATAGAGGTAATAAAATACCGCAGTAGGTGCATGTAAAACATAGTGACAATAATTAAAACTATGCACTACGCAGTCCTTAAAACGTCTGAGGCCAATTTAACTTTGCACAAAACATAATCTTGGTCTTCTCCCAATTTTGACTTCTAACAGCCCCTTTACCATGAACTTTTAAAGCGGAACAGTTTACGTTGTGGAAGCGAGACAACGCACTAACCTGTACGTAGCGGCGTCTCGCTTTTACAACGTAAACTGTCCTGCTTTAAGAGCATTGTAAGGGGGCTGGACATTTTTTAGCACGTAAGACTGCTCCAAAACTGTAGAAGTAGATTCAAAGTTAGGGGATAGCTCTGCTGTTTTAACAGCCAAATAATAAATTTAAAGAAAAATGGTTGTTTGTTGTTAACGATATCACTTTGAACTTAATTGATTTTAAGTAGACGACGAGTCGAGTAATTCTTTACTTGGTTTTTAGGAATAATATTGATCGCTGTCCGACAGTAAACTAAACTTGAATATCTACTGCGTTGGCAATTCCATTTAATCTGTCATTTACTAAAAAAGAAAATCCTATATGTGACGGTTAAATTGGCTATCAACAAACCGTCACTAAACGCTCTGTTATTGCTTTCTCTCACTCACTCGATCTAATAGATAAATGTATAGTCGTTTGTCTCACTCCCTCGTTCGCGATGAAGATGCACGATGGACGTATTGCAGCAAGTGATAGAATACTTGTAGTTTCCAGTGTGCGTAATAATATGAATACTGAAAACATATTCAGAAGGTGAACTTCATTCAAAGTGAATATATTGGTAATATTGGCAGCATCGGTAACAACTCTTTCACTAAGCAGAATATATTTCATTTTTATCTTGTATTTTTTTTAGTGCGCCATGAAATAAGGCCACTTGGACTACTACAGCTCACAACCGGGAGGAATGGAGGAAGGAAAGGGAGGCCTTTGCCCTGCAGTGGTACGACCATAGCTAAAATAATAATAATCAAATGCGCTTTGTACCACAAGCGTTATTATAAACAATTTAATCACGGCTATACCTTCCTGCTTGAGATACAATTCTAACAAGATAATTTTAAAGCGAATTATTAATCTTCTTTCAGTTTTTTTAAACGTCGCTACATACTAGGAATTTCTCCTGTATCGTGGGTGCGTTTCACAAATATGAAATGTCACAAACAGAAACACCAATTTGGGACAAATATCTGCGAATCGCACAAATGTATTCCGTGCGGGAATCGAACGGCAACAGTCCAATCGCTTAGCCAGTGCGCCAATAAGGTCGTCAAAGGTAGAGTGAGAGATATTAGGTACTTTAGAAAGAGTATTATAACTGTATTTTGTTAGTTCTTAGTTCATCTTCTGTACGCTACTGTGTGTTGTCATGTGCATTAGGGTGAAAGCTCAGGCAGTGTGCTTGTGAGTGATTGCATCAGTCAAGTTATCGTCTCGAATATTAACTGTAATAATCAATTGTGTCTGTATCATTAATACTGAATAATCAGAGTCGTAATAATAATTATGCAAATTGCTAAACTAGCTGATAATTTACTACTGATTCATCCATTAATACATTCCCTGAAGGGAGGAAGAAAAATATTTTGAAAAACAATGCATGTGCTAAATGATCGCCCTACTATTGTAGAACCAGCCCTTACCAAGAACTCTTAACAAAGTACATTTACCGTTAAAGCGAGATGAACTGTCGAAACGAAACTGTTCTGCTTGAGTTCATGGTAAGGGGGCAGACAGTTAAATAATTTCGTTGCCCACGTCCTTCGACATCTATAGAGCATTTAATAACAAAATGAAAATAATAATCAAACTCAACCCAGATCACGTACCGACATGATAAAACCAGACCCAACTATCTCCCACCTTCCAAATCACCAAAGAATTTAATCAGTCAAACAAGCAACTAATTACGACACCCCCGCGGTTAGAATCAGAGATCCGAAATGGCGGTTAAATTGTAGGGATTACTCTAGGGTCCGCCCGCATTTCTCCGAGTTCCCGACCCCAGTGACAGGTGACGTGGCTATCGCTTATCGGCGATCTTTTCTTTACAAGTTTGAAGGTTTATCGATTGGTACCCACACTGGAACGAGGATTGTAGATGGGTGTTAAAATATTTGTGTAACGTTGTGTGTACATGTACAACTCAAGAGATGTGTTCTTAGTTTGATGTAGTTGACTCTTATTGAAAGCAGTTTCTAGGTTATATTGATAGGTATTACAAGAATTGTCAAGTTTCAGATGGTTCAAAGTTACATCGCAGTTACAAGAGGAATTATTCTAGAATAGTGAAATATTTAATGAAAGCTAATGAATACTGTTCAACCGCCGCACTCAGAAACGTTAATGATTACTTAAACCGACACTAAGTAAAGATTTCACAAAGAAAACCTTACCTTACTAATAGTTTAAGTAATCATTAATTATCTGTGAGTTCGGCGGTAAGACAGTATAATCTTACTCTAAATGAATGTTAGCTATATTAAATTTCGTTACAACACGTATCTTTATTTTCTTAAGTAGGTATACAATTTTCAGATACTGACAACAAAATATTTACTCCGCACATATCAAGATTTCCTTTTAATACCTATAGGTATATTATAATTTAAAACATATGACATGAAACGAACTAACGAAAAATAATAAATTTAACTAATATAACGAAAATTGTACAACATAAATTAAACTGAATATGGAGTAGTACCGATAGGATAGACAAACATGAGAAGCTACTCCAAACCGTACACACTTTAAAAACAAAATATTCCAACGCATTACTATATAACAAGTAAACAGTTGGTACCTACTATCACTATGCATCCCGGTGGCAAGTGGACATTTATCGCCGTCACCGCTAATGCACTGGAGCTATTTGCCCTAATAGATTTTACTTTGTTACTTTAAACTGTAATAGCTACGTGGCCGGCTTGAGGGATGCGGACAGAAGTGGCTAGATAACTGAAGTGAATAGGGACTAGCTATTCACTTTAGATGGCTAAAGGCTTTGTCATCATGGTATCCAAGAATGTAAGTGTTTAGCCATGAGCCTGTTGTAGTCAACATTGTTGCTAAAGGGAGTGACATACAAGCGTTTGCAAAGCTTGGGATAGCTTGATGAATAGAAAACTAGCAGTACTAGTTACCGAATATGCTCGTATATGTTGCGCTTTTTTCACATAGAGTAGACAAAGCCTAAAGATTTCTTAAAAAGAAAGTCATTTTAATATTTCATCCATAATTATGGATTACGATGTCTATAGTGTTTCGGGAAATTTTATACGAAGAAACCGGAATCAAATTTCGTATTTCTCATTAAATATTTGTATTAAAAAATATCATAATAATTTCTAGAAAAGTTACTCTTTTAGTATCAACACATTCGCAACGTTCGCGTACATTTGAAAGATTAAATAATATACCCTTTGACAGACATTCCTAGAACTGCTCTCCTCTCAATCCTAGTAATCATAAAATAACATAATCCTCATATCACACAACCTACAACATCCACTACACCTAACAAATCCAATTAAACTTAATGACTTAATTTTGAAAGATTCACGCGATCAAAGTGACGTCACGAATCAGTGCTACGCAGTGAAAAGAATAAAACGCGAAATCTCCTTGGAACAAATTATGTTAAATCAAGATCCAAGTCGTTCCTTTAATCCTGGGACAGTGATTTTATTTGATTACGTCAGACGTTCGGGATGATTTAAACGTTTTTAACATCTATGCTTAATGAGTAGGCACTGTTACCGTTTTACGGGGCGGACATCTTGAGTTTATTGGAGGGAATTTATAGAGATTTGGGAATTAGAGCTCGGATTGTTCTGTAGTCTTGGATAGACTCAGTAGAGTTGAATGCTTGCAGTAGAGTTGTAATCTTATGGTGAAATGTACGGCATGTCAGTTTTCTATACACAAAAATTTATTATCTTGAATTCTTCTTCGTATCGGCGTGATCTATGTCTATTAAAACAGGTCATGCTCATGCTGTAGTATAGAGATTGGTCGCTCAACAAAGATGGTAGAGAGGTTGACTGTCTAGGGTATGCGTTGTCTTTACTGACTTCATGTTAACTTATTTTTCAGGTAAATAAATGCACAAATGACACATGAAAACATATGTACAAAAAAACTAAATTCAATCAAATCTCCATGATAGTACGTAGGGGCATATAATTGTTTTACATTAATCATAGGACAAACTCAGTTGTAATTCTTAACTAACTTGATCAATCACCATCCAATCAAAATCTCAGACCAATAAGATTCTCTATTATAATGTAGTAGTCTAGGAATAAGATACTGCCTGCGATCAATAAAACGATAGTCTTACAATCGTTTTCTTCAATTCAATTATCCGAAGTACTCGTCACAGCAAGCATGGGCCATTGTGTACAAAAGTGATTTTCGTATAAATACTTACTCGTAAACAGTATTCCATGGCCGACTGTGTGGGTAGATAAGCGGCTAATACCTACTGTTTTTCTTCAATTCCAGATAAACGAACAAACATAAGGGGTGGAACAAGTATTATGATACGCAGTTAGAAACGTGTTACGTATGTACACATGTACACACAATCAAATTTGGCGTGTCGCTTGAGTTTTGAGGTGAAGTTTATGCATGTAAAATAATCAAAACAATATTGATAAACTTTCGAAAAAATACAAGAAGATTATGGTAAATATTTGGGCATGTGAGATGGTGGCGTAATGTTTAATGATGTGTATAGGTACCATTACCTCCTTTCTTATGTAAATTAACAATGTATACCTAACATTGATTAAATTGTACCTATCACTGTCATTCCATGTCAAACTATGAGATGTCAATATTTCATCATCATCAGCTAGATGTCCACTGTTGAACAAAGGCCGCATGCCGTGTGGTATCCAGCCTAGAATAGACCACCCCCTTTCCTTCCGTGGGTGTCGTAAGAGGCGACTGAGGGAAAATTCAATAGATGGGCAGCAGCGTCTTCTGTAACTTCAGCATCAATACTGCGATCCCCAAGCCGCTTGCCAAGCGTGGGGATTATGGCAAAACTCCCCGCTTATACGGGGAGGCCTATGTTCAACAGTGGACGTCTTTGGCTGATGATGATGATGATGAACAAAGGCCTCTCCCTAAGATCGCCACAATGAACACCAACTTTCCATTTGCAAGATTTAAAAGGTGTTTTATTTAAAAGTCGTTTAGTCATCGTTTATTTAGTAAGAGGGTTAATGTTAAAAAAAAAACTTACAGTATCTGGTTAGGTCGCAATAGCTCTACTATGTCTTGGGGGTTAGATTCGTTTAAACGCCAAAGAAAAATATACCATAAGATTTTAACAAAGTCACAAACAAACGAAGAATTTTTTCGAAGAAATAATTCGAATCCACGTAATTCGGACTCGAATTAAAGACATCCTTACTATACCTGTAATGCCTCTCTACTAACACTACCGTAATATCATATTACAAGCAAACAAAACGAATGCCCGTTCCTGCTCAAAATCAATCAAAACGTTGAGTGATTCAAAAGTAAACAAGAGGAAAAAAGAAGACATAGCCTAAAAGGAGTTCATTTTGTTTGAGTTTACTCTAGTGACCTTAAAAGAGCAGACCATTGTACTCCAGATCACAAACACCGGTATCTGTTGTGTAACTTATGAATATTAATACAAGGGAAAAAATTCCATTATCTTTTGCTATGAAGAGCCCTCGTGAATACATTACCCCAAGTTCTTAGTTATAGTACTTACTGTAGAGAGGTCGAGGTGGATATATATAGTATATGTTTATTACGTCATTGTTTTGCAGTTTTATTTGCTATATATATTAAATAAACTATAATTATATATACCTATAGTTATTAAAAGTAGATGTCTCGATTGCTTCGTTGGTCTAGTGGTCGCTAAGCGCGACTGCTGAGCTAGAGGTCCTGGGTTCAAATCCAGGGTCGGGCAAAGTGTTACTGGGTTTTTCATAAGGTAATCTTCTTTCTCAGTAGCAGCTCGGAGTCTGGATTTGTGCCCGGCTAATGGCAATAGGCTCGCCCCCTAGTACATTGGGACCTAAAACTGGCGAAATGTGGGAATACTATATGTGCACCTCTGCCTACCCCTTCGGGGGATACAGGCGTGATGTTATGTTATGTTTGTTAAAAGTAGAGCCCCTGCAGATCTCCAGCCAGGTAGACTGACGATGTAGTTGTTGTACAGGGAAAGACCTGTATGCAAAAGGCCTAAAGCAGGACAGAGTGGTGTTCAAGGGAGAAGGCTTATGCCCAGTAGGTCAGGTGTACGCTGATGATGAGGATGTTAATAAGCTTCGATGTACTGATGATTCTATTGGCACTTTATCTTCAGCCTTACCACAATTTTATTTGGAAAACTTAATACTTCTATGTGTGATTGTGTGTATTTGTATCCTACGTAGGTACGCAGACGTGGAGTATCACAAGTGATAATTTATATAGGTATGTTTTTAATAGACTGTTTTGTTTCCCACTGCTCGGCAAAGGCCTCACCTTTTTATTGCAAACCGCTCTATACTTTATATATATTATGGTGTATAAAAGAGAGATCTGTAAACCCATCATCATCATCAGCCTAGCTCAGTCCACTGCTGGACATAGGCCTCTTCTCCTGTAAACCCATGCCCACTATTAATTTCATCATCACAATTGTCTCTATTTTAGGTACTACGTTTTTCATTATTCATCTATTAGGTACAATGTTTATTTTGACCTATGATAGTTCCAGTTTTAAAACCACTCTGTATGTTAAATACAAACTACATAAAAACAAAGTTAGTTCTCTAAATATAACAGGCAAAATTAATTACATTAATCAACAAAATATTTGACCCAAACTATCGATTCTTTCCCTACACTAAATGACATACAATTCAACATTAAAATCAACCTTATAACGTCACACGAAAGTCCAATTTTCTGTGTTAAGCAAACTAATAAGTAATAAGTGGGTTTACCCTGGATTACAACTAAATATCAAGTGCCTTATCTTTAGAGAATTTACTTTGTTGACGCTTATATTCGGCTAGGGGCCTTCACTTAACCTTTTCAAGCCCTCATTTCACCTCCTGGGCCACCAGTACTTATCCTTACTTAACTAGGACGGGCGTTAACGACTGCCTTCTTATATTTAATTTGGCTGTCAATGAGACGCTTGTGTGATTTATGAATGTGTTAAAACCTTCATGATCTCTACCAGGTATATGCGTTAATTGTATAATTGTGGTCAACCTTATTCTTTTTCAATGAAATATAGAAGTGAGAAGCGCACACTCACATTTAGTGTTTGGATTTAAAAAAGGTAAATTTAAACACACGTCTGAATTTCAGTAGTAATAGTTACAATTTACTTTTGTTTGTATAAATATAAGCAGCCTTGGATGTATTTTATAACCAGAAATTCAGCAATCCCGAGACTGCAAACTAACAGCATATTTTTTAAACAGGTTTAGACTAATTCATAATTCATTTATTTGTGGAACATAGGTTAGTTAAAGATGTTATAGTTATGTTAAGGTTACACTATGTCCTACCACATAAGATGTACAAATAATTTAAAAAGTAAACAAAGTATTCAATTAAAATAACAATTATATCAAAGCATGTCAAATAATACCTAATCTTCTTATCGTATGGTTGATGAACAACCTGGTGTCAGAGTTTTAAACCGCCTGTAGGCCTCTGACATGGCTTTACACACCGTTGAAAAATCTCTCAGGTGTGCCGGTTTGCTCACGATGTTTTCCTTCACCGTTTTTAGCAACTGATAGGTAACTAATTTATAATACGCACATGAATTCGAAAAGACATTGGTGCGTGCCGAGGTTTGAACTTGCGACCTTTGACTTGGCAGTCCACCGGTCATACCACTCGGCTATCAGTACCTAATAATACAAAGTTTCAGATCATCAGACTATCATAGTAAAACTGTCAGACTAAAATAAGACCTTCATGTTGTTTAAAAAAATAATTAATTAACTTACGAATACAGCGTGGAATATCAAACAGTTTCAAAGCTTACGTTAATTCCTTTATCGTATTCTATTTATTAATATGTAACGAGAAAGTTATTTCGAAAGAAGCGAAATGAATTTTGTTTTCTGAGGTTTTGTAATTCATTTTAATATCTAAGGGTGACTTGCACTTCGCCTAACTTAGTACATTTTCCGCGAAACATATTTTAAAGAGCATTCTGCCTTGTCATTTGACAACGTCGACACCATCATTCTAACTAGTTTATAAAAAAATGACGTGTAAAAGTGTTTTTTTTAAACCTAAATGCAGAAATAAAATCATTTATCATTTAAGGCATTTAACAGTGAAATTCGTAATTCGCTTAGCACAAAAGTTTCTCACATTGAGCAGAATAGAATCGATAGAGAGAGAGAGAGTTCCTTAGCACCTAGAGCACCGCTTTATTAGAACCAATTAAACTTATTTCGAAATTAATAGTATGATCTATTTCTATGTAAAGTAGATGAAGACACGCATAGATGAAGCTATCCAATATCAAATCACCACCAGTAACTAGAGCTGTATTGATCTCACGGTAAAAGAAATGCCTATAATTTCTGTATTAGGTACTAAATATTCTAATAGAATAGACAACAAAGCTACAATATTTTGATCTTCTTTTGTTTCAATACATGTACTGGGTCGATAAATAAAGTTAACCTTCCATTTTATTTTACTAATACCATTGAATTCATCCAAAATTGTGTTTATCCTTGTCTACATATGTACTTTCATTTATTGAAGATCCCATTTCTCGTGTGTTACCAGGATCCATCTAGGTCAACCCATGCTTAAGTACGTCAATCAAGGGATTTATGTACACGACCAAATGCCGTTCCAAGCCCTCCCTTTGAACGTCACTCCTACAAAGTGACTGCTCAAGATCTGCTTTGGTATAGTCCAAATATTGACTACACGTTCTCGCAGTACGTCAAATGTATGTATATGTTATCGGCAATCTGTATTCTATAGAATAGGTATTCTAAAGAATCCTGAATTATACAAACGAATTATACAAACACATATGTCGGTCGATCTGGCGTGCCATAGGAGAGGCCTATGTCCTGCAGTGGACTGAGATAAGCTGATGATGCTGATATGTCGCAGCCAACTAGCTTTATAACAAATAACAGCCTAGCCTTTTTACTATACGGCGCAGAATAAATAGCGGCCTGAATGATATCCAGCCATTTAATCAAACAGCTAGGTAAATGACTTGGATCGATAACGTGTAATTTCTTGCCTAGCTGTTTAATTAATGGCTGAATATAATTCAGGCCCTAATTTAACGGCTAATTAGGCTAGTATTACATTGTACCTGCTAGACCGTTGAAAATGTGTCATGTAGATAAATAGGTTCTGGTCTGTACTTATCAATGTTAGTAAATTAAAAAAATAATTGTAAAACCCCTTCGTCTTGAACAACAGCGTTCAGCTGGATTTTCATTGAACCTACTGGAACGGCTGGACCAATTTTGCTCAAATTTGGTATGGAGGTAGCTGACACTCTGGATTAAAATATTTTATAGGCTACTTAGGCTACTTTTTATCCTGAAAGAATGTAGCGGGTAACACCGCGGGGCGCAGCTAGTTTTCAATGTATGCTTGTATAAAATGCCAATAAAACGAAGTTGGCATCAATATCTTCGCGGGCTGTACAAAGTTGGGCTGTTTTGGAGGCCAGCTCACACGTTGCGCGGCAGTCGCCATGTTTATGATATACTGCACTATGTGCTCAGAAAACTCATTATTTTGTCCTAAATTTAGTTTTGTTGATATTCGTTCTAGTTTTTGGCTTATTACTGCAGATTAACCTTTTGTATCTTGTTTATTGTTTTCAGTAAATACCGAAGGTCCTAAGACTGAATAGGCAAAGGGTGTCCTTTGTGTTTCAGAGATCGATGGCTGTCACACTTGTCAAGGAAAAATCCTTAAAAAACTGGGGTGAAAAATCATGACTTACTATTAAAGATAGCAGCTCCAATAGGAGAACAGGACGCCCATCAATCACTGACCTCCCCTCCCTAAGCATCTCCGTTTATTCCCCAAAGACCTTTAAACCTCAAAAGACTTTCACCGAAATATATTGTCGTTTCAGATCTTTGCCCCTAGACCGATTTCTAGGTGAAGACGCTATTTGCGAAGCTCGACTTAAGAGAAACTTACACGCTACTATCGAACTCCCGACCGCACTCAAATGGCGTGATCTTTTATGTATAAGGCCATTTTCACACATTGCTTAGCGTATCTTTTGGACAAAGGTATTTTCACCTCAGAGGAGTAGGAGAAAAGTAAAAGTGTGCTCTTGCCTTTATTGCTTTTATGATTTAATATTTTTTGTATTTAGAATAATGATTAGAGCCTGTATCCCTTCAGTCTTTGAAAAAAATTGTTTTTTTAATCTATAAAGTGAATCAAAAATCCCTGTTTATAGAAGAGGTCCATGGTAAGTAAGTATGGTATCATCTTTTGAACCATGATCGATGATTATACGGTCCTAATGGTATTTATGAATATGCATTATGCAGGCCCTAACGACCTTTCCTGGTGGCCAATTATGGCGAGCTAGTTGACATTGGACTCCTTCAATATTCCATTTTAGCTACCTAATAAAAGCAAAACAAATGCCTACACGTATTTTCGGAGGGGAGCACTAGTGTATGCTCTTTTATTTCAGTAATAAAGACCTGCTCGGCTCTACCAACAAGCTCTTTAGTTGAAGGCAAAAGAGAGGCTTTATTGTACGAGTTATAAGTTTATTAAGTGAAGCTAATTATCTCCCAAAGAAGATAAATACATTTTTATTAGAGTGAGGAAGATGTATAACGATTTCACTTCCCTGGGAGACTACGTTTTGTAGGACTTTCCTCGTGAACCCAAAAAGATCCACAGGAGCCTCCCTACTAAAAACCTCACGATGCTTGCTCTGTGCTTCTCATGGTAGGGAGGCCGAATCGCAAAAGCATTATACGACCAACCCTGCCAGAAGATAAATACACCTTGAGTGCTATTCTCTGTCTAAAATAAAAGGTAGCTCATAACTAAAATAAACCAGAACGACTTTAAAAAAATGCGCCATGCTTACCTGAAACAAAGATAATAATGCATTATTTATTTGAGTCGTAGCACATAGAATACAATAATTGATCTTTAATTTAAGTTCAAACATGACCTCAAATAGAAAAATTCCAAACTCCAAACAAAGATAAAAAATGTCAGAACAAACTTGAACATGAGACCATGGGTAGTCAAATCAATCAATCACAACAAAAGCAACCACCCTGTACGTACATAATATACGGACAACAAAAAAATCTAATCAAAACTTGTTATCGAACTAAATTGTTACCATACAAGTTGTTTCGGAGTTGTCAATCACTTTTATATATTGGCATTTTCATGCCAAAATATCGAATACTTTGGCATGTAAATGCCAATATATAAAACAAGCCATGGGGCTTGACGTTAAGGATGGTAAGGAAGCTAAACAACGTTACGTTAGTCAATCATTGATCAATCATGGACTTCTTCTTATCGTATGGTTGATAAACAACCTGGTGTCAGAGTTTAAACCGCCTGTAGGCCTCTGACATGGCTTTACACATCGTTGAAAAATCTCTCAGGTGAGCCGGTTTTCTTACGATGTTCACCCTCTCCGTTATGAGCAACGGATAGGTAACTAATTTATAATACGTACATGAATTCGAAAAGACATTGGTGCGTGCCGTAGTTTGAACTTGCGAGCTACGACTTGGCAGTCCTACGGTCATATCACTCGGCTATCAGTGCCTTAGTCATTGACTGAATGCACGTGTCAGAATTTATGGAAGTCGATGAAGTCATTTACAGGAGATAAGCCTATGTTGTAGTGATGATATTTAAAGCCAAATCATCCTTAATAACCACCAGTATCGGAATTTTGACCAATGCACGGTCAGTCAGACAATCCACCGTAATTAAAATCGACCATAATTATCTAGATTGTAACTTTCTGCTTTCCTTATCCATTAGGACATCATATTTGCCAGACACACTCTTTCATGCGCGCAACATGCTTAAAATAGGTCTCAAAATTTTCATTTCACTTATCTAGATATTGTACGAGAACAATCTACGTAGTCCTAAGTCAAACAATTTATTCTGTTAGACTCCCATTAGACGGTTCTCGTGACTCCTTTTTTTCAAATATTCCATTTGAGGCAGAGTTTACATAGTTCTTTCTTTATAATAGTCTAACCCTAGGATTACCTTTGTACAGTCAGGGTTTTTAAGTGTTACGACAGAGCTAAAACCTCAGGCTTTAAATCCACTACTCCAGACGCAGATTTGCAAAAATGTGTACCATTGGCAGCATACTTATTGAATCTTCATTAGCACAGGAGTCAGCGGAATCTAGATTCAAGTAACTAATATTTATATTATGACCAACAAAAAAGTTTAGTAGTCTAATATTTGTGCTAGGTTAATGGCAATACGTACACTCGCCCCCTATTATGTGGGAGGAACCTATAGGTACCATAACTGGCAAAGTTAGTACTATACCGCCGCCTATCCTCTATCATCTTGCATGCACTTATTTCTTTTGTATGTCATTTACTCATGTTTGAACAAATAAAGTTATCTTATCTTATCCAATCAAGAATATAAGACCGATGTCAAGTTATGATATTAAAGAATATATTTTCATTAGATACCAGTGACTAAATCTGTATATCATGACGTCATCCTCAGTAACTCGTTACTACATTTTACCTACGTGTGCCCAAATTACCGACACGGAAAAGCTACGTTTCAGCCTAAAAGCCTCTCAGGTATTGATTGCGATCGACTACGCTAGGATTCCATCAAACTTAAAGGTGGATAATCAATTTCCTCGCAGTAAAGCTTCAAAGACTGATTGGAAGCGAATGTCAGAATCCATTGCGACTCAATACATCTTCAATGGCTTAGACTTATGTCACGGTTTAAACCAATTATTGGTATTGCGGTTATATTGTGAGATGTTGCATGGATGTTTGTGTTGTCAGATAGTTATTGCTTGGGTTTTATCCTGGTACACGACATGATTACATATGATAATATAACCTGGTATACACCGTGTGGTATCCGGCCTAGAATAGACCACCCTCTTTCCTCCCGTGGGTGGGTGGCTAAGGGAACATCCAGAAGATGGGCAGCAGCGTCTTTTGTAACTTGACCACCAACACTGCGATCCTCAAGCCGCTTGCCAAGCGCGGTGATTATAGCAACCCCCGCTTCTAAATGGGGGTGCCTTTGTTCAACAGTGGACATCTATCGGCTGTTGATGATGATGATGATGTCACAACATGAAGTCTGTATTTCCCGAAAGGGTAGGCAAAGGTGTGTTGTAAGTCTTCTACTTATCGTATGATTGATGAACAACCTGGTGTCAGAGTTTAAACCGCTTGTGTAAGTGGTACACTCGCAATCTGCTAGTAATCCTAAAGGTCCTATATAGTACAGGGAAAGCCTGTTTCCATTTACTTGTCACAATTCTAGACTTCATCATGCTACTACTTTGTTGGTGTTTGGAATTTGACATCTCGAATCAATTGACATACTTTTTATGAGCTGTCAAAACGCTATTCGTCCATAGATTTTATAGGGGTTTTAAACTCAATTGACTTACTATTTATTGATTTTAAAGCAAATAAAAATCCAATTTTGCAGTTAATTGAAAATATATAGGGATTTTAGGGGTAAAATAAAGTAACTTTTAAAGAAGTAGTGTCTTGAAATTATTGGCTAACGGTGTCAACTATTTAATTGCCAATTTTAAAAACATGAAGTTTATTTTTGTCGTTAAAACACCACAAAGTACCTACATTAAGAATTAAAAATAAAAAAGAACTATAAAGGTTATTTAGGAAGGTATAGAAGTACTGAATCCCACATTATTATCTCAGTTAATAAGTTGATAACGCAACGCTTCAAACCCGTAAGCCATTGGTTGTGTTTCAATGAGAAGTGTGTGTGATTTTCCTCCTGTCTGATTGAAAGAAAGAAAGAAGAAAGAAAGAAAATCATTTATTTGTCAGCCAAAGAGACACATACAATACTGATGGGCATAAGTACAGGATTAATGATGTTCCCTTGTGGAGTATGCGTCTCACGGCTGGACCAAATGGGAGCCCAGATCAGCTTCATGTCAGACACAGGTGCCTGACGCTGATTTTCATCTGGAACCCTGGTATACCGCACGGATGTCAACCGGAATGCAAAATGTTGTGGTGTAAGTAGCGAAAGATGTGTGATAAATAATACATATACCTACATAAATAATAATAAGTCAAATAATAATAACAGATAATACCATACCACTGTACACATATTATGGCTCCCGTCTACATACAGTATACTAACGACTGTGTTTAATAGACATTGTAACTCTATAAATGTAGAGTAAACTTAAGAAACATTAGAAATACCTTATTAATAAAAAAAAACGTCGCCCGCACTAGTAATTTTTCCTGTATCGTGAGTGCGTTTCACAAACATGTAAAATCACATACACAAACACCCAAACTCGGGACGAACATCTGCGGATCGAACCCGCGACCCTTAGCGCGGCAAAACTATCGCTTAGCCACTGCGTTAATCAGATCGTCAATTAGACAAAGCATTAGAAAATGTGTAATAATTCCTTCCACTGTGATTTTGACCGAGTTCGATTTCAAAAAAATCTTCGAAGTTTAAAATATAGGTCTTCCAAGTTTC
Source organism: Abrostola tripartita (assembly GCA_905340225.1). NCBI lineage: Eukaryota > Metazoa > Arthropoda > Insecta > Lepidoptera > Noctuidae > Abrostola > Abrostola tripartita. Next base: position 2,730,476 of record HG996492.1, on the reverse strand, counting down.
CAGTAACATAGTTTCCTAATTAATAAGACCGCTCGACGAATCACGAACAACAACAAACCAATCAATACACAAACGAACTTGCGAATAACTTCGACCAAAAACTCAACCCTATGCAAGCGACACGGCACATTAAGCCCGATTCTTATCGTCACAGTACATAATAAAATAGGCTGCTAACTGTGCACTGTCACGGAACCCATCACAATCGATTCAAACGTAAAAACATTTGCATAGTGGAAAGTTTTTTAGGGTTACAAAAACGAATGGATGTTTTGAGCAGCTCTGTGCTGAGACAAAGAAAGTTTCAACGCTTTTTGTTATAGTCCGTTTAATTTCCGTCCAAATACGAGGAAGTGAAATTGAAAGGAAGGATTTGTAATGAAAAAGTTAAGTGAAATTAGCTATGGTTTAAAATGTTTGCGCTTATAGTGGAATTAGCCTGTATTTTTAAGTTTAGTTTGTACTTAATTATAAAGTGTATTTTAATGTTTATATTGCATGTTAATTATATTTAACAGTCAGTCATCAAGTCTATCACAAAATATGAACGTATGCCTCGGAAGAGGTCATATTTACACAATAATATACTGCTAAAATCTGCATTCAATAATCCGTCAAAACATCGGATAGTCAAAATTAATATCTATATAGGTATATTTGTTTTAAAATAATCTTTATCAAGATATAAATTATGATAGGTAGATATTATTATATGAAACTCCCCCAATTACGACTCGAACCACTCACTATAACACAATCACGTTAACCAAAAACCCCTACTTTTACTGCAATGTACCAGAGCAGAAAATAACTTCATTGCTTGATATGTCACGGAAGATATTTTGCCATAACGTTATGAGGCCAAAGATAAGAGTAAATTGCGCATAAGCGGTGACAGATTGCCAGCTTATCCCCTACGAGCACCACAACAATTCATTTTACTCAGTCCACTGTTTGGGAGCCGGTGTGTATGGTTTGGTACTACAAATAGTAGCAGCATTGTATAGGTATAGCTGAAAGTTTTTGAAAATTCCTACTTAGTCTTTGCAGGAGAGAAGTAGGTACCTAGTAAGAGTAAAGCACACTTTTGTCTTGTCCTTTGAATATAGGCATTAAGACAGGTTTAATGGTGATAATAAAAATACATGTAATAGCTCTTGATGAATCTTATGTCTGCCCATAATTGGTTACCTTTAAGTCGTAAGAGGAAAGAGTGAAAGATTAATTTAATGTAAAATCTAACTGGCCCCACGTACGCAACGTATGCAACGCATTATGACAGACGCACGTTACATACGACAAGTCTGTCTCTATTCTATTGCATAGATTTACATACAAAATTAAACATCCAAATAATATTACAGCGTTGCGTCCGTTGCATACGTAGGTCCAGTGTATCCTATCATCGTGTGTGCTTCAAATACTTTAAATAGGACCTTGGGTTACTACATTACTTTACAAATGAATGGCCATAATGCTGTTGTATCTGCATGTGACGTTATTACATTAAACACAAAACCGAATTTAGCTTACGACGAAGTTATTTCTCTAAGTCTATTAAGAGGCACTTATTAATTGTCATCAATAATGAAGTGACTCCAAATCTCATCATTCACCGCATATTTCCCCAATCCTTCGTTTATCGGGATTGATCAGTACTATCGGGGACCACCATGATAAAGTGCCCAAGTTTCGTTGATTGCAGTAATATTCCGGGAAACTCGTACCAAATATTATAAGAATGGTATAGGAAAAATAATGAATTGATATGATTTATGAGTGCCGTGGAATACGACTGTTTTTGTGAGCAATTGTTGCGCTTTAGGCAATTATATATCGTATCTTGTCAATGCTTTATTATGGAGAGGAAAAGTGACATTATCTGTTTATTTCATACATCACCAAAAAACGCCTGTTTAAGCAGAAAACGCAACAAATATATTATCCTATTCAACATTAAACGGTTTCAAGTTGAAAAGATTTATTTATATAGTACATAGTTTTCGCATTGCTTTATTAATCCAAAATTCGAAAATCAAGTTGCATCATTACTTCATATTTTTATTACAAAGAAACCCGTATCAGGTTTCAAAGAATACGTAATACGATTTGCATGTACGGGAAAGGTCATAGGCTAAAAATAGAAAACCTCTTTCGACATATAAAAGTACCTAATAAAAGGTTATGAAGGTATTAGGTATGTTATAAATATAAACTGAACTCGACTATACAGTTAATGAACAAATATTATAAATACGAAAGTTTGTGAGGATGTATGGATAGATGGATGTTTGTTGCCCCTTCACGTAAAAACTGCTGGACGTATTTTGATGATACTTTGGTGTAATATAGATTATACATCAGAATAAAACATTGGCTATATTTTATAACGGTACGAGCTATACTTCGAGACTCCAAAATTTTGCGCAGGTGACCGTGGGACACCTCTAGTAGGGTAATAATTTATTTTCTATTTGAAGGGGATTTTCACGATTTTATCGATACTGTGGTTCACTGATATTGTACTGCTTTATTGGTAATCTCATGAGATTAAATACATAATTATCATTTAAATAAATGTTTGGGCGGAATAATTATTGTTTTGATTACATTTACTTGTCTGATCTTCTCCTGTGTCGTGGGTGATGTACAGGTAATTAAATATTAAAAACTCAATACATTTAAAACAAATAACTGCGCATTACACAATCTGAAAACCGACAGCTCAAGAAACTGTATGATACATCCTAAATAGCTAAACATTTTCTGCGCCACGTCTTAAATGAACAAGTAACTAAACTCTCCCCACAATTTATTACCAAACATAATATATGATATATTCAACTAATAAAAAACGTACAAAAAGTAATACAAAACAATCTATCAAATACATTATCCACACATTTTTTATCCAAAAAGACAATTTCCTTCGGCGATCGCCAATAAATACCGCGGGGCACACATATATCCTTGTCGGGAACTGCGACTGAACGACAGAACTCCTATGATTTATACACACGCGAGCTATTTTATAAAGCTTTTGACATTTTTATTTTTTTAAAGTTTAGTGAGCACGCGAAATTGTTGTTGCAAAATATTCTGTTACAGTATGACTTGCAGCAGAAATATTATGGATGGAATTTTAAAATACCTTTTTATTATTAGTAATAGCAAACCAGACAACTATGTATATTTAGTAGCATACCTACTTGCGTTAAAGACGGACAAACTAAACAATTGAAAAATGTACTATCCAATCAAATTATATTATATAGTCAAAAGTGCTTAACACAGCGTAGATTCTATTACTTGTTTCAGCAGTGCATGGTACCTGTGACGGCGTGAAAATAAGTAGATGACGTACCATCATCATCGGCCGGAAGACATCCACTGTTCAACAGAGGCTTCGTTTTAAGAACATCACAATAAACAGCAACTTGCTATTTTGCATCCACCAGTTGCCCGTATCATCATCATCATCAGCCGGAAGACGTCCACTGTTGAACAAAGGCCTTCCCCTTTAAAGAGGGGTTGCCATAATCCCCACGCTTGGCAAGCGGCTTGGGGATCGCAGTGTTGGCGGTGAAGTTACAGAAGACGCTGCTGCCCATCTTCTGAGTTTTCCCTTAGTCGCGTCTTACGATACCCACGGGATGAAAGGGGGTGGTCCATTCTTGACGGATAATACTCGGCTCGACCTATCTAAAATTTAAAGGCAATCTTTTCAATAACAGAAACTTTTTGATTAACAAGAAACTCAATAATAACTTCAGTACATCAAATCACAAGCCATATGACGCTCCCCTCGCTTTAAAATAAGTTTAGCTTTCCCTTTAAAAAGCAACTTGAATATGCTTCTAGCGTTATCACGAGATTAGGCTGCCACGAAGTAAGGAGCTCAAACGTATTTTGATAAGCTTAATTTACATTCAACTGGTGATGAGTAATATATTTTTATATAGACCTTAACTTAGTATAGACTACGTTTAAAAGCAGCACTTAGATGCAATGCAAGCAATACATTTTATTTATTATACGACAATACAATTACGGTAATATTCGGGAATATTTCCGTAATTATTCAGAAATTAGGTTTGTAATGTTCTAAAAAGTGCAAATCATTGATTGGTACTAAAAAAAATATTCTTATATTAGCTAAAACAGAAAAATCTTTCACGAATCGGAAAGCAAACAAAAATGTGTTAAAACAAATTCATGTACAGGAAAAAGTACAAAGTTCACCTCGTTGAACCAATCAAACTACTGACGATAACCAGAAACTTGCGCTGCTTTCCTCCGCTTCCAACATCCATGGTAGCCATGCCATCGACTATTGGTTTTTATTGAAATTTCGTGTATCGTCGCTCCGTAATGGGCAATCGGTTGCCGAAATACTCGTCTTACCGAAGCTAGGGTGTTAAATTGTGCGTTTCGGGTTTAAGAAACGATTTTACGTTGCAATCTTTTAGCTATTTCAATGTCTGGCTTATTTTCGTTTGAATTAAAGGTTACTGTACTCTGGAATGAGATGCAAAATGTTGGTAATGGAAAAGGGATCGTATTAGCTGATTGGATTATGATGAGGAGGTTTTATGGTGATTGTTTACACTATTTGTAGGTAGGTATGGCAGTACTTTGGTGTCAAAAATGTTGAAATTACTGACTGTTTCAAGAAAGAAAGTGGTATGTTTTCTCACCGAAAAATCGGTTCCAATCTCAATCTATATAGGTAAATATTGGAGCCCTACTTCGGAAAATGTTTTAATAATTATGATGTTTTTAAAAAAGGAACCGTCACAGAGCTTCGCTTTTAAATTTGAGTAGGGCTACAACTTCAAATAGGTGGGTGGTGTTTTACAGCCTAAAAAACTACAACGAAATATTGAACTTGTCTTTGTAGATGGTCCTTTTTTACGTAAAAAGGACCACAACATTAAAGAGATACAGGATCAGTACATAATATGCTATACCGTGCTGAACTACGCAAAGCAGTCGCTTACGGTTTGCAGCTCAATCGGCCACCAGGTATTCGGCCACATTTCGGCCGGAGCGGTTGTTATTTAGGTCGGTAAACCTGCGATGCCTAACTGGATAGTTATTTGAGAGGACACATTGTGAGGGCCGGTCGTATGTCGATAAATATGTGTGGAATATTGAGACTTGAGACCTTCTGGTTACTTCTTGATCCGGAATAGTCTTTCAATAACTCCATTAGATCAAAATAGTCGTGTACGATATGAGATCCTTATCCTTTTTTGAAGACTGCTAAAAAGTTAATTCAGGGGGCGATTCGAAGTGTAGAAACTGTGAAAACTTTTTTGGGAGTCGGTTCAAGAATACATACATAGAAGAATTAACTATCTCATACTTTCATCATGATCAGCCGGAAAACGTCCGCTGTTGAACGAAGGCTATCTCTTTAAATAAATTCCCGTAACCTAACAAAATGGATGAGGCTAATGATTTATTTTTCGATTTCTTGTTCATGTCAACATATTGACGAGTTTAAAGCCCCCTTTTACCGAGCAAAAATACTAAGTTGGTTCTTCCGTATTTCCGTTAAAAGCTATCGGGTTCTCCACACATCGTTTTCATATCGTTAAATAGTAGTCCCCTGGATACGTGCGATATCGGATTCCGTCCACCTATTTGTGCCGGGCTCACCGCCAAAGGATTACGTGGCCAATTTGATACGCGGGTTCAGATCAACACTGCAATGGTTATCAACCATGCTTAATGCGCTATTAACTGTACTCGAATCTATAGTGGGAAACAATGGACATTTGGTCATATTTTCGTTTGATCGGATTAACTTTTATGTATGCTTGTGTGCTGGGAATTTTTACAATACCTATAGTTGTTATTCTGTAGTAACTAAACATATTTCGCGAAAATATGGCGTCTATGCTATGCTTTATAAAAGAAGTCCGTCCCCAATGATAAGACGCATGTCCCCAATGATAGTTCACAAAAGGTCTTTAAATGAAAGTGATCACACACACACACTGCTATACTAAATATAATTTTAAAAAACATGTACCAATATAATATTTCTCATTGTATTCACTTTGAAAATCCATTCTAATGATTGATTAGTCCTTAATTAAAGACATGTAGCAATTCTATTAGATTTGTATTCGTCAGTGTTTCTTTGCCACTTGTCTAGGTCTCCTAACTGGAGGCGACACGTTGAAGTAAAGGTACGATGACTTATTTATTTCTATCTTCATACAATTTTCATAAAACATTGACTTTGATAACTCGGTATCCAGGAGAAACATTTCCTAGCCACACATTCGGTACATTTTATCCCCAGTCAAACTGAACATTGAACACGTAGGTACGAATCTTCGGGCATTTCTTTTTTGACATAATTAAAGCTGCCGAAATAAAATAAATATTCAGGGAAATTTATTTTTACTTACCGACGTAAAAACAAGAATGCCTCTGGATTTTATAAATACTTTACTGTAACAATAAAACAATAAGGGTTAACCTGCACTTGAGACAGTGTTTTTTTTTTTTTCTTTTAAAAAAACGTCGCCCCACACTAGGAATTTCTCCTGTATCGTGGGTGCGTTTCACAAACATGAAATATCACATACACAAACACCCAGACTCGGGACAAACAAATGTGGATCGCACAAATTTTTGCCCCGTGAGAGAATCGAACCCGCAACCCTTGGCGCAGCAGTCTAATCGCTTAGCCAATCAGGTCGATTGTTGATATTATAACCTCTTATTCATCATAATAAACCATTGATGCTATGCAAAAGTAATCGTACCGATCTTGCATTAACACGTAACGATTTCTCGTACCAGATTGAACTGTACAGTGCAAATAGCGTACCAAATCAGATGTGTGAACTTGCTTAAACAAGCGCTACAAGGGCGTTCCTCTGTAATGAAGCGTGCATGTTAGCGTGACTCGCACAAGAGTGAAAATACGAATTTATATGCGTTGGAAAATGCCGGTTCTATAAACGCCCTGAAAGTTTTGATATTTTTCTGTACCTGAAAGGGCATAAAAAGATTATAAAGTAATAACATCTAAGTACAATATACACGGTAAAAAGTTATATCTCTCTCTCTATAATAAATACATTTCTTCTAGTTTCAAAGACCATTTGAGTGCCTACATACATATATAGCAATGTTGACAATTCGTACTTAGAATAATTTTAATACCCTAAATAATTCCCTTAAATATTTACAATTCATACAATCGAGCCTGTAATTGTTGAAGGGTAGAGCTGATGTTTTTTATTAGGTGTCTGCTAAAAATTACCGCGCCTACATGTTTTGGTTGTTCATCTTCATAAGTTATTCTTAAGGCATTTATTATGCCAACACCTAGGACGTACGATGACCGATGTACAGACTACAGAAAAAGAGAAGACCTCTTCATAACTTTCAGGGATAATAAGCGCAAATACATATAATATTTAAGTAATGCATAATATAATTCAAGGTATTACACCCACAAATACACACATCTTTGCAACATGTTTGCAACGTTGTATGCAAAACGCAACAATCTTCTTTGCTATGCAATTAAAGTTATGTTGGAAGCGTAAGCTAGGTATGCTAACAATTGCTGGCACCGCGTCCCACGTGCGCGACAGCTTAATTTGTATAAACAAAGGCACATCTCACAGGTAATGTTCGTATCATTTCTGGGAGCTCCAATTTGGTGCAGGTATTTTTTCTGGTAACAGCATAATACCCTTTATTTAGGTACAGGTAGAATGAGTTTAGGTGTAGTTACTGAATTTTCTAACAATTGTTGTTTGTCCATAATTATGGAAAAAGGTGAGCCTTCTTTGTGATGGTATACCTAGAGGTAGTACCTATTATATAACCCTTTTGTCACGTGTTATAAAATATGTTCATTGATAAAACGCAGGCGAAAAAGTACATTAACAAAATAAAATGGATGCAAGGTTCAATATGGTTGAGCAACCTGACGACCTGATTGGCGTAGTGGCTAAGCGATTAGACTGCTGCGCTAAGGGTTGCGGGTTCGATTCCCACGCGGGGAAAAAATTGTGCGATCCACATTTGATTGTCCCGAGTCTGGGTGTTTGTGTATGTGATATTTCATGTTTGTGAAACGCACCCACGACACAGGAGAAATTCCTAGTGTGGGGCGACGTTTTTTTTAAAAAAAAAAAAAAAAAAGCAGGAAAATACCAAGAGGAAAAAGGAGGCCTAAAACCAGCTATGGGTGATACAGGGCTGAAATAATAGTGATGATGAGCAAACAGAAAGCGCCATTCTAAGTGCATCAATACTTTCTAAACAGACAGCCTGCCTTTTGGGCACCCTAACAGTCGACAGTGATGAGGAGGAATATTTCGATGCATAATTTTTTGATGATTTTTGGTTGTATGTAGGTATTATTAGGTTTAATGGAGGTAGTATAAAAAAAATCTGTGAATATATAATGTAAATTGTTTTTTTAATTAATAATGGTTCCTTTCTAAACTATATACTAATTAACGTACTTCCTACTAAACGATACTAACTTTTAATAACCGTGAGTGTTTCACTTACAGTCTCAAACACAGCTGTCATATAGTCAGTAAGTGCACCTACGGCCTACATAGTACAATAATAACTAAAAACTTTCCATGCATATTCCTACCAAACACATTATACCTACTTACCCGTCTGTAATTCAACTAACCTTTCTTATTACCACCATCGCTACAAAAACACGTTAAACTCGTATTACTCCACGGCATCAGAGGTTTTGCACGGTACGTCTTGTATGCGGCTTCGTAAATTAAATTGTCTGTTTTGAAGCTCGCTTTTGTTGGTATTACGAGACAAAACACAGCCAAATGTTCTTTATTTATGCTGCTTCTCTTGCACTCGGTTCGTTTTAAACTGAGTATTATGGAGTTATTTTTCTGAAGTTTCTTGTGTGTTCTTTTACTAACTTGCTTAAAGTATAAAGTGCATAACAATAACCTAGTTCATTTAGGATGTACAAACTCTAACAAGGTCATCGTCGAACCTTGTTTAACTAGTAGATTTAATTAATTGAAAACGAGTGAACACATAGGCCAGTACACTGCAGATACTCAAGACCATTCACACATAAGTTCTTCAATACTATTTACTCTCAGAAATACTTAGTCCTATCAATCAATTCTTACGCTTATATAAGCTAGATATCCAAACAAAAATCTGATATTCACAAAGATCAACAAAATAATAAAACTGCTTTAAAATCTAACAATACCCCAGAGTCCTTCTACAAGTCCACAATTCCTATTCATTCGAAACTTGAAGAAAGCAAATTCGAACACTCATGCTTTCTAAATTCTAGTCGTAACAATATGTGGCTTGTACGAATTTAGGAGAAGCATTACAATTCGGTAGATACAGTTGAAAAGGAACTATTGAAACGAACTTAGCCCATAGAAAGTTTTTAAGGGTGTTCCGTAAAGAATTCTAGTTGTCAAAATGGAAGATTTTGCACATTCACTTCCTATTGAATCTTTGATAAGTTTCTCATTTGCGCATATCAAATGGAAGGGTTGGGTTATGGAATCTTAATTAGTCATATCAAAGGTTTGGATGTTATAAAGTTGGTTATAATGAGATCCGAAGCTTTAGATACTGTTTTTCTTAGAATTGTGTGAAACTCCAAGAATTATGAAATGACTTGCTCGGTGTGTGTTGAAACTCCAAGAGTCATTTCTTATGATTAATTCATAAGAAATGACTAGCTTGGAGCTTTGCTTACGGAAATGTTGAAGTTATAAGAAGTATTATATTGAGTACAGGTTTGTTAATTAAATATAAAATAAACCGGCTAAGTGACATGAAATGAGAAAAAAATATTTTAAATTATTTTATTTAGTACCATTAAGTATATCAATCTACTCAAGTTAAGGTAATGGATTGTAGGTACCAATACAAAAAACATTGATATTCAAGATGTTCACTGAAAGTTGAAAAAAATCTCGGAATTCAATAAAACATTAAAGCAGCGAAATAAAAATAAAATACAGTACTCTTAATAATTCATATTTCATTCATGGCTATAAAGAGATTTTCGTCGACCGTCTTATTCACAAAAAAATATATTTACTTTTCCTCATCGTTTATACAAGAGCGCTTGTTATGGCACACTAATTATTGAACATTGCCTCAAAGTTTGCCAAATGATGTTGTTGTTAAAGGTTTACGAGATTCTTCTTGTGACAAGTTTAGAGCAAGCCACGGGACGTCGCCGGCGCTCACCCAACTTTGTTCTTACTACGCTTTTTGAGGATAGTTAGCCACGAATGAGAGTTCCACGAGTGATTCCCTTGAATTTAAAACTTCTGAGATGCTTTGGCAGCACATCGGACTTCACGGCCTTTTGAACGCAGAAAAGTCTCTTGACGCAGAATAAGGCCGCGGGTAGATGCGGAATCAGTGGAACGCCCGCGGATTCTTTATTGAAAATTGAAATAGCAGTTTGTATAGATTTATTTTATAGAGTAACCTAAAGGTCACTAAATGCCGCCGAAGCGTCCTATCAAACGAAGTTAAAAGCAAATTCTCGAGTCTTGAATGCGACTTAACTTCGAATTTTATTCCGACTCCGGGGCGCTAATGGCGTCCGCTCTGAACAAAAACTCGCTTGATTAAAATCGTTTGTCGTAATAAAAGGAGCACTAAAAAGTTATAACCGTACGAAGCGCGAGACCGGTAGGCCCGTAAAATCGATCACCCGCCGATACTGATCACGGGGACAAAAATTTAACGGCGCTGCTCGAGATTACGAGCCGGTGCTTAATTTAGTGCTCGGAATTAAAGGCGAAATATTAAATTGTCGCCGAGCTTCTTGCCGGCGCGGCGCGGGCGTCTCGTGCTAAATGAGCCGTGAACTCTGCCGAGTATATTTTATTAGCGGCCCTCCCCGGTCCGCCCCGCCGGTGACGTGCTCCACTCACATCTCGCACCCGCGCCTACCCTATTTACATTCACGAGTGAACCAACGGCGTGTGAAATTTTATTTCTTCGACAATCTGAGATGAGATTAGCTGTAAATTGAGTTTATGACGGAATCAAATATGCATGTACCCCGCCCCCGGCCCCATCGTCACTACTCTCACAGTTCATCGCATTCATAAATTCAGTATTCGCTCTTTTATTCTCACGACTTATTCTGTCTCATCTAAATGTACCTACTGATCGGCGTTCGAATGAAATATTATTTCTTACGCTTCATTTTATTCAGATTCACTCAATATTATTCATATTTTTCGTAGTAAAGTATGATTTATGGCTCTATCCAAAAAAAAATCAGGAAAAGTTAGATGAGAATCAGTTGGATAGTTTTAAATACGTTTTTCTACGTGTTTTTTCCGTTATTTTTTGCGTGAAAATTATTATGAAGGTGTCAGACGCAGCGTGTTTCCATCGGCACGTAGAAGGTAATTGTATCGTGACGGTACCACTTCGACCCCTCTTCCTCTCAAAGCTTTCTCGCGCGTAAAGCGGTACATTATTGTTTGTATAATTTTCGCTCCTTTAAAAATACTTACTCCCCTTTCTTTATGAATATTTATGCGGCAAAATAAAGAATGTGAATCTATGAAGCTGGAGTAGGAGTTGTCTATTTATATCACGACATGAATGAGTTTACCTTTAGAAGTTTGAAACAGAAAATTTGGCGAATGACGGTATAATTACCGTATACCGATATGTATCAGACGTTGGTATTTTACAATATCCTACAAACCGCATTTTTTTACATTTTAACACCAGAGGAACACACTAAAAGTTTTTATTATTATAATACTCATGTCAACGTTTTATCTCGTAATTTTTATTCAGTTACAAACACCCATAACATTACAAATGATCACGCCACTCACTTCAACACATAAACTACGCATCGCAATAAACTATTTAAAGTACCAATAATAGTGAGCGGTGCGGATACCCGCAGATATAACACCATGTGTGCGGATATACGGATATAACAGGTGATTAGTGCGGCCAATTAACACGCCCCAGTTAATGACGGTAAACTGTTTTATTGCCAACATGATGTGGGGTTAAAAAAGGTAAGTTGCCTAGGTTGGAATTTAAAACAAATGAAAAAGTGTAGTTATAATCGTGTAATAATTGTATCGTGATCTAGTGAGAGAGATTTATTAGCAAAATGAGCTTCATTGTTTAGTGAAATAAACTTTTTCTATTCGAGATTAAAAATGATTAGTGATAGCCGTCTGATAGGTATGATCGTTGGACTGCCAAGTCAAGGGTCGCAAGTCCAAACCCCGGCAAGCACCAATGTCTTTTCGAATTCATGTGCATACTATACATTAGATATGAGTAGCTAAAAACGGTGAAGGAAAACATCGTACGCCTGAAAGATTTTTCAAAGGTGTGTAAAGCCATGTCAGAGGCCTACAGGCGGTGTAAACTCGGACACCAGGATTTTCATCAACCATACGATATCAATATAATATTAATAATGACAGCTACATGACAATGCGAGATGCACATTAAAAGGTATTAACTTTTTTATCGTCACCATTAAGTTCATATTACAGAAAGCTGAACAGCTCTTAATGTATTCTTTTATTTTGCTCCTCTTTCCTTGCTAGACCCACGAAAACAGAAAATATTGAACTGTCAATTAAAACTAAATTTATTATATTTTATATTTATTTGGTACCTACCGCGCCTTAGCTCGCTATACAGGCCGAAACACGAACTCTTAATCAATTCTAAATCAAACTTCTAAGACAGAACACTGATCAAGAAAGTTTTTACAACATTTTATCTGCTGATCGGATCTCAAATGCTCACAGCAACCAACAAATACGATCGGTTTCTCGTAAAATCAAATCAAAACTTTTTCATTGCTTAACATTAATAATTTGCGCTATAAAACTTTTTGACGACCTGACTTATTATCTTGTGACGTATATTTTATTATACGTAAGGAGATTACGTACGTATTAAGTGAAGCGTGGCTTTAGTGTCATAAAACGTACGAAATTCTCAGCGATAATAAGTAATTCTTATTCCATATATTCGCTGAAGATACGACTCTTTTGTCAAAGAGTTTCGCTGCTTGATGTAGTATTAACTTATATTTGTATATTATTTATTGCAGATTTATGCTTAGTATATGAGCTATTGTATATTTATTTATATTTATAATTTTTGTATTTTGCCTGCCTTCGAAGTGTATATCCAATTTTATATGGTCTGTTATTTACAGCGTCCTATTGCATCCCTTTGTTGCGTGATCTTTTGTAGACACCATTGTAAGTTATTAAGCTACTCACTACTAAGCAAAGTTATATCCCCTGGTTTTGGGTGCTAAAAATAGTAATCTAAGTTATATGAACTTTAAACATTTTCCATATAACTAATTGTTTTCCTTCTTCTTATAAATTTTCTGCAACTAAACGCAATTCCCATCTAAATCACATAAATACCGACCCACTAATAAAAAAACAGATTATAACAAAAAATAAAAGCAAGGGAATCCAAAAAGATCCAATGTTAAAATAAAACCGTTCCCTAGAACTAAATTAAATTAAAAACAGCAGAATAATGCACGTATTTGCGAAAATGCTATTTCATTTTAATATTCGTGTATGAAACAACATGGCGACAGGTTTCCTCACGATTTCACTCGGCCACTTGCAATCGGAATTTTAATTTATTTGACCAAGCATAACATTCGGCCAAGTTCGTGTCTCGCATACTATTACGAATTTTATGAAAATTTCTCTAAAAATGCACGCTGCTTCTGACATCTTTGGTCCCACATTACGGGGGTGAAATAAGGAATAACTTTTGGGAATGCTAATGAGTTTGGACTTAGATTTTGTGTAGATTTTCTCGTTTTATTATTGAGTTTAAAATAGTTTTTATCTATGGGTGTATACTTCGATTGAAAAAATAGGTACTTTTTATAATTGATCTTTTGCAAAGAAAATCGAATTAATTCAATGGGCATCAACGTAAGTATACCATAATAATATAATGAGTTTATGTTTAGGTCATTGTATAACAGTTCAGTGAAGTTGGGCATGAAGCAACAAAGCTACAATGAAACACAAATTTTTAGTTGCAATTTTAGTTGCAAACTTGAGAAAAGGTCTCAAATTTTAAGACACTTTTAGTGTGATTTTATATATACTGTTAATACACATCATAGATTAAGAACTTTAAAGAGTAATGCGTCCCCACGACACGAATTTCCATTGGTATATTAGCCTTAACACATTCTTATACGAGTCAGTGAAGAGTCCGTTTACTTCAAACGCCTTTCTTCAAAACATATCCGATCAGTGAGTTCACTTGAGGTCTTCCCTTTCCAGTTTATACATAAACATTTGCCTCGTATGTGTCACCTTGTTTTACTATTATACCTTGCTTTAATTATACAGAAAAGAACCTGCAAAATACAGTCGAAATAGAATAAAGATTTTTCTAAGCCCACAAATCTAGACCAGTGCCGGGGACAGTATTATGCAATCGTTTAACCACAAGTCAAGTGCAAGGCTATCCGCGTTATTAATGCCCTGGATTTAGACTCGATAATTGTCCGTGCAGACCACAGTCGGAGTGTGGTCATAGTTCGTGACAGTTCAACTAAACCGCTTATTATAACACATTAGGCTTAGAGTGTGTGCTGGAAGTTAGGGGAGCTGTATGTAACTTAGTTATAGTTTTTAGGGTTATTGGTTTATAGTAGTTTTGGTTGAAGTAATGATTAGGTAGATGTGTTAACAGATTTCTGAAAAAGTAACAGTGCGTATTAAAAATTGCAAGTTTTTTTTTTGTTTTTGTGCAAGCAAGTGGAAGAAATTACATGTGTCTAAAGCGTGTCTGGGTGTACTACTTAAATAGTTTATTTTGTTAATTCAATCATTGACAAGATAAACCATTTAGGTACTACACCCACACACGCCCATGATTTGAATGCCGCTAAAGTTTAAGAAAAAAACTTATACATATTTAAAGTTGATAAAATAGAATTGTATTAAAAAGATATGAAGTCTGACGTTACATCCAGATATTTCAATTTGCTTTTAGAAGCATAAAGAAAATATGAAATATGAAAAACATGTGAAAAATACATTACATACTTATTCTTATTCTAGATATAACTAAAATACATAAATATCATGCTTGTTTGTTCGAATGAATATGATGAACTCGCGCGTAAAACTATAAAGTTCATTTTAAAGTTACCTACTGGATATGAGCAATACATTAATAATTTAGTAAATCATCAATAAGTTATCAAAGTAGAGAACACAACACCGGTTCCATCTATTATTAATTAAAAATTAGATTGAAATTAAGGGTGTAGTATACGTTGTTGTGTTGTTTAAACCACAGCTTAGACTACTGGTAAGCAACAATATTTATATCACCAAGGAAATTATCATTTTTATGTGAAAAAGAAACTGAACAAATACTCTTTCATATCCGTGTAAATAAGGATCATATTCCTTTACTACTTCTTAGATCAAACATGATCCCTCGACCCTATCCACAATGTAACTCCTTACACACTATAGTGCTAGGTGTATCTAGGTCAACGGTTGAGCCAGTATATAGTGCTCAATATGTGCAGGTCAACTGTCACAGTGGCATTATGCCAACTAAGCTAATCTTTGAACAAGCCCGAACTTGCCAATTGTCGTCGGTTTAGGAGGCAAAGAATCTCGTGTGACACTGCCAACTTGTCGGCAGATGTCGCTAGTAATTTAGGTCGAAACGTAATTACTGAAGCTTACTATGACATTTTGTAGTACCTAAAGAGTTTTAAAGTAGCTGGTTAATGAGCCTGCCGTAATGTAATTTTAATAAACTTAAATAATCATTTACTATGTCACAGAAAACTGAACGAAGTGATGACAGTGAAATTAAAGAAGCAACATACTTCCAGATTACTCAGTGTAGGCATAGTTTTAGTATAAGTCTTATTCACGCACCAACTATTATGAATAGAACAACCTGAACAAGATCGCTGAGTTCTGGTGATCACAAATCACTCATGTTTACATCCAAATAAACTTGTTATTTTATACCGATACCAAAAACCTCATAGAGTGAAGCAACATTTATAAAATTAAGGAAAGTTCCAAAATCTGCGTAGATACTTACATATTAATTAGATCACAATTTTTACCTTCATTTTTACGGTATCTTATTATTTGTTTGGATCGTTGGGTCTTTTATCTAATGTCAGGCATGAGGATCTAGTTTAAAATTAACGTGTTTAATTACCCAATTACGCGAAAAGGAAATTGTGTCCTTAAACTAAGGCCATCGTCAAAAAGACGCGGAGATGTTGTTGCGAGTACATAGATTTTAGGATCAAATATTATTTCAGGTGTATTTTAACGATAGTGTATTTTGAATTGCTACTTGTTTCCTTCAGTGCTTTTGTTCTAACTTTGCTTGTTAGTCAGTTACAGAACTATTTTATGGCTATGTTGCCCGCAACTGCGTTCGTAGAATTATGTAATCCCTTTTCTGGGACAAAAATAGCCTTAAACAATTTCAATATCATATTTCAATACAAAATGTGAAGGGATTAAGTCATGAGGGGTAACAAAAAACCGACAGAGTTACTTTTGTATATATAAATCATATATATACATATATATATATCAATATTAGTATGGGTGAATAATAATACAGTTCTCAAGGTATTATTAAAAAAGTTACCGTCACAACTCTAGTATAGTTTATTACGAAATATAATAAATATTCGGACGCTTCGTCGCGTAGCAAATATCAAATAAAACCGCGAGAAAATAGTTTCATTACAATATTCGCATTAGAGTCAAAAATGGGTAATATTATAAATGTGAAATTAACTGTCTGTCTCTCTACACCTTCACGATTAAACCGCTGAACGGATTTTAAGGGAATATGGCATGTACAAAGTTTAAGACCCGAGAAAGGCCATAAGCAATTTTTTTTAAATTCAACCCTCTAACGGGTTTAAATAAGGGTTAACGCGGGTGAAGCCGCGGGCAAAAGCTAGTATGAAATAAAACCGTGAATAAATACTTTAGTTACAATATTCGCTTATAAGTTAAATGTTTTAATTTCATATCAGTTCCACTAATTGTATCATCAAAAAGAATGTCTTACGGTGAGCGTAAACAGAAATCGATTCAAAATTTAATGTAGGCATAATCTAAAGAGAATGATGATAATGTTTCTAAATACCCATCAATATGGAAATTAAATTAGTCAGCTAAATATACACTAGACATACATACACTAAAATCCTCTGAACTATCGAAATTGCGGTGGATTTTAATGCGAAAATTATAGCGTTTTGGATGAACTAATGCTCGATGCAAATTACCATTGCCTACATTCTAAATTTCCCGCCAAATAGGCTTTTCAATTATGCCATTGCATCGCATTGTGATAAAGCTAGGGGCATTAAATTTGTGCCTTGTTAGTATAATAGTTTTCTGACGGCATTCAATTTATGTGCAATAACAAAATAAGTGCGCACATTACGAAACCTGAGGGCATAATTTAGATTACCTATTAACATTTTTGTTTGTTTGAAAATCTGCTTCCAAAACCATTTCAACCAGCTTTACTTTTGACGTGCAAGTAGAGATTATCGCCGAGTAATGTAAAAGTTCAAAGTGCCCTACCCAAACTGTCTACCCAGCTAGTAAGAATCCAGCAAACCAAATTAATCAAAACAGTCACTAAAACCAAAGTAAACTTACCAAACTTAACCTAAAACTGCTGAAATAATATAGAATAATACGACTCTATTCATTCCTGATTTTAGGGTGAGACGCCCAATTGTCGGCCGGTCACAACTTAAATAGAGCGGACCACAATCAAGACGGAACACAAAATCCCATTTCGTAAACAGCGAAGCAGGTGGCCGTAGCAGGCAATCTCGTTTGTCTTGACTCCGAAGCATCGACCCACCGAAACACTAATTGGACCATTTACCCTGGTAATCCAAGTAGCCGATTTAATTTGTGTTGCGTTTGTGAGCTGTGCGTCGGAACTATCTCAGTATGTACGGCTATACATAGTGGGTATGTTCTGCGCGTATGTTTAAACTTTGTACATATGGACCGTTGTTAGGAACCTTGTATTGCCATTTGTGGCCACCTCCGCTGAAATTATGTAACGTGTATTTTTCATTAAGCTGTAATTACATGAAAAAATGTTTTAATAAATGAAGATATAATTAAAATAATGTACGTAAATCTCAATACCATGTATTAGGGGTAATTTGTCAACTATGGGGCACAATTCTTCATAAGCAAAATTTTCTAGACCTTACGCTCAGCAGTTGTAATTACAACTGCTGAGCGTAAGGTCTAGAAAATTTTAATTATTATAAAAATTATAATTGCATTATAATTATGAAGTACAACCTTTTTTATTAGCCTTTACGATGTCCCACTGCTGAGCAAAGACCTCCCCTTTATTTTCCTTCAATTCTCTTTTCGATGCCATTTCCAATAAGTACAACCTTAAGTAGCATAAACTTACTCATTACATTAACATACGAACAGACTCCAAGGTCACTATCGTTTAAAATAAAACACACAAACCCCAAAAACACTTGCTCGAGCCATTTATTCCTTTTTTGTAGAAACAAAAACAAGATTGTTATCATTTCATTGCGTACACACAGTACCGCAAAAATTCAATTTAATTACCATTAGCTTAGGCCAGGGTTAGTGCATAGTGGTATAATGTATTTAGATATTGTGAATATTTAATTTCATTTTAATTAAATGCAATATAACCTACTACAGTAATATTGCACATACAAAAGAAAACAGAAGAATTAGCTGCAACCTTATTTTTGACTTTACTTCCCAAAGCTTGTACATTAGTATTTATAAGCGACAAAAAGTAAAGGTCTGCTTAACTGTTTTTAATATAATATGTTACGTCGTAAAACATTGGTAATTAATTTAAAGGTATTTGATTGATTGAATGCTCTTGATGCCATAAAAATCCTTATTACTTTTGCCAGGAGCCAGGTAGATATTTATACATAACATAACATCACACCTATATTCCCCGAAGGGATAGGCAGAGGTGTACACTGTACATATAGTACACTCACATTTCGCCAGTTATGTTGTACCTAAGTCTCAATGTAATAGGGGGCGAGCTTATTGCCATCAACCGGGCACAAATCCAGGCTCCGTGCTGCTACTGAGAATTACCTAATGGAAACTCAGTAACACTTTGCCCGACCCGGGATTTCAACCCAGGACCTCATGCTCAGCAGTTGCGCTTAGCGACCACTAGACCAATAAGGCGAATATTTATAAGATTCAGTTTTCTGTACATACACATCTAAGCAACCTATTTAATCAAATAAAACGCTGTATCAATCGCTTGATTCACCACACAGTCATCTACCTTAATTTTTTCACCCGGCCGTAAGAGAGAGACAAAAAATTCGGCCATTTAGGTTAATGCGTTCCAGTGAAAATGTATCGTCTAATTACTGGAGACACGATTCGCACATAGGCCTACCATTTTTTTGGAGGATGCGTGAGCTAAGAAGTGTATCTTTTTTGCTTAAATACACTACAGAAATTGTGGTAGGAATATTATTTCGGTGTGTGTGCTAGGTTAGGTTAGTTTAGTAGGTATCTTGACTTTAGATTAGTGTAGTGACCATCTCTTTGGCAATTAGCGTTTATAGTTCATTAGTGAAGATTTATTTTAACAATATTGTTAAAAAATGTGGCAAGGAGCCTATGCAGGACAAACGTTTGCGTGATTTACAGACATTTGTTTTAAATCGCAGGGTACGTAAGCCACAGCATACAGTATTGGCGATAAGCATACTTATTTGGACAGATGTAACTTATGCAAACATTAGGCCTATTTTTATGGCACACATAACATCAAGCCTGTATTCCCCGAAGGGGTAGGTAGGGGTGAACATATCGTACACCCACATTTCGCCAGTTATGTTGTAAGTCCCAATGTAATAGGGGGCGAGCCTATTGCCATCAACCGGGCATGAATCCAGACTCCGTGCTGCTACTGAGAATAACCTAATGGAAAACTCAGTAACACTTTGCCCGACCCGGGATTTGAACCCAGGACCTCTTGGTCAGCAGTCACGCTTAGCGACCACTAGACCAACGAGGCATATTTTTATGGCTTGATATATAATTAGTTGTTAGTCTGAGCAATTAAGGCAACATATTTTCACAATGTATAAAACCTATATACGTACTATACGTGCGAAAGTCGAATGCTCATGTCGTCACTAAAATACGAAATTTGACATTAAAATATTAACTAAAACTATCACGTATTTGTACGCCTCATAACAACAGCTTGCACCGAGTTAGCGACGCACGCATTAAACTTAGGTTAAATGTTGCAAGTTGCAAGTTATGTTACACATACGAAACACAACGTGTTGCGTACCGGCTGTCGCAGAGACTATTCGTTCTGCTTTGAATTTTAGTTTACAATGCCTTTGTTTGGCCCTGAATAAGCCTGAAATTTTGATCCATAGAATGATCAAACAATTATCTTTTTATTTTTAATTATAACTTGGGACATTGCAAGCATTATTGTTCTTGCATAACAATACCAACTCGCAGTCTGCTACTAAGAATTATTTAAAAGTAGAACGAATACAAGTTGTTCTCATAAATAATCGTCGCCAGAATTTCTAGCCAGATACTAACCAAACCTTAAAAGACTTGATAGGAAGGAAACAAATGCATAGTTTTAATCTTCGTCACCATTAATACCGAGTCAAAAGTCAGTCTCTTCGCAGAAAGAAACCATTTAGTTCGCCACGAATGAATCATTCTCTTATTTTTTCCTGCACTTAAGTTCACGTCATTATCACTCGGCATGTACCGGCTAATAAGTTTGATACGTGAGTCGTATATTAACTTTGTTATTATGACAGTTTTTGTCGACTTCTCACACTGCGGTGATATTTTCTTCCTTGTTACAGTCACTGGGGAAAAAATGTTATGACAATATACGTTGGAAATAAAAGAGGAAATGACACTTGTCGCCGTAGGTATTTATTTAGGAGATGTTTTGTGTTCATTTGGGTGGATATGTGGGACTTTGATACACGGAGAGGGAAAAGGGCCGAGGCAACATACTCGATATTAAAATAATATTACTTATAAACCTTATTAAAACAGATAATATTGTAGGCAAAGGTTTGGCTACCTTATAGACAAGCTCAAAAAATAGGATCGAAGAAACATACGCAGTGAACTGTAGCAAAGAGTAAAAGTTAAACCCACACATTATTATTACATTTTATTTACAAAAGAGCACATATAGAACGTCAAATCTAGTTGCTTGGTATAAAAGTTTTGATTCTTCTTGGAATCAACCAAAATTTGAAGGTTGAAAATGTTCTACAAAGCTATTTTGGTTTATGTAGAGTATGAGATTAATCTAATGACTTATCACCATTTTGTTTATCTATGTATTATTTTGTAAAATTATTGATGTATGATTGGCAAACTAGTGAGTTACCTAGTCTTTCAGTGGAGGAGCACAGCTGTGAATTTTCTACTCCTGTTATATTTATAAAATGTAATTTTTTCTTTTTTTTTTAAACGTCGCCCTACACTAGGAATTTCTCCTGTATCGTAGATGCGTTTCACAAACATGAAATATCACATACACAAACACCCAGACTCGGAACAAACATCTGCGGATCGCACAAATTTTTGTCCCGTGCGGGAATCGAACCCGCAACCCTTAGCGCAGCAGTCCAATCGCTTAGCCACTGCGCCAACTGAGTCTTCAACGGTTATAATATAGCTTCTTGCGACATTATCATCAAACGACTCTTATCCATTCACTCTCCTACTTTAAACGATAATAAAATGTGTTTTAAGTTAACCACTTAAGCCTATTGACATCTCTACTCTTTGACATGCGAACGACAGTGACGTGTATAATTAAATCAATCGTACAACATTGATTTTTATAAGTAAGGGCGTGACTAGATTTGGTGCAGTATACCCACGCGCCACGCAGTAACAGATGTACGCGTTAGATAGATTAGACACATGCCAAAAACATTGTGCCACGAACTATTATTTTCATTTTATGTAAGCTGTCCTCGCCGATCCTTCGCTAGAAATCAGCGTAGCATTGCTAACTGCAGTGCAGCTTGAAACTGGGTTTCGTTTGGCGAGACTGTGACACACAAATTCAATATTTTTCAGAAGTCTTTTTGCCTTTTTTTTATGTTC
Source organism: Abrostola tripartita (assembly GCA_905340225.1). NCBI lineage: Eukaryota > Metazoa > Arthropoda > Insecta > Lepidoptera > Noctuidae > Abrostola > Abrostola tripartita. Next base: position 2,708,205 of record HG996492.1, on the reverse strand, counting down.
CGGGGTTTATTCTCTGAACATTTCTTTGTTCTTTTCATAGGGTGAAATGCAGTGACTTAAAGCTTATACTTAATCCCCCGTATTCATAAAAATTATAATTTTAAACCAAGAATTAAATTATGTCTGTCACTGTCATTTGCATATCAAAGAATAAAGGTGTCAATAGACTTAGTACGGGATTTAGTTAATGCCGGTATGCTCCTCGTTTATAAATAAAAGGGTACATAAGATCATGTGACGGTCTGATTACCACATCGTGAAATCAATTAGTTTTATTTTACTATAGGAACTTGTTAACTGATCGAAGAATTGAAACTTAGTTCTTAATCTCCTCCTAATTAAGATGCCTGCTTGCGTCAAAATAGTTTAGCATAACCTGTACCCATCGCCATTGGACATAATACCAAGGTTTGATAATAGATCAGATAGATATTTTTATTTTTTCTTGTTTTCTAAAAAGCATTTTATCCGGCTTGTTCTGCAAAAACAGAATTGCATTGTGAAGTAGTAAATTGCTTGCCGTAGCGTACTAGTGCTGTAATCGTTTTCCGTCGATCTCTCCTTAGATTCGAGCCTTTTGCCTAGGTAGTCAACATCAGGATAGATTCTGAGACTTGGAAAAGTATGTTCGAATCAATAATATAATATAATTCAATATGGATAAAAATAGTTGGTTCATAGGAGCTGTTACGGGAGATAAAAAAGCGTTGTAGCACCTAATTTACAAAGCTAAGAGTCTGACGTAAGACTAATGTCTGTATGTAAACTGTCGTTAGAGTAATGGAAGAAAATATTTTCATCTGGAGCTGTAAGTGTGTAAATTTTGAGTCATCATTCTTCTTCTTCTTCTATCGTATGGTTGATGAACAACCTGGTGTCAGAGATTAAACTGCCTATAGGCCTCTGACATGACTTTACACACCGTTTAACAACCTCCCCGGTGCCGGTTTCCTTACGATGTATTCCTTTACCGTTATAAGCAACTGATAACTAATTTATAGTACGCATATGAATTCAAAAATACATTGGTGCGTGCCGGATTTTGAACTTGCGACGTTTGACTTGACAGGCCAACGATTATAGCACTCGGCTATCAGTGCTTTTAACAATAAGAGAGAGAGTTAACCTTGGTAACATCATATCATCATCACATATTATAAGGTAGCCATTGATACCAAATACCTGGCTTGGTCTTCAATTGAACATTTCCTTAAATACCTAGTCCTAGAAAGTACGTTATGGAAAGTTATTCTTTGTTAAAGTTTCTGAACTGAACTTCACACTACGTCTTCAAATTGACGGACTGTGAACGCAAAAGCGTGGCAATTCGAGGAACGCTTATTTGAAACTTTTCAAAGAATTCTCGATTGCAATTTTGAATATTGTTGCGAAACTCGAAAAGAGCAGGTTTTTAAATTCGTTGTTTCTGATACACAAAGACTGATTTACATACTTTGGGCCGTCTATTTTAAATGTAAATCTCCATAATAACTTTAAATCTACATAATCCTATCCGATATTAAGATTTATGGATATTTTTTGTTTTTATCGACGTAAATTGATTTGTAGATATTAGAGTACTCTGAAAAAATAAGATTGAGGAATTAAATGAGTCGTGAAATAATAATGCAATACTTTGTTTTTTTTTATGTACCTATTTATTAATGTTCATAATATTCTGATAATGTGGTTTTGCCAATAATACAAAAAACTTGTCCATAGTGTTGTCATCAAACATTTTATCGGAAGCAAGTTCAATAGATGTTCTTGTTTTTCTGAAAGTGCTTTTCTAACTGGCCGTAGGTTGTCAGTAAGACAAATATTTCACTATCTTAGGCCACTTTAAACAACTAAAGTTTTAAACGTAGGTACTCGTATATTAGCTGAATTCTTTGCCTAGTCTGAAGCATCTAATTACCGCAGAGATTTTGTGGTTTTACAGTACATTGTATTGTATTTACAAATACTATTTCGCAGCACTCAAGCCTGAGTACTACAGCGTGAACCTCAAGCCTTCCACTAACCTTTGAACCTTGAAGAAAACTTTGTAACTTTGGAAATAAAACGTTAAAATATGCACGATGCCAAAAGGTCGTTCCCTTACAAACCAATTGAAAGAGTTTTAATCATTATCGAAGCGTCTGCTGTAATATACTTTTTTTTATATGGAGGTACCTGACACCCTGAATTAACACATAGGCTTTCTATCCCGAAAAAATGTAGCGAGTAACACCGCAGGGCGCAGCTAATTAAACAATTAGCGTTTTATTTAGTTTTAATAGTAGTTTATGTCAAAAGGAAAGTGGAGATGTATAGTGAATGCGCGCATGCGATAATAATTTGTATTTATCTTAATGTATTGGGCAGCAAACCGCGAGAGCTCGCGCGAATTATCGCAATAACAAGTACGTAGCAACTGAACCCGTTATTTGGGCGTCGTATCACACTCTGCGTTGGACGCCCGCGGACTTTGTACACGATTTAAATTGAACTCTGACCCACGATGAGAGGTTGTATAGTACTGTGTAATATGTTCAGACATAATTCAGTTTATTGGTGCTATCTTGGATAACATTTGGTCGTGAAATTAAGTAGGTGCTTTTTAAAAATTGTGAGTATAAGTGAGTAACGTATTTAACTAATTTTGTGTTAATCTGCCTGTATCTAGTCCTATTGTTTTGTAAACGTTGTAATTATTCATAAAAAACAAGTTTTGTAATCGAACTTTCATGAAAGATTTGTAAATTTGTATTACTACTGAATTGAAATTCTTTAATTAATTTGCTTGCCAAATATATTAGGTAAATGTGCTGATCTGAAAAACTTAATTTACATCTGTATTCTGTACCACATTTGAGCAAATAAATTATTTTTTATTATTATTTTGCATGGACTCAAACGTAGATTTAAAACAATGTGTGTATCATACAAACGTAAAGAAGGATGCTTGGAGAAATAATGCTAATATGTGAATGAAGAAACGTCAAACAATAATACCAATACCTCTTCCATAACATGGAAAATGTATTAATGTAATAAGCCGTAAAAATCCATGAGAGACGTCAGCGAACCACGGTTCTTTTCTTTAATAATGTTCGTTTTTCTTAAATTATTTTACATATACCTATATTTGGTGCTTTACGTTGCTTTATTGCGCGTGCGCGCTAGGTTGGGACTTTCATTCATAATATTATGTGGTGATAAGTTATAGACCTATCTCCCTGTTCTAAAGTTTGTAGGGTACAAATCCTGCAACGGTAAAGAAAAACATGATGAAATTACCTACATTTTAAACTAATAGTGTCTGAATTGGTGAACACATAGATAGGTAGCGATAATAATATTCGTTTCATCATCATCACCAGTCCGTTGCAGTCCACTGCTGGACATAGACCTCTCCCAATGTACGCCACAAAGCCCGGTCTGCTGCTTTATGCATCCAGTCGTTGCCTGCCCTCTTATGTAAGTCATCCTAATAATACTCGTTTCTCTATACATAATAAAAACATCGTCTCCCCCCCCCCCCCTTGACATTTCTCCTTCATCTTGAGTGTGTTTCACAAACATGAAATATCACATACACAAACACATATTTGGAACAAATATCTACAGATCGCACATATTAATATTTGTCCGGTGCGGTAATCGAACCGGCAACCGTTATCGCAGGTGTCCAATCGCTTAACCACTAAGCCAATCAGCCGTGCTATTCTAAAGACATCACTTACGATGTCACTTCTAAATCTGCGTTGAGATTGACCCTAACGCTACTTAATATGATGAAAGGTGACGTGTGAGATGGCTTTTGAGATGATATTAGTGTAGAGATCCTGTATGCCTTATTACGTAAATTAAATGTCATACTTAAAGAATTTCGACGACCTGACTGGCGCAGCGGCTAATCGATCGGACTGCTGCGCTATGAGTTGCGGGTTCCATTCCCACACGGGACAAAAATATGTGCGATCCGCAGATGTTTGTCCCGAGTCTGGGTGTTTGTATATGTGATATTTCATGTTTGTGAAACGCACCCACGATAAAGGAGACATACCTAGTGTGGGGCGACGTTTTAAAAAAAATGATCCAACATGTATTAAGAACGAAGCGATATATATGTGTATAGTACGGCATTAAAGTTTACTACCAAGTTATCAAATAATAGCTGAGACGGAGGTCACATTTATAGAGATAATAACTTTTATCTCTTGAGTTATACGACTGTTTATGGCTAAGGTGAAGTTATGAAATGTCTTAGCTTCGTTCCTGTAGAAAACTTGCATCTTATTCAAAAAGAAAGAAAAAAATATTAATTAAATTTAGAATTCCAAAGAAAAGAAAATCCGCTTTAAATTGATAAGGATGGTTGGTACCTTAAAAGCTTGCGACTATTATAATTATTATTTTTAAGTAAAAATATTGCATTTGTTGCAATATTGTTACCGAATATATTACAGTACACCCAAATTTCGCCAGTTATGTTGTAAGACCCAATGTAATAGGGGGCGAGCCTATTGCCATCAACCGGGCACAAATCCAGACTCCGTGCTGCCACTGAGAAATACTTAAGTCGATGACTGCCACGCAGTAGACACAATAGAAAAACTATTTTTCGCGGCTCACCGGTAGTCCGAGTGGCATTCAACGTTAATGGAAAAAACTAGTTAAACTTTGTCCGACCCGGGATTCGAACCCAGGATCTTATACTCAGCAAACACTCTATGCGACCACTAGACCAGCGAGGGTAATGCGTGTATAAAAGGAATTCGATCACAGACACAAGTACTTCGTTATACTAAAGAAATTCAAGTCACGCTCAACCAAGTAAACAACGTCACTCTTTAACATTATTTGGAACCAAAACAAAAGAGGTCTAATTCCCATGTAGTACCAACATAACAAGGTGTGGGCCAGAGGCGTCGACGTGCCGGAAGTAGGCCGTTACCGCCACTTCCGGCGGCGCCGGAGGTGCTACCTGGCTGAAACTTGTCGAGTTAAAGCGCCAGTTTGTCGGAACTGAAAGATTTGTACTTTGTTTGAAAATATATTTTATGAGCATATTTTCAAGCTGGAAATAGTTTTTTAAACGTGGTTTGTAAATCATTTTTATAAACAGCTTTGTACCTCTGTTTAGCGAGTTAAGCTTTTTACCTGACTGCGCCAGACGGAGGGTTATGTTTTTTAAGTGTATTTGATTTAAAAGTAGAATATTTTTACATTTTATGTATAGATTTCTTAAATATTCTCTTTTGTTCTTGTAACTTGGTAACTTTTTAGCTCATACATTTTTAGTTTAGATTAGATATAGAAAATGTATTTACTTTCCAATGTTAGAAGAAAGAAAGAGAATTAGGATACCAATAAGGCATGACATTGTGTTTAGGCTTAGACTAACCATGGTACTGTATTTTTTATCAATTTAATTGTGCCTTCCATGGTTCTTAAATAATTTTGTTAACATAATAGATCGTACAAGCATCTATGGTGCAATACCACACTTAATTAAATAATTAAAATACAAATGAATACCATATACATATACCATTTATAATTAAAATCCGTCAATTTCAGCATAACCGATGAATTCAAAACACAGATCACAATACTAATCAAACAATGACCCGTAGATAAATTAAATTTAATACAAAATTAACGTACACTACATTATCACGTAATTTCAAAAACGATAATGTAAACATCACTCGATTCTCATTAAACATGAAATCGAATATTCGTGTCATCGCAATCGATTCGAATGGTACAAAGCTCACGTATCGAGGGACTAATGAATAGTCGCCATTTTGAATTCGCTATCAATAATAGATTTCAATCGTGGGTCGGGAGTCAATTGGATTTTCACGACCCGCGAACCTACGGCAGGCCTTATTTCGCATAAATTACTTATAATTTCAATGTTTAATATTACTAAATTATCATTGAACATATTTTTGAATTGGAGTGATGGCATGCGGTATATCGTTTCACATTTTAATGTTTTTGAATTGCGTTGGAATATGGACGTAATTGACGCAACGGATTGCCGAGTGGTATCCGGCCTAGAATAGACCACCCCCTCTCCTCCCGTGGGTGTCGTAAGAGGCGACTAAGGGAAAATCCAGAAGATGGGCAGCACCGTCTTCTGTGACTTGACCACCAATACTGCGATCCCCAAGCTGTTTGCCAAGCATGGGGATTATGGCAACCCCCCCCCCCCTCTCCAATAAGGGGGAGGCCTTTGTTCAATAGTGGATGTCTTTTGGCTGATAAGGATGAAAATGAATAATGATGGACGCAATTAGAGACATAGGCTGCGTTATAGATGCAAAATGTTATTAAAGGTGGTCTACTGAAGTTAGTGTTTGTTGTTGTTGTAAGCAGTGATAGCCGAGTGGTATGACTGTTTGCCCGGTAAAAGGTTCCAAGTTCAAACCCCGGAACGCACCAATGCCTTTTCGAATTCATTCGTACTATAAATAAGTTATCAGTTGTTAAAAACGGTGAAGGAAAACATCGTGAGGAAACCGGCACACCTAAGAGATTTTTCAACGGCGTGTAAAGCCATGTCAGAGGCCTACAGGCGGTTTAAACTTCGACATCAGGTTGCAACCATACAATAAGAAGAAGAAGAGTCCAGAAATTCCTTTGACGCTCTGGCTGGATCAATATTAGCATCCATTCAAAGACATCAGCACTAAAAATATTTGGTAAAGTTAATACGAACGTTATTTTTCAGATACCGCCCAGCTGCATTTAGTGTCTGGATTTATGGGCACTAGCGTAAGTTACACATAGAACTTTAATATTGCATTCATCTATTCGAAGCCCATTAAATAGTCTTAGTATAACATAAAACTAGACATGTATCCGCTCGTTCTTTACGACTGTTTAGTTTTCAAAGTATGAGGAAACGGTGGTATAAATTCTTCAGTTCTTCTTCTTCTTATCGTATGGGTGATGAACAACCTGGGCCTCAAGTCTGCTATTACAATAGTGTCAGAATGGTCTATCATTGATTTCTTAATTGTAGATTTTGACAAGTTTGGTAATCTACTAATACAAAAGCGTCACTATGACTTTCCAATGGTCAACCACTGACACTCCATTGAAAGAAATGGCATAGAATGGTAATCTCGTACATAATGACAAATCAATGACAGACGTAGACGGTAATCTGCTAAAATTTTGACAGTTAACTCACAGACTACAATTTAATATGGTAAGGTATAAAACACAATTACTAAACTGTTTAATATTATTAAACTGTTTGCAAAACACGGACCACAACAAATAAAAACAGATTAACGTCAGACGTCAGTGAGCAGTAATGTCACATTTGACAGCAAAACATAAAATATTATTGAATTTCATCATGTTTTTGCTATTTAGGAACAAGATTGCATAGAACTTTATTAAATAATATCATAAATAATATGTAGAAATATTAAAAAAAGAAATCTGGCATAATTAAATGTTCAAATTTAGTAGTAGTTTTTCGAAAATCATTTTTACTAACGGGTTTTATAATAATGGCAATACGATAATGTCATTCTACCACCATTATATTACGAGACCATTGACAGACCAATGATCGACCATTATGAATTTAGCAGATTACGAACTTTTAGCAAAATGACAATGGGATGGGAATTGGATCGTGTTGGAATGACGAATTTATAAAAATAGCAGACTAGGGGCCCAGGCCTCTGACATGGCTGACATGTTGAGAATTCAAATGGCAATTCTATTTTTTTTAATTTAAATAATCTTGCTTTGATATTCAATCTTTTTTGCTACATATTATAACTTTTATTACCTATTATTCAATTTAAGACTTAAGAAATTTTATTTACTTAGGTATTTAGTTAAATTTCTCTTAATTGTACACCAAATACAAGCTTAAGTACAGTCTATGGATAATGTACAATGTGCGGTCTTATGTGATGACTTAAAAATAGGTTTGTTCTGTATTTATTTGCGTATGAATGATGAGCCTCGATTTATTTCGTAATTTATTATTTGTGAGCTGTGATTTTTTTTAATAAAATAATATTTTTAACAAGATAATCAAATTGATGGAAAATCATGAAAATGTTTCAGATCATAATACCTAGACATCTAGTAACTCAATTATTATGACTTTTTCATAGATTTTTTATTTTGTAATGATTCGCATTTTTTTTTTGTTATTTTAGTACCTTATACCTACCAATTGCTGCTGGCTAGCTCGAAACAATAAAACAAGCTTTCCAGTTATTTTTAGTTACCAGCAAATTCCCCACATCAACTTCGCAACATTTACAAAAAGACAAACGAAAACATTGGGAAATTCACATCACTACGCCAACGTATTCACACGTCGTCAACTAATAAATGGTTCTAGTTTCGCTACTTGTATTTTCTGAATGCACGCATGAACTCCCTGACTATCGATACGACATCGAGTGATCATTTATATCGATTAACTCACTCGTGCAACCTTGACGAATTCCATGAAGGATTTTAAATTCGAATATCTGTCAATTGGTTCGCACACAATGTGCTCTTCGATTACGGAGACGAAATCGAGTGATCATTTATATCGATTGTACAACGATTAGCTTACTCGTGCCAACTTGACGAATTTTGAGAATTTGAAATTCGACTTTTGGTTTGATTTCTGCATTTTCTGTATAAATAAAATAAAATTCCTGATCATTGATACGAGAACCGAGTGATGGTAAATCGATTACCTTATTTGCGCATCTTGAGTTACCTAAGGATCAAAGTACTAAACTACACCGATCCGACCATATTTAATGTATAAACGAATAAATATACCTACATATTATCTATACCTAGGTATTTATTTCGGTATTACAAATAAAATAAACAAGTGCTTTTAACGCGCAGCTTTTCAATGAATATCCTCTAGTAGAGGCAATTTGACATCGAGAGGTAATTTATATCGAGTCAAAACGTTTGTTGTATTCATTCGCGCACCATGTTGGTCCAACACGAATTAAACACGAACAAAGCCATTTTTGTATAATGACGTCACTCATGTACGTTGGAACAACCTGTCATTGTTATTTATCGTTAATCAGTAGCCCGATAAGTATTCGGGAATTCGGCGAAATCTTAATTACCTATATACGACTAAGAAATACGTATTTGCAATTGAAGGATGTTTCCGCTTCTACCTCGAGAAAAGGCTCACAATTTTTTCCCAGAACATACGCCTCGCAAATATATTTTTCTCTTCGTTGAACCAAAACTATGTATCTTCAAGTAATGAAACAACACTATACTTCATCAAAGACAGCTTTACAAGAAAAACTTTGCTAAACACATGAAAATCACGAACAACAAGACTACTGCAGACTTTCCTTATAATCAGACTCGTAAATGGAAATTGAACAAATAAAACGAGTTAATAATAAGGCTTATATCCCTACTTCCCCATATAAACGGTGGGGGAAACGCATACGAACATAAATCACAAGGAAGTAGCAGAAATCCCTACAAAAGTAAATTCCACCAAGGATTTGTGATGAGAGACAGTCAGTAACAAAAGTTTCCATGTTTTATTAGAAAAGTATTGTGAACGTTTTTCACTAACGCTGGCTTATTTGTGGCGAAACTTGTGTGGACATTCGTCAAGTAATCTGTGAATCAGATTTGACATGGATACGAGTGTGACTTGAGAATTTCAGGATAATTCGAGTATAAAACTGTAGTATAAAAGAGAAAGGCAATCAAATTTGATGACCGTTAAGAAGTTGGGGTTGTTATATGTTCGAGGACTGTTGCTTGTTTGTTTGAAATGGAAAATTCTTTGGATTAATCATATTTAATGAATACGAGTACAGTTTTAAAGTGGGTCATATCTGTTCCAAATATAACTTAAATTTAAACGTAAACCGACAGTTCGGAATGGTAATCTAAGAATAATTACATATTACGTATTTTCGAATACTTGGTAAATTTAGAAACGTTACAGTACAAAATGCTTTCCCTAGTTTTTTAACAGCGAGGCGTTTTCTCACTTTTCAAAATCAAGGCAAAGTGTTTCAGAAACGAGACCAAAAATGGAATTACCTTTACAAAATACTTAGTAGCAGTAGCTGTTATCTGATACGGAACCGACTGGCGCAGTGGCTAAGCAATTGGACTGCTGCGCTAAGGGTTGCGGGTTCGATTCCCGCTCGGGACAAAAATTTGTGTGATCCGCAGGTATTTGTCCCGAGTCTGGGTGTTCATGTGTGTGATATTACATGTTTGTGAAACGCACCCACAATACAGGAGAATTTCGTATTGTGGGGCGACGTTTAAAAAAAAAACCTATGGCGAAGGCTATTCGCCACTTTTTGCGTCACAATATCACTTTTTTTTTCTTATGGTAACAATTGTATATATACAAAACATCAGTAGTCCAGTTGCTCGTGTCCAAAATGACATTTCTAGTTATATGGAGAATATCCACTAAGAAACTTCTACGAAACTAGTCAGACATGTTAGAGCATGATCGAGCCTATACACTCAAATTTACTTCAAGTGAAATAGTAATATGCAAAGTTTCTGCTAACGAGATACACCCGACATGTTTTGAGTATCTGTTATGTGCCTGAGGTAACGGAGCGACTGGACAAGCTGCCTTGATAGACTCCCTTACAATATCACGCATAATGGTTGTATACGTAAAATACTTCTAGTTTTGACTTTTTATTTAAAACTAATTGACCTGCAGAACTTTCTGCCGCCTTCTCACCATTTAAACCTTCTTTGGACTTCCACGAATACTTCGAGACCAACATTCTAGCCCAATTGATCTAGCTGTTCTCGAGTTTTAGCGACACTAACGAACAGCAATTCATTTCATTTATTTATATGTATATATATATAGATATTTTTCCTGTAGGTAAACCAGCGTTTTACCTGACATGAATGACACAATCAGTCGCGGAAAAAGATGAAGCTACCCATAATAATCCAAATAAAATTTTCTTCTTAGCTTTTACCCATTTTTGACTTGGAAAAATACTTCACAATTTCAATTGTTGCGAAACAAAAAAGGTTATTTAAAGTTCGCTTTAAAGAATCCTCTTACGCGTGAATGTATTCTCATTATAGAACTTTTTCTAGATAAGCGCTTCTGTATGAAATCTTCGCAAGTCTGAATGGACTTAACCTTCTTTAGAATAACGTGACTTTAGACTTTATCGAAACTTTGTGATCTGGTGAACTGATTATCTAACTGTCCATACAATAATTTTGGCGCTCAAATATTAATTATACGGAATGTTTGTTTAGAGCTCGAGTAATTTTCGCTTTTCCGCAGTAGATATGAATAAGTAATAGAGTTATTAATTATAACAGCTACTAATGCTCTATGCCACGGACTTATTTTAATAAAACAATACATAGACCCTGATAAGAAAAATGATTTAAACAACAAATGTGCTCCAAATTCGCTATAATCCTCAACTTTTTATTCCAAACCTTTATAATTGCAACATAATTATAACTTCATATTTTGGCAGTAGTCTCTCGTACATTTTCAAAGTATTTTGATCCACAGCTCTTAGCTTCAAAGGTCGTTCCTTTGACCTGTTCCACAAGTGCTCCCCTTACTAAGGATATAAGGTCACGTGTGATTGCGGTCAAGCTTCTAATGGCCCTAGAATATAATAACGGTACACTCCAGCGACCACCAGCCTTCGGTGAAGAAGAGGTACACCGAAATAATTGGCAGTCCTCTTTAAAATGCGTTTGGAAAAAGCAAGGGAAAACCATGAACAAAGAATTCAAGTCAAGTTTAGCATAAAATGTGGGAATTATTCATGTAGGTTGTTCAAAAATATCGCCTTCGCGTGTAGGTATAAAAAAGTATAGGGACTGTTAAGTGTATCCTACCTAAGAAAATGCGTATGCAATGTAACTCATAGTCGATAGTTGCATATGAGCTTCAAAGAGGAAAACCACTACATTTCTGTTGCATAAAACTATTAGAAATCAAAAAGCCAATGAAATATTATATTTTTATTACAAGAACAAATACTACGAGAGAAATAAGCTAATTAGTTGAATGTTACATTCATAAATTAATAAAACTTACATTTCCCTTTTATTTAATAATAAAGTTTAAGTGCATGATTAAATCTTCATAAACCACTCCGAAGTCTAAAAAGATAACCCCATAAAGTGGAGAAAGTTCCCATCATTTTTCTTCACCTGGATAAACACATTTCTGGAATGGTTCAGATAAAAATCCCTTCTGCATAAAGAATCTTACGCTCCCTTGAACCAATAAGATCCAACAGCGATCTTATGATAGCTAATACTTCATCGGGAGTTTCATAACGTTTTTTTGTTTATTTTGAGCATGATATAGTCCAAAGATCAATAATAAAACAGAATGGTTATTAAGTGATATTTTTAACTATCCATGATAAAAATATTTAAATGATAAAGTATCATTATTGTCTGCGGTCCATGGCAATGTTGATGATTCTAAAAACAGCCTGTTTTTCTTAACTTATGTTATAACCTGATAGGTAAGCTAAATTAACATAGTCTAACCGCCGCACTCAAAGTCGTTTAATGATTACTTAAACTGACACTAAATAGAGATTTCACAAAGATACCCTTTACATAGTGATAGTTTAAGTAATTAAATGTCTCTGAGTTCGGCAGTAAGTGTCTAACAGTGTCTGGGTCGACCTATCTAATCGTGTTGGGAAAACTGATGCTTGGTCTTAAGTTATCGCAGATATGGGAAAAGATTTGATGCAAATCTTTGCCTTGATACCGAAGCTCCGACACATAGTTTATCAGTATGGGAATCAGCAAAGAATTCTGAGAGCATGATCAAAAGCTCAAATTAACTAACCGCTAGCTAACTTAGCAATAACTAACCGTTAGCTAACCTAACCTAACAATAATTTGCCAAAATTATAGAAAAACTCGATGGATTATTTAATCACATTATTCCATCCTAATAACCTGACATGCTAACAGGCAAGCCGTGCCGTGACAAAACTAGTTTATAAATAAAACACGAAGCCACACAGCGTACGTAAAGCGAACAAACAAAGCTGTCTCGATTGTGAATAGTTCACGGGCAACCAAGCGGCTTATTTTGCTCGCTGGAAGCTTATTTTTGCATGAACTTGACAGCCAACATTGCTCTAGAAAATAAGATATTAACAGCTACTTAATTGTAGCCTCTGTAATGTTGGACTTATTAAATATAAGTAGAGCACGAAGTCTGTTCAAAAATACTGGCACGCCAGCATATTTTGTTGTTATTTAAGTTGCTTGCGGTATTTAGAATTATATTGTTAAATAAACTTTCATTATTCCATTTATCTAGTGTTGAAGTTCAAATCTACAACTATTAAGTGGATTGATAATATATAATCCTCCAGAAATAGACCCGGAGCCGAAGTCATTCTTAAAATTACTCCAGTGCCAGCCACTGTGAATTGCGTCGGAACGAAAATTTTCATAACCTATTGAACGAAAAGTTCAATCCGGCGAGTGAAAGGGCTGTTCGTAAATTTTTAGGGTTCTATTGGAGCCCAAACTGTGTTAGATATTATTTATTGTTTTTAATATTGGTTTCGGGACGTGAATGTTAGTTCAAAGTGAACGGAACCGGAGAGGATTTGTCGTTGACCTGAAAATTCAAACTTCCATATTATTTGTTGGGGTCACACTCGGGGATGTTTGTGTGTGCTACTCGTATATTATGTACGCTTTACATAAAGAATTTATTGAACGAGTGTAAATACATTATTTGGCATAATATTATACATTATCAAAGTCATATCAGCAGTTCAACCAACCTGGTTTCCTGTTTTTTTTTCTAGCATAGAAATTTTGAGAAAAGTGAAGTAGTTTAGACACAAATGTTTTCTTTAATATTATTAAGATTGCCTCGTTGGTCTAGTAGTCGCTAAGCGCGAGGTTCTGGGTTCGAATCCTGGGTCGGGCAAAAGTGTTATCTGGTTTTTCCATTAGGTAATCCTCAGTATTAGCACGGAGTCTGGATTTGTGATGGTTCATGGCAATAAGCTCGCCCCTAATACATCGGGACCTATAACATAACAGGCGAAATGTGGTTGTCCTATATGCGCACCTCTGCCTACACTTTCGAGGAATACAGGCGTGATGTTTTAGTTTTATAATCTTTATCTATTAATATTAACAAAAAAAATTATGACCTTTCAGTCGCAGATATTTGTAATGCAGCCTTGTGTCGGAACTCGTACACTTACGAAAGCCATAATTATGGCTAAAACGATTGAACATAAAATAAGTAAGTATTTTTTACGGAGCTTTCGCACCAAAAGCAACAAGCTAATATCATGTTTACCCACGGGCCTCGGTCAAATAACGCAATAAAATACCTATACATGATTACAGCCGCAGGGTATTCTCGTTCGCTCCTATAGTAATCGAGTCTACATTTCGCCGTCAAATATTCATAAGCGTCGTATAAAAATTGGTTATATTATTTATGTATTCAAGTCGATGCGCGCAGTTTTAGCTTTTCATATGAATATTAAAAGCGATGTTACAATGTAGGTCTTTTAATTTTCCATAAATAAAATTTGTGAAAACAAACTGTATAACGAAAAAGACCTTAATAATATTATGATTCGTGTGTTAATTGATAATTTCTGTTACTTATGGGGGGGGGGAGTGATTCTGAAACCGTAGACGGTTGTTTTTTTCATTGAACTCCTAAACTCATATTGATCAGGTCAAAGCAATGACGACCTGATTGGCGCAGTGGCTAAGCGATTGGACTGCTGCGCTAGGGGTTGTGGGTTCGATTCCCGCACGGGACAAAAATTTGTGTGATCCACAGATGTTTGTCCCGAGTCTGGGTGTTTGTGTATGTGATATTTCATGTTTGTGAAACGCACCCACGATACAGGAGAAATTCCTAGTGTGGGGCGTGTAATTTGGGGTAAATAAGATTTCATTTCACTAGCAACCCTGATAACTTTAACTTAACTAATTTTACGATAAGCGGGGTATTTATTTCCAAAACCGAAACTTTTATAGAAAATAACCAAAGGTAGGAAAAAAGGTGTTATTTGTTACTGCCCAACCTAAAAACCCTATTTTCATTAAAAGCACGCTCGAATAAAAGACTTATAAAAATCTGCATTAAAAAGTAGCCACAAAATTTATAGCTACATCAATCCCGGCTTTTTTAAAAGGCTGTAAAGGAAAAATTACCAATAAAATCCTTTATAAAATCTGTTCCAAAAATATAAAAGTTACCAAATAAAAGTGTACAAATACAAATAACATTACTGTCGTTTTAGTCTAGCCGTTTTATTTGTAATTGGTGTATTGGTTTCATACAAATGCGAATGCCCATAGAAATATGAGCTCTCGTTTTAAATCACAAAAAGCTATATCGCAGAGAAACTACGTCGGTAGTTTTGAATAGGTAAACTAACATTTCATGTTATAAACTATTTTTGGTATTTGAATTCGGAACACTGGATTTTTAATTTTGTCAGCAGTTAGGTTGTTACTAGAAATGACTGCCAGTATTAGGTTTTAATGCTTTGAAACATTATGAAGGTATGCATACATTTAGCTTGCTATCTTCATAACCTGTATGTTAAGTGTTTAAAACAATATGCATGCATTTAACTTGCTACCTCTATAACTCGTAAGTATTTAAAAGGCAGTCGTTTAAAAAGTTTTATTGCACTAAATGTATTCGTTTTTTGAACGAGCTATAGTTTTTTTCTTTTTTCTTTATTTGAGTCTTTTTGAGTGTTTTATGACAAGCAACAGCAGTCTACTGACAAATAAATACGTTCGAATAAAGGATTTTATTTTAAAATATTTTTTTCGAAGAAATTTTGTAAAATGTTAGACTCAAATGCCATAGAGACCAATTTAATGTCTATCATTTTTATTTAAAAAACTGCAGAAAACCTTATGTTCAAATTATTTCTACAACATGGTTTCAAAAATGGACTGGACGTGGACATGAAAGTTAGGCATTGTTGAAACAGAAATAATGACTAGACTAGTGGACTGAATCGAGTAACACAGACGGCTGTCATGTTCACAGTCTTCTATTGTCTACACAAAAATGGGCAGGCAACAGTGGTAACCAGGCTGTCAGCTGAGCGCATCGGACGGACGTCACTCAATGCCTTTTTACTTAGGTCGAAAATAATGTTGACCAGTAGGTTTTGTTAAGAGCAGACCTTTCAAGGCTGTTTACAGTTTCAATATGTGTGCACATACATATACTATGCCGTGTGGTATCCGGCCTAGAATTGACCACCCCCTTTCCTCCCGTGGGAGTCGTAAGAGGCGACTAAGGGAAAATTCAGAAGATGGGCAGCAGCGTCTTCTGTAACTCCACCACCAATACTGCGATCCCCAAGCCGCTTGCCAAGCGTGGGGATTATGGCAAACCCCCCCGCCTTAACGGGGAGGCCTATGTTCAACAGTGGACGTCTTTGGCTGATGATGATGATGACATATACTATTGCAATAGTGTAAATAACCCTTTACTACATCAGGACTGCCTTGGCTGGGTAACGCCACACATGTCATGTTTTCTGATTAAAATAAACATAATATTGAGTGTGTATAACGGGTAGAAAGAGGTGTACCGATAGTACACCCACATTTTATCTTATTAACTTTTAGGAAAATACAAGAGTGATGACACCGACAATACTATTGTATGAACTACTAACAATACGTCAGATTTTAATTCATGCAAATTTTGCGCTTGTAAGTCTTCTCTTTCACATCCACGTCAAAACATGACTGGTATACTAACTACACTCCTCTTTTTCCGTATATTAGGACCACTATTCAACTCCTCGTCGAAACACCGAAATTTCCATATAAAGCCATACGCCCATACAACTATACTGACCATTTTATTATACGTAACTTTATACGTGAAACTTTGGGAAAAAACTCGCCCACAAGGGAGTACACTAAATTAGCCATATTCAAAGGAATGAGACGTTTCAATTTGTACGCAGCGAGTTTGTCAGTAAAAAATAGGCGGATGGCTGACCGGCGGACGAAAAAGTGCTAAAGGATTTTGCGACCGCTACGTTGTAAAAGGTTTGATATAAGTTGGTGTAATAATAATTTTGTTCGTGACGTTTTGATAAATGGACGATTTATTTAACATTTTTAGTGGTGTTACGAACATTTTATTCTTCGCTTATCTGAAATATCATAAACTTAATCCTCAATTTCTTATTTATTTTTAAGTGCATATTTTGGATGCTTAGATAGTGAATGCATTAGGTATATAATATATTCACTAAGTACCGATAGGTTCGTATCTATCCTATCAGTACCTAAATACGAAGCAAGGTGTGTTTATCGTACTAATATATCAATGAGACAGCGTTCTAAAACATATACCTCACATACGTGTTTCTTCTTAATGAATTCGAGTACACCAGTTAACCTTCGCTAAATCTACAACCTACTGATCATAAATAAAAAACACCAGTTTATCTACAAGTAAAGTCCCAATGCATTATCAGTTTCCAAACTATTATACTCTTACATATACAGTTATACACGGTGGAAAGCACTTTAATGTCACTTAAAGCTGTGGAGTTTCCTGGCATGTACCTGCGTCTTGTGCCAAGACTCCGTGTCCCGGATAAATTACAAATGTTTTTTCGACTCCGTTGAATACACTGTTCGAGAGATTTCATGATCGTGTAAACTTGAACAAGAACATTTGTCTGAGAGCTGATCATAAACTTTACCGCACTGTTTTAATAGAAAAGTTTTTTTGTGTGTTAAGTCTTCCGGGAGGATTTTTCCTTGACGGTTTAAAAATGAAACGAAATGTTACCTACGTGCGCTGATAATTGAAAAGAACAAATACCTATTCTTAGTTCTTTAGAATTGTTGTTGTGTTTGTATGTGTAAGTTGAAATAAGCAATTGAAGACTCAATGATCACTAATACTGTCATTCCAAAATAGTCTGTATAATGATAGACATTGCGTTCTAATTATATTGTGCTATAGGGTTAATAGGTACGATAACAATTAATCTCCAACTTTAAGTTTAGTATGTTATAAATGTCTGGTTCGTTTTCAAGCTTGACAAGATTAAGGAATTTAGCCGCTGCAATTATATTTTTAATCTATTAAAGCAACACTAGCGACACTGCAGTAAGTTGTAGACTCGCCAGTTTACCGAAAAGTCCGCGTCCTAAAATGAGCCAAACGAAATTACCTACGAACTCCTAAAAGCTCCCACAAAAACCCACGATCAATACACACACCGATATTATACACAGCAATTTCCTAGCACAAAAACATTTTCGTTGGAACACCTGACCGCGTTTTTAACTTCCAAAAGTTTCTTATACTATTTTTTGCTTCCCTCATTCCCAATATGTACTTTGAATATTGAAGAGTTTCAGTATAACGGACATTGGCCGCGGATAAAACGTTAAACCAACATGTTTACGTTATACATTGCCACTGGGTACACCTAGCTTCATTCTGCACAGAAGTACAACTCGAATTGGGTATTTACATTTTTTATACTAATACGACGTGCTAAATCACAAGAAAGCACAAGGTTTAAGGTTCAAGTTAAGGAAATCACAGTTGCTTTTCTTCGATTATTCTAAGAAACCACTGACCACCGATGTGAGTAAAAATTATGGTGAAACCTGGCTTGAAATGTATCAAAACGCCAACCGTCAGTGAGCTACCATAGTGATTAATGCTCGATCCTTCTCCGGATGAGAAGCCTTTGCCTTGAAGTGGGACAGTCACAGGTTAGTGTTATTAATCTTAACGAGACACATGTTTCTGTGTACTCGTATCTACCAAATATTTATGTTTATTTGGATGGTAAAGGGAAATGGTCTGTCTACATCGCTTTGTTCAGAATGATCGCTTAACTGATCAAAACGGACTTTTGGTTAATATTCAGATGAATAAACCGAAAGACAAGGCGGCCTCTCGGATTGTTCATCTGAATGTGATCATGAGATAGTTATAGTTTTGTTCGTTTGAATCGAGAAGATCAAACGGCTCTTTAGCCTTTCGACTATGTGACCAATAAAATGATTTGATACAAATAAATCCTACCTGATGGTTTCCGATGTTACAATTTTGATATTTTGTTGTTGTAATAGATAACAGTAGACACTTTATAAAGTAAGACATGATCGTTGACGTAGTCCACACGTGTATCTGTACACAAAAGAACGAAGGCTTAAAACTACTTACTAGTATTACTGCTTTTCCTTTTTAGTACCGGCTGAGGAAGAGGGTAGCCGGATCGATGGTCGCCCATTCCGCCATGCAAATAGGTCCCCAACAATAGCTTATAGGCATTGTGTATATGATAATAGAAGCTATTTTTACGGCACCACGAGATTTACTCGCAAATGTATGCGATTACCTACAAATTGCGTCGAGATTTATACAATCTATTCTTAAGGCTTTACCGAATAAATAAGTTGTGTTTATTTACTTATAGTGAACCTTCTCTTTATTTTATTTTCTTTGTTGATTGGGATATTTATTAGTACAAGAGTAAATTTTGATACTTGGCAAGTTGTATAAGGAACGAATTATTGAATTGGTTGTGCTAGCTTTCTTATTTTCAACGAAGCAGTTTTGTGGCCAAGTGTTTACGCTTGTGGCGAAAAAAATATTCTGCTGTATTTATAGCGTTTGACGAACCAAGCTAACGTGAACTCCACTTGTATAGATACTTTCTACAAATATGACAACATAACATAGAATTTACTAAACATCTTAGCTGACTGAAGTACTTAGGATGTCGTCAGAGAATGTGATTTAGGCAGCAGATACTTTAGAGTTAGGGTATCTCTGGAATGCGGTTCGGTTGTTATCAACCTACATACACGATGCTGTTGTGTACAGATGAAACAAGAAACATCTCTTCAACGCCTCTCAAAAGAGAATTCATAATGAAAAGACGACCTGATTGGCGCAGTGGCTAAGCGATTGGAATTCGCTAAGCGTTAAGGGTTCGATTCCGCATGGGTGTTTGTGCATGTGATATTCCATGTTTGTGAAACGCACCCACGATAAAGGAGTCATTCCTGTTATTATACATATAAACCTTCCTCTTCAATCACTCTATCTATTAAAAAAAAACCGCATAAAAATCCGTTGCGCAGTTTTAAAGATTTAAGCATACATAGGGATATAGGGACAGAGAAAGCGACTTTGTTTTATACTATGTAGTGATAACGCGTTAAGGTAATTCTAAAACCCAAGTGATAGCAAAATTTATTTTAGTTCTCTATGATCATAAGACATGCAGCTGTCAATTAAGACCTAAAGTGGTCAACAACAAAATTCCCGAAGGCAACAAATAAACTAGCTACTGAAGTTAATTAAAAGGAAAACAAAATAAGCTTACTGTTTGCGTGAAAAGAAATTTCTAATTGACTATTAAGTAAGCGGTTAAAAGAAAATATAAAAGCTAAACGAGTTTTTACCCCACGAAGTCGTGGAAGGGTTATGAGTTGCTTCTCTGATAGCGTGGATATTAGGGTCAGTCCACGTCCTACCGATATGGCCTTCTGGTAAATTCTAGCATAATCGTGTGGCGGTGTATCGATTTACGGGGAACTGTACCCATTTTTTAGTGAAGTCCCTTTTAAATATTATGACGAACTGATTGGCATGGTTGGGTTATGGGTTAATAATTTTATCTCCACGATTGGACTACTGCGCTACGGGTTAAGGGTTTCCCAGCACGGCCAAATTTTTTTGTGTTCTCTTGTTATTTTGTCCCAATTCTAAGTATATAATTTTTTATGACTGTTCAACCACCATACATATGAAATTTCTAGGTCTTCTTCTTATTGTGTGGTTAATGAACAAACTGATGTCAGAGTTTAAACCGCCTGTAAGCCTCTGACATGGCTTTACACACCGTTGAAAAATCTCTCAGGTGTGCCGGTTTCCTCACGATGTTATCCTTCACCGTTTTTATCAACTAATAACTAATTAATAAGCACATGAATTCGCAAAGACATTGGTGCATGCCGGGGATTTCTAGTTTATGGCATTTGTAAAAACAAAAGGAAAATAGGTAAAGACAAAACCTTAAATAAATCAACATAACGCAACAGATGGAATACCGTTATGAAAGAAACAAATCCAGTAAAAATAATGTTAGTATTTTCGGAACATTTTCAGTAGTAAGTAGGTGATTTACGAGGAAAAAGGAATGCTTATATAAAGGTTATTTGCCATCGCACAGTAGTTAATTAACTCATCTTGATCCGTCCGGCATTTTCTCGGTTTATTGTTAGAATTCTTCCACTATCGCCGGAAGGCGTGACGCATCGATAGCCCACTGCAGGGCAAAGGCCTCTTCTCGTATAGAGAAGGATTGAGCACTGATCACCACGCTAGCTCACTGCGGGTTGGCGATTTCAGATAATTAAATCCAGGTTTCCTTACGATGTTTTTCGTCACCGTCAGTCAGTGGTGTCTTAGAATATCTAAGAAAGTATTTATGACATTGAAAAAGTCACATTGATACTTGCCTGGGTTTGAACCTGCAACCTCGTGCATAGAAATCCGGTATGTCAACCACTAGGCCACCACGACCATATAGAATGCTCATATAGAAGGGAGTAATTAATTCTTAATATTATTAAGTAGTAGATCGGTTCGTCGGTGATATCTATGTGAATTATTGGTTACATAGACTTACGTCATAAGTCATTGATCTTTAAGCAAATGCGACCGTGGACGTTTTAAATATGTTATCTACTCATATTGCAGATATTCTGCGAGTGTGATATAATTAAAAAAAAATGTTTAGCAGTAAAACTGAGATCGGAGCAGTTTTAATTTTCGAAGATGAAGTTTTTTTTGCATTTATATGACCAACGAAGGCTTTAATGGTTCATAAAGAGTTGTTTAAATTAAAATTAAAATTTGTTACGTTGTTGTTTATATTCACACGATTATACAAACAATGAAAACTGCAGAAAATATTATGTTAACGTTGTTTTAAATTAAAATAAAAATATTCTTGACGTCATTTTTTTTTGTTTTGTTCCCAAAGTTATCAATAAACAATTAAACATCGTAACTGAGTCGGCTTCTTACAAACATCCTTCCAAATTCATGGATTCTGAACTATATAAATATCTCTTTTAAACTTTTGCGTACTTCTGCTGACTAAATACTACTCGAATAGGTAGAAAACTTACCAACGACATGAATGAATGCTGACCGCACTTGCGTGTGAAAGGACGGCGCGTCGGCCGACACCTCGCAGCGATACCTGCCGGCTAGCGCGCGCGTCGCCTCGCGTAGCACCACTTGCTGGGACGTCGATCTTGATATCTGGAATATTAAAAGGAGTTTAATGACTATATCTTGTTTAGTCTATAGTTTAGTCCCGGGTCTGGAAAAATAAGATTTAATTAGGTCATTTTCAGCAGCAGCACGATTTGTGTCAGTCTAGATTTGTGCTCGGTTTATGGCTATAGGCTCGCCCCTTAGCACATTAAGACCATAACGCAGATTGCGGAATGTGGATATACTACCCTCCTGGGGAACTTAGTCGCCCTGCAACATGGGAATAATATTGGCTAGTAACATTTGACTAAGTAAAGCACGCCTCTGCCTACTCCTCACAGAAACACAAGGGGGTTGATATACACAGATAGGATCAATATGTAAAAGTACGTGAAAGAGTTATTATATTTTAATATTCTTTGTATTTTTTGGTAATATGAGGTAGGTACAGGTATTATGATGATAATCTGGAATGTTACAGGCAGTCGTAATAGGATTATTCATAGGAAACTAATATGTAATTGCAATAGAAAAATTTAGAAACAGCATAGCCAATAAACGCTTGACTGGCCACAACACAAGTCCAACCTCTGGCACTCCTCAAAGCGACGGGAGCGTAATTAAAACGCTTTTTTCCATTTCAATGTCCAGCAATATCCTGTGTCCTACTTCTCCTTATTGATCCGACATTGGAAAATAAAATTGCCAACCTCCCACCGCCCTCTTGTTTACTGACCAAGCTCGAGCTCATTTTAATTTCTCACGATATTTTCCCCTTTATTATGTTCGATGACAGGAAGAGTTGAACGGCCCATTGTTCGAACGATGCTCGCTTCATAATCCCTCCTTCCGAATGGCGGAATAAAAATTTCTATTGTATCGGAATCAGTGAGATTACTACGATTTCTGTCGCGTTTTATTTTGTCGGTTGTTCCGGCTAGTGTTGGGACCGAGACTTTCGTTTCTTGGATCGTCGATATTCGCACTAAACTCGAACGCTCCGTTTTATGGCGTGATAAAATTTTACTACGTTAGTTCGGAATACTGATTTTTATTTGCTAATATTCTTATTGGGATAATTGTATGTTGTTACAGAAGTAATAGATTTTTTTGAGAAGAGGGCAAAAAATAAAGCATTTTGACTGTTTGGGATGTTTGTTTAAGAAATATTTTGACCTAGTTGCAAAAATTCGATGATTTGCCGAATTCCGACTAATTCCGATAACAAAATAAACGAGTTCGGATGATATCTAGATGTTGTTAGCTGCGAGTCAAGTTATTTTAATAAACATCTAACCATTTTTCAGGAATAATTACCTAACTATAATTTCTGTTTCGATATAATTTCCGATTTTGAAATGTTTGCTTTACCATGAGCAAAGTTCCAAAGATTCAATACATTACATGAGCGCAAGTAAAATAAATGAAAAAATCGTCAGTATTTAAAGCGTTATAGAAAGTAGGTTAAATAAACGGTTAAAAAGTAAAAAATAAGACATCAATTAACACAGCTTTGAAACAATTCTAAAATCAAGAAAAATGTCGCTAAAAGATAAATGGATAAGGCCTTACCTTTCAGCTTTAATTTTTCATTCATTTCCCGAATGACCCAAAAAACAACCGTTATTAAATTCCTGAGCCCAACATAATTTGTTAAAAGCAGCCTGAGGGCATTTACTTTACCAACTTCAAAAATAAAGTCAAAGTAAAACGTACTTATAATAAATTGTAAACATAGTTCTTGGATGCATACTTCTATATAAAAATAATAATTAATTGATTATCACTTATTATATTAAAAAAAAATATAATAAGTAATTATGTAACGTTGCTACAAAATTTAAAATATAAAAAATATATGTAATGTTTAAAATATCAAATACAAACAAACATCAATAGATATTGCTAATTAAACTGAACGAATACTTAAAATACCAACAAAATTGCAATAAATCCACCTAGGTACAAACATACAAGCGACTTTAAACTTTATATCCGTTGAAGCACGATTTATTTCAGGTTGTGTCTCTGACGGGGGTTGAAAGAGGTCCTTTATATCGCCGACACCCTACACTTCAGAACAACAACAGAAAACTTTTAAAACGCTTCAAGTATAGGTTCTTATTTTTAACTTTGTTTTACTTGATGTATTTGCGAAAACAAATTTGTTCTTTGACTAAAAATAATAATCTTAGGATACGGATAAAATGCTTTTGTACGGGTAATGGGATTACGAATAACAACATCTAAATATAAATTGAAATAAGCTTTACCTAGAGTTACAATGTCTGACGAAATTTTGATGTGTAATGTGGAAAATAAACTAGGCTAAAAGTAAATAATATCAAATATTTAATTTAAACTAAGTTTTAGGACGTACGTATGATAAATATTAATCATTGCTGGTTTTATCTAATTAAAAGAGGATTTTACCCCGCAATGTTTTCACAAACAGTTTTTTCAGGCTTACTATTCACTATTTCGGTACAAAGTATAGTAAATCGGATGCCATTGGACTATATTAGGTGATTTGGCAAGCTACTGGCAGACGGGTTGCCATCCAAACTGCACTCGGCTGTAAGATATGACGTGAAACGTCGGAGAAAAAAGTTCAATACTCATTTGCATGTAGCAGTCGCAGGGTTATAAGAAACTTTAATAATATTTGTAACTTTACGCCCGGTAATGGTTTAATCTACGCTGCAACCTACCTTTTATATTCACATATTTTTCACATGATAATATATGTATAAAAGGTTGTTTGGTTCTGTTATTAGTCTTTGACTGCTGAAATGCTGAGCTTAATTTTCTGGCTTGGAATCCTGGGGTGGGCTCAGTAGCGGCACGGAGAGTGGATTTGTGCCGGGTTAATGGCAATAGACTCGATCCCTATTACATTGAGATCTACAAAATTAATTTAAAAATGAGGGTGTACTATTCACCTCTGCCTACCCTTTCGGGGAATACAAGGGGTGATTTAATGTTGTATACCTATGTTTGTATGTATTAATATAAAGAAAAAGATGTTCTAAGAACCACCGCTAGAAAAATAGTTTTTGAAATTAAAAAACCGCATCCAAATCGGTTCACCAGTTTAAGAGCTACGGTGCCACAGACAGACACACACATAGCGGTCAAACTTATACCACCCCTCTTATTGCGTTGGGGGTTAAAATTACCTTAATGTGGAGCAATGTTTTTTAAAACAAGGAAATAAAGAAGGGAAAATGTTGTGCATTTACGCGCGTTTGGGCTTATTCATTGGAAAAGCAAATGCGTGTATAAATAACGTGCGTAACACTACATGTTAAGGTTGCATGTGGTCGGAATATATTGACTTTGTTTCTTGAGCTACGCACGAGTTCAGTTGCTTATACAATTATACATAACGACCTGCGCAGTAGCTAAGCGATTGACTGCTGCGCTAAAGGTTGCGGACTCGATTCCTGCAGGGGACAAAAATTTGTGCGATACGCAGATGTTTGTCCGGAGTCTGGGTGTATTAGAGAGATATTTCATGTTTCTGAAACGTACCTACGATACAGGAGATATTCATAGTGAAGGGCGAACTTTTATTTAAAAGAATACATGTACCACCATAGTTATTTCTTGTGCCATACCAGGTAATCTTAATCCTTTCATTGTCTGGTACAGACCGCGATATGTAGTAGGTACACGACATTTTTTTAACTATTGCGCCTACTTGTTAATCAGGCAACATGTAAAGAAGATTTGAAGTCCCTATCAGACAAAATATAGGTCTGTGCATGTTTGAGATGTTAATATAGTAGGTTTCTTTAAAAAAAAATTGATGCGTTAAGTAAGTAGTGCTTCTAAAACTTTTTTAGAAATGTCTCTCGTGAGTAATATGTTTTAAGTATCGGACTAAAGTTTGACTTTGCTGAATACTAACTCTCTTCTAGATTTTTGCTAGAAAGAAACAACAACAACTGAGTTTTATTTCTTCGTATATGCTCTATACTTGAGGAAATAAATCTAAGTTTTGTCACCTACATTCCAAGAAGCACGCTCACGTGCGGTGACGAAAGATACGAAAGAAGGAGACGAAAGAACAAAATGAAATGTGAATCTCTGAAATCATATATTATTCTTAATGCACGTTTATTTTATTACGCCAGACTCGTTGGTTTAGTGCTCGGTGAGCGCGACTGCCGAGCATGAGATCCTGTGTTTAAATCCCAGGTCGGGCAAAGTTTTATCAGGTAATTCTTAGTAGCAGCATCGAATCTGAAATTGTACCCGGCTAGTGGCAATAGGCTCGCACCCTATTACATTGGAATCTATAACATTACTAGCGATATATGGGTGTTCTACAAAACTCTGACTATCGGGTCTTTGTGAAAAACAGGCGTGATGTTATGTTGATGTCATTTTATTCCCCTGTTAATAATCTAAACTACTAACAGTAATGTTATGTACCTAGCTCAGCCCTACCATAAACTCTTAATGCAGGACATTCTCCGCTGCGGAAGCGAGACGCCGCTACGCACAGTGTAATTCGGCGTCTCGCTTCCACAGCGGAAAATTGCCTGCAAGGCAAGCTCATAGTAGGGCAGCTCAGATTACCGGCAGACAGCTACGCAGCAACGTCCATCGGCATTACATTGAAAACCTGTAATCCTAATCTTCCTTCCCTATGTACAATCTCTAGGGGATCATGTTAAGATTACGTTGCTACATCAAAAGATAAATGGGCACATTAGACACAAATTATTACTAGTCTATACAGTTCTTGTTAAGGTTTATGAGATTTAAGAAGCTTCTGATTTTCCGTGAGTTCCTTTTGCTTTCGTGTACTACTTAATTTTCTGTTGGAGAGGATGAAAATTGTTTACTTTCTGTTGAAAAATATTTAAAATGCACAGTAGTATCAGTACAGCACTGATAGCCGAGTGGTATGACCATAGGACTGCCAAGTCAAAGGTCGCAAGTTCAAACCTTGGCACGCACCAATGTATTTTCGAATTTATGTGCGTATTATAAATTAGTTATCAGTTTCGAACAACGGTGAAGGAAAAAATCGTCAGGAAACCGGCACACCTGAGAGATTTTTCAACGGTGTGTAAAGCCATGTCCTTGCCTTCTTCAGGCGGTTTAAACACTGACACCAGGTTGTTTATCAACCATACGACGAAAAGAAGGTACACAGTTTTCTACGCACATGTTTAACCATGTGTATCTTAAAATAAATCTTAAGTGAAGGACACGTTTAATGTTTGATGCAGAAAGCCATGAACGAAGAGCAGTATCATTCATTGCTTTTAAGTTGGTTAGTTTAAATGTTTTTCATAAAAATTGTGCTTATTAATACATCTTCGTTTTTGAGATTATGTCGGAGCTTTATTCTTGTAATAAAGTCTGATACTAAGATACTGTTGTTTTTCAATTAAATGTAAACTGAAACCAAAACATCCTTCTAGTAACTGCCGCAACTTATTTACCGTGTGGTATCCGGCCTAGAATTGACCACCCCCTTTCCTCCCGTGGGTGTCGTAAGAGGCGACTAAGGGAAAATCCAGAAGATGGGCAGCAGCGTCTTGTGTAACTTGACCACCAACACTGCGATCCCCAAGCTGCTTGCCAAGCGTGGGGATTATGGCACCCCCCCCCCCACATTCTAAAAGGGGGAGGCCTTTGTTCAACAGTGGACGTCTTTCGGCTGATGATGATTCACCGTACAGGTTCAAAACGATCAAAACACACTTCATTTCGTTCAGTTTCTTTAGAAGTTTGTATAAATAAACTATTTTAATAGCATACAATAGCATACATATAAACAGCTCAATCGCGCATCGACTTCACAGGAAGTAACATTTCAATAAACTGACCGTATACCTTTACAAATTGCGTTTAGTTGACCCGTATACGGTCGTATATAAATATTTCAGATGTCTTCACTATAACCGCTCCGTATAGGGTGAATAGAATGTGGAATTTGACTGCAAAATGATACTCTTGTAAACGCTGAAGTTTTCAGGGTTTTCAAATGAAGTTTAAATTTTTATCTTGGATATTTTAAGTTGTGTTACACGTACAACGTCGAGAGGCCTATGTCCAGCAGTGGACTGAGATAATGATGATGATACAACGTCGATTTAAATATAATATTAGTTCTTGTAAATTCTTTTGACTAATTGGTATAAAATTTACTTCATGCTATTGTCTGTTTTTATTTAATAAACCAACTGATACAAAGAATACTTCAAAGGTTGGGTTCACCATGATTAAAATGCAGGTTCACAGGTTATTAGGGATGAGCAACACCCCTCGTTACAGGATCTCTTATTAACAATTACTGTAACGCCATTGGTGGTTGGCTAAATTAATCGTAGCTAGCCAATCGCTGGCTAGAATAATGGCATCATCAATCGCCACTACCTAGCGTGAATCCCTTCCTGCTGATATTATAAATGTGAGGGTTTGTGAATTTGATTATTTATAGTTTAATCCGCCACGCCCTAAAATCAAGTGAAGAGATTAGGATCCCTGAGCCAAAGCTAATGGTGTAAAGCATGCGCTTAAAAATCAATTTTTTGACATAATTATAATTATTGTTAACCTCCAGCCAGGTGGACTATGGGTATCGGTGCTGTACAGGGAAAAACCTGGATGCAAAAGGCCCAAAACAGGACAGACTGACGTTCAAGGGAGGAGGCTTATACCCAGCAGAGGATCACCTGATAGCTGATGTTGATAATAGGAACATAACACAATATATCAATCGCAACCTTATCTTTTATAATAACAGCCTTTAACTGTCCCACTGCAGGGAAAAAGCCTCTTCTCTTATAGAGAATGATTGAGCATTGATCACCACGCTAGCTCTCACTCACATTATCAAATGACAATAAGAGAACATGACAAAATAACCCTCCAATCCATACTAATATTATAAATGTGAAAATACCCTGTCTAGGTTAACGTCTAAACCGCTGGACGGATTTTGATAAAATTTGGCATGTGGAAAGTTTAAGACCCGAGAAAGGACATATGCTACTTTTATTAAATTCTACCCTCTTAGACTCTAAGGCGAAGCTACGGGCAAAAACTATATATATATAATTATATAATACTAACCAACAATCTAATTTTACTAGTAGGGCAAAAGTTAGTATTCTATAAAACTCAAAGGCTCAAAATAGCTTTATTACCAAACATGTCCGCATAAATGGCGTTCTGAAATAATGGATTCCCATTCAGACAACCCTGCGTATAATTAGGGCGCATGTACATTGTTAATTTGGTTTAACGCCCGTGGTCAGGTGTAGTGAGCCGTCGTGAGCCGATTATAGTCTTTAGAATAGCATCCTTAGGGCTGAGTGCTCAGGTATCTACGTTCCTTGTAAATGATATAACAGGGTTGTGCTTTGAAATATATAGTGCATGGTACCCGGTTCCTTTTATGGTGTTTTACATTTTAATGAGCTTGGTCGGTATTTTAGGAGTTTTTAGTGCAGTGTTCTATTCGTTGATGTGCTATTTTTTGTTGATTGGGACATATGAAGTATAGGTTAGTGTAAAGTAATAATAAAATTGCTACTATTTTTCTATTTAAATGCTTCAAAAACGACTGCTGTTATTATGTATTCTTACAATCTGTATGCTTAATAATCTCATGCTTAACAAATACAGAAACATAAAAAATCTTGGATTTTCTTGAAGAAGGCTTGTGTTTATAAGTCTAGTGAAAAATTCTTAGTAAATCTACAACTAGGTACAATGTTTTACAGCGTAAGGCTTCAAATTATAGACTAATTGGCCTTGTTATCAAGTAAATGATTAGTACAATGCGTACATTGTGGTTTGAAGATGTACATACTAGGTATATACATTATGTACGGTGGGTACAAAATGTATACCTCGTTATAATGTCAGTTTAAAGTATTTTTTTTATTTCTTCGGCATAGCAAACAATTACGTAGTACAGCTTAATACTAAAACATTGATTTAAAATACATAAATAATCACGTAACCTGCACGAAATATTAGGCACATACATAACTTAGCAAACATGTCAAACGAAGTATAGGATCAATTACTTAGGAATCACTTAATAACATTTTGTAATATAATAACATAAGTGTGACGACTGCTATGCTATTCTGAAACACTAACAATCATCTCGAAAGTCATCCACACGTCACCTTACATCATATTTTAATGAGAAGTATCATTCATTCCTAGTCATTTAAGTCAAATCTCACCGCGGATTTAGAAGTGAGTTCGTAAGAGATGTCTTTTGCATAGCACGGCTACACATGCTGTGCACAATTCCAAAAATAAGTGTTCCGCTTTAATAGTACTGTATTACGCTCGTGAATAATCGATTTCAGTCTAAGAAAGTCAAACACATTTTTAATACTAGCAAATAACATTTACTTTTGTATCAGAAAGCTGTATTATCTTCTACAAAGAAAAAACTACTCACTTCTTGGTATGATAAAGTTTGATATTAGAAAATATATTGAAAAGAATACCAAAACATAAAAGTATTTTCCAATTTTCGTACTTATTGAAAATCTTAGCTATTTGTTTTACATTCTTAGATATTCGATTTCATATCTGATTGCGTACATTCGATAAGTCTATAATTTTTTTTTAAAAATGCATGAATTTAGGCCTGTGTAAGGTTTACCTAAAAAGCTATCATCATCAGCCGTAAGGCGTCCACTGTTGAACGAAGGCCTCCTCCTTTTAGAAGGGGGGTGTTGCCATAATCCCCACGCTTGGCAAGCGGCTTGGGGATCGCAGTGTTGGTGGTCAAGTTACAGAAGACACTGCTGCCCATCTTCTGGGTTTTCCCTTAGTCGCCTCTTACGACACCCACGGGAGGAAAGGGGGTGGTCAATTCTATGCCGGATACCACACGGCAACCACCTAAAAAGCTATACCTATGTAGAATATATAACATAACATCGCGCCTGTGTTTCCCAAAGGAGTAGGTAGAGGTGCACATATCTTACACCCAGATTTCGCCATTAAAGTTAGGTGTAGGTCTTCAATGTAATAGGGGCCAGCCTATTGCCATCAACTGGGCACAAATTTCGACTCCGTGCTCCGACCCGGGCTTTGAACCCAAGATCTCATGATTAGCGTTTAGCGACGACTAGAGTGACTAGACTAATGAAACAGAGAAAATAATATTTGGATAAACCACCCACTTACCACATAACTGGGCACAAAAATAGTGTCTTAATTAAAGAGCAGTTACCCGAAATGGAGTGATACAAGAAACACCTAATCTCATTCCACCACTTACAGCCCGCGTCATACCCAACGATACGACACCGTTACGATAAAGATAACAGCATCCACTACACGGGCGCCATTAAAACAGGGCTATTACACTACCTTCGTACAAAAACCGACCCTAATGTAATAAACACGCAATAACAGCGATGAAGGTGTTACAGTAATCGTTTCAATCGAATCGGATACGATTTACAATCGGTTACGCAAGCCTATTATGTTTACAATCGGGATTCGGTATAATCGAAATGATCATTCGATCAAACGAATGTGATTGGTGGGGTGTTGATACGTTTTGTTTGCGGTGGTTGTGTTAGCGAGAAATGTTTGGGCTTTGTATAATTTATAAGACAATGTCGCCTGATAATTCTTTAATGAATTTTGATTCTCAGTGTGAAATATCACATACCTACGAGTAAAAATATATACGCCAATACCCTTTTTTTATAATTTATGTCTCAAAATATTTATATGATTAACCGCCGCACTCAGAGACGTTAATGATTACTTAAACTGACACTAAGGAAAGATTTAACGAACAAAACCTTTACTTAGTAATAGTTTAAATATCATTAAATGTCTCTGAGTGCGGGGGTAAAAGAGTTTAACTAACTTATGCATTAAGGAGGACCATACTCTTTAATGCATAAGTGAGTTAAGCTCTTTTAACACGATGGAAAAAAATGAGTTCACAAATATTCTATTCACGCAAAGTCTATATTCTAGCGATCCACTCTCGCTAAATATAATCTGTGGAAGTTTAAAGCAACTATGAAAGAAAATTTAGATTAGGTTCAGAGATTGCCGAGTTTATAACAAAAGAAACTTTCTCGGGCAAGCCTGGTTTTTATAAAAGGGGTATGCACAAGTGTACAATAATATTTAGCTATAAACGTTCAAAATCAAGGCATTCTTTTTCTCGTTTTTAGGTTCTTCATACAAAGATTTGCATTAAGTCTATAATGTTAAATTAATGTCCATACGACACTTTAAAACGCACATAATAACTAGTCTGACCATGACCTCATAAAGCAGTTTACCATGTGGAAGCGAGACGCTGCATTACACAGCAAGTAGCGGCGTCTCGCTTCCACCTGCTTTAGGAGTTCATGGTAAGGGGGCCGGATTGCCCGTTGGGGTAGGCAGAAAAAGCTATATTAAGTACATATACATTTCGCCAAATATGTGAATATTGGTCATATAATATTTTGCGGATCCCTATATGAACAAATCGGCACACATTCAGATACCGTGTTGCTACTAATAATTACCTAATGGGACCATACGGTCAGCAGTCGGTTTAACGACGTATTATTAAAAAAACACAAACGAACCTAATAATGAAACACGAACAACGTGCCTAAAAAACACCGCAGTACATAAAACGCTAAAACCCGATACCTATACGAAAAAATTCGAATATTTTAAGTGGATAACAAAAACTTGCCTGCGCTTCGGTAAAGGCGAGTGCCCGGTATCCACTTACATCGAAAAATATTCTGCTTACCTACTTATTCGACCATAACATAAAGCCACGGCCTGTTTTTCGGGCCAATGAGTTTCGATATTAAATTTGCAAAGTTTCGCGATAGTTGGTAAGTTTGCGACTTATTAGGCAAACTTATCTTGCAGAGCGCCGCTGCACGCGTTTATCTGCTAAATGGATATAGAACTATACTCGTGGTAATTAAAACGGTGCTGGTTACGTAACGGTTTGTGCTCTTTTGGCGATTCAGTACCAATATATTACATCAAGTTGGTTTTCGCGAGAGAAAAGAGTAGAGGAGTATATTAAACCCACATTCGCCGGTTATGTTACAGATCCGATTTATTAGGAGCCAACTGTTGTTTCATTAATGGGTTACAAATCTAGACTCCATGCTGCTACTGATAAATTGCTTTACCTTGGTATAGAACCCAGAAATATGCACAGCTGACCACTAGACCTACTCTTAAATGTATTTCTTCAAAACCATTATTTTGGATATTACACCTGCAACTCCTAGTGGAGAAGACTTATCGCTTATTATGATCTAGCTGCGCCCCGCGGTGTTATTCGCTACATTTTCTGGATAAAAAGTAGCCTATGTGTTAATCCAGAGTGTCAGCTACCTGCATACCAAATTTTAGCAGAATCGGTCCAGTGTTTGAGCGTGAAGAGGTAACAAACATACAAACACACTCACAAACTTTCGCCTTCAAGAGTGATATCAAAACATAATTAGCATCTATCTCCTTCTTAGTGAACAGCTCGCGTTTAGTCTTGTTACTTTCCTCCTTGTCTTTCTATTTTCCATCATCTCTATTTCAAACTTGAGAGGGTATTTCGTGAAGGATTCAAAGGGTGTGCTATGTAAATTATTTTGTAACTAGAACTAACTCTACGAACTTTATCAAAAGAAAATAACTAAGAAACTACAGTAACCACATTAAAATGGATGAGATCAAGACAGCTTTAGCCACTTAATCCGACAAAACCTGAACACGACTGAGACATCATAAATTTTGCATACATTTGCATCAATCTGCTGTTATGTATTGTAAACACACAATACACTACCGCGATCGGAAAGAGACTCTTTTTAATAACATAACTTAAGTTACTATTCTCATCCTTATTTATTCGTGCATTCTTACTTCTTCTCTTCTTATCGTATGGTTGATGAGCAACCAGGTGTCAGAGTTTAAACCGCCTGTAGGCCTCTGACATAGCTTTACACACCGTTGAAAAATCTCTCAGGTATGCCGGTTTCCTCACGATGTTTTCCTTCACCGTTTGTAGCAACTGATAACTAATTTTTAGTACGCACATGAATTCAAAAAAACATTGGTGCGTGCCGGGATTTGAACTTGCGACCTTTGACTTGGCAGTCCAACGGTCATACCACTTGGCTATCAGTGCTGATGCAGCATGTAAAATTTTGCAAAGATGTGGTTGTAAGGAGTGCAGAAAAGGATACTTAGGGTACCTTTCATCCAGAAAAAAGTACTGTTCTTGTAGGAAACAACAATAACTTTAGACGGTCATGATTGCTTCAAGACGCTAGATGGCGCTACGTGTCTTTCAAATCATGAATAAATGCTAGCCGCTACAGCGGGTGTGTGATCTCAGTTCAAGAGATTCACACCACTGTGTTGTGTGTTCCTCCATCGTAAACCAATTCATCCTTTAAAATAATCTATAAATTACGTATTGGTAACAAGTAACAATAGATGCGTCTCCCTACATTGGGATCTATAATGTAACAAGCGAAATGTGGATGTACTGCAGGTACACCTCTGCCTACCCCTTCGGAGAATACAGACGTGATATTATATTATGTTTTTAAATTTTAAAAAATACATCTACTATTTATCCGGTTTGTAAACTTCCGGGCTACCTAAACGTTAACTACACAAACATTTTTATTAATTACAATTCTCTAACGAAGTAAACGCTGCGTTTGACAGTTCTAATTTAGCAATAAACTAACTTGGAAATATAAATTTTATATCGCTCTGAAAAACAGCCAATTCTGAACAAAGTGATAAGTTTAAAATTGACAGAAGTTGATACAATTAGCCTTTCAGAGAGGAGCTTATAATCCGGAGGATTCGTGATCCTGTATAAATATTTGTCTTGCGAAGTATCCCTTCAGTGTTGTTGTGTAGGTAGGTAGGTATATATAGATTCGAGATAATCTCGGAATTGTTATGCCGATAGGGGACGAAAAATAGAGAGGGATGATACATTATCCACTTAACTTGTCATGAAGCTTGATTGTAGGAAGTTTGAAGGATCTTGTGTCAAGGTGATCCGCGTGGAATTACGTCCTTGACCTCCAAAGAGAGGATATGACGTCATACCGAGTTTATTTTTCGAAACTATAGCTTCCAAATTCCATCTACCTTTTCAGATTTTGATAAGGAGAGTATAGCATAAATGAAAACAGATTTAACATATATGTAAGATAACTTACAAAGTTATTAACAAATATGTGAATGATAGTACAAAGTTAGATGGTAAACAATTCAAGAAATTTTGGAACTGTTTATCCGTTAGAAAACCTCTCATAGTTTTACCCAATAAATGGGAATATCACAGTCCTTATACCATATTAAATCAGTCTGGACTTCAAAAGAGATTTTTTCCCTTATGTTTGTATCGGCATTTATTTCCAAAGTTTAAAAAAAGAATGACGAGTAAAAGTGTTTCTTGTAAACCTATTTGTAAAATAAAATAATATATGTATAGTATAAGTAGCTCATGTAAAGTTGTGTTCAAACACTCGGCTAAAAGCCCAGCGTTTGACCGCAGCGCCAAACTGGCGCAAACATGAATTAGAACTTAATGAACAGTTGCAATATAAACTCTATTCGTTATTTTGTTTGTGCCCGGTTTATACTCGGCCCTTTGCTTTGGCACAAAAAGCCTTCAGCTGGGTTTTAAATCAAATCACGCTTGGCTACAGAAATATTTATCTTTTACATACAATTTTGGGACTGTAAAGTATAATACGATTAATTAATATTTTATAACTGCGTTTCAGTTACAATTTAAACGAATTTGTTTAATTAAACAGAACAAATTTTTTTACACTTTTGTACCATGTTATGTTTTTAATAAAATAACGATATCGATGACGATTACGCAGCGTTGGCAGGCCTTCCACCAGTAGGACTGACGATATCGTCAGAGCTGCGGGCAACCGGTGGATGCAAATGGCAAGTTGTTGTTCATTGTGGCGCACCTGGATAAGATTGGCACAGGACCGCTTCATTGGGATATTGAAGGCTGTAAGAGCCATTTTACATTTTTACGCAGTTTTCTAAGATTTCGGACGCCTAATTTACCATCTTAGGTAGTATTTAGGAATTTATATATAAATTTAAAATGTAGACCAATCTTTCACATTGACACATAAGCTAATAGATTTACAAAAAATAACTTAATTGCTATATGGTGATCAATCTCCCGCAACACGTTTTCTGAAAAATCATCGCAGAGTCAATTTCGGGCTCCAAATTCTATCAATTACATTCACAAATTTAAACAATAAAAATACAGTAAGCATTAGGCATATATTTTTATTGAAACTTACGGTGGAACATTTTCGATTAATTACACTTTTAATTGATAAAAAAATAAAACTGAAACCTATTTTCACGGTTTATACTGTAATTTTATCGCGACTTTTTGGTTTGAATAAAGGTATATTTTAATTTTAAAATCATGTCATAATAAACTATGCTCTTTAAGAAATCTAATAATAGAGTGATTTTCAAAATTCCTTTATTTAATTAGAAATCACATCATTTTCAATATCACTCCAAATCACAATAAATTACGATGCACAAACCTAGAATGATCAGTCGGGCCCGAGCGCCCAAAGAGGTAGGATCTGTGTCACTTTTTTCTAATTTCAAATTACGAAAATTCGTATTGCAAACGCATGTTTATACTACGACCACAACGTTTTCATTTTCTATGTATTATTTTCATTCGGTTTTGTTTATTATCAAGTAAAATATATTATTTTATAAGTTTATGATATTTTATTAAATTAATATTCAGCTACTTTAATCTTGACTGTACTATTTTTGTCCGCGACTTGGTCCACTTGGAATTTTTTTACGCATGAAAAGTAGCTTGTAGCCTTTAATATGTTAATCCAGGTTATAAACTATCTATGTGCAATTTTTTTTCTATGTCCTTTTAACCGTTTTTGCGTAATTAAGTAATAATCCTCCAAAAATACAATCGCTTACATTTATTATTAAAATAAATTTTACAAAAAATGATCTATTTATAATTGGCGAATAAATTATTATTGTAGAAATTATAATTTGTCTAAATAAATTACTAAAGAAATAAAAATATTTTCATAAATCTCGAATAAGAAACATTGTCATAACTATCAAAATTTTTATGTCCGTCTCAAAACTCTCGCTACACTGTTTGCATTGTTTTTGTTGCGTTACGCACACATGACAATTTTGACAGAATTCGAACGTCACAATTTTGTGAAATGGCTCTTAACAGTGGCTTCTGGTTGATGATGATGAACGACATCGATAAAGACAAATGTTCAACTGAAGTAAAAAATTAGGTATGTTGCTGTTTACGTTCGAAACACAAATTCAATGGATGATTTACTTTTATTACTCAATTCAAATATAATATTTTAACTCGTTAAGACTAATGGAATACCTAACCACTTAAAATGCTAACCTCCAATCCATTTCATCCTTAACACTTTATATTGATATCGACTCGCCAAAAATTCAATTTCCCAAAGAACCTGCGTAAAAATAATGTCGTAAAACCGAACGCGATTACCTGATTGGATCCTACGATTATATCTGACAATTACGGTCTCATTGCTTTTTATTAGCAATGCCTTTATTTGGAATGCCCTATTAATGCGGCAATGGACACTGACCTCCTCGTTAAAATCATAAGAACTGATTGGACTTGATTGCGAGGTAATTGTACGACCCATACAAATGCTTGTAACACTTAACCATGTACACCACCTGCAATGGACGGCTGTATAAATAAAAATATGTAGGACTTATTAAATATAGGTATTACTATAAATCAATAAATTTGCAAATGTTAAAACTGGGATGCATTAAAAGAACCTCCATGAGTGATGCCGGGGTACCCCGACAGTCAATTTTTTTTTATATTCTTTTTTAACAGACCAATGACGACTTGTGCCGATTGGCTAGTGCTCATACGACGATAAATAATTTTATACCCATGTATGTATATTAATAAAATATTAAAATCTGCATAAAGGAAAATGTACACGAGAAAAAAGCGTAGGTATCGATAAGATTTACAACACTACTTATACGAATCTAGTTTCGTTGAAACAAAACAGAATTGTGTAAAACTTACAATCTATTTGAACTACAATTAATATACTTTTAGCTAAACTTACAAAAAGTACGGATTCCAGCTTATGCCGCAAACATGCAAAGCGCCAGCCATACCGACTTAGCAAACAAACCATTTAATTAGTTTTCATACATTACGCAAATATGACGTAGGTTATCCAAAGTAAAATAAAGGAACATTTTAGAACAGACTTCATATTAATATCAAGCAGAATATTCCACTAAACATTCGAGGATAAGGTCCTTTTTATTCGCAACAAAAACAATCGGCATCATTTATATTCTACACACGACACATGCTATTGTACATGCACATGCATAAAATATTTTATTACATTCCAAATTGGTCCTAATCGCGGTCTTTTGTTTGCGATGTTCACGCTTATACTTGCGAACACTAATGAACGAAGGACCAGAAATAGAGGCGAAAGGACCAACCGATCACAAGGACCATTTTGCAATACATTTACGTGTATAAAAGCTCCGTAAAAATATAACAAACAAATATACGTTAGATCAGCAGTTACTTATTTATATGAAACGCTAAGGTTTTTAGTGGCAGTCGTAAAGTGAATCTTCTTAACAATGGTTGACAATAAAACATGAAAAGTACGTTAACGGCCTATAAAATCTGTTTATTGGACGCAGTTAAACAAAATCGGACTGCGAATAGGTCAGGCTATGGTATTAGAGGCATCACCTTGATGGCTGAACAATAAACGTTATTATTGTTTTCGGTGATTGTTTTGAATATTAATTAGTAAGCTAGGTGTATTTAAGAGGAGCGCGTCTTCTGACGGTTTTTCTCGAAATCGCGGAAGAGAAAATACTGAAATGTTGGAATCTCTCGAGAGCGATGGTAACGGGATAAAGGGCTTTAAATTGGAAAAAAGCCCTTTTATTTTGAAATATTTTTAATAAAATCAATGTATAGAAAAAAAAGCAACAGCAACATTTTTGAAGGATTATTGCTTTTCATCGGTACAATAAACCAATGAAAAGCAGTAATCCTTCAAAAATGTTTCAATGTATTTTTAGGATACAATACAATTCATGTTTTTTAAAATACATATATGAAATGAGTAGATATGGGATATTTATCATGGATGGATTTGAGTAAACTGTATGAACTATTTATTTTAATATTATGTAATCCGGAATGTTATTCATCAAAGCTAAGTATAGCCTACTGCATGTTAATTAAAGGATTGTATGGCTTTTTTTAATTAAAAACGTCGCCCTACACTAAGAATTTCTCCTGTATTGTAGGTGCGTTTCACAAAAATTAAACATCACATACACAAACACCCAGACTCAGGAGAAAAATCTGCGGATTACACAAATTTTCGTACCGTACGGGAATCGAACCCGCAACCCCTAGCGAAGCAGTCCAATCGCTTAACCACTACACCAATCAGATCGTCATCGTTTTAATTCAATGTTATGTACCATGATTACTTAAGTAAAGTGCATTCAATTTCATTTACTTAAGTAATCACTGAAGGTGCTTTCATTCATCAATGTATATTGTATATATGTAGGCCATAGGTACATAACAGCCGATCGACCAGCCTACCCTACATATATCTGAGACACACGCAAACCGCAGCTGCCGTCGTCTTCCTGCACCGAATAGGACCACAACGCCAATTTACGTGAGAGGCAAGCCTGCTACACTCACAATCTATTGGCTATATACCGTTTCTACTTTAAATTTGTACGTTTATAACTTGAAATTATAAGCAAAGGCATTTGCTTGATGTAACAGAAGGTAAATCCTTGCCAGTTACTGTTGCAATTTTAATTAGGGTTATTAGAATTACTCACAATGTCACTCGTGTTGGAAAGCAAATGAAGAAATTGGCAATTAATCTACTGAAAATCGTTTTGTCAGTATTATACTTACTTTGGAATGATCAACTAATGTTTTCATATTATATCTTCATTCTACACACTGTGCATTTGTTATTTTTTTTTTTACAAAAAAGTAAGTTAATCTTTTCCTTATTTAAAGATGAAAGTTAAGACCCTAAGTTCCGCAATCGGGCTTGCCATCACTAAAGCAATGAGCCGCTAAATTATGTACAAAGTATTTAATTAACATTCTTGGCAAGTTTGTGAAACAATCTACGCTCCACATGGTATAAGAATCTGTGTGCTACACACGTAGCGTTGGAAGCTGCTACGAAAATCTGTAGAAGTACGTAGTAGTGCTACGAGTGCTACGAAAGCTAGAGTAGTGTAGTACTGTATGTGGTCAGGAGAGATTTAGCCTGTTGAACTAATTATGTATAAGGAACTTAACTTGTGTGTAAAGTTCGTACAGAATTCGTTTATTCGTTAATTCGAATTGAGTCATTAGATATGGATAAGAAATTATTTTGAACAAACAAATCCCTTAATAATGAGTAGGAGAAATATTATGAGTATGTACTTACTCTTATTGAGTGTCGTGGTAGCCTAATGGTTGATAGACCGTATTTGCATGAACAAGGTTGCACGTTTAAACCCAGGCAAGTATCGATGTAACTTTTTTAATGTTAGAAAACCTGAAATTAGGTATCTGAAATTACCAAGCGCAGTGAGCTAGCGTGGTGTTTAATGCTCAATCCTTCTCTATACGAGAAGAGGCCTACACTAAAAAAGTGTAGGTTAAAGTATAGGAGTAGGTATATTAAGCGCCTATGCGCTTATTATACCTACTCCTATACTTTCCCTTTCCCTTTATTATAGCAAAGAAATTAAAAAAATAAGGTAACAATAAAGGCAAGGTGTTAAAATAAAGATCAAATAACAAAATAAGGAAAGATATTTGATTACAATAACCTCATCGAATATAATAATATTATTCTGACCAAATTTTGGACAGAATCGAAGGCGGCCTCAGCTGAGACTAGCTAACGCAGGAGATATTATAGTGCACAAGTATGCGCGCAAACACAGGTGCACTCTCTACTCCCTTACTCTTATAGTCCGATGGGACGGTAGACCAACATGACCGGAGAGAGATCAGGCAGACCAACGGCCTAACGTGCCTTCCAAAGCACGGAGGGGTCTTGACATGTGAAAACGGTCACCCATAACAAGACTGACTGCGGCGAGCACGGCTTAACCTTGCAGATTTACCGATCTGCGCGGTAGCCGCGTAACTACGAATCCCTCATCGAATAACCAAACAAGTGAATAGTAAACAGCGTTTATTTGCACGACATATTTTACTGTATGTATCCAACAAAAATGTTTTTAAGCAAACCTTGATCTAATACATCGCGTCAGTGGCTTCGTAACTCTCTAGAGATTCTTGGTTGTATACCCACCCAGTAAGGGCCTGCGCAGACTAGCGGAAGAGGCGGCAGAGGATTTTAAATTTATCAATTTAATTTAATTTATTTATCCATAACATACCTAATATTTAAATATCACACCCGTATGCAGAGGTGCACTTATAGTACACCCACATTTCGCCAGTTATGTTACAAGTCCCAATGTAATAGGGAGCGAGCCAATTGCCATCAACCGGGCACAGATCCAGACTCTGTGCTGCTATTGAGAATTACCTAAAGATAAAATCCAGTAACACTGCCCGACCTGGGATTCGAGGCCAGGACCTCATGCTCAGCAGTTGCGCTTAGCGACCAATAGACCAACGAGCCAGTACTTATGTACTTATATAATCGAAATAAGGTATGCATAAAGGCATAAATGCTCGCGCGCTCGGTATAGACTGCGCTGCGATGCTCCAAGGTCGATTACCGAGCATTGAATTATATTCCTTACTATCTGTGCCCCGCAGAGTTACCTGCTTCATTTTTTCGAGATAAAAAGTAGCCTATGTGTTTATCCAGGGTGTCAGCTACGACTATATTAATTTTTTTGAAAAATTAATTCAGCCGTTTGAGCGTAAAGAAGCACCAAACAAACAAAAACACTCACAAACTTTCGTCTTTAAATATTAGTGTGATTTTGATTGGATAAGTATTAAAATCAATAGATAAATTTAAAATCCTCTGCCATCCCGTCCACTATTCTGCGCAGGCCCTAAGTTTTCTTTAAAAGGTAAGTCGGCCGTCTCTCGCTCGGTATAAACGGACGAAGATTGCATAATAAATTCGCATGGGAGTGAAACACAACAGTGCATTAGGTAGTTATAATCTTCTGTGGGATGCGGAGAACATGGAATCGTTTAGACGTACTTCTTCATTTTTTTATCGTATTGTTGATGAACAACCTGGTGTCAGAGTTTTAACCGCCTGTAGGCCTCTGACCTGGCTTTACACACCGTTGAAAAATCTCTCAGGTGTGCCGGTTTCCTCACGATGTTTTCCTTCACCATTTTTAGCAACTCTTTTAATCTAATTTATGGTAAGCACATGCATTCGAAAAGACATTGGTGCATGGGGTGTAAAAATACCACTCGGCCATCTCTGCGGTTTTAGATATTAATACTTAATTGTGTTAAATTAATTAAATTGTATGATTCTGTATTACGTAGATTACTTTGAAAAATATTGTTTGTATTACTTTATTGTTCAGTTATTATTGTAAGACTTGCTGTATTCAGCAGCATATTTTCCGAAACTAACGTTATCCCTCTTTATTAAATTGTCACATTAATTAGGTCTCTTCACATATTAAGCTACGCCTCTGTAGGCGTACTCCTAAAACAACTTCAGACTATTTATTATTAATAAAAGTATGAGATTTCAGATATTATATTATACCTTTATTGTTTAATATATTTTCATTTAGCAAAATTTCACGAAAAAATATCTCCATATAACGACCGATATGGTTTCTTTATTAAGATTTTTTTTTACATAGCTGGAACATTTTCTTAATGATGTAATCTAACCTTGGTTTACCCCAAACGCTGAGGAATTTAATTACTTTGTTTTAGAATTCGTTTTTATTAAACAATGTACGAGTACACATTTAGCCTTATCTCAATATTCTTCTCGATATTTTTTTATCAATTACGAAGAAAGTTGTGTTATATTACATTACCTATTGTTTCTTATAATATCCTAAGAATAGGATAGCTAAAACGCTGTACAAGAAAAGCTAATCTAATTCTACGAAACCCTACAAGTGACCTAGATATACGAGTGATATTTTTTTAATGATACCAATAGTAGGTAGTTATAGTCATCATCATCAGCCTATCTCAGTCCACTGCTGGACATAGGCCTCTCCTATGGCACGCCACTGAGCTCGATCTTCGGCCTTCCGAGTTATAGTCGATTACAAATAATTTACACATATTCAAAATTAACCCTATTCTACTTTATTACTTGTAACAATCTCATTATTCGGGCTAAAAGAAAAATACATTCGCAATTCGCGCTACTTCGCCAGTCTAATTCTTACACTTCGAAATTTTTCATAAGTCTTATAAAAATCCGACATCGAGAGGGTTATTCATTAAAATAGCTAGAAGTGGACTCAGCAAAATAACACAATTTGAAAAATTATTACATTTACCCTCCGCCATTGCAGAACTGCCCCTTGCCTCTTAAAGCAGGACAGTTCCTGTTGTGGAAGCGAGATGCCACACTACACTGCACATAGCAGCGTCTCGCTTTTACAACGGAAAATTCCTGCTTTAAGTGTTCATGGTAAGAGGGCTGGTTCAAGTTGAGACTTTGCTGTTTAAAAGTTCGTCGGTCCCAGATAACGTAACGCCCATCGAATTATGGTTGGGATGTGGGTGAACTTAAATGAGTTAAGTGTTTTTGCCGGTTTGGG
Source organism: Abrostola tripartita (assembly GCA_905340225.1). Lineage (NCBI taxonomy): Eukaryota > Metazoa > Arthropoda > Insecta > Lepidoptera > Noctuidae > Abrostola > Abrostola tripartita. Next base: position 2,663,975 of record HG996492.1, on the reverse strand, counting down.
GATTAAAGCGGCGTATCGGCAGATATTAGTGGAAAGTTGCTAAAGTGATTTTTACGAGGGCTTCAGTACCGAGATTATTATTAGAGGAACTCAACTTAATACATGACACGAATGTTTTTAGATAGTTGGCTTACCGCCGAACTCAGAGACATTTAATGATTACTTAAACTATCACTAAGTAAAGGTTTTTTTGTGAAATCTTTACTTAGTGTCGGTTTAAGTAATTATTTACGTCTCTGAGTGCGGCTGTAAGTATGATCGGTGTTAACAGTTTGTGGTCAATATTGGATTGCGATACAGTCAATAATATTATAAGGATAAAGAACATTGCGTATTCACAGTTTTTAATGTAAATTCAAATATCTTTTTTCGACCATGAATTTTCCTCCAACATTTTCATCAACTTCACAATGTACAAAATACAAAACGCTTGTATAAATGGTACTCTTTAAAAGTGAATCTTACCTGAGACAGTACCCAATAATGGCCACCATTCACTTCTTAATTTCCATGCTAAATTCTCAAGTCATTCATCCTTTCAGTAGCCTTTTTATTATCAATAAACTCACATCAACATCGATCCCAGGCTGCGCGAAGATCCTAGTGAAGGGATACTCCTTGGGCAAATAACTGAAGAACTCCTGCCTCCCTCGGTACCACTTCACACTATATAATGTCTCGTTGCCCTCCAGGGTCCATTTGCACCCCAGGAGCACTGTGTCACCGAGCTTTACGGCCGAAGGGGCTATTAGCTGGACGTCTCGAAGAGCTATGGCGTCTGAAACAAGGAGAATAGAGAGTTTAGTTCACCTAGTAGAATGTATATGCGTCGTATTTATTAAGCTCCTTATTGTAAACCATTTTATACAAAGACATAGGGGAATTAAAGTCGACTTCAACAAGGAAATGAAAAATAAAATATTAATTTTCAATTTCGCATTTGTGTATTTAATACTGAGAAATAAAGTTTAGGATCTTAAAAAAAAGTAAATCTTTTTATTTTCTTTTTGTTAGTTTCCTTTTTTATATATATAGATTTGTTACATGATCACCATCATCAACAAACCAATTTCGCCTACTGCTAGGCATGCCTAGTGATGCTATAGCATCTATTTGTTCCACGCTCCTGTGCCAACCTCAGTTTAATAAAATAATATACAAACCGCTACAATTATCCTAATACCATACAAGTAACATACTATAACCTATAGTATTTCATTTAAGCATTACCACAAAAAGAACATTTGCCCGCATATCGTTGTAAATAACGTTTGATTCAATATGTTGGTACTCGGACCCAATCTAGCAACTGATACGCCAGCGGTAAATCAATTTAGCGAAGTAATGTACAGAAACATTTGTTCGAATGTCCTATTTTCTTTTCCCTAGCCGCCATCATGCGGTATGTATTGGAGATGTGTGGCTCAAGTTCTAGCGAGAAGCGGTAGCGGAAGCTGTATCTATTTTCAAAACTTGGACAATTAAGAAAGACTTTTTTCTTATAACAATACTTTACGGAATTTGATGATAGTATTATTAGTTATTTGTCAATTACAGCTCATAAGGTTTTTTCAATATATAACAATGCACCCAAAAACAGTATAATATTGTTAATGCATGGTTTTTGTCTACGGTAGATATTGGATAAGGGTTTTTTAAATACTGCTTCTACTCCTATAACTACTCTATCAGGGAAACGAAACCATCACATAGACTTTTTACAATTTTGAAGTTCATTTAAAACATCTGGATCACTTTCATTTGTTATAAATTACCCAGACAAAAACATCAATCGAAATCTCCAATCCGCTCTTATCTAGCGGTGAGTGCCCGCTAAAAGCCGCGCCACAGCCCGTACCCCACGCGCCAGTAGCTTGCTTTGACCGCAAACAATTACATTACGCCAAGCGACGCCTGTGTCCTAACGCAATTAGAAGACAGACGCCCGATTTATTTATCATTATACCTACCCACTTACGCTTAGAAGGTGTGGTTAATATACCTTATTAGCCCTACAGGTCCTAAATACATTAGGGTGACGGGCTTGACATATTAAAACGTGATTGAACTGGACGAGAACAAACCTGATCAAATGCATTATACATGAAAACTAGTCTAGACATGTACGTATTTTAAAAAGGACTCAAATACCTTCTACCATCTATTTTCCATATGGATTCCAATTTAGTATTGAGAAAGTATTGAATTTTAGCTGATTGGATTGGTAAATTTTACCAAAGACCGAAGTGAAGCAAGATGAATTTTACTCAAGGGACTCTGTTGATATATTTTATGCTAAAGAAAAACCAATATATAGAAACACAACATCAGGGGAGTGAAAAAAGAAACATTTGACAGAAGGTATGAGTGATCGTATGCGCGTGTCGGGGTGCAATTCATCAAAACACGCAACTTTCTGTCGGGGAAAGTTTGGCAAAAAATCAGTCGTGAACGCCGCAAACTAACGTTAAAATATTGGCTTTCTGAGGAGTCTTAAGGCAGTTACACACTGGCGTGCGATGCGTGACTTGTGTAAACAACCTTTGTCTTACTTTACCCTTTTGATCTCTAAAACAGTTAAGTTATGAGCTCTGGTTGCTCACCCTCCACCTACTACGATTAAAGAGATTGAATGTGCATAATCTTCTATTTCTTCTATTTTATTTAGAGAGTTCATATTATTTATTTAAAATGTTAGTATAAACATTTGCTATAATTACATTGACGACCCGTTTGGTGCAGTGGATAAGTGATTTGACTGCTGCGTTAAGGGTTGCGGGTTTGGTCCGCACGGGATAAAAATTTGTGCGATCCGCAGATATTTGTCCCGAGTCTGGGTGTTTGTGTATGTGATATTACATGTTTGTAAAACGATTTCTGCCTGGTTGAAGGCAATAGGCTCGCCCTCTTACATCGAGACCTATAACAAAACCTCTGCCTGCCCCGGAGAATAAAGCCCAGTTACGTTTTATATACAAAATATTCAATAGAAATTTGATCTGAAACTTTTGAAATAGTATTTATAAGTAGTAACATTTAAAGTAATACTTATACCTACAATATCTACTGAAACCTGGAACAACGACATTTTCTCGACGACGTTAACCGGTATAGCTGAAGTCCTGTCCATCCAGAAACGGAAAGGTCACGAAGGTAAGCCCACTTATCAAAGTGAAATAAATAGCTTTTCCCCTCCTTTCACCTGGCCAAGTCGTAACGATTTCCACCCGATTGAATTCAGGTTACTTATCAAATAATCCGAATAATTACACTTCAAGCACTCTCTATCGAATTAACCGAATTTGATACAGCCAACTTGACTCGATTTAACACTGCGTAGGCCGTTTAATAAGTGTTCTTATAGTATTAATTATATTTATATTTAATTATATTTAGAGGGACTCGTAGCTACGTGGCTTCCGCGCAGATCAGGTGATTAGTGAGGTTAACCCGTTCTTGCGGCGATCAGTCTTGTGATGGGTGACCGTTTTCACGTGTCGAGCCCCTCCGTGCTTCGGAAGGCACGTTAAGCCGTTGGTCCTGTGCCTGATCTCTCTCCGGTCGTGTCGGTCTACCGTCCCATCGGACTACGAGAGAGAGGGAATAGGGAGTGCATCTGTGTTTTCGCGCATACTTGTGCATTATGATATTTCCTGCGTAGTTGGCTATTCTCAGCTGAGATAGGCCGCCGTGACCAAAATTTGGTCAGAAGAACATAATTATATTCAGAGCATTTTCTGTTTAATTTTATTGTATGTACAAATTAATATGCAATGTAATTTATCCACCCTTTATTATAAGTAAAAAAGGTTAGTTATGTTACCTACGCGTTAATTCCCTTGTTAAAATTCAATGTTATTAGCAGTAGTAATTATTGGTAGAGAAGAAGAGCAATGAGCAGAGTTCAGGCATTTTGTGTTAACTTGCCATTTCTAAAGCGTGTATCTGTCTAACCTATCTGCCTTTTTAATTATAATATATAATGACGTAATAACGCCTGTATTCCCCAAAGGGGTAGGCAGAGATGCACATTTAGTACACCCACATTTCGCCAGTTTTGTTATAGGGCCCAATATATTACGGAGTGAGCCTATTGCCATACCAGGCACAAATCCAGTCTCCGTGCTGCTACTGAGAATTACCTAATAGAAAAACCTACTAATACTTTGCCCATTATACGAACCTAGGACCTCATGCTCAGCAGTACAACCACTAGAAGACTAGAGTAACAAAGCAGTCGTCGTATGACTTAATAAATTAAGTTTTTCTGGGTTAATAAGAGCTTAGAAGAAAACGAAGCTTGCGATAACACACTCCACTTCACAAAACAAAATCGCTATCAAATCATATTTCCATTATTTCCCAAATCAGACAAAAATAAACATAATCACGTTTTACATTACACGAACACACAAACCGTAACACAATTCAATCTTGCAACAAAAAACGTGGGAACTTAGGACGAGAAATTTAACCGTGTGTGTATAGACTCTGCCTGGGATATTTATATAAAACATAATTGGTTTCGTTTCGGGCCGAGCAAGCTATTTAGATAATGGACGGGCCTCTGATCTCCAACGTATAACATACTTGCCCTTGGTTCACTCGCAATTTGTCGGGTAACTCGAGGTAAATGTGTGTCCCTTACAAAGTGATTTCGGATTAAGGTACGTATTGAGAACGAGTGCCTTATTTGAGACGGAAAGGCCATTTATGGAGTTCAATTCTTTGTTTTATTTTTGTCAGACTATAATTTTCATCCGTAGAATATAATATATTTTTTTGTTTTTAAACATCGTCCCACACTAGGAATTTCTCCTGAATCTTGTAATATCACACACTAATACCCAGACTCGGGACAAATATCTGTGAATCGCACAATTTTTTGTGCCGTACGGGTATCGAATCCGCAACCCTTAGCAGCAGTTCAATCGCTTAGCCACTGCGCCAATCAGGTCGTCAAAGTTGCACTTTAACATAGTTATGTACTATATAAACTGTCAAATTGCCAATTTATCCTTCGAATATAATTATTATCTAACGATTGAAAAATCGGGCCTAAGTTAAGTCTACGCAATACTAAATAATCAATATTCGAACATACTGCATTAGTACTTAATTTTTTTAGGTTCTATGTAAAATTCTTCAGAAAAAATTCTTAAGAAACTAGCCATAAAATAGTACTCAAAGACTACAAAGATACAATATAATGTTGGGTGTTTAGTCATCGATTCGCAATAGCAAAGACCAATTCCTATTTACTCAAGCTTCGACTTGACTACTTCAAAAACATTTAAAATATACAAACATAACTTTAGTTCTTAAAACATATTTGATATTCAAATACCAACAAAATAAATTGCTTTCACTAATTTATGAATGCTTTTACGTAAGCTACATGCAATTTTTTAAAAAGCTTTAAAATTAGTCATGCATAACCAACTTTTCTCGTTAGCCGGGAAACTAAGTTAAATATGCTTGTACTCAAAGTGCCGCAATAGTTTGTGCTGGATTCAAACTCTGGACCTTGCAGTCATAATTATACGGTCAAACAATATTGACTGAAGAAGCTTGTTTAAGATGCAAAGTGGCTCGCAAAATAAACTACACTGAGTCAATTTGTGTTTACCGTTTTACAAGCTTCGTGCTTTGATAGTGTATACTTGGTCATTTATATGTAAACATTTTATTTCAAGCAATATTACCACATAAGTTTAAGAACTGTATTTGAATAAATGTCTGTAACCTGTTTACTATAACTTTCGTGAGTGTTATCCATATTACATACATAAAGTCACGCCTATTTCCACGAGGGGTAAGCAGAGACCACGGATTATTATTATTATTCATATTATTTACTATATATACCGGTTTTTACTCACGTCAATATTCGGGTATGCCCGACTAGTTCCCGAATATTGACGTGAGTAAAAACCGGTATATATAGTAAATAAATTAGACTAATTTCTTTGGCGAGGAAAATAGTACCAGTCAGATAGTAAAAAGAAGTAGGTCTATACAGCATCATGATAAACTGTAAAATATTGTTCATCACATATTTCGACGTAATAAAATAAAATTGTAATAAACTGTTACATACCTACAATCTACATCTTCTTATCGTATGGTTGATGAACAACCTGGTGTCAGAGTTTAAACCGCCTGTAGGCCTCTGACATGGCTTTACACACCGTTGAAAATCTCCCAGGTGTGCCGGTTTCCTCACGATGTTTTCCTTCACAGTTTTTAGCAACTGATAACTAATTTATAGTACGCACATGAAGTCGAAAAGACATTGGTGCGTGCCGGGATTTGAACTTGCGACCTTTGTCTTGGCAGTCCAACGGTCATACCACTCGGCTATCAGTGCTTAACTTGCTTGCATACCTACATAAAAGTACTATATTAGTATAAGTGTAACAAAAAGCTGATAAAGCCATTTACATATAATGGCATTTCGTAAAAATTGTACAACCATCTGCGCTACGTGCGTCTGTGTTAAATATATATATGGATACATAGATTGAAATGAAAAGAATCATCTCCATCCACCATAATATACAGTTTTATTTTCACATTTATCAACACATCATCATCATCAGCCAAAAGACGTCCACTGTTGAACATAGGCCTCCCCGTTTCAGCGGGGGGTGTTGCCATAATCCCCACGCTTAGCAAGCGGCTTTGGGATCGCAGTATTGCTGGTGAAGTTATCAAAACGCTCCAATGTTCATAATATTTCCTTAATTAATAAGACAAAGATTTTGCCCGGCAACGGTTACTATAGGTAGTCTAATTATAATTTACTTATTTAAAACAAACACATTAATCGGATTTGATTTAAGTATATTAACAAAAATATTAGCGCAACCGCATCACGCTGCGGTAACGATTGTTTTAACGGAAACCGAGATACATTGTGCGTGCAAACCGCGTGTTCTGCTTGCTTGTTTATTTTCAGCGTTCAATGGTTTTTGATAACGCTAAATTTAAACTGAACCTGTTATAATTTCAAAAACAAAAAAAGATTTCGTATAATCACATATTCTATTATTATAAAGGCAAAAGTTGTGAATGTGTGTGTTTGTATGTTAGTTACTTCTGTATGTTATGTCTGTATGTTAGTTAGTCTTCACGCTTAAACGGTTGGAGTCCAACCGTTGGACCAATTTGGTATGAAGGTAGCTGACTCCCTGGATTAACACATAGGCTACTTTCTATCCCGATAAAATGTAGCAGGGAACACCGCGGGGCGCAGCTAGTATAATAATTAATAACACAAATGTTTATTGAGAAATTAACAAGTCTTTTCTAAAATTATGAATATGGAAGTACTCTATCTGTCTGTCTGTTACGGCTAAACTACTGAACAGATTTTGACGAAATTTGGTACAGAATAAGATTAAACTTTACTTCCTAGTAAAACATTTATTTGAATACCTATATATCAATACTTGCATCAATACAGCCGCCATAGAAATGCCACCACATTAGCAAACTGGAACATCGGCAGATCCAATACGATACGATTCCTTATAAGTTCTTCTGATTTCAATTAACGCCAGCCTTGTAATGCAATATCTCGCTGCTCACGTATACCGTGTGACGATTTTATTGCATGGAGTGCTGACTGTATTCACTTGTTATGTATGCTATGCTCTTGGAAACTAAGTGTTTTCTAGAAGACTTTTCCGTTAAGTTCACACTTCACACTTATATTATAAAAGCGAAAGTTTGTGAGTGTATTCGTGTAGAGGTAACAACCATACATACAAATGTATGGTTGTTGTATGGTCAAACAGCTGGACCGATTTTGCTATAATTTGTATTGTTGTATTGAGGTAGCTGACACCCTGGATTAACACATAGGCCTAAAAAAATGTGCGTGTGTGTGTTTTTTTAACCGACTTCAAAAAAAAGGAGGAGGTTCTCAATTCGTCGGGATCTTTTTTTTTTTAATACATCAGTTTATGGTTTTCCATTTAGTAATTCTCAGTAGTCGCGCGGGATTTGAATTTGTCCTTGGTTAATGGCAATAGGATCGCCTCCTATTACATTGGTACCGACAACATAACTGGCGAAATGTGGGTGAAATATACATCTCTATCTACCCTTTTGGGGAATACAAGCGTGATGCGTCTACTAAGAATTACTAATAGAAATACCCAGTAACACTGCCCGACCTTGGATTCGAACCCAGAACCTTATGTTCACCAGTCACGCTTAGCGACTATTACATCAACGAGGCAGTATCTCACGTCAGTCACAAAACACAGTCTTCTTCTTCTTCTTCATCAGCTGGAAGACGTCCACTGTCCACACAAGGGGGGGGGGATGCCATAATCCCCACGCTTGGCAAGCGGCTTGGGGATCACAGTATTGGTCGTCAAGTTACAGAAGACGCTGCTGCCCATCTTCTGGGTTTTTCCTTAGCCGCCTGTTACGATACCCACGGGAGGAAAGGGGGTGGTCAATTCTAGGCCGGATACCACACGGCACTCATTAAACACAGTACTCCTCCCAAATAGGAGAACAGGATCCCATACTATCAATTAAAGTATTCTCAAAGCAAGCGTTGCATTTCACTACGACTTCCTACAAATTAATATAATTTAAAATTGATGCGAAACGTCTTTAACTTAGTTACAACGGAGTGAGGTACGTACAGCTTTAATTACCATTTCTGTTCCAAGTTTATGCGACGGTAAAGCTTTATAATTCCCATGTCAGTTAATTGGACACCACGAAGTACATATTAAAAGGAACAATTATTTTAATTGCTGTAAACGGTAACTCCGGTTTGACTTTTGTTTGGAATGTAAGATAAGTATACCTACTTAACTGCTTATTCTTATTACTAGCTTCCATCCGTGACTTTGCCCGCATGGATTTTGAATGTTTTATAGCCTCTCGATAAATGGGCTATCTAACATAGCAAGAATTTTTCAAATCGGACCGGTAGTTCCAGAGATTAGCGCGTTCAAGCAAACAAACACAAAGCTTTATAATATTATTATAGATACATTTTCAATGTGTTTAAGGGCCTGTTTCGCCATCGACAAGTAAAGTGTCAAGTAGACTAACCACCGCTTAAAATCACCCGTAATTACTAATACGAATTTTACAATATCTGAGTAGCATTCATCAGGGGATAAATTGGCTGTAACTAAGATACGATAGAAGGTACTCATTCACTTTTACTTGCCGATTAGCGGTAATCAAGAAGTAACTATTCAACACTTTCCTTGTAGAGGTTGAAACAGACTCTAGATTGGATAGATATGAAGAAAGTCTGGCATGACCTTTACATTGTTAGAAGTGACAGCATCGCACCGTGATTGTTAGGGGTGCAAGTAGAGAGCCTCCACGAGTGACGATACTTAAGTACGTCCGGCGCACCCTGGACAGTAAACCTCGCTACCATCCTTGTTGCCTGACCAATCTCTACACCACGGCATGACCTATTCCATGTGGCTATTGGCTCATGTCGATACGAAAAACAAGACTGCATAGGGATGGATACACAATAATGTAAGGGTAGCAACGGTCCACTAACATAGGAAATGAATATCATTTATTCTTTTTATTTTCATGTCACCATTAATTGTTGACTGAAAATATTTATTTTACTTACATTTTGTTAAAATAGTTAATTATTGAAATATTCAAAATAGATAAAGTACTTAATTAATACCTTAAGCTAAACGTATTACCAGTTAAATCAAATTCAGGAAATTAGAAAATCAGGGAGAGGTCTTTGCCCAGCAGTAGGATATTATCTAAGCTGTACAAAAAACTGCCATTCTTCGAGTCCTTTGAAAACCTAAAGTAAGTCTTAAATTGTCAAGTAGTTCCTGGCAGAGTCCATTACTGTGACTTGCTAATGAGTTTTCCCATAAGAACCAGTGCTTTATTTAATTTAAAAGGACCTTTATTCTACTTGCACTTCGTCTTCTTTACATTTATGTAAACGTCATACTTGTGGCCGTCTATATAAAAGGACAAGACATTTTTCTCTGGCTTGAACACTTTACAAAATGCAGTATCAGTCTCTACGTCATCGGGGACGAGTCAAATTTCAACATTGTACTACTTCCTCAAATAATTTTACATAGCAACAAAACTGAAGCAACTGACGAAAAGAATTCTGGATGAACTATAGAGAAGACTGAACTATTTTAATCTTAAAGCAAAATGGGTAAGAAAAAACTATTTCCAATTTCGAAGTAGCTTTAGTCTTGGCATTTAATATCTTTTGAACTACGAAATTACTTGCTGCAGTTGTAGTTTTGGGTAGCAAATTGTATGCTTAGGTGACACTTTTGCCTCATTATGCCAATGGAGTATAATATAGCCACTATATCAACCGAACTACTTTAAACAACTGACGAATGTAAGTTTATCAGGCCCCTTACAACGAACTCTTAAAGCAGAACAGTTTCCGTAGTAAAAGCGAGATGTCAAATTACACTGCACGTAACGGTGTCTCGCTTTCACAATGGGAAATGGCCTGCTTTAAGAGTTAACGGTAAAGGGGCAGATCACCCTTAACAAATTGATATACGAGAGAGCACAAATAATTCAAATGAAATACCTTTTTACCGCATCTTAGTTGTTATACGACAAAAGGGGTGACGAAACCTAAATACCTAACTGGATTTCCAGGTTATTATTAGAGTTAATTAATCACACTTTCACTTCGGAGAAACTACTCAGCCTTGCTCAACTTCAGTATTGAGGTACGGTACGTCTCTTGAAACAGTTTAAAATAAATGGGGCTCATATTCCAGTGAAGGTATTTATTTTGACTTTAATTTAATGCCGTACTTTAATAACTCAAGCACTAAGCTTGTCAAAGTTTATTATGAACGTACTGTTGGAGTACCGCCGGCGCAGTTTGATGCAGATTATGGTTGCTTTCTCATTGAACCGGTCCTTTTACAGTTTCGAAAATAAGAGGTTTGAGAAAACAAGATCATTTTAATAGAGTACGCTAGGGACGCGGTTTTTGCTGGTGACTTTTTACTAAGATTTAGGACTGCCTGGTTTAATTTGATATTTAGAGGACGGTTTAGATTCAAGTTCTGTGCCTAGTAGATACTTTTATTTGGAAAGTACTAAGTTTTAAATAATTATATACGTGCTATGTGGCTATGGCGCCAGCATTAATATGCATTATATTGCTTTCACGAAATTAAAAAACAAAATAATTTTGACACTGTACTTACACCTGTACCACATCATGATCATTATCATCAACTGGAAGACGTCCACTGTTGAACGAAGGCCTCCCTCTTAGGAGGGGGGGTGGCATAATCCCCACGCTTGGCAAGCGGCTTGGGGACGCAGTATTTGTGGTCAAGTTACAGAAGACGCTGCTGCCCATCTTTTGGATTTTCCCTAAGTCGCCTCTTACAACACCCACGGGAGGAGAGGGGTTGGTCAATTCTAGGCCGAATACCACACGGCACCTGTATCTACACACTACTAAACTATACACACCATAACGAAAAATGTTGACTAAAACCAGAATAAATGTATCGTGCAAAAACAAAACATAAACATGACAATTAATTTACCTCATAGAACGAAAATTATCATGTACACACTACGGTCATCCTAAACACAAACAATAGCAATAAAAACCTAATTTATTTCGCCTTTAATTTTATGTCCTGGTTTGAGTGTCAGACTTCCAAAACCCTTAAAGGTTTAATGTTGGACAACCCACAGGAAATCAACTGGAACGGGCTTAATTAAGCCAATCACGTGAACGGCGGAAAACAATGTTACCCGAATTGGACCCAGAGTCGAATTGAATTGCTAAGATGAATAGTGTAATGAGAATATTGACTTGATAAGGATTGGATTTCGGTTAGTTTTGACAAACCGGTAACAATGATACGAGAGCTATCTGTTTCAGTCGGACCAAGCTTTTGATTGACAGATACAAATATTATTTATAGTAATTTGTAGATCTTCATATTCCGCACGTGAGCACCTTCTTCTTCTTATCATATGGTTGGTGAACAACCTGGTGTCAGAGTTTAAACCAAGGTTGACACCGTTGAAAACTCTCAGGTGTGCCGGATTCCTCACGATGTAACGTAAGCACCTATATACCAACGTTTACAATGTATACTCTTTATTACAATTTCGTGATTTTCATGTCGTTGAAATAAATTATTATTTAAAAAAACCTCAACATAACACATCTAGAAGATTTTTTGAATAAAGAACGTGACCTTATACTGATATATCAATTTATTCTTAAAGGCCTACAGCAAAAAAAAAACAATTAAAAAGGCTCATATAATTAAAAATATTTCATAATCTCATTTTTCAAGGTGTCGATGCAATATGATACAAATTATAATTTAACTAGCGGCCCGCTCTGGCTTCGAACGGGTATAAAATATATATTATAAGTATTTCTCCACTATTTAATGGATGTTATTATACACATGAACCTTCCTCTTCCATCACTCTATCTATAAAAAAACACATCAAAATCTGTTGCGTAGTTTTAAAGATTTATTTATTTCTTATCTCGACCCAAAAGTGCTTAGAAATAATAAATACCTAAGCTTGTCATGTTGAATTTTTTATATATTTTTTTATGATGGTTATTTTACTCTTTTATTCTTTATATGTAATTACATGGTGTCACAAAATAGGTTAAGTTAAGGTCTTGTTACTTAATGTTGTAGAAATTTTATTAAATATTGTTTTTTACTATTATGTTTGTTAGTAAGATTCAAATAACATCGCTTTGGTGATTATTTACTGTAATGGTGTTATGTTGTGATAATAATAATAAATAATAAAAAATAAAAAAATTAAGCATAAATAGGGATACAGGGACAGAGAAAGCGACTTTATTTTATACTATGTAGTGATTGGTTCACCGATAAAAACCGAACCCACATAATATGTAGCAAACGTCAATTTTAAAAATATCGTACTGAATCTAACGCCTGAATTGATAAACAATGAGCTAACATGAAACGTCGTTATAAAAAAATGAAACCTGTCAATTTCATACACGGTTTTATTTTATCTGTGTGATGTATTCAGAATATCAAATGAAGTCGGCCAATACGGAATAGTAAGGGTTCTGCATATTGACTTGGGCTTGTAATCCTTGTAGCATAAAGGCTGGTGCTGTGCATTATCTGGTGGGTTCTATTCCCGCACGTGACAAATATTTGTGTGATCAGTAGATAGTTTTCTCAAGTCTGTGTATTTGTAAATTTGTGATGTTTCAAGTCTCGTAAACGTTTTTTCGATACAAAGGAAGTTCTGGTAGAGGTGCAAAGTTAAAAACAAATGAAACCTCCATAAGCGAGAAAACGGATGAAATAAGACATGTTTATGACCATTGAATCCGTTTTAAATCTTAGATGACAGATAACGTAGCTGCAACAAAGCTGTTTTTTATACGACGAGCTATCGGTGTTTATCGTTCGTTTAATTCTTGATTTTTGGAGTAAAATACCTAGCCGTGTCATTGAATTAAAAAAAACTACAAAACAGGGTTTAAAAATACATTTCAAACCAAAACTTAGAAAATCCACGAACTATTCGGACTCTGGGGCTACGATACCCTAAAAACTGCACCACACTTCAATATGAAATCCATTCCAAACATTATTTTCACACATGTCTCTGACCTCTATCCTGGGTATATCTAGATAAACGTCCGTAAAAAGCGCCTGAACTACATCCAGTGTAAACAGACCTGCCCCACTTCCCTTTAGCCAAGTAACACAGAACTTTTAGGGACTCAGAATGGAAAATTGAGGGGTCTACGTACGCTGTTCGGTTTTGGACGTGGACTCAGGCTGTCATCGTTCTCTAGTTTGGTTTTTAAAATGCAAATTGAATCCTAGTTTAGGTCCGCAGTATGTTGAGCCTAACTCGATAACAATGAAGATAAAATCTTAATTAACTTTGATGTGGGATATGTGGAAATTAATTGTCTATTACGAAACAAAACAACTTTGACAGCGATCTCCTTGAATATAACTAAGATTAGAAGCTTGCTTTTATGTTGGATCTGATTAAATAAGGCTGTTGATTCTTGCGTGTATATGCGAAATAGTTTCAGCTAGTAATTTTGTACGGCTAAACTTAATTTAGAATTTAGTTAGTAACAAATTATACATAAGAACAAAGGTATGTGTTTTTTTGTCTTCTTATGAGCCCGCTTTCCTCTTTGAGGTGTCACTAAACTATTGAATTCCGTTATACCTAACAGTGAGAAGTGTTAGAAAGGTGCCAATCAGTCTGATGTAACTAATACGTTTTACATTCGAGAATAAAAGAAGGTGGCCCATTCTTCACCGAGATCTACGAGGCAAACTAAGTGAGACCGAAAATCTCGAAAGAAATCCTAACAGTGCCAGAACTGTATACAAGCTAATCCGGTTTGTAGTGGCCGCCGTCTCGCTCGAACGATCAACTGGAATATTTTACTCGGCTGGGGTTTTGGTGACGCAAAATAAATTGGGGAATTTGGGACTCTTATTTATACACGTTAGCGTCGGTCGGGGGCTGTTTCGCCATTTGGTTTCCTTCGTGAAAGCTTTGAAGTAGAATGTGTTGGTTCGTTTATTGAGATATTTCTTGCGTGATAGTGTTAGGAGGGTTTCAATTAGGATGCAAGTAGTGTCTTGACATTTTTCTTTGTTGCTTAAGGAAAAAGTTTTATTATTGCATTCTATTTTTGATACCATGAATTGTGTAGAATTTCTAACAAATATTTCACTAAGTAATTACGGCTATGGATGCAAGATATAATATTAATTATTTTTTTCTCCAAATATTCCGGAACAGCGGTGATCACTGATACTTAATATGCCTCAATTTTTATATTAAATATTGTATGGGTATGAGAGTTTCCCAATCATATATAAGATATAGGGCTTCGAATGACTTAAATTAGTATGTAAATATAATTAGAAGGAAACATTAAAACTTCAAGTTGTAACACCCCTGTTGGTTAAAATTAAATAAAAATTCTAATAATACCGATTAACACTGCAATGCTAACCCTAAAACACCTGCAGTCTTAACAGCCAAGTGCATAACTGAATTTCCTTAACCCTACACCTCCACTCCACTTCTTAGCAACATTCAACGAATTCAACTTTCCGAGTTACTCCTTGTTAGTGACATTTGTACAAATTGCAAGTGAGATTTAGAGTAAACCGAATATTTCCTTGTCGCATTTATCGTCTAGCTGAAACAAGAAATCCTCTCGCTTCAAACTCTTGAGTTAGTTCTTACTTTGTATACTTTAGTGTCACAACATTGTAAAACTGTATACAAAGTTGCAAGAGTATTTGTTTATAACTTCTTTTTGGTTTAGAAACTCTTGTGGGCATGGCTAACACGCGTAACCTAGCTTAGAAAAAAAATTCGCGAATCTGAGCTAATTTCAAAGGATTTTCAATAGAAAAAATCCACTACTAAATCAGATCCAGATTAAGTTGACATACTTCAATTACTCTGTACTTAAATACATAAAATTGCTTGTTTTAGCCGCTCGTACAAAAGTAGGACAGCGAAATAGGTATTAACTTTCAAATCTAAAATGTAATAATATGCAATATTATAAAAATCAACCAATAGTAAGATTGTACAATAATCTAATACAAGAATCATTTTCTCTCACAGCAAAAGAAACAAGCCAAATACTGGAGACTCGCGGCATATTACCCACAGTGTACTGCAGGGCTAACAAGGGCTTATTCCAGCTATGTTCCCTCATATTTCCTCTGGTTAATCCATATTTATACGGCTGACCCTGCCTCAAACGGCTGCTTCGTGCCGATAAGACTTCAGCCTTTTTATATGAACACCGTTAATATATTTTGTGAGCAACTTGATCGAGTGGTGTCGATTTTATTGGTATGAGAGTTTAGTTTCGCATAGTTTCGGGGTAACGTTTATTGAATTCTTGCACGTCGATCGCTCTTCATTTTGCTTCGTACAGATTATATTCTATTTAATGTTATTGACGCGACGATTAGGATTTTATTCGATATATTTTATTGAATTGAAAAGCTCTTTGTTTAATATAGCTCTTTTTTTCTTGGTGTCTATATCTCTAGATTATATTACAGTAAAAAATGAGGATTCTGACTTGTTGATAATAAAAATTAACGAGTTTTAAGAATACGCTCGCTGAACTTGATCTTCGCACAATAATTATGTATAATTCAACAAATAAAAGGGGTTTTAAAACAGCCAAAAGTGATGATGACAATACTTTCATTGAAATATTCCATCAGTAATATTAACAATGGAGTAGGGACCCGAACAAAATGCACAGAGAGCATTACACCAGAATCTAATACCTACTAATTCTAAAACACTAACTCGAAGTAACTTCAACAAGATAAACACCTGATTCAATCCCACGTATAGCACCTAACTCACAATTTATCCTAGTTTCCCCAAAATACATAAATCATGTCCACAAACGACTCATGACTCTCCTAGACCGCTTCAATTCCACTATAATTTACGAGCATGCCATACTAACCTATTTTCTCCGTAATGTCAGAGCATTGTTTTTGAAGCTAAGCATCTAGTTCATTTAGTTTTGTGACGATAACTGGGACAACTGGCTTTAGAAATACTAATTAGCCAGTGAGATGCTCCGGCAGTTTTGTTCAAGTTGAGGTCTAGTGTGAGGAAAGGGCGTGGGAACTTGAAACGTTTATGTCATACGCTCGGATAGTTGACATGGAAAAGTCGAATAGCTGGCACGTTTTAAATGTTTCGTCGTAAGTTTGCATGTTCTCAGTTGGTTAAACAAATTTGAAGCTCATCATGTTATGTATCACGCCACATATTTTTCCGTTTTTATTTTGTGTAAGATATTTTAATTCTAAAAACAGTGCATCCTATTTGCTGTTCGTCTAGTGGCAGTTCATTTTGATATTAGGTATAATGTAGGTGTACGATACTGGCAATTATTTACTTATTAAAATCACTGAAATTAAATTATAAAAATTACCTAAATTAAAATCAATGAAGTACGTATTTTGGTTCTATCTCAAATATTCATCGTTTTCAAAGCAAAGATCATCCTACATTTCAAAATTGTCTCTAACATAGTATATGACATATGCTGCAACATTTTTCAAAATAAAACAAACTTAATGTTGCTTATCTAGAAACACCTCGCCTCGCATACATGAGATAAGTGTGCGTACATACCAGATCTAGATACTGGACGTGCCCTTGTTAATAAGCTCACGTCACCGCAGTTACGTTAAGCAAGTGAATCCTGCCAATAGGTTGGGCCGCCGCTTAGACAACAAAGAGGATTCATTCGTGTTAAACAAGAAGAATTGCTTGCAGACAGAAACTGTTAGCGCAGTAAGAAATGAATGGTAATTTTGAATTATGGTGTTCGGCGCACGACTCTGCCGCGTAATTAGCTCATGAATAAGGGCTCCATTCGAGTTCGAAACTAGTCGGGCATTCCCGAATACACACGTGAGTATAACCGGAATATATATAACAGTCACGAAAGTAATTGTAGTAAAACTTTAATACGTCGTTTCATCGATAAATTAATGTTTAAATATTATTAAAAAATATTTAAACAAATAAATAACTAGCATCTCTGCAGATTATTAAAGATAAAGATAAAAATCGTTCAATCAAAATAGTCTTAAAAAAGTACTTTTTGCAAGACAAATTACATCAAGACAGCCCTTAGACAGCCCCCAAAACGCCCACCCGTCATCGCTTCCTAGTGCTATAGCTGGGTAGAAGAAATGGCGCAACAAACTACCCAGCAGCACAATCTGAACATATTACATTACATAATTATATGCTATTGGCCCGTGGTGGTGGTTTTAATTTATGTTCATCATAATTTTATTAGCTCAATTAATATCATTGCTGGAATCCATCACACTGTGTTCTGATGACAATAAAATATTTTTTTGACAAAATAATTGCATTACGAACTTTATCAAAAATCTTATTAACTATCACGTACTAATAAAAATTAATTTGTTATTGGTTCTATACCGTTAGTCTCCTTAGCTTTAGTTTGCTGGTCAAATGCGGTAAGACTTAGCTGTGCAGAAGGCCAGCGCTAAGATACTACTTTACGGGCCTAACAACTAAGTAAGTTTCCTACACATTAACAATAAATTGTGAGTGTTAGTGGCTTGAGAAGCGATAGTTAGCGCCACCTGCGACGTCGACTGGGGAGACATACGTTTAACGCTTTCTGTATCGAACAACAATGTATCTGCTTATAACGGGTGACAGGTTAAGTGAGGGTCGGATCTAACACATGCTACCTTTAAACTAAATTTTTTAAGTTCTTCCTCTATCGTTACATTAGCTATAAGGACAGTTTGGCCCGCTTACTATGAAGTCTTAAAGCAGGATAGTTTACATTGTGAAAGCGAGACGCCGCACTACACTGCACGTAGCGTTGCTTCCAAATTGGGAGTCCTGCTTATAGAGTTTATGGTAAATGGGCAGGTTGTTTTAATGATCAGTCAGCGGATTGATAGTAAATATGACTGGCCAGGGATCGTGGTTCGATCAAGTCGTCGGTCGTGTCGAGAGTCGTAGTCTTTTGATGCGTATTTTAAGCGTCGTTGTCTGCATTTTCTATTTAACAGCCTTATTAATTCACTGTTTAAAGAGAGCGAGTATAGCGTACAATTACAGGATAATGATATAAGCCATTTTTATTAATCTCATATAGGTATCTATTGTAGTCCAAATAAGTTATAGGTATTTTATTATAGGGTCATAGAGATACGGAGGTACTCTGTAAATAATCATATATTTCCAATAACAGTAAATAATTTACATTGAAATAATGATATACTCGTACAGTAACTATTTACCAAACTGTAATTACCATTGTTATAAATTGTGCTCCATATTGATTAAATACAACACAATATTACAATATAAATAATAGGTATTAACCTACTCAAACAAAACCCGTTTCATATTTCATGAACGATCGCGTTCTAATATTTCCCTTAATCCCAAATCTTAATTACAAACGCCGTCCGTAAATTCAATTTAGCCTGGACCTAAGTCTAAGGCCGGGGCCGAACTAAAGCCGGGGCCAAACTAAGGCCAGGTCTACACGTCCAGTCGCATTACCTCCTTTGTTATAAACGTTTGTCACTGGCGTTAATCTCAAACACACGCCGAGCCTGACCAATCGCTATGTTTGGCAACTCTTGGGACACTACATCACTTATGTAGATACTTTGTGAATTTGCGACGTCTCTGGTATAGTGAGTATATGTAATTTCCTTTTGAATCCTGAAGTCAACTGACTTTGAATCTAAAATTATATCTAATTTGAATCTAGACCATTCTTTTGTTGCGAATCCTGAAGTGTTAACACGGCAAAATCAGATCGTTGTGGAACAATGTTGGGACGTTTTAGTTACTTTTAATTTCTGTGGTTAATTAAGTTCTGTTTAGCTATGTTTGCTTTATTTCATTATCAAAATGGAAGCGTCTTTTTAAATAAGCCAGATGTCAGTTTAAACGAAGAAAATAATGGTATATTCTGATTAACACTCAGACTTTTTGTCGTAGAATGAATTTAATAATTCTCACTATCTCCAGCTATCCTGTCAAGTTGTCTACAAAACAAAACGTCGCGTCGACCGAATTTCCATTGTCATCCATAACACCGCACTTCCGCAGCCAATATTTTAAATGCAATATCCGTGTCGAACAGTTTTCTACTAGAAAACAAACAAAGTTGTACATGGAACAAATAAAATGACAGTTCGGAAGCGACGCGCGGCGTTCACATCAAAGCGATGTATCGGAATCATTCGGAACTATTCGGGGGCACTCCAATTTATTGGGTATCAACCTGTCAATGCCTTTGACGCAGTCACACGGAGCAATGATTGTACGCTCTGTCAATAGTTTCGAATGAACTCATTGGCGGCCAATATAATGGTTTGATGTTGTCTCTCGTAAGTTACTGTGACGTGTCTGCGGGACGAATTTAGAACAACTACCATTTTTAGAACGGTAGTTATCACTTGTTCTTGTGGAATTGTATTAGGATGAATTTTACTATATGTGTTTAGTATTTGGTATGTTTATTTAACATTGTCACACACACACATAGTCACATTGGTTCGGAATCGTCTACCTGAATTAAATCTTGAAATTTTGATGCTGTTTTGGTTTTCTAGGTAACCCGCAATTCCGTCACTACAAAAGTAGCTGTTAATTATACACCTATTAAAAAAAAACAGTTTATATTTCAAATGAATGAAATTTGTTTCTTTCACTCTATCTTAATTTAAAAACCACTCAAACATGAAACATCGTATACTTAATCAAATCGCCGAATTATTTTCTTAACAGCACATTGACAAAACTAGCCAATCGTCGCTAGCCCCATAACAATCAATTTCCATTAGTCGGCAGACAACTCAAGAGGGAGATAAGTAAGTCTTTGTTTTTGTTGCGACCCCTAATCTTGGAACCATTTCAGGATCTATTTTTGGTGTTCATTCATAGAGATGCGAATTACTTAGTGATGATTTTTTATCTCTGGTTTAGATTCGCGTGACGGAAAGTGACTTTGATTCAGAGGTCTTATAATCTTAAGAAGGTTTTAGTTCAAAAATTTGCAAAACAAGAGTATTTAACCCTAAGTCAATTAGGTTTTGTAACCAATTAATTATTTGTACCTACTTACATTTGCATGCCTTGTATGGGCAGATTACGGTTTGCACTTAAATTGCCATTTAGCCATCTGGTGACACCTGTACTCTGAGCAAATAAATGTTTCTTTCTTTCTTTCTTCTTTAAGTTTTTTAAGCACCTGTAATAGATTTTTGAGAAATATAAATTTTGGATTTAATTTCAGTTGCACTTTCAAAAGCTGACAAATCATTTTTAGAACCATCACTAGATATCTTCGTTCGTTGCGTTTCCACTCAAAAATTCCCCTTGGTAACTCAAATCAATATTTCATTGGGTGTCTTCAATATCAGGAAATTCTAAGTGATTCCGACCCTATCAGAAAAAAGTGGGCAAAAGAATTACAACAATTCTGAGAATCCATTAAAGACGAAATTCCTACGCACAGTGTTTACGCAACATTATTTTTGTAGTCAAAATGTGACAGCAATAAGAAAATATATTAGACATATTTTTAATGACATCGAATAAACAATCTTATAATCAACGAATTAAGGTACAAATTTCGGAGATGGATAATGTAAGAACAGCTTAAATACGTGGGTTGACCATTGGACACGTTCAGAGATTTATTGAAAGCATAATTGGTTTTGTTTCGGTCAAGGGCGGGATTAACGATAGTTTTATACGCCTAATGGGTGCAGTAAGCAAGAACAACGTTTTCTTAATGGTTCCATGTTATTTCAAGGGCCGAAACTATGTAGGTATGTGTGTTTTGTTTATTCTTGTTTGGATGGCTTTGAGTACACATGAGATTACCGTAAAGTTGGCGGTGGAAATTAGGTTTGGTTCTAGTTTCTAGGATGTGCGGAGTAACTAACGTAACTTGCATTGTTACGTTATTGTGTTACGCGTGTTTAATTATGTTATATGTGTCGTCATGTCATGTTACAACCTCCTATTAATGTTATACCTACTTTGTATTCAAAAGCTTATTTAAATGAAGCCTCATGCCTGCCTTACCCGAAGTGGAAGCCAGAACTGTAAAGTATACCCACATTCCGACGTTTCTAATGTAGGTTATATGTAATTGTCTCCGTTAACTGAGAACCTAATGGGTAACCCCAATAACATTCTTCTCAACCCGGGAATCGAACAAAAAATTTAACGCTCAGCAGACGCACTTTAAAAATTGATACTTAGTTGGTTTATTATTAAAACAATAGACCATCGAGCTCGTCATATGATAGCTTTAAAGTAAACGAAATAGATATTAACTATTGAACAGCCCTCTTACCATGAACTCATAAAGCAGAACATTTTCCGTTGTGAAAGCGAGACGCTGCTATATGCAGTGAAGTGTGGCGTCTCGCTTTAATACAGCAGGACTGTTAGCACAAACATGTTTTACAACCACTCTGTATTCTATAGCCCTCTAAGTACTTACAAAGATTGGCCATCCATCTCATCGTGTTACCCCGTAAACGTTCTCTGGGGGCTATGAAGCCTATGAACCGTTTCAATCAATGGTCAAGAATCCAGGAGCTGTTGGTTGATTTATCAAGTTATCATAACTATAGTAGTATGTTAAATAAAAATTGCAATGTTAACGAAATATAATTATGTGAAACCAATATAAGCTACAGACAGAAATTAAAATTCATTCACTATTCGTAGGTTTGAAGCTGACAAGTTATTTCTAGCTCCTAGCTAGCTTAAATCATAAATCTTTTTATAAAGATTGTTCTGTTTGGAATTATCCTTCATACAAAATAAATGTTCTAAAATTTCATTTCATTTATAAAAATTCCAGCCTTACTCCGAACAATGTATTTCATGTATTTATCTTATTTATTACGCATATAAGTGACTTCATTAAGAAGAAAAAACTACAAACCACGGGAAAAGCGCGCAAAAATTAACCAACATTTTTTCGAATCCCCCTTCAGTGTCGCATTTTGTCCCGGTGAATTTTCCCTAAACCACTGTGCGGTATCTGTTGATATTTACGGCTTCGTTTCAAAAGTCCTTTTTGCTCAAAATACTCGACAACTCTATTTCAATGCACATTGGGGTAACGAGGGGCTCAAGGGTGTGGTTATAAACAGTATCAAATCACTACATATTCATGGCACTGTGCTCTCTAGTCAAAAAACGTCATTACTGACTCTGAAGTGTTTTTTAACGAATGTTGTGCATTTTTTGACAAACAGATAAAAGGGGTTGCTTGTGTAGTTAGTTTTGGACTCAGCGGACGCATAATGATCTTTTATATGAAGTCCAACGTCGCAAAAATTTATTTTTCTTCGATATATACATATACTTATGTAGTTCGGGTCTTATTTATTTATATTGAGCGTCTCCAACAAAGGCTGTACACTTAAATGCTGAACAACTAATACACAGGTTTTGGGTCTGTGTACTACTCCTTCAATACCAGGAAACCACAGCATGCTAACTAATAAAACAAACAGAGTAAAAATAAAAAACATTCGAATTATTCACTTATGTATGTACCAAATGTACCGTGTGGTATCCGGCCTAGAATTGACCACCCCCTTTCCTCCCGTGGGTGTCGTAAGAGGCGACTAAGGGAAAATAAGGCAGCAGCGTCTTTTGTAACTTGACCACCAACAGTGCGATCCCCAAGCCGCTCGACCAGCGTGGCAACCCCCCCCCCCCCCGTCTAAATGGGGGAGGCCCTTGTTCAACAGTGGACGTCTTCCGGCTGATTATGATGAATTAATGTATGTACAAAATACGATTATAATTTCACACTCACGCTTCACTCATCAAATCGGTTTTATCGTTCTACAAATTGTTAAACATCTATTATTCCCTTAGGAATCCTACGAGCTGAATTTACTTTGTAAATAGCTAACACTAGCTTATTTGGAAACCGTCGCGGTGTTAAAATAAACTACGTAAATGAGTTATAGTGGCTCCGGCAATAAGGGACCTATTTTAATGAATCCACGTAAAATGTACATGAATAATTGTTCTGTAATTTTTTAAAGATAAATTAATTATTAATAAATGTCTATAAATAAGATAAACTTAAGTTGAGAATTTCAATCATGACAATAGAATAGAATAGAAAAATATTTAATTACTAATTTTAATAGTAATAATGACATACCAACGTACATATGAATTCAGCACTGTCTCAGAGACCACGGGTTTATATGCTACTATGCTGGCATACCTCTTAATTTTCATTCACTCTATCAGGCCTAAGCCTAGCGCATACATACAACTTTTAATTGAACAACTATTTAGTTGTATGTCAAAATACTTGTTCTTCTTCTTCTTATCGTATGGTTGATGAACAACCTGGTGTCAGAGTTGTAGGCCGTAACCGCCTGTAGGCCTCTGACATGGCTTTACACACCGTTGAAAAATCTCTTCAGTGTGCCGATTTCCTCACGATATTTTCCTTCACCGTTTTAGCAACTGATAACTAATTTATTTATAAAATAAATAAAATAATAATATACAATAAAAGTGGATAGCATGCGACTCTACATACATTCATCACCATCCAAAAGACGTCCACTGTTGAACATAGGCCTCCCCGTTTAAACGGGGGGGTTTGCCATAATCCGCACGATTGGCAAGTAGCTTGGGGATCGCAGTATTGGTGGTAAAGTTGCAGAAGATGCTGCTGCCCATCTTTTCCTTAGTCACCTCTTACGACACACACGGGAGGAAAGGGGGTGGTCAATTCTGGCCGGATACCACACGGCACATACATTCCCATAGACTTTATAACGTACAACTAAATAGTTATTCGATTAGAAGTTGTATGTATGCGCTCGACTTTATTCTTCATATATGTTGTTCGTCAGTATAGCACAAGCCAGATCTAGCTTCGCTACATAATATCTACTGTCCCGTCAGAATATGTTTGCCGAGAACTTCCCCTGCAATTATGTGTTGACGTCACATCCCGAACACGCCTACTCGGAGTTGACAGTAATTAATACACAATATACTCGCCTTTTGGAACTTGCATAAAATGTATATAGCCTAGTGAAATATGAGCTTGCGGAAACTCACCATCGCCTAGCTCTTTAGAGAATCCCATTAAAAAATAGGTAGGTATATAATATGAAATAGTATAACACGCAAAAATATTTCAAATTCAAACGCTTGCTTCTATCACCAAATGATCTTAGTGTTATAACCATAATAAAGAATATGACTGTCTTGTTTTATAAACCTTACAGCTATACAATCAAATAAACAAGAAATACAATAAAGCAATAAGCTGTCAATACAACATATTACATTCCTTTCATCCTTATACAACTACTGTTTAGAACATAAAACGCATTGCCAGAAATATCAGCCCATCAATCATTCAAGAACTATCTGCCTTATTTGTTTGACAAAGATTGGAAGAAAAACAAATCCAAATCCGTGTACATCACTGTATGAGCTCTATTTGACGGTAGGAAAAGGGTCGCAAAGCTAGTTTTCCATAAAGCGGCGCTTACGTAATATTACGCAGAGGAACGCGTAAAAATAGACGGTTTACGCACACATAGGTATCATCGTCACCTACATGGTTTTTAGGGTTGACTCTGTCACAAATAATTATCAAAAAAAGGGAACAGGAATTTTTTTAAATTAAGTAACGTAGCTTTTACGCAATCTGCTAAGCAAAGAAACAGATTTATCCAGCAGACGGTCGCACGTTGGCGTCGCTACACACCAGATACTAATATAGAAATATACTTAAGAATCGTAAGTCTAAGATGGTACTTGTACGGTAAGGACATACAAATGTATCCCAAAATACGTAAAAATATCGAGCAACATTCCGTCACGCCTTACTCTGAACACCTTACATTTTCTTTCATTCTAACCAAAATAGCCCGTAAAAATTTACATATCAACGCAAGGGTCCCAAACAAAATTTCATTCAAATACACGTCTAATTCCCAACAGAGTGTCAACCCTACGTTCCCTCGTGTTCGGTGAGACAACACGAATGCGGTTTATAAAATCACTCTTTCTATGTTAATGTTGTTTCGTGGTGTTTTTGTTTTGTTAACGGTAGGCATGTGCAACCTATAACAATGCCCCGTGGATAGGGTGGGGGTTTTACATAAATAAGGATAGGTTGGCTGAGTTTGTACTCCTAAGCTGAATGTTTTTTGTAGGATAAAGTCTATAAATCAAGGAGTAGCATAACTAACTGGTAAATAAGTGAAAGCCTCACATAAGAACACCAGCTTTAATTTGAACTTGAGCTTTAAAAATCGAATCGAAAGTAGGTAGGTCTAAAATAGCTGGCAAGATTTTATTACGGGCATACAGACAACGGGACAGTTGAAACTAAACAAAAGCTTGTAATACTTCGAAATACGAGTAAGGCAGTCTCGTAAAGATAGCTTTAAACTGTTGATGTTTCTAAATCGCAAAAAAATTATTTTTACACGTTCTTAAAAGATTTTTTCCCATTCGTAGATTAAATATAATCTAGGCAAAACGGGCAATCGAATAGGTGGCAAATAAATAGGTCGAATCACGAGTAAGATAGATCAAACAGCCAGAGAAATTAGTCTTAGTAGATGACACAAACATCTGGCGCAGCAAAAAGGAGTTAATTAGCAGAAAAAAGGGGGAAACACGCCACAAACATACATTACAGATAAAAAGCCCGCATTATTTCCACTTGACCAGGTTTTCATTTAAATCACCGTTTACTCTGTGATTTTTATGTTAATTTGCCGCGGTGGACGCGCGGTCCACGCTCGCCTCCACTTTGGCCGTGATAACCGCGGCGAATGCCGATTGGCTTTCGTATGTGAGTTTTATTTAATTTATACAGTTTTTCAGTTTTAATTCGTGATGAGTCAATATTATGGAAAACGCTGTGTGTTATATCAATGTGTTTGAAGTTTATCTATAGTGTAAAAATAGATCGATAATTGTGTAAATTTTTGTTTATTCAAATACTGCCTGGAACTAAAATATAATTTTAAACATAATATCTAGTTAAAGATTACATAATGAAGGAGTGTAGAACTCGTATTAAGGTCGATTCTTCACCACTAGTCTTAATAGCGGTCGTTGGTCCTGCGTCTCCGGTCATGTTAGTTAACCATCTCGTCGGACTTTGAGTGAGGGATAGATAATGCACTTGACTTGTGTTTACACACACACTTTTACACTATAATATTTTCTGCATAGATGGCTAGTACCAGTTTAGTCCGGACATTTTGAAGAAGGTTTTAGACCAGTTTTTTTTTAGTTTTTTATTCAGGCTCGAACGTAAATCGGCACTGCAGCTAGCAGCAGTATTACCTATGCTGAGTTGGGAACCTATTCTTGATTTGCACCTACTTAAATGTTTTTATTATTTGTTTTATTATCTATTTTGTTTTAAAAAATAAATTGTTTTCTTTCTTTGTTTCTATAATATTTCCTGTATAGATGATCAACAGTTACAAACAAACAGTGATGACGTAGAACTCTCAGTATTTTCCAACAAACGTCAAAATTGTCCAACCAACCAAACCTCGCACCGCTTTGTTCGGTTTTTATAATTGTCAACCCGTTGCCCGTCACCCACACTTTGGCGTTTACCGCGAAACGGCGATGAGACAGATTGGCCGTGGTCGAGTTCTGTTTCACTCAAAGCTTTTGATAGCTACGGTTTTTATCATATTGTAACTATATAGGTTAAAAATAAAAAGTCGCTTAATGTTCTTTTTACCGTAAAATGTACAAATTTTAGCTTACTGCGCTCATAACTATAGCCTTAGTCTTACTTAGCCAACTACTATAGCTTTTCTTCAAATAAATTTGAAGTATAATCTCAGATTTCTGCATGAGTTGCAATTGTTTTAGGAAAATACAAATCATCTATATATATATATATATATAAATGATACATCACGCCTGTAATCCCCGAAGGGTTAGGCAGAGGTGAACATGTAGTACACCCACATTTCGCCAGTGTTGTTGTAAGTCCCAATGTAATAGAGGGCGAGCCTATTGCCATCAACCGGGCACAAATCCAGACTCCGTGCTGCTACTGAGAATTACCTGATGGAAAACTCAGTATCACTTTGCCCGACCCGGGATTTAAACCCAGGACCTCTTGCTCAGCAGTTGCGCTTAGCGACCACTAGACAAACGAGGCAGTCGTTTGTCTTAAAACAGAGTTAATTAATATTATGTATTTACCTAAAACACACTCACAGTAGGTACTTTACATACAATATTGTAATACATTTCTCTACCTGCACAGTGCACAATAGACACCGTTACATAAATATGCAATCAGTAGTTAAAATTCCTCAGCGGCAATTCGCAAGGAATATCTGGAGGAACAACCGACATTGTTCAGTATTATTTCCTGCAATGCAAAAGCACAGTTACCTTAAGCGTCAATTTCATAATGTTGCTTGCTCGATATAATGCTGCAATGGCGTGAAAGTTAAAACGTTTTGTACCTGTTGTTACCTTACCGCGTTATTTTGGCTTGAGGAAGTAGGCTTCATTTTAGCGGTGGTGTATCTAAGGGCTCTTTTAAAGTTGCCTGCGATAGTCGTGCGATTGTCGTACGGTTCATACAAATATTAGACGTTTAGCAATTGTATGACAGCCGTACGACTTTCGCAGGCAAATTTGAAAGAGCCCTAAACGTGATAGATAGCTTGTGCTCATTAACACTTACAATTAGTAAGTTCTTTGTTTTGTTTTAAAACGATGTTACACAAATTATTTTGATAATAAAGGCTCAAAATATAAACAAAACACAATAATTTCCAGTTAATTAATATGTGCCTGAAAATACCTAATTCAGCGGCGATAAGTGTGTTTTTTTTAAACAGAACAAAGTATCTGTGTATAAGTTATTTATTATTACAATTATATTACTCTGAACAGCATTTATAATTTATCTATGTCCCGATGGAATATATCTGTGTACATAATTTTGTCTACTGTATCTGACCACAATGCCAACACTAGCACTGTGCAAAGAATTCGAGTAAAAGTTTGGACAAAAAACTAAGTTATATTCAGTGACGCGCCGTGTCCCGAGGGCCTTTTATTGTTCGACAGCGTGTTGGAATACAAAGCAGTGGCACACGTCGGCCAGTGCTCAGTACCCACGGCAACTGTGGTGAATAAAATAAGAAAGATAAGCGAAAGAAAAGCAAACAATTTTACAGTAATTCTGGTTATGATAATAAAACAAATACTCGTGTATCGTGTAATTCACTAAATATTTGTACCATTTCCTATTCATTTTATAAAAGACAGACATCGTTTAAAAAACATTGCAAACTGAACAATGCAATGCTAAGTGTTTGGCATAGCTACGAAATAAGGTCTCGATTCTCCCATCTCACAAAATTATTATAATTCAAGGCGTTCAGTCTTACAATGCATAATATCAGTAAATATGATCACAGAATAAACACAAATACTATTACAATAATGGTATGTAAGCTTTATAAAATAACATAAAATGAAGTTGGTATTTTCCTGAGAATTAAAGAAATGCTACTAAATTATTAAAACACAATTTCCTCGAATCAATGTGGGGTTTTTAGGAAATATATCGTTATTTTACAGATCAAATTGACTTCCTTAAAAATGAATTAAGTAGGTATACGATTTACCTTAGAAACA
This sequence comes from Abrostola tripartita, assembly GCA_905340225.1. Lineage (NCBI taxonomy): Eukaryota > Metazoa > Arthropoda > Insecta > Lepidoptera > Noctuidae > Abrostola > Abrostola tripartita. The sequence continues at coordinate 2,634,635 of HG996492.1, read as the reverse complement.
GTATTCCATTTGTGTACATTATTATAACTCCTGGAAATTACTTGTAGAAACAAATTATTGTGTGTACAGCATCAAAAATTCTCATTACTTTTCTGTTTATTATTAGACGGTTTCTAGGAAGGAATAACTTAGGGACGTATTTTCCTTTATTTGGAAGTGTTGTAGTCCTTTTTTACCACGGTATGCTGATTGTCCTTTCTTACAACACTATTTGATAAATATTATAGTCCGTGACCTTGGTATGAATCCGGACTATATTCGATCCTGTGTAGGGCAGTCCGCCGCACATTATTATTATAACCTGATTGGCGTAGTGGCTAAGCGATTAGACTGCTGCGCTATGGGTTGCGGGTTCAATTCCTGCACGGGGCAAAAATTTGTGCGATCCACATTTGTTTGTCCCGAGTCTGGGTGTTTGTGTATGTGATATTTCATGTTTGAGAAACGCACCCACGATACAGGAGAAATTCTTAGTGTGGAGCGACGTTTCTTTAAAGAAAAAAAAAACCATCAGTGCAGATTAGTATAACCATCAGTATTAGTTCAATCTTTTGCCGTCGCACTTTGTGGGAGAAAAGGCACCACACAGTGCGGTGGTTCGGACCGCACCGTGTTCGGTCGTCTGTTAACACTACAAGGATACGTACATGTACAAGCAGATGAAAATCGTCACTCGTGCAAGGAATTCGTGGGCATGTATCATTTCACGTTTCAGGCAGTCAAAGGGTTTACCAAAGGATTTCAAATTATTCACCAAATTAAACTGGATGAGGACACGGGTCAAATAGTTTTGTGCAGTAGAAGTGATCGGACTGCAGCGCTAGGTATTACGGGTAAACATATAGGTATATCCCAAGTTGTTTGTGTATATGCTATTGCAGCTTCAGAAGAAATTTCTAACGCGTGACGTAAAATAAACTGTACAATCCACATCCTACAAATTTACGTATATCTCGCTTGCAATACCTTGCTGTATTTTAATTGAAGAAAATAGTCTTCCCGCTCAACAGCACACGGATGCTTTGTTGCATATTTTACCTAGAAAGCCTCGTTAAAGTGGGGCTTACAATGAATAAACGAGAACTCGACAAAAGGAGCCTGTAATTTTCTTTACATTCCACCTTCATAGTTAATTTAATTTGCTAGAATAGTGGTTATATTAAAGGTGTTTTATAGAAGCGTGTGTTGCATTAAGAGGGTAGCTGTATTTTTTAAACGTTCCATTTTCCGATGTATTTCTTTTAGCTGAGAGAAAGCAAAATAACTCTAAGCTTGGTTTTTTCTAAAGAGTTTGTTCTTCGTGTTAATTGGGGAAGACTACTTTACATTGGGAGTAAGTTATATTGGTAAAACAAATGTAGGTATGTTTACTTACGTAGAGTGGTGTCACGATCCAAAAGATTTTATTTATATATACACTTAAATCAAGCTAGATTATTATTTCAAAAAATATGTTCCTTCATTTCTAAATAAACTAAACTGGCCTCGAGCTCATGTCATCCCGCTTGACCTTGTAGCCCCTTTTGTGTAAACGTCTAACATTTTCTTATCAATAAACACAAAATACTACAAGTTTTCGTACAAAAATTGGACCAAAACTTTTAAAAAGTAAAAACGCTGGATTCGATAAAAAGCCTGATTTACGAAGTATAAGATTTTTAAGGCGGCAATTAGGAGATATGATAGCTTAGGCAAAAAATATCTGACAGCGCTAATGCTAAACGACAAGTTTAAAAACCATTTTTGATCTAATATTGAAAGATTAATAATGATCTGAATTAAAAAGGCATAGTCTGTCAAAAAGACATTTTTTAGTAGGCCATTAATTAAATGGTTTACTTGTTGAGTCACATAATGTAATAAATTGAAAAAAAAGATTTACATTTAAAAATACTCGTTTTTATTGCTACAACTCAACCTATTGGAGAGGTAACCGGTATCCGATTTGAAATCAACGTTAAGTATAATTTATCCTTTCTAAACAATGTCATTGGCGTACGCATGATACTCTGTGACTCAATTCGATCATAAATTCAATGCATCGGCAATTCACATCAACTGTCAACGTGACACTTGTGACATTAGGAAATGTCAACTGTACGGCAAATGTCATTGTCAGCTTCTATCGTACCAGTGACACATCTATTTGTAAACAATAGGTCTTGTTGTACAGTCTTTGATGACTATTGGTGGATTATTGAATGCTTCGTTGACGAATTCATGAAAAAAAAAAGCATACTTTCGGCTTGTTTTGATCTACGTTTATTTTTACTGCGTTTCCGTGTCCATTACACGTCAAAGTGAATATAATAAATATTGCCATATTCCTAAATAAACCGCGGAAAAAAATAACATATATGTTAACTTTTTTGACCGCAACGTCATCCCACTGTGTACTTAGGTATGCAACTTTTACACAGAATTATGTATAAATAAACCATAAAAGTTGTGTAGTTAAACCACATAGAAATACCCTTCGAGTTCACAAAAAACATAAATTATATTAAATTAGTACCTCGATTTAGATATTTTGACCTGTAGATAAATGTGAAGGCTCATACAATAGTAACAAAGAGTATTTTCTCATCCAAAAGAACATCGCACCGTCCTAATTTCATGACGGACTTATTATTTTCATTAACGAAGGGAACGTGACCAAAATAAAGTGGTCTTTGACGCCACCAAAGGTTTTGACTGACTTTTTTCGAGCGCAAATTGTAAAGAAATCACCCAAGCGGATTCTGATAAAAAAATATTCCTTATTAAACGTTTGTCGGACGAATTCTTAAACGTCTAGTGACATTATAAAGGGCGGGATGACTTATGTAACAATGGACGGTAGTCGAGCCTTGATGTTGTTTTAATTAGGAGATAAAATACCATAATACAGTTTATTTTGATATCGTATTTTGACGCATACTTTTAGTAATGTGATTGCTATACTGATTTTGTCATTGATGTTATATCAACTTATTTTATATTGTAATGTAGTTGTCAAATCGATGAGCCGAAATGTATCAGGGATGACAATAACATTTGCTACATTTTAGTGCAAGGTCGAACCTTAATTAGTTCAAACGAGCAGCCTTTGTCAGCAAATTACTTTTATAAGGATATCAAGCCTAAAAAACCCAAGCAAGAGCAATAAAATAACGTAAACGGTCCTATAAATACCTTGAAAAAAACCACTCTTTGCCTAGCCTTCAAAAAGGTCACTCCCATGTGAGCTATCACAGTTTTTCTCCCCGTGCATTCTGTGGAAGCAATTTATATGGTAAACCTTTGTAAATGTACAGCGTTTGAGATAAGATGAACAGTAACCGTTGGCCCTTGTTGAGGGAAGAAATTCGGCAAGTTTAAATGTCAGTCCCTCGTGGATGTTGAACGTTAGCTCCGCAGATATTGCGGCCTTATCGAGCTATGAATAATCGGGAAAGTTTTTCTGTGTATGAATTTTGGCGCTGTATTAATTTCGAAATTAAAGTGTCTGTAGGCTAAGTTTAGAAATAAGATGGAATTTTGTGTCGATTACTTAATTTAGTAGATACACGATAGCAGGGCAATCGCTGATTATTTATAAATGCATATTATTTTATTTTATTAAAGAAGATAATATGATCAGATAAAATTATATTTTAACATGGAATTTATTTATTTGAGGTCGATATAGGTAGGTGTATTACGTCATTTATTACCATGAAAATAATGGGTCATACTATTAATCCTTCTGTTACTCGTCGCCTATCTAAATACCGAAATTGGCGGAGACTTGCCAAATAAAATTGGTAAATTGACATAGTAACGGCGTAAAAACTGAAAGTCCAAATTAAACAAAATAGGCGAAGAAAAATAATACCTTTATCGTATAAAATGGTACGTTCTCTATTTACGTGTACGGCGTTTGACATAGCTGCTATCGAGTGGGTGATGTCGCTGCCTTCAGTTGAATACAAAGTGGTTCTTCGTATCTGGGTGGAATTTTGTTTGCCTCCAAGTTGCTTTTTGTACGAGCAAATATTTTTGACACACAATACTTTTGAAGAACCGATGTGACACTGTGCTACATGTTAGAGGTTACAAACATTATAACGAGATTACGTGTAGGTAGGTAGTGCTAACAACAAAATTATTTATTAATTCTACGATTAACGTACAAGTCAATTAAAAAATTTAATTGAATATTGCAACAACGCAGAAATAGATCGATTAAATTATTATTTATCGTAAAAAAACTAGCTTTTTTTACGTTCCAATTTTTCTAATGAGCTCTAAACCTTGTAGGTCTAATCTCTTAAAATGTACCTTTCCCTCACCGAATATACAAATCCGTGTGTTATGGTAGGTACCACATAGATTATCCCCTAAATCTTAACTGCTCACATAGGTGTCCAGTAGTACTATTAGTGACCGTGGGACAACGATTAAAGATGGTTTCTCTCTGAACATTAATAAACTTGCAATATCTATCTTCAAGGATTACAGGCGTGATTGAATGAATGCGCCATTAGAGTCTGAACAATATTATTTAATCAAATCAATTTTATTCCAATGATTAGAATTTATTAAAATTTATGAGGGAACATTTGGCTGAAACGTACTTTATTAAATTTTCTTAATTGTCGCCTATTTTTAAGGAGAGCTTTATTTAGAGCCTTCGATTAAAATTCGGATAACACAGTTGCTTATTAGTTTTTTCAGCAAAGGGCTTCGGTTTCTATGTTATTCTGGGAATAATAAGTATTCATCATCATCATCAGCCAGAAAACGTCCACTGTTGAACAAAGGCCTCGGGATCTTAGGACTTGCTATAATCTCCACGCTTGGCAAGCGGCTTGGGGATCGCGGTATTGGTGGTCAAGTTACAGAAGACGCTGCTGCCCATCTTCTGGATTTTCCCTTAGTCGCCTCTTAAGACACTCACGGGAGGAAAGGGGGTGGTCAATTATCATTTATATCAAGTTGTTGTTCAGTTCGAACCCCTTCACTTTCACTTTGCGAAAGGGTGCACACTGAACATAAACTTCATAAAATGACTATTACTTCTGTTAGATTTTCGTGTCCTCTCACGTTCGTTAGTAAGACGTCAGAAAGGTATGAATACAGTGCATCGCACATATTTGTTCTTAGTCTCGATGTGTACACTGCGCACTACTGAATCAACACACACACTACACAGCTCAGGTTATGCTGGGTGCTGTCTGGATTGACCTTAAAAGTAGGTATTACATACCCAAATTCTTCTCTAAGAAAGTGAACATTGACATTAATATGATATGTCATAACTCTCAAGACAACCGTATAGATGGGTTAGTATTTAAAAATTAAATATTGTTTGTTTCAAAAAGAGATGAGTACTAATACAATAAATACATGATTTTCACTTGTTTGTAATATGAAACAACGATGGCCAGGTTTGAACAATTCTTTGAACGTTTATTTTTAGATTTGAAAACCTACATCAATTTATATTACCTACCTTACTACTCTAATATTCATTCTACCGTATTTTAAGCTCTTCCCTTATGATCCAGGCATAGTTTTCAGCTACAGCCCAATAAGCTCCCAACATACTCGAATTACCTACATCTCGAAGCTAACGATTAATAATAATGATTATCTTACTACTAAAGAAGACGATCTGAAGCCCCAATCTGCAATTCATATAAAAACCGACACACAAACAGTGATCCCGAAATTGGCAAGCAAATAAAGCCCGTTCATCATCCGTTTCAACCGATACTGCATGTAAATTGCTAATATTGTAGATTTATTGAACTATCTCACTCCGCAGTTAAATTTACACATTCGCACCACATATTAAACTGGCTCGCACGGTCTACCCGCCATTGTTTGTGACACAATAAGCCTTGACTTCCTGATAATATGTAATGAAAATAGTTGGCGCTTACTTCGTACGTGTTATATCGCTGTTCCATGCTTGTGGTTGGTCGTACTGATTGAGAAAGTGTGGTCACTGCAGTGTATTTGACGTACGTTTTGATTAAATAAGTTTCTTTGTCTTCGAGTATTTGTATAATCTGGGTGTGAAACGATTAAATCTGTTTGTTAGTGAAATATTCGGTTGAACTTTTTGTGGTGATGTATTAAGGTGCGTGTTCACTGTTGTGTGTACAGAGTGAAATGGAAATTCTGGTTAATAATTACTTACGGCTGTTTATTAATTGCGAAATTACTAGAGGTACAATATGCGTGGGACTGTAGTGCAATATACGGAACAACTGTCAGAACCACGCTCGCATCAAGTCACACAGTACCACTAAATCAAAAACATTGTGTCAGCAATCCCGCTACAAACTTTTCTTACACATAATGTTGAGATTAATTTAAGAAGTAATCTAGGTACATTATTTACCCCAAAATATGCGATACTCATTTATTTTACTACCCACCATAAATACAATAGATGACGTTGGATTATTCTGACATCACTAAGCAGAAATAACGAACAAAATCACCATTAGTACTTTTATAAAAATACATCAATTCCACTCGATTTGAGCCATTGAAAACAATCGAAGCCAACTAGACGAGCGATTTGTAAAGCGCAGCTCCGCGCAGACAATATATCTTTTGTCGCTAACTGTACACAGTCGAAGGCGCCATTGTAATGGTAAACTGTACGAGATTGCGATGCAGACCAACATTGCCCCCTGAGATTATACACCTACTGTGCCCGACTGTACTAGGAAGATAGGTGAGGTACGAGGGAGTACTGTTTCACCTTAGGACGCGTAGCTGCTTTGTGTTTTGAGTGTTAATGCATTTAGGGACAGACGATGGTTTGACGCAACGTTGCTATAAGCTTAAATGGTTCTTGTATTCAAAGGAAAGACGGAATAAGAGAGTGGTAGTTAACTAGGTGTACATCTTTGTATCGATTGACCGCAAGCAATTGGCAGAGGTGATATTTATATAACTTTGGATTTCTAATTGGCGCAGTGGCTGCTACGCTAATGGAGTCGGGTTGATTCCAGCACGGAACAAAAATTTATGCGATCTGCAGATGTTTGTCCCGAGCCTGGGTGTTAGTGTATGTGATATTTCATATTTGTGAAACGTACCCACAAAACAGCAGAACTTCCTAGTGTAGCGCGGCGTTAGTTTCCAATTTAAAAAATACATTTGATCTCTCCCTCGATGAATGGTAATAGTCTTGCCACATTTTATATGAGACTTAAAAAGGGCAGCTATTCTACTTCTTCTTATCGTATGGTTGATGAACAACCTGGTGTCAGAGTTTAAACCGCCTGTAGGCCTCTGACATGGCTTTACACACCGTTGAAAATCTCTCAGGAGTCCCGGTTTCACGATGTTGTCCTTCACCATTTTTAGCAACCGATAACTAATTTACAATACGCACATGAATTCGAAAGATATTCGAGCGTGCCGGGGTTTGAAATTGCGAACTTCGACTTGGCAGTCCAACGGTCACTCGACTATCTATTATGTTTAATAGTTTCCTGAAAAAAGATATCATCTCAGATCCCCCTCGAGGATTAAAGGCATCATTAGTATGGGTGTCCCCCTAAAAGTTTATCACAAGTAATTTGAGTAGATACCAATTATGAGCCTGAGGAGCTCCCAACCCTTACTCAATCGAGTGTAAACGATTACAACAGGTGGTAACTAAGGTACTTACGTTTAATGTTGTACGACAATTAGCGCAGTGTTGAGCGTTTGGTTTGTTAAAGCTAACAGGCGTATTGGGCGGCACTACTATATTTAAGCATATTATATAGAAAAAAATCGAAGTCAACTGAGACTATTCATGAATATATGAATCTTTTTTCATAATATCTAATTATATATTATCTTGGGACTAGTAGCCGAAGCACTAACCACTGGTATGACCGTTGGACTGCCAAGTCAAAGGTCGCAAGTTCAAACCCCGGCACGCACCAATGACTTTTCGAATTCATGTACGTACTATAAATTAGTTATCAGTTGCTAAAAACGGTGAAGGAAAACATCGTGAGGAAACCAGCACACCTGAGAGATTTTTCAACGGTGTGTAAAGCCATGTCAGAGGCCTACAGGCGGTTTAAATTCTGACACCAGGTTGTTCAACAACCATACGATAAGAAGATCTTGGGACAAGTCACACACGGTCATCTGATCCCAAGCTAGGCAGAGCCTGTATTATGGTAGACAGACAAACTGAACTGATAAACATACTTATATATTTCTAAATACATACTAATTATAGTCGGGCTCGTAGCTATGCGGCTACCCGGCAGATCAGTCGATCTGCGAGGTTAAGCCGTGCTCGCCGCGGTCAGTCTTGTGATGGGTGACCGTTTTCACATGCCGAGACCCCACCGTGCTTCGGAAGGCACGTTAAGCCGTTGGTCCTGCGCCTGATCTCTCTCCGGTCGTGTCGGTGTACCGTCCCATCGGATAATGAGAGTAAAAGAATAGGGAGTGCACCTGTGTCTGCGCGCATACTTGTGCACTATAATATCTCCTGCGCAGATGGCTAGTCTCAGCTGAGAAAGGCCGCCGTGACCGAAATCCGGTCAGGAGGACATTATAATTATAGATAAAATTACACCCAGACACAGAACAAACGATTATGCTCATCACACAAAGATTTATCCTGGGTGGGAATCGAACCCTCCGGTTTAGCAGTCAGAGTCGCTAAGGACTAGACTAACAGGCCAGTCGAAAATTGTAATTTTATAATTAAAAGCAAGGCAGATCTCAGTATGCAAAGTATAAATAAAAGTACCTAAAAAAGTTATTTTAGTACCAAAAGTATTGTATTCAAAACGGTACCACGACCTATCTAGAAAAAAGGTTACGTAAAACCACAAAAGCCTAGTTCTTTGTCCTAATTTTTTAACAATCGTTAATATTTTTATAACCTGCCTACCTAAAAAGGTATTATAATCTTTAGAGAACAAACAGATTGAAGAAACCTATTGTTTAAAAAACATAGGTATTTAATTAAAGTAACGAGAAGAGAATAATACTTATAAATCATTAGTACGACTAATTATAAGTCTTAAAACGTAAATATAATTATGTATCTAATTGTTATAAGCAGTTGTATATGTACAGCCATCTTACCATGGCCTCTTAAACCAAGGGTAGTTTACGTTGTGGAAGTGAGAAGCCGCATTACACTGCACGTATAGACATCTCGCTTTAACATCGTAAACTTTGATGACTTTTGACGACCGATTGACGCAGTGGCTGCGCTAAGGGTTGCGCGTTCGATTCCCACACGGGACAAAATTTGTGTGATCCGCAGATTTTTGTCCCGAGTCTGGGTGTTTGTGTATGTGATATTTCATGTTTGTGAAATGCACCCACGACACAGGAGAAATTACAAGTGTGGTGCGAGGTTTAAAAAACTGTCCTGTTTTAAGAGTTTTATGATTCAGGCTGATTTACCTTAAAAAACGAGTACTTTCTTCATAAGATATTTTAATACCTAGGTTGTCTTTTGTGAGTGAAGAAAAAACAAATTAATTTATGCCAATTTATACATTTAGCAGGATTCTAGATGATTGTAAGAAACTATCCACTATCATAGCGACTTTGTAAAGAATGGCCGTGTTAGTTACTTTTGTTTGAATCAATAAACTATAAAAACATAACCCTCCTTCCGTCGCAGTCGGGGAAAAAGCCTCACACAACTGACTTCCAAGCAATAAATACATCACTCATTATAATTTGAAATCGATCTCATAAGGCCCAATTATCATTCAATTTTACATGCGCACTTCCATCTCCTTCACTCTTATACTACTGTCCCTCTCTTATACGTCACACGTCTCTTCGTTCGAGAGTAATGTATCGGTGATTTATCGTTGCGGCCTGTTCAATGGGCCGAAACCCTTTATGGACGACGGCTACCGGTGGAATAACAGTTGTAATTACGGACATTCGTTTGTTAGGAGCCGAATATAATTAACGGATCTACTTTCGATTGGGTGGTTAATTAATTGCTGCCAAAACAAATTTATTTAGAGAAGGCTTGTAGCTGCGCAGCTATCGCGAAAATCAGTTAATATGCGAGGTTATACCGTGTTGCGGTCTTTCGTTAGGTGGGTGACTGTTTTTTTACCGATTTCAAAAATGGAGGATGTTCTTAATTCGTCAAAATAACTTTATTCACACATTAGGACTTATGTCTTTATTAAGAGACTACATCGATTTTTTTAGACGTGGCCCCACACTAAGTGTTTTTTTTGTATCGTGGGATCGTCACAAATATGAAATATACACAAACACCCAGACCCGGGTCAAACATCTGCGGACCACGCAATTTTTTTCTCGTGTGGGAATCAAACCCGCCACCCTCAGCACAGCAGTCCAATTGCTTAGCCACCGCGCTAAGCTCTGCGTCTTATCTGTCTAAAGTCGTGTCGTATGTCGGTTTGCCGTCCCAAAATTAATGTATGGAATAAAGTGTATTTTAGTTTTTGCAGATTTTTTTAGCTTTGCCCCACACTAGGATGTTTGCGCGCACACATGGCTACTCTTAGTTAAGATCGGTCTCCATGACAAAAAATTCAGCCAGTCAGCATTATTATCAAAAATATAACATTTAACAATTATATATTTGTGCAAGTTTTAGTCACATAAATTCCTTGGTGTAGAAAATCCAAATTTCCGCTGCATAATTTTATCAACGCGCAAACAAATGCTACCGACCAGCCACCTTACTAATTAGTAGCTGTTACTGCACCCCCGAGGACACGTCGGTTTACAAGCTCTTTGCTTGGGGAATAAGCTGCGTATTATAACATCCACCTATATGCAGAGTGTTATTTTTAAACCAATTATAATAGTTTTGGTGTATCATAACATAACATAACATCACGCCTGTATTCCCCGAAGGGGTAGGCAGAGGTGCATATAGTACTCCCACATTTCGCCAGTTATGTTTTTAGGTCCCAATGTAATAGGGGGCGAGCCAATGCCATCAACCGGGCACAAGTCCAGACTCCGTGCTGCTACTGAGAATTGCCTAATGAAAAAACCCAGTTACACTTTACCCGACCCGGGATTCGAACCCAGGACCTCGTACTTAGCAGTGGCGCTTAGCGACCACTAGACCAACGAGGCAGTTGGTGTGTCATTCATATATTAAACGATTGTTCGTATACATTATTAACTTTCCACTCCAGTTGCTCATTTTTATTTTACTCGCTGCGCCCTGCGGTGCTACCCGCTTCATTTTTTCGGGATAAAATGTAGCTTGTGTATTAATCCAGGGTGTCAGCTACATCCATACCAAATTGTATCAGAATTAGTCCAGCCGTTTTAGCGTGAAGAAGTAACGAACATACAAATACTCTCACAAGCTTTCACCTTTATATTATTAATCTGATTATTCATATAAATGTTTAACATGTCTTAGAGCAGAATCTCTTTTTTAAATTATAGTCATTAAAATGTAAAACGATCACCAAATTATTACTTGTTACCTACAACAGCACTGATAGCCGAGTGGTATGACCGTTGGACTGCCAAGTCAAAGGTCGCAAGTTCAAATCCCGGCACGCACCAATGTCTTTTCGAATTCATGTGCGTACTATAAATTAGATATCAGTTGCTAAAAACGGTGAAGGAAAACATAGTGAGGAAACCGGCACACCTGAGAGATTTTTCAACGGTGTGTAAAGCCATGTCAGAGGCCTACAGGCGGTTTAAACTCTGACACCAGGTTGTTCATCAACCATACGATACAATGTAGAATCTATCCAGAAATAAAACAAATGATTTACAAGACAAAAACCAGGAACCTACATTGCACAATAACATTGAGTATTGAGTAGTTTCTACGTCTGAATATTGCATAAGAAATGCAGCCAAAAATATTAAATTGAGACCTGTTATTTGTACGCCTTACTAGCACCAGCCAATTCAGTTGCTTCCGCGTAACAATCATTCGCCTATAAAGCGGTTCGCCGAAAATACAGTTTGTTACCGGCAAACGTTACCTCGCTTCTACGAAACGATCTCGTAACAGGCGCTGCAAATATAGTCCACAATTATAGAAGTAATAGTTGGCGACTAAATTCGTTTTCCTCAGCTCGTGTATCAAGTAAGGTGACTACGTTTAAGAGCAGTCGATCTGCAAGGTTAAGCCGTGCTCGCCGCGGTCAGTCTTGTGATGGTTGACCGTTTTCACATGTCGAGACCCCACCGTGCTTCGGAAGGCACGTTAAGCCGTTGGTCCTGCGCCTGATCTCTCTCCGGTCGTGTCGGTCTACCGTCTTATCGGACTATGAGAGTGAGGGAATAGGGAGTGCACCTGTGTCTGCGCGCATACTTGTGCACTATAATATCTCCTGCGCAGATGGCTAGTCTCAGCTGAGACAGGCCGCCGTGACCGAAATTCGGTCAGGAGAACATTATAAGTCAACTATACGCGACACAAGTCTTCGCCCTGTCACCGCTTGTTTTTCACGTCTGTTGTGTCTCCATCAAAAATAACTTGCCGCAAAAACAAGTGAGAGTGACAAACATTTTTCCTCCGCGAAATATTATTTTTTCGTCGTCACGTAGAGTTTATTACGTTACGTTTCGGAATGCGTAAGGTACTTCTTCTTATATTTTTTTAAGACTGATATTTATTTATGTAGTAATATTTCTGGGGAAGATCGGCGCAGTAGCTGAAAGATTGACTTTGTATGAGAAGAGATGTGTGTTTAAGTTTGGTAGGAATGAAAATCATTATTATTGCGGTCACATGGATACGAATTTAAACAAGACAACCAAGAAAGACGATCTAAACTGTAAGTACATATAGTGAATAGTCATTAGAAGTTAATGTACAAATTAGGAACTTCAATTCTGTCAAATCATTGCCGGGTTTTCGTGTCATCCTTACCGTATCATCATCATCATCATCATCAGCTGAAAGACGTCTACTGTTGAACAAAGGCCTCGCCCTATTAGAAAAAATCTTATAATCAGCTATTGATCATATTACCTCCATACTCTCTTTTGTATAAAACACAGCCTTTTTGATACCACACAAACCTGAAAACACAACTTTAACAAGTACATATTATATAAACAAGACATAATTTTAATTACTTGTTAAGTTAAGGAAAATATTGTAACGTTTATACGTATGTACAATATATGTATCCTTAACATTTCGTAATGAAAGAAAAACAGAGCGTATCAGCTGTTTGTTATCCCACGCAACTTGAAAGAGTCAACTGAGGGGGACGGGTAAGGCGTGGGTCTCATAGAAAACGGAGCGACTTCAAAGTACCTACCACAACTATAGGAATAAAAGGCAAGCTACAGAAAGGGCCAATTCTCGTAACAAATTACGCTATCACCGTTGACTGAATTGAAATTTAATTTAGATTTAACTCGAAATAGGTATTCTACAACTCTAGGTATGGGTTCGGTGTCATCTAATCTAGTATAATATAGCAAATGAAATACCTATTTTAGTAAAAAAGGTTGGATTTTAATCATGTTTTTTTCTGATGCTCAGAAAGTTCTTCTGACGCTGATTTTCGTGCATGAACTCTTATCACAATACACAGTTGCTTGTACGATACAAGATAAAAAAAATATAAGAAAGACAATCAATTAATGTTCATAATAAAAAACCTAGGACAGAAAAAAGAAAGTGGCTTTAAAAAATGCTTTGAAAACTTTTAAAAGTAACTTCGCCCCTCTCTTTATGAGACGCGCGCCTTATTGTTGTGTTACTGTGGTAAGCCGTAGGCTGTGACACTCCAGAAATATCACTACGTATTCACATCATGCGTATTTTGTTTGAAGTTTATAGTTTCTTGTCATAATTAAAAATTACAGTTAGATACTAAAATACTGAAGCTATATGCGGCAATTATATTATACTACGCTTGACGTACAATTATTAGCCTACAGAATTACTAGCCTAGCCTACTGAGCAAGCGTTGTGATTAATGTTCGTTACTTAAGTTCAGATATTTCTCAATTAAACGCTTTTGACTGTCCTACTGTAAAGGTGAAGGTATTAAGAGTTAGGACTTAGATCTAGGCTAACTAGAAAACGAGAATTATGGGTATATTGTCCTATTATCAGGACTTTGTCGTGAGCCTGCGAAATTTTCTTTGTAAAAGCGCTTTTCTCTATAGCAAATCATCCAGCAACGTCATAAAATTTTCCAAGACCACTTCGAGTATATTGTAAGAAACGATATTACCAATATGTCCATAGATTATATACTAGAATTATGTGCAATAGAATTACCTAAGGAAAATATACTATTATTAACGATTTATTGGAATAAGAGAGAAGAAGTTATATTTCATAGTCAATTAAACATTATCTTAAATTATATAAACACTAAGTATTCCAAATGTAATGTAATTATAGGCGGAGATCTCAACATAAACATATTAGATACTAATATAAAAACTAGTCAATTCCTAAATTTAATGTTAGAATTTAAATATACTCAACATGTAAAAAAACCCACACGTACTACTCAAACCACATCAACTTGCTTAGACTTAATATTCACAAACTTTCACCCAAATGAAACATCCACAACTATTGAAGATCTAGGTTTTTCCGATCATAACGCAACCATAATAAACATCATCATACCGAAAATTTCCATCACACGTGAAACATTCTACACATATAAAAGATCATTTAACAATGTAAACATATTAAAATTTAAGTCCGCGTTAAATACTGTAGATTGGAACAATATTATAACAACAGATCAAAATATTAACGTAAACTATAAAGCATTTCAAGATACGCTTTCAAATATACTAAATAAAAGCATACCAATACGTAGAATAAAAATAAAAAATATACAGAAGAAACATTGGTTGACGAAAAGCATAAAAATATCCTGCAAAAATAAAAGATTATTAAAAACACTTACACTAAAAGCAAATAACGCAATAATAACAAACTATTATAGAAAATATGAAAAAATGTTAAAAAAAGTTGTAAATACGGCAAAAAAACTACAATACATTAACAAAATGAACAAATCAAATAATAAAGTAAAAACAATGTGGAGTATAATTAACGAACGCACCAATAAAACATTAAAAAAAGAACGAACTAATCTAAAACTACAAACAAATAATAAAATAATTTCCGAACCCAAACAAGTAGCTAACATTTTCAACAACTTTTTTGCATCTGTCGGCGAAGAAAGCCAAATACTAACTATTAGACCAAAATGTAATCCCGTACTTTCTCCTTCCGAAAACACAATGTTTCTCAGCCCTGTAGACCCTTTTGAAACAAATAATTTAATAAAAAATCTCAAAAACAAAAATAGCCATGGTATTGACGAACTCCCACCAAAATTACTTAGGAATTGTGCAGACGAACTCACTCTACCATTCTACAAATTGATAAATCAATCCTTCGAGGAAGGAGTTTTTCCTGATCAACTCAAAATAGCAATAGTGAAGCCTTTACACAAGAAAAATGACAAAACAGACCCCAATAACTATCGTCCAATAGCTCTATTACCGACTGCATCAAAGATATTTGAGAAAGCAATGTGTAATCGGGTGTACGCCTTCTGCGAGAAATATGGAATATTCAATGAATGTCAAAATGGTTTTCGAAAAAACAGGTCAACAACTTTAGCAGTATATAAATTCATACAGGAAGCTCTTAATGTAATAAATAATAAAAAATACGCAATCGGTCTGCTCCTAGACATGACTAAAGCCTACGACAAAGTACAATATGAAATATTGTTAAGTAAACTCTATGGAATAGGTATCCGCGGAAAAACAAGCGATTGGTTCAAGTCATATCTTGAAAACAGAATACAATTTGTAGAAATAGAATTCTATAATAATGATACAAAAATTCTCCAAAATTACCGCTCTGACAATAAAACAATAAAAGCCTCAATACCACAAGGAAGTGTTATTGGATGCCTTCTTTTCCTAATTTATATAAACGACCTTCCAAAAACCATAGAAGGACATGGTCCATGTGTTTTATTCGCTGATGATATTTCGATTATAACCCCCTGTCACGATATCACTAACATACAATCTACACTTAATAATATTCTAACAAAAACAATAACCTGGATGAATGCACACAATCTTGAAATCAATTTTGAAAAAACTAAAACAATAGCATTCCACCCCCGTCAAAAAAAGCCACTTTCTCTAAATTTCTCTTTTAACAACCACACAATAGAACAAGTTAACGAATTTTCATTACTAGGTATAACAATCGACACAAACATAAACTGGAAGTCACACATACTGAAAATAAAATCAAAACTATCAAAATTTTTATATGCTTTCCGGGAAATTAAAAAGACTACAGACCTGAAAACCGCTCTAACCACCTACTACGCCTATGCGCATGCATGGCTAAACTACGGTGTAATAATGTGGGGAAATAGCACCGACGCACCAGCACTATTCACAACTCAAAAAAAGTTAATTCGGATCATAGTTAACATAGAACAAACAGACAGCTGCAAACCACATTTCATAAAATTAAACATTCTCACTCTAGCCTCATTATACATATTGGAAATCTGTAAATTCGCCCACACACACAAAGAATTTTACACAATACGCGAAGACATACAGACAAGATACACACTTCGACACAAAAAACGCCTAAACCTACCATCTTCCCGATTACAAATACATGCATCTAGCCCACTAGTCATGTCAATCAAAATTTATAATAAACTACCTGAGACACTAAGAAACGAAAAAAAGATACATATATTTACAAACAAATTAAAAAAACTTCTTATACGTAAATGTTACTATAGCGTTAATGAGTACCTAGAAGATAAAAATATAGATTAATTTCATAATTATTACATCCCATAAATATTCTAAATAAAAAAAAAAAAAAAAAAAAAAAAAAAAAAAAAAAAAAAAAAAATGTTATCCTATATATATAATTAATACTTACTTGAATTGTAAAATATTTATTTTATCTACTATTAAATTAAAAATAAATTAATTATGTAATATAAATTTTGTAATGCCTTCTTTTGCTGTGCCCTAACAGGGTCCATAACATTGTACCTAGCTTTAAGCCTCTTTAACATCTATTGTAACATTATGGAATGCAAATAAATATATGAATATGAATATGAATAAAATATTCCATATAACTGAACGCAATTTCACTCAACAAAGTTTGACGTACACGCAGGTACGGACGAACGGTTGCAAATTGTTCAACAAACTATTGCGAGTAGAACAATATAGTTGGTGATTCCACGGCGAACCGTTTCGACACTAGCTCCGCGGACCGATTTACACGCTATTCTGTACCTCAACCATGAGTTTTCTCACTTAAACTCACGTAACCACGAAAAATAATAACAATGTTCTCCTGACCGAATTTCGGTCACGGCGGTCTGTCTTAACTGAGGCTAACCAACTACGCAGGAGGTATAACAGTGCACAAGTATGCACGCAACCACAGGTGCACTAGCTATTCCCTCACTCTTATAGTCCGATGGGACATAAGACGGTAGACCGACTCTACCGGAGAGAGATCAGGCGCAAGATCAACGGCTTAGCGGGCCTTCCGAAGCATAGGGGGATCTCGACATGTGAAAACGGTCACTCATCTCAACACTGACTGCGGCGAGCAGAGCTGAACCTTGCAGATTGACTGATCTGCGTGGTAGCCACATAGATACGGGCCCTTCAAAAACGCCACGAAAAATATTATTAGTATGGCAAACTATGCCCTACGTAACCACTATAGGCGCTGTATTTATGTATTTTTCTTATAGTATGGTTGATCAACAGCCTGGTATCAGAGTTTAAACCGCCTGTAGGCTTCTGATATGGCTTTACACAACGTTGAAAACTCTCAGGTGGGCCGGTTTCCTCAGATGTTTTCCTTCACCGTATTTAGCAACTGATAACTAATTTATACGCACATGAATTCGAACGATTCGTGCGTGCCGGGGCCCTTGCGACCTTTGCCTTGACAGTCCAACAGTCATACGGGTGTCAGTGCCTTAAGCCATATATTTTACGTGGTAGCTAGCGAGTTTACGTTGAGAAAGCGAGACGCCGCATGAAGATGCACCTAGCGGCGTCTCCCTTCCACATTGTAAACTTTCCTGCTTTAAGAGTTCATGGTATACGGGCAGTACCTCAACCATGAAATTCCATGGTAAGGGGGCTGGACCCTGTTAGTGGTTATTCATTGAATATTTTTTTTGTTTTTTTAAATCGTCGCCCCACACTAGGAATTTTTCCTGTATCGTGGGTACGTTTCACTAACATGAAATATCACATACACAAACACCCAGACTCGGGACAAACAAATGTGGATCGCACAAATTTTTGCCCCGTGCGGGAATCGAACCCGCAACCCTTAGCGCGGCAGTCTAATCGCTTAGCCACTACGCCAATCAGGTCGTCGTCGTCAGATATTGTTGTGGAACTTTGTCCCTTGTGTTTTATAATCAACTGATTTCGACGTCCAACTGACAGCGGCATTGGATTGGTTTCTGATATTGAAATGTTGCGGTTCCATATCGCGGTACTGCGATGCTCAAAAAATTCGACATTTTATATTCGCTGCGGACTAGATAAATTCAAACATTGTGGTCTGTGTTTTTTACGTTCGCTGTTATTTTAGAGGTGTTTTATATGACGGAAGAATAAATCTATGTAGCCTTGTAATAATTCTGAGCCTTTAACTGTTTCAAATCAGGCCAAACATCTTAAAATATAGTGATTATTATAGACATAATAAAAAGGATCATGCTTACAATTCAACAAGCTTAACTTAGCTTAATTCCAGATAATTATAGCACTGCATTATTGATTTATTAGTGGAAAAGCTCGACTGCTAAGCGTGAAGGTATTCGATATCCGGGTCGCGCTAAGTGTTATTGGGTTTTTCCAGGTAATTCTTAGTACTAGCACGGAGTCTAGATTTGTGCCCATGTTAATGACAATAGGCTAGCCCCATATTATATTAGGACCTATAACATAACTGGCGAATCATCGGTCTAGGTTACACAACTTTTGACGACCAGATTGGTGCAGTGGCTAAGCGATTGGACGTCTGCGCTAAGGGTTGCGGGTTGGATTCCCGCACGGGATAAAAATTTGTGCGATCCGCAGATATTTGTCCCGAGTCTAGGTGTTTGTGTATGTGATATTCACGTTTGTGAAACGCATCCACGAAACAGAAGAAATTCCTAGTGTAGGGCAACTTTTTTTTTTTAAGAAAAAAAAACACATAAATGCCAACCTTCCTCTTTTGGAAATACAAGCGTAATCTTCTATTATGTTATTCATAGCGTGAAAATACAAAATAGTTACAGAGCTTTATGTTTAAACAGGTATAAATATATGATAATTTTGATCCTAGACATCAAAAGGTCTTAAGTGAAAAGACTTTGAACTAACCTTAGCAATTAATAAAACGCTTATTTTACTTAACGTGTAAGTAATTATGTATTTAATGTAGCCTTATTCAGTAAAAAATTACTTTTATCTCCGTGTTTTTTTTTAGAAACTATTTCATTAATATATGAATCACTTTAAAAGTTACTTGCGTTTTCTTTAAAAGCAGAAAGAATCCTTTGAAACATTATTTCTAGTAATAGAGCTTGTTGAGGTATTTAAATCGATTTGGCGTGAGCTTTAAGATCAGGCGCTCGGGGAAAAATTCTAGGCGTGGGTTAAGCAAATCTCATAGGAATGGCAGTCTAAACGATCTATTATTACTGTTATCACCCCCAATGTGGGGTAAATGGGCTTGACATAAAGCAGATAGTTCTCTTTCACGATGTTGTACAGCAGCATTTTGTACAGCTAATTTCGAAGGCGCTGGTACCTGTGATACAATAATATACTCATTAGTACAGGTACCACCGTTCCCCCTTTTCCTGTTATGTTCTCTTTTTTCTTTTTAATTCTATTTGTGTGAAACTACTGTTTTTTCTGAAAATAAACTTTTAAACTTTTATATTTTTTATACACGAGTTCGTCCACTGACGGTCCTGTGACTACCTTCAGTGGACGCACTAGTGTATCCCGCAAAATGTAGTGTATCCCCAATGATATTTAATAAAGTACAGATATGTTACCAGCGCACTCATTTTGAAGATTCGAAAAGGGGACAATTGTAGCATTGGGTAGTACAAATTATTGTCCAATTTGACATAAGCCTAGTGCAGTTCGGAACTCTTTTCTCGTTAATTTTGTTAGCATATGACGTATCTATATTTTTTGACATATCATTGTGTATCCCCCTTCGTATACGCACGGGCCCACTGCACAAGTCTATAAAATCAACTGATCTTATTGCAATTCCCAAGACGAAGGAATCGAGAAAATACGAACCCAATTCAATCTCGCATTAAGTCTAAAGGAGTTAAGGAAGTGTACGGAAGCGGGGAAAGGAAAAGCAATTAGCCAATACACTAATCGGAAATTATAGTTCAAGTCATTTGTTGATACGTATCTTGTTATTTGTTCCATCTTATTTATTCTTCGGCTATGTTTGGTTGAACAAGACACAGTGAGAGTGGTGCAAGCAAAGTCGTGTGTCGTGGTGGCCAAGTGGTTGACATACCGGATTTCTATGCACGAGGTTGCAGGTTCAAACCCAGGCAAGTATCAATGTGACTTTTTCAATGTCATAAATACTTTCTTAGATATTCTAAGACACCACTGACTGACGGTGACGGAAAACATCGTAAGGAAACCTGGATTTAATTATCTGAAATCGCCAACCCGCAGTGAGCTAGCGTGGTGATCAGTGCTCAATCCTTATCTATACGAGAAGAGGCCTTTGCCCTGCAGTGGGACAGTTATAGGCTGTTATTATAAGCAAAGTCTCCTTATGCGATAGAACCACATGCACCCTAGGCAGTTAGTACCGCTACGTTACGATGAGATAATAGGTATAACATTTTTAATTTATAAAGGATATTTGAAAACTGATGGACACGAGCAGTATTGAACGCGCGACCTTCGCCGTACCGAGATAATGTGTAGAATTGAGACGAATTTTATAAATTTCGAAATGTTTTACCTATTATCTCATCGTATTAGATACCTAATTTAGATTCATGCTTAACATTGGCAACATGCTTAAATTACACCAAAAATCATATAGGTATGACATTTAATTAAAATTGATTGTTTGTTTTTGTTTTTTTTTGTTTTTTAAAAAAAACGTCGCTCCACACTAGGAATTTCTCCTGTGTCGTGGGTGCGTTTCACAAACATGGAATATCACATACACAAATACCCAGACTCGGGACAATCAAATGTGGATCGCACAAATTTTCGCCCCGTGCGGGAATCGAACCCGCAACCCATAGCGCAGCAGTCTAATCGCTTAGCCACTACGCCAATCAGGTCGTCAATACCAAGCCATACATACAACACCCATAACACCCATTTTTCTATCTAGCTAGCCATCTGCACAATGACGTAACCTATTTCTCTGTATATCGCTCATGCCAACACTCAGAGAGAAAGTCACAATCAAACATCATCGCTACCTACCGAGCAATGGAGCCATTCACTTTATAAACAGTTTGCATTTAATCTAAGCTTCGGCTTTTCAAAAGGTCAAATATTTTGCTCGAAACAGAAATAAAGGGAACTGTATGAAAATTTCCTTTTTCGGAATTCCCATCAAACAAACATATTCCATGAAACATCTTTGTCGGATACGAAAGCCGAAAAAAGTAATTTTGACATCGCTGAGTGGTTGTTGCTACAAAATTTTTCTTTAACACCGAAATATTAATGGAATTCCTGAACTTATTTGTTCATATAAACCGTCATAAAATGGTAGTTAGGTACCTGCTTGATTTTAACGGTCATTTTCAAATAGAGAAATGGATATGCTTTTGTTAAAAATCAACGAATTTGCATCAATAAAACAATTCGGACATATTATAGACAAGGATATAGTTAATAAAGTTTTCTTTTTAAATTATGGTATAAAAAGATGTTTCTTGGTTCTTACTGTCAGCCAAGTGGTATGACCGGTGGACTGCCAAGCCAAAGGTCGCAAGTTCAAACCCCGGCACGCACCAATGACTTTTCGAATTCATGTGCGTATAATAAATTAGTTATCAGTTGCTAAAAACGGTGAGGGAAAACATCGTGAGGAAACCGGCACACCTGAGAGATTTTTCAACGGTGTGTAAAGCCATGTCAGAGGCCTACAGGCGGTTTAAACTCTGACACCAGGTTGTTTATCAACCATACGATAAGAAGAAGAAGAAGAATCTTTTTTAATACTTAACCAATAACAAAGCCCCATTTAACCATAAACTATTTACAAAGACGCGTATACACAACAGTAAAATATGGTATCATTGCTTAGCATGACTTTACTCTATAGCTAAAAACACTATATTTTTTACCCATCCATAACCATGTAACCGGGAAAATACGCAAAAATATCCACTGGAATAGTGAACAAAGAGCTTGTTAGTATCAAAACAATCGCAGACAACACTCATGCATCACTCTGCTGGTCACAACACGTCAACAGGATAATAATCGTGTATGAACATCGAATATTTACTGGAAGGGACACAAATAAGTGCGCGGAGAACGGGAGATGTTTTCGTAGACATGTTATGAGCTCATAATTTGGGTAATAGATGTTCATAAAACATTGTTAATGCTGGTTATATCTGTATTGTTGCAAAGAAAATTAAGGTATATGTAGGTATAGAAAACTTGCTGGAAAATATCTAATAATATTTGTGGTAATTTGCAGGTCAGTGACTCTAGTCGTTTGGATTTTGTTTATTCCTTTGGCTTGGAAATGGCCTGTACTTTACGTTGGGAGATAGAATGAAAATTACGCAATTTATAATGATGATTTGACTTACATTATTCTTATTCATTTCTGTCTCTAGCAGTCTGTGTCTAGCAGCAAATATTTTTTGTGACTGGCGTAGTTGCTAGGTTATCAAAACTCTAATCTAACTACAGAATAAGGGTGGATAAAAGAGGCTGACCTTTCGGTGAATATCAGGTCGTTTTCAACAACATCTACTAAATACTTTCTCAATAATTAAACAAACAACATGCATAAACGCTGACTAAATAGTACTTTTAACGCGATCATCGAAACCACATTTAATGTTAATTCGACCAGTAGTTTTCGCTTCAATATATCATAATTGAGCAAAGGTATTTCTAGCACGGCCTTAACTCTTGTTACGGGCAGCCGGCGGAAACAACGTCAGGCGATCCGTCGCATGGCTATATACAGGGGGGAGACAAATAGTTCGCGAAATTGCCATTTACATACATAAATAACGAGTAAATATATACAGCGTGTGGCTTTATTTTCTTATAGCGGCTGAACTAGCTTCGAAAACGAATTATAGTTGAGAAGGTCTCGGGATATGTTTTATTGATATTGTTTGTATGGCTTTGCTAGTTGAATACGAGGTATGTAGGATTTGTAACCAAGTACGGAACAGTTGGTATGAATTAAAGATTTAGGAATACATTTTTATTCGTTCTGTTTTTTAAGATTTCTATTTTGCAATCATTAATAGAATAAATGTGTATAGTCTTATTGTACTATGAAATGTACTGTTTATGTGATATCTGGTATTAGGAGCCAAAGTGAGTACCATAACTTATCAGTACAGTATTAATTTTTGTACTTCTTCTTTTTCGAGACGAAAGTACTATATATATTTTTTTCATTAGTCTGAAGCAACTAAATTAAAATTTGGAATAGTAGGTATCCATGAGATTCCTATCCCAAATAACAGCAACCGCTTTGGGTGTACAAAAATAAAAATATTA
The DNA here is from genome assembly GCA_905340225.1 of Abrostola tripartita. Classification (NCBI taxonomy): domain Eukaryota; kingdom Metazoa; phylum Arthropoda; class Insecta; order Lepidoptera; family Noctuidae; genus Abrostola; species Abrostola tripartita. The sequence goes on along the minus strand of HG996492.1, from coordinate 2,610,839 downwards.
AAATTAGTTAATAAGTTCAAATGTTAACATTAATTACTGTGCAAACATACTATACAAACAATGTTCGAATTTAACATTCGTTATCATTCGTTTTCAGAAACAACGTACTTATACAAAAACCCAGACTTACAGAACATCAGGCACCTACTTCATAGCAACCCTTTTAAAACAAACATTTTCCCCGAAATCCCGAAAAAATCTCCTCTATTTACATCCAATATATTTAAACTCTGAGAAACATTTAGCTTGGACACAAAAAGAGAAATGTTTAGTTTTATTAAAATATTCCCCAAATAAATGCAATGGAAGATACAATAGGATGGCAATAGGAAACAATTGGCCCATAATTTATAGTTGCCACAGCGCACTGTATATGGGTCACGATGGCTGGACGCAACGCTGGGAAAAACACTCCACTCTTCACTCACTCACACATTCACGATACACCGACAACTCAACCTGCACACATTGACATCATGTGTATGCTGCTGGATAGGTTCTATGAATCACCGACGTGTGCGTGACTCTCGCATACGCAATCGAACGAGAACGTAAATGAGTGAGTGGTCGGAGAACGATTGTACGGAGTGAACGTTTGGATTGGTTATCTGTGCTGTGGCTATTTGCATGTATCATTTTCTGTTATAGTCAGCTCTGGAGTAGCGGCTAATGTAATGACGTAGATTCAAATGGACGTGGCCAGCTCAGTTTCTGCGGAGTCAGCTGTCGAGGCAATTTAGCCAATATTTTAGACGGTTCATGTTTGTTATTGTCAATTATTACAGAAATAAGGAGCAAAGCATTACAGTATATATTCCTATTTACTACATAAAATATCCCCCTTATTACTCCTTCTACTACTGCTGTTGAATGTGCTTGGTAAGGGTCTAGCCAAAAAGAAAGTTAATCACATTTTTATTTCTTGCAGGTTTAGTTCAGTGAATACTTTAAACATAATTGATAAATTTGTATACCTTTGTTGTGGTACATAATATGATGATGATTCAATAATATTTTTAACGTATGATAAAGGGAGATCAATTATGGTGACATTCTTAAAAACCTTTGCTATAACTTACTAAAGCGGTTTTATGAAACAAGAGACACTGCCAGCCGCAGTCAGAGACGTTAATTTTATTTATTTTTTATTTTATTTTTATTGGTTTACCAACAATTGTATACACTGGTATGGACATAAAAAACAAGCAAAACAGATAAACAATAGTGCACAATCAGTTACAGGTAAACTCAGCTTAATGATTACTTAAACTGACACTAAGTAAAGATATCACAAACGAAACCGTTATTTAGTGATAGTTTAAATAATCATTAAGTATCTCTGAGTTCGGCAGTAACTATCTTCTACGCTCCGGCTACACGCATGTGCAGTTTCGTCACTGTTGACGTTCCAGTTACTTTATTCTAAAGGTTTCTTAAGTATGTCTCCAAATTAGCTGTCACCATAATATCCCCTTTTGCCCTATTTATTTTGTAAATTAAAGTTAGTATTTACACTTATGAGTTAGCAGGCTGTTCTTCTGGTATTGGCTTTGCAGGCTATATACCAAACAAAAAGCTAGTGAATATCTTCCCCAATAGCCAGCACAAATGGCAAATTGGTGTTCTGTATTGGACGTTTCGTTAGTGGACATGGCAATGTATCTATGAAACAATAATGCAGCGTCTGTCGGATACGAATTCATATGCAAAGGGGCACGTATTGTAAGAGAAAGACTTGTCGTTCTCTTGTTTAAATATACTTATAGCTGTTTGTTTGTGTGTTCTTCTATTGTGACATTCATAACATAACTTTACGCCTGTATTCCCTGAAGGGGTAGTTAGAGGTGCACGTAGTACACCAACATTTCGCCAGTTATGATAAAGGTCGGGCGAGCCTATTGCCATCAACCAGATTCAATCCAGCAGAACCAATGCAGACTCCGTGGTGCTACTGAAAATTACCGAATGGATAAACTCATTAACACTTTGCCCGACCTAGGATTTGAACAGAAGACCTCGTGGTCAGCAGACGCACTTAGTGACCACTAGACCAACAAGGCAGTGTGACATTTATGTAATAATATGTATGTCTAGTACCAGCATTTAACTAACTAAAAGACAGAAGCTTCTTGTCTTACAAGCAAGGTATTAATCACAGCGCTTGCTCCCTGCGGGTTAGTGATTTCAGATACTTGAATTAGGGTTCAATCACGATAGTTATTTCATCAGTTCATTCATCAGTGTCTAAGAATTAATAAGAATGTGCTATTATGACATTAAAATACACATTGCATAAGCTACTTCAAACTCGATTTTATATTTGACTATTTTACATACAAATCCGATGGTGTATGCACTTGTATTATACCTTGTATCGTAAAAAATTTCGTGTTGGTGCCTCAAAAAATAAGTCATACCGCGGTCAAAAGATTAGGTAGTCTACAGATTGGTAGTAAGTCTGATTGCTCACGGTACGCGGAATGATTAATCTTTTTCTTTTACATCCAAAAGCTAATCGACTAATGGAATAACACACCGTGTAATAAGTTTATAACGTTTAATATCTAGCGCGTATTTAAGTGCATCTTCAATTCTCTCGCTTAAAGCAATATCCTACAAAATAATAAATTCTTCATCTAATACGCGTTGTGAGAACCAGAGGTTGCAGGCGTGCACGTAAATCTGGCAGTATTTCAACGGCAGTGGACGCCGAAGCAATTCGCTGCTGATTTATGACGTCGTCTTGAGGGATCAGCCATGTTTGTTTATCGATTGTAATATGTCAAATGTGTGGAATATTAACTATGAAAACGCTTTATGTAAGCAAAGTATTTTAGATCTGAATACAGCGTTAAAAATACACACTATGGATATAACATTTTATACCGTCCTCCATTATAAAATCTCGGTCTAGTGTTTGCCAATTGTTACAACAGTAAAGGAATTTAAAAAATGTAAGATACCTGACGTTATCATCACACTAACCTTATAAAAGCGAAAATTTGTGAGTGTGTTTCTATGTTAGTTACTTCTGCACGCTGAAACGGCTGGACCAATTTTGATAAAATTTGGTATGGAGGAAGCTGACACCCATTAACACATAGGCTACTTCTTATCCCGAAGAAATGTAGTGGGTATCACTGTGGGGCGCCGCTGGTTTAGAACTATAAAACAGTCAAAGAATGTCGCGTTTTCTGCAATAAAGATATTAAGATGATCACGTTACCTCCAAAATATTTTGTGCCAGTCGCTGTAGAAATAAACAAAAACGTCAATAAAGATATTATGCAATAAGCCTATTATGTTTTAAAAATAAATATTCCTACCTACATCAGACAAATCCTACTTTATGAAAAAACCTAAACTACAATTGGGCATTACGACGATAATAGGCTTAAAATAAATATAAATAAAAGCTTACCAGCATCTCTTCATAATAAAAACGTTATGAGGTAACAGATCAAGAATTTATAAATAAAATAAAATATTATATCCATACTATTCATACTGATACTAAAAATGTGAAAGTAACTCTGTCTGTTACACCTTCACGACTAAACCGCTGGACGGATTTTAATGAAATTTGGTATGTAGAATGATTAAGATCCGAGAAAGGACATAGGCTACTCTTTTTTATATTCTTCCCTCTAAGGGGTTTAAGTAGGGGTTAACGGGCGAAGCCGCGGGCAATAGCTAGTTTGATATAATTTTAATTAAACGTTGGTTTTTGAAATTGAAATAGTACGTAATGTAAGAAAACTTCTTTATAAATATATTAGTCCTTAAGAAACGTATTATTATGAATTTAAGCTTCGTTTATAGCGACAAACGCGCGTTAATTTGTGGTAAACAACCATTCGAGATAAGGTATAATTGGACGTTATAGTAAATTATAGAGAGTGAGTAATTAAGGACTAACAGCGCGTTACGTTGACGACGCAATTTGAGGGCTTCTAATGCGTATCAGACATGAATTGTCATGTTTTATAATATACTAGCGGCCCGCTCCGGCTTCGGGTATAAAATATATATTTTAAGTATTTCTCCACTATTTGATGGATTTTATTATACATATAAACCTTCCTCTTCAATCACTCTATCTATTAAAAAAAAACCACATCAAAATCCGTTGCGTAGTTTCAAAGATTTAAGCATACATAGGGACAGAGAAAGCGACTTTGTTTTATGCTATGTAGTGACTTGTACCGGCATAAATTGTAGAATAAATATTTGCTGAATCGCTAATGTGTATGTAGTGAATGACGTCATAATTTATAATTTTTCAGCATACCAAATATTTCTACATAACTATGGTACCTATTTCTTATCATGTCTGTTTGCCTGTCCACACCAATCATTATGCATGTTTTTTACAAAATGGTTGGCACCGGTGTGATAAAACCCACTCACATTAACAGTCAGTTTTACGCCCATGGTAGGTGTTAGACCACTTCTCGGCCACAATTATTAGCCACTGACTGCCTCGTTGGTGTAGTAGTCGCTAAGCGCGACTGCTGAGCAAGAGGTCCTGGGTTCAAATCCCGGGTCGAGCAAAGTGTTACTGAGTTTTCCATTAGGTAATTCTCAGTAGCAGCACGGAGTCTGGATTTGTGCCCGGTTGATGGCAATAGGCTCGCCCCCTATTACATTGGGACTAACAACATAACTGGCGAAATGTGGGTGTAATATGTGTTCGCCTCTGCGTACCCCTTGGGGAAATACAGGCGTGATGTTATGTAATGTATTATTAGTCAATGGTGTCAGAGTACAAGTAGGAAACTACACAAAATATTAAACTAGTCAGACTGGATATGAAACTTTAACTTTATGCATCTAAACCAAAAACGACGACACGTGTCATTTTGAGATCTAAATCATTTCATTAAACAAAAACGCAATTATAAAAACAAAACTAGTACGCACATAAAATATCTAGGTACTAAACGTAAGCTGGCGCTGTTATCGTCCCGCTTTACATGTTAAAGGGGAACACAATGAAAATAAAAATGCAGGAACGAATGTAAAACAGTGCATCAAATGCTCGCTATTCTGTGAGTAGGAGTCAAGTGAAACAATTGGTCTCGTCCCAACGGGCCAGCAATCTGTTTCTACAGTAGCTTCGCAATGTTTAAACTAAACGCTTCAGGTACCTTTTAACGGGCTTCAAGATGGTAACTCAAATGTGTGTTTGTTGTTAATTGTATAGGTATCGACAGTTGAATTCTATAGGTATTTGGTAGGACAGTTATAGACTGGTATAATTAAACATAACAACACACCTGTATTCCCCAAAAGGGTAAGCAGAGGTGTACCAGGTACCTATAGTACACCCACATTTCGTCAGTTATGTTGTAAGTCCCAATGTAATAGGGGGCGAGCCTATTGCTATCAACCGGGCACAAATCCAGACTCCGTGCTGCTACTGAGAATTACCTAATGGAAAACTCAGTAACACTTTGCCCGACCCGGGATTTGAACCCAGGACCTCCTGCTCAGCAGTCGCACTTAGCGACCACTAGACCAACGAGGCAGGCTGGTATAATTAAAGTTTGATTTACATCTTTTAGGCATTGTTGTTGTGTTTTCAGCCGCTAAAAATATCGTATATATTTTTTTTATAATATCAGATAGTACCTAAATGTAAAAAAAATTAGGAAAACCATAACAAGTTTTCCAAAAAAATATTTACGAATGTAAGATAAATCACGAGCGAACACATTGGTTCCCCTCGGGTAATCATTCAGACAAGCTGAATGAGTTGTATTCAATTCGTTCATTAGTTCAATCACACGTTCACTGGACCGATCACTGTTCACTCGTGCGTTGACAGCTATTTCTTTAATTTAAAATATAAATTTTATTTCGAATGCATTTAATTTTCCATTTATCATTAAGGTTTTTTATAAGGCCATTTCTGTTTTATGAGCGTTTTATGCCCAGAATATTTATTATGATCAGAATGACTTTTTAAGTGCCTTGAAGTTTATAGTTACTTATTAACTAAAGTAGTACCTAGGGTTTTGAAACTGACACTTGAGGTTCCTTTCTAAATGTAAGCAATTTTTAGAAACGTACTCCAAGTGTCACCACAATCATCCCAGACAATCGGGCAAATCTTTGATGTCGCACGTTTAAGTTAATCAATCTGTAAAGCAATTATAATATAATCAGGGATATCCAAAACATAGGTCATCAGAAAAATCAAACAACTAAACCAAAAATTAATGTGACATAATTATATGTATTTTTTACTATCGACATCGAAAATAATACAAGGTTAGCAAACTAACAAAACCAACTAAAACAGATAAAACTGTAAACATTGATTCACAACTTTAATATTCCTTTTCATCGGCAAAATAGTTAATAAAATTGACATTTAGGCAAGAAAACCAATCGTGATATTGGCAACGAAGAATAATACTAATAATGGTTGAAGCTGGGTCAAAGAAAATCATATTGAACTGGCAACTTTGTAAGAAAGAAACTTTCTTCAATATAACGAATTATTGGATTCTCCGAAGACGAATAATCATATCGGACTTTGGTGGAATATATTTTTTCGGGCCCCAAATTTTCGGTTCCGGTACGATTTGATTTTTGTCCAAATTGAATAATATGCTTTGGATATAATGTTAAGTTACATTGAAATGTATTTGACCGATGTTTCTATCGTTTTGTCGTATGAACGCATTTCGGGGACGGTGGTTCCTTTCTTAGATATTGGTTTAATACGAGCGCACCCGCGGGACTCGCTTTAACTGTCAGCGGTTTTAGTGTGATTGCAATTGCTGGCGGCATTGTTATTTTATTTTGTGGAAAGTTCAGGTCTGTTGAAAATATGTTGTTATGACCTTTATCTGACTTTAAATGATTAAAATCTTTATCTAAGTATAATCGTCAATGTTAAGAAAAAAATTCAAATCCAAAGCTTACTAATAGAAGTGAGGTTTATAGCTAAACTTCAAGTCCGAAACAATAAAAAAACAGTCTTGAATTTTTCTCTATCCATACTATAGTTTTTGTGTCTTTATCTCTACAGAACAATTTTAATATCTTCTGACATTACAAAATAATTACTTAAGATGCATACTACAATAATCTACAGGCGACCCCCACATAAAAGCATGTAATAAGAGCCACATGTATAGGACACGCTTGCCCCTATCCACCTCCACCAATAAGGTCGCACTCATGTCAAGTCAGATCGTGTAAAATCCAATAAATGCCTCCTCTGTCAGTTTATCTAGTTGAGCGTGAACAACCTCTTCCGCGCAATTAGTAACCGTTGAATTAGCAAAACTAGGTTGCTATTAGTTCTCCTAAACGTTATGTAGAATAAATGGTGCGCTAATTCGCTAAACGCTCTCTAATTTGTCGTATCGTGCTCTTCTGGGGTAGTTTAGAGATCGGGTTCATTTGGTTGCGGGTTCAAAACATGACTAATGACGGATCAAGATTTTGTGCCAGTGTCTACCATGATTGTTGCTGTTTTAACTCACTGTCAAAAACGTTTGTTATTTCCATGGCAACGAGTATAAGGCCCTCTGGAGTTAACGTGATGAACTCAAATCTTTAGTATGCAGAAAACGCGACGTTTTATAAATCAGCTGATGACCCGACGAGGTTGTCCCTATTAGTTTAGAAAATTATATTATTAATATAATATTGGGCTGTTTCCTGCACGTGCACAATGATGGACACGAGTGATGGGCTTCACGCGTCAAAAACAAGGAATTCCATTTTTATATCACCATGCTTGATGTATTCCCGAAGAGATTTATAGAGTATAGAAAGAGATAGATACAGTTTAGTAAAGAAGTTTAGAAATGTATTATTTATTTTTTTATTTATCTTTTTTTGACGTAACAATCCCATCAATCGTGTCCATCAGTGTAACTCCTGTAAGCCAGGATGTAACCTACCATAAAAAGCCATTAAAATATCGAATACTTGTAAACGCTTCGAAAAGAATGTTGTGATTTTAGTTGCAGTTTTATTATACAAGCCGCAGTATGTATGCTACATGTACTATTATGTTTCCAGTTACACAGCAATCGATTGCGTTCATTTTGTAACAACCTCATTCTCGTTTCGAAGCTAGAGTGGATTTGGAATCTGCGGTGAATCGTGGCGGAGTCTTTTGTGCCACATTTCCACGTGCCTTTTCTAAGCACGTGCCAGAGAAACAACATCGGAAAAGCAAGTTAAAGATTTACTACTTTTGACTGGCCTGTTGGTCTAGTGGTTAGTGACGCTGACTTCTAAACCGGAGGTCGTGGGTTCGATTCCCACCCAGGACAAATCTTTGTGTGATGAGCATAATGATTTGTTCTGTGTCTGGGTGTAAATTATCTATATTATGTATGTATTTAGAAATATTTAAGTATGTTTATCAGTTGTCTGGTTGCCATAATACAGGCTCTGCCTAGTTTGGGATCAGATGACCGTGTGTGGGCTGTCCCAAGATATTATTATATTATTATTATATATTATTACTTCGTTCTTTTTTAATAAAATTGGTTCCCAGTTAGCCTTGCGTAAACTTTCCAAGGTTTTCTTGTAACACCAGGTGTACCAGTTTGCCTGTGTTAACCAAGGATGTGATTTTCTGTACCACTACATTGTAACCTAATCCAATACTTTGTTTGCCTTTCTTACCCAGCTGCTACCTTAGCTGGATTTGAATGCACAAACACATTTTTTTATATTCCTATTTAAATAAGTATAGATTGGTAGTAAAATACTAATAACATATTATATAAGTATAATTATTAAATCTTAACCTATAACTTATATGGGTACATATGTGTTAGTATAAGTTGGTTAATAAATAAAGTTGCAGGTTCAAATTAAGGCAAGCAATGAAGCAACATTGTCTGACTTTTGACATTGTCAAAACCACATTGAATTAACTTTTTTAGTTAAGTATTTAGAAAAATAACGTGTGGACCGAAACCCCTGAGAGATTTTTAAATCCATGCCAGAGGCATACAGGCGGTTTAAACTTTGACATCAGATTGTTCATCAACCATACGATAAGAAGAAAAAGTTATTCTAAGACACCGCTGACTAAAAAACTTAGACTCATAATATCCGGCAAAACGTAAGCGTGCAACACTTCTGCCAACCCTTCCGGGTTAAGCAGGTGAAAATATACACCTACATACAAAAATAATCAAATCTTGTTTTAATAGAGGCTTAGCACAAACGGTACAATATTTCAGATCATCATTGTTATAATCATCATCAGCCTATCTCATTCCACCGCTAGACATAGGCTTCTCCTATGGCACGACACTATATGATGTAAAAATTAGAACCAAGTAAAACCCAAGTAGTACCCCACAAAAGTAAAGTTAATAAAATACACAACAAATACTCCGCGCACGTGTTAGAATTCTTACCTAAAGTATCCCCAAAGCCGAGCAACAAAAGACAAGCCCGCAACGTTAAGGTAACAAACATTTCAAGAATCCGTACAAACATGTAAAACTGTGACGTAACTCCTCAACTCTGAGTTAAGGGTCACTTACATTTGTCCGCCTGCCGAATACGAGGAAAACATAAACGGTTAAACCTGTAAATTATATAGGGGTGGTCTCACAACGGTCATCAAAATAAGAGATTTACTTTTTCTCGAAGCACCTTTATAATTGGTTGGTCACAAATTAATTTGACGACCCGACTGGTGGGCTCCAGGGACAAAAATTTGTGCGATCCGCAGATGTTTGTCCCGAGTCTAGGTGTTTGTGTATGTGATATTACATGTTTGTGAAACGCACCCACGATACAGAAGAAATTCTTAGTGTGTGGCGACGTTTTTGTTTTAAATGATCCTATTTATAATGTAGTCAAAACGCTTCATATGGAAAATATATAAGCAGAAGAATATATTTTTATTACATCAAGTATATAATTTACTAAAAAAACTCGACAATTAGTGACGACAGAGCAAATGTAAAGAAGCCCTAAGTCACACGCTTGCAATTATGTGCAAACGTTTGAAAGCAATAAATTTACAGAAAGTCGAAATCTCGTTATGAGGGCCAACTGAAACAACGCTACGTCGGGGCTTCGAAGTGAGCGACCGTACAGATGAAAACAAATGACTCACCTTACAGGCCGGCTAGCCCCCCTAGACAAGTGGCAAAACGGTTGACGAATAAAATGAAAAACATACAAAGGCATGTTTCAATGTAATCTACGACATAATTATGTCAATCGTAATTATATTTTTCGTTCTATTCGATTTCTATTCGTCAAGCGGTTCGCCCGTTGCCCAAAGTCTCCGTAATCCCCCGTGTTCTCCTTTATTTACCCACATATAGCTACTGATTTAAGTCCCATATATTTGGTGGCGAGCTATTTTCCTTTACTTCTTCTGATTCATCATATTCACGACTCGCTTACACGGTGATTGAACGGTAAGGTGCTGTTAATATGTCCCATGCATCACACTCATAAAAACAAAAGTGTGTTTGTATGTTTGTTACTTCTTTACGCTCAAACGGCTGGATCGATTTTGATAAAAATTGGTATGGAGGTAGCTGACACTTTGGATTAACACATAAGCATTTTTATCCCGAAAAAATGTAGCGGGTAACACCGCAGGGTGACATAAAGATTACTTAAATTTGTTGCCTTTTTTAATTTAAAGATACTCCTACCAGTTTTGTTAGGTTGTGTCTCTTAAGTTACATGCATTCAAAAATACTTCCACTTGCAACAATTATCTGTAGGTCATATCCAAGTGTTGAAGCTGGACCTGCGCAGCATAAATGGCCGCGCGCCAATAGTCTTGTCGTAATATTTCAATAGTAGATTTGTGTTAACAAGATTTATGCTTGTAAGGCAGCTTTTTGTTAAAATTCTCTTGACATAATTCCTGCAACGACGTTACTGATAGAGTTTTGAAAAATGTTTTAAATCGGATAAAGATACAAATTTATCGTATCTTTATACCTATTATTGCCGCCGACTGCTGAGCATGAGGACCTGGGTTCGAATCCCGGGTCAGGCAAAGTGATACTGGGTTTCTCATTAGGTAATTTTCACTAGCAGCACGCAGTCTGAATTTGTGCCCGGTTGATGGCAATGGACTTGGCCCCTATTACATTGGAATCTATAACATAACTGGCGAAATGTGCCTGCCCCCTCGGGGAATACACGCGTGACGTGTGTCTGTGTCGTATCTATATATATTCAATGCGGGATTCACTTTTGCTTTGTAAGGTAAGTCACTTACGATTCTATTGCTATTTTTTTTTTTAATAAATCGCCCCACACTAGGAATTTCTCCTGTGTCGTGGGTGCGGTTCACAAACATGAAATATCACATACACAAACATCCAGACTCGGGACAAACATCTGCGGTTCGCACAAATATTTGCCCCGTGCGGGAATCGAACCCGCAACCCTTAGCGCAGCAGTCCAATCGCTTAGCCACTGCGCCAATCAGGTCGTCGGTATTAATTTACACCTTGGTACTGCGCATGCGTTAATTTTCTATGGTCAGAGCCTTTCAATTAAGAACGTTAGATTGTCAACTGTTTGCTACAGCTGGGCACTATCACGTCGGTACAACAATATGCACACATTCATAGTTTAATCTTTATGAAGAGAAAACTTAGATACAGCCAGCAACACAAGTAGCTAAACAGTTAAATTTTTAAACATAACATAACATAACATCACGCCTGTATTCCCCGAAGGGGTAGGCAGAGGTAAACATATAGTCTACCCACATTTCGCCATAGTCCCAATGTAATAGGGAGCAAGCCTATTGCCATCAACCGGGCACAAATCCAGACTCCGTGTTGCTACTGAGAATTACCTAATGGAAAACTCAGTAACACTTTACCCGACCCGGGATTTGAACCCCGGACCTCATGCTCAGCAGTCGCGTTTAACGACCACTAGACCGACGAGGCAGTCATAAACATACCATAAATTGAAGAACAATTTCTTACTTATGAAGTTGCTCTATATTTGAGATTTTTACTGTACAGGGTTACACTGTACAGTAAAAATATTCTCAGATCATAATTTGGCTTCTTCTAAAATTTGAAACAATAACTTGAATTGATGTTATTAAATCATCTTTCAATTATTTGGCATAAGGTTTCTTAACATGCTAAGCTACTTCTGTTGCAGACTGTACCAAATACATCTTGTAATTTGGTATTTTTACAGGACGAATTGTTTAGCTCTAGTTTCAAAATATAGTGTATAATGCTGTAACGAGCGTTTAATAAAACGTACATACGTCATACGGTCACACAGTTTTCTAGTAACGACGGATTTATAACCTTTTCTATTCAATCTAAATCGGGGATGTTCTAAAGAAAAGTCAGATTGGAAGTACCCTAAATGGACAGACAAATTATAATAACATACAGCGACACGCCCTGGCTTTTATTAACAAAAATGTGTTTACTATATCACCTGCTAGGCTAATCTGAAGATTTCTTGAGAATTACTTCAAAATTGCACAAGCCATTTTGGAGTCCATTGAGAACAATCATTACACACATCGATTTTAAAATACATAGGTTTATTAGTATCATTTTAGCGATCGTTCCACTGGAGGGCACAGACCCCCGTTTCTTTCCTCCATTCCTCATAAAATACATAGATAACTAATTAAAATTCTTAAACGATTATCTACTTAGATAGTTTACATCGCTGCTCCGCTTACTTCGCGGCCCCAAGCACAACGATCCGTATTTAATCAAACATTAACTGTAATTGTATTATGCTTGATTTATGTTCTTGGAGAGCCTCCAGTGCCCGTTGAAAAGTTAATCAACTAAAAGCCTTTTTTACTTCCCGAATTAAGAAACGAGTTAATTTATGGCGAATTAAACAAGTTTTTTATATCTTAATTAAGGTAGTCTTACTTTAATTTCGGATTTCGAGATCCGAAATTCAATTTGAAGATTTATTAATTGGACGTACCGAGAAAGTGGGTTAAGGTTGATTTATTAACATGATATTTTTGGAGTTGCACATTAATTTCAATTTGGAATGCTGCGCCAGTTTCTATTGGCTTTAATCCTTCATCTTTGATCAAAGCTTATCTTATTTATATAATATTATTATGTTGGTAATAAGTGTGGTCTAATTGCCATCTACAAGTAAAGCCACTTGTAGATGGCAATTCGATTTTAATAATGAGAATACGAATAAGAATTTATCTTTTCGATAATTATTGTCTAGGTTTTATTCATGCTAGAAAAAAGTGATACAGAAATATATTTTACTTTTTGAATCAAACTAACTCAAATAAATTTCAATAAGGTAAACCTGGAAACAAAATTATGATGACGTCACCCTTAAGACGTAAATACTAAAAGGGAACTTGAAATTTGATGGATGCGAGCAGCGACACGGTGGCTCAGTTGGTTAGAGCAGCGCCACGGATCGGCGAAGGTCGCGGGTTCGAATCCCCCTCGTGTCCATCATTTTTCAAATTTCCTTTATCAATTTAAAATTATGATCCTCATTACAAAGTGCAAAAAAATCCCCTCCACGATTAGTAGTCAAAATCATACCAAGCTTACAATATTATCTAATAGCATCCGCTTATAAACAACAAAGGCACACTCACCCGATATCCAACAAACCAGCACGCACCCGACCCCGAGCCACAACGTCCCCATCTTCACATTTAGAGTCTCACACACTGATCACGTGACATCACAATCCTAATACCATCTCTCCAGCCCACATCAAAACAATGCAGTCTCCATGACGTCACCACCTCAATGTTCTAACACCTGGAACAAAGAACATAGATTTTAATCAACGAAGGGTCCGCTTATAAATTACACGGAATATCTTCCGAAAGGAACTGCTTCGGATAAATATTTTAAGGCCATAAAATGTTTGTTGGAAATAGTTTATTAGTTATAAAAGGGGTTGAATGTTTATTTTATAACCGGGCAAGCTTGTGGGTTATTTGGGATTCATTTTAGTGTCCAAAGCGTTATTTACTTGTTGAAATTAGTGATCGTTAAACAGGAAACGAGGATTGAGCGCCGTTGATCAAATATGACCGTTGACGACCTGATTCGCGCAGCGCTAAGCGATTAGACTGCTGCGCTAAGGGTTGCGGGTTCGATTCCCGCACGAGGCACCTACGATACAGGAGATATTGCTAGAGTGGGGCGAAGTTTTTTTTAAACGAGAAAAAAAAGAAAACAAATAAAAATTTCTTTATCAAATGGTTGGAATTTTAACTTTGGCCGTAGCATGGCAAATTTTTACTGGTGAGGTGTTGTGTTTTGCTACTGACATCAGAAATGTAAAGTAGCAAGCAAAAGATGAGGAAGCGAGACGCCGTTACGTGTATTGTAGTGCGGCGACTCGTTTCTACAACGGAAAATGTCCTGCTTTAAGAGTTCATGGTACGGGGGCAGATAGCACCCAAAGAATAAAAAAGAGCACTTGGCATTTCATAGGTATCAATAATGACACGATATCTCAGTTGTAAGCGCAGTCACCAAGCTCGTGTCTATCATTTTTAGTATATTATAAAAAAAAAACTAGCGATTGCTTGCGGCTGCGCCCGCGTTAACCCCTATTTAAACCATTAAGAGATTTAAATTAACAAAAAGTAGCATATTTTCGGGTCTTAAACTTTTTACATGCCAAATTTCATCAAAATCCGTCCAGCAGTTAGTCGTGGAGGTGTAACAGACTGACAGACAGACAGAGTTACTTTCACATTTACAATATTAAGTATGGCTTTAGAACTGCGCTAAGCAGGACAAATATGTAAACATATTACAACTATTAATGTAGGTTTAAACAGCAACAAAGTTACAAGGCCTAAAGGCTATTGTCGCTTTATTTGCATGTTTCTACAAGCATTAACATTCTTGTAGTAGTAAGCAATTATTTGCATATTACGAGTTTAATGCAAATGGTTACGACTGGTGCAAATTACTTTGTTAATTCATACTTGCAGCAATACAGTTGAAACTTAGAGGTTATGTTTATGACGACTTTAATGTCAATCAACATCATAATAGAACTTTTTAACCCTCCCATGTTTATATATTCTTGAGGTAGCTTTATTTGTTAGAACAAACTTACATTTGTTTCCCCACTTATCGGATGTCATAAAACGCAACAGACGTGACGATAATAGACTCTGCCTGCATAATTCCCGAACTACCCTTATGTGGAGAAGTATTTTTTGTATGGCACCAAAAATTTACAATAAGATACCTAAGGCGTATAAAACCCTAACAGTAAAATTGTTCAAAAAGAAGCTTAAGGAATTTCTGTGTAAAAAAGGATATTATAGTATTAACGATTTTTTACAAGATAGGCATAATATCTGAAATTGTTGTGCCAAAATTGAATCTAAAATTGTTGCTATTATAATATTTTTTAGTAATTTGTACGCCTTATACGGCAGGACATGTTGATACCACAAAATTGATTGTAACACCACATTTTAAATGTAACACATGTTTCATACAAATAAATTTATCTTTATCTTTACTCGCAACATTCGCATAGAAGTTGGCTATAAGAAATTAATCTAAAATACACTAAAATCTATACGCTTTTGAACCCATATCCAAACAGAAGTAGGTTCTTAATTCTGTATGTTTTAATCTTTGTCAAGAAATCTTTATCATTATATTGAGACTGTCCATTGTAGTGTTTTTCTAATGATGTGCAATAAAGTATATTGTATTGTATTTCGGTAGAAACAATATTCTTCGGAGGTAGCCCCGTGTTTTACTTACACCCCTACCATAACTTATAATTTAAGCTGATCCCATGCACTATGTGGTCCAGTTATTTAAAAAATAACTTATTTCATCTGATCCAGAACTAATCCTTAAAGTAGAAACATTTTATTAGTTAAATATAAAACGATGACGTCACAATGTGTAACTATAACAATAGAATAGAATAGATAACAATACTTTAGCAACGTCACGTAGCTCGTAGCCCGTAGACCTTGCTACGGCGTAGCAGAGAAATGTAAATGTTAAAGTTAAATTGTTTCCGTCAAATTTCAAACTCAGGTGTACCAACGGTTTGTTTAAGCAAATTTAATCAACGGTTTCCAACCTCTCTGATTGGTTATCGTATATTTTGGAAACTGGGACAAAAGTATAGTAGGTAGACATTAAACATTTAAATTATTACCTACGACTTATCAATTTCATATTTTTACCATCATAATCACAAGGAAAACAAAAGAAACTTTTGAACGGCTTTTGGAGAACTGTGTTGAGTTACTATGATGTTAAAAAGAACTGCCCTCTTACCATGATTGTCTTAATAGAGAACGATATCCGTTGATTAAACCAGATGTCACACTACACTTCACGTATCGGCGTCTCACTTTCACAACGATAAATGTCCTACTTTAAGAGTTCATGGTAAAGGGGCCATTTATTTTTATTAATAGTTTTGTTGAAACAAATGATAATATATATAGTATCTTCCTCACACTTACAGCACTTACGAACATAAGCACACAAATAGTTTTTTTTAATGTGCACAGAATATTGATAAATTATCATGATTGAAATTCAATCCGATTTTAGAAGTTTCATTGTCTACTTTTAATTTAGACTATAAACGGTAACTTACAAATTAATATGAAAATCAGAAAAATTTATTTTCACCGAACGTCGTAATACACGGTGTAGACGTTACAGCCATAAATGATTGATCACCCTGAGCTCGAACAAGTGATAAAAAATGTACCACACTAACCTTAGAAGGAAAACGTTTTAGTATTGATGGAAATGGTTTCAATTTAATGGAGATAATATCTATATTTGTGGATTAAAAATGTAGAGAGAAATGAACTCGCACGTGCGAAGCGTCTTTGCGAACATTTTTTCTTGAAATGCGATGTTTGGTGATGCTCTTAAATTTTATTATATTATTTATTTTAGGATTAGGGACCTATAACAAACCTTGCAAAATGTGGGTGAACGATATGTGCGCCTCCGCCTACACCTTTGAGGAATACAGGTGCAAAATTATGCTTGTTTAAAGATATGTTTATAGATTAATATTCCCTAAACAGTGGGTTATTGCTTCAAAAATAGTAATTAAACAACGTATTTCAAATATACACTTTTTTAAAGACTTAACTTTAGTTTTCCATTTTACTGTTCCATAATTTCGTTAATGTCCAGATGTCCCGAGTCTGGGTGTTTGTACGCACAAAACGCACCCACAATACAAGAGAAATTTCCAGTGTGTGGATGTGTTTTTAAAAAAGAAAGAAAAAAAGAATTCCAAAAGATATACTGCAATATGTATATTAAAAAACAAATCATAAACAACACAACCATCCAATAGTAAAAAATCTTTATCTTCAGCTAGCAATCAGATCGGTACGCAAAGTAACATTAACAGCAACATCCATTTCATTGGCTACCAATAAAGATAATAAGTACTAAAACATATTTCTCCAGCATAATGTCTCAATCGTACATAAAACCTTTTGTTTACTTCAAATAATCGATCGGTTAACGGGTAATAAACGACAACAACCAACATTTACGAGCAACCCGAATCTACATTCAGTTAATAGCGATCTACCGAACCTTATAATGTTGCGAGAGCTCGGTTGATAAAGAATTCTGCGACTCGAACTGTCGACAATAAAGCAACCGATATTGAGTCCACACAATGCCCGGGTCGGGCATAAAAACCGGGTATAAACCGGTCATAATGCCCGGAAAAGTTAATTAAATAGGTCCGTTAGCTGCCACGACATTTTTCAATCGTTCGCTGAGTGATGCCTGAATGGGAACGTTCTGTATGGATTGTGAGGACCTCGGCGGTTTCTTTAGTTAATTGGATGGGGTTAAATTTGTTATTATGGTTCTGTTGAAGAGTATTTTAGTGAAATAAAAAATACTTTTGATAAACAAAGGATTTTTTTCTTAAAATTGCATTATTGACAATATTTTCTTAAATTCGTTTATGAGGTTTTAATAAATACCTTTGTCTAGTTAGTTAGTAACTATAAATGATGTGCACAGATACTTGAAATATCATTGGTCACTATAAATTAGTTTTCAGATGCATCGTTATGAAACATCGTGAGGAAACCGGCACACCTGAAAGATTTTTCACGGTGTGTCAAGCTATGTCAGAGGCCTACAGGCGGTTTAAACTCTCACACCAAGTTATTCCTCAACCATACAATAAGAAGAAGAAGTTGCTTTTGTTTTGTTCAGTAATGATTCATACAGTTCTTAATGAATAACTTATCAGCAGAACATCAAATTATCTATAGCAA
Organism: Abrostola tripartita; assembly: GCA_905340225.1. Lineage (NCBI taxonomy): Eukaryota > Metazoa > Arthropoda > Insecta > Lepidoptera > Noctuidae > Abrostola > Abrostola tripartita. The sequence continues at coordinate 2,592,541 of HG996492.1, read as the reverse complement.
ACATAAATACAAAATTTATTTAGATATTCTAACTTACAAACGCACATCATTGCTTTTCTATAAATAAGTATTTAATTGGTTTATTCAAGTTGTTTGAGTATGAAAATTGTACCTTAATTCAACATTTTATTGAAATAGGCTACAGTAACATTGAAAATGTTAACGGCACCGTTTGATGAAAGGATCCAGACCCGTATTATAACAACACGTGCTCAATTAAAAGTTTTAAGCGAGAGCAGATTGTAGTGGATCAAACCTCTGTAAAATTCCTGGCTGATTAGGCATCGCCATTTGACGATCATTAAGCAAAACAAAAGTTTTTTTTTAAACCTATGTGATATTCCTGGCTGTATAAGCCATCACACTTTGACAATTATAAAACAAAAAAAAAGCTTTATCTAAAACCTATGTGCTATCCCTGGTCGTTTAAGCATCACGATTAATAGGAAGAAAACTTTGCTCTGTACAACCTCAATTATTTCTTCAATTAAATGCAGACTCCTAATTTAAACGTACCTACTATTTTAACCTGCAAAAGTTTCAATCGAAAACCTAGCAAAGACTCGATACAAATTAAAGTCCAATAACTCCAGATCCCAGCAGTTGATTCACGAATGGACATAATAATTAAAATCTATTTGACATCGAGTCTTATTGCCCTCCGGCAGTGTTCAGCCGATTCTCATCTGAAGTATGAGACCAATAATATTTTTTATAAGAATCTTCAACTTTATTGGGAAGATTAAAAGCTTTGGAGCAGTCTTCGGTTCACGCTTGACCGAACACGAACATTGGTCGGAGTTTTAATAACAGTATTAGGTTTTACAATTCTGCTTTAGATGTTTGTGGTTTTCTATTGGATGGTATTAAAAATATATGTCGTGTATGGAGTCATTTAGCTGGATGGCAAATCTAAGAAAACTATATAGATTATACACATATATTTTTGCTTATCTTTATTTATAGTACTGGAACTGGGCTGGTCACATCTGCCGTCAGATGGTATGTGGGCAAAAACCACTACGGTGTGGATGCCACGTGTCTGTGTGTATGTGCCGCGTGATATCCGTCCTAGAATTGACCACCCCCTTTCCTCCCGTGGGTGTCGTATTAGGCGACTAAAGGAAAATGCAGAAGATGGGCAGCAGCGTCTTCTGTAACTTGACCACCAACACTGTGATCCCCAAGCCGCTTGCCAAGCGCGGGAATTATGGCTACCCTCCCTTTTAAAAGGGGGGGGGGGGCTTTGTTCAACAGTGGATGTCTTCCGGCTGATGAAGAAGTGGATGCCCCACACTGTCAAAAGGCGTCGCAGCAGGCTCAGAAGAAGATGGTGGGACGAGCTTGACTCCTTTAAGGAGAAATGTACAACTGCAGCTCACAACCGAGAGTAATGAAGGAAGGAAATGGAGGTCTTTACCCTGCAGTGGGACGATCATGGCTGAAATAATAATAATTGATTTATATAAAGTCACTAACACAAAGTCACATCAATGTGTAGTAACAAGAACTAAAAAGTATTAGGACTTTTTACAATTGTATGTCCTTATGGCTAAAGTGACTCCAATCTAAACATAATTGCTGTAACAGGAACTACGATCCTAAAAGCATCTCTTTTCTAATTACCATCTAAAAGTTCATCTCCAAATATGCCATCGCTACCCTTTAAACGCGTTCCCTTCAAAGCTCTGATGCAACTTCATTAAGCTTACTTAACAAGAGGAAATTGCTAGAAAGCATCCTTTCCATGTTTTACGGAGCTGGAAAGAAAGGTGACCTCATGAATGTCGCATCTCTATTGACCAACTCTTTCCAGAAATTCATTACATCTTGCTCAAAAGATTCAACTTTTAAAAGGTGGGACGTTTATTCGAATGGGCACTTTGAATGGAATGGGGTGTTTTAATTAAAATATAACAAGTGTTTTTGCACCTTTGTTCAATCCTTATGAATATTGCAGTTGCTTTCTTCAATAAAATGTTGAGGTGTGATAACATTTTTATCTTTGACAGGTTTAGTTTAGATTTCCTACATCAAAATGTTAAGTAAATATTTAATTTACATTGGTATATATTTATAAAAAAGTATCATTTTGTAGACTAGTTCATTTTATCATAGTTTTTTTTATACACTTAATACTAATATTATAAAGGTGAAAGTTTATGAGTGAGTGTGTTTGTATGAGAGTATTTGGTACTTCTTCACACGAAACGGCAAGACCAATTTTGATCTAATTTTATATGGAGGTAGCTGACACTATGGATTAACAGAGGCTACTTTTTATCCCGAAAAAATGTAGCGAGTAATACCGCGGGGCGCAGCTAGTTAAACATAAATGTTATTTTGTTAGAGAGGTGTAGAATGATTCCTAAGCTTACTACCAATCTACAAACCACGATTCCAAAAGGCTGCTTTTAAAATCCATAAAACTTTTGTATCTAATTAGTCCTTTATTATATTCGTTAAACACAAAATAATTATGATAATCTTGTTTGTTTGTAAGTCAAAATGTCTGTCGTGTACTTGTTTGATCCTAGGCAACATGGCCACCTATTAGGTATTAGGAATTTAAAAAATAATAAGAGAACTTATAAATTCTACAACCCACGCGATCAAATTTGACCTTTTTAAGAATTGATTGAAATACTTCTTTGTACCAAAAACGTAAAATTCAAGCACTTTCGTATAGTTTACATTCAATAAAGTTTAACTAGGTCACCTACAACAAATATCATTATCATGTATACGACTGTATTATAATTAAAATAAAAACAGACGACGTGACTGGTGCAGTGGCTAAGCGATTGGACCGCCGCGCTTGGGGTTAAGCGTTCGATTCCCGCACTGGATAAAAAATGTGATGCGCAGATGTTTGTCACAAGTCTGGGTGTCTATTTATGTGATATTTCATGTTGGTGGAACGCACCCACCCCAAATTCTTAGTGTGGAGCAACGCGACATTTAATCTTAAGAGGAAAGTTTGAGTTAATGAACGTGATATAAGATAAAATATTAATATTAAATGAAATACATATTGAGCAAAACGGGTACCTACTTATAAGAAGATCTCCATACAAATCAATTAAACCGTTCTATTTTCGTCAATATATTTACAAAGACGCGTTACCAATAGAAATATAAGCTCCACCGATCAAAGAGTTTTTATTGAATAGTAAAACTTTCTAACATCGTAATAAACAAAGTAATGTGTGTCACTTCATACCAAAACGTAGGATATCCGACATTGTACGTAACGACATTTTTATATTTACGGACTATCTTAAGCCCCGGCTATAGTTAAGCACTTGAAAGTTAGTTGCTCATACTATCATGCGAATCGAAACTGTTACCTTAATCTTTGTCATATGATTGTCTATCAAAAACTGTTCCAGAACTTCTCCTTATAAAAATATTTTTGTTTTAAAGTTTGAAGTTGTAGTTTTTGACGACCTGATTGGCGTAGTGGCTAAGCGATTAGACTGCTGCGCTAAGGAATGCGGGTTCGATTCCCGCACGGGGCAAAATTGTGTGCGATCCACATTTGATTGTCCCGAGTCTGGGTGTTTGTGTATATGATATTTCATGTTTGTGAAACGCACCCACGACACGGGAGAAATTCCTAGTGTGAGGCGACGTTTCAAAAAAAAAATTGCTTTTCAAAATTTAGCTCTAATTTAGATCTAAAACCTAATAGTAATTAAAATACCTATAACAACCTTAACTATGCCCGTCTGAGTAGAAATGTTTCCAATATAAGAATTCGCTCTTATGAAAAACAAACTTAATATTACTTCGATCAATGTTCAGTTCCAATGCCCGAATAAATCTATCATTGAATTCTATTGAAGCCATAGCACACGTTCGAAAATCAACTAGAATCACATAGGAATATCATATCTTATCCAACAAACAATATCCTATCTATATGGGCCATATTGTAGGTTTCTGCGCGTAAAATACACAAATATGTTACTACCCAATTCAACACTTTTCCGCTATTTCTTCGGAATTTTCTTTATATAATTTGATATCTCCGCGGGCAAGGCCAAAGGTCCTCCACATTACATAAAAATACGCACATCGGTAATAGTATTTGGTGTTTCTTATATTTATATGTTAGTGTGGACGTGACGGAGCTCCGAATTGTATCATAAGTACAATAAGGCCTATTTTTCTGACACAATTCCTACGAATAAAGACTAAAGGAATAAATACGAGCTAGAAGAAAATACTTCAAGTCTAATCACTGGCCCCAGAGTGCCACTATCGGAGCGAACGCTCAGCGATATCGCAAACTTCGATAATCTAAAAAGATTTTAATAATACAAGACAAAATTTCGCAACGATATTCCCGTAGTAAATGAAACGCGATCGCACACTACACTTCATTACAAAAGAACAATGTACATGTATAAAAATAAAACAGCGCAAATTGTTCCCAGACGTCAGCGCGGACAATCGGACGGGGCGTTATCGCGGCGAATTTCGCACAAAATTCTCGCCTCAATTCGCTGTTTTCCGCCTTCTATGTGTATAATTCGGCGTGCACCTGCGAACTGAGCGCTCCGGGCTACGCGATTGCTACTGACACTATCTACCTGTGTTCACTTTAAATGCACCACCCGAATTGTTCTTGATTCTTTTGTATATATTTTTATTTCGTGTGACGTTAATGTGGCCGCGAGTGCCTGCTTTTTACGTAAAATGTTGTACTATTGTTCTAGTTTCATTTTTAAACGATAAGTACAAATCTCTTAGCTTTGGGGAATAGAGTTCGAAGAAATGTAAGTGTGCCAGTTTGCCAAATAGGTTATGTGCTTTAAAACTGCGAACAACTTTTAACATTATTTATGCACATAAATATTCATATACATATGATTTAGAGGCGTTTATAGTCTCTTTAGACTGTTGATATAATATACTGTACGTACTGTACACTGTGCATTATACAAAATATGCCCCGCGGTGTTACTCGCTACGATTTTTTTTGAGCGTTCGTTTAAGCTTGAAGAGGTTAGAACATACAAACACACTCAGAAACTTTGGCCTTCATAATATAAGTGTGAAGTGTGATTCTATTTTAAGTCGTGAGAACATTTTGAAATGATTTTACGAATAAACAAACACCCTAACTTCAATCAAACATGTCTTAGTACACAATCAAATAACGGAGAAAAGTAACAAACGAATCCGTTAATAGCTCAACGTAACGTCAAATAACACAACCCAACACATTTTATAAAAACGAGCTGCATACAATAAATCAATACAACATTCATCTATACAAAGCATATTCCAATCATTTGCCATTTTTTTCCAAACTACGCGAACATTGGCAATTCATCATCGAATCACTGAGACTTAGTGCTTCGTTCTTACGAAGTTATCTTTGGGAAAATGTCAGGCCAATTTTACCCATTCATGAATTTACGACATAGAAACAAATCAAAACACGGTACAAACAATGGACTATAAATCTTACCGGCAATTTCAGATGCGATCTTGTGAATCGGGGCAGGTACCGTGTTATCGTGTACAAGTGACGTATTATTTGTTTCAAATGCCTCTCTAATAAAATAGACGACTGTATAGTTTTGATTTATTTATTTAGTCTGTTAAAACCAGTGTGTAAAAGTAGGGAAGAAAGGGATGTTTTGCATTTATTGATGATTTTAATTGACCTTGATTTTCTTCTTCGTCTACGATAGATGATAATATGATAAACTATAAGAGTCGCTCATGATATGATCAAAAGCTTAGCTATAGATAGTCTGCGGGCTCATCAACATCACGCATGTACCTGAAGAGGAGCGTGTACACCCGCATTTCGCCAGTTATGTTATTGGTCCCAATGTAATAGGGAACGAGCCTACCACCATCAACCAGGCATAAATCCAGACTCCGTGCTGTTACTGAGAATTACCTAATGGAAAAATCAAATAACACTGCCCGACCAACGGCATACGCACGCAGCATCTCATGCTCAGTAGTCCACTAAACCAACAAGGTAGTCTAGCGCTTTTAGGATTTCATTATAATAATAGTAAAGCCATTAATTCCGAATATTCTTATATTTTTTTTATTAATTTACCACTTAGTTGCTCTTTACAATATATCTCTTTGCTCGGTGTGCCTTACGACGTAGGCCTCCTCCAACATGGTTTCACTACCAAACCATAAAGTAAATTAGAAAGTACACATGAAGTTTTAAATAAAACTGACAATACTATGAATAAGGAGCATAGCATTTATGAACCCGACTCATAAAACGTAGGTACAATAGACATGACAGACGAAAAACGGACCAATATATCTCGAATGACGAGTCTGCGTATTTATATTTTCATGGGTGAAACTACTTATGTTAATTGAAATGTTACTGTTATGTTATCATAACTATTATTGGAGTTTTACTCTCGCTATAAAAATGAGTGAGCTTATAGATAAAATGAACACTAAACAAAATTCCGGATACGATAGAATTGTGAAATGCTATCGGTAATCAAATAAAATGTACGGTTTATTTTATTTTAGTATTTGACGATTACTTTCTTGATGTTTTCTGTTCTATATTTATGTTTTATGTCGTGACTATTCGCTACCTTTGTAACATCAATATTTTCATTGCAATATTATCAATTTTGCTGTCCCATGAGACACATGTGATACATGGAGATTGTTTAACAATTGTATTTGCATTTAAGTTAAGTTGTTAACCTTATTTAAATTATTAGGTAAACGAAAGAGGTTGGTACTTTACCTAACTATTAATTTAAAATTGTATCGCCTGTGTTTGAGCTTCGACCAAAACGCTTCCACTTCGCTAAAAGTGAAAGCTTTCGCATCAAAATCATGCATGTTTACCTAATTTTACCTTCCTAATCCGCGCACACGAATATGTCTACACGTTTCGAAGCTTTTTTTGTAATTAATATTTAAAAAGGCAGTTTAATTTAGGTGTTCGCGTAAAGCTTACCCATGTTTGGCCTAAAAAAGCTTACAATATAACAGCCTTAATTTAATCTGATTCAAAACAGCCCTAGTTTACTACGTTAAGATGGCTTCGGTACAAAGATAAGTAAGACTTAAAATAGTTCCCAACCAACAAAATAAACTTAAAGGTACGGATTATAAACAGCAGTTCTTGAGACGACACCAACTCAAAAGTGTAAGGCGCCAAGTGTCTTAAGATAAAATGTATTAAAATGAAATATAGCTGGCAGTAGTAGGGAATTTGTTGAATTATTGCCGCAGAAGTAGCCATGTTTTTACTATTGCTTTAGTGTTAAATGGAGAGCTTGACACATGATTTTATAAGGACCAGTACATATGTATCGATATATTTAGGTAAGTAGCTATCTTCTTCTCATCATGAGCTAGCTTATTTAGAAATCATCATCATCATCATCAGCCGTAAGGCGTCCACTGTTGAACGAAGGCCTCCTCCTTTTAGAAGGGGGGGTGTTGTCATAATCCCCACGCTTGGCAAGCGGCTTGGGGATCGCAGTGTTGATGGTCAAGTTACAGAAGACGCTGCTGCCCATCTTCTGGGTTTTCCCTTAGTCGCCTCTTACGACACCCACGGGAGGAAAGGGGGTGGTCAATTCTAGGCCGGATACCACACGGCAAAGGCCGGATACCACACGGCAATTTAGAAATAGGCAGCATGAAATATCCCTAAGTTAAATATTTCAAACAACTCGGGAAAGATTAGCTAAAAAGCAAGAAGAATACCGGGGCTGACTGTCTATATACACCCAAAAATAACTGGCAACGTTAAGGTAAATACTGTCGCTTAGGAAGACTCACTAGTTACACTTCATACTTGTTTATAAGACATTTATTCATACGTGTATATAGCCAACAACTGCAAGCAAAATTTATTTAAAAACGAAACATTTTTTGCTGCTTAAAGCGCTTTTTGCACTCATCTGAAATCTTTTGACGTGTGAAAGGTTAAAGTGGCAATATATGTAGCAACGTGAAAGAACCAATAACCGTAGAACGAGTGGGGCCACGGATCAGCAATCGAAACATGTCCTCGCACTCTATCCAGAAACTAATGACCTGGTTAACGTCCCGAAGAGCCGCTGCGCTGGCTGCGGCAAAAGTAGCCAATAATATATTGTTCAAAAAAATATTGTTTATACTTATAATTAAATGTAATTGATACAATTATTAAACACAATAGAAGGTAAAACTTAATTGTTACTCAAGAACGGATTGAATTTATTTTCCTTTAAAAAAAAATAGCTATTTTCAAATTATAGATTAAATTTCTCAGTACTTTTGAAGGTGACACACACAGGATGACAACCCGATGAAGTAACCGGTAAATGGTTCGACGTAACCCGAGATGTATCTTTGATAGACGTCCCAGATATTATACCTTCGTGACACTGTATGTCACACACAGAAGAATATTCCAAGAAGAAAATGTTGTTAACAATTTAAAATGGAATTAATTTTACATTGTATTTAAACAATATAACATACATAATATGACTTTTTGTGTCATTTTTGCATGTTGCCCATGCTAAGCTTAAATCTAAATTGATAAAGGAAATTTGAAAAATGATGGACACGAGCAGTGACACGATGGCTCAGTTGGTTAGAGCAGCGCCACGATACGGCGAAGGTCGCAGGTTCAAGTCCTGCTCGTGTCCATCATTTTTCAAATTTCCTTTATCAATTTAAATATAACATACATAGTTACACGGAAATATTTGACTCTCAATCGCAGAACGATGATGTCAATCGTGCGAGTCAATCCACACAATGTCCGGGGAATGTAAAATGGAACAACATTTAATGGCCGTCAACATCAGAGAACCGCAAGCCGCTGATGTGTGAATCGCCACTTAATCAGACTTAATGGAGTGCATAAATAACTATTATAATGTGAACGAAATAACCGGCGCATTTTTATATTCGATACTTTTAATTACTTCATAAATTATACTAAAAAATGATATGTTATTTTTTTATAAAAAACTTCGGCCCACACCAGGAATTTCTCCTGTATCGTGAGTGCGTTTCACAAACGTGATATTTCGGGTTTGTGAATCACCCACGTTTGAAAAAAGGTAAAAACATATACTTAATTATTTTATGATGTATCGAAGTATTTAGTTGTATGCAGTTTTAAAGAAACTTCTCCATAATAATCTTTCTACATTTTGATATACTTACAAATTGTCTTATCGAATCTACTGGAATATTATATAAAAATATTCTATTACCATTAAACTTATGGCAATAACTTGTAACTTTGACATTTGACCTAATTTCCCTAAGGGTCGGATCAGATGGTTGTCGCTTCCCGAAATACATATCACAAATTCTCCCTGAAGATGAAGGCGGTTGTGTTTATGCACACATACTGTGAACATAATATTATTATCTACATTTGGTCCTAACTACGTGGCTACCAAGCAGATCAGTCGATCGGCAAGGTTAAGCCCTGCTCGCCGCGGTTAGTCTTGTGATGGGTGATCGTTTTTACATGTCGAGACCCCTCCGTGCCTCGAAAGGCACGTTAAGCCGTTGGTCCTGCGCCTGATTTCTCTCCGGTCGTGTCGGTCTGCCGTCCCATCGGTCTATGAGATTGAGGGAATAGGGAGTGGACCTGTGTTTGCGCGCATACTCGTGCACTATAATATCTTCTGCGTAGTTGGCTAGTCTCAGATAGAGACAGGCCGCCGTGACCGAAATTCGGTCAGGAGAACATTGTCATTAAAGTAATGCAACCTCTTGCATTATTTGGAAAATTAATAAGGACTTCTGGAATATTGACTATGAAGTAGACTTAATAAAACTCGAATCATTATCAGATTTAGTTTATATCTTTAGATATTCGAATCTTCGAGCGTCAATTAACCATTGACTTTACTATCAACAGTCTATAATCAATATAACCATACCTAAAGAGGTAAATTGCGATTTATCCACAGCTAATTATCTAAAAAGCCTACCTAAAAATCAAAGTAAAAGTCATTTTCACTCGCTTTAACACGTGTATCGATTTCCTCCAAAAATGTTTCGATCAAACGATGTTGAAACAAAACACGCCCGATTTTCCTTATCAAACATTTTAATTACAACTCAATTATCACTTACGAAATTCCCTAAACTTATCAAATGGCATAACAACTTTCGTTTCATTAAATATTACATTAAAAGTTACGATCGAACTGGGCCATAAGGCAATAAATTAAATTGTCGCTAAGTACCAAATAGCAATTGTCGAAATTCTCCAATAAATTAGCTAAAAGCGTTGTTTGTTAGTTGCAATCGCTATAACTCCTAATTAGGTAGACGGCGACAATTACGCGGCTGTTTGTTCCTTCTTATTTATGCTGCGAATCCCCTATTACGTGGAATGGTTCGATCTGACTTGTACGGGTAGTTTTTGTTTTCAAATGTAGTACTTAGATACTATTGGTAAATGGATGAAAACCATTATCTAATAGCAAATTATACCGTCATAAAAAATCACGTTCATGTAATTTTAATAAGAGTTATATCAAAGCCTTGTTGTAAAATAGGTTTATAGAATTTATTCTCATAAGAACAATTATAGTTCACTAAGAATGAGATACAAATAGTTAAATCAAGATAAGTATTTTAGATGTTCGCATCTGGTGCGTTGATGACGTCATCGGTTACATAAATGTTTTCTTAATTTAGATTTAAATATATTAATACTTTCACACTTCTTTAATTCTTCCGGTAAATCATTTCAAAATAACTTGAAGTACACTGTAACGTGTAGAAAATCAATTAAGTGTAAAGGTATGATGAAGATAATTATAAGTATTTATTGCGTGTAAGTTGTATTAATCTTAGTATAATATAACTATCAGAGTTGATGTGCTATAAAAACTAATCTATATTATATACCTTTATGTTTAATCTATTATTTACCTTTATATTAATATCTACCAAATCACAAACCTAGATTAACGGTTAGGATGTAGGCGTACCCTTCAGCTATAGTTACGCAACACGTTGCAAGTAACACAACTTGCTATCGCCCGAACACGTGGTGAAGCGTGGCGTAACCAGATGAAACTAACTTTTCTAACAACAGATAGATAAATGATAATGTTATAATAATCATCTTTATTTTAGAAAATGTCTATAATTATTAAAAAAAAACAGTTCCAAAGTTTGAGCACGAATAAATGTTTTCAGAATAAAAAAATATATATTATAAACATGTAGATTGTAGGTATTACATTCTCGAATTAGTAAAACGTTTTCAGGAAAGTATTTGTATACCTAATATTAGGTATTTTTATATAAATGAGACTGGCAAAAAGAGAGTGAGGAAAGAGAGAAGATGTAGCTTTGTGTGACGTCACTATAACTTTAGTGAGTTTTAAAGTCTCTAGGTAGGTCGTGCCAATTAACTTACTTCTCGGAGTGAACAACGAAAACTGAATAAAGAAAACAAAATTTGACAAATTGAAGTGATTCTTCAGTAAAATTACATGGGATATCTCAATGCCAGTCTTAAGTTGGCACTCGGGATTCTATGATAATTAGCTAAGGGTACTGTAGCTACATCATTTGTTTTTATTTCTGGAGTGAATCCGAAACAAAGTTCTATCAAGTTAAAGTTTTTGTTCAAATCAAATAAATTGCTGTAGAAAAAGACAGTATTTTTTTTGTACGTATAACTTTTACAATTTGCATATTGCGTTGTTTCGATGAAATTGGAAAGAAATGTGTGGCCCATTCTGTGGTATTTTACTCAGTAATTTGATAAAAATATTTAGATTGCTTTAAATAATATTTGTGCCTTGAATTTTGTACTAAAAAGAAAACATAATTCATTTGACTGAAAAGTGGAAGAACTAGTTTTCAATCATTATTTTGTCATGTTTCAAGCTATTGACATAACATTTTTAATCAAACATATTTAACATCAGTTTTAAATGGGGCAAATAGATCAATACGTACACATAGTGTAAGTAAAAAAGTGGTATTTATAGTACCATAAACCAAGCATTAAGAATATAGAGGCACACAGTTTAACTAAGAACTCAACACTTTAAAAGCGTAGATTATAAAATGTACTTTTATTTTGAAGACAATAGCTTCTGGTGCTCTCGAACAAAATAAACCTAAGACTTTTCCATAGACCGTTACGTCTTCCATCACTCAGCTAGATTTGTTATTACAGCATGTTTTCATGAGAATGCCGACCACCTTGTGAGTTAGAAGATTTCACGGAGTAAAAAGTAGTATTTTCCGAAACCCGTATAACGGAGTACAAATAATCCTGCAACAACAAATCCGATAACAAACATCCCTTTCAAAGAAACATGTTTTGTTTCATAAAAACTCGGTACATTTTCCTATCCCAGCAAGGCTTATAGCCATAGTTTTCATACACACGTTTCCCTGTACCAAACAAAATGAAAAATTCATCGGGTCACGATACTTCCTCGTTTTTACACTCCATTACCTTTTTTCATCCAAACCAAGTTAAGCTGATTACCTTTGAATCATCGATGCAAATCATACAGTGCAGGACTGTTGCGAGATGGCGATAAAATTCGGGAGGTACTTTAATAGGAGGGGGAGTTCTCCATGATAAATTTATGAGAGCTAAGTGTATCTACGTTTTATGGGATTTTAATAAATTGAATTGAGAATTTTTTGAGAGAGATCCGTAAGTGATACTAGGCCTTTGAAGATTATACTGATTATGTTCGTAACCTTACCTCGCTTCATTGATCTTGTGAACGCAAAATACGACTGTCAAAGCGTTTTTGACTTTGGGTTCATTTCCCAAATAAGAAAATATTTTGGGTTAATCAATTTAAACATTCTCAGTAGTAGACCATTACTGTATTACATTACTATAACACGTGTGATGATATAGACGAATTGATCGTCAACATGTCTATTTTTCAAATGGTATAACATAAGTCACCCCTCATCCCATACTTAAGTAGCCTGATAGAGTATACAAGTGCTTCATCTCTGGATTTTTCAACATATAGGAGTAGATATCTAGTATAATTTCTAACAGTAATTATAAAAATATTAAGTTAGGGATTTTCAAAAACAATTACTTTCAGACAATATCAATTCCCTAGAACATCAATTACTCCATTGTTAAATTCGCCATTCTGAAAGAATACTGGCTCTCAATAGCATCGATAAGGCACAGTAGTAAACTAAGAAACAATAGGGACCCTCGTCACTACCAAGTTAAAATATCCAAGACAAAACATTAGGGGAATGTATTGTCTCTGTTACAGACTCAAGACACAATTACACCGAGCCTAGTAAATTACTCCACCGAACCTGCGTATACAAAAAGTTGGCACTAAATCCTAAACCTCGGCCCAATCTATCGCACTTCAAGAGCTCCTAACACTAAATTAATCCAGCAAAGTGTCACTCATCCTTTATATAGGTATTGCTTGAAATAAGGAAACAAAACAGCCTAGTCCCGATCGTATCACAGATATCGGCCCCGAATAGGCAGCAGCCCTGAATATACTAACAGCGCCTACTGTGCGAAAATACACCTTCAATCAAAAGGTTAAGGCACATTTTTGCTTCGTTGTAAGCATATGGCTCCTTTGCATCGTTTACATCGAAGATAACTTTGGATAGTGGAGTTTTAGGTCAACGGTGACGCAAAATAGATGGTATTGCAGAAGTTCAAGTTGGTGCGAAGTATGTCAACAATATGCACGTGAAAACTTTTATAGAAATACGGCAAACGTGTGAAATGTTTTACTTGACTTTCTTTACAAGTTCATTCGTTCCATTTGTTGTGGCAAGAATAGGCACTTTGTACATTAACCTGACTTGGTACCTACACATTTTTCTCCTGTAGAAAGAAAACAGCTCTTAAACATTTCTCACAGCGTTTCTAATACTCATCCCATTATTAGTTAATTGAAACAAACTGTGACTTTATATTCACGACGTTAAGTTCTATCCAATTTAAAAACTTATTTATCTGTTTTTAGCTCTTGATATTCACTGGCGCAGTCTGTATCTAGAATTTAATCTTGTAATTGCTTTAGCTAATTTACTCAGTCCCTTAATTCTTTTCTTGTTAACTTAATTTATGTAGACATACGTCTTACTTACACACATTGTATTAGGGGTGAATAGGTACACAGTAACTCATTGATCTATCTCCTTCTGTCATGTGTCGAATTCCATTCGAAAGAATAAGACAAGGCATTGTGAAACATAAACAACGTGTAAATGGGAGATAGAATTAATATTTCAATAGATACGTACCTACATTCAAACTGACAAAAGAAAATTTGAAAAATTAATGATGAACAATTGCGGAATTTAAACCAAAGACCTTCGCTGTTCCATGGCGCAGCTCTTCTAACTGAGCTACCGTGTCGCTGCTCGTAGACATCAACATATTATTCTACCAGATGCCTAATATCCGAAAACTTCTGTCAAACTCAGGTAATATGTCGACACATACCTACTACGTAGGTACATGACAATGAAGTGAAGTAAATTCAAAATATTTGAGTGAATTACGCAAAGAGGAGTGAAGAGTGAACACCAAATACTGGCGCCGAATGAAATGAAGAACGGGAATGAGTCGCGTGTAATCGCGCGTAAATTACTCGCGCTTCATTCATTAATCTTATCATTCGTTCAAATGTTTGCTTATCGACATTTAACATTCTTTTAGATACTAAAACACTGAGCCTTAATGATTTGCCTATAAATTTAAATGTATTTGTTATTTCATTAATAATGATTTCTGTTTTAGTGAGTTTCGTTTTATCAAACGAACTTGATAAATATCTCCATGAAGTCGAGCGAGAGCAAATTTATACCTACTTAGATTTCTTTGAAAGAACGTTTGTGGTCCTCGTTACTTTGAAATTAAGTATGTAGATAATTATAATATTATGTATGTACTTACGTAACCCGTTTAAAATCAAACACCACACCATAAACTTTCTTAGACATAGGTTCAGCCTACGGACCCATAGAATTAGTCTGATTGCGATAACAATAACTGCGGTCATACAATAAGACATGTTTTTACTTTTAAAGTATTGTTATCCATACTACGAATAACTGGTAACACTCTCAATAATCATAATATATTCAGCTAATGATATGTCAAAAAGCATAGATACGTCATATGCTAACAAAATAAACGAGAAAAGTGTTCCGAACTCTGAGTCCGAACTACACTAGTCTTATGTCAAATCGGGCAACAATTGTACCGACCAAGACAACAATTGTCTCCTTTTCGAGTCTTCAAAATGAGCACGCTAATAACATATCTGTAGTACTTTTTTGAAATATCATTGTTTTCAGCACATTGTTTTCCAATAGCTTATGTAGATCAACGTTAATAAACCAGTTTGTTTAGTATACCGACGTTGTATATCAATATTGCGTTTAGTTAGCTAAATGTGGTTATAATGCTTAGTTGACACAATGCCTAATGTTGCAAGCTTGTCGATATTGTACCGTAATCCGATTAGCGAAACACCGGCTAATATTAACCTGAACACGAATCAATAAAAGAGCTTAGTGCCAGAGAGCAATTTCTCGTGTGTAACATGTTTTGTGATGGTTAAATATAGATATTAAATATAGTTAAGAACTATGTAATAAATTATTTATTATTTTTAGAACTGTTAACTAACACGAACTAAAAAAGATAATAACAAAAATAAATATGGGATATTTAAATAACCATATCGTTTTTCTAGCTGTCGTCATAGTACCTACCAATTCTTGCTATTTTCGTATGTAATTCAAAGATAGCTTTATTGCAACATTAATTTTAATGAACAGCTTTTATTTTCTGATGCGTGGTAAATTACGTCTCTTTCTTTTTATTCTGTCTGACTCAGTATATGTTTAAACTATGACAAACGTTCACGTTTTTTAGTTTCACATACACATTTTATTGTGAGTCCAACGAAACCCGCGACATATAGGACATAAGGCCAATTAAAAGCAGTAAAATTAATGGCTATAAACAACCAAATCTTAAAAGACAATCTAGTGCACGCAAGCAAAAACTAATGATGAATTCACTGAAACTTCTGTTTTTCCTGTCCAATATAACACAGCTATGTATTTTTGTATCGTGTGCACGCCCCCACCAAAGAGTCAGTTGCGAGAATTGGTTATTGGGCAGATCAGAATGTTAATACGAGGATAAAGAAAATCCGATTGTTTCGTTGACAGTCGGCGGGAGGTCAAGTGGGGCCTTATTGATAATATCCTGCAGATACGTCATCGGAGCGAGCGACAGGAGCTGGATTTTATGATACTTTTATATTTTATATATTATCTTGAAAATATTCGGCTGGTTCTTATTTCACCCACGTTTTTAAAGTAAATCGATTCTTCAAATAGGTACTTTGACTAAAAAACTAGAAGATAATGATTATAATATACAATAAATTAATTCAATCGAAAAAACATTTTTTCACACGATGTGATGTCTTCAATAGTTTATTTTGTTGATACAAATAAAAATATCATACTTAGAATCTTACATAAAACATAAGAATTGAGGCGAAATAACTAGTTCGTCTGTCGCGACGTCCGAAATACGAAAATAGTCCCGAAATATGGGGTAAAAATGCTCTCAAACAACCCTTTATACTTTAATCTAAACAAAAGATATAACTAAACTACAATACATATAATATAATTAACACAAAGCAGTTGACGGAACAGTTAGGTGCAACTTCAAAGCGTCTGAGAATTCCCACAAAGTTTGGATTCATCAACATAATTGCATCAAACTAACACGGTTACCTGCTTGTGTAATAAAACTTTCAATTTAACGTCTATGTTGCATTTCGGTTGCATTTGGGTTGCATTGTAAGGTAAATCATATTATACTTTGCAGATAGAAGTATTATGTAAACAGATCATCTGCAATTCTTTAATAACATTTTATACATATATTTTAAATTAATTAGTTAATATTATCACTACATAGTATAAAACAAAGTCGCTTTCTCTGTCCCTATATCCCTATGTATGCTTAAATCTTTAAAACTACGCAACGGATTTTGATGCGATTGAAATTGGTATTGCTATTTATTGGTAATTGATGTGTGCAAACCTATATCGGGCGTGCATAATAGCTTTTTTAATCCATGTTTATATAAAATATGTACTGCTGTTTGTATACCAATAAGTATATAAATCCTTTTCCTGGATTAAATGGGTTCGGCATTCAGTCTTACTGACTGCAGATGAATACTATTCTACACGAAGTGACTGCCTATCTGACCTTCACAGTCCTATTACTGGGTTACCATAGCCTTTAGTAAGATTGGCTGCCAGACTTTAGGAGTTTTGACAACCCGTAATTATTGGGGCTGAACGTCCCGTCCAAAATACGAAAGAATAATGGGATGAACATGGATGGTCACCTATCTACGGGCCAATCGTGGTAAGCGTCGCTTAACCTTTACTGTTAAACCAGTGTGGATACCTAAATCATAAGGCCCTTATCTTGCTTTTACACTAGATAATATTATCTATAGGTTGATAGTCTTTCATGGCATGATTATAAACATACATACATGCAAATTGTAAACCGTACTTTATCGATCCATTCGTATCGTGTCTGCCAGCCATCGATACAAATCTTAACCCACATGCATCGCACGAATCGAGTCTTACACAAATCGATAAAAATCGAGGCCAATCGATCATAATCAACTCGTTATTGACTTCAGGTATATTAATAAGGTTGATACCCCAAGGCTTTACTTGGTCCAGAACTTATGAATTTTACCACAGCTTAAAATAACATTGAGATTATTGATTGTTTGATATCTTTAGGTTTAGTGTTGTTGTTAATAATTCGTACGAGAATTATTATATGTATTTTGTGTAGGTGTACTAGCATTTCGTCTACGGAGAAGTTAACTTATTGTTTGTGTATGTCGATAAATACACATAAGTAGGTATATGTTGTAGCTATGTAAATTATGTATTTACGTATCTTAAGGTACTATACGATAATATTACAGTTGTACGGTAATGTGTTAGTGAGTTGTTCCATTAGCCATTTCTTACCCACAGCATAAAGTCTGGATTTGTACCCTGTTAACAGCAATTGCTCACTCCATATTACATGGGACCTATAACATAACGGAATGTGGGAGCTTATACACCTCCCTACCCGTTCGGGAAAAAAATGTATATATTAATAATATTATTAGTTGAGCCATGATCATTGATCGTCCCACTGCAAGGCATAGGCCTCCCTTTTCTTCCTCCATTCCTCTCGGTTGTGAGCTGCAGTAGTCCATTTCGCGTTAAAGGAGTCAAGCTCGTCCCGCCATCTTCTTCTGGGCCTTTTTTTTAACGTGCGGAAAATGCATTACGCAAACCCCGTCCTTGGGAGACGACGGGGTTATGTGAGACTCCCCCCCGTAAATCGAAAAGGCCGAACCACGAGGGTATACCAACTTCTATAGAGAGTATACATCTTCTTCTGGGCCTTTTAACATTGTGTGGCATCCGCTCTGCAGTGGTTTTTTGTATTTACTAACCTCAAACCAGAATTACCATAACCAACTAAATAAAACCAATTATTCTCTGATTCAATCTACCTCCGGCCTATATTTCACAGCATTGTTCGGCGTGAGTCCATTTTTCATGTAATTGCACAGTAACGCTGTAAACGAGTCGACTTTTGTGAGCGCTGACAATTTATTTGACGATTCTTTTAAATGTTTCAGGGCATAATTTGGCAACGTACGTAATGTCCACTCATTTGAGTTATACTTAATTAAATTGCAGTTTCATAAGATAGATGGGAGCTTTTTGAGGCATATTATATAACTCCTAATTTATTATAATAGTATACAAATAAACCTGTTTACAGCTTTTATTAAATATTTATTTTATTCTGTATATATAGTTATAGAGGCAACAGAAATACATCATCTGTGAAAATTTCAACTATTTAACTATCACGGTGACAGACGGAGAGACAGACGGAATCCCAAAAAAAATCAAAAAAGTCATAATAGTACCTACCAACTATTTACTGCAGTAATCATCTATCTATCTCAATAAATATATATAATTCTTTTGTACGTGTGTTGTCACCTGAAATGAAATTTTGTGTGTTCATTTCAATGGGTTCCTAGATGGCTTGAAAACATAACTGACTCGGTAGGCAGGGCTGCTTTTTCATCCATATAAAGTCCGTCCGCTAGTATAAATATAAAAATTAATCCCTGTTTCCCTTGTTTACGCCACGACTAGACCGATTTGGCTCATTTTGGTTGTGAATTATTAGTAGAAGTCCAGTCCAGGTTTCGATGGTGAAAAGGCGGTACGAAGTTCGCCGGGTTAGCTAGTTAGATATATTACCGATGCAATAGTAGTTTAGGGTTCCAAAATATTTCAAATGAAAAAGATTTAGGTATAGCTTCAATAACATTTTACTATGAAAATGTAGTTTTATCCCAACGATAAATGTTCTCTTTCATTAATCCGTATTGAATATTTTATCAATAAATATGATAGAATAGGCTCGCGTGTACGAATGAAACAAGTTATTCACGAAATGTTTGTACCATTTATCCTAAAGTGGAACTTTGAGTATGGATTGGTTAAGCCAATGCTCATCCAACTAAAATACAGGTTTTATTTCAGACAAATATTAACATATGTGGTCTATTAAACAGTATACATTTTTTATAGTGTACATTACGTCTGTAATCCCCAAAGGGACAGGCAGTGGTATTAAAGCAAAACATTTTGCCATTTAAGTTATAGGTCCTTTGTAATAGGGGGCATGCCCATTGTTACCAAAATGGCACAAATCCAGATATGAACAGAATTTTGTGCACTTTTTTTGTCCTCACCAATAAAATCACGTTATCACTCAAAGGTTTCCTGTTAGAGAACTCAATTTTGAGTTAGGCTCGCCTCTGTACTTGAATCTACATGTAGTCTCTGCATGTATTTTATTGTGTAAAATAAAGAAATAAGAACAGCGATTGTTTTACTATTGTATCGACTTCTTA
The DNA here is from genome assembly GCA_905340225.1 of Abrostola tripartita. Classification (NCBI taxonomy): domain Eukaryota; kingdom Metazoa; phylum Arthropoda; class Insecta; order Lepidoptera; family Noctuidae; genus Abrostola; species Abrostola tripartita. The sequence goes on along the minus strand of HG996492.1, from coordinate 2,572,493 downwards.
GACAGTTAGGTTTAATTTACAAAATTGTATAAATCTATACACCGTAATTAATAGTCTACCGACTAATCTTAAGTCACCTATACAATACACAGGGACTACCGCTTATATAAGTGTTTCCTCCACTTCGGAACACACACCTTCTCATTATAATACCACTATAATTTCCCAACACAAGCTCTAACCCTTCATTATAATGCAAAACATATTTGAAATCATTACCACGAACCATTACCGTATCGCACAAACAGGAAGATCCACCCAGAACTTTCCCGGTAATGAACAAACATATATTAAATCGTTTATTAAGATTAAGATTGCAGATGTTAATGCAAAGTGGGACAAGAAACAGAAGAAATGCGTTTATCGTGGACTTGTAAGTAGGTCGCAGTGAACAGGCATTCCTTAATAGAATAAGTTCTGGGGAGGCAGAAAGGATAACCTAAATCTTTGTTTTTTATTGTGTTGTAAATAATTTTGTATGCATGATCATTACAACCGCTCTGTACAATAATAGTTGGATATTCTTTGCCTGTACAGTCGCTTAGGGATATTTATTTTTATTTCGAGGAAAATATTATTTTGTGTTTATAATATTTGTACATATAAATTTAAAATATAGGTACTAAATAGGTATAGGATATAGGCACTTTTCAAGAAATCGACTATAACAAGTCTTTATCAGCGCAATGATGGGACGTTGTTTTTACCTGACTGCACCAGAAGAAGGGTTTTGTTTTTACACCTTGTTAGGTACTTTCGGATAAATTTCCCGTTTAAGAAAAATGATTAATCAGACGCAGATATTTGTACAGGGTGTAAGCGTTCTGACGCCTATACTCTGTAGAAAATATTTTGCCTATAACTAAGCTGTAAAATAAGTCGACGTTAAACAAATCTATTTATATTTAAAAACTAGGTTTAGTACTATGTAAACTAAAAATGCCTGTATTAAAATAACACAACAGCATGTTACAATTGCAATGTTTTTTCCATGTAGATCTTGTTATGAAAAACACGTGTAATCCTTGTAAACTCATGCAAGTTATAGGAGTCAATTATGGAGAATGGGACAGCCATTCCCCTTAATGTTGTGCTTGCATGCGGCGAGCCGACAATACGTCGCTACTTACACACATCTGTCTTGAATCGCTTACGTGTGTGTAACCTAGTTTGTGCCCAATACGGACTGAGGAAATACAAATTGATTCGTTCAATTACATGCCTTAATAATAGTATTATATGCTATAATTAGTATTTTTATTCCAATACAAAGATATAGATTAGGCACTGGATTTTTCTATCTTACATCTAAAAATTCCGGATAAACAAAAACTTGCATGTAATGGAATGGAAATTATTTAATGGTAAAAGGTGTTGGAAGCGTTAATCATTGAGGTACGTGTATGATTGAATATAGTAATTTATTTAAAGATCTAAGTGGTATACGCTGTAAACACAACGTTTGATTTACACCTACGCATTTGAGAGATCTGTAAATATTGAGAAAAAAAAAGACTTCAGAGTAATTTTCACGAAAGTGATAATTGATTCCGACAATCAAAAACACGCACACATTATAACGTTTTCTAATAGAATACCATCATAACTATTTAACACCCTACCGGCTCCCAAGCTCAGCAAACTGCACTTCATTAGACAGGCGTCAATCTAAGCACACTGAAGCATTTGAGTCTAAACAAATCGATACGTCAAGCGTACCAACAGTGCAGATACCTTGCATTGATAATACCTACTTGGAACTCTGCCTCGCAAAGGGTGAGCGAGTTAATGTGCTGATCCTATTGCAGTCAAATGTAGGGTGTAACGCTGTACTGAATGGGTAATACCGTGTCTACTGAGCTGGATAAACGTGTTGTTGACCTAACTAATATACATGTATTCGTGCGGGATAATATTGTGAATACTAATTTTGATTTACATTCTGTAATGTTATGTCTCTGAATCTGATTCAATAACATACGCAACATGCGTATGTTATTGAATCAGATTTTTGTTAATTAAAGATAATTTCTGGTTTGAATCAGATTTTTGTTAATTAAAGATAATTTCTAAATCTGTAAATAATCCTACTAATATTATAAATGTGAAAGTTTGTGAGAATGGATGTGTGGATGTTTGTTACTCTTTCACGCAAAAACGGCTGGACCGATTTGGTTGAAATTTGGTATGTAGGTAGCTGGCACCCTGGATTAACACATAGGCTACTTTTTATCCTGATAACTGTAGCGGGTAACACCGCGAGGCGCAGCTAGTGAACTATAAACAAAAGAAACTAAACTATGGAGTTTCTTGCCGGTTCTCCTCCTAGTAACTAGAATTGACGTTTTGTAAGTGCTCTTTTGTAGGCTGTATGAAATAAAAGCAGTATGCCTATGACTTACATGCATTAAAGGCGCCGGTGTTCCTTTAAACGGATACGTAAGGACAGACACATGCGCCAGAAGATAAATTCAACGTATTTGAATAGGTGGCCAGTCTTAGAGCTGAATTTGCATTGATTTTTTTTATAAAGAAATGATATTCCTTGCAGATAAACCACGACACAAGCTTGCAGTTATCCGGTCTTACAAACTACAGAGAAATTCCATTAATTCGTTATGCGTCGGAATGCTTCGGCGAAAGAATGTTAGGTAGACCAAACAAAGGCAAGAATAAAAGTATTGGCAAACGCAGAAGGAATATCGCCCAAAATTATTTAATTGCTTTACATTTTAGAGTTAATTACCTCGCAAATCAAATTTTAATGACCCTGTGTTAATAAGGGCATTAAAAATTTATCGTTCAAAATTCTTTTGTATTTTACGATTGCTATTTTAGACTAGTTATAAATAGTGTGTTATAAAAAATAGCTGTGGTATTAATGCTCATTTCTTTTCTGTTTGAAAATAAACTTTTCCCCGAAGGGAAACAATTAGTAGGCTGGTATTTTTATTTTGTCTAAATCGTCCCGACACGATACAATGAAAAAACCATAACAATATCTGTTATCAGAAAACTAAATCACTGCGGTAACGGTTGTAATCTACCTATGTCTTATATAACGAAGATAAAATAATCGGCGAAAAAAATGTAATATGACACACGGATTAAAAAAAATAGAAAACTCCATTCACATAAATTGTAACTGATGCCATACATCCGTATATACGTCACTGGTGCTCAAAGCCAAACAATATTTAAAACGTCTGCCAAATTGCCAACGGGCCTTCATTCTAAAAAAGTAAAGAGGGGCCAATTAAAACCTAGTGGGCGCTAATTAGGCCCGGCGGGCCAAGACATTAATTTTATTGTTGCAACGGGCGCGGTGTACTACAGCCTCTTTTGAACGAAACCCAGTATTTTTTCCGCTAAATGGAACCACTTGTGACTGCAACGACATTTCCTTGTGCAAAAGGGGCAATTAGATGGTGAAATAGTTGTTTCTGCAAGCTTCGTGGGGCGGTTGATAGAATTGTTACCTTTGAGGTTTATTGGCATTTTTAATCTACGATCTTATTGGTTTTTTCTTTAGTTTTAGTTCATAGGAGCTCATCATCTTGTGCGGCAAAATAGTAAATCTGGTTTTTTATCTATAAAAAGTTGGATATTGAACGGAGGGTCAATAACATATTTAATCAAGTTTGTAATCCCCGTGAGGATAGGCAGAGGATCACCTACACCAGGAGTCTATACATCATCTTCTTCGTAAATTATATCATCATCAAGATTTTTTTAAATATCGAATACTGAAATTACGGTTAACTTGCAATAGACATAGACATTAGGTACTCAGATTTATTTGTAACAAGTATTTCTTTTATTCACCTGTAATCCATGAATGTTTGGTGAGTCTTATTCGTACGCAGCCAAACATTTCTGGCCTAATGGAGCCACTTGTGATTGCAGCGGAATTTCCTCGTTCCAAAAGGCAATTAAATGGTGAAATATTTGTTTTGGTGGACTTTTGTCGTAACGGATAAAGTTGTTTGCTAGTTGGGAACTAGTAAGTACTCGTTTTTATAAAGCGGAATGGCCATGTATGTGGGGTTCGGAGTTAACTAAGGCTATTTTATTTTAGTGGATTAGGATGTTAACTGCTATGACTATGTCGGGATTTGGTTTAGAAAGGTGAATAGGATAAGCCATTTAACAAAATGTCTTTTGATTGAAACTTTTATAAATCATTAGTCGAAATCACGAATAAACTAAAATTTACGCAATAAATAAGATGATGCATATTTTGACGTAGTGGCTAACCGTTTATCTTTAATTTACTGTAGGTACTTAATTTACGGCTGTTAGTGAAGAAGATAGATAAAAATACATATAAATTTTTTTTTTTTTTTTAAATTATATAAGAAGGCGGAGATGTGGATGTGTTTTGTTTGTGTGATCAAAGAAGGCTTTGATCACACAAACAAAACACATCCACCAAACAATATATTACAAACTCAATCAAAGTTAAATTGCCATATAACGCATAACAGTTGCAGTCCAAATCCCGAATTTAAGTTTTAAACAGTGCTTAGATCGTGCTCAGAATTGAATTAAGCGCCGCATGGACCAACTTAGTGCTGTAATCTTGAATTTAACTTATTCACTGCTTACTGTAAGTTTGTCCTATGTTGAATTGTAACCGGTTTAGCGGTCAGGCTTCGGTTGGATTCAGGTGTCGCTTAATCACTTCTGCGGTGAGTGTAGCTTTGAATTCAAGTCGCTATACATTAGCTTAGCCTAATACGTATCATCGTCATTCGCTAAGTAGAGTATACTCGATATTAATATGTGAAGTTAGCTTTATGATTGCCATGTGTGGAATAAGTTTGATACTCTCAAACGGAACGTTAATGTAAGCTAAGCCGGCAAGTGTAGTGTAGTGTTGTGAGGTACAGTTGGTTGTGATGTGTATGTTGGTATTTATATTGGTGATCTTAATTGATAAAGGAAATTTGAAAAATGATGGACACGAGCGGGATTCGAACCCGCGACCTTCACCGATCCGTGGCGCTGCTCTAACCAACTGAGCCACCGTGTCGCTGCTCGCATCCATCGAATTTCAAGTTCCCTTTTAGTATTTACGTCTTAAGGGTGACGTCAGGTATTATCTGTTGGAATCTATGATTACCAAGTGACGTCAAAATAACCGTCCCATAAACCTACATACAATACAGAGAGCAGAAACTGAGGAAATAAAACGTGTTGGATTCGGATAGGAATTTTTCAACAATGATCAACATTTTGCTTGTCATCAAGTTAAGACTGCTAGGTTTTTACACGCTAATAAGATTATCATATGGCTAAAATCATGATAAAATACAACTCCAAACGCTAAGCTTACACGAAACCGCCACAAACTGCTGGCAATATCAATAATCTTTTGCGAACACTTCCTAACCGTATAGCTCAAACTAAACTCCGAACACAACGGTTTAGCCTCCCCGTCGAAACAGGTGCAACTAACTATCAATAACTACAGGATGCCTTTGATATCGTGAGGTAACAAAATTTTGGGCTTTTAACCGAACGTTGCTACTACACGAACTTTTAAGCCAGGCTGTTAAAGTAACGTGCACCTCGAAGATGGACTCGGCGTAAAAAATACACACATAGTTTAATGTTGTTGTTTTTGAGACATTTATAAGTAAATAGTAACGCTTTCTTCATCTTTATCAGCCGGAAGACGTCCACTATTGAACAAAGGCCTCTCCCTTATTAGGGGGGGGGGGTGCCATAATCCCCACGCTTGGCATGCGGCTTGGAAATCGCAGTATTGCTGGTGAAGTTACAGAAGACGCTGCTGCCCATCTTCTGGATTTTCCCTTAGTCATCTCTTACGACACTCACGGGAGGAAAGGGGTTGGTTTATTCAAGGCCGGATACCACTCGGCAAAATTGGTACGTAGTTGTTAGAAACGCTTTATACTTTCGATATTCTCGTACAGCCTACAAAAACTATCTTACATTTGAAAACATACCGTTTTGAGGGTTTTTTCTTCATCTTGCTAAAGTAAACAAAACTTTTGCTGAGTACCCCTTTCTACTATGGAAGCTGATTCAAGTGAACTACGCAGCGATGTTCTATTTAGCTGCCACACATTGTTGCACAACCCATCAACTGTGACTGCGACTGTGTGTCCATAAAACGGAACCCCCAAACATTTCCATGGTGATAGGGAATAAATGTAAATGCAGTATGTATGTTTAGCCACCTTCGGGTAGACGAAACTTTTCCAGGGTTAAGTAAATTGCAGGAATGTATTTCGCAGTAACTGCCTCGTTGGTCTAGTGGTCGCTAGGCGCGACTGCTGCGCATGAGGTCCTGGGTTCGAATCCTGGGTCGGGTAGTGTCACTGAGTTTTTACTTTAGGTGATTCTCAGTAGCAGCACTTAGTCTGGATGTGTGCCCGGTTGATGGCAATAGGCTCGCCTATCACATTGGGACTTACAACATTACTGGCAAAATGTGGGTGTAATATATAGGCACCTCTGCCTTCTATGCCTGTTATGTTTATGTATGTATGCATTGTGACGCCTTCAGAATTTTGGGGGGAAGTATTACAGTTACAAGTCAAAATAATTATTTACTATTATTCTGCGTGTGTTTGCCACACATTAGATTGGCTAGTAAAAAGGTGGCGATGTTAACCATCTAGAATTGGTGGAACGTAATTACTTTGGCATCATCACTTACGGAGGCTGTTTACTGCCAACAAAGAATAACATAGGAGTCTACTCGACCTCCCTTCAAATAGATAGCTATAATTATTTTCAAAGAAACCACCTTATAATATTTAGGACGGATACATTAAAGAAAGATTATTACATATAAGCGACTACCGACATATTTCGACGAGAAGCAGTTTTCGCCGAAATATCCTGTTGTTGAATAAATGTTTCGTTGAAGCGACTTTCAATGTAGAACGATTGAGGCGAGGTATATTTGTTCTATATTATGTGTTGCTACCCAATTTATACCTTCATGATGATTTAAATATCAAGTTATCGGTTCGTAACTTAGGTTTTCTTTTGTGTGGTTTAACTTAGGTTTGTGTTATAGGGGTTGTTAAAGACGGAATATTAAGCTGAAAAGTTAAAAGCAGATTTTGGTGTAACTACAAAATGTAATTAAAATCATGATTATGCTCTGTGCTAAATATGTACTCTCCGTCTATAATTTATATAATTATGAGTATACAGAGTCCTGCCTCGTTGGTTGGATTCGAATCCCGGGTCGGGTAAAGTATTACTGGGTTTTTCCATTATGTGATTCTCAGTAGCACGGAGTCTGGATTTGTGCCCGGTAAGTAGCAATAGGGTTGCAGTAATGTTATAGGTCCCAATAGAATAGGGATATTGGGACCTAGGTACAACATTACTGGTGAAATGTGAGTGCTCTATATTTGCACCTCTGCCTACCCTTTCAGGGAACACAGACGTGATGTTATGTAAATGTTTAAGAGTGAATCGTGTAGAAAATATAAGTAAGCAGTCTACGTTTAGACAGATTAAATAAGAATTAAATCCTAAAACCGCTTTATTACATTCTAAAGCAACCACGCACGTTCGCACGCGTTACAAATAAGAAAAAATAAAGGGAATCATAATAGCAATACGTCTATGATACAATATATCAATTGTATTACAGTTTCTCTACTGGCCTCAGTGAAAGTTATTCGAAGCTATAACTAAGTCCGTTACACGGCCTCCGAATTGGTAACGTTAGCCTTTATACAATATCCGTCAATTTTGTCTTTATTTACGAAAAGTAGTCGAGGTTTAAAGGAAAATGATTCATTTTCGACACCCCCCCCCCCCCCCCCCGCATAACCGGGGAGGTCTTTGTTCAACAGTGGACGTCTTTTGGCTGATGATGATGTTATCTGATTCAACTTGCTGTCCCAGAGGCTAATGAGAATAGTGAACAATCGTTTTCCAAAAAGATAATAATATCGTTTAATTTGCATTTTTTTGTTTAGTGCCAATAATGTTTTTGATGTTTACGCAAAAGGTTGCGGGTTCAAAGCCTGGCGAGCCAATGTGACTCGTTCAAAGTCACATGTACTCTCTGAGGTATTCTAAGTAACTAAATAACAGTATGAACAACAACGCAATAAAACCTCGACCTAATAATCTGGAATCGTCAACACATTGTAAGCAAACGTGCGTTATCCATGTTTATTTTTCTGTTTTTTTGTTGTAGGCTATTTAATAAAATTAATACATTTTCATAAATTCATCTGTTTATAAAAACTCTCAAACACCGAAGTTAACAATAAAAAAATAGTAATACCTACAGCTCAGACAGTAAAAGTATTAAGAAACTAGTCACAATAATAATGCCCGACTCAACAACTGAAATAAGCACATCCCCTCCCACCATGTTAACCCCTCAAAAACGAAAGTCAATCGCCACACAGAGCGGCATCAAAACTGACACTAGCTTATTCAGAGCTGTAACAATGGGTCACAAAGCACAATAGACAAAGTTCCCCTGAACAAAACCATTCGCAATGTCTCACTGCTCTTTGTGTTCACTTTATGAATTGTCTCCTGAACTTTTCTCTGCGAATGAAAATTTTAAACAGTATCCTGTTTAATAGAGAGCCATTGTGGGCTTGCTTATTGGATTGGGCGCTTGTTGCTTGGTGGGATGTAGCTGCAATGGTAATTTTCTTAATCTCGGAGTGTAATGAGGCTGGAATGTGCTGTAATGAGCGTGCAGAGCTTGGGTTAGCGTGAACCTGGCTAATTTGTTCTTTATTTTATAGAGCTTTAATATACAACTGTATGGAGTTGAGGCTATAAAATAAAATACGTCGAGAATAAATAGAATTAGAAATTAATATAATAGGAAGTTCCAGCAGATTTTTATGATCAATAATTTGATTTTGTTTCATCAACAGAAAAATACACTGATGACCTTTAAGTCTGATTTCGATTAGAGAAGCGTTTTGCCACTTGTCTTGGACCCCTGAGTGGTAAACTCAGTACCACCCGTTGATTGGCTAAACTCTACACCACAGCATGACCTTTCTCCTTTACAATTGACCTCTGACTGAAACTGAAAAATATGTTCCCATTACACAATTTAATTTATAGAGTCATAGAGTTAGATAATCATTATCTAACATTGACGTCACTGTCAGATTATTTTCATTCATATTAAATTGAAAATATACCTAAAAGACCGATTACTTTCACTTTTCGTGAACATTAAGACATTTCTTTGTGCTCAGTAAAAGTAATATGGAACACTTTTCTGCTTCGTTCCATTTGTGACTCTATAAATTAAATTGTGTAATGGGAACATATTTTTCAGTTAGGAACAACTCCGAATTGAATTGTGTCCCGTGTTACCGTGAGTTTATTTATTAGGTTTAGTAGTATTATTATATTTTTTAACATAACATCACGCCTGTATTCCCCGAGGGAGTAGGCAGAGATGCACATTAAGTACACACACATTTTGCCGAATGTTAGGTAGATAGGTTTGCCCCTATTACATTGGTACCTACCAATGTAATAGGGGCAAACCTATTGCCATTAGCCAGGCACAAATACGGACTCAGTGCTGCTACTGAAAATTACCAAATAAAAAAACACTAGTCATTTAACAACATTTAAATAAAAATATTTTGACGGATTTTATCGCGGTTTTAATATACGCGAGGCTATTGAAATTAAAAAACACACGATCACTAGACCAACGAAAACGATCACTTAACCTAGGTAAAAGCTAAGTAGCACATCGACAAGTGATTTCAACTTGTAATGCTTTTCACGAAAACGTTAGCGCTATATTAGGCAGCAATTCACTCAAGCAACATTTATATAACATTCAAAATAATTGAAGTAAAATAAATAGCATGTTTCCGACATTGCATGCCCAGCCCAGTAAATGGTACAATTATGTTAAGCAGCGTATTAAATGCAGTCAAGAAAAATCACGCATAGCATTTTATTTTCATAAAGCCATACAAACTACACGCAATTTAGGTTTTAATCTTTACAATTTATTATACTGAATTGTAATTGTAACTTATATGTAATAACTTTATTTCTTTTTAACATACGATACGGAAACGGTTGGTGTAGTCGTAAGCGCGAATTATGGGTAAAAGGTCCTGGGTTCAGTTTCCGTGTCAGACAGGTTCAGAGTTCCCATCATGGTGTACGATACTCCTTGTCCTGCCACTTCGAGGAATGTAACAAAAATGTTATGTAAGTGTTGTGTTACATTAACTGGGAACAAATCCAGACTCCGTGCTGCAACTAAGAATTACCTAATAGAAAAACCCAATAACACTTTGCCTTTCCCGGGATTTGAACCCAGGACCTCATGCTCAGCCCTCGCGCTTAGCGACCAGTACTTACATATATGTGCTCCTCTGCCTACCACTTCGAAAAATACTGGCGTTAAGTTATGTGTACAATTAAAACTGCAATTCTTAACGTAGATAATCCGTAAAGTATTTTAAAGCTCTGGAAAGTTCAGGAAAATATACCAGAATAACTGTTAGGAATTTCACCTTAGTATTTCCAAAGTTTCGTTTGTATAACCCTTTAAAACTCATACAAAACAAACGTTGAACAACAGAATTACCTTAAAAAGCTGTGACGCGTCATCTGTCTACAATATCGAGTACACAAAGACTGTCTGCCTTTTGTAGACGGCTTTGAACGTCCTGCCTTTTATCTACAAACGCTATGCAATTGCAGGAACGACTACGAATGTAAGCACTCGTAGTACATTGAACGGTGGTGCCGAAATTTGAATTTGTAAGTAATAGAATATATGAAAAAGGTGTACATATTTTCGAATTTAGAATCTATACTTCTACAAATACGATAATTATAAAGAACAAAAGTTTGGTTGTATGTAATGGGTAATCTTTGAAACTATCCATCCAATTCGAATTTCAAAAAAATCAAATTCTTTCACTAATATTTAGAGTGGACTTTTAGGTGGACATAGGCTATACATATCGATAACCCACGGGTAATTTCTAGTATAGAGTTTAAAGTGCTTTCAAAAAACGGAAATTTATTATGCGCGTTTGAGACTTATCTTCGGTAGTTATTATTGTAAAGGAATTTTAACGATTCGTCTTTTTTTCAAAATAATATTTTTTGCGTGTCAATTTGAAGAAAATCGGTTGAAAACTTTCGGAAGGCTTAAAATAATTTGATGTCGATAACTTCTTATTTCAAAAAAGTATTACTTGTTTTGTTGTTGATGTGCCGTGTTGTATCCGGCCTAGAATTGACCACCCCCTTTCCGCCCGTGGGTGTCGTAAGAGGCGACTAAGGGAAAATCTAGAAGATGGGCGGCGTCTTCGTAACTTGACCCCTAACACTGCGATCCCCAAGCCGCTTGCCTAGAGTGGGGATAATGGACCCCCCCCCCCCCCCTCCCCTTCTGAAAGGGGGAGGCCTTTGTTCAACAGTGGAGGTCTTTCGGCTGCCGATGACGATGATGATTACTTCTTTATATCAATTTAACTCATAAACTTGTTGTTTTGGTTACATACAAGACTAGCGAGTACTAGGTGTACTAACTACTTAGTTAGACAAAGTTGTATTTGGTTTGTTCTATCAAGGAAATTCAGTTGCAGCCCGGAGTTTGGATTGCGTCCGATAAATTACATCGGGCTAGCTCCTGTTACATAGAACTTTCTGTCTTCGGGAACACGTGGGAAAACTGCCAGGTAAGGTTACAGGTTACACTGTCCATCCAATTTGAGTGAATACAAACTCGTAAAGTATATTTTGATGTATGAAACTCAACCGTGATCTTGTGTATGAACTTTACGTGGGCGAAGATAAAGGTTACAATAAGATTATGTTAACAACAATATCATTATTATACGTCTCGTGTATACCTATATACCAGTGGCGTGCATTGGTTTTCGGACTAGGTAGGCATTACACAAATGGGAGTTTTTTTTTACGGCAAACGCGATTATTTATCATACACTGCGGAATTGGCACATAATTATCTTCCCGAATCCATAAAAAGATATATAGGTATACCCTCTTCAATAACCAAAATATCGATTTTATAGGTACCTAACTATATTATTGTTTTTTTTATACCTACGTTCGGCATGTTCTGACCTCCGCGGTAGTTAAATAACTTTACAAATAAGTTGTTTTATCACTCTGAAGGTAACGTGTAAATAGAGAATGTATGAGTGTCCGGCTAGAGGCAATTGGCCTATGGGACGGTCAATATAGCTCGCAATTGTGCTTACACTATCTTGAAATATACATGATAGTAATTTTATTGTATTTATGTAACACACTAGATTTGATTTTATACTAAGTAATTACTGTACCGCGATCGTGAATACCTCAATGGGCTTAAAGATACCTACTTACACATTCAGTATTTAAAAAGTGATTTTGAGATTTCGATTACGACACAATGAATAAAAGACAGTGTTTTAAAAGGAAATAGGCTTATTGTAATTGATAATTTTGATATAAGTACGTTCGTAGGCTCGTGAAGACGTTGTTTACGTAAACAAAACTAAGGCACCTACCTATTCGTCGAAAAACGTTTAAATTAATTATTTACTCACATCATTTTAACTCCACGAATCTCCTCTTGACATTTTTAGGCAAATTTATCGGCACTTGGACTTTTATTTACCTCCACAAACATCTAATTGTTTTGTCAACAAACGAAAACTTACTAAAGTTGTTTGCATGTAAGTTATCAATACATGTTGCAATTTCACCACAAACAAAACACTGTAATTTATTTAAATTCATGAAAAAGCCATTATTTATGAAACACTTCCTAAAATAAAGAAATTGTTTACATTGTTTGCACTAAAATAAAAATCGCGCGCGTAAATGACATATAGCCGACTGTGCAGGGTTACCAGACTTTTAAAACCTTTTGCCCGTACTAAAACGGTTTAAATCCGTATTTTAATTTGTATAAAAATCGTTTTGTCATAAGAACTATAATAAAACACATAAAAGTTTACTTTACTTAAAAAAAAATAGGAATAGGCTAAAACATGGTACGAAATCTAACGAAGAAATATATTTTTTAATAAAAATTAGTGTCTAATGTTGTCTAAGTAACATATAAACAGGGAGATTTTAATGAATTTGGCAACATTACCCAACATTCGACGGAGAAGAAAGTATAAAGAATGCTTGCTCTCTTTCTGATTTGCTTAAGAACTATGAATCTATAACAGCCAATAAGAGACTCGGAAGTGTAATGAATTATTAGATTGCAGCATGAATGCAGCCAATATTGATCAAAGTAGGCTTGCCTACTTTGGTCGTCTAATTTGCGAATGTCAAATGTCAGTGTAATACGTATGGAAAAAGTGGATTTCTATTTCGGTCGTATTATTCTAAAGAAGTGTGTGTGTGTATACGAATACGCAAAATATTTTATAGTGTGCGTGAATTTAGTAGGCTGCTCGAGCGACTGCCTACTATTGCGTCATGCTATGAATGGACGATCGTAGGTATATTTTTGTGATGGATACTAAAAGTATTTTATTTGTGCAGTATATTTTGAAGTATAATTATTGTTTTATATTAATTGATATGACGAATTATTTTATTTATTTAGTAAATATAATGTATTGAATTGTTGAATTTATATGAGGTAGGCACTGCCTAATTGCCTATATGGGATGCACGCCACTGCTATATACCCCCTTATGCTTTAGCATAAACTAAACTTCATCAATACTTACATACATAAAGTCACGCCTATTTCCACGAGTGGTGTACCTAGTATCAATAAACATTAGCATATTGGTAACTAATTTCTACCTATGGAAAATACTCAGTCAAAAATACGTTAACTAAGATAAAACAAATTTTCAGTACAAAATCAAGCATACCATACAACTATGCGTTTAAAAGTTTTAAGCTTTCCTTACATTCTAGCACATACTACATAGCATCACGCTTGTATTATCCGATTCCGAAGAGGTAGGAAGAGGTACCTATACTACGGCATTTCACAAGTTATGTAATAGGGGGCGAGCCTATTGCCATCAACCGGGCACGAATCCAGACTCCGTGCTGCTACTGAGAATTACCTAATAGAAAACCCCAATCAATTAACTTTAAACCACTTATAAGGAACCTTAATCTCAGTAAAAAAAACTAAGTGCTATATAATTTAAATGGTGTGTACTGTTGTAACTGGATTTCAGGTTCACTCACAGTTTGTTGTTAAGATCATTTTTTGTACTATGTTTATCTGTTATTTGTATCGGTACTTATTGAATAAAACAAAATAACACTTTGCCCGACAGAAGAGCATAATAAACTATTTTTTATATTCCTCTTTGTTATATTTAACTTCTAGATAATACATAACATACTCCTCGCTAATTATGCTAAATATTGAACATAATACAGAAAAGTCAATCAGCTAAATAAACGCCTAATTCCGCTAACACCAAATCAACCGACAAATATATAATATTAATTAAACAGTACTTATTTCATTTCACGCAGTCTAATTCAGGCTCAGGTTCCATCATTGAACAAGCGAAAAGGCTCTTTCGCACGTAATTCTCGTAACTATTTGAAACAAGCATTTGATTGATACGAAACACTAATTATGTACAGTAATTGACACGTCAATATGATGTTGTATTTTCCTAGAATCGAAATACATTAGGTACGCTTTGTCAAAAACAATTTCCAGTCATCATATTGTATAGTATGGTTTATAAACAAGTTTAATTGTTTAAAAAACAACAAGCATATTACTAACGGTGCATTAATCAAGAATTTTTGAAATCCTATTCCAAAAAATAGCGATAGCAAACTACCATAGATAATCAATGAAAACAATTATGAAATGTATATACTTACTAACCTGGGTGTATCAATCGTCCATAGTTAGGTTTGCCTGCTACTGTACGACACCGTGTCAATCAGTCACCTCAATGAATCATGTAAACCGATTTCCCTCCAAAAAATCGATGAGCCCAATATAGGTACCAGCACCGATAAACTCCACGCGCACTCAAATAAGCCATCAAAAACCAATGAAACAAGTGAAATTCAAACAGATACTCTGATACCCTCGTAGGGCGTGCTAAAGGGCGGTCGTTACGACATGTTACGGCTCGTTTCCATGCATTTTTAACACAAGGGCCATTGGAGCGGGACGCAGGCTCGTTACCGAGGAACTGAGTCAAGAGTCGCGCTACTTCCTTCTTCAAAATAATTAGGACTCGCCGTCTAATATGGCTGTTTTTAGGTTTGTATTGAAACTTTTGGGTGTCTGGAGAATATTTTGATGTATTTTCGGTTGGTTTAAGGAGATTTATTTTAATGTAGTTAACTTATATTTCTGTGCATAGTGTGTATGCCTATATATAGCTTTGAATTTGAGGTTTCAAGACTAATAATACGCGAAAAGTCTTGGGTTTAGTACGGAATTATCATTTTCATTCCATAATAGTTTATTTATTCCGATTCTATACAGTTGTTAATTTTAACTACATACTCGACATAATCTTGTAGTCTTAACGTGAAGGAAAAAACAGTAGGTAGGTAATTGCTTTAAGTATATTACCAAAAGATCGTTCAACAAAATATACTTAATTACAAGGGTTTGAGTATCGTCGCCCACTCAGCAAATGAGAGTCATCGACTTGTTGAACGAAACGAACTTGTTATTGTACACCAACGTTTTCGTCAGTAATGTCATACGTCCTAATGTGATACGAGACGAGCCTATTGCCATCAACTGGGTATAAATCCAGACTCCGTGCTGCTACGAGAATTACTATTAGGTATTTCGCATTATTGTAATTCGCAGCAGCAGCACATAGTTTCCCATTTCCAGTATTCCATTAAGAAAAGACCAGTAACACTTTGCTTGACGCAGGATTCGAACCAGCTGCTAGACCAACGAGGCAGCTATACTTGTAGTCTATAAATACCGATCACAATCAGTAATCATCGGTAATTCAATATAATTACGTTTTGCGGGCGCGGGTACTCCTGCGCCCTTGTGTCAGCAAACTTCCCGGTGGTCCACTTGAAGCGATGCGATAACATCTGTGCCCCGCTACGTGACTAAGTGTGGAGGTGTGCCTTTTCCTTGTGTGATAGTGTTTGTAGAAGAAGTTTCATTTTGTCCAGTTGCAAAGAATAAGAGAGCACACATTATCGCAATAGAAACAGTAAGTCGGTTTTAATTAGGAATAATTCAATCGAACTTTTAATGGGTCCGATAGTAATAGACTCGCCTTTTACAGGATGCATAATGCAAAATGAAATGAAGGTGTAGGTACTTCTAATAAGGAAGAAGACATAATTCTTCTTATTCATAAACGAGGACCATACCGGCATTAACTAAACCCCGTATTAAGTCTATTGACATCTCTATTTTTTTATATGTAAATGACAGTGACAGATATAATTAAATGCTTGATTGAATTGATTCCTTGATATCGGACGACGTCTTTATTTCTTTGGTGATAGGCATCGTTAGGTATTACTAAACTTATTATATAAATAATGACTACACTACGTTTGTGTCGCATAAGTATTTTTAACGGTTTGTAACGTGTTTGTAACGGTAGAGCTTTGATAATATTATGTCAAGCGGTAGAGTTTGAACGTTATGTAAAAACTGGTCAAATGGTATTGTAAATTAGCCAAATGATTCTTAATTCCTTATAACACACAGTTAAATACATACAGATATTATTACATGAAAGTTAATGTGCAGAGGTGAGCTTAACTCAAAATTGAGTTCTCTAACAACAAAGTGATAGAGAGATTTTATTGGTGAGGACAAAAAAGTGCACAACAAAAATAACACAATACTAATTAACAATAATTAATTATACATACATACTAAGCACATATAAATACCTAATAACATTCTCATCATTTAAAAATAGTTTTTAGGGATTTTATCGCGGTTTCAGTACCAATGTTAAGAATCCTACACAGTATTGATTATTTCAATATTGAGTTATCGCGTAGTACATAGATAATTATAAAACCATCGTAATTAAATTTATTATAACCGTCATTATAAAACCGTTCGATCTACAAACAAAAACAATCCTTTTAATATCCAATTGTTCTATATTACAGCTTGTGACTGGAAGTCGGACTCAAAGGGAGACGGCTGGCGGAAACAATAGGGCATAGATGCTTGATAGGACACACGATTCTCGTATCAGCCATCTTTAATATTAGTTATAGAGTACACTGACTACTTCAAACTGTATAGTTTTGTGTCAGGGTTGTTGCTGATGCAGGTTGTATATGGGTAGATGATGATGATGAAGTCATATCCGTCGGAACCAATCAAGTTAATAAGTAAACTGGCTTGTACATCCTTGTCTTTCTTATACACCCCTGAAGCCTTCAGGAATACCTTAAATTGTTTCAACCATTTACGCCACGCGCCAGCCTGATTCGCCGGACCACCTTCTAATAGTAATTCCGCCGGCGGTCTCGCGTGTTTCATATTTTCACGTATTATAAAAGACTAACATCGAGTTTATATGTTCTAATTTTACTCCCAAAAGCGTAATTCGAATAATCCGCTGTCACCGTGAAGTGAAACATGACCTTGCTAGTTAATGACTGACTTTATTATTTACTTGTACGGTATACGAATAACAATAATTGTGAAGATACCCCCATTATACAACAATAGGTACATAGTATCACACCTGTGTTTCCCGAAAGAGTGGGCAGAGATATATAGTGCACCCACATTTCGTCAGTTATGTTATAGATCACAATGTTATAGGAGGTTGGCCTGTTGCCATTTTCTGGACACAAATCTAGACTCCATGCTGCTATTGAGTACTACCCAATAATACTTTGCTCGACACGGGAATCGAACCCAGGACCTCATGCTCAGCAGTCGAGCTTTACGTCCAACCAGGAGATCCTGTAATGCTGAACTTTGATTTTTCTTCTGATTTTCAGATATTGACAAATAACAAGATACACACTAAGCTAATGACTATAATTTTAGCGCCCTCTACGTGATAACCACAGGGTAGTTGCTAAACCATAATACAAATATCCTGCATTAATCAATGCGCATATTGACGCTTTTCAACAGCTGAAGTTCCACAATTGCTAATATTTGTGACAACCCTAACTATACCGATATAAAACGTCCATGTGTTTGTGTCGCATAACATCATGTGTATCTGTGTGCGTGCCGAAGTTTACCCCAAGGAGACAAGAAACGAATGTAGGGGCATGAGATTGTATCTGTGACAAGTCTGATTTATTTCGAATTAGGAAAAGTAATAATATTGTTTGCGAAGCGGTACAGAGGAGCACTTATTTTAGCCTCGTTAAACGTTGATTGACAAGTTCTTGACATACGACAGGTGAACGTTAACCTCTTGTCTGGGGTTTATATTGCCTTTAGATTTTCTGTCTTTGTACTGAAGTGTAAAATTCGTCAAAATTAATCATAAACCATTTATTTTGCCATACATAATATAGAAACACAACACGACATAATGTACAATTATCGTGTTTCGTATGTAGACGGGTCATTATTCTGAAATAATATGAATATTGAATTAAATAGGGTGCAATAATTATGGCTGTCAGATTTCTCCACTTACTTATTTTTTACCAAACGTCCAATGAAAACATTTAGATTTACTTATAGTCTACCTATTACAATGTAACATACAAGTACATAAACGATCTCAGAGTTCGCATGGTAAATGATTTCTCTTGCAAAAGCCATACAGTATTCAATTATTTTATAACAAATAATTACATTAATTATTGTAATAAAATGTAAGCTTTGACGTCCGTCCAATCACAAGTAAATATTGACTTTTATAGACAAGCTCTCGAATGAACGCAGTCCACAAGGCCCTTTGATGACGCTGTAATTAAATTCAAAAGTCATTTTAATAAGGTCAAATATACATTTAGTATTTAAGTAGGTCGCTGTCATACTATACTATGGACATCGTGAACATGACTGCTGATTGTCAAATGGGAAAAAGTGTAATTAAGTTTTATGTCAGAAAATCTTTTTTGTTACTTTCTGTTTTGACTTTTTGAGGACACGATAACTGTGAATAAGCTCCGCCTACCTAGGTACACATGCCTCATATAAGTCTGGACGAAATTTGTAATTTTAAACTTGAAAGGAAATATCTGCATTTCATATTTTACATTATTCAAAAGTTACACAGGCCCTAAACCTTTTTCTTGTCCCATACTACAGTTCAACTCATTATAAACATGAAATTAAGTCACGCTTCCCGAACAACCCGAGTGTCACCAACACAACATTATTTACACAAACAAACACCTTGCTCGGACACCATAACCCTATACATGAATAATGGGGTTTTTCCTACTAAGACAGCTATGAGATATAGAATGCGTTATGTGTAATATAGTTTTTGTACCACATTCGTAGTAAGTTAAACTAAGCCTAATTATATTTTCAGAATTCAATTCAATAATATGTTAAAAAAGCACTGATAGCCGAGTGGTATGACCGTAGGATTGCCAAGTCAAAGGTAGCAAGTTCAAACCCCGGCACGCACCAATGTTTTTTCGAATTCATGTGCGTACTATATTACTTATTAGTTATCAGTTGCTAAAAACGGTGAAGGAAAACATCGTGAGGAAACCGGCACACCTGAGAGATTTTTCAACGGTGTGTAAAGCAATGTCAGAGGCCTACAAAAGGTTTAAACTCTGACACCAGGTTGTTCATCAACCATACGATAAGAAGAAGAAGAATAATATGTTATGTATGTAGAAGTATGCTAGGATCGTAGCAAATGGAAATCCGTAGTCTCCGTGGATAGCTGTTGTTGGCTGTTACAGAATATTTACGTATATATAGATATAGTAGATTTACGTAGCTATATTTTCTATGAGTGTGTACTATATTATTACACAAATCTTTCTCCCTTTATCTGACCTATTCTTCACACTAACGTTTCGTAACTGTTCAACTAGTGTCCTTTGACATGTCTGCTGTAGTGCCTACAAATAGTTTATGTCCTTTTAAAAGGACTTAACCTATATCGCAGGCGCATTGCGCATGACATGTACTCGTAAGAGTAGGATACGATAAGCCGACGGCATGATTGTTGTTATTTAAAGAAAATATAAAACCTTACCTTCCTGTGTTTAAGAAGACTTCGAATCAAAATAGTATCTACTAATATATTTTGAATGCTTTTCTGTTTAGCAGCCGCCTTTTTGTGACCACTAGACTAGGTAACAAAAAGGCTGCTGCTGAACAGAAGGTTCTGGGTTCAAATCCCGGGTCGGTCATAGTGTCATTGGGTTTTTCTAGTAATTCTCAGCAGTAAAGAGTCTGGATTTGAGCCCGGTTGATGGCAATAGACTAGCCGATTACATTGGGATCTATAACATAACTGGCAAAATGTGGGTGTCGTTTACACTTGTACGCGGAATACAGGCGTGATGTACTTAAAAACATACCTAATAGCGATACAATTAGCTACCATGATATCAAATCATTTGTTCACATTCACTTGTTTTATATCGTTGACATAAATAAAATAAGTGTATAATTATACGAATGTCTATCATTTTCCTTTCAACCTTTCAGCGGCTTATGACAAATGAGGTGTTATACCATACATCTCTGTCAAAGTAACTGGCGTCATAAAAAATATAAGCGAATATATTGAGACGTTTTTATTTTTGGAATCTATGATGTATCTTAATTTATTTCACGTTTTATCGACGATTCGAATTCGGAATATGTGACGTCAGCGTGTGAAAGCTAACGATATGTTTCTGATTATTTCTTACTCTAGGTATGATAATTTTGACGATTTTTTTAACGAAATGTGAGTTCTGCTGAAAATAAATGACTATGACGTGTCAATAAGCTAGTCTAATATCTAATCTGATATTGTCATATAAAGAAATACGAATATAATAATAATAATCGTTTATTATTCATAAAATTAAAATTGCAGGATAAGTTTCTCGGCGGACCCCAAACTAGGCAGTGCCTGTATCTTGGGGACCAGAGTTGCGGTACCATGAATTGATAAAACTTAAAATAACATAATTGTTGTTAAAATTAGATAACAATATCAAAATTAAAGTTAAAAATACTAAAGACTAGGAACAAAATAGGGTATGGGGTATATAAATTAGGTTAACAAGTAAATAAACTATCACTCTTCCTTGTGTACTCAATATTTCCACAAGACAACAAGTCCACATCATCTTGTCAATATGTTTAAGACCCTAACGCGGTTATCGTTTGGACAGGACGACACATATGATTAATTTGAGGACCACATTCACCTGAATATTACCAACCCATCGAAAATAACTCGCATCAATCATCCCGCTGATGTTTTCTGTTTGTTTGTGGTAGCAATGACACTTTTGGGCCATTTTAAACTTTAAAATGAGGTGATAAAGTTGAGTTTTGATCCTTAACTTTTAGTACCTTATTATGCGGGGACGGTAGATATTTATGGCTTGTTTATGTTATGATTAGAACTGACCCTAAAAGTTGGAAGCAAATGTTTGTCTTGTTTATATTCGGTCAGTAGTACGGCGATATCCTTGTGGCTAAGGCGTAGGATACCTAAGAGTTCGTCATTTCGAAACCCACGCATTTATTGACCTGAACCTATCAACTAGGCTATAATAATGTCCTCCTGATCGAATTTCGGTCACGGTGGCCTGTCTCAGCTGAGACTAGCCAACTACGCAGGAGATATTATAGTGCACAAGTATGCGCGCAGACACAGGTGCACTCCCTTTTCCCGCATTCTCATAATCCGGTGGGACGGTGGACCGACACGACCGGAGATAGATCAGGCGCAGGACCAACGGCTTAACGTGCCTTCCGAAGCACGGTAGGCTCTCGACATGTGAAAACGGTCACCCATCACATGACTGACCGCGGTGAGCACGGCTTAACCTCACAGATCGCGTCGCCCAACACTGTTTTTCCCATTTATTATAAGTGTGTTTTACGAACATATTATATCACATACACAAACTCAAAAACCCCAAGATCACACAAAGTATTTGTCACGTACGATAATTAAACCGCAACTGTAATCGCAACTGCCTAATCATATCGCCCCCATCAGATTGTCAACGGGAACTTTAAAATACCCAAATACCCTGTACACACAGTCATGTTATAAGTTAAACAAAGCAAGAGTTTGGGACGCGAGATTCAGAAGTCAAACTCTTCATCCGGAAATTAAAGTGAAACAAGAGCTGTCAGCTGGCCGTTCCCGCACGTAACGCGCATGGCATGAGACAAACGTAGTCATGCTTCACATATATATTTCAATGCTTTAATTCATGGCAATTTTTTTTATTTTTATTAGCTTTTACATGAGCAGATGAAAACATTGAAACCGATAACATAATTGTCGAAATATGAATGTACTAAACACTTCTGCATTCGGGCAATACCGGCGGATTGGCGCAGTGGCTAAGCGATTGAATTGCTGCGCTAGGGGTTGCGGATTCGATAGTACAAAAATTTGTGCAAACCGCAGATGTTTGTCCCGATTCTGGGTGTTTGTATATATGATATTTCAAGTTTGTGACACGCACCTACGATACAGGAGAAATTCATAGTGTGGGGCGACGTTTTAAAAAACGTACTAAATGTTGTGCTGCTTCTGAAATTTATCCGAGACCCGGGATTCAAACCAAGGACCTCGTGCTCAGATCAACGAGATACTCTATATACTCTTTAAAAATAAGAGGATTTACGAATAGCTAAACGTGACCTAAATATAACTCTTGATCATGGTTTTAAGACCCATTATATACATACTACATACTCTTGTAGCCGGCTACGTATGTACGTTTTATTTTTAAACTTCATACATTATTGCCGCTCGTAAATTCAGTACTGGCATTAAATTAAAGACATTATTATTGTTTGGAACTCGGCTTTTCTGTTCTGAAGGCGGTTCCTTCCTAAAACGATTCATTTATATTTTGTCTGACAGCGAATTTCCATTTAATTTTGTTTTTAAAGTTCCATATTTTCATTTTATATGTACCTTATACGAGGCATTTATTAAGTCAATCAGCAATACGCTTGTTGCTCAGGGGTCTTAGACAATAAGTGGCAACACGCTAGACAAATAGAATGATAAATGTATGGGGATAACATAATGTTCCGACTACGGGATCTATGACATATGTAGGTACGTCAACCTAGTATATTTTTCATTCTATCGTCTAGCGGTCTGCCACTTGTCTGAGGCCCTGTAATGTAGAAAAGGACTGCCCTAAAGATGCGTATCATTACCTTGCAAAGTAATTAAATTTTTTAATTTAAATTTCCTAAATATTTAAATTTTATACCAATATAATATTTAAGTAGAAATGAACAACGTTAAGATATTGTTTAATAAAGGTATAGATCCCTAAAGACTTATTGTTCAATGTTACATTAATTGTTCTACTACTAACTTGTGTTCTTCGTATTTTTTATGTCCTTTACCTAAATTACTATATAAAGCACACAACTAGTTAAATGTAAAGTGGTGTAGAATATTTGTGACATGTCCGTCGCATATCCAATCATTTATGGGCTAAAATTTGCACCGACTGGGTCCCCCATAACAGACGACGGTGGCATGATGAGCTGCTTACCTACAAGAGACACTGGTCCACCTTAGCATACGACCGAGTAAAATGGAAGAATGAAAGAGAGGAATTAAGGATCTGAATTCATACTAATACCTATACAAGATAAATTCGCAAATACATGCGTTCACTAAAGTTTACTCTGACGTTCTCATTCATGGAGCTTTCACTTACACATCTTAATCCAATCAGATATAACATCGAAATACAGCGACAGACATCCAAGCATCCAAGCTTATTAATTATAATTAAGTTATTAATTAAGGAGAAAGGGACAGCATTATTAATTGATTAAAATGATGTAGCTCGGTATCGTGGCCGGTAAATGGATTTCAGTTGGAATAAAACAAACTTGATTATAGGCATACTAGCTTCCGCCTGCGACTTCGCCCGCTTGGATTTCGAATGTTTTTTAGCCTATTCCTAACCTTCCTCGATAAATGGGCTATCTTATACCGAAAGAATTTTTCAAATTAAATCAATCAATCAAATCAGACCAGTAGTTCCTGAGACTGGCGCGTTCAAGCAAACAAACAAACTCTTATAAGTATTAGTATAGTTATATAATTTGTTTCGCCATCTGTGTAGGTAATTGCTAGGTAGACTATTCAAATCAATCAATCAAATCGGACCAGTCGTTCTCTTATAAAGCTTTATAATAATAGTACAGATATATAATTTGTTTGGCCATCTGTGTAGGTAATTGCTAGGTAGACTAAATTACCAACATTATCATGAGAAGCCTATCTCAGTCCACTGCTCGACATAGGCCTCTCCTATGACACGCCACTGAGCTCGGTCTTCGGCCTTCACCAACATACGTACATAGTCATAATATTAAGGTTTTTATTTAGTTAATATGCAATATATTTATTAATTTCTTTAAACGTCACCTGAGTCTAAGAATTTTTCCTGTATCATAGGTGCGTTTCACAAACATGAAACATGACATACACAAATATCGACGGATCACACATTTTTTGTTTCGTGCGGGAATCGACAACCAACAACAACCCACAGTGCAGCAGTCCAATCGCTTAGCTACTGCGCCATTCAGGTCGTCTATGATGGGATAGAATAATAATAACGGCTACAACAAAAGCTTTTATAAGACGTCTAACTGCACGGTTCCCAAGTCGTTCCTAGAGAAAAACCGGCAAGAAACAACATGATTACTCTAACATAAATAGTACGTTTCTTTATTTATTTGGGACAAACAAACAGTTACACATTATATCTGCGTAAATAATATAACGAAAGATTTTATATAAATGTGAAACTCACACCGTTATCAACAGCATATACAATTCATATAATTTTACTATTTTCATACTAAAACGCAAACCTAATTAAAGTATAATGTCAATCAAACAACAAAAAATTTGTTATTCTCTCAACTACAGCTTCAATAAAACACAGATTTCCTTAACAGCACATTCGGTGTGTACGACAACGAATAAGTACGAAATATTTCAGGAACGTAGAAGCAATTTCAGTTGATACGAAAAACAATTCAGTTTAAAGACATTTTTACAGTAATCCCCATCAAAATCAATTTTATTACTCGTTCAGTGCGGGCCAGTGATGTAATCCCGGGGGGATTTCGCGGGATTCAATTGGGGAAGACGTCTAATTGTGTCCTTATGTGTTCTCAGTGTTTGTGGAACATTTATTTGGTAAGCGTGTTTTAAAATAAAAAGAAAATTGATTGTAATGGTACGACATTTTTCCACAAAACTGACGCATTTAGGGCCTGTTTTGTTGCTTATTTTATATGCTTAATTTTTTTTTATTCTTTGACATAGTGCGTATAATATATATTTGCCAGATCATATAGTTTAACAGAGTTAAGTTTTTGAGTTAAAAATAAGCCTGTACTTTCTATTAAACAGTTTAGGAAAAAGTGTGTATGGCACGCCAATGTTTTCTCGAATTCATGTGCATGCTATAAATTAGTTATCAGTTGCAAAAACGGTGAAGGAAAACATCGTGAGGAAACCGGCACACCTGAAAAAATTTTCAACGGCGCGGCGGCGTGTAAAGCCATGTCGAAGGCCTACAGACGGTTTAAACTCTGACACCAGCTTGTTCGTCAACCATACGATAAGAAAAAGACTTAAAGGTGTTAAGAAGAAATTAGGAACGAAAGTTGATTCTTGTAACCTATTAACTTCGTTTTGCTAGAACTTTATTAGTCTTTATTCTAGTCGTCTTTAATCTTAAATTATATATTATAGAGTATAATTGATTATGGTATTAATTCCTATAACGAATGCTCAAGTGTACAAAAAGTCGTAATAGTAGCTGTCATCTTGATGCGGTACGGGATTGGCGCGCGAGATGAAACCTCCCTTTGATCAGTATATTTATTCCTTTGATAAATACCCACTCGCTTAATATAATGTCCAACTGCTAATATCAATATTAGTTTGGATTGGATTACATTTGATGGCCTTAAAATGAGTTCTTTTTTAATAATTATTTTAATTTTAATATTAATTGTTAATATTCCTAACATTTACGTGGATTTACTTAAGTTGATAAAATAATATAGTATTTTATAGCTGAATTAAAAAATCGTGATTTCCAGGTGTCAAATCAATTATAAAAACATTTAATTAATTTTTTTTTTAATCATATACACTTTGATTCCCACCAAAATATAATTCCGAAGCCCGATTAATCAGATCCGAAACAAAAATAATAAAATTTAAGTTACTAAAAAAACACCGGCATTTTATTTTTCCCACTGAATATTAATCCAAATTCTTACCTTATATGAACTCACAACCACAGTTTATCACAACACTAACAGCACAGAACGTATCACAAATAATCGTCACAAATCAAACGTAGGTTCTTTAATACGTAAACGATTGGGAATCGCGGCGAACGTAGCGGTAATCTCAACCGGCGCGGTTACACTGAGCTCGTAGCACCGTAGCTGAGGCTACGAGGCTACGGCGCGCGCATCGGTCTACGAAAACGCTAATTCAAACACATTTATCAGGCTAATTCTGCAAATTGGACTAAATAATGACGTTACTACCCTGTGTTCCTTCACCAGTAACTGTTTGTTGAGCCACTCAATGGCGTAAATAACAACGTCTTCGATGTTAATAACTTAGTTTAAAGTTGATTCAGTAGGGTTGTCTGTGGCCCGGTGATTTATAGTGGACGGTCAGGTTTATTCAATTTCGGACGCTGTTGAGGCGAGCTAATCCAAGAAACATGGATTAATATCATGTAAGGAATGAGTTAATGGAGGCTACACACGATACTATTTATTTGCGCTAATTTAGACTCGGGCGAGTAAATCTTAGTGTGGGAAGGGATTTGCGCAAGTTTCTAGACTTTTATAGAGAACTTAAAGTATATGTAGTGTGTGGGTATCATAATTATAAACAGTATGCACTTTAACATAATATTATACACATACATTGCCTTACGTTGACATTCTTAGTAATTGGTTAAGTATTGCATGAGTTCTTTAATCTGGATATTAATGCCGGCGACAAATGCGTGACCGTCCTTTGACTGGGCTTTGATAAAGATTTATTCGGTATAATATATTTACTCATTAATACAAAATTCAATTATTACATTAATTAGGAACATAGTATGTTAGCATAGATTTGTATTTAGTTCTTATTTTACATGTTTTGGAACATATTGTAGTTACCTATTAGACTTTTATGGCATATCATTTAAAAAATCAGCTAGTTCTTCTTCTTATAGTATGGTTGGTGCACAACCTGGTGACAGAGTTTAAACCGCCTGTAGGCCTCTGACAAGGCTTTACATACCGTTGAAAAATCTCACAGGTGTGCCGGTTTCCTCACGATGTTTTCTTTCACCGTTATAACTAATTTATAATACGCACATGAATTCGATAATCCATTGGTGCATGCTGGGGTTTGAACTTGCGACCTTCGACTTGCCAGTCCAACGGTCATACCACTCGCCTATCAGTGCCGAATTAGTAAAAGTAGCTAGTAAAAAAATTAATTTATTTCCTTGTTTTCAACAAAAAAATGTATTTATAAAAGTTAATGTACCTTGAAATACGTCACTACCAACGAGCTAGTTATTCAAGCTATTAATAAAATAGTGTGTGCCATGAAAAAATAACCACAGAGTAGTTTTACAGCAGAGCGGACTTTTCATTTAGAAATTCTTTGATTCAAAGGAAACTAGTTTCAAACTCCTTAGGTGCTGTCGCCACTCGTTACTGTTTTATGAGGTTCCTTACAAAATATATGAAAACTAATGCTGGACCAGAAAGATTTTATTGAATATACGTCCTAGAAATAAAAGAATCGTTTGTATCGCGGTTAGTTTTTAATACTATTTGCATTTGAAGTTTGGTATTATAGTTGTATTGATTTAGACGCTGATTAAGTGATTTGATTCTCTGGCCTGTTGGTCTAATGGTTAGTGACCCTGACTGCTAAACCGGAGGTCGTGGGTTCGATACCCACACAGGACAAATCTATGTGTGATGAGCATAATGATTTGTTCTGAGTCTGGGTGTCATTTATCTATATTATTGTATTATAATATATCTATATTATATTATTTACTATATTTTTTTTATCTTCGCCCCACACTAGGAATTATACCTGTATCGTGGCTGCGTTTCACAAACATGAAATATCACATACACAAACGCTCAGAATCGAGACAAATATCAGCGGATCACACAAATTTTAGTCCTGAGTGGGAATCGAACCCGTAACCCTTAGCGCAACAGTCCAATTGCTTAGTCACTGCGCCAATCAGGTCGTCAGTTTAATTATCCATAACACGTAACCCAATCAATACTTAACACAACATCAAAAACAGAGCTCAATCGACTTTAAAACAAAAAAGAAGACTTCAAAAATGTTATTTGTTAACCTCTGAGAGCGCACGCAATTTTAAATGGAAGATCTAACGAACGTGTCGGAGTAATTAGTAGGGGATCAAAAGTACACGACAGATTTAATTGCGGTCTTCCCGTCCCTGTAGCTATTCATATTGTGATGTCATTTGAATTTCATCCTGGGATGTGGAACACGCAAGCACAATCTAAGTGGTATTAAAATAGATTTGGATGTACATGAATTTAATTTGCGGGGTTTATGATTGGCGGGTTGAGTAGCGTTTAGTTAATTGTATTGGTTTAATTATATAGGTTTATGATGTGGCAATATGAAATAACAAATATGAAATAGAACATTTATAAGCGAAGAAAATTATCTGTATTCCTCAAAGTGGTAGGCAGAGGTGCATATTTCATACAGCCACATTTCAACAATTATATTTTAAGTTCCGATGTAATAGGGGGTAAGCCTGTTGCCATCAACCGGGCACAAAACCATACTCCGTGCTGCTACTGAGAATTACCTAATGGAAAAACCGAGTAACACTTTTCCCCGACCTGGGATTCGAGCCCAGGACCTCATGTTCAACAGTTGCGCTAAGCAACTACCAAAGGTCGCAAGTTCAAACCCTGGCACGCACCAATGTCTTTTCGAATTCATGTGCGTATTATAAATTAGTTATTAGTTGCTAAAAACGGTGAAGGAAAACATCGTGAGGAAACCGGCACACCTGAGAGATTTTTCAACGGTGTGTATAGCCATGTCAGTTGTTTAAACAGGCAGTTTAAACTCTGACACCAGGTTGTTCATCAACCATACGATACGTAGAAGATGCAGAGCTATTATTTTCACCCGACTGAGCCAGAAGGAGGATTAAGTTTTTCCAGTGTATTCATATTTCTTATAAATATATTTATTTATAATTGTAATAAACTTAATTATGTATCGTGTAGATATCGCTTTAAGCGATAAGGCCGCCATTACACCCACTATTATAATGATAATGTTTATAAGTTATTTGTTAATATGGTGTACAATAAAGCATATTCTATCTATCTATATATATATATATATATATATATATATACACGTCAACATTACAGTAATTATGATAATCACTTAGATATCCAAATCAGTGTTATACGTAACTGCTATAAAATAACTTAAAAATAATTTAATTATTTAAACATGCATTTCAATGCATCTTTGTGTCATTTCCGTAAATTTCGGTAGACAATACTCCTTCTTCTTATCGTATGGTTGATGAACAACCTGGTGTCAGAGTTTAAACCACCTGTAGGCCTCTGACATGGCTTTACACACCGTTGAAAAATCTCTCAGGTATGCCGGTTTCCTCACGATGTTTTCCTTCACCGTTTTTAGCAACTGATAACTAATTTTTAGTACGCACATGAATTCGAAAAGACATTGGTGCGTGCCGGGATTTGAACTTGCGACCTTTGACTTGGCAGTCCAACGGTCATACCACTCGGCTATCAGTGCAGTCACTATACTCCTGAGACATATCGTTGGACAAACGTATGGCGCGTGACATGGGGGCGGACAAATTTGAGAAGATTAGTTCAACCTTGTGGTGTACTAAGCAGAGCGTGCCGACGACATAGTCTCACACACCCATCAGGCGCGCGTAGAACTATTGCTTCTTGCACTTCTGGATGATAACCCATACCTCGCAGTACTCTAAATATGTATTTAATGTTAATACGTTAATGGTAATATTCAATCTCCATCGTTTAATGTAGCGGTCTAAGTGGCTTATGTTTAGCTTTACCCGTTTACAGACCAATATAATACTAAACACAATTAGCGAACCACATTAACTAATTCTGTAGCCAGAGAATGCGTTATCCAATTAGATGTGCCAGTAGTTTAGTGCAGAATTACCCTGTAATCACCTCTGATATTTTACATATTGCGGAATGATTAGTTGGTACGATGCCGAACGAATTATTCTGAAAATATAACAGCCTGTAATCCCGAGAGTAGTAAAAAGAGGGTTATTGTTGTATCAGGAGTCGATAAAACTATTTATCGTTTTAAGACTCATTTGAATACATGACGATCCTATATAAAAATATTAAATACATACTGTATACCTACATAATAATTTAATATTGCCGACGACAACGTCAGCATCTCGGGCAACCGGTGGATGCAAATGGCAAGATGCCGTTCATTATGGCGTTTTGATAGATGATGAAGGCGTGATGATGATGATGAAACATAATAATTAAAGTTTGTTATACGCTCTGCACGTTGACACATGTGTGTATATGCATATTGATGTTAAGACAGTTAAACGCAAATTACAGCAAGACATGGAGTACATATTACGTTTATTCCAAAAACACATGAGCTGTGAACAAATTGTTGCTTAAGATGTACTCGAAAAAGAATATAAAAACTCAACCAAATAATATTCGTAGATATATTTAATAAGCATCGTAAAATGTAAGAGCTCGGGGCCCTATCAAAACACTTCAACACTTAATACTCTCGTTAGACCCACGACATTGTTCAACTTTGTTTTGAATACGATAACTTATAAATAAGTCCCGCTACTTATCGGAACTCAGAATTGACGTCAGGAGTCGGAACTATCAAAACAAATACGATTTCAGTTGAGAGTTCTTAGTTACCACAACAGCACTTTCTTCTAAAGCTTTAAAGTGGAAAAAAAACAGCTTTTTGTAGCAAACAAATGTACTACAGAACATTTGCTAAGCTGTAAACGTTACCCGGAAATGTTTGATGCAACAGATCCCGAATTAGGCCATACGACAAGCGATGTCAAGAGCGGACCGTGAGACGGTTTTTTTCATACGTTGTATATTAGGTCATCAATATGTCGATGAACATTATTTATTTACCTTAAATTATATATATATAACCAAATTTGAAAGCGTGTAAAAGTTAAAAGAGCAAAGAAAATCATTGGTGAGGTAAATTTTAATTTGAATAATACCTGATAAGAGCCCATGATAGCTCATGATGGCCCATGATGACCCATGATAGCCCATGATGGCCCATGATGGCCCATGATGACCCATGATGGCCTAGGAGTAATTACAATGCAAATAACAAATGATCTTTTTAAGTCATCTCTTAAAGAAGACAATCAGTTGAATTCATTTTTCTACCTAAACACCTAAATTACATAAATAATTTAAACAAACAAACCTTATACCCTAAATCCTTCATCTGTTCTAAATCCGTTTTACTTATACCCTTCACCTATGTCAAAATACACCATATAGGTACTAACTTTAACATACGTATGTATATAGGTACCCAGCTTTCACTAAAAACACGTTACAAACAGTAATAACATCTGCGCAAAACACTAACACAATATATCAAAGAGCCAGCGACTACCTATTTTTGGTATTACACGAACAAAGCTAACACTAGGCTGTATTGTAGAACAAACAACCTATTTTCTGTAATCCTTAGATCTCGCGCTCCTAGAGGCCTAACCTTAAGATATGGCCGCCTTTGCCGCAAAGACGATAAAAGCGTGCAAGCTGACTGTGCGATGGCATTGTGTGTGTGGCCCAAAGCATACGCGAGCCTTTCAATTTTGATGATCAGGGTAGAGGATTAGAGGCTTTGCTGGTACCACTGCACTAAACATGTCTATACAAGATATATAACGGCCAGCCTCCTAACCATGAACTTTTAAAGCAGGACAGTTTAAGATGTGGAAGCGAGACGCCGCTACGTGCAGTGTAATGTGGCGTCTCGCTTTCACAATAGAAAATGTCTTGCTTTAAGAGTTTATGGTAAGAGCCAGATTGGCGCAATGGCTAGCCATTGAACTGCTGCGCTAAGGGTTGCGGGTTTAACCCGCAGAGGATAATTGATAAACTTTTTTAAGTCTCGTACAATTAAAATGACTTGAAGTTGAGCATCCGCGTAAAAATCAACTTTTTTATTGCGATGTAATATTAACTAAGTTGTGCCATTCGATTGAACATTGGTTGTTGTTAACATTGCTCAATTTGGAGTCTTTTGAACTGGATAGGCGTAGGATCATTAACGATTTCATGCAAATGGTATATACAACAGTTTGATAATTACCAAGTTCCTACCAATAGCGATAATACACTTCCCTACACACCACGCTGTTTATATTCACAGCAACATGATCTGTACCAAATATAAGCCCCAACACTCTACAATGGTGAACACAAAAGTAAAGCAGATTACACAACTTTCAAATGTAATATAAGTCTTCTTGAACGCATCTTCTTGTTGTATAATACTGAGACTGAGAGCTGACCGTTATAAAAATGTCTGACGCTGTTGCAAAAATATGCAGGGCTGCCAACCTGGAAAAATAACTTCTAAGCCGCTTAAAAGGAATACCTATCAGTGTAACCGAACTTTAGTAAGCAAATAGCTCGGTAAAATGATACAGACTGGCCGAATAACTGTTGTCTGTCCTTGACTTTATCAATCTCATGTGTAGGTATTTGTATTCTTAATTATAGAATTACCTCGCTTATAAATAAATAAAATAAATACATGTTATATACCTACATATTCATGCACTAACAAGCAAGGTGATTCTATAATTAATATCTATATACAATACTATCATATAAATATAGTATAAGGCGACTCAGGGGAGACCAACATTTTAAGTCATTTTAGATTACTTTTGTAAGTCATCGTCACACAAAGAGATTTCAGAATTGTATTTTATTTAAATCCCGCAAACATAGGCGCCCAAACTCATACAATTTAACTGGAGCGGAATCCGAAATCGTTTTAAAATAAAGTGCTTTACCACTGCACCGATCGAGCCTTCAGAAATCAATCAGGACCTAAAACATTCAAGAATACAAATACATTTCGAGAGAGTCGCTAAACCGCCGTACGCCATGTTGAATGCAGCGCGTGTGATTTGGGCCTAAAGTAAAATAAATCCGGCCCACTTGATATTCAAAGTGTGTAACGGACCCAAGAGCTACGCAATATAGTGGCAACATTGATCAATTTGTTGATGTTTGCCTGTCAGATGGTGGAAGTGTCTTCGGTTTAAAGAGGGTAGGCTTGACCAGGTAGGCAAGAATACGTTTTATAAGTGTAAACAAAGGTGCCTGAGAGGCTGGCCGGAGAAATAAGTATTGTTGCGTGGGACGCGTGTAATCGTGGTCATATAACTGGCAATAATATATTGAGTCACATTCGTTTGACGCAGACATTGTTGTTACTACTTTAGAAAAGAATACAGTAAAGATTACGCACCTACTGTTATTTTTTTTTTATAGTTTGATATTTCAGGTGTTCAGTAAAACATATAGTTGGGTACTAACTCAGATCAGCCCCCTTACTATGAACTTTTAAAACAGGACAGTGTACGATGTGGAAGCGGGACGCCGCTACGTGCAGTGTAATGCGGCGTCTCGCTTTCACAACGTAAACTGTCCTGCTTTAAGAGTTCATGGTAAGGGGGCAGTCTCCTTTACCATAAGCTCTTAAAGCAGGTCATTTTACGGTGTAGAAGCGAGACACTGTGCACTGCTACGAGCAGTGTAGTGCGGCGACTCGCTTTCACAACGGAAAACGTTCTGCAATGCAAGCTTACGGTAACCCCACAGTATCTTTACATTTGGTACAAGGCCCTTCATTATAATAAAACCTACGTGACCGACTAACCAATGTTTCTTGACTAGACTAATAAATAGCTTACTCTGTATAAACAGACCTGAAACACAAAAATAAGATGTTCATTAAATAAATCTAGATATAATTATTCCATTGTCATGATTTTCTTCTATAAGGTTAAACGTCCCTTCGTAAATTTATGTTTTGCGCCCTGACCTCGTCCTGAACAAACAGACAAATAAACAGCCTCCTTTACTGTAAATGACGAAAGTATATTAAAAGTATACAATTGAAAAACTATTTTTGTGAACCCATTCAATGAAAAGGTCAGACGATTATCCTACAAACAGTTCACAGATAAATATTTTCATTTTGCTGATATATTACTTGTATAAACTCTTTATACATCAAACTGTACCTAAGCTAATATTTTAGTTACTGAGAAGTAGACACAATAGATAATTCTATATCTTATATATATTATATCATGAAGTTGCAGATATTATGTATATATATCTAAAAGTCACCAAAAATGACACCACCCTTCAAGGTTATTTTGCTTATCACAAAAATAATGAAGCGGGTGTGTTTTGATCCATTCGTTTCTAGGAATATAGGTAAAGGCCATAAGTATACCTACATAAGATTCATTGTTTTTGATTTATTTACGAAGCTTCAATCCAGTGAACAACTGTTTTTTTTTTTAAAAAAAAAACGTCGCCCCACACTAGGAATTTCTCCTGTATCGTGGGTGCGTTTCACAAACATGAAATATCACATACACAAACACCCAGACTCTGGACAAACAAATGTGGATCGCACAATTTTTTGCCCCGTGCGGGAATCGAACCCGCAACCCCTAGCGCAGCAGTTTAATCGCTTAGCCTCTACGCCAATCAGGTCGTCGAGTTAATCGTCAACTTAATTCTTATAAATATTATTTTGAACAGACCACTGCAATTTTATATTCGCATAACCCATCCATATACTACTGATAATTCTTAATAGAAAATCCAGGTGCCAACAAATTAAAAACATACTTCTAATATAATAATCCATAGTAGCCAAGCATAAAAAGGTACGAGAGAAACCAATTTAAGCTGCACACTACACCGTACTTAGTTCGGCAACTACTGACACAGATTTTAGTGTATCTTCCAAAGGACTGAACAAAATCCTTTTAAACCAAACTCAATGGAGGATGTAGTAAAAAGAGGCGATAAACTGACGCTAATATATTTGTATAGGTCTGTTTACGTCGAGGCGGGAGTTCTGCCTTCAGGAGTACTAGGACTGGGACACCCTGTCTACACTTACCGGCCGCTTAGTTACAAAATACTGTTCCTTTTATGTTGTTTTTGGGACCATTTGTCTAAGTTTATGATGCTTTACGGACTTCAAAAAGACGAGGTTTTTAATATATATTATTACTATTATTATAATAATGTATCTTAATAACAGTTAAGAGGCTAGAAGTAAATAAGAAGATTCGAGATATTAGTACAATAATAGGCATATTTAGTTGAGTAAATAATATACCTTGTCACCTTTTTCTCTGTTTAAATTAAATATATTTTATTCTATTGCGTTTCGATAGCGAACACAGCAGCCATAAAAAGGTTTTAATTAAAACTACAATACCAGGTTCCACCTCAAGGAATACCTACGTACCTACCCGTATAACCTACACGAATTCAGAGCGCTTTAGAATTTGGGTAGCGTCGTTTGAGGTGCCGGCATCCGGTTTCGGTCGGTTTATCTCAGTGTTTTAGCACCTGACTCCGGATGGGACAGCCCACGCCGGGCCTTTTGCTAGTGAAACTAGAGGAAACTTTAACGGTATACTTGTTTTTATTTATTTTGCTGCAGATAAGGTTCGGTTTTAAACATTAAGGAAAAGTGAGATTGCGTCGGAAGTGAAAATATTATTATGTTCATTTGATTTAAATTTCAGCTAAAGTTTGGACCACTTTTCGAGGTTGACTGCCATTTTATATTAAGCGTCCATTTTATATTGCTTTCATGTGATATTATTAAGGAGGCGGCCTTTGTTCAATAGTGGACGTCATCCGGCTGATGATGGTGTGATATTATAAAAAAATAGATTTAGTCTAAACGTACCTATTATCAAATTATTATCGCATAATACAACTTAATAATATTTATTGCTTTAAAGAAGTGTACCATGAAGTTGTTAATGAATAAATACGTAAAATGTGTTAATCGTAGTTTTCAATAATAATACAGAAATCATATTTGATATGTCCATGAAAGATTACAATTTGGTTCAAGGTTTAATTCCCGCAAAGATTATTATCATAATATTACATATCTTAGTATAGAACTTATATCTTATGAGAATTTAACCTAGGACCTTACACTCAGCAGTCGCGCTATGCGACCAATTGCCCAACAACGAGACTAAAATCAAAACATAATAATTCAGTAATTCACCATAAAAAGATATATTTCAAAAGTACCACCAAAGTGGCTTGTAGATGAAGATCCTTAGTGAAATACAAGCTTGATACACAAACAAAAAGCCTTGTCCCACTTGTCCCAAATGTCAATGTAATACAGCAAGTCATTCAGCTATCGTTATTCAATATAAGCAAGTAAATAAACAATGCGACACAGTCATCGGGGCGTATCAAGACAAGAGGTAGGTGGCAAGGTTCCGCGGTCTCATCTCCTAAAAGCTTTCGCCGATACAAAACGTTACCGACGGACTGTGGCTGCTCGACGAAATCCAAGATTGTTTATTGTGTTTGCGTGGCCTTTCTCTGCTGGAGAGAGCTGTGAGTATATTGACATATATAGGATTATTTTTTAAAGTAAATACAATGCCTTCAATATTTTTATAAAAATATTCTTGTTTAATAAAATAAAAAGCGGGTAATCAAAGGTTTTTTATAGTAAACTTATTATACACATTGTCTATCTCCGAAGTTCTTCATTAGATCTTCACCATTCACACGGAACCTCGAAGAACTTGCAATTGATTTCACACATGTGCATTTCAATCTCAATTTCAATTTCCGACGAAAGAGACGTATCTAAATAGATATCTATCCAAAAGACTGCGATATCTTCAATTGACATGAAATATAATATTGAGAAGATATTGACTATAAAAATCGTAAGACTTAATTTTTATTAGTTCTCTTACATAAAAAAGTAAATCAAACAATCCGATTAACAACACCGGAACAGAACCGAGAACTATTGTTTTAAAAGTGGCTTATTTCTATTGGTCCTTTTTCCGCTGGTCCTTTTCCACTGGTCCTTTTTCCAGTACGAGCGAGAGAATGGATAGAATTCAATCCACCCTGACCGTTGAAAAACAGCTCGCTGTGGTTTGTTGATATGTTACCGGCAAACACCGATTTCAGGAAAATGTAGTTTTATAGGCTTCACTAGTATAACTGAAGTGTTATTAGGATTCACGTAGACAAAAAAGTAGGATACTTGAAAAATGAAGACTTTCTTTTCTGTAAATAGATATTTACAAACAATTAAATAAATAATTTTATAAAACTAAATCGTGCCGGTATTGTCTTACTGACTACCTCTAAAAAGGACGTCAAAACAAACTAACGGGTCAAGGTCTTTTTTTTAAACCAAGTAATTTGTATTATATGATTTCCATATATAATTAATTAGGTATTTAAGCTTTACCTGTTACCACCGTTAAAATATTTTCATTACCTCATCATCTTTCTTTACGAGTCGAATTGCATTCTTCGTTACAACAATTTGGTCTAGGCGATACTGGTTTAATCAGAAATCACGGTTTACCAGCAACATATCAATAGCTAGATATTATGTTTAACCCCTTGTCTGTGAGACTAACCGTCTCCCGGTATGCGTGATTCAACCGCTGTCTGTGCGCACACCGGGATTCGGTTAGTGTTCAAGGTTATCGTTTCGCGCCGATATTAACGTTCATAGTGTTCCGTTCTCTTTCAAACGCATACATATTGCTTATGAAAGAGTAAGCTAGCAAGTGACGCTTAAATTTCG
Source organism: Abrostola tripartita (assembly GCA_905340225.1). Lineage (NCBI taxonomy): Eukaryota > Metazoa > Arthropoda > Insecta > Lepidoptera > Noctuidae > Abrostola > Abrostola tripartita. Next base: position 2,534,313 of record HG996492.1, on the reverse strand, counting down.
CTTGCTATTGGCCGAAATACGACGCCAACGTCTTTTAAAAATCGCCCCACTTCAGTCGTGTCGCGCCATCGCCCGCGTATGTTGTCAACCGGATTTTGTGAGTGCAGTTTTGTGATAAGTGCATTTAACAGTTATTACAACATGGAACAGTAAGTAATGTTTAATTTCTTTGATTACTATCATAAGTGCGTTATTAGAATATTGTTAAAATCAGTCTGTAACATGAGTGTTCTCTCTTTCGAACTGTAAGCATGATTTTGTTTTAGCCATATTTTAATCAAAACGTGATAAAATGACGGTTTTAAGTGTCTAATTGCATGCCCATTTAATGTATTTTGTATAAATGTAATGTGTAAAGTATATTTCTATCTGAAAAGCATAATTTTTGATGAAATTCGATGTTAGGTACTCATTAACCGGGACCCGGTATGGCCACAGACAGGGTCTGACGTGAGTTTGACAGTTAATTTTTGGGTGGGAGAATACTATGGAAAAGGATATATTTTCTACTAACTATTGCCCGCGACTACGCTCGCTTAAATTTTAATTTTGCCTAAAAATTCAAATTTTTGAAAAAAAAAAATGTATTTTACGACCCCTAATTTACCCTTTAGGGGTTACATTTTGCAAAACCACGATATACGTGTTGAATTATTTGTAACCAGAAGCAGGTGTACGAAATTTCGTGTTTCTAACTTTAAAAATAACGAACTTCCATACAAACATTAATCCCTTATTTAACCCCCTTAGGGGTGACATTTCCAAAAATCCTTTCATAGTGGGTGCTTACAACATACAAAGCATCAGCTGCCAAAATTTCAAGTTTGTAGCCCCAGTGATCATGAATCAGTCAGTCAGGGCAAGTAGGTACGTAAAAATGTAAGTGTAGTTATAGGTATAGTATGTAAAAAATAGATAAATTTGTTAAGTCTTATTTTACTGTTATGAATGCCGTAAAGATATTTAAGTTGTAAATAGTTATATACATTAGATAGAATAAAGGTTTTAAAAATACCGCGCCCTATCAACAATGTAGGTATGATCTAAATTTTCGCGGGTTTTTGTTTTTAAGTGTTAAATTACTTCGTTTAAAATATTCTATACGTAGTGAATGCATTACATTCGATTCATAGATAATATTAATGTGGCTCTGCATGTGTATGCGCTCCCGGGTTCGATTCCTGGTCTAAGCGTTATATAGCAAAACTGCCACGCCCTATCTACAATGTAGGTACTTACGATCTACTTTTTCGCGGCTTTTTGTGTAGGTATGAAATAACTTTGAATATAATATTTTATGGTTAGTGTATTTATTACATTCGATTCATAGATAATATTCATGTGGTTTTGAATGTGCATGCGGTGCCGGGTTCGATTCCCGAGCCAAGTGTTATTGAGATTTTTGATATTAGAATACAGATTTTAAAACTGTCACGCCCTATCTACCATGTAGGTACTTACTATGTACATTTTCGCGGTTGTTTGTGTAGGTATGAAATAACTTTGAATATAATATTTTATGGTTAGTGTATTTATTACATTCGATTCATAGATAATATTCATGTGGTTCTTAATATGCATGTGGTCTCGGGTTCGATTCCCGAGCCAAGTGTTATTGAGATTTTTGATATTAGAATACAGATTTTAAAACTGTCACGCCCTATCTACCATGTAGGTACTTACGATGTACATTTTCGCGGTTGTTTGTGTAGGTATGAAATAACTTTGAGTATAATATTTTATGGTTAGTATATTTATTACATTCGATTCATAGATAATATTAATGTGGTTTTGAATGTGCATGCGGTGCCGGGTTCGATTCCCGAGCCAAGTGTTATTGAGATTTTTGATATTAGAATACAGATTTTAAAACTGTCACGCCCTATCTACCATGTAGGTACTTACGATGTACATTTTCGCGGTTGTTTGTGTAGGTATGAAATAACTTTGAGTATAATATTTTATGGTTAGTGTATTTGTTACATTCGATTCATAGATAATATTCATGTGGTTTTGAATGTGCATGCGGTGCCGGGTTCGATTCCCGAGTAAAGTGTTATTGCGTATTTTGATGTTGGATAGAGTATAGTTTTTAAAACAGTCACGCCCTATCTACCATGTAGGTACTTACTATGTACATTTTCGCGGTTGTTTGTGTAGGTATGAAATAACTTTGAATATAATATTTTATGGTTAGTGTATTTATTACATTCGATTCATAGATAATATGCATGTGGTTCTTAATGTGCATGCGGTGCCGGGTTCGATTCCCGAGCCAAGTGTTATTGCGTATTTTGATATTAGAATACAGATTTTAAAACTGTCACGCCCTATCTACCATGTAGGTACTTACGATGTTCATTTTCGCGGTTGTTTGTGTAGGTATGAAATAACTTTGAGTATAATATTTTATGGTTAGTGTATTTATTACATTCGATTCATAGATAATATTCATGTGGTTTTGAATGTGCATGCGGTGCCGGGTTCGATTCCCGAGTAAAGTGTTATTGCGTATTTTGAGATTGGATAGAGTATAGATTTTAAAACTGTCACGCCCTATCTACCATGTAGGTACTTACGATGTACATTTTCGCGGTTGTTTGTGTAGGTATGAAATAACTTTGAGTATAATATTTTATGGTTAGTGTATTTATTACATTCGATTCATAGATAATATTCATGTGGTTCTTAATATGCATGTGGTCTCGGGTTCGATTCCCGAGCCAAGTGTTATTGAGATTTTTGATATTAGAATACAGATTTTAAAACTGTCACGCCCTATCTACCATGTAGGTACTTACGATGTACATTTTCGCGGTTGTTTGTGTAGGTATGAAATAACTTTGAGTATAATATTTTATGGTTAGTGTATTTATTACATTCGATTCATAGATAATATTCAACGGTTTTGAATGTGCATGCGGTGCCGGGTTCGATTCCCGGGTAAAATGTTATTGCGTATTTTGATATTAGAATACAGATTTTAAAACTGTCACGCCCTATCTACCATGTAGGTACTTACGATGTACATTTTCGCGGTTGTTTGTGTAGGTATGAAATAACTTTGAGTATAATATTTTATGGTTAGTGTATTTATTACATTCGATTCATAGATAATATTCAACGGTTTTGAATGTGCATGCGGTGCCGGGTTCGATTCCCGGGTAAAATGTTATTGCGTATTTTGATATTAGATAGAGTATACATTTTAAAACTGCCACGCCCTATCTACAATGTAGGTACTTACGATCTACATTTTCGTGGATTTTGTTTTTGTGTAGGTATAAAATAACTTTCAATACAATATTTTATACCTACTTCGTGTATTTATTAGATTCGATTCATAGGTAATATGCATGTGGTTCTTAATATGCATGTGGTCTCGGGTTCGATTCCCGAGCCAAGTGTTATTGAGATTTTTGATATTAGAATACAGGTTTTAAAACTGTCACGCCCTATCTATTATGTAGGTACTTAGGATCTACATTTTCGCGGTATTTTGTGTAGGTATGAAATAACTTTGAATATAATATTTTATGGTTAGTGAATTTATTACATTCAATTCAAGGATAATATTCATGTGGTTTTGCATGTGTATGTGGTCCCGGGTTCGATTCCTGGTCTAAGCTTATATAGTAAAACTGCCACGCCCTATCTACCATCTTAGGTACTTACGATCTACATTTTCGCTGTTTTTAGTGTTGATGTAGGTTGTAGGTATTAATAACTTTGAATATAATATTTTGTACTCAGGTAATTTATTACATTCAATTCATAGATAATATTTTATCGGCTCTGCATGTGCATGCGGTACCTAGGTTCGATTCCCGGGCTAAGCGTTATTGGGTTTATTTGTTTGAACGTTTGTTTGCATGTTGAGTGATTTTTTGCTTTTTGTCATTTAAGATCTGGTCGTGGGAAGCGACCAACATTGATGGTGAGGGCTCTCAGCGAAGGGAGTCGCGGATGTTGCCACAAGCCACGCCGGTGCCGGCAGGGTAAATATATTAAATTTTGTTTATTGTAATTATGTAGATACATAAAAATATGCTTCGACGCTTGATTATAACTTTTTTTTATTTCCAGATCTCAAAATGTGTGGTCCTTAGTCAGGGCCATAGCGTCCACGAGTACCTACGGCAGTGCCGTTAGTGTTGTGATCAGGCCAACCATCACTCACTGGGTAATTATTGAGACATTTCGACTTAGTCTAATCAATCTTTTAAATATTTTAATCATACTAATAATAAAAATTATTGCAGGCTCTATGGAGCACTCCACGCACCTGGCACATCGCACACCGGCATGCCGTGCACAGGCACACCGCGCACTGGTACACCGCGAGCAGAACTTAAACGACTCGTGTAAGTACAGTTAAATATTTCATGTTTTTTACTGTAACTATTCGAATTGCAAAGATTTTTTTCTAAAATAAAATCTCTCACTGTCGTAATCTCTATACCCACTCTTGTGCCATAGATCACAAAAAAAGACACTTAGAAGTGCAGTGATTTACAAAAAAAAAGGGTCCGGGCGCCCGGCACGCATGAGTATAATTAAACTTGATTTATAGCTGTTTAAGAGATTATTGAATAAACTAACGACTTTTGTATAGCTGATGAAATGCAGAATTTTATTAAATTAGTTTGTGTGACACAACAGTGTCATCCGTATAAAGGAATTTTCGGATAATAGATTATTTCTTTTTAAGCCAATACATATAGATAGAAAGAACAAATCCTCTAGTTATGAGCAACACAGTAGTTAATAACATTTTAACAATGTATCAAACAATAGGCACGTTGTGCGCCATGGCACCGTCGTCCGGCCGCTAACTGCGCGTACTTTATCAGTGATCCTGTGTAAACATACTTACATTACATTATTTATTATTACATTACTTTGGCTACTGCAGGTTGCTAAGGGCACGCGAGTGCGTAATAAAACTGCACTTTTATGCCTGTCGATCATACGTAAAAAAGACAAAACGGAAATAATAAAAAATATTTTTGTTTTTGCAGGAATCCTGAGGACAACAGTGGGGGAAGTTCATCTCGGGCGAAACGCTGCTAGTAAGTGCATGCATATATGAACCTAGTGATAAGTTTAATTTTAAGTAGAGAGCATTCTCAAAATCCACGTGAATGTTGTCGCATAATTAAACACTTTGTAAACTTACTATATTGTAAACGGATTGTTAAAAATACCTACTGTTTTAATAGACTAACTAAGAACTTTTTTGCTTGTTCTTCTCCATAAAAACGACACTTTTGAACTAACAACTTGATTGGATGCTTTATAAGTGCCCTTTTGTAGCCTTCATAAAATAAATATATAATGATTATGGCTACTTGACTGGTTTGGCTTGTTGCGTAGCGTACATAAGAAAAAATAAGATTTTTATTATTTTACATAATATTTCGAACTTAATTGTAGTAAATATATGAATAAACTTCATGATTGTCCAAAAGAATATTGCAATTTTTACGGAAACAAGTTATATTGAATTTGACTTACACGTAAAAGTAAAAAAAAACCATCTCAAGATATATCCTTACTTTCTTAGCCTCTCTTGACCAAAATAGACGATTTTTCGCTATCTTTATCAGCATTTAACTCGAAATATTTCTTAGAAGCATATATATTTACCGTTCAAATCTAATGTATTATTCTATGTCAATGTTGGAAAATATGTATTTACTTTAATATTAACAACATACAAACAAATATCATTACTTTTTACGAGTACTGGTTTTTGTGCCCGATTTGAGTACTATTTTTGATTACCTCATACGCAATATACATAAAGCACACCATTGTGTGGCTTTTGTTACTTGTAGCTGATAAGGTCTAGTTACTGTAAACAAAAAATCTCCGGCGCAGACGCCAGAGTTAATGTAAACAAGATAGAAATATGACGCCCACTTATGATAGCAAACTGAGCGGCCATTTTTTGTGCTTATTTTTCAAACGCAAATTGTGTAAAATTAATGTATGAAGACATGTGGTGTTTATGTTGTAATAACTTTTAAATGTATTAAATCTATGAATAAAACATAATATAACATAGCAGAATGGTTTTATTTTTATTTTATTTGTGAAAATATAGTCAACTTTAGGGTACCCTATATTGAGTGACGTATTTTAGCTTAATTTTAATATAAATGGGATAATAATGTTAACAAATACGTTAAATCTTTTATTCATAATCATGTTTAACTCATAAAATAGCCTTAACTCTTATTAGAATCAGAGATATTCCAATTAGAATGAAAAATTCGCGCCCCAGACCCCTGTCTGTGGGCATACCGGGAGCCGGTTGACACAGATAACCTTGAAAATGTGTTTTTTGACAGCTCACAGACAAGAGGTTATGAGATTTGTACAACACATTATCGATTATGGATTTAAATATACTAGACTGCATCATTGGTCGCGTGGTCACAGCGCGACTGCTGAGCATGAGGTCCTTGGTTCGACTCCTGGGTCGGGCAAAGTGTTATTGGGTTTTTTCATTAGGTAATTCTCTGTAGCAGCTTGGAGTCTGAATTTGTGCCCGGTTGATGGCAATAGGCTTGCTCCCTATACCATTGGAACCTATACTATAACTGGCGAAATGTGCGTGTACTATACACTTCTGTCTACCTCTTCGGGGAATACAGGCGTGATGTTATATTATATGTTATATTTATTATTTATATATATATATTTATTTTTTAAAACGCCGCCCCATAATATGAATTTCTCCTGTATCGTGGTTGCGTTTCACAAACATGAAACATCACACACACAAAACACCCAGACTCGGGACAAACATCTGCGGATCGCACAAATTTTTGTCCCGTGCGGGAATCGAACCCGCAACCCTTGGCGCAGCAGTCCAATTGCTTAGCCACTGCGCCAATCAGGTGTCATTTAATTCTTAAACGGTACTTTTATTTTTAATACAAGTAAAGTTCTTAAAACGTTATATTTCAAAATGCTCTTTGCATATAAAGTTTCACGTATAAAGTGGAAATTCGACATAAGTTTGCCGTTGACAAGACTTATGTGAAGCCGTCTTTATACCGTCGTTGCCATGGTGATATTAGGATTAAAAATATCGATGAGACCGACGTTGGCGGTATAAAAATTATTACAGAAATATTATACACAATTTCGGTTCGACCTTATTCCGAACACTGTATAATCTGTGTTTCGTTCAATAAAAATAATCATAAACTTACCTATTTATATCAGTCTAGCGTGCTTCGCAGAAATGTAGGCAGATCCGCAGATGTTTGTCTCGATTCAGAGTGTTTCTGTGTGTGATATTTCATGTTCGTGAAACGCAGCCACGATACAGGAGAAATTTCCAGTGTGGGGCGACGTTTATCAAAAACAAAGGTTTATTTAATCCATCATCATATGTCTTTGTCACCCTATTTTAATCGCGATATCAAATAATGATTCTTCGAAGATAATTTAATACGAGAAAAAAAAGTCTGTACTAGAAGTTGGTTCGGAGATAATTTTAACTTAGTACCACGCTTTACATCGAAGACACAAGTTGGTAACAACATTTAGTGGACACCCAAGTTAGCCTGCGAAGGAATAAGTAAATTTTATAAGACTTCGCCAGGAGAATACCAAAACAGTGTTGTTCGGAGGGTACGTTGACATTGAGATACTGTTTGTTTTTATAAGTGTGACAGTTATTGACAAACTATCCAAGTTATGACGTACGTGTAAATATTTAAGCTAGGTATATGTACTTTAAGTTTAGTGCACTGCTTATGATACCTCTCGAAATAATAAGCATTATTCTTTATCGATAGAATATCTGTAATTTTTTTTAGATCGTACCTCAGCTATAACCATTTTAACCTTATTTTTTTTAAGTCGGCCACACTATGAATTTTGTGTGTGTAGGTGCGTTTCACAAAAATAAAATATCACATAAATTAACAGCCAGACTCGGGACAAACATCTGCGGTTCTCAAAAATCTTTGTCCCGTGCGGGAATCGTATCCGCAACCAAATGTGCCAATCAGCCCCATGTAAGAAAAAGGCAAGTCTATTTGTATAAAATGTATTAGGCGAAATAGTGTCTAAGAATGCACTGTATTATATCACACTGAAGCTTGCCTTTTAATAAGCCCATTTGATCATATCAATCCGCTCCGTAAACGACAGCTAAACGAGTGAATACAGAAACGTGAATACGTGAACATAAACTCCAGTATATTTTTCATGGCGACATAAAACATATGACGATCGCAACGACCAATATAAGCGGAACATTTTCATACCTCGACATCACGTATCGTTTATAAACCTATTCGGATAATTAAAACAAAGACCCATTGAGGCCCAGTTAACGACACAATCATTCAGTAAACGCGACGCTAATTTGCGGAATAACCAACATTATAATTGTCTTACGAGCTGTTAGACTTAATGACTAATTCATTACCGCCTTTGTTCGAGTATCACTGATTAACTGATCTCTTTTACGGCCTGTTTTGAGGTTGAATTTGTTGTGCATATTTTAAGGAATCTGCTGGATTAATCGTTGTATGAAAATACAAAATTGCTTTAACGAACAAAACGTTTCCTGGACAAAATGTTTGTTGATTAATTTCTATATGTTTTAGGTATCTTAGACGCTTTCGAAAATCATGTCTTTATAAGTATTGTAGACAATCTTCAAGACCATCCAAATACACAATACACGTCAGTTACAGTAAATAAATACCACTGCGTTTGCCAGCCATCATCAACAAAGACAAACCTAACCAATTACCCAACTAATTAGATACAGTCACTTGTTTTCGTTAATCCTTACTTAGCCGCTTCAGTGGCCTAGAAATCCTGAGGGCAATGGCCGTGGCTTCCTAGAATAGAATGGAGCATTCTTTATTACATACCCTTACAACTTTTATACATAAACATAACACAACATCACGCGTGAGCGGTGTAGGTGTGTATGTACAGTGTATACCCACATTTCGCCAGTTAAGTATGTTATGGGTTCCAATGTAATAGGGGACGAGACTATTCCCATCGACCGGGCACAAATCCAGACTGATGTATCAAATGTGAGCATTGTGTAGGTTTTTCTTTTCTTTTTTTAGAAATTTTTCTTTCACGTGTCTGACGGTTTGTGTATTTCAAGCGGCCTACCCAAATGTCCTTCAGATGGTACGAGACGGGGCGTCTGTAAGGACAGGTTGACTCAACCTCGCCGTGGTTCTTTCCTAAAAAGACCTCTTTTCAGACCACCTATACTGTTCTCACATAAATTATTGAACTTATCTGGACTTTAAAAGAGACCTTGACCTCTGAGTTTGTTTCGGTGTTTCTTCTCAGAGGTAGTCAGTTAGGAAATGCCGACACCATCATTCTAAATAGTTTATAAAAAATGACGTGTAAAAGTGTTTTTTTTTAAAACCTATTTGCTGAAATAAAATCATTTATCATTTATCTGTGTCCAGCAGTGGACTGGAAATTACCATAAATTATGGGACATGTACTTTGCCCGACCCGGGGTTCAATGCCAGAAACTTTTCTTTTGCATGTCAAAAATAGAAAAATAGAAATGGTTAGTTAAACTGAGGAAAATATTAAGTTTAAAAAGGTTGTACCGTCATTTATAAGTAAGAGAGTAAAATAATGTTCCGTGAATTTGTATTGCAACACAGCATTAACCACAAGAAGTTCCTTATTAAACAAACGAACATCTGAAGTGAACCACTAACTTCCCCGCTCACATTCTCATCGATTATTTTGATGCACTGTAAATAGTTAAGCATGCACCATAATGGAAGATTGCGCGGTTTTAATGGAAGTTGATTTTATATGGACATACCTCGTTGAAGATTTAATTTATGTGTTGTATGGTGTTGACTGGTATAAGTGAGGATTCGGTCTCAGTAAGGAAGAGGAGGGATTATATTATGACACAATAATTTTGAACTTAGGATGCGTTTTACAGACATACCAAATAACGTTTAGGTAACTAACCTCTGCTGTGTGGTATCCGACCTAGAATTGACCACCCCCCTTCCTCCCGTGGGTGTCGTAAGAGGCGATTAAGGAAAAATCCAGAAGACGGGTAGCAGCGTCGTCTGTAACTTGGCCACCAACATCCAAGCTGCTTGCCAAGCGTGGGGAATATGGCACCCCCCCCCCCTTCTAAAAGGCCTTTGTTCAACAGTGGACGTCTTTTGGCTGATGATGTTGACGAACCTCATGCTTTAACTAAATTATAACTCCAAATATTATAATTTAGACTATTAATACCTAATAACTTTATTTTAGATTTAAAGTTTATTTAATACTTTTTATAATCTTAACAGTAGGTATAGTAAAACAATATTCCACAATATGCAATCTAGGAATAGTTATTAAATGTAAAAAGTCTGTTGGTCTGTTTGTGATCTGCGGTCTAGCCAATCTGCTCGAGCGCCTGCGGTGCTTTCAAGCTATTACCGACGAATAAACCATTCAATATACTGCAAGCGATATAACATCAACTACAGTAGGTATTTTAACAACTTGAGCTAACAACTATAGCATAGCCGAGTGGTATGACCGTTGGACTGCCAAGTCAAAGGTTGCAAGTTCAAACCCCGACACGTGTCAATGTATTTTCGGATTCATGTGCGTATTATAAATTAGTTACGTTCGTAAGTTAATCGTGAGGAAACCGGCTCACCCAAGAGATTTTTTAACGGTGTGTACAGCCATTTTAGAGGCCTACAGGCGTTTTAAACTCTGACACCAGGTTGTTCATCGACCATACAATAAGAAGAAGCTGACAACTTAACTATTCGTCTTAATATTGATCCAAACTCGATTCCCAAACAAGAAAGAAATGAGTTCGTGCAGGAGATTTGGCATATTCAAAGCCTATATGAATATGAAGAAGTGCAGTAGCTAAGTCTAAAAGTAATGTAGGCACAATTGTTTATCTTACATTAAATGACCGCCTCGAAGGTCAAGTGGTCACTATGTGCGACTGCTGAGCATGAGGTGCTGGGTTCGAGCCCCAGGGTTTTGGGCAGTGTTATTGGGTTTTTTCATTAGGCAATTCATAGTAGTCAGGATTTGTGATAGGTCCGCCCTCTACTACATTGGGACCGATAAAATAACTTGTGAAATAAGGGAGCATTATACACCTCTGCGAACGCGTGGTATTATGTAAATTACGGTTGGATTACGACCTCTGAGCGTCAATATAAAATCTTTATGATTATTATTTTATTGAAATAACAATTAGCTCTACAATGCAGTTATTTTCAGCTCATTACCTAGAATAATGAATTACTTGTTGCAGTAACAATGCACCTACATTTCTGCAAAAACTGTTCTCTCAACGTTGCGGTCCAGGCTATCTGCTGAAACGCCTGCGGCCACGGCAATACTGGTGCGTACATAAGCCCTATAAAATATATTTCTGTTGCAGTGAATGGGAAAACAACAGGCTTCTATTTAAGGCTTATTAAATGACTATTGATGTTGAATACATACATATAAATGGTGACAGCTATGCATGCATGGCTAGCATTTAGCCAATAACTATTAACGACCACATCACACCTAAATAAACTCCCACACCTTCACCGAAAAAGTAAAAATATAATTAAAAGGATGAAAAGCCTTTGTGTTAATCCAGGGCTGCAGCTATCCCCATACCAAATTTTATCGAAATCGGTCTAGTCGTTTGCGCGTGAAGAAGTAACAAACATACAAACACTTACAAACTTTCGCTTTTACAATATTAGTGTAAAGTGTGATACATAAGTGTGATAAGATATTTATTGGAGGCTCACAAAAGTATAACAGTAGGTTAGTGTCGTCGTTTCATGTGCGCTACACGCCGCACGGGTATCGGCCGCAATATTGCGGCTAGCCTGCGGCCATTGCTACGGCTCGCTTATTTATCTCAAATACACATTTTTCAAGATGCTTACGTTTTTCTAAGCTTGTCGAAGATCTACTTTTTCAAAAGCAACATTTTTACTCAAAACATATACACACACGTAGGTATCTTAATCCGTATAGCATCGACTGAGCATATTAATATCGGCCCCCTAGTCAAGTAGCAAAACGCTTGACGAATAGAAATCAAATAGAATGATAAATGTATGGGGATGACAGAATGTTTCGACTATGTTATCGATGTCCTATGTCAAACCAATATATTTTCCATTCTAATCGATTTCTATTCGTCATGTTTTGCCAGTTGTCTAGGGGGGCTGGGCTGTTTTATAATTACGATACACAACGACAACAGTAATGATGGCTCGAGGCGACTACAACAGCCTTGTCCAGTCTAGACCTCTCTACGTGTACCTACTTCCCATTAGAATTTAGTTATCTACATTATTTTCCACTCATTAAATAATAGTCCTTTTGAAACATTAACAAATTCGCTAATTAAACCTTTTTTTTTATCGCAGTTTTATTTTGTTTTTTTATTCCTTACGGTGACGTGCGACGTTTTGAATCCTTTACACTTTAATAATGTCCTCCTGACCGAATTTCGGTCACGGCGGCCTGTCTCAGCTGAGACTAGGCATCTGCGCAGGAGATATAATAGTGCACAAGTATGCGCGCAGACACAGGTGCACTCCCTTTTCCCTCACTCTCATAACCCGATGGGACGGTAGACCGACACGACCGGATCGTGATCAGGCGCAGGACCAACGGCTTAACGTGCCTTCCGAAGCACGGTGGGGTCTCGACATGTGAAAACGGTCACCCATCACAAGACTGAAACCTTTACAGCATTCATGGTCAGTGGCAAACTGAGATGATTGGCCGGCCGTGTTCAGTACCTAAGACAAAGATCTTATTTAGATAACTACTAAATGACGTAGGTAGAGGTACCTAAAAAATTTAAAGTAATTCTTCAATATCCTAGGTATTTAAATTGAGAAACAAATGCGTATCTCAATTGGGTATTTAGTCTATCAATCAATCGATATACGTTTTATGGGTCAAAAAGCATCATTCACAAAATCTCTCGTCTCTTCTTTTCTTCAGCCCTCCCTTGCCTAGTAAATAATGCTAATATTTGTACCCCTTTGACGAAAATATCTTAAACGTAGTGTCTCATAATAAACAAAGTCAAGAAACCCGTTGCCTTATATTATAAGTGTTTAACCTAACAATATACTCAAAAAACATTATCACTATACGTTCCCCACATGCTCCTCTGCTTGTAATATTAATACGAGTAAAATACCGTGTGTTCGTGGCAAATTAGTTCATAAAATGAAGGCAGTATGGTGGAAAATCAAATGATGGTTCTTATGTGAGGTACAATTTATAAGCGAAAGAACCTGACGTTTCTTAATATATCGTAAAATACATTAATTAACTATAGATTCGGTTAAATAATAAAAAAATGAAACGCTGATTTCATGGGATATTTAATTTAATTGGTTTTATAAGTATTTATAAGAGCTGATTATAAAAAAAAAATAGTGTTTATAATTTACAGTAAAACGAATTCTATTTATATTGAAACCTTAAATTAATACAGTATGTTTTATGTTCAATGGTTTGTGTATACCTTATTAGTTTGGTTTAATTTTACTCTAATATATTCATTAATTAATAGTGATTCAAACCTAGTTACTTCCAGTAATGACCCATTAGTACAAATTAAACGACCTCAAACGCTATACGAATAATATTACAGTAATAAATCGAAACAGGCCGTGTGGTATCCGGCCTAGAATTGACCACCCCCTTTCCTCCCGTGGGTGTCGTAAGAGGCGACTAAGGGAAAATTCAGAAGATGGGCAGCAGCGTCTTCTGTAACTTCACCACCAACACTGCGATCCCCAAGCCGCTTGCCAAGCGTGGGGATTATGGCAAGCCCCCCCCCCCCCCCGCCCCCCGCTTAAACGGGGAGGCCTATGTTCAACAGTGGACGTCTTTGGCTGATGATGATGATGATGATGAAATCGAAACACTATCAATCGTATTACATTCCAATAAGCCGTCAGGTCAACATCCCTACTATGTTTAAAACAATTTGCATTATAAACTAATCCCCGAGAACATTGGTATTTTCAATCTGTACTGTAATGTTATTCATTTGGAGTACAATTACATTTTATTTTATCATAGATATTAACTAATTTCAAAGGATTTTAATACAGTAACGTCGATAGCATTAATCATTTACTGGACATTTGGACAATTATAACTCGAAAATATTTAGGTAAGCAGAAGGATAGTTTCGAAGATAAACTCTTACATCCGAATTCCTATTTCCCTTTACGGCTTTACGCGTGAAAGACTGGACCAATTTCGCAAAATCTTTTTTTGTTGTGTTTGTAAGAAGTTTTATATGGAAGAAAAAATTAAGAAAGTTTGCGCGGAACATTAGAAAATTTAAGAAAACTTAACGACTACCTATGTTATCTGTTCTAATGTAATCTTCTTGCTCCCCCTTACCATGACCTCTTAAAGCAGTTTACCATGTGGAAGCGAGACGCTGCATTACACAGCACGTAGCGCGACGTCTCGCTTCCACATGGTAAACTGCCCTGCTTTAAGAGTTCATGGCAAGGAGGCAGGTTTTGACGATATAAACTTTTCTAATGTAACCTTATGGCATTTGACATAAATGTCAGTGGAGAACAATATTCATAGTCGGGTCTGCTAGTATAAATAAATAAGTTAGCTAAAAAGTTTAATACCTACTGTATTTTCTTATTTTAAATAAAAATACGAAATGACAACCTGATTGGCACAGTTGCTAAAAGATTGGACTGTTGCGCTAAGGGTCTAGGGTTCGATTCCCGCACGGGACAAAAATTTGTTTGATCCACAGGCGTTTGTCCCGAGTCTAAATATTTGTGCATGTGATATTAATTCATGTTTGTGGGACGCACCCACGATACAGGAGAAATCCATAGTGTGGGGCGAGGTTTTAAAAAAAAAAAAACAAAAGTGTTGCTACACCCTTACAGGGTCTATGTTTGTTATGTTAACATGTATTTTTTTTATTATATTTAGTTAGATTAAATACAAACGCTGTTCGTCTGTCACTTGCGCCTCTCCCAGGAACTAGTCTGAGGCTCTCGGCGCCGTCGTGGTGTAGTTTCCTCTGGCGCCTACCATGCGGTTTGGTGATACAACAGGTAATGCACAGTGTATGTTAGAGTAGCTTACATACACAGGTTATGCATTATATGCATGCGGAGACGAACTGGATCGATTAGGGTGCTTTACTAAATTTAGGCAATAGTTTAGCTGAATGCACTGACGTACATACATAGGTACAGTCAGCATCATAAGTAGCTGAACATTTAATTTTATTAACATAGCATTAATTGAAGAACAAGTAATTACACACTAAAAAGTCTTAAATATTTTAAGATCATACATTGGACGCTCCTATAATTTGAAACAAAAACTTGAATTGGTTTTTGTTTCTTTCCATCATTTGACATAAGGTTTCGTAATATGTTAATCTACTTATGATGCTGACCGTACCTACTGAAGGTAATTTAATCTTACGTGAAAATATCAGCTGCTAGATTGCTAAGTTCTTAAGCATATAAAGCCCAATAGAGCATTCAACTCTTGCGAAAGTCTTTCGACAATATCATTAATCAATCTCTCCCTAATATCGTTCCTGTTAAATTTATTCGCAAAACATCTTTCGAGGCCAATAATTTCAGACGCCATGTATTTTAAGCAATTTACGTTTAAAAAACAACTGACACGACGAAAATAAACAATACTTAAATTTAAATTAAATTAACAATCCGTTACAAAATGCGCTAAATTCCTAACTAAAACTATTTTATAAAACCTACTGTTTTTAAATTGTTAGACCTTACCGTCTTCATTTAAACAAACAGCTGTGTTGAAGCATCCAAATTAAATGCCCTAGGCCATCTGTTGTAGCACATTAGGATAGTTTTACTAACTGGAACGTTTAATAGAGCCTCTCAAACTAATCCTACTGCCTCGTTGGTGAAGTGGTTGCAAGGGCAACTGCTGAGGGTCCTGAGTTAGTTCGGATCGAGTATTGTAACTGTGTCTTACCAGTAGATTATTCTCAGTAACAGGTAGTCTAAATTTGTGCCCAGTTAATGCCAATAGGCTCGCCCCCTATTACATAAGACCTATAACATAACTGGCGAAATATGGCAGAGTGGAGGTCCTATACACCTATATCCTAGGTCCCATAAACCTTACCGGCTAGGCGAAGGTCGCGGGCTCGAATCCCGCTTGTGTCCATCAAACTTCCGTTATCAATTTGAACATCACACTAATATAATAAAGGCGAAAGTTTGTGAGTGTGTTTGTGTGTGTCTTTGTGAGTATGTTTGTGAGTATGTTTGTGTGTGTGTTTGTGAGTATGTTTGTGTGTGTGTTTGTGAGTATGTTTGTGTGTGTGTTTGTGAGTGTGTTTGTGAGTGTTTTTGTGTGTGTGTTTGTGAGTATGTTTGTGAGTATGTTTGTGTGTGTGTTTGTGAGTGTGTTTGTGTGTGTGTTTGTGAGTATGTTTGTGTGTGTGTTTGTGAGTATGTTTGTGTGTGTGTTTGTGAGTGTGTTTGTGTGTGTGTTTGTGAGTATGTTTGTGTGTGTGTTTGTGAGTATGTTTGTGTGTGTGTTTTTTATCTCTTAAGGGCTGGACCGATTGTGATCAAATTTGGTATGGAGGTAGCTGACACCTTTATCATATAGGCTAATTTATCCCGTGAAAATGTAGCGAATTACGCCGCTGGACGCAGCTAGTAAGATATAATTGCGACAAAAGGATTGTAATATTATTGAAATTCACAGCAGCATTGAATTAATAATAATAGTCCGTCGTAGATATGTCTAAGCGGTAACATTTGATACTCCTTATCTATACATAATAGATGCCCGTCAGTAAGTCGACAGCTTTTGACATGATATAACCCCGGACAGCGTTCATACAAAGAGGTCAATTCACTTTAATATACTTTATCTATACTATTAGAGTACCGATACATTTTATAATAAATAAAGGAACAGTATTACCAACATAGGGGATGATTTTAGGCTGTGTAAACTGAAATTTGTACCTTTTTTATAGGCTGTGACATAAGGTAGCCTGGGGACTTAAATGTCAGCTTTTTTTACACTATGTTGCGAGTAAAACCGTCTGGTCTAGTTCGCCTATGAGGCTTTTAAAATGCACATATTTTTTTGTTTAAAGAAACTTGGACTCTGTATTATCCTGCTAGCACACATAAAGTGAGCAAGAGTAGTCTTTCATGCTCGTTCCTTCGTAATTAAAAACTACTTTGAAAGTGTTGTGGTGATGTCAGTTATTTAGTCACAGTTGGTTTGTTTTGGATACATACTCACAAAGGCTAGTAAGCAAAATTAACATAAGATACATAATCCCTAACTTAAGGTACATATATAAAATCACCACACCAGTACACCATAGATATCCATTCGTTCCATTCAGATTATGAATCTAGCATAGCTCTTTGTCATTCACTCACATAAATTAGTTATCAATTGGTAAAACAATAAAGGAAAACATCGTGTGGAAACCGGCACACCTGAGAGATTTTTCAACGGACTGTAAAGCCATGTCAGAGACGTACAGGCGGTTTAAACTCGAACACAAGGTTGTTCATCAACCATACGATAAGAAGAAGATTCACTCTCATCACATTTTCATTCATTTTCAACTTGACATAGTTGCAAATGTTTAAGAGACCAAACAAACCAACCAACTGCATCTAAAACCTGCAACCCTGCATATTAATTGCATCGCAGGATAAACGATCTATCCGACACCTTATTTCACTCCTTTATTAAGTTGGTAAAGAATAGAGCAAGGAGTGCAATGAAAAAGGTTTTAACTGTAGTGGAACCTTAATGAAGGCGCGAACTAATTACGTTCGCTGTTCGACGTAAAGCCGAATAAGTGTCGGAACGAGCCCGCCCTTTGTACAAAATGTTTACAAATAACTATTAGATGTGTTTTATTTTCATGTCGTGTATAGGCAAACCTACATCCGTACAACCCGTATTTGAAGTCTCCATAACGCCTACCCTAAATAAATCAAAGATTTGTTTCTCATAATAAATAAAGCGTTTTTATGTTCTTGCAATTATTAACATAGTTATAGGTAAATCGATAAATAAAATGTTATTTCGCAACAAAACAACTCTCTCAACTCTCTCTCTCAAAATACAAGAGTACAATGATTCATACCTAACCTATAAACTTACATACACACACATGTATTCCACGAAGGGGTAGACAGAGATGTGTAGTATAGTATAGATATATAGTATAGTTCACCCACATTTCGCCAGTTATATTAAGGTCCCAATGTAATAGGGGGCGCGCCTATTGCCAACCGGGCTCAAATCCAGGCTCCGTGCTGCTCCTGAGAATCATAACCTAATAGAAATACCCAGTAACACTTTGCTTGACCTGGGTTTTGAACCCTCATGCTACGCAGTCGCAATTAGCAACCGATATACTAACGAGGCAGTCTTACACTGCCTACATCTATAAATTGATTCGTGACACAGAGGTTAGTTAGTGCATAAACTCAAACACTGATTCAACTGATATTTACCGTGTTCATTCCGACATTCAATAACTCCGCGTGTTATTTACTATCGTCAAAATTAATTAATAATATTTTCATACACTAGTGAATTATATGAACAGTTAATTTTGTTCAATTATTTATCTGATTCCGACTGCATGTTGGTATTGGTTATTGGCTGCGTCAGATAAAAGCCTATATTGGCAATTTTGGCGTTAGTATTAAGGGGACTCACGATTTTTACTATAAAATACTGGGTGTGTTGTCACATATACTACGACAAATACACACATGTACATATCATATACCTATTATTATTCCGTTATATATAATTACCTGTAAGCTCTGAAGCAGTGCAGTAACTAGCCATTTATGCGCCCGGTGCGAACTTCTTTAGCAGCGCCTTTTTTATTGTTTGTGATCCTGGTCTGGTCATTTCTGCGCCCCTCTTGGGTCTGCACCCAGTGCCTCGGCACCGCTGGCACCGCCCCAGTTTGGCATGGCTCTAAAGAAAAAGGCAAAGCTTATCTAACAAGGAGTCTAGAACATGACTATTCGCTGCTAATCATACGACTTCCACGATGTCCACGACCGAGTCCCACGAGGCAAGTCTATTGTCTTGTACGGTTAGTCGCCTATATATGAATAAAAAAAAAAAGAAATGCCAAATTTTTTTGGAACCACAAACAAACTTTTAAATCTACACAAAGGTTTCTAACTCTACGATTTTTGGCCCTTACAAATACTAGACTAACTTCACTCTCGATTTCCCTAGGCAAGCATAATTTAACCGCACTATAGTCAAGGGAGGAATTAAATACGATATTGCAAATATTTATTCTCCCTAAATATTGTGTTGTGACTATGACCTTAAGAGGTCACACCGTCTGTAAGGTACGTTAGCACGCAGTTCAGTCAAGAAACGCAAATCGAGTTGACGCTAATCGATTCAATTTTTCGACTCTATTTACGAGTTTACTCGTAATATTTTATGCTCTAGAATTCTAAATTAACAACACACAGTGTACGGTTAGTCAGTTAGTAGTCTAACCAATTAGCGCAGAACAACGTGATTAAGCCAGCAGCATATTTTTCATATTTATTAATGTTATTTTTATGCAGAGACAGCAGTAAATGATATTAATTAACTATAAAAAGTTTGATGAGCCACGAAACACATTCGACTTATATTAAGACTCATAGGTATTCTTATTCAAACCAACAATAGATATGAAAAAAGTATGACAAAGTTGAAAGTTTCTTCACTCGCACATAACTCCGTCCTTCGCTAAAGGTGTTCGATGTAGAAGCCAACACGGTAAAGCTTTCAAACCATCGGTCATGTGAGCCCTTCCGATGAAAAGTAGCCACTTAACTCGTCAAATGCCAATCCACACCGACCCGTAGGGTGGGACCGATATACTTCGCTGCACAATGCCAAAGAGTCAACAAATAAAATTATAGATATGACAGAGATATCATATCTAAAGACTTTATTAGTACAACCCTGTTTTTAATCCATATGAGTTTTATGATATTTTTATGTATATTTTTCGCCAAAACCAATTTCTATATCATACTAGCGGACCCGGCAGATGTCGTCCTACCCGGAAAAGCAGCGCCACCTACCGGGTCCAATTGTATTTTCAAATCATACAGGAACCCATTGAAATGTACTCACAAAATTTCATCCAAATCGGTTCAACAGTTTAGCGCGTGAGGAGACAAACACACGTACAGATTATATATATTAGGATGATGGGAGTTTATGACCATATTATTTACTTCATATTTACTCACGCGGCTTGATTCGGAAACAATCGGAGCCCCTATTCATGAACAGCATGAGTTCGGTTCGCGACCCCGCCGCGTCACTTGAGTCGTTTGAGTCCGAAACTGGTCGGGCAATCCCGAATATTCACGTGAGTGAAACATATTGAAAATAATATGGATAACACTCACAAAAGTTATTTATTTATACTTCTTATACACATTTGTATAAAGGCGGACTTAAAGCTGATAGGCTTCATTATAGTTTAAGACGAAATAACACTTTCGAATAAAACTCAAGCTTAACTAAAGCTCTCACACTCAGCAGTTGCACCACAATAGGAATGCAAATATGCGCAAATAGAATACATAATTATGCTATACCTAACACAGATCAGAAGTTATAATATTAATAAAAATTTATTGATCGTTGTTTTTAATACGTGCGTTATTTTCAATATGCGAACCTGTTGCGTACTATAGAAGCTATAAGTATAAAGCGATTACTATGAGTAGGTATATACAAAAATCATATAGTACATAAACTGCTAATATCAAATTATTTTCAATTATCATACTTGATACTTAGTGATACTGATATCATCTAACGGCCTACACCTTATTATTGTATCATGTATCATGAAATATAATATTATCCAACATATATTTTAATATACTAGTCGTGTGGGTCGTCCCACGTCCCATGTCCAGCAGTGGACTGCAACGGGCTCATGATGATAATGATAATGATATATTTTAATGGTGCTATATCTTGATTAAACAATTTTGTACAATAACTCGTCAGTAGCCTACAATCCAAATCAATTTGTTCAATTGAAACTTTGAATCCATTTCATTTTAACAAATTAGTACCAAGAAAACTGGAATTTTCCGTAGAAAATCTCTTAAGCACAAAAATAAAAATACTTTTTACAGGTCACTCCGAGTCGAAGTAATTCTAAGAATCATTTTATAGGTAGCATTAAATATATTTATTCTAAGAAAGCTTACAGAACACTTACAGAAATTTTGGAAGTAATGTTTACATTTTATATGTATATCAGCAATATAAGGGGAAAAAATGGTACAGAAGTGAGTAAAACACCCACACCCAGGCGATCTTTAAAGACAGACAACATGTGTCTGACCGTCTGACGTTTATATCTTGTGAAGACAAACGTTCACAGAAAAACGTAGGTAGGTAGGTACCTACTTATATCACAATAAAAAGTTTACATCATCCTTAACAGCCCCCTGACCATGAACTTGTAAAGCAGAACATTTTCCGTTGTGGAAGCGAGAGGCCGCTACGTACAGTGTAGTGTGGCGTCTCGCTTCTACATCAGAATATGTCCTGCCCATTGTACGGGGGTAGAAAATAGAGAAGTGTCGCGTCTGTACAACTAGTCTATGTAAGACATAATACACTTCATATCATATGATATTAGTCAGAATAAGTCGCGATTCAGTCCATCGAACTCCACTCGGTCGGAGGCGGAGTTTAATTGAGCAGAAATCATTGGTTTAAACGTTTCCAATGCCTTGAATTGAGTATTTGGAAAATACTATTCAATTCGAAAAGAAAACTTTGAACAAACATACAATTCCCATAAAAAATCTTTAGGTAGAGTTTCAGAAAAGACTTTAGTGGTGCCTATTGTTAAAATTTTCTTCTTTTTTTTCTAAATATTCAATTTGAAGTCGGTTTTGAGAGAGTGGGTTTATGTAAAGAATAAAGTGAAGAAATGTTTTCTGTTAAAACCAAAATGTAAGTTTAAACTATACCTATTCTTCGTGTTAATGATTCCACGTACGAAATTAACTATACAACCTGTAATCTTAACATCAACATGAAAGCGAAATATCTGAGAAAAGGTAATACTATTCTCATAACAACATCGCTGCTAATATTTCTTTGTACAAACAACGCACGCTGCTTCTTTGACATCCGAGATGTGACGTCAAATGTAATGACAAGACTACCTGAGGATTTCTCTGTAGCTGTAAAAGATATTGCAGAAGGTTTACCGACAAAAAGTATAACGATTGTAAGGGGGAATTCTACTAATATAGGGTAAGTAACTAATTTACTAGTGCAGACGTATGGCTTAATATATAATTATTCTAATATATATATCTTCATTCATGAATTAAATATACCGATTTATTATATAAATCTTCTTCTTATCGTTTGGTTGCAACTTGATGTCAGAGTTTAAACCGCCTGTAGGCCTCTGACATGGCTTTACACACCGTTGAAAAATCTCTCAGGTGAGCCGGTTTCCTCACGATGTTTTCCTTCACCGTTTTTAGCTACTGATAACTAATTTATAGTACCTACGCACATGAATTCGAAAAGACATTGTTGCGTGCCAGGTTTTGAACTAGCGACCTTTGACTTGGCAGCCCAACGGCCATACCACTCGACTATCAGTGCTACTATAAATAATAAGTAATCTATAGAATCGTACCTGCGTTTGGTGACACCTAGTAGTGCAGTAGGTAGTCCCTTCGTCTTTACCGTAAATACTTAAGCTACGCGTCTTTTAACCCGACGGTTTCAAAGCAAATCTAGGGGTTACTTTGTTTTTCGTGTGTCTTAAGACTACTGGTAGGTAATGCTCTGTGGTTTCACCCGCGGTAAATTAGCATTAATGCAGGTAAAACCGCGAAGCATAGTTAGTATCATTACAAATGCCCCTGTTGTTATGATTTGTAAGCTATATAACATCTCTAACAATATAGTTTCATACGAATCCGTTCAGTAGTTTTTGCGTGGAGTTACAAATATCCATCCATTCATCCTCACAACTTTCGCGTTTATAATATTAGTAGATATGCCTCGTTGGTCTAGTGGTCGCTAAGCGCGACTGCTGAGCAAGAGGTCCTGGGTTCAAATCGCGGGTCGGGCAAATGTGTTACTGAGTTTTCCATTAGGTAATTCTCAGTAGCAGCACGGAGTCTAGATTTGATGTTGATGATGTGCCCGGTTGATGGCAATAGGCTCGCCCCCTATTACATTGGGACTTACAACATAACTGGCGAAATGTGGGTGTACTATATGTTCACTTCGCCTACCCCTTCGGGGAATATAGGCGTGATGTTATGTTATGTGTAGATTTTGTGAGAAAGTAGTGTTTTGTTCCTTACCATCTATTTCTTCGGTAAAAGTTAAATGCACCTAATGTTTCTATATTTCAGATCACACGATATATTTGAACTGCTCTGTCTGTTAAGTCAACATAATATCCTGTCCACTAATTTGGACATTGCGGCAAAAGATAACAAACAAAAGGTAGGAATTAGTTTAGCCTCTCCTGGGAATAAATCCACGTCCCTTTTTAGTCTTTATCTTTCTATACCTACCACTTTTCACATATTTCCTTAGTTAAATAATTACATTGTTTTGTTCCTACTTAAATTATAGTGTCAATTTTTCCTTCTTATAATATTGAACATAGAAAGCTAAAGAAGAATAATATTTTCACTGATGAACTAACCAGCTCGACTGCTTCGTCTGGTCTAGTAGTCGCAAAGTGGGACGGCTGCGCGTGAGCTCCTGAGTTCGATTCCCGGGTCGAGCATAATGTTATTGAGTTTTTCTATAAAGTAGTTTAGATGATCGGTTGATTGCAATAGGCGCGCCCCCTTCAACACAAGGACCTATTACTAAATGAGGGTGATCTGTAAAGCTAGATTTGTGCCTAAGCCTTCGGGGAATAAGGGAGTGTTGTTATGTTATGTTCAAAACGTTTTACTCGATTCAGTGAACGGACTCGGAATCGAGTAAAGCGATTGTGAATTTTCTTTTACATCACAATAAACATTGTTCGTAAATTCGTAGTACCTACCTTAAGCTTTGTCATTAGGCTGTCTACTACAATTCCTTTTTCTGTCTTCAGTATTACAAGTTACTGAAAAAGGCTTTGGATGTGTCAGCCGAGAGAACGAGCCTTATATTGTGCGAGCCCCACGAATGCGAAAACATTTTGTTCGAGGTAAACAAAACACATTTTAATAAACAAAAGAGATATGAAGATAATTTTGAAAATATATTTATGTGTAACCTATTTTATTTAGATACTCTTTGTTAAATACCGACTTACTTATTACCAGACTGCGCCACGCAAAGAAGGGTAATGTGTTTATTATTTTGAGTACTCAAAATTACTTTTTTAAATATAAATATTACACAACACTCGCCGGTTTTGTAGCACCTTTTT
Organism: Abrostola tripartita; assembly: GCA_905340225.1. Lineage (NCBI taxonomy): Eukaryota > Metazoa > Arthropoda > Insecta > Lepidoptera > Noctuidae > Abrostola > Abrostola tripartita. The sequence continues at coordinate 2,509,754 of HG996492.1, read as the reverse complement.
GTCATATTAAATTTCAGAAGCACTTTGTGTTCCGACTTCATATTTTAGAATTCACTATTACTATAAATAAATAAATGAATTAAGATAACACACTTTTAATTTGATTTTATGATATTAAATAGCCTGTAATACTACTTGTATGCCTAGTTGTAGTGTCTACTTTTGTATCACAAAAGCCGCGGCCGCGGCTACTGAACAATATTTTATAATTATCGGCCTGAATTGAAAATTAATTTCACAGTGCACGTAATAATAATATCCGCAGTGTTCATTAAATAAAAATATGGCGCTGCCTGAAATAATAAATTACTTACAACAAATGTCTATTTAAATTAATTACGGAGGTTTACGATGTTGTAATTATGTAGCTTATTGCTAAAATGCGACAAAACATTGTGCATTTTAATATAATATATTATAATTAATATTTATAATTACTTGACTAAATGAAAATGGAATAGAATACCTTCAGGATTTGAATGTGTTTCGAAGATTAAAAAATGAGTATCTTTAAAAATACATTCATTAAATCGACATTTATAAATATAAATTATTTGATAAATTGATTTAAAAAATAATGCAGAAGTGACACACATACATTATTATACTCAGTCCCAGGTTGTAGGCACAGGTGTAATGTACATACATGTTTTTAAGTAAGAAGGAAGTTGGATAATGCAAGTTGAATATATTCTACACTTGTATACTCTATCTATTACATTATTCTAAAGCTAGTGGTTCCTACAAGCCAACTTCCAATCTCGCTATAGATTCCGTTTCAATGCAATTCTGCCATTTGGTCTTTCAAGTCGGACACCTTAAAGTTTGGTCCTTTGGAACGGAATATCTTTTATACGTACTGTATGTGCTATTTCTTGTTATGCAGCAGCAAATAGATCTGATACTGTATAAAAGAAATCAATCATTAATGGGTAGACCAATATGATTGATTTCATGTAACAAATTACTTACAGACTCCCTCGTTGGTCTAGTGGTCGCTAAGCGCGACTGCTGAGCAAGAGGTCCTGGGTTCAAATCCCGGGTCGGGCAAAGTGTAGGTATTCATCTCAGTAGCAGCACGGAGTCTGGATTTGTGCCCGGTTGATAGCAATAGGCTCGCCCCCTATTTCATTGGGACTTACAACATAACTGATGAAATGTGGGTGTACTATATGTACACCTCTGCCAACCCCTTCGGGAAATTCAGGCGTGATGTTATGTTATGTTATGTTAAATTACTTATAACTTTTTCTTCAGTTGACAGAAAACAACCTGATACACAGTATGATCCTGTATGTCTTCTACTGGTCATATGGAGCAGTAAGCGACACCTTTCTGAAGACCTTAAAGGAAGCTATGAGAGTAGCCGTCATCACCAACCCAAGAGATAGAGTGTAAGTATACGAAATAGTTGCTTGTTCATAATTATGTCAAGTATTAGCTGGCCTATAATTGTGAAGGGCTCATCTCTCTGCAAGAGGATAATGGAAATACTGATGAAACGATAATTAATGAATAAGGAAATAAGTGCTCCGGTGTAATAATGTTACCGATACACAACGTTGACCGACGCAGGTTGACTCGTGAATGCGGAAAAATAACAAGATAATTATATGCTATTCATTCTGACATATTGCGAAAAATATGTGTATTACCTTTGACTTCAAAGACTTAGTAAATATTAATTCATAATAAAACTAAGCTACGTAAACATAATTACGACTATGATGAGCTGTAAAATGACATTATTTTGCAGTCTATCAAGCAAATTAAAGAGCTACGCTATTGGCGATTTTCGCGTCTGCTTTATAGTGAGTTGGAATGAAATCAGTGTACTCTAATAATATCATAGACTAATATACTTATTTTCTCTATGATAATATCCACGTTCATACCACATTAATTCTTCTACTTATAAACGACGAAAATCAACTTAAACATACAACAGGATAACTGATATGTCTATTATTTGACGTGCAAACGAAAGTGATACGTTTTAATTTAATCAATAGTTAAATTATACCTCCTGTACCTGCTGATTTTTATAAGTGAGGGGGGCAATGTGTGTTTAATAAAATACTCTAAGGATGCTTTTATTTAAACAAATGAAAATTAAATTAAATAAATAAGAACATTATTAATATTTGAGTATACTAGCGTATTAGAAACATCTTACTGACACAGCGCATGAGTTTTTCATCAGCAAGACAGGACACTTGGGAAGGTCGCTTAAACATCTGTTTCACGATTGTATTGAATTGTTCGTCCGTTCGCAAAACAATCCAAGTGCATATTGCTCCAATAAGGTTGTGAATTGCTACTTTAACGCCTATTAGCGTTCAATAGCCCGTTACATTCAGTAATTCGTTCCTCCCATTTAGTAATCAACATCAGTTTTCGCGTCATTACGAATTTTATCAACTTAGTGCGTGATTGTACAATAGAGTACCGCTTTTACCCGACTGCCAAGGAAAGATTATGTTTTTCTGTTAAATGTCCAAATATTACTTAGTTCAAGTTAATGAAACATTGTTAATTCCAACAATCTTGCGAAAAGTTGTGCGAAAACTTCTTAAAGGAACAGAAAGGTTCTATCAACTAGCTCTATGCTTTTTTACGTAAAGCTTTGATCAAGTCCCTCGGCCACCAAACCTATCTGTTCTTTCAAAGAGCGTTACAAAAATCGCAACGCCTTGTGGTGTCGCATTGTCTGCAAGAAAACTAACCCTACAACACGAGACCTAACTTACGCGGTCCTTAGTGTCGAAGCAGATAAAACTCGTACTGAAGGACCAGCAACAAAAAGAATATAACCACTACACACAATACGAGAGCGTGTTTAAAAGAAAACGTGCAACATATGAAAGTTGGCTCTTTTAAAATTCTTTACGTACAATTCGTGACAAAAGTTTATTTCTTGTCTTTGTGTCGTTAATTTTCAATGTGCATTCATTTACTATATATTCAGGTTATACTCACGTGTGTATTCGGGAATGCCCGACTAGTTTCGAACCCTAACGGAACCCTTATTTATGAGCTGGTTACGCGGCAGAGTCGCGAGCCGAATGTGCCACAAACCATACACACTTGAGTATAACCGGAATATGGATAACACTCACGAAAGTTATTATAGTAGAATGTGTATTTAATTATTATTATAAATTAAAACGGCCTAACTTTCCTTTTGTAACCATTTAAGCCGCAAGGACCAGATGTTTCTAAACGATGTTATATTTAATAGAGCCTAATTATTTTATTTTACAACGGTCTTCAAAGTAAAATAGGTGTATTAACAATAACCTAAACAAAAATAAATTAATTACATTCCGTGAATATTTTAATCTCGATTTTGGGTCTCGTTCAAAGTCATGAGAAATTCCGGTATTTTTACTCTTGAAAACTTTATCTCAGCAGTTCCAGGAACCTAATTATTACTCTCCTTTAATTAATTATATTGTAGGAGAAGTCATTATTTACGGGTACTATTGTGATTTATGTTTTTAAACATAACAATACGCCTGTATTCTCCGAAGGAGTAGGCAGACGTGCTCATATTACACCCACGTTTTTAGTTATATCTCATGTCCCAATGTAATAGGGGGCGAGCCTATTGCCATCAACTGGACACAAATCCAGATTATGTGCTGCTACTGAGAATTACCTAATGGAAAAACCAGGTAACGCTTTGCCCGACTCAGGATTCGAGCCCAGGTCCTCATGCTCAGCAGTCGCGCTTAACGACCATTAGACCAACAAGGCAGACGCTAGACCAACGAGGCAAACAAGTATGTTTTTTTAAGCTTTAAAAGGCCACTTCCCTATTTAGGTGACTAAATTAAAGTTCTAACGATATGATTTAAGTAAGTTCTTTTTGTGAAACGTTAACAATCTACATAGTTATAGGTCACTAGCTTTTGCACGCGGCTTTGCTCGCGTTAATTTAGATTGTTGGTTAGTCGTATATATATACCTATTGCCCGCGGCATCACCCGCGTTAGCCCCTATTTAAACCCCTTGGAAGATTGAGTTAAAACAAAAAGTAGCCTTATGTCATTTCATGGGTCTTAAACTTTCTACATGCCAAATTTCACCGTACAAATATTATAATAGAACGTCTAAACGAGCAGCGATTAGCACTCCATTTTCTTCCTCACAAACGTTAACATTGTTCTCTCAGAACACCCAAAAGCATAATCTTCATAACAGAACAATGCACAACAATCGAATGTAAAACAAGTTCACAACGCCATTTTATTTTAAGTACAGACATCTCGAACCGTTCTGTCGCCGCTAGTACGAGCAACAGCGGCTGATTGCTCACCCACGCCGTCCGCCTAGGGGTATTTCTAAAAATTACATTTCGCCCCTCCACTGAAGTTCAATAGCGCTGCACGACGAATACAAAGTCTAGGACAATCACGTAGTTTGTAATTCGATTGGGCCATACGCCGATTGAGACTTGGCCGCACAATATTATATAAGCGCCAAAGAAAATATTCTGCGAGTTTATTAGCTTAGCACAATAACGGCTGTCATTCTTCATTTTGTTAGCGCTGCAACTGGGTTTACTTGTAAATAACATAATAAGAATTCATTTTTAATTTCAATAGCCATATTGTTGTTGTGACGATGTTGTGGAGTTTTTTGCTGGTTCTTGTGGAGTTTCTTGTTCGTCCTTCTCCATAGAAACGAAATTTTGGGACCGTGCAACTAGATTGACGTTTTGTATTGTTGCCTAATGAAATAAAAACATTATGACCGTAACTATATTAGGCTTCAATTATTGTTTCAGTTCGGGTGAAAGTTACTGCAATTTGAGATCAAAGTTAGCGCAGCTCGGATATTGAATGACATATTTTAACGCATACATGCGCGGCATGAAATAGCTAGTAAAATGTTTCATCATCAGCCGGAAGACGTCCACTGCTGAACAAAGGCCTCACCCTTTTAAATAGGGGGGAGCCTAATCTCCACGCTTAGCAAGCGGCTTAGGGATCGCAGTATTGGTGGTCAAGTTACAGAAGACGCTGCTGCCCATCTTCTGGGTTTTCCCTTAGTCGCCTCTTACGACACCCACGGGAGGAAAGGGGGTGGTCAATTCTAGGCCGGATACCACACGGCACATATTCACACACGGCAGTAAAATGTTTACGCCATAGAATATAACATAAGTCGTGTATAGGCCTACCATTGAAATCTAAATGGAACGTACGCAAACCATTCTGCTATTAGTGAATTACAAATTATAATGATAGTAGCAGCATAAATCTTGTCCTTCTTTCCTCCTTCCAACGTATATATTTTGTGATCATATGAAAATTTAAATACTAAATATGTACGTTGCACATCTCTAACTAGTTCAAAGACAAAGCCTAGATAAAAAATAGATTTTGCGTACCCCTTTGTGCAATAACGACGCCACGTGTTTTTAACCTTCTTGTCGCTGACTAAATTTGGAATTTCTGATAATAAATTCGAAATATTTTTGCATTTTGTTAGAATTAATTTGAATATTTTTCTGCTATTATTTATTGCTTTATCAATATAGGCTTTCTTTATACAAATCTTTCATTAAACTAAATTGGTAGATGCTTTTAAAGTAGTACTACAGTAGCCACTTATCTACGAGCCCAAGCCAAGCTAAGGTTGACGACCTGATTGGCGCAGTGGCTAAGCGATTGGACTGCTGCGCTAAGGATTGCGGGTTCGATTCCCGCACGGGGCAAAAGTTTGTGTGTACTACAGATGTTTGTCTTGAGTCTAGGTGTGTGATATTTCATGTTTGTGAAACGCACCTACGCCATAGGAGAAATTCCTAGTGTGGGGCGATGTTGTTTAAAAAGAGAGCTAAAAACGAAAAAGAATATACCATCAGAATAATGTAATGCTACCTTCCAGGTTCCGCATCTACTACAACCAGGGCGCACCGAACCGCCTGAACAGCTTGACGCTCGTCAACTGGTGGTCGGGCCGCCTATACAAGTCGCCTGTGCTGCCGCCAGCCGATAAAGTCTACCATGACTTCAAGGGAAGGGTGTTTGAGGTCCCAGTGTTACATGTGAGTTTCAGAAGACATACTGCTGTAACACCAACTTATGGTTTTGACATAAATTCAGAAGTTAGGTTAGCAGTGATAGCCGAGTGATGTGACCGTTGGACTGCTAAGTTAAAGGTCGCAAAAAAAGAACCAATGTATTTTTGAATTCATGTGCGTACCATAAAATAGTTATCAGTAGCTAAAAATGGTGAAGGAAAACATGAGGAAACCGGCACACCTGAGAGATTTTTCAACGATGTGTAAAGCTACGTCAGATCTATCTACATTCTAAATTACTCGGATAGTAGCGTAACACTGTTACAGTACAGTATCCAGAAAATATATTTTGAGAGACAGTATCAATAAAAGTATAGCATCCTTAAATAAATGAATAAATAAAAATTTTCCTTGAATACTATATCAATCAATGTTACCGTATACTATTTGATAGATCTTTCACACAAGAGCTATAATTTGAGTAAAGTAGACTCTAAGGTCAAATGTTTCTAATGTTTACTTCATTCCAGGCACCTCCATGGCATTTTGTCAAATACAACAATGATAACACGATCACAGTGACTGGGGGACGTGATGACAAATTGCTGGCGCTTATCGCTAAGAAGCTGAACTTCAAGTGAGATACAACGTGCAACAAATATTGTCCTTTGATGTCGTTTGTAGTCCTGTCTTACTTCGTAGTCCTTGAAATAATTTTCTTACTGGTATCGTGGTCGAAAACAAGGCTGTCCCAAGACAGGCAAAATCTTATTATTTATTTAGTTTAACAGAAAACAAATACATGAAATCACAGCAAACATAGACTCTGTAAGGGTGTAGCAACACTTGTTTCAATGAAAAATACAGTAGCCTCCTTACTTATAAAAATTGACATTGTTGAACAATCGATTAAATTATATCTGTCACTGTCGTTTACATGTCAAAAAATAGAGATGCCAATAGATTTAACAAGTGGTTATCTTAAAACACATGTTTGTATCGTTTATAAGTAAGAGGGATATGTGTTTAACTTAATAATAATATAATAATATAAATCTTCGTAGCTCTAAAAAGCTCTAAACAATAGGATTGCTTGTTATTTTGTAGAGATTACACTAGTTCTGGTTATATGAGGTTGTGAACACATTCTTTAATGAGAGTGTGAACACATAAATCACATTCCTAGTGTTAATACTAGTACTAGTCCTTGTACTAATAAATATAGTCTTCGGTGAATACCTACATATAAATACTTTCCCTTACTTTATCATTACCTTAAATTTATTTTTATAAAATAGTTTGTGTTCCTCAGATACAAGTACTACGACCCGCCTGACAGAAACCAAGGGTCGAGCATATCAAGCAACGGAACATTGAAAGGAACGCTTGGCCTCATCTGGAAACGTGTAAGTCCAAATATATCCATAAAATAAGGATCTTAAACAATTTAAACCGTCGTCAAAAAATAAACAACCTTGTCAATAACAAAAGATTTAACATAAATTATACTAGCTGCGCCCTACGATGTTACCCGCTATTTTTTTCGGGATAAAAACCCCATATTTTATCCCGGGTTTTAGCTACCTCCATTCCAAATTTTATCAAAATTTGTCCAGCAGTTTGAGCGGGAAGAAGTAACAAACATACTCAAACACTCACAAACGCCTTTATAATAAATAAGTGTGATAGGGTGACGTGATAGTGTGATTACTTACATTAAACTTATCCTAACTTGTTTTGTACCTAAAGTATAAAACAGATTTAAACTTTATATACAATCTCTTTTAATACAATTACCTCTGCCACTATAAATGCTCTCGTAAAAGAAAACGAAGTTTATGTGAGGACAGCTAATCCTGATTGTATTTCCCTAAGAAGCAATGAAGCTTCATTAGTTAGGCGAGCTTGACTGTCTACGAGCTTAACCTAATAATATAAGACGTAATCATGTTATTATTTTCTGCAGGCTATTACAGCGAAATACTTAAATAACTTTAAAGAAAGCGACACCAGGGGCACTAGACAAATGACAAAACGCTTGACGAATACAATGAAAAATATATGGGATTAACATTATCTATGTGACAGTGGACCGCGATAGGCTGAGATATGGTGATGATGATGATGTCATATATTACATAGTCAAACATTATGTCACGACAAACATTTATTATTTATATTTTATAATAAACCGCTTCATATTTCATTTCTCAGGGATATTATCTAAATTTTTCAATTTATCTTTTTGGAAAATGTGTGGGTACCAGGTTAGGGCACAGGCGTGAAGATATACATAGTTGCAGTTATACACTTAAGTTTTTTTTAGATACTATTTGATAAAAGAAAAGAATAGGCCAGAAAGTGTTATCACTTTATTGCGATAATTGAATTTAATGACGAGCCAGATTCGAATTTCTGGCGTTTAGGGTTAACAGTAAAGTATGTATGTAAGTATGACGACCTGGTTGGTGCAGCGGCTAAGCGATTGGACTGCTGCGCTAAGGGTTGCGGGTTTGATTCCCGCACGGGACAAAAAATTGTGTGATCCGCAGATATTTGTCCCGAGTCTGGGTGTTTGTGTATGTGATATTTCATGTTCGTGAAACGCACCCACGATACAGGAGAAATTACTAGTGTGGGGTGAGGTTTTTTAAAAAATTTAAAAAAATGTCTAATATGGTAGGTGTGTTTCTGTTCTAGAAAGCAGATTTCTTCCTGGGTGATGTGACGATGACATGGGAACGGTTACAAGCCGTGGAGTTTTCATTTATGACTTTGGCAGACTCGGGTGCTTTTCTCACACACGCCCCAGCAAAATTGAGTGAGACGTTGGCAATTATCAGACCCTTTCGTTGGGAGGTAATGGAGACCAAATTGCACTATCTAGGGCTAACGTATTTATTGCTAAATTTAATATTGTAATTTTTTTAAACTGTGAATTTTCCTTTTACTATTGTCTCATCTGGGTCATATAACGCCAAATTAATACGCCATATCCGAAGATGGCTAATCTGTTATAATTGACAGCCGTGACACAAATTTGGTCAGTCGTCAGTTGGACATATTATTTCCATTTTTGATTTTCAGGTGTGGCCCTTAATTTTTGCCACTTTGCTAGTAACAGGGCCGGCGCTATGGATAGTAATAGCAGCCCCGTCGCTATGGCAACGACGTAAATGTGACCAGCTTGGACTGTTCAGTAGCTGCTGCTGGTTCACCACGACGCTGTTCTTGAGACAATGTGAGGCATCTGTTATAACTTGAGTTTTTAAGATTAGATTTTGAAGTCTTGCCAACGCGGATGGAGTTTGATGCGACTGACTGACTTAGAGAAGGAGACACTAAAAATAAGATAGATCTACCTATATACATTCAATAGTTGGTAAATTCTGTCTTTGGATGATGATGCTACATACATAGTCACGCCTATTTCCTAGAGGTGTAGCCAGAGACCACGGATTTCCATTTGCTACGATCCTGATACACTTCTTTCGCCTCATTTAATCGCATCACATTCCTCATACACGCTCGCAACCACGGAAACATATGGAACCAAAGTGATTTGCTGGTCTAGAGCAAAAGGACCAGTCTCAGCAAAAAAAAACTATTTCCACTCCGTTTTATACCACACCATGTTATTTGATTGTTTGTTAAAAGTTCATTCTATCTCAAAACCATTTGCTGGTCTATGGCAAAAAGATCAGTCTCAGCAAATAAATAATATATATTTGTTCCGTTTTATACCGTCCATGTTATTTTCTTCCTTTTAATATTTTTTTTGGTTTTTTATTTTATATATATCTATACACGTAACTACAAATATAATAAGCAGCAAACAAGTAAAGGTTCGTTTTCTTTCTCCAGCTTCCAGCAAAGAGCCGTCCAGCACTCACAAGGCACGCCTTGTCTCAGTCCTCATTTCCCTCGGGGCAACATACGTTATCGGTGACGTGTACTCGGCAAACCTGACCAGTTTGATAGCTAAGCCTGCCAGAGAGCGTCCAATAGGAACCTTACCGGACTTAGAGGAGGCTATGAGGGACTACGGGTACGAACTGGTGGTTGAGAGTCACAGCTCGTCTTTGGCTATTCTGGAAGTAAGTGTATAAAACTTGAAGGATCTGTCTTCTTCTTATCGTATGGTTGATGAACAACCTGGTTTCAAAGTAAACCACCGGCGTCTGACATAGCTTGACACACCATTGAAAAATCTCTCCAGTGTGGTTTCCTCACGATGTTTTCGTTCACCGTTTTTAGCTACTGAAAACTAATTAATAGTACGCACATGAATTCGAGAAGACATTGGTGCGTGCCGGGATTTGAACTTGCGATCTTTGACTTGGCAGTTCAACGGTCATACCCTTCTATTACTTCTGCAATCTATTATACTCCATCGCCGAAAAGCAAAAGATGTAGAGTACCCGATGATTTCTTACATTATACAGTCATTTCATTATTATCAACATCATCAGTCAAGGGTTATCCATCAACTGGTTCTTTGCCTTTGCCTTTAGCCCTCGCTTTTCATATGCCATCCTTCTCTATTCTGAGCATTTCTTGTCTACCGTTTTTCGCGATTTAATGATATCACCTGTCCATCACACTTTTAGTTTTCTTGCCAGTATTAAAACAAATCAATTGTCATCAGAAGAATCATGCAGAAACTGTATTTCAGAACGGCACAGGTGTTTACGGACGTCTCGCTAATCTGATGCGTCGGCAGCGAGTTCAACGCGTGCGCAACGTCGAAGTGGGCGTGCGACTAGTGCTGTCTTACAGACGAGTAGCAGTTCTGGGCGGGAGGGAGACGCTGTACTATGACACAGAGAGATTTGGTATGTAAGGGTGAAGTGAGTAGATTTGACAGAGAAGAATACAACCTTTCTAAATTTCTCTTTACCGACAGGCAATTAATGCGATATAAATACAATTTGCTTCTTAAATATAAGTAAATTTTATTGTATAATAAGTATTATCCATACTATAGAGATAACACTAATTAATTTACTGGTTACCGCCGGTTGCACTCGGGCATAAAAGTGAATGCGTGTACCGGACTTTTTAGTCTATAATTTGGATCTCACAAAAGTTTTAATAGTAAAATAAAGAGATAAAATTTAACTAGAAGACAAAAAAACTATAATTTTGTATTAGGGTAACCCGAGATATCGATTACCAAAATCACTACTAATATCACTTTAAAATAAAAATTAATTCACTCACAAAATAAATAACGCGAGCACAGCCAGCGCAGCCTTTCTCGCACATAAACATAAATGTTTGGAAAAAGAAGACCCTCAGTCCCAACTATGGAGTTTGACCCTTATTAAAGGTTGTAACTGAAGTCTGTTTCAGGGGCCCACAACTTTCATCTGAGCGAGAAGCTGTATACGCGGTACTCAGCCATCGCTTTACAAATCGGCTGCCCTTATCTCGAAACATTCAACAATGTGTAAGTATAAACAGAGTGTTATTTTTTATGACATAAGGAAATTGGTTTCGGCGATCTGATTAACGCAGTGACCATTTTGTTACATAGTCTACACAGCTGATTGGTAAATCTATTTTCAGTTTTATCAGTAAATCTCAGAGCAGTAACATGTAGTCTGGCCACAGCTCTAGTGTTGTTTATTTTGCTCATAGAACCACTCTTTAAAGTGGGAACTAAATTTATATTCCTACTCCTCCTATGCATAATATATCCTTTGATTATATCCTATTTCGTTGCGGGTTCCAACACAGTCAAGTCATTTCTCTGGGACGCCTCGAGCTTCATTGACTCATGGTTCTTAATGGTTATATTTGTAGATCCTGGCTTACAGGAGTAACAATGATAGGCACAATTGTTGGGCTTGTCCCGATAAGAAAGAACCACTGTGGTTTAACCACATGTCAATGACCGCCACGGTCCAATGTATAGAAGATATCAAGTTACATTATTTCAGCGTCATGACCCTATTCGAAGCTGGCATCTTAGCGAAGATGACAACGGACGAGTACAAGAATCTTCCCGAACAATCACGAAGGTCGAGTCCTGTGACCGAGAGCGACAAACAAAGCAGTGACGTCATGGGAGATTCTGCTGCAGCGTCACAAGTACGTAACCTAAGAAATAATACAAAGTGTTGTAGTTTAATTATCAATAATTTAATACATATGTCAAAGAATTTGTTTTCTTCTCATAACTTACGCCCTTAAGTTGGTACTGCATTTTGAAAATTGCTGTATAAACTTGACAAAAACATACATTTTAAACAAGATGAGTTGCGTAATAATGAGTACTCCGTAATTCTTCACCTTGTGGTATTATTTCCCAATTATTAACATCAGAAGTTATTTGAAAAGTATAACAGTAAGACAGCCAATACAAGTTTAAAAGCAATAGCAAGAATAGCGGTAGTTTATAAGGGGTTGGTTTACAATTTAAGTTTTGTTTTCAGCCGCAAGGAGAATCTACAAAAGGTTTGCAGCCAGTCTCTTTGAGAATGCTGAGAGGCGCATTCTGTTTGCTTGGCATAGGACATCTATTGGCAGGTAATTATTAAGTACAGTACCTATACCTGCTAAAAATCACGGACGGAAAATATATGGGATTGACATAAATCATGGATAACATAGTTTCATCATCATCACCCCCATACATCTAGTATTTTATTCGTCGAGCGTTTGGATGGTCACGGTTGGTATACACATATATATATATAACTGTTGTTAATAATGTCCTAAATTTTATATTTTGACATTATCTTCGAGTTACATAAGCCTATTAGGCTTAGGACTACGGTGTGGTCTAGTGACGCGATACTACTGAGATTGATGTCCTAGATTCGTTACCCAGGTTGGGCAGCGTTATATCCATTCAGTAATTTGTGATAAATTTATTTGAAACAAAATCGTACCATAAGAATATATCAAAGAAACCATACAAATACGCAAGTGGTAATTTGAAAGCCAATTGAGTTCCAAAAATAAAAACATCGCAATAAATTCGCTTATATTTTATACATCGCAAGTTAGTTTTGTGACAGAGATGTATGGTATAACACCTCATTTGTCAAAGCCACTGAAAGGTGGTAATAAAAATGACAGATGTTTCTAACACTTATTATTACATACAGGTAGGTATTGATGTTTTTCATTACCGTTACCAAGCTACTAGAGTAGGAATGAACTGACTTTTTACGGGTGTAGTAGAAGTTTTATTTTAATCATCGTCATCAGCCCGTTGGCCTCTCCTGGTGTAAGCCACATATTTTTAGTGATACTTGGAAATTACAGATACCTATTTTAAGTGTGCAAATGGCAAGTTACCGTTCCTAGTGGCGTTCTAAGGGGGAGGCTTTTGTTTAACAGTGCACGTATTCCGGCTGATGATGATGATTTTAAATATGTTTTGACATATTAACTGGGTATGTTCAAGTAACTACTTAAATGTTTTAGCTGTAGTACTAGCACTGATAGCCGAGTGGTATGACCGTTGGACTGCCAAGTCAAAGGTCGCAAGTTCAAATCCCGGCACGCACCAATGTCTTTTCGAATTCATGTGCGTACTAGAAATTAGTTTTCAGTTGCTAAAAACGGTGAAGGAAAACATCGTGAGGAAACCGGCATACCTGAGAGATTTTTCAACGGTGTGTAAAGCCATGTCAGAGGCCTACAGGCGGTTTAAACTCTGACACCAGGTTGTTCATCAACCATACGATAAGAAGAAGAAGAAGACTTAAATGTTTTTGTATAATTTTTGATGTGGTCTCTAATATCGTAGGAGTAGGTACCTATACAAGCTCATAAAATATCATGTTACATAAAGCAACAAAGAGCCTATAATGGAGACCCTCAACATAAATAAACAGACCTATCAGAATGCTTCAATAATTCTTTTGTTTCCCAGCAATATCACTCGCAGTTGAGATCCAGATACACCGGCGATCTAAGTGCCGACGTCAGCCAGAACCAAGCGAGCACAGAAGAACACAGAAGCTGCTGGTGTTTGGCAAAGCAGTCGTGTTGTTCAAGCGAGGGTACCGAAGGGTGTGCCATAGTGTCTACACTGGTATGGACAAGGCTTTAGGTCCAGAAGCATAATAGTCATTTTTGAAAAGCAAAACAAGGATCTATGCAGATTCTAGTAAATTTTTGAAATGGTTCCACTGACAAGCCTTTTCGCTATATGCGCGCGGACTGTAACGTCCATACCCCATGTGTCGGAGTAAGCACGTCGCAGTTTGACACATAGATGTCCTGAGTGTGTTGGATCGCCAGCATAAGCAATATTCTTCAGCGACACTGTTGTTCTAGTGACAAACTAGTAGCACCACTAAATGTATAGTCTTGTTTGTTAAATAGTAGGTTACATCACATCAGCCTATTGCAGTCCACTGTTGGACGTAGGCTATCCCCAGGGTAGGCCACAAGACCCGCTGTCCCATTTTCGCCACCCAGTCACTACCAGTTACCTGGAGTAGAAGGGTGGCTGGGCACTGGGGCCCGTTTCTTTGGCTACTCTTCATGGGGGGTTTTGCCACCACCACGCTGACCAGGTGAGTGGGCAGCAGTAGTATGGTGAACGATACCTACATGGAGAACGCTACTGCTCATCCCCTCGGAAATATCCCTATAAATATTACGTTAGGCTCTAGACAGACGGACTGCATTTCAACTGCAATCCAACCGCAAATTGCAGTTCAAGTGCAGTTTGAATGCAGTTGACACGACTGCAATAGAACTGCATACCAAACGTGCAGTCCAATTGCAGTTCAATTGCAGTCGGCGTGCAATAGTGTGAACGTTTGGTTTGCAGTTCTATTGCAGTCGTGTCAACTGCATTCAAACTGCATCCGAACTGCAATTTGCGGTTGGATTGCAGTTGAAATGCAGTCCGTCTGTCTAGAGCCTAAGCACGATTTCAGTCGCTTGCTAATAAAATTTGCTTAACGTCGTTTCCGAATTAAAATATGTAGATTTATGATTTCATATTTAAGTAGAAATAAATGGTATGCACTAATAAAACTAGTTTGACTACGAGTTACGTTGCAATGTTGTCAGTTACTTACTTACGGCGTACATTGGCCGCCCCTATAAATTCCCGCAACGAAGTTAGAGAACAAAGTTTGTTGGGAGTATAATCTCATAATCACTATGCTGAGCAGATTTGTACCCGTATACTATGCTAGTGTATAGGATGGCTGAACTGTTCCCTTCTTGGCTTTGCATTATATACGTAAATGATGTCATTCTCGTTTTTAAAAGCCTGCGGGACTAAAACGGTGACGTTAGACAATTTCTGTATATGTGAATCGTTTTCCTTAATCTCTATAATCCCTCTATATCAGTGGTTCCCAACCTTTTATTGACCAGGGACCACTTAGTTCCTTTTCGTTAGCAGGGCCCACGATTTAAAAAAACTGAATCAATACAAAAATGAACTTTAATCAAAAACGCAATAGTATCGTGCATAACAAAAAAAAATTGTAAAATACAACATGCGCGTTTTAGTAGAAAGACAAATAATATTTACCATATTCTGGGAAGGACCACTGGTGGTCCGCGGACCACTGGTTGGGAACCACTGCTCTATATGATTGCAAATTATAAACGCAGATTTTTATTCAATGAAATACTAAACAGAATCATATTTCGTGAAAAAATATTTTTTTATTTTTTATATTTGAGGAGCTATTAGCTATATTACAAATGAATATACAAGTAATAAAAATAACGCCAATAACAAGCTTCCACAATTATGGACTATATTTAAAAATAAACAATATTATTGCTTATTAATCCATATGAATTAAAAAATATTCAAGCTCACTTAGGTATTATGTGAGCTTGAATATCTTTCTCATTATCCTCGACAATAGGTAATAACTAATAAGTGCAGTGACATGAAAATTATTGCTAACTTCAGTTGCTTTTTAATACTGATATCATCAAGTCCTTAAAACGCAGTATTGTGCATTCGTACTGCAAAATCAAACAAAAACGCGACTAGCCAACATCATTTTCTAACAACACAAAATATTGCAATTACGTTGTAAATTCAGCTTCAGTTCCTGACACGAGGCAGCTACCTCATTAAATTAGCGAAGTGAGAGCTCGCTAACGAAGTTATATTTGTGACGAAATATATAGAAACAAAAGGTCTACATACAAGATGGCGGCGTGTCGCTCTGCAATGGTTTATTCTGGACACGCATACAGGACAGAAAAGTTATCAAAATTAACATGAACATTAGTAGGTATAACTGCCTGGTGGCAAAGCGCGATTACTAAGCGTCAGGTCCTAGTTTCAATTCCCGGGTCAGGCAGTGTTATTCGATTTCTTCATTAGGTAATTTTCAGTTATAGCAATAGGCTTGCCCCCTACTACCAGGTCCTATAACATAACTGGCAGAATGTGGATGTAATAAACTATATACACCTCTGTTTGCCCCAAGCACACTTTACAGTTACGTTGTAATTCATATTTTAAAAAATACATATTATACTGTTATCAATATTACCAGGCCTGTATTAGGCAGAGGAGTATCCATCCACATTTCGATAGTGACGCTGTTCCTTGTTCATTATGTGCCTACAGCCAGCCCTCAGTCTCTCATCACAGTACTGCCAACCTACCAACAAACCCGATCTACCAAACATTTTTAAACAAACTCCTGCCCCCTTACCATGAACTCTTAAAACAGGACAGTTTACTATGTGAAAGCGAGACGCCGCTATGTGCAGTGTAATGCGGCGTCCCGCTTCCACACCGTAAACTGCCCTGCTTTAAGAGTTCATGGTAAGGGGGCTGTTAATAACAAAACAATACTCATACGTGAACCAGCTTTGTTCTTTCCGTACTAAAAATAAAATCAAAAATTCCTACAGCACATTCGGGATTCAAATTCAAAAGCGCTATAGATTTCACGTGTAGGGTGGTAATACCAATTTTTATCTCTCGTTGTTGTATATAAAAATTGTTTTGTGGCAAATATTTAAAAGTAAATATGTTATAAATTCAAGGAATAGGAGCTTATAGTTATTTATATTCTGAATACAAAGTATATCATAGTACAACCCTAGGCAGTGGTAACGGGTGGGCGTTTCGGGGGCTGCCTTTATGTAATTAATGTTCAAAGAGTACTATTTTAATTGTCTACCTATCTATCACACTAATATTATAAAGGCGAACGTTTGTGAGTGTGTTAGTATGTTTGTTACCTCTTCACGCTCAAACGGCTAGACCAATTTTGCTAAAATGTGGTATGGAGGTAGCTGACACCCTGGATTAACACATAGGCTATTTTTATCCCAAAAAAATGTAGCGGGTAACACCGCAGGGCGAAGCGTATATAAAACACGAAATTATTTCTACCTATTTTACCATTAGGCACATTCGGTAGCCAGGTATCCGCTAGTTTAGAAAAAATGATTTTTTATTTTAACACACTTCTTATTCTTTTCGAGTTGACGGTTCTCTTATAATTTTAGGCAGGGATGCTTCAGCTTCATTTGACGCATACGTAAATAATAAAAATGGCGATACCAATTTTGTTTTCTTCTAGCAGCCTTAATAACGAAAATGTTTTGTTTTTTACTTGTAGCCTAATAACGTTAATATCCGGGTTATATTCCATGAAAAAACACTTCATAATTTACGTACGTTAAACATTTTCTTTAATCATTAGTTTTTCACGTTCTTGCAAATGCAACGTTAACAAACTGAAGCAACTTGTCCTTAGTGCCTCCCAATTAATGTATTTCTGTTCTTCCAATTTTTTTATGCAACACATTCTGCTTACCATTTTACCGTAAAACAGATTGAGTCAAAAATGAAAACTCCCTGTCACATTGAAATGTTTATCGCACTAAAGTTTCAAGGGAAAAGTTGTCGTTAAGAGAGAGGCCATTTCATTAAGAATTTAAATTCAAACTTAATTGTGTTCATCACAATAATTAACCTAATTACTTTCGTTCCAACTTTAAAAGCTTCGCTGCTTTATTTTTAATACGGAGATAGGGACTGTTTGCTAATAATTAGAGACACACCAAATAAACCGCGTCATAAATAGATTTCAGATTGTGTTTTGTCTAAATATTTCTGAGTTACTGTGACTCACAGAAACAGATCATTATAGTCTATTTACGTCACAAACACTCTTTCCCGATAAGTTATATTTTTGGGAACATTTGTGTGAGCCTAGTTCATAGCAATTATACGCTCACCATCAGTTCATGGGACTTAATGATGAGATGTGAGTGTAGCCTTCAGATAGATCACAAAACATTTATAGATTCCTTCGGGAATGATAGACGTGATTGGATGTACCTAACTATTTTTTTTTTCAATTATTTGTTTACGACTACATTGTAAACCCTAATGTTTGTTTGTATCTAAAATAGTTTAGTCTTATCACATTTTTATACATTACCAGGAACTTTAAATTCACGATCAATAAGAAAAAAAATCATTAATTTGTTTGCGAAAAAGGGTAAAAAAAGTTTTAGTAATTAAAAACTATTTAAAATCACGATTATGCTTTGGTCCAACATTATATGAGAATGCACAGACGCTAACAAGCCCCTCCACCCTATATGTTTTTGCATTTAGCTTTGTCTATTGAAGCTCCGAAAACGGGAGGCAACGTCAAAAACTTACAAACAAAAATCCGTATTTTATGCATAAAAGGCTTTGATATTTTTTGTTTCAGACACAGGCTTCAAAGTGATCAAACGTAGCTTTTATAAATACGTATCGTATCAATGTGAAGTAGATAGAAGTTGAAAATACAATTACATTTATATTATGTACCGCTCTTTGCCCTGTTCTTCGTCTTATTGTATGGTTGATGAACAACCTGCTCTCCTAGCGAAATGGCAAAACGCTTGACGAATAGAGATCGAATAGAATGACATATGCATGGGGATGACGTAATGTTTCGACTATGCTATCGATGACATAATATGTCAAACTCATATATTTTTCAGATGGCGGGATGACTTACACAAGAGGGCAGGCAGACCGGGCTCTGTGGCGTACATTGGGAGAGGCCTATGTCCAGCAGTGGACTGCAACGGGCTGATGATGATGATGATGATGATATATTTTTCATTCTATTCGATATCTATTAGTCAGTCGTTTTGCCTCCTGGGTTGAGGGGCTGGTGTCAGAGTTTTAACCGCATGTTGCCCTGCAGTGGGACGACTATCTCCAAAATTATTATGACGTCACGCTCGCCTGCTTAGTTGTTAGTTACAAACGCGGCTGCTGAGCTTGACATCTTGGGATCGACTCCCGGGTCGGGCAAATTTTATTGCGTTTTTCCAAAAGGTAATGAATACGCAGTAGCAGCAGAGTCTGGATTTGTGTCTGATTAATGACAACAGTTTAGCTATTACTTGGAATCTATAACATTACTTGCAAAATGTGGGTGTACTATGCACCTTGATACAGGCGTGATATGTTAAATGCTCAGGTTAAATATATAATATACAAATCTACTTTCTAATACTAGTTATATCGGTGGAAAATCCAAATGTGTGACGCAAGTGCAGCTGCCGTAGTGAGTTCGCAACTTATCTACCAACAAGCGAAGAGGTTCAAGAATACGAGATAGGTGGCGCCTGTGACAGCAGCCAGGACAGGAGGATACGTTGATCCTATGATGTAATAACGATGTTTTTCTTCAGCGTTAGTTATTATGGGCTCGTCTTTTATAGTTATATGCATATAAATATCACACTTATATTATAAATGAGAAAGTTTGTGAGTGAGTTTGTATGTTTGTTACCTCTTCACGCTCAAACAGCTGGACCGATTTTGATAAAATTTGGTATGGAGATAGCTGACACCCTGGATTAATTAATTAAATTAACATATAGGCTTCTTTTTATCCCGAAAAAATGTAACAGGTCTACCGCAAATACCGCAGGACGCAGCTAGTTAGATTATTAAAATGTGGGAGTGCTATACTATAAAATGTGAATTTTGATAAGCATTTTACATCTCACAATCGCTCGCTACCGCTTATGCCATACATCCTACGTAACATCTGGGCTGTAACATAGGGCCAAATGTTTGGATATTTAAAGTTTAATAGGGACCCAAACGCTGGCAATGGCGTTAGTACGCCAATATTGGTAGGTACCTAACTAATTACTTATACCAACTGCACTTATGTGTATCTCGGGTATCGGCAGGTCGAACGAAGGGCGGCCGATAGATTAATGAGTTTAAACGTTTTGATACTTTGAGATTGGATTCTAGCTGACATTGTACAGGTCATCCGTAGTCCTAACACCTACTGTTTTGAAAGGAATTAGACTTTTGCATTTATAAAAATGAAAGTATTTAATCACATGCACCAACAGCTATAAATATTATCGAATCAGCAATCGAAAAAGTCAAATAGTTATCTTATAACACACTCGATGAATTTAACTTTTAGGAAACCTAGTGCAGGTTTTAAGAAAGTAAAATTTATTAAGCGTTTTATACACTCTACTAACTTAATTTAATTCGTTATTCTACCCCAATAATGTATTAAGTGACGAAGAAAATACAATATTTATCCCATTCACCGTATGTATGTAGTAAGCCCGCTGAAGGGTCGGCTTGCTTCCATTCAGACAAGAAAACTTTCTCATTTCAAAAACAACCAGGATATAACAGAAGGGTTAGACAATACCTACACGTTACCATGGTAACGCCCATTGTCTAATAGAAAATATTATTAAACTCATGATAAATGGCGCGTCAGGACTTAATAACAATTAATTAATTAAGCCGTCATTGCGTATTGTGGAACAAAAACGAGATGAGACACAATGGATAGTTGCCTAATGAATTAAATCAGATTTAAGGTAAATTAATACTGGATTCAATGATTTTCGGTTGGAGCTGAGTTTAAGCGGTAAAGGAAGATGGGCTGATGTTTATTTGCAGTTTAGGCAAGCTTGTTAACTCTTCCGATAATTATATTTTTAATCGGACGGTAAATCAAAATATCTTGTGCGTATCAGGAATATGTAGGGACCTGCATCAAGTTAAGCAAAAAATTGTTAATTACGCTAGAGGGTGAAATATAACGCAGTCGGGTAAAAAGGTGAGAAACATTACACTACAACTCTCTACTACTTTCTTGAAACGGTCCAAAATACAACTTTCCCTAAAGAATGCCAGATGACAATAAATTAAATATTTTTCATCACGTTAATATAATATTGTTTCGTTATATATCGTGATATAAACATTTATTTTCTCTCATACCATACAGTTCAATCTGAAATTCTGTGTGTCTGTGTAGGTTGAACCTAGACGGAACTGATTTTCAACTTCATATATTTTATTTTTAACTTATATATCTACATACGATTGGCGGGACGACCCGATTGGCGCAGTGGTGTTCGATTCCCGCACGGGACAACAATTTGTGCGATCCACAGATATTTGTCCTGAGTCTGGGTGTTTTTGTATGTGATATTACATGTTTGTGAAACGCATCCACGATACAGGAGAAATTCTTAGTGTGGGGCGATGTTTTAAAAAATATATATAAATTATATTTATAGCTGTTAATGGAACCGTACCCATTATTAAAATTCGACGTTTATGGTTGTCATCTAAATAATTTATTATTACTTATTTATTTATGAGATTCGTGGTGACGGTAATTATGCGCAAACTTATGGCTAACCTTCCAAGTATCAATGTGACTTTTTAAAGACTTATGAACTTTTTACTTTATCTAAACACTGGCTTTTCTTAGATAATGAAAACATTGTAAGGAAACTTGGACTTTAAAGCTGAACTAGCTGTTTTCTCTGTGAAACGTCTTTACAAAGAGTCTTAGTGACGCTTGACGCACAATACAAGTAAAGCTTTAGATTTTACTCGTAAAGTACTTAGGTAAGGAAGAATGATAAACAATGGAATTTGAGAAAATTCATACAAAAAATTATTATTATTTTACGTATAAATTATTGTTATCTATAGGTACTAATATAAATCATAATAATATTATGAAGAGGTAATATAAGTTTGTTAGTTTGTAGGAGAAACGAAACGTTGAAACTCATCTGATTCGCAAAATTATTTTACCAATATCAGAATGGACCTTCAGGTTGGACATAGGCTGAAAAGATACTAAAAAAAATTGTACGCAGTCAAGACGCGGGCAGATGCTGGTCCATTTTAAACTCATCTTATATCTTAAACACACGCAAATATACAAACGCAAATACCTAACTTTAACGATACTTTTACAATATTAATTGTCAATTATGTCTCGCTCTCACTAGGGCCCCACACTGCATTTAAAATTCCACATTTAATAACAAAAACGTACAATGACAGGGCTGTCAACTAAAATAATTTATTATTATGTCATTAACAATTGATAGGGAACCCTGACAGCTCATTTAATTTTACACAGACGTCTGATTCTGTTGCTCGAATTGTAATCGGAATTGTTTATTTCATATTGTTCGACACAATGATTACTGAATGACAACTCAATTTGATTGAAGATACTCGTTTTACATTGTTATTAAGTATGAATAAAATGTAAATGTTATTAATTAATTATACTTTATGGGTCAAACCCCATAGACTGCCTCGTTGGTCTAGTGGTCGCTAAGCGCGACTGCTGAGCAAGAGGTCCTGGGTTCAAATCCCGGGTCGGGCGAAGTGTTACTGAGTGTTCCATTAGGTAATTCTCAGTAGCAGCACGGAGTCTGGATTTGTGCCCGGTTGATGGCAATAGGCTCGCCCCCTATTACATTGGGACTTACAACATAACAGGCAAAATGTGGGTGTACTATATGTACACCTCTGCCTACCCCTTCGGGGAATACAGGCGTGATGTTATGTTATGTTAATTTAATCATTTAAATAAAAATAGAGTACCTAATTCTTCAGTTACATTTTTTTATAGACTGAACCTCTGTTACGGCACTGCAAACAACTTATAGGATTTAAAAAAAATTACAACTAAGCATATAGATTTACTTACATCCTAAATAAGATCATTCGGTTAATAAAGGTATGAAAATTAGATAACAATGTTAATCTTAAAAACATTTCCTAAACAGTTGTTAAGAAGACGATAAATAGACCCTTAAACTTCAAAACCATATCTCCGACATAAAATCTCCCAACAAAAACGCGAAAGAATATAAAACACAAACAACAAAATCGTATCGAGGGCGTCATGTTATCACAAAACCAAGTTTACAGAAAACCCATCCAATAAACTAAATAAGAGTCGATATGTCTTTAGTTATCCTCGCTCCAACCTTTAGCGGGGACAGAGGGTCGCTCCCTCAAACTTTATACTCGGTACGACCGCAGAAAACGAGATTGTCGTAGCCATACGAATGGGTAGATTGTTTTAGGAAATTACTAGGAATATTGATGTGTGTTTGCGTATTAAACTTAGCTAAATAGGGTCTGATTTGGACGTTTCGATACTCAAGTCGGATTAAGTGTTGTTGGGTTTTTCTGTTGGAGAATTACCTGTTGTAGTTTGGTTAGAAATTGTACACGATGCATGCCATGCAATTGACTCAATAATCACGATGCGAAAGCTTCTAAGAGTGATGATACTAAATGTGTAATGTCATTCTACACAAGAGTAGCCCTGAGTAGTAACCGAATTGTATCTTCTGTGTTCCATGTTGTTCATCTTAAAAGAGAGATAAAAGACTTTTGAGTAATTTATAAATACTTATGTCATTCATAGATGTTTAATTTTAAAATATTATTATAATAATTATTGTTACATACTACTTTTAATTGTAATTGTTTTGTGTTTGTGTTTATGGGTTTTAATAATTGCCTGAAATAAACGATATTTAATTTAATTTAATTTAATTTAAAGTAAGTATGGCAAACCTCACTACTTTCCTTTAAGAAGATTGTCTTGGCATCAACTGACGAGACATCATAGTAAAAAAGAAATGTTATTCAGAATCTTCAGATTCACATCTTCATAGATAATTAGAAATAACAAGCAATAGCCATCGTGCTGCATCACGACACACCATTACAGTATACCAATTTTACACGAAGGTACTTAAGTGATCAATGATTATTATTTTTGGGTTTACATACAAGAAATACTTTGTACACGTCATTCTTTTAAAAAATAAAGGTGGCTTTGGTAATTCCTAATTAACTAACTACCTTTGAGGAGAAATGCCGAAACACATTTAGGAGTCAAGGTCTCTCTTTCCCTTTTGTTTTCTACTTTTCATCACATATACCTACATAAAGAACTGACCAGCGTGCAGCATGATGGAATTATAATTTTAGACGAAATTATTTCAGTGCACACACACATTAGCCTTTTGCTTGTCCACTTCTGGACGTAGGCCTCCCCCAGGGTACGCCACAAGGCCCGCTTAGTGTACAATCAACCAGAAATTTTAATCGTCAAGGCCATTAATAAATTGATCTATCAACTAAGAACCCTGTTGTTGGATTATCAGATCTTTCAGTACACTTTTGACTTACCGTGGCTGCACAGTTACGGAGATAGAACGTAATTATGTCGCACTTATACCAACTACAGCCCCTTTTTGCATTACCGATGCCAGATGCATTAAATCAACCGCACAAGCTTGCAGATTAGTCGCACTTAATCTTCGCCAAACCGCTTAATCGATGACTTTTTAAAGAGCTTCCATTACTGTCTTTTAACTCAAAGCAATGTACGGTTATAAAGGAAGTTAGTGCTTATGTTTAATCATGATTTAATCTACACTTATCAAAGATTCGGACAAAGAATATAATTTATTTTCATGTAAGGGAAAGCGATTCGTATGGAGGTGACGTATTTTGGGCTTATAATAAGTGGCGACACGTTGTCTTTAACAAAGTAAATACTTCTGTCTTACAAGCGCAATTATAAATGTAAATATCCACGCTACGAAGCAATGCATCATGTTCATCTAAGAAATCTGTCACTCATCAAAACAATACAATATTCTTACAACGATTTACGTCACCTAAAATAGAAGAAAATCACGGAGGAGTGGTAAATATTACGAACAATCGTAATAAAACACACACTGCGCAATTAATCACAAGTCACACGACAGGTACACTCAGACAAATTAATTATACAAGCGACTTTGTAATCACGTCGGCGATACATTAGTAACACTGAGACATTAATAACGCACGAAACTTTAGTGGCTGACTGTACATCAAGGATTGCGCTGCAATAAATTGTTTATTTGCTTCATATAATAAATCTTTGTGTGATCAACACTGCATTATCAGACTCACAGTAATGCAACCCGTTATTGTCTAGTGACTAAACAGTAATTAATTTGCGTATCTAGATAATATACAAACTAAGTTCTTCACTAAAATATGAGATTGCAAATACGGAGCCAGCATGTATATCCGGCGTGGCCTAGGCGATCAACCTTACCAATCTCTTCACATATTAACATAATTATTTATCCCTTGCGGTAATCGAAAATTCACAGCAGTCGCATTAGATGAAAATAAGCGAGTAGGTTTATTTTCCTCTTAACTAAACTAACACCTTGATAAAAAAAAATAAAGCCCTGATAGCCGAGTAGTATGACCGTTGGACAGCTAAGTCAAAGGTTGCAAGATCAAACCCCTGCACGCACCAATGTTTTTTCGAATTCATGTGCGTATTATAAATTATTTATTTAGTTGCTAAAAACGGTAAAGGAAAACATCGTGAGGAAACCGGCACACCTGAGCGGTGTGTAAAGCCATGTCAGAGGCCTACAGGCGGTTTAAACTCTGACATCAGGTTGTTCATCAACCGTACGATAAGAAGAAGACCCATCCGTAAGCAAGATAACAGCCTACAGTTAACACTCAGTATATAACATAAATTACACTCATATAATAACAGTTGTAAATGAAATCCCGTAGGTATATATTCTTACCCGTCTAGCAAACTATAAATTTACATATAATTTCAATTTCGCTTTACATTATTTCGTATTCAAGTTGGGTTCGTTTTGATTCGAGTTTCGTACGGCCAAGTAATTGCACTTGTGGACATGGGGCATCGTAGTTGGACATATTTGGGTAGAGGAATGTTTAATCTGTTTCCCACTCGGTTTTTTGTAACACTGGACTGTTAAGCTAGGTTTTGGTATAGATTTATTGAAATCAAGATGAATGTATTACGCTAGTGCTATATTTAATTAGGGTTGACACTTCGACATATATATTGCTATCTGTTTACTGGCGTTCGCGTCTTTATAGACGATGTATGCTGATTTTTATTAGGGTTTGTTAAAATCACCTTATTGGTTATAAGCTTAATGTGCCTATACAAATAAGGGGTTTTATGCTCGATTGGCGATCAAAAATAATTTATTTTTGCGGAAGGCATTCTCGGCAACTGTGCAAGATGAAGTCAAACGCGAATTCTGATAGTTATCTTTCAGCCTTATGATTTAGGGCAAACTGTCTTTGATGATAACAGAAATCACTAAAGACTAGACAGCGAAACAAATAACTAAAGGAACTACAGCGTATTAAAAATTCCGCAGTTATAAATCATTTAGTCACTACGCACCTTATGAACACCGCTAAAAGGTACAATACTTTCAACAATTATCACTTCATTGGCTAAAAGTTTAAACTCTTCCTTTCTAAGAGATATTTAAATCAAATTTCTATCCAACTCATCAGTGTACAAGAAAAACCCGAAAACATTTTCCAAAAAAGAACCACAGCGTTTTAATAATTACGACCAACTTGGTGAAGTTCGATTCGTCTCGAAGATTAATTGTTCAAATCGCCCCCATTGTCTGGGACGTTGTTGACGCTTTGGGACCCTTTTATGAAATTCGCGGACCATTGTTTTGGCCGGATTTATAAAAAAGTTGAAAAAAGTTCTTGCACAGCGACGCCGTTGCTCGGCACCCACAAAACACCACAAACTGAACTCTGCGTTCTATCCTTGCCGTCCTGCTAACTTGAATGCTGGAGAACATATTTTTCCAACTGCAAACAAAAAATTGTAATCGTAATAACGAGGTCACTTTTTTGTTTTTCGTCGGTCATTTAAAACTTTCATTAGTGAATTCGCGCGCGCTTTAAATTTTTCAATTTATTCCCACTTGAACGTTGAATCGCTTGTGAATATTGTTGCACAGCTGTTGCAGAGCGCACAACACGCTCCTTAATTTCCTAAATAGGTTTTATCTTAATCAAGAAATAAAATACCTATAGTAGGTACTTTTGTGAATAACAAGGCACACGTATTATCATTATTTATTGTTCACCTGTGACCGACGTGGCGTTCAAAGGGTTAAATAAAACTGTATAGAGTTTTAAATTCACCTACGAAAATGTCATTATAAAAGTAATAACTTACTTTAATTTTATTGTTTATCATTACCTTTCGCTTAAGGTCTTCGGTTAGCAATTAGCAAAGACATACCTACGCAAATTGAGACCCTTATTTTGAAGCCTGTTAAATAAAAGTTACATTGCTCATTCCATCCATTTTAAATCACCAATCTTGACAACTTAAAAAATGTCCAACTTTCACAATCACACCAAAATTTTACAAACTAAATAGATCTCTAATAATCTTAACCTAAATAACCAATAAATAAATACAAATAAAGTCCAGTGTTGAAGAATCAGCATAGGGGTGCGAGCGGCTACTCAGGCCGACGTATAAGTTAGCCAATTTGTTATGTTAAAGCTTGCGGTGCCAACCCTCGTCCGCTCAACAGATTGAGCCTACGGGAGATGCGATGGATCAAACTAAAAATATACAAGACTCACACGAAACTAGAAATGAATTGGAGAAACAATTATTATCTAAGAAGGCAGAGTAAGCAAGCATAAATTTAAAAAAAAACTATAAGGGTCGATTGTAACAAATAATATCTTAAATAATGTCGCTACATAAGTCATATAAGATGATATTAAAAGATAAAATTCTTTTACCTATAAAATTAATAACACGATAAAGAAAAATTCAAATTCGTAATAAATAAATAGAAAATCGTTGACACTATTCTGTGTTTAACTCCTTGCAGATGCAGTACACACAGATATATGTCATACTTATTCTACAGAGGGTAGGCTGATACTTAAAATAATAGAATATACGACAGCAATACAATAATGATATACTTAGAAATCAAGATTTTGTGTTTATTAGCTACGACGTAGCTCGTAAACTCTGCAACCGCTACATCGTAGCCAAAGCGTAGCAACTCTTATAACTCGTGTACCAAGTTTGTTTGAAACCAAGAGGCATCATTGCCCTCTCTACATCTTCGTACTTCAGAGGCCCATCAAAGCTTGGCATACAAGTGGAATCCTGGCAACCTATCCCTCATACATACTAACCCCAAGAGGATACCTGCTTTGTTTAGTGCGGTCCGCATTGATCAGTTTACTTTCTCTATTACAAAACCTTTTATATGTATTGTATGTAGTACTAGGTTTTGGAAACAAGCCTAGATTTAGAATCTACATAAAACTGGTTTGATGGTCAGCCAGAATTGGATAGGATAACATAACGATTATATATATGTATGAAGATTATGTGTCGTACTGTCTTTCTACATATTGTTTCTGTGAATCAGGTACAAATATTTCGCAATTATAAGTCAGTAGACTATTTAGACGCTCGTCATTACACAGACCAAACATAACAAAACGTAGCGAATACACATAAATATATACCTCGCCACAAACAAGTATGTAACATATAGGTACCTGATGATATAACCCACCTTATCTGAAACTATTGTTAGCAATAAAATATTAAAATGGATATAAAATTACTTAATTGACTCGTTCACTATGGTTCACTCGTTTACATGGCAACATTGCACTTTTAGTGGTAGTATGTTAATAAAAGAGCAAATCCTTTGGTCGGTGACACATTGTGATACGAGAGTTTTGTCAGGTATGTACTTGGGATTGTAATGTCGGTGGATAAATTAAAAGTGATTATTATAAATGACCTACAAGTCTTATTTGCAACTCCCCATGTTCTGAATTTTAAGATTGTCTCTGTGATAGTCTTACACTATGGATTTTTTTTAATATTCTAAATAGGTGTGCGCTTGCCCAAAATTCGCCTGATGGTAAGCGATATTGTGGCCTACGATGGACTGCGCTCACCATATAAAAACCGGTTCATTCTCGTCTTAAAAACCGTTAGATCATAGTTATCCGGGAACAGGGAATCCGATAAGGAAAATAATTCACAAAGTATGGTAGAATTTTTATTTCTTGGGCACAATTGTTCTCATTTCATAATTACGGAGAGAGGCCTTACAATTTCGGACTCTGAGATTTAAAACTCCTGCCTATACTTAATAGCCCAGTGGTCACGGTAAGAGGTAATTATTTGAAGTCTGTAGCTGCCCACTTGTAACTTTTAAGTGTACCCTTAAAATGAAATGAATTACAATTAAAGGTATGTTTTGTGTTAGACCGTAACCGTTCATGGCTGTATTAGCACATTGGTTTTAATAACATAGATCTAAATATAAACTTTTATCAAAACGTCACAAAGTATTGCTTTGAACCCAAACCTCCTAGTAATAAATAAATACATAGTTTTACTTTATCTAAATGTCAACATATATTCACAACTTTTCTCATTTCTAATTTCTTAACCTTCAATATCAAAAGTTCAATGAGAAAATGTAATATATTATCCAAAAATTTATGTAGTAGAAATACTATAACTCAAAGAGGAAAGTAACAATAAAATCATAATTAACAGTCGCTACAACATACATGAAATAATTTCAAGCAATTGATATATATGTATATGAAACAAAACATCAATTTGAGTAGTACTTAAACAATGTTAACAATATTAATCCGTAAAGCACCGTAAATAGGACCGTGCCAGCAGTGCCCAGGCACAGGGCGCAAACCCTAGAGGGGCGCAGAAATAACTGGACCAAGACCAGAGACAATAAAATAGGGCGCTGTTAAAGAAGCTCGCATCGGGCGCATAGAGAGCTAGGTACGGCACTACCGTAGAGCATTGATATTAATAGTATAAACTTACTAAAACGATTGCTTTTTTTCTATGGGTTACGCGTTATAACGCTAGGCAAAACGCCAATTAGAAAAATACAGCAAACTTGCTTATAAAGCAAAAAATATACCAGCTTTTGAATAGTCTGAAACATTCGAAATCCACGCGGGCTAGTCATTTATAAGTAAGAGAAGTCTCAAACAAAACAGGCCTCGTTTCCGTCTGTCATCTCGAATAATTCAAAATTACGACTCCTGTCCTCGACATATACAATGTCATTCCAAAAATAGTTGTTAAAACTAGACAGGCCAGATTAATTAGTGTGTCGGGCGGCTTACATAGCGTCTTGGGTATCTGGTGAGACAAAATTAATCAAGCAGTGATCCGACATATTATCTCAGTTCAGATGACTTGAACCCTTACAGTGTACGGGCAAAGAAACAGCGTTTAGGGCTCACTCACACTCAGGGCGATTTAATGCTGCGACTTTTATGGGGACATATAGAAAGCGGTCTTAATAATCCTCAAGACCAAAAAGTTTTAAGGAGAAGCAGTTTCAGGGAACACACACAGTATACTCTCATTTTTTTACAACTAGTTGCGGCCGCAGTGTTACCCGCTAAATTTTTTCGGAATAAAAAGTAGCTGTTAATCCAGCATGTCAGCTACCTCCATTATAAATTTTATCAAAATTGGTCCAGCCGTTTGTGCGTGAAGAAGTTACAAACACACACAAACTTTCGACTGTATATAAGGGTGATAAAAAGTAATAATATATAAGAGTTATACATTATTATTAGTGCAGAATGAAGTTATAGTTTTAGATGTACACCAGCCATCCGTTAGACCCGTCATAATAAGGTACAACTCTAAATAAAACTGCGAACGAATGCCAAAATACCCAGAAATTTTAGCCGCGTTTGCCATGACCGGATTTCTATGCACGAGGTTGCAGGTTCAAACCCAGGCAAGTATCAATGTGACTTCTTCAATGTCATAAATACTTTCTTAGACATTCTAAGACACCACTGACTAACGGTGACGGAAAACATCGTAAGGAAACCTGGATTTAATTATCTGAAATCGCCAACCCGCAGTGAGCTAGCGTTGTGATTAATGCTCAATTCTTCTCTATACGAGAAGAGGCCTTTGCCCTGCAGTGGGACAGTTATAGGCTGTTACTATTATTATTATTGCCATGACTATACCTAAAACCAAAATAAACTAAAACATAACTGACTATGTAACATTCCGCTTACTTCGTGACTGCTGCACGAGGTCTCAGTTACAAGAGTTAACGCGAGGGTTGCTCCTTAATAAGAATTGAACAGTGAACAGGGTGTCCGACATGTTTGTGTCGGCCGAGTATCAACCCTTATCGAGCCGCCCTTCATTATAATGAACACTTGTACGAATGATCCAAATATAATTAGTCACTTTGATCAGACTTGGTTTTCGATCTTATCATATCACGCCTATATAGAATTTCCCCTGAATATGTAGGCATACATAGAGATGCACGAAGGACTATAGAAATGCCAAAATGTGGGTGTATTACTTGTGTATATTATACCCACATTTTCTGTTATTGGCCTTACGCATCAAGGAGCGAGCCAAATTATAAACAATAGAGAATCACATAATCGATAAACAAAACAACACGTCCACCCGTCTCGGGATTCGAACCCTACGCGCTTGCGTCTTCTAGACCAACCAGTCAGTCAGTCTGGTCTTCAATATCTTACATTCAAAAGTAGGACTGATTCGAAGCTTAGTTACGCATTGCTACAGAAAGAGCTTGGAATGCCTAACTGACGGGCTAAAAGCATTAAAAACATTGGCAGTAAAGTAAAGCCATATTAAAGAATTTCAATATTATCTAGAGGCATTGCGTAAGCCGGTCGTTCCCAAGGTGTCGTCCTAGTGACAAATTCTCGTCGAAAGCCCCGAAGTACTTTTGGTGAGCGATCGATCAATCAGAAGAGTTTAGCGCCTGATGTATGTGCTTTTGTTAAAGAGTTTCAGATGTGATCGTAATTGATTGTCTTTAAGTACAGTTCATTGGTTTAACTTTTTTTTTACTATTTATTAGCTATTTATGAACCATAATGGTCTCTGCCTACCCCTCGTGGAAATAGGCGTGACTTTATGTATGTATGTATGTATGTATGAACCATAATTATACTAAATATGAAATGACCATTTTATGCATTGAAGGAGAGCAAATACAGGTAAATAGACACTTATCTGCCCCCTCACCATGAACTCTTAAAACAGGACAGTTTACGTTGAGGAAGCGACACGCCGCAATACACTTCATGTAGCGGCGTCTCGCTTCAACAACGTAAACGTAAGGCGTAAAATTCGACTTACAATGTTTTTTACATTCAGTGCATTTTTTTTAACACTGCGGTATTTAAACTCCTTCCTATACTTTCATATAAACCTCTCAAGTAGCATGAACAAGGCACGCTAATAATCCCAAAACCCTTACTAAACAGATTCACAATACATTATTCTTCTCCACAGCATCGTTACATTTTCTCACGTCAAATCTCTTTAATTATCCGCACCATAATCACACCAGTCTAACACCGAATTAACCAACCACTGGAAGACGTAAAAGATTCTATTTTTCGTTTTAAACCCCATCTGTAAACAAAGCACGTTCGCGCCCGTCCCATTGCTTAATTTACAAATGTAATTAAACTCGACTTGGCCGAGAAAAAAGGGGAGAGTGATTTCTCGCCTCTAGGTAAGGGCAATTCTTTTGTGCAGAACCTCTGATAAGTTAATCGGACAGCAAAAGTAAGCTTCGGTATGTGACTGGTTTAGGAATAAAGGTGTTAATTCGTACGTTTATGTTGGAGCTTGCAGGTCTCCTAAAATGTACCTAATTAAACCTATTTTCTTGTATAAAAAAACCTCGCCACACAAGATATCTCCTGCATCGTAAGTGCGTTCGACAAACATGAAATATCACATACACAAACACCCAGACTCGAGACAAACACCTACGGATCACACAAATTTTTGTCCTATACGGGAATCAAAT
The DNA here is from genome assembly GCA_905340225.1 of Abrostola tripartita. Taxonomy (NCBI): domain Eukaryota; kingdom Metazoa; phylum Arthropoda; class Insecta; order Lepidoptera; family Noctuidae; genus Abrostola; species Abrostola tripartita. Next base: position 2,476,651 of record HG996492.1, on the reverse strand, counting down.
CTGCAATCCTGAGTGCAGTAGTCCGATCCCTTAGCCACTGCGCTACAGTTCATCAAAAATGTCGGTCAAAGACATTAGTCTAGTAAACAAACACAAAAGCGAAGTCCTGAAATAACGAAAACGATAATTGAAATTGTGTGATGTGTGAAGATCCAATAAAAAACGGATAACGTATAATATTTCTAAAAACTCACCAATTGGTTTGCAAATTTTGTTTTATCACTTGTAATAACATAACTTGTCAAACACGAGTTTCTTAAGTTAACTTAACGCGTAACTTAGCTTATTATTTTAACGCATCAAGCTCGTGTAATATGAACGTTACTCGTTGAGTTTTGCCATAAGACTCAATGCTTAACGTTAGCACACTCGCTTTTTTACCTCATTCTGGACTGTTGAGGCCTTCAACATGAACAATTATCCTTCTTTGTATCGGCATGATTTAATAATCATAAAATAACGTCTGTATTTTTCGAATAGGTAGGCAGCGGTGTACCTATAGTATATCTACCCATATTTCGCCAGTCATGTTGTAGGTCCCAATGTTATAGGGGGCGAGCTTATTGCCATCAACCGGGCACAAATCCAGACTCCGTGCTGCTACTGAAAATTATGTAATGGAAGAACCCAGTAACACTTTGCTAGACTCGGGCTTTGAATCCAGGACTTCAAGCGCAGCCGTCGAGCTTAGCGACCACTAGACCAACAAGGCAATCACTGTAATATATTATATTATATCTTAAAAATAAATACCATTCCCAATTATTTCTTAACATTATACTCTCTTTTATCTCAGAAGTATTTGCATAGTTATACGTTTAAGACAGCGCCGGATATTGAAAAACCAAGGATACACGCGGTTGAGAAACAAAAGTAACGGAAATTAACACAGGGATCACATGGCGGCACACTCAACCCTTTGTACCAGAACTTAAGTAATCCATTATCGTGTTAATGAAACTCTTCTAGAATTAGAAGAAGGTTACATGTGTAACTTTGATGAAACTTGGAGTTTCTGAACCGAATCAATTATGAACAAGTTGTTTTAGACGGAACTCGCGGCGTCGTGCGGCTGTGATCATTTGAACGCAAGGTATATCTACCAACCTGTTTAAATTTGGATTGTTGTTTTCTAACAATTAAATAATACCGTCCGGGTAGAGTTGTGGCTTAGCCACAGACCCGATTAGCGCAGTGGCTAAGCGATTGGACTGCTGCGCTAAGGGTCGCCGGTCGACCACACGGGATAAAAATTTGCGCGATCCGCAAATATTTGTCCCGAGTGTGGGTGTTTGAGTATGTAATATTCCATGTTTGTGAAACGCACCCACGATAACGGAAAAAATCTAGTTTGGGGTGACGAAAAAAGAAAAAAAAATCTGACTTGAAAACCAAGTACTGCAATTGACTTCAAATTACCGTAAAAGCTCATGCGCGTATTTGTCCACGATATGTTACAGACATTTTGCTTGACAGAAGATGTTAGTAGATACTCTACTGTTTTTATAGAACACTAGACAATAGACAATGTTAAACAATTGATTTAATTATACCGTCACTGTCGTTTAGGTACATGTCAAAGAATAGATGTGTCAATAGATTTAAGAAGTGGTTTAAAAAAAACACATTTTAGTATAATAGGTTTTGTAGCAATAAGTAACCTTCTTAAAGTACTTTTATTGGTTGAGTCATACTTACCAGTATTTTTGTATAAGGAAATTAGAAGGATAATATAGTCCGTGTTAAAGTAGGTCAAGTGAAGTCTGTAATATACATTTCACTGCCTTACATAAACAATAAGACATATTTTCGTCAAAGCACGCATAAAGCTTAAAGTAAAAATAATACCGGCGCCGACTAAAATATACGTCTAAAGAGTGCAGCGTTTCATAACACAACATCTCAACAAACACACCTGTATGAATGAATAAAATAAGAAAATTCCGTGCGAAAACGTTCCCACACCGAATATTTAAAATTTCACGATCCCCGGTCGCGAGGAAAGCGAGGCGCTTAATCAAAAATAACGCAGCAACAAAATTCAATAAGAGCGACTCATAAAACACGTTAAAATGAAAAATATTAAATTCCAGAGACAAAAAAATATATATTATTCGTTTCGCGAGGGTACATAAATAATTTAATTTTAAGCGCGAAACTTTGTAGGGAAATCGCAGACTTCAAGACGCGCGACAAAGGTTGAAGACGAATAAATCAGTACTTTGAAAAAAAACTCACATTTTATCACGTTCTGAGTGAGTATCGCGCCTGAGCAACCACTTTATTTCCACGAGGTGGCTTAACTAGCACCCGCTAAAGAAGGAATGTAAATTAAAGTATCTTAACATTCACCTGTGTACAATATACATAACGTTGATAAATAAAACCTCCATATTTTGTTTAAGCGCCGTGTTTTACTGCGGTGTTTAAATAAAACTCGGAATAATTGAATGGAGTTCAACACTGCGGCTCTTTTAACGGAATGTTTTTAACACATCAATAAAAATTTACAACATCACGCTTTAAATACTGTGGAGAGCTATAATAATATTGCCGTACTGCCTCACTTTAAGGCTTGTCTCTCCTCATTCAGAGTAAAAACAGGCATTGCTAAAAATAGCAAAAAATACAATATTTATGTCGTAACTAAAGGATAGTACGTCACAGAAAAATGCACAGCTCTAACAACAGCTTTGTGTAATCATCTAGCAAGTTTCTCATGTAAAAATGAGCTCAGTACCTAATTATTTAAATTAATTTGACCTGCTAAATTACTTCATTAGGTAGGTTGGTTAAATTCATAAACCTTATTTATTACGGCCTTATTGCGTTCGACGATAACTTACAAAAAGCGTACCCAGAGAATCACTTTTAGAATAGATTCAGGAACCGAACTCTTACATGGGTTAATTTTCCGTTGTGGAAGCGGGACGTCGCTGCGTGCCGTGCAGTGTGGCGCTCTCTCGCACGTCGAGAAATAAACTGTTTTAAGAGCTCACGGGAAGGGGGCAGGTGTACTTAAATAACAAACCTATTGATCACACAAGTACCAACACAGTTACCAAGTAACTTATTTATTATTTACAATTACGTATATTATATATATGTAAGGTTTATCTAGTTTCTACTTTAACATTTCTAGATTATCCACTAGACGCTCCGACAAGTTCCAGCGATGTCTATTGTTAATTAAGACGTTTATAAAGTACTATTTTCTCAGTTCAGTTTAAATAAATGGCAAATGAATTTCAATTTATTAATTAACATTTCAAACGCAGTGGAAAAGGTGTTTGTTTTACTACCTCAAGCATTGTAAATGCTCTTTTCTACGGTCTTATAACAACTGCAGTTCGTGTCTTGAATGCAGAGAAAAGGACTCCGAATAGCTTGAAAAAATACAAAAATACTCTACAAAAATAGTGATAACGCTCGTAAAAGTGAGTTTAAAACGAGTAGGACACTGGAAGTACACTACCCAGTTTTAAACATTAACAAAGATACTACATACTTATTCCAAATCAAATACATAAGTAGATTAGTTTTGAAACGCTCGTGAAGAGTCTACTTATCGTATGGTTGATGAACAACCAGTTGTCAAAGTTCAAACCGCCTGTGACATGGTTAAAAAATCTCTCAAGTATGCCGGTTTCCTCACAATGTTTTGTGAAGAGTGAAAACTGTGCAAGGGCAGATACGAACGTGCAATATGTTAAGCATTTTGCACGTACCAAGGAGTGAGTTTGACATAATTAAAATGTATATAGAAAAGACTACTAAACGACCACTATTAGTGACAAATTGGTACCTCATTATCCGTAAATAAAACGCACTGAATTTTTACAAAAAGAAAACACTCTTTATGTTGCAGTCTTCTCCACAGAATCTAACCCCAAATTCTGACGCAAACCAGAAGCCATCATCTAACTTATTTTAACTCAAACGCATTGAATACCAAAAGGGAAGGGCTACTTAAAACCGTAAAATAATTTCAATGTTCCCCTAAACGGGCCGGGGCAATGAACATAAATATTTTAATTTTTCACCGCGGCAGTGTTGCAAGCTAATAAAATAACGGATTGTGGCTACATGGAAAAATAAATTATTAGATCTGCCGACTTTGTACCGTTTCGTTGTGGGGTTATATTTCTTCATCGCGTGCTTTATTGGTTATAAAGCAACGTAACGTGTTTATGTTATGCGCATATAATGAGGTATATTTTAAATATATAACGATAATATGTTTGATACCTAACCTAACCAGCACTGAAGGATTTGAGAAGTTCAGGAGACACGTCCTGAATTACGGTAAAGTCACATCAACATACCGTGTTCTATCAGTTCAAAAGGTATTACTATCTACATATATATTAGTCTACACCTTGTCTATAACTAGTTTCTTAGGACATACGAGTAATGAAGAATCTCGTTGACAGGCGCGACTAAATGCATCGTCAAATATTCCGATGCATTAGAACGTATTGCATTAATTATAACTACTGGTACGTGTGAGGGCGACGTTATGATTTTGCTTGTCGCGTGATGTCTTACAGTTCCCATAGGACTACGAACAAGGCGCTTGTAAACCACAACAGGCACACGCCAGCCTATTAGCGAAACATGAGTGTTTTAAACTGAGCGACTTCAGAAAAGGAGGAGGTTAGGTGTTCTTGGTGTAAGTATTTTTAAATTAATGATATATTTTATAACTAGGCCTTATTTGGACCACAAATATATCAACTACCATTATCCTTTTTATGTGCAATATGATGTTATAAAATTGGAAATATATCTATTAGTTTTATAAAAGAAAGTTTTTAGTTTGCACTGACCAAATAATTGTGACTGATCGTTTTATAAATGGGCAACAATTAATTAGCCTAGCCGTAACGATAAGTTCAGTTTTAGTAGGTATATACATATATAATACATACATACATAAAGTCACGCCTATTTCCACGAGGGGTAGGCAGAGACCACGGATTTCCATTTGCTACGATCCTGACATACTTCTTTCGCCTCATTCATTTCATTATATATATGTATATCTATACTTATAATAAAACTGTAGAGAGGTCAATTCTGTACATTGAATATATAATCAAAATTATTATTGGAGGATGACTGGTGATCGATACTGATGCCAAAAATGCAATCAGTAAATTTTTTGTCTGTCTGTCTGTCCGTCTGTCTGTCTGTCTGTCTGTCTGTATGTGCACGCATGGGTCAAAAACTACTGAAGGTATTTTAACCAAACTTGGTACGATTGTAGTCCATACTCCTGGGCAGGTTATAGGCTATATAACATAACGCTAAAACACATAGGAGCTGAGCAGTAATGATAAATTTGAAGCAAGTCGGATGAAAATGCGCTTTCGAGCTCTTATCCTCGCATTCGTTGATCATACACCAAAAGTATGTATTACATAGATGATGGTCTCCAAAAGATCTACAAAAAAGTCTTCAATAGTATATATCTATCTTTTATAAATTAGCCACAATAACGTGTTTGATCGTTAGGCATTTCTTCAAAGTGTCTCAACACACGACAACCCGGAGCGTGCATGGAGGGTAGTTTGACAAGATTTCTATAAGCAGCATTGGTTGCACCCGCTATATGTAATATTATAGTAAGCACATGACTTCGAAAAGACATTAGTGTGTGCCGGGATTTGAACCTGCGACATCTGACTTAACAGTCTAACGGTCATACCACTCGGCTATCAGTGCATTAAGTTCCTTGGAATAAGCGCACTTTAGATTTTAAAAATACAGATACGTAGTTTTTAGATATAAGTTTAAAGTAGGTATTATTAAATAATAATAATAATTAGTTTGTTTAGTTTTTTTTGGACAAACATCTACGGATCACACTTTTTTTGCGGGAATCGAACCCACAACCAATCGCTCGCGCTCAAAAAAAATGCCAAGGATAAAAGACAACCGTGACGACCTGATTGGCGCAGTGTAGCCACTGCGCCAATCAGGTCGTCACGGTTGTCTTTTATCCTTGCCATTTTTTTTTCTACAGTAGTTTCAATGTACAGAAACTCAGAAACGCACAAAACGGATTTATTTATGTTCTCTTCTTCAGTTATATATTATTTTCAATAGACTTTCTGTAACTTCCGTAATTACCGTTCAATTTTTGCGGTTTTTTTTAAATACCGGAAAGTATTCTTAGTTAAATAAGTGGTTTATGTTTTAGATTTTTAACCTACTTAAAAAAGCCTGCCTGGTAGGTATTTTTTTCTGTTAAAAGTTCAATTTACTACTGGTGTTTTATCCGAAATACACGCGGACGAAGTCGCGGGCAACAGCTATACATGTAATAAAATAGTACGGCATGGCGTAAAAACTACTAAATCTAATTCGCTCAATCTTAGCTAATGCTAATATATTAAAACAATTTAAAAATACTTTTGCTGTTTCCGAATTTCCACGCGGACGGAGTCGCGGGCACATCTAGTGTATAATATTTATCGTTATTATCATATCATAATATGGACTAAGTAAATACACAATGTCCGATATTCAAAAATTAATCTCTCATCGTTAAAAATAAGAAACTACAAATTATCGCTGAATTTACATACAAGGACGACACCAACATACATATTTATAAGAAAATTGGTACATATCATATTAGATTCGCGTCGACCATCTAAAATACAAAGTAAGGTTAGACCTGTTTGTTCGGGATGTATATTTTTGGGACAAAACGGCAACATATGGCAGGCGGCCGAACATTTTAAACAATTACGACACGGACCGGAGATGTAGAAATATAAAACAAATCTGCGTCTGTAGATGGTTTTTATCTTACAGTAGAATTGATTTTTTTGTAGCATAGCATATTTATATATATTATTATTGATATACTTAAATAATACTTGATACATTGAAGCAAGGAAGCATGGTGTTATTGACACGATAATAATTATTAAGATTAGTTACTTACTTACATTACATATTATAAAGCAAACCTTTGATTCCCTATCGTAATATAAATGTCACAGAAATCAATGCAATTTTAAAATACATATAATAGAGGTATGTTAAGCTTAATATTCCAGAATATGGGCAGCAGCGTCTTCTGTAACTTCACCATCAACACTGCGATCCCAAGCCGCTTGCCAAGCGTAGCAACCCCCCCTCTTTGTTCAACAGAGGACGTCTTCGGGCTGATGATGAATGTTACTCTTATAATAATAGCAGGATAAATTAAGTGTTGTGAATTTGACCGAGAAACTTTGAGCATCCTACACCCGTACATGAACTTTTAAAAATGATATTTTCCGTTGTGAAAACGAGACGCCGTTAAGTGCAGTGTAGTGTGGCGTCTCACTTGCACACCGGGAAATGCCTTGTTTTAAGAATTCATGGTAAGGGCTCATACAAAAATAACGTTATAAATATAGACTACGTTAATTGAATATTCCATTACAAGTATTGCCTCATTCGGGTATTTGCTCACGATAGGATCTGAATATCGGTGAAATAATAAAGGCTTTTCGCTGCCGTAATTGTTTGTCCACAAACCCATTGGTTTGGTCACAATCCATTATTGATAGCGTTAAAGTTACGAGTACTGATTTGTATTGATACGGTACATGAGGATGGAGATGATAAATATTTTTTTTTAATATCCGGTGGAGGTTTGAAAGAACTTATCATCATGCGTGTATGCCCCGAAGGGGTAGGCGGCGATGTGTATAGGATTATAGGTAGATATACATATGTATAGTACACCCACATTTCCGCCAATAGGGGGCGAACCTATTGCACGAAACCCAAACCGTCAAACTTTATAATTATTGCACAATATACTAATAATTATCTACAACACAAGAATCTAACAAATATAACAAGCTCACAAAGTAATGAGAAACGATCGACAAAATAATTTCGCTATACCCCCAACCAATATAAAAAATAATAGACTTACCAAGAGATTCAAGTGTTGTTTGTGCTAAGGAACCTGGGTTCGGTTACTGGCACAAATGTTTATGAAATCCAATGATCATAAATTATTATTTGATAAGAAGGAAAGTTTACCACGAAAAAAGGAAATAAAACGACAATTAACTACAAATCTTTCACGTATACACCACACCACCAGAGCTAACTCACGACCTGGGAATCAATCGCGGAATAGTGCAAACATATTATTTTATCTGGCAGCTTATTTGACCTCTACTGCACCGCACGGACACGCAAAGGTTACTGAAAGAATTGCCTAATGAAAAAATCCAATAACACTTTGCTCGACTCGAAAATTGTACTCAGGACTTCATGCTCTGCAGTCGTGTTTTGCGGTCAATAGACCAACGAGTTTCTCACAGCAATGGTGTAGTACGCGACTAAACTATATAATGTAACGAATTGCTAGTTTGCAGTTTAGAAAAAATATCGCGTTGCATTGTTATAATAAAATTATGTCACGGGAATTAACGCGAACTCATGCATTTACCTTTATTGGTTTGACGTTTCGACCAGGTTACACCGGCCTGTCAGAAGTGTCAGTCTGCTTGTGACCACGGCCGGAAATTTTATACTATAGCTCTATCATTATTTGAAAGGCATTGTTAATGGTTGGATTAGTACCTACTGCCCCCTTACCATGAACTATTAAAGCAGGACAGTTTACCATGTGGAAGCGAGACGCTGCATTACACAGCACGTAGCGGCGTCTCGCTTCCACATGGTAAAGTTGTTACTTTATTTATTATTTTGATAGACACAAAATAATTAAACTTAAATAATTCATTGATTTTCTATCAAACTGAAATTGTCTTTAATAAAACAAGTGTTATAGGTATTTAGTTTCGATAAAGTTAAATGTTACAAGTTTACAAGAACAAGCTCACTCTTCATTACTCGGCCGTGACGTTCTTTGACTAGCCTTATTTTCAACACGCTCTTCAGAGTAATCAGTGTCAAAGATTTTCAAATTAAAAGAATATTGACAGCTGTTTTCAAAGCAATATTTTTTACACGGGCTAGCTGGGGTGGCGTAAATGATACAGGCGTTCGCAATTCAGTTACAAATTGACAGTTTATGCTATGGATGACGTCTTTTGTGGGGAAGAAGTGGGAAGCAGAAGAAGCGGATGTCAAAATCAAAAATGACGTCTTCGTCTCTTAAAAATGAATAAACATGAAGATTTTAGTTTTATTTATAACGTAGGTACTTAGGTACCCATATTTTTGTATTGAAACGTTCTCACGAAGTTTGTAAAAAACTTGTAAAATAAAAATACATTTCTCACGCATTTATTACAGAAGTTTTGTGTCCCAAGTGTGTAAGTCGAAACATCGGTTAGAGTCGAATTTTGCGCGCTAGCTCGGCGAGTGTTTTATACAACATCAATCTACAGTGGGCTTGACAGATATATGCGTGTATCATATTTCATATGCCTATTTGGCATTCTTTATTTGAATTAATCTTACTCGTCTAGACTGTAGTTTGGCTTATCACTACATAGTATAAAACAAAGTCGCTTTCTCTGTCCCTATATCCCTATGTATGCTTAAATCTTTAAAACTACGCAACGGATTTTGATGCGGTTTTTTTTAATAGATAGAGTGATTGAAGAGGATGGTTTATATGTATAATAACATCCATTAAATAGTGTAGAAATACTTATAATATATATTTTATACCCGTGCGAAGCCGGAGCGGGCCGCTAGTAATTTATAAAATAGAAAAGAAAATATCAAGTTAGCAGCGAAATCTACACATATATTGGTAAAAAGAAAATGGTTTATCTTATCGGTAACCAAACCAAAAAGTGCTGTCTTAAAAGCTAGATATAATCTAAAATAATATATCCAAAAAATATCGAAAAGCAAATAGTCCACACAGCTACCAACCAAGTCCTGGCCGAACACAGCAATATCGTGTCTCCAAAAAAAAATGGCACAGCGCGATCCATAAAACTGTTTCAAAATGTCGGTCAGTGAATACGACATGTGGTTTACGACCAAACCAGGTGTCACCTGGGTTACGGAGGCGATATAAAATTGATCTAATCTTCGTAACGCGGTGAAACGTTCGCGTAAAAACTTAAGGTCCCTTCGGTTACTTATTAGTGCTCCGAGATGATTGTGTTACTGAGGAAAAAATTATGTTACTTCGCAGTAAACTGTTGCAGATTGAAGAGATCTCGGTCTGCATTTTACATTGAGAATTATTTAATCAGTATAGGTAAATTGATACGAACAAGAAGGATCCAATAACGATAATGCATTTATAATGCATTAGATATGTACTTACCCACGCTTAAAAAAATCTTATCGAATTTTCCAGCGATTAGCTCCCTTTTTACCACGGAGTTACCTACATTCCGTCAAAATATCATTACACCAGAAAATAGTAACAAAAAGGTTGTTGAAATATTACATTATGTAGATAGTATACGTACATATTAGGTGCCTATAATTATGTAGGTGTGTACCGGTGAAACGAGGTGAATCGCAACTCAAGGGTGAAAAGAACCAAATCTATCTAATATACATAGATTGTTACCATTAGGGACGCTATAGTCATTTTTGACAACAAACTGTAATTAATGTTACCTAAGTTTACTCATTGTGTCATTGGCATGGCAGACAGGCATAAATGTAATAAGATTTGTCGATAATTCAAATTATGAATCTTACAAGAAAAATGTTTGTCGAAATGATTTATTTTACCGTTCCAATTGTTCCGAATAATGTTCGACAACTATTCGGTAGCACGATAGAGCCGAATTCCTAGAGGAAGAAAACTCCCCGCTAGACCGAGAGCTAGGTTTCGAAAAGTTAAAAAACATTATACTTTTTTAAATAGGTATTCTTTGTACCAAACTACCAACATGTAAAAAATGTCGGTCGCTCCTAGCTTTTTGAATATAAACGTGCGTGCAGCATTCACGCATGTTTTGTACTCAAAGGCGAAGTTTTCCTCAGATTTCAGAGCTTTGAATGCATATGTCCTTTCAAATGACGTACCTACGCAGCAGAGCGTAGGTTGAATGATGCAAGGAGACTATATTTGAGAATTCCTCTCATTATTTTTAATACAAATGTAGGCTATCAATACATTTTGTTTACATTGAGTTGTTTAATTCTTTAAAATTGTTATACAGACATAATACCTATGTAAGCATAGTTATAAAAAAAAACCGAGGTAGGTAAACGAGCGATACAATTACACAACCCAATTTTCTGGCCGCCTTATCCGATTCCATTGGTACTACCTACCACAGGTACCTACCTACAGATACCTACTTACGTATAATGCATAATATATTAATTATGGGCGAGTAAATATTTGTAGTCAACAAACCCAACGTAGGTATTCATTTAAGTGAACTACCAAAATCGAAATTACATAATATTAAAAACGAAGGTCTCCCGGTCTAACAATCCAGGTGGCAGGATATCAGTTAAAATACGTGGCAGTTTTAATTACGCCGGTCTATCGGCATTCCGGTCGGCATCCGGCACCGGATTGCTTCCGACCTTTATAGGAATCCGTTCCATTAGCCGGGGAACTTGCCGGATTCTTTAGTGAGACCCGTCTTCGCCGATTCCATGTAGAATTCTGTTCATTTTCTTATTAACGCGTCGTTCAGTGATTTCTTTGATTAGCCAATATTGTTTTATTTTTATTTGGTTAGCTTGCTTGTAGTTACGAAGGTAATGGAACGTAATTTGAGCAGGTTGTTACATGTGGGGTAGGTACCTATTGGTTTAATAGGTTTCGTTGTTGATAGTCCAATACCGCGTAACTAACAATATTCAAAACCGCGCAGATTTTGAAAATAAACTATTGGGAATATCGACTTTAAAAATAATACATTAGATTATAGAAAACGAAACGGTTCTTTATTCGAGTTCGTTGAAAATTAGGCTAAAATTATAAAAGTTTTTTTGCCTACATGTAAAATAAGCGTAAATGTACATACGCGGTATTTAACAATGTTAGCTACGCGAAATTGGACTATCAACGACAGTTCGTCATTTAACAAGTGTAATTTTGCGAATTTTAGCCTGTTCTTTGCTACTTACAAAATCGCCGTTGTCCTAGGAAGTTTATAGTAAAACTGAAAATCTAGTTACCTACTTAAGTAATTAGCCTTTGATGTTGTATCTCACAAGTTAGCACTTAGCAAATCAAGTACAGGCTAAGATTTCTAAGTACTGTGGCATTAATCACTTAGAACAAGAGACATCTTTCATAAGTATGTATCTTTTAAGGGTTACACAATAACATTACCTTGCAGCTGCGATACAATTATTAAAATATAATATGTATTACACATAAGGTTAGTCTAATGGTTGCTAAGCGCGACTGCTGAGCATGAGGCCCTGGGTTTGAATCCCGGGTCGGGCAAACTGTTTGGGTTTTTCCATTAGGGAATTTTCAGTAGCAGCACAGATTCTGGATTTGTGCCCGGTTGAAGGCGATAGGCTCGCCCCCAATTACATTGGGACCTATAACATAACTGGCGAAATGTGGGTGTAGGTACTCTACACCTCTGCCTACCCCGTTGGGGTACAAGTGACAATAATCATGATGTTATACTTAAATAGGTTTAAACTCATTAACAAGACTGTTGATTAATGTTTTAGTCACGTGACAAGTAAAGTTAGGCAGGAATCCAGATATTGGATTAGAAGGATCGTTAGGTAAATTCAAAATGTATTATCTACGTAATAACTGAAGTGGTTAAGTACACTATCTTCGGATTGTTTGTTCAATATCAGTAATTTGTTAAGAGCTTACTCAAATAATAGTTTTATACTTAGTAAATGGTAAGAGTATTGTCAGGAGCGGAAATCTTTTTCTAAATTATCTTACTAATGAGTAATAAGAAACGTTAAATTCGTAAAGAAATTGGAGTTGGACTAAAAACAGATAACAATTTCGCCAATGTCGCCCCTCACTAGTAGGTAATTTCTTCTGTATCGTGTTTCACAAACATCAAATGTCCCAATCACAAACGCCCAGACCCGGGACGATCATCTGTGGATCACACAATTTTTTCTGCCATCCAGGAATCGAACCCGCAACCCCTAGCGCAGCAGTCCAATCGCTAAGCGCACGCTAATCAGCCCCCTTGACAATGGCAAATCATCATCATCATCATCATCAGCCGGAAGATGTCCACTGCTGGACAAAGGCCTCCCCCTTAGAACGCCATAATGAACGACAACTTGCCGTTTGCATCCACCGGTTGCCCGCAACTCTGACGATATCGTCGGTCCACCTGGTGGGAGGCCTGCCAACGCTGCGTCTTCCGGTTCGTGGTCGCCACTCGAGAACCTTTCTTCCCCAGCGGTTATCAGTTCTTCGAGCGATATGGCCTGCCTATTGCCACTTCAACTTGCATATGCTTTGAGCTATGTCGGTGACCCTAGTTCTTTGGCGAATTTCCGTATTCCGGATCCTGTCGCGCAAAGAAACTCCGAGCATAGCTCTCTCCATAGCTCGTTGAGTGACTCTGAGCCTCTCTAAAAGGCCAACCGTTAGCGACCACGTCTCAGAGCCATACGTCATCACTGGCAACACACACTGGTTGAAAACCTTCGTCTTCAGACACTGGCAAAGCGATTGACGAATAGAATGAAAAATATAATTATCAGTTTCGACACTTTAACATAATTATGTCATCGATAACATAGTCGAAACATTATGTCATCCCCATACATTTGTCATTCTATTCAATTTCTATTCGTCAAGCGTTTTGCCCCTTGTCTGAGAAGGCAGGTTGTCAGACTTACTCGTCCTTTTATTAGCAAAGGTCTTATCACACAGATGTAGCTACCTTTGACTGTATGATCCCGCAACAACAATGAGAACCAGTTAAGAATCTATTCAACAACACAGGAAATCTGATGCTGATTACTAACATAACATTCTTCACGCCTGTATTCCCTGAAGAGGAAGGCAGAGGTGTACTTATAGTACACCCACATTTCACCAGTTTTTATTTTATTTTTAGTTATAGTCTCAATGTAATAGGGGGCGAGCCTATTGCCATTAACTGGGCCTGGCCTGATGGAAAAACCCAATAATAACACTTTACCAGTCGCGCTTGGCGACGAATAGACCAACGAGGCAGAGGTTACTAACTAGTAAGATGATTTCGTGGAGGACTGTTGTTTAAAAATCTTTGATAGAAAACGAAGTATTTAATATTTTCATTACAATATTAATTAAACCATATTTATCGTATTTCAATACATTTAATACAACTCACAGCAAACATTATAGATAATTTAATGCAATAATTCAGATCACAATTTTGAATCTAATTAATCAGGCAACCGACATAACTTACTTATAATACGTGAACCACACACAGTAATTTACATTTTATTGATTACTCAAACAAACTCTCTATTCCCTAGTTAAATGCATACAAATTGTTGTACAAAAATGCATTAATCTAGATTTAAATTCTGTGTATTACCTGTGCTAATGACTTCATATTACAACACTGTTATAAACACAATATAAGAAAATTCCAACGACGTAACAGCAAAGAAAATTCTTCATAATATGTGTTACATTTTGACGACTTTAATGAATAAAAACTTTTTAGGTAGATTTTAAATCACATAAATACTTCCATCTATTTATGTTAAACTAAAATATGAAAAAAAAACAAATGCTTGAAGCAATAACATTTTATAACAATCATCTAACAGTGGCTAGAAAGCAATTTATCTTTTACTGTAATACACTAAAGGGAGTCTCCAAATCGTCCAGGGAATAATGAGAGCTAACTTCCACGGAACGCCGCAAGTCAATTATTGGAGTTAACACACTTTGTTAGACTTGAATTGTAACTTCCGCATAGAAATCAAGATAGCAGAGCTCTGTTACTGTAATTATACAGTATTTGTCTTCAAAATGAAGGGAAAACGTACTGTCTTAAAGAAAGGAGATTATAAGTATGAATGCAGCAGGAAATGCCTTACCTTGTATTCTAAACGCAAAACGATATTTGATAAAAAATAACTTAATTTTAAGAGCTTTGCTCGCAATAAATAAGCGACTTGCGTATTGAGTTTTATACAACTTCGTTGTAAATTAATACTTTAAGTATGTTGTTTTAGTTAGCTACGTAATGTTTTATAAACCTCGCTGAAGGATCTGAAACGCCAGATACCCATTTCGGCATCCAATAGTACGGAGTGAACACATGCTGCCCGGGATACGACTTCTCAAACACGTACCGATAATATTTAGACTCAGACGTGTTTGGTTGGAGCCCTGGATATATCACGTTCTCTTCTATCGACCTCTCAGCTATTACCTCTCCAATTATAGTAAACAAGGACTTCTTGACAGACGCCACACCGTCACTGAATGCCTCCTTATGACGCCACAGTATAGCGTCCGGCAACAATCCACTCTTAGCGAAGCTGCTCCTTAACAGATGCTTCTCAATGCCGTTCTGCGGTTGCCTCAGTTTCGGATCCACGCTAAGGTAGTGGTTGGTGAACTGAATATCTAAGAATGGGACTCGGAGCTCTAAGCTAAATGCACTTGTCGTCCTGTCTGCTCGGAGACCGTCGTACAAGTAAATATCTGAGAGCAAACGTAAGCTCTCCTCATGTGCAATGTTCTCGGAAGGCGCTTCTCTAAAGTAAATATAGCCTTGTGCTAATTCATCTGCACCTTCACCACTGAAGACCACGGTAGTGTTTGTCTTCTCCTTAATATACTTCGACAGTAAATACATAGGCAAACTTGCTCGTATCGTAGTAATATCGAACGATTCCAAATGATATATCACATTATCTAAAGCCACCTTGACATCGTTCTCATCGAATTGTACCTCGTGATGCTCTGTACCCAAGTGATCCGCGACAGACCGAGCCGCTATCAAATCTGGAGAATCGCCCATGCCTATAGCAAATGTTTGTATTTTGTACGGCAAGTTATGTTTCTTGGCTAGTTTGACTACCAAAGCGGCAATTAGTGAAGAATCTAAGCCACCGCTAAGTAGGCAACCAATACGCCGGTCAGACATTAATCTCTTTTCACACGCAGCTTCTAAAAGTTTTGCGGTTTTCTCTTCTATACTCTTACTCTCTAACTCTGAATCTGGAACATATGGCACAAAGTTGGGCGGCATACCGGGCGACGTGTATCGCTCGATGAAATCAAGTTTTACTTTACCGTCGTCTAATATACTCCATTGCGCGTAATGACCCGGCGGAAATTGTCTTAACGTAGAGCTGCCGTTGCCGTTCTGTTTTAACTTAATCAAACCCTTGCCTTCTGAAGCGATTCCTAAGACACCCCTTTCCTCATCCCAATATTCGAAAAGAGGGCGAACACCGTATGGGTCTCGCGCGACACAGATTTTTTTCTTCTCGCCATCGACTAGACAAAAGGCAAACACGCCGTCAAGGTTCTTTACAGTTTTTTGGAAGCCGAAGTTGTGATAAAGATGTATGATAGCCTCTACATCACACTTAGTTTCATATGGAAATTTGTGTTGAGCCTGTATACGTTTGCAGTTATAAATTTCTCCGTTGCAAATGAGGTTTGTGCGAGGATAAAGATGCAACCTCATCGGCTGCATGCCGTGTAGGCCGTCGACGATGGCCAGTCGCCGAAAACCGAAGATAGCGAATGGTTCTCGAGCGTCGGCCTCGAAGCGCCACGCATCTGGTCCTCGGTGGCGGATTTTTAAGAAACTCTCCGTACAGAGCGGACATAAGTCTTCACTTTCACCGAATAATGCCCAAATTCCACACATTTTGAATCTGAAACAAAAAACGAACTAAATATAATAACAATATCACACCCATTCATAAATAACTGCTTAATACAGGTAAAAAAATTGTTGTAGGTTGTCTATAAACAAAAATAGAGCAATAAAACGTAAATTAGGTCACTAGGTTCGAGTCGCGCAAAAAAACAAGAGGTACACAAACGCGTCAAATCCTCGCGTTTGTGAACAAATATCATTAGGCAAATTCCCTGTCATTACCTTGTCAACACGAAACAGTTGAGAATGCCTGGTAACGACTATTAAAATACTAAGTCAATGGACCGGAAATTATTCAAGGCGTTTTACCTACTTTTTTAACGACGTATTAGACTGTAAAAAGGCTACAGAAAGTTTTAATGAAGTCCTGTATCCTAAGTAATAAACAAACTTTGAGAGAAGTTTCAAAGCCTGCTTTTTGCTAGTAGAAGTTTATAGATTTTAACATTAATAATACTAAAAAAAGTAATGGCGTGTATTTTAAAGGATACCGCAAAGATCAGTCGATACGATGTTATCATACGAATTTCCCCAAGGCTAAGTTTGACCTAATAGATCGAGTATCAGTTGGATAAACACAAATATAACACAGTACTTTACAAGATTATCTTACAAAACGTAGCTTAAAAGTTTAAAGTTTTTAATGTTTCAGGCTAGGGGTAGGTTACGTGAAATACCTATAACAAATTCTTGGTTCGCCAGATCTTGGATCACTTTACGAGATGAAACAAGACGAGCCAAGAAGAAAGAAAAAGCCTTGCAACAGGCTTAGAAAATGATTAAATTATGTAAAATAAATAAAACAACAACCTGTATAATGACCCTGCTGTGTAACCCTCCTATTGAAGTAACTTACAATAGATGTTAGTATGAGATTGTAAAGTTATCATAATCAAACTGCCACTAACTAAAGATTTACCAACGTTCGCCTACAAAATCCAAAGATTGCATTAGTTTAACAATGAAGTGGGAACCGATAACTTATTGAGTTAATTAAGCAACCGAATTTGACTTGAAACTTGAACCATTAACGAGAGCATTAGGCTTCGGATAAGTCAACTAAGAATAAGTTACTAAACGATTTTAAAACATTCATTCAGTGTAATGAGGGTTATTGTTAGTGAACGAATCATGACACAAGTAACACATTGATTATATTTAATTTATATTGGTTCTTTAGTTAAACACTCATAATAACACTTCATAATTATATAGGTACACTACAACATTTAGAAATATATTTTAAATAATTTAGAAGGTACATCGGGACTTTACCCGGTAAAAAATTAACTTATAAAACATTGGATAGATAATTAATTAATATGCAAATAAATATTTTAGTTATGATGTTAACTTCCTATTGCAATGCTAGCTCCTAATAGGCCGGTCAAAATCAATCTGACTATAACTAAATAAACAGATTTTAATAGAATACAAAGTAGGATGTTGGATAAGTTGGCTTGGATTACATAATGTTACTTCTCGTTCCGGCGAGAACATCTAGTCGTCAAATTAAACAATCCATCAACAAATAATTGACAGAGACTTGCCCGCCAACAAATCTCATCCAATTCTCTGATAATAAATCTGAGACAACAATAACGTCGAATCTCCATACTAAACTTAAATTGCCAATTCTAAATTCATCACGGATTATTATTTAAGCAACAAATCTATTAATCTGAGCCTACGGGAGTGGAATACATAAATCAATTAACCCTGACAAGACGGGCCGTGTTGAGGCCGCCAGCCCATTTCGAGGACCAGTACCCTATTTTGGCGACACCGTTCCCCAGGGGCGTCGAATCGTCTCCGGTTTAATTCAAATATTACTTGTGGAATTGAAGTGTCGGTTGGGCCACTAGATTCGGGAGTTAAATACGTCGAAATTCTATTATCAAATTGGGTTACACTCGGCCACGAGCGTTGATTTGAATTGGGGTGGAGCGTACTAAAAAATCGATCAAAGGTCTGTTTTTGACAGTTATTTTTGAGACGTTGATATTTAAAATGGAGTTCTGATTTTGATTCAAGTTTGTCGGGTTAATCAGTCATAAATCAGCTAATCAACAGATAGATTTTATCTGTTTATAAAGATGGATAGTCGAATTAATTATACGCTTTCATTATCTTTTTTGCCGTAAGGTGTATGTACTGGAATATTGATTTTTAAACTTAATCAGATGGCACTGACTTTAAATATTAAGCTACGACTTTTCCCGACAGCAAACCTGCTGCTTCAAATTAAACACACTTGTCTCATTATCATTGGCATGCTAACCTTTAAAAGTATTAAATTTATTCTAATGTTATTAAGAAGTTAAGAAGAAGAAAAGTGCTAATATTTTTTGCATATTTGTGTGCACATTACAGGTTCTCTCCAATTTAAAAAATTCTTTCATCGTTCTTAAGAAACCTCATTCTACTCCGTCATCTTGGCTACTTAAAATTGGAAGAATTTAAGGCTGGCCGCTACTTGACTAATAAAAGAGGTCTAAAACAAAGTCAAATTCAATTTATTAACTAGAACAATGGACTAGATCAGGCGTCAGCGACATTGCACGATGCCCAGCTTCGCCGCAGACGATTGTCCAGCGACATTTGACTTGCAGTATATACGAGATTTACATTTAATTGAACTTGCAATGTAACTGTAGTCTACTTATTATATCTCTGTGTATATTCTTCGATACCTCGTCTCTTAAACCTGTCGCTGTTTATTTTAGGAAAGGAACAGCATCATTTTTATCTTACGTTCTTCCCACGCATGAGATTAGATACGCAAATAATAATCACAAGAAACCGGCACACCTGAGAGATGTTTCAACGGTGTGTAAAGCCATGTCAGAGGCCTACAGGAGGCGGTTTAAACTCTGACACCATGTTTTTCATCACCCATATGATAAGAAGAAAATCACAGTGAGTAATATTACGGGAACTAAGTATAAATAGGTTTTGTTTTCCCGCGCACGCAATTCTTAGTAGTGCGCTACTCGACCAGGGACTTCCCCGTGGCTTTATCTAAACTGTAGAAGCTGATGTAATGTTGCATCATTATCATTGGAGTTACGAACTTATGAAGTAACGATTTTTTACATAGGTATTAGAAACATAACTATACTTTTGGTATTTCATATTTATATTTTTTTCGTATTAACTTGAAGATTACCTACTTTGTTATATTATTTTTAATATTTGAGGAAAAAGTTCGATCGATCAAACACTAGAATAAAACTAGACTGGAATACAGTATGACAAAATTAAATCAGATTCTTATTAGTAGTTTATTTTAAAGAAATTTAAATCTACCGCAGCCAGGCAAATAATTTCTGAATTGAAATAGGTGCAAGTTAATCATGAGCGAAACATGTCCGTTGCATTAAATCAATTCGTCGTCGACACGTAACGGTGAAATCGCGATAATGTATTGACGAACAATTTTCATTCTCTACAATAACTGGTAAACAATAAATAATTAAATGGTAAAAACGCCTATTATCTAATAAATTTATATTTGTCGAAAAATAGGACCTAGATAGGTACTGAAAAATAAAAGTTTAAGATACAGACTAAATTAACTTTAGTACTATGTCGTAATGTCACCGGGACCCTATGGTATCAAATCCTATGATAGAAATATCATAGAATTATTTCTATCTTTCCTACCAGATTGCCAATACATTTGAACGATCGATGAAAGCCGACAACAAATTAAGTGAAAATAGATTCTTGTTTAATTGAATACATTTATATTATGAATAGAAATGAATATTTTCACGTGACCTATAAACTTCTCTTTATGTTACTATGTTTGCCAAACGATACTTGCCTCGCGGCCGTTCTACACTGCAGCATGATGCAATCTACGCGGTGCGTTTCAAATGTGCATGCTTCAAATAACAGTTCAGTTATAATGAACTAAGAAGAATTAGGCCTCATAAAGTATAGTGCTTGTATCAATATTTGGAATAGCAGACCTATTGTCATATATTATGACTATTTTAGGATAAGAGTGTGATTTAAAAACTAAAATCAGACGCGCTTTTCTGAACGCCCGCGTTTAAATTCTAGGAGTTTGTTACTTACGTAAAAATTTAATACATAAACAGCAATATTATTGCATTGTTTTATGAATCTCAACTGAAGCATTATAATACAGAGAAAACGTTTTAATTTTATTAAAAAGCGCTGTTCGTAACTATCGCAGGCAACTGTAATAACAAAAATATCTAATAGATGAC
Organism: Abrostola tripartita; assembly: GCA_905340225.1. Classification (NCBI taxonomy): domain Eukaryota; kingdom Metazoa; phylum Arthropoda; class Insecta; order Lepidoptera; family Noctuidae; genus Abrostola; species Abrostola tripartita. The sequence goes on along the minus strand of HG996492.1, from coordinate 2,455,632 downwards.
GCTACGGGTATCTAGAGCCGGTTTAGCGGTTTTATAAAATATTTATTTTTATTGCTAATGGATTTAACGGTATCTCGATAAATTTAAAGATATTGACACGTATTTTGCTGAAATGTTATTATTGCACTAGCTCAAATTGTAACCTTACCGCTAACATATTTCAAATAAGAATGTACGATATGACCGCCTTGTGTTAAGTTATTTGTTATCATTTGTCTCACTTACCTGTGTAAAACAATTAATATGTAATTAAACCAACACAATGCACTAACACGTACACTATTCGGCTTTTCAATATTTGTAGCACGCTGCTTTTGCAGTCGCTTTGACTTGACAATGACAATTTCAACTTGACATGTGTCACGAACGCCATGCAAATACTTGTGTTTAGGATTCATGCCTTTTAAGTTATATTTTTGTGCCAATTTTCTTGTTAAAACTACAATCGTAATCTCTAAATGACTAATGAAGATCGGAGCGAGGTATTCATAAAAAAGGGGGATGTCATCATCCAAAATTTAATCGCGTGCATGTTAATTTATATGTATTTTACGCTCAGCGATGAACTAATATAAAGTTAATCAATTTTGATTATTCTTTTTTTCTCTTTAGAAAAGCATTTATTTCTTCACGAGTAAGCATAGGTATAAATAATATTTAATTATGAAGACTATGTTATAAAGACAATGAAACTTTACAATCATCATCATCGGCCAGTTGCAGTCCACTGCTGGACATAGGCCTCTCCCAATGTACGACACAAAGCCCGGTCTGCTGCTTTATGCATCCTAAACTGCTGTTGCCTGCCCTCTTATGTAAGTCATCTTTACAATAATCTAAGCAAATTTCCTGCGATCTCTACAGTCTTCTGAATGTTTAGTAGTATATTTTATAACATAACATAACTTATCTACCTTATTCTCGCCAGAAATGTATGTACATATATGTATGAGACCCGTGGGTGATAGGAGAGCCTAAACCATGCGCAAAACTAGGCTCCGTGCAAGTACTAAGAAATAATAAGACTTTAGCTAGCCCAGGAATCGAACTCAAACCCTCGCAACCCAAATCTCCAAGTCCCAGATTGTCCAATAAATTATTAGCTTATCATCATCATCATCATTAGCCGGAAGACGACCACTGTTGAACAAAGGCCTCCCCTTAAAAGGAGGGGGTGGCATAACCCCCACGCTTGGCAAGTGACTTGGGGATCGCAATGTTGGTGGTAAAGTTACAGAAGACGCTGCTGCCCATCTTCTGGATTTTCCCTTAGTCGCCTCTTACGACACCCACGGGAGGAAAGGGGGTTGTCAATTCTAGGCCGGATACCACTCGGCATTATTAGCTTACAGATATTACTTCCATAGTGAGTATTTTTCTTTTACAACTAAATAAAAATACTTACTCAAATATTCTGTATTCCTGGCACAAAACATCAGAAGATTGGCACTACTATAGACCCGCACACACGAAAAATGCCCTTGACCGTTTTTATCTCATAACAGCCAACAGCACTCTTTCCACATTTTATCACCTATACCTAATTACCAATTTTCCAGTTAACTGAACGGTGAGACCGAATGATTGACCGATAATCAGAGCGGGAATGAATAAGTCGGTGCGTTCGCAGCGTAACTCCAACCAGGGTAAGTTAGGACGGGGAAAAAGTGATTGCGTCGAATCAATTCATTTGCGGTCGTTCAGGGTTCGGCGCGTTTTTGTTGACACCTTTGCACGATTTTTTATTTTGCCTACCTTCGGGACCCGGCGTTGAATAAATCGAGACGTGACGTCAATTTTAATTAGAATTGTACCTACCTTGCTGAGAAATTGGTTTTTATGTACAAAATGAGGTAAATTGTTTTAGTATTATCAGTATCAATAAACAGCAATGAATAAAATATGTAGGAAAACCATTTATTTTAGATATTAATAATACCACGTTAAAAATGACTGTGTCCTAGCAGCTAAGGGGCCATAGGTTACCTATACGATATTTGTCTGAATAGTTAAATGTCTACGTACGCGGCACTGGGCCATGCGCGGATCTAGCCCTCAAAAAAAGTTGTGGTAACTCCCACCCAAAAATCGCCCAAGTGCGAGTCGGAGTAAGAACTTGCTTAAATGATCGCTATACTCGTAAATGTGTGTTCGTTTGCACATCTAGTCTCTAAACTTCTGAATCTGTTATTTTAGTAACCTTTTCAGTAGACCGTAGAAGTGTAACGTGACACGACTATTAGGGTTGTGGGCATGCCCATCATGCGCACAACGGTGGATCCGCGCTAGCACTTGGCACATAAAGCAACACGGCCGGGTACATACGCAATGATATTAGCAGGCTAATATCGATCTCCACCATAGACTACTGGTGATTGGACTGCTGCGCTAGGGGTTCGATTCCCCCGCGTAACTAATATTTATGTGTTCCACAGATGCACAGATTTGCTGAAGTTGCGTGAAGGTGTTTGTGTACGTAATATTTCATATAGGTACATATTAAAATTCAACCACGATACAGGGAAAATTTGGAGGGTAAAATCTTTGCCTCTATCGTGATAGTTTCCTTTGCTTGTATTTCCCACACTATTTCCGTAAAAAACAAATAACACCGAAAATAATTTGGAAGTGAAGACGTGTTTAACATTCGCCCATTCCCCCGTGCAACCAGGGTACACAACTAAAAATATCGCAGTATTTCATCCCAAATTCCACACTTATCAGAAATCAAACTCCGCATTAGCACGGAATTTTCAGTCCCATTCACAAAAACAAAAACGAACATCGACCAAATCGTAAAACACTCATCTTTGGCGACGCATTCCACTAAATTCCGTTGTGTATGTGCAAATTTACGAATCGAATATCTCATTGGAACTTAGCTGTGTATGGTAGAGGAGGCATGTACGAAAGGGGTGTATTTCAAAGCCTTCAATTTGTACCCGTCGTAATTAGACTCCGACACCGGAGTGCACCCGGATCTAATGGGGTCTGCATACGGGTCAGATCACAGTGGAGTGGCGCGCAGTTTAAAACAGAAATAAATTAACATTTATGTTGCGAGCGTTGACTTTACTGTATGGACTGAAACAAGAGAAGTAGCTAATGCTGAGAACTTAAGCTATAATGTACCTACTACATAGGCGCAGTTAGGTAACTTCGCTTTCGTTCTTCGTCTTCAGAATATTTAGAGTTTTATTTTCATGTAAATTTTTGTTCATTATTGGTAGTTATTGCAAAGACTTAACATTCGGGCTGCGGATTATGATATTGTAAGAAGTGTTTCTTAGATTAACCTAACTTAGGTACAAATAATCCTATTGTACTTAAGTGTATAACACGAAAAATTATAAATACCTTTCAATATACACTAGAGACCGGAACACATAACGAAAACTACCATATTCAAATCTTGCGCCCCAGGGAGCCTAGCATCTCACGGATATTCACGTTCGCGTTCCAGGATCCCAAACTCACTCGTGGGTACATCACTAGTACCTACATACAGTGAAACCAACTTTATTTAGATAGGTACCTACCTGCATTGAAAACTTTAAGCTTCTTTCTAAGCCCGTATATTCTATAGAAGTTGGAAAAGAAAAACAAACCCACACTTGTAAATAGAGCCAAACAACTGAAGTTTGCCAAGTTTACTGTCAGATGGGGGTAGTGATGTGTGAACGACACAAACTGTCCCCTGGGGAAGTCCCGGTCGCAATGCTACAATGGATTACAGTAAATACAGGTAGTAAAAGGTAGAAGTAGAATGTACTATAAAAGATATTACAATTTATATCTATCTGATCTACTTAAGTAAAGTAGGTATCTAAAAGTTCATTACACGTGATTTTTTTTAAACACACTACTCAAGTTATCAAAAAAATCTTAATCAATAATAGGTGACGCGCCTATTGTCATTTTAAGTTTAGATAACTTTAATCACGCCTAATTAAATTCATCAGTAATGTTCCTAGGTACTTAATATCGGCGGAACTCCCCAAATTATTTCCATTTCCAATAAAGGCAAGCTTTCTGCAGCATTTTATTTCTTAATGAAACAACTGCCTACATTATAAGTATCTTTCGTTCACAATAATATTTTTAATTGAAGCGACATGAAATAAAAAAATTGACTGGCCTGTTGGTCTAGTGGTTAGTGACGCTGACATCTAAACCGGAGGTCGTGGGTTCGATTCCCACCCAGGACAAATCTTTGTGTGATGAGCATAATGATTTGTTCTGTGTCTGGGTGTAAATTATCTATATTATGTATGTATTTAGAAATATTTAAGTATGTTTATCAGTTGTCTGGTTGCCATAATACAGGCTCTGCCTAGTTTGGGATCAGATGACCGTGTGTGGGCTGTCCCAAGATATTATTATTATTATTTCCCCTTTCAAAATGCAATTTATAATCGGTAGGTACTCGTCTGTTTTCGGGATCTCATTAATTATTTTTCGACACGACGTAATCATAGCATTATTACCACAGAGGTGTGTCAACAGACCGACATCGTAAACACACGGTGGTTTACAAGATAATTAGTTTTATGCAAATAAGTCCCGAGGTCCTGTAACATCTGATTTCAGTCAGTGCTTGTAAAGCCCGTCAGAAGTCACAAACATGTGTTATTTTCTATTCTCTGGCGGAGTTTTTTTATATCCTTGAATTTTGCTTATAAGCCTCTTACTGCTTATAATTATGCCAACCTTCATTCAGTAAGCCTTTCCAGATTTACCAATGTTGTAATACTGTATTGGCCCTAAAGCCAAACCGCTGCGGTACGTTATTACAGTCTCTTGCATTTTTAAAGTTGATACTACAGCACTTTAAAGTTGATATTTCCACGTACGATACCTAATAAATATTCATGGTTCGATGTCCGCTGCACTCGCTGGTTTCAGAAAAGGTTGTGAGCAACTGATTGGCATATTGTTTCTGTTTCATGGGTAATTTTGGTCGGGAAATTGTTTAACAAAAACATTTTCGTTTATAAATAAAAACGGTTATTGACATGATAGATTACCCAACCACGACGGTAGGCAGTCGCTTCGTGTGATATAAATACTGATAGCTAGCTACGTCCTGTAAGATTGGAAACAGACTCTAAGAAAGCTGTTCGTCATAGATAAGGCTAAGCAGTTAATGTTAATGAGTTAGATTTTAATTTTGCGCCTTGGGTTCGTGTAATGTATAAGTACACAACCCAAGGTGCAAAATTAAAATCATACCAGAGGCGCTCATAACCCTAGCTGCGACGCTAAGTCAAGCTAGTATGTTTTAAAACAAAGATTAGGAAAAATTAAACAAAAGCACAAGTCAATTAGTCTCACGTACATAATCCAAAAACAAAACGTGACATTTTCATGTACTGTCGAGTCAACATATTTTTTGAACTTCAGTTAATTCAATTGAAAAAGGCCTTTTTGAGGTTCCTAGCCAGAATAATTACTGTGCAAACGTAACGCCAACCCGCAGTGAGCTAGCGTGGTGATCAGTGCTCAATCCTTCTCTATACGAGAAGAGGCCTTTGCCCTGCAGTGGGACAGTTATAGGCTGTTATTATTATTATTATTATAAACGTAATTAGCAGTGCCGTAGATAGCGCGGTGCTAGCGGTGCCAGCGGTACTAAGGCACAGCGCAGACCCTAGAGGAACGCAGAAATAACCAGACCAGGACAACAAACAATAAAAAAGAGCGCTGCTAAAGAAGCTCGCACTGGGCACAACAGGCTAGTTACGGTACTGGTAAGTAGAACAATAAGGGCATAACTAATAATCCTTTCATTCAGTCCTAACTAAAAACCATTGAGGTAGGCAGGTATACGATGTGTGATCACTGAAAGTAAACTTCAATTTTAACATTCCATCATTTGCCGTTCGCGACTGTACCTGTTTTTTAAATATTTACTTGCAAAGTTCAAATGATTAGGTACCTACGGAATATATGTTTGTACCTATTAAAATATGTTTAAATTTTCATTGCATATCTATTCTTAGTAGCAGTTGGATTTCTTACCTTACTAGAAGTGTGCAAACCGTTTTCTTACGTAACATCAATAGATTTTTCTTTTTTGACAAACCTTGGCGTAACAACAATTTATCTAAAATGCGGATAAAAGACTTTCTTATTATTATTTGGCTCCTTATTATTTATCAAATCGTCGCGGTATTCTGTCAAGTATGTGTGGAAACAAAAATGTACGTGCAGTGGAGTACCTACCTAGATAATTAATTGTGTGAAGCCCTAGCTTTGAACTATAACAATTATCTTCTGTATAATGTAGAATGTTTAATTCCCCGAGCAAGACAAAATCTGAAACTTACCCAGAGGCGATCTTGACTGACTTAACCTTACCTAGGTATTCTTCTAATGCTATTTTCTCATATTCTGGACAGGGGCTACAGAGAGGTTCCTGAAACCTACCTGTATACATATATGGAAGCTTATGAAAAGTCCAACTGTCTTTTTTGGTGCACCGACACAAGAGTAGCCACTGCAATAGGAACCAGAAATGTTCGGGTGAGTGTCATCATATTATATTAGCAGCTCATCAATGCTGACTCCGAAACTGAAAGAAGTATAGGCCATGACTGCTTCGACCTGGTTTAAGGATACTTCTGGATCAGCCTCCTATAATAAACAACAATGAGTACATAACTAAAAAAAGGTAAATAACTAAGTACTCGCCTAAATACCTACCTATTAATAAGCCAAGTTATAAAAGTTCCAAATACTTTCAGAAATTGTTTCCAGAACAAGTAAACGTTTGTTGCGAAGGATATTTAAAAGATGAAAACAGCATCGGTAATAGGTAAGAAATAATATACCTACGTCTTAAATGCATTTTAGTATTATATCACTAGTGTACGATACGATATTCCCCAATTCTAGTATTCACTGCAAGCCATACTGCTCACCTTCTTGCGAGAATGGATACTGCAAATCTCCTGGAGTTTGTTCTTGTAACCCGGGATACATGCCAGATATTTTTGATCACCATAACTGCAAACCATTGTGTATAAAGGATTGTCACCATGGGACCTGCATCGCGCCGAACACTTGTGAATGCCACTCGGGGTACAATCAGGTGGACGATATATGTGAGCCAGAGTGCTCTGAACCATGCTACAATGGTTCATGTGTGGCTCCAGAAACATGCCAGTGTCATCCCGGTTACAAAATGTCAGAAAACAACACATGTGAGCCTTATTGCGTAAGTTATACAGCTAGCGGTGAATGTGTAATAACCTTAACGTGTGAATCTGGCTGGACCAAAGTAATCAAAGACTCAATAGAAGTTTGCGAGCCAGCTTGCACAGAACCTTGCGTCAATGGCAATTGCGTTGCACCAGACGTGTGTGAATGTCTGAATGGATACAAGAAGTCAACAAACAGTAGTTGTGAACCACACTGTTCTTCAGGATGTCTTCATGGCAGCTGTATTAGTCCAGAGATATGCGTTTGTGAACCAGGATGGTATAGAAAGGAGTCAAGTGGCGCATGCCTACCGCATTGCGACTACAAGTGTGGTAACGGCACGTGTGTGGGCCCGAATGTCTGCGAGTGCTTCCCTGGCTATGAAGTTGAGGACAAAAGAATCGATCAGGAAGAAACAGGAACATCTCTATGCGCCCCAATCTGTCAGAACTGTGAGGGTACTTGTATTTCTCCTGGAAGGTGTGTGTGCGAACCGCCGCAAGAAACTATGCTGGTTGCGGCTGATGGTGGTCCGTGTGACTGTCTGGACGACTGTTCTAACAGCACCAACAAATGTGAGAGAACGATATGTGTAGGGACAATAGCTACGACAACTGTAACTGAATCTACTACATACGAGGTTGTTGAAGACACAACACTGACATCGGATATTAGTACCACTGAAATTATCGAAATACTTGATACATCTAGAGTCGAGTATGAAAGTAGTACAGTTGAGAATGAGAAACAGAATGAAAACAATGAACTTATAATTGAGAAAGCATCTTGGTAAGTAATAACGATTGCTAGATTTAGAATACTGCTGCTAACTACTACACTAACTACACTCCAATCTTTACTCATTTCTTTTACAAATATTGAAATACCTATACATATATTATTTTAATAATAATAATGTTCTCCTGACCGAATTTCGGTCACAACGGCCGATCTCATCTGAAACTAGCCAACTACGCAGGAGATGTTGTAGTGCACAAGTATGCGCGCAAACACAGGTGCACTCCCTATTCAATCCCTCTCATATTTCGATGGGACGGTAGACCGACACGACCGGGAGAGATCAGCCTCAGGACCAACGGTTTACGTGCTTTTCGAAGCACGGAGGGGTCTCGACATGTGAAAACGGTCACTCATCACAAGACTGACCGTGGCGAGCCCGGCTTAACCTTGTAAATCGACTGATCTGCGCGGTAGCCATGTAGCTACGAGCCCCTCATCATATTATTTTATATAAGGCACTTTACACATGCCTTGGTTTACAGGTCGAATTCCAACTGGTTTTATGGAATCGGAACGGCACTACTTTTAGTCATTATAATTGTAATGGCAGCAGCAATCTTTAGGAAGAAATATTCTAAATCAATAATTGACAGAAACATACAGAATGGACACGGTAAGTGTATTGTATCTATGAATTAATTGTAGCAGCCCCAGCTTATGTAATGAATTTACCTATCACCATTTATCTCACTGGCTAATCGAATTCAAGCTTAAGTAGGTAGGTACTGCTTACAAAATGCCATCAGTCGGTCCAGACGTTAACTAACATTAACGTTACAGAAAATAACGAACACCGGAATTTTATATAATTATAAAGATATTTACTTACTAACTTCTTACACGCTAACCAGTATTGGATTGTTATGGCACATCAGTAAAGAAATAGTAATGTGATTTCTACACATTTGTTTTGAAGCAACGTTGCCGCATCCTGTTTTCTTCTTAGATCAAAGCTCAAATGACCAGAAGATGTGAAGATCTAACTTGTAACCTGTAATCACTTAGGTACTGCACCGATCGGGGTGTCGATCTTACAAACCCTAGGTTCATGTCAGAAATTGAATGAAATGAAAGTACCCGCTATAAGTACCTATGTCAAGGCAAAAATAGTTAAGGGCTCAGTTCTACAAATTATTCTGTGATCTAATAAAATATTTTTATTTCTAGATAACGTCGTGTCGACAGTGCATTACAAGCAGAAATCGGCGGCTTAATTCGTTTTCAAAACAAATTATGTATTTCCCCCCCGCTTAGTATAGTATCTACCTATAGTATCTATGACCTGTTTTCATTAATAAATAATTCTTAGATCATAAATTTTATTGTTTAAATGCATAATCACATTACACCTTTAATGAACTATTTTAGTGTGTTGTCTATTTATAGAACCACGCATACTTGATGATCATACATGGGAAAAAATTACCACAAAGGAACCAAATAATAATACGAAAATTATGCAATCTTTTTAATTAAACTCTCACACGTTCGTATTCAAAATTAAATCTTAGAAAACAATATGCCTACAAACAATTCAGTCGATATAAGTAATCATATTATACCCAATAACATATTAAATTCTAAACATTTCGTACATATATGTTATAATATAATTACTATACCATTTACAAAATCTTCATTATATTAAAGCTAATAGAACAATAATTGTATAAAAAATTATAATACCTATAAGTTAGTACAGTTTTTATACAAACGTAGTAGGGCAAGACACTTCAGCGAGAATATTTCATACAGTGACGTCATTCATTCGTTATAAAAACTAGGGAAAGTATGGAATATCGTTCAGACTTCAATGCGGAGTTACGTAGTGGTACTTTAAAAACAGTTACAGCAATTATTTAATACAAAATATAACATGAACATATTTCTTTATGTTCATACATTCTATATAATGTAGGCAGTAGAATCTCCTGTCGTTTAAGTCTCAGCTTAATCGATAAGAAATATCAATACCTTTTTCAGTCCTATTTGATTATGTCAAGTTATTACAGGTCTTTAAAAAAGTGTCTTGTTACAAAGTATATTAGTAAAAAATCTACCACTATTAAAAATAAATACATTTATTTCGATAAACACCAATCATTATTAATACATTTACAAAATCACTACAAATATTAAAGCAATAATTTTAAAACTAGTTTTAAAACTATGTTCTAAAAATTAAAATAAATCATGTTTTTATGAATGTCGTGAAAAAACTACAAGTACAATATTATTTAATCAGGATGTCTAGTTTAGTTATAGGTAGTAACATTGAGGAGTCCGACATGTTTTTCGTAAATGTTTTAGAAAATCCGAGTGATATATTATGAAATATATTAGTCAATTAAATCAGAGTCCTAATAAAATCAATATTCTTGAAATAAGAATCACGTATCGCCAAACATATTTATCTCAGTGAAATGCATGTCGGTTTTGCACAAAATGTGCACAAATTTAAAGCCTAAATTAATTCTAATATTTATGTTTACTATATATTTAAATGGAATTTTAATTATAGGATAAATTTAATAATCTGTAATATAAAATATTATAATCTTAATAACACTTTCAATTACAGCATGATTGAGTTTAAATCAGTCACTCTAATTTAAAAATCGGCAATTATCAAATCAACATCCTTAATACCTTCGTATACCTATATGTACAGCTCGCGTATTCTCTTGTTATGTTGTTGTCTCGATCACTTCCTGGTGTTCACCGCCGGCGGCCGGGAGTAAGGATGCACCTGAACCCTGTCCCTCGTTCTCACTGATTTATAACCAACTGATTTCTGATTAATATTCGTCTTTCCACGAGCCGAGTCTATTAGTTTGTTAAACGCCACACACACGGAACACGACATGTAATAAAATTGTTAGTGCATCGTTAAGTTAGACATTCACAAGGTTAAGATTATTTATGTATTAATAAAAAAGGATAAACCAACCTACATCCTAGAAATTATGAAAAAAATATTTTGACCCGTAATAAAGATCGAATACAAGCAATTCTAAGGGCACATTCAACGTCATGTGCATTAAAACGCATGCATAATATACCTACAAATTGTAATCTACACACAACTTGAGACTAGGGTTACAAAAAATACATAAAAGCCTGTTTACTATTGAAAAAATCTAATACACCTATGCAAAATACAAGAAAAGGTTTATTATTTCTTAGTGTATGGTAAATAGGCCTTATTCTAACATGCATAAGATATATTATTTTCAGGATATTAACCTTGGATGTTCCTCTGTTGTGGCGGGTCTCGGGGCACACTCGAGCCGAACCCAAAGCTCCTGGTAGGGGCTGAGTTCTGCTGCGGTGGTTGACGCCTGAACGGCAAAGCTTTTCCGACCACCGGTTTAACTACCTTTCCTATTGAATAGAAAAATACCCAACTATAATAACAAAAATATGTAATAGTGAAGCTATTCGATCCAGGGCCAATTGCCCAGTTCGCAAGTTGGGAGCAACCAGCCGAGGCTGCCTGTAGCTAATCGACAGATCCTTGGTTATTTAGTTACTATACTAATTCATTTTAGAGAACGTAAAAAGTACTAACCACGCTAGTTTTCAAATCTTGAGATTCTAATCATAGTAACAGGTTGACAATATAATAATACTACTCGTCTGTGTCTGGTTGTGAGAGCTGTAAAGCTAAATCTGACAAACGAGAGTAATACAAGAGTAATTACATTACATACCTTTATCACTAAAATTGATAGTTCTCTGCACGTTCGTCCTATCCGAGAGAACCCGCTTCACCGGCAGGTTGTGGTCCAGTTTGAACTCTGTTTTGATAGGCTTCATAGATTCTATTTTGCCAGTCAAAACGAATGTCGAATTTAAATCTTTGGGGTCAATAACACCATTTCGTATGTGCATATTTTCAGATGCAATGTCAAACTCCCTCTTTATTTTCTTTGCTGAATTTAAGTTTCTTGTAACGTCAAGACTCTCGAAGGAATCATTTATTATTATAGTCTCATTATTTGCCAATTTAATTGGCGTGCCTTTACGTTTCTTTGCTGACAACCTAACAGGTTCCGTATTCTCTATATCAGTGCAATCTTCGCTATCGGTAACTATATCTACAGTTGCGTTGACATCGTCTTTTTTCAAGACATTGTATTCTAATGTGGTTGAAGGTTTATTTAGTTCCAGCGTGGAAATGAATTGGAAATGCGCATCACTTTCATTTTCCTTGTCCAACCAGGTTATGCTCTTAGCAGATTTGGCTTTCTTCATTATTTCTAGGTACTCAGCCGTCAATGCCGGCGGAACTTTGTCGTAGCCCTTCAGTATCAAATACAGTTTTTTGAGCATGCAAGGCATATCGCACAAGTATTCAGTAAAAGCGTTTAACTCGTTATTTTCTATTGACAACAGTTTTTGTCTCAAACTATCTCTAGCTTTCGTTTGTCGAAGTTCACTCTGCAACTGGATGACAATGATAAGATCATTTAAATTTGGACAGTCTGAAAGCGCTTGATCACAAAGTTTTTGCAGTTCATTCTTGCTCTCATTCCACTTTGTCCATGTGTTAAACACTTTAGAATCTAAAGCTACTGATTGTTTCATGAAGTTTTCAGCTGCGCGCTCTTGTCGAGGGATTTCTTCTGTACACATCTAAGTATTAAAAAAAATATTTTTAATATGAGAAAAATATTCTTTTTGCCAAGCTGTCTTTAAAATGTATCTATAATATTAAATTGTGGCTTCGTTAATTAGGTGCAATCAATGTGTCTAACGTAGTTCAAACGTGCTCTATATCTACAAATACCTGTTCCATAGCATCGGAAGAAGATCGATGCGCGAGATCTGCAACGTGCGAGAAGGCGCGCGTGCGCAGCCGGTGACGTAGCGCGAGCACGCGCTGTCTCGACAGCAAGTCCAGCAGCCGATTCTCCAGTGCACTGTGAACTTCTTCCTTAACGAGAACACGTTTTCGCCATACTTGTTTCGCTATGAGAAAAAAAACATTTGTTTTATAATTTCATATAATTTATACAACTGATAACTAATAAAGCTGCTTGAATCTTAGGCATAAAATGTCACACTCAAAAGCAGTCATACATAATTTCTTCTGCAAGACTACATAAAATAAGCTAAAACAGAGCTTAAAACTATAAAAGACTTATTGAGCATTTCCAATGGCTTTATCACGTTATGAGCAAAATAAATGGATAGATTCTCTAACAACATTAAAAATACAATATTGCTAAAAAAATATATAAAAATAGCATATAAAATACCTTGCTCCTTAGCCAAGTCTGCTTCTCTACTCACTGCTGTATCTCTGTTCATGCTAGACAAGGACAACTTAGCCTCCAACTCCTTCGTCTTCTTCTGCAGTTCCTCAATAACCTTCACATATTGTGACAACCTCATATCCCCATCTTCTATGTTCTTCTTGATACTGAGCTGTATCTTGTTGGCTCTGGCTGCGTATTTAAGCGTATTGTACGTGTCTTCATAGTTCAGACTTGATGGTGAGACATTGGCAATCATAACTGTCCTGCAGTTACCACCTAGACTGTCTTTGAGGAGTCTTGTCAGTTTGGAGTCCCTGTAGAAGATGGTAACAATACTATCTGGTTATATTTAATTGCTGATCATCTGGCACTTCATTAAGTAGGACCACATGTCACCACCCCTATTAGATGCTATTTGTTTCAATGGCTTTTTGTAATCCTGTTACTATTACATACATTAATATACACAATAATAATGAAATTTATAGGCAACGCTGTACAATGTACATGTTCAATTTATCCCTTATTCCTGGCAGTTATCTTTTATTATTTATTTACTTCGTAGAAGACTTACAGCTAAACAACATGCAATTAAAGTAAGATGTTGTTTTAAAATATTTACTTATTAAATACCTCATCTTTACCTGTAAGGAATGTATCTGCTACCATCTGCCAGTCTATTGATACAATTGCCTAAGGACAGGAGGCTTTTATTGATGTTAGCTCCCTCTTTAAAGCGTTCTCCGACACACCCTGTGGCCGCAGCACGCTCACTACCAGCTAAGTCAATCATGGATAGTTTGGCAATGCGGAGTTGATTGCTGGTCTTGTATCGCATTTGTAAATAAACCTGTTAAGTAAAAGAAGGTTTGCAAAATTGTGTAAAAGTTAATGTGGTAAATAAAAAGTAGACAATAAATGAGAATTTGAAATACATAAGGAATCAAACTTTACAGAACAGTTCATTGAGTTATCAAATGTAGTAATAAAAGATATATTACACAAATAAAAAAAAAGTTTTTTTTTAAGTCGGTTAAAAAGAATAGAACTTTCTTTGTAATAAACACAAAAATAAACTGTATTATTAGAGTTATATAACTGTTTAAATCTAGAATTACCAGTCTGTGTACTAAACTTTAAGTAACTCAAAAAATAAGATGAATGATACAATAAAATACCTGGAATACAGCATGACTCCTGGAGCTCTCAGCATTAGCATCTGTTGGATGCTGGGTCCTATTCTTATTACCATTCTCTAACATATCTAGTAGTTCTCTAGCCGTCTTTATATAATTCAAAGTAAGACCGGCAACAATAACACCATACTTGGAATCTTCCCGCAGTTGTAGTGGTGTCCGTGAAGGTTTTAGTAAGTCATACACATTTTCATTGTAGACCTGTGAAAAAATACCACACATTAACATATAATATACCATTGTATACTGTGCTAAATAGATGGCCATAAGTTTATGTAGGAGTAAGTTATAGGTGTTACATTAAGACAGTGGTGTGCACAGGGCTGGATTATATATTAGGCAGAATAGGCAACTGCCTAGGGGCCCCGCATCGGCACGTGCCCTCGAGACACACCTACACCATGAGATATTTACATCTTTTAAATTTCTTTCTTAATGTAATGTAACAAATTTTAAGATTGCTATGTAACAAACTTTATTTAAGATAGATAAGAATGACTGCCTAGTTTTCATATAGGTACTTCAACTAACTTTAGCCTTCAAGAAGGCCAGAAAAGGGTAATGGGGCCCTGAGACATGCATAGAGGCCCCAACATGGTTAATCCGGCCCTGGGTGAGCATTTTTATGTAAGGCAGGACTGACTAAAGTCAATTTAAAAACACAAGCTGATTGTAATTATGTTCAAAAGACCCTTATCTAATGAGGTTACATGTTTTAGCATCAACTTTACATCAATACAAGAATTAAATACTTGTGAGGACCCAATTAGATATAAGTAGCAAAAAATTAAATATTTTGTAAGTGTTGTAGAGTAAACTTTTATTTTATTATCTTCAATATTAATAATTACAATCCAAAGGAACTACTTACTTCAATATATGAAACACCAATTTCAAACTCCCTGTCATTTTCAAAGGAGTTTATAGTATAAAATAAATGCTCCATGGTCAAGTAAGTTATTCCAGGATGCTCCTTGTTTCCGATCATGGTGAATGTCTTTCCTGCTCCAGTCGCGCCGTATACAAATACAGAACAATTATAACCCTCCATCAAGGAAGCCAGTATATCTTTGGTAGTTAGTTTAAAAACGTCTTTGTTTGTAGCATTAGGTCCACAAACATTATCGAAAACAAACTTTAACTCCTTGTTGCCGCGCTTCAAGAAGTTCATATTTGGTTGTTGAACTCCTTGATAAAAGAACGAATGGTTCTCCTCCTTCGGGTCGAATACCAACATCTTCTCGTCAACAACATCTACTACATTACGATTGTTCAGCTCTTTCTCTTTTTCGTTTAAAGGTCGAACTCGTACAACAACATTTATGTTTGCTGCCATATTCTGAGTAGAACCACTCTTTGAGGGCGCGACAGTGGACAAGCCTTTTTGGATGCCCATTCTCACCATTTTTGTGAAACACCACAACACTCTACTTATCTCATTGAAATTCAACGGTAAAGGCCTCTGTTATCATAAAACCTCCAGTACTATTCACAAAATAATGAATACCGGGTTTTTTTCTGTCCTCGCGACACTATATATTCTCACAACCACCTCACAACACAATCACAAGACTTTTAGTAACCGTCAAAATTTAAATTGACAAATGACACACGCATTCGGCGGCTCGGCGCCCGAGCGGTTTAGCGCGCAACGATTTTTCAAAGAGCAAAGAGTCTACACTCAATGGTCTATGGATGACGTCCGTTTCGATTGCGTTTAGTTTTACTTAAACTTATAAGAAATAAAAAGCGAATGCCCACTTCTGGGTCCAGCATGTTACGGACATAACCAATAGTGGGAGAATTCTTTTATTCTGAGTTAAATCGATATCATAAAAAATAACTAAATTAACAGAAACAAAATGTAGAAGTTTAATTACCGTATTAAAATCATTGGATTTTTTGTTATTACGTTCTGTTTATGATTTTGCTATTGTCTTATTATCAAATAGCTTCGAGCTAAGGCAAGGTCTAGGTAAGAAATGTGTCAATCAAACTGAAACTAAGTCCGCCATAAGTCAGTATAAAGCTATTAATGTAATCTAACAAATTAACCTAATTTGAAACTTGTCATGGTTTATCAAGTTTTGGGCCCCACGATCTATGGAAAATGGGTGCTCTTTTAATTCATTTTAATTAAACGAATGCAAATGACGAATGATTTATAAGAAGAAACCTATTTATTTAGATAAGTGACTAGTCATACAATGCTTCAATAAATATATTTTTAAGTATAACCGGATACCTAAAATACCTACGCATGTAGCTATATCAAGTAATCATTATAATAGAAAATTAACATTTATTTATAAACGGCGGCGTCGCAAGGATATCGCCTTTATTGTGACGTCGTCGCTGTATAAGAAACAAATACAATTTCCTCTTAATTTCCGCCAGCGATCTTATCTGGACATAACGACAGGCTTAACATTCAACCGGGATTCTTACTAAAACTTCGGAAATAGACACACTTTCATTGTTCCTTTCTATGAGATAACTGTTTATGTCGTTATAGCTTAGCTTGTAAGCCATTTTATTTCTATTAAACGAAGACTGTCACTATTTAACTGAAATTGAATGGCTAATTAAACTTTTTTATTATTATTAGAGCAGACAATGTTGTTTCAACTCTCCGATGGTAGCTATCTACTTAATTAGTTGACAGTATACTTATAGTTTGCAGACAAGTAGAGTCTCGCGTCCATTAAATAAACTTGTGAACCTGTTACCCGTCTGTAGAAGCTACCTACCTATGCCCAATTTATAAAGAGGAGAAAAAAGAACTACTCACATTGGCTCATAGCGATATTGAAAAGTGCTTCGTTGACAAATTTTTTGAGGAAAGTAGGACTTTTGAAGAGTATGCTACATCGTGATACATTTTTGCTATACCGCTTTTGACAGGCGTAGGTAAATGTTAAAGGTTTTATTTCGATACTAGATGTGCCCGCGACTCCGTCCGCGTGGAAATTCGGAAACAGCAAAAGTATTTTTAAATTATTTTCAATATATTAGCTAAGTTTGAGCGAATTCGATTTAGTAGTTTTTACGGCATGCCGTAATATTTTATTACATGTATAGCTGTTGCCCGCGACTTCGTCCGCGTGTATATCGGATAAAAGACCAGTAGTAAATTGAACTTTTAACAGAAAAAAATACCTACCAGGCAAGCTTTTTTATGTAGGTTAAAAATCTTTAAACCACTTATTTAACTAAGAATACTTTCCGGTATTTAAAAAAAAACCGCAAAAATTGAACGGTAATTACGGAAGTTACAGAAAGTCTATTGAAAATAATATATAACTGAAGAAGAGAACATAAATAAATCCGTTTTGTGCGTTTCTGAGTTTCTGTACATTGAAACTAATGTAGAAAAAAAAATGCCAAGGATAAAAGACAATCGTGACGACCTGATTGGCGCAGTGTAGCCACTGCGCCAATCAGGTCGTCATGGTTGTCTTTTATCCTTGGCATTTTTTTTGAGCGCGAGCGATTGGTTGTGGGTTCGATTCCCGCAAAAAAAGTATGATCCGTAGATGTTTGTCCAAAAAAAACTAAACAAACTAATTATTATTATTATTTAATAATACCTACTTTAAACTTATATCTAAAAACTACGTATCTGTATTTTTAAAATCTAAAGTGCGCTTATTCCAAGGAACTTAATGCACTGATAGCCGAGTGGTATGACCGTTAGACTGTTAAGTCAGATGTCGCAAGTTCAAATCCCGGCACACACTAATGTATTTTCGAAGTTATGTGCTTACTATAATATTGCATATAGCGGGTGCAACCAATGCTGCTTATAGAAATCTTGTCAAACTACCCTCCATGCACGCTCCGGGTTGTCGTGTGTTGAGACACTTTGAAGAAATGCCTAACGATCAAACACGTTATTGTGGCTAATTTATAAAAGATAGATATATACTATTGAAGATTTTTTTGTAGATCTTTTGGAGACCATCATCTATGTAATACATACTTTTGGTGTATGATCAACGAATGCGAGGATAAGAGCTCGAAAGCGCATTTTCATCCGACTTGCTTCAAATTTATCATTACTGCTCAGCTCCTATGTGTTTTAGCGTTATGTTATATAGCCTATAACCTGCCCAGGAGTATGGACTACAATCGTACCAAGTTTGGTTAAAATCCCTTCAGTAGTTTTTGACCCATGCGTGCACATACAGACAGACAGACAGACAGACGGACAGACAGACAGACAAAAAATTTACTGATTGCATTTTTGGCATCAGTATCGATCACCAGTCATCCTCCAATAATAATTTTGAATATATATTCAATGTACAGAATTGACCTCTCTACAGTTTTATTATAAGTATAGAAGATATAGATATAGAAGATAGATATAGATATAGAAGAATAGATTTTCTCTTTTATATTTATTTTTCAATTTATGTAACTACTAACATTCCCAACGTGTAAATATACAGCGACTAGAAACAGTTTGATTACCTACTACGGTAGTGTATAGCAGTATAAAAAGAATTTCTAACTACTCGTGCCCTAAAAGTTTTTCACATCGATCAATGTTCTTTACAAACAAAGCCAATGAACGCAAACAGAAAGTAATAGGTACCTGCCAGCCTGCCACTTTGTTACTGTTTTCTATTAAACTGCCTTTGGTAAGTTTGTACTGGTCAGTACCTACCTATCATCATTTATATTATATTATTGATACACCGTCATCTCAGTAATGGCCTCCGTGCTTGATTTTATCCCGAGGACCTATTTATACTGTATTTTCAGTACAATATCATAGCACGTAAAATATTCATACGAGAAGAAAAGTAGCTCAACTTCGTTTGTGCTCGTAATCTTTTCTGTCGACCGACCGAGGTTGACCGCAGCGAAGGTGGTGTGATGATCTCGCCACATATGAAGGTCGCACGAGGTCAGAAACTGCGAACGATAGAGTGGATTGGAAGAAGAAAGGGGAGGCCTTTGCCCAGCAGTGGGAAACAAATTAGGCTTTTAAAAAAAATCTCTTCTCTGCACGAGAATTCACAATTAACTTTTTAAATTTAACCTTCATGACTACCTTGATCGATTGAATTGCATGCGGACGGGTCAGCAAAGAAACTAACCAGGTAATAGACAGGAGAAGCCTTTTATTAAATTAGTTTCTTCTCGAGCTTAGAATGGTGAATTCATATAGTCACTTTGTTGGTAAACGCTCGTGGTTCGGAATTCTAGAAATAGAAATGTATTTATTTGCAGGAACAGTAATTTTTACATATTTAGGTCATAAAATATTAGTATAGGTACTTGTGTCCCGCCTTGTTTAAAAGGCATGCAAATATTGTCAGTATGACATTTGTTACCAAGTAACAACAAAAATAATGTAGGTACATTAATTAGAGAGTAAGAATTAAATTTTACATTAGAAAATAAACAAAATAAGGAGTTTACAAATTAATGGTTTTTATATAACTAACTACATTTTGGTATAATTAGTATGGACAACAAGATAAAGAATGAATAAGGTACGTTTTTCTATTGCTATCTGTAACGGCATTTTCATCCAACCGTACCGTTCTGAATAAAGATGATAATATTAAATGTATGGTGCTTATTTGCAAGGGTTTTACTGGTATTATTACATACACACAATACACTTAATTACATATATCTGATATTTTAGTACCTATATCTGATTTATTGTATGATCAATAACCTGTTATTTTACTTCTGTTTATTCAGCTGTAAATTACACAGTGGTTTGGAAGCTCGATACTTACTTGATATACAATTTTTACTGTCTTAGGTAAGTCGTTGGTAATATAATTCAGATACTTCGTAACTATACGGACAAGTAAATAATTATATATGTTTAAAAAAACACACCCACGTCTTTAACGAAATGACATTCCGTATTTCATACATAGTAATTAAGAAATGTGAAATTACATACGACGGCGTATGAATTCTTAATTGTAAATCTAAACGGCAAAAGCAACCTGTTATTATTTGCTACTAAAATAAAGGTAACAACCGCATTTCACATGAAAATTCTCAGGGCTATTAGTATACGGGATTTTAGTGCCATTTAATACCAATTCTTCGAAGCGATCGGAGGTATCCAACATGAGCAGTGATTTTTCGATTACAAGCATTCTAAAGTTTCTCGAAGACCCTGAATATCCTTCAGTGGGTCCTCACCTAAAGCTTCTCGGATGCACCGGATTATGGCGCTCAAATGCCAAATCCATACTTGGCCGATTCAAACAGTTCCTTTTCATCATCACAATATTTTTCTTCTTCAGTCAATACATTAAATGCTGCTATTATTTCAACTCCGACTCCCTGAAACTAATTCTCCAGTACGCTCCATTTCACATGGGCATTTTAAAGTCTTGTTTCTTTCAAAAGGACTTTAAGGATTGGCAGCGTCTCATTGGATACATGTCCTCAGTAGAAAAGGAACAGCTGGCCAAAGGTGAAAAGGACTATCACAAGATAATTAACGAGTATATTAATCGTAATAGAAAGGTTTCATATTTCTTTTGGGCTCTGGCTTTTTTTTCTAACTTCGGTATTTTCACTGAGCCCTACCAGAAAAATCAGGTCAACGTAAACGGGACAAATGTTTATCTAAACATATTTGATGGTTACACCCCATTTAGTAAGGAACCTCCTGGTTATTATTTCTCGATGTGTATTCAAACTATCCTGGGCCATATCGTCAGTGTTTATGTCGTTGGTTGGGATACGCTAGTGGTCTCGATAATGATATTTTTCGCCGGACAGTTGAGGATCACTCGTCTATATTGTATCCAGAACGTTGAAGCTACAAATCCGAATATAAGTCACCTGAATATCGCAAAGTGCCATCGGTTTCATACAGCGTTGGTCGAGTAAGTGTAACTTATGATTATTTTTTATACTCACCCTGGTGATTGACCTAGATAATTATCATTTTATGGACTTTATGCACCGATAGGAGCATTTCATATATGTATAGCTCATCTAGTAAGTAATTCAAGTCTTTAAACGTTTGCTCGAGATAAAATAAAAGAAAATGACATAAAATCTTGTTTCAGATATCAGAACCTGTTCAATTCCTTGATATCACCGGTTATGTTTGTGTATCTGATGGTAATTTCAGTGAACCTCGGTGTCTGTATCATACAGATTGTGGAGGTAAGTAAAGCTCCTAATATAGCTGGCTTTTAACATTAAGACCACTTTCAGTGCATTCTACTAATGTTTTATGTTCCTATACTAAGACTTGTACCTTAATTACATTTGAAGCACAAAAACAATGGAACTGCTTGCTTCTAAGTCGAGTAAAACATCAATTCTTGTAATTTAAGTAACGCCATACATTAGCTATCTTCATGTATAGAATAATAATAACCCACTATAATTGTCCCACTGCAGGACAAAGGGCCCTTTTTTTAAAGAGAAGGATTGAGCATTGATCACCACGCTAGCTCACTGCGGGTTGGCAATTTCACAAAATAAAATCCAGGTGCCATAGGAGAGGCCTATGTCCAGCAGTGGACTGATGATGATGAAATCCAGGTTTCCTCACGATGTTTTCCTTCACCTTCCACCTTCCTTCACGTCAGTGGTGTCTTACAATATCTAAGAAGGTATATAAGAATGACGTTGAAAAAGTCGCATTGATACTTGCCTGGGTCAAATTTGCAACCTCGGTTTCTTTATTAGCATAAATGTCTACTATTAGATACTTTCTATCAACTGCAGATTCACGACGATCTTGCTACATTGATGTCTAGCGTGGTGTTCGTCGTAGCATGCTTGATACAGCTCCTGTTATTCTACTGGTATGCCAATGAAGTCACTGTAGAGGTTAGTATATATAATTTGTTAACTAGTTTTTGTCACCATGACTTTACAACAGAATATAGTAGCATAGATATACCTATAATGTACTATTTTTTACATTAAAAGTGAAATGAAAAGATTCAGCCATGTTTCTGCGCCTAAAAGACCTTTGATACAAAATTTATCTTGCATACGTATTTGATTACGTGTTTTATATTTCAGAGTACCTTTGTGAGCTACAGTACTTTTCAAAGTGATTGGCCAAATTCAAACAAAAAGGTGCAAAGAGAAGTAGCGCTATTGGGCATCAAAATGGGCAAGATCCTCGTGTTCAAAGCTGGGCCTTTTAATGAAATGTCCCTCTCTACTTTTGTTGCGGCAAGTGTTTATTATAAAACGCTTTATTATAAAACTAGCTTAGCGCCTCGCGGTGTACCCGCTAAATTATTATTTTTTCCGGGATAAAAATTCTATCTTTTAATCCAGGGTGTCAGATACCTCAATACCAAATTTTAGCGAAATCGGTCGAGCCGTTTGAGCGTGAAGAGGTAACAAACATACATACACACAAACTTTCGCCTTTATAATATTAGTGTGATTTGATGATTTTTATTTCTTTTAAGATGATACATTACATATAATTACTTAGTAATATAACTAGGAACATGTTTATCAATAATAATGTGTAAGGCATCAAACCACAATTCAACATTGAACCGAAACTTCTGAATATTGTAAAAATTGGCCCAAATAAAGGACTAGGTACTAATGAACATATTTCTTATTACAGATATTGAGAGCCAGCTACAGTTTTTATACACTACTTAACAGCACTAATTAGGTGTAGAACAAGAAAACGGCTACATCTTCTAGTACGCGGCAGTGTGTCGACAACTGCAAAATTCTTGGAAGCTAGAAAAACAAAACGCCGTAAATACATACGTAGAGAAAAAACAATTTTAGTAGTGAACAAAAATAATTATTAAAGTTCTTCGGAATTAACACAAATAAAAAATCTCTTTGAGTTATTATTCCCTTGTTATTTAACCTGACAGTGTTCACGTATACCTAACTGGAATTTCTCCGAAATCCCGTTAAAGAAAACAAAAGAATAGTACCTACAGTAGCTAAACTAGAGGTCATTTAAAATTCAAAATAAATGTAATTATAGGAGACCTTCTTCAGGAAATGTATAAAAGATTTATGTAAAGGGTTAAAATTGGCGGCAAGAAAGGTGTAAATAAGATTTAAAATGAAGGAAGGGTACCTTTACCTATGGGGAAATGGACTCCAACCAGATGCTGTAGTAAGTATAATATATGTATTTATACAGGTAGTGCGTAAAATCCACTTTCAAGTCCGCACCTTGCGGTCCCCTTTGGTAATTGGAGTCATGTGGACTGCGGTCGCGGCTATGACGCTCTCTTTGTACTCTTCCCTTATCCTGACCTGAGATTGATGCAGAACATGCGAGCGAGTTGAGCCGAAAATATCTTAATCATCAGCTTGGTATATCTATTGCAAGATCTATTTAAGTCTGCTTTCCTTACTATACTTCTCGTTATTGTGCGTTCCCTTCCAGGCAAGTCCGTTTCCAACTTTACAACCATTATCAACCAACGAGAGTCGTCCATAACTTCTTGCGCCGAAACTAAATTCTTGAGGAATGGCTGTACCTATATCATTATCCTTTGGGATCCCTTCCAACCTTGGTCTCCATAAACAAACAACTTGTTTCATAGTTTATCAAATTACTTTTCCAACATTCATAAGAAGTCTAGCGGTAGGATTACCTGCGCTTATCATAACTGGCATAACCGCCAAATCCTCTGTATGTGGGCTGTGTGCCTAACTTATTGCATCGCTCGGCAACACGCCAAAACACCTCCCAAGGAACAGCACAACAAATGATACAATTGTTTGTGTTAGTAGAAATAGGTTGGATTAAACTTCCTCAGTTGTGGCAGGTCTAGGTGTCTTGACACTGCCTTGACAATCTACGAATAACATAACGTTTCATATAAAGTTGTAATCTTCGATTTGAAAAGATACTTGTGTACAGTTTGTTGCCAACAGTAGGCGTACATGTTTATACGGTCAACTCCGAAACTCGTTTAAACAATAGAATATTCGAATCCACGGTATGAGGTATATGTATATTTGAATTTGGTTGACAATTTGACCCCCGTATCATAAATGAAAAACGAAAACAATTTATAAAGTCTTAATCAAAATCGATTGAGGATAGACCTGATATCCTAAAATATGATACAATCAGACGAATATTAACTAACGCTAGCAAACTTCGAGAACTCCCAAGATTCCAGCTAAATCGATTAACGAGAAATTTCAAGCTTAATCGATTCTGATTCAGCGAGTTCTCGATTGCAATGCAGTTGCAGATTTGAATTCGATTAAATGCTGTATAGTATATTTGTGTAGCCTCGTATGAGCTATCACTGTCCCATCGCCTGTGTTTTCAATTAAGTACAACACGATTTTGTCGGTCCAAATTGATGAGCTTACTCGCTAAAGCTTTTCACCAAACAGAGACGGGTATCGTGATGGTGGTATAGGTAGTTCCTACATCGTTCCACCTATTCTATTGTGCTGATCTGTGTGCAAATGGCTCGAAAATATTCATGTTCATCGATTTAGGTCGCTTTCGTTGACACAAAACCAATATTCCGTTGTTCAATATTGTTAAACTTAAATGTGCTACTGTTTTTCCGCCTAGCATTTTTTCTGGAAATTTTTTCTCGTTTTATTCTAGAACATTCAGTGTTCAAATAACTGTCACCTTCAAAATGTTTTTACAAAACGAAACAGCGGATTTATATGTACCTTGAAGTAAATAAAACGAGTCACCTTGACTTAAAGAAATTCTTTCAAAATAATAAATATACTTCAAAGGTTGTGCTTAATATTACGCAAATTAGCGTATGAAATGAATTGATACTGAATCCTTATTGGTGCTTTCACCAAATTATAAATTATTATACTTATTCTTAATCATTGCCTTTTTTCAGCTATATAATTATTATTTTTTGGTGTTGTTTTGTAATTCACCATAAACTGAATGAACGTGAATTGCTCTATTGATTGAAAGTGATATATTGATTAATTTAGGTTAAAGGTTGCACCGTTACTCAACATATTATATAACTAAAGCTGTCACTTAGAACTTTTTAGAACACTGGAACTAATTGTGCTGGCAAGAGAAGATACGTTACTTTCCTTTTTGATTCTTGTAGAAAAAAGCTTTGTATATAATTATATTCGTATATAATGGAAATCCGTGGTCTCTGTCTACCCCTCGTGGAAATAGGCGTGACTTTATATATGTATGTATGTATATATGACATTCCCCCAACATACCCCTCAGTCTCGACATAGATGAGTAAATAATTGCTACGTAAGTCACGTTTTAAGGTAGACCTTTACAAGTAGATAGGAGGGTGAGGCAGGCGCCATATGGTTAAAGGTACAATTTTGGAGAATAAACAAAAGAGTATTTTTGGCTTTTTTGGCTTTATTTGTAGGATCTTGTTTTGGTAGTACATATGAACATTACCCACTAACTATGGTGCGCTCATTTTCCATAGATCGTGGGGCCCAAAACTTGATAAACCATGACAAGTTTCAAATTAGGGTAATTTGTTTGATTACATTATTAGCTTTATGCTGACTTAGTTTCAGTTTGATTGACACATTTCTTACCTAGACGTGCCGAGTGGTATCCGGCCTTGAATTGACCACCCTTTCCTCCCGTGGGTGTCGTAAGAGGCGACTAAGAGAAATTCCAGAAGATGGGCAGCAGCGTCTTCTGTAACTTGACCACCAACACTGCGATTCCCAAGCCGCTTGCCAAGCCGCTTGCCAAGCGTGGGGATTATGGCAAGCCCCTCCCTTCTAAAAAGGGGAGGCCTTTGTTCAACAGTGGACGTATTTCGGCGGACGATGATGACACACTAACTAAAATTGGAATGATGCGGAGAAGAAAAGTGTGTTTTGATGATGTTGCTCTCCTTTCATCATTATGTTTTTTTAATACCATATTTCTTTCCTAGTTAGTCCATGACGTCACTAATTAATTTGGTTGCACCCTATTCCTACTTAAACGAAATTAGGTTTGCCCTCAGAGTATCGAGGTAAGTAAGCCTCATTGGTTGCATGCATGATGCTTAATATATAGGCTGGGGAAATGTAAGTGTGCAATAACTAATTTCTGCCTGCCCCATCATGGAACACGTAATATAGGTACCTCAGGATATAATATGTTTAATTGTATATCTATCTTATATTCCAATTATTAATTTATACCGAACTGTCTTCAACTTTCTTCGTTTAGATTTAGATATCTGTTGCTGGTTCCCACGATTGACGCCGTTCAGCACTTGTTCGTGGTACGAGTACCTATTCGGGACTAATTCGTTTGTGTACAGAACCCAGTCCATATCTACAGAATTAACATATAAATTGTTTTGAATCCGGCGACTACACCGCGTTAAATTATTTCGCGAACTTCGCAAATTTACATGGTAATTGCTATAACTCAAGATTTGTTGTTGAATTCCTGATTGTGCGGTTAGACAAATCTGAGTAGAATTAACGAGTTAAGACTCGAGATCTGTTAGTCAGATTAGCTTGATGTGTTTATAAGAACCAACGTTACAGAAGAGCCGTTAAACGCAAATAAATTTTGAGTTAACTGCGCCCTGCGTATAATGTACTCTGACTTTGGTAACTCGTCGCCGTGAATGTAATTATTCTGGTCATATTTTATTTCGGAGTTCTGCCGTCGCGTTTGTTTTTGGTCATTGTAGTTGTAATAGGCATTCCCAGTTAATGTTGGTATAAATATATGGTGTCGTCCAATTTTCCGCGGCACTTATTCAAGCATTGCCGACTGCAGTACTTGAGACCCTAAGTTTAAGCTTAGGCTCCCGAGGATTTTGAAAAAATATGCCACTTAAGCATCAACCCTGTTAGCGAGAATGCTCAAAGACATTGCTTTCTATGTATGTTATCATATATTTAGATTTCTTAAAGTTCATTGGACAAGAATGTAACAAATTATGACGATAAGTAAAATAAGATATCAATATCGAAGCGTGCGCACGACAGCGATTTGAAGTCCGGATGCGCCTGAAACGGATAAATGTGAACAAGTTCATGCAAAATGTATGCAAGCCATTCGTTTCCCGACCTCGACGGAACGCTAACGGGCTGACCCGGAACTGTGTGGATACAGCTTTATGTGGACATAGGTATTGACTTATTGAGTATCCAGTGAACCAATCCTGTGAATACCTATAGTTATGTATGTGTTGGCTGCAGATTTTATAATGAATTTAGAACACCCATAAAAAAGGTTTATAGAAAATGTTCTATTATACCCATACCAACTAATGCTTCGATTCTATTGGAGGTTATAATACCTATTCATTTAATAAACATTCAGAGCAACTAAGCATGATTATATTACTTTGTGATTTCAAGTAAAATCACTAGTGTATATTTAGTCCTGAAAGGCTAACTTTTATAAAGCTCATTTTATTTACAATTCCTAACAAACTCCCATAATTACCTGATGCAATTGCTTGGATTCAATTAAAACTGTTAACTGTTTTGTTCAACTTGACGCGTAACTTGTTTTATCTAAACTTTAGTGGCTCCGAAGGAGTATTACAACTTTTCGTGGCGGCAGCCCAAGAAATAAATAAAAGTCAAAAACACTCACAATTTAAACCCTATTACACTCGAGTTCCCAAAAGAGCTATCAACTGAACTGCTATAACTTTCTCTGGTCTATTGGAACCGTACACACTTCGTAGACTGTATTTAATCGATTCCAATCGATGTGTTTAATTCCTCAAATTTGCGCTAAAACTTGTTCGAGAACTTTTTGTTTGCACAACGGGATTGATGCATCAAATGTGGTAGGAATGTGGGAATCAAAAGTTTAGTAAAATGCACAGAATACTAAGAGATACACCGTATGGATAATGAAATACTATTTGGTGTTACTTAACTGAAACATGTATCGCCTTTGGCAGTAAGTAGATAGTAATTATTATTAGCTGAAAAAGATTTGCTTCACGTAAATCTTATTCCTCTGTGCGCTTTTCGACTGAAAAAGAGAAAACGCTGTATCAACATGAATCTGATATTCTTACATGTGTGTGTCTTGCATTCTTTACTTCTAGTACACGTTTAACATCATAAAAACATTCATCGATTATTACATCGTTATTGAAGTTAAAATTATGCGTCTATTAATATAATCATTTATGGCTAAGGCTGTGTCGATAGATCATGGTAAAACTACAAGAAAACACGCTCGTCGCTCAATACCTGGCCTTACAATTTTATGTACTTAAAACCTTACCTACCCAAATCACCCGAAATTCAATCAAGGAGTTAAGTATTTTGTAAATTCCTGGATACGACTAGATTGGCTTAGTTTGGGATTAGCTGTTGACGTAATTTAACTCCGTTGGCACCTACACAGTAGATAAATAGTGTAATTTAGTCCAACCTTTGGCTAAGACGCTAAAATATATCAAATTAGCCTAGAGTGGAAGTTATCGGCTGTTTACTTTACTGGCCGACTACTAGTGATTAAGATCGGCTATATCAGGTCTATGATGACTGTTAACCCGCAACATTATCATGTCGAGAATAATCTTAATCATACATAAATCTATATAGCATCTAGTTTTAATAATGTCATGTACTTTTTTTAATTACTTATCAGTTGCTAAGAACGGTGAAGGAAAACATCGTGAGGAAACCGGCACACCTGAGAGATTTTCGATGCAGGCTGCCCAAGACAAAGATGGTTGGCGCTCTTACGTTGGCGAGGCCTACGTAATACGTCAGCAATGGACGGTAATTGCCTGATACATTTTGCAACATGATGATTTTTGGCCCGGAGGGACAGTTAGACTCCAAAACTTATTCTTCTTAGCCTAAATTCTCGTAGCAAGTTCAGTTGTGAAAAACTGTGCTATGTAGATCTACTAGAGTATGTTTAACTTGCCTTTCTAAGCCTGCAATAAGTGTGAATATAATTCCAAAAGGGTGTACACTTTGGGTTGAATATTATAATTCTTACATTTTTACGCAATTAAAACTAAAACATAACACTCCTTTGAACATAGGGACAATAAAATTACAAAGACTTTTCAGGTGAAATATAAATTTGTTGTAGCTTTTTCAAAGCAAATACAAAAGGAAAATAGTTATATTTTATTTTTCCTACTGTTTTTATCTCTCAGCTTATATTAAAAATGTATGTCTAAATTACTTTATTTTCTTTCTTTGATTCGGATCAGGACTTATTATGTTTTGTTTATTATTAAAAAGTACAAAGTGAAAAATGAACGCAAAAGAAAGTAATTAATATAGACACGTTTGTATTTTTGTTCTTTTCTTGTAGAGGATAAACATAATTCCTTCTAAGCCTTTAAAAATAACGAAACGTAAATACCGGGCCAAAAAAAAATTCAACCATCATTTATTTTTTATAAATTAGTTATCGGTTACATTTATATCTACATGTCACTCAGTATTCTGAGCCCATCTGCCCATATAAATAAAGCGTGCTTCAAATCATCGAATCTGCAAAAAAAATTGCGGAGTACATGACAGCTGTGTCCTCAGAATAATATCTAAAGCAGGCAGGTATTCTACAAGAAGAAAATGTAACATCGAACAACATTTTCGTACGGCAAAAGTCACTTTGAAGCTTACAGTTGAGCGTACCAGAATTTTCTTTTTTATTTGACAAATACTGAATGGTGAGATTAATTTATATCAGGAAAAATAATGATAAAAACAATCTTCTCATTGTTTTTGTACACGTGTATCTATTAATAGAAGTTAAAGATAATTGAATGACAACACAAAGAAAAATGGGCGGGTATGTTCGAGAGTGCTGAATCTTTTATAAACCAAATATTTTTTTACCACACAGACCAGGGGCCCCCTTTCTTGTGGCAACTCTTCTAAATAACATGGCGGCAAATTAAATTTCGAACGCGAGTCCACGTCGGTGACAGCTGACGAAGGTCTAGC
Organism: Abrostola tripartita; assembly: GCA_905340225.1. NCBI lineage: Eukaryota > Metazoa > Arthropoda > Insecta > Lepidoptera > Noctuidae > Abrostola > Abrostola tripartita. The sequence goes on along the minus strand of HG996492.1, from coordinate 2,425,271 downwards.
GTTGATTTTTTAGTCCCACCGGCCCAGTATGGAGGTATGTCTATCTATAGACCTATAGCTGTTAAACGAATTTCCTTCTGCTAGAATAAAGCAGAAGAAAAGCAAAAAAATGGGATAAAGTATAGACATTTTTTTTGTAATCATCGCATTTAATTAATAATAATAATCCAACTCTCTCCATTAGTAAAATAAATTCGTTTTTTTGCAAATATAGGTAAAAATGTTGCTGAGCGTAATGTATTACATAATTTTTTTACAATTATTTACATTTTAAAACTAACATAAATTAAAAATAATACCTACACACAAAAATATAAAAATTTTAAAAGCATGATCCACATCGATGTCAACTGGTAACGTGCCCAAAAGACTGGCAGCATTGCCACGTTGAATAGCAATGCTTATTCTTTGGCCAAAAAATGCACCAGCCCTTTGGTCACGTGTAGACTCAACTAAGCGTTTCGCTATGTCTTTAAACAGCGCGTGAGCGCTCGGACCCCATGGTCCAAATGTTTCGACCCCAAACGGCTCAAAAATACAATTACCAATTAGGTTATTGTATTTCCGCCGCTTAAAGGTCTCCGCAGCAGCAGCAGCAGTGCCAGCGCTAATTGCTGAGCCAGAAACATGAGAAGGTGCAAGGTGAAGGTCCATGTTTTTATAATTAAACTTTTAAAACACTATATTGACATTTGGCTAAAAATTTGACTGCTACGCTAAGGGTTGTTGGTTGGGTTAAATTCGCTCATGATACAAATATTTTCATAATCCTTAAATGTTTGTTCCAAGTCCGTGTCTTTGTGTATGTGAATCCTACCCCCAATATAGGACGAAAATCGAATGAGGAAATGCGAAAATCGCATATTTTTTAAAACTTAACGAGATTTACACAATATGGAATAATTTTTAACCAGACAAGCAACAATCTAAATTATTCAACAACTGACATTCTTTAAGGATTCTTTGTCTTTTCGATTGCGGTTGAAGGGTACAAGGGTACACAAAAAAAGTAAATCTAAATACCGCAGAAACCGCTATTCAGGAACGTAAAGGTGTATTAAGAAAAATGTTGTTTATTGGACTACCCGACACCGACGGCGACGTTTTGTTTACTATTGGAGGCCCGTAGTTTAGGATTAGTTCTGACAACACTGATAAATTACTAAGGCAATGCTTTTTAAATGGAATGTAACAACACTGGTCAGGAAGACCATGGAAATTTGGTATGTCACAAAAACTTTCGTCGTCATTTTCCGTTGTGGAAGCGAGAGCCGCTACGTGTAGTGTAATGCGGCGTCTCGCTTCCACAGCGGAAAATGACCTGCAATACATGCTCATAGTAGGTCACCTGACCGGATATCTGTTTGAAATCCGGTAGTTGAATACACGCAATTAAGTCACGGAGTAAAATCCTAGTTTGGAGAAACTTTGGTTGCTTTGTGCCACAGAACACCACGCATACCGCAAACGTGGTCAGCCCAATCCTACTTTAATTTGCAGCTTTGTAAGCTACGCTTGTTCAAATTTGGGTTTCGGAGCACAGTCTCATCTCTCTGATACCATCAATGTGAGGTTCACTTGAGTCTGCTACGTGTAGCCATATCAATGAGATTTAGTAAGAACTCACGCTATTTTTGCACGACTGTTAGTTGCAAAATAGTAAGTATAGAACATAACTTAAATGCCGCGTGGAAAAATAAATCTAAGTACATAAAACACTACTTTGACTTTTTTAATGACATTATTCTTTTAAAGTCTTCGAATCAACACGGCCTGGGTACAGTCGAGCTAGTTCGACTGTGGCCTGGGTATCGGGGGGACCTTATATGATCACCTTAATCATATGAACGACAAATGAAAACATATCTGCTTAATAAGTCATCCCACTGCCATTTGGCATCCATTCGATTCCTTTTTGTCTGTATCCCGTCGTATAAATTCAGATTTCTTGTTGTACACATAGCATAATTTCAGCGCAAATATTTCGCTCGACTTGTACAAATTCCCTGGTAACTCCCCACTAAAGTGACAAAAGACTATGCATTGTAATGTTATGTGAAATGCCGGGACCACTACCAGTAGTTTCAAGTTAAAAAGGTCACTTTTATCTTTTTTTGGCACATTGTTAATTGAACCACTCTATTTTAAAACAAAAAAGCCTCCACAAAATGTCAGTACTGACTAAATCGTCCGGCATAGTCTGGGTACTCAGCTACGGTATCAACCTGCAGACTAGCTGATCGTTTTCGGTGTCATTAACTATTTTTAGCTAGCTAATTAACCATATAAACCATTTATTTTGCCACACACAATAAACACATAATATACATAGGTACATAATATGACATGTGTGGCAAGGGATCCAGCTCAGTATTGAACAGTAAAAACTGATTTTCAGCTGGTCCCTGCCATTAGATCGATTCGTGATTACGTTTTGCACTCTAAATAATCAGGAACAAGGCAGGAAATCATCGAGATAAAAGGATTATCCGTGGTGGCCGCATTTTCCCTTCATTTTACAAGTCTCACAATAATACTCAGTCCAAAGTTTTTAAAACGATTGTTTTAAATCTTCTATTATAGTCGAATTCAATTATCTACAGACTAACTGTTCTGTAAAAAGTTTTGTTTAAACACGTCACTAAATTTACAAATCTCGACCCGGAGTGCTGGGACTACGGATTATGTAACTTTGTGGAACACGACTCAGTGGAAAACTCAAACCAAGAGCACATAGTAAGGGTCGCTTGTTACAAACAGGAGATGAGAGTTTGTTTGCAAGCGAGCCGGAATCTCAACATTATAATGTGATGCGGAAACGTCATACCGGAACATAGTCGCAGTCGCCTTTATTAGGGCCCGCACTCCACGCGACGTCTTAGTAAGCTTAAATAAGATTTGTATGTAAACATCCTAGTTGGGTTAGGTGGAACTAGGCAAGTTTCATGTTTCTATTGTAGCTTCCTTTGAATTAAAGGATGATTATTTTTCATAGCGCTGTGAAAATAACTCGCAACAAATAACATTTTGTTGCTGGTTGGTTGCTGCTTATCATTAACCGTCATTATAGCCTTAAAAATATATCTAACTAAGATATTGCAAGCAGCTGAAATCACGACCTAATAAAACTCTAGCCAATGTCAAAAAATATTCATAGAAGGCGATTTAGAGGCGGAATATAAAATCTACCAGTGTTTGCTTTTAGAACTTTACGCTGCAGATATCAGATAAAACGGTAAGGTATAACCTTATGTACTTTACTACTATGTACATACACATTTATAACTGGATATAAACCGCAACTTTGGCATTATTTATTTGGAAGCACCTTCTGCAAACATTGAAATGCATTTATCTATACAGCAGATAGGTAGGTAGTGAATACAATTTATCACGTGGCGCACATCGGCGTGGCTTGGACGTCATAATCACGCGGCCGCTAATTGGGAAACTTAGCCGACTGTTAACAGTTCCAAAAGTCATTGTTTATCATGTTACCTGTCTGTTTCAAAACTAAATAGTTAATATTAACTGAGGGCTTTTGTTTTACGCCATAAATTGGGACTGTTAGACATTAAATATTTAGATACTAAAATAGAACAACTGACGTTACTAAATTTCTTGGTATTAATATAGACAACAATTTAAATTGGAAATCTCAGACAGACGAAATATGTAAAAACCTCAATAAATTTACCTATGTTCTCTATAAATTATCAAAAGTTGTGAACCTAGAATCTATACTAACAGCTTATCATGGCTATGTTGCATCAACACTCAGATATGGCATAATATATTGGGGTAATTCGGTAGATAGAGAACTCGTCTTTAGAGCCCAAAAAAGATGTATCAGGGCTATGTGTGGACTTAACAGCGCAGACAGTTGCCAACCGTTCTTCCTGCGTCTAAGGATTCTAACCTTGCCATCGTTGTATATACGAAACAAATGTATTTGTTAAATCTAATATATCGCTTTACAAAATCGCTACTAAAAGCTACTACACAAAATTGCGGGATAAAAATAAATCAGAACTCGAAGTGACCTACGGCAAAACAGCACTAATGAATAAAAGTACATTCGTTATGGCCATCAAAATATTTAATAAACTACCTGAACAAATAAAAACGCTAAACATGGACAATTTCAAAAAAGTGCTACTCAAATTGTTAATAACAAAATGCTACTATTCACATAAGGACTATTTAGACGACAATTCTATAATTACTTCCTCTGACATACATAATCTAAAATTAATCTATTTTTTTTTTAAACTGTTTTGACGATTCTGAATTAGGTATTACTGATTCTGATTTATTGGGAGCACTACGTAAAACAGCAAATTGCATACCAAAGAAAATACGTACTATCATTTATAACTCGTTGGTTAAATCACACCTGGAATACATGATCGAGATATGGGGCAGTGCAGCTGCAACTCACATAAAACCGTTACAAATTACTCAAAACAAAATAATTAAAGTATTGTATCGTTACCATTACCTAACTCCAACAAAATTAATTTATGAAAAGACCAATTTGATGAATTTAAAACAACTACATATATACTTACTGTACCTGTATTCTAGTCAACAAAATAAGCAATAACACGATCCAAACAAACATAACACTGCAAAAAAAGGAGAGTAGCCACAATTTAAGAAATAGGAATAAACTTAAGTTATTTAAACCGCGAACTAATTATGGAAAGACAACGATTGTATTTGAGGGAGCACAATTGTATAATAAATTACCAAATTATTTAAAAGAATGCAATAATGTTAGCTCATTTAAAACTAAATTAAAAAAATATTTATGCACCACGAAATTTTGAAATTGAAATTGATTTTACAAAGTTTGTACTGATTACTGTATTATTTTAAAATTAATTAAATGTATTAATGAAATGCGCCAGAGGTAATAATGAATTTATATAATTAAGAATTTGAAGTTTATTAATCTTATTGTAAAAAAAACTGTATTGTTTTTATAAGAAAATAAAAAGTCTTTAAACCGAGGTATGCTAAACAATAAATTGTTTTTTTGCTATGTTACTGACACTACATGACATTTATCTTTTTTTTTATATATAATTTATATACATGCGCTTGTATTACAAATGTGAAAGTTTTGGGATGATAATTTATAATATTATGTAGATTGGGATAAGAGCAGGGGAATGATGATTATGTTAACTAAATATATTTGTACGCCTTTGGGTAAAACATAGAGAAACTGAAACCTACTAGTAACATCTCACACTGCTGTAATTTGACCTATGTTTTCAAATAAAGCATTCTGATTCTGTATTTTAGAACCGATTCGTCTATTATCTATTATATTTGTGGAGGAAGGGATGTGGAGTTCCTCCAACGAAAAGGAAGATCTTCACCACTCTCCTCCAAGACCGGAAGTCGATGAGTGCGTATCCCAGTGGATCGGGATGAGTGTGGGTGACTGCGTTGTACCGGTGAGGCTGATGCTTCTTACAGGAACCGGCGGTGCTTGCAGTGTACTTCCCAAGTGGCGTGCCTGAGGGTAGACCAGTCTGCGGCGATCGCTTGCAGGGAGTGGTTTACCCATGAAGGCTGAGGATGCTGGCTGGCTGCTGCTGCTTGCTGCTGTAGTTGCTTCAATCACGTCGGGGTCACCAATGTGGAGGAAGGGATGTGGAGTTCCTCCAACGAAAAGGAAGATCTTCCAACCAGGCGGTGGTATGCCTGGTGGGCCGCGGCGCCCCACTTCTCAACTCGGGGCGGCTGTATATATAGCTAGCGCGTGTGATTACTTCGCTAGCGCGATGCAGGAATGTCATCATGATTCGTCCTTCGACGGGTAGATGTCGCTACATATTCTTATATATTTTGGTTGTAGCCAGGTGTAAGGCCTGCCAACCACCGATATAACCATTATTTTAATTGAATCGATTAGATATGTTATGTACTATCATTATTATTCTAGTATTCGAAAACACCATTACGAATTTGAAAATGCAGCCATAAAATGAGGCACTAACGCGTCTCTAACATGGGACCATCTTTCCATAATGTTAAGAAAAATGTGCAAGTTGCCAAAAGCACATCTCACTTATACTCCTATCCTTCTGAAAATATAAGCTTAACAGTAACACACCTCTCCTATTTCCCATAGTCCTAAAACGTTTTTTGAAAAATCGGGACAAACCGACTTACCGACATGCGTAAATAAATTTAATTCTGATTGCACATCATTTACTTGTAATATGAATATCGATAATGACTTGCTCTCATCATGAATACGGTGATAATGATGAGTGTTAACTGCGTAATATCGAATACGCGTTTATTGTACAGGACCAGACTGAAGAGTAATGTTTGTAAAAATAATTTTCTTAGATACCATATCGCGAAACTTTGACTCTCTGAAGGAGGAAAATACATCATTAACACATGTCTAGCTCAACTAAACTTTACGTCTTCATTGATTAAAAATTATGATTGGTAAAATGTAATACGAGAACTACAAAGCTCTCTCAATAACCTAAATTAAAAGTCTAGAACACTGCATCATACATTACTCTTATCCAATAAATCCTGTTTTATAACGACAAACTAATAGCAACAACAAGCACTAAAGAAGTTACCCTTGATTGCCGAGATCTATCCTACGATCCTAGATAAACGTGTGAGAAGGACTAATGGTTACCCAGTAATTGATTGAAAGCGATTTTACACCGTCGAAAGGTTCGACGTTTCATTTAATTAAAAACGGTTTAAAAAGCATTCGGTATGGTGAGTGTCTGTCATGTATTAACTGGCTGCTCGTGTGTTTATTTGCTTTGATGATTTAGTGACTAGGTACACTGAGAATGCTTTTACGAAGGTTTCTTTATTTTTAATCTCCTCTGAATTTGACCACATGGTTGTTCACGTCATCGCGTGGTTAGAAAACCATATGGATGTAACAAATGTGGAGCGTGAGCTTCAATCCCCAATTCGGCCAGTATCAGGTGTGAAAATTCTCCGCAGAATTTAAAAATTTTAGGTAGTATTAGTTAGTAGAGCGATACCTTATTGATTATGCCTCTTCAACTACTAGAGTACCTAGAGTACAATATTGTTCTAGATTAACTTGGATATAAATGCCACCTCCTTGTTAATCCATGTGGCCCGCTACTTTTAGCATCAGACGGTTTGCAAGAATAAAACAGATCTTGTTTCTATACATTTTTTAATCATCCCAATAAACGATCCTACCCACTGTAGCGTAAAAGATGTCCGTGTACAGAATATAGATTAGTAAACAGCTTTTAAAAAATTCCCCACCTGACTCTCATATTGTCCAATTTATTTTTCACGGGAATCGTCTGAATTCTCGCAAGGGATCTTGGTACATAATCAAATGGCGAAGGAGACCAATTTTCCGTGCGATCGCCCACTGAACGCCGTGCACCGCGCACCAATGGTATCGGCCAAATTAACCCACTGGGTCGCGTCTACAGTAGACGTAGAAAAATTGCATGTGGCCATGTGACTTACAAGAGTACGTGATGTACGATGTATGTTATAATTCAGGTACATTAAAATACAAGAAGGTCTTCTTCAAGATGTAATTTTTTGTATTTTCATTTACTGCATTTTTTGTTTTGTCACATAAATGCATCATGCATGTATCTATGTAAAAATGCAGTCATGGCAAAACAGGACTGTTTTTTTTTATATTTGGGTACCATCTTGGATGCTAAAAGTGTGTATACCACTAATGTTATCAACAAATAAATAATCTCTTATCGGACCATGTTTAAAGCTAAAAATGTTTTGGATAGACTGTCCAAATATAATTGTTTTCTTAACCACCCAATAAAAGCCTTGGTTTTGCACTCCCCTATTTTCGTAAGGAAAATGGATTTCTCTAGAATTCCAAAATACACTTAAAAATGTGTGCACACTGTAGAAAACTTTTCAATAGTCGGATGCGGTAAACGGATTGTGATGTCTAGTTAGAACGAATCAAATCTAGATGTAGGCGATCAAGAACCTAGCTGGGAGCCGATCTCTATAATTGAACTGTTAGGCTCGATTCCAATAAGGATTTTTGCTTTAATGTTCCCTGTTCGACTATTCTAGAGGTTTTCCGTACAGCTAGCGAAAATGTCCGTTTAAAAATGATATTGCGAACGTAAGCACGAAGATAGATTGAGAAGTACTAATTGAAAACTGAGTTAATCAATTTTTAAATCACATTAAGAAAAGATATATTTACCTTAATAAATAGTTGATCGAAGATATAATCATACAATTTCTAAAGCTTTAAAGAGTATAATACGCTCAATGCAACATAAAGCCTTATAAACATCAGAGGAACTACGCCTACGCAGCTTAAAAGATTAAGTTAATAGGTACCATCAATATAATAACTCACTTGAACAAGATATGCTAATGCTGAAACATAATAAACGCAGACGTACAGATTCTATAGTGATAAATTACGACGCACCTCGTACAGCACTGGTACTTGGTAGGGATTCATTATCTCACGCTGATTAGAATCCGCGGGCTGTGACGCGTCGCGTTTTGATGTATTACCTACTTCACAACAGCGGATTTGTAGAACGCTGAGAGACAATAGTGTGTTGTCTTCAGACATGCTTCACTCAATGAGCTCGTTTGTATACTCCAACATTTCGTACTTCCAATCTAAATTTAAGATTATATTCAGAACTTTTTGGCTAGAAATCTCGATCTTAAATTGGATCTCTGTTTTTAATTTATCATATATCATATAATAATCTCCAGTTAGGACTTTTGTATATGTTCTATTTTATATTGTCGTAATTCTTAAACTCAATTATTATCTATGAGTCTTCGACATAAAAACTCTCTCGCTCGTCTTGCTTAGGCGCAGTATAGTTTGATCTTTGACGAAACTTAAAACTACTTCGAGCAATGTAGGATTATTAAATAAGAACGTTTCCGAAGTTCGAAATTCCCAATACTGTGTAGTGCGACCTTTGACAATCATAAAATATAAATCCCTCGCTCGGCCTGCATATTTCACAGGAGCTTCTGTTTGACATTGACGGGGTGCATTAAAACGTTGGCCACCGAAATTAAATTACAGGAACGCATTTCTGATTTGCCAAATTTATTTGTCGCCCCTTATCCATGCTTACTTTTTATCCTATTTATAATATTCGAAACGTGTCGTGCTTCGTAAAATGAAGCCCAATTGAACCGCCAAATTGAAATCTCATACGCCGGGCCTTTATTAGGCAATAGCGGGCGGTCGTTGTCGACTCGACTCTAGAGGTGGTTTACTGACATCCCATTCTCGGTAGGGTTAGCGAAATATCATAACATTTTTAAAGAATATTACGCTATTTCAAAATATTTTTATCTAAAATACATTAATGAGCCTGCACCGGCAAGCGACTAATGAATGATGAGGTTGAATGACTCATGACCGTAGCCAATAAAAGTACGTGGTTTCTGTCTATCCAAATAAAGAAGAATATTTTGTATATATATAATGCAAATCAAGATTTCTATTTATACCTCTCTGGGAAAGAGGTGTGACTTAGTGTATGTACGACTGATGGCAAAAAGTTTAACTCGCTCGCTGGTTAACAAGCTGTAACAACCTCCATATTAAAGGAGCTGCTTTGCAAATTGCAATACATTGAAAATTGGAGTAGTTGCTAAACTAGACTTTAGGATCCATACCAACCGTTTTCGTCATTCTAAAACCAATTACCATAGGCGGGTGCATTTGTGTGAGCAAGACTCTTAACAACCCTGATGAACAAAACACAATCATGTTGTAACGTCATTGGGAATCCGAAATGGTTTGCTTCATACTTCCGAGAGGGGTAACATCATTCGATCCCGATAATGTAACATCAAGTTAGTAAATTGCCTGCTAATACCTGTTGTGCCTGTTTTTGGTACGTATGCACAAAGTCGTAGATATAGACCGACGTACCTAAATGAGAATAAAACTTATTCTGTTTAAGTTTAACTTTTTGTAAGAAGCTGAACTTGTAGCCTAATTACATTTTAGTCGTGACTTGACGTTGATTTCTAATTTTAGGTATTCTGTTAGTTTAGTTCCATTTTTTGGTTAGTTGGTGTATTTAACCTAGATGGAGATTTTATGAGGAATCAAATCAATCAAATCAAAAATGTTTTATATAAACAACATAAATCCTAACTTTGTCAAGAAAAAGTATATCGCTCGGTGCTAATGAATTTTGAGGATCCACCTTTTAATTAATATAGTGATTAAAACTTGAAACACCTATACTGAATAGCCATAAATAAAATCCACATTTTCCTCTGCCAGCCCTATTCCACCTCGAGAACCAAACTCGTTAAGTCTAGTATACTACTAACGACGAGTAGAATCTAAGGATCGCGGCCTCGTCTCCGCCGCCAGGCATTCCTGACACCTGTCCAATTTGCGTCAAATCATCATCCACGTCTTCCACGTGCATCCGATGTCGTTTCATTTGCTGTAATGAGACGAGCCCGTCGTAGATGAAATTAAATACCTACTTGAGTTTTGAATAGAATACCTAAGTGCGGAATGGTATCGTAAAGGGCCTATTTCCACCTCCAACTAAGCTCCAATTAAATTACGTACAAGTTATGTTCACTTTTTATTATATGAGTAGTGAGTTGGCCTTGGCTGGATATGAAATTGAGATAGAGGAAGAAGTTTAAATGACTTGCCAATTGTGGATTGATAAAATAAATTGACAGTTCTTAGAGTGAGGTCATAGTGCTCTTGTGAAGTTTGTTAAAAGGGCATAGAATACCTGTTCCTTATATCAGCTGTTCTGGACTGGACACTAAGCACTTCCCATCTCTTATTTAGGTACGTATAAGCAGTATCAGACCGAAAACCAGAAGCCAGCCAATGTCTTCTCGATGCTACTCAGGTACAAATCAAGGCAGGCAGATTATTATAACGTTAGCTAGCTCTTTCATTATTAATTTACTCATATTGCTAATTCCACCTGAAGATGTAAACCCAACGATCTTCCGTAATACCAAAATAAATGAATATCTACACGGTGCTGAACGAACATAAAGCTAAAGTAATGTACATAAATAACTGGTCTTGGGCTTAAAATTACTTTCAGGCAATTTGTCAGGAAAAAAAGTGTCCCGCGTGGTAACAAATGGGTCAACCTTTTTTTAGTCTAACGGAATTTTCTAATCTGTTATCCCTGTGCGTATTGCACGAAAATTAGTCGGTAAAAGGAGGATTTATATTGACAAATTATATATAAAGTTGGTTGACAGTTGTTGTACATCGGTCCCCCAGCTGAAATTTTTATGTGAACATAAATAAACCTTAATAGCACGTCATGAAGAAATTTAAGCGAAACTAGACCACGAAACTTTGAACATTAATCTATTAGATTATCTAGGGGACACTCATATAGTAAATGAAAGTTCATTTAAATGCGCAAGTTAAGTAGAGTGGAGTACCTCTTACCCATTAAATACATTATTGAACAAGTAGTATTTACATTCTAGAATTCAAGAACAACGTTCTTATCAGTGATGTAGTCGCCATATCATTAGGTATCCTGTCGTTTCTTTAAGCAAGTAGATAGCACAGATAAAGTGGTTCAAGACACAATTTTTTTCTCCAATTTTTTGTCAAATGTACGTAAGTAGGTAGGTAACTTCTCTATGTATACATATACATACTAGTGATAGGCTGAAATTAGAAAAAAATTGAATAATGCTTAATGCCCTTTAACAGTAAACGTACCGGGAGCAGTAATGGATTAGGTTTTGAAGATGTTTCATTTAAGTAAGAGACACTGTCATTCTTTAAACCAATCGCTTGAAGAGATTGATAGTATCGAAGTAAACCCTAATGGTACTTATTTTTTAAATTGGTTTTTTAATACTTATCAGCCAGTTCATGCTGTAGTAAATTCTGATTAAATTACTATACCTGTGCTCGTAATAGAAGTCTTTCTTCGGATACTGTAATTGCTGGATGGAAATGTAGAATGCTATTACAGAAAGCTAACGAACCATATTGCCGATTCATGGCGATCACAGTATGATGTTTGCTAACCGCTGCAAAAACAACATACTGTATTTATAGATAAGTCGTAAGGTATCTGCCCCCTTACCATGAACTCTTAAAGCAGGGCAGTTTACGTTGTGGAAGCGAGACGCCGCTACGTGCAGTCTAATGCGGCGTGTCGCTTCCTCGACGTAAATTATTGTCCTGTTTTAATAGTTCATAGTAAGGGTGCAGGTTGGTAATTATACTATTGAGCAGCATGTAAGCATAATAGTTATTTAAAGCTCGAACGAAGTGTAAGAATGTTATTTTCTGGGCCAACCAATCTAACAGTTATGCTATCAAAGAAACACCAAATAATAGAGTGGTTTGCTAAAATCCTCGGACTATGCCAATATGTTGAATGTGTAAACCTATGTAAACACACCCATAAGTCAAGACAAAGGCTGCAGTGTGAGACATCGCTTAAAATCCTACAAATCACATCACATTTTCAAATCCGATCACTCTAACAAATTTTACGACTTAAAACGCCCTAACTTCAATATTTTTATGGGGCAAGGTATGTAAGGCACAGTATTTCAATTGTTCAGTGGACCGGCAGAGTTTATAGGCCGGCGTCGAGTGACATAGTAATACGGTCGCAAACATTACCCGTTTAAATTGAATTTCGCGCAATTTATCAGGCGGGCATCGATAAAATACGACCCCCTTCCACCTTGAAACGTTTTAATTCAACAAGAGTACACGTGAAGTAATTTTGTAAGTGACGCTACAGCAAACACTTTCGGATTATATTAAGTGCAAAGTGCTTAACAGTCCTTTCGTAATATGAAAGTCTAGGATTCTTCTTCATAGGTTAAGGTAGATTATGACTCTAGGACTAGCAAAGGTTGTACAGAAACCAGAAAGGTTATTATAAGGGGCTAGTTTTCCATTTCCTATGATCCGTTGCGAGGCGAAAAAGTATTGTCGGAACGCTTAATTTCTTTTAGAGAACAACCTGGATCTTCTTTTGTCGTTAGCACCTCTATTCGCCTATTGGTAAACCTCGTCGTATTATGTCGAGTCCGTATTGATAGACTTGCCACTCATGGACTTATGTAGAGCATTATAAAAGCTATTGGTCCTGCATTGGGGCATTTAGATGAAGAAGCCTCATTATGACTAACAGTTAGGTAATTATTGACATTTCTGATTCGATGGTCGCTTGGGCTACTATTATCTTTTTTGAGACAAATAAGTAAGTACACCAATACAAAGCACAGCTCACTAAGGACAGCTAGATTAAACATTACTAGCTCGGCCACCTAATAGAAATTACTTTAGAAACCACAATCGCGCCGACTCCGTCCGGATAGCAATACGAAACTTCACGCCGAAGTTCGCGGCAACTTCTAGTAATGCGATTAAAAGTCGAGTTGGTCGTGGACGGCCGCGACAATAGATGTTACTTTAACGTTGTTTGTCTTGCGACATCTCCGGACTGCGACATTGAAGCCGTGATAATGTGGAATTTCTCTTGCTGTTTTTAGGGCTGATTAATTGAGTCGGGTTATAAAATGGTTGAATACAAGCGAGATACTTAGATATTTGGGTTAGTTTGAACTTTGACGATACTTATGATTTCTCGGAACATTTGGTAAAGTTAAATGATTCCAAAAATAAGTAGGTACCGTGATTTACAAGCAACCACAATCTTACACAATCATATCAAAATCTGTCACACGTACAATACCAGTTTCATGAAAATTTTCAATTTTTCAACGTTCAAAAACTTGCAACAAACTGGCTGGTCTTGGAACTTCCTCAAGTCTAACTTTGATGAGTTCGACACACGGACGCCGCGACATAAGCGCCCCGCGATGTTGCACAATGGTTCCTTTACTTTCAGATATAAACTTTTGAATAAAACTCTCGACCGAATTTACTTTGTCATCGTTTTGTTCGTTCGACGTTTACTCTTTGTTTCCGGGCTAAATTTTTAAATACATACAAGATTTGTATTTTGTAGATAATTATATTATGCCATCAAAAACATATCTGTAAAAAAACCAAGTCGCGCAACTCAGTTTTTCTACCGTAAAAAGTTGTGAGATCCATATAATAGCAAGTCGATTGCTTTATTAAGTCCCTACTTCAGGGACCTTCTGTCTTAAGTTATTACGTAAATAGATAAACGAACAAAATCTTATATTAACCATATTAATATTAAAAATCTTTTATGTTCTAAATAAAATAGATTGACTTTGCTATCCCGTCGGCAGGGAAATAGGAGAAGTCAGGAATAACTTATCAGCTTATACTGCACGAACGTATGTCAACCTAACTGATCGTACTAGTAACCTTACTTGTTCGTACTTTAAATGTTCAAACTAATTATGAACAAGATCTTAGGTTAAAATATCATAGGTAGAATCTGAACCCGTTGCATCATAATTAATATTAATTACAAAAACAGGTACATTTATATGTCATTATTTTAATGTGTTTATATCGGCAGGAAGACAACGTTTTTTGTTTATTTACTGAAAACGGAACGTATTTAAATGATGACGAATTTGACGTTTCGCTTGAAATTGCCAAGTTGTCAAAAAAATGTCAGCTAACAAGGAGAATAACCTTGTTCAGGCTTATATTGAATTAAATAAATTCTGCCAAAGTGGTGACTATGATAGAGCGTTAAAAGCAACAGGAAAAGGTAAGTTACCTTGTGCTATAATATTTTCCAAAAACATTTACTGATTTCCTTGTTATTGACAGTCAAACATAACCACACTTTCCAATACAATTTCTTGTCATAAATTCATTGTATTTATCTCTTTTGCTCCAAGAGTCTCTATTAAATCCACACTACTATCAATCCTAACCTAGACTTTTAAGTATTGGATTATTTGTAAATAAAGAAATCTTCAGAACTATCTGAAACTTGTTCATCATCTATAAACCAGTATATAGTTTTATCATAAATGCTCTTTGTGTAGTATTATAATTAATGTTTCCTGGGTCTTTGTACTTATAGTTATTAGTTAAAGTTACCTGTAGTATGAATAAAAAGTACCACTAGTATGAATAGCTAATTGCGATTGTAATTAAGCTTTAAACCTGTATCAGACCATATGCTAATTAAATTGTGTAATATGCCTTTCATAACAACTGGCCTCAGCAATAAAAAGCTAAGGGGATTTAGAAAATGAAAAGATAGCCCTTTGAAAAAACATAATCAAACTAAAAAATACAATTAAGTTTTGTTGGAGACTTATCTATTAAAAGCCATAATCAAATCAGACTTTAAGAAGCCTGTTTCAGCTTATTTACTTGTATTTCAAGTAAGTCCTTGAAAGTCAATAATATACTATCCATTTCAAATACTCTATTAACAAATTAAGCAAGAAAAACTCACATCCATGTTGTTTCACTTTATATTAGGCTCTTGTTGAATCTTTGTATACTCAACCATATCTTCTAATATTGTTTTTTTTTTCAGTCCTGCAAATAGCTCCAAATGAGCAAAAAGCATTTCACTGCAAAATAATATGCCTTATCCAATTGCACAACTTTAAGGAGGCACTAGCAGTACTCTGCAACCATAAAAATGCTGCCTTGGCTGCAGACCTGCATTTTGAGAAGGCCTATGCACAGTACCGACTCAACTGCCCCAAAGATGCACTGCAGACTGTTGATAATGCTCCCGAGTTGACAACAGCATTGAAGGAACTGAGGTTGGTAAACATTTTAGATTTATAGCATAATAAATATGCATTTTATATATTATATACTACACTGAGTTAAATTGTAATTAATCACTTTATAGATTATGAAACTTATTTATTTTGTAAATCTTGCTTATTTTATTATTGCATACTTAATATAAGACTTTCAGCTAGTAAAATAATTGCTGCAATATGAGAGGTTGACAAAAATTACAAGTGCTCACACTTGTAATTTTCATCTACCCTCTCATTATTTCCTACTTATTATGTATTATTCTTTAGGGCCCAAATCTTGTACCGTCTAGAACAGTACCAAGACTGTTATAACTTGTACCGTGACATTGTCAAGAATACCACCGATGAGTATGACGATGAGAGGAAAGCCAATATGTCGGCCGTTGTGGCCAACCTTGCTGCAATCAACCCTGTAAGTTTCTTTGCATTTGAATTCAGTAATTAGTAAGAAAGAAAACAATTATTTTTATTTGCATATAATATAATTAACCCTTTCACTGTCCAGTGCACTCTATATTGGACACATCAATTGTTTAACTATTGTGTCTACGTAGCAGACAGTCAATGTGTATAGTAAGGAAAAACCAAACCTTGATCAGTTATCCTACAGTTACAATTTTAAAATGAAATTTACCTCACAAGTTACCCTTATTTCATCTTATTTACTTGTTAACTTCACCTTTAGTCAGCTGACCTGCCCCAATTCGACGAGAACACGTACGAGCTCGCTTACAATGCGGGCAGTACTCTGGCGATGCGCGGCAAGTACAACGAAGCGTTACCGGTGTTGAAACGAGCTGAACATTCGTGTTCTGAGAGTGTGATCGAAGATGGAGGCACTGAGGAAGAGGCAAAGGAAGAAGCTGCGATCATTAGGTGAGGAGTTTAATGGTAGCTTTGTATGGGGTGGGACTACCAAAGACAGAAGTTCTGGAGGAACTAATTGGCAATCATACTTAAAGTTGTTTTACGACCGAACCCCGCGACATCATCAACTCATGTCCCAATAAGGCCGTACAGAAAAGACGTAAGAAGAGGGTGCGTCGCGGACGAATGCAGATGTTTGCCTTTTCGATTTACATTCTATTTTTATTTTATTTCTTTTTTTCTATACATTCTTAGTTTCTATACATTCATACAAAATGTATAGCAACGTCACGACGCAAAACATACAGAATGGACGGGGCACGCGCGCGTCCGGACGAGGCACGGGCGAGAACGGAGGTGCGGATGGGGCGAGGTGCAGGTGCACACGGGACACGCCCTCGTCTTACGGCTTATCTGTGTGACCATCGCCTGAGGGGTCTGTTTGAATCCAAAACTAGTTGGGCCATCCTGAAGAGCTACAATTCAATCCGTCGTTTTCTCTCCTCTCGCCCGACCTATCGACAACAATATCTCATGTCCATGGTAGAAAAGAATACTAGTCAACAAGTTGACAATGGGGTTGACTACCTAGTTTGCGCCGATCAAATAAATAAAACCCGTTGTCCTCTTATATGCATACAAGAATTACATAGAGTAAGAAATCAGAGCCGAGTATTTTTTCCTCCTAAACTATATTGTATTGCCAACAGGGTCCAACAAGCATATTGCCTGCAACAAATGGGCAAGGAGAAAGAAGCAGCAGCTATCTACCAGAATGTTTTGAAGGACAAGCCGAGTGATCAAGCATTAGTTGCTATCGCCAGCAACAACATAGTTGTCATCAACAGGTAAGAGTTCCAAAGCAAGAATAAATCATCATCATCAGCCGGAAGACGTCCACTGTTGAACAAAGGCCTCCCTCTTAGAACGACACAATGACTTGCTATTTGCAATAATAAATATGTAGATCCAAAAAGTAAATTATTGTAGAAAAAATGGATTATTTTTTAATCATCAAAGATGTGGCAGAACTGGCAGTTGGGGCAAGGTAAGTGGGCAATTTACCAAACGAACTAGTTTGAAGTCAAATCAAATACTCGTTTAACGCATCCTTAATTAGCTTAGAAAGCAAAGCTCACTAGTACTGCCTGCTTAAATAGAATACAGCGCCCCAAAACCTTAATATTCATTTCTCGTAGACCAGTAAAAAGCATTTACAAAATCTCAACTATTATTACTCAACATCAAATTAAATACCAGTTTTCTCGAAAATTTCATTTGCATTACGTATAATCCTTATTATCCTTGCGGGCAACCGATGGATGCAAATGTCAAGTTGTCGTTCATTGTGGCGTTCTTAGGGGGAGGCCTTTGTTCAACAGTGACGTCTGCGCGCTGATGATGAAAATCCTTATTCTAAGGAGGATATATATATTATCCTTCCACAAAACTATAATTTATTAATGGTACAATTTACTATCGTTTAGGGACGGAAACGTGTTCGATTCCCGCAAGCGCATGAAGGCGGCCACGGCTGACGGGCTCGAACACAAGCTGAACTCTCGACAGCGTTCTGCCATCACCTACAACCAGGCCATACTCGCTATCTACTCTAACCAGGTATGAATCTGTAATATAAAATATTTTAGTTTCAGAATGTTAAGATTATTGTGCTATGGAAAGGGCTAAGTTGGGAGTTTCTCTGAAGGATAGGATCAGAAATGAAGTTATCCGACAGAGAATTAAAGTTATCGACATAGCCCGCAGGATTAGCAAGCTAAAGTGGCAGTAGGCAGGTTACATCTGCCGCAGAACGGACAACCGTTGGGGAAAACGTGTTCTGGCGTGGAGATCACGACGCGGTAAACGTAGTGTAGGACGTCCTTCAGCTAGGTGGGGCGACGATTTACGCAAAATGGCTGGCAGCGGTTGGAAGCGGAAGGCCGAAGATCGGGCTATGTCCAGCAGTGGAGTAAGATAGGCTAGAAGATTATTATTGTGATAAAGTTTCGATTTTGTTAATTTCTTAAGATTTTCTTCGGACTTTAACATACACTATAATGGTACGTGCCAAATGTTATACTATAAAAACAATTAAATGACATCTAAGTGCCTTCCATTTCTTATGAATGACGTCATGACTCACTAAAATATAATATTATAATTCTAAAGCTCTTCTGTAATAATAATTATCCATCTATCATGGCACACAAATTACAATAATTGTAAGGAAACTCAATATACCTTCAACCAATTTGATCTCTCCACTCCAGCCCGATTTCTGCAAGCAATGCTGTGTGAAACTAGTCCGCGAGTTCGGTGAAGATCGTCGCGCGGCGCTGGTAGAAGCTTCCTCTCTTGTGAAGGAGGGTAAGCGGCCACAAGCCGTCACTCTGCTGCTGAAGCAAGGAGGCACCCTGGCCCTCGCCGCCGCGCAGGTGTTGTTGGCACAGGTACGGAAAAATCAAATCTCGTGACTCGTGGTATCTATAAATATCTGCTTGTAACATGCTCCTGATATTACAGTCATATTGTAACAGTTTCGATTACATGATTTAAGTTATCAGTTCCCTAAGAGTTGAGTGCCAAAAAAATATTTTGCATGTAAAAAAAATACTGAATTAACAATCCTGAAAACCATATTATGAGGACACCTTTAAACAATTTTTCAAACGGACATTTCCCAAAAACAACTTTAATTTGACCAAAAATTTTAATTATTCAGGGAGACCGGAAGGGTGCGGTGAAACTACTAGAAGAGAGCGAGTTCAAGTACCGTCCGGGTGTCATCGGGGTGCTATGTACTTTATTATCAGCTGATAATGACTACAAGAAGGCGTCGGACCTGTTCACTGATGTTTACGAACATTATAAGGACGATGAGGTATGTTTTTAGTATAATTGTTGTTTTCAGTAATTCCTAAGTTATTCTGTATGGTGATAGTTAAATAATTAATGGAATTTGACTGGCCTGTTGGTTTAGTGGTTAGTGGCCCTGACTTCTAAACCGGAGGTCGTGGGTTCGATTCCCACCCAGGACAAATCTTTGTGTGATGAGCATAATGATTTGTTCTGTGTCTGGGTGTAATTTATCTATATTATGTATGTATTTAAAAAAAATATTTAAGTATGTTTATCAGTTGTCCGGTTGCCATAATACAGGCTTTGCCTAGTTTGGGATCAGATGACCGTGTGTGAGTTGTCCCAAGATATATTATATTATATTATTATTAATGTATAAGAACAAGAGTGTCGCTTGCAGCGGTTCCCGTCGCTGCTGAGCGTGTGGCGCGCGGCGGGGCGTGCGCACGCGCGGGCGGGCGCGGGCGCGGGCGCGGCGCGTGCGCACGAGGCGGCGGCGCGCGCGGCGCCCGGGGACACGCGCGGCCTGGCGCGCCTCGTCAAGGCGCTGGCGCAGCACGACCCCGCGCGCGCGAGGGACCTCGCCAGGGGGCTACCTCCGCTGCACCAGCTGGAGGTGAGTAGCAACGACAGCACGAGTGATCCTAGTACCACAGGACCTAATATACTACCTTGTGGCACGCCACACTTAAACAAATAGGTACTCAGCGTGTGTCAGATGAATACGTTTTTTTTTTTTTACCTTATCTAAAACCTTTATTGCACATCACTAGATTACCATCAAAATAATATGAAATAATCCATTCAACCTCCTAATACTAACATGCAAAACACAGTCGAAAGCTATTGCAGAGTCTAAAACATTTTTTCGTTAGCCAAACGCCTTATCTAACTGGTAATTCTATATTTTAGACCAAGATCGACATCGACGCTTTAGAATCATCAAAATGGATGATGGGAGCGAAGGTTGTGAAGAAGACTGTACAGAGCAAACAAGAACAATCGCCTGGGTAAATTTAACGCTATTTATCAAACTCATATTTTGTTGCTACAAATGAAGAAATATTTTTCACTTAATTTTTTTCACAATCACTCCTAAATTTAGTGATATCGTTGTATTACAATTTAGTTTATGATTACATAGTAATTAAACTTTAATTAATGACGAACCAACAAATTGCCACTATTTTCTATTTCTAAACAAATATACTCGTGATGTAATATGTCGTGATGCCACTATTGTGATATAAATTGTATGTAGAACACCCGGCTCGGAACTCCTTATGAAGCGGAAGCAGAAACGCAAGCGCAAGACGAAGCTCCCGCCCAACGCGGACCTGGCTAAACCTCCGGATCCAGAGAGGTAATATTAACAATAATAATATAGTTTATTTACTGTTAATTCACAATAATAGTAAACTGCCTGATTATTATCACCCTTAATTTGTATCATTAATTAGTAAACACAATGCTATCTTCTTATTTCTAACGTAAAAATGCTGTTGATAGAAAGAGAAATAATACTAAATAACTGCTCCCCCCCCCCCCTCATTTAAAACGATTTTATTGGAAATTTTATTTTAAGTTTAATGGACTGAATTCTGTCACAGATTAAAGCTTTTAAATGCAGAATTAGTTTATGCACCATAAACTAATTCTGCATTTAAGAGCCATTTTACATTTTTACGCAGTTTTCTAAGATTTCGGACGCCTAATTTACCATCTTAGGTAGTATTTAGGAATTGATATATAAATGTAAAATGTAGATCAATCTTTCGCATTGACACATAAGCTAATAGATTTACAAAAAATAACTTAATTGCTATATGGTGATCAGTCTCCCGCAACACGTTTTCTGAAAAATCATCGCAGAGTCAATTTCGGGCTCCAAATTCTATCAATTACATTCACAAATTTAAACGATAAAAATACAGTAAGCATTAGGCATATATTTTTATTGAAACTTACGGTGCAACATTTTAGATTAATTACACTTTTAATTGATAAAAAAAATATAACTGAAACCTATTTTCACGGTTTATACTGTAATTTTATCGCGACTTTTTGGTTTGAATAAAGGTATATTTTAATTTTAAAATCATGTCATAATAAACTATGCTCTTTAAGAAATCTAATAATACAG
The DNA here is from genome assembly GCA_905340225.1 of Abrostola tripartita. NCBI lineage: Eukaryota > Metazoa > Arthropoda > Insecta > Lepidoptera > Noctuidae > Abrostola > Abrostola tripartita. Next base: position 2,403,643 of record HG996492.1, on the reverse strand, counting down.
TGATTTTCAAAATTCCTTTATTTAATTAGAAATCACATCATTTTCAATATCACTCCAAATCACAATAAATTACGATGCACAAACCTAGAATGATCAGTCGGGCCCGAGCGCCCAAAGAGGTAGGATCTGTGTCACTTTTTCTAATTTCAAATTACGAAAATTCGTATTGCAAACGCATGTTTATACTACGACCACAACGTTTTCATTTTATATGTATTATTTTCATTCGGTTTTGTTTATTATGAAGTAAAATATATTATTTTATTAGTTTATGATATTTTATTAAATTAATATTCAGCTACTTTAATCTTGACTGTACTATTTTTGTCCGCGACTTGGTCCACTTGGATTTTTTTTTACGCATGAAAAGTAGCTTGTAGCCTTTAATATGTTAATCCAGGTTATAAACTATCTATGTGCAATTTTTTTTCTATGTCCTTTTAACTGTTCTTGCGTAATTGAGTAATAATCCTCCAAAAATACAATCGCTTACATTTATTATTAAAATAAATTTTACAAAACATGATCTATTTATAATTGGTGAATAAATTATTATTGTAGAAATTATAATTTGTCTAAATAAATTACTAAAGAAATAAAAATATTTTCATAAATCTCGAATAAGAAACATTGTCATAACGATCAACATTTTTATGTCCGTCTCAAAACTCTCGCTACACTGTTTGCATTGTTTTTGTGTGGGTGCGCTACGCACACATGACAATTTTGACAGAATTCGAACGTCACAATTTTGTGAAATGGCTCTTAAAAGCTTTAATCTGTGACAGAATTCAGTCCATCAAACTTAAAATAATATTGCTTGCAGTAATATTGTATTATATATTTGATGTATCATTATGCAGATGGTTGCCGAAGTACGAGCGCACGGCGTACCGCAAGCGACGCGGAGTGCGGCGTGACGTCATCAAGGGCAGCCAGGGCATGTCTACTACTGCCACTGACCAATAGTGAGTTATCTACTACGTTCACTACTGATGCTTTTACACTCAACTTGTTTATTGTATCCTTCAATGCGTTATTAGGTGGTAAACTTATGGTAATTAATGTGGACTTACCTATAAATTTTTTAATTATAATTATTAGTAGTATAATTCAATGACATGACTGGTGTTGCAGTCGTAAAAAAACTTTTTTTTTTATAATTTAAATTAATTCCATATTTTATATGATCTTGGTATTTGATATTCACAACTATAATATACATAGACACCCGACCAAATATTCTTCCAATCATCAACCGTTTCTACCTATTTAAGCACTAATAACCGTGACTTCTGTAGCGACATGAGCAAGCAGCAGCCGACGCCCACCACAGCCGCCGCGGCGGCCAAGAGCCCGCGCGTCGACAAGCAGACGGACAGCGCGTGGCAACGCAAGCAGCAACAGAAGAAGAAGGGCAAGGGACGCAAGTGGTAGAGCAATACACGTTTCATATCACTGTGGTGTTTCATTCCTAACTCATCCATGGTCGAAAGTTCACTCATTGTCAACAGTTCACTCATTATATACCTGCCCTGTTTTCTGTCATTTGGAGTTGGTGTGCGTTTGCGTGTGTATTTTCTCCATTACCAGCTATACTACACTGTTATCACCTATTTTCATTGTGTGGTTTTGTAGTCATTCTTAAATCTATGAAGTAAATATGGAAAATAAAATTTATTAAACATTTTAGTTTTAGTCAACTTAAATTTTAACTAATTTTATTTTATCTATAGCGGCCAAAGTCTTAAAATAACCTACCAGGACCATAATAAAAATATTAAACTGTCCCATTAATTCAAGTTTCTAAAAATTTAGTAACAGCATAATTTTCTACCAAATAATAAATTATGTTTCGGCTACAGTACTACTAGAATCATTGGATAGCATTGGTGGTCGGAGCCATAATGTCTAAAGCTTAAACCTGCATATTAAACCTTATCTCCAAACACTATTAAACCACCATCACCTATGATTCTCGACTATGAACACTAAAACCTATGCTACAGCTTCGTCTTGCTTGCACTAACAATGACAATTACTAATGACCCTTACATGCATGATAGATGGCCATTGGAAGACCCATGCTTCACTGTAAACAAATTGCAGTGGATATCGGAAGAATCCTACTTCTGTCATAATCATCTCAGAGAATAATTAAGTTATACAGCAAAACATCATGCTACTGGTTGGCGGACTGGATATTGGTATTGCTACGTTTTTGTACTATTGCTATTGAATTCATCACTATCTAATACAATATCTTTATTTTTTCTTTCTAAATTAAAATACTTGCAGTGGCAACATTGCAAAAATATTTTATGTCATTACTAAAAATTGCAATCGTGAAAAATTGGTCTTATAGTAGGGAGCTTATTTATATTATTTAAATAATTCTTGTTCCAACGATTAAAGCTACACTTCCACAATCAAGGCTTGGAGACTAACACAGAACACAGCATTCTGTATGTACCCACTTTTTTTTTCTAAACTACAACTATTTTTACCTAGAAACAGACACGTGCCGTGCAGACAACAGCAGAGAATGGAACAAAACGGTAAAAGTAATATACGTTTTATGATAACTACGAGTTTTAATTCAGAAACTAACCTCAAACCACTTACTAAACTTATGTATATCAACGATTCTGAATTCCCTGAACCCTCTTATTCATAAACGAGGATCATACCGACATTAATTAAACCCTAGGTCTATTGACGTCTCTATTCTTTGATATGCAAACGACAGTGACAGGTATGATTTAATCCTTGGTTTAAAATTATATTCTTTTATGTATATAAGGAGGTAGAAGTTTTACACAGGCTTGCACTATAGTATAGCCCCCTTACCACGAACTTCTTCTTACCGTATAGTTGATGAACAATCTGGTGTCAGAGTTTAAACTGCCTGTAGGCCTCTGACATGGCTTTACACACCGTTGAAAAGTCTCTCAGATGTGCCGGTTTCCTCACGATGTTTTCTTTTACCGTTTTTAGCAACGGATAACTAATGTAGAGTATGCACATGAATAAGAAAAGACATTGGTGCGTGCCGGGGTTTCAACTTGCGACCTTTGACTTGGCAGTCCAACGGTTATACCACTCGGCTATCAGTGCTCACGAACTCAAGTAGTCTTTCATCATCATCATCATCAGCCGGAAGACGTCCACTGCTGGACAAAGGCCTCCCCCTTAGAACGCCATAATGAACGACAACTTGCCGTTTGCATCCACCGGTTGCCCGCAACTCAAGTAGTCTTTACTAAACAGTAAACACCAAAAAACAAGGTTTCAGAATCAAAATAAAACAATATTATATTAATTGAAAATCAAAGTTTTTATTCTAATATACAACTAAACCTCATCTTTTAGCATTCTTCCTCTTAGATTTGCCGGGTCTCTGGTTCTTCTTGCTGTTCACCTTGAACGATTTCGTCTTGAAATTGGTTGGTTTCTTCTGCGTTGCGCCATTAAATCCTTCGAAATTATTAGAAGAGTCCCTAGTATTTTGTTTGGAGCCTTTCTTCTTCCCGCCAAATCCGAACCTCTGGTCTTTCATAGCTCTTCGTTTATTTACCTTTGGACCTTTTCCTTTATTATTGTTACCTTTATTACTACCTTTGTTATCGTCCAAAAAGCCTAAGTCTGAGGACTTTCCTTTTCGTACCCGTTTTAACTGTTCCAACATTTCTTTCTTATCTGCTGCTTGTTTGAGTCTTGTGTCAGTCTGAAAGAGTATAATAAATTAGTAAAATATATAGTGCTGCGGCGAAATAAGACTAACTAGAATCTTAAATCCTTTTCAAATCTATCTAAAAGGCATTAAGATTTAACTTAAGTTTTTTTTTCTACTAAATATATCAATGGATTTTTTTTTTAAAAAAACGTGCCCAATACTAGGAATTTCTCCTGTATCGTGCGTGCGTTTCACAAACATGCAATATCACCTACACAAACACCCAGACTCGGGACAAATATCTGCGGATCACACAAAAATTGCCACTGCACCAATCGGGTTGTCAGATGCATTTTCAGTGCACACATCTCATATTTTAATGTCTTCACTTAGTATTCACATAATTTTAAGTAGGTAGTTCTGCCATATATAAACAATAGTAGTTATATAACCCAACAAATCAATTTTAACATTAGATTACTGTGATGTAAACATTGTGCAGCAATCATGTAGATGTTGCAACAGAAAAAACCATATTAATATAATCCATGGAAAACCAATTACAATTTAAGTATTTATGAACGAAATAGTTGCTAAGCCATTAGTGAGTAATGACGAGAAATACTTCAATGTGCATATTTTGGGAATTTTCGTTTGTATATATTATTAGTTTTATGTAGGTAGTATAAGAAAATGTAATTATACAATTATATATCAATGTTATTATTATTATATGGTAATTGTTAAAATAAATTAGTGAGCCATAAAAGACCTTACAATAACAAAAATCTTTCTAAACCAGTATTAGTTCAATGTCTAGTCATATACATTTAAGGCCCTAGAACATATTAAGTAGGTATTTTTTATAGAGGAAATCAGTCCCCTTACCATGAACTCTTAAAGCAGGGTTGTGTACGTTGTGGAAGCGAGACGCCGCATTACACTGCTTATAGCAGCGTCTCGCTTTGACAACGTATACTGCCCTGCTTTAAGAGTTCATGGTAAGGAGCTGTCAGAACAAAAAGCAATTATTTTCTTTGTCAATTTTGAACTAACTTTTTTTAAATTGTCTTGAGCAATTTCAATCTGAACTCAATTTGCAATTAAACATTTGACAACCGCCATCTAACACCAATGGACTTATCATAATTGTAAAAAAACGAATGCACCTATAATCATTATTACCTGTACACGTTTAGCAATCTTCTTCTGGTCCCTCAGTTGTCTAACTTTCTCTGTGCGTGCCTGTGCTGCCTGTTTAGCCATCAGGTTCTTGCGCACCTTTTGCATGTGTTCATCTGTCTTAGCCATCTCAGCAAAGTAGTCTTCAGGTCTGGCAATAAATTTAATTTTTATATTAGTGTCCGGTTGATAGTCTGCGTTCACAGACACAATAGTAAAACAATAGCCACATGCCTCTAGGAGATTGACAGACAGATGAAGGGGTATGAAGAAGTACTAAAGCTAGTGGGGTTGGTAGAATGCTATAGCAATCCCACCTCATCGCCATCAAAGGTGTCTACAGGGATGTCTTTCGGTTAACGGGGGAGTCCTACATAACCCTTCCATCTCCCAGCGGCAGGGTTTGCATTATATATTTACCACCAAATAAAAACAATCTACATCTGTATCCACTGAGAAAAGCTAAATAATCTAATTTATGAGGAGCCAGGGAAATCAAACTTCAATAATATGACAGACATACCTTCTAGTTGGTATGTTGAGGTCTTTCAGCTTCTTGATGCCTTCGACAACCGCGGCCTGGGCCTGGCGATGTATGAGATTCTCACGTTTGAACTCATTAAGCACCGGGTCTTGAGCTGCATCATAATTGTGTTGCCCTTTACTGTTTTCTTTAAGATTTCTGAAATAAGTTTGTTTAAAAATAATACAATTTTAATAAAAGTTCTAAATAGGAGTTTAAGATAGGAATCTTATAAACAAACCAAAATACTTGAAAGGGAAGGAATTAAGAACTGGTTATGAGAGAATATAAACTTTGGAAGGGAAAGGGCCAGCCATTAACTGTTGACCAATATGTCATAAAATACAAAGCTTTTGAAAATTACTGCTCTTTAAAATTTAATTATATTTTAAGTTATTTATTTTATTTACATGTGCACCTAGCACAATGTGGTGAAACAGAATATATTATCATAATTATAAAATACGTACTTCCGTCTTTGTGCTGTCTCTTGCATTTGTAAAGCAACGTCTGGCGCCATTGGTGCTACAGCAGTCACCAGATCTAAGGTTTCAATCCATGGTAATTTCAACTGGAAATCTTTAAGTTTAAGTTTCAGTTCAGTGACGTTATTCACATAATGCTTCTCAATCTTCTCTATTTCTTCATTAAGGCCTGGTTTTATTAGGCCTTTGGCAAAGGCTTCTTGCAACTATAACATGAAAAATTAGGAAATAAAGATGTGCACTAAATATTCGCATGTAAACGATAAACACCAAGCTACTAATAATGTACCCAGGATACTCACTTCTTCATCTGAGTCCACGTCTGTGTCCGAGTCATTTAGTACAAAGTCAGTCATTGTAAACTCAATTGAATAATTATTTGATTAGTGTAAAATAATATTACCACAACATAACCTAAATTTGAAAACGTGTATTTGACAATGACATTAGCAGTTAGCACCAAAGAGAATATAATCACTACGTTTTAGCTATGGTTTTAGTTACCACCCGATAAAACGTAATTTAGTCGTTTATTTAGCACTTAACTAGATCAGCCACAGCCATGGTTACACCACAGACACAGACAATAAATTGAATTAGTAATTTATAATAGCCAGACCCATAGTCAGACCATAAAAGAACTTAAATCTTAGGGTATTTAGCTAGATAAATAAATAATGTTATTTAAATCATCTTTTTTTAACAAATTGTTACTAACAATAGTCATTATGTATATAATATATGATAAAATAATAAATACTTAATATTTTTTCAATATTTAATTATTTTTTAATTGTTGTGATAGAATTTTGGTACATTAAATTCTTATGAATCACTACTTTTCTTACTTTTCTTTCTTTCTTTTTCTACTTTTTTTTAGTAATTTAGTTTATTTTATTACATCGCGTTGGCTTCAACTTTTACTGTGGTTATCTATGGGTTATCTAGATTATCTGTGGTAACAACCATAAACAATGAACACTTATTTAAATAAAGGCAGAATTATACTAAGACACTAGGTACGGCAATCTGGAATATTTATGGTTTTATTATTATCAGTAATACATGGTAATACCATAGGGAGAAATAGCGTTGGTCTATGGTTATACCAGTTTTGTTTAATAATGTATTAAACAATAAAATAAATATTGTACAATAATCTTTACATCATCAAAAATGAAAGTTACTTGGACGAGTCTTTTTTCCATTTGACGCATTGCTCCAACGAGTTTAGTGCCTATATTTGAACAAAATAAAATCACGAGCTTTTCTAACACCTACGTCGTTTCAAAAACAATAAAAGAGAACGATTATCGTCATATTTCAATTCTTAGAAATGAATAAAGTTTAGTTATTTATAAGACCCGCTTTTACCAAGCTTTTACACGTTTAAAATAGCTCGGCTCTTAACAACTTGTAATGTAATTAACAATTGAATCGTTTGTCGTGTATTTATTTTAATTTTAGATTTTATCATACTTTCTGGTGATAATGGTATAAATAGATTTGACTTACATTATAACATAAATAGAAGAAAGCAAATGACTTAGCCTCTTAGTCTATCTTATTATGAAAAATAATTATTGTAAGACATGGACGAAAATAAGATAAAATGGCTTGCTAGCCAGGCTAGCTTTTGATTGATCATATTGCGTAAAATTATATGTAATTGTAATAAACATAAACTTGTAGAGATCTAAGTAATTTATTTATCCCTTGATTAAGAACGAAGTTTTGTTTATCTTTTGATTGCATTTAAAAGACAAGATAGTTTGTTCTTAATTACGTACGCATCTGTTTCAAAGAGAAAACATTATGGTTTTTGTCTATTAAAGGGAAAATTAAAAAAAGTCAGAAAAGTCTCTGTTGACTCTAGCCATAAACAATACATAAATTACTTACACTACTTTTAATACTAGAAGGTAATTAAATCGTTATTGAATAGCAATTAAATAATATTAAAATCAATTAAATGTATAAAAATTACGTTATATATTATTCAATTATTATTTTCTCAATGATTAAAAATATTCATTTTGGTTTCACTCAACTGACCGGAAGTTCCTAGTAGTTCGACATGTTTCATGATACCCCCGTTGTTTTGTATCAAGAAAATGCAATGGCCGCCATCTTCGACTCTTGTGAATGTTTTGGTCGTAGTTTCGGACTTTGAGGCCTATTTATTACGTGCTATGCAATTATTTGATGGAAACAGTTTCGCTACGTCCTAGGTGTTGTTAAATCGCTCGTATACAGGTCAGTATCAGTTTCCTTTAGTATTTTCTGGAAAAGTGTTTACATCTGGATTTCATACTGCCTAACTATTGTGATGTTGTCATTTTCTATAAATATTTAGTTCATTTCGCGATTATAAACCATAATTATTCACGAGATTTCTTCATTTAAGTCATTATTGTTTTATTGAGGTGATATAAATATACAAACCTCATTTTCTTATGTACTTATATTTCTCATGTCTTTGTTACTAAGCGGATTTAAAGGCTTCTTAAAGTCTTATAATTCGATTATTTCAATGAAGTACTGATATATTTCTGCTTAATTTATTATATCAGGTTAGTGTTTACTATTTTTGATGTTTATTAATGAGACATTTCAGTTTCCGTGCTACAATAATGGCGGCAGTGGATTAACCTATTCACTTATTTTACGCATTTATTCTATTACTGCAGCGTTTATTAAGCATTAATTTAGTGTTTTGTTCTATATTTTCTCGTAGGGAACAAAATAAAGTGACTTTTGAATAGTAGAACGGAACAATGACCTCGGCGGTCGTATCCTATTTGTGGACTAAAAATATTTTACCAAGAACATTATGGTGTACATCACGCGTATACGTGACAATTTCGAGGATATCTGGGTAAAGGATCGATTTTCGGTTGCAGTCACATGAAATAAAATTTGGGGGCCGAGGTGCACTCCAAGGCGTCATCTCGGGTTTGACCCAAGATGATAGTATATACAGCATGTCAGCTACATCAGAATACGAACCAGCGGCCCGGCAAGTGAGTAAAACGTATTTACTAACAGAAAGTACTGAATCTAGGGTCTCATAAAAGTCCTGATGACTTGGACACCTAACCACTTACTTACCATTATATTTGTAAATATTATGATTTTGTAACCAATAACATCATGTTCCTACAGTGTTTTCCTACTTCCTACACCACTATTATGTCAGACTATTTCACTAATCCTGCTAGTATTCACTAATTATTTCCATAGTGCTTATGACTAGTTTCTAGAATAATAATTGTATAAGTGAGAGGAGTATTCAATTATCATTGGACACTGCTACCTCTATGTCTTTAGTTGTGTTGTAATGAAAAATAAATAATACCAAAGACCTTTTTCAGGACCTTGAAAACCTATTAAATAAAGATTTGAAAAGAAAAGTGTATTCATTGATTACCTTTTAAGTTTTATAGTTTTACAGATTTTTGGTGAGTAATGTGTGATGATTTATTATTTAATTTGACAAGCAACTTATCACATGTTTTATGAATGAGGGCATTTGATATGATTGTTGTTCCTTAATTCCTGTCAGTACTCTGTGCAATGTTATGTTGATTGTATGGTAATAATTTCATTGTATGAGGGAGGCAGGCAGTATTTTATTTATACAGTGAAAGATCTAGTGTCATCTAAATCACATTTGAATCTCTAGTTTTCATATCATATAGTTTGGTATATTTAATGTTTAAAGTAAATTACTGAGTGTGGAATGTAGTTAGTATGAATTAAACTAGCTACCAACATTTATTACTTGAAATGTTAATTCATATACATTATGCAGTTCTGACTTATTTCATTATGAACTTGAATATATGTGCATTGTTTGCAATTTTAAATTGAATTGCCCAACAATTAATTAGATGTTATTCTGTTGTTATAGGATTACGGGCCGGCCACCTCCAGTGAAAATGTCTACCAACATGTATTGGATCACAAATTAACAGATATGAATGTACCTAGTGTGAGAACTCCTGTATTGAGGGCTGTGCCCTTTTCTCCCACTGAAGGTGATCCTGAACCTGATTCCACAAATCCTGAAAGTATCATTCAATCTGTGCACAAAGTAGACAAAGAAGTTGAATATCACATTACAGAAAAACATTGTGGTACAGATATGTCCGTGGACTCCCTTTCTGGCATTGTAAGGCTGGAAGAAGCCATTGATAATGTAGGACGCATAGCATATCCCATATTACAAGATGCTGAAGATTCAAGTGATGGCAATTATGTAGAAAATTCCACCACCCTTATACAAGCACCACTAAATACGGCAATTGTTCAAAATGTCACAAAATTGCCACAGAACTTTACAATTAATGTTGATGCAGGTGTCGGAAACATAACATCTATACAGAATGTACAAGATGTTTCTGGAAACCAGACTTTGTGGTTGCCCACAATACTTGCAACCAGTGCTGCTACTAATGACTCAAAAACTGATGATGATAGATCACAAGCTGGTGTGTCACAAATCATTATTACCAGCGAAAGTTATGTTAATGACACACATCAAACTGCAAGAAGAGCAAACATTGTAACAGAAACCAACTTTATAAGCCGACCCAAGACATCCAAAGTTCAGATTTTAAGTAATATATCAATTCCGAAGAACCCAAACTATAATCAGCAATATATAACTGGTAAAGAAATGGCCCCAGTGTATGGCACACAAAATCATGTTTACAAACTTAGCAACTCAGTTCTTTGTACTAAGCCTCAGAAGAGTCAGTCTCTGATTGGCTGCTCCACCCTGTCACCAAATGTTGTCAACAATAGCCCAATCAAGAACGTGCCCTACAGTCATACATTTACAAAAAGCACAAACTTAAATAAAACTTTGAATAAGGTAAACAATGGTGCTAATTTAAATGCTATGGTTGCTGCCTCCTCAGGCAACACTCAATGCCATATATTATCTCGTGTTGTCTCTGGACCTAACAAGATGTCTGTGCATTCTGGAAGAAAATCCGTCAATACATTTAAGGGATCTAAAAACTCTGGGCAAGTATCAAGTCAAAAGAATCAGTCAAGGCCAATCAAAATAATACAACAGACTGGGTCAGCAAACAAATCTGAGGCCAAGTCTTGGCCTGTTGCCAGTGTCACATACAAAAATCAGCAGCCAAGTTATGGAATAGTGGACTCAAATGCATCAAAAATTATACAGAAAGTTGGTAGCCCAACACATAAGAGCCAGCCAATGTCTCTATCTAAATTCCCTCCAAAAACGGAGCGTTTAGTATTACAGTCACCCTGTGGGCCTGTTCTGATTTCAACTGCTCCAATAAGTACGAGTTTACCCAAGGGTCCTCACTATGTGCAGTCTGGATCCACTCCTAATTTACGATATGTTCAAACATATGGACCTGCAGATAATCCAATTTCCACAGTGTCCCAAGTATCTGCTAACCAGCAACTGACAGCACAGATACTTCAGTCGCTGTCACAGCCCAAGTTGATGTTACAGCCTAGCCCAACACCTTTGAATCATAATATAACGAGTTTACCTCCTACCCCTGAAGAACCCGTGGAGGTAAAACCTGTTAATCAGAAAAGAATTATTGTGTAAGTATATTCAATAATTGAACATCGTACAATGCATTTAATTATGTGACTTCACTTTTACACTGTTTTTATTTTGTTTCAGTGGCGACAAAACGACGTTACTAACTGAAGACGACATAATTGGCATGGAAGAAAGGCCTAACCTGTCTGAGGAACTAAGAAGGTATTCATTCCAGCCCTTAGCATTTGTGATGTTGGACCACACATATGCTCAGCCCGCCCAGAAGCAGCCCTCAGCGACACCACCCACTACTCCGGTATCGACGGGCCCACCGCCTGCAATCATTTCACCTACTTTAACCACATCACCAATGAGCCCACTGAAGCGAAATTCACCTGTTATCATGTCCACCGCTTCATACGAAATGCCTTTGACAGTGCCTACCAGTGTTATAGGAACACCTATACCTGTTTCTTCTATACAAATGGCGCCTATGACGTATAAGCCCCAACCTCCTCCACCGCCCGATGACGATGCCGCCTCTGTCATATCTTCAGTAGACGGGGACAGGAAAGCTAACAGAGGTGGTAGTGATACAGAGACTGCTCCGGAAGGCGAGGAAGAAGGCAAGACAAGATGTATCTGCGACTTCACCCACGACGACGGTTACATGATATGTTGTGACCGTTGTGGAGAGTGGCAGCATGTCGATTGTATGGGTATCGACAGACAGAACATACCGGACGCCTACATGTGTGAACTCTGTTCACCCAGGGCGATAGACCGACGCCATGCTCGTGCCATACAGTTAAGGAAAAGAGAAGAACTGAGCGCTCTGGGTGCATCAGATACAGATTCAGAGGCTGAAAGTAGTAGAGCTCCCGGACAGAGAAGGAAACGATTGCTTACCGTTACTACTTATACAAATACTAGTGGATCATGTGTCACTACTTATAATTCAAATCTACCAGTGCTTCCACCATTACCACAACCATCATTAACATTGCCCAAACGAGGGCCCAAGAGGCCGAAGAAAGCTGAAGTTATAAGAAAAGGTACCAAGAGAAAACTATCAGAAAAACGAGTTAAACGCAAGAAGGAAATGTTGTTAAACAGAAGTAAATATAGTTCAAGTTTAACCAATCAATCACACTTCCAAGATTCATATGAGCTAGCTGTCACGAACCATTATAGTCCAGAGTTAAGGGCTAAGATAATGAAGTACAGCAGTAAGTTGGGAAATAGTCCTAACATGGGGTATGCTATGAGCGCGCATTTATGTACCACTGTGCCACACGCTGGTGGTAAAATTTTAATTGCTACAAAGGACTTGAAAGAAAATACGCCAGTAATAGAATTACGTGGCAAATACATGTTATCTAACCAGCACAGGCCACAACTACAGAATTCAGCTCGCGCAGGAAGTCAAAAGCCTGGACCTTTCGTGTTCTTCTACAGGTTGCCGAAAGATAACACGCAAATATGTATAGACACGAGAACGTACGGGAACGAAGCGAGGTTTGTTCGGAGATCATGTAAACCTAACGCTGAATTACAACACTGTATAGTTAAGGGCACATTACATGTATATTTAGTTACTATTGGAGTGATCCAGTCCAACACAGAAATTACTGTTGGCCACGATGCTGACGGTAGCAAGCAGCCGTGTGCTTGCGGTAACCCGAAACACTGTAAAGTGAACGGTCTCAATACCTTGGCGTCTCGAAAGAGCGTCGACTACCCACCTAGAGAGAAAAGAAGTAGAAATAGATGCTTTAGCTCTTCATCACCAATCTCTCCACCACTCGCCCCAGCCGTCACGACACCCGTTAAAGAGTTTATTCCACAAATTCATCCAATCAAATCAGAAAAGAAATCGCCACAACAAATCAAACACGAGTTTCCGCCTCTTTCACCCGTCAAATCGGCTGTGATGGCCTTGAACTTTGATGAACCGCCTAAACCAGAACCAATAGAAGAAATGAAACCTGAAATAGATCTGATAGCTAAAGAGGAGATGAAACCAGAAGAAATAGACGAGCCAGACTTTTATAAAGTGGAACCGCCCGAAGAGAAGTTCGATCGTCCCGTCGAGGAGATCAAACAAGAACCGCTGCCAGTTGTGGAGGAACCGAAACCCGTCCCGAAGATAGAAGAAAAGGAAGTTAAGCTCGAGAATGAGACATTCTCTGATGACGATAAACCAGAAAAAGAAGAAGAAAAGAAACCTAAAATAGAAGAGCCTAGAATAGAGGAAGACAGACCACTGACGAGAGAGTTTATGGCTAAGTCAGCTTGCCACGACAGGTCCTCTCGATCCAGTCGAACAACTTGTGTGAACCAAGACTCTTTAGATGACAAGACAGATGATTCTCAAGATAAAATACCGACTAATAACAAAGAGAAAGAAAAGAGGAAAATGGTGAGTTCGAAAAACTCAATCGAAACTCAGCCTTCTAGCCTTGGGATTAGAACTAGTTCTAAACCTGTGTCTAAATTACAGACGCGCGAGGAACGTAAGATGGAAGCTATAATGAAGGCGTTTGAACGCATGGAAAAAGCTGAACAGCGCAAACAAGAGGTTAAAGAAAGGCAGAAGAGACGAGAGTCTGATCCTCACCCCAACGCTAACGATAAGGATGAAGATGACGAAGTTCACAACACTTCCAAGAAGAGGAAAAAGTAAGTTGTCATTGTGTATTGTTTAGTTACATTCTTCTATGTAAATGTAGTATTTGCCACTGCTATTTTTTGTTGGCACACTTCCAATTTGAAACATTTTTTAGATTTAAATTTACTATAACAATTTTCGCATGCCAAACAGAATAAATTGTTTGTTAAATGAAAAAAAATATATTTTGAAACTGTTGTGATTATAAAAGAAATTCATATAGTACACATATTATTATAATCACAAGACTTTATATTCTGATTATACATGCTCACGCCTCACATTATTTAGCAGTGCAAATAAATCTGCTTTGCTTAACAAATTTTGCAAAAAAAGAATACTATAGACTTCAAGCTCTCTCGGGAGTTTCTAATAAGATTTTTTTAGTTGAAGTATTGTCTCATGTATTGAGTGTTCGGTTGTCGTGCAGGCGCAAGGGCCGCGCGCGCACGACGTCGCAGTCCAACCGGCGGCGCCTGAACTCGGCCGACAGCGACCTGGTGACGTCCGGGGACGAGGCGCCGCCCGCGCCGCCGCCCGCGCTGCAGCGGGTCTCGGAGGTGGGTGGTACACTGTACATTATGTCCATACGGTACTTGACACCATTGACCAATCATTCCAAGACTTCACTAAAAAAAATGATTTTTTTGTAGCCCTAAAAACCCTTTAAATTCGATTATATTTGCTTTGAAATCAATAAAAGTATGTCAATTTTTTGGTGGTGTCAAATACCCAATTGCATATTTCGGGTTTTCATCAGCAACAAGTAGTCTAAAAATACACAAAATCAGTCTTTATGTATGTACCTAACTCATGACACATCTAAATAAAATGTTATAATTTCAGGAATTGGGACTTAGCTCTGCGTGCCTATTAGTCGAAGCGGCCGTTGGGTCAGTGGAATCCGCCTTTAAATTACCAAAAACCAAGAAAACCATGGCAACGGAATGGATAGGAAGGTCGCCTGAACGGACGCCATCGCCTTATAGGTCTCCTTATAGACCTGCCTTAGTCTCTGCCCCTTCACTAGAAAGCTTAGTAAGAGTCGCGTCCACTATGATCGGTGATTTAAGTGGTGGACATGACTTGGACCATGAAGACGACACTAGAGCGTCTCCCCCTAGAACGCCTGGGCGAGATCGAAATAAACCTCCAAAAAAAGCCAAGAGAATAACAAGGAGTACACCGCCTACAGAGGTAGCAGAAGTAGTCGCGCCCATCATACCACAACACAGTGCCAAGAAGAGGTGGCTAAGACAAGCTATCAGCGAGGAGAGTGACTCGCCTTCCGCAGGTTTGTATCAGACCTTAGTTTAGTAAATGGTTTTCTACATTCTTACTAGAATAGTATACCTACGTTGAATTTCAGATGTATTTGTTTCAGAATCGCCGCCCAACGAAATGGTGACTCCCCTGAAGAAGAGGAGGTTAGCGAGAGAATCACTCTCTTGCGAACAGAACACAATTGTGCCTGTAAGTAACTGTGCTAGAATTTTTATAGGCTTTTGTTGTTAAAGTTACTAACCGTAAACTTTATTATGCAGTGTAATGAAGAAACTTCGCCTATTTTAACATCGGAAGACTCACCAGTCAAGGATGACATGCAAGCTCTGACACGGCAATACAAAGTCAGAAATATTATGGATAGTATTTATGGTAGAGATAGAACTCGGTCGGACAGCGGTCAGGGATCCGATGACCAGTGCAATATTGACAATGAAATGTTAAATATGAACATTAAGGGCCCTCATGACAGTGAAAACATTAGAAGAATAATAGGAGTGCCAACACCTGAAGACGAAATGCCGCCTGAAATAACTAAACCAGAAGACATTAAAACAAATAACAATAACGTTGAAATTGACGAAAGTAATTACAATAAAGTTGTGCCAATGGAAATAGATACAACAATACCAGCCCAGCCAAAAATACAGGAGTCGATTGACGCCAACTTAGATGTTAAAGGAATTGAGAGCCCAAATGACAAGCTAAATAGCTGCCAGTCAGCGGACACGAGCGGGAACTCGTCGCCCCAGCGCGATGAGATGGACGACATTCAGAAGAAGATACACTCCTTTCACACAGAAAACATACAGATACTTAAAAGCAGAAACAAAAAACCTAAAGAAAAACGAAAGAAAGTCAACCTGAACTTCGATCTCAATATGGTTGACGATCAAATCAGTATTCAGCTTAGAACAGAAAACGACTCGTCATCAAGAACGATAGAGATCAACGGAGACATCCACGACGACATGAGCAATTCGGTTCACGATGACGTCAAAGTGCATGTGTCTCCTGAGAATATACCTCTGCCGCCTGTCGAGTCGATACCTCTGCCCGCTCCGGAAAACATACCGCTGCCCGAAGAGCCGAGTCCCATGCCTGTGATACCGCCGCCCGAAACTATCCCCCTTCCAGAGGAGCCTATGAAGCCGGTCATCAAGACTCTTCGGCCGGCGTCTCCCGTGGAGATGCCCGACAAGTTGGAGAAGCCCTTCTCCATCGACAGGCCGTCCGTGTTAGAGAACTCGACCCTACCTTTCTCGTCGCGGTTCAGTTCGACGGGTCTCTTCTCCGGTATATTTAGCAACATGTCTCAATCATTTAACATGGACAGTTCAATAAACGAGAACGTACCCAACATGTCTATAATAAAGAGTGCAATAGATAGGACTACAAGTTTAGATAGTAGTTTGTTTGACAAGGACAGTATTACACAAGCTGACGAGTTGAAGAGTGTCCAAGAGATACTAACGCGAGTGAACAATATGGACTCAAATAACAGTGTGATATTATCGGGAGTGTTGAACAGTTCGAACAAGGCGAGCCTGCTGGCGCCCTCGCCCAAGCCGCTCTGCAAGCCCTACTGCCCGCGGAACAACGACCCCCGCCTCAACCCGCCGCCCGTTGAAAAACCCAAACCTGTCAGAAGGAAGGTAAGCCAACCGACACAGCTTTATTATACATTTTTATCAGATCCATTTATAAAGTTGTTATGAAAATAATATATTTTTATTCATAAACGTAAAACTGTGGTGTCAGCGCATATAAACCAGATCAAGGTCTTAGATTAGATAAGTGAAAAACTGAGGTCGGCGTGATTTACACGTAAATACGTGCAACGATGTATTTCGAAATTCATTCATTTGTCAATTGAAAACAATATAGAATTTATGTAATCTATCATTCACTTATCTTTTAAGATGTAGTCCACTTTATATAAGTGTACCTTATATCTAATTATGTACCATTTTTCTAGGTAGGTATATAATATTTACTAGAACCTTCATTGATTGTGAAAATTACCAAACTAAAATGCCGATTCTCAAGTGTTTCAAAACAGTGCATGGATCGATACGCCGACGGATGTTATTCTAATTCTAGGACTACATTTATCGAGGCTCGCCGTGGATTTGCGATAACTTGACATAAGTAAGCGATAATTGAGGATGTACTAAAAGCGTACACCAAATATGAAAGCTAGGGCACGCACACATTGCGGATTTAATTTTGACTTTTTTTTATATAAGATATTTTTACTTATCAAATACATTTAGTTGATTTTGATTATTATTAGTTTTCAGTGTTGTGAAATTGAAAGCTAATCAGGATTTACATTGTAAACATAATTTAATTCACTGCCAGAGACAACTATGAGCAATACTGAAACACGGCCTCCTGTGTCGCCTGATGTGAGTAAACAGAACGAATTCTCAGACACAGACAGACACGTGATGATAAATTTACAGACTACACGTTAAGGTTTCCGTAAAATTTATCCTTCAATGTGTATGGTGTTGTGGATGTTGATTATAAACTGGAAGCTGTCTGTAAACTTTCTGTCCTCCATGTCTCGTAGCTTCTGTATGTTAATAACGCGTGTGTTATCTATCAGCTCTCTATAACGGAGTACCGCAAGCGGCACAAAGGCGGGTGCGCGGAGGAGGGCGGCGGCGGCTCGTCCAGCGAGGCGGGCGAGGCGGGGGACGCGGGCGAGGCGGCGCCCGAGTGGTCGTCCGAGTCGTCGGGCGCCGCCTCGCTGTCCCCGCAGCGCCTGGACGCCGCCGCGCAGGCCGCCGCCGACGAGCTGGAGCAGCGCCTGCACCGGGAGCTCGCCGCCTCGCACATGCCTAAAGGTCAGTGCGCCGCCACCAATCACACCGATGTGATTGATAAGGTTCATTGAACCTGCCCTAAATCATGGTTTTGAAAGATAACAGCAGTTTGGTACAACAATAACAACTTCTCTAATATCTGTTTTTGTCATTTTGATGTATCTTCATTCGATTCTTATTAATCTCATAAAACTTTCGAGACCTTATTACATATCAAGTGATAATATAATCAATATGATAACGTCTATTTAATATTACGTGACAATCTATTTGATAACTTCATTAGTAAGTGTAAGAATCTAATGACAGAAAAACCCGCGCTATAGCCTTTAAACTGCTCATGATTAAAAAGCTGCATCATCACATTGTAGACAATTATATTATATACAAGTGGAGCACGTTAGCAATTGATTTAATCGGTTGATGCGAGTCGCCCGCGCACCGGTTACGTGCTGTCATACTTGATTAGCGTTGTGCCTTGTTACGCCTTCCTCGTGAATGCACTTTTAAAAGGAAACTTGTACCGTCGAATACACAAATTGGAAGATCAGTGAATATTAATCTAAGAGAAGCTTTTCGATTGATTAGTAGAAACTTTGATAGACAACGTCATAGACGAATGCTGCCACTTGAGCACCTGTGTTCGTCTGCTCGATTCTACATCTTAAACATCAATTAATTTATTAATATTATAAAAGGTCGACTGCGTTGATGTATTGTTATTAATTTGATTATTATTTGATAACCAAAGCCACCATTATCTCTGTTGAGGCAGCATCAGGGGTACCTACTGTAGTGCATGTGTGTATACGGCTTTACTCACGTGCATGTTTCAGGTACGTCCGACTAGTTTTGGACTCGCCGGAGCCCTTATTCATTAGCTCTTCAGGCGGCGAGCTTGCCGCGTGAAGGGCTCATGAAACATGCATGTGAGTATACACGCATGCACATGGATGTCGTTCACAAAGCTCACATTATGTAAATACTACTATTAGAAACAGTTATACAATGTTAGGATGCAAGACTTTAAGGTGTACACACACAGACTATACAGTAGGATACTGGTCTCAAGTTCAATATGATAAGGTTGCCTAAAACATATGAAATTACTAGGTAACATTTGAATACAATTATCACATAATACTTTTGTTTTCAAAGCATGATAAAAAAGCTAAGATGACAATAATTGATTCGAAGTATTTTTTATATTCTTCGGTACTATTCGATATTAAGAGCCATTTCACAAAATTGTGACGTTCGAATTCTGTCAAAATTGTCATGTGTGCGTAGCGCACCCACACAAAAACAATGCAAACAGTGTAGCGAGAGTTTTGAGACGGACATAAAAATTTTGATCGTTATGGCAATGTTTCTTATTCGAGATTTATGAAAATATTTTTATTTCTTTAGTAATTTATTTAGACAAATTATAATTTCTACAATAATAATTTATTCACCAATTATAAATAGATCATGTTTTGTAAAATTTATTTTTAATAATAAATGTAAGCGATTGTATTTTTCGAGAATTATTACTCAATTACGCAAAAACGGTTAAAAGGACATAGAAAAAAAATTGCACATAGATAGTTTATAACCTGGATTAACATATTAAAGGCTACAAGCTACTTTTCATGCGTAAAAAAAATCCAAGTGGACCGAGTCGCGGACAAAAATAGTACAGTCAAGATTAAAGTAGCTGAATATTAATTTAATAAAATATCATAAACCAATAAAATAATATATTTTACTTGATAATAAACAAAACCGAATGAAAATAATATATAGAAAATGAAAACGTTGTGGTCGGTAGTATAAACATGCGTTTGCAATACGAATTTTCGTAATTTAAAATGAGGAAAAAGTGACACAGATCCCACCTCCTTGGGCGCTCGGGCCCGACTGATCTTTCAACGTTTGTGCATCGTAATTTATTGTGATTTGGAGTGATATTGAAAAAGATATAATTTTTAATTAAATAAAAGAATTTTAAAAATCTCTTTATTATTAGATTTCTTAAAGAGCATAGTTTATTATGACATGATTTTAAAATTAAAATATACCTTTATTCAAACCAAAAAGTCGCGTTAAAATTACAGTATAAACTGTAAAAATAGGTTTCAGTTTTATTTTTTTTATCAATTAAAAGTGTTATTAATCGAAAATGTGGCACCGTAAGTTTCAATAAAAATATATGCCTAATGCTTACTGTATTTTTATCATTTAAATTTGTGAATGTAAATGATAGAATTTGGAGCCCGAAATTGAATCTGCGATGATTTTTCAGAAAACGTGTTGCGGGAGATTGATCACCATATAGCAATTAAGTTATTTTTTGTAAATCTATTAGCTTATGTGTCAATGCGAAAGATTGGTCTACATTTTAAATTTATATATAAATTCCTAAATACTACCTAAGATGGTAAATTAGGCGTCCGAAATCTTAGAAAACTGCGTAAAAATGTAAAATGGCTCTTAACTGCTCTAGTACCATATTGAATGTTAAGCCGTGTGTGACATCTTAAGATTAATAGATCGTTTAACTTCTAGCTTCTCGTGGCTGAATGTGTAACAAGCATGCTAAGATAAGCAGTGCAAATATACAGCATTTTCTAGCGTTTTCACTTCATTCTAGAGTCGTTGAATAAAATAGTTGAATTATTTATATGATCTTTATTTTTTATGAAATGTCAGCTGTTTCGCGTATCCTTAAAACGTTGCCTATTTTGTGGAATGTTATATAGATTATTATCTTAGAACACTTTTATACCTGTCTGTACTAAATAGAATATGTGCGCAGAAGCGACTTGTACCCTTAGGCATACTGTATACCTACATAGAATGTATTATGCATGCATATGGGTAATCAATTGAACATATATTTAGGTATACGTATGCATTAACATTTCCAATGCGACTGCGTTATGCAACAATCGACCCGGGTTTATCGACGCTTCGTATATTTTCGTGTTAAATTCATTGATAACGGCGTCACAAACAATGCTGTTGTTATGTCATGTATTTCCATAGCGACATTACACGTGTCAGTCAACGTTATCCAAATATTGTGCGCGTGTATTATCACGTTCCTCAGAGATTGAGTCAAAATCGATGCGAGTTTTAAAACTTACCTACTCAAGTTATTTGTTTTATTTAAAGATAATTTTGGCTTCTACATTGAGTGAAAATAAGGTCTTACTATGTAACCGATAAATTAGAGTACATAAATGATGCGTATAAATAAAAAAAAAGTCCGAAGTATGAATTATAATGACCTTAAAATAACTATACATAAGCTTTTCGCTAACATATGTACGTTTGTTAGGCTTCTTTCGATCTTAAATATTATAACTGTACACACTAAATGATCAAATGTAAAACAAGGAGATCTGTTTAAATGATTATGACGCGGCATCGTCACTTTAGCTGCGCAAAATCGTACGAGGAGCTCCCACAATAAAGACTAAAATCATTACCGCGGCGACCTTGGCTACAAGTGTAAACACAATACTGCGCCGCACAGAATTCAAACTAATATTCATATGAGGATTTTTTATTTCACTCCCACATGCTAGCGCGGTGAGATAATCATAAGAGCTATAATACTGCTTCTGTACTTATACAACGTCTTATTGCACTCAGTTATAATACGAAATAATTGTGAATTTGCTATTAAGGTGCTCTCGTACCGATTATATTGTATTTTTAGACTGAGATGGCGGTAAATGTGACGGTGGCATTATGTGGTTGCTTTTAAGTAATTTGAGAAGCTTTGGCATAGTGGTATTTTTTTTATCACTTGTCTTGAAAACCTAAGTTTCTGATATTATTGTATGTATTGTTCTGACATGCATTAAGGATAAATAAGAGCATAATTCTTGATGAAAAATATTTGCCTCAGTTTTGCCACCATTAGATATTCGTGTTACAAGGGTTTTTCTATTGAAACATTATGTGAAATAAAACTACTTTTTACATAACGCAAGATTTATTTGCTCATTCATATACTAAATACCTCTTTTATCATGCCTCCCTAATTCGATCCTTTCTATACATGTAGTTAGAAATTAAACATGTTGTTATTTGTACAGGTGTCTTCGATGCCCAGCCAACAGCCTCGGAGCGGCAACGGGAGAACCTCAGCTCGCGATTACGGCGGGAGTTCGGTCTTGCCTTACCCGACGACGAAGAGGCGAGGCCGCCTACTGAAAACACCGGTATGTCCACTTGGAGACATAACGGGGGCGTGGTGGGACACAATACTGTCAGCGTGCAAACTAGTGACGTGTTCGATGTTAGAATAGGACATACTAGTGACAGAACTGGCCAGCTCGGGCATGCGGGACACGTAGCTGACCCGTCGAACTGTCACGAGGATCCTTGGGCGCAGAATATTAAAACCATGGAGCCAATGGATCACACGGTTGATAACCAATGGAATAATAATATGTATAGCACAGCTTATGGGTATAAAACGGGAGTTAAAGGGTTAAAGTGGGGGAGAAGGGGTGTGTAAAGTAGATTATTGTATTAGTAGCTATATTAGACTTAAGGGAAGGCCAGAACTAGCTTATTGGGAGGACAAAGTCTTTGGTTTGTGTAATCATACTCGTTAGAAAACTTAGGGTTATTGTATGGTATTCATACTAATTAATATATAAAGATTATGGATTATTATCTATGTGTATGTTATTTTGTACATAATACATATAGGATATTATGTTGTCATGATTAATAAATAATGTTATAGAAAATTATAGTGTTGTCATTTCTAAACTGAGGTATGCTTTGTCCGGCAGATGGCGCGGGCGGTGCGAAGCGGTGCGACAGGTAGTCGGCTGTGGGCTGTGAGCACACAATAAGACATTATTTTTGTAAATCTCAGACGGACTTGCACCCGTCGCCTGTATTATATAATAATTAGCATAAAGGAACTTTTCTATGAGTGTACGTTAGATGCGAACGCGCATATTGTATATTTCCGTTTCACTTCTACGTTTTTAATTTCCACGGTTTTTCTGCAAGTACAAATTGTTTTTATTTCCCTTTGTACATATTGTATATAGGAGAGTTAAGATATAATATAGGGAACCTACTTGGTAACGTATATATGTATAATGGTATGAAAGATTTTTTATATATGTACAATGTTTATGTATCTTATTGATATATTTATTTATCGATTTATTCGATAGTGCGATTAGGGAACGACGGCTAGGATTTTTGTACGCATAATGTTTAAGTAAATTATAGTTGTTTTTATTATTTGTTTTATGTTTTTTTTTCTAGCATATATAGGGGGTCCGAGGGCTCGTCCTAGCTGTAGGTCTCTTGTTAGTGTTAGAGGTTCACGTGTAATTTAGAGTCGTTTCAATACAGATATGCATTAGCCATTTCTAGAGGTTAAATCTGTTATAATTTAAGTGGAGCGTATTTGTGCAAAGAATATTTCTTTGGTCCATCATCACAAGGGCGAATAGAAACGAAAGTTAAGGCAGCTGGGTAAAATGTTCGGAACTTTATCTACGACACCACTCTGCAGAATGAGCTCAGCGGAGCTTGAAAGTGAATATTTATTGGTTATGTTTCAAGTATTATATAAGAACTGAACGGTTCATAATAAAATAAATTGTTTTAAATTGGTGTGTTGCAAAGTTGTGTCGTAGATAAAGACTTAGTTTAGCGTGGCTTTTGACTCCTAATTGGATGACAGAGGTCGTGAATAATTGACTGACATGAATTGCAATCACATTAGTACTAATAAATATACCCGTTTTTTTGACACAACATATAATAAAAACAGATTCTAAATGAGCACTGATTACTTGTTAGTATCGTGTGCTTCGTGTTGACTTGCAATGTGTTACAAATGTTAACGTGTGTTGAGGTTTTAATGAGATGTGTACTGTGTACATTGTCTACGTAGGATTGTAATTTACATTGAGTATAGATAGATGTATTCGTCGAGGTTTCGAATTATAAATAAGTAAATGTTCAGCCAGTTGTTTGTAACACATTGTACATACAGCATTTATTAACAATTGTAAAGTTAAAATACGTATTTATACTATGCATTTTAAAGGTCCTACATTTGTACGATCTGAGCTGCAGGGTTTAAAATCTAAAGCGTATACATACTATTTTATGCTGTAATTGGTGATTTGATTTGTTTATAATTACAGTATTTTTTACAAAGTTTAATGCTATTTGCTAATTTAGCAATTGTTAATATATTGCATACTGTATTATACTTCTATTATAACAACGAATCGATGTTGTGAATAACCTCGGGCTAAAATAGTGTTTATCACCCAGAAGCACCCAGTGATCTAAGGAAGCTATGCGCAGGCACTTGCAAAATATTCTGATTGTTATATTTAGGTAGGCTTCTGTAGGGATACTAGTTTTAGTTTTCAGCTCTACTTAACAGGAACGTTTACACTGACAAGCGACTTAATTTATCCAATATGCTAAGCATAATTTTCGCGGAGCAAGCGTAGCATAAAAATCGCTATCACAGATCGTGTATAACATTTCGCTTCGTGATCTAACGTTACGAAGCATTATTTTTACCCACGTCGAGTATCTAAGTATTAAATGATACATTTGTAGTTGGTATCCACCGACGCGCTTCAATAAATAGTTGCAGCTACCATGGCTTTGACTATTGAGATGTAATTTCGCAATAACTAGTTACTACGCAATAATGCTAAAAGAAACGTATTTTTTTAACATATTTTGATGAACTTTCTGTGCTTTCTGTAAAGTTACAATGGCGCTTATATTTTGATAGTGGTAACTCTTTGATCGGTGTTATTATTATTGGAGGAATTTGCCCCAATCAATTGTAGGTAAATCTTATCTGTGGATATAGTTGCAATTTAGATTAATATAAATTTATGTAGTTAAACTACGTTTATAATGCCCAGTGTCTGACGTTTCATCCAAATTGTTGCTCAAATCATGAAATGGGTGTACAGATTGCCCATTATTCGGAACCCTATATAATTAGATTGTGTGCTTTTTGCTGTCTGTAAAAATAATTTAAATGTTCTGGTAACATTATCTGCTTATTATGTGTCAATTATTATACCTTGAGGGTATTTACTTATGAGCACTTAATTAGGGTTTGAAACAATTAATTTTCTTACAAAGATAGAATTTTTGAAGTATGCTGTGTGGCTAAAAGTACATATCGAATGTCATTTCAATTAATTGTTTAATGTAATGCCCTCGTTTTCCTATTTCGTGCAGCCGTTTAGAAAGTTTATGTAGTGTCCATAAGCTTTGCTTGCCCGCTCGGTCGGGATGCCACTAAGCTACAAATAAAATTTTAAGAGTTTCGCATAATTTTTAAAACTTAGATTGTAGTCAAATACGTTGCAATAATACGCCTTGAAGGCAAAATACACATAGTTATTAACACACAGAAAAATATATTTTAACAGCTTTATTTAATCCATGATTTTATTATTTTTGTATTGTATAAAATAATTGTAAAGAGGAAGATTTTTTATGATTTTTTCTATTGAATCAAAGGTAGATTAGAGTATGAAATGTTCATGTTCAGCATGTACGCAGGACGGCTAGAGCGACAGTGTCAGTCTCATGTCAAATAGATTTGTAAATATTTTGATCTGGTTTTAATAAACTGTAAATTAATTGCTTAATATCTTTCTGTTGGGGCGCGTTTTGATGTTTACTCCATAGAAAACGATACTTCCAACTAGTCTTCTTCCTCTAACATTTACAAATAAAATGGATTAGTACCTAAATGTAGGATTTGACATAGATAGTTTTAAAGTTCACATTACGGCAGCCCAGCAAATGTATATACTTAAAGATTAATACTAGACAACAAAACGCACTCCGACATTTTAATGTTTCTGTAGTATATTAGATGAAAATCTTTGTGATAAAAAATTCTTAATTATATCAACCCGTAGAGAAGCGTCTGTGTATATATTATAATAGTTAATATTAAGTGAAAGCTATATTTTGTTATGGTGAACAAAAAGCGCACTCTCTATCGTTTGCCATATTATGAACCTAGTTAATTGGTACTTCCGACTTCTTGTGATCGCACCCACCTTCGGCTTGTCCCGCTCCCCCGTTGGATATGTTTTATGTAAGGTATTCGATGTAACAATGGAATATTTTGCAATATATATATTAATATAATTTTTTAACGCTAAGTGGATCGTAAATAGAAAAGCTGTATATTATCCAGATGTTAAATATTATTATTTCTTTCTCAATGTTTGAACTAAGCATGTAAAATTTAAAATAATACTAGAGAATAAAAGATGTTATGATAATTAATTACATAAAATCTTCGTTTGAATGTAGCCTTTCCTTTGTTCCTTACGTCTTAAAAATGATACTAACAGCTTATTAAAATATTAACATTTATTACTTAAACATATTTATTTACAAAATATAAAGTATACGTTTAACAGACTATTTTAAATGGTAGCTAGAACTAAATTTTACGTAGAATTTGACACTTGCACTTTAACTCTTACCTGCAGTAAGTCCCAATTTGTTGAGGTGAGAATCAAAAGTAAAACATTCATATAATCGTAACTATAGCTCTAAATAAAAACCTCAGTCTTTATCTTCTCCTAGTGGACACCACACCATTTCTATATGTTCCACCATGACAGGTAACATAACACTATTATTTAGGGATGGCACTATGACTAGCTAACTCTACGTTCAGCTTTCTTGTTATGGTGCCGTCGCTAAATAATTAGCCTATCCCTCCGAACACTAAAAAACAGATTAATTTTAAACAAAATTCACCAGCATCCCGACGACCCATGAAATGTGAATGAAGCCCACTGGGCTGTGAAATTTTGGTGGGAAATATTTGAATGTCTTAAAATAAAATGTTTTCTGTTTGGCCTTGTGTCAGCTTAAAAATAAAGTTTCTTTAATTAGTAACATCCAATTTCTGAGGAGATTTATCAGCAGTTGGTCTAAAGCTGTTTCTGCACCTGATACTTAGCAGTACGAGTAATGTATAGTTAATGATAAAAAAAGCTAAGAACCAACAAACTTTTAGTAGAGTAGGATATTAAACCTATTTTTTCATTAAATATCATAAACTTATACTGAAAACTAATATAGCCAGTATCAAATGTCGAACCATCCTCGGTATACCATTGATTATAATCACCACAGCGGTTAGTTAGACTACTCTACATATCACAGCCATAACTAAGAACACTGAAAATATAGTCCACACCGTTAGGAGTCCTTCAAGCATAGTTTCACTGTACGTGAACACCGAAAGTCGTGTTCATAGTTAAAATCTTACGACTAATAATGGTCCTTTATATTACATGCCCAGATAATATTATATCCAAGTTTTACACGTTACATTTTTTATGTACCCAGGACATTAACAGTACCAATGTTACACTGTTCATTAACAACACTTCACTTTGACTTGCATTTGACTAGAACAGCCGAAGATTATGCCATTATTATGAAGAATACTTTGACAGCTGAAGTTGAATGGAGGCAATTATCTGAGTAACTTTGAGAGACCGGCACCAGAAATGTTCCGAACTAGCCGACATCCCTGAATTCTACTAAGATTAATTCAGTAATTGCCTTTAATCAACAGGTAATCTCAAAAATATTCAGCTGCTTTGGTTACAAAAATAGAATATTTTAGACACTAGGAAAATAGCTTAGCTATCATCTGAGGCTCTCGATATGGAGCAATCTGTATCTTCTTTAGGTATAGGTATTTCAGATACCGATTTTAATCGCGCCACAAAACGTTAAATTGTTAGCTGTCTCATTCAAATGTGGGCGCCATGTCGTCATGACACCAGGAGCTCACACGGCCCGCCACTGGTCGCGGTCGTTGGGCTCGCGCTTGACGTGGTAGTTGAGGCACGGCTGGAAGTTCACGTGGATGGTGACGGGGTGCAGCGGCGCGGCCAGCTGCACGGCGCGCGCGTCCAGCACGTCGTAGGGCCCCAGGTACCTCTGCAGGCACGCGTAGTCCACGCTTAGCGGAACGTAGTACTTTCCTGCAAAGTATAGCACTGTCGTTATTTTCTATTGCTTCTTTTTCTTTACCGAGAGTTTTTCAAAGATAATGTCAATTTTGTGTTTATTTTAGACACTACTGCTACTTGTAATTATTGTGCAGACATCACTAGATATATTTTCCTCTAATCAACATAAGGTAAGTAATAAAACATAACAGCACTTACCGAGAGCATTCAATGCGAATACAGGAACAAATTGCGTGGGCGGTGGTGGCTTCTCGTAGTGATGATGACGAGGAGACTCGCTCGAAGTATCCTATAAACAAAACAAACAATGTCAATCATATGTATTTTATTAGTTATAAGATAGTAGCTGTCAATATACCATTCTGATCGACGTTAAATCGTACATTAATGTTATAGATACCTGTGGCGAAGTATCTCGGGCTTCTTCATTGGAGCCGGAGTTAGACGTGGAGGTAGAGGGCGCTGGCTTAGCGGCGCGACGTCGCTTGTGCGAGTACAACTTGCCATGCGTGTGTGCAGAGCGGGCTAACATGTTAGCTGCCTGGATTGGAAATATTCATTAAAAAATTAAGTAAAACTAGTAAACGCTTGCCTGTTTTATACAGCGTGAATTATCCAAGTGTGCGTAGATGAGCCAAACGTTAAATTTAAAACCATTCCGCCCGAATATATAACCTCCTTCTTTCTGAAGTCAGCTGCAGCAGAGATTGGCCGGGCAGTCTATAATAAGGTATGTGTATATAGGAATAAAGGTAAGTTACCCATTAGTTGAATTAAAACCATGTCGTATTTACCTCGGTGTCTTGCGATCTGGAGAATCGCCTTTCAATGGAGTTCTTGAATTTGTATGAATGCAGGTAATCCTCGGTGTGTTCTGGCTTTCTAACGGTACGTAGATTGGGCTCTCTCTTGCGGCGCCCGTCCAACGGGAGGGGCTCCGATTCCGGTAGGCCTTCGCCGTCGCCTGGTAGCGGATTCTGTGCTACTACTGTAAATAAATAGGATTTTTCATATTAATTAAGTCATCGTAATCTGGTGCACTAAGGAGTCTTTTTATCTTAGCGAATAAATGTTTAATAATGCTGTTAACAAAATGCAACGTATAAAAGATATAAGTCAGGAGTGTACCTCTGTCACAATCCATGGAAAAGTGGTTGTCATTGGGGCGTTCCTCGAAAGGCTCGTGCGAGAAGGCGGGCGGCGCGGGCGGCGGCGCCTGCGCAATGACGCTCGGCTTCAGCCCGTAGCTGTGCGAGCTGCTTGATGAGCTGTTCGTCTCTGAGGACGAGCCCGGGTGCGAGCGCGGCTTCTCGCGGACTAGCCTCTCTCCTGGAAGCGACACAGCTGGTATGTAATGATGTGTCATATCGTTTTGGCACAGTACTGATTAAAGCAATCAATGTGACGTTGAAATTAAGACTGTTTAACCTTTTGAACGGCACGGTCGGATATAGTCGACAAATGAAAACGGGCCCAACACGCCGACCATTTATTTGTGGCTTGGAAGGGGTGCTGATGTGTTTGCGCTCTGGCGTTAAAGAGGTTAAGGGTAATTTACACAGGTTATTTATCCCCAAAAAAAGTGCTTGTGTAATTTGCAAAGGCCAATGATGACCCGAGTTGATTTACTTTTGTCAACATTTTAAACATCATTTATTTATTTGTTATCTACGTTAACGACCCCCATGGTTTGCAGTTCTACAGTTGGTTGGTCTAACAGATAAATGAGCTGGTAGGGTTAATCCTGTGGGAGTATGGTTAAAATGGTGCAGTTTCGTTAGATAAAACCAAAATTTGGATACATCTTACTTTTAAAGGGTCGATTTTCTGGGGTCGAACAAATCTTATATAACGGCCAAAGACAACACCAACCTTTAGCAACAGCCTCGCAGTGCCTCTGCATGTGCGCGGCCAGCTGCACGCACAGCCCGTCGCCCGGCCCGTAGCCGTGCACCTCGGCCAGGAAGCGCATGACCTCGGCCACCGCGTCCTGGTAGCCGGCGCGGAACTGCTCCTCGCCCACTTGCCGGTCAGCGGCTACAACAGAACCCCACGCGAAGATGGAACATCTTCCGGCGGGAACTCCCAACAACATTAGCGTTCTTCAGTGTTAAAGTGCTGCGTTTAATTTAATGAGCGTGTCTTTGTAAACCTTTGATGACATCGGGATGTGGGTAGGAGGGGAGTGTTTAGGTTGTTAACGTTGATGATAACCCATTGTTTGTAAAACTACCAATAACTACTTCATAAACAGAATTCAATAAAGAGAATCTGTCACCATAGTTCATGTTCGAATTTAGGATGATGGAAATAATCGGGCATCAATAAAAAACTAAAAATTCTGATCATAAAAGAATGACTGTTGTATATGCTTTGATCAAAAAACCTTTACTAGTGCTAGCTGCAATAACTTACCTACCTACATAATCCTTAGATTATGTATGCATCTAGAACTTGCCTAGAGATTTTTTTTGCGTATCTATGTAAAAGAAATCTTATCAGTCGCAGAAAATATACTCAGAAATTTACGTAATAAGTCCCTAAATAATATATATTTGATTAAACTTCTTAATAACAATGCTTTCTAACAGTGATCACGGGATGAGATAATTTTGTAGCATTGTAGGTAGATACTATTATAATTATCATGATTACTGTAGTAAACTATGTAGATATACAAAGGACCTGATTAAATCTGTCTTTTAATTATATTTGGAGTGTTCTCAACATAATTTACAAAAGATTGTAATGACGTCAATTATCTAATTCGTTTGAGATTGTTTCTGGCACGAAAATTTGACAATGTTTAAGAATACGACACTTTATGTTGCGAACCTCTTTCTATTACCTAAATACTAAGCTTTCTTTAATAGAAATCAACCTGTTTGATTAATTAGTTTCCCATTTTCTGGCGAAAATACTACTTTTATTTTCGCCATTTGATTTTAGCAAAGTTCATGTTACTGTTGATGCCCATTCATGTTCTAGCAAGTGGTTAAATGATTTATTGTTATAGGACACATAGCAGATATTTTTTATATCTGTATGCTTATATGATAGGCTTACAAAATGCTCTTGCAAAAGTAAATGTACCAACTTTAAATATTCAGAGATTATGCGGGAATACGAATATAACCTATTTTTGAGTTGTAGTCCTTAGGTTGTTTTCTTATTTTGTATTCTGACATCAATCTTGAAACATTTGAAAGCTTCTGAAGAATACCATGTCGCGAGAAGTTTTACCGGAGTCCTAACGGGAAGATCCGTGGCCTAACCAAGATTCTACTAAGATCGATTTTAAGCACTGCTCAATTTTGCAGGACAAACAAACTCGAGTTTTTTTTTACAAAGCTTTGTTTGTAGACTTCAGTAAGTACTAAAGTATTTGGGTATTCAAAAAGATGGAGATGGAATTAAACTCATCCTCATTCTTTATCTAGTAAAATTATAAATAAAATGAATAAACTTAAAGCCTTTTACTCAAAGAGAAACAACAATTGAGGTAGAAATCAAATAAACATAAAATAAAATCTTCGAAAGTTTTGTAATTTGTAATGAATGTACAGAGAACCTCAAATAGGTGCCGTCTATGAATAAAAGGCAACGTTAGAAATAATTGAAAAATAAAAACCAACAGAGGCTTGAATCTGCGACAAATTGGTTTTACAAATAATATAGTTTACAGTAAGTGGTATTACCTGTAATTATTCGCACAAACAAGCCCGCATACAATTTGCATTAAATTCAACACTCCAATCAATTAGATCAAATAATTCCGAGTCAAGACTACATTTTTGAAAATGGCAGCACTACACCAGGTACGAAGTGTTGGTCACTTGTGATGGACATGGTTTTAGCTAAAACATCATGATGTCGTACTGCTTCTAGTCTCAGAATGGAATCACAGATCTAACAGGTAGGAGCTTAATCCAAAAGTACCTTTTTCCTTGTTTTCCAATTATAACTAACAAGTTTACCAAATAAGCGCGCTTTCCGTACGAACCGTTCGCGCGTTCCTGCAGGAACTTGAGGTGGCGTATCGCCATCTCTATGATCTCGGTCTTCTCGACCCTGCCACGGCCCTTCTTCAGGTACTCGGGCGGTATTAGCCGCGAGAGGTCCGCTAGACAATTGTTCATGCGGTCGCGGCGACGCTTCTCGATTATTCGGTGAGACATCGGATCTTGCTGTAGGAGAAATGTTCTGTTAGACTTGATGCAATTTAAAAACTGTTGTCGCAGCCTTGAAGTACAATGTTATTTATAAATCTATACAAGAAATAAAATTAAAGTGTCTATTTTTAAAACCAAAATAACAACTTTTGAATATATGAACATGAAAGTATATACTACAATACAAATATCAATAATGTAATTTAATTTATTTTTGTCTGTCGGTAACAAAAGCTACTTTGAATTTCGACAATATTTTAAGTTCCGCGGGAAAAAATATAAAAAAAGGATTGCAACTGCGTACTTTTAGACTGCCACAACACGTGTATTTACATTTTACACAACAAATATATGCAAATTGATTCTAGCGATAAACAAAAAACTGAAACTGCAATTCATATACGGGAAACTAACTGAAGTGTTATTATTTTTTATTTAATTTTGATGAAGAGGAAATTAATCCTGTGTACCAGTATCTGCAATGATAACCATTAGAAACCACCGAAGCAATGAAGCTAGGGCTGTCCTAAAATACATCTAGACAAAACATTTGATTTGGAGAAATTGGATTAGTAAAATTCAGTTTCAACTTCATTTTTAGCCAATAGGAGGCAGAAAGAACTATAACTATTGCATAAGGGAGAGCTCGTTTTGCTTGTTATTCTTACTACTAGTCAGTTAGTATAGATAATAATTAAAATCGGGCATATTCAGTTAAACTTGCCCTCGAGACCTTCCCCTTCTTGAGGTATGCGCCGGGCGGGTATTCGGCCTCGTCCTCCGACGGCGCCGCGAAGTTGAGCTGCTCACCGGCAGCGCGACCGAAGCCGTCGTTGGAATTGTAGCTGTGGACAATAAATAACATTAGGATCATCAGTAGCCGGAAAACGTCCACTGCTGAACAAAGGCTTCCCCTCAAAGCGGGGTGCCGTAATCCCTACGCTTGGCAAGCGGCTTGGGGATCGCAGTATTGGAGCGAGTTACAGTAGACGCTGTTCATCTTCTGCATTTTCCCTTAGTCGCCGATTCTCACGTTTTAATCGGGAAGGCCGGACTAGTTTCGAAATTAAACGGAGCCCTGGCATGAGCTGGTGACGCGGTGAAAAAGAGCTCTGTTTGAACTTTGACTCCATAAAACCGAAAAATAGTAAAGAATACAATAGGCTTTAGAAGAGCCTCCAAGAATTATATATATGATCGTAAACGGCTCCCTGGATCAGTCATTTCTGAGTTCTGTAACATTGTCTAAATTTCTACAGCTAAGCTAAAAGTTGTTACAATTTGCGTGATTTCCTCTTATCCACAACAACAAACTTGTTAAAATTAAATATTTGATACAAAACAATGAATGACGCATTAAGTATCAAAACATAAAAGTTTTGAACATATTTGAATACCATTACTCGTAGTAGAGGGGCGTACCACGTGACCATGCTCCCGAGATCACAGCAATATTAAAAGTTTATGGATTGTATAAGCCCAAGGCTGTCTCGTGGCATGTGACAAACATTAAACGTGGTGGCAATGTTTAAGAGAAATATGAGGAACAATTGAATAGTGTGTCAGAACAACGATTTTGGTTTACACATATTTTATTATGAAGAATTTCTAATAAGTAGTAATCGAAGAAGGAGAAGGTAGTAGGAACTATTTTAATAATCATTATTCTTAATTTTCTTTCAGGCTATCATCCCAAAGTATTATCACTTTTCTATAGATACTGTACTAAGAAGACTCATATTCTTAATGGCGGAGTTTTCGCTATCAATAAATAAATAGGAATATTCGTCTATATTCGAATGTGTTATTCGTTAAAATAAATGGATAAATGATCAGTCTATTTGGTACAACAAAAACAACATAAGTTACAATATTGATAGCAGCACCAGGCTTGTGCACTAGATGCGAACATGCCTATTCGAAGTCAAGAATAGCTTACAGTACCAACATATAAAATGAATTCTGAATAATTCTACTTCTCAATAAGAGAGCGAGTCATACGTTCGAAACAGGTGCACAGGAAAATGACGTAGGCAGGAACTTAATGACTTTGAATTGTAAACTGCGCACGTTATTTTTAACGAGCAGTCTAAGGACTTACATACCTTCTGGGACTGTGTTCTGGGAACAAAAACAGAGCCAAGTTCGCACACGTGCCTAATTTGTTACATTATTGTTAAGTCCTTATGAATGGATGTTGCCGTGTATGATTTATTCAAGTCGTAGTACAATACGTCAACATCCGTATTGATTGGATACGAAGCGAAATGGGACGAGTTGGCCCCGTTTCCCTAGTCAAGCAGTGTCGTTGGCTTGCTGCAGCTAGCACTTTTTACTTGGAAATGTATCTAATAAGCGTTAGTCTTTTGCTTTAGGGATCCGTCTTAGAGAGGTCCGTTCCCATCCTTCCCTGTAGTCTCATCGTAAGGCAAAGAGAAAGCTTCATCGTCCTCGGTCTTGACGACGGGGTTTTAAGGGAGAATAGCGCAGATCAAGTATCATTTACCCAGGTTTTGTTTATCGGAGAGCTTCGTACTTATAATCGATTGTATTATCACTCAAGTGCTCGACAAGACACCTCCTACCTACTCTGTCGACCGCGACTTCGCAAGCACTACGTGACCACGCTATGACGCATGTTACAATATTCCAAAATGACGTCGGCATAACTTTTTACGTAAATCACCAGCCACGCTCTGCTCTGACATAATGTCGCGGTACAACGACTTTCATTTCAAACAAACTTCGGAGCGAAACCACGAAATTGCTTATTAAGGTTTATGGAAAAATTATTAAACAAGTTACGTGAAGATCACGTGTTTGACCTACAAAACGCATCCACGGCTCAAGGCCGGCGCCGCGTCGTTCAACTTCAGTTTGTTTATTTGTGACGGCTGCGAGTGGCGAGTCGACGCGTCATAGCTACCACGAGACTGCTTTTTTAAGTTAGGAAAGTTACAGGTCACGGTTCAGAAATGAGTTCCACCACGCGATTTGTTTTTGTTTATTTTGTGAATTATGTCGCTCTTACGTAGGTTTATTTTGTTCGAAGAATACTTATGAATGCAATGAGTGGTTTACAACGGTGAATTTACAACTCTTACGATCATACGCACGTTAAACAACTTCAGGAAAATGAATAAAAAACGTGCGTTGTTGAGCATACTATGTAAATAAAGTTATCGTTTGGTATTCTTTATGTATTATGTAACTTGAATACGACCTGAAGCGAATTGTCGCACTAAGCACTAAGTTATAACTAATAAGTAGCAGTAAGATACAAAAGATTGAAACACCAGACGTATTGTACACAGATTTGATGAATTGAAATGCAAATCACCGTGAAACATTAAAACTGTCTAGGTCCGTCGCCGCGGAGACTAGCGCTAAGTGATTTAAATTTTTAATAACTGATAACTAATGCGAGGATGTCACAAAAGTGTCTGCTTCTAATTCTTCTATCATGCGTGTCCATTGTCCACTGACTTTCATTAACACTTTGACTGTCCGCAATTCGTATAGCAGACACAACAGTCAAACATTCGACATGTACCATATATGGCTCATCGGACTGGGAAACGGTTAAGGTCCGTGTTAACTTGAATCGAGCTAGATATTAATAAGAAGGAATAGGGCAGGCGAGTCTACCCAAAACTTTTCAGTATCTTACTCAAATGTTGAAAAAAATACATGCAAAGAAAACTGCGGAAATGGTCTCTGGGTAAGACAGGAGACACAGAGGCTTTGTTTAGTGCTTTCATTAAATTAATATTAAAAGCAATTCGAGAAATTAATCAGTGGCAGGTATGACAACGCCATTGAAGCATTAAAGCTAATAGGAATTATAAGAAGATGTAGTAGAATATCTCTGCTTCATCTCGGACGGCGTTGGCAAAACAAATGTATCAATTTCTTATAAAGATTTATTCGTATTTCAAACGACCTTGAGAATAATACATAATGTATGACCAGGTATCATGTATTAATTTGAAACATACTTACACGAACAACGTGAATGGTAATTGTGATCGCGAATATATTCAGGTGCGGAACTGGTATGTAGGTGTATTGAGGTACGGAAATACACTATAACGAGAGAAAATATAAAAATTAAAAAGTTGAAATTGTTGATTACCACCTGCGAGAAATGAATTCTTATTTCAATAGGGGAACCCGTAGTAAATAAAGCGTCTTATTTTAAATAAATGATAAAAGTAGGAGTAATTGTTTTGCCATGTTTGAAAAGTTTGGCGGAAGACGGAGACCCTTCGCTACCAGTTGGGGACAATGAAGAAGTCTGAATATCGACCGCTCCTAACTCCGTGAGAATGATGAGAGGTAAGTTCCTAAGTAAAATAAACACAATTATTTGTTGTACTTATGTAAAAAGTTTTAGAATACCAACTAGACCGAGACTAAACTTTTTTTAGCAGCACTTAAATGTAGTTAGAGTTAAAAAAAATGTTTACAGCCTCTGACAAATTAGCGCCAAATTGCGTCCGCCATCTTAGTGTTCCGAGTATGAAAAGTATAAAATGTTGATAGCTTCCTAACGTATCTTACATCATAAAAGTAAACAAATGGTTGGTTGCGATAAGTATGGTCTCACGATACACTGATAGATAAATAAATATATCTGAAGCACGTGAATATCATAACGTGATTGTGACGCGTCGACACGTGCCGGATTTATATTTAGAACACTAGAAGTCGCGTCGGTTACGCCCATCTCATTAGAAATTCACGTTAGAAATGAAAAGTATAGTCAAGGTATTAGAGTCTGATAGCTATCACACTTGTTATTTGAAGTATTCCCCACAAATACGACAAATGGTAGGTAATGTAAGTGTGTTGGTAGACGGTAAACAGATGACATTTCGCAGAGTCGCAAGAAAACAACTATTTCACCTGGGCAGAGTCGCGGGCTCAGCTTATTACTTAACAATTTATTTATTGTTTAGAAATTGTTAAAGTTTAGATAATGTCTATAAGTTAGATGTTGTTAAATAATTATTATCGTTGCACATCTAACTATCGAATTCCTTTTTCCAGAAATGTCAACAGATTGCAATCGCGTGAACTGGATATAATTTAACGTAAAAAATCAATGAGTTTGAGCAAGTTTATTTAATTAGGGTGCCGTGTGGTATCCGGCCTAGAATTGACCACCCCCTTTCCTCCCGTGGGTGTCGTAAGAGGCGACTAAGGGAAAACCCAGAAGATGGGCAGCAGCGTCTTCTGTAACTTGACCACCAACACTGCGATCCCCAAGACCCCAAGCCGCTTGCCAAGCGTGGGGATTATGGCAACACCCCCCCTTCTAAAAGGAGGAGGCCTTCGTTCAACAGTGGACGCCTTACGGCTGATGATGATGATGATGATTTAATTAGGGACAGAAAAAACACGTTTTATGGAACGTTTGCTTAGAATTATATGATTCCTGTAATACGGTATCATGTATGCTAATCAATTACTCATATTTCACTTACTGCATGTATGAAGTTGCATTTAACGGAAATAGCATTACACTGCATAACATACCTACATACTAGTTTATTATTATTAGGGAAAGTAACGTTCCTGAGAGCACGACAATATCTTTTATGATCTATGTATGTAAATGTCTTGTTTTTAAGGTCATGGGGAAACTCGCAACACGGCTTATTCACCCCTCGTCCGACACGTGGAGCCTTTATCTTTCAAATCGCTCAGTTGTTATCTGATCGATCGATAATATATCTTTCAATATTATGTTGATATCTTAGTAACGAAAAAAATGGTTAAATTATTTTAATTAATGTAAGCGTGACTTCTAAGCATGTGATCCTGGGTACGAAGTCGGGCAGTGTTATTGGGTGTTTCCATTAGGTAATTCTCAGCAGCACGGAGTCTAGATTTGTCCCCGGTTAATGGCAATAGATTCGCCCCGGATTACATTGGCGAAACGTGGGTATACTGCAAACCTCTGCCTACCTCTTAACGAAATACAGGCTTAATGTTATGATATGTAAGTAAACGATTATCATCGTATAATAGGACTAATTATTTTATGTCTGGCCTACTCTAATGATGAAATAGTAACGATTACTTAACTCACTGAGTAGAGTTAAGTTAATAATCACACACAAAGTCATGGATAGGTTTTTCTATCTATCTATGTTTATTAAAACGGAAAAAATCTTCGATAGATACCAATGACAGCTATTTTAACCTCTAGTAAGAGATAGGTAAGTTATAGAAACCGGGCTTAAGTAAAGGTTTTCTTCGTGAAATCACAATCGACAAGTAAAGTGTCAAGTAGACTAACCGCCACTTAAAGTCACCCGTAACTACTCAAACGAATTTCACAATATCTGAGTAGCATTAATCAGAGGATAAACTGCATGGCCTCTAACTCTGATACGATAGAAGATACTCGTAACTTCTACTTGCCGATTAGCGTTAAACCAGACGGAACTATTCAACACCTTACTTGTTGATAGTGAAAGCAAGCAAAATACATCAAGTAAAATAAATCATTAAATGACTTCGAGTGCGGCGGTAAGATTTAAAGATCTCAGCTTCCAGCCTTATTACTATACATTGGTAATTATTAATACTCTTCCATGATTCAATCGGAACATAATTACGATCACGATAATGAGTGTACTATTGTTTGTATAAAAAAAATACTACGCCGTCGTATTGGTATCGTCATACCGGTTGGTATTGGTATCAGGTCACATTATATCCCACGTTTATTGGACGATGACGAGATCACAGTTCAATATCAGACATTAATTCGTCACGTTTTAAAACAAATTGTAGTTTTAATAAACAATTTGAGTTAATCTATTGTAGTGATAGTAGGCACATGTTGAAATGTTGCTTCTATATTGTTTGCAGTAGCTTGTATCATCACGCTTTGATAAAGGGTGTGAGTAGAAGTGTGTTCTCTTACACTTTCAATCATAATTTACTCTGGTTTCCAAGATACAGGCTCCGCCTAGTTTGTGGACCGCTGACTAATTTAAATGTAATATGGCTTTACGAGAAATAAATGATTTAATTATATTATTATTAATCTTATTTGGTTTATATTAAGTTACGATTAATGCGATTATTATACATTTATTTTATAGCAGGATCCATAGTGTTAACTAAAAAAGCTTAAAACGAATCTTAGCCAAACTAACCTATGTATCTGGGACTATGTAAGATATTTGATCAACCTCCTCCTTTCTTTGAAGTCGGTTTAAAACGGTGTACCAACAAATAAATTTTAAATTATTTAATTTAACATTTAGATGTGTAGGAGAATCACAGAATCTGTTACATAATGACAGACACGTTGGTCGTTGATATCATGATTGTCACCTTAACACAAATACATATTCATCAAATACTCCCAATAAGTGGTACAATGAACTGATAGTCACGTGCAGCCGACGTCTGTGGCGGCTACTTTGGGAAATTCCCACATCTGCTATAGCTAGATTAATTCGAGTACCTACTTATTAGCATTTGGTACACTTCGTCGCTTTGGATGTAATCCATGTTAGGTTTTATAAAACCACACTTTACGCAATTTAAAACATAACATCACGCCTCTATTCCCCAAAAGGGTAGGTAAAGGTAACTAACTGTACAATAACACCCACTTCCGTCACCCACATTTCAAGGCTATTGCACATCTACTGGGCATAAATCCAGACTCCGTGCTACTGAGAATTGCCCAATGGAAAATTCCAATATCACTTTGCCCGACCCGGGAATTGAACCAAGAACCTCACGCTCAGCAGTGGCATTTCGCGACCACAGAATATATAATTCTATTCAAACTTTGTAAGTACGAAGCTTCCCAAATCAAGCTTAGAGCGAGATGTATGTGGTTAACTTGGCAATGCATTTGGCCAATAGTGGCTTCATTTTAATCAAGTTCTAGTGCTAAAGGCCGGGTCTTGTGAAGCTGACCCTCGTGACACGGGTCATTCGATCTCCACTAAACAATTATTTGGCCAACAGATATATTTGTCCCGAATGTGGGTGTTTGTGAGTGTAGGATTATTTAAAATGGGAAGTCTTATATGAGTGTGGGCCCCGACCACTGAATTAGGTACCAAGCCTCATAAGTACAGCGAAATGATAATAATATTATAATCTCGTGCTTGTCCTTGTGTGAACAAAAGCATAAAAGCGTACTTACTTCCTTTACCAACCAGCTTACACACACTTAAAAAATGTTGTCTTAAAATTACTCATTAAAAACTTCTTTCCTGTTTAAACAGAACAAACACGATTATCTCCCCCACAATTATGTTGTCACAATTAAAAAAAAACACTTACGCCAGCAATCCTGGCAGATGGTCGGCCGCAAACGCGTCGGGCCTCGAAAACGGCGTCAACAATATATTCATCACAAATATTTACTGGACGCGACAGGTGAGTTCATGACCACACTAACTACTAACTAAATGCAACAAGAGACCCGAGTGCTTCATGTTTGTAGGTTGGACACAAATGTGAGAAATAAGGGACAGTCCAAGACCGCTTAAAGTCGGAACGTTCACTGATAACACGTCCGTCAACTACGCAGAAAATGCGATAGTGATGTGCTAAAATGTGCTTTGTGAGAGTAGGGTGCATATGCGTGTACGTCTGTATGGGATATTCTTAAAAATCCTCTTGTAACTTGAACTTCATGTTACTAATCCTGAAGTTGTATGCAATCTAGTTAGTAACTTTATAGCGTATCCAATCAATATTGAATATAGCTTGCTGGTTAAAAATAAACAATGTTTTAGTGTCAACGACTATTTTTTTATTTAAGATTAATGTTTCGGAATTGAATTATGTCTTGTCAGGGATACCACGACTTGCAGATAATATACCTACATAAGTAAAAAGTAATTCACTACATACATTTTCATAGATATAAAAATGATGATTGCTATTATGAATATTATGACACTCACGTGGTGTGAACGTGATGTAAACCATCACGTTTTTTTACATCACGTTTTTCTTTAATTTATTTGCTATCTTGCGCGATTAATGCCGCGCTGTGGGTGTTCATGAATAAAGGCAGTAAACACTTGGTTAAACAAATCTATTTATAATTTAAGTAACATACAAAAAAAGACTGTTACATTTTAAAAATAAGTTCAATTTTATTATAAAAATATGAAATGACAATTAAAAAGCTAATCATGTTTATGGTATCTTTGAACAGCAATTAAGTTTGTCAGTTTATCACCCAATTAAATACTTAATTAATGTAAAAATAAGGTTTATATTCTATTTAAGAGAATCGTTCGCTAAAATGATAAACAAACGTTTTTAAAGTATACTTTTACAAAGAATATTTTGGCAAACTCACATCATTTCAGTAGTTTTGCTAAATTGTTACTAAAAATACTTAAGTTTTCTACCTATACTGAAGTAATAAACAAACTGACAAAATCGTAGCTACTTATTACTTCACCACTCACCGGTTTCGGGTCCGGGTCCGTCATGGTCACTGCGTCTCCATCACGTGTTAGGGGGCCGCCTTTACACATGACTCTCACAAAAGGCTGAGCCACGCTTAATTTAATACGAGTATCCATTACCTATTACGTGGCGCGTCGGTGTAATCCGAAAATTTTCAAAATGTAGTTCCAGTCTACTATGGGTCTCATAGATGTCAAAAGTGATAAGAATATGTAGTGGAGAAT
Organism: Abrostola tripartita; assembly: GCA_905340225.1. Lineage (NCBI taxonomy): Eukaryota > Metazoa > Arthropoda > Insecta > Lepidoptera > Noctuidae > Abrostola > Abrostola tripartita. Next base: position 2,361,545 of record HG996492.1, on the reverse strand, counting down.
ATATGTAGGTCATTGAAAATTTTAAACATTTATTAAATCACCAATCATAACATTACAGTACTGTTAAGTTATATTGTAAGCGATGCGATACTTTATAAATTGAGCTAAGAAAATGATTTTCGGTAAGTTTTGTTTTCGTATGCGGTATCATGGTCACCGCATCTCGAACACGTGTCACGGCGGCGCGCCCTATCATAATAACATCGTAACACATAGGTAAGTACTATGACATAAATATTTTAAACAAGTTCGATTTATTATTTTTTATGTCGCTCAGTACTTATCCCGTTCGCATTGGTCGTCATGGTCACTGCGAGTCGGTCACGTGTATCGCCGACGCGTTCGTGTACATAGTTCAGTAAATACGTAAAGATAATATAAGAGAAGATTCTTATGGCTTGATTTCAATTTCAATTGTTTGTGTGTCGTTCTAATAAAACTAAGCAATGAGTACTTTCACCAACCCTAATTTAAAGATTATTTTGGTTGTTTTAAAATAAACTAATTAAATTATATAGATAGATAATGGAAGGTTTCGTTGAAATTTAATAACACATTTTTCCCATTCTTCAATCATTTAAAGTGGAAATGTGTCCTCTAGTAAAAACATAAAATATTATAACTAAGAAAACCACAATAATATCACATTGTAAAATAATATTAAATAATAGAAACGTGACGATTAGGATCCAAACGGGAGCGTAACAAAACGTGTGACCATTAGTTCAATGCTCCATTTTCGTTCACTCATATCAAATCGTTGCAATTGCATCGCCGTGACGTCACACACTGGTCACGTGTCCGGATTCACGTGTCGCGCGGCAAGTCTGCGTTTCGAGAATGTTGATCGAACGATGAATCGCGATCGGAAACATGTTCTTTTTATACTAACCACAGTTTTAATCACACTATCTTTTAACTAAGTATTAGGTGATAACACTTGATTTTGCGTGGTGTTTAATAGTTTTGAATAGATTTAGACTTTATAGTTATTTATGGAGAAAGTGGATTGCCAAGTTGATGTTGGCTATCATACAAACAAAACAATCTGAAGTGGTTATTAAATCCTACTGGCCGGCCATTTAAAATTCTTGAAGAGCTCTACTGCTAAATTAACAGAAAATGTTTGGCGGCGCGTCATTCAAATGGGTCAATAAAATGTCTAGTAGCCAATTTCAAACTGACGTCGTCTTGGCCCAGTGGTTGGCGAACGGGATTTCTATGCACACGGTCGTAGGTACAAATTCAGACTAAATAGAATCAATGTGACTGTAAATCAGAAGGATTGATTGTAGAAAACCTCGTTATGAAACAGAGATAGAATGGTCTGAAATCACCTACCCGCTGTGAGCATGATGATTCAGTCTATGGTCCTGACTACCCTGTATTAGGAGAGGCCTTTGCCTTTCAGCGGAATAGTTATAGACTAATTTTAGTAACAACCATAGATTAACTACATACTTAATCTAGATGTTATGTAATGAATTTAATAAGGATCTTTGCCAAGTAAAAAGAAAACATAATACAGTAACAAAAAACCCCTAAGATTAAAAGTCATATAAAATGACATAAATAAACTGCAGATAAAAATGTACTTTTTGTATATAGTTTTAGAGTCTAAATACTATCGACACAATATGCAATGTTAGTTTACATCAAAGTTTGCGAATAAAATGCTAGTCACGTGCGGTTACGTAAACAAAACTAAACGGGCGCATTTGCCGTTTGCATTGTAATGAATATGAAATCTTATTATCTGAGTCATAGATTTCATTGTTGCTATTAGGCGATGCGTGTCGGTTGCAGTCGCGTGATGTGGCGCAATACAGCGTTGTTTAACAAAGAACACACGAGCGCGCTGGATAGTACAGTTTAGTGCATCATAATAAGGGCGGACATCTTTATTATATTTATCTATGGATTTTTATTGCACAAATACTGAAAATAGGTTCCAGGCCTTGACATTTTATCTTTCTTCTCCAATTCTAGCCACGTTTATTTTGTCTTAGTAACTTCAACCATCCCTTTAACCTTGCTAGTTCATTGACCTGCCTACTCACACTATGAAACTTTCTTTGATAATTAAGTCATGCAGTCAATTCTGATCTGTGTCTTCCACTCTCATCTACGTACAGTCAAAGTGGTGCTCCAAATACATGCATACATACACTCGAAATCTTCTGGCGCAGTCGGGTAAAAAACCACTTACGGTTCTTTAAAAAAAAAATTGAAAACACGCTTGCCATAATTGTTAGAAGCCAACTCAATGACTGCCATTCCTAAATGCAGTGATGATTTTTACGTACGTTTTTATAATGACCCTTGTTACTTAAATGATGCAAGCATTCTAACGAGACCCTATTCATCAAATCAGTTTAGGCATTTAGTAGTTATGGTAAAAAAATGAAACTCACATACCTAAATGAACCCTAAAAACATTTTACTCCATATTTTAGGCCGCGTCGCGTCGTGTAAGAAGCAGCAGAGTTTGAGCTACTGCAATAGTATCTATCCTGTAGCCAGAAATATATAATTACATAGTACAATGCAACAGTGGCACAACCTTGAATTGTTTCATAGCTAGCTGAATTAGCTACATTTATTTTAGTCGTATCTATCAATGTAACTACCATTTCGTCGGCGATCTTTCGAGACATTTCGAGGTCTATTATTAACTGCCTGTGATTTTCCTCAAGTAAAAGGTAAAGGGTTATTTGCAGGGACTTGAAACGTTACTAGCATTTTTGCTATCGTAACGTTTATAAAGTTAAAAGTTTCACACGTGAAACGTGGGACGAGTTGCAGAATGAAAATATTATTTATTTTGATTTTCTGCAAGTCGTCCTAAATGGGCCGTGGGCATGTGTCACGAGATGGTGAATTACTCATTTTTCCACTCTTCTAAGAATTGAGAAAATACTTTTATTCGTTTTAGGTGGTTCGCCGAATCAGAATAAACTACTTTTGGAAACAATAATGATTAATTACCAATTTTTTATGGATCTGTCACAATTTGCAAAAGGGAACGCAGGCCTAATGAACAGTGAAAAAAATATTATTTTACTTGCTATCTTTTGACTGAATTGATTTTAATTACTAGATATTTTGTATATCTTTTTACCAAAAATCTTAAATTAAATCATGAAAAAAAAAACACCATACTCATTGTGAGTCTATGTGTCCGCGTGATGTTTTTAAGAACCGGTCAAGTGTATGTTATGTAGGGTTTTATACCTGTGTTTACGTGAGCTTGACTTTCACCACTTACTTTCAGTTTCTGCTGTGCAAAATAAGACTTGCATGGTCGGAACTACGTTATTAGTCAAGATGACTGGAACACCCTACCTGATTTTCAAAATAGATTTAGGTAGGGTTTTTACAAAAAAAAAAATATTATCATAAAATTATTAACGAAATACAGCTTTTTATAGTTTGAATTCCTGCTAAGCAAATTTTAGATTAGACAAGAACATAATTTGTGCATAAATAAAAAATCCAATACGACTTTGTTAGAAAATTAACGGTCAAGCAAACTTAAACTGTAACTAATATACGCAGCCAAGAAAGAGATTCTAATACACACTCGTCAGTTATCAATATTAGGTCAGCTGACTTTATAGCTGTGATAAAATTTATTTTTTTACTGTACTTAACAGTTTTTTTTTGTATTAAAGAGACAATTTTGATTTTAAACACATTTGTCAAAAAATACAATGTAGAAAACCTTTTTCTACATTTCCTACATGTATTTTTTGGCAGAAACAAGGCCATTGAGGCCATACACAACGCCTTTGTCTCGTCTAGACTTCGCCTTCAAGCGGTGTGCTGGTAAACTGAAAGTTCATTCGCCTCTTGTTTATGATACGCTGCGAGGCACGTGAGACGATAAACGTGACAAAATTGAGCGAATAAGAATACAATTATGATTAGGCAAAGATAAACAGATGTTACTTTAATTTTTTATTCATTTATTTGTATATAAACCTAATAATTATGTAAAATTCTTGAACTTCGGAATAAATTAAAAAGGTAACAAATTTGAATTGCCGTGATCACAATACTGCCAGACGGATTCTTGATCAAGCATCCACAATATTCGCGGAAAGTGTAGGAGTAGCCTATTTTTTGCTTCAATAGAACATTGACTTGTATTTTATCGGGCTGTAGTTATTTTATTACATAGATAGGTTAATGTTAGATATTACAAACTTAGTTAACAGTAATTATGTATATTTTCTGGAGGCTAATGAATAAATGAATGATTTAGGTAAACATGATGTGCTCATTAGGGGCTTTACGAAACAACAATATTTCAGGAAAAAAGAAAATAAGAGGGCGTGGTATACATAAAATGTGTTTTCATTTCTGAATACCAACGTTATCTTTATTTCTTTTTTCCAAGTGATCAAAAATTAATATAGTGTTATTTGCTTGTTTGTATAAAGGGGGGTTATCTCCGGAACTATCCATCCGATTGCCAAAATTCTTTTATCAATATTTAGAATTGATTTCAGGGTAGATTTCTAATCAGACAAAATCGGGGGCGGAAGATCGTCACGAGATTTACCTAGATGATGTAACATAGAAATTTGCCATCAGCTGGGTACAAATCCAGACTCCGTGCTGGTAATACGAATTACCTAATGGAAAATCCCTATAACTCTTTTTCTTGCCACGGAATTCAAACCCAGGACCTCTTGCTCAACTAATTAGCGATCATTAGACCAACTATAGGCAGAGAAATTTAAAATTGTTTTAAATCACTTCTTAGAGCTTAAAAACAAATTATGATAATGATTGATAAGGATATCCCCGTGACAGTAGTAATGTGTTAATGATATGAAACATAATCAGGGTTCACGGACCTCGTGTCGTATCACATGATTACTGACTGTGACTCAACCGTGTCGCGTCAGACTCAATACACAAAGGTGCATCATGAGTATGATGATGGTGATGATACTCAATTGAGCGTACGGCGCACTTTGGCCAATCAGAGCCTACCAACCTGATGAATGACTGATCTTATAAATATGATTTTCATAAGTGGAAGAATCATGTAAATCATGTACAGGTGAGTGCAGCATGTACAGCTCCCGTCAACACCATAGAGAAGCAGAGAAGTGTCAAACCGTAGACAATGTAAGTAATTGCTTACTGCTGAAGTTATTATTTGTCTGAAGCGGTTGGCGACTTCCATCTCGAAAGTTTGAACAAAACATTGCGGCTACAAAGTTTTCAGGACGAGATTCAAAGACAATATTCATTGGTTGAAGAAGTTCTGAGATAGTAATATCTCCGACTGGAAATCCTAATAAATTGCCATGAAAAGAATGTGTTGGAAGACAATTATTTTCTTGCGACATTGTTATTCTACATAATTATAACACTTCAAAGCGATGAAAATATCAGAAATAACTTTATCATTTAAAAGGAATTATTTATAAGCCTCTAATTTTGGAATTTAATTTAGTCCCTCCCTTATATCCTTCTTTCAAAGGGTAACGTTTATTGTTTCAGGTTTTCATTCATAACCAATTTTTTTTTTCCTCAAAATAAGTTACTCAAAAAAACATTTATGGGTATTTGCGGAAATTCACGTATTTCTTGGAAGACGGTACTATAAGATTCTTAAAATACAAGAAACTCTTAACTAACTTGGACGACTTTACGAGGTTTCATATGACCTTTAAAGGGCAATTTTTATTTTTAGATATAAGAATGTAACAAGTTGGGCAAAACTTTTGACAAACTCTGTATAGGTATAGGTATATTGTATAATTTACTAAATTCAGCCGTCGATTTCGCTTGCGTAGATTTTTTTTGCGTCTTTTCCAAGATTTAATCGGCTCACTCATGAGAGGCCTGGATCTCATATATAGCCACCAAGTGGGTCCTGGTGAAGTGGTGACCTGTAATACAGGTGTTCTATAAAAACCAACAATAGGCACCAGCTCTTGCAATGCGATCTAATTGAGATCTAGAATTAGTTTTTAATCATGTACCCCATTGTGAGAGAAAAAAATAATCATATTATTATTTAAGTAGCCAATGTCTATACTAAATTCTGTTTCGAAGATTACCCCTTTATATACAAACTTTTATACCGCTTTATAATATTAGTATAGATATAGGTATATGCAGAGAGGGAAATCTTTCTAAACCTTACGAAGATATAGTAAGTTGTTAAACCGAGCCTCGTGTAATTAAACCGCTTAGTTATAAAACGATAATGACGATGATAACGCCAAACCTACTTCATACTTTATCGTGGAATAACGTGCCATTTTATCGCAACTTAAATTTGTTTTTGGAGTAAACCCGGCTCGGCCTGTCTTGACTAGGCTTGCTAAGCTATGCTATTTCCATTTAACAAGTGATTGATGGCTTTAGGCTTTGCCGAGTAAATATTGCATTGCAAAACAAAAGCATATTTATAATAATATAAAAAAATGCGACTGCCATGTCAAAAAACTACATTCTTGGTTAGCTTTTTGAAATAGCAGCCGTTTTTTTTTTACATTTATGCGATTAATCTTTTTGCAAGGCAATAATATATATAAGCTACTGGTTATATTTGTATATTATTGTAGATACAGATCATGAGATCACGCACTCAATTTACTTTGTGTTGTTTGTTTTTACCATATCTGGCCGCTCCTTGAACATCCTTGATTATCAATTCATTACCTTTCACATCCTTCACCATGTTCCGGCGGCCTCAAGGTCATGTTTCGGGACAACTAGGTCAAGGCGAATCCTATAGACTAATGGCGCGCGCACGACACAAAAAAAACAGTTAAAACCGGTACAGGTACACTAAGAATTATAAGGTCCGGAAAAAATGTGTCTCTTATCACATTTACTAAAGTTCCGGACACTACAGCCACACCCTTTCCGGACACACTTCTACACCGACAATACAGGGGTAGTACACCCACATTTTGCCAGTACCAAATATCAAGGTCCCAATGTAATAGGAGGCGAGCGTATTGCCATCAACCGGGCACAAATCCAGGCTCCGTGCTGCTACTGAGAATTACCTAATGGAAAAACTCCGTAACACTTTGCCCGACTCGAGATTCGAACCAACCTCATGCCCAGACAAACGAGGCAGACTAGTGTCCTATAAATTATATACTATTTGATTTGAGTGACCCCGCACTCGTGTGTGGCCTCAGGCGAGGTCACGATAGGGTTTCTAGCCTTCGTCGGCCAAGCTAGATCACAGACGTTTTAATCCGAGGTATAATCTGTAGGTGTCGTGTCCGGTACATACATACTAGCAATGTAGTTAATGGTCATTGCTTTTACCAAGACCGTTTAAAGAATCATAGCTATACACTGTTTTGAGGTCTATTAGTCGTCCAAACACTAAATTATTCTACTTTTTTTAACTTTTTGTATAAGAGTAATTAGTGTTTTTGTTGTATCTTAATTATAAGGAAATGACTGTAAAAATTTATTGAATTTAACTTGAAAAAATCTTAAAAAAATTAACATAGGATTTCATTGCAAACATTCATGTAACATTGTGTAAACATAAGGTCATCTAAGTAAAATCCTTGACATTGAAATAAATGCACGTGAAAATCGCGCAAGTGTAGGTTTCGAATTAGCTTTGCGTAAGCTGTCCAATGTCCATTCACCGACTAACAATTCGATGCAATTAACGGCCACTTTCCAGTTTCACAACACCATATAGACTGTTATTGTCCCAAAATATTATTTGCTATTTAAGTACGTATATGAGGTGCGAGCGAACGAGTGAGTGCCAACGTGACACGAGAAGCGCTAACGTATGGTACAGACAAATCTGCATTATTATATCGAGTATCGCGCGATTCGCACGTACACTACAATCTTGCATCTGGATTTATGAGACGTAGACCTAATATTCTGATTCCTGCATAAACAGTTAACTATAAATTATGACTTATAGTTATGGGGGAAGTGACCGAATGGAAAAATCTTTATTCAAATTACACATCGTATCAGTCATCAATTCTTTTTTAATTTCTATTGATATTTAAAAAATAAATTTAACGTTTTATCATCTAAAAGGCGAATCGGGCGCATATTAAATATATAATCAGTGGGTTCTGTGTTCGGCGCCCAGCATGGGTGGCCACGTGTGCGGCTCGGTCACGTTGCGGCCCACGAGGCCTTTTACGTAAACTACAGAACGGTGTAACTGCCACTGTGACGTAACATTCAGACGATAACCACGCTTCGTGACATAGAAAAACAGCCTTTACATCACTGCCCACATAGATTCGGTTTTAGCTAACCAGGCTTTGATAAGATTACCATAACAGATCTCCGTAGAGAACGTATAAGACTTTCGATTATACTGTTTTATTGTAGGTCACACACAGGCATATCCAAGTTCTCTAATATTCATTATTCAAGTGTAGGATTTTATTAATAACCAAGCGCTCACGTTTTTCATAACACTTATTGAGACGGAATGTCGTTATTTCTTCAGGTGTAATGATTTCATGTAAGCTTTCGTATGATTTTACGTATGCAGTAAACTGATGCTCGCTGGCGCTGCATGTGACAATTCTCGTACGTGTAATCCTTACTTTTGGTGTAGTCTAAGTGTCGTCATGTCCAAAATGACTGGGATGCAGCCTGAGGCATTCGCAGACGAGATTTAACCGAAATTCGTGTCAGTTTAAAATTATGTGAATTGCCCAGATAGAGAAAAAAATATTAGTACGAATGGTATTCTCATATAAATATTACAATTGGAAAGAAATTATGGACCTGTGTAGAATTGACTATTTTTACGTACTTTACGAATCAACTCCTATAGTTCTTAAAGTGGAACATTCCTACCGGGAGCTAATAAGTTCTTTGAAAATATTTAAAACAAAAACTCAAAATCACAACACAATGTTTTTTTACCTACTAGTATGGATACTAGTAGGTAAAAAAACATAAAGCACAAATTGTAGAATAAAATGGGGAATAATTACTTTATTATTCAATACGATCACGTTTCCCATTTTATTCCACTGAATCCTAACAAAAGTACATCGAAGTTTCTGGTGAATCTCGCCCGACTTACTTACTGATGTATGTAAATGAAATTCGTTGTATCATTTTTTATTCGATTCTATTTTGAGTTTATATTCTAATGCTATCACGTGTTCGAATAACATCAAGTATACAATAAAAACGTTGCAGTTTAAAATATTGTACACGCGCCTTTTTGAATAAACCTGTAAGCTAGTTTGCCTAGGCTGCATACGTTATCGGATTCCGAGAACCTGATTGGTCGAAGGGTAACACAATTATTTTTCTGATTGATCTCTGTCTTACATAATTCATATTGGATCAACATGAAGAATTGGTTGAACATAAATTCAAAAGCAAGCAAAGGGTGGTGGTACAAGAATGTCATTGGAAAAAGGAAGAAAAGTTAGTGGGTTTACTGTGCATTGAATGACGTGTTTGTCTGTAAATACTTAATACACCTACGATACAGAAGAAAGGTCAGTGATTGTTTTCTTTTTAAAATCCTGTCGTTAGTACTTGGTAGAATATATGTTTAGTATGTATAAGGTGTACCTATGTATGTTCCTTCTTTACAATAAATTGTCTGAACTAGTAAAACATCCATCTAAACTTAACTGCGCCATATTATAAACCAAATTAGTCATCACAGCGACGTATCAATAACATTCCATTTCAATACGATTTGCATATCATACATAGTCAATGTAAGCTGTGTACAATCATAAAAATATAATTGCGTGTTTCACCTTGCACTAATATCGAGAGCTGGGGTCGACTTCCTATCGGCTTATTCTCTTAGGCCTTACATTGCACTTCACGACTACTTAGCCTGAAGGAGTTATAAAAATATATTTATATAAAGGATTATTAACTTTATAAATGTTCGGCATGTCTTTGCTAAACGTAAAGTTCACGAAGTATCATTAAGATAAAATTTCCTTTCGTCGCCTTCTAAGACATTCAATGGAAGAGATAAAGCGGTGCTGCTCTTTTTATGTCCCGACTTTAGAGTAACTAATCATCTTTTTTTTTCATAACAAACCTTTGAGTAATTTGTTCTTACAGACTTCTCGTGTCGCTAAAGTATAGAGCGCTTAGTTCAGCCTGAGATTGTTCCATTCCTGGTTAAGCCTCCTTATCAAAAACCTTAGGACATTTAAACAATAAAAAAATCTTTAATTTACGATACAAAGGTAAGTCAGGACGGAACCGTTCTCATAAATACGCATCATGTTTACTAAGATACGACGTTGATACCTGCCAATAATATGTGTGGTGACGTCACTGTACACGTGTTGCTCTAATTGCATTGTTTGCGAGCTCGGATGACAATGTGGCGAATTACACTAGTTTCAATTACTGACGTGTTCTATTACTGGAATGTGTGCGAATTGGATTGGAGTAATTAGGGTTTAGATTTTTTTGCTTCTTTGAATAAATTTTACTTTTATTATAATAAGGCTGTATTTCACTCTTGTATCAAGTAAAAGGGGGCAAACCCATTACAAGTATCAGGAATCAAATCCAAACTACTTGCTACTATTGAGAATTATCTACTGGAAAAATCAATTCTACGTTACCCTACTTGGGAATCGAATCCAGCTTGAGACGTCTATACAAACGAGGCTATCCAACACATGTTACATTATACAATAAAAAATATAAGTAGCATATCTTACGCTCTCGTCATGTAGTATTTTAGTCGAATAAGTAAAGTACTATATAGTAGAGACATTTTAAGAGTGTATTTATGACTGTTATCTCTGTTAAGTATAGCGATTTAATTATACTTCACAAGTTTTACTAATTGTAAATTCAAAGATAAAAGCGTCCTAATAAGGCTCAATAAGGGACTCTAATTAAGGAAACTTGATTGTATTAGAAGTATCTACACCAAAAGATTAATTAACGTAAGAATTTTTAATATCATTAGTATTAGTTAGTGCAGTGTTATCTCTGTCATTTTATGTTCTACTGTCACTAAGTGACTGTAATAAAGTTTTTTGGAGTTTTACCGATTTCTTGTAAAACTCTGAAACCTTGACTATTCAATTTAATGACCTTTCTCTAACACTAAGTGAGCTAGCATGGTGATAAATACACGTTTGTTCTCAGGATTTCAAAAAGCCATTGCCCTGCAGTGGGAGTGTTACAGGCTGATACGATACAGAATTGTAGCAAACATCGGACTAATTAGTAATCAGAAATTCTGATTTTCCTTACAATATTTACATAGGTAATTGGATGGCTGTTAAATTAATTAGAACCTACCAACGCACAACGAGGGCCGATATTCAACGACGTTCTTTATAAGGGTATATCTTGTTGACTCACACATAAATACGGGACAAGGGATGCGCCTGGAAAATGGCGAAAACTAAATTAATTTTAAAAATACTATGCTTTAAAAGTATACTGTAAGGTAAAGCTAATTAGGGAAGGTTTTATAGGTATTCTGCTTAACTCACACTTATATAAACTACTTCTAACCAATATATTATTGCCAAGCAAATGGCCGTAAAATGTTTGTTTAACTTTAAATGCATTTAATGTTTATCTATATGAAGAGAAATTAGTTTCCTTAACTACTGCACGAACACAAAATATTGAAAATACCGTCTCACATGAAGAAGCAAAAATCTTCTGATTTTCCTTAGAACTTTTTTATTTTTTCGTTCATAACGTGACTTAATTATTTCAAAGTCGTAATAAAAGTTGCCAACATAATAACAATATCTATAACTAAGCTCTGGCAACCCTATTTGCAACACAGTTGCAAAGTGCGTTCACACAGTAAATCGATGCTATTCACAACACGTGCTCCGTATTGTCGGTATTCATAGTACACGTGTGATGAATGTACTGCCTTGAACTGATGAGTACTAACACCCTAGCACTTGAGGTACTGTGACCATTGTGAATAACTCGCACGGAATAAATTTGGGCGTAAGAAAAGGGCGGAATCGCATGATTTGACCTTAAAATTTTACGTGTGTGATCTTTAGCGCGTAAATTGATAGAGATAAAAATATTAGGATAGGTAATAAAAATGTTAACGATGGACGTTACTACAAGTTTGCTTGACATGTCCAGTGTCAATAAACCTGGGTGGATGGGTTGGGTAGGTATTTTAGAATAAATTATATTTGTCCTTCCCTAATATGGTATTGGTAAGCCCACATCACACATAATATGTATATCTTCTGAATTTTTGACATACATACAAGTAAAACACCCCATAAAAGTAAAATTTAAATACAATATTAGACGCAACACAAGTAATGTTTTTAAGTAGTTTTTTCCGACAGAAAATACTAGTATAACATCGCCCTTTAACCCTTAAATGCCGTATGGAGTTTTTATTACACGTGCGGAAATTTTTACAGCTGCATTATTTCATCGCTGCCTGATTTTCCTGACACCAATGACGCAAGAGTTTTGCTCCAAATAGCGACTATTTAAATTTTAATCACTACATCGTGACATATATGGAACTCGTGTGCTTTATACACGTGACTTTTATTTTTAATATGTGGTATTTATGCGGAAACTCGCTGTTTTTATGAAATTAATACTCGGTTTCGTTTTTTTTGACATCAGTCAGGAACATTATGGAGAAATATTGATTGATGTCTTAAATGGGTAATTAATCTTAACTCTTGTTGACAGAGATTCGGATTAAACATCAACCTACTTTGGTTGAATTTCCAGAAATTGAGTCTTTCTTACAGAATTATGCAACGCGATTCAACAAAAGATCTGCGCTGGGATCCAATTGCGTCGAGATTCAGAGCGAACAAAGATTTTAAAACTTAGGCTATATATTTTATCTCGCTCCCTATCTGCGGGTATGCGATTTCAAATCGTCACGTTGTTTTTTTTTCGTCAGTGACAGAGGTATCTTATCTAGAAAAGTACTTATTACTTGATTGCCCCCAAAAAGGAGTGTAACCTTTTCAGAATTTATGTAAGTAATGGGAGTTTCATTATTTCACCATACTTTCTGGATGCGTGAACCAATTCAGATAAACAGGTATCGGTCGAATCCTTGCATCATCTGGAGTAATAGAGGCAACAAAAAACGATTGCTATGTAAAAAAAAACAGATTTATTTTTTTCGCAGTCGAGGACTGTTCTCATTATTGTTGTCGTTGCCACCAGCTTTTGCTTTTTTAGTTCATTTTAATCATTGTTTTCAGATGGCTGTTGTTTTTATTTTTATAGTATTGTAAAGTTATTGTTACATAATGACAATATTTTTTTTAATTATTTAGGTGTATACAAATTTTGTAGGTTGGAACCCCTGATACAATGACCTAGCCTAACACAAGACGGTGAAAATAACACTGGCTTATTTCGGTACACACAAAGGTTTGTAAAAAAGTTTTCGCAACGCTCCATTTCTTTTGCGAAATACTACTGGCATTTCTCATGAATGAAAAGTTTTGTACAAGCTTTCAAAGAACGAAATTAAAAAGGTACTTGCCTACGTAGATTTAAATTTATCCAAATGAGGAAATTACAACTCTTGTAAAAGGTCAAGGAAGGGGTTCCTAAAGTACAATAAAAATATATGAATGAACGATATTTATGAATGAGATATTTTTAATGAATGGGCTAAATGTTACTCGTAACATTGAAATTGTGATTGAAACGTTTTTCTCGTTTGTTTTGTTTTACTTTTAATTTTGTTAATGGGTAAATATTATGACAAGTATTTCCGTAAGAAATTGTGTGGTGGTTAAACAAAATATCCAGACACTTGGGAAATCTGGAAATAGACTTGTTCTTTTATGTAAAACCTATTTTTTCCTTACTAATATACCTTTGCCTCTGCCAACCTTTCGAGAAAACAGGATTATTATCTTCGCATAGTATGCCCGGACTCCATAAAAGAAAGCAGTACCTAGATACTAATTACATAAATAGTTTAGTTACGTAACTTCGATGTAACGTTCGTAGTAAAATGTGCATTGTCGAAACTTATTTTTTATCGCCTTCGCCGTAGGTAGGTACTAGGTACTGCAGGTGCTATTTTTATATAATAGGTACGTCTGTACGTTATATTACCATCCATGAGTCACGACTCACGAGGTCAGAAGTACGACGATATGTTTATTAAGTATACGATAACTATTGAACACGATACAAACGCATCACAAGTCAACAGTCAAAAGCTAAAATATCTGGCGTTTACAATGAATGGAAAATGTAGTAAAAAGTTGGTTCAAATTCAAAAGAGCTGAAAACAAATGAAAATCTTACAAAAATCCTTTGTGACATAACCTCAAGTTGAATAAAACGAATTACTCGTAGAAAACCATACAAAATCATAAATCGGTCTGGTATACCCGCAAATAGAGTCAGGCGATACGAACGTAAGCCGGCGAATCCATACGTGTGTGCGTGCAATATCGTTACGTTTTTGACGTCGCGCCTATGTGTGCGTCGCTTCGGTCACGTTTTGCGCGGCGTGTGGAGGACGCGGCGACGGCGCGTGCAGCCCCCCCGCGCCTCTCCCACCCGCGATCACCCGTGCTCTTGTCACGTGTTACAGAGGTGTTATTTTCGCTTCGCTTTCGCTACAAATTACTATGATATCTAGATGTCGAATAGACAGAATGCCGTTTTGTAATCTTTAAAAAAATATTAAGTAGGTACCTAATAAAAGAGGTTGGTAGATACTTACTACAATACATAATACGGCATTTAACCGTTACCTAATTAAAAAGAAGTCTTACGTCTCAACGGAAATTTTTACCTAACATTTAATTCTGAATCGCTTGCTTATAAATTGAGAAGATATACATACATGGGTCTTCGCATCATTAGATAGCTAACTTAGTATGAACCTTTAGTTACACTAGCTATTATGCATAATTCGGCGTGTCTCGATTTATTCTAGTTGAATATTAATTATATAATATGCTTCGCGCAAAAAAGGGATTTCCCTTGCTTGGCTACTGGCAACGACCACTTATATTTTCGTGGGCTACTATTCAATGGACCAATGGTCATGTAAGACAATGCTTTTGATGACAACGAGTTATTAGATAAGCGCGAGGAGAAAAGTGGAGCAAAATGAACAGCATTTTTAGCTCAGCATGCTTAGCATAGGTAACATGCAAAAATGACACAAAATGTCGTAGCATTTTTAAGGCTAAATATTAAATAAAGTAATATTACGCAGTATACATTTAATTACGCAAGTTCATTTAAAAAAGAGCGTGCGCGAATGATAGATATTTGAATATTGTTCACAACTCACGAACGAAAAATCTGACGATCCGATGATAAGCTCTGAAACATTTGTAGCTTGTAGCATTGAACTCTGGTCTATAAATAGATATAAACAAGTTTCTATGACGTCATCGGCTGTATGGCACAGATTTACAAGCCCGTGAAGCTGACCATGCAGTTTGTTGCGATAAAGTCACATTTATTGCAGACAGATATGAATTACGCATTTCGAATGTGAATAGGACGTGTACAACAATACAAAACGTTCATGCATGATGTACATTCGCACTAGGTATGTCGGTATTTGGCTATTCGGTATGCTACTAAAGTTATCGGTAATGATGTAACCAGAATTAGTAACTGGTTGCGTTGCAGTTGCAGTGTCGTCGCTGGGATATACTATTCTGATATGTGATACCTATGGCGTGGTGAGTGTGTGACGCTGAGTCACGGTGACTTTTTCGCAAAATGTCACATTCAAGGTAATCCACCCCGTTTGGCGGAAAATTACATTCGGGTAAATATTACAGAATTATTTCATAAGTTACGTCTCGTACATAAATCTACTAACTAAAAGCGCATGATTGAAAATTGAAAGTTAGAAATTATGGAAAAAATAGTTCGAACATTCTGTAGAATGCAACGAATGTGAGGGTTTCATGAATTATTTCATGTAATATATGAAGTTATATTTTTACATGACTAAAAAAAGGAGTGTATGGTAGTAGGTAGGTACTCTTTTTTATTCTTTGATACAGGCTATGAGATAATAAACAAATATCATCACAGTCAGAAGGCCCCTTCTGCGGAACACTTTCTTATCAAAAAGGTCCCCGACTTTTCAATTTTTTTTTACTTTTTTTGGTTAGTTTTCTTTGTACCTATGACATTCGATTTTTTTATGTTTTTAATTTAATTTCTAATTACAAAAAAAAGACTCGTCTGACAGTATCTTAGTACGGATAATTAAATTAGGATACGCAGTTCATACAACTGAATGATCGATAGAATTTAACAGTTTTGGTTCAATGAAACAGGCTCTCCTCAAACATGACTCAGCGATATTGTGTAGCAACTAGTTAAATTGATGTACCTAGGTACTTATAATAATACTTATACCCTGAAACCCACTTACATAATTCATACTCGCATACCCAGTCAATTGGTTTCACTTGCGATAGAATTCTCTACGCGGCGAGCCGGGGCGTCGTCGTCGGGCGTACGAAAAAAATTAAATACAGCGGATTGTTTACTATTTCAAATGCATCACACGATTGTACGGTAACCAATCAGAACTTCTCATTTCATTTCCACACGACATTAAACTATACTGAACTTAGGTAGGTAGGTACATTTTCAGTGTGACTGGGGTCAAGAGTTCAAACAGCACAAGTAAGCCACTAGATAAATATTGCGCGATTAGATTTTATGAGAGCGAAGAAACTTGACAAAGATATGACGCCGCTCTTTGAATTAAAGGCTTATTTTTCAAATCTAAGTTTCGAGTATATTTCTTTTTAAACAAAACGTCGCCCTGTGCTGGGAATTTCTCCTGTATCGTGGCTGCGTTTCACCAACATGAAATACCCATACACAAACATCCAGACTTGTGATAAACATCTACGGATCACAATTATTTTTGTCCCGTGTGGGACTCGGATCCGTAACCCCTAGCGCAGCAGTCCAATCTCTTAGCCACTGCGCCAATCAAATTTTTTTTCTTATCATTAGTGCTAGTTTAATAATGTTTCCTGGACATAAGCAATTTAAATGGTATTGTAGACTGTAGTGCACGGTGTTTAATGCAGTTTCTATTATTTACTAATAGTAAAAAGGTATTATGACTCTTAAGAGAGTCATGGGACATGAAAATCAATTAGATACAGTATATCAGTTGTCCTGTCAACTAGTTTTAACTGTCTTGTGACCGCCTAATCGATATGATTGCGCAATACCTAGGGGTATCGTACGTAGTACCTACCTACCAATGTGTATTCTACACATAAAAAAAGATATCAATGATTGATAAAAAAATAAATAAGTATTGATTTATCTTTAATTATAATTGAACTTGGATTCTATAGGTACTTCATTTCTATAATTTTTTCTATTAGAATAAATGTTTAATAAAACTGAAACGTTCTTACTTTTTTATCGAAACTATTGGTGTTAGTTAACTATTTTACTATAATAACTTCCGTGAGTGTTATCCATATTATTTACTCTATATCCCGGTTATACTCACGTGTGTATTCGGGAATGCCCGACTAACGTTAGTTAACTGGTCATAGACAATATTCAATAAGATGAAGATGTAGTTTTTTATGGGATTTGTGCCTATTTGGTTTTATGAAGTCATTAAAACATTAAATAGGTAAGTATTGACACGGATTACGTTATTAAAAAATAACTCAGTTTTAACCAAGTAAATAATTTGGAGTAAGTTTCCAGCTTTTAATCTTTTCAAAATACCTTAAATGTTACATTTTGCCACATACAAATAAATCACCTACAAAATACATTATTCATCAACTTTTTAGCTGTTTGCATGAAGAATGGGTAAAGTCGATAAATAAAAGTAGTTTACAAACTAATAACAACGCGAAAAATTCATGAAAATCTAATCAAATCATCTGTGTAAGATAATCTGCTATTTCAGAGTAAGCGAAATGTCCAAGTGAGGAAAATAAACATGGAAAATGTAAAACAAGTCAAACATATATTTTCAGGTCAAGGTCACCTGGGAAAGTCTTTTTAACAAGTTTATCAAAACAGCAACATTCTTTACGCTTTTCTATTGTGGCTACTTTCATCACTGACTAAGTACCTATAAATTGATAAAATTATTCAAGAATATAATCTAAACTAACTGATTGCAACTGTTTAACCTTAAGATAATAAATAAATTGAAGAGATCTTATAACTCACGGTATGGTATTCACATAAAATTTATTATATTTCACCTTCATTACTATTAAAATAATATGTAAAATATAATCACCCACTTAGGTACTGAATTATCACTCCTCCATTTAACAAACTCATAATCCCAAAAACGACAGTTACTTACTGGAAAATAAAGAAATAATATCATTTAATAAGACTTACTTGTCATATTTCACGGTATGTCCGTTCTCCTCCCAATAATGCCGTGTTTCCATACCTAAGTATTTACTTTCCGTCACAACAAATAAAACAGAACACTATCACAAACACCGATATTGATATTAATGTAAAGTTATTTTTTTTACATTGTATCCCTTGAAGGATAGAATGAGCACTATCACAAATCGTAGCACTTATGTAAGGTCTTCGCAATCCATTTTCAATAAACAATCACAGTAAATGTAATTTGTTATTATCGTATTTAACTGCATGAATAGAACGAAGCGGAGACGTCGTCGCCCAGAGAGGTTCGCGGGCACTGTGAACGGATGTACTCTAAACACCGGCCGGTTTAAGTCATGTGACGCAGCGGCGCGCGGCGTCAAAATATGGCACGGGCGCCGGTATCCGGGGCACATTCCAATGCCCGTGTCGAGTACTCAAAATTCTAGGCAAATGTAGAGATCTACTACTACTATGCATCAATATTTTTATAAATCACATTAAATAAGGTAGAAGATAAGGTGAAGAGTGGCTTGGTGCGACGCGCAGTATTTTACACTAGGTTTTGGTAGGATCCAGCGCAGCGCGCGCCGCCACCGCCGGGCGCCGGACCACGCTCGCTCGCACGTGACCGCAGTGACGTGCTTTTGCTACGCCCCGCGCTTCATGGCTTCGTGCTCTCTGCACTAGGATATACCATATTATTTTATTACCTTACCTATTTTGCAAGATAGTCATCATATATTTTGATACCTACTGCACTAAATAACTGACTGACATGAACTACCAACAAGTTGGAGACTTTCCAATGAATGATAATTATATTTTTTAAGACCGCCCAGCAAAACTCTTACTTATTAAAAATGACATTCTAAGCTAATATTTATAATAGTTATTATGCAGCATTTAGTAGTCTGATTCTGCAGGTCATGTTTCTCGTTTCGGCGGGCGGCCGGGCGGCTGGCAGTGCTGGCACAGCATCTGCATGGACAATTGAACATGGCGTAAGCGCTGCGTTTTGTCGAAAATATTAGGGCCGCGCAACGCAACGGAGAGAAGAAAATAATACATACTAATTGACGTTTGTTCTGTATTCTGAGCTAATTGACACACGAAAAAATAATCTACGCAGACAAATTTACCGGCTGAGACTAGTATGTAAATTATAAACAGAACCTTTCCTGACAAATGATGCATGACTTTTCTGCTTACTCCAGAGGAAATTTATTATCAACTTATAAATAACAAATATTAGTCCCATCACTACATTAATCTCTCAATTTTAAACATAGATAAGTAATACCTTCAAATACACGAAACATTCATTCGATGTTTATGAGAGCCACAATAATTATGATATTATCTGTAAGGATTATGGCATCAACGGCAGGTAACGTGATCCGTAAACGGCATTGTCATGGTACAATAGAAATATTAACACTTTTTTAAAGCTGGTATCATGCATTTTTTGCGGTGAGGACCGTGGTTGTGCCGTGATAACGGAAAGTCCCTAAATATGTGTTACACTGCTGGGCGAAGGGCCTTATTTGAGCTTATAAATCCTACCAACTCTGGCCAGTTGTTAAGGAATTTAAAAATAAAGGAAAAGATTTAAAAAGTAGCCAAGTCCGACTGCTGAGCGTGAGATCCTCGGCGCGATTCCCGGGTCAGGATAAAGTGTTATTGCGTTATTCTCAGTAACAGCAAGGAGTCTGGATTTGTGCCCGGTTAATGGCAATCTGCTCGCCCCCTATTACATTGGGACCTATAACATAACTTGTGAAATGTGGGTGGAACCCAGGTGGACTATACATATATTATACAGTCACCCTCACCTCTATCTACCCTTTCGGGGAAAAAAGGGCGTGATGTTATGTTGGTAGTAAACGTAGTCTCCCTTTATCGCTGAACAAAACGCATTCACCTAATATTCACCTTGCGCGCCCAAACCGGGGGCGATTTCATTGGTATCACGTTTGTTCTGTATTCTGAGGGTATCACCATTAATCAAATGCTAATACAGGACCAATTGAGACCTATAGCAAAACTGGCGAAATGTGG
Source organism: Abrostola tripartita (assembly GCA_905340225.1). Taxonomy (NCBI): domain Eukaryota; kingdom Metazoa; phylum Arthropoda; class Insecta; order Lepidoptera; family Noctuidae; genus Abrostola; species Abrostola tripartita. Next base: position 2,341,109 of record HG996492.1, on the reverse strand, counting down.
GTGTCTATGTGTCACCGTAGAGTACACCCAGTTATATCCCTGCCCACCCCTTCGTGGAATACAGTCGTGGTATGTCGTATGTATATAAGTCAGATTATGTTATCATAAGATCGAGCTGTGGGCGTTATAGATACAAAACAAAAATAGTAACATTGATTTATTTTCACAGCTATATCGCTGAAGGCACTCTTCGAAAATAACTCCAGTTTTGCTTTTTATTAACATTAACTTAAGTTTCTTAAACAAAAGCACGATATCAGTCGAGTGGTATGACCGTTGGACTGCCAAGTCAAAGTTCGCAAGTTTAAACCCCGGCACGCACCATGTCTTTTCCAATATCACTCGGCTATTAGTACTTAAATGTGATGGCAGTGATGGTAAGACTATCAATATCTTCATGGGCATTACAATATTGTTTCTAACTCTCAAAAGTCTTAAATAACGTAACAGCATTGAATTTTGTAACTAGGGTAAATATCGTCATAATCATAAGAAAGCAATATAAAAACTAAAAAGTTAATAATTATGTAACACATTTATAAATACAACAAAGTATTAAGAGCTAATTACGTTCAATTTATTCCTGTACACGTTTAACGTTTATACAACAAGCTTATATTCTATAAAAAGATTATTGAAACCCCTCATTAGTAGAATTACGGGGGCGATTTTCCATTTGCGTGTTCAACGTCGTCACAATTTGAAACGTGCACAAGTTATAAATGAAATGTTATTCGTAACTTAAAAACGTGTTGCTCACATCCTTTGGACCGTTTGGCGCACTAACACGGGTATTGTGTGTATTGTAATGACAGCCGACGACTCAAATAACTTTATGTTACGTACGCATTTTAACACACGATTGCACGTTTGCCGCCATTAATAATAAATAATAGTAGTAATAAAATGGTCACATGATAACGGAATAATAATAAATTCAGAAAAAACACAATTCATTATTATACATTCACCCTACTTACCACTAAAGGACAATCCTCTACCTATATACACTCACACTTTTGATTGCATTCATACTAACCGTGTCAATTGTAGCTGCAAACCCATTCAGAGAACAAAATGTGTAACTTACCTAGGGATTAAAGTTGACGAGCGTTCCATGAGAAACATGGATAGAACATATAAATTTCCTGTGCAATAAACTAAGAACTATACTAAGTAAGTTTTACCACCTAAGTTATCGAGTTCCTAGTAGTACCCTAAAGATATTATACACGTGTATGGTGGAATCTGTAATGGATTATGCTCTTGATTGCTACAGACTTACATTCAAATCCTACATTGAAAAATTAGAAAATATACAAATTATATTCTTAAAACTAATAGTGGATAAAAAAACTAAAAATAAATATAAAAACGATTATTATAAACTCTTTAAAATTTGTAAAGTATTACCGGTCAGACTTAAACATAAATACATTCTCGCAACCAATAACCACGGCAATCAAGAGTATAATTCATTATTAATAAATGTGTGTAACAAATATAACACCCGAGCGATGTCGTCTGGTAAATATATAGTTCCGAAAATTAATAATGTTTATGGAGACCGAACATTAAAAAAACGTATCCCATATATTTATACTGAACAATTTACCACACGATATCAGGGACGAAAAAAAGAAAAGTAAATTTATGAACAAGCTAAAAAAATATCTAGTAAGTACACTGCCTTAATATATTTACATAAATACCTACCTAACTATTATATACGCTAATATAACTATATACAATAATGCCTTTATCTTAACTAACTACGATCTACATATACTTCTACTACATATATTATTAATAGTTGTAATGGTATTAGTAATAATACAACATAGATTATAAGATTTAATTAAGAAATACATATAACTAATAACTATAATACTATATAATAGAGATGCGGGCTTTGAGAAGTATGTGTGGTGTGTCTTTGAGAGATAGAGTAGAAAATAAGGTGATAAGAGAGAGATTCGGAGTGAATGCAGATGTCATTACAAAAATCGAGAAGAATATGCTTCGATGGTTTGGGCATGTAGAAAGGATGGATGAAAGAAGAGTGACAAAGCAAATATATGAGGCGAATGTTAGTGGAATATCGGGAAGGGGAAGACCTCGGCGAACATACTTGGACCAGATCGGAGATGTTCTACAAAAGGGTCAAGTGAGGAGTACCCTTAACCGACGAGCGTGTATGAGGAATGTGATGCGAGTGAATGAGGCGAAAGAAGTATGTCAGGATCGTAGCAAATGGAAATCCGTGGTCTCTGCCTACCCCTCGTGGAAATAGGCGTGACTTTATGTATGTATGTATAATACTAATAATTATGTTGAACCTTAGTTACGGAGATCCAACAGACAAGCTATGTGTATAGTTTTGTTGGACTTTGTTGTATGTCATATACGTTACTGTGTACCTTTTATTAATAATAAATTAATAATAAAATTAGCTGGACTACAGATTATCTAACAGTTTCATTGTACTTAGTAATAATTCCTTTTATTTGGGTGATATGACATGTGTTTACTAAAATAAATTTTAAGCTGTGTTCAGATTGTGCAGTTGATAACATGAAAGAAAGTAATTATATGTGTGTAGGAAATGTAGGATTGGTAATAAGGTATTATTCAGTATCTAGATTTCTTTTCTCTTTGGTGCAAGACCATAAATCACTAGATAAATGTATCTAAATAGGCTCATTCCCTATTACATGGAACTGCCCAGTTACCATGAACTCCTTTTTTATTTTTTAGTTTACGATGTAAAAGCGGGACGCCGCTTTACACTGCACCTAGCGGCGTCTCGTTTTCACATCGTAAACTGTCCTGCTTTAAGAGTTCATGGTAAGGGGGCTGAAACTGTCTAGCATAGAACTGAAGGCTGTGGTGTTCATTTATTTATTAGCCCAACTCTGCCTTAATTTCGACTTGTTTTTAAACACATGTAATGGGTACTTTGTAGGTAACTAAGTATTCTTAAGTAGGTACTTCATCGTCATGCACGTGATTTGAATTTGCGTGACGGCGTATTTTAGCTAGAAATGCATATTTATTAAAGCATACACATCAGAATATAAATAAGTTTGTATTTAAATTGACTATTTAACAGTAAATGTGATATTAGAGCTTGCTTTTAGCAACACGGAGCTTTACGTGGATAATGTGACGACATTTACTAGTATACCTATACATATGACCATATTGGCATATTACCTACAATTATTAAGTTCAACACACTATACCTACATAATCATGATGTAGGTACTTACGTAGCACGTGTAAATATACTTTATAACGAAATAAACCAACGACGATCGAATGGTCGGAAATCGGAATATAACACAACATTACGCCTGTGGATACAGATCTGTTGGTCTGGATACCCGATACAGACAGAAATCCAGACTGTGCTGCTACTGAGATTCACCTAATGGAAAACCTAATAACATTTTATGCTTTGCCCGTACCAGTAATCGAAGTAGCACGTGAGACGTGAGAGGTTGTAATTAATAGTAATTAATTCATCAGTAACAGTAAATAAATAAGTTACTAAGTTAGTTGTTCGTTTACTATTTTAAGAAAGCATTTTTTTTCTTTTGAATTAATACGTCACCCCCACTAGTAATTTCTCCTGTATCGTGGGTACGTTTCATAAACATGAAATATCACATACACAACCCAGAATCGAGAGAAACATCGCTCACATGTTTGTCGCGTGCGGGATTCGATCCCGCAACCGGCGCAGCAGCCCAATCGCTTAGGCGCTGCCCCAATTAGGTCGTCATGGTCATTCTGAACATTAATTATCAGAATTTAATTCCATTTGCCATTTAAAATAGGGTGCTATTTTTACTTAGTTACGTGGTTACGTAACTACGAGGAAAACGTTAATTGTTGGAAAGGGTAAATTTTGCGTGGGTTGCCTAGCCTGTCTTAAAATACCCAAAACAATAAACAGTAAAAATAACTTCTATAAATAGTCCTACAAAAGCAGTCGAAACTCACAACTTCTAAATTTACATTTCGTTAAATAACTTACTTACATAAATTTATAAAAATAGGTTTCTTGTGGTTGATCGCTTGCCGAGTTATTTATAGACAAAATACTTATCTAATTTTATTTCTTTTATGCTAGTTATAAGTGCTACAAATAAAATAAGGTGTTTGAATGTAGGTGCCAAACAAGGCCTAGCTATGAGTTGAACCCTAAATTAAACCTAAGCTAAATATTTATGGGTACCTAAGATACCTATTCATAATAAATAATGGAAATATTATATTTAATTAGGTACTACCTATGTATTCTTGTTATACTCACGTGTAAGTTCGGGAATGACCGACTAGTTTCGAATATAGTAAATAATATGGATAACACTCGTGAACTAGACTGCCTCGTTGGTCTAGTGGTCGCTAAGCGCGACTGCTTAGCAAGAGGTCCTGGGTTCAAATCCCGGGTCGGGCAAAGTGTTATTGAGTTTTCCATTAGGTAATTCTCAGTAGCAGCACGGAGTCTGGATTTGTGCCCGGTTGATGGCAATAGGCTCGCCACCTATTACATTGGGACTTACAACATAACTGGCGAAATGTGGGTGTACTATATGTACACCTCTGCCTACCCCTTCGAGGAATACAGGCGTGATGTTATATATATATTATTATACACTCGTGAAAATGATTACAGTAAAATATTATGAAAAACAAGCTACTTAGTGCGAAGTAAATAATTATAATTTGAACTTCCTTATTTATCACATTGATGATGATGATAATGATGATGACCTCGATTTTCGGCCTTTCGCCTCCAACCGGCTGCCAGCCATTTTGCGTATGTCGTCCCCCCCCCCATCTAGCTTTAGGGCGTCCTGACTACGTTTACCGAGTCGTGGACCACGACTCGTGGTCTTCACTCCAGAACACGTTATTACCAACGGTTGTCGGTTTTGCGACAGATATAACCTGACCACTATCACTTCCAGCTCGCTAATCCTGTGAGTTATGTCGATAACTTAGGTTTTCTGTCAGATAACTATATTTCTGTTCCTCTCCTTCATAACATACTCCCGACATAGCCCTTTCCATAGCCCGCGGAGCGACCTTAAATTGGTGGATCAGTTACACCTAGGGTCCGCGTCTTTGTGTGTCATAACGGGTAGAACGCTCTCGTTATAGACTTTCGTCTTAAGGCTTTGTGGTATGGGTGACGAAAGGACTCGACGATGTTTCCTAAATTCTGCTCAACCTAGCTGTATTCTTCTTCGAGCTTCTTTCTCGAAGCTGTTCTTACCCACTTGTAATATTTGTCCGAGGTAAACGTACTCATGCACCACTTCGAGAGTTACTCCGTCAAGCGGAATCGGTTCCAGAATGACATATTGGTGAACATTATAAATAAAACATAACGTTGCTTTTTCCAAGTTCATCCGGAGACCGATGCGTGCTAAAGAATCAGCCAGATCATGCACCATGTAGGTCTTGTACGGTTTCGGCCACGGTTTTTATTTAGTTTTGCATTAAAAGCGAATACAGATGGACGTGGAATGTCTAGGATTCAAACCCAGGACCACATGCTCAGCAGTCGCGCTTAGCAACCACTAAACCAACGCGGCATCAGATATAATTATCGATTATGTTAGTTACAAACTTAATAAATTAAGTAGGTACTTGGTGTACATTACTTGAAATGTTGGACTGTATATTTTAACATGATGTAACACCAATGTAACTCATTTCATGCAAATAAATATTCTTATTCTTATACTGTTACGGCCTTACATGATGCATGATGATCTAAAATTGAGGAGTTACTCAATCTGGCAGAAGGTTCTGCCACCTAAGCATGACAGTTGGTAAGAGTAACTTATTTACAACTAACTGAATAAATTGTAAATGTAATAAAATAATTTATTTACATACTAAAATAGTTTCATACCTTGATACCAGTCTAATATTATATGAAATAAATTTAATTATTTTTGATGGCAACATTATGTTTGACATATTATTGCAACGTTTAGTTACTAGTACGGGATTATTGGCCTTTCTGTTCAAATTGAATATTTTTTTGCAATAAACATTAAATTACCTAATACGTTTTTACACTAAAATATAGCATATCTATTATTTTTATATGTTAGCACGTCTTTCTAATCGTTAATTTAGTTTTAGAATAGTTCATAAAAGCCCCTGTAACAGTGCTAACTAAACGCAGATTGAAATCTGTCAATCAAATTGTACAGCAGATTTTCGGAAGAGGCGTTCATTATTTTACGTTTTTTGCGTAAAGCACAGTGGTTTAATAATTAAAAATGCTTGCTATAATCAATCGTATCCTTGATTGGATTAAAAGCTTGTTCTGGAAGGAGGAGATGGAGCTAACACTGGTCGGATTGCAATACTCAGGAAAAACAACTTTTGTTAACGTCATTGCCGTTAGTATTATCTGAAAACAATATTTTCGTGTTATTTTAACTTCCTTGTACTCTTTACACCGCTATAATGCGAGTTTAAACACGTATTCGCCGTGTAAATGGTCCATGGATCGAATTTCATTCGCTGATTAGTTTCGTAGACTTTTTTATTATTTCTAACGATTGTGTGTATCATATCGACTGCGTATAATATTATGTGATCCTATTACTCATTGTTGGTTCCCATTGTTTTTCTGTGTCATTCATAACAAAGAATTATCAAAGATTACTATTAGATTACAGTAACATTAGTAGTACATTTGCATATTTGTGGTTTGGTGAAAGTTACATACTTTTGTAATTAGCATAAAAGGCTTTAAGTTACAAGTAAACTGTAACTCATTAAAAATATGTTGCAGTTGGTTTTATATCAATTAAAATTTACAGAAATGCATACAAGGTATTAATTGATAATTTATAATGTTAATTTTATGAAATTTCGGAAACAATTTCAATTCATTGTTAAAATATTAGACTTTTAAGTGTTTGACTATGTTAAGTTCACTTAAAGTCTCAGATATTATCTAATTAAGCTTTGGAAGGCAATGTCACAATAACTTTTTAAAGATAATTATGACCATCTCTATTCACATCTTGTGACTATCTTGCCTTGCCTCAATCTTGACATGTCAGACAGAGTTGGCTAGACACACACTTGTATAGCTACTATTTGACCTCCACACCTCTTCTGAACAGCATTGCCTTATTCTATGCATATATTAATTACTCTATGGCATATTCAATGAATAGGCCTACTTTAATCTATTGTGCATTCATTCAAATTGAAGATTCCACATTCACATATTTCTGATGTTAGTACCACAGATAAAAAGGTGAAGTTAAAACCTTTTTGTAAGGATTTAATCTATTATCAGTTATTTGAATAAAATGTATTTCAGATTGGTGGCTTATAAACTTAAACAATCATGATTTAAAATATGTAGGATTATATTACAACTGACAATCAGGTTATTTATGAATGTCCTACCCCAATGTCACAAAGATACTTGTGTTCAGTGTAGTTCATTTACCCTTTATCTTATCTCATACACTGTAGATTCTAAGTGAAATACTCAATATATTTATTAACTGGATTTTCAAATGTCAAATTTAAAATCTTAGATAAAATACTTTATTTGAATTATGTTTATAAATGTGTGTCCAAGTAGTTACTGGATTTAACAAAATTATGTTTTAAATGTCTGATTGGTATCTTTTTAGTGATAAGCTCAGTTCCTTATTGGTTATACTAATACATGTTAATTAATTAATTAATTTATGTATATATTAGATATATTTATTATCGACATTACTGTTATAGAATGATTCACTATTCCATTGGTCTAATCATGTGGACTGTATATTGAATAGAGACCAACTTGTGCGACTAAATAATTAGTCGTACTGAATTAATTATGTGTTGAATGTTATCCTTATCAGGCAAATGAGATTATATAAAATAAACATCTAATTTTGTTACACACAGATGCAACTGTTTGTAGTGAACAACATTTGACATTACAACAAGGTTACACAAATTTAATCTTTATTGGGATAAATTAAGTATTTTATTTTTATTCTGCTATATCTGGTATGTTTTTTTGTTGTATTGCAAAATGTATTATGAAATGATGCAGTTAAAATGAGCGGGAGTTTTTTAATATTATTACTTGTTTATCAGCAATATAGGAATAGTTATAAAGAACAAACTGAATCTGCCAGGTCATTTACAACTTTACCTTGGTTAAAACTGTATAAAATATAAATTTTTTATTATATTATGTTTTATCATATATATAAACTTATTATGTAACCCTTTCTGTTCACAGTCTGGTCAGTTCAGTGAAGACATGATACCGACAGTTGGCTTTAACATGCGCAAGATAACCAAAGGAAATGTCACTATTAAGGTAATTAGCGTTGCTTAATAATTAACTAATATACTGAATTTTAGAGAAAGTGTGATAAAAACAGTTGTTTTCAGATAGTCATATAAATATATTAACAAGAAAAAAGTTGTGTGTTTAAATAAAATGATTGTTTTATTTGGTTGAGGCAGGAATTGGTGCTTGTAATGTTTTTTTTGATTATGCTGGTAGGTACTGATGAGTAATGCGGGTAAAAATGATGTTCTACACCTTTCGGTTCGATTCTGAATCATTGGATAGTGTCACCAATCGTCCTTAGTAATAAACTATCTGTGATCTTTGATGTCCAATATTCAATTATTATCGGAAGGTGTAAAACGTATTTAACAGTATTCCACGCTGCTAACGGGATTATCATTTGATCTTAGCTGTTCTATTTTTACGTGAAATCGCACGTTTTTTTCATTCTGCAGCGATTTGGACCCATTAGTCATAAGAGGCAAATACAATGGCATGAGATGGGTGGTAGCAGTGAGGCAGCAATCATCTCTGCCTACAATGACTGTGTCAAGAGAGCCCAATACTGCTCCTCCTATTTATGGTCAATTTCTTATAGATAGGCAGCTTAGTAATCAAAACCTCATTTGTAATACAAAGAAACAGTGGAACATAATACTGTACATTTAACCCATTTTATATTCTATTTTTAGGAATAAGCAAAAATGAATTTATGTCTATTCATTAAGTAAATTGTAGACATTTTTTAATGTGTTTGTATGATTCGTTCCAGGTATGGGACATTGGTGGTCAACCTCGCTTCCGTTCTATGTGGGAGAGGTATTGCCGAGGTGTGAACGCTATTGTGTAAGTACATAAATTATGTAATTATTATTTATTTATTATAAACCTTACTACAGAGTATTGCTTTATACATCTTATTATAAGCAACAAAATAAGTTTATTGTCAGTGTCTCTTTCTCTTTTTGAAAAGCTTATGATTTCTTTCTCTATGGGAACGTAAACCGAATTACAGATCGCCAGGTTTGTTTCGACAGAGAACAAAATCTAAGGCTTTTTACGCAGAAGGTCTAATAGAATATGCTAATGAACGAATCGAGACGGCGTTATTTGGATTTACGGGTAATAATAGTGAAAATAATTGAAGAGGAGATATAATAATGACTTGTTTCTGTCCAGTCGTTTAGGTTATTCCCATCTTTCCAGTATCAGTCATCTGAAAAAATAATTTGTAGCCTTATAAAGTTATAACATATTGTATTGACATATATACATAAATCATAAGCCTAAATTTTCAGTATAAGTAATCAATGTCTGTAGGCCATACAAAATATGGGCTTTATGTAGGTAACGATCGGCCGCCAGTGCGTGACTTGTCAAATCAATTAATTATAGTGTTAAAGTTTTTATTGCTGTTATTATGTTTAATTAGTTTTCACGATTTCTAGTTCCACATACAATTTGTTGTGTTGCTCAAAGTTTTCAACTGTCAATAAGTCCGACAATCTATTATAATAATAATAATGAACATAACATTTTTGGTAAATGTGTAAACCTAAGTTGGTTAGAGAAAAAAATATTAAGTTCGTGCATCACGCAAGTCTTGAGAGAGTAATGACCTTTGTTCTTAACGCTTTATTGTATACCTATATACCTACGTAAGTATAATCTATATGTTGTTTATATGCTTTGTTAGATATTCTAAGACGCCACTGAATAACGGTGAAGGTAGACGTCGTGTGAAACCTAGACATAAGTTGTTACTTATGTCTGGCGTAGTATGACGTAGGCGACGTAGAGGCCAGTTGAGATCGCAAATCTTTAACGGAATGGTACAACACACACAGCAGCTCTATAAAGGAAAGGAACAGTAATAAATACTCGCCATTAGTACAGATTTACAGAACTTTTGTAAAATATATCTTATAAATTATATATACCTACTTCTAATCTATCCCGAAAAAATGTAGCGGGTAACACCGCGGGGCGCAATTAGTATAGAATATTGTATTGTGTCCAGGTACATGGTGGACGCGGCCGACCCGGACAAGATCGAGGCGTCCCGCAACGAGCTGCACAGCCTGCTGGAGAAGCAGCAGCTGACCGGCATCCCCGTGCTGGTGCTGGGCAACAAGCGGGACCTGCCGCACGCGCTGGACGAGCACGGACTCATCGAGAGGATGTATGCACTTGCATTAGCCTACATTATGTTTGTTACCCCCACACGCTAAAACTACTGGGCAGATTTTGATGAAACCTGCCAGTGATATAGCTTATATATCTTAATAGCACATAAGCTATAGGTCATTTGTAGAGATACATGAACTACTAGGCTAGAATTTTAAAAGTACTTTTTGAACGTAAATATTTACATAATAGGTAGGCTCGTAGGTCTAGTGGTTGGAAAACGCGACTGAGTTCGATTCCCTAGTCGAGCAGTGTTATTCGGTCTATCCATTAAGCCATTCTCAGTATCAGTAAATAGGTTTCATCACTCGTAGAGGCGTTCTACTTACACCACTAAAGTACCTACTCATCGTTACCTGCTTAGCCTGTAATCAGATAATCATTATCCTTTGTATAAAGTGTCTTTGTTAGCGTTATAAATACAGTCCTACGACTAATGTGATAAAATATCTCCAAAAGCCTTTTTGTACGGTACCTCAAGTTGAACTTTAAATTCCCACAGGAACCTGTCAGCTATTCAAGACCGCGAGATATGCTGCTATTCCATCTCGTGCAAAGAAAAGGACAACATTGACATCACGCTACAGTGGCTCATCACGCACAGTAAGTCCGGTAGCGCGCGTTAATCGCACACAACATTCAACTTTATGTGCAAGACATCTAAACCACTTAAGGCGCAGTTTTGCCTGCATATTCATTAAAGGCCTTAAGTTTGTGTTCTTTTAGAGTATTTCGCATAGATCTTTAGCGGGCACACTCAAAATGCTTTTGTATACCGACCGCAAATAAAATCTTCGTGACTTTAAAATAATTTTTGATTAAAATAAGGCTGTGACAGGAATGAATTTGTTTTATGCACGTTCAATCTTAATGCCTCGTGTTGAGGTGATCTTGTGTAGGTAAACTAATTGGCTTTTCGCATTTTTGATCTGAACTGTAATAATTCTATTATATTTAAACAAAGTATCGGTACTTGGCTGTGAGACTGACGTTGATATACCTCGCAGGCGGCTGCCAAGATAACTGGAACCTAACCTTTTATTGACACAACGAACCTAATGTAAACTTACAATCTCAGTCATGAAACTTTTCGAGACTTCGTGTAAACAGAAATTTAAAATTTCCAATACTATCAACCGTTGACTGCGCCTTAGGAATTGTTGAAGAGATGATCTTGTAGCATTATTATGTAAATTGCGACTACAATGGTATTAGAATGCTTTATCACAATGAATGGGACGTATACTATACTTTTTTTTATCAAATATAGAAGCGTCGCTTCGGAGGCACTTTAACAAACTTTGTGGAATTAACGAAATTGGATATTCAAAGTTAGTACATTAGCCTACGTTATTTTGCGGAAAGTTGGCTCATCCATTGGCAAAAATGATTCCTTGAATCATTGAGAAAAGCGTTATTCTTGCCTACGTAGGATACGTAATTCATTGTGATGAAAGCAATTTCCATGTCATTTAAATCGTGATATAACTTTAGCTTGAGTTTTGCACTCTCTAAAACAATTAATGTGGTATATTATCTTGTCACAATACAACCATTGGCTTCTATTAGTTTTCATTGTTTGAAAGTGGTGCCAAGCTCTAATTTTGTTTGTTATAATTATCTAATTATTAAAATTAAATATTTATTGACACACAATAAGCCTGTGAAAAGATAATGTCACATTAGGAATGTGTACACACATCTAAAATATGGTTTCCTAAACTTATAATTGATGTTCCTTTGATGGGGGTACCTATTAAATTAAAATCTTAGTGGATTTGTTCCTTTCACAATTAGTGCAGGATAATTGGTAATTTTACCAGTAGTAAATCACTTTCTATTTGTAAAAACTGGAGGAGCAGGACATATCAATTGTTTCAAGTTAAAAAACTAAGTATTCATCATTCCAAAGATACTATATTTTAGATGTTGGTATAATCATATTAGAGTATTTAGATTCCTTAATAATATTAGCGTTATATATATATATTATAAATATACTTATCATATATTGTTAGCTAAAATAATAAGTTTATAAGTATCTAGTGTGCGAGTAATTTTGTTGATCTGTATCGTTTAGGCGCAAACTGTATATACGTAACTTATGTATAAATTTGTGAAATATATACTCATTCGGGCTTCGGACGCGACATTTTACGAGTATCTCTATTAAAGTACCAAGAAAAAAGATCCTATATAAAACGTCTTAAAGAATTGCTTTCGGTAAAACAAAATAATATCTCCTAAATTTAACATATTGATACCTTAAAATGGTAAATTCATTGCAAGAAACAAAATACGAATACTTATTTATTTGTCATTACCAACTGTACTCGTACACTAGAAATATTTTGTCGAATATAGAAAGTCACTAGATGTGTAATTAATTGAAATTAAAAAATACCCGCTTCGACTGCACATTATGTTTATATAAACGTTTATAAATAGTTATTATATATTGTAATATACATAAGATTGGACAATCAAAGGGAAGAATTCATTCTTTGGCGCTGGTTAACGTAGAAATAACAGCATATTAAACAATGATTATAAATTATTATTAAGTGTTTGTTTTTGCTTTTACAAGGCTATATTGAACCAAAGCCCGATAGTTTGTACACTGCGATACTAGCGCCATTGACGAGTGGTGTGTTCTGTAACTACATGATATTTATTATATGCAACCCTTGTACTAGATCCAGTCGGGGTTCAGCGTTAACTTACAATCTTAGTATAACTTTATCAAAGAGTGGATTTTGTTTAGAAAATTATCTCAAATAGTTTTTTCATATTTGTTTATATTTACTTTCCTTTATCACATAGTTTATTGATATGTTTAAATGTATTAAAACAAAATTTATATCCTTGGACGCGTTATGTTAATCTGCTACAGCGTTTTACAATGATTCGTCCATCCTTCACAGAAAGATATATAATTATAACCTACCTATTTACACGACTAGGCTAACTCTTTTTATGTAACTTGTGAAGTATAAAGCGCAATAATATAATAGCTATTACAAAAATATGCGGTTGAATAACAATATTCGTTATAACTCAACTTGGTTTTTTGGTAAATTAATAAATGTAGCATTCCAAAATGATAAAATTATTTGAGGTATTTATTCAACAATTATTTTTATAGAAAGGTGCGTTTATATTGTATGGCTGTAACTTATGTTTTTTCTATAAAGTAATATAACACGCAGAGATGTAATACAATTGTTAAGGTGTCTTATTTTTTGTAGCCTTAAATAGTGTTTATCACTCGTTTGCTCACAATGATGCATGGTAACTTATTTATCAGGAGTACCAACATTTTAACAACTAATAGTTATATAGGTTTAATCAAACGTGGGTTTTTATAACGGTATATCTAGCTTTCACATTGTTAAGACGTAAAAAGGTTAATAACATACAGTCATGTATCATAGTATATTACTTAGCGAAATTCAAACGTAATTTTCTCTAAGTTTTATTATGAAATATTCTGCTAACAGATATTGTACGTTTAATATTTTTCTATAGATAGATATTAGATATACTTGATTAATTAATAATTTACTATACCGATGACTTTTTAAATTCATAAATATGATCTTTTTTTCGTGACTCAACGACATTAAAAAAATTTGCTAGACTATTAGTCTCAGAATCATGGAATAGAAAGTTACATTCTTATAAATATTGAAAAGTTCGAATTAACTTGGCTAAATTTTAAAGGTTAGTTCTAACGTAGCTGGTTTAGAATTGTTGAACTGTAGATTTGATCCGAACAAATATTTTAAGGCCTTATACAAATATATAAGTACCGAAGTATGTTGTAATAAACTACGCCTCGTCTTGAGTTCGGCAGCGCCTCGTGTCAATAGGAACGTACTGTAACAAGCCTCTTAGACATTGTGCACACACATAGACAGTTAGTGCCTAAAAGATGCAGTTTTAAACTTGAATGGGCCACATGCCTCGATTTGAGTCTTTCCCAATTTGCCTCGATTAGCTACGCCTTGCTTTGAGGCCGCTGGGGGATTTGACTGTCACCACACGGTCTAAGAATTTTGCTGTCAGGTAATACCCTTATATTCGAACCTGGTTTTATGTATAAAAAGGCATTCTTAAGAAAACCCCATAGTTAATGTTTATGTGGAAACAATGTTTTTCATGTAACTTTGTATGTAAATAAACAAGGTGAAATCAGAATCGTGCGTCGAATGTTGTGCGATGGGTTGACAATATTTTGTAAGAAAATGGTTACTTTAGTAAAATATATAATTTACTTATTTAATAAAACCTTAAAACTATCATGTATTATATAATGCATGGTCTAGTTTGGTTTTCAAATAAATTAGTAAAATACTGTGTGCTGTATCTACTAAACCGAACAAACTAAGATATGGAATTCGGTTTTGATCATTCAATAATACGTGACAAACATTTGAATATATTTTGTCAGCATTGTACATAATCATTGTCCAATAATGTCATAAATGACGAAATTGGGACACTGACATGGATAAATATTAAAATTTAATCATTTTTTATAAAGTAATGTTGACCGATAGAGGAGTACTTGTTGTACAGGTGCTGTCATTTCTATCATAATTATTATATTTATTGTGTGTTTGTCAAAGAACAACTAATGAATGTCACATTAACAGAACTTTAAGTAGGTACCTAGTCATAAATCACGCTAATGTTAACCCTCTCACTGTTCATCAGTTATTTAACTATTGTGTCTACTTAGCGGACAGTCAACGTGTTAAAGTTAGGTACATTCTCTTTGGCACGAAAAAATTTATACAGGTACAACAATAGTCATATTAGAATCAGAGGATAAATTCGCCTGCCTTGGAAGTCAATAAACCGCGTTCTCGGACGTTTTACACTGAGGGTAACACTTATACAGCTTTTATCCATAGAAAATACCAGTTTTTTATGGCGAATAGTCGATCCAACTTAAATATGTTATTTTCGTTGTAGTCGGTAACAGTTCGGCAAGCGTATTTCTCGTTATACAATACAATACAATAAATGTACTCGTAAAACGTGAGATACTATGGACAACCCATTCTATAAGTAGATACTTTACTAGGATACGATAAGATAATATTAACGTAAAAGAAACGCACTAGTTTACAGAAACAATTAATGTATGTATGCAAAGATATAAACACACACTATGCAATGTAGAATGTTTAAGATGTGTGTGATTGATCACTGTATGCATAATTGCATGGTTCTAAAACATTATCTCTATGGAGAACATACAAGAACCTCAAAATGTTTTTTTTAAATGAAACTTGAAGTTTTACGAAACCTGCCCCCTTACCATGAACTCTTAAAGCAGGACAGTTTAAGATGTGGAAATGAGACGCCGCTACGTGTTCTGTAATGCGGCATCTCGCTTCCACATCGTAAACTGTCCTGCTTTAAGAGTTCATGGTAAGGGGGCTGGTATATATAATACTAGCTACGCCCCGCGGTGTTAACCGTTACTGTTTTTCGTGATAAAAATCAAAATCGGTCCAGCCGTTTGAGCGTGAAGAGGTAACAAACTTACAAACACAAACACTAGTGTGACTATTTCGTGGATTAATTTCAGCTTTCATCATTCAGATAATTCAGTTAAGTCGGTTTTACGTGTACCTTTTAAGTCTTGTCTATCTGTCTGTCTGGAATCACATAAAGGTAAGCGAGTGGTCAACAATGCTGGTTCAATCGTAGAACAGTTTCAGCCAGCATAATAATTTAATTCAGACATCTAGGCAATCCATCAGCGATCCTATATTTCATCTATGTGACAAGTACTTTAAAATGTTACTTGTGTAGTTATGTATTGCTATTATTTGCATATAATTATAGTAGCGATATCTACCTACATAAATTAGGAAATGGAGGGCAGTATCAAAATTTTTATGTATAGTACGCGTTGTATATTTCCAAAAAGAAGTTTCTCTAGATAGTTTGTACTCTGTTTTTAACAAAGAAATAAATATCATAAGGGCTGCAAGTGTTGTGTTTATTTTTACCTACCTTGTAATCAATATAACAAACTAGCGAATCCGGCAAATGTCCTCCTGCCTTTTTTCCGTGATTATTTTAATAGTTACTTCTGCTTTCCGGTGTGGAGACGAATCTAACAAATCAGAGATAATAAAAATCGGTTCAGCCGTTCTGTAGTTATCAATGGTGTGGCTAACGTTGATTTTTTCGACATTGTTTTATATAAAAAAAAAATATAAAGGCACTTTTTGATTTATTTCATTCATTGATGATCATTCATAATTATGATACAATTTACAAGTACGTAATAGATTTTGAGTAGACATAATTTAATTGTAATCGATTTCAAATTCAGAATATACAACACTTATTAAAACTTATAAAATAAAAAAAAACATGTTCCATTACACCTTACGGTCACATACGTCGTACAGGAACGTAGTTACCTATTTTATTTCGATGTAAGGAACGATGTCTCACTATTATAATTAAAAATATTTTTCTTTTAAACTTCGACCCACACTAGGATTTTTTACTTGTGCTGCGAGTGTATTTTACAAACATGAGAAACCACATAAAAACACCCAGACTCGGGCTTTCGGATCACATATTTCCTGTGCGGGAAACGAACACGCAACCTTCAGCGCAGCAGTCTAACTTAGTCATTGCGCCTATGCCAAAGGATCAAGGAAATGTATACATATGAAACACAACTTGACAGGATTAAAACGTCTACTTACAGTTCATACAGCCCCCTTACCATGAACTCTTAAAACAGGACAGTTAACGATGTTGAAGCGAGACGCCGCATTACACTGCACGTAGCGGCGTCTCGCTTCCACATCGTATACTGTCCTGTTTTAAGAGTTCATGGTATGGGGGCTGTATGAACTGTAAGCACTGTAAGCTGTAACTTTATTTAATTACGAAAATTTGTCTCGTGGTATTAGTCTTTAAGTGTATCATTCAGCCCCTTACCATGATTACTTATAACTCTTAAAACAGGACAGTTTACGATGTGGAAGCGAGACGCCGCTACGTGCAGTGTAATGCGGCGTCTCGCTTCCACATCGTAAACTGTCCTGTTTTAAGAGTTATCAAAATAAATAATACTGTGGCGGCGTGTTATAACTACATATGAGTATTGGTACTGTGCTACTTTTCTGAGACTACGCAGGGTTTTTAGAATTTAAATAAAAATGCAATGTTCTGTTGAGAGTTCAAAAGCGAGTGTAATGTCCTTTTCTTAATACAGCGGTCATGGATAGAGGGGTGTGGGAACAATCTTGTAAACCAATCAGCGCGCATGTCGCGTCATTTTACTGTACTCGCATTGGCCGGCGATGACGCGATCGGTGGTTGAATCTTGCGATACTTAACATACCCGCGGCCTTGAAAGCACTAGCTTACAACAATTTTCATTCGGTTTCCACAAGAGGGCAAATCTTAGTGTATGCGCGTCTCACGATGCCTGCTGCCGTCTGGATGTCTGCTACTCTTGAAACACCGTCGTTGCCGGGTATCGTCCTGACAATTCGACCTAACTGCCATTTTAGTGGTGGAAGATTAATGTCTTTAAGGATGACCAGTGTGTTTGGTTTCAAATCGGCCGTGTTGTCCTTCCATTTGGTCCGGGTTTGGAGCTCAGTGATATATTCATTGGACCATCGGGACCAAAACTGCTGTCGAAGCTGTTCCACCCTCTGATAGCGTGTCAATCGATGTGCAGGAAGGTCTCGTAGGTCATCGTCACAGACAGGTGCGGTGAGAGAACGACCTATTAAGAAGTGTCCAGGGCTGAGGGGAAGATAATCATGAGGATCCGAAGACAGTGGGATCAATGGCCTTGAATTCAGTACAGCTTCTATTTGTGTCAACACCGTAGTGAATTCCTCAAAAGTGAGATGAGCATTGCCAACTGCGCGGCGTAGATGGTATTTGCACGATTTGACCCCAGCTTCCCACAAGCCACCAAAATGAGGAGAATAGGGAGGTATAAAAGAAAATTTTATATTTTGGCTAGTAGCGAAATTAGCTATATTTTTACTACATGATGATAAAAACTGAGCAAAATCATTTTTTACACCTACAAAATTACGACCATTATCTGAAAATATTTCGGACGGCTTCCCGCGCCGCGAAATAAAGCGTTTAAGGGCTAATAAGTATGCGTCAGAAGAGAGATCACTAACCAGTTCCAAGTGAATTGCGCGCGTAGTAAAACAAATGAACAAGCAAATATATGACTTAATTAATCGTGAACCTCTGCCCTTTCGATTAAGTATAAACACTGGACCTGCATAATCTACACCTGCACGAAAGAAAGGAAAACTAGCAGTAACTCTTTCCTTAGGTAAGTCACCCATGAGTGGGGTCAAAGTTTTGCCTCTAATGCGTTTACAAACAATACAATCATGAGTCACCTTCCGTGCTAAGTTTCTACCTGCCAGCGGCCACCAATCTTCGCGCAGTCGATATAACAACGCTTGCGGGCCAGCGTGCAATGACTGTATGTGTTCATATTGAAATAACAGAATTGTAAATATATGCTTACTTGATAAGAGAATAGGATGTTTTTTGTTATAATTGAAATCAGGTGAAGCATTGAGTCTGCCACCAACACGAATAATTTTTTCATCGTCTAAAAATGGACTTAAACACGCGAGACTATCCTTCGCCTTAATGGATTTACCATTTATCAATAAATTATAGTAGTGTGTAAACGATTCCATTTGTGATAATCTTGCGAGCCGAAGTCTAGTTAGTCTCAATTCAGTAACACTGATCGTGCCCTTTAGCCAACTTGACTTGTCTCGAATGCGCGTATTATAAATAAATCGAAATACATAGGCAGCGACGCGATTTAAGAAACCAAATTGAGAATATCTATGAAATGGGAATGACGACACAAACGTACGCTCTTCACATTTTGTTACTAACGAGTTTATAACCTTTGATTTAAGTTCGGGTACTTGAAGTGTAATACTATTTATATTCGATTGTTGAGTTAAATTTGTACTTAAATCTACTTCATGCAAGAACGAAGGGCCCTTCCACCATAAGCTCGACGAAGACAAGTCTTCGAGGCTCACACCTCGCGAAATTAGGTCAGCAGGGTTATCCTTGCCACTTACATGTCGCCAGGTAAACTTACTAGTCAATTCGTGTATTTCAGCGACTCTGTTCTGAACGAAGGTCTTGAGTAAATTGGGAGCCATACGCAACCAACCTAAAACAATAGTCGAATCGGTCCAGAACATGACATCATCGAAGGTACGAGTTAACGATTCGTGAATTTTATCGTAAAGCTTCGAACCTAACAACGCGCCACACAATTCTAATCTAGGTATGCTTACTGGTTTCAACGGAGCTACCTTACCCTTTGAAATTAACAGTCTGACTGACACCTGGTTATTACGTATAGTACGTACGTATGCGCACGCGCCATATGCTGTTTGTGATGCGTCTGTAAATATATGCAACTCAGCTCGCGTAGAATTGCATTCAAAGACGTATCGAGGCACCTTTATTGTGCGTAGATAAACCAAACTGTTAACAAACCGGTTCCATGTTCGCTCGACGTCATTAGGAAGCGGGTCGTCCCATTGTAATTTTAATAGCCATAATTTTTGCAACAATACTTTACCTATAATAACAGACGGGCTTAACAATCCTAATGGATCGAATATCTGAGAGACTGTTGACAGAATTGTGCGCTTCGTGATAGAACTGTTGTCAGTTTGAATCTGTGTATTGAAATTAAATTCATCAACAATATTGCACCAACCTAAACCTAATGTTCGACATTGACTATGTTCGCCTAGGTTTAAGTCACGAGACGAGTTAATATTCGTGCTAAATGAAATGTCACTGTCTAGTTGAAAGTTGAAAATCCATTTTCGTAGCGGAAAACAACCGAGTTTTAATGCATCTACGGTATTCTTACAAATATTTATTAATTGATCTTTGTCGTCACACGAAGTCAAAAGATCATCGACGTAGAAGTCCTCATTTACAACCCTTCGAACCTCGGGAATCGTACATTCTGCCGCTAATTGTTTTAAACATCTCACGCTAAGGAAAGGCGCTGATGCCGTTCCGTATGTAACGGTGTTTAGCCTATAAATATTGAGCGGCTTTGAAGGATCATCGCGCCAGATGATCAGTTGTAAATCGCGTTGAGAAGCGTCTACAGCCACCTGCCTGTACATTTTTTCGCAGTCTGCAACAGCCGTGTACCTAAACTGACGAAACCGTAACAGTATAGCTAACAGGTCTCCTTGAATGGGAGGGCCAACCAGCTGAATATCATTGAATGACTTTCCGTTGCTTGTAGCAGCACTGGCGTCGAACACCACGCGAAGCTTGGTGGTCGTGCTGTGCTCTCTGAAAACACCGTGATGCGGCATAAAGTAATGGGACTTAGCGTAACTGTCAACCCGAGTCATGTGCCCTAATTGGATGTACTCATGTATAAAATCAGTATACAATTTTTTGTAGTCCGGAGGTGCGCGCGATAACTTCTTTTCTAAACATAGAAAACGACGCTCGGCCTGAGGAAATGACTCAGCTAATGCATCGGGTGATTCCTTTAAAGGAATGTGAACACAAAACCTACCATCTGTGGCGCGTGTAGTTGTTGTGGTAAAAGAGTGTTCACAAGCCTTTTCTTCATCGGTTCGCGTATCCCGAGGCTTAGACAATTCCTCCAACTCCCAGAACTGACGTAACTGCATGTCAATAGATTGAGTGAAGTTACATTGGATATGTCCATTCTGGCGCGTTGTATGATGGACCGGACCCGAAATTACCCAACCCAACTTTGTATTCTGTAAGAACGGACCGTTAGGTAAACGCATCTTGCCTTCGACGAGCAAGTCCCAGAATCGATCCGCGCCTATTAAAATATCTATCTTTTGTGATTTTAAAAATTGCGTATTTGCCAACTGTATGTGGTCAGGAATCCTGAACTGTGCGTGTTGTACTTGCACAGCTGGCAATGTGGAAGTTATTTCCTTCAGTACGAAACACTTAATGCGCATCGAGTAAGTATTAACGCGTGATTTAACTTCAATATCACATGATTGCGTCGAATGTGATACTAAATTACCTACTCCTCGTATTTCGCGAGTGGACTGTAATAGTGGTATGTCTAATGATTTGCATAACGATTGTGTAATAAAACAGTTTTGACTGCCACTGTCGAGTAAAGCGCATACCGTATGATACTTATTATATCTATCCGGGATCTCGACCAAGGCAGTAGATAACAAAACTGGTTCCGCATTTATGCATTGTGTATCTGTGCGCGTATTAGTGTGAACATTGCTAATTTCATTGTATTGTTCGTTGTTATTATGAAGTAACTCCGCAAGCGGCGCCGGCGGCGGTGAGTGGGGATTGCACGATGCTTCCCCAATGACCGCCGACGCGGTACAGCTAGTAGTATGATTTATGTCATTAGGATGAATTAGTGAATTATGTTTTTTGTTACAGTGCTTACAAGGTCCAAATAGGCAGTTATCTATAGTGTGTCCCGAACGCAAGCAATTACCACAAAGATTATTATCTTGAATAGTTTTCTGTTTTGCTTGCAAATCCATATTAATAAATTTTATGCATGTGTAAAGTGGATGTTTACCTTTGCATACGACACAACATCTATGTGAGTGGCGATTCGGCTTATCGGTGGAAACATTGCAATGTGAAATGTGACCTTTTGTAGACGGATTACATTTTTTTACTTCGGAATTGTTTTGATCTTTAGTGTGTGACAGTGCTAATGTTTCCAATAAATCAGCCCTGTTCTTAAGAAACCTGACTAAGTCGTCAACCTTCAATGACATTTTGGAATTAGTGTTATTCGACAACAATGTACCCTTGTGTTCTTCCCACTCTCGTTCGGTCGTTTTATCTAACTTAGAAGCAACAATGTAAATCACAAGTGTATCCCACGTGTCTGTCGGCTCACCGAGGGTTTTTAAAGCACGCAAATTATTTATTATTGTGTCGATAAGTTTCCTAATTAGTAAAGATGACTCCTTAGGTAGGTTCTGTATTGAAAACAATGCCTTTACATGACTATGCACTAACAACCTAGTATTATCATACCTATTTAGTAGTAGTTCCCATGCAACAGAGTAGTTATCGGAAGAGATTTCAATCGCGTTTATAACCAACTCTGCACTACCTTTAAGCGATGATTTTAGGTAGTGATATTTTTGTATGTCGGTTATTTCGGTAGAATGGTGTACTAATGACAAATACGTGTCTCTGTATTCTAGCCAGTGCTCATACAAGCCATCGAAAGTAGGCAATGTTATTGTAGGCAATTTTATAGAGGAATGTATTTTAGAATGGTGACACGCTGTGGAACTAAAAGTGACCTCTTTACTATCGCTAAGAAGAGATTCAGCTCGAGCAAGAGTGCTATAGTAAGTGTCCTCAAACTGTTGGCGTTGATCTAACTGTTCATCTATGTCACTGTCTGGAACGACCTCTTCTATTTTGGATTGAATTTCGTTAAATTCAGAAAACAAAATACTTGCGCCCTGTATACGTAATTTTAAGTCTATTCTTAACTGACTAGTTATGGTCGTAACGTCTATAGTACTAACATAATTAGAAAATTTAGTTAATCTACCTTTAACTATACCCCGTTTCCTAACCAGATCGCGAATGGTAAGCTCAGTTTTTTCATCGATAGCTTTATAAGGTGATTTACTGCGGGTTCTACTACTCGCTTCATCTGTGGACGTTAACGGCATTCTAGTGGCTTGTACAAAGAGGAGTACTTACGTGCACGTGGTGACTGCGTATATAGATCGGCTGGCGTTTGCAATGTCGCTCAGCCGTAGTGTCGCTCAGCGCAGTAGGCAACCCTCACAAACTCACTGGAATTAGATCACACACGGTATATTACACTTATGAAAACGGCAGGCTTGAAGAAGAATGGAACTTGATGAACGCACCGTTAGCTGTCTCTCGTCTGTGTTCCAACTCAATCTTGTTCCCAGTCCGTACTCCAGTATTACTCCCTTGTGCGGAATGTGATCCCTTGGCACCCCGTTGTAGATGCAGTGTAGCCAGTCCAAAGGTCGCGTTCCTCGATGAATCTGCTGCGATTCTTCAAATTCTCGATATATCCGGCTCGAAGGACCAAACTATGTGGCGGCGTGTTATAACTACATATGAGTATTGGTACTGTGCTACTTTTCTGAGACTACGCAGGGTTTTTAGAATTTAAATAAAAATGCAATGTTCTGTTGAGAGTTCAAAAGCGAGTGTAATGTCCTTTTCTTAATACAGCGGTCATGGATAGAGGGGTGTGGGAACAATCTTGTAAACCAATCAGCGCGCATGTCGCGTCATTTTACTGTACTCGCATTGGCCGGCGATGACGCGATCGGTGGTTGAATCTTGCGATACTTAACAAATACTTATTTTTGTAATTAAATAATGTTAAATATCGATTGAATACAACGCAACATTTAGGACATGAGACTAGACATAAACCAGCACTGAACATTTTTAAATTACGAAAATTGCCCATAAACTACGTTATTACTCACACACATAGTCGTATTGTACTTTAATTTTTTTTGCAGCTTCATAAGTCATTCCACGTGAGTGTGAGGGACTGTCATCCAACCGAATAGAACTCGTACTGCAGACAATACCCTGAACTTGTCGGTCCTTCATTTCTAGTACCATCAACTTTTCTTCTAACAAACTAACTCTAGTTTCAAGGCGGTTGACCTTCACCTCCAGTTCTTTGAACTTTGTATCTGTCTCATGTTTTTCACGCAATGAATCCAATTCGCTTGTCGCCATCCGAAGTTGATCGGACAAAGAGTTTTCTGCCGAACATTCTAGAAATGAATTGGGCGTTATAATCGGCGTTGCTTCAAGCTGCTTCTGGTAGAATTCAGAGTTCTTGAACTCTTTCAATTCCGCAGGGGTCAATAAGAAAACCACGACTTTTTCAACATCGTTTGCATAGAGACTGACAAGCACATCCTTCAATTTGTCCACATATACCTTTTGTAAGGTGGGCTTTATCCCGCCGATCAAATTGTGCTCGCAGTTCCAGAAGAATGGAATTTCTTTCTGTGTCAAAGCCAAGTACAACTCTTCTACCATAGATTTGAACAGGAAGCTCACTTTGTTTTGCCAGTAAGTCTTATCTTTCATGTCGTATACTTTCTTTAGGAATATAGATTTTATATAGTAGCTGGCGATTGCTTTCATGTCGAGTGCATCTCGTAACTTCTTAACCTGAAATTGTGTATATAGTATTATAAACAAATATAATAAATTTATTTGTTTTTTTATGTTAAAGTAGAAAAACAATTTGGTATATAATTTGCTGCAGTTTCATGTGAACGTGTGTCCTAGCTGAAGCACGTAAGGCTACGGAAATATTCTCACCAGTCTAATCGTCATCTTCAAAGCTTTGCAGTCTTTAATCAGTTCTCTCTCTTGATCTTGGAATGAGAGACGCCAACAGCGGTTCTTGAGGGTGTTATCGTTCAGCGCCTTATTTGGCTTTGGCACCACTAGCCAATCCTTCGCTTGACCGCCTTCGATTTCTCTGAAATGTAGAAGGTTATTATATTATATATTATTATTAATAGGTTATGGTATTTAAAGGTTATTTTTTCAATGGGATTTATATTAGCTGTAAATTGACGATTGTTAGTGTCGCTAAAACTCGAGAACGGTTGGACTGATGTGGCTAATTTCTGCTTTGAAATTTTTGTGGTTAAGGGAAGGTTTAAATGGTAATAGACGATGCGAATTTCGCCGGGTCACCTAGTTAGTATAAAGATAATTAATTAGGTCATAGTTGAAGTAGGTTGGTTATGAAGGAGGAAAGTATCAAGAACAATACATAACAATGAAGACCACTGCTTGTATTTCTGGAGATCAGTGTAGTGCAACCTAGTTCTTAATTAGGGTGATGTTGGGATTGGAGCGAGAGCGAGTCTCGCAGGAATCGCAAGTATTAAATGTATCCTGATTGCAGCTGCAAGACAGCACTGAGAACAGTAGGCTATGGGAAATGAAAAAGGTAAACAACAAAAAGTTATTAGCACAAAATGTACTTTTGTACAACCTAGGTCATAATTGATACTTATAATCTCAAAAGTAGACCTTATTTTAAATAAAAAACCAGTTCAGCCAGTTCATTGGATTGAATTCAAACAATCACATTAATGAATTATTTATGATTATGTATAGTGTTGTTTACTGGCGCATACTTTCCTGGTGTGAATCAAGCACATAATTGTTTGTACTAATTGACCAAGATAGGTGCACTTAAGTACTATTCCATAACTTCACGCCTGTATTCCCCGAAGGGGTCGGCAGAGATGCACATATTAGTACACCCACATTTCGCCAGTTATGTGTTACGTCTGAATGAACAGGGGGCAAGCTTATTGCCATCAACCAGGCACAAGACGCAGCGTTGGCAGGCCTTCAACGAGATGGACCGACCATATCGGCGGAGTTGCGGGCAACCGATGGATGCAAATGGCTAGTTGTCGTTCATTGTGGCGTTCTAAGGACGGCCTTTGTTCGACAGTGGACGTCTTCCGGCTGATGATGATGATGAGGCACAAATCGAGACTTCGTGCTGCTGCTGCTGAGAATTACCTAATGGAAAAACACAGTACCAGTTTGCCCGACCCAGGATTTGAACCCAGGACCTTATGCTTAGCAGTCGCGCTTTGCGACCGCTAGATCAACGAGTCTGTCTACTATTACTACTATCATATATAAATAATCTAACCTGTAGCCGTCCGGCGCCCGAGGATACATGAACTTAATGACCGGCACAAGATCGACGTCAAGAGAATACTTCTCGTTGCCGTCATCGTTCCTGATGTTCAGCGTGTATGCTGGCCCGGACTCTTTGTATGTCAGCAAGTACACATCCCCGTTGACGGTCACCTTCATGTCCATAGCGTTGAGCGCCTTCTGCACAATCCCGTGCATCCACTGGCGAAATTTGTTTTGAAGGAAATACTTTTCCGAGTCCCGCCATTCACGAGTCACCTTATGGCACTTCTCCCAGTCCGGCTGCTTGTCTAGATAGTCAAAAGCATTCGTAATTTTCATTTTAACAAATCCTGGTTGTTCATTCTCAAGGATGATGTCGCCATAGTTTATCGGCAGACGAATTACGATGTCCATGTCGAACTCGTCCATCCTGGAGACTTTGATGCCGTCTGAGACGCTTCCGGCGTACATAATCTTATAGGATTGAAGAAAAAACAGTTATATTTATTAGAGTTTTGTTAAAATACGCGTGTATACAACCTCCGGGGAATACAGACAATGATATTTATCATATAACAATGCGTCGTCTGTATGTGTAAGCAGAGCTAAATGTCTCTTAGAATAACTAAGAAAGTAGGTACTTACAATCCAACATATTATAACATTTGAAGACACATTAGTACCTACTTGCTTCATTGTAAAGCCTTACAAACGA
The DNA here is from genome assembly GCA_905340225.1 of Abrostola tripartita. Taxonomy (NCBI): domain Eukaryota; kingdom Metazoa; phylum Arthropoda; class Insecta; order Lepidoptera; family Noctuidae; genus Abrostola; species Abrostola tripartita. The sequence goes on along the minus strand of HG996492.1, from coordinate 2,314,062 downwards.
GCATAAATCTTATCACAACGTAAAATACAACAAAAACATAAGCAAATACCTGACTGCTATATTTCTTGAAGTAGTTACACTGTTCTCCCATCTTCTGCTTGACTTGTTCGAAGACACTCTTAAATACTTCTTGCGACTTTTTAAAGTCTTCATCTTTGATAGATATAAATTGCTTAAACACTTCAGCTAAATACAAATCCAAGCTCTTCTTTTTGGTACTCATTGTTCACTGTAATAGAAATAACATTTGTTTATAGAGTTCTCCTTTATCAGGTACACACACACACTTATACCCGCATTTAGCTACATTTCATTGAAAGTTATATGTAGGTATGTGGCGTAATATTTACTAAATACAGCGTGTGCCAAGTTTACATGTACAACTCAAAATAGAATTCTAGCGTTTTGTTTAATTCTGTATCGAAAATTAATTTCTGAAGAACTTATATGTAAGCTGAGTGTTAAGTAGCTTATTGTAAGGTTTGCATTAAAGATTATCGTGAAGCAGTGTGCCTAGAAAAGTATACATTGCAATATCTTGCACTTTTCTTTATACTGTGTGTATTTTACTATAAAAACTTTCGAGAGCGTTATCCATATGATTAACTTTAGGTTTATGGTGGTTTTACTCACGTGTATATTCGGGAATGCACGACTAGTTTCGAACTCAAACGCATCTCTTATTCAAGAGCTGGTTACGCAGTTAAGTCGCGATCTGAAGTAGTCGGGCATACCCGAATATACACAGTAAAACCGGCATAGTAAATAATACGTGTGTGTAATTCGGCATAAATTGCTTTAAGGACTTCTAGACTTACCTAGATATTTAGGTAAGTACCATCTTAACCTTGCATGTGCTTTGAGAGTAACAAATACAGCTAAATATACTTATAAGATTGTGCTGCCTCATGCTTGGAATATAGAATACCAACCAATGCTCTTAGTTATCAAGTACTCAAGTAAATAAAATCGTCAAAATCAATTATCATTTTCCTTAAATGATGATTGTGAACATTGAAGAAATAAACATAAAATTATCAGTTTTTAATATTTCTACAGAGAATACACTATGTCCTTATAACAAGTTTAGACTATGGATTGTAAGAAATAAGAATTATAGTAGTAACAGGAAAAAAAATCTGGTTTGGACCCTATGAATGGTGCTTTGGATATTACAGGCAATGAACAAATACAGTTGGTTATGGTTATAAGTAACATAAAAATATATAGATAAATTGTTGCTCTTTATAATAAACTTATTATAGTTTTATTTATGATTGCCTAGAAACCATTAATATGCAGCAATAGGCTATCTGTATATGGACGCAACACAATACACAATTATAATTCAAAATGGCTCTTAAAAGTGACTCAGATATGCTAATGTCATTAATGTGTAAATTACATACTTAATTAACATTTGGTTTTGAAGACCTTAAGTATTTTAAAATCACAGATACCATAACTGTTGAGAGTGAATAGTTTTAACCTTTTAATAATGAATAGGAAAAGGTAATAGTTTTAATAAAAAGGAAGCCATTGTTGGTGAAACTGCCCCCTTACCATGAATGAGTTAATGTTGTGGAAGCGAGACGCCACATTACACTGCACATAGCAGTGTCTCACTTCCACATCTTAAACTGTCCTGCTTTAGGAGTTTATGGTACGGGGCTAGAATGAGATTGGCACTGCATGGAGACTGGTCTAAAAGACAGAGGTCTATATCCAGCAGTCTGCCGCACACAGAGACATTTACTTATGTTAGTTTGATTACTCAAACTGACACTAAGTAAAAAAATTCCAAAGAAAACCTTTCCTAACTGATAGTTATTAATAAATAAACTGTGTGAAAAACATAAATAAATGACTTTAAGTGGGGTTAGTGAATTTGGGCTGTTGGTGATGATGATAAATAATTGTAATATAATTAGGTGTTATCTTGTGACTGATAGTTGTTTGTTCATTGTAAATATGGAAACATAGTAGTTATTGTTAGGGTTATGAGTGTAATCTTGTCATGTCCATGGTACAACCAGTTAGTTAACGTTAAAAGTTAGTAAGTTAACCAGTAACTTATGCACTGGTATAATAAGGTTTTGATGAGCAAACTATACCTATTTCTTCTAACTAATTATACTTATTACTACAAGTATTAGTATAGCAATAATAAAAGGATCTAATAATGTATTAGTAAATGTCTATTCTATAATAAAAAGCTTATTGTATTATATCAGCTTTTTAAACTTAGAAGTGTTCTGTTTTTTGGCCTTTAATGTGTATAAAAATAAACAGATTTAAATTTGATTGATTGTATGTTATTTAAATAGTGGGATTCCATTTTTACATGATTTATTTATTTATATTCATATGCAATTCTAATTAAAATGGATGATAATTTATGTAGATACTTACATAATAGTCTAATTACCTATACAACAGTTATTACATCAATATATATCTTGTATAAACATAGACCCAACTATTTACAGTTTGGAAGCTCATCATAATTCACTAGCTGTTTCAATTGTCTCTATTTTTCTGTATATTACTGTATAAAAGTAGCAAAGTACTTAGACTCTATTTTAAGATAAATTGACAGATAATAATTTTATTGAGGGATGTTATCAAATCAAACTATATTCTTTAGGTTTTAAGATTGCGGAGTGATAAATTAAGAATAAAATATTGATAAAATAAAACTTACCAATTATTAGCGAAACTTTTTTCTTGTTGCGGTTACAAATCTTGAAAATAGAACTAAAGAAGCAGATTGACCGGTTCCGCCCGGCGTAATCTGTCCACGTCGAATACACAGCACGATTACAATGTTCCATGTTTCCAGCGAATACTTCACTTCACTGACCAAATATATCGGGATTTCCAAGGAAGAAAACTTTAAGTGTTGGCGTATTCAAAATTAAGTTTGAAGTGGTAATTGGTAAATGAGTTACGTCAATCGCTGATGATATAATTATACTATATTTTTCAAAATACTTTCTTATTAAGGTTCTATAAAGGACAAATTACAATCAGTAAATTATTTATCTAGGATTAGCGTCATCTTTGATTATAAGCGTCATCTTTAAAATAAAATAATAAATACAATACAGCTCAGACAAAGGAATATAATGGACCGGTTATACCTACATAAAACGGGTGCCTACCTACTGAGTACTGTCGCATATGTCGCAAAACATGGCATAAATCATAAGGGATGCTCCAGATAGAATGGTCAAAGGTCATCGACATCGATATTTTTTTTAAACGATTTTATGTTATGAATTAACTTTTAAAAAGGATGTTCCATGTTAGTTTACATATTTTTAGGGATCCGTACCTGTAAAAAATGTAACTTCTAAGTCAACGAAATCAAAAGATACTTTTACACTAGAGAATCGGCAAAATGAAACAAGTTGAAATAGTTATTTATTATAATTAATCCAGTTTTTTTGCGGAGCTCGTTACGAAGTTAAAGCCAAACAGGTCGACCGCAATTTATTTACTACTATCAGGTCATTTAGTCTATGATCAGGTTTAATGTTAGCTTATCACGGCTGATCTGTGAATAGGCGCGCACGTGAAACGCGTCTGATCGCAGTCTCCCTACCTAAAATACTCATATTTAGCCAAATTTGGTTAGACTGGAGAGCGACAAAAGTAAGTTGTGACATGTTGTGACAAGGGCTCGGAAGACTTTGCATAGTTAGGTATTATACCGACTAGGTTTAATCATTGCCCATATATATATAAACAAGTACCTAAGTTGTAGTGGTAGTAGAAAATAAAGGCAAAATATGTTATCATTAAATAAACAAAACAACTTTAATAATTATTCATAGAAATGAATAATGTTAGGATAAGAAGGTTTGTAGGTATATCCGGTCCATAATTATATTCCTTTGACTGAGCTTTGAACGGACAGATTGCAAATTAGTCACAGACAACAAAAAGATACTATAAGTCATAGACAATATAATTATTCCTGAGAATTGAGAACTTTATTCTGAGGAAGAAGTCTACCACCGACCACAGATCATACCTACCCTCTTAGATTATGTACCTAAAATTATTATTATAAATTATGTATTAGCATGTATTAGGTACATAATCTAAGCCTACCCTCCATGATATCATAGACAAAAAAAGTAATGCATTGGTTTATGATAGACCATGAAATGGATTTAAGGATACTTAGTCAAATCATACTTAATAAATACAAACTAAAAAAAACCTAAATGTTAGTGTTTATTAAAGAAATAAATACTTTCATTATTTTGAAAATAAAAAATATATAAAATCCGTTAGTAATTGATTATTATTCATGTTTACATTAAATATTCTATACAGATTCTACATCTATAAAATCATAGCTTAATTCATTAACTATCTGTGTAACTACATGAACATTTGAAGGGTAATTCCCCAACAACAAATAGTGTTGCTACGTTATCATATTCTTCTAATTTGTTTATATTGAATCATTCGTAGGTAAAATGAATTTAATAAAGTATCTTGTAATTACTGTTTGTATAATCGCATTCTAAATTATTTAAACATTTTTGAATATGCACGTCTTGTTAATGATTAAAAATCGCAGTATTACTGAGATAATAGAATTTAAGAAACTGGAATTAAGTTATTGACACTTACTTTGGGAGAAATTTCAATTTGGACTATCTTTGTACCTGATACCATCTGATACTAATATATATACGTGTTTCGAAAGAAGTTTGGAATACAAATTGTATAGGATTTCTCATTCTACATTTCGCTTGTCAATACTGAATTGTTTATTTATTCCTTATTTCTACGTTAATTGTGTTGTTAAATTTGTACTGTGACACATAAATACATACAGGTAAGAAAGATAGATACTTGATAGAGTTTGTGCATGTATGTACTCATTACGTTCTTTAATCAAGAAGCAAATACTAGGACTATAAAATATTGGTAACGTAATTAAATAAAAGAGTTCAAAACGAAATCAGCCGTCTGTTGGTACCAATTTCATTTCTGTATTTTAATTGTGCTCATAGATAAGTGGGATGTCAGATAAATATTAATACACAATGTTTTATCAAGTGTTATTCATGTAAATATTATCTTAAATATTATATTTAAGTATATACCTACTGATAATACCAGTCCACTATGGTTAATATCTAATAAAAAGTTTCTTTGGTTGTAACTTGTAATATATAGATGTTATCTTCAATCAGACAAATAAATCCTTTTATTTTTCTGCCTTTGATTTGACAAATATAAAAAATCACTGATAAATGTCTTCCTTATACATAGTGAAACTTTTAAACAGTAATAAAAATAACAATGCATTTTATGTAATGTAGCAAGCAATATCATCATCATCATCATCAACCCGTTGCGGTCCACTGCTGGACATAGGCCTCTCCCAATGTACAATAAAATAAATGTTTGTATTTAAAGTACCTAACCTAAAGCTGGTGATCTAATTAAAAAAACTTATATAAGTTTTGGCAAGGCAGTATTATAATATTCCTTGAAAAAGTTTATTATTGTCTATTGTTTAAATTAATTATTATTTACTCTAATAATGTAATGCAGGTACATAGGCTTATACACTGTAAAATTCAGTATTAAATTTACTAGACCTAGTACAAACCTTTTTAATCATAATTATTTTTGACACCAACTGTCCGTGTCAAACGAGTTAAAAGTACCTTATTCATTGGAAAGGGAAAGTGTTCAGTTAAGTTGTTCAATTTGTTTATTTTATATGAGTATCCAGTTTGCCTTAAATAAATGCATTTTATTTTATTTATAATATATATTATTTATTTTAGAGGGGACCTGCTTTCTATCTAGGTTTTAAAAACATTGTATCATTAGATCTTAGACTATCTAAGCATTAGATAAGTATTCTATGTTAAGCAGTATGTCACTTAGGTTAAAGGAAATCATTTTGTCCAAACATGTAGATTTTAAATGACCAAGGATAGCCAAGTTTTATTTTAGTCTCTCACACCTCACTACTTCCTAGTTTTGAGTAGGATTGCATTGTTCACTTTGCCACCTGTATTCAGTATCTTACCTACTTAACAATCATTGCTATAATTGCATTTGTTTTTACAGCAAGATGAGCAATAATAACAATACTAGAAATAACAATAGAGATGAGACCAGTTCATGGTTAACGGGGGCTGCGGTGGGAGTGGTGGGTGCTGCCTTGGGTGGTGCTTTGTATTACATGAGCCGGCCTTCCCAACCTGCGCCGGCGCAGCATGAGGTAGCTCCACCACTAGCTCCGAGAGTACAGGCGACTCCGACCGCGGCTCATTCAGCTACAACTTCCAGACGAAGCACTATAGATGCCGATACGGTATCGTCGTATCTAAGTGACTTAATTAACAGAATGTCTACTTCTAGGTAATAAATTTGGGTATATACTTTTTTATATTAAAACAGTCGAATTGAGAAGCTCCTCCTTTTTTGAAGTCAGTTAAAAACCAATAAAATAGGAACAATTTTTTTTTGTTTTCTGAGCTAAACGTATTTGTACCACAGTTTTGGCCCACGGATGATTGTAGGTGTAAGTAATGGCGGATTTAATGTGCTACTTTCGTTGATATATTTATTTATTTTTAGCGGAAGCTCGAATACGACTTCATCCAGTGTGACGATCAAGGAAATAGCTTCCGATAATCCGGTGATCTCGAATCTTAACTCGTTGCTGTCAGACATCTATGTGAGATACATCAAACTAAAGGAATTCGATCTTCACTACAAGGTGTTCGATACTATTTTTCAAGATTTACATAAGAAAATGAAAGAGGTTGACCCATATTATAGAAAATACTCAAGTACGGTATGTACCCTTATGTAGTAAATATTTATATTTTACACAAGTTTAGACCAATTCTATTCAAATCAGTGTAAATAAAATATTGTAACAACCTAGTAAATGCTGATTGGCAGGAGTCCCATAACATGGATCACGGAAGCCGTTCCAAAATGTTCTAGAACCAATAGGGGTACTGTTAACTTATAGCCGTCCTAAGGGTTAATTTTCTCTTTAGATTATAGGATAGGAGATAGGCGTTCTCAATGTTATCTACATGCAATATAATTTTATATTTTTAGGTTCAATTCGCTGGCAGCCACTATGACAACTTGCGTATCAAGAAGCCTGACGAATTCGATATGGACATTGTTATTGCATTACCATTAAACATTAAAACTGACGCTTTGAATCCGACAGGGAGTGATATATTAATAGAGCCCAAGTCAGCTGGCTTTGTGCAGTTAAAAATGGGCGTCCAGTTCCAACGATTGCCAATGAGAGACAAGGAAGAATGGCTGATTAACAGGGCCGCGTACGAGTGGAAAGATGAGTCGAACTACCTTCTCCGATCCAAGTTCAACGATTGGTTCAAGAGCGTTGTCAACAAGGCGTTGAATCTATACGAAATGAGTGTCGATCGCCGACCTCTGTTCTACGTGCAGGGAGTACCGTACGTCATTGACAAATCTGAATCGGGTCCAGCCATGACGCTTCTGATCAAAAACAAGTCCAGAAACTTCAAGCTGGACGTTGATCTAGTGCCGTGCCTTAAGTTCCCGGAAGACCGTTGGCCAATCGGGAAAAGTTACCGCGATATTCCTCCTAAATGTAAGAAGGGCTACTGGATGGTTGTGGGCAAGCCTAACAAGGAAAGCCCCAGTTTACTAGACCAGTCCAGGTCTTGGCGTTTAGCGCTGCACAACCAAGAAAGACAGTTAATGCACAATTCTCATAATTTACGACAAGCCATTCGTTTGGTAAGTAATACTTTAATTAATTAGAGTACTAGGTATTTATTTTAAATTTGACTGCCTCGTTGGTATAGTGGTTGCTAAGCGCGACTGCTGAGCAAGAGGTCCTGGGTTCAAATCCCGGGTCGGGCAAAGTGGTACTGAGTTTTCCATTAGGTAATTCTCAGTAGCAGCACGGAGTCTGGATTTGTGCCCGGTTGATGGCAATAGGCTCGCCACCTATTACATTGGGACTTACAACATAACTGGCGAAATGTGAGTGTACTATATGTACACCTCTGCGTACCCCTTCGGGGAATACAGGCGTGGTGTTATGTTATTTTTATTTATTTTAGTGTATTCTTTTTATAGGAGTTTAAGGGTTTATACATGTACAAAAATTAAGCAATCTAGGTATATCTCTTAGCGTTACATAGCCGCTTTAAATTAAGAAGTTTTATCGTCATCATTCTTCCTCTATGATAATTGGTATTTTTCACAATATCTGGCAATAGTTAGAACAATGAATAAACTTCCGATGTTCTTATAAAACAAGTAGAAATGTCGGTACCTGATGATATTAGTTCCTCGTTACATGTAGCACGTTTTTACAGATGAAAAAGCTTCGGGATGCGCTCGGCATGAATAAAATCGCAAGTTATTACGTCAAAACATTGTTTTTCTGGGAAATCGTGGAGATCAATGACGCGAATTTCTGGAGAAAGAACAATCCGGCGACGTTGTTTAAGTTGATGGTGGGGAAGTTTCACCAGGCACTGGTCGCCGGGAATATTCCATACTTCTGGAATAAACAGAATAACCTAATCGGTAAGGTAGACCGAAGGGTGCTGAACGAGTATTTACTGAAACTGGTGCCTTTAATAGACATATTAGATCAACCGGCGAGGTATAAGGAGGTCGCCAAATACTTGCTGACGCCATCAGAATTTGCAGATTACAATAAAAAGTTTTTACATATTTAACGAGTTTCGAAATAAGTAGTTAAGTGCCTACTATCATAGCTACTATTAAGAAATAATCCAAAATTGATGTCTTCATACGAGTATTTAATCAATATAAGAACGCAAGACCTAATCTAAATATCTAATAGATATAAAGAAAATTTATATTATAAATACGTATTAATAGGAATTAGGAGTGCAATTTTTTATAATTATACCTATTAAGTAATTATATTTTTTTAGTTAGTATGAAGGTGGTTATCTGTCTGAGACTGTTATTGAATCGTAAAGTATAAATCATGACGTGTTTTGTATCGTATTTTATATATTGTACTATAATTATAATCAATGTCATAAACTAGCAAAACGTTTAGTCGACTCTTCGCGTGTTCAGGTCATAATAGGTAATATATTGTATAATTAATATCGTTAACTCATTAAATAAATTGACTGAGTTTGACTACTTAACAATAATATTTTTTATGAATAAATGTTTGTTGTTTGAATTAATTTACATATTGTTTATTATTATCCCATAGTCTCTATGCCCATAGTATTATCTCCATCATTTTTATTACTTGTTAGCATTATAAAGGAAAATAACTGCATTATCAGTAAGTGACATCGACAAAAAAAATCTAATATAATAAACTTACAGCCGTGCTATTCTAAAGACATCACTTACGAACTCACTTCTATAACCGCGGTAAGAATGTGAGATTCCACACTATGCGCAAAGCGGGGTGAAGTGCGAGATCACTTTCGAGATGATTTTAGTGCTTCAGAATACCGCAGATATCTAATATCAAGACAACAGATTATAGCATGGCTGTATACTTAGGATTACGGTAGTCATTATAGCACACTAATATTCTCCGTTGTGGAATCAAGACGCTCCTACGTACAGTAAAGTACGGTGTCTCGCTTCCACAACGGAAAAGTCCCGGTTTATGAATTCGTAGTCAGGGTATCTATGTTATCGAAAATGTCCGTTAGTACAAATGTACATATGTAGGTACTTGTCTATGTCTACAAATAAAATGTTGTCGCTGTGGCCTAAATCTTTCAATGACATGTTCAAAGCTTTGCTGATAAAACTCTTTCGTTCTTCTACATCTTGCACAACCCAAACGAAGAAACAAACGTCATTACACTGACAATACTCTAAGTCAAACAAAATAATTAGTAAAATTAAAAACAATGAAAATGAACCAACAAAAATAGTAACTTTTGACGTGGATGGAGTATGATGGGTGACCGAGATAGCAACAACTGGGTGCCCATAGTAGCAGGAGTAGTGGTCGGCGCGGGGATCCTGACCCTTCTGTACAAGATGTTCTTCTCAACAGGACAGACTCCCGTTAAACAAGCGTTCATGCCAATGAACCAGCAGATAAACGCGCCCTTTAAGTGTACCTGTGAGTCCGGTGGACTGGATCCTGTAAGTTTGTCGTTGTCCTCATCATTATGTCTGATTGAACCTATTATCTATTTGTGTCTAACTGTGTGTCGCAGGACCGTTTCTGTTCGGTGTTCACTTTATTAGATACAATTGGTTTGTAATTAGATAATAAGTTTAACTACCCCGTTGGTCTAATGGTCGAAAGTGATGAGATAGCTGGCGATATGTGGGATTACTGAGTCAAGTACAAAGGAATAGGTAAAGGAGTACTTACCTCTGCATGTCCCTTCAGGCTCTGATAAATTATCTGAGTTTTCTCTGATAATGAGTGATAAGAATGGGTTGTCTTTCCAATTTTTATTGAGAAACCCAATACCGTTTTACCATGGAGCACTAGGCTGTTGGGTCGTTTCTCGATAGGAGCAGAATTCGAATTCTTATAACTGCATTTGTATGCGAAGCCAATTCAATTACCTACTCAATTATGCTGAACTTTATAAGGTTATGAGAAGCAAAGTATTTTTTCCCAAATAGCTGGGTGGTGGGCATAAGTGTGATATAAAAAGTTGTAGATATAGAGATGTCTTTAGCCACAAATGCTTTCAGATATTCGCGATTTCTAAAATTCTAACCCCTGAAACGTTCAGATTCTGGCAACAGTGTCTCCATTATTTGGCAGTCAGATTCTGTCTGATTTAGAACGAGGCTTTAGAAAATATGGTGTTACCATAAACTCTGGATTTCGACGCCACAGTTAGGTAGCCAGAGGCCTCTCGAGGCAATGAGTTTTCTGTCTATTAGAAAATTTGATCTCGATTAGCTCTTAGCGCCCACGTTAAGGTAAAATAATAAAAAGGAGTTTAAAGTTAGGCCACATGTTTAATTAGATATAAATCACGCTAAGTATCTAAATAACGATTTTCAAGTGCCATACGTTTTATTCCAGTGTCAAATCCATAAACAACCATTACGTGACTCGGAAACTCGTCAGTCCTAGACAGAACAAAGAAGAATTTATAATGTCATCGGTCTGTCATATGAAACCGTTAGTGACATCAAACAAAATGGAATTATACAATAATGTTACATAAATAAAGGTTTTATATATAATCATGATCTTTTTATAAAATACACTCAGAAAAAAATGGATGAAACATGAACAAGTTCCGATATATGTAAAAAATGTGTGATTGGTAAGTAATATTGTATTTTGCGTAATGGGCGTGTTCCGATCAATGCATGCTTGCGAGCCAAAAGTAAGTAGGTACTTAGCCGAGGTAAGCGCCATGTGTAAGACCGAGGACATTGCTGTGCAAAACCTGGGAAAGGTCTGGCGAAGTGTTGGTCTGATTGTGTGACGTCTGATTTTTTATCCAGCCCTGTGCCCAGCTTTCTTATAGTATGTTTGTGATCTTATCGTGTAGAGGATAATTCACGGTACACCGTGTCGCGACTTTTGAAATGTTTCTGCCTTTGGTATACAAACCGAAAGCATCAACATCATTCATAATATGGCCAAATGTCTCTAATTTAAAACCATTATGCAAAACTACTTTTAACTTAGCAAGAAATTTCAGTGCCGAAGAACAAGAGCGGAAGGCACGGGAGCGAGAACGATTGAGGAGGGAACGAATAGCTCAAGAGGAACAGGAAGAGGCCGAGCGTCGTGAACCTCCGCCGCGCTTCAGCGTGGCCCAGATAGCCTTCGGCACGACCACCTGCATGCTCGCCCTCCTAGCGCTGCTGTTTAAAGTCGTGGACAACAACACCACACATGCTATACTCTCGAAAGTAGGACTTGGACATCTCGTCCCTAAGAGAGACGAGATGTCCAATGGCTCAGGCTTTGGCTATGGCCCAGGCTCAGGCTATGGCTCAGGCTCAGGCTATGGCTCAGGCTACGGCTCAGGCTCAGGCTATGGTCCTGGCTCAGGCCCGGGCGGTGGTTTTGGCCCTGGCGGTGGTTTTGGCCCTGGCGGTGGTTTTGGCCCTGGCGGTGGCTTTGGCCCTGGCGGTGGTCCTGGCTCTGGGAACGAACGCTGCGACGGACTCCGACTTAATCCGGCAAAGCGAGTGAGTTTCATACTAACATAAGTTTTTGTAGGTGCTAATATAGAAACGTAATTCTGTCCACCAATACTATTTATATTCGATTAAACTGTTATAGAATAATATAACAGTTTAATTCCAATATATTATTTAAAAAAATAACTATTTACTTCGTCATTATTTCTCATTAGACAATTAAATAAATACGCATATGACTACATAAAAGTAGTACCTATATCAATATGAGATTGAATGAAATTCTAATGAATTCTAGGCCGGAGACCACACGGCATAATATGCCTATTATGCCGTGTGGTCTCCGGCCTAGAATTGACCTCCCGTGGGTGTCGTAAGAGGCGACTAAGGGAAAAAACCAGAAGATGGGCAGCAGCGTCTTCTGTAACTTGACGAGCGTAACGGAGGAGCAGGGGGTGCTAAGAATTACCGGTTGATTCCTCGCTACCACCCACCGGACTTTGGCCCTGGCAACGCACAACATCCGCACGCTTCGGACCGATGAGAAGATTGTCGAGCTGGAGGAAGAATTGAGCAGGTTGCGTTAGGACATCATGGGGTTATCTGAAATCCGATAAGAGGGACAGGATACGATAATCCTTGACTCCGGCAACATGCTCTTCTTCCGGGAAGGAGACAGAAAGTCCCAGGGTGGTGTTGGGTTTCTCGTCCGTAAGTCCCTCATTAATAACGTGGTAAAAGTCGATAGTGTGTCGAGCAGGGTAGCTTACCTGATACTCAGAATCACCGATCGGTATTCGTTGAAGGTCATCCAGGTATATGCCCCGACCTCGACACACCCTGACGATGAAGTAGAGGCTATGTATGAGGAGATCTCTGAAGCCATGCATACCTCCAAAACATACTTCACCGTTGTTATGGGGGACTTCAACGCAAAGGTTTTTCTTCCAGAAGTGACCATCCAGGAAGTGGACGTGGATTAGCCCCGATGGTTCAACCAAAAATGAGATCGACTTTATCATGACGACCAAGAAGCGTATATTCAGTGATGTCTCTGTGATCGGGAAGGTGAAAACCGGTAGCGATCATCGTATTGTCAGAGGCACACTGAATATCCATGTTAAGCTTGAACGGTCTCGTCTGATGAAGTCCACGCTCCGCCCTGGTCCTGCCCAAATCCAGAACCCAAAAGCTTTTAACTCGAGCTGCGTAATCGTTTCCAGTGCCTAGCCGAATGCGAAACAGCGGACGAGATAAACAACGGGTTGGTGGAAGCTGTCCAAGCAGTGGGGTCCCAGTTCTTTAGAACCTCACGCCGCAGAAAGCATCAGAAGCTCTCCAATAAAACCATTAAGTTAATGTAAGCCTGGAATGCGATGAGACTGCAATCTTCAGCTGACATGTCATGAGCTGGCTGATTTGCGCTCCTTTAATATTGCCCGTATTAAGGATGCAATTGAGCGGAACCAAGGCTCCAAAGTGTTCGCGAGGAATTCGTCTGTTGGGAAGAATACAACTCGGATGGGCAGCGTTCGGGAAACTACGCGACATCTTCTCGTCCAAAATTCCGCAGTGTCTGAAGACGAAGGTTTTTAGCCAGTGTGTGTTGCCAGTGATGACGTATGGCTCTGAGACGTGGTCGTTAACGGTTGGCCTTTTGGAGAGGCTCAGAGTCACTCAACGAGCTATGGAGAGAGCTATGCTCGGAGTTTCTTTGCGCGACAGGATCCGGAATACGGAAATTCGCCAAAGAACTAGGGTCACCGACATAGCTCAACGCATATGCAAGTTGAAGTGGCAATGGGCAGGCCATATCACTCGCAGAACTGACAACCGCTGGGGAAGAAAGGTTCTCGAGTGGCGACCACGAACCGGAAGACGCAGCGTTGGCAGGCCTCCCACCAGGTGGACCGACAATATCGTCAGAGTTGCGGGCAACCGGTGGATGCAAACGGCAAGTTATCGTTCATTGTGGCGTTCTAAGGGGGAGGCCTTTGTCCAGCAGTGGACGTCTTCCGGCTGATGATGATGATGATATTATGCCTATTTGAATGTCGGCTCGGCTATCGTTTTACGTCTGTTGTATTCTAGAAGCGAGTTTTACTTAGCCTTACTTAGGTAGGTAATAAAATGTAGAATATCCGGACAACACGAAGTATTTATGATGTTAGCGCTCACGTAATTGGACCAGTAGTCTTGCGTAATTTATGTCAGGCATTGGCAAACGTAAGTTACCTGTATGTACCTACGGTCTCATACTTTTGGAAAAAAAAGCGTCATTATTTTATCTAACCTATAGCTAAGATGTTGCCTAACCGTGGCCAAACCCCTGAACCTCAAGGTTCGAAGCTGTGTTTTCTTTTTTAGCCATGTCGGCCAAAATCCAAGAAGCCCGATCCGATCGAATAAGTGATTGTAAGAGGCGAATGAAGCGTAGCAGCTGCACGTATAATTACACCCCGAGGTTCGGGTCCCAGCGCAGCGATTTAAAATGAATTGTTTCATATACTAAATATATGGATGACGTGTTTTTTTCAGAGGTGGCCTCTGGAAGATAAAGATAAAGAGAAAGAGTGAGGTATCCATTAAAATATCTAAATATAACATATTTTCATATAAATTAATTTATTTGTGGCATGAAATAAATAATAAACGCGACGCTTTGTTTTATTTATGACACTGTCTTATCAGCTGTGCTCGCTCGAGTTATCAAGTGACGTTATCTAAGATTTTGAACGGTGAGCTAGTTTTGATAACTAGACGCGCGGACTTTATGCGCAGCAAAAGTTTTTCGATACAATTATGATTTTAGTATGATGATGTAATTTATTAATGATTAAGTTTCTAATCATTTCACCTTCACACAATTTTGTAGAATAACTCTTTCCAAAATTGCTCAAAAGTTTTTAAAGTGAGACTCCTTATATAGCAAAACACCTCTGCATATCCCGTCAGGCATGACAGGCTCAATTTTCATTTTTATACATTATAAAATACTAGCTGACCCGGCGAACTTCGACCCTCTTCTCATCATTTAAACCTTCCGTAGACTTCACAAAAATTTCAAAACTAAAATAAGCCTAATCGGTCCATCTGTTCTCAAGTTTTGGCGTGACCAAGGGAAACAGGGATTCATTTATATGTATGTATATAATAAATAGCAGATAGACAAGAGAACCATCTAGGTTCGGCGTTAACCAAAGAAAAACATTTATTTTGAAACAAAATATATTTAATACGACCTTCATTTTACAAATTTCTCGTTCAGTAACTGCCTAATCGGCTTTAACTATAACTATAATAAGTCTGGGCTTGTAAATGACACAACCGTATAAGAAAATGTTCTACATTAAACCGTTAGTGCCTTAAAAAACAAGGAACGTTAGGAGCTATGTACACAAAAACTTAAATAACATGACGCGCACACGACCGATTATATTTTCATACACGAGGGAGTACTCAAGCAACACCAACAGTCAGTACTCGACAGTGGCATTGCTCAAAGATAGTGGACGCGGCATGAACTACTAGAGATTATTATGCTAGTAACTATAAGGAGTATGAAGCCTCTGCCCAACTTCTTACGTTAGGCACTCAGGTTCATTTAAAGAATAATGCTTACAAGAAAAAAAACTCTGGACATAGGTACCTACTCGTTTAAGAAAAAATGTGATTCGGTCATTATTTTAGTTAGTAAGTACCATTTTCTATTATCTTGTATGTTATGGATCTCGGGTCTGAAATTAAAGGTTTATTATTATTATAGTAGTAGACTGGATAAATGACATTAATCTCACCGATTGATGATGTGAGCGGAGTGTCAACCCAGGTCAACCCAGGTCGACACGTCAAGAATATTTTTTTAATACCTTCCCACATAATTTATTAGTAACTTATGAATACTGATCATGAAATGATGTAAGTTGTTATAAACGTTTAAAGTAACAAAGGCGGTACTGTAGATAACATTGTATCACGTTTTAGTCGTAATTATAATTTGTTGTTATTGATAACTGAACTCGTCACAAAGAAGGTCTCCTTGTATTGGTTCAGACTGGGTTATCTTATATTGGGCAACTACAAACTTTACTTGCTACAAAGAACTATTCACTGAAGGGGCTTCCCTCTAATCTGTTTGGTTCAATATGGGTTATCTTAAATTAGGCTTTGTTAAAGAACTGTTGTATATCCAAATTTTGTAGAAGTGATGTTATTTTGTCACAATTGTAATTACCTAACATAAATGTCATTTGCCTATATTTTGCAATGTATTTATATATCTTCGAAAGTACTGACGTTTATTTTACGGCTCCATACTTTCAGGGCAAGAAAACAATTGAAAATGTTACGTGTTCAATGATTACAATCGGTCGCGCGTCGTACTTGTTAAAACCTAAGTATATAAAAATAACTAATCATTACCTACTCTGTAACTGATATGCTTATTGCGGTGTAACTTTGTCCCTTAAATACACAAGATCGAACTAATTGGCAAGCGCGAATTAGTGCTGAAACATTTTTTATATAAACTTAATTGAGAAAAGTTACACCTAAGGTGACACAATACTTGCTTCATTAACAAAATAAAACTGCGATATACGCAGAAAGCATTGTTTTAAATCCTAGCTGCTGCTCATAAGTTTGTTTGTTATAGATTTGTAAATATAGGTACGATATTCTTATGTTCATATATCGGCTAGTTACTAGCTTAGCTGCGTCCGTTCGACCCTTTTATATATTTTAACTTAGCAACTTCAATGTTACAATCAACAACTTTTCACGCCATGTGAATTAACGTCTTATCATACTGACTTACGATTCAAAATGGCGCGAAAAGCTTTGACAGTAGCTAATGATGTTGCCAATTACAAAAATAAATACAACGTTGCATTCAAAAATGTCTATTGCACAAATGATTTAATAAATCAATACGTGTATATGATTCCACATAGAAATTGACAAATGAATATACAATAAATTAAAAAACACAAGTCCATTAAAAATATTTACCGAAGATTTTAAACATTTGAATGAGATGCATTGTAAAATTTATTGTTCAGACTCAATTTTACTTATCAAAACTATTGGAAGTACAAATCCTTAATAATTCATTATTAAGGCGGAAACTAACAGTTTTTAATAGTAGACAATAGACATGTTTTATATGGAACTTACAAACTGATCTTATTTACAAAATCAAGATCTCCTCTTATCACCCACTGTTATTCTCAGAGCAGAAGATTTAAACATCTATTATCATGTAATTAATTCTCATGAGATTGCAAATAAGATCATCATAACATCAAAATTCTTAGTGTTGAAAATGTTTGACAGACTTGAATTTAATAATTCACACATCACATTCTTATATTGAATTTAAACAACGCCATAAATGCGTTTACTCTATTTTCTTACAATTATTTAGTTAGGTACATTTTGTTCTATATTAATCCCGTATTCGATTTAATTCGAATACAATTGCAGACAGAATAACATCGATTAATGTATCGATACAATATCTCGATACAGTTTTATCGCAAAGTTTAAGTGTAACGTGACATGTATATTACAATAAAATGGGATTGACTAATAAAATCGGCTATTAAACAATGGTATATATTATATACAGCAACGATTTCAATACATAAAACAACAAACTGTCGGAATAACACTACAGTGAAAGCGACTACCTACTATTTAGTGTAAGACAGTGTTATTGATTAAACTTTAAATAAAACTAATCTATCATTGAAGTAGGTGGTACGTCATATGACAAGGCTTGTACAAAACTGACCAATAAAAAACACATTCCACCTTATTCATAAAAAATTACAATTTCAAACCAAGGATTAAATTATACCTGTCACTGTCGTTTGCATGTCAAAGAATAGAGATGTCGATAGACTTAATACAGGTTTAAGTTAATGCAGGTATTATCCTCGTTTATGAACAAGAGCGGTGGGGTTTGTTGGTCTTAAGTCAAATATAAGTGGAACAAGATATTCAACACCCACTGTCTTATACCTCATAGTAGACTGTCTCAGACAGTACGCTGCAAAAAAGCTGCTAAGTAGTTCCTTTATCAGTCTTAGTGTCCAATTAGTGCCCATTCGTCATTAACAGGTACCTTCAAGAGTACATTGTAGTACTTCTACACTACATGTTATTGACCAAAGAGCTAAGTATCGAGAAATGCGTTCAAATCTAATAGGTATAATAGTAACCTTGCAATTTGTACCATCTGTCAATATTACACGACTTCGTACCTTTGCATATGGGAATAGAGTTTAAAATAGCGTGTAGTTTCAGAGATGGTACAGCTACCGCGGATAAAAAGCATTTCATCGCCTAATTATGGACGGACACGTAATTGCTCTTTCATATATAAATTAAGAAGAGTTTCAACACTAATTCGACATCCTTTATGTCAGCCGTGATGAACGATGTCGTGACGTTCAGTAGCTTTTTTAATTATTTATTCAGGAGTCGGCAACATTTAGTTACAATTCAAAACGAATGAAAGTGTCAATAATTCTGTATGGACAAATCCCATCTTGCTTATGAAATAATGTATAATAGTTCATATACTATAATACAACGGAAACAGTATAGCTATTGCTTTAGTTTCTGACCGAAACGACACCGTCAATCAGGCACCTGAAATAAATTGTTAAACGAAAGAATATTTTTGGCACTGACATCTAAACCGCAGCCGCGGATCGAGTGATTCACAATTTAGCTCAACATTATATATTTACACCATGTATACCCTGACTTCAACAATATAACCATGATTTAAAGTAAAATATACTATAAGATGACGATGATATCTAAATACACCATGTTAATACTGTATTTACAAAAATATGATATTAATTTAACATTATATTTTGTGTTGGCAGTTATTTTGAAGATCACTCACGAAATTAACGGATCTTTGTATTTAAATTATTTGTTTTTAATTAATTAGTTCTTGATTACTAAATGTATGTTTCACATTGTTGCCATCTCAGGAAATTTTAATCTGTTTATACAGGCAACTTAATAAAAAAACTACTATTTTGGTATTATGGAGTAAAATAACTGGCAACACAAAATCTTCAATATAGTTCGGTCTGATTTTTGACACATATTTGTACATTATATTTTGTTCAGAGGAAACAGGAGGGTTGAATGAACGTGGCTTCACAAAATAAAGCTGCAAGACTTGGAAATAAGTCAGAAAATGTATACATAAATAAAGTCTCGTTTATTTTTATCGCTTGCGACTTTGATTTGTGAATCTTTACCAATTTTAATGTGCGTAAATGCTGATCATAATTGATGTTTCGATGATATATTAATCAGTTCAAGATTTAAAACTATCTTGTCGTAGCAGACTGTCAATTTATGTGTTCATGTACGCATATAAGAGGTACGTTCATTCTCAATTATATTTCATATATGTAGTATGTTTATGTAAGTAGTTCACACCATCCTTCACTACAAATTATTACGACGGATTTCGACAGTGGCGCCGCGCTTTATAAGACTAGCAACGCAACGCCAATTGTTATTTGTAACCTTATATATTTTAGGACGTATTTTGCCCGTATATTATGAGTATACATATAATTTATCAAGTACGATAAAGATAAATATTAAAAAATGATCTTTTTAAAGTAAATAATAATTTTAAAATAATTATAAATGACTTTGTCGAAGTTTAACGAAATATAGCGATTGTATCTTTGTAAAGATAAATTATAAATTAGAACCTTAACGAAACCAGTAGAACACTGTTCACGTACAATATTAAGTTCAGTACTAATCTGTAGCCAACGTTCAATTGTTTTATTATGACAATCAATTTTAAATTTAAATTATGTACACCCTTAAATTAACTGTAAACTGGCAAGTAATATTTAATACTGGAAAAATAAAAATAAATTATAAAGTTAACGAATAGTAACCTAAAAATTAATTATTATTTACATGTTGCAACTCTGCATTTGATGTTAGCGAAACCAAAGTTCAGAACGCAATGTCGTCTATAATATTTAGACTAAAACGACTAAAAGGCCTTCATAATATACGGATAGGCCACGTTATAAGGACTATTCAACCACACATTGACTATATCACCGATAATTTCGACTAATCTTCGCTACAACCTTCATTGTAATCTCAATTACTTCTGCCTTTATCATTAGTATAAATAAAGTACGAAGTTACCATCAGTCAAACAAACGAGTGTCGGGCTCGCTGCGACCGCGGCCGCAGGGCGTCGGGAGTGCAGGATGTCCTGCACAGGACACGATTGGCACTAGCCTTGGGAAATACTGATTTTATAACTATTGTGATCAAATATTCTTAACACGTGAATAATGAATAGTTAGCTGCTGCGCGCCGCTAAAGACAAAAATATTACTATCATCTGTAAACACTATGGAAGTCACGAGTCCGCGGATCCGGAGGTCCGAAGCGGGAAGGCAACACTCGCGGTCAGTAGAGGTCCAGTCCAGGCCGCGGGCCTAGCGCTATGACTTCTTGTCGAACAGCGGCAGCTTGGAGCGCACGGCGCCCTCGCACACCGTGAGCCGCGCCTGCGCAGGACAGCGGCGCGCGCCCGCCAGCCGGTAGCGCGGGTGGCCGCGCGAGCGCTCGCACGTGAAGTCCGCGCCCTTGCGCTCGAAGTACTCCACGATCTTACCGATCTGCGCCGAGCGCACGTGGCGCGGCACGCGCTCGTCGCAGAACAGGCTGTCCGAGCCGGCCAGCGACGCCACGTCCTCCGAGCTGTCCGTGTACACGCTGGACGTGCGCTTGCAGGCGGCGGAGGCGGCGCGGCGCAGCGAGCCCGCCTCGTCCTCGTCCGGCCCGCGCTCGGCGCGCCGCACGCAGCAGCAGCGGCTGAGGATGTGGTACTCGTAGGGCGCGTCCTCGTCCTCGTCCTCGTCGTCGTCGGCGTCGGCGCGGCCGCACAGGAAGGGCTCGGCGGGCGCGGGCGCGGCGGCGCGGGCGTCCAGCGCGCGGTCGTAGGCCAGCAGGCAGGCGGCGCACAGCGTGGCGCGCGCGGGCCCGGGCGGCGCGGGGGAGGCGCGGGGCGAGGCCGCGCGGCGCCGCCACCAGCAGCGGTGGCAGCCCACCAGCGAGCAGGCGCACACGGCGGCTCGCGCGCGCCCGGGCCGCTGGCCGCACAGCTCCTCGTTGGCCACGGAGAAGATGCCGCTCTCGCACGAGCCGCGCCGCCGCAGCTCGGCGCCCGAGGGCGAGCGCTGCGGGCGCGCGTCCAGGCTGCCGCGCCGGCTGAGCGCGGGCGAGGACGGCAGCGAGGCGGCGCGCGCGTCGTCCGACAGGTCCAGCGCGCGGGAGGCGGCGCGCGGCGGGGAGGCCAGCTCGGCGCAGGACGCGGAGCCGGGGTGCGGCTCGAGGATCTTCTGCACGCCGCGGAAGGCGGCCAGCGGGTCGCGCGCGGGCGCGGGCGCGGCGTGCGCGTCCCGCAGCAGCATGACGTGCGCCAGGCGCTGCAGGCGGGCCAGGCGCGGCGCGGGCCGGGCGGGCCGGGCGGGCGGGCCGGGCAGGGCGCCGGCCGAGCGGTGCGCGCCCCCCCCGCCCGCGCCGCCCGCGCCCCCCGCCAGCCGCGCCGCGCCCCACTCCAGCTCCGACAAGGAGCGCCGGTGTTGCACTGGACGCGGACACGACAACGTTTGATTATTTTATTTATTCTCTTCGTAACAAATAAGGTTTCTATATAATTTAACTTCTAGTTTTAATTTAATAGAAATGACATACGCTGATCGTGATCATGATGTCTAGGACTGCCCTCGGACTTGTACCGCTGCGGGCGTCGCCACGCGTACAGTCCGGGACACGACCGCGGGCCCGACGAATCGGCATCCTCACTGAAAACAAACAAACAATTAAAGCCACTTCCAACAACAGTTTCGATCTCTACTATCTACTTATGCATTTTTTCATGAAACTACCACCATTTTTCCAATCAAGTTGTTCTCATAATCTTTAATATACCCGTCAATATAGACATATATATTCGCCAGTAACGTACCTTTCATTGAGGTTGTTGGAGGTGTGAGAGGCCCACGCCGCGTCGTCGAGGCTCTCCTTCACTTCAGCCAGCTTGTTCACTATTTCCGGGAATAGCGGACGCGCTTTTGGCTCATACTGTAACACAAACAATAACATGCACTTCTTGCATAGTTCAACTGAATGGAAATAAAAGTTCTTGTCTAGATTTTACGTTTCTGGGCGTGAATTTATAATCTGATTTGATGGCGATTGATGTTGAAAAGTCGTAAACAGACGCTTGAAACTTACGATACAGCAGTTGAAGGTAAGTCTTAAAAATTCAGGCACAGTGTCCTCGTCGCAAAGCTCCACGAACGCCATGTAGTTGAGGCCGAAGTTGTCCGTGCGAGGCAGCACGTCCGGGTCGGCGTCCACCTGCACAACATCGATACTATCACATGTGACTATAGAACCGGCAATAAGTACCTATTTCAATCGATAAACAGGTCAGTTCTCGGCTAAAGGTTCAGTAGAAGACAAAATACATACCTAGAGCCCTAGAGGTACATAATATACAATCCCGCCTGGAATATCCGAAGGATTAATAATAATAACGTTTATTTCGGGCAACGCCCATAGTGTTAGTAACAATGGTCTTAAAAAATAGTGTTAGTAGACATACATAAACACACAAAACGGTTTAATTATATACAGTGGAGTTTCATCCAATGTCGCAGCATTGGAGACTCCCATCTATCTGCAAAAACACTCAAAATATTAAGGAAGGCAGAAGTCTGTACAATCTCAGAAGGGGTATGCGGAGGTATTTCCTTCATCAATCTGCACACCCACATTTCGCTGTTTAAATCTTTGTGACAGCGAACGGGCCCGCACAAGGCCGACTCTTACGACTTTCTACGAAGGGAACTGTATTCTTCACTCGAGGGCAGTAGTAGACGGTAGAAACTTACCCTGGCGATAAGTTGGCACAGTATGATCCCGTAGGAGAATATGTCGGAGCGGTGGTCGTACCACCGTCCGCGCAGGCACTCGGGCGACATCCACCACGGCGAGCCCACGCTAGGCAACCTGTAGCCGTTTCTGGAACAATACAAACATTTATAAAACTATGCTTACTTGGAATGAAACCCCAAAAATGTTTTGGATAGATGGCGCACTTTGACGGATAATGAATACAATTTTGAAAGTGATGCCTTCTAAGAGGAAAGCAAAAACAACTAAACAAAATTGTATTAAGTGTTTGGGACATCTAGCTGGTCGAAATTCCGCAACTTCCAGTTTTATTTATCAAAACCTCTTAAAATCTTGAACTCAAGACTCGACTCGATTAAAACGTGTCAAGGAGAGCGTCCGTGCCATTTAGGATTTTGGTCATTTTGCAATTTCATGGTAAAATTGTAAAATGAGTAACGACAATCGACAATCTTTGCAAGCAAATTGGCGTGTTCAGTATCCAAGCGTGCACAAGACAGCAAGTGACAGCACTATTGTAAAATATACGTATGCTTCAAATTGACTATAGAGATGCACTTATTGGCATGTATAATTTCCGTAATATTAAGCTATATGTCAAAGTCGTTACGTTAAATACCAATATTTTAATTAAGTTTTATGACAAGGCTCGCATTTACGTTAGTATTAAACATGTATTTATTAACCGACTTCAAAAAAAGGAGGAGGTTCTCAATTCGTCGGGATCTTTTTTACTTTATTTTTATTTTTTATGTATCATAAATGACTGAGTTATGAGGGCACTCATAACTCAGTCATTAATTATGAATCGATTTGATTTTTTTATTTATTTATCAAGAGTTCATTTTGATATTTAACTTTGGCATTCTCCAATCGTTATGGACTCTGTCCAAGGTGACATAATAAACAACACAGTATGAAGGGATAACGACGGGCCAAAATTGTAAGTAATAGAAATTATACTTCTTACAATAAGATACATTCGCACCCTACTAGTAGAGTGCGTGTCCGTACACATTAGCTGGCGTGCGTGTACGCAATCACTCACCCGTACATGCAAACGCTATCGATGCACAATTACTACACGGAGCCACTGCCTTCCTCAATTGGAAGATTGTTTGTGAAGATAGTTAAATCTTAATCGGGGTGTTTCTTCCCGGAGATCCTACTTGCTTCCTCAAGGTAGATGTATGAAGTAAAATAGATTGACAAAACATAATGGGTAACCAACTCAGTTCTCTTTGGTTATAATAATAAAAATGAAACAGAAGGAGAACACATAATCATGTCTACATAAAATCACGCCTGTATTCCCCGAAGGGGTAGGCAGAGGTGTATCATATCGTACAGTCATGCAGTCGACTTCTTGTCGGCGCGTTTACAGGTCGATCATTGTAACAACTATATTCTCTGATCACGTAACTTGGCAATATCCAACGATGGTCGTAATTGATTATTTACGGGTGTATCTATCACAGATGTACCGCTAGCTAATGGAGTATGTTACCGTAGCGCCGGATTAACGTGAGCTGTATCTAAGTACATTTGTGGAGCTCCATGCTTCTCTTTATTACTGTATTATGTTTTGCATCCTTGTTTAGGATTCTGTTGGTAACATAATATAATACGAAAGCCTATATAGGAACCGTGTAGCTCTATTAAAGTATAGCCTATAAATATGGTAAATGTGAAAAACATTTGCTTAATTATAAGCACTTTTTAACCATCTCAATTATAATAATGCTTTGATAAAAATAATACTACTTAACAGAGAATAGTAATATTTCTTAGTTTACTCACTCATGAGGTATTTTGGCTGCGAGGCCGAAGTCAGCGACAATAGCCATGTAGTCGCCGGCTCCGTATTTTCTTAATAATACATTCTGAAAAGAAAATAAAACCGTTTGTTTAAAAAATTATCTAATCCATCAGAGGTCATGTGAAAAGATATATTGGTAATAAAAAACTTGTTGACTGCAATCTTAAAATCAGTATGCACTACAATGCATGCCTATAAGCCGAATTTATCTGGACTGAAAGGGAAGATAATGACATCTTTTTAACTACTTCTTCTTATTGACCTTCCTACATTGAATGTATCCTTTAGATATTAATAAGACTAATCTGACTGTTTTATCAGAACCAATTGAACAATACCATCGCACTAATATGCAAGCTTATCGCATCCTAACCTCTTTACCAATTTGACAAACCGTCCCTTACTTTAACAATCAAAGATTTTCAAGCCATCCTCACCTTAGCAGTAAGATCCCTATGGAAGACGCCGAGTGAGTGGAGGTACATCATGCCGTCGGCGACGTCGGCTGCGAGCGACACCCTGAGGTGCTGCGGCATGGGCTCTGGCGGCCGGCCGAGGATCAGCTGCTCCAGAGAACCGCCCTCCATGTACTCCGTTAGCGCGTGCAACTGGCCCTCGTGTACACACACGCCCATAAACCTGTGGAAAAAATTATAATATTGGTAGAATAACGGTATTGTGGTCGGATAGTTCAATCCCCGGGCAAAGTGTTATCCGAATTTTGCATTCTTGTTGCACGGAGTCTTGGTTTGTGCCCGGTTAATTGCAATACGCTCACCCTGACGTAAATTCCACATGACCACATGAATTAAATTGCGACATAGGGCGAAATGAGAGTGTACTATGTATAGCACATCATCAGCCGGAAGACGTCCACTGTTGAACAAAGGTTTCCCCATTAAGAAGGGGGGGGGGGGGTGCCATAATTCCCACGGCAAGCGGCTTGGGGATCGCTGTGTTGGTGGTCAAGTTACAAAGACGCTGCTGCCCATCATCTGGATTTTCCCTTCTCTTACGACACCCACGAGAGGAAACGGGGTGATCAATTCGAGGCCAGATACCACACGGCACACGGTATAGTACACCCACATTTAATTTCAAGCTCGGACAGAGACGTATCTCTGTCTACTCCTTTAGGAAATACAAGCGTAATATTATGTAGTATACAGCAAACAGCGATGGCAACCCTCTGTCTCCACACACCTGTATACGATGTGGACGACCTTTTCGCTCGAAGATTGGATTATTCTGCCACCAAATAAAGTATTAAGTATCTTATCTTATCATGCGACATTACATATATCGTATGTAATAGACGCGTGGCCAACGACGATGATACAAAATATGTATGTTATGAAACATTTCCCAAGACAAGTAAGATCAGCAATAAGTAATCAGTAAGTGAAAATAACTAACTCACTAAAGTTTCACTACATAGCTAAAGAAAATGAAGGTTATTAATTGTATTGATTTAAATCACTCGGCAGACAGAAATTATACTCCCAACGTATGTGAAAACCACATTCTACGAGGGAAAGTGAAGCTATTCATATAAATACAAAATAGACTTGTATAGTCCATGAAAAACTGTGGAAAGCGCAGAGAACGCACTACTTAGCACCACAGAATCACCCATTGATGTGCACTCTTATACAAGTAGCGATTGATTGCACCATTGTTATGTTTACAAATGAAGGCGATACATAAATTGTTCTTACATTAACTACACTTCATTCAAGGCCTCAGGATGAATGCATGACTTGTCTTTAACCCGATGTGTAATCTAATTTTAATGTTGTAACATAATTAAGAGATGCATTCCGTTAATACTTTCCCACGCGAAATATCAAGGTCGATGCACACAGATGATTAGAAATCTGATTATGAAAATATGGTGTGTACACAATGAGAGCCGCGCAAGTATGGTCTCGCAAGTAATTGGGAGAAGATTGGAGATGCCACAATAATGATTCCAAGCGGTGCGACCACAATAGCCCCATTGACGCTGACGATCAACCTGTCGTACATTCAACTGTTGAACAAATAGATCTGATCTCATTTGGAATTGCCTGAACAAATATGGTGGTTATAGATGTAGACGAGACATTTACATTTGAAACTTAGTTCAAATATTATTATATTCATGAACACGACAGAATGGATGGTCATTACCCAGACTTTCATCTATGTTGCGGCTAACTAGTTTTATTAGTCATTTAATGAAATACCTAGCTCATCAATTAACCGTCTGGCGCTATTAATAGATTTATGAGCTTAAGGCTGAACGTCCGGCACACGGTCTTGTCATAAAAAAGAATCACTTCTCAGTACATTTACTGAGAAGTGATTCTTTTTACTAATAAATAATAACAATATCTGAATCAATACCGAACTCATAAATCCAGTCAGGCTGGATCATTACTGGCGCCTAACTGGTTTACTAAATACGACGCTGGTGATATATTCGAATGGTGGCAAATTAAGCCAGATTACTGCGACACATACATCATTATTATGCGGATTGAGTGTTACATTAACGAAGTGACGTGACCGACAATGATATGTTAGCGGACAAAAATACTAATCAAAATGCACAGACATGCGCATGGAACCATTCTATACAGAATTTTCGTTCAGCTGTGACGTCAACTACGAAACACGAGAGCTACTCGAATAATATATTAAAGGCGGGTGCTGAACAAAAACACAAAAATCTCACTATTACGAAGTGATTTTCGTATTGATCACGCAATGAGACAGATGTCAAGGCTTCGCCGCGTAATCATCGTATAATCAATGCAAATTGCCAATTAAAAACTTCGCGTGCTGAGACATCAAAGGGGTTTAATTATGATCAACCTCCCACAGATAATAAGATAAATTCAAAAATGACAACTATCGGGGTGAAAGCGGGTCTATTATTCCTAGGAAGCCGTGTTTATAGGCACGCAATAAAAACAGACTAGTTAAGGTTAATTGACACCTTTAGTTTGTTTAATGCTTGCGATCGTTGGAAATTGTAGATGATCATCGCAGACGCGGTCGCGGCGCACGTTGCTCAACCATTAATCATGTGGCTTTAATGCTCAGTATAATTCGATGTTTGGATCTTTAGAGATTTCTTCATACGCATACTTGGTTTTGCAAACTATGATTTAATATTTAAATCAGCTAGCTTCTAAATGTAAGTGTGCCACACTGGCAGATGAGAAACTATAAAAAGTAACTGAAGACACGGCTGTGCTAGATGGATGAGAAAAAAATGTAAGACAAACAATCGGAACAGTGCAAGCATTGTTTTTATTTCCGAAGATAAGCGAGCAGGAAATGGGCGAAATGGGGGACAGTGGGTGCCATTGTTTAGTTCATCGTTTCCATTTCGTAATATGTATTATGCAAACCGAATTCAGGGTACGAAACAAATAAGAAATGTCGTTTTAGAACTGTGATGTAAAAACAATGAGCGCCAACGAAAAATTACAGCAGACGGAATGTACGAGATATCAGGAAGTGCCAAAGTACGTGTGAATTAATTGTATTGTGTATTTTGAAAACAAAACGTGTTTGGCTTACAAATGGCTTGGTTGAATAAAGCTTATATTAAATATAATTAATGGCTTTAATAATGAATAAAAATGATGCAATATACTTAAAGGTTTTTTATTGGACACTCATACATCTTCCTCTGCTACTAATGACGTCAATTTACATTTCTAACGTGCGGAGATTCTCAAATTGATGTATCTACATATTTGTGTTAACAAGGGAATAGTTAAACTGAACACGGTAATATACTTTAGTTTAGCCATCTTTTTAACCTCATTGATCTATACCAATATGAGGTACTGATGGGTGACAAGCAATAGGTCGGTTTGCCTTCCAAGTAACAACACAGGTGGGCGTGGCTTACATAGAATATACAAATTTAAAGATATCTTTTCAGTCAGTACTGGTTGATATGGCCTTTTGGCATGAGTCACATTTCATGGTTGCTGGTTACGAAAATTGGTAACAATAAAATATTCTTCAATTTTACATAAAAATACTGAAGCAAACACAATAAAACTTAAACACAGCTCCCTGACGGTGACGCAACGCTGAACAATGTACAGAACCGGCTTGGTTGTTTGGTCAACAAACATTGGAACAAAGGGACCAACGAATTTGTGTGGCGACCCAGTCGCGGGGTTTTCGCACCATATACAAACAATAGTTAATGTGCTTATCTGAGCATTATTGAATAAGTTGTTTATACTTGGATTAAATAAACATTTGAAACAATTCGTTTTTCTCTCAGCGTAAAATAATTATGCTAGGATACAATGTTCTGCTTACATAGTTACATTAGTACATAATTATACTGTGGGAGGCGACAGGTCTCGGCCCCTGCCATCATTTCTTATTTACTGTTCAACACTTACATAATACAACGTCATCAAAAGGAAGTTAATCATTTTAGTTATGTTGATAAAGCTGTAAGTCTTTCTAGTATAGAAATTTTACATTAAAATGGTATTTCTTGACCTTTAGCTTCGTAACTTCACAATGAATCATTCACACTTAAGCGAGAAGATTTATTATAATTGCAATTATCACTTGTAAGGTGTAAAGCCTTAACAGTGGGCTAACAATACGGTATTTGGCAACTACCATGGTAGTGTGACAATTTTTAAGAAAAAGGTGTGTTCGTCTGTCCGCAATTCACGTAGGGGTGGTACATCCATTGGCTAACCCTGGACCGTCAGAAGCTGCGAATTCGACGTAAGAGTATTTTAACAAGATCTAAGAGAGCAATGTTAGTTAAAAGTTAGTTAGGTAGTCAATACTTTTAAAGCACTAGATGTTACAGGATGACATAAGCAAAGCTATTATGTAAGTAATACAATTTGCAAAAAGGATTTTCTCCAAAATAACAACCTATTTGCACAAATTAAGAGGCCAGACTCAAACATTTTTGGGAAACGAGTTGGTCTTAAGAAAATTATCGTTAAACACTTTTAATAGCCGTATTTAAATACTGATGGTACAAAAGATTCACAATTATTAAGATTCGTTTCCTTGCCAGAATACTTAAAATCAAGGTGATCCGGCTTTACAAGCCTGGACGAGCGATTCCTTATAATTTTTACGCCATTCTCGCGTTTATCTTGTAAAGATCTTTCAACGTTCATTTCTTGGCAGGACAAAGTGTTTGTGCCATGAAAGTAATGTGACTCCCGGTTGAGCAGACAGTCTTTATTGTTTCCTATTCAGTGTCAAGAATTCAGAATTGTTATATCCTTCTTTTAAAACTTGGGACTATATTATTTGACTGCAATGGAGCCCAAAAGAAAGTTCATGTGTTTGATCTGCATATGCTATTGATTTGTCAACTACTAGTACCCTTCACAGATTTACGTCTTAGTAATAATTATGCTTGGATTGCCACAACAACATGCAACCGACAAATTACAATTTCACAGAAAAAAAAATAGTGCAGCCAGCCTCTTATTTGTTGCAAAGCAAAATCAATCAGTAAATTAAAATTAAATGGTAAAGCAATAGTTTCAGCTCGTAACATAGAACTTCAGATTGACGTAAACAGTACTGGTAGCTAATAAACAGCTGATGCATTTAATTTTTCTGCGCAGTCTACCAGTCACGACTTCAACCATACTACAATCTGTAAAAGTAATAAGCATATTAACTGTAACATTGCTGGACAAAGAGACCATCCTATACAATAGTCCATAGTGAAATCATTTAAATATAGCTGCGTCTCAATAATCCTGCAGTCGGACATATGATCCGTTGACGTCATAACGTATAATTAGTTACAAAGATGTTCCTTGTGCTGTACATACGTCATGTAGGGGCCTGAGGTACGGGTTAACCCTTGGTACTACAAGTTCGGATATTAATTTTATAGAGCTGAGTTCTTTGTTGGACGGATCTTTATAAGGTTTCTTTACTTCAAGTTAGTTTAAAGCAGAATTTGAGTGGCCTTAGAAAATCTTACGACATAATCTTTTTAATAATGTAATAAAAATGTTAAGAAGACAAGATGTTTTCAGGCGCCATTATCAAGTAGCATTAACGAAGGTTCCTTCCTAAAAGCGACTTAGTAGACGCTAATGATGTAGTTAATGATTACTGATCTTTTCAACCTTGCTCTCTATCGGCATTATACTTGGAGCTATTAACCTTTACAAATCTATGGTTATGCTTGTTTCTTAGTATCTATCTCGTAACGCTTTTGATTAAGTATAAATGTTTTGTTAAGTAATAAATACATTTATAATATCAATACGAAAAACTAAAAGATTTTTCAATAACTTTAAAGCTAGGATTTAGAGGAATTGAGAAGAGAGATAGAAGATAATGTTGAAATTCGAATTCCTTGTTATTTATCTAGCTACACTATAAAGTAATTTTCAAGACAATTTTGAAACAAACGAATGCTCTGAGTCTGATTAAACAAAAATTCAATTTAAATAAAACTTTACAATTTTATCCATTCGAAGTCACGTGTAACCACTGCGCAATATGAAAATGGGACATTGAAACACATTAAACAAATTAAAGTATGCAAATATATTTAATAGTGATAATTTTCGCTCGATTTCATTTAAACATTAATGTAGCAAACATCATAAATCACTTGAATGCCACACTAGTCTGTTGTTATCTGGTTTTGCTTTATAATATATAGATGTAGAGTATTTGCTAGTTATAGTCCTTTGGGGCAGTTTATTGGAAGATGATTTATAGTTGGGGATATAGGATTTCGCAGTTGGCTGTATTTAAGTGCGCGCCTCTTTCATACTGAGTAAATACGAATCTAAGGAGGTCTCGTTGCTTTTCATGTAGGTTTAACAACATGGGCTTGCAGAGGTCTTAAGAAGTATTTAAATCCTAAATGACATGAGGAACTACCAGGAATTATAGGAATTATATATCGGTGAAGCTTGATGTAATGAAGTTAAATTTCTACTCGCAAATCTTACAAGTGTGTTATATAATAATTAATGTAATTTTTGTGTGAATGTAATAAATGTCTCACCACAATATTCATCATGAAATAGGCGGCATATTAATTCCTATCATGTTAATTCACACATTTGACAACCTGTTTGGCGCAGTGGCTAAGCGATTGGACTGCTGCGCTAAGGGTTGCGGGTTCGATTCCCGCACGAGACCAAAAATTGTGCGAACCGCAGATGTTTGTCTCGAGTCTGGGTGTTTGTGTATGTGATATTTCATGTTTGTTAAACGCACCTACGACACAGGAGAAATTCCTAGTGTGGGGCGACGTTTTTTAGAAAAAAAAAATATTTCCATACAAGCGTTTGTAATTGTTTCGGTTGTCTGTCCTTCAGTTTTCTCTTGATATATCAGACGTTTCTGTGCCTTGCCTCACATTTGAATGAGCAGCTACGGGCCAATAACTTTGTCAGTCAAATCTCACTAACATACGTATTCCTGTGGTTTCGGTTCGCCGCGCGCCACCCTCTTGACCGTTACTATTTACATTCTTTGGGATCCAAAATATATCGTAAAAGCTTCTCAGAACAAATGTTTGATGCACAAACACACAGAGGTTTTATTTCCATTTTGAATAGTAAATTAAATTACTAAAATTAATATGACATTTGCGTCTGATTTATGTTCAAAATATTTCCGGTGACACAGTTGTAATTATTAATTTAATTTGGATTGAGATAACATAGTTTACGTCAGTGGATTTATTGATCTCAAGATTACACGCTAGCCTTGAAATTTTTAAACCTTCACACAAGAATTTGAGGTATGATTTATTGTTACTTTTTCAATCTTGTTTGGTTCCGCCCTATCACAAAATTATGGACAGACAGGTAGCCATGCATACCAAACTTAATATTTTTGCGTGAGAAGATTTACTTGCTTTTAGATATGGCCTATTTATCCCTTGGCGTAAAGTCCTGGTTATACAAACAGTTAAATACATATAACACCGAGACCACTTGGTCTTCTTCATTTACATTATGCGGATGGCCGCTGACTTAGATGCATGCACGCCCCACGTTATGACATGGAAAGCGAAACGAAAACGTTTGCCATGATAGTATTCGTCGATGTGCATAAAGCCTCTTTTTCGTTGACCATATAAATTCACTACCTAAACGCGATATAATTCCTACATTCTCCATCATATTCATGCATGGATTCACTCATTGTACAAAAATAATTTTAATCAACTCTAACATATCTATGTTAGAGGTGTTTAAAATTATTTTGTCCCACAATAATTTCCTTCAAGTCTTTCAGTAATGCAAAATAAAATCTGTCTGTTTGTCCCTTCATGAGATACTAAACTACTGAGACAAAAGCCAATTAAACTTTATACGGAGATAGTTTAAACCTGGAGGAAAGATACGCTGCTTTTTATACTGGAAAAGACAGTAACATTTTTGGACAAAGTCTCGGTCAGAAGCTAGTTATAAAATTAACGTACCCAAGAATGTTGGGATGTTTGAGCTTGTTCATGAGCTGCACCTCTCGTAGCATGTTGGGCCTGTTGGCTCGCTGCTGGTTCATCTTCAGCACCATCACCTTGCCGGACGTTTTGTTCGTTACCTGAAACGATACAAACATTATTAGTATCGTGCAGTGTGTATTCGTTGTATACATCACGTACAGGCGTTTATTAGAGTTGGTTATTACATACAGTTGCACGATTGTAAAGTTTTGTATTCCTAAGGGCATGGTAGTCAAGGTACCGCAAAGAATACATTGTTAATTTTATGCAAGAAAGGTAAGCTTGGTGATAGTAGAGGGATGGATAATATTGCAATAATACGTAGTGGACACATTTGATAACATCCTCAGATTTAAGTAGATACAGTATGTTATTTCATCTATTTGCAGCCAATATGATGTATACCTAATATTATAACGAACATTGTTTTCGCAAATGGCAAATAAATCAATTCCTTTTGATTACAAGACTGTAGATAGAGCTAATAAATTGCGTATCTCTCGTAATCCCAGTAGAATATTTATGACGTCATTAAGCCATACGCCAATTAACCTGATGGATCTACATGTAGCATCGTCGGGGAAACCCATCAAGTATTTAATTGAAATTAGGAGCAAATTAGATTTGACGTCACTCGTTGCTAAGAAGCAGGTAAGCTTCATTATAAAACCTTCGTTTTTCGTTTTTGGTAGTAATGTAGGTGCAAAAATAATAGGAATTCTGTGTCATATGGTGGCTATAGATGAAGAATTACATGTATCCATTTATTATATGCATTCCATGTATGTTTTCATTCACACACATTGATACAGACGACACAGAACTATTCCATGAAGCAGGCAATAGGCAGCGTCTTCGGATAGTAAGTATTTAAAAAAGCTGACAACAATTAGCAATTTAGCATGCCAGCACAATCCGCCTAGTTGCACACATTATATGAAATAATGTTCACAGCATTATCAGTTTCCGTACATATCGTAAACAATGCAAGTGTTAGTGCGCGGCCAATGTAGGCCACTTCGTGCTCCAGACAAGATTGGATTTCTAGTTTTCTAGACTGCCGTTCGAATTAACTGTAACGTGTGCGTTACTCCATTCGATTGCCGTGTGCTCTAAGAATAGGCCTCAAGTCTTCACGTTAAATATGTTTCTTTTAAAGCGATCTTCATTTGTTTTCTCCGATTGCACGCGCAATTTGTATTGCTTCTATTTGGGGATAGAAGTTGCGTTTCATAACGATGAAAGTCCAGTGCGAATAAGGTCGTGGTATTCGACCATCGCATTCGAGATAGCAAATGGTGACGTTGACGTGTTTGACTCACAAGGAATAGACCAGGTCGTCTCGAAGATGCCTATAAGCATGGCTAAAGGATTATAGTAGTTATAGATTGATAGGCGGTGCGAACTATCAGGTAGGTAGTTGGTGTATGTCGTACTCGTAGGTAATATTTGTTAAGAACTTTTTTTATACCGTCTTGAATAACGTTCCTATCATGATCATCAGTCTTTGCAGCCGTTCAACTCATTGCTGGGTATAAAATAAACTGACCTCACTTAGTTTCTGCCACTTCTTACTCGCATCCATGAACTCCCCGAAATTCTCTTTATATCGTATCGTTGTTATCATACAATATCAATTAAGATTAATTTTCTCGATCGTAATCGAAGAACTATCTAACTGCGAGGAGTAAGTCTCCAGTATCTTTTACAATATTGCATCATCATCATCCACAGCCTTCAATATCACACTGCTTGGTATAAGCCTCCCTTAAACGAAGCCATCCGCCGCGGTCCTGTGCCAATATTGCATCGGTGCATCTAAAATCATAACCTCTTTTTCAAACACTCCGTGTTAAGTAAATACGGTTTTCTCTAATAATGCATTCAATTTATTTGAACGAGCAACACTTATCTGTGTGTACTGTGTACATACTAATAATGTAGATAACGGTCACATGTGTGTAAATATAAGATGTTTGTTTTATAAAATATCTTAGATTTCCAAGGAGAGAGATTATATTATTAGCTACAACAAAAATTCGTTTATATAAATAAGGTTGTTGATATATTTGTTGTGTATATTGAATTATTAAGTTTAACTTGAAAATAGAGATAATTTAAATTAGTTTGTATTAAAAAACAGGCCTACGTTCAAATCTATAACACGGAGGTATAAAGAGTAACACCTCCATCATCCTACTGCTAGAGTAGATATTTAATTTTTACAAAATTTAAGTAGGTACGTAAATCTGAGATAAAATAGTAAAGAAAGAATCAATCTTCAAAGGATAAGACCAACTTTATGAGATGTTAAGACATGGACACACAAGACGAAGTAAGCAGACAGACAGCGAATAGCGCATTTATTGTATACATATGTAGGGATAAACCTAGATGTGAAGTCAAAGTGACACGACACCAACATACAGCATAGGTAATAAGCGAATAATTATGTTTACTGAGAACAAAACATTACTTTTTAATAAAGGAAATTACAGACACACACGGCTGGAGTATCATTCTACACATCTATTCTATATAATTATGTTGAAAATGGCATATTATGTTCTGCACTAAAGAGATTGCAAACAAAACGGGCTACCGATTTCTCGCAATTCAATTAACCACAGACTTTTTTATGGATTATATCCATCAATCCATTCAGTTTGTTTGTCATCAACCTTTCAAATAAATGAATACACAAATATAAAGGTACCTTTGCCCACAGATAATTTCCAAAGTTATTACAATGGCCGGTGTATTGCGAACGTCAATCTTCTTACAGACATCCAGAATATTCCAGACAACCTTTAGATGGTCTCCTATGAAGGTGACAGACAAGGGTAGGGAGACGACACCTTAAGTCTACAAGTCATTGGTAAGTTATGATAATGTTAGGCGCAAGGTTCTGCCTGTATAATTTTGTTTAATGGTGAAGGGTTTGCATATGCATCGTTTCTTGGTATCTTTTTATAAAGATACAAAAATATTTATTATGATGTATATATTATTAGTTTTAATGTAATATATACATACATACTTATGTAAATTATTATTTAGACAAAAAAAAACAAAGAAGATACATATAAAAAGGAGATACGTATAAACCATACATCTATTTTATCACTGACTATAATTACGAATTAAGTAAGTGGTCGTTGGACGACTGACTTCTTGAGATAAAAAATGTACACAGGTGCTGACGAACAATGGCCAACTACATAGCAATTACTAGTAGATAAACGCTTAATTCTCAGTGCATAGGTAGTGGTATGATTACATAAAAGTCCTAGAGTGATTTTCCACATAGCTCTGGTATTTTTAATGTTAGCTTTTCATAGTACATTCAAACATTGTTCAATGCTTACAGACGACTGTTATCAAGTAGGTAGTATAAGGAAAAAGAAAGAATAAAGTTCATAATCCATCATAGTGTAGAACCGCACCCGACAACCCCCATACAAGTACTACGTAGCGATAAAAAGCACCAACAATTTATTTTAACCCTCCAAGACTTATACCGTTTTGGAGAATAGTTCGTCACGTCCATCAGACCCCAAGTAAAGCTTCTTACACACTTCCTCGTCGAAAACGCACCATCATTTGGCTCCCCCTCACAACGGCACGGCATCATCGGTAACACGCATTAAATAACCATTTATATTGTGTCAACTATACAGAGGATGTACATATTGTACGTGTTTATTTCCTACCCATTTAGATATTTATGATTGGAATGGTGGTAGTATTCGGGGGGTTAGAGCGTTACAATGGTTTTGGACAAAAATGCTTTAATTCTTAATAAGGTTGTTTTTCTTTTCTACTGAACGGTTTTCCTTATTTTACACGTGGTCTAATATAGAGAGAATATTGATGCCTTACAATTATTGTCGAAAGTAAATCACAAAAATTAGTCTTTTGTTTCCCACAGCTAGGCAAAGCCCCTCCCCTTTCTTCCTTCTGGCCACATGTGTCCCGCATATCTGGCCAAATACAAAAAATAGTAATATTTGAGTAATAACACTTTTATTACGATCAAACTAGAAAAAACTAGAAAGGCTCAGATTGGTCACCTCTACATTTTCACTGAACATATTGAATCGAGTGACCTTTTACCCCGTCGCGCACCTGGTCTACAACCAGTTATTAAACAAAACAAATAGAGTTTAATTGCGTCATATAAATGCGACTGCCACTCATATTATTATTAGTGAAGGAATAGGTACTCGTAAAGAGCCTCCACAAGTGAGGACGTCCGGCGCACCCTGGACGGTCGCTACTATCCTGACTGAGTGGCTAATCCCTCCACCACGGCATAACTTGTGAACTTACGGAAAGTTTTATTTAAATCATAAGTTGCCTGATACCTACGTGTATTCAAACGATTTACATAATATTTTTATAAATGTAGCTGCAAAAGTCGTTATCATAAGCGTTATTTTTCATGTCTGTAAAAAGTTATATAACTATTGTTAACGGAATCAGCCCCCCTAGACAAGTGGCAACGCTTGACAAATACAAATTGAATAAAATTAAAAATATATGGTTTTGACATAATTATGTCATCGATAACATAGTTGAAACCTTATTTCATCCCCATACATTTATCATTAAAATCGACTTCTATTTGTCAAGCGTTTTGCGAATTGTCTAGGGGGGCAGATATGGCAACAACACAAAAAAGAAAACAAAATTTTGTGTTTTCTATATTTAGGCTTCATAACGAAAATATACTTAATGAAAACCACACCTCATAAGATTTCGTTATAAAGGCAGCATCCCAAAGATCGCGATGCAATAAAGAGTTTATTGATAGCCCCACATTGCCACTCCCACGGCACCATAAACCAAAGCAAATACCTGTCTAATAAGAAGTACAAACAGTTTTTTTCACCCCAAGTGGCACTAACCGTACTCGACACCCACTCAAACAGACTCTGTTACAGTCAGCAACGCTTAGGCTCCTTTACCAACAAAGGTGAACAAATTGATTTCAGCTCTATGTTTTTGTACTTAAGGGTGGTATTGGTTTGGATGTTAGATGATATAAGAGCAACTTGTGCGGCTGTCCGTCAGTGGTTTCGTAGGGACTCTTGACACAGCCTCGCTAACGAACTCATGATGAGGTTTTACGAGTAATAACATCGAGAGCTTCACTTAGGATTTGTAAACCGAAAGCAAAAGTGGATGAAATATAATGGACAGCGCGTTGAAGGATTGCTAATAGGACTTACATAGGCACATATGTACGTATGCATGGAATTTCATACATAATAAGACATTGATTTTATAACACCATTCGGCGTTGAGTCATTTGTACTTTTGAAAGGTCAACTTTAAGGACAGCAAAGTCCTTAAATTGACTATCTTGTTTGTGGCCGCTTCTGCGAAAGCGATACTCTAAACCAGTAGTTCCCAAACTTATTTTTCTCGTGCACCACTTTCAAAATTAAACTGGTGTCGGTGGACCCCCTGCTGCTACATTCCTACCACATTGTTAAAGTCGACAAAAAATAAAAATTGTGTCGCTTCTGAGTTCCGTCCCTATATTCTGATAGGTTAAAATTTTAAATTTTAAATAAAAACGAAAAATGGTACATTTTATAACATTTTATTAATTAAAAGAAAAGAATTACAAAAAAATAATAATAAGGTAATACTTATAGGTTGTGGACATAATTTTAATTAATGGGAAGGATGTATTTGATGGAGTGTCAGCAAACGATCAATGTTTGGCTTTATTTTTGTGAGCAATAACCGCAAATCCC
The DNA here is from genome assembly GCA_905340225.1 of Abrostola tripartita. Classification (NCBI taxonomy): domain Eukaryota; kingdom Metazoa; phylum Arthropoda; class Insecta; order Lepidoptera; family Noctuidae; genus Abrostola; species Abrostola tripartita. The sequence continues at coordinate 2,274,818 of HG996492.1, read as the reverse complement.
CCCGCTCTGTGATGTTTAGTTTGCTCCTTTTTTTTGTTAAGAGGTTTGTAACGGCACTAAAACTTCTTTCGACAAGGTATGATGAGGGAAAAGCTATCAAAAATTTCCTTGCGATTTCCCACAGTCCAGGATATTTTTCGTGTATTTCTGCTTGCAGCCAAAATGTTTGGTAGCCTTTTCTAAATTTCACCTTCAGCTCCTCATTGGTGCTTAGCTCAAGCAGCTCCTCTTGTAATAATACATTGGCCACTTCAGTTTCATCAAATGGATTTACGATCCATGGTGGTATATCCATCGTCAGCATATCTTCAAACCTGGTTTTGAAGTCATCATGCAGGGCACTTAAATGTTGACTGTAGGTATGGATATCCTCATCAATAGTTTCTACCTGCGACAAGTTTGGAAATTGAGATAATTCGCGCCGACTAATGTTTTGCTTCATAAATTTCAATTTCCCAAGAAAAGCCGAAATTATCCCCTTTGTTTTTATTAAATTCAGGCTGTCCCCTTGTAACTGCAAGTTAATATCATTAAATTTTTTAAACAAATCTGTCAAATACGCAATGTCTCCTTTGAATTTGATCAAGTTTTCTTTTAAATCTGGATCTCTACTTTCTAAGAACTCTAATACGGAATCGAAAACAGAGTAAAATCTCGTTAAGCATGCACCTTTCGACAACCAGCGTACTTCAGTATGTAAGAGCAGTCGTTGGAAGTCTTCGTCATTTTCGTCGCACAATTGAGCAAATAAACGCGTATTCAATGCATTGCTTCTAATTTTGTTGACAGCGTTTATTATAAAATGAAGAGATTGGTTCAACCTGTCACTTAAATGTTTCGCCACAAGATGTTGTCGGTGGATTACGCAATGAATAGCTGTAAGTCCTGGTATAATTCTTTTGAGATGACTTATAAACCCACGATATCGCCCTACCATTGCAGGAGCTCCGTCTGTTGCCACTGAAATAATGTTTGTAAATGGAATCGATTTTTCCGTAAAAAAATTACTCAGGACATTAAATATTGATTCGCCTTTAGTGTCAGTCTCCAAAGTTCTGGCAAATAGCAATTCTTCGTGAATTTCTTCCTCCATGATAAATCGGACATATGCTAATAATAATGCTTCATTACCGGGTAACGTTGACTCGTCCAGTTGTATAGAAAAATGACTTTTTTGCAGATGATTGCACAAAAAACTTTCGATGTCAGAGCTCATTTCATCAATGCGTCTTTGTACAGTATTGTTACTTAATGGAATTCTTTTTAGTACGTCAAATGGAGATTTGTGCAAAACAGTTTTTAAAACCTCTTCAACAGCGGGTAAAATTAATTGTTCTCCGATAGTGTGCGGTTTTCCAGATTTTGCTATTAGTAATGAGATATTGTAAGATGCCCGCAAGCCATCATCGTTACTTTGAGATGTTGAAGCGAACATGCTGTGCATGGTGGGTCTCTTTTCATATTTTTCCTTCAATGTTTGAAAATATTTTAAATCTTTACCCATTTTATCAGTATGACACCTTTTTAGATGATCTTCGAGCTTTGATGGTTTCATAGAGTCATTGCTTAAAACTTTATTGCATATTAGGCACATGGGCAAGTGTTTATCTGCCTCTGATGGAACAAAACCATATTTCAAATAATCGACACTGTATTGTCGACATTTTTTCTTTGCTGTAGCCATGTTTTGTATCAGTTACCTTCCCTGTAAAAAAAAATGTTATAGTAACCAAGTTTTTATTTGAATATAGGTAGCACAACGCAGCCTTTGTCAGCTTTATATTATTATGATTATCATTATATTGAAAAAGTATTACGGCTTGTAAAGGGACCAACTAATAAACCGCTAAGACAAGTACAGACTTTTTCACGAAGCGATATCAATGTTAAATACCTAATTTACCACAATTTTTTAATAGTAGAAATAAAAATTAGTTTACTCAGTATCGAATATTGATCATATTTGTGTAGGAAAAAATAAAAGTCGAAATCCCAAATTGACCAAAAAAGTGACCATAAAAACAATAACTAAAATTTCATTAAATCAATGAGTTCACGCGCTAGTAGTTTTATAAAACAGTAATTGCTCTGCAATATTGATTTTTCGGCCTTTTTAGAGAGGCAGTCCTCTCGTGAAAAAACAATTGAATAAAACGTGCTGTGTTTGTCTTCAAATCGAAAGAGGACAATTAAAATATCTGTAAGTTACTAAGTTAGCTATATACAATGTGTCCGAGCGATAAGACCGCCCGGCGTTTTTTGAATATTTGTACGAAATCATTAATAATTATATTTACATTTGTGACTTAGCGGCCTTAGTGATTTTATATAAGTAATTTTTTTACTACATTTTAGTTTTGTCTAATGATTTTAATTGATAAATTATGATGTCGGCTAGTCAGTAAACAAAAATAATGGAAAAAGATGAACAAACTTAGGAAATATCGTAAAAAAACTGCAGCACGTCACGCGTCTTTACTTAATTTAATTTTGTACAAATATTCTAAATACGCCGGGCGGTCACTTATCCCTAGGACACATTGTATACAAGCATTTGTTATCAACCGACCAGTACACGAAACAAAATACTTAAGAACTAGGTACAACAAAAAAAAGGTACGTACTTACTTTTCTCCGGCACTAGGAACACTAATATAAATTTTCTCACACCTTCTTTTTCGAAATTCCGGAAACAAATAAATGAGCATGCCTTTGGCATCGAGTATTTATAGTCTTGATCAAGATCATGTCTAAACAAGCACTAAGCATTGTCGGACGGATTGCGCTTTGCAAGTCTGTACACGAAATTGTAATATCGAATACGCAAGTTTGGACAAGTAAGAGTCGCTTGCCAGATTAAAATGTTATCTGCTTAGTTAGGTACTTAAAACAATATAGGTAGGCCCTTATAAAAACTATATGCAGATAAATTTTCGTGGACCCCTATTAACATCTTATGGACCCCCATTTTTTATTGACGCCTACGTAGACCCCCAGCAAGGCTCCCGTGGACCCCTGGGGGTCCACCTGGACCACTTTGGGAATCACTGCTCTAAACAAATACGGCTACAGCAGTCAATATAATTATAAATATACGTTTAATAACAACCGTGAGTGAAAGACCGCATACTGCCTCTACGCCTAACAACGCTGCGTACAAATTGCGTGTCTTTGGCTTATAATAAAAGTTGACGAACTAAACACCTTATTAAAGTAAACGAGAAAAGATTTAGATAAGAAATAATATTCGGCTACTCAACTTGTTAGCGTTTCATAGGTTTTCTGAACTTTTGCACTTAACATATACAGTTCAGTGTGATATAATCCCTGCAATGTCCTTCGGGTGGATAGATTAGACCATACGGCATACGGTAGTTCAGTTGAAAGATATTCGAACGGTAAGTGATACTGCTAGATACGAGGCAGTTGAGACACTACTGCTGAGTATGTAGACAACTGCAATTTGCGCGTCAGTAGGTAATGATACTTAATATAATGTATGGTCTTCTAAACGGTCTAATCAATTTTAATGAACGCTTGAAATACTTGACTGCCTGTTATTGGGACTTATAACTCCACTTTTGCATCTGATTAAGCTGTATTTTCTTAAAATATTCTGTTATTTCTAGTATAATATAAAAAACTCTTGAAAATCACGTACAAAATCGTAGAGCGCAAACTCGGAATATAAAATTTCGAAAAAACAAAACAAGCATAAGTTAATCTCGTCTTTATTACATGACTTGGAGATAACACGTAATCTTGGCATGCAAGAATGTTGAAAATTCTTCGTGGAACACGCCTGGTGCATCGAGCAAGTAAAACATGCAATAAAAAGAAATAAACCCGAAGGCATGTGCGTACAGCCGGTTATAAAAATAAAGTTATTATACCAGTGATATTGACGCGACACGAAACGGGATCGGGTCTCAGCACTAGAACTTTATAATAACAGTTTTCCAATCACGTACCAACTATTTTTTCAATGACAAATAGTGATGTAGCAGATCATACGAAAATTGCAGGTTATTTATTATGTCTTCTTGTAGGTTGTTTGGTGATGAATGTCTTAGTACCTCTCTTCATCGACCACCTCTTCTCTTCCATAAAGCAAGACTAGGATGTAATTTTTAGATTAAGTGGTATGAGATTAATAAAATATAAATCGTCGTAAATTTTTGAAAGCAGTGGCGGCAGTTGTTTGCAGGGTAAAGTATCACCGATAAGAGCTCTAACTTACAAGGTAGGCAAGCAAGACGAAGGAAAAGACCGAGAAAACTAAAATAACTTTTTTGCGGGTGTTTGTTTGTCGATACTTTACAGCTGCCGTGCAGTCGGCACAACGCGGCATTATACTACAATGTTTGTGGACATGATAAGATAAAAATCCGCAATGCACGACGTCAAACTGTATGACACATGGGCAGCTAAAAATAAGCTTATCGGACAATAAGAGTGCGTCGCAGCGGCATTGAGAGCGTGAGTTATAAAACGTAACCATAATAATTATAGGATAATTAAGATGGATAGGACAGGATTTTTATGTTGATGATCTATTATAGTCTGCCGCAAAAAGTAACGTGAACTGTTTGGAAGCTTGTTCCACGTAGGCCTTCCGAAAGTCTGACTATTACTTTCTTTTTCTGAAGTAGAATTAACCTTGGATGGAACAGGGTAGGTATAATTAGAACCACGTACTCAGCTCCATTCCCAGGTAGATATTGAGTAAATGCTTATTGAATCCACCATTAATCCCACACTAACCTTCAACAGTAGCAGCAAGTTAGTAGCAAGGTTCGCAAACAACATTTAGATTCGACAATTGCAATTTGACATGCAAACTTTGCACGTGCAACGGAGCAACTTAGAACTGGACCTAAAAAGCTAATATGTTCATATTTTTTATCGTCTACGTTTAGAAAATACGCGCATTTTGATTTTTGCTTCTTGTCAATTGGGGTTGCTGATGGCAATCATTTGCTTAGGTATATATAGTTTAGATTCCACTTGCGTCAATATTGGGATTTATCTTGAATGATTTAAGAAAATTTAAATGCAGTAATTCACTAAATAATTAAAAGTTAAAATGTTTAGTTTTAAAGTAGAGCACTCTTACCCATACTGCAGGTACACATACGAACGGCCAATGTAAACAATAGTTCCTTAGCAATGTTTACACATTCCAACACCTTAAAAGGATTGGGTATTTTTACACCTAACTTGTCGCGAGCAAGATTTCGTTGTAAATTGAAACTCCTTTTATACTTGTTCTCTTCAGATGAACTCGCCGATGCAAGATTGGAATGTGAATTAGTATTTTTGGTTACGCAACAAGCCTGTTCGGTCAATAGTAGGTACCAATAGAAAAGGCAACGTATTTGGGAAAAGAGGATAACATTATCCAGAAAACTGAACAGAAAAGTTCTCGAAGGCGTATTTATCTCACTTCTTTGTTCAATAAAACTAAAACTACGAAGTAAAATGAATATTGAAAAAGAAAATCATTTTAGCAAGAAAACATCGTGAAAAATAATGAAAAAGTGCCAATAGAAAACAAACATTTCAAACGAAAGCCCGTAAGGTGAAATGTCTGACAGCTCAGTTTTATGTGCATCGTGCTAAACGTCTTAGGAGTTACGATGCGACGGCTAACTTAAAACGTTTTATTATTTGGAAATGGCGTTTTTAATACTTGACAGGGACTTTTTTATTTTCTGCAAGATACCGATTATTTTACGATGAGAAGGAAAGACCTCATTTTCTCCCGTGTGTATAGCTTGTCTCGCCTTGGAAGGACTTGATGCGTGACTATGAATTTAATGACAGCACATTTTGCTCATATTTTTAAGAAGTAAGACACTGTGACACACTTTCACCATGCTTGGAATTTAACCATGTAGGTATATTTATTGCATTTATTCCTTGGCATCAGTAGCTATGTTGTTCAACTACGCAAAGAACTGTTTCCCCAAGAATAGGGGGAAAAAAGTTACAATGTTTACAACAAAAAAGTTTCTCATGCGTAAGCAGAGTAAGGAAAAAAACATGATTTTACTCTTACAGTTAGTTACAGTATATTTTTTTCTACATAACATAAAAACATAACATAACATCACGCCTGTATTCCCCGAAGGGGTAGGCAGAGGTGAACATATAGTACACCCACATTTCGCCAGTTATGTTGTAAGTCCCAATATAATAGGGGGCGAGCCTATTGCCATCAACCGGGCACAAATCCAGACTCCGTGCTGGTACTGAGAATTACCTAATGGAAAACTCAGTAACACTTTGCCCGATCCGGGATTTGAACCCAGGACCTCTTGCTCAGCAGTCGCGCTTAGCGACCACTAGACCAACGAGGCAGTATTTTTTTATACCGTAAACAATTTCGATACATCCTACGATTGGATATGTTCCAATAAACTCTATAATGCTACTGCATTTGTAATTGACGCATCGAGATTTGGAGCCAATAAATACATGTGCCGTGCTCCAGTTAGATTCCGTTGTTCCGAATATCTGAACAATTACAGATAGAACTGGTTTGTGTGGAGATTTATTAGAACACTTAACCTAATTTTAAGCTTATTTAAAATTCTATGTTAATTGGGGGTCTAATGGATTGTATCAGCTGATCATCCGATAGCAGTGTGGGTACATGAAAGTGAAAACGATGAAAAATGCGATTCTTATATTGGTTGGCATAGAGCCAGTACTGCAATCGCTGTTGAAATATTAAAATGTTATGACCGTGTAAAGCTTGAACTGCTAAAGCATAACTTGTGCTGGCTTATACAACGCTTAATCCCCTTAAAAGTGATAAAGTACATAAACTACATACTTAACACCGTAACAACACCCTAGAGAGACCACATAAATAACTTCAATTGAGTTTGAAAGTGCTAAGTTAAAATGCCGAGACTGGAAACATTTCCCACTATGCCAAACTACAAAAGCGTCCAAAAGCACATTTAATTCAGCCACGTTTCCAGAGAAAATTTCCATAATTGCGACCGCTTCAACAGCAACAAGCTAGTGCCGTACATAATAAGGGTTCACTTTGACCCCAAACTGGCCGTGCCCTGCACAAATATGGACAATGGAGATTCTATCTTGTGTTTCGCACGGTCGAATATCAAGTCCGGATTTACAGCTGCAATTTGAAGAGTCCTCTCAAATTGGACATGTTGCCGGCGGATTTGTTTTAAAACGGTTTGCCAACGAACAATTGCTTGTTTGAAACCTATTTGCGAACAGATATTGAAAATCATGAGAATATCGTAAACACGTGGAGTTAAATTATTTCTGTATTTTATTGATCAATGAATAAGCAATCACGATCTTGTATTACAATCAGCTTAATGAAATAATTGGCGTTATAACGGTTTCTATGTTGCGAAATTGCCTCGAGAGAATCCAATATATAATGTCTGTCGATGTTGTACAAAAATGGAAGTAATTTTTGGGAACAATATGTACTAATTCAGCTCCCGGCTATGGGTAGACACGTTTCGGATGTTTGAACAGCGAAGTCGTGACTGTCGTCTTGACAGATACTTCACCTCTATCGGCGCTCAGCCATTTTTTGCTTACATTTATTGTTCAATTTTTATTCAGTTTACTTTTTGCTGCCGGCACTTGCACGATAGTGTTATCTGTGTCAGTATACTTTATTGTTATATTTTGGATATCATAAACGGTGTGTGTCGTTTGTATTTAACTCGCCCTGACAGATTTATGTTGCGTTTTTGCTGAGATTTCTATGGAAATAGAACGCATATGAGTCATAGATTTAACACGAACAGGAAGAGTATAATAAGTGGACGTCTTGAAGACTCTTATGCATGTTACAGACATGTCTCGTCCATATATGGCGGAAGATGAACTCCAGATTCGCACGCCTGGATCCTTACCATATATTACCGAGTTGATAGGCTTCTATGCTATTTATATACATACGTGTAGGTTTTTAAACTAGGTTTGACTTTCAGAGAACTTTGATTAAAAATATTGGCTTGATAGAAATGTAGGCACTATAAAAAGAAAACAATATTTTTATAGTGAAAACGCGCGGGATACAATAAACTTTTAAATAGTTGTAAACGTTGAAAGAATGACTATCATATCACTTAATCCACCTTTATGACAGGACTGAAACATGATTTCTCACGATTACCATAATAAATTTGGGGAAATGTGATGTAATTAAAATGAATTCATTGCATCATGCTTACATATTAGTATGAAACTGTATACACTAAGCGCCTGCGCATGTCTATTGATTAACGACATCAATGGATGTCTACAAGATAATTACATTATTACTGTATTTTCCCTTCCTGAGATGCCTGAGATGAGATCCACAACATTATAGGAAAAGTCTGGATACTCCTTTACCAAAATGCTGCTGAAATAAGGTTACAACTTTAGGTAATACTGCATATCAAGTTGCTTTTTATGCAATTATTATGCGGTGATTGTCTATTAGATATTTGTAAAAAAAAATTCGAAACCCTAGAATATTCAGATTATTGACAGTGTTGTCAATGACGTTAACAGATTTCAAACATCAATATTATCTTTAAATTTGTATAGTAACTTCGGAACGGTAACTGTTAAACGGAAAGTCAATAATAAATTATCTGAGCCATATGTGAGATTGATTTACAATAAATATACGACCTAAAAGCAATCCAATTAAATAACACAAATTAATACATTTAAAATATCTCACCTGCAGATCTGAGGAATTTGAATATTTTTCATACATGCATCCTAAAGTTGCTGATATATTTATCTTAATATCACAAGTCAACATTATAATGTTAAGAATGATGAAATGATAAAAGATCAGTTGACAAAATACTTAGCAAGGTCGTTGAAACATTTTGTTCAAATATTTTGACGTAGAATGCAAGGAAACGTTTAAGGTCGTCATCTTTTGCATTTGCTCAAATTAAAATCGAATGTAATTCGTTCGTGATTTTCTACCCTGAAGTTCGTTTCCTTTTCAATAATTTAATCGTCTAAGAATTTTAATCAACATGTTATGTATGTTTCGTGGTATTAGAAGTGATAGGTGCCGAAAGTTTAATACGAGAAAAAGATTTAACAATTTTTAATCTAAAAATAAAATAAAACAAAAGTACTGATTAAAAGTTACGCATTTCATCTGTATTTGGAGCTCGTATCAAAACGGTCAGCTTCGAATAGAATCTCTTCCCGTTTTTATTTTGAGTGGGTACCCTTCCGCCGCGATTATAAAGGCGATACGAATGCGTTGGGAGCGACACACATCTATTTGTGGCCAGCTAAAAATAATGGTGGTCGGCTTAGCGCCGTCGTGAATGCAGTTTTTATGCACCGTGCTAAACTAGAAGGGGATCGTGAGCGTTTTCCTGCATACCTCTGTTTTTATGTCAATAGCTTTCAAATACTGGCTCTACCATGTCTGCTTTGTTTAGAGTCTCTGGCTGGTATTTCTTACAGGAATCTTGATTCTTGTTTGTATTCTTTTCTATTGCGTTGCATTTTATTGTAAGGCCCATGTTTTGATATAATCCTATATTAGCGTTTTCGTAACCTACTTCTCGTATCTACGGCACGTTTTCTAATTTATCAAAATCTATCCCAACTGTCATTTTCAAGAACATCTCCGAAAAAAAGAAGCATTGTTTCTATTTTTATGCTTACATTATAATAAATTCTAAGCGACACGTCACTGTCACCACAATGGTAATGAATCCGTGCCTCTGACTTTTCTTTTCTCAATACTAATTTCGAAACACTTGATTGAAGGCCGTTGAAGTAAATGGCATACATAGCGTTATTTATACTACAAAATGGTATTTAAAAATTTGCAATGCTGCTTAAGTGTGACCTAGAAATCTAGCATTCGACACAACACTCAGATTTGTGGTTCGTGATCGAAGACTTTATTAACTTGATCGTCGGAGTTTTATCATGGTACCGTTTGGGGTAAGTAGTGGTTAATTGAAGGTCAGTAATAGTCTACAGCATTTGGAATTCCTCACCTCAATATAGTCATGTTTAATGAGTACATATTGCTACCTTTTGAGGTATACTCCAAGGGTATACCGTATTTGTGCAGTACCTATGTTTGTAGTTTGTTCAATTATGGTTCTTATTTATGAGCACTAAATACGAGTTATTTGATCTCATTCAGTTAAAAAATTCTATTGAATGTAGACCATTTTCTAAAGTCATTAGAATCTCACATGTGAGTGTATGTGAACATACATCGGTCTATAATTAAGATGAAGTTCTGATCGGACGATATCTCGATGCATCGCGTTATGCAAGTCTCGTGCAGCGTTATATAAAAGTGAAAGAACTATAAATATGTTGCCTTGTGAGTTTATTGCATCGGCGATAGTGTTTCTAAATGTTTCGCCAGCCCCCACAATAGGGCGTGTCGTGACATGTTTAATCTTAATACTCATTAAAGAAATAAGCTTAAGATCTACTTCATCACTCAACACGTTCTGTCGATAAAAATAATACTGTTGTAATGTAACGCTCTTTCCAATGTTGGCCAAACATTGAGGGCCAACATTTATTGGTACCTACCTCGTAGTTTACTTTATTTATACGAATCTATGAGACCATCAGGTTTAGTTGGTTCTCTAGATTAAGGCTAAGTTATATATCACACACACAAGGAAGCCAAACGACACAACAAAACTAAGACATTATCTAGAAAACCAATTTGCTAACTGTTAGAAAACAATTCAATTTTCTACAGTCGAAGTAAAATAAACCGTATTGGAGAATCGTTCTCATTCAGATCCCGTTGTACAATCACAATTCAGGTGGCACGCGACCCGCTGTCGATAGATACGCATTCCGTCTTAAGAGGGAAGCGTCTGCGCATCGGCCGTAATCCATTCGTCTTACTGCAAAACGGAGACGGCGTTTGTTGACTGCTCTCGTGATTTAGTAGGAGGTCCTTATAATGATTGGATTTTGCGAAATGACTTCTCGAATGTACAATGTACATGTGCTGTCATAGTGTATCGCGTTTTGACAGTGGAAGCACTTGGTAAATTATGAAAATGCATTTTCAACTAACTGTATCGACGACGTACGGTTTACACCTATTTTTGACGCAGTTACTGACGTAAAATGAACGCGTTTTTGATAAAAGCGTATTTACTAGATAAAAACGTTAAGTTTTTCTTGCTAGGGTAAAAAAAGGTTTTCGTTCAGTTATTTTATTCTTATTCAATTTTTTCATTGTTCATACTGAGAGTTTAAATGTTTTCTAAACTTGGTAAAATGAATTGGCATTGTAATAAAACGTTTTTCAAAGATGACTGCAAAATTTTTGCTGTTCCTCTTTTACAGAAATAATAATTTAAAATGTCCAAACAAATAGAAAAATGGAGCTTTGTGGTTTTTGTTATTGTAAGGCTGGGAACAGGCGAACCTCATGTTAAAACGCGGGTTCCAGCATAATACATGCAAAAAGTAGAATAATTTGAGGCCGTCTATTGTCGGTTAAAACTTGAAGTTCTATAAACATAACATAACGGAAAAATATATGGGTTTAGGTTACTTGTAATAAAGTATCTGCGTTGTGCACTTCAAGAACTTAGCTATCTCATAAAACTTTTATAGGCTATAAAGGTAATTGAAAGAGTGGCAGTCATGAAAATATTTATGATTATTTTAAGCTATTAGATATCGCACTTTACCAACTATAATTTAATCGGTATTCGGTCATTCCATTGTAAACTGTAATGAGATTTCTTGTTCGCGGCAAAGATGAATGAAAATTGATAAGAGGAGTTGATCATCATATTTGGCAGGCGCGTCAAATAATATCAATGTTGTTCCTAAACTATATTATCATTACGACCAATTTGGTAAAGGAAAATTGCAAACTTTTTACAGACCACATGGTAAATAATTTGCAGTAGATAGGTACATGTTATACGCACAATCGTGTTATGTTGAATAATGTTTAAAAAGTGTTAGCAATCTGAATTACAGGTAGATGATGCGTAACGATAATTAGTCGAGTTATTTACGACGCGTCATGTTAACGCGCGGCGAGAAACGAAAACGCATTCGTCCAAACGGCACTAATACGGCCTCCGTTAGTTGCATCGAGTCACGAGCGCACATCCGCGGCTAATTTCAACAGGAACGGTAACACGACAGTTTAATGGAGAACGTGCGGTAACACTAACTGTCCCGGAATCTGTACCAAGGCCGACCGTTTTCAGATAAACGTCAATACATGCGTAAAACTGTTCGGAACAGATGGTGAGCCGTGTGGGAGCTGAAAGTATCCACGACGGAACGAATTTGGCGAAACATGGAATCTGAAGTGGGCCTGTCCTTAATTGCCTTGTGACATTCTCAACGAGGATTTTAACCCTGTATCACAACAGATGAATTTCGAAAGGAATTACTGCTTCATACGCATTGTTTGGAAACATACATTGAGATGTTTAAAGCTTTGTTGACCACTGTGATATTTAAATAGATGGCCAGACAGCATTATTAACATAATTAAAGTTCCCTTTTGTACGCGCTGATGCCTCGCCGTGGAGCAATTAAAATAAATTACATTTAATTAAAACAAGTACCTATACCTAACTTTTAGGAACCCCAATTCCCATGGGAGAATTTCAACACGACATAGAAATCCAACAAATCCACCTTAATGATCTAAACAAACATTTTGGCAACAATAAAGTCACGAAAAGTGTCATGACATTTTGAATCATTAAGCATGTCAGCTGGGGCTAAAAGTAAATTTTCGAAAGTAGGTTAACAATGACAAATAGATGACAGGGGATTCTTAAGATGTTTTTAAATGTTGTCTGGTTACTATAAGATACATACAACTGTTACATACTATGTTCAAGTGGGCGTGTGTATCAATATACACACTTAGTTTTCTTTGGAGCAGATTTATTAAGACTTGGACTAAAAAGCTGAGAATTTAATAAACTAAACGTTGAACTAGAATGCAAAACGAAGTGCAAAACATATAAAAATTGTATGCATATTGATTCTGTCTGCAGCCGGCGCCGAAGATAGCCAAACAAATAGTTTGGAATAACAACTGGAAAACACAGTGCATACCCGTTCCTCATTCATTACTTAATAGACGGAACAGTCATGATTCGCGACAGCCGATCGATTATCAAAGAATTCGATGACATCACTAGTTTTATAACTGTACCAATCATTCAATATTGAGCCTTCAAACAAAACGTCAGTTGTTTCGAAATGGACGATTTCCTATTGTAAATATTATCTTGTTGTTTATTGAGACCCCCGTCGGATTGTAAACAATGCTTGCGAACAATATCTGTATTGACTGATTTGAGAATGCTCTCGGCTTAGAACTGTGGATGTCGATTAAGTGCCTTTTGCTGCGATGCATTGATAGATTTGTTACGTAAATAGTTCTACGAGAAAAGGAAATGATTTTGTTTATGTAATGACGAGTGAAGTCAATAGTTTGTTTGTTGCTCACCGTGGGAGATCATGATTGAAGGAATTGCTATTTCCGTGACTTTTTAATTATTTTTTGATTATATGCATTCATATCTGTGAGTCGTGTTTTGTTTTTATGATATCGTTATCAGTTGGTAGAGGTACACCATTACTTTTAGCTTTAATTATTTTTGCAAATACAGTAAGTATGAGTGTACCGAATCTACATTCTACATTCTTTGATTTAGTACTGCCTAGAGTGACGGTTTGTAAGATTGTGAATGACTAAGCATACTGACAGTTCCTTCATTCATGGCAACGGATTTCTGGTTTTACGTAAAGCGACCGCCGCCGCGCCGTCCGCATGTCTTGGAGATACCATTTAGATACTGATCATTCAACGTTTGACCGAAAACAAGGTAAAGGTAGATGCCATTGTCTATTCTTTCAGGGTTTATTTTATTAGTATGAAAAAAAGTAGTGTGTTAATAACAGAAAGATTCGAATTAGGTTCTGTTACATAAGATTTGTGCCGTGTGGTATCCGGCCTAGAATTGACCACCCCCTTTCCTCCCGTGGGTGTCGTAAGAGGCGACTAAGGGAAAACCCAGAAGATGGGCAGCAGCGTCTTCTGTAACTTGACCACCAACACTGCGATCCCCAAGCCGCTTGCCAAGCGTGGGGATTATGGCAACACCCCCCTTCTAAAAGGAGGAGGCCTTCGTTCAACAGTGGACGCCTTACGGCTGATGATGATGATGATGATGATGACATAAGATTTGAGATGGATGAGTCTAAGCAATTATGTAAAAGGAATATTTCAGCTTTAGCAATACTGTACAGTGTAAACATGTTAGGTCCGTTGCCACAAACGTACTACTTATTCATTATAATGTGAAAAAATAACATACATATAACGTAATCTAACCAAAACCGAGTTTTGCTAGCCATAAAAATGTGAAACATACGAGATAATAAGATGACTTTCATATTGGGGAACTAATAGGGATAATCCGAGCTTGCTGCAGCTTTCATCTGTCTAACAGGGGCTTTGTGAAACTGTGCATGAATTTCATGTGTCCAAACTTTAGCCTTTACCGAAAATAGTCGTTAATAGTTGGAAAAATAAAAAGAACATTCATATACCTAAGGCCTTAAATATTATTACTTTCTCATTTAAAGTTTTAATGAATCTAAAACTTTGGAGGTAACACCAGTTGGTTCTCAAACTATTAATTAAGAAGTTATAACACAGTACCTATTACCTATATGAGTATATGTATAATACATAATATTATACACACATCTACATGACTAGTATAAATGCAGATAGATGTTGTGCACATATAAGACTTGACTGATTAACGTAGATTGTACCGTTGAAGTTAATAATTCGCAACCACTAGCTAATGACAAACACATAAAACTCAAGAAATTGCACACGAATTGTAGTTTCAATTGCAAATCTCCAGCGTTAAATTCGCCAGAACATTTAGACATGTTAGTACTAAAATAAATAGGATCAAGTGCCAACTGAATATCACACGTAGTCTAAATACCGGAGGGCTTATGTTATAAATACGATGGTTGGTGGTGCCGGCGTGTGAAGTGGAGCGAACTGGCCTGATGCGTCAGGGCATCCGCCACCAGGACTCGTCCTTCGCTTGTTAATTAACGGCTATAATTAGCTGCGTCTTGACATGGTGACGAGTGAGTAATTAGTCATTTTTATTTGGGCGAAACAATTAAAGTTATTTTGTACGCCTATCCAATCACAAATAATTTAGAAATGTAAACATTTCCAAATTTTTTTAGCCTTGGAGTCATTCTATGAATGAGCAGACGTTGTCTTAAATTATTCAAACTTACCAACTCTAATGCAGAATGTGTCAGTAGGTACTTACCTGAAGAGAGAAAAACAATATTAGTAAATAATAAACAACATACAAATTACAATAGTCTTTTCGCATTTCAACTTACGCAAAATTCAACATCGATGTTGTTTGAACAACAGTCGCAGAATCACAAAAACATCTCAAATGCTTTATTTAGTCTAGAACAATAACTTGATAGAACAATAGCACCTGACCTAACAACGAACGAGCAAAAAGTACGTACGCATACTACTACTCGATCCTTCTTGCAATTGAAGCAAAAAGTTTACAAAGGGCCAATCATGGCGTGGTCCGAAGTACTCCGAAGTGTTCCGAACTGGGACAGTACGTGGGCAACGCTGGCAAGGTGCTATTGATGCAACTTCCTTTGAGCATACTTGACGAAAGAATACTTAGTAAACTGTTGTAACTCTATCGAACGTTATTTATAAAAAGTCGTGGGTGAAATTGTGTAGGATTAATAAAACGATACCAAGAATGGCCAAAAAGCATCGATTACATATAAAGCATGTATTATTTCTGTTTTTGTCAATAAAATATAATTTAATCGGCAGCCGTAAGGAAATAAGTCTCGTGCGGTTATCTCGTGTTAAATGAAACAGATTACCACCAGAGTTACGTCACTGTTTGTTGTTTACAAACAACATTACTACAATTCTACCGCAATGCATATATTTTTAGTAGCCAGTCCCTTGAGAACAGGATCGTCGTACCCAATTCATCCTATTGTACACAAAATTGGAGCTTATCCAAGCAACTTTTCTTCATAACAGACGAAACGATTCACTTAATAACTAGGAAGTGTATTCGAACGAGCGTTTATAAAAAAGAATCACTCGTCTTCACAGGAAAGTTAATAACGCACCACGTATCGACGTATGCGATTTTACTTTCAACACATGCAATTACGGTGGCAATTGAATCTCAGCAATGCTTTTTCTCGTTTCAAACGATCAATAGCGCATTTCATTTAAGTACCACCGAGCGGAATAACTGATACACGATGAAATTTGAGATGCCTTGTTATGTAACTACATGTAACCATTAGACTTACTTGGTGTCATAATTTACTTAGTTTATTAATTTAGTTGTAGTGAGTGGATTACATAGTTGTGCTGTTTATCTATATTTGAAAATAACATTAAAAGTATTTGTGAGAAACAAATACTTACGTCGCCTTTAAGGAAAGAAGGAATAACATTATTTAATTATTGCTTCCTTGGTTTTGTGTAATGTAATTTAATTAATGCTGACTCAGAGCTGTGGAGTAATATTAATCGATGATACGAAACAATTAGATCACAATTTATGCGAATTAGATCACACAAAGTATAATACGTATATAATCAAGATGGTTAAATACTATATACTAGCAACATACATTAGCAACAGATTAAGAAAATGCGATCAATGATCCATTAGCCAAGCGTGACGGTTGAAATATGTATTTAATTTCATCAGCATCAGAAGACTAATAACTTCAAGTTGAAGAGATAACATGTATTGAAGCTGAATAAATTTCTTCTCACTTTAGAACACAAACAAAGAAACTTAAACATAATGTCAGTGCACTATTAAACTAGTTTTCTCACCAGTATTACCGAAGAATGGTGATTAGCGAAATGTTTTAATGTTTCGTGTGATTTTTCTCAAGCCGTAGGATGCATACCTACATACTCTCAAACGTCTGACGAAACTGACGCAACTTAGTAACAGCACCTAATCCACTAAGATCTAGAAGATAGGTTATAACTAGTACTTGTTTCGTCTGCCTTTTGTCCCGTTCTGCGGCGTTTGGGATATTAAGTTTAATTAGCTTAGATGATGCCTGAGTACGTCCAGCGCACCCTGAACTATCTACCTCGCTACCATCCTTGTAGACTGGATGGGAAAAAACAATTTCTACCATAACATGACCCCTATTTCCACGTGACTATTAGCTTAAGCTGATACAAAGAAGAAAGGACATTAAGAGGTTAGCCGTTACCGTCTCCA
The DNA here is from genome assembly GCA_905340225.1 of Abrostola tripartita. Classification (NCBI taxonomy): domain Eukaryota; kingdom Metazoa; phylum Arthropoda; class Insecta; order Lepidoptera; family Noctuidae; genus Abrostola; species Abrostola tripartita. Next base: position 2,257,452 of record HG996492.1, on the reverse strand, counting down.
CCTGCCCTTCACTGGGCAGGGAACGTTCTAGACTTTTTATTAAGGCGCCTTGAGTTTCACATTACATAAGTTTTCTAGAAAATGATTTATTAATCATAATAATGACACATAATCATTCAGTCAAAGACTTTATTATTGCTAAGTTAAAAGACGGCTGTTTTGACACAAAAACCCAAGTAAATTAAATGCATGATAACGCAGTGACACCAAAATAAAAAGGTGTATATTTCGGCATATAAATTACAAGATTAAAACAGCTTTGAGCGATACAATAATCCGAGAAATCCTGCAAAATATTTTTAGGCTCAAACTCAGTCGCGATACTAAGCAGATATTTTTTTACTTCAAACACGTCTAGAGATAATAAATTAATTGCGGTTATAAATACGCGATCGAACTACCCATTTAAATAGACCAAAAAGTTTTTATAGCATCTGGATTACTTCTAGACTTAATGTCAGTCCTTGAATGTCAATAGATACTCATAAAGTTAGTTTGAGCTGTTTAGTGTGTTACGAGTGTGGTTTAAATTTGTTATTTCAGGTAGGTACTATTTTTGTATAAAGTACCTTGAACGAGCAAAATCACTTCAAGCTTTCTACAGGAATTACGTCAGACAATAATAACTGAAAACAATATTTGTGTTTAAAAATAAACAATTTATATAAATAGGTATAATTAAACCATAGAAAACCATGATTCAATACCATAATGCATAAAAATAATAATTAAATGTGGAATCAACCAAGATATTTATTTATATTAAATTCATAACAACTAACACCTCGATGAATATTAATTTCTAAACATCCGGGTTAATATCGCTTCTCTAGGCTAAGTTAATAGTAAACATAACCCTTTGAATTCTGATATAAGCTCGATTAAAAAAACATTTCACAATAAACGTTTACTAGACCTTAATGGTCTAACATGAACAATTACTACTGCGAGTACGGATAAACAGTGAGTAATGAATAGGAAACCTCTACAAGACAATCTAGACTACCAGTGACGAGAACTGAAGTTTACCTTGGCGAAATTGGGACAAAAAATCCCTTATAAAGTTGCAATATCTAAAATTAAAGCCGATAGCTATGGTCTTAGAAAGGCAGAAAAATCTAGTGCTTCGCTTCGTTTTTGCTAAATCGCGTCGTCCAAACCGAAGAACTTCTTTTTCGCTATCCTGAAGTTTTTAAAGGATTTCTGACCGGCGAAGTTTTGTATTCCACGTCGATAAGTACGTGGAGTCCTACACGTGGATACATATTTAGATCGTTCACCATTGTAGACTACGTGAAGATGTGAGATAGTCGACGGAAATAAAGGAAACGAAACAACTTTAATCAGATCATCAAACAAGAGCAGAGTACATGTAAGATGTTGCGACAATGCTATTACTGTGATATAACTGTCTCCTAAGATACGAGCATTTCACACGACTATCTGGCACGCCGAGGTAATTATGAAATAATATGATGTAGGACGATGAGTGATACCGCTTTATATTATATTTAGAATTGTGAAAATCTTGGACTACGTTTTAATGTGTGTATTTCGATGTAGGTCTACTGTATCGTTTAACAGTGCTGCGATAATAGTGACTATGTCCTAGATGGTAGATTAGTTACAGTGAAAATATAATAGAGATCATTATTTGAATTAGGAAAACATTTAATGAATCGGATTAGTATAGTACTCAATAATGTAATTGTTGATGTACTATTTTACAAGCAAACATGACGCGACCTTTCCAAGCATGGTCGTATGATGCCAATGCACTCAGATAGTTTGGAGTTCTGCCCAACTTTACGAGGGAAATTGCCGTGAAGATATGTGCGCATTCTCGACTGCGTATATGTCTACGTATTCAATCTAACGTTGATGTTGCAAACAAGGGACAGGTGCAGATGCATTTATTTTCGTTAACACCTGCCGCCGAATTAGATGTTACGGTTCTAAATTTATTCTCGAACTTTCCAGGTGCATCCGTGGGGAATTAGAATACAATGTGGGGGAAAGATGGAGTATACGTTTTAGGTTACAAACGAATGCTCGATGGATGAACGATATAAATTGCATTAGCACAATTTACGATATCACATAACGTACAATTTGTCGATGATAAACGTAGCAATATGTTATGATTGCTAATCTTACGATAGATTGCTATTGGGTATGGACTTCGGCAATCGTGAGGATGGATTGCTCAGGCGAAGAGTTTAAAAATAGGTGGTGGTTCGCACGTAGTGGCAAACAGTATTGGTAGAGTTACAAATTTCACAAGCACACAACATCTCCAAGAGATTTGTTAACACAAGGAGAAAGACATTTATAATTATGCGCAAACTACGACATGTTTCACACTGCTGCGAGTATTACACAACCTAACATAGCAAAGATAGATAGAAGTATTTAGAGAAATGTTGATATAAGAAAGTAGTAAGAGCAAAGTCAGGGCAAAGATAAAAAAGTAAAGACATTTGACGGGCAAATTAAAATAATCTAAAGTATATTACTTAGGATAGCAATATTCAAAGAACCTGTCATGTTACGACACATTTTAGCTGATTTTCAGAAATCCATGCTTTAGTACCGTGGAACTTCCAAGTGACGTCATTTTTTATTGAGTTATTACTTATTACGCTATAATATTAAACAATATGATGAACTACACGACAAGCGATAACGAAGCCCATTAATAACACCATGACGTACCAACAAACGATAAATATATCGTTCTAGCTACATTGCCGGTATACTATGAGTAATTAGAACACGCCCAAGAACAAAACGTTCGATGTATAATGTCGATTACGGATTGCCGTTCCAATCGTTTTAAAAGGCGGCGGGTAATAAAAAGTAGAAAGTGCCAGAGGAGTCATCGGCACTTGGTGTTGGGCCAAACTGATGCAAGGTCATTGGCTGTTTGATAATAGACATTATGAAGTAATAGATTGTTTGTTTATTTTTTTTTTGTACTGCGTGCCTTTGCTTTCTTAGTTTTCGATCGACTGTAGGCTTATGCGGAAAAAGTATAATGGGCATAACTATATTTTTTTAAGGATTGATTAATTATCATGTATTGATTGAACATAAATTGATATTATTTCAGTGTAAATAAATAAGTATAGCGAAATTAAAATAAAAACAAAACAAGTATAGTTATTTATTTTATTGCGTTTAAAGGATCACGGTCTGGGTGAAAGTCCACAAAGAGATTAAAACTCACTGTTTAAATCCTAATTTGACAAACGTAGGATTAAAGGGTTTATATTACCAAAATTTTATAAAATATTATAATGGAGGTAAAAGATTTTAGCATAGTTCTAGCTGGTTCCACTAGCAAAATTATTTCAGTTTCCTGCGTTACGTTCGATTGATCAAATTACTTCATTTTGTCGATAAAAACATGATAATTACGTAGATCCGCCATTGTTTTATGTTCCGTGATTGGCACATTTTGTTTTATGAATCGTCTCTTCCGTTGTGTTATCGATAGGTAGTTAATTTTGAAAATAATTAACACTGACTACTAATTTACATTATGATTTAAATATGCTTGTGGAGTTGTGTAAATGATTTGGTAAGGAAAAATAAGGTATTTATTTAATGGTAGTTTAAAATTGGTATCACTTTACCATTTACCTCGGTGGTAGACAAAGGACTAATACCTATATGAGCTATACATATATATACAAACACCAGGATTACTCTGTCATTATTATATCTACTGTAGGCGCATTGCGCAATCTCTCATGAAGCGCTAGCCACTGCTAGATCAACTAGAGCTAAGAGATTTAAGTGTTAGTCTCGCTTTTATTATAACCTAACATCCTCTGTACATATCTTTACATAAAATGTAATCATAACTTTTAGACATTCAACACACGACGCCTTAGGAAATTTTAATGTCTTAACATCTCAACAGCCTATTTAGTTTACACTACCAAATCTCGCGTTGCCACATCCACTTGTTTACGTGCTACATGCATTGCAAATGTGTACACTGTACACGCAATGAGCATTCGCATACCGATATCGATATAGATAAGTTAAAGTGTGCGTTACAGATTCCATTGCATTGGCGATTAGTTCCACGCTGCGGGCTCGAGGACGCTGCGACGATGAAACGCGTGAAAATACAACTGTTTTGAGTACATCACTTATTTAGTACTCGAAGCTTATTTCGTTTTTGGTTAAGTACAGCAATGGATGCTAAATGTTTGCCAGTTTAATTTCATGTCGTTTAGGCAGGTTTATTTGAAAATAGTGTATGTAAACAGAAGTGATAATCGCTTGGTGTCTTCATATCGATTGATGTCACCTATTGATACAAAGAAGAAGAGTGTCAGTGTGACAAGTGTCACTTAATAGAACCTCAATCTCTAAATGACTTGTGTCAATATTATCATTTTCAAACCATTAATAAGCTAGTGGTTATTTAAAAAGATTACTCAAGTATCCTAGGGCGGTAGGCGCCATTTCAATGTTGCTATTATGCGCCGTATAGTGCAGTAATTAATATTTTAATTACTACATAAGTAACATTCTTTGCCAAGCTGAAATACATTGGAGCTATAGATATTTATCAAAACCACTGTGGCCGCGGTCCTGCGAGGCAACCCACAACTGCTTATCCGGAAATTATGATGTCTAGACTGGATTTGGTGTAAAAAGCATACACAGAGCCAGACAGACACGATACCAAGAACAGCCGTCGGTCTATTAGATGGTAAAATAATATTTGCGTTTGATATATCCTATAAATGAATATCTAACAATTTAATTATGACCAAAATTCGATTGATCCCAAAAATCGACTTTCGGCGCATTCAATAACATGGGAATGACGTGGATCTCCCGGCTATACTCATTCGTACGCATGAATACACGTATAATTGAATGAATGAATCATATGGACTTCTGGATACAAACAAGCAGTAAATAAAATCAAGGTTGCAAACACTACAGGATTGTATTTTTTTTCTGTTAATTTTTAAAAGGAGTTCTAAAGAGTTTGGCAGTCGTTGTTCATATTTTATTCGAAATAAAAAGAACAAATACTTTAAGCACAATATACAGAGTATTCAACGATAAAAACAAAGATATTATAAAGTCATGCTGTAGTTTACTAATTCAAATGTTATAAATTTGTCTGCATATTATATGAAAGTTATTGTGTTCTATAATAAGGAAATCATCTGAGCATAAATAATGTTCATCTTACCAGAGTATGTATTGTATAATGTCAACGCAACAATGTCTATGAGACTATTGTCTATAGCAACTCGTATCCTGGATGTCAATCATTTTGATTGAATATTTGTGATATTTTTTTCTTCTTTCTGGCAAAGAACCAATTTGACGAACAACCTTTACTAACCAAGAGAAATTTGTTGTTGTAATTCGCTCTTATTCATCAAAGCGACGGTTGTTTTTCAGGAATGTTGAAAACAAATCGTGATTGCTTTCTTTTCTATGCTCATTGATGGCCACGTACAATATTAACACTGACGTGAACAATTGCACTGACACCTCGGCGGATCAAAGTCACAGTTGCGATAGTGAAATGTGTATTTAAATAATGATCTTTTCAATTGGTCGACATAATACTTTCACGTTTATGTAATCACGCGCCTCTTGGCTCGCCCATCCGTCATACTGCTTGCTTGTTATCTCGATCTTAACTATGAAAGTGAAATATCTACTCTTCTTTATAAGTGGTAGGTAGATAAGGGGCCTCGGGCGCACTAAGGTGTGTTTACAAGTTTTAATATTTTAATATGTATTACTCTTCGTGCGAAGGTTATTGTTATCAGGAACACAATAATAATGTCTGTAAGGAATAACAAACATTAATACAGTAGTAGGTATGTCACACTTGACATTGTAAGAATCAATGAAAGAGACATAAAGGATTCCTTTCCTCAATAAATATGATTTAGCATGCGAGCTGTGAAGGATACTCAGTTCCTCCTAGGAAGTCAAGAAGTAGATGTTTAAAAATAAACTGGTAACAAAGGGGGAAAGTACGTGAGAAAAATTAAAGAAACAAGTATGATTCCGCAACAGATAACATGGAACACGGCGCTAAAGTCCTTGTCAAATAACAAACCATAAGTCATAGGACCAAAAAAATCGCAGGAAAACAACAACATAAAAAACAGGAAAACTATTCAATAGTAAATTTTATGGACGCCTGGAGCTTATGGAGTTTGCGTACCGATCCAAATAGCTCAAGCAGTGATGTCTTATGAAAACATATCCAATAAAACGATACACAATCTTTTCCAATCGGATTACAGTGTATTGTGAATCCTTAGTAACGCTGCGACTGGGTCAAAGGCATCGGATTTATTTTGTTGAACTTGATGCGAACTCAACGTGACTTTAATCCGCAGTAAAACCTCCGAAGTCCTAGATCGCTTAAATTACAACTTGAACAGCTTATACAGTATTATTATCTTTCTTTTTTTACAAACAATATGACAATGATTACTTTACTCTAATCTTAATTGCGAATAAAACCTTGTTGGTTTAATTTTGCTAAAGGTAATATATAAACTCGTAAATAAGAAAATTGGACCCTGCATGTCGCATTCCACTTCCTCAACATTATGTAGGCTAACATTTTTAATTGGCATTACAAAATGTCCATTGCCAATGGTCATTCGTGAATAAAACATTTAAGCCTTTTGTTAACGTGCGTAATGAATTGGTAATATGACTTTATATGGCGGGTTTAGTACAATCGATTTTAATGTCTCTTTGGGTGTTGTGTCTATTATTATCTATCTAATATCTTTGTTGGCAGGCCTTTCGCATATTTCTGTTCTAATTGCAAGTACAATATTCCAAAATTTAATGATCCTATTCTATAGATTATTCAGCTTTTTTGTCATTTCATGATTAGATTTGGTTCTAAAATAATGACTTTAATCGCCGAATATTTGCGTGCACATCACTCAAGTTACTGGATGAATTTTTATGGGACTTTCACTGAACGTTTTGGGGTTATCGTGATCGAAGAAAGTGATATAATTCCGCGTACAATAGTAAGAAGATAATTTGGAAAGTATGTACGCAAATCAAAGCAAACAACATCATTGTACACTATAAGTAAATACAGTAGGTACACTATTATACGAAATAATAATAATAAATATTGATATGTCCTTAGGGTCACTTAAAACGACGTAAACACTATCGTCAATTAACGTGCAGTTGTAAATTAGCGTCATTGTCTTATAAATACGTCTGCGACAGTTGTATACGTCGTCTGAACGGCGCCTCGTGACGTTTTTAATGTGTACTAATGATAAATTCGGTTGTTATGATTAATTGGTGTTGCTATTGTAATTCACGCTTTAGTGAGCACGTTGAAGTATTGGCTCTGGTTGTCGCGCGTACATCTGAGATTCGTCACGGGTAATCAGAAACAGTCTAACAACTCGACATACCTCGAGATCAGACGGCTTGTGAACAGATTGGACTTCGGGAAAACTGATGTGTTGGGTATATTTTTACTTTTTAGGTAGGACTACAGACTTTTTAGTTGTTTGTTTGAATCAATATGAGGAAAGTCAATACATGCGTCAGCCGGAAAATCTTCTCACGTCATTAACGAGCCATTTGCTTATTCGTGTTACAAATTTTCATAGGTATAGGTTCAGTCGAATTAAAACATAATAATATAATTATATTAAATAACCCATAATTATGATATTACATAATTTAATACAGGTTAACAATCGTCAATCTTTTAATCTGGCTTTAGTCGACAACTCATAGCTGAAGGATTTACGAGATTTTACCTAACCTGCTGTGACTAGTGTCATAAAACGATCGAGATTACCTTTCGTTGATAGAATGAGATCATTTTATATTGAGGAATACGGTATAGTGGTACTTGCATTTCTATTTATCTTACTGATACAAGAGAAATGATGCAACGATAGCGTGAATTCTTGGGCAATATATTTTCTGTCGTTATCTTGTTAAAAATGTATGCTACTATACTCCTATCCAAGTTTCTGGTAGCATGTAAAAAGAACAATCCGATACAAAGATGCACGTAAATAATTTGATCATTTTACTGTCTGTTTTTCAGCTGATAGCAGCAATTACTACATAAACTAGCAGGCTATCATTTGAGAAGCATTAGACAACAAACAACCGGGCCAACGACTGGCAATGCTACCATATTTCTTATGCGTTCAAACACTACATACACGGCAACTAATTGCTATGAACCCGTAAATATTCATGACATAGCCGAACAAGCCATAACACTTGGATGTGTACGGTAATATTCTTTCGCCTGTCCATCATATAAGGTCATAGAACTCGTTTAGCGCTTATTAGTTATAAGGGTCTTCGTATATGATCGACGTTACAATGCGCACATCTAGCGTGAAACGATGCCAACCTATAATTCAGTATTAAGATATTTCTTTTAACTTTCTAGCCTTCAGTATTGGCGTCATCATCATCATCAGCTGGAAGACGTCCACTGTTGAAGAAAGGCGACCCCCTTAGAACGCTACAATGAACGACAATTTGCCATTTGCATCCACCGGTTGCCTGCAAATCTGACGATATCATCGGTCCACCTGGTGGGAGGCCTGCCAACGCTGCGTCTAGTATTGGCGTAAGAGACAGAAATCTATATATTATTCTTTGATTTAATGAGATTGCCAATTAAGTCTGATAACCCCGACTTTTGAACGAAGTGCTACCGATAGCCGTCCACTCCAATTTCGAGCGCACGCGTTTTTTTTACAAATCCCGCTGTTGATTTGTTAGTGCGTTCAATATGAACCTACCCTAACGTACGATGTCGGTTTAGTGCGCAAATATATTGATGGATTGGTCTGACGTGGCTTTCAGAGTTATCGCATATAAACTGCAAAACATAAAATTATATTGCTAAAAGCGTAACCCAGTACCTACATATGATATGAATATTTATGTATATTTAAAACCCTACCAAACCGCATGTGCAGTAAACAAGTTCGATAGTGACACACCATGTGCGTATTTGATATAAGTAGGTATGCAAGAATCAATAAGATCATTCTAGTAAATGCAGGAAAATGTATTCTTCGTAGTAAAGTTTGTGAAATAGCTTTCAAAAATAAGTACAGTATAAGGATATCTAATGTACAATGGGCGGTCTTATCACTCTAAGCAATCTCTTAATTCTCTTATAGACAACCTTAAACAAGTCACATTAAAGCATAACTACTGTTTATACCTAAACCTCCTTAAAAATTAAGTAAAAAAGTCTACAATTACATTCGATCGATCTTAAAACGTACTTGATTATTGCTCTACGACAAAAAAGCAAATTGTCTAATTATTATTACCATGTACTTTTTGTTAGGATTTTTATTACGCTTTCCTGAACTAATTAGATTAGAGCTTAGTTCACTTGATAAGTAGGTAATGCCTGTGAAGCCGGACGCTAAATTCGCTTTAACAGTTAAAAGAGAAAATAAGGCAAATCATAAAAAAACATAAATAAACCCGGCGACACTGAAATGAGTAAGGCGGTGAAATGTCAACGACTTCCGCGAATAAAACATACAAATTAGATTGGCGTTTATTTCCTTTGAAAGTAGTAAGCAACATAAATTGAAGAAAGAATAAACAATATAGTCGAGAAAATGGTTGCTAGGGTACGCAGTATGCCTGTAACTATCAGGCTACTTACCCATTAAGGTTTTAAAGAAATATCAAAAGACCAGCTGTAGTCGACGTACCTAAGTAAGTAAAGTAAATTCGAAAGAAAACTGTGTCTACTAATAATCACCTTAATAATAACGTAGGATATGCATAATATTGTGTAGGTGACCTATGTCAACAGTCACAGGCTGTCGCCTTATGTAATACGGTATTTAACGGCATCTGACATTGGATAAGCCAGCTATAGCCTCGAAAGACTGGCAGCTGAACAAATAAATTTGTTAAATGATAAAACTATGATGTTATTACTTCGTCATTTTAGAATCGACATTAAAAGGTTCGCTGAAGGTAGACATACCATCTTAAATAAGTTTCTGTACAAAAGGACCATTAAAACAAATGAAATCTGCAAATAATCTGGTCTGTACTATTATTGTATATAACAGCCATTATTTCCACGGGACGACAAACATCAGATACACATTTCTCTTCAAGATCACTATGAAACTTTTCGCCCGACCTTAAATAATTCGAGTAATAAAGTCAACCGTGCGAATCCTCTGGGCTTAATGGACTGTGGTCGCGATCGTAATTGATACACTACACTATAAAAATTCAATTTTGTCTTTCATTATGAACATTCATGCGGTCTGGGACTTGCCGAAAGAAATTTACTTTACGATTTGTTTCCGCTTTCGACTTTTATTCTTTTTAGGTTTCGGATGTTTGAAGTATGCTGTTTGAATGTGAGAGTGAAATTTTCTTGGTTAATGTTCTTATAGGGTGGCTTGTTAGATATTAGGAGGTTTAATGAGCTTGATCTAATTAATACAGGCTTTCATTTCCACTACACTATACGGTCAGTTAAAAGTGAGAGAGTTAACAAGTTGAATCTTACTGGAAGGACCAATCAATATTAAACTTTGCATACAACAATATGTTTCATTCAACGTTTTTGTGATTTTCTTCGCATTCTTGCCGCATAACCTTCAAACGCTGAAAAAACAATCTATGATTCCCGCATCAGCGTGGTAATTGAAATACGTACGATAAATCTACTACGGGTGTAAACGTTACATACGAATCATTATGAATTGAGGTCAGATATCAAGAAGTCACGGCATTGTCAGATATTCCTACCGTTTATTTTAATGTTGGTTTAGGAGCGCCCGATTTTTTTAAAATGCCGCAAGTTTTTACTCGGGAATAAGGGTTGAATAAATGTTTTTCCTGTCCCTTATTTGATTCAAACGGCGCAATGTGTATTTTTATTAAACTGTGTTTCATCCATGACTGTTTTTTTTTTATTAATATAGAACTATGGATCTATTTCTTTATGCTACGTATAAATAAGATATAAAACAGATAAAATATGTTTAATTGTTTATTGCGCTTTTTACAAAATGAGACTTGTAATTTTGATTAAGATTGTGTTTTATTTGAATAACTGTACTCTAAAGATTTAAACTATCTAAAGATAAGGGAATTAAAAAAAGCCGTATAATCAGACTGTCACAGTCATTTTAATTGGTAGCACTATAACTATCTTTATTTCTATACCACATATTCTCATAAAAATTTGCAACAAGAACATTTCATTTCGTATACTAACTTTCAAACAATAACACAATGATAACGAATTATAAACAAGTTCAAGGCTTTTCTGTTATCAGATCATACATATAACATACCTATTAATTGACTCTTGTCTGTGCAACATTTTAAGTACATAAAAGCACGATTACACACTAGATGCAATGATATTTAAAAATAGTACAGGTATGTTACTAGCGCGCTCATTTTGTAGACTCGAAAAGGGACAATTGTAGTCTTGGGTAGTGCAATTGTTGCCCGATTTGACATAAGACTAGTGCAGTTCGGACTCAGAGCACGGAACATTTTTCTCGTTCATTTTGTCAGAATATGACTTATCTATACTTTTTGACATATCATTGACTAGATGTCACTTGTTTATGAGAAGCATGTGTTTATTTGTTAAGTTTTAATCAACACCCTCAATCCCAGTGCTATATAAAACATCCTTGCATAAATATAGAATCGCGTCCCCATCATTCTTCTACAAAACCTATTTAATGCTCCTGCCGAATTTGAATGGGCATGCGACTAATCTCAACTGAGACTGCTCTCTATTCCCTCATATTACATAGCGACAAGCATCAAGCAATATTTATTCATTAAAACTTAGCAGTATAATGTAGATATTATTTACAATACTGTGTTTTAGGTGTTTATACACTTAGGACTTAAATTAGACTTTCTAACAACGTTGTCTGTACGAAAACGTTGATTGCGATAAGACGGTTTATTGTTCTAGATTTAGTACTACATTTTGTTAGTAAGTGCTATGAATTTGGCTAACAATGAAGAGTGTTATCTCTTTATCTTTACTAAGTCAGTTGATTGTTAAACTTACATCAATTTGCAGGAACCATTACTGGAAGTTTATCGTTTTTACGAAGGGAGCGAGGCATTTCGCAGCCTAAATTATTCAATCACTTAATTGTAACGAAAGGAGACATCGAAGCGAATTTGAAGCAATTCTCCGTCTTTTGGAAATTTCTCGAGTTGTTTGTAAAGCTATTTTGAAGGTATTAATAGGCAATTAGCTACAGCTTTGTATTAGGAAACGTGAGATAATCTTATAATTAGGTTTTACATGTTTAAAAGAGTTAAAAGATCTTAAAACAAATTACAATGTTACAGTGTGCACGTAACGTAACGGTTTTTAGCTTTATATATTTTTGGCATGTTGGCAAAGTAATTATATCATAGGTTTTCTTTATCATTAACATGATTATCCAAAAGCATAAATCGCATACCACAAGTATTGCGTTTCCAAAAACATAATTCTTATTTACAATAACTTTGCATACCATGTATTTCACAGATTATACACGCTTTTGACATCAAAATATATGCGATGAGTATGGTGGTGGTTGATGTAACAACGCCCTCTCATCGTAAGGACATCACATCTGAGTAAGGAAGCTTTCAACAAACTTAAAATAAAAATCTGATTTCAAAACTTCAGCGATATGTACGTTTTGTTTTCTCAAAGGAGCCAAACAAAAGTTTTATGTAAGTAGTGTTTCTATCCCTAAGGATTGTGCATAGCATACACCGAGATTTAACTGAAAATGCTTCAGCCACGTCTTTGAATATTTCAAAAAGATTCAGCTGTCGCCTATCTACCTACCATACTTTGTGTAAGCTGCTTAAAATTTAAGGCCAATGTTATTGGTCTAAGTTTGAAAAAGAAGAATTTAAGGCATATCGTTTGTATTTTAACAACCTGTGCATCAAAAGCGGCTGAAAGTGTTAAAAAAAATCTTTGCCTTAGAAATTTGCAGAACAAAAAATCTTGATATTTGCTATAAATTCTACTTAAGTAATAAATCATTAGTTCAGTTCATATCGACGGACTAACGAGCTTTTGATTCATCTTATCTCCGGCGCCAGCCATGTTTTCGTTCCAACTCTTATAAACACCCACTTAATATGATATTTATATACAGCGGCAAATTAAGTAATCGTATACACACGCGTATTATTATAGTGAATGCATACGATCAAAGATGTTCACGTTGGTATGAGCGTAACCAGCCTACACGCGTGAAACCGACACCCGTTGTAAAAACTCGGCCTCAATCGTGCAGTTCGGGTCAGTCCTCACTGTCAGCGGAATACCATTGAACACATGTAGGCTGTAGGAACCATTATAGGGAATATGAGGGATCATCATAGTTTCTAGCCGTTGGTAGGCATACGCTGAAAATAAATGGACTTATGTGCAACTTTGTATTATAATGATTTTAGTTCCCAATGGGAGTAAAAAATAGTTTGGTTGAATTTGAAAGCACTTCATACTTTAATATTGCATTAAAATGTTGACCAAACCTTATTAGAATGTATACTTGCAACTATTATGCCTTCATTGTTGACTAATCGTTCTGCCAAGACATAAAATAAGTTATTGAAGCACATAAAATGTGTACAAAACACACAATTTTGCAAGTGCTGCAATAAAATTGAAACGCTTCACAATACTTCCTGAAAGTATTACTTATTTTAAATGAGTTTATTTCATTGTTGCCAAAATAATGTTATACAACGTCGTTATCAGTTAGGTTGAAAGCTAAATCGTGGAACGGTCATTTTGCAAGATGTTACTGCAATATTTAGCACGAAAACGTCACACAATGTAGTTAATATAGATATTTCATACATATAGATTGTATTCAGATAATGAACGTTCAGTTTTATACTCTCAGTTTCTTTGCATAAAGCAACTTATAATGTAATCTTCTTCAGAGTTCCATTTTATAGTAGGTATACACTACCTGAGTTCCTCCCATTACATTTGGTCATTAGGAATCGTTAATAATAAAGCCTAAAAATCACCGTGAACAACCTGCGAGACGCCAATTTGGAAATAAAAACTTGATGCGATTTTGACCGAAAAAGTTCAGTTAAAGAATGCAGTCTGAACGAAGGGTTGCGCGGCTGATGCTTCCAGTTCAAGGCTCACTTATTTGTTGTTAGGTAAGTTTGTTTTTATTTGAATTGCAGTAAAAGCGTCCTTAAACATTTATTTATGTTTCTCATTAAACACAAACCCATTTCTCTCAACGTGTCTGCTTATCATGAATACGAAGTTATCGAGGCATCAAGGACGATCATAAACAGCTGATACAGTATTTCGGTCGCCTAACACTGTTCTAAGAATTCTAATTTACGATGCGAAAATAGACTTATCACAATTAGACACGGCTTATTTCACATAAGTATTTGAATGATAAAGATAGTATGATTGGTACGTTCTGCGCTAAATAATGTAGATATGATATTTCGCCATATTTAGAAACATCTTATAATTAACATCGCTTGTGTATTATCGTGTATTTTAACTTTTAGTTGATTGTTTTTCAGTCTTTCTGAAATTAATTAAGGGAGCATTTCAAAATAAATTATAACAAAGAGAAACAATCAAGACAAACTTTACAATTTCAACTTTTTTATGAAAGCCTCGCTTCTACTTGCTCGTAATGTTCAAAGCTTTTCTTAGAGGTTCCTCTATTCTAACATGGGTAAACTAGCTACGATTCTTCTTCTTCTTCTTATCGTATGGTTGATGAACAACCAGGTGTCAGAGTATAAGCCGCCTGTAGGCCTCTGACATGGCTTTACACACCGTTAAAAAATCTCTCAGGTGTGCCGGTTTCTTCACGATGTTTTCCTTCACCGTTTTTAGCAACTGATAACTAATTTATAATACGCACATGAATTCGAAAAGACATTGATGCGTGCCGGGGTTTGAACTTGCGACTTTTGACTTGGCAGTCCTATGGTCATACCACTCGGCTATCAGTGCTGCACGATTATTCAATTAGTTAAATAATAAAAGCGATATATGATCGCTACTAGTGAAGCCTTACATAATACTCGTATTATAGGTACACGCGTGTCGTTGGCGCCGTGTGGGCGAGCGTGCCATCTGTCGCGTTGAGAAACTGCTGCTTACCTGTCCACGAAACTAGGCGAGCTGGACCGAGCTCACTGTTTTAGGTTCAGTGTCCGAGGTAACAGATAGCACTTAAACTTCAGCAAGTACTATGGTCTTGTCGGTCCCGGCAAGCAATTGGCAGACCTCTTTTTGTTGACGTAAAAGGAATAAGGAATTGCAAGACAACAAACAAGTTTTATTGATATATTTCAGAATGTTTATGAAAATCAGAGCTACTTACTCTTTTTACTTGTCGATTAAAGCAATATGAACTGCAATCACGTAACAATTAAAGAGATTACTAAACTGACACAATAAGAAACACAAATACAATTATCAGTCACCTTCAAATTATTCTTACTTCACGACACGATACATCAATTGATATGTTATCTTTATTCTAAGTTTAGACCGCGAACTAAGTCAGTTCTGAATTTCAGCAAAAGTAGTCCTTTTAAACAAGAACAAAGACGATCGGAATCTTGTGAGAATGAAAATAGAGGACTCCTCCTGTTTTGTAGGTCAACAGATTAGAATAGACATAAGTCTAAATGCGTGTTTATGTCGCGTGCTAGAAATAAAGACAGGAGAACTATGTTTAAAATAGTCGAGCTATACTTGAGGCGACTTGAGCTTCAATTGCGATCATAAGTGTTGTGGGAATATATAAATTCTTGATGTGTTTTCATCTTTAAAATGTTTTAAGACTTTTTTAGTTGTTTAGAAGTTCGTGTCCTTATATTACTTTAATTGTTTACAAAAATAAATATAATTTTGTTCTGAATTTCTAACAAATATAATATACATCGGGTATACAAATTTTAAATCGCTTAGAACGTATGCCTCACGGTTTCGCTTTACCTTTTGCGTTAAGTCATAGCGTAGTAAGAAAAAACAACGTGTGGTATCAGCTGTTTGCCATCTGTCGCAAGATTTAAGAGTTACTGAAGAAAACGGGTTGGTAAGGTCGTCTACAATCCGCCGGCGATAGTTGTAGTAGTGCAATAACACATACAAACCAACACCTTGTCACTTGTTACTTTATTTTCATGCATTTGCAACATAATTTAATAATACGGTTGATTTAGCAAGACTCGTCACATCATCGTACAAAGGCTGACTTAACCTTAGGCATTTACTACCCGTCGAACTTAGGGTGATACAAAGAATAATTAATCGGTACAGGTACTGTGATTCAGTGAGTATACATACAATTTACGAATAGCTTACAACGTTCATAACAATGTTATTGCAAGAAACATCTCTCTCATCATTGTACCGTATTCTAAGCTATTAGGTTCAACAGATGCCGCTCAACAGTAATAACGTTACCAGAGTGTAACAATCAACGATCTCCGGACATCATCTTTTATGGGAACATAATTGCTTGTAAAGAATCTCACAGGTATCGACTTCAGATCCCTTACCATGAACTCTTAAAACAGGACAGTTTACGTTGTGGAAGCGAGACGCCGCATAACACTGAACATAGCGGCGTCTCGCTTCCACAACGTAAAATGTCCTGTTTTAAGAGTCATGGTAAGGAGGCAAACAGGTCCAACATACGTCTAACAGACAGGTGGTCTACTACAATACACGATAACTCAGTGGGTGATCGACCAGATCAATTGATCTTCAGGAGTTTACCTTTTTTACATATTATAAAGCATAGTATGGGAAGAATAAAAGGAAATGACGATCTAAAACTAGACGGTCTATTTCTTTTAACATGAAGCTTGCTATTGATGAATATAAAGGATTATGGATGGAAATATGGAACGCTAGAACAATTATACGATCAAAAATAACACTAGTAGCGTTGTGCATCGTCACGATATCGTGACAATGTATCCAATGTAGTCAGCCAAGTACTTGAATGAACAAAAAGGTTTGGTTTGATGATTCAAGCGTTTGTGTGGAATCTGTTATGATTAGACTTCCTGAAAGTACGTAGATTTAGGTACTATGCTCGCGTATAACATAAGAAATATTTTACTTAATCACTGCGATCCCCAAGTCGCTTGTGGGGATTATGGCATATCCCCCCCTTCTAAAAGGGGGAGGCCTTTGTTCAACAGTGGACGTTTTCCGCCTGATGATGATGAGATACTTACCCGTGAAATAAAGATACAAACCGAGAATTGCAATATTATAAAGTTTAAAATGACTATAACCTAGTACTTCTACCTACTTTAGTAAAGTGAAAAGTCTACATAAACCGAAGTTACCTATATTTTCCTATCACCACCTTTACCGAAGACATTTTGGTAGCATAACCTAAATCCGCCATTAATTGACCTTGGCGCCCCATCGGTACGGCACGACAGACGTCGTCAGACCAGACGAGGTGACATTGAGAATGCGGCCACAACTACAAAACCTAGAAAGCGGTTCAACATCCACACGATAACCTGTTCGTTAGTAGTGGATTTCGTTTAATTAAGTCTTTAGTAAGGCATGTTTAATTAGAAGTTGCCCGTAAGTCGTATATGATTAAGCAAGTTCAATCAATCAAGTCAACCAATCGCATTTTACTGCCGGAAAAATACTTTTCAAGTTGCGTTACAGTAAAATTAATTAAGTTATTGTTATGAAGTTATAAGTCACGTGTTCTATCAAAAGATGAATAGGTACTTTTACTTGCGTGTACTGCAACCGTTTGCTTCCTACCGTCTTTGTGCCCGGGTTATGTATGATACATGAAGCGGTAATTTTTGCAATCGGCTAATCACCTGCCTCTAACCTTTTGCTATGCAACAGTATTGTAATCCATTAGTGTACTTCCGATTGAAACGACCTAGAAATCTAAACCCAATATCTCACGATTGTATAACTTTACTATGAAGATACGTCATACAATATATAATCTTTGATCTTAGATTTTTTAAATCATGTTTACCTCCCATACTCTATCGACTCCACATGAGATCAAATACATTGTTATCCATAATTATAGGGACACTTAGCGGAATGTAATCGACACTGCTGATATGTCATGTTCATACCGGTACGTATCGAGTTCACTCCAAAGGCTCTATAGTTAGTATACGGGCGACTGACACACGATGGGTGGCCTGTTCTCACACTAAGTTATAGCAATGCTGGCATTTAGAAATATCGCCAGTATTAGGCTTTGAAATATCGTCACTAAAGCAATGGGATGGGACAGGTGGCTTTATTTCTTCACTTGTAATACGGAAAAAGTGAAGTACGGCCTGAAAGGGATGTGAAATTTATTTTCAGGCTTATGTAGGCAGTGTAATATCAAACTAGAAAACTTTTATAAGATGGGTCAAATCTACTTGACATATTTATCATAGTTTTACAAGTATTACCTATGCGATAAGGGACAGACTTTGCCTAAGATACTCCTCGAGGTATCGATAACTCATGCAAACTGCGTCACACTTATTAAATAATATTACTTTTGGTAAACAAGGATGACACATGAAACTTACGTTAGTCATTTAGCCCCTCAAGCCCTTCCAAGTGTAGTTTTAATAATACTAAATACTCGTAACGATCATTACTTACGGCACGCGACGGCACTCCCTTGAACACCGGCCGCACCGCCGCACCATACGACAGACGGGCGGCCGACCAGAACGGTGGCATAGGAGTGTGTCGTGACCTCCAAACTTTTTAATTTATTCCGTGTGCTTTGGGGTTCAGCGTGGCTTTGGTAGCTTCTTAGATTTGAAAAGGGAATAGTTTATTCATTTTTTCTAACGTTTTTTATTTTTTAGGCGCATTGAATATGGAAGGTCTTTTAGAACATGTTGCAAAGAATGGTCGTAGCATTTAGATTTCTGTTTTATTCTATACTCTTTTCTTTGTCAGACACTTTTAACTCTAAAAATATTTGACAATACTTACTACTACGTAAGAAAATGTAATAGCCCCTGAGCTAAGCTAAGTTGAAGATCTAAAATAGAATACTAGGAAAGTAAAATATTACAATGGTAATTTGTTTTAGAAATGCTGCAAAAATTTTAATTTATTGTCGTAAATAACGTTATGTAAACTAGCCTAACAGATTGACCTTGATATCAAAGCGTATTTTCATATAAAATATTAGACAATAGGAATTCCTATGATCTTGTAATATTCGGAATCCGCATTCAGCACTAAAAATGTCAAACATCAACGCTTGATAACGACATCAATGACACATTGACCCGATTCCTTTAGTTTTATGCCTTTGCGTTTGCTAAATTGGCACCCAACGTCAAAAGACAAACAGCTGATACCAATTGATTACATCACTTAAAATAATGACAAAACATCAACATTAGAGCAGTTTCTGTTAAACTTGGTTCAGTAATTGGGCCGCTGCATAGTCTGTGCATATAATATCAAATTACGGTACAGGCTCCCGATAAGCAGGAATAATAAGAAAAAAAAATTAAGTGTCTAGAAAATATCAAGCACGAGCAAGCAGCAATTCTGTGATACAAACAAAAAATGTAATCTGCAATATTGAGATCGCACGTCGTAAAAACGCGACAATAAACAGGCAATACCAACGCCACGATTTATTTAAATTAAAATTACATTCAACATTGAGTAATGATAGCATAATTATATTTTAATATCCATATTATATAACTTAAACACTTACATGAAACTGTGTTAGTGTGCAATTCGGGGAAATAAACATTATATCTGCATAATTGCGCGAATTGGGGGAGTGGGACGCATATTATTAGATGCTTGTTGGTTTCTTTCGACTTGAAACACAAGGCGGTTTTTTAATTACCATCAAAATTTATATAACATTTTTGGCCAAAGTAATAAAATTATAATTTTGTTTTGTTATCAATCAGTAGGTACTGAAATATTGAGTATCACAAAGTTGTCTAATCGAAGTAAAAAATGTTTAACTGAAAAAACGTTGAGATAAGACCGCCAATGCACCCTTTTAAATTTTAAATACGGTTCAACAAAGCATACAACACCAAATTTTTTTTTAATCCCACAGAGCCTAGCCTAGATTTTTTGCCGGACATAAAAAGACCTCGTACGTGTGATTATGATTAGCCACCAACCATCTGCCGTGCTATGACCTACTGGCGAAAATATTTGGGTACGAATCAATTAGAGAATCCATCGTGCGATACTAGCAATTAATGGCAAATAACTAACAGGTAGTCATCAGAACAAACAATGTCTTTATAACTATAAGATAAATTGATTGAATGCGTGTTTATTAAACCGGCATTGTTTCTGCCGTTGTAAAAAATGAGTATTCGTCAATATTGAGTCAATTCTATTGTCAGAGCCAACACTGATTAAATTTCACTTAAATATACAAACTAATTTATACACAAATCGTATCCACACTAATCAACCTGTTAGTTTTCACCACATTTTCATCATGTACTATTTCACAAACATGTTAATATACATAATATTTAGGTATGTTAAGCTGTTTTCTATATAATCACACGATACATAAGGAGTATTTTTTTTCTATATATCTACGGTACAGTATGGGTCATTAGCCCCAGACTGCACATTAAAAATCCTACTCAAATATATTAAAATATTGATCAAATCAGATTTAGGACACGTACAATAATTATAAAAGCCCAAGCACCGCGACGCTATGTAAATAAACACGAGCTTTGACACATTCCACTCTAACACCACACACACAAACAAACCTACTCCACACGTCAGCGTATATAATTATATTCTACTAGCTGATGCTCCGCGACTTCGTCCGCGAGGATTTTTGATATTAATTAAATAGATTTTTTTATTTGATAACAATCTGTTCAAGTTTATTAACCAGTTATCCGGGTTTACTCACGTGTATATTCGGGAATTTCTGACTAGTTTCGGACTCGAACGTAGCCCTCAATCATGAATTGGTGATGGGGAGGAGTGGCCGAACTGCGTGCGTATGCACGAGAATAAAACCGGAAAACTAGTACCTAAATAACATTGAACTCAAATTGTAATGAAAAAAAGTAATATGGATAACACTCCGTGCCATTTCCCGACATATCTTTCCCGAAAGTTATAAGAATAAATTCTGATTGGTTTAGAACAAACAAACAAACATTAGTTTTAATTTATTTAGACAGTAAGTATACTATACGTTTCAACTGTATCGTGTGACATAACATTATAAAGTATTTCGTACGGCGGAAGCCGGTTCATCGTGCACGCTTGTACAAGGATCTAGGAAACATTACACGCGGTATATTGCACTAAAGTTGTAAGGTTGAGTCATAGAGTATTAATATCTGTTTTGTTTATTAATCTGTTGTATGTAAAGCTTGGACTGATTGTTTTTGTTATAGGTTAAAAATGTGAGTATAGGCGATTACATCTGTGGTCTAATAACATCAAAACAATAGATATGCTTTAAGTTTCATCTGTAAGTAAATTACATTATTATTTGTTAATAAATGATGGATGCTGATGGATGTAAATCAACCAACAGCTATAGAAGACTCTCGCGCACTTTTATTTTAAAAAAATATTCATTTTTGTTCAACCCCTTTAAAAAATCATTATCTTCGGCAAAGTGAATGTAAAATGTTTACCAATCTAATGCTCTTTGCAAAAAAAACACCGTGTAAGTTTAGAATAAATATTTTTATTAAATAGATTAAGTGGTGACGCTGGTATTATTCCAGTCATACTTGCCAATCCGTATTTAGATTGAGAATAAGCAATTTTTTGTGATCAAATTGCATATACCTATTATAATTTTCCCTTCCACCTTCCTTCATCCTTATATCACCATATCACAAACAGTTTACGACTCTCTAATTTACATCGGGAAAATGAACGCATTTTTTATCTTTTTGTTATGATAAAATTATGTTACAGCGAGCGAGAGCCACAAATTGCATTTACGTATAGCAAATATAAAAATAATTTCGTTTTATAAATATGTATTGTCATGTATCAATACAAAAAATTCAAAGAAAAGAATAAACATTTTCTTGTAAGTATAACTAGTCACAGATAGATCTTCATAAAATAGCATAAATATGATTAAAACCGCATCCACAAATTCGTAGCTCCGCTAGCCGGACGGTAGCGACGTTCTATTTTAGCCTGATGTTAACCCACATTCGCGCCAACACTACAAATTAACTAACTGATTAGTCGTTGAAAATTTAAACAAGAATGTTACATGTTTGCTCGCCAATCGGGGACAGTGCATCGTTTTGCGAATTGTTTAACGACTATGTGTCACGGATTTGTACGTAACTAGGTTTTTTACGGCTACTGGGTATTCTTTATTCTAATTGCATTCTGGTTTAAGTCGATATTTTAAAGGTTAAGAAATGTTCGAATATATTTTACGTTTTTCTATAAGTGTAGAGCATAATGATGATAAGAATCGTAGCATGTCGTCTGTTTAGTTTCCGCCTGCCTGTACTATAAAATATTTTTACCACGTAAGGTAATCTAAATGCCATAATCTAATCATATAAATCCTTAAAGCTACATTGTTTACCTAGTAAAGCTTTAAACACGAGTTCCTCCTAACTACAGCGCGAGTTTGATGACACTGCGTAGTTTCCCGTTCATATGTGCGCCCACTTTCATTCAGGTAATTGTACTCGAGTCTAAACAACTATCGTAACTCGTACTATACCTACACATGCGTAACGTATTATTAAGTGAATACCACAAGATTTATAATATTTAATATTAGCTCCCTATTATCTGTTTTAGCTCGTAGTGTGGTAGTTATGCGGTTTGCTGTAGAGTTGAGAAGTCAAAGATTGGCAATTGTATCCGTTTCGAATTAAGTTCCCTAACTGCCTCCAAGCATTTAGGCGCAGAAACAGAAGTTCGCTAAGTGTGGTGTAAAATACCCTTCCAACGTCTCATGTTACTTTAGAGCTCCCACACATACTACAATTCCTCGGATATCCACTTTGCAGTGCAATGAGTTCTTAGAATATCTTCTACCAACCCACAAATAAGAGGTTTGAAGTGACTAATTTATTGGTAATTATAATGTTTATAAATAATCTGAGCCATTAACATGAAAAGAATTACCTAGAGCGTTGTGGCTTTTCAGCCTTTTGCGAGAACTGTAAAATCGGAAGTAGCAGAACACGACAATATTAAATATCATAAGATCTTTTATGGTATAACACATGAGTAGATTTACATTCACTGAAGACGACATCAATCGTTATTTTCTTAAATACTAATAAATATTTATGTTTCATCGCTGACCGTTACTTTGACGTGTGCATAATTTATGTAGGCACTTAACTTCCGCGATAACACATGTGTTAGTGCATCATCGCATCTTTTCGCAATGTTATGGTGGCTTCTCAAGGCGCGTTATTACACGGGCCGCACCAGCACCGAGACGAGCAGCGTGTTGTTTGTTACAAGGTGCTCGGGCTCGTTCGTAGTACTTGCTACAAGCTCGGCCGTGTTATAACGCGCCGTGAGAAGCCAACGTTACTTGTCTTATAAAAAACAGATTAGATTATGTATTCAAATGTCACTAATAACTTTATAGCTTGCATAAATATTAAGGAAACTGATGCATTATATTTGTTCATTTGTTGTATAACGTGATGAATTTGAAATTAAAGCGTTTGTTAAAAGGGATTATAATTGCGTAATTCTAAAATATTTACATTAATTCATTTAAGCGTTATTAATTAATTTCCTTCAAGTGCTTCCTTGTTTGATACTCCAATCGAGTTTTGATGCAATCGTTGAGATGTTTAATTAAAAAGATTTTTATAAATATGAATTATGCTTTAAATTCGACATACGGAATACATAATACATATAAAAATTATAATTTAATTAGTCAAAAATTACAACACCGCATAGAAATGTCTATCGATTTATCCATGATTCCGACATCAATCGGTCAAAACGTTGTGAAACATTCTTTCACTTCCAATTTAGTATGACGATGACGATATTTTTAAATTCTAATAAACTTAAATAATCTACATACATACATTAATTATAATAATATCAGGTCAAATCTTAACAAGTAAATCACAACGCATCATTCATTTATCATTCCAATTATTTGCAACTGACCTTTCCACCAAATTGCCAAATCAAGCATATAATTAAAATGGCAACAGAACGCAAAAAGCAATATGTATAATCGTCGGAAGCATTGCATGCGTAGCCCCACTATTGAAATGATGATAAAGACAGTTACACTACATCCAGTTCCCGTCTTGCGGTGTTTCCTAGCGTTGCGCAAGCGCATCCCATCTGCGCACGCGACTACAACACCGGAAATTCTTTTTTTTTTATATAATTCTTTGACTGTTAAATTGGAAGCGTTTGTACTGCGGTCCTGTCGTGATGCCGAAGACTTTTTATTATGATTTTTATGAATAAGTCTGAGAGGTAACTTGATTGATCTATTCTGTCTATCTTTTTTTGATTTCATAAGATAAAAAGTGCATTTAATATCATTTCTGAAGAGAAGAAAGCTTTATTAACTGGACGATGTAGCTTATAGTTAAAATTGATGTCTTTGTAACGCGTTATTAAAGGAAACAAAACCAAGTACTAAGTAACCAATCGCTGCAGCGGTCAATAACCTGCAACACTAAACAATGAATTCTGATAATGTTACAGTTATTTTAGGAAGCTTGGAGCCGAGTCGCGTTTGAGGCCTATAAGAATGCTATGCAAGGATAGGGAAGGTTCATTGGATGCCAATGACACAATCGCAAGGGCACACAATCGTCGACACATCGCTGCAGACGCCATTAAAACAATGACATTATCAAAAGATATAAAAATAGAAAACAATTTACATTCGAGTGTTTCCTCATTGCTCTTATCAAGTCCTTTACATGTTTTACTTACACAAGTGGGTCGCTAAAGTCAGCCGAGTCGAACGCGTTACGTTTTTACAATTGCAGCCCAGTTAAGTATACATTTTTCTCTTACGACATTCGATACGATACGTTACAAATACTTATATCTGTTCATTTAGAACTGGTCTTCACAGTTTACTACGTATTTGGAGCACTAATTATATTTTTTTCATTATTTTTATTTATAGTTTCATGTGCGAGAACTGTACCAGTACTAATTATAATTCGTTACACTTAGAGCCACAATTTGTAGTGACGCTCACAGATACGACGAAAATAGACAAAATTGCTCCACTGGAGGTACGAAGTCTTCCTCCTCCTATAGTTTTGCAGCTGAAACAACTGAGCTACTGAACATTTTGTTTAATCATACTGGTCATTCACACCTAGTCCACAAGAACTAAAAAATATGTTGCGCTTCTTCGCGAAAACAAATTATTGCTCTTGTATTTCTTTGTTTTCTACTACAATTTTCCACATTTTGATTTAACTTTAGTGCAATAATAAATATTGCATTCATACCCAGTATAGCATGTTCCTTTTTTGCACCGAATGTGGTGTGTTATTAATGCGACGTAACGTGTAAATGACGAGGAAATTGTCAGTAATTGTTACTTTGTTGATCGATGTATTGGTGTTTTACTGTTAACTGCGTTACCTTCTGGCGTGTATAAAATATTTACATATTGGGGTTCCGAGTTTTTGTGGGCTGCAGTGGGTAACAAATTAATTAACAATTTTCTTTAATGGCTCAGTAAGTCAGTAGGGTATACGATGTTTTATGTTTTTAAGCTACAGATGATATTAAAATCGACAAGGTTTTGTTGACTTTTATCAGTTTAACGACACGACTTGCTTAATTTTTTCCCAGAAACAGTAAAGCTTGGCCACTGCACTAGGCTTGGCGGGTTCGATGTCGTACACGGAACAACTATTCATGTAATTTGAAATTAGGCGTTTGTTTTTGTAATTTATATACACGTACCTACTATACAGGACACAAACAATAAAAACATGTACTAGGAAAGAACGACTCCGATAGGAATTATTTTTCATAAAACACTTCCAGGTAAAAAAGATGTAGCCCATAAATTTTATAAACACAAAAAGGAAACAGTATTTAATGATAGTTCATGTTCAACGTCGAATTTATTCGAACGAATGCTGTAATTGGATTAAAAACTCGGTAAAATATGAATCCAATTAGAACTAAGTTAAGCTGTAATATTATAACGAGCAACTTGTTCTAGGGTAAAGTTGGTACAGCCGAGTGGCTTAACGGCCCACATGCACCTGCCCACTTGAAGTTATCAATTTTTTATATCTGGATTCTAATTTTGCATTTTTTGCGTGTTTTTAATCGCAAGTTTCTATGGCGTTAGACTGCCTATACTCATTAGATAGAATATTTTTAATTGGTTAGCATAGGACGATGCTATCAGGCGAAATGTGAATACAAATTAGAGAAAAAAAAGTAGGGCTATGTTAGAATCAGAATGTTTATTTGTCAAACATAGGTGTCCAGAAAAGGGGCCATGCAATGTGGATTGCGTTGGTTGGGGTAGGAATGTATTACTAGATAAGACGAATAAAAGCCGCTGTCTTTGCTATAGTGCAGTCGGGTAAAAAAGTGAGAAGAGAGATGGATAGATTGCTTGAAGAATGATATGGGTAAGAAGAGTTAGGGTTGAAATGACGGGTAGAAAGGAAAAAACATATGCTAAGACAAAATAATAGGGAAAGGAACATTCCAAGAGAAGAGGATGTAGAACAAGGTATAAAGTAGTTCGTTTATTAGTCTATAACATTTAAGTACCACGACAAAATCCCAGGTAGGTACTGGAAACTGTTAAACTTAATAGACTTTAGTAGTCGACTGTCAACGGATTACCTTTTAATCATCATTAAGTTAATATGTTTGTAGTTAAGATTACAATTAATCCTAATAGTTTAACTAATTGTTTGTTAATCACATTTCAGTGTCTATTTGTTACGGAATTGGAACAGTAGTTATAAATCGTGTTAAAGTCAACAATCCAAGTTAAAGTGCGGTGCCGAATAATTGACCAATTTCTTATTTCTATTGAAAGATATCGCTTGGATGTTGATACTTAGTTGTAGCTGTATCAGAGTACCAAAAGGCAAGACAAAGGCGATACCCTTTGACCACTAGGATGACTAATGTGTTACAAATTATCAGTAACAATGTCCGCGATTGATTATAAAATATATATTTGACTGCAAATGACTCACTAGGTTTAAACTTAAGCCTTATTATATTCGAACCTATCTCATTCAATCTGTCAAACGATATAACCCTTCGCCTTTTCAAGTAGGTACAATCAAAATAACATTTCCAAACCATTTTTTTTCAAGCGTTTACCGCCAATCTCTTCATTTTCGTAACAAAGTAGTAGGATAGCGTGTCGCCAAGTTATTACCCACTGCATGGGGATTCTATAGTAGAAAGCGTCCGACTAATTGGTGATTTCAATTAACATACAGTGTTATGGCGCGGCCCGTGAATTTAATACCAACTTGCACTTTCTACGTGTTTCGAGCACGAAACTTCCGACTTACTTTCCTTGGTCATTTAAAATTCTTTCGATACGACCTTGCATGCGACAGATGACGTTTTATTGTGGTCCTTTTCGCGTGGCACGAATTGTAATGTGTGATTCATACGTGATCGATTAACTTGAGATGATTCACTAATTCGATGTTATCTGTGAATGTATAACTTGGCCAGCCCTTGTGGCGTTGTTTTGTTTATATGTACGACATGTTGTGACTACGTTTAACTATGAATTAGTGTTGTGACTCCATACTTGTCTGTTGTAGAATTATCTATTTGATTCAGCGATCATAAATTTTAGGCTGAATAGTTGAGTGCTATGGATAGACATACACTAGTTCACTCAAATATGGTCCAGCTGGTCTTTTTGGTCATCATTTTTCGTTTCAAATAAAATTTAATTTGCCGAGTTCCTTAGTTGCCTAGTCCTCTACCGCATAACGCTGATTGCGCTTAATCGCAATCATAAATGTAGATCATAGTCAATCTTGCCTGTAATCTACGTTTCTATGTTCAATAGAATCATGGCCATGAAAAAGTATATTAAATAAGGACAAAGAATATCGATCCAATAGGTATTAGGTCACCGTACCATCTATTGACCGCAATAAACATGCCTCACTGCACTAAAACGATAAAAAACATTATTATCGTGTTTCGTGACGATACTATTTCTTGACAATACGAAGAAATATCGTATCGATTTCAACCAATTAAAAGTAATGTATTCATAGTTAGTAAAGCGTTGTCCAATGTGTTGTGAAAGTGAATGACTTATTGTTATGAGTTTAATGTGAACGATTAATTCTTCCCAAATGTTATCGATGTTTGGGGTATTTAAAAGATTAGGAATATATATAGAGGCAGAAGTAATTTAACCATTGTTTTTTTATTTATTTGCATAAATCGAATACTTGCAACGTTAGCGTGTAACAAAAATGTTGCATTACAGAAAGGCCAATCCTAACATACATAAAATATAGGTTGCTTTATTGACCGGTGCAACAAGCAGATGTCAAATATGATTGCAGTAATTACTACATTCGACAAAAGGATTCGCGACCGTCATTTGTTTATAACAAATTGAAGGAGCTGTTGTTTTTTATCAAGACTGTATAAGTGTGTATACTTGAACAACGATAAAATAATAAAGGTTTAATATTTGTTTATACCTATAGTATTTCAATTTAAATTC
Source organism: Abrostola tripartita (assembly GCA_905340225.1). Lineage (NCBI taxonomy): Eukaryota > Metazoa > Arthropoda > Insecta > Lepidoptera > Noctuidae > Abrostola > Abrostola tripartita. The sequence goes on along the minus strand of HG996492.1, from coordinate 2,228,617 downwards.
GTGATTAGAATTGCATAGTTTGTTTAAAGCGTTCCAGCACACTGGCCAAGAGAAGACTATTCTAAGAATCCAAGATGCAGCATCCATGTAAGTATTATTGATAGATAAGTAAACACTGTCGGTATTGGAAAAACTATATTGACTTATTGTAATGAGTTTTTTAAATGCTGATTAGGTGTTTATCATTAACGTGTAACGACACATTTACATTGGATGAAATGCTTGTATAATGTATTGTTCGATTTAAATGTTAATTTCCATTGCATTCCTATGCGTATGTAATTGATGTTAAGGTTTTTTTTTTAAATTTCAAATACATTGATGATTTTCTTATACATAGTTTAAATTAAATATCTAATCTTAGTCATTCTCTGGAACTGTCTCTTAAAGAAGAGACTAGCAGTCTAATTAAAACAGTCACAATAGTGTCCCTAGGTGAAGAAAGAGGACTCAAGCAGTTTAGATAAGCTATCAAACTCTGTGTGAAAATGGGAGCTTTATAAGTTCATATCATCTCTTTTTGATACACTAAACATAATTTTGTTATAGATATACAAGTCAGCTAATCGATGAATAAGATACTCTACTTACGGTTGTACGACTGCTGTTTGGTATCTCTCATTCATTACGGAATACGGACCTACAATAATATGAGAACTTTCATTTTTACCAATTAACGAATTAAAACTTCTTGCTCATCCATCTTCATTGCTGAGTGAAGGGCTGTTATCTAACAGTTTGCCCACACAGAATTCACACTTTAATTGTTGTTACACGTATTACGAAAGTATATTAAATAATATTTCGTGGTCTTAATATTATTGAGGCAATTCCACGATTTGTATTTAATTGTTACTGATTCATGTTAGATTGGTTGCGCTGTGAAATAAACCATTGCTTTCGAAACACCTGTGAGTATGTAGTGTGTGTGTACCTTTATAACTGTACCAGCTTGTACTTACGTCTTTGGTAAGTAAAGCTCTTATGAAGTTGAAGTTACATTAGAACTTGCCAAAATTCCTAGCAGCAATCATTTGCAAGTGCATACAGTCTGTAAGTATCAAAACCGTCACAGCATCAATACCATATTTATAATAATAGTTCTAAGTTTGTATAGATGTATATTTGACCGGTGTGATGAAATTGTCAACACGATACAACATAGGCTGTGACTAACAAAATGGGTAACGTTCAGTGTCAACAGTCAACATGTCCTGTAACGTAACATACCTCAATCCGGCCGGTACAATGAATGATCAACGGCAAAACGTGTGAGTCACGATGCGTAGCTGACGAATTGGTATACGCAATGTTTTATGAGCTAGCATGATGCTACTATCCGTCTTATTTAACATAAAAATATTCTTTACATGGATTCAGATACTTTCCGCCGTGTGGTATCCGGCCTAGAATTGACCACCCGCTTTCCTCCAGTGGGTGTCGTAAGAGGCGACTAAGGGAAAATCCTGAAGATGGGCACCAGCGTCTTCTGTAACTTGTTCACCAACACTGCGATCCCCAAGCCGCTTGCCAAGCGTGGGGATTATGGCACCCTCCCCCCTTATAAAAGGGGGAGGCTTTGTGGACATCTATCGGCTGTTGACGATGATGATGATGAGATACTTTCACCTAGATCCAATATAATTTTAAGCTAAGGTCGAATGGGTTCACTAATATTAATACAAAAATGATCGTTTTTAAGCGAGAATTTGTATCCGACACAAACTATTCCTTTAATTTCTACAATTTTATGTCAATGTATCCCTTTATTGAAATCATACCATAACTTAATTCAGCTTCATATCAGTCCGGTATCACCCAGTGTTGCGTATAGGCCGTCTTTTGCATATCATTATGTACTTACAAAGATAAAAAATCGAACAAAACAGTTGACATTATCGGCGACTACACTAAATATTCTTAAGGTCAGCACGTGGGAGACATACAGTCTCATTTGGGTATCACGTGTGTTGCCAATACGCTTTTAGTATAAGATTCACGTGACTAACGAGATTACAGCACAGTAAGCCGATAAACTGACGAAATTAGATTAGGAATTATTACCTTTATGCTCTGGTTTGTTCAATGATACCTTGTAAGTATCGACTTATGGAATCATTGCAGTGCACTAACGTTCATTTGTTTTCTTTAGTTATGCCAAGGTAACAAGAAAAGAAAATGTGCCTATTTGCTATCAATATAAAGATGTTAATAGGTCCATAAATTCTTTTAGGTTTTAAATTATACACAAAAGAAAGATATCTATCTATCTATCAGTAGCAGGTTGATAACACTATACTACATGTCAAAACATTTAAATGTATCTAATAGCCTAACTATTGATAAGATCACAATCCACGACACTAATATGAAAAATTAGATATGGAATCAATTAGAAACAATCTACCTGATTGGCGTAGTGGCTAAGCGATTAGACGGCTGCGCTAAGGGTTGCGGGTTGGATTCCCGCACGGGGCAAAAATTTGTGCGATCCACATTTGTTTGTCCCGAGTCTGGGCGTTTGTGTATGTGATATTTCATGTTTGTGAAATGCACCCACGAAACAGGAGAAAATCCTAGTGAGAGACGACGATTAAAAAAAAAAAATTAGAATCTCTGACTTCTGGGCGAAATAATCTGATATTGTACCAATATCTTATTTTGGATCAATATATTATACAATCAAAATAACATAAATCAAGGGTATTAAATTCACGTTTTTAAATCAAAGTAAAGCTGCAAAAGTGTGGTTGTTTTTGTCATTCTTGCCAGACTGCTAACTGAAGTTCTTACCTTAAAATGTCGACTAAATACTTCTGCAAAAAACTTCATCGTCTTAAGAAACATAAAAGAAAACTATGCTTTTACCGATTAAAATCAATTGATGAATAGGTTTTGCATAAAAGTTATACAAAGTAGGAACTATCTACTGGAACATAAAATTACAAAGGAACCAGAAACATCAGTACAGGCTTAAACAACACCAAACAATATAATGGGTAATATACGAGTAGTTTGTTCAATGTCTATTCCCAGAGCAATGAGAAAATAAATATAGAAAATCTATCGACAAGAAATGATGCTCATGAAAGTCGTACCTATACTGGTCAAACATGACATAGCTTCAAGTAAAATGAATTATATCTCTCGATTGTTAGTTTTTACCTTGTGTTATTCTCTGAACCAGAGATATGATCGCACATCTATCGCTACGACTGGCCGCCGTATTTAGAGAATTTATTGTGCGTTTTGATTGTGGTAAAAAGCAAGGGGCACCAAGAGGGCAAGGAATAGGCCACGCCCACTTTTCCTGTTGCCGTCATTAAAGGCGACGAAGTGATTTATGTTAAGGGATGGGGCAGTTACATCCTTCTTAGCAAATTAACGGCAGCAGCGACCACATACTATTTCTTAAGCGTGGTGATAATAATGAAATGGCCGTTCTATGTTTGCATTACATGGAAGATCTATGTTTAAAATCGTTTACAGGTCATTAACAGCTTCTTTATGAACGCTGAAATGCAAGATTTGACGTTTCAAAAGTGCTCTTTCGTAATATTAAATAAAACGTATGACTATAAAAAACAGACAATGTAATGATATTTTAAGGTGTACCTTATGAGCTCTCTCTTAATCAGTCACGCGGTGAAAATCCACCATTAATGACACGAAAGCGAGTACGAATAACCTTTAACTATTACATAAAACATAAGCAAAATGTTAAGTCACAAAGCCGTTTCGTCTAATCATTATGCGTTTCTGTTTCACGTCATACAATTTGTGCACACATACTTGTACTATCATAAAGGTGTAACTCTTAGACTATGAAGTACGTAGTCTGTAGTCTATGAGCCTTCTGTTCGTCATCGCAGTTAATGTTTGCGGAAGTAAGTGTCAAAACGTGAGGCGTAATTTGCTAGGTTTCATGCTTGTTTGTTGCTTGATGTGAGCAGAAGGCCATGCCATATGCGAGCCACTGGTAAAGTTGATTGACCTACAAAGACTCGTAGTAGGTAATTTGATCTGGTAAGAATATTTATGAAGGATTTGTTGATGACTACAGCTAAATAGCTAAATTCTGTAACTGATTTTATAAAAGTTAGACTGAGATTGTGTTTGTGACGTGGAAATTAGTTTTGTAGAGGCAAGTCGAGCACCCGAAACAAAGCTTATAAATAAGTACTTTAGTGCTAGACACATTTTGGCAAATAAACTTTGTTAGCACCTAATCTGAAGCACATAAATACTTAGCACACACAGGCAATACATATAGATTATACAAGATGTAAGCATTACACTGAAATTAATAATTGTGTTTTCGAAGAAGTCTCACTAGATCTTGTCGAAAGTTATCTAAAGTATCAATAACGGAGGATGACAAACGACTATCTCCATTCTAACATAGAAGTAACAGTACAAACGAAATCCTAAACCACTTCCGACATGATAATCACATATTTATTCCAACCACACTCTGATTGCGATAGATAACACTATTTTTTATCTAATGTCGGTCTCCTCGTCTACAGTCGTATTAGTTACATACACATATAAAAACGGTATAAAAGCAGGTCATTCATCATCAGTTATGACACCTCTAAATATTTACTAAGACTCGGAAACCAAGTTTAATAACACAGCGCAGGTCGGCTGTGAAAAGTTAGTCGGGTTTCGTTTGTGGTTACAAAATTTAAACACCTCATTCATGCAGCGTTGTTGTTAACATTTACGTAATTACATATAAGAATTAACGGCCATTGTGTTAATTGTATAAGAGATGTTGAAAATTTGTAACAAATTATACAATCATTGTGCCTTCCTTTTTGGATACATTATTGAACTGTCATTTAGTTTCAATTTGGGTTCCTTAACGTTTATTGACATCAATTCAATACACTTTCATTTCCGATACTCCATTTTTCGGGAAACAGTTAGGAGGTCGTCTTGAACTCTTGATACAAAAAGAAAATGAAAGCATTTTTGGTAAAAGTAAGACTCGTGAAAATCTCAAATGCGAATGACAAGCGAAACCCACAATGTGCAAGAATAAAAACATTAAAGATATTTTTTCTTTTCAAGATTCCTCAGCGATTTCTCAGATCCATTCGTCATTATTAGACATGCAACAGGAGTAATGAATTTATTACAGTCATCCATCAGATTATGTCAATTGGGGCGAACGTCTTTGCTAAAACATGCACACTTGATTAACCTGTTGTGTATACGTAAGATTTAAGTGCATATGCATTTTAAGTTATTATTTCCGTATATAGTATCGTTTATGCTTAATATTTATGTAATGTCTACAGATGACCGGAACTGTGTAGGTAAAAGTCTAGAGTAATCAATCAGTCTATTTTCTCTGAAGCTTTCGAAATTCATTATGATAAGATTGTTTTAATTTTAGTTTCTTTCTTTCTGTCATCTCGTTATCAAACAGGCATAGAAAAATGCAACATTACTCATTCAACCACGATATATACAGTTCCGTTCTATTACCAAGGAAAAGTACCTACGGTATGCAAATACGTTTCCTAAAAGTTAACGGAACATCTCCCACGTTTATTACCAAATATACAAGTCAGAAGTATTATGTCGGCCGTAAAACTTGATCCATAACTCACTGGCTGGAAAAGTTCCCGGTTTCAACACTTATGACTGCACGTACCAAGTTACCGACACGGTGGAAGCGTTTATAATACCAGATAGATGAGCACTGAGATCATAGAAGTTTTTGGTATAAAGTTATGGAACTAATGTATTTTGATTTAGAATGCCTTCGTTAATTTGGGTGGGCACTGTGGGAGGTGGGTAACAGAACTTTAAGATAGTGTTAATAATTCATTCTAAGACCCATTCATAGTCCGCTGTCATGTTGGAGACAAATCTTAAGTGTAGTTTCACAAACCATTAAGAAGTTTGATAGAGATATAGAACAGACGAAGTTTTAAGTAGACAAATAAATAGCCTTACAAAACCAAGAATGCATAGAATTCATAAATAAAACCAAATCGAAGTAAATCAATATCTAAAATCAATGCTTTAAGACTAAAGCGTAAAAATATCTACGTCATAGATAACCAGTTGTTTGTGAAAATACTCGTACCCGTTTCTCTCAGTACACTTGTCTTGTCAATTGACAGTTGTCAACTTGGACCCGATAACTGACCGACACATTCATCAATGCTCCGCATGTTCTACGAGTGAGGTCGAACACACCAACTTTCTGCGTCATCTATTACAACAGTCAATGATATAACAAGTAAAAATGGTAGATAGGTACATTCTGAAAAAGACAAGGTAAAACCAGCCTAATAAGCTCATCAGAACTAAGCTCATATCTCTGTCAATCCTGAAAATTGCGACATGCCGTCTTCTTTGCACGTGTCATCTAATGTCAAATATTATTTTCGTTTCTGAAGATCGAATTTTGCATAGGTAACATATCTATCTCTTTCTACTCATAATATCCTAGCATCTGATCCTATCAGTTAATTGTTTCTTCTGCGTATGTAGTATTTACCTATAACGCAACGTATTCGAATCTTATGATTGATCCAGTCCAGGAAACCTATTCGCCGCCCATTAACTCGAATCCCACATCGAGATCATAGGTTCGCCAACGCGGTAGATTCCGGTAATCCCACTCGTTAGCGAGTGTCGAGTAACGATTGCGTACGAGTTGTTCGACTCTCGATTTCGTCGCGAGAGGAATGCCGCCGGGGGACTCGACCGACCCGTGTTGCCTGACCGAGCTCGCACACGTTACGAATGTTACGATGCAAGTGGTGAGAGATTGCGTTGGGATGCATTTTTGTACTAGATACTTATGTACGTAATCGTTAGAATATGGCATGCCTTATTTAATAAGGCGATTACTTTGAATGATTCTAAAGTATCAGTCGGGTAAGTTGAACTCGCACACGAGGTTAAACTGTGATTATAAATGATAGGAATGAACTACTACTGATTCATGTTTGAATGAATCTGTGAATTACGGTTAACATTTTGCAAGCGATACCGAAGCAGAAGAAAGTTCTACTCCACACGTTAACGTTAACTCAGAGCTAATGAACGCAAAATGATGTATTAGTACAATGCGTTCACCTATGTAGGAATTTTCATATTTACATATTATTATCATCATACATATACATATTAATCTTATCGTTAGAATCTGTCGTTAGAAAGGCATAGGAATTAAAACAATAAATATAGTTACTCTCCCTACTTAATACTTTAATTCATGATCCACCATTTCTATATGATGTTTTACTAGCTTTACCCAGAATGAATTTAGGTAGAATTTAGTATGATCTTGAACCCTAGGAAAAGGACAATAATAACTTTTTATCAGCGGAAAGCCGCGGGTGAAAGTTTGTCTTTCATAAACATTTAATGAGGTAACGATCATAATGTAAGGTGGATTTATTTATAACCAGACAGGATTTCACGAATCACCAAACAGAGGATACTGTATATTTACATAACTAAGTACTTCCTTAATTCCAAATAATTATCTCTACGAACACTTAAAACCATAAAATTAAGGAACTACTTTCACTCTTAACACATGAATTGAAATTTTGTTATCGTAATCAGATAATATAAGCTATAAAAATAAGTAAAATTAAAAAGATATAAAAATACGATCCACAATCTTATCACGAGATTACCAGCTATATTGGTGCATGTAGCATACAGCCACGTTTCTTTTCTACGAAGAAGGCTGAAGTCACAGTGCCGCTTGCGCATTATCAACTTTGTTCTTACTTGCTGGTCGGCACATCCCTAATTTATATATGATCCCCATGATCTTTTGATTACTATATTCTCCTCTTCTTATCGTATGGTTGATGAACAAACTGGTGTCAGAGTTAAAACCGCCTGTAGGCCTCCGTCATGGCTTTTTCATACCGTTGAAAAATCTCTCCAGTGTGCCGGTTTCCTCACGAGGTTTTTCTTCACCGTTTTTAGCAACTGATAACTTATTTATAATACGCACATGATTTCGAAAAGACATTGGTGCGTGCCGCGGTGTTAACTTGCAAACTTTGAAGTCTTTGAAGTCGAACGGTCATACCACTCGGCTATCAGTGCTTTACCTATTATTATATTAACACCGACCTTGACGGCTTGCCTACGATTAATTTCGTTTAAAATGTGTATGGGCCCGAAGCCCCAAGGCTAAGTCTAAACATATCTGCCAGTATGTGTCACTTTTCGAAATATAATCATTTTAATAGCTATCTCATCATCATCAGACAGAAGACGTCCACTGTTGAACAAAACCTTCCCTTTAGAACGCCAAAATAATCGACGACTTGCCATTTGCATCCACGCGGTTGCCCGCTACGTTCGTAACGTCGGTCCACTTGGTGGGCTACTAAGAAGGCTGGCTGCTAAGAATAGCTACTGAGATTTAATTACACTTCATCATTAATCAGAAACTATTTGTTAATGAGTAACAATACCGAATCATTACTAGATATAGAAATAGGCTATCCTTGTTGTGAAACATAAACTAACAATTACACAGTTCTATTAAAATTACACAATGGTGTTTTGAAAATAGTTTTTAATGAAAACTTGGAGATTGTATCAAACTATCGATATGTTTCAAGACAGTCTCGGATTGCGTGCGCTCGGTAATACGTTATGAAAGGTTCGTATTACCGATATTGAGTAATTTGTTTGTTTATAGAGTTGTTACGTCCTTGAGGTAAGTGGGCCGTAATGTCATAAATTTAAAGTCTTTATCTCTAAGACTCGATAAAAACTTTATTAGCTTTGTCACGCAAACGACTACAAACGGTATTAAATTAATGTACGCTGTGATTCACAAATGGTATTAATTGTAACTATGTAATTGAAAGATTGGCATATTTTGTTTCTGCCTCTTAAAGAATTAAGTTTTATGAGGATCAGTAAATAAAAGGTGAACTACTGAACGTAATTAAAATATACGATCAAAAATGGGTTTTATTATCATCCTGCCTGATATTGACAACAACAAAGTGCCATTGCCAATTATGATTATTCATGATAGTGGTCATTGAGAACCATTTAAACAGTCAATGATAACGCCTGATAAGAGAGAAGAGATAAAAATTATACCTAGGTACTTAATAAATGCTCATAATCAAAGTATAAATAATTCATTAAAATTAATATGAGTAAAGCCGCATCTGTGAACAGCGCTTTACATTCCCATTCATTTTCTCATTCAATTTGAGTAGAATTCCAAGCGCTATCAACGGCGGTTACGTCGGCACCGCAAATAAATACAATATCAATTAACAATCAAACTACTAAAACAGATAGCTGGTGAATGGCTGACTCTCTGAATTGTATTCAATCTTCGTTTACAGAATTTGGTGTTCGTCTTATTTGCTAGACGAACTAGTTGCTAGTTTTATCTAGTTTTAGAAATAAATGTTCCCACAACACATGTTTTTTGTATCAAAGGTGCGTTTTACTGTTATACAATATCACAGACTTGAAACAAATACCTGTGGATCACACCAATTCAAACTTCATTGGCGCAACCTATATTATACCTATCTATGGGTATACCGAAAGACCGGATCCCAAAATACTTTAGAACTTCACCTCAAATCTAAAACTTGTTAAAACACGCTGCTCAGTACACAGTACTCAAACTAACAGGCTTGCATTTGAAGAGAGGAGAATCCACGTCCGAAGCCAATCAGCCGGGGTCAACCGCAAACCTCAGTAGGACGAGCACATGCTGGGAACATCCAGCCAGCATAGCAATTAACACCAGATTTTCCCTGTAATACGCAGTTGGCTTTATTCAACGTCTTTCACTCATTTAATAAGGCTTTAATGGTTAAAACATTAGGACGTTCAATCTTACAAGTCTTGAATCGTAGATTTCACGCGTTTGTGCGTACTGGTGTGCGTGAGCGTAAATAACTCTGATGCTAAACTCACATCGAGATAACACTACCATAAGTAAGAAATATTCACATGCGTGACTAACGAAGACTTTCTTTTAAGCAAACTGAAAATGTTTAATAACTTGTTAAACGTGCGTTTAATTATTAGCAATCTTCAAGTGACAAAACTTGGGTACAATTCGGTCAATGAATTCACCAAATGGACAGGTTTAAAGGTTTAAACATATGATCTAAGCATGCCAGTATGGTGGACACTATAGGCAACATAAACTACTCCTAATAAATCGACAATTTGACCGCCCGTTTCTGCTAAGGCTCTTGTGAGACCATCCAATTTTTTTGGAAAATCACTGCAATGACCAATCAAGCGGTTGTTTAAGATACAACTGTGATATGAGAACAACTATAACAATTAAATTATTGACAATTATAAAGGCCTCGATGTTTTCAACTAGTTGAGACTCAAACCTGTTTGGACACCGCCTAACCTGTCGCCCTGTAGCCACGACTATTGTTCCTTACGTCATTACATTGTTTAGTTGTGTGTGGAGTTTATTTTGTAGCTGTAACGGTAAAGTAAGGAGAATAGGTAGCTTAAGAACATTGTTGCAGACATACAGGAATGCTGGCTGTCAATGCCTTTAAACCTTAAGGAAGCTTGTACTTAGTAACGTTTACGTGGAATCGATGGTTACTGCATATAGTGATCAATGATTGGATAGAGTTGTGATATAGCATGTATCCCTACTATATAAAAATTGTGTTCCTGATAATGATAAGGATTTAATATAACATAAGGGGTATATATAATCCATTACCGAAGGACTGAAGCAGATGTTCGAGTCTGAATGTACAGCAATAATATTGGCATCGCCTCCAGCTATTTGTTCCATAACGTATCTGCGCGAGTTAGATTTATGTATATTTACGGTACAAGCAATAAAGGTCCTTCTAAAAGCCTTGATTTCAATGATAAAAAACTACATTACTTTTCACTATTATGATTATCCGCTTCCAATCATCAGCACCATTCACAACCCTGCAACTTCTACTGGTTTAAGCAAATCAAAAGAAAATATCTAGTAAATATTCATGTTTCGTTGTCCATGTGTTAAGCACTGCAGCAATAAATTATCAACAACAAGGTGTGAGGAATCTGCTGGCTAAGTTCACTGACCCCCTCATCTGGATTAGGGACAATGGTACCCAAGGAGCGTAGAGAAACACCGTGGTATCGATTAAAAAGCATTTCTCGCTTCAATTTGTATGTTTTCGTGTTTAATCGTGTAACGAAATTAAATTGTCGATTCAAATTTTTTGTCACAATTGTGCGGCACTCATCTGCTTCTGCTTGAAATAAAATATAGAAAACATAAGCGTACTAACAGCAGAAAGAAATATAGTTTTGAAGGCTATTAAATATTATTTAATTTAGCTTCGGAAATCAAAGATCCGAACCGAAATAACATGAGCTTAGCAACTGCCAATTAGGTTAACAAAATTCGTGTAATGTAGTAAAATCATGAAGTATCTTTCCTTATACATTGTGCGAAAGATAATGGAGTTCACTGACCTAATCGGAAGACTCGTTGTAGGAAAGCGACCTTTATTTCTTACGTGATTCAATGTTGCTTTGTGTTATTATAATATGTACGCCTACAGTAAGGAGTGATTAGACACGCTTTACGTAGGCATTTCAGGGTCGCCTGATAGCTCGTTGCTATGTGCCCGGGGTTACTGAGGCCAGAGATACGAGTAATAATTAATTCTTTTTCTCCATCCAGAGGATATTTAAAGGTTGCGTTATCTATTGATAGTATTCAGACATGATGAAAGATGCTTTTACTTTTATTTCTATCCTGTTGCTACGGCTGCTTTGTTAACTTCGACTTGTTTAACCTCAGCGGTCAAGTTATTTATACGCGTACAAGTGCGTAATGATTGAGAGAAATTATATAACGAACTTTCATGGAACTTGAATATGTTTAACCTTTATGAGTCAAAACTTGATTCAATAATATTATTGTAGTAGGTACATTTAATAGCATCGTTTGTTAAGTAAACACGTTAATCGAAGGTCAATAACGCACAACAAACCAACATTCCTGAATGGAGCACAGAAAAATCACGTAACTAATATAGAGCAGGTTTACAAAACCAGCTTGCTTCTACAGAATGCCTAATAAGCAGATCGGTTTAAGAAAACTCGCGGTTCGACCCGTGCAGCGGTCAACGACCCGGGCTAAGCGCCGGCGCAGCCATTGTTGTCTATGGACCATGCTAGTATAAAGCTCATGTTTTGTTTCAAGGCCAGATCGCAAAATGACTAACCCGGTGCTTTGATCAGTAAATTACGCAAGAGTTATTAGCTGTTCACTAAATGAGAATTCGCCGTATACGACTCGTTTAAATACCTAATTTAATTAACTTTTTGTATTCAGCCAGAACTTAAATCATAGCCCAAAAAAACTTACAAGAGTCAATTTTAATATATTAAATAGTAAATTAATAATGTGTAAGTGTCAAAGCAATATTGAACGCGAGAAATAACAAGTAGATTTAATTATATTAAATCAGGTGCTTTCAGAGTCCGGACCGGTTGGGGCCTATGGTCGGATAAAGAGCACTTGTACTGAAGAATATGCATGAATAGAAAGTAGATATAGTAATATGACATTTGATTTTGTCCGGTACAAGAGCCAAGACGCTTTTATTGTAGGCTTATAATATAAATAGAATAATAAATGAAGGGTCCCAAGTCCTGCTTCTAAAAGCAATTGTATGAAGTATTTTTCTATTATAAATTGCCTATTGATAATAGAAGTCCATTACTTGGAGTTGTAGGTATGGAATATGGATATTAAAAGTACAAGTGAACGTTCTAGATGTTTAGTATGTTGGTATACTGTATGGCATATGCGTGTTCTTCGAAACGTTTTGAAACAAGCCACGCGCCTACTCTAATACCGTCACGTCCACACTGGAGATTAATAGTAAAGGTATGGAAATGGGAAGAGGCAATTGCACCGCATACAACAAAATAGTCGATAGTCGACCAAGCCTCTTTAAGCGGTCACGTTGGAATCTTGCTTCCTTTGGAAGCTTCGTAAGAAGTCTCGCCTATTACGCAAGTTTAGGCTGCCTTGCATGGCAAGCAAGACTTTAACCTCACCCTCAGCTGTATATAATGGTTCTCTTAATGCTGGAAATGTTTCTTTTAATTGAAAACACATTTATTATCTTTGTAAATGATATACAATGCCCATTTACCGAAAAACGAGTCCAGAATGATCAAGAGAATGATTGCGCGGTCCGTTTGACTTTGTGCAAAAACTGACTACGCCCGGCTCGGGCCAAAGTAGCCGCATACCGAGGGCGCAAATACTCGAAGGCACTCACTATGCAAGCTTGTGTTGACTAGGGATCTTCGAACCGGGTTGCTGGTCCCGGATTTAAACAAAATTATTATTAGAACCTAATAAACTTAGCCAATAGAAAAATTGACAATTCTAAACCATAGATTAAATTAAACCTGTCACTGTCGTTTGCATGTTAAAGAATAGAGAATCGACTTGAGAGGTGTTAAAAGGCGTTATACCATAGTTTATAACTGAGTGGGATGAGCTTCAGAAGATAAAATGTTAATTATTTCATGAGGTGCTGAATGCGCTAAACTTATTAACACATCTTGCGTACTAGCAAAAACTTAAGCTTAACGAATGGAGGAATATTAAAATCATTAACGTTGGTACATCAGCGAGCATCAGTTCCTTCCCCTCAGTTTTTACTTGTTACGGAAGATTGTACGTTCTACCTGTTTTTAATCACTTGTAAAAAGTAATATAAAGTGGAAGAAAAACTACTAACATGAGTTTAATTTGTATCAAGTAACGCGGATATTGGATTAGTTAATTTCAAGACATTTTGAACGAAAACAATTACGTCACGTTTCGTGTCATAGCACTTATTATTGAATAGAACGGGTGACGATATTATTGTTATCACAACCACTAGTTCAAAAGGATTTCCGATGGTTTTTCTAGCTATGTCCTTGTACATTAATAATATCTGTATCGTGATTGCCTACTGCCGATATTAATTAGTTCGATAAGATTCCGACATTCATCACTGATTAGGGATATTAATTCATATTTTTCGATCGGGCAGCGTAGATTGAGTCTCTCGAACAAGTGCATCATTGTTTAGAAATATAATACCAGATTGTCTATAGGCTAAATATTAGATGTCTCATAGACTTGTTACAATGATAACATATTAGAGCGCATGGCTATAAGATTAAATAATAATGTTATCGTAGTTCGATGTTATCTGTACCCAGGTGTCGCCTTCCCAATAATATCTGGAGGCATTCACACGAGGAAAGTGTACATGCAATCATGTGACAAACTATGTATATCTATATACCTGTAGTGAAAACAAAATTAATAGCTTGGAAACGACCAATTTGACTTTCGTCAATAGCCCGACGGAAGCTACACATGAGAAAGTATAAAACGAATAATCATAATGATTTATTAACTGACATTTATACAGTGGCAAATTAGACATTTCATAGGAAATTTATGCTTTTCTTTATAGGTATAATTTGGCAACGTTTCGCATAATGATGTCACTAAGTTGTTATGTATATTTGATAGTATCGTTCGTTTAATATATGACTGTCATTTCGCAATCGTGACTTGACCTAATGTTCAAAGCATAAGAAAGCGTAAAGCAGAAAATAGAATATATAGACGTTCCAATATTTATTTCTTTACTATATTTGGCAACATAATTTTTGTTCTTTAGAAGGTATTAATTCTATTGTCTAACTTTTCACATCGCGTGATAATTATTGAGCAAAACTTGTTAGCCGGTAGTGTACTAAATAATAAGTTGCGTAAAGTAATCATTCCTAAATTAAAAACTACACAACGACCCATCAAGCATTTACGTTCTGTTCTATTTGCGTAAGTTGTCTTTATGATAATTTGCACCGCATGAAATACAGCCGACGCGATTTATTACTGATTATTATTAATGCGATAAAATAACATAATTCGATAATAAAATAGGTTGCAAAGAATTTAATTTATGCATACAATTATAAAAAGATATCATCAAAGACCCTGACTATCTGTACAAATGTCATGTAATCTTTGGACAACGTCGGTAAATGTGATTTATGAACAGAATACGGTATTACGACCACATTGACTCCGTTGTTTTAATATCAGATACGGGCCCGAAGAGATACGGCAATGAGTCTGTTTATCAACTGTGGGAAAAGAGTACAAATTAATGGACATTCAAGCTGGACTTAATCATGCGTACTGTAGCGTTGATTAGATAATAGAATCTTTGTAAGTATCGGGGAGATAACATTCAATAGACAGGCGTATTTGTCTACTGTATTTAATAACCAACTTATATTCAAATACAGTACTATCTCTGCTTTAAGTTTTCTAGAATATTTCTCTGTTCACAGTTTTCGTATCGAATATAATATTTGGGCATTGTTGTGGCGGATATATCGGTTCACTTTAAAATTGGCACTTGAACACAATAAAGTTTAATGAAAAAGTACAATTCACCAGCTAAATTGGCCATTGTTATCAAACGAGATGCCATAAAGTTTAATATTTAAGCCGTACAAACACTTTCTACCGACGAACCTTGGGCGAAAAAATATTTCCATTGTTACATACGTGCACGTTGTTCATTCACTTGATTTTTTATCATCACCTGCGCAACCATCGTGTGCAGTCTCGTTTAGTTCATCAATCTCGGTCGTTCGTGTCGATGTAACTCAGGCTTTAGTTTCTTACGGTGAAAATGTAGTGAGTTTACTTACATGGTACGGTGTTAGAAAGCGTGGGCGATTCGATAGACAATTAATAGCAACATCGGTTGTACGTTAGAGATCTGCTTCTTATACTTGCTATTGTTCTACTGCCAGTTTAATTACCGGCGAAAGTCTAACGAGAGTGTCGCGTGAAAGTTCCGTACACACGTTGGGTCCCACGTGTATTGTGAATATTTTTTATGTAACTTTAGTAGGATGTCGTAATTTTTGTTTATATCAAATTAATGTGTGCAATTGTTTATGTTATGCAATTATTATTTAATGAGGCTGTATACAAAAACGCAAACTTCTTTTGTTCTAAAATTTTATGTGAAAATATGTTTAGTACTTCCTCTATTCATTTGTCTTTCGCTTTTCGTTGATACACATTTACAGTATACAACCTCTTTTATGATGTATTCTTTGTTCTTGAAATGAGGTACAAATTGTCGCGTTTAATACAGCATTAAACTATCGTGTTTGGCGAGCAGCTATCTAACAGATTAAGATAAGCCATTTTTTGTAGATCGCTACAGCATTCGTCTTCATAGTTGAATGATTTTGCGTTGAATGCTACGCTAATCTTCATGTAGGCAGATAATGAGATTTTATTTTAATATTCATATTACTATATACCTAATTGTTTTAAAGCTTGATTGTGATTAATGGCCATTAATTTTGCATATCCATACGTAATAGGACGCCTACAACT
The DNA here is from genome assembly GCA_905340225.1 of Abrostola tripartita. Lineage (NCBI taxonomy): Eukaryota > Metazoa > Arthropoda > Insecta > Lepidoptera > Noctuidae > Abrostola > Abrostola tripartita. The sequence continues at coordinate 2,212,137 of HG996492.1, read as the reverse complement.
ATTACGTACATTTTTTACGTCAGTAGTTTGTTTCCCAAACAATAACATCGACAGCAAACAATAATATTGGAAACCACATTGCTTTCCGCGACTTATGAAAATTCACGATCGTCGTGAAGGAAATTACTTCCTGCCCGTCTTATTTCCTTCATTGTCTTCAATGTGATTGGAAGAGACGTCAATATTATTCTAGCTTACAATCGCTAATAACATTTTACATGTTGTAACTATTACAGTGGTGTAATCAATTTTTATGAGTATACTTGGATTCCTACTTAGACAGGATGACAATTGTAGATGCATAAACTGACTTATGATAAGAACTAGGCAATAAATAAGTACTTAGATGATCTAAGTGTATAAAAGAGACCGCTCTAGTGACGATACTCAACGATACTGATCGTAAGGTGCACCTTGGGTAGTCAATCTGGCTAAAGCTGTATTAAAACGAATGAATCATAAGGATTCTAGAATATACCAAATACATATAAGAGAGCATATAAGATTTCGACCAGTGACGTAAAAGCTCAATGTCACTACATTTCATTGATAAGTACAGATCGTAACGTATTGAAGTTGTCATCACGTTAAAAACAAATTGGCGGCCCAAGTCAATGACATTAATTCCTTTCCTATTGGCATTGCATTGTCGTAGTATTCGGATACAGATTCCAATCAACTAATCGAGTATCTGGCTGCCAAATATCGAGATATCCTATAGTAATATATCGATTGTTCCGGCAACATTAGTACTTCAGGAATGTAGCCAATGACATCAGTTGAATGCAGATATGATTTGTTGTTGTATTATTATGATTAAGTCTTGAGTAAGTCATATTTGACTATATTGATATTAATTGCTAATTGTTTTTGTGTTATCCGAATGCCAAGCGACTAATTAATATTACTCTACTTTATTTTTGTGTAGTTTTTATTTTACCATTTAAGTAATTTGTTATTACATGAAATTTGGTGCGATTTTAGCATGTTGCCCATGCTAAGCTTGAACCTAAATTGATGGCTCAGTTGGTTTGAGCAGCGCCACGGTACGACGAAGCTCGCAGGTTCAAGACCTGCTCGTGTCTATCATTTTTCACATTTGCTTTATCAAATTTAATTTGATATATTTTTAAGAATAGTGTAGCGGTATATAAGTTCTTAAAAGAGTATCCAGGTTTTTATTTTTAAGTGCTGAATTTGGCTAAGATGAAAGAGGTAGCCAGGAGCAAGCGCTCTCCGTATTAAGTACCCAGCCAGCAATAGGTGAATAGTTGTAGTAGGTAATTATGACTTAGGACTGAATACCTAAGAAATATCCGTACTTGAAAACAAATTCAAACGAAACAAATTAACGAAAATTGAGGGAAAATGTCTAAATTGACATCCAACTTGATAAAAAACTTCAGGACCCATCCAATTTATTGACAGTCCGCACGCGATCGTTGCGGTTTTATTCTTCACTGACCACCAAAGATTTATCGTCCAAAACTTGTACAATTTCGTTTGGCACACAGTTCTTACAGACAGCTGACGTATCTGTTACATTGTTATTAAATAATACAAGTTGCGTAATAATGACGCATCGGATTCATTTGTTTATTGTGCTCATATTGTTTAATAATTCGGTTTAAATGGACTGAATGCGGAATTCATCGATTTACCGATACTTAAATCGATTTTTATTCGATCTTATTGGTTTTTGCGGAGTTAAAAAGTACTCTTTGCTTTTTAATTATTTAAATATGGGTAAGTAATCTGCTGAAGTTCTTAATATGTTTATGAATTTCGTTCGTAATTCGGATTTTTGGTTTTATAAAGAGATTTTCTTGTGTTATTTGTAAAATACTGTAATTTTAGCGATTCCTATTCAGAGTAATTATTTTAAGAGTTTACCAGACCGTCCAGAACTCATCGTATTATATTGAACACATTGTTTCTGACGCAGTTAGTTACGTTAGAAAAACAATAAGCGATAATTTTCCATACCAAATGCTTACGGGGAAATTATCTGTTTATTTTCTACACATAATCCTAGTACCTACCGCATTTTACGACCCCTGATAACAGCATAAGTAGAATATTATAGCAGGGCGCTACTCATTTGACTAGATAAACTATTATTAGCTATGACCTGCTTCTGTTGGTTGATATATCACAAACTTAAATAGAAAAGCTTTTAAACTCTTTTTCATTCACTCGTGGAAATATGAAAGTAGCAACTTTAACAAAAAAAATTGATTATTCAAAATAAGTATAAGCCAAGGAGTTTATAAAGTATATTATAACCTCCTTGGTGTGAGGTCATCCTTTTAGAATACAATTTTAAAAATGGAAAGTAACACAAATATAATTTATTTTTTTAATTCAACGATGAAGGCCGCATATTTCTTAAAAATATGTGACAGTTACAAAACTCGCTGAGCTTAACGTAATAACATGTCTTAAGCCCGTTACATGGCTGAATATAAATATATTATGCATGAATATTAGCAAGTCTTAATATAAATGATGAGGATAACTGTTTTACTCTACAAGAGCACCTACATCGTAGAGAAATAGCTGAGATAAAAATTACAGCCTGTATTTTCTGATAAAATATAGGTAGGTTTTTATTTAGTCAATTAGGAGAAGCTTTGACTAGTGTTCAGACTAATTGGTCTACCGATCCTCTCACCCAAAGCAATTAGCCGCCAAAATCACAATCATTAGGATTGCTAACTTTAATACTATGTTCGTCGTTAGATTCCATTAGAAATGCAATACCTTCAGTCACTGGGAAAGTGAGAAGTGAGGCGACAAAGCTGGTACCTATGAGCTCAAAATAGGCTCGTCACCTATTATTACATGCCATGTATGAGTAGTGAAATGTGGGTGTTAACTCTTAAACTCTTAATATATAGGAGAACACTTCTTCTTTAACAAGCGTGAGTACAACCATGTATGTAGAAACAATATTCGTAATTTATTTACAGATATCCACGTGACCAATTAATTTCAATGCCATTGTGAATGGATGTTTTAAAGACAACCCACCAAAATTTTATACAACAATTGATTCCGCAAAAACACGAACTTTGAAACGTGCTACAACAAAAGAACCACGCAAATCGTTAGAAAAAATGTCGATCCAAGTTCTAGAATGGCCGAAAAACTACAATACAACTACCTAATAATAAGAATACTGCATTAATTCCAGCCACGAATGAGATAACAAAAAGCGTTAATTTCAGCTTGTCATTTTAAACAGCAATTAGTATTTAATGACGATCGCCATTGTTGTGAGATTCTCACGGATAAGAAGTCAAAGATGAGACGAAGATGTTTTATGGCCGTTTCTGCGAGGTTTTACGACGTAATAAGGTTATGTCTGTTCCCATTCCGATTTTATAAAGGCAAAAGATGAACGTCTAGAAGGTACTTGGACAAGATAATTATGGAGAAAATCAAACTGTATAAAAGGAAAAAGTTAACCAAACATTAAGAAATGCAAAGAGGTAAACGCTAGGTTAATATAGAACATTTACATAACCTTTGTCTGCGATACCAATTTGATTTTTATCTTAATAATATAACTAAATAACAATGATAGTAATAAGATACTTCACAGACAACGCTTAAGGTCAAAAATATTGAAGTTGAAGTTCTAACGTTACGTTAAAAACAAAGTTCATCGTCAAAACACTCAAAAGTTTGAAGTAACGAAATTATTAAAACCCTAACCCTTCATTAATTAGTTTTAAGAACCATCAAGAAAGCCAAGAAGATATCAGAAAACCTATTCCAAGATTTAACAGACAATTTCCCTAGGGCGTTTTAGAATTTAAACATAAGTTAGTTAGTACACAATTAGAGGCAAAATACACACGACGAAGAGACGTAGTGAAATTGATTGAATTAAACCGACGAAGGGCCGGGGCCCGTTTGACAGGATCTGTGCTGCACACATCAATTTAGGTAATTGAAAGCTGCTGGTAGGGAGCTCTGATTTTTTCGGCAAAGTAAAATAAACCGGCTGTGTTTGATAGCAAAGGGATCCCTCGGGGTATTCAAAGGATTTTTTAGTAGAGAAAATTTGGCATCAAATTCAATGCATGTTTTCAGTATACCGTAAGGATTAAATTTCTAAAGCCATCTGTTTTGATTGAAGGATCCTCTTATTACACGAGATGAGAATAGCGAGCTACAAAGTTACCACCTGACCTCCGCAACGCTCAAAGTTTCAGAGTATCTTTAATAATTGAGAGAAAGTTATACCCTTGCTAGGAACTAAGCTTAACAAGGTATCCGAGAAGATATTAATTATTCAAAAACAATATGAAACCATAACAGCGCTTAATTGAGGGAGACAGCCGAAACATACTGCACGAAGGGACCTGTCCATGGTGTCGTAACTTTTGAAAGTAATTATGAAAGATTAAAACATTTCATCAAAATGATAAAGCTTTTAAGATTACAAGTTTTCCAGAAATTACTTAATTTCATGTTTGTGAGAGGCTATCAGACCAGTTACAGCAGGACGAAACGGTCTCGTCATAAAACAGTAACTATTACAAAAGACTACATTCTTTAGTAGTAAAAACAGATCGTTGATCGGCTTGCGATAATTTGTAACATATTATTAACCGTCATATTATAATTTTAATAATATACGTGCTATCAGGCTCGTCTCAATCTTATCGCTTGCCAGCCGGAGCGGTACGCAATAAAATAAAACTGGTAGGCTCCGTAATAGGACATGTAATGTGTGCGTAATTGCGTACGTTAAATAATACTATTGGTGTAATATACATGAGATCTTAAGGTAAGAACTGGGTGGAAACTACTGCAGGCGTGAAGCGAATTATCATCACAGAACACTTATAACCAAGTCTAAATCACGCACGTTATGCACTGATGTTGTTTCATTCAATGAAACACGAAAGTTCAAAAGTGGCTTATCATCACTATCATTATCATATTGGACGGTGAGCGACCACTGTTGAACGTACTCTCGTAATGGGATGACTGTTAAAATGATTATCTTGTATTTATGCGAAATGTTTGTGGATCACGCGAGAGCGAAAATGATGCACAGCAGGACAAAAAAGATTGCTTAAGGCGAGAACCAAATGAGGAGTTACGCAAATCAAAATCCATATAAATAATATAGGAACGTTACTCTGTGATGTAACACAATAAAACACGCAAGTACAAGTTGTTAACAGTTAAAAAGGCAATTCTACTTCGACCATCTGCTTGTTTTATCAACCAAAACGAAGCAATACGATTTATTTACTATTGTAACGTAATACGCAACGCTAAAACGTTACGAATCGTGATTACAATCGCTTTGGTATTCTTGAAACAATTCAAAGAACGCACCTCTGCTTGCGTTACATACATTTCAACCAGATAACCGATCCACTTGCTTATCTATCCACCACCCGTTACAGTTTCCGCATATCATATGAGGGAAACTAGGAAAATTAAGTACTGCATTTAACATCCCGATGTAACATTACTTTCACTGCAAGATTTCCATCAATGCTGACAACTTTCCAATATAAATGTGCGGACTATGGCCATTCTTTGGTCGAAACTGAACAAGCCAAGTCATGCACAATCATGGTCTCAAGGAAAGTTTTTATGACTTGTTGGTATGATGTGCAAGTTGAATTATGTATGTAACGCCTTATGGATTCTGCGTCTTTAAGCCAGATGTGTCAGTTATTACTGTAACATAATGTAACCGATGGCATGGCAAAGCTTTGTCCAAGGGGCTTTGTAGCGCTTGCAAATCGCAGTTGTTGATGGTTGTGAAAAAGCTTTAATAGTCAATGAGTTTGCCGTAATTTAAATTATGTTTATATTATGTAACTTTGTTGTTATCTGTATTCCTTAAGTGAAAAAATATTATGTAGCTAAAGTTGTATAAATTCCGGTTATTTTTAGCTTGCCAGTCAGATAAAGGCTTCGTACGCTATTATGAGCCTATTGCCACTATTCGAAACTTCAGGGGACTCATTTGAAAATTCCTACAGAAGAACACCACATAATCACTCAAATATAGAACAGTTACATAATTATGTAAACGATTGATTGTGTAATGTAAGGCGTAAACAGCAAAACAATTGTAAAACATCACTTTCCATTTTGACCAACCTAAAGAAAAGGTACTCATCTTAAAATATCAACATTTATATAATATCTAAAGAAATATCACACGTGGCTAATTAGCAAATTGTTCTCGCATGAAATTTTAATGACCCTTTACTAATTACAACTGCCTTTGTCTTTAAGACGCACGAAAAATCTTAATAGTATACTGCAATGCGAAAGAATAACGTAAAATCTTATTATAATTGTAAATACTAGTACTTATGTACTGGTTTTGCCTGGCTTGGGGCTTTTATTTAGGACTAGCCGAAAGCCTAGACTAACTCTTCTGAAATAATAAGGCAAATTTTTCCCAATCTAAGGTCAGTAAATTTCAACTGAGGATCAACGGAATTTCCATATGCAGGGATAATATATTTAATTACATAGGTAAATGGAAGCCTGCAAGTAAACTTGTGTAATAATAGGTAGGAAAATCTTTACAGATAGGTAATATAACTTTCCTTGTGGTAACATGTACAAAGGTATTTTCAATAATAACAGAAGCCATTAAATAATCGCGCCTTAACGATAAAATGAATATTGTATGGACTAATAAAGAACATAATACTAGGAAAAATTACTCCTATTATATGTATGTTCATAAGGTATACGTTTAAAACGTGACTTTGGTTGTAGACGGAGAAAACGTATATAAGAAAACTGGTGATTATCTCATGTAGATTATCAAGATACGAGAGAGTGATCTGAACTAAGATTTGTAATGCGATGCGACTGAATAGAGAAAAGTGCTTGAACATTTAATGGCTTGAAACACAAAATGTTTTGTGTTTGAAATACAATTTAACGTACCACAATAATTTATCGTATCAACATTTCCAAAATTTATTTTTGGGTAAATTTTTTAGTGTAAATTTGGTTTTTCATTCATTTGCTTTAATTTTCGGCTCAAGCGATTATTTTAGGTTTAATCTTTTAACAACGGTTATAACCTTTACAATTTTTTGCCCCTGCATCTTTAGACACAACTCCTACATGCACAATACCTCAAATTCATTCACGGAAAGTCAAATAGTAAGCTGCTGCGCCAATCACTTCACCAGTCAGTCTCAGACCAAACTCTGCAGACCCATAATGAAAATAATAACACCGACATTTACAACAATTAGATATTCACAGACGCCGTCCATCCGTTCGTTGACAACATAAACTATGAGAATGTTTTATGTTATACTCTCAATAAGCTTAGTGGACGAGAGCCAGAGTTATAAATATGGATTTTGAATACCTGAATGATTCAGCCGCTAACGTCGCAACGGTCTAGACTAATCCCCAGTTGGTTTATTCTAGCCGTCGAGATTAACAATTAACTATTTATGGGCGGAATGATAAACTGTTAGATTTGTGCGTGATTCAAGACGCAGACTGGTGTTGGGTCTTCTAAATGTTACGACTTAATCCTGTCTCGTTTTTCATGGGAAAGCCGTTGTAAAATGTTCATGTATTATGAGGTGGCTGTAAGTTATCTGTTGTTATTGCGAGGGAGCAGATAATCACGTCCATTCGTCTAGTTATTGCACGGGTTGAAAATAAAGATATCTGAGGGGCAGATACTTCTAAAATATATTCGTTTAGAAATGTTTACAACTACCACCACGAAGTTATGTTTTTCTCTTAGGCAATTATCTATTACATATCATCATCATCATCATCAGCCGGAAGACGTCCACTGCTGGACAAAGGCCTCCCCCTTAGAACGCCATATATTTAAGTTAAAATATTTTAGTAGACCAAAACAGAACACTCAAAGATCAAACATCATAAAAACATTATTACCTCATAACCACGCGTTATATCCACAAACGGACACCGCACCGATGATAAAAATCAATATGGGAAGCCAACCAGCTGATGTTACAAGGCAAACGAGTCTAAATAGGTCATTATCCTAGACCAGGTAACCGAAACATTGACACAAGTCATCAAAACAACGATAATATGCCAACAACCTTCGGCGCAAGGCTGACACACGATATCAACCGGCGCAACAGCATTAACCCAAAAAAACTATGGCAACCGGTCCAATTGGACGGTAGGGTGAAAGGGTGCTGCGAATTTTGGAATAAATGCTACCTTTTTTTTTATGGGTTTGGCTGCTGTCTCGGCCTGGTAAAAAATTAGGATTGGCTGGATATTTACCTCGATGAGCTAAATTTAAAGCGGGTTTGAGGTAAACATTTTAATATCTCAGCCTTTTAAAGAGTTGACCTGTGTTCTGAATGGTCAAACTGTCGTCAATTTGCGATACAGATACTCAATATACCATATTAATCGGTCAAAAGCGCGTTTTAGGATGTTTATCGGTCCCACCGTTGTTTTTGAAATGTTCCTTTTTCTGTCAATAAGTCTCTCAGAATCTGGTGAACCTAATATTAGTGAATACTATTTAGGACATCCTTACCGTTAATTTCGCATGTTCCGAGGCACTTTACTTGATAAGTTCATCCAATCAAAACAGACAGTCGCTTAAGTAACAGAATAATTTAGCAAATAATCCACCTGCCAATGCCGTCAAGTTGTGTGACAGTGGCGTAACTAATTTAAATTCACTTTAGACGCTTTACTATCAATTAGTTGTTTTGTCAAAGTTAGCGTCACTAATGTAGATAGTTCAAATTCGTTACGGTTGTATTGTGAAGTTTTTAGGTAATTTATTGTTTCATTAGTTTATTATATTTAACCTAGTCGAGTTAAGTAATCGAAGTGTTTTCGAGCGCCAGCCGCTGCGTATTATTGCATTAGTACGGCGTTGACTTGGGATTTTTTTCTGTTAGGAAATGTTCGGTGGCCGACTTGTTGATAGTAAATGTTAACAGAGTTACGCTTTGTAGATATTATTAGACAATAAGTTGATAAAATGTGCTTCTACTATTTCAATTTACCGGATATTTTTTTAATATATAAAATACAAACAGTATCATAATTACTTAACCATTACTATAATTAAAAATCGCATCGATATAAAGGCGAGGCAGTTCCTGCTATTTCCATGATTTTACACTGGTATTACAGTTCGCAATGATAGCGGATATTATATAATATGTATGTAATACGTTGATTACAGCCCTAAACAAAAAACTTAACCAACTCTAACGTTTATCAAAATTGTGTAAATTACATAACAGAGAAGAACGTCAGTTACTTACAGTACTTCATAGATGGACCTAGTCATAAAGTATCACAATCGATTTACATAAAATGTAATCTGAAAACGCACACAGTTGAGAAGAAAACCAAAATAATATGACATAATTTAATAGACTAACCGCATTTCTTCAATAGGGTTGATATAAAATAAACTGAGATTACTGGCAGGACACAATAAGTCAAACGACGAGAAAAAACAAATCTCCGTAAAAATTATCAAGAAAATTATACGATGCCGTCAAAATGGTATTCCAATTTAAAACAAATCCAGGGTCCACATTTAAAGGGTTGGGTGCAATAAACACATGCTTTAAGTATCATATTAAATGTCATTGCAATTAATAACCTCATAATACTTATGATTGCTTGTACATTTAGAACCTGTTCCGTTGGCTGTATGAAGGTGATACCCTAGACGGAATTTCATTTATGTCATACCTTGAGTATAGCTCGGGAGATGGGAAGCAAAATAATTGAATGCATTATTTATTTATGCAATGTTATGTCTAGTGAAAGTGTAAATACGGTTCATTTATAAAGATATCGGATTGCAATTCCATTTCTATCATATACTGTGAATAGGATAAGAAAGTGTGCGAAGTAAATATTATTGTCTGCAGGTTGTTTTTTTCTGTCTAGCATTTAAAAAAAAATGTTTGAAAACACTACCTACAATATGTAAGCATCTTCTATTGGAAAACTTTTATTAATAAGTGAATTGTATTTTTTTTTTTACTTTATACATACATAAAGTCACGGCTATTTCCACGAGAGGTAGGCAGAGACCACGGATTTCCATTTGCTATGATCCTGACATACTTCTGTCGCCTCATTCACTCGTATCACATTCCTCCTACATGCTCATCGGTTAAGGGTACTCCTCACTTGACCCTATACTTTATACTATCATTTTATTGCATCAACAAAATTCATACCAGATTTTTTTTTATAATCAGCTATGTAAGTAGTAAACCGACAACAACAAGTGATTTTCTGACCCGGAAATTAGGCATAATTAAACTTTTTGCGCTTTCAATTACAAAGTGAATAAAATTTTTATAGCAAAAAGCATATGAAAGACATAACAACAAGCAATAACAACAAAAAATGAAGGTCGTGACTTCAGTAGGTAAGTAAAAGAAACCACACATTCCGTTTACCAGCTGTAAGTAGTAAGTAGCCGTTACTAACAAAGCTAACTAGTAAAACATAGTAACAACTTTACACGATAAATGATAGTACAACTACGTATTAGAGACTAAATTAGAGATTCGCGTGCATCTCCAACTACAAAACGTTTCCTCAAATTAGCACACACGTTGTACGAATTAACATTACCAAAACAAGTACGTAATCAATTATGTAGTTAAACGTTACATAACATAAAACTCATGTATTGTTTAACAGGCACTTTCTTAAAACACTATTGAGTAAACGATTTAGGCGTCGGATTCGGCTATTTGAATAAACTTCTGTTTACTATGCGGATCTAAGGATCGCTTTATTAGGAGAAATTGGTTGGAGGGAACTTTCTGTAACATTATATCATTAAATTAATTCTTGTTTTCTACGGACTTCTAAATTACGTATAATCTGTAACTAATTCAAATGCTAGGCCCTAAGTTCTTATAAGTTCAAAAGCTAGTTATTGTCGGCAAATTCGTCAGTGAACAGAACAATGTAATTGGTTTAACCGTTAGGTTATGTTAAACCTTTATCTACACCGTAGTTTTATTACATATTGGCAAAGAGACAATTTAGTCGAAAATACGGAAAAGTTAATACATAAATGGCGCACTACTCCTGGACTACAAATTATAATTTGTCGGGCCCATCGTCAATAGAGCTGCACCACACGTGGTGAACTATAATTAAGTGCTTTATAAACCGCATGAGTCGTGAACCTTGTGCGTTTTGCATCAAGGTTATATCCTGACTTTGAATGAATCATCGCTTCCTCGCGTATGGGAGGGCACGGCTACTTATCGTTGCAAATAGGCAGTTACGGTGATTAGGTAGGAATTACATGTTTCAAGCCCATAATGAGATAAAAAGATAAGAAAACATAGATGAAGGAAATAATGGATGTTTATAACGACGACATAACATACTTCTGACATGCAAGATTAATGGAGGGAGGATGCAAGATGCGCGAAATGATTGCTCTAGATATTAAGGAATGTCTGAAACACGAGACAATTGTTCTGAATCGTGTTACTGGTTTCGGCTACGGTTTACAAACACTGTGTGGGACAATGTAGTATGTTTTTCTACTGAAGGACAGTTGTTATAGTAAAGGGCATTTGGACACAGCAAACATTGCCCTCGGTTTGGTAATAAACTGCTAAGAACTTTAAGAAGATTAATTTATGAACGGAAAATACATGTTCGTTTACGTGCCACTTAAGTATTTTTATACATTCTTGATTTTCAATCAAGCCAATTCTGAATTAAAATACATTTCGCAAAAAATATTCAAAAGCAATTATAATAAATTCAGAATTCAGTAGAACAGCGGTTCAATTGAGCAAGTTAATATTCACAAAACAGGTTGTGCAAATTTTGTATAACACATCAAGGTGTCCTTGCTCGATTTTTGTTGCTAAACTGCTTATTTAAACATTTATCAACACATTAAAACAAATGCCAAAGAGAATTGATGATCAGCATTTGTAAAATTTATAAATTATTAAATGTTACTGTTTTATAAAATCAAAAGTACGCGCTAACTTTAAATTAACTTGGTCTTGTATACAACCTTATTATTAGTTTGACGCATTTCATTAACCGAGCAGCGACATAATCGAGAAAGGCATAGAGTACGAGTAAACGATTTATTTCCTCTCAGACGCGGCCAAGCAATTGAAAGAAATTTGTTATACCGTGTTAGTAAGTTAGTCCAACGTAAAAGCAGTTACAGCAAGTAATCTGTACACTCCATACGTTCTCTTAGTTACAGTTTGAAACGAAACCAATTAGGTAGAGTATTACTTTAACTGATCCAATAAAAGCTAGATGTTTCGACCATCCATCGTACAGTTTATATGCTCGTTTCGTTACGAAGACCTGCTTTCTCAATTTATTTTTAGAAAAACTTCTACTAACGTAAGTATTCGCAAATATAGCGTGCCAGTAACCGATACGATTTATTCATCCGACGGTATACTTGTCAACAATTTAGGACAAACAGTTTATTATACAGTAAAATGGTATTTAAACGTTATTGTTCGTGTAGATGAATAAGTTGTGGTGGAATTCATTCCTGGCACATCGAGCGTGGTGAATCGCGAACACGTATTGCTATTAAAATGAAATAAAATTCGACAATGTAAGTAAAACAATTACAGTACGAGCCGCGTCCGAAAGTCGTTAACTTTTTATTCCGAAATTTCTTAATAAACAAAAACTAAGTTCGATCCTTAATTACGCAACTTCGCGTTTTTATGATTGATGACCTCAAGTTCGATGTACTGGAAAATTCTCTTGTAAGTTAATTACATACTACATAAGTATAAATATGGCTAATGCAAAATTACCGCCAAGTATTTGTGTTTACGATGAGTTAATTATTAGCGTCACAAAAAATACTAAACAGTATCTCAAAGCTGCTAACTGCGGGCCTGTTAGCACATTGAAAAATCAATTTCAGATAAAACACAATATCGTTTATTAAATGGCGCGCACTATAAAATAAATGTAGTAGAAACAAATAGTCGTTGTACGACTAATGTAGAACGGTTCGTAGATTCAGCATACCTTTTAGGAAAGAGGCATAACGTACGTGTAAAGCGCAGGCTACACCGACAACGAAGCTGAGTTCACTTAGCTTTGCGCATGTAGCTACCAGGTAATGATACGTCAGTTCTCACTGAAAACTACATTGATTGTATGCAAAGACACAGTAGCTCAGATATATGAGTGAAGCTAAACGTAGCTTCGTTCTCGGTGTGGCCTGCCCGTTATGCCTATAACAAATCACATATTACTACAGATGTTATAAGCAATTCGAAGTTATCGAGCAATACATCATCGATGACCCGTAGCAGTCATGACATCAACCTTGAAAGTACAATAGGCCTTAAGACTAGTCCATTTCCTGACGACATTTCCTTTTCCGTACGATTCTAGATTCGTCGTAGTTAAACGCAGGAAATATAAGTTAAGATTACCTACAAACAGGCAATAAAAGTATTAAATATAATATGGCTTTTATTAGAAGCTCGATATGGTTAATTAATGTTATAACCACCAGTTGTGGACATCGTTTTCCCGCGTCGTCAGGTGTAGGTCTAACCTCAGGTCTAATATAAAAAAGTACATAATATAGGTTCTATTTACAAGACTGTTGAAGATTCTCTCTGTACGTACTCACTCGTCCTCATCTCACATTCAAACGATCTCTCAATACACTTGTGTAATATGAATATTACATAGCCACGTGTTTACCCTTTTTTTCTTTACCCTCGAACGTTTTTACAGGAACCCTTTCAAAATCGTAATGATTTACTGGAAACTTACGTTAATTAAATGTAAGGGTAAATGTTAGCAAGAGAACGAAAAATACCATCGCTTTTTACAATTCAATTGTATGATAATCATTCGAACTTGACTTACTTTTCATTTCGAAACTTATTGAAATGGTGTCGCCTGATTAGAGCATACCTATTAAATGGCAAAGGCACGTCTTGGCTCATTTAAAAAAAACGACACATTCTATTGTCACTATTAATTATTTCTAGACGAAAAAAAGTAGGTACTGTTAACGCAATTCAACCATAAAGATTTTATACTCGTGACTACTTAGTAAACATGTGATAAAACACTTAATATAACAACGAAAAAAACATTACATTGCTGATGACATCAGATAGGACATTGACCATGTTCAGAGTGAAAAACATGCTACCAACATTAAAAATAAAATAACAAACTCTATAGAATGTGTTACACAAACATTACTCATACATTTTTACATGATATCACTGTAAGTACTGTAATATTGGTATGCTTGAAGTCTAATATGAAATTCCATGCATATGACAATAATTAACAAATGATGTCAGTGTCAGAAATATGTAATTCACATAAGGGTGCCAGTTGTTTAAATAAATGGTAGGAGTGTGACCAAAACTTTTTCGTATAGCATTATAACACAAAGCGGTCTGTTATTCTGTGATATTGTACATTGAGAAAAATTTAACACTATGCATTATTAACAAGAGTTCCTTTGTCAGCAATTGGTAAAACCAGAGAGTATAACTGGCTTTTGTTAATTAAATATTTGCTGGTATTAAGAACCTTTGTAGTGACAATTGAGCAATGCAAAACATTCCATATAATATTAAATTACTAAAGTATGTAGGTACATATTCTACTAACTAAACATTTTAGTAACTTAAAATATAATAATTATCTATTTGGTATTTTATTTATCACTACCCACAAATAATCAGTGGTGAACACAAAAGACAACACAATCATTTAGGTAGTTACGAGGATAATTTACCATACAATTCGAGTTGCTAGCTGCATGGTACAAACTGTACTGTACTGTTCAAGGTCATGACCAAGGCTGCAGCCTTTAATTCCCCTAATACTAATAAAGTGTCTATGTAAGCTTGTAGTATTCATGTCACAATTTTAATCACCCATTGAATAACAATGAGGTCACTTGCATGGATTTGATCAGCCAATCATATTTGTGAATGACTGTATGAACTTTTAAGTGGCTGTTTGATAGATATTTATATTCAACACACTATGTTTACATTTCACTTTTACATTCTATGTGCAGAGACTGACAGCTATGCTATCAGCTGTATGTTGTTGGCATCAAATGCTATGGACTTGAAAGCAAACCCAAAATATGTATGTATGTTACATCAAACAATATCTGGAAGACTGATAACTGATAATCTAACTAAAATTCCTATCACATTCTTATGAACTGGTAAACATAACCATAGATATATAACTATTCAAAACCTTTCTTGCGTCAATAAATATGACAGTATCATAATATTATTTGTATTGACAGTAATGAATATTGTATCAACATGACAGATATATTATTGCATTGCATATCATAAGTGTTGAGACTAAGTACTACCAACAGATATTTAGGTACCCAATAAATAACTAGAAGGGCCATTAAAATTATGGCAAGTTGCCAACATTTGAAATGGTAAGGTAACAAAAGGTGCCAAATGGAATGGCAATATTAATTGAAGTTATTTGAGGAATATGGCAGGTTTGCTTTGTTTTTTAACTAGGAAGCTAGCATGCAGTGAAACCTTTTTGCGAGTTATAATTGTATGAGCATTATTGCTTCTTTTTTTATTTTTATAATGAAACTCTTTATTGCTAAACTCATAAATTAAAGTATGTAATGGAATTTAATTAGTGTGCTAACGTCAATGGTGGCTTGTTGTGAAAATTGTTGGTTAATAATATGGTATTGAATTTTGAACACAATACTTGGCACAGCTGACTGAATTTAAAGTAGTAAATAGTCATAACTAATTAAGAATTATTGATAGCAAGTTTTTTCGTTCATTTACCTAAACTTAGGTTGTTTTTTCGGAAGACAATTATACCTATCTACTTCTAAAGTTTCAAAGAGATTGTTAAAAGTCATCTTCTTAATTTTTTAGTGTCAGCATGTGATTAATACTATCTCAAAACGAATTTCAAATGAAGTTTATGTGTATTTTTGTAATGGGAATAAGGCTCTGTAGAATGTGAAGAGTCTGTGTGAATTATATATGAAATGTTTTGCTACCGCTTTTCAAAAATTGTATAGTACTAAAAAGTTCATGATAGAGCTGTCTTGAAAAAAGAATAAACATGACTTAATATAATATATCTACATAAAAAGTAAAACAATCAAGTTTTACTGCATTTAAAAATGATGTTTATAACTTTATGGTCACAACAGCCTGAATTAAATTACTTAACAATTTCTATAGTACACAAATCTAAAGTACTTACTTTGAAAACTTCTGAGAAGAAGCCTGATCCGATCTTCTCCAATACGAAGTCGTCGAAGGGGTACAACGCTGCCACAGCAGTCCGGAGGGCCGTGCATGACGAGCCCGTCACTCTGCGGTCACCCAGTCTCTCACAATCCTCACTCACACCTGACTCCTTATCACAATCATCATCACAACACACCGCACGCTTAGTCCGGCTCCCGTTCTCGCCGTCGCGGTACCTGCGGCCCACCTTCGAGTGAGGACCCCGCACATACCGGCCCGACTTAGCCGTCTCATCCAAGTTCGTAAAACTCTCCGCTATCTTCAGCACTTTACTTGGCTTCCGCCGCTCGTACCTGCTCCTGCCACCGTCCTGCGTACACTCGTGTTGCATTATAGCTGATCGTGCTATAATCGAGTACGCTTATCCCGCTTCGAACATAGTGTTCCCGATCAAGTATCCTCCACTTCACAAGGACTATTCTTCACGCGTAACATCTTTATGCACGCCGATACACAAACTGACGGTACTCGAAAATATGCGAAATAACATTATAATCACACAAAAACTATGTCGATTTTGCTACTGTCACTTTCACATATTTCTCAAATATCCTCCTGTTATTGGCACTGTATAGGGCTTGTTTCGGTTAATTAATAACAATCGAGTTTGTTGTTACGACTTGTGTGTTATGCGATAAATGTTTCTACACATAAACAGACCAATTGACTGACGACGCGCGTACAAGCAAAGTAAAGAAAGCTGAAAGCAAGCAAGCCAAGCAACACCAACACATGACATGACTTATCAGAATGTTGACAGCTTTGATTCGAGCGTTGGATTTGTTAAGTTGGTAGCTCTGGCGTTTAGATGCGTTCAGAATTACATTATAATATTTATAACAGCTAATTATAACGTTATTATTACGTTTGGAAAAAAATACCTACACAATTTCTGCGGATAGATTATCTGGTGAAAGTGAATTTTTTATTTTAAAAAGTATCTATCTTTTATTTTCTACAATTTTGCGATGGTAAAAAATAAAATAAAGACAACAGCAATTTTTATATAAATAAAAGTACTATTTTATTAGTGTATTTTTACAGGAGATAGGTATACAATTAATATTTCTCAGATTGTAATATCGTAGCGACACGAGTTTTACACTAATTATGTCGAAAAAAACCGTATCAACAAGTTCCCCAGGGCGCGTTATAAGATTAACAGGAGAAATTTCTAGTATCTAATAATCGACATAAACTGATGATGATGAGGATTTTTTTACCTAATCAATTGACTACACGTTACACTCCATACCTAAATTTCACGTTACCAGAACTGCTTCGAGGTCCTAGCACATTGAACTCCTGCCGAAGGGTACTCGGTCCTGGTTCGGATCCCAGGTCGGCCAAAGTGTTACTCGGTTTTTCCATTAGGTAATTCTCAGTAGCAGCACGGAGTCTGGATTTGTGCCCGGTTGATGGCAATAGGCTCGCCTCTATTGCATTCGGATCTATAGATCCGATGTTGTAGTTGTGTTATAACATAACTGGTGAAATGTGGGTGTACTATATGTGCACCTCTGCCTACCCCTTCAAGGAATACAGGCGTAATGTTATGATTAATTCGACTGGAGTTAGCTACTACCATAGCTACTACGAGGCTACTACTCGTTAGTATATGCTACTACTAACTAATAGTGGTTTTCATGTCATTTATTTTATTTCAAAACGACAGTCAAGAAGTCAAAATGACATGAAATTATTATATTGATGTCTACTTTAAAAGATCTAAGGAGTAGGTAGGATAATTTAGGAACGAATAAAATAAAACGAATGAAAATCAATTTCGCTGTTTATTTTAATCCATGCTGACGACTATATACTTACTTAATTAATTTCAATGTACCTATATCACACGATGGAAACATAACGATGATTACCTCTCAGAAAATCAGTTTAAGAGTTTTATTTTTTATTAAATTTAGACTGATTTCCCTTTGAGTTAGCTTCCACAAAGAAATAATCTCTCTGTCACTTTATAAAACAACAACGCTAGCTCCATTATTCACAACTGTCTACTAACTATTAAAAATTTAACGCTCAATAGCTATAAATACAAATATATTATTGCTGTTGCGATTTTATTATCTAATAACTTAATTAAATTTTACACTGATCTCAAAATGAGTATTCGTTTTTTACTTATCTAAATTTAGTCTTATCTAATCTTACCTATAGTAGTATTGCTTGATTTGAGAAAACATTGCTTTCTCGTGAAAAATGTTGTAACAAATACACTAGTACAAAGTGAAGCAACCATTATATGGTGCATTGTAACAATCATTTAGACCCCATCCATTAGAAAATAATTCACTAGTCTAGACAAGTTGAGCATTGATAATTGGAAGGTGATACACTTCTGATTATAGTCATTAAAGGTTTTTATTTTATTTTTTATAATAATATGTAAAAAGTTACCTTAAGACACGTTAATATACAGTTTATTTAGGTTTGTTGCGTTATAGCGGGCAGTTGAAGAAATAGCTGGGTTAAAAATAATGTACAAAGTAAGTTACCTTGGTTTTTTCAGAAGTGTCCATTGTTGTGCGATCGAAAAGTAATTATAGATTGAAATACATATATGATTTTACTCTGGCCCATAAAATTTTATGTATTTAGTGGTAGTGAACGTAGCACAAATTCACATTTTTTCTTCTTCAAATCCCTTTTTTTCGTCAGCAACGCGGCGTCTTAAGAAAATCCCTTATCTAGCTCAACGGCCATAACGTTAGACGATATTTGCACTCCGGATGTTGAATTTAAACAATGCGTTGCTGTCATCAACTGGTAAAAAAGGTTATTTTTAACATTGATTGATAGCCTGTATGTAATTATTTAAGTAATGGCAATTAGTCTAAAAAACACAAGATAAAAATAATGAATACTTATCGCTAACAAAATGGGGCCTTTGAAATATTGTGCTTTTTAAGTCTAATAAACTTATGATTACAGGTTCATTTACATTAATCAAAATATACAGAATGCAAGGTAAGAAACGATTCGTTTAAATAAAAATAACGTAATTTATTTAATATAGTTAAATTATTCTAGCTACTCAGTAACATTTTACAATGATTTTGTACATAATTCGAAGCTTCATATTTGTAGGGAACTTACTAATTTGTATTATTATAAAATTAAATTGTATTTAATAAATAAGTATATGCAAGCTATCGAGTATATTTTTGTGTTCATAAATTGTATGAAGATTGGATATATCTATACTTTTATGTAACGGGTAATTGATTCGCAAATTAAAGCTATCCGTGTTCAAAGCAATTAAATTATTTGTAATTAGTTTAAATCTAAATCTTATTCCAAAGCTAAATAAATTATATGGTATGGAACATGGTTTTGTGGTTAAAAAAAAAAAGCGCCGGGAAAAAGCTAAAAGCTATAGAAATTACAGAATAAAAAAAATTAAGATGCTAATTTAGTTACAACGAAGAAAGTTCATTCATATAAAATATTGTTGCAACAAGAATTATTTCACAACCATTCTCATCAAAACTATCAACCATTTGTCAACTAACACACGTTATCCTTAGACACGATGAATATTTTATGAGGTGTAAATGAATTTCATTACTCTACATATCTTGCAAGATCAAAGAAATTGGTTTCAAATCGATCAACAACAAATTGTTAAATCATTATTTTTCATAATTTCTTTTCGTTAAAACGAGGGATTAATTTTTTTTCGGTTTCCAATCCAAACTTAAATACTTACCTCATTCATCAATCCAAGGATAACATCTGACTACATTGTAAAGTTCTATACACAAGACATCCAAAGTGATGTGCCTCCAAGTATCTATGTGTAATAATAATAATTATGCTGTCATCTAGCATTTCTATAAATAATAATTTTGAATAATAATGCCCACAACGATAACAATGAACTAAGTTGACTTACAATTGTTGAAAATAATTATTAGGTAGATTATTTAGTTTTGAAAATGTTATTGTGGCTATTTTTTTTTTATTACATACGACCTATAATATTATTATTTCATTTAGTTTAGGTATTTTAAAAAAACACAATATATTGTATAATACCATAGACTAATTCTCTATGATAATACATACCTACTCACTTTATCCATTTAAATAAAACTACTTGGAGGCAACAATCATAACTTAAGCAAAAATCAAGAAATATGTGCATAGTTTTGTGCAATCATGACGACATCTAACATGTCAATTTATTATATCTAAAATTGTACATTTATATAGAATGAAATAACAGTTAAAAATAACGGTCCACGTTATTTTAGCTATTTTATTATGTGGCAATATTATGTTTAGGCGATTGAGTCTATCTATGATACGATATATCGATTTTTAAACGATTTACAATAGTAATAACAGAAATAAAGAATAACGGGAAAATAGCTTGATATACGTTTACAAAGTGTCGTTTTAACAGAAAGTTTGTTTTCTATATAGTTTCTAAGCCTGTCTATTTGTCGTAGCTATAATTACAAGGTGAGGGGTCCGACATGACTTTATTCGTGTATTAGGAATCATCTCGGTATTATGTAGTGTATGACTGGGAGACATAGAACAAGGGTTAGGGATATCCTGAACGCTGGCTGGTGGCTCGTCTGGTCGTGACATTCACCTGTAACAAATATTCTTGGTTTAGTCAATGCAATGGGTGCAAGTAGAGTGCGTGCATGTGTGATAACGTAGCCTAAGTACGGCTGGCGCGCCCTGGGCAGTTAACCTCGATACAATGTTTGTTGACTGGCTAATCTCTAGGGACACGACGGCATGAGCATGATCTGTTTCTTTAGATATAATTTCAGCCGATACGAAGAAGAGAAGGTTTAATCAAATAATCTACTTAGTCACAAGTGGAACATATACATCTCGCTATTATTAGTATCATGAGTCCCATGATTGGTAGGTAAGTGGCAAATTTATTGCCACTCATAAAAATATACAGTTGGTAAAAATTTATAAAGAGCCACTGTTATGTCGACTATTACTGAATTTGTAGGTAGTTAATTTAGTGTAACATCTTCGATTGACGTAAACGTTTTAACATTCAAGTAAGCTTTATTTTTTATTAGCCTGTGACCTGTATCCCATTGTTTGAGAAAGGCCTCTAGGTCTGTTCTCTAGATTCAATCATCATGACCCGCAGCTCTGCTTCACTTACTGCTGGGTATACCTCTTCACTCAATCTCACTTTTGCATCAGTCTCCTCGCCTCTGTCAGCTTCAGTAATGTCAGTAGTTCATCATCATCCACAGCCTTCAATATCCCACTGTTGGGTATAGGCCACCCATAAGCAATGCCATCCGCTGTCCAAACTCATCCAGGTGCGCCCAATTTAACTAGTTACCAGTACCTATCTTCACTTACCAGTAGCGATGGCGTCGAACACGAGGTCTGGCGCCCGCTGCGCGCGCTCGCAGTTGGTGGCGGAGCGCGCGAGGGCGAGCGCGGCGCGGCGCTGGTCACGTGACACGAAGCAGTAGCGCCGCGCCGCCGTGCTGTCGCGCGTCAGCGGTGTCGTCACCACGAACGACGCGCCGTTCTCGTACCAGCCGCCGTGGCACGTGTACGCTGAGGGGACACAAACAGGTGTTTATATGTGTGGGTGTTTATATCATCATGACTTTATTATTCAGGAAGATTTCGATTGATTTCTTTCAGAATTTCGATTCTATATTCCGAATGTATGAGGCTATGAGGTCGGCCTTATTCGTTCTGAAAAATAAAGCGCTAAAAGTCGAAAATCGTCTTCTTATCGTTCAGAAGTCAGATGGAATATTCTGAAATGGTGTTTGGATTAAGTTCCAATAGACAAATCAGCCTTAATTTATTTACTACGATATTACGCAGTAAATCCATACATATATTATATGGACATATTACATAAGTACAGCAGTTTTCCGTTCGAAACATTCTCTGATTCCAAAAAGGAAATTCCGAACAAAATTCCGAAGGTATATATCCTTCCTAACACTTGATAACATTGTACAATATACACTCTACATGTTAGACATAATAATGCCCGCAGAAATAATAGCAAGGCCCTCACCTGTCATGACCTCCCTATTCTCACACGTGGAGTAGAACTCCATGTTCTTGACAGAGTTGCAGCCCACCTCCAGCCGGCTGTAGCTGTTCCCCACACAGGACACCTCGCTCTCCGACTCTCTCCTACTCCTCAACATCGGAGCACTCGACATGTTGCTTACGCTAAAATTGAACAACCTACTCCCGTTAACCCTACGATTATGTTCCAACATAGCTTTCTCTCTTTTACTCCGGTCTTCACTGGATCTTATGTCCCGTTTTCGCCGGTTTTGTATTTCGTATTTCCCGGAGTATGGACACTCTTTTGATTCGGGGTTGCTTGCTGGAAATAAAATATAGGTCAAGTTTATATTATAATACATCATACAATAAAAAAACATTTGACTAACTTATTGTGGTAGGCTATAATGGAGCTTAAAGGAGACCAAAACTGCTCTTAATTATGAATTTAATAATTTGAACCCCAAAATTAGCACAGTTTAATTTGAGCAAAAGCTTGTCATTTTACCGGTCTTGTGTTTGCTGGGCCACAAGTAACTAAAACTTACCGACTAGCGTGACATACGGCGCGGTCACGGCGTTGAAGTGGTGCGGCGAGCACGCGTCGTCGGCGCGCGCCGTGGGCGAGCCGCGCTGCAGCTCAGCGATGTACGTGTCGCGCCGGTACAGCACCACGCACACGAAGCGGGACACGCTGGAGGCATGGAGATGGATTATCAAAGTGTTCAGGGAATTCATACCAGGAATACTGCATAGTGGATAGCTAATAAAAATAGTTCTTATCTACTCTTTTTGCAAAAAGAAATTGTCAAAAAATAATTATTAGACAAAACATTGGAAAAAGGAGTTGATTTTTTGGCCTATCTTTGCCTGAATCTAGTTGAAAAGGCAACTTTAACCCAAAAAATATACGTAATTTAAAACCTTTGGCTCTGTTTCCAGACATTAGGGCTGTAAAGATTTAGTGGCAAGGATAAGGACTAGCATAGCGTTGCTGGTCTAGCCAATAATGTGCTTATAATGACAAAATATGAGAGAAAGGCTCTCACCAATGATGCTGCCAATGAGCAACCAACGCCACCGAGTTCCCGCTCGGCGAGCTGGCCTTCACATTGACGCAGTACACCTTAATGTCCGCGCCCGTCTGGTTGGTGATGCGCAGTGTGGCGTTCCTTTGGTAGAAGGTATAATTGCTGCTGAAATCCAGCGTGTGCCACGTGTGCGAGAACGTCATCCATGAGGGGAACTGGCAGTTGAAGCGGACTGACACTGGAACGAGAAAAAAACGGATTAAAAAGAAAAATGTTAAGTATTTTATTTTATTTAATAGGTACAGATGCAGATAAAGAGATTAACATAGTACAAAAAAGTGATCTTAACAGCAAACTGTGTGTACACCTAAACCTGAAATGTATGTAGGTACTTCTATCAAAATAGAAAGAAGAATGTTTCGGATGAACCCGCAAGTCGGAAATGTGTTTAATTCCGGCTGTCATTTGGTTTGCAGTCTGATAGCAAAAGGGGCCCATAAGTTCTGCTAAATGATATCTTGCAGCGAGTTCCCTTGAAAAATATGCCAGATTATATTCTTCCAAATATTCTAGAAAAAAAAACGATGGAAGACGAAGAAGATTGCGCTACACGGCACCTACTTAACGCCGGTCCCTGGTGGTATCAGGTTTGTACTGACCTCGTTTGAGCGCCATAGTCCGTGAGCCCTCGGTGGCGCTAAACAGTCCGTTGCAGGTGGCGTCCCCCGACTGTGCCACGCGGTACTCCACGCCTCCCGCCGCCACCGGCGCCTCCTTCACGGTGCCAGTTGCTGTAACACGTGTGTTGAGAACTAAGTCTAAAATTAGAGAGGAAACGATCATTATATTTTTAACAGTCATGGTACAGTTTTAGGACCTGATTGATTTGTTTTCAAGGTTGCGGTTTAATAACCAGGTAATTACAAAATGTGCTTGTCAATGACATGTGTTTTTCGTATATACTATACATAGGTAAGTATAGTACGATACCATAATGACTAAATATTGCGCCCGATATATGGGATCGCACTGTTTGGTATTGGTGTGAAGTATGAGCTTTGTTTGAACTTTGGCAAGCAAGCACAAAACTATTTGACTATGCTAAAGATTACGCTTGAATTAATTATAGTAGCCTCGAGATTGGATAATTTTTCTATACCTGAAAAAATTAAGTAATAACGTTCTTCGGCACGGTCTTATCT
Source organism: Abrostola tripartita (assembly GCA_905340225.1). Lineage (NCBI taxonomy): Eukaryota > Metazoa > Arthropoda > Insecta > Lepidoptera > Noctuidae > Abrostola > Abrostola tripartita. Next base: position 2,187,510 of record HG996492.1, on the reverse strand, counting down.
ATCAATCGATTAACGGTCAAGCATCCATATTAGTACAAAACATTTCTTAACTCAGTTCGTCACGCAAATAGCTTCATAGATCCGAAATAATGTTATAGAAAAATGACACATCATTGTATCCCTCCAAAGCCGTTTCACGAAATAAAGTAACTATGTTCATACAGTTAGAGTATCTTATACAGGTACAGCAAAATTGTAAGTTTACCATTAGTCTTCTCATAGACGAAGCATCGGTACCGGTCTTCGTTGCTTGTGGCGTGGTTGTGATGCAGCTTCCCTACTAAAAAGCGGAGACTGCCTTCTTTCCACGTTGCTAGGCATTCTAGCTCTTCAACTGAAAAAGAACAGAATTAAACTTTATGAGAAAGTCAAAAAAGGATGACGAGAAGGGATGAGAAAATTAGATTCTCTCTGAGTTTGGGTGCAAGAGCCCAAAAAGTGTGATAATGATACGTAATGCCGTGGATGCAAACGGCAAGTTGTCGTTCATTATGGCGTTCTAAGGGGGAGGCCTTTGTCCAGCAGTGGACGTCTTCCGGCTGATGATGATGATGATACGTAATGCTGGAGAGTTAACCTAGCTAACATCTTATCATTGCTTGATCTATTTGTATGCGCCGTTATGTTCATGCCGATACAAAGAAGAATACTTCTGAGATCGCTCTCACCTTAAATTTAACCAATCCAATAACCTTTGTTGGTAATTTAACATTTTTTTTGTAACAGGCTCAGCCTGCAAATTTTGTGTTTATAAAAAAATAATCTTCAAGGGTTCAAAATACTTCGAAGGGCTTGTCGGAAACTTCACAAATCATTTACTCAAATATAAAGAGTAGGTATCGTTGAAATATCGACCACATTTTTGGATTAGCAACAACTAGCACTTTTAATGACGAACTTAGAAGCATAGCCATAGTCTGGTAACTTTAACTTGTCGGAGATTTACATCCGAGAATAGACGCAGTTCGCCGCTGACGTAGACAATCGAGACAGACGACTGCACAAATAAAGTTTTATATAGATACTGCCGACGGCGTAAAGGGGAAGTACTATGGGAATTGCTCGGAAATGTCCCTTTTATACGTAGGACTGTTATTTTTTGTTTGGCTTTTCTCCTATTTTTAGTTGTTTTGAACAGTTATTGTCATTCTTCTTTTGTTAAGCAATTATTTTTTATATAGAGTTAGGGTTCTCTCTCATAAAAATGAATGCACTTTTGTTCAATGTGTCATGTTTAATGTACATTATAACGTATCGAATTATGTATGTAATGACAGCGAAAGTTTACAGGTTTTGTTACGTACCTCCTAATCTGGACCATCCTTAAGTTCTCGATCTAGTCCTGGCTGGTCCTACGCCAGCCAGGGAAGCAGAGACCGTAGATTACAATGTGCTACGATCCTGGTAAATTTTCGCCTTATTCTTCATACATGCTTGTCAGCTTCATTACATATTGCAAAGATCTTTCATTGGTGTGTGGAATTAGTCCCCAATATCTCCTTAACACGTTATTTCGAACAGGCCGCGGGCCGCGACTCTAAATCTAAACAATGGCTGACACCTACGCTGGAACTCTGCCCGATCCATTTGTAACCGATGTCTAACAAGACGAGTCTGCGTCCAGAATACACAAATTGTTTCTGTTCCACTAATATGTCAAGGATAATTAGCTTTGTTTTTAAAAGATTTTTGGTTTGGTATAAATAGACATTTTTTATTTAGACTAATTTGGAAAACTTGATTTCTTTTATAGGAGCCTAACTTTATAATTATGAGAAATAAAATATACGTGCAACAGCAAACAAACCAAGCCTAATCCATTGAAAACTGTAAGCGAGATTATGATAAGATATTGTTGAATTTAAGCAATTGGAACTTATAATTTTGAAGTTAGGGTTACGGAATATGGGTATGGCAGCTATAATACGAGAATTTGAAGTGCAAGAAGAAATTTTCGATAGATAAAGTGTCTGTTTAATAGTTATTGTTTACTTACCGGTGCTCTCTGAGCCATACACATCAGGACACGCCTGGTAGTTGAGGAGCAGCCTCGAGTCCTCTGTGCAGCTCTCGATAGACGACACAGGACTCTTGCAGTCGCCGTGTCCCCTGAAATTTCATAATATTGATGTCAATAGGGTTACGATTTCAATTGTATGGCTTTTCAGTCATTTACATGGATGTGTTTATAGATGGTGTCCGGAATAGAATCTGACGTGAAGCGAAAACTTTGTACCTTTTACCCTTTTACGAAAATTACGCGGACGAAGCAATATGAGATTTTGTTCAGTTCAAGTTTATATAGAGAAGAAGTGCGGAAAGCTATTGTATCATAATTACGGTAAAATTTTGGCCTCAGGGCCGATCACTAGCTTTTATAGAACCGTGTTTCTTATACAAGGTAGTATAAGATACACTATATTAAAGATGAGTTAGGTATTGTACTTAGACTATACAACTAAAAAAACTAATTTGACCGATTACAAGTCGCACAAATATTTTTAGTGTCTTGTTTAAAGTGTAGGTAATCGATTTATATGCTTATTAAGAGTTAGTATTCATATTTAAATAGCAATAATTAAGTATATTTGTATACAGCTTCTTTATTCAGAGAAGCAAATAACATACCACGTCAGCAATAAACGCAAATGTAGACGAAGTAAGGTTCAGATGTGATGTAGCCTGGATAACAAAATGGGGTACTTAACAGCCTTAAAACGGGCGAACACGAGGAAAGCCCTCAAGTGACAATACTTGTACACTTCCAGCGAACCCTGAACAATCAGCCTCGTTACAACTTGCCGACTGGCCTACTTTTATCTCAGTTTCAAGAATTCTTAACGAAAAGAAATCTATGAGGATTCTGACGAAAATGTATATGCGATACTTAAGCTACCTGATTACCGAAAGGGCTTTGGGGCGCTAGTTAAAAACCCTGAGTTAAAAACTATGATCAATTATGATATAGGGGTGTTTTAACTACTTCTAGACGATGAAGTCTAGTTACAATCCAATTAATCTAATTACGATACAAAGATTTGTGATACACAGATAGGTTTGCACAATGATATATCAAATAAGTACAGATATGTTATTAGCTTGCCCATTTTGAAGACTCGTAAAGGGGACAATTGCAGTCTTGGGTATTACAATTGTTGTCCGATTTGTTCGAGTTCGGAACACTTTTTTCGTTCATTTTGTAGGCATATGACGTATCGTATTAAGTAGTTCTAAGTCTCGGTATGTTTGTGATCTTTCACGCTAGACGCATCTATCAAAAGAGAAATTCGTGGCATGGTTTGTTAAATGATCTATTCCTACTTCCATTTCTCATTAATTGTAAAATAGTGTGTTACTACACAGCTAACATACACACAATGGTAGCCACACATGCTGACGCGATACCATCAACGGCAGTTGTAGTGACAGGTAATTAAGACGTGACACGCGTCACGGCGGCCGACGGCGCCGCGTGATGACGTGTAATTAAAAACCGTTGATCAAATGAGATACGAATAAATACGACTAAAAGGGGAATTAAATAAGGGAGCTTCGGACGTTTCGGCCAACCGAAATTGTCAACTTATTGCTCCAATGACAGCGCTTCTGCGAGCTGCGCAATGTCACTGATAACGGTCCTTCCTATATATTTAAAATACCACGTAGTTCCTTCTGGTCTGAGGTCCTTCCAATGATTTTCGATAACATTCCTAAACCTGACATTAGGTTCTGTCCTAGAAAGGCTATAATTATGAGACAAAACAATGAGGTGTAGCTGTAGCACATTTTACCTTTAATAATTTATGGATATTGCCTGATGTTCCTTCTAATTTATAACAAGAAATTTACCTCGCTACAGTTAAAAGAACAAAACGTGTACATACTGCCTTTGTTACTCTATGCTTTGCAGTAATAATCTTGTAACTTACCTATTATAAGTAAAAGAGAAAGGCCCCTTGAGTGGGCAGTCAACCGGGTCGGCGTTCTCCCGAAACATGGAGTATAGTAAGGCGTCTCCCGTTATCAAGGAACACAGGTGGGGCAGAGCGTCTCTTCGGTGGCAGAATGCTGGAAACAAATCAATATTTAGTGTTTATTACAGACTTAGGAACTTCACAACAAAGATTTATTTATAGGACTTCTTTTAATTCAAGAGCCTCTGAAATCTAATAACACGCGAACCACAATGGCTAATTCATAAATAGTGATTGCAATATTTTCTATAACCTTACGATATATTTATCTACCTAATACTATACCCTAAGGATAGTAAGCATGACACGTTCCTCCCAATAATTTTGAAGTAGATAGAAATATTATCATAAATTATTAAATCTAAATTAAATACAGCTCCCTAGCCACCTATTTAGTAATATCCTGAGCCGAAATCTTCAGAAACTTGCAGGTTTGATTAGTAATTTACTTTTTCGTTTGACAGAGGAACTATTTACACGAAACTTACGAGCAAATTAATTTAGCCAGATACCAGCGTGACTTGAAATATATCAAACATCTATATTACAGTATAAACAAGCGTGTAGTTACCATAACTCACTCACTAACTATCTGTACTATATAAAGGCGAATGGTAATGTAATTCATTACGAGACTCCCGCTTGGAGATTAGGCCTCACTTTATGAGTCCAGAATATTCCCTTGATAGCCCATACTGTGAGGGGACACCGTTAACTCATCCAACTTGATACGTTCCCTCACGCTATACTTCACTAAGTATATTAGCTGGACTTCTTAATATATGGATATAATTTAGAGCAGAAAATACTGTTTATAAGTTATCTTTAAAATACTATGGAGTCTGGCATTGTAATAACAAAACTGGAGACGTAGATTAGAAGTGGTTCAATAAATTCGTTCGTACAAGGTTAATAGCATTAAACATTGTAGATCTTTGATATTTTAAATGCAATCAGTGTCCATATATAAATTATGGTATTGTAGTGACACAGAGGCATACATCATTATTATACTCACTTTCTTTATACTGGAGTACGTTTTTGTGTTTTTCGTGCATCACAACGCAGCGGTAGCAGCCTTTTCTGTAAAAGAAAGGTTCATAATTTAATACTCGTAATAAACTTTCTTTTGATTTACCTACTATCATAAAAGAAATGTAAATAACAAGGACACGTATTAGGAATCCAAAACATTCCACACAACAAGTAAATCAGATCCTCTGTAATCCAAATATCAGTACTGTAGCTTCAAAAACGTATACGCAATTAAACTGCAACTGTTAGTTATCTATGAACTCAACTCCGAACTAAACCTGAGTTAAATCCGAAAACTTTGCAATCGAATAGTCTAACACTGGCTAAGTCGTAACTTAAACAGTCAATCAAACAGTCTCTCCCAGTATAGATACCAATGTCCTAAGCATCGGTTTAGTGTCCCTCATTTCATGACATTTGATGAAATACCAACCTGTACTTGTCCTAGAAAATGTATGTATAAAGGTGACTTAATGCCGTCTTTATAAGTTGACCTTAGGGTGACGTTGAGACGAAGTAACATGAAGCTTCATGATATTTGATAAATGTTAAGATATTCCGGAACTGGTCCATTAAATGTGAAAGAAGAAAAATTATACAGAGAGGACATGAGCGTTGATTACCACGCTTGTGAGCAGTGATAAGATCGGGAGACATCTAGATGTTCAGGTAGAGCAAAGTTTTACTTATCTATTAGGGTATTCTCAGTACAAAGGAGTAAACTTATGTTGCATAGAACTTAAATATACTGTCTAGATAGTTTAATATACACACCTCTGCCGAGCTCTTCGGGATGGAATTGAGGCCTGAATAATTACACTTTGAGTTTTAAATAATGTTGGATACATTCGTAGGAGTAAACTCACTTGAGGGAAATATATTCAGCATCCTATAATTCAGATCTATGAGTCTGTTACTATTGTGGTAAGAAATATAGGGGCGTTGAGTAATGCGGTGCGTCAGAGATTTGTTGGCACGAGATGCAAGCGATGCTGTACTGCAGAGGGCCGATGCAGGTCCAAATCAAAGCGTGGTGCAGTTTGCCATGGGATCATAGTCTTTATTTAATCAATTTGTAATCCTTCCTTTAATATATTTTGTTTAATAGTTAGTGATCGTTATTGTCTGCCTGTCACAAATAAGAATTACGAGGAAACGTACTTTTTATTTTAGTAATCTTGAGTCTTGTCAGAAAAAAGTGTAAATGAGTTTTTCAAAGATTTATTATCTTAAGACAGCTTTAATAAGATCACTTTCAGGCATTAAGTTGTCAAATTATTGAGGTACGCAGGAATCAGGAGCATAGAGCACTTTTTATAAAACTTGTATTAGCATGTACATATCTAGGTATATCATATGTATATATATGTATATCACTTCTTGTAAAAGCACTAAAAGCGTGTATCTCTGAGTTCAGTAACAGTTTTAGGTTTGTTATGGGTTTCTTTAACCACATTTGAAGTATTACCGCTAATGTGTTCCTTTTACCAATAGCGCCGCCCTAAAATATAGTGGGGCCACTATAACCTCTGCTAACCTGTTCGTGAATAACATTTATAATTATTAGAAGTCTCAGGTAATCAACGCCTTGTTGAACTAGTGGTCGCTAAGCGCGACAGCTGAGCACGAGGTCCTGAGTTCGAATCCTGGGTCGGACAGTCGGGCATAGTGTTATTGGGTTTTTCCATTGGATAATTCTAAATAGCAGCACGGAGTCTGAAATTGTGCCTGGTTGCCCGCCCCCTATTAAATTGGGACCTATAACAGCTGTCAAAATGTCGATGTACTATATGTGTTCCACTGCCTACCCCTTCGGGGTATACAGCCGTGATGTTATGTTAAGTTAATGAATAACGATAATAAAAGTATTTGGTATGACATTAAATATTTCAGCTTCTGCAGATGGTAAAGTGAAATGTATATGTCTTTATTTCGCAAAACATATTTAGATCGCCCGCTTTGTTTATTACATTTAGCTCACTGAAAGAAACACACGAAAGTCAAAAAGAATGATTGTCATATTTTTGATGTATTCGAAACAACATGAAATGAGATATTTCGTACCGTATGTAAAATGTGTTTTGTAATCACTTCTTATAGTATTAGGTACCTACGTATTCAATTATACGCCTACGTAATTCATACGCCTGCAGGCAGATAAATGATAAATGATTTTATTTTAGCAAATAGGTTTTAAAAAAAAAACACTTTTACACGTCATTTTTTTATAAACTAGTTAGAATGATGGTGTCGGCATTTCCTAACTGACTACCTCTGAGAAGAAACACCGAAACAAACGCAGGGGTCAAGGTCTCTTTTAAAGTCCAGACAAGTTCAATAATTTATGTGAGAACAGTGTAGGTGGTCTGAAAAGAGGTCTTTTTATTAAAGAACCACGGCGAGTTTGAGTCGACCTGTCCTTACAGACGCCCCGTCTCGTACCATCTGAGGGACATTTGGGTAGGCCGCATGAAATACTCAAACCGTCAGACACGTAAAAAAAAAAAAAAAAGAATTTGTAACAAAAGAAAAAAAAGACCTACACAATGCTCACATTTACAAATAACATAATTTCATGTCGGTATGTACAATGTAGGTCGTCTGTGATGGCCTTTTGAAGAAGGAGCCAAAGCAGATTTGAGTCAACCTGTCCTGACAGATGCCTGAGGTATACCTATAGTACGCCCACATTTCGCCGATTATGTTTTAGCTCCCAATGTAATGGGGAGCTAGCCTATTGCTACTAACTGGACACAAATCCAGACTCCAGGCTGCTACTGAGAATTACCTAATGGAAAAACTCAACAACTCTTTGCTCGACCCGGGATTCAAACCCTTATGTTCAGCAGTTGCGATTTAACAATCACTACACCAACGAGGCAGTCTCCTAATTAGGAATCTATATCTATATACGAGTGCATATTAAGTAAGTTCTCTTGTTATTAAAGCCTAAAACGATATCGTCAAGCCTGGTACCTCCCATTAACATGTGCCCGCTAAGCGTTATAGATAAGTAATACAGATGAAGAGATTATACGGATACGTTCGCAAACGAAATGGGAACAAGGAGATAGGCAAGAGGAATGATCGAGATTTGTACGATTACGTGCACATTACCCTTTACTTATAAAGATACTAGTTATCGCACTCGACTTTGTCCACGTGGAATAAAACATTTGCATCTTTTTCAAAGTAAAAATCAGTTTAGGTGCTTTTGGCCATTAGTCTATTACCCTAAGTCCTACGCCTCATTGCAAGCTTTCAAGCAATCACCTTATTAGGTTTCATAATTCTTACTCCATGTGAAAGGTACCATTACCATCTCACCACCCTTTGAAATGGAACATTATGTGTTAAAAGTTAACTGTGCCATATTTCCGCGAACCGCTTGTAGGAACACAGGAGTCATGATAGATAAAGGTACGTACTAAAATACATGTAGGTATGAGAAAATGTTAGCCCCTAAAAAATACAGAGCCTGGTATGGTAATATTATCGTTGGAAGTACTCAATATTTCTACGAAATATTACTAGTACGCTAAATATACTGACTGCTTTTTGATTTTAAATCTTATTGTAAATGGCATAAAGACTAAAACACTTACTCGTCAACAATTAAAAACTTATCGCCCTCCGAGGACAGGCAGCGTCCTTTATTGGAGAGTCTGTCGCCTTCGATGAGGATCGGCTGGATCACGCCCGACTGGAACCAGCGCCCGTGCCACCGAGACGGAAATGCGCATCCTGCAGACAAGGGAAAGGAGACTGTATTAGCTTAGAGATAGGGTAGATTTTAAAATGACTAAATTATCGTTATCATTGTTTTCTTTTTTTTTTAAACACACACAAACTTAATTATTGAAAATTACGCCTAAGCGACCTTGAATCCACTGCTTCCTAGATTTGTCTAAAAACAAGTATCGACGCTCAAAAGATTTTCTAGTTTCTTTCTAAGACTTGACTGTCCTTTAGACCCTACCATATCTTTTATCATTATTCCCTGTAAGATAACCCATAAACCAAGAAGAAGGAACACCAAGCGACGCTGCAAAAGTTTAAAAAAGAATGAGTGAACTGGCACAAGACTCAGCACGCATAATTAATCACCTACATACTTCTGAAAGCAAGACATACACACATAAATAATACAGGAAAGGCACCATTGACATTCACACACACACCTAGAGTTTTTTACGTAATGAAAAACTGAAATATTCATCACTATCATAAAAGGCTTTCCACACAATTGTTGATTGCTAATGAGTTTGTGGTTATTAAGGTCGCTGTCATTAATAACGATTGATTACTGCATGCCTTCAGCGATGGAGATAACTGGCTGATAACAGCGTTATTTTTTTAAATATTAGAACGATGTATTTAGTTTCTTTTGTTTTTTTGTAGGACAGAATTAGTGATACGTTGTAATGGTGCCTTTGCCTTGCAGTGACGGATAAAGCCGTGGTTATAGGCTGATATTATTATTGTAATGTACGACTAGGAATTATGATTTCTGGATATATTAAAGGAGATGCTTAGTAACTAGCTTTCGCCCGCAACTTCAGCCGTATGGAAAATTTTACTGCGGGTTTCCCGAAATAATAAGTTGCACATCCAGTGTTTAAGCTCTATCCTAAGGCTCTATGTTTATAGAGTTTTTACCAAATTTGTGAAGCGGTTATTGTTTTTATAACGTAACAAATAGACAGACAGACTCGTAATTTTGATGGCAAGGATTTATTAACCCAAGGGTTGTTGGCAGAAAATTTACTTTTAATAAGCTGTTGGTGGCATTTAGCAGTTATTGCATTTTTTAAGGCCGTGCTTTTCACCAAAACATTATACTTAAATTATAAACTATCTAAAAATACAGTCTAGCTGCAACATCAATAACAATTTGAGGAGTGCATTCAAACAAGCTTCTCATATTTATTCATCGAATCAACGGAGTACGTTCACACGAACCATTGTATTGTAATCTGAAGATTATTGCTTTCATTATTGCTATAATACAGTCACAATGGGTCTTAACAAGTGCCTCGTTTGTCGTACATGGCTTATGGTAATAACGGTGATTTTAAATGATGGCCATTTGATTTCTTACAGTTATGCATGTGAGTAAGGAGTTTTATAGTGCCTTTGAGATGACTTTGGTAGGTTGTAATCGTGAATATTTTTGGGGTGAGATCGCTTTTTGTTTTTGAAATCAAATGTCTTTCTGTCGTAACATCAAAATACTAAATACTTTGTTTAAAATTATTGAAACAGTTTGTATAATAAGTTTTCATTTCACCTGGACAACATTTCGAATGTTATTTGGAATAAAGAACTTTTCTTGGAGTTGACAGTATTTATTTTAACACCTCTGTAGGTGAATATACAAGATGTTGTAGCCCTCATTCCAATACAGTAAAACAAATACAATTTCCATCCGAATTCGGAACTTTTAACATACATCAGGCTAATTGAGAAATATCTAATTCAAAAGATAATACAACATTAAAACACCCTTTTACATTTACATACGATGCACGCTATCTAGATCAACGGGCCCGATGTCACGCTTACTTAATTACAGAATTATGCTAATAAATCAAAAGCGAAATGCCCCTTAACCGAAATTAAGTAATTAACTTTAGCCGGCGAAATTTAATATACCGCGCTTGTTTGCGCGGGACGTTGTCAAGAGCGCTTCTCAACTCGGCCGGGTTGCATTTAAGGAACATACGATCGCGTTTGTAAACACCATTCGAGCGATATTGCTGTACCGTACAATATAACAGTTAGCGAGAATTATGGGGTATTATAATGTTGTGATTTTGTAGGTGTGGCCAACGTGTAATCGTTTTAAGGAGGATAAAAAGTAGAGTAAGCAATTGTTGTGTAATGGCAATTAGGAATGCGAAGTGGTCCGAAATACTAATTATTTAATTTATCATTTGTTTATAAGTTAAAGTAAAATGCACTCTATAAATGTTGGAGGAAAAAGGATGACATTCGGACAATGATTCCAGCGCAGTACAAATTTTGTTTCGCCATTTTGACCTGACAAGAAATGCTTTGTTTTTGTAATCAATGTAACCTTTGCTGTAGATGGAGCCACGGGCGAAGCTAGTTATTGGTGGTTTATGACTACCACTATAGAGTTGTGATTCGATCAAAGTCTAATGGATTTCAACATGCATTAGATGCAATCGCGGTCACGATATGTGATTTTAGTGTTCCATAATCGGTCTTAAGATCTGGATTTTTATTAGTCACTACTTTAAAATTGAATTCGCCTTTACCTACTTTTGCCCTAAGGTTTTGCTCGATACTAAGGTGTTATTATTATATTATACTTTTTAAGGAATTTATTAATTTAAATGATGATGGGTTTTGTAAATATTCATGATAAAGCAAAAATATTATTCATTCTAATGATCATGAGAAAATAAATGGCAATAGGTTGGGGAACCCTACTTTCATGACTTTTTAATTACTACTATCAATGGTGGCAATGGACTGAAATGAAAGTGAATTGAGTAGAAGAAAATTATAAATACAGTAATCTCTACATTTAGGTTCTCTCAATAATGTATTGTTGATATTAGTCATTAGTCAGATACTATCATAATACTTGGTATTCTGCAAATATTGTAATTCTTGCTACTGTGTCCTCAGACCATACCATGCACTGTAAATATAAATTAAGAAAAAAGTAACAATGCAATGTCAAATGGGACAATGTTAACGATTCGCGATACAAAATAATTAAATTTCATTATTTTATCGTTGTATTGGGACTGTCTCTTTGATCTAGAAGTCGCAAAGCGCAACTGCCGTGAGTGTGGGTTTGATTCACGGATCGGGCAAAGTGAAATTGGGTTTTACGAACTCTCCAAAGTTATTCCACAGGCTAAAAGACGTAAGTAGCCTTAAATATATTCTTTGACAAATTAAAAAAAATGCACAAAAAGTTTCGATACACATTCTCTAAGTGTGGCAACAGGATTGGCTCTTATCACATACGGCTTATTTAAGGCGCTACAAGGGTATAGAATAGTGGTTTGGCTTTCCCTTAAAAAAAGACAGTATTGACAACGCGTACAAAGGATTAAACACATTGAAAAATTCCGAGCGGCGCGGCGGCACGGAGTTCGGACTTGTAACCGGTGAGCAATAGGCTGGCCCCATGGTACCGAGAACATTTAAGATTACTGGCGAGTCGTGAGTATTCTATACACCTTTACGACCCTTTTCAAGAATGTAGGCTTGATGCAGTATATTAGGTATATAATAATAATAATAATTTATTTCAGACTTTAAACATCCATATTGTTTTTTGTAGAAACTTAGGGACTATGTCTTCTTCTTATCGTATGGTTGATGAACAACTATGGAGGGACTATGTTAGTAAACCGAACACGTTCTATCATTTTGGGACATGGAGTGCAATCCAGTGTCCTAGAAAAGGGTAGTCATATCTGTCCGCTATTACTCTCAGAATGCTGTAGACGCTAGATCGGATACGTCGCAATATGGAGACTACTCTCTTTCTCATAATGGCATGGAAGCCGTCAGTATGAGTCTCCGTAAACATGCCCGATGCACTACAGTATCTCGGCAACCCCAACAACATCCTGAAAGTGTTGTTGTATTGTACACGAAGGGTATTGAGTGCCCGCCTAGTACAGCTGACCCACAATGCCTAGAAATGTTGACCGACTCCTCATCTCCATGGCAACCAACAAACAAAAAAGACAAACTACATAATATTCAGAATCCGAGCCCGTCGCAATTCATTGTGTATGCCATTTCGGTATATTTCGGGGGCCGCACATACAAATTGAGTTGTTACGGCCGGGTCAGTAACAACCTTTACAATAATAAATGAATCATCGCGATACAGGATGCAGACTTTTTTGACGCCCGACGTTTGTATGAATACAATTGACAGACGTTATTTGCGTATTCTGAATGATAAGTAAGGCTATATAGATATGTCACTCGGTTATTTACGGTTGCTTTGCTGTCTTCTGCGAGAAATGCGGTCTTTTGGTGAGTTTTTTTGGGTAATAGTCCAATGTTCAACACATAAAGGTCTTATTTGTTCAGTGTAGAGCTTTGTTTTAGCTTTAAATGTTGTTAACTAAGCAATTTTTATTACTTTTTGTCACTAAGTATTTATATAATCATTTTTTTTATCTAGCCTATATTGTTTTGCACTGCTAGGCAAAGGCCTCTCCCCTGGTCTTTCAATTCTCTGACCAGTTGTTTTGGAAGGCAAAGATTCTATAATAAAGAAGATTAAAATTAGACATTTATTTATCATAGAATCTTACTTAGTAAAAATCAAAAGCTTTTTTCTTGTAAACAGTTTCAAGTTTACAAATAATAAGGAACTTAAAACTAGCGGCTTTATCCAAAGGTCATGAACGGAGAAGAACGGGTAAGAATAGTCTTGAGTTGTAATAAATATTCTATGAGCTACTCCAGGGCACATTCTAGGTACTTCAATTCAGAATTTCATCGGATGCCTTAGGGCGACTCTGGATATATTAGGACCTGCCGTCATGTGTAAACTCACAGACTGCTAAAGGACCTAAAATAAAGATTTTCCTTTATAAATCTAGGTATTATGCGGGTATGAAATAGTTCTCTTCTACCCGTTTGGAAGAAACAAGTATGATGATACACATACCTATAAACATACAGATTAGCAGACTTCTTCTGGCGATAAGATATTTGTTTCGTTTTAAGTTTTGTTGACGATTTTCCAATAAGTTGGTTACAAAATCTCCTGTATAGCGTTTTATTTTCTTATATCATGATTCGGATTAACAGGGGTGTGCATGCTAATTCTTGTAGCAAATTGAGGTCAAATCATACCTCAACATTAGGTAGGTACGGCATACGGTAACTTAGGTTCATGTAAGATGAACTTTCTTTAAAAGTTTCGACGGAACTTAGCACCTTTATTTCACGATTTTTTGTTCCATTTTCTTCGTAGAAGTAGCAAGAAAAATAAAACGATGAATATTGATTTCGTATTATATTATTTTACATATTATATAAAGATCGTTTTTGTTCAGCGGCAAGGGTCAAAGAACATGGTCTTAAGGCACATTTCAATGTTATTTCGAGGCCTTCCTAAAGACCGCCAGTTTGCAATCTATATGAGTGATGGTCAGTCTCTCATAACTTTATTATATTTGTTTGGTGAGTAAAGAGCAGTTTTAAGCTATGTAAGTGACACTGCAAACCTGTGTAAGTGTTAATGAAGAATCGTTTTGGACTGTCCACCAGCGTTGTGCTAGAGGGCAATTTCGCCCCAATTTTGTATGTACACTTACGTAGGTAAGGCGACGTTATTTCTATTTACCGGGTACAATATCAAACACGTATAACATAACCTAACATCATGCCTGTATCCTCTTTAGAGGATTCTTATCTTCTTCTTTTTGTTCCTCTCCAATCACTGGAGATCGGACATCAGCCTTGAAAATTTCTCTTGGTCCCTGGTGTACAATTTTGCTGTTACTCCTGTCCACTCTCGAATATATGTATATATATATATATCAGAAGAAATCCAGACTCCGTGCTGCTTCTGAGAATTACCTTATGGTAAAACTCAGTGACACTTTGTCCGACCCGGAATTCGAATCCAGGAACTCATGCTCAGTTGCGCTTAGCGACTGCTTCCAACGAGGCGATCAACTCTAGATGTTTCTTACAAAATCAATATCTTTAATCCCGTCCTGGATATCATCGTCATATATCCAGCTAATTATCATTTATTTGAGTATCTACTGGTACTTGTAACCAGTCAATCAATGCGTTGTTAACATGGGACAATAATATAAAATCTTCTCATTAATATTATTGATCAATTATTTTGTTCTGTATCATTCGAATCCAATGAACATCATTAAAATCGTAAATTGGAACCAAATTATTGATACAAATTGGAGTTACAGTGGCCCAATCAATCGCGTCGTATTCCATAACAGGACAATAATTAACGTTATTACTGTATTATATAAAAATAATAATGATTCCCAAATAACAAAAAGTGAATTATATTGGTTTTAATCAAAACGATTTTAAAATAAGTACGTACTGAATTCCACTTAAAAAAAGATAATGAGATCTAACTATTAACCAACTTAAATGAAGATCAAAAATAAATCACCAACGAATTCACTTACCACAAAATTCTTTTACAAAAATGTTCGTCCAAAAATCTATCCTATAACCTTGTCCCGCGGTAAATCAGTGTTCTCGTCCACAATACCTCCGTACAAGGTTACAGCAGATAATAAGCCTACATCAATATAACACGCAACAAGCCCGGGTTGCTGCCGACGAAATTGCCCCGACACCCGGCAACTTGGCTAATTTCTCATGAAGAGGTTCGCTCGAGACGTTTACCGTACACGATCGGGTCGTGTCGTACTCGTATCGTTTGGTTTATCAAACATTTACTAGAATTTATTCATCATCATCATCAACCGGAAGACGTCCACTGTTGAACGACGGCCACCCCCTTTTAGAAGGGGGGGGGGATTGCCATAATCCCCACGCTTGGCGGGGGATCGCAGTATTGGTGGTCAAATTACAGAAGACGTTGCTGCCCATCTTCTGGGTTTTTCCCTTAGTCGCCTCTTACGACACACACGGGAAAAAAGGGGGTTGTCAATTCTAGGCTGGATACCACACGACAGTAGACATTTATTAGAAGAATTTAAAGCAGCTACGATATTTTTAAACAGAAACGTCGAACGAACAGTCCTTGGAGTAGTGATAAAGGTGTTGGCATACTGCTCAGATTTATGTCTTTTATCCCTCATCAGAATTAGGGGGATCTGCATTCGATTAGATTTCTAGGAGAGTTTCTATTTATGCCTATAAAACCATCAAATAATCCCCAAACATCGTCATCTTTAGCAGCAATCTCTTATGCCGCCATATTTATGGTAGGTTGCTATATTAAAACTTAGGTTCTATCTGCTACCATTGTGCGTTAAAAGCTTTTTTTATTCTTTGTTCATAAACCAACAATGTAAATCTAATTCGGTACCGATGTCATGTCGTGCACTACAAAGGCCCCCAAACTCACCGCCTTGGGCTTAATTTGTTTAAATCAAGCCTTAAGACGCAACATTTTGTTGCTTGCTCGTGAACATAGTCGTAATAACGTTAATATTCTACCCATCTTTACGAGTTGAATGACTGAACTGTTTAATTTAATTGGAATTATTTGTTCCAGTCTTTAATAAGCTTCGCTGTGTTGTCTTATTTTGTTCTGGAGACTTTTTGATTAGAAGCGTAAAACCTTAATTAACTTCAATGTTTTCTTCATGTGTAATTACGTTTATTTGGATGATTATTACCTTTGTATAAAGTGTATGATGTAAATAATTTGTGGTAACGTTTAAATCTAAAAGTTAATCAAATTTCTCGTGAAATCTACGATGGAGCTTTTTGAAACCCCAACCACAATTTGGTCATTTAGCTAACAAACACTATGTCCAACTTGTACCTGCTCAGCTGATCTTCAGCTCAGTGATTTATGAATTTCCATATTGTATAATAAGTAGATATAATAAATACTAAAATCAAAAGCACAATGACTGCCTCATTTGTCGCTAAGCACGATAGCTGAACATGAGGTTTTGGTTTCGAATCCTGGGTCGAGCAAAAGTGTTATTCGGTTTTTTCATTAAGTAATTCTCAGCAGCAGCTTAGTCAGGATTTGTGCCCTGTTTGTGGCAACAGGCTCGCCCCCTATTACATTGGGACCTATAACATAACTGCCGAAATGTGGGTGTACTTTACAGTCACCTATGCTTACCCCTTCGGGGAATACAGCCGTGATGCTATGTTATCAAAAGCAACAAAACGGAGCATACACGTCAAAACTGAGATCCATGGTACGGACTAACGATCAAGTCGAAGCTACGAAAAGTACGTACACCCAAGAAATTAGATTCGTTTACAAGGTGACAACTTGTCTGTCTCCAGTGATTAATGGAAGCCCAGCCCTTTAGCGAGCGTTAAGAATTCGGAAAGTTTGAATGAAGGCAACAAGGTCGCGCCCTACATTTATTTAGCGAAACTAATTGATTATATTTCTTGACAGTTTGTTTATTAATAAATTCGTTATTGTTTGCCTGATAGCCTTTTCTTTATTTATTTTTCTTAACAATTCTGTTAGCCTTTGTAAAGAGTAATACTGTTTTTGGTAAAACACTTCCATGTTCGCCTGTCCTATGAAAGACTTGTTTTCAATGCTTTTATGTTTGAATGTTTTTAGGTCCTTTATCCGATTGACTTGTGGAACAAAAATTCTGCTATTAGTCTGAGCTGCAAAACACACGATTTTAATCATCATCAGCATTAGCATCATTAGCCTATCTTAGTCCACTGCTGGACAAAGGCCTCTCCTATGAAATGCCACTTAGCTCGATCTTCGGCCTTCCCTTTCAGCAGTAGTCGGAAGCGGAAGACCGTTTGAGTAAAAAAGAGAATTCCAAACAGTAACTTTAAATAAATCAAGTTGATATTCATACTCTCACAGGTAACTTTAAAACATAAACTAAGGTAGAAAGTCTAGCAGAACAGTTTATCTACCTAATAAAGTAACAGTAGCAGCACAAAATCAATTGCCAACTTAAAATAAAGAACGGTGCCGTACTCAAGACTAAGTGTGTTCTTCCATCGGTACCTTGGAAGCGATTCCGCCACGATATATTCCGGCTATTCGACACTGAATGGAAATTAATGATGGTTGCCGCGGACCACCTGACTTTGCGAAAGTGGGCCGCCATTTTCTATATTTTTATATAGACGCTGTTTTGGTTTACGACTTTCCGCCGTAATGCGATCTTTGTTATATAAACTGAGATATCTATTGTTCGACGAATTAAATATTACTGGCTGGAATAAAATGGTTTAGTAGCGTATTTACGAGCCTACTCTTCACAGCATTTTCTTTTAAACTGATGATTCCGATTTTAAAATGTTCCGTTTCTCTTTTTAATTTCAGCATTCATCTAAGAAGTTTATCTATCAACCTACATCGCAAAGAAAATACGAGTTGAACAGCTGCTCACTGTGTCGTGTTACATTAGAGTCGAGAGAACAGATCATTTAATTCTGTTTGCAGACGATGAGATAACGACCAGTAAGAAACTTACAAAGTGGTGCGACAGCGACGCATATATTCACTATTCTGATAGTTAATGGAAATAATGGAATGCTAGGTCGTTGTAGTAAGATGATCAGACCCCTTAGACAAGTGGCAAAACGCTTGACGAATAGAAATGGAATAGAATGAAAATTGTATGGGGATGACACATGTCATCGATAACATAGTCTAAACATGATGTCATCCCCATACATTTATCATTTTTTCTATTTCTATTTGTCAAGCGTTTTGCCACTTGTCTAAGGGGGCATGCCACAAAATGATTTACACAGATTCTAGTGCTTTAACAATGGTACCTCTTTATTAGAGTAATCTACACAGCAAAATACGATGAGGGGCCACAATGTTACCACTACAAAAAAAAGTGTTGCCATATTTCACACATATCTTTATCGAGTAGACCTCTTTAGCAACAACCTTTTTAGCCACCTCGGCTAAGTCCCAGGGGATCACTTGATGTATTCACACAGTCCTCATAAAAAATCGTCACGCATTAGTCGTAAGTGATACTTACGCTGTACCTACGCACTTTTACTGTTCTCCAAGATTTATGTGCAAATATTTGTGAGGTGATTTCTATGTTCGCAGCATTGTTGTGTGTTTAATTCAAGATGTTATTTGTAGAAGGAGGTTTGGTATTTTTTGTTACAGAGCTTTTTTTACCTAACATAATATTACGCCTGTATTCCCCGAAGGGGTAGGCAGAAGTGTGTAGACACATTTCACCAGTTATGTTTTTGGTCCCAAATTCCAATGTAATAGGGGGCGAGCCCTTTGCCATCAACCAGGCACTAATTCAGTCTCCGCGCTGTTACTGAGAATTACCTAATGGAAAAACTCAATAACACTTTGCCCGACTCGAGATTCGAATCCAGGACCTCATGCTCAGCAGTTGCGCTTAGCGACCACCAAGGCCAAGGCAGTATTTCTTATTGTATAAAGTATAAAAACCTCCTGTTTTGGCTTGGAAGCAGTCAGATTTAATAATAGTTAAATCATAATTTTTCTTTGCCCGAGCCAATGATCCTTTCCTTTATCCTATATATCCTTTATCTTTATCCTTTAAAAGCCAGATAAAACGAAGAAAAATTAGCATACCAGACAAAACAAAAGAAAGATCAATAAAAAAATATTCGATGTCAGAACTCTTCTTCTTTCAAAAACAACCTCAAACAGCACCTGGCCCGCGATCTCGAAACCAACCGCTGTTTAAACTTTTTTCTGCCGCTGATCAACAGGCAACGGCCATCCATTACACAGCCATAATTCAACCGCGACAACATAATTTTAAATTACAACAGTACGTTTCCAATCTCCATATTGTAGGTATTTAATTTTTCAACAAACGAATACCACCAGCGCTGCGGTATAAATTGACCGTACCATATACTTAACCCTGGCATGGTCGTAAATAAAAAGCAGTATTGAACCGTGGGGTAGTCTAGACCGATTTGATGGATTTTCGTTGGACTATTTAAATTATGGGGCACGTAATTGGTGTTTTGAGTTCTTTAGTCAATACATGGACGATGAAGTGTGTTATTAGTCAAGGTTATTATTGATTTATAAGGCATCGAAGTCTTTTTGAAGTTTAATGTATACTATACAGAATGAACAACTGTATTTTTTAATAAATCAATCATTCACGTGTTGGTTCGTATAATATATTTCTGTAAAATACCGTACCGTTTATTTATTTATTAAGAAGGCACATCAACAATATAAACACAAACATATAAAATAACAATTCAGGTGTACTAAGACTAGTGTTTACATCAATTATAGACGTGCACAACAATTCAATAGGAACACAGTATTCACAGGCGCAGGTACAACATACTAAATTAACAATAATATACAAAGTTAATAAAATAAACATAAAATAAAACAATTTAAAACAGAAATTAGAAATTGAACCTGGTAATTAAAAATGAAAAACAAGTAAGAAACGTTAAATACAAAGAACAACAAAAAAACAAAATCGCATAACAATACTTTTAATTATCTAATATATTTTGCCTGAGTTGCGAGGGGTGGTCGTGAAAGGTATCTAAGTCAAGCTTGTAAGCAATGTTTCCAAATGCCGTTGTAAGTAGACATCAACCGTGCTATCCGTTAATCCTAACGCAGATTTACTAACGTTGGTTAGCGTTTCCATCAAAATTGGTGAATGCTAGGTTTTACTAAAGACTACTAGATTCAGAAATATAAATATTTACAAATAATATTCAATTCACGCACCAACTTATTTTGGCACTGCAGTTCTATGTGATTATATTGGTGAAAGATCAAAAAACACTAAACCAACAACAAGAATTTGCTTGCCAGCCCTAGTTGAGGTAACGTTAATATTTTTAGCTCGGTACAGCATGAGATGCATCGCACTGGAGGGTTAACATTCCTAGAACGTTTTCTAACTGTCACACAAGAATTAGGGTCTAGTAGACACTTGCCTATGGGGTTAATATCAGTTTTCAGATAGGCTGTTTGACGGGTGGTAGTAAGGGTGAAACTTTTAGAAAGATACATTTTAGAGCACTGCCCCCTTACCATCTACTCCTAAAACAGGACAGTTTACGTTGTGGAAGCGATACGCCGCATTACACTGCACGTAGCGGCGTCTCGCTTCCTCATCTTAAACTGTCCTACTGTCCTGTAAGGGGGCTGATCAACAAAGATGTTCCTACTAAATGAAATATGTACGACATACAAAAAGGCAGGTTGTAGCCTCAGGCATCAACCTACAGTACTACAGTACATATTAATTTGTACAGGGCGGAGAGATTGGCATAAATAATGCCTATACCCATAAACCGAGTAGTAGTCGAAGTCGGGTTAAAATGTGTTTGGGGCCATTGATTTCCTAATTAAGATAAGTATTTTTAATCCTTTAATGACATCTTAGTATACAGTCCAGTGTGCCTACCATAAGCTGTTGCGTTTTTCACTAACAATCAACAACGTTTTAAATATTCATGGAACGTTTTGTAACGCCAACGCGTTTTTGGAAACTCGTTGGAAACACAGAGGGCACGTGTGTATACTCCTAAAATAGCCGATAAACAGTTGAAATCTAGGAAGCAAGTGAAGCAACCCTAGTTGAACATTGAATATTAATATTTTGGGCTCCGTGCCGTACGTGGCAGGAACGAACGCTAGAATGTAAAGAATTTCTTGACCACTTCTACCATTTATACGTACGTCGGTCATGTCCACTATTGGATTCTGGGGACTATTTATGTGATAGATATTGATCGGATTCGATGTAGTTTTATGCGAACGCCCGTTTTATTTTATACCAATACGTGTGTGATTCGAATCGGCGTCTGAGATATTTATTTCATTGTATTATATTATGTTGGGGTAGGCTGTTGTTTTCATATATAATTATATTTATATGAGATGTTGTGGAAAATAAATATTTTCAGTTTATTTCCTTTCTAGATTGGTTGTCGAGCATGATGGCTTTCAATTAACCAAAAAACCTGCTTATTTTCAAACTGTTCACACTGATTCGAGACTCACAAAAAACATTGATAATTTAGATATCTCGTGTTGGAATCAA
This sequence comes from Abrostola tripartita, assembly GCA_905340225.1. NCBI lineage: Eukaryota > Metazoa > Arthropoda > Insecta > Lepidoptera > Noctuidae > Abrostola > Abrostola tripartita. The sequence goes on along the minus strand of HG996492.1, from coordinate 2,165,747 downwards.
AAATGCATTTTAGAACCCGAAAGGGTAGTCTTATTCAAAAATGAGGATCATACCGGCATTAACTAAACCCCGTTTTAAGTCTATTGGCATCTGAATTCTTTGATATGCAAACAACAGTGACAGGTAAAATTTAACCCTGGGTTTAAAATTGTATTTTTTTTATGAATAAGGGGATACAGTTCAGATTAAACATTCTATTCTATTTTATTTAAGCCATGGTTTCACCCATGATCCAGCTGCAAAAGTCTCCCTTCTTTCCTTTATTCTCCTATTACTGGTACTTAATTTAGCGATTTGCCCCAATATCATGTCATTAATGAAAATAATGAGATACGCAAGTCAAAATCAGCAGGTCAAAGTGAGCGGTTCAATGTATTGAGCATTCAGTGTAATTAACGTTTGATCATTTGGAATTCCGATTAATCGTGAGCAATGTACTCGTATAGTCAACGTGTATGATCACTGTTGGGTAAATATTCTCGGTGGTACGACGCCTGTTTATAAGCGTTGATACTCAAGCATTCATATTTCAGCTTTGTCCAATATAATATCCAAAATAATGCACATAGTTAACATGCACAAACTTTAGGTGAACTCAAGCATAGAACTGGAACGGATATCTGCTTAATAGGTACATAAATATCGACTGCCTCGTTCAGCTGGAGGTCCTAAGATCGAATCCCAGGTCGGGCAAAGTGTTATTGGGTTTTTTAATTAGGTAATTCTCAGTAGCAGCACGGAGTCTGGACTTGTGCCCGGATGATGGCAATAGGCTCGCCCCCTATAAGATTCGGACCTATAACAAAACTAACAAAATATGGGTTACTATAGGTACACCTCTACTCCGCGATGTTATGTTATGCGGAATTCGAACTCATAAGTCTCAGAGAAAAAGAAGGTCTTAGCGACTGCGCCAATTTGGGCGCAAGTCAAGTTACAATTTAGCTATCCTTACAAGCTTTAGTCTACGGCAATACGTAAGTATAGTAAAGAAATTCCGACAGGTTCCTATGGCCAATACAGGCATGATAATACTAAGTGTATCACTGATATTTAAATACCAAGGTGTGTGGCATATTCAAAAGTGTATCGGCAATAACGTGGGAGTACTCGTAGCAAAACAGACACGATATATGGACTTTAAACAGTAATATTGCATAAACCTGAAGACTTGTGAGCCCTTCAAGCCCCGTTAGGTAAGACTGCGACAATAATAATAGCCGATAGTTTAGCTGTAAATTATTTTTACTGTCTAATAATTTTCTATTATCCCGTCCAGCGATAAATAATGGTCCGTTTTTCGGACGTGTGTGTTTACGGTGTCGTATTGACGACAAGTCAGCCAGATTATATTACCTGGTTATACACCCACGGGATATTTGTAAAGATATGTGTGTCTAGGAAATGTCATGTGGAGGTCTTTGCTCAGCAGTGGACGTATACCGGCTGATGATAATGAAGTTCATTGTTAAGCGGTCTATCTGTAAAAGTTGAGTTTAGCCTTATTACACATGATGACATCATGATCAGCATCTTCTGTTTGCATTGATCACCCGTTAGTTTATAAGGAAGACGGATTGCTCGTTTAAATATCGAATTATGTTTTTTTTTTCTCAATGAATATTTTGGGAATACTTTATTTTAATAAGCGATAATGTGTTAAGTAACGCTTCTTAAGCACACTGATTCTATACAGATTATTGCACAAACATTTATTAGTTAAACTACGTTACTACTGCAAAGAATCAGAAAACAAATGTAGGTATCTAATATATTCAAAGTAAACGGACTACTGTAAATTCTCTTACTAATGGAAACAGGCTATATTACATTTCTCGGTCTGACTCCTAATAAATTCAATTTTGTTAATGTGCATTACGGTTTGAACTCTAACGAAACGCGAATACATTAATTGTTTGCTTGCTCTCCTCTGTTCCATTTTGTTCTCCGAAACAGTTTGCAACGTCGCACGATTTAATATGAATAGACTAAGCTACTCGTAAAGTCGTAACATTGGGCGGTCGCCTCCGAATCTAAACACAACAATAGGTCCATTACCGCATCTAAAAGGGCCCAACACCAACTGACCGCCACAAAATCGGCAATAGTTTATGTTAAACGTGTCTCGTCGGCCACCAGGTGACAACGCTGACGGGAGGAACACGGAAAACATTTTAACCCGTTGCCCGCTGTTGTGTGCGGTCGCATCGACCCGTAGCGTCCACTAGCAAATTACCGAAAGAATGAGTGCCGATTGAGGGTTTAGTTTAATGTTAAAACTGGTAGCGTTGAGTTAGAAGTTAGAATTTTATGATTTTGATATTATCTACGTCTATTTTGTGAATAATTGTAAATAATGACCAAAATGATTTTTTTAAATGCCAGTTCATTTAATTAAAATATTTATCAAACACTGGTTACGAGAAAAATAAATTAATTTTACCAAGCCCAGCCCCTTAACCTTTGATGATTCAACTTTTACAAAAATAAAAGGTAATTATAATTTCACGCGGGGTAACAAATGTCATATCCCATTCATTGGGTCGCATTTTATATGTCACTCAGGGTCCCTGACTATAAAATATGCATAATTTTCTAATAATAAATCTGTACGAGTCTGAAAATACAGCGGAATACAATGTGTATTCGGATTTGTATAAACAAATCTGGGCCTAAATTGTCATACCACGTATGTAAATATTTTAGGTTGCAATTTGAAATGTAATTATTTTAAATCTCTCATTAATTTATTTGCTATATGACAGTTGCAATAATTATAAACTGGGTGAATTAATAAATTTTGATAATTGCAAAGCATAACTAAAATAATAACGTATAATTGGTACCTATTGATTACAAATTAATTAAAACATTGACTGATTGAAAAAAAATTAAAAAAAAAATTGGTTTTAAAATTATTGGAATTAGTTATAGGATTTCCTTAAAAGAATTAGGTAGCAATTTGTGATACTATGTTTTAGATTAAATCCGTATTAACACTATTTTGAACCCGATTGGGATGTTTATTTGTAGATCTAATTTCGACCTATTTGGTCGAGACTTCGAGAGCCATTAATATATAATGTTGTATCTGCCATTACTCCTTTTCACTATAAAATCAGACTACTACAGTACACTCAACAACATAATTAACTGCCGACATTTTTACTCTCTCAAGCCAAGAAAGCCGAAGCATCTTGTCTACACAAATGAAATAGTAAAACAAATAGCAACGCACACCAAACACGGTGTCTGTTCATTTAAAACCACACGTTTGACGTAAACGAATGCACTCGGGAACTAGGAAACAAATCACTTAACGACGCCGAGTTAACCGCGAGACATCAGTGTTTATTTAGAATGACTTCGATTCGGATCTGTTTGGAGGCCACAAAGACAGCGAACACGATCCTACTGATGATTCCTGAAGGTGAAGTTAAAGATGTGAGGCGACGTAAAATTTTATATGAGTCGTCCTCAGAACATGGTGATTAGGGATTGAAGATAGAAACAATAATACTTTTTTCGGAAAAAATAAAACCAAGTTGTTATCGCTGAACGTACTTACAAACATTATCGACTTAAAAACCTCCTTTTCAATCTAAAAGACAATTTTATTATAACTTTTTAGGCTACAAATTAACAAAGGAATTGTTTTTTGTTTATAAGCAGTAGTTGTGGTAGAATACTGCAAAATCCAAATTGACATCTTATATGTAAGTAAGTTGTACCTAAGTCTCTAATACTTTTCTGAGAACTGTTATTTTATTTAAAACTTGCTGCGCCCGCGGTGTTTCCCGCTACATTGTTTCGGGATAAAAAGCCTATATTTTAATCCAGGGTGTCAGCTACCTCCATACCAAATTTTAGCAAAATCGGTCCAGCCGTTTAAGCGTAAAGAGGTAACAAACATACAAACACACTTTCGCCTTTATAATAGTTTGATACAAAGAACAAGCCTGCATAGACTTGATTTCTCTAAAAAACAATTAGTTTCGTAGAATGTTAATATTAAATTACACAAATTGCCGGTCCATTCTATCACAGGACTTGATAACATCCAAGCAGCGCAGCGGGGGGTCCGTTCATTACAGAAGTATGTGGTTACAAGCGGAACTAGTAACGGTTGATGCCTTTTGAAGCTCTACATGCTCCATAAAGGCGAGACCCGTAATCAACCAGCCCTAGATAATGTTACATAAAAAACGCCTACAGTACATGTCCGAACATCGAGTGAAGCCGGTCGAAGCCCCTAGTTTGTTACGATGATTTAATACTCCAATATTTGGGAACACTTTAGAGTTTGTTAAAAGTGTGCGTTTGGCCTTTAGTTTATGAAACAGAATCAATATTTGATAGGCCTATTGAATAACAATGTATTTTTTTATTTAACGCGCTTGTACCTGATCAAATCTGTACTAATAAGCTGAAGAGTTTGTTTGTTTATTTGTTTGCTTGAACGCGCGAATCTCAGGAACTACTGGTCCGATTTAAAAAAAAACCAGTGTTAAAGAGCCCATTTATCGAGGAAGGCTATAGGCTGTAAAACATTCAAAATACACGCGGGCGAAGACGCGGGCGAAAGTGATTGATATAATTTAAGATCAGATTTTGACTTTTGTGCAAAGTGCAGGATTTTATTATTTTTCTGCAACAAAATACAAATGCTTGTGCTATGAAGATATGCATACTCATTTATCCCACATAACCCGCTATCTTTGAAGCCACATACCAACAAATATAGATTTCCTTAAATACAAACTTTAAACACGTGTAAACGAATCCAAACGCTTTAAGCTTCACGCCCATTAACAATAATCCTTTTTATTTCCCTGTGAAATTGGACCGCTCTGGCCAAAACGACCCAACCATCTTCATTTTAGGGTTGATTTTCTTTCAGCCAATGGCGAATGGAAGAAGTGTGTTGTCGTTTATAAAGATTTCAAGTTGGTTAGCCGTTGTGTATTAAAAATAATATTGCTATTATTCAAGTTATAATCTGAAGGGAAAGCTAACTATGGGAAGTTTAAGGGGCTGTTACAACATGTTTAACTTTTATTAATATCCCAAGGGCTCTTTTTATGTTCATTTTTTACGCCGTTGTAGCCTTATATACACTCTTTAATACATTCCGTTCGATCCTTTAATATTGTTTCCAGTAGCTTAATGCTCATCATCGGAAAAGTGCCTCAATCAAGGCCAGACTATGGCATTTAATAACCAACGCATTCCTACTATTACCAAAGACCGAAAAAAATAAAATAACAAGTTTCACATGTATCCTATTTATATGTGAGATTGTTAAAGAAATGAACAAGCAATACAACTAAATATAAACAAAACATCAACCAAGAAAGTAAAGCATGTGGTTGTGGACGCTTCCTAACCGAGCTTGGCTTAGGCCAAAGATTAATTAACTATTAGAAACGGCACTTATGCTTTCTCATAACAACTGCGGCAGACTGTTGCTACGATTTATATGAAACACTTAATTGTTTGCTTTAGAAATAATGCTTATGAGCACTGTGTATAGGCATAATCATTTGTTTAATTACAGTTGCATTTAGAAAGATGATGATTAAATTATATTATCGAAAGGGTTGTTCCCCGTCTGATATGAACCTTGCCAAGATATTGCACTTTCTGCGCAGCCTTTCGGAGTCAAATACATGACGATATAGGCATATTTATAATAATTATGAAAATTTATAAAGCACAGGCTCGCCCCCTATTACATTGGGACCTAACATAACTGGCGAAATGTGGGTGTACTTTAGGTATATCTTCGGGGAATACAGGCGTGATGATATGTTGTGTTGAATTAGACTTAACTCGTAAGATAAGTTTAAGTTAAGTATAAGAGCCTTACCGATTAAAAATCGGCCATTTTTACTTACTCATAGTTTGCGTGAGCTCACGTGAGTTTCATTGAAGTCACGAAATTCGTCGTTCAGTCATGTACGAAAGTAAACTTCGAAAATAACTTAAGCCGGTAAAAGTTTGCAACGTAATTGGTCATAGGGTTACATTGTTTTTAAACTCAAATTAAAGGCAGACCTTGGTAAGTTTAGGGATTAGGAAACAAATATAGTTCGCTTTAATGTTGTTAGCTGTGATATTGCATTATTGATCGTATGAAAGGTTGAATATTTAAATAATAAAAACATAACATCACGCCTGTATTCACCGAAGGGGTAGGCAGTTAGGCACTGTATGCAGAGGTGTATAGTGCACCTATATTTCGGCAGTTATGTAATAGGTCCCAATGTAATAGGAGGCGAGAATGGAAAAACCCAGTAGTTCAAAAGATTGGTTTTAAATAATCACGATTAAGTTAAAAGACACAACAATCTACTACTATACTAACTACAAATACTGCATTTTGTAGGATAATGTAATCCTACAAAATATATTATTTTTGTAATCTATAACATTGTTATATATCCAATAAAAAACTTCAGTTCCTCAAATTCATATCATCGAGATTTCTTTCATCTAATCTTTAACACATGTGTCCGCCACAATAACATATCTTACTATTCCGAGTAAAGTGTCCATAAATTCGGCGATACACAGATATTCTCAATAAAAATTATCTATATTACAAACGGCGATAAAAGTAACGTCACACTAGCCAGCCATATCGGTAATATGACGGTCGAATCAAGTTAAAAGAATCATTCATTGTGACTAATTTTATTTATGGACAGCCACCCCTAAAGCATTTATTACCGCGAAACGGCCGAGCCAATAAAACCACTGAATCAAAGAGAAAAAGTGCTCTCAGTTCTATAAATATTTTATTTCGGATAGTGAGAAGTAGGGTGGCCACGCGTAAGTGCCGATAGAAACTTTACTGTTCGTCCTTCGTGATGGATTCGATTTGGTTTAGGGCGAGCGATTTGATCTGTCACTGGATTTGTTTTTGGTTGATTCTTTTTGTTTAAATGGAGATCGACTTAAAAAGAAATAATGCTGCTACAAAATAAAATAGTCACTTGAGTTGATAATATAAAACTAAATTAAAAAACAATATACAACAGTCAAAAATGAAATTGTTGTTACAGTGCAATTAGTTTCTTCTGTGAGATTTCTAGTATATTCCAATACAAATTAACGTAGTGATTATTACAACGCATATGAAAACTACTGTAAACGCATCACTAATTCGTAAAGCGAAACATTCCACACACAGTTCCACTTTCACGTATGTACGTTATTTTACTTTCCCACAAACAGCAGAAACTGAGAGAGTCCTTCAGAATTCTCTCTCATGGCCACCGTACGTCGGGAGCCCGGGGAACTTTTACTAATGTGTGCTAGTCAAATGGACTCTCGAGAATTCAACCGACGAATAAAGCACCTTATGCCAATGATATAGAGTACGAAATATGATATCGCAGAGTGCATATAAATAACGGGGCTGGCTTGTTCCTCTGCCACTCATGCATATGGAAATAGGGACTTAGGTCATAGAATAAAATGGGTACCTACCAGTGTTTTGATAGTTTTATTTGCGTACCTTTTCGGATTTGTGGTGTAAAGTGGTCGTAAATAGGAGTTGTCGCTACTGAGTAAGTACTGGGCGTAAATACTTTAGTGTGTATGAAGTATGTATTGCTTCTTGGAGGGTTAAGCCGATTGGGCTGAGTGTGTTTGTGTTGCTGATGAATAGCAATCGTGGCTTTAAATAAAATTATGTGGATTAGCACGTGGGGAACATAGGGTTTGTTAGGTGTTTCAGTTGGATTGTGTGTGTAATCAAGAATTTATTTGGAGAGAATTTTGTGTTTATTTCATTAGATGAAGTGCCTGTTAAACCTTTTTCTAGTAAAGCACAAGGACAAAAACGTTTTTCAACTATCGTGGAGTTTTCAATGAAACATAGTTTAATAAGGTTAAGGTTGAAGTTGATTTAGATGCACAGATTGCCGTTGCATCTTCAAAAAATTCAAGTACTATGGCAATTTCTACACACTTTCCTTAAAGAATTATGCCCTGACTAGTGGCAATAGGCTTGCTTCTATTGTAGTTACACTGTCTGTCGAAATGCATGGTACCACTGCACATCCCTGCAGAGAAGGTAAAAATTCGAAACAATATAACTTCACACACATTCATTTATTAAGGTACCTTCGTAAGACGGCTTCGAGTCTGCAACGGTATTTCTCGACTTACCTGCAACAAATAGAATGCAACACATTAGTCAAATTAAAATGTTCTCGGGCGTTGAACTTGTAAATGAAGGGTCGCGTCTTCGAACCCTCATTGTGTAGTTTAGTTAAATATGTAATGTAGAAAATGTAAGCATATAAACTATAATATATCACTTATAACTACATGGTCTAACAAATATTCGTAGAGGAAACGAACCTAGACAAGAATTAATTAGCAATAGTCGAATCCATCGCTGTTTATACCACAAGCATCTATCATCATCATCATCCACCTATCTCCGTCCACTGTTGTTGGAAGCGGAAGGCTGAAGATCAAGCTCAGTGGGGTGCCAAACGAGAGGTCTATGTCCAGCTGCGGACGGAGGTAGGCTACTGCATTATAATATGTTTATAACCTACCTTATACCGACGATATAAAGCTTGCACTCACAACAAGTAGCGAGCATTTGCGATGATTTAAAAATAAGTACCAACAAAAAATACACAAATATTTGGAACAATTCTTAACTACTCTAAGGTTCACTGTAAGAAAACTCCATTCTGAGTTAAGCTCGCCTCTGTACATCATATTTCGTATTGTTATATGTAATCGTATGTTTTGCGTACAATAAAGAATTAAATTAAAGAACAATTCATTTCAATTTCTGAAAGTAAAATTGTAACTAAAACATGAAAGTAACTTAACATCAGCGTTAACGTAACATTGACGTACACATTAACGTTTTAGCAAATCATCCATCAGCCGCCGTCAGCTTTGACATGCGCATCCTGAACCACCGAAAACAATAACACGACCTCAACCTTTTATTACTCCACATAATGAGTTGCTACGATTTGTACGTTCGTTATAATAAATCTTTATTGTTCTACAAATTACAATAATAGCCGCCCGTAATTGAAACTCTGTTGGACATAAACCGCGTCTAATGTAGAAAAGTAATAATTAATTAGGCATTGACCACAATTATCGCAGCTTCAGATTTTAAAGCCGACGAAATCGCCTGTTTTATAGCTCAAATTTTGACTAGTCAGGTGAAAATTCCGGACTGCCCATTTTTTTGGTCGATTATATTAAAAATATAGTTTCGATCTCGTCTCGATCTTACAAATGTCTAAAGTAATACGAATGTACGTACAACGCACGACGTAAATGTCAAAATGTGAAGTTTATGTCATTCTAACTAGATCGGATCTTATTAGGTACTTTTTTAGTTATTTATAAGCTTTTGAAAATACAATATGATGCCTTATGTTTATGGGCAGTGAACTACCGACCCTTCATGTCCGCAGCGTTCATAGTTTGGATAAATAGGAGAGTAACGTCTGAGTTCCATCGATAATTACCAACGCGCGTGCAAATTTAATAACTTGCGTGTTTGACGGGTTTGCTTTACACGGCACGATTACGACACGAAATAACAAAGCTATTAATGACACATGGGGTTCTTTCTGTCTTCCTTCGTTATGCATAAAGTTGTCAAAGTTAAAGTTATTGCAAAAATGTTCTAAAAATTCAGTGCCCTTCAGATTTTTTAATCATTTTTACTCTTCATATTTATTGTTGTTAATGTTCATACAAAATGATGATTAATATATTTAGAGCCTCAAGTGTCGCTTATAAGTAACTTAGGTAGGTACTTAACTACCGCGTTTGCGTTTAACTTTAAGTCATCTGACATTCTACAGAATAAAAACGTAAACATTCTGAAGTCAGCCATCAACAAACACGCACCGTAAGTTCATACAATCGTTAACTCAATAACATCCCGTCACGTAGTCGTGTAGTATAAACGCACGGATCGTATTTGCTTACCGCTGGCGCTCGTCAATCACGCGGGCTGACTGTGCATTTCAATTTAAAGTACGCGCTGCACTGACAGATGTTGTTCGTTATCGCGCTGCTTTGTAGCTGTGGCCGGGGGCATTACTCTTGTTTCAGTACACGTTAATATGTGGAAATGAAGATTAGTTGCGTTCGTGGTGTGGTATCAGGTGCAAAGACAGTCAAATAAATCATATAAAGAGTTCGATTGCTCAGTCTACGGGTTGAGGGTACAGCCGAAAAACTAGATTGGCATCTGTCTAAAATAAAAAAGTTGGTAATAAATTTTAAAGAATGGTAAAACCGATGTGTTTTAGTCAGACGATCCTCGTATACAATATTTCTATAAATATTTGACCTATTTAAAATGTAGATGCGCACCGCCTCATTGCCCGAACCTTTCATACTATACACAGCTAATCAAATCGCAATAAATTTCAACCTCTATAACATCATCCTCATCCCCTACATAAACAAAACATCTGAACCAATATTAATAAGTATAGCAATTACGTTGACTCATATATCATCGCTCGTAGTGTGCACGAGCCTCGCCCATCAACCAACTCAAATTAAGACTAACGATTCGGCGGCCGTAATGCGGCCGGTTTTAATTTTAATTTGAAAACAAAATTCGAGTTCACGACAGCAGTGGCCCACCAATGTTTTACTTTTCAACTGAAATTATGATCGAGTTACCAATTACCATTCAATTACAGGTCTGGTGTTTAGGTTTACTGTTTGGTTTCAGTACAGTATTAGATCTTCTTCTTCTTATCGTATGGTTGATGAATAACCTGATGTTTGAGTTTAAACCGCCTGTAGGCCTCTGACATGGCTTTACACACCCTTGAAAAATCTCTGAGTGCTTGTTTCCTCACGATGTTTTCTTTCCCCGTTTTTAGCAACTGATAACTAATTTATAATACGCACATGAATTTGTCAAGACATTGATGTACGCCGGGGTTTGAACTTGCGACCTTGGTAGTCCAACGGTCATACAACTTTGGTATCAGTGCTTGATTAGTATCTACTGGTATTAGATAAGGTTTTAGTTGGTAATACATAAAAATATAGAGGTATATCTTAATAGTTGTAAGGTATTCGTAAATCATCATCACTATCCTCAGCTTTCGCGTCTGTAAATTAAAGTGTTTGACAATTTATGAGACATGGTCCAAAAAATTCTGAAGACTTTTAAACTGACCATCCTATGTTCCAGAATTTAAACGATCAATATAGGTATAGGTATCAATAAAAGTATAAAGGATAGGATTAAGCAAGATAAAAAATCTTGCTTAATCCTAACTTTACACTTTTTTTTTGTTCTTTGTTTAGAATTGTGGGTTCTGGATGTTACGAGTAAGTATACTATAACTATTGATAGACATGACACCATCTTGTTTGACCTACAACGGTCAAAAAGATTGGTGTGACCATATTTACTGCAAATCCAGTTACCATTTCAAGGACCTCCGTAATGTAGCACCAAGTAGCTCCAAAGGGTTGGTAGGTATACTTTTTCCGAGTACCCTAAATGACGGTAACTGTTGGGGCAGTTCTCATTATTGCCGCGGCCCGAACTCCTATTTATTTGATATCCTGCCACTTATGAGGCCGAGAGCTGCTATTTTTCTTTTAATACTGGTTTGTACTGGTGGTTAGTTTCACGAAAGTAATTTTGGATTTTTGGTGGAAATAGAATGATTGTCAGGTGTTCCATAGAAATACCTTCAATTTAACTGTTCAGGTGATTTTTATTTCATTTTTCGATTACGCCAAGAACACAGAAGTCCTTATCTTATGATTATAATCCATATTTTATATTTCGGTAATAAATCTATCGCTTTTAGAAGCTAAGTCTTCAATAAGCTTAGTTTTGTTAGAATTTAAGTTACTTTTTTTAATGCAGCATTGATTACATTTTTATTTAGCCTAATGTACTAAAAATAAAAATATAGATACAAACAAAATGTTTTCTATAATTTTGTACTGTAGAGTAACTTTCTAATTAGTTTTTACCACAGCAGCTAAAACTTTAATTGTATTATTAACGTGAACCCATCTCTAAAACAAACATTTTTAGCTTAGCCAGAAAGACTAACAGGTACCCTAATAATTTAATTTAGCTTTAGGTATAAATGTTTTCACAGGAAATGTGGTAAAACTTAGTAGTATGCATGAGCAATTGAGCATATTCCATAAAATAGGCATTATTAATGGAAAAAGTCACAAAAGGTAAGAGAGAATACAAACAAAGTGGAAAATCTACAAGAGCAAAACAGTCCAATCAGAAGCGCTTCCTAATCAAGCTTCTAGCTTCTAAAATGTAATCACGAGCCAGCAACAGCGAACAAACTGGATTACATGTCTGCCGCCACCAACTATGATTAATTCCTGAATGATTACGGTCATTTTAAAATCGATAGCGGCCAGTTTCGTGGGCGAACACGACGTATTTACGATAATTTGTTTGTTTTGGTTCAATAAAAGTAGATTTATCGGAGACTTCCATAATAAGTGAATCTGGTTATGCAGTCAATTTTAAAGGTAGAAATTTAATGAAAACAGGAATCACTTGTACCTATGAATTATTATTTCCTCAACAATCCTCAACTCTTTTGCCAAGTTTAGGGATTATGGCAGCCCCGCCGTTAAGGAAGAGGCCTAAGTCCAATAGTGGACGTCGTTTGGCTGATGATGATGATTATTTCATATACCTAATTTACACACGCTACGAGTTGCCCATAACATTAATAATATAAATTTAAATAATAATAATAATAAATTTATTTGTCAGAATATTGTTTTACAAGGTGTTACAATTTATATAATGTCCATAATATTCTGCTGTTTCCAGCGTACAAATATTGAAAATAATTTAAATTAGGAGGATTAGAACAATAGGTATGTCAAAATTGAACATTAACAAATAAACAAATGTCAAGAAAAAGGAGGAAAATAAACTAAACTACCGTTACATGCACGCTCAGAAGATGTTAATAATTATAATGTCAAGTATGAAATACAATAATAAAAATAATAAAAAAACTATACAATGTCAATAAATAATGAAATTCTACTCAATTAGCACAAATTAATGTCAGTAGTCATCTAATTTAAATTTAGAATCAAATCTTTCATTTAAAAACTCAGTCGTTGAGTAGTAACACTTTTGTAATAGGAAGTTAAATAGTTTCTTTTTAAATGTCATAAAGTTAAGAATCTTAAATACATTGGGTAATTTATTATATATTTTAATTGCCATGCAGTAAACATTATTGGAATATAGTTGAATTCTTTGTTGGGGTGTGCAAATTTTGTAAGTATTTCTGCTTTTTCTTACAAAAACATCATTATGTACTTGAAATAAAGCTATGTTTTTACGTACAAAGATACAGAGTTCAAATATATATAAAGATGGGAGTGGTAATATTTTGAGATTTTTAAAGATTGGGACACAGCTTTGTAACGGTTGTGCTTTAGTCATTGAACGAATACATTTTTTTTGGGCTCGGAATGCTTTAATACTATCAACAGAATTTCCCCATATGATTATGCCGTATCGAAGAAGTGATGCTACGTAACCATGATACGCATTAAGTGCTGCGCTGATACCAGCCACGCGAGTTATTCTATTTAAAGCAAAAACAAATCTTTGTACCTTAGCGCATAGTTTTTCTATATGCACTTTCCAGTTACAATATTTATCTAATGTTATACCCAAGAAAGTCGCACTTTCAACCTCTTCTATAGCATTACCTGCATATTTTATTTTCAATTGGTGACGTGTGCTATTGTAAGCTTGGAATTGTATTAATTTGGTTTTACTAATATTTACATTTAAATTGTTGTCTTTAAGCCATTCAATTATTTTGTTTAATGTGTCGTTAATTTCTTTTACGTACTTGATGATATTACCATCGGTGAGTTCAATGCTAAGAGTAGTATCGTCAGCGTACAGAATGCAAGAGTGTGGGGTTACGTTGGGCAAATCATTGATATACAGTAAGAACAAAAAGGGACCTAAAATACTGCCCACTGGGGAACGCTACATGAGTTTAGACGATAAGTGGATCTATATATTTTCCTTTCTGATAATGTGTGCCTAGATATTTCTACGCATTGTTGGCGATTATTTAAATAAGTTTCTATCCACTGTAGTGCGTTTCCTCTAATCCCATAACGGTTTAGTTTAAAAAGAAGTAGTTTATGATTTACGAAGTCAAATGCTTTTGACAAATTGAGAAATATCGATGCTATTGGTTTTTTTTCATTCAGACTAGAGGTAATCAGTTTCATAAGAGAAAAACATGCAAGAGATGTTGATTTATTCTTCCTGAAACCGAACTGTTCCTCTTTCAAAATGGAGTGTTTTATTATAAAGGAGTGCAGTTTATCGTACATGACTCTTTCAAAAATCTTGGAAATTACGGGTGTTAGAGTAATCGGTCGATAATTATTCATGTCATTTTTATCCCCTTTTTTGTATAATGGTTTGACTACAGAAAATTTTAGTCTCGTGGGGAATAAACCTTGAAATAACGATAGATTGATAATATGGGTGAGTGGAGGTGATAAATATTTAGAGCAACGTTTAATAATTTTCGTATTAATATCGTCATAACCGGTTGAGTTTGTTGAATTTAAAGAATTAATAATTTTATGAACCGAATCTTCATTAGTCGGAGTCAAGTAAATGCTATCTGATATGTCAGTGATGGTATGATTGTAATTGATGGGGGTTTCAGAATCAGGGGTTTTAGGTTTGTTTGTCATGTTTATAAAAAAATCATTAAATTTATTGGCAATTATATCGGCATGAGTGAAAGTGCACTGATTAATTTTGATACAGTTTATTTCAGTGTTATCATCTATATCTGTACTATTCTTTTTAATAATGTCCCAGGTGGCTTTACATTTGTTGTTCGACTGTAGTATATAACGCGTATTATCAATTTTCTGTGCATGTAATATACACCGTCTTAGTATACTTGTGTACTTTTTGTAGTTTTTTAGGTTTTGATTTTTATTGGAGTTAAATAATTTGTATTTTAGGTACATACTTCGTTTCTTGACACAACATCTTTTAATTCCTTTTGTTATCCATTTACTTTTCGGCGGCTTGTTTGTAATTTTTACTTTTAGTATGGGAAAACAGAGATTATAAAAAAGGGACAGTGTATCATGAAAGTGATTGAATGCTATGTCAGTATCATCTGAGTCATATGTTTCTGAAAACGAAAGAGACGATATGCATGATATAAACTTTTCTACGTTGTTTTGACTTAAATCTCTTTTCTTTTGGAACCAAAATTGTTTCCTGCACCTTGCAGTATCTACATATGCATTGAAACAAATGGACTGACCGGTCTCATGATCAGATAATCCAAGGGTATGTATTTGAGGCTGAACATTTGGTATGTCGCTTGCGATAAGATCTATACATGATGATTGTCTAGTGGGTTTAATAATGTGGTTAGATATGTTATAGTTCTGTAAAATACATTCTAATTCTTTAAAATTATTATTACGCTTTAATGCGTCAATGTTCCAATCTCCACACAGTATTATATTATTTTTATTTCGTTTTGTTAATTTCTTTAAAATAGCCTCTAGGTTTTTTAAGAACAAACTAAAATTAGAATTTGGTGTACGGTAGATACAGATGACAAAGACCTTAACAGTGATAATTTCTATTGCACAATATTCAAAATCATATATTAAAGGCGTAACCAGGTTAGGGATAGGTTTACATTCGAGATCCTTTTTAACCATTATGCAAGTCCAACCTCGGCGCTGATGAGGTCTTGAGAAAGATGAGACTAGCTTGTAATTATTGAGTATTAAATTACTTTCCGATCCTCGTTTTATGAATGTTTCAGAAAAACATAAAACATCAATAACTGACCCGTTTGTAACTAGTTCTTCTAGAGTTATTTCTAATAAATCTTTTTTATTTAGTATACCGGCAATATTTTGGTGAAATAATATAAATTTACGTTTACCCTCGAAAAAATGTGGACTTACAAGTACTAGTGTTCGGTGTAGTTGTATTGACGTCATTACCATTTAATGGCGGCAATTAAAAGTAATTGATACTCACGTAATTGATACTTCAATAGTAGTTACATTGACAGCGCTGTTAAAAATGGTTTATAATGCAAAATGGTTAAAAAAGCAGACTTCATTGCATGTTTTCTGGTTAATTCTAATACAGCATCTTAAGGAATTTTGTTTAGGGATAATTAAATTCTAACTAAGTCTATTCAGTGTTATTTCTTACAGATTGTAATTTTACTAAGAGGTATTGTAAACCATTGTTAGGATTTCACAGAATTTTTCTACTAGGTCTTTTTTAAATTATTATTCTTTTGGGAAGACCTGTAATAAAATTATGTAGGTCACAAGTTTAAGGACTAAAAAAAGATTAAATTTAAATGCGTCCTACGAAAGCACTAGGTCAGATGTACTATTCGATGGTCCTTACTGATGCTAGCTTTAAAACCGGTAATTCATTTTACCGTTTACGCAACTTAGATTTTTTACAAAGGTGATGAATTGATGCCTAAGTTAGTAATTTTGAGAGATATAGTCATCGTCCCAGCAGTATGTGGCTAATTAACAAGTGAAGTAGGTAGGAAGATTTTATAAGTCTTATAGTTGTTTGGAAATGAATGCTTAAAATAACAAGTTAATAAATACAAAAAGAAACAACACGATCTTTTTAGAAATCCAAAAACATCTGAAGATAAAAGCATCTAACCATGACAGTAAGATTTTCCTTTCTATGGAACATCTTCCAACACATTTTGTAAACCAAACAGCGGAATATGGTACAAATTTGTACCCACTCATCTAAGTAAATACAAATAAACTGTTCACCCTAAAACATCCCTTTATTGTTCGTAACCCTTAACGATGACATTCGCTGTAATTCGAAATGACAGCAGAAAGCGGCTGAGGCATGCCAATCGAATTTTACTTATACAAAGCAATATTGTGGTGCATTAAATAAGAGATAAGCGGGTTCAGAATGCTATGTTAAAGACGGGAAGAGCAAATAGAAAGCTTCTATAGACCCTTCAATAGTGATAGCATCTTTCTGATAACATTAGAAGATTCAACGCACTCCTCACACAACAGTAACCTCATTGCCATCCTTGTTAACTGGATAAATTTTGCTTGAGACTCACGCACTTGACAGTTTGGAGCGATTTCTCGCGTGTATTACTGACTATTATTTGTTTGCCAAGGATATTTCTTGGATTATAAGGATATTTTTTTGGCAAATGTGTGTAACTAATAAACCAAATGATTTGAGGTAATATTATTAAGATTTGGACTAGTTAAGAGCAGTAGACTGACCACCCTTCCTCGTTAACATGTAAAAATTGGCTTTAAGCTATGTCAACGGACTTGTTCACTTAAAAAAATTGTGACCGCTACTGCTTATGTTTTGGGTTGCAACAACAAACGTCTCGCGTTGATATGACGGCTTTTATCAGGTATTGTTTGGCTTTTACGATTGATGCGGGGGAGGGGGCGGGTTAGCCGACAGACATCGATACATCATATATAGGGCGATATTTCTAACAACTTCGACGTTCGTGTTTGAAATTTGAAAATTTTTGTTTACGGATTTGTTTGATGGAACACCGGTACAATATTTTGGATGGACAAGGTTTTTTTTTGGATTCTGCTGTATTTTGTACGCACCCAGTTCAATGCTTAGGAGCTAATTTGAGATTGATGGTTTCATTTATATCAATCGACGATTTCATTGCAGACATCTAACAGACGAAACACCGTTTCATGACATTCGTTTAGCACGTGAAAATCAACACCACCAAAATGAAAACAAATTAAACGCTGCATTCTTAGTCACCGAAAACGATTTAGCAGCCGTCGTCTATGAGAAACTTTAGAATATTTACTTACCTATAGTAGTAGGTACCTACTTACGTGAAAAATATTTTATCCACCTGATTTTTAATATATTAAATATGAGCACTTGAGCAGTCTTCAGTAAAAAGAGTTGAACCATAGTACACCTCTGTCTACCGACCGAGTTAATGTTTGGATATCATACATTACGCAAATACAAAACTCTAAAAACACGCGTCATTCATCTCAAAGCATTATGCTTATTATAAAGGAAATCATAAAAGACAGACAAAGCTTCACAAAAATTACTTCGTAAATAGGCTGGCTTACAAAGAACGTAGGCACAGCGTTTTTTGGCATATAAATGAAGAGCTTTTAGCGAACTTTATGCACTTCTCAATAATAAGGCTTTTATTTAAAAATTAAGGCTTGGAAATGATTTATTATGGAAGCCGTAAATGGAGTTTTACAGACGTTCTTTATCCTATATATATGTGTGTGAGTTTATGTGATGCTATTTTAGTATCCTACTCTTTCGAAATGTCTAATTTCCAACGTACCTACCTATTGTCAGTCAAATTATCAATAAATTTTTGTATAACATTTTGCGATATTTGTTAATAATACCGTGTTTTCTCTTAAAAAGGGTAGACCAATTTGGGATATGTAAAATTCATTTGTGTACCTTCCTAAGAGTCAATTAATCGATTGTACTATGTTGCACCATTTTACAATATTTCATATGACGTCATGATGCGCTCTATAATAGAACATGGCGGGTTGAAGCCAACGTTATCATCAAATAGCTATCAATCAAACATCTGTCAACATGATACGTGGCTATTTGATTCGCATGAGTTCAAGCAAAAAGTTAAACGAATTTCAAATGCTCTATGATTAGTAAAATGCAAAATGTGATGACCAGTTGGCGGAGCTACGGATGGGCGAAGGTCGCGGGTTCGGATCCCGCTCGTGTCCATCTATTTAAAATTTCCTTTTTCAATGTGAGTTATCACTGATGTTTGAACTGTCGTGTCGGATCCGTGTCGTCTATACTAAAGCGTCTTTCTTACAAGTGTTGGCGTCGTTAACGAGGTAGTACTAATTAGCTGTGAATCTCAAGTGTCACTGTGTGCCGCAAACTGCAATCGTCTTCATTGTTGTGTGGGGCAGTAGTTAGTGTCTAAAAAGTTCAGTGCTGCCTAATAAACAACCTATGCAGTTATGGGTTTTGTAAGCATTTTACCCAATCATGAAACAACCCGTTCGTGTATAATGATACGATACCATTGGTACATTGCATGATGGACTTAGCAATATTTCGCATCGTGGCTTTGAGCCTGGAAAGGTTAGATCTCTATTACATGGGCCGAAAAACGTATGTGGGAAAATAGGAACTAGTTCAATAGAACACATATTCTATCCTCTCTAAGTAATACAAACCAGGTAATAGCATTTACATTTTATTATTTAGTATATGGCGGCAAGAGGCTTGTAGCTACGTGGTTCTCGTGCAGATCAGTTGGTCTTCGAGGCTAAGCCATGCTCGCCGCGGTCAGCCTTGGGTCGGGTGACTGTTTTCACATGTCGAGACCCCTCCATGCTTCGGCAGGCACGTTAAGCCGTTGGTCCTACGCCTGATCTCTCTCCGGTCATGTCAGTATACCGTCCCATCGGACTATGAGAGTGAGGGAATAGGGAGTGCACATGTGTTTGCGTGCATACTTGTGCTCTATAATATCTCCTGCATAGTTGGCTAGTCTCAGAAGAGATAGGCCGCCGTGACCGAAATTCGGTCAGGAGAACATTATTATAAATGGCGGCGAACTCTTCTTACCACAGCGGGGTAAACAGCCGTGGTTTTATGTACGCTTTACGCCTTTGTGTTAAGTCAATTGCGTAATTCATCAACAAAGGGTTTTTACAACTACCGTCAATATATGCGTTGTATCGTGTCGTATCCGTCGCGTCGATGTTAACCCATCACTCGGGTGTTTGCACCATTAACGAGCGCGTACTAATTGACGTTGAATCTTTGCTGTCAATACACGTTTAACTGCAGCCTGGTTTAATGCTCTAAGATCCTCATAACACCAGTAAGGTGGGGTTATCTGATGAATCAGTTGTATAGAAGGAATATGTGAATTTTGAACACAATATGGATCTTTATTTAATAGGCCCTTTCTGTTATGGAGAAGGAACGAGCATTGATCATTAGGTAGTGCCTACGCCTTACCGCGTGTTGACCATTGTTATAAAGGTTTCTTCACAATGTTCTTCTCATAACTTTCCTTGTATGTGCATATTTATATATTCTTGTATACTGTATACCTACATCTGTTATTATAAGCCAATAAGTCATAGAAATATACAGAAAGGAAAGATAAATATATATACACTTATACTTTGAATGTAAATAATATAAATGATCAAATAAGTTTTAAGCTAAACATTATGTTTATCTATGTTTTTAATTAATTAACACTCGTCTTTACTTAATTAAGCAGTTTTAGTTTCTTCTAAGTTGTGTTAGCGAGAAATTAAGCTGATCGCGTAAGTTAACATTGAAAGTTTTACATTAAATTAGCTGGTATTCAAGCTATATTCTTACAGCGCCTACCATTAAGTTTTATGGACGATTATGTACAATTCTGTACTTGGAATTAGTTTTTGTAAACACTGTTAAAAATGTAGGACTTGTTCCATCCAATAAAGCTTTAAGTGCGTTTTTGTTAATCATGGTTGTTATGTCTGCTGTCTGATGAAATGTTCGTGTACAGGTACAGCACACATTTTAGCCGACGCCTCAATAATAATAATAATAACATACTTGATGATAATAATTACATCTCAATTGGAAACTTAACTTAATTTAAAAGACAGTAGAAACGTGTTAAAAATAATATCCACCAAACCTAAATGGAAGTGCATACTGCATACATAATTAACCTAAAAACACTGCGCATAATAAACCTAAAAACACATTCGAAAATCGTATCACATTATTATTATTATTCATACTAAAAGAAAACAATGTTAACCATAATAAAATGCTCTACGTGAAACATCTCTTTAATCGCGACACTTCAAGCATTTTACGTCTTTTCGACCATAAAATTTTCAGGCCTAAACACAAAATATTTGACAAAGCATGATACAGGTGAGGTGAAATCTAGGTCATAAGAGCCAATGACCTGGAAGATCTAAACCTAGGCGGTCAGATAACAACTCGGCGGGAATATAGGCTTATGTCAAAATTTGCTAGAGTATACCAGATTACCAGTGCGGAGATATTGGATTGTGGATTGTATTTGTATGAGTTGGGATTAAAATGTGTGTGTGTAGGATGTTTGTGTGTGTTCGTTGTTTGTTTGAAGCTTTGTCGAATTATGGGTTAGATGATTTCGTGTGGCTACTGCGTGGTTACATTTTGTAAAATTAATACATAGAATTAGACATAGAATGATGTACTTTGTAACCGACAAAAAAACGGAGGAGGTTCTCAAGTCGACGCGAATATTTTTTTTAATGTATGACGCATATTTTTTATAAAGTTAGTCCGATTTAGATACTTCTTTTTTCAGAGTACAAAAGAGCACTTACTAAACATAATTAAGTTATTCTTACCGCCACACTCAGAGACGTTAATGGTTACTTTAACTGTCACTAAGAAAAGATTTCACAAAGCAAACCTTTACTAAGTGATACGTTTAAGTAATCATTTAATGTCTCCGACTTCGGCGGTTAGTAAAAAACTCCATCGTTACTCTTTTAAGTATTCATTATTATTTAATCAGTATTACGCCTGTATCTCTATGAGGGGTGAGTAGACTAATGTATTTTGTTGCACCGCTCATTACACCCTGTTATTGGGGGAATCATCATTATAATTATCGTCATAAGTCTTACGTAATAAGGGGCCAGTTAATAGTCATTTGCCAGACATAATTCAAAACCCTCGGCTGTCACTAAAAGTATTTGCTGCACTTTCTAACTATCGCGTTGTATGATAAACTCGGTCTTAACGGCAAGCCAAAATTAAAAACGTGTGTTCGAGTTAATTCCCGTGTCGTAATTTAATTATCAAGATTTTTCTGATAAACTTGATATCGCTCTGTGAACTTAGTAGTTAGGTACAGTCAGCATCATAAGTAGCTGAACATTTAATTTTATAAACATACCATTAAATGAAGAACAACTAATTACACACTAAAAAGTCTTAAATATTTTAAGATCATGGACGCTCCTATAATTCGAAACAAAAACTTGAATTGGTTTTTGTTTCTTTCCATTATTTGACATAAGGTTTCGTAATATGTTAATCTACTTATGATGCTGACCGTACCTACTCGATTAGGAATCAAGTAGGTACCCACTGAGTTCGTCAACTACTTTTACTGTCGTTTTTATTGCAATAATAATTAAAAAAACATGAAGTAAAAGAAATTACACCAAATTGATAGCTTGAGTGTGAGACACGAATGATCGTGGATGAGATTGTAAAGGACCGCGACGTATGCTTTGGCACTTAATTAAGGCGTCCTCCGTCCTATACCTAACAGTTGGATTTTAAAATTATTAATTCTATGTGTTTAATGTGTGTGGCAAAATAAATGGTTTATATTCTTACCAAGAGAGGATATTGCATGTATTATTTAACGTCAGTCAATTAGCCATTCCCTCTAGTCAAGTTAAAAAAAAATATGGAGATATTTTTATTGCTTAATTGCTAACAAAAATTCCTAAAGATATACTTCAATTCTCACTTCTAATTGTAAAATATTTGTGCTTGTCTGCTATTTTACTTATTTTGGTATCTGGGCACAATGCTCGGCCAGACGCACTCGGTAAACGAGCATCAGACTAATTAATGCTAAATCTTTCTGTCTATATAATCAAGTGCCCTCTCGCCCTCCCGCCCCCCTCGCCCTCTTCAGATTTGTTGGATTTTTTTCAAGTACTGTTAATTGAGCGTTTTTCCAATTTGCAAATTAAAAGCCGAATTAAAATTATTATGTCTGGCAGGGGTCGGGCATTTGTGTAGGTCTGGATGTTTGAATATGCATTATATTCCGTAATGAAGTGAACTAAATGAGCCGTGACGTAAAACGATGTAGCTTGATTTAAGTGTTTATGAAAATGTTAAGATTTTGGATGATAATTTAAGAGTATGGTACTAATGTTCAAAAGTTGTGGAGAAGGATTATCTCCTGTATCCACAAACGTGGTGTGACCAATATCTCCAGATCATACGCTATTTTTAGTCATGTCAGGGATCGAACACGCAAGAGCCTAGACCTACAGTGAGTCTATCACTTCGCATGCCCTAAATAGGGTCGTCTTAATAATTATCACTTATTCTTACGATGTTAAAAGTAATAATGATTCGTATTGTTTATTTTTATAATGGAAATAATGATTGAAAGTGACATACTCATCAAAGACATACTTAAATATTTAAACAATTAAAGGTAAAAAAAAGTTACATTGTGTCCAACAAAAACAACACCCACTTCTCTAAACCAACATCTTTAGACACCACCCTATAAAACCACTTACGCATACAAATAAATTAAATACCCATAAAATTAAATATAAAACTAAAACAAACAAAATTACTGTCAAATACAACCGACAGACACGCGAAAGGTGTGTTTATATAAGTAATAACAATAAATTTGCGGCTATAATTCAGGTACTGTAATTGTCAGTGAGCCCCTAATGGTCGACCGTGATAGAATGGCCCTTCTCTATACACAATGTTGATATAAAGTCTGTAAACACATTAACATTTGTGTTTTCAAACAATTTGTTGTTGGATCCAGTTTTTAATGTGCTGCGGATCATTGGGATTTGTGATTTTTGGTGTTAACATGGCAACGTAAAATATACAGTTCCTATAAAGGTGAATGCACTATTAATATGCCATTTTTTCGGTTCATATTGAATTTCTCCTGTAGCGTGGGTGCGTTTCACAAACATGAAATATCACATACACAAACACCCAGACTCGGGACACACATCTGCGGATCACCCCTCAGCTTAGCAGTCTAATCGCTTATCCACAGCGCCAATCAGGTAGCCAATTGTAGTCATAGCTAGCCATTGATTGGTGCAAGTAGAGAGCCTCTATGAGTGATGATACCTAAGTACGTCTGCCGCAACTTAGACGATCAAACTCATTTGATAACACGTACCTAAGTGATGTGCGTAAAGTCCATTGGAGTAGCACATGCTTTGTGTCCCTTTCTTTTTATAACGTGGCGTCTTTTTACGAAGTTAAGGAATGTTTCAGAAGATTAACAACATCTGCATATTTGCATACCACGATTGCTCTACTTCTCTCAGACCTGGGAACTTTTTGGGACATCTATTTAACACTTTCACTCTCCGTCAAGCAGCTGCAATAGGTAAATTTCCGTAGCAGTTCACTGGACAATAAAAGGGTTTAGTGTATGACCTACGTTATATAAACGTGGTAATACGGCTAGGCTATGTAACAAGAACAGGGTTATTAGAAAATATGCAGTAGCCTTGAGTTTAATGTTATGTTAGGCAATACAGGATTGTAAAGTTGGTTGTTTAATAGCGTTATAGCTCATTGTAAAGTTTTATAACTCAAGACATGCTGTACACAACGGTCCAAGTCGTGCTACTGACTTGTAATATGCTTGGTAATAATTAAAATCAGACTAAACTCTCTCGCAGCTCCGGATTTCTTCCTCAGTGAAAAAAGGACCTGAGTTTAGATCGTAACCTAAGGAATAATGTAAGCTCCAAATTACAAACTGAGCAGAAGTTAGCACATCTACAGAATGTTCTAAAAGTAGCATTCCAATCTTGGTTGTCGCGACCTGCCAGTGAATGGCAACCTTCAATTGTGTTGTTAGTTCATCTTCTTAGTTCAGAAGTCTAACTAGATGTCTTTTGTTTGGTCTCACCGAAGCCCAATTAAGGGCTTAAAGTTCATCAAAATCGACTAAATCACAAGTAACATCACATAGCTAGACCAGAATAGAAAGTACCATATCAATGTTCTTACGAACGTATATGACGCCATTATTAGCCCGCGTCTTCCACAGCGCGGTAATTTTTTTTGTGTTATTTCCGGTATTAACTTAGCCTATGTCCAACCGTTCAACCGGTACCGATGCCGAAGGTCTAAATATTGGTGATAGAATTTTGGAAATCAGATGCGTAGCTCCGGAACTTACTCCCTACATGCAAACAAATTTTACCTTTTCATAATATTGGTATAACTATAAGTATACATAATATTATGAGCATTAAGTCATTATTGTTTCCACCAATTACGTCTCACGACTCTTACACAAACACTTGATAACTAAAGCTTTGTTCTGCTTTCTCACATCAATTCAAAATAGTGTTGCGCCCTTACCATGAACTCTTAAAGCAGGACAGTTTAAGATGTGGAAGCGAGACGCCGCTACGTGCAGTGTAATGCGGCGTCTCGCTTCCTCATAGTAAACTGTCCTGCTTTAAGAGTTCACGGTAAGGGGGTTGATTAAGTCTACAATAAAGCTACAGGAATTGTTTATAAAAAAAGGGAGGGAACAATGGCTTAATTTGCATTGTAATATGAACATAATAGATATGAAATATAATAGATATGAATTGTTAGTTTTTAAATTAAAATTAGGTTCATCAGATTTGTTGTAAAAATAAACACACTAGAAAAGATCATGTTTAATGCAAGAATGCAATCCATAAAATACTCCTCGATTAGTCAAAACAAATCAAGCAATTTTAAATCCTATGCAGTTCTGCATTAAGATGTTTTTTACATAATTTATGTTGCGGTATTTCACTTAATTAAAAATCTTTTTTCCTCATTCCCGGGCACGATAACTTTAAATTGACTATGAAGCATTAACAGAGTATCATTTTGTTATAAATGTGTCACATTCCACGGTATCTTAATGAAATAGCTGAGGCGCAAGATAAGCAGACGTCACGTCAGAATTTATTACAGACGGTGTAATAAGTCGGAATCACTTTTTAAGCTTGTTAATACTACATGTTCGTTAGATAAAAGTCTTTTTACAACATACGATTAAAGATACTATTAAAAGCAAAATATGTTTATTACTAAAGAAGAGAATAACTTTAATCGTTGTGTATAAGTGTAATTTACGTTGTGTGTACCTTACTTTTGAATATTATTTAAATAAAAGGATTTAAAAGTATGTTTAAGTACAGAATGAAACCAGCATATATGTTTAAATGAATGTACCAGCACTATTAAAAAAAGGATTACACTACACTATACAAGTACAGAACAGTACTTAAGCCAGTGTTTTTTAGTTTTTTTATAGTCTAGGGTTTAGGTATTATAACAAAATAAAATTTCGACACGGGAATTAACGCGAATACAAGTTTTTAATTTTGGCTTGACGATTCGACCGAGTTACAAAGGCCGTGGTCACAAGCAGACTTAGGTATTATGCATAAAAAACCGTGGATTTTGGCCCCATATTTAAAGTGGTAAGTACAACTTACATTAATTACCTATATGTCACGTGACTTGTACATCTCTGCTTAGATATCTTTTCGGGTAACACAGTCGCCATGATACAGTATACAACAATCTATGTCACAGCTTCAATCGATTAACTTTTCGGTTCATTAGGCATCAGATCTGCCATATAATATTCTGCTCCATTAAACGCATGACAGATTTAAAATGCCTTTATTAACGCAGATTTTTTAAACCGCAAATTAACGCAGCCAATTATCCTACATTGGTCGTTGTTCGACGTACTTTTCTGATCGTATCGCTAGAATCGGATCGGAAGTTGTAAAGAGTCCCTTTACGCGGTGGTCTATCTTTCTTTTCGATCGAACGCAAGAAATGTCGTTAGCTAATGAGCCAATGGCACTTATTTTGTAAACTTAGCTATTCATATTTACAACCTTATCACTGTGGTGGAGAGTTCAAAATCGTTTTTTATGGAAAATAAATTGGGCATATGAAATATATTGCTTTATAAACAGCATGTCAGTTTTATTTTACTTCTAAAATGGTGCAACGTATTTTTGATGACCGATAAAGGGCGTTTATGAGATGGAAATCTTTTTTGTTAGGGTTCGGTAATGGCTGAGTAACTTGAGCCATTTATAGAATCTATTATATCTATACCTACTGCCTCGTTGGTCTAGTGGTTGCTAACCGCGAATGCTGAGCATGAGGTCCTGGCTTCGAATCCCAGGTTAGGCAATGTGTTATTAGGGTTTTCATTAGATAATTCTCAGTAGCTGCACGGAGTCTGGTTTTGTGTCCAGTTAATGGCAATAGACTTACCCTATAACATTAGGACCTATAAGGTAACTGGTAAAATGCTTGTCTATTAAAGTAGTACAGTTTACCCATTCGGGGAATACAACCGTGATGTTATGTTAAAAAAGAATGTTTGTTAAACTTTTTTTCTGTTTGAAAATACATAATATGAGAGTACAAAGAACCACGAAATGCGCCTTGAACTTGACCTGTTTCCCAGCTCTCGACGTCACAATAACCCAATCCCTCAATCGACGCAGCGCACAAAGCTTCTGTGGGATCATGAACAGCTCATTCAATACCTTTTTCTTTTTAGCGTACAATGGTATGTATAGATTTGATTTTGGAGAAAGCATATCTAATTTTCCTCCGTTGTACATATATAATTTAAGAAAAATGGTTTGCTTTGTTTGTTTTGACATGATTTATGCAATTCCACATGTAATCCTTAAAAACGTAGGCAGAGGTTTTATGAGAGTATTATGGAGTCCATACTTCTTCACATCGCCCCGCATCACTAGTTGTATATATGGCAAAATGATTATCATTTGTTTTTTAGGGGCCCTTAAATAATAAAATATAAAAAAATGGTTTTATATGCTTAGGACATGAGTAAACAGCAAATATCAAAAAAATCTAAAACGTTTGGTTGTTAATATTCTACGCAGTACCAACACTCATTTTCCGGTATTTGGGAAATTTCCTTAAGGCTTCGAACCTCGGACCCAATTCCACACACAGTAAATATTCACTCTTAAATTTAATTAAGTAAAGGAGGCAAACATATCAACACATAATTAATGAAACAGTAATATAATTATCAGAAATATTCGTGTGTAAAGAGTTGGGAGTGTTAGGACCTCTCTCATCGGTTACATTTTATTGCTGTGCTAATTAAACAAGATAATACACCTATTTAATTTAACTCTTGTATGAACGAATACATTGTTTTTGCCTCTTGGGCCTGTTTATGCTGAAGGTACAGCTAAGGTTTATGACTGTATGTACACCAATTTAATTTTGTTGATCGAGCTATAAAATGTAATTTTGTTCACTAATCCAAAACTATTAAAGTGTTACTTTACACTGATGATAAATATAGTGATAAAAACAAAGCAAGACTTAAACAAAGAAGAAGCCCTGCAAACTTCAGCAACGTACACGTATAGATGGCAAAAAGAAATATAGATCATGCAAAACACCAATGTACAATGATCGCATTTATTACAACTATTGCTAACAACACAATCTAATTCATTTTAATGAGAATGAATGAAAAGCTGATTGTGCTGCTTGATAAGCTGAGTGTTCTCCTTCAATGGGAGGAAGACGCTTGTAACATTTAGACATAAATATCATTAAACGATTTAATTGACATACGAATAGAATATTCTGATACTTCGCAAAACGTATTATACATCGCAACTGATCGACAGAACTGGGTAAATGATAAACAATATAACTTAAACACAGAACACAAACTTTCAGCCAACGTTCCTTGCAATTAAACTAAAACAATTTAAAAAATAAAAGGCTCATCAAACAAAGCATTACAACAGTACCAGTGCCGAATCGATTTAAAAAGTTACCACCGTGCCTCACCCATCTGCGGATGGAAAGTTATTTAATAAAAATATATTTTCCGCGACAATCCCAGGATTTTTGCTCATTCTGGCTGAGAAGGATTTGATGCCTCTTAGCTAGTCGCTTTAATTTTTCGTTCAATTTTTGCGGGAATTTTGTTGGAATCAAATAATCGGATGTAACAGTGAATGGGTTGTTAGGATTTGGGGAGGCGTGGTTTGAGTTTACATCGCTTATGCATGGGATTGACTTTTGATTCGCCTCTAACCTGTACCGTGTTGAGTCTGGAGTTGTTATTAGGAATCCTTATAACAGCAAGTTTTTGTTTTTCAGTTCTGCTGTCTTAATTTTTTTCATGAAGCAAATGTTTCAAATAAGTTTTGCCTATCATATCAATTAGATTGGTCCAAAAGTCACTCGAAAATAGCGTTGAAAATTGCGAAAGATACATTTTGTTTTTTACGAAACTTTGAATCTTTCCTGTAAAATACATGTATTTTTAAAAAATACAATTATACACGTTTAATACTCGTTTTATTCTGTGTATCTTTCATATTATTATTAACTGAACAATTTAATAATCGAATTTGAATGTAATGTTGTTCAGCTACTTTTGACAATTTAGCTAATTCAACGAAGTAATATATAACGTCAATATAAAATTCTCAAAATAGGTACTACCCTATCGTAACGTATTAATGCGAAAAATACATGTAAAAAACTCAAACTTACGAAAGATTCAACCGAAGATCCGCAATGAAAGATACCGTATTTTATTGAAAAATACAGGGCCGTTTGAAAGATACATGTATTTCACATGTTTTTTTCAACGCTACTCGAAAACCGAAGTTTATTTGGGACGTGATAGTTCTTTTTGGTACTAGGTTTCACTTCTACAATGTTATTTAGATCAGTTATATAAATATAATAAAGATTCACGGTACCATAAATTAAGAAACTATCTAGACTAGCTTTTGAAGAAAGTGCGGGCGGTAACCGGTCTCTTTGATGACTCTAGTCAATTCAACATCATGTTTACAACTTTAAGTGCTAGTTGTCTAAGAAGGCCCTTTCATTACGCATTACATAATACAGTTATGACATGTTATACGTTGTTCCAGACGTAGCTTGCAGCCAGGAAACGGCATACGTTTACATTGTCTGCCAAACTAAGGAATAAGTGATGACGTTACATCGTGGGCCGCTAAAATGCCGCACTTATGTTTTATTTCCGTATCTTGAATCTTCTATTAAGAAAAATGATTACAATATGCATAGATTAGAAATTTGAATCTTTCATTATTTGTACAGTAGGATTGTATATAGAAGAACAATATGCTTAAATTAGCAAAATATTTTCTTGATTTAGATGGTCACAAAGCAATAAATTGTGTGTGTGTGTTGGTATTTGTATTAATGTTGGTACCTGTTGTCGCAAAATAGGAGCCGTTGATTTACCAAGGTTAGCAGCTTCTTTACTGTCCCTCCAAATAAAAACAAAACAAAAGACATGCAGTCATGCAATCAGCTCTACCTACTCATTCATTACGCGTCTTGTTTTCATTTACTAATGCCTACCTTTTTAGTGTTTCGAACATAGATTGAAGCTGTTGATAATAACTAATTGCTAAAACAATGTTTAAAAATATTGTTGTCGGTCAAGTACAACCGCTCAATTTTCTTTGCTTAAAATTCAATGCCACGAATATTCTCGTAGTTACCTAAAAACTAACTGAGAACATTTTTGAACTAGACTTACTTATGGTCTTAAATATATTTGCTAAAACTAAGTCATGGCTTATGGAGTGCTGGTTTTTTATCACTTTGACCGCCAAACTCAGAGCAAACTATTAGTAAGTAAAGGTTTCCTTTGTGGAATGTCAGTATAAGTAATCATTAACGTCTCTGAGTGCGGCGGTAAGAAGAAAAAATATTGTCCAGCATTGGGATAGTTAAAAGCTTATTCTGAGAATAATATTGTACCTTATCTTTCTACTATTATTTACTACGAGAACTTTAAACAGCCTTAAATAATCCACCAACTCGAAGCAACATCTTCCTTCCCTTAGCTCCACAACTCATTTTAATTGCTCAACGAGTGAAGCCTCTAATTGATAGATGTGCTACTTCAAATTATTGAGCCAACTCCCCCGAGCGCGTGTAATTTGCCGCTAAATAGTTCTCGACGTGTCTGTTAAATGAAGGTGTTCTGAAAGAGGGTCCTGTGTATTGCCAGTTCTGCTGATTAATTATCATTTTGGGAATGGGAAAAAGTTTTGTCAAATTACGGAGAGAATTCCGGAGTGTATCGTATGAATTGGAAGTTTGTAGTGTCATTAGCGTCTGTTGTGAGTATTTGTTGTTGTTTGATGAAAATAAAAAGAGTATAGAATCTTATCGTAATAAACTTCAGAATTGTTTGAACATCATCAAATTCTTGAAAATGTGTGTAGGCATTTAAAGGGACTGTTTAAAAACGTAACAGAGTATTTAGGTAGTAGGCAAAAGCATTTTTCTCACATAGACCATTATATTCAAATAGTAAGAGATGGAGTAGCTTCTACAATTTAACTAAGTGCAAAAAAGAGCTAGAATCGTCCGTTTTGCATAAGACTGTCCGTCTTGCACAAGCCATGCCATTTCCTTTACAGCCAGCCGTATTGAGTCGGTTGCAACTTAGATTATTCATGGAAGTTGCTTCTGACCGCATAGCCAGGACGTCTTAACGTAGTCATTTTGGTAACAATGTCTTAGATGATGTAGGTCAACCTTGGCAGCTCAGAGATTTGGGGCATTTGATAGCAGATTGTTTAGTTAAAAGACCTAATTGAAATAGTTGATTTTGAAATGAAAGTATGCCTTCGAATTTTGTCGCGGTTTCGGATGTTTCGAATTCTTTACAGGCTACATGGTTACGATGAGATTTGTTTTGGAATTTAGGCAGTGTTACTGAGTTTTTTTGGTAGAAATTTTAAGTGGCAACTGGGGCTTGGAATTTTCTCAAATAATGGCGGTGTGGCTGTGGTGGCCAAGATAGTATGACAAAATATAGGTATGAAGAACACACTTTTACCTAATCCTTTTTATCTGGCTTACTAGGCAAAGAGAAAACATAATTATAAAGAAATATTTGTTGGTATACTAACAAATAATTTTCTTGTCACTGCGCACGAATAAAAAAATATTAAATAGTGATTATGGTGCAGTCATGACAGGTTGATAACTAAGCTCATATATCAATATGTCAACACACTAATAATACGATGATTCCTTCCACCTTGACCCGACTGTACGTATCGATCGTCTAATGTCCTAAAAATTACCTTGTTCAGTTATTACACGGTTGATATTTGACATAACATTAGGTTAGTTTGGTGTACGATTGTGTGACGCATCGATATTTTATAATTAAGGTAATTAGTTTTATAATTAAGTTCGTAATTTTAAATACCTAATATTGCTTTTTTTATTACTAAAAATTCGGATTTAAATGAGCAGTGTGCAGAATGGTGTCGGATTCGGTGTCGAAGTTGGTGTGGGATTTTGCAAGTTTGGACTGTTTAGTGATGACCTGTCTTTTATTATCATTCTAATTTAATATACTTCTAACACATTTCGCAATGGTAAGTTTTCTTCTTCTTCGTATCGGCATGAGCCAATAACCACATGGAACAGCTCATGCCATGGTGTAGAGATTGGTCAGTCAAGAACGATGGTAGCGAGGTTGACCGTCCAGGGTGCACCGTACTTAAGTATCCTCACTCGCAACTGCTAAGCTTTATGACAAAAGGGCTGAAATATCTTGAAAAAAAGTTACCTCAATTTTGTACCTTTTTGACCTCATTAATAAGGCAGATAACCGAAAAACCATTTTACTAGATATGGACTGGGCTTCCGAGATATTTTTTCCCTTCTTAATACTGTGGCTTGTAGCACTTAGGGAATAAAATACGTAACTTTTTGGTGCCCTGAGCAGCCTTTGGCGACTTAAATGTCAAGTGGATTTTAAGTAAAATTATACTTTAGTTGAACATTTTTTAAGTAAATTAGGTTTTAATAGCTTTTAGCGCTACTTAAAGAATATTATTGTTGCATATATAAAGCATATTGTTCTTTTTTATGTTACCCTGTATTTTATTTGTCGGGAAAGTTTTTTTATGTACCAAAATTTACATATCAGAATTATTAAGCACATGCGCAAGGTTTGAAGAATCCAGGATAGTACTGAATTAACTTATTCATCAATTCTGTTAAAATACTCCTATTTTCAATGGCGTAGGGTCGTTCTTACGTATTTTAAGTCATCATAGACTTATTTCAAACTACGGTTAATAATGTATAGATGTCTGAGAAAATGCTATGGTGTCAAGAGTTTACTCTCAAGATAAAGCTACTAAACATTTGTAAAACCTTTAGATAAAAGGTTATACAATTATTTAAAAAAAAACGTCGCCCCACACTAGTAATTTCTCCTGTATCGTAGGTGCGTTCCAAAAACATAAAATACTTATCACCTACACAAACATCAAGATTTGAGACAAACATCTGCGGATCCCTCAATTTTGTCCCGTGCGGGAATCAAACCCGCAACCCATATCGCAGCAGTCCAATCACTTAGCCACTGCGCCAATCAGGTTGTCAAATGTTTGTTCGACGACGATAATCGATCACTTACCTCTATAAATTTAAAGACAAAAATTCCCTAATAATTTTGATGGTGGTATAAAAACTCCACATGAAACTGAACATTCCAATCACATGGAAGTTTCAAACTGACCTAATACTATAAAGCACGATACAAATAGAGTTCCATAAAAACGATATTGTTCCGGGAAGTATGTGTGTTTGATATTTCCGAGAACGTCTAATTTGTCATGATGTGTCCGATAGAATCGTCGAAAGCACTATTGCATTTGTTCAATAGTAACTCACATTCATACAAATAATACCTATAAATACTAAAGTAACACATACAGGACAGTTTACGACGCGGAAGCGAGACGCCGCTACGTGAAGTGTAATGCGATGTCGCGCTTTCACAACGTGAACTGTCCTGCTCTGGAGTTCTTGGCAAGGGGGCTGTTATGTTTTAATAACTGCATTAATGAACTTTGGATTGCTTTGCACGGAGATTATTAAAGTAGTAATTCCGAAGGCCGCAGGATAGTCCCGGTAGTGTCCATAATTTTTTAAATTTTCTTTTCTTTATACTATTAAAGACATTTTCTCTTTATCGTGACGTAGTGAATAGTTTATGTCGTAATAAAGAGACCATCAAATCAGCTGGTTGATAATGTAGCTGACTGTCTTGAATTTTTGAAACGTCAAAGTCGTAGCCGAAACCTGTATAACTAACTGTTTATTTTAATTAATTCCTTACGTAACAAAACACTTTATCAATAAGCTTCAATCATGCCTATAATAAACCTATAAATACTCCTTATTGCAGTTAATTGGTAGCGTGCTCTAAAGTGTGGGAGTGGCAGTACCGCAGCACGCCACGTTGAGTGACAATGCTTATTAATCTATTCTGAGGAATAAGGATTGAAAAAACCACATAGGTAGAACATTATTTATAACTGGGTCCGATATTTGGAGGTCATTGAAGTTTCTTGCACACAAACGTCCAGACTTACAAATACCTAATTAAACATATAAATTTAATATTGTTCTTCGGTGTGGTATCCGGCCTAGAATTTCCCACCAGCCTCTTTCCTCCCGTGGGTGTCGTAAGAGGCGACTAAGGGAAAAAACCAGAAGATTGGCGGCGTCTGCTGTATTTTGACCACCAATACTGTGATCCATAAGCCGCTTGCCAAGCGTGGGGATTATGGCAACAGTGGACGTCTTCCGGCTGATGATGATTGTTCTTCTACAGGAGTCCAATTGTAATTTACCGACTGTAGAATAATTAAGAAAAACTTTATTTTAGGGTTTATAATAATATCACTACTGAACAAGACTTAGTCTACTAAATAGAGTAAGGTGCGCAGGATCTATGCAGTAGAGTCTACTGGATGATGAACTGGAATGATGGAGACAAACAAACAAAGGATCAAAATATGCCTTCCAATCTTACCTTCCATAAGTTTTCTTCTAATCGTATGGTCGGCAAACAACCTAGTGTCAGAGTTTAAAAAATCTCCCATGTGTGGCGGTTTCTTGACGATATTGTCCTTTACTGTTTTTAGCAACTGATAACTAATTTGTGCGAAATTGTAATTCAAAAAGACATTGGCACATGCCAGGGTGCATTATAGTTACAAATTAAGTATTTGCATAATAACGAAATCATCTTGCTAAACACCATAAAACAGTGGCCTATTTATAGTTATATTATCAAATATATAAAGCTATGTGCATCAAAGCTAACTAAGGAGATATATGTACTTAATCAATTAATGTCGATCATCTTGCTGACACAGAGCGTTCGTGCAATGCACCAATAATTCATGCACAGCTTGCCAAGTGACGTCATAACGCTGCTATTAACACTGGAAATGGGATGCGAAGAGGTAGTAATATTATCGAGATATCTCAAAGTTTCTATGACTAGCTAGCGATCTAAAAATTCTCACTAGAAATGTGTGAACTCATTTAATAATAATAGATGCTCCGATACTTTTGATCTTACGACATTCGTCAGAAAAAAAATACGTTATATGTCCCAAACATACATGCAACATGAATAACATTAGAATATCTCAAAATGTAGTAGTTATAGAGATCTTTACACCCACGTTGCTCTCTGCCCAGGATGCAAAATGTGGGTGACTGCAGGTGAGCCTGATGCCATTAATCGAGACCCCACCGGGCTGGATCCGTCTAACTTGTATTAAGGTTGTTGGAAGTAAACTGTCATTTGCATCATAGTATGAAAGTATATTATTATGTTTTTTAACAAAAACATTTGATCCATTTATTACTCCATGTTGTTTTTCAAAACAGTCACAAGCCAAGGAGTAGTCAGTTGACAAATGCTAAAATTAATTGTATAATTTGTTCGATCCATCTGCTCTGGTCTCCAGGGTGTTCGCGGCGTTAACTTCACAGTTCTAAGTCAAGCTACACTCGGTTTGTGGTCTAAGTGAGTTTAGGACCTTTATACTTGATATTTCTTTTAAAAGGTATACCCTAGAGACGTAGGTAGACTGTGGCTGATATCTGAATTAACTTAAACCGTTCTTAAGTCTATTGGCATCACTATTCTTTGATATGCAAACAATAGTGACAAGTATAATTTATTCAATGGTTTAAAATTGTAATTTTTTATGATTTATTGGGTAGAAGTATAGGAAAAAACGCTTCCTGAAATTTTCAGTCCACATTCAAAAAGAAGTCACACAGGTTCTAAAGTATAGTTAGGAGAGTAAGTAGCTTTCTAAAAGGGGGGGGGGGGGCGTTTGTCCTACAGTGGACATCTTCCGGCTGATGATGAAGACTGTTTATACACACACTGTGCATGCTATTACGTCATACTAAAATAGAGAATAAGAGACTGTCTTCAAAACTGTAGTCCAATACTGGGGGTCCTTAACTCACGCTGGCCTGATAGTGAAGACATAACGAAACGGTACGTATACCGTTGTTTTAGTAGCATTCTGCAAAGATGCGTTTAATTTCGACAAAGCAAATACCTACTTTAGAAAGGAAGTTTAATATAGCACGGTTTTTTTTGAATATTATAAAGCTTGAATATTAAAAAGTTTACATTTCTGTTTGCGAATGCTCGTAACGCGCCTTCTTTTACGACCCATCTCATCTCTTTCTAATACACCGAAAAAGAGGGACGGGTTCTAAGTCTAATTGTATATTTTAGTGTTAGTACAACAATTAAAATTAAAGTTTGACTATTATATTTTAAACATTTTAAATTCCAGACACGTTCTGACCTGATCGTTTTTAATACAACCACATTCTAATAGCTTTTAAACTTTCGACATTCATAGTTTTGGTAATTAAGAAAATTTAATTTAAATTCTATTTAATTTAAGTGCTCGTGAGGATAGGACTTACAAATATATTTATTGCGCTTACATGACTTTAGCTCATTCGTAAAAGTATTTTAAATTTTATACTCTTTATATTCGAGGTCTAAAAAGTTTTGGAATAAATCTGGCAAGATACAAACACATAGACATGATTTGAATGTTTCATAGTTTTTTCATTATGCATGTACATTATTATTTGAATTTATTGATCAATAAACGTAAAATCCGTATAAACTTGAAAGTGACTTCAGAATATCCGAAAAGAAACAAAGCAGCCGTTAATATTTAGAGTAACAATAAATCGATCTGCGGCTAAATTTCGCTCATTGGACCATTGTCTTCAAACACAAATAACGGCTCAACGTCTGAAGCTATAAAACCCAGGACATAATAGATCACTTCAACCGATCACTTGAACCACAAAACGTCACAGTTGGTATTCGAGCTCCATCCGGGATCGATTCTAGCCGCCACCGGCTTTTATTCCGATCCTTTGTACTTTTTCATCTCGCGGGGATTAACTAAACTTCAGCGGTCCACAGTTCGGTGCCGAGTCGACTTCCATCGATTTCTTATTAGTTTCCTCCTTTGTTTACTTGGCTTTAATTTTTTTAATATGGATTTTTTTTCGTTTGCTTTAGATGGATTTATGGGGTATTAGGAAGGCGATTGCTCTGTTGCTAGGTGGAGATGAGATTTTATGGGCCGGGCTATTTTGATAATTACTCGTTCAACATTTTGTTCGAACTGTCTTGCTTTATCCTTGGTACATCCTTGTGTAAATTTTTAAATTTGTATTATTTTAAGAAACATAACATTCCTCAATAAAGCATGCTATTTTACAAGTTAAAAATATTACTAAGCAAAACCGTTTAGCAATTCCAGCTCAAAATCAGAAAGTAACTGATCTCAAAACAAACCCTTCCAACATATTGATAAAAATACTAGAAATAAACATAAGATAGTTGTACCGAGATTTAAACTAACAAAAAGCAACAAGTCATTCTTAGGAAACTGTGTTCGGTTTTATAATAAAATTCCAAATTCTATAACTGACCTTACAGAAGGCAAGTTTAAATCCTATGTGAAAC
Organism: Abrostola tripartita; assembly: GCA_905340225.1. Taxonomy (NCBI): domain Eukaryota; kingdom Metazoa; phylum Arthropoda; class Insecta; order Lepidoptera; family Noctuidae; genus Abrostola; species Abrostola tripartita. Next base: position 2,127,897 of record HG996492.1, on the reverse strand, counting down.
AAGTACTAATTAAGAAAGCCTACTATAGTATTAATAGTTATATTGACGATAGGGACGTGTGGCACTGATTTTTCCTGCATTTGTGGCTTCCCTGGCATACCCGCCATTCAACCATAATTTTGATATTTAATATTGTTTACTGATTATATTGAACCATTTTACTGTCATGTATTTTACCCAAATTGTAAATGAGAGAATAACCGATCTATATTAATATTTTTTATTTGACTTTGATGCTACTCGTATTCTTATTTTAGGTATATTGTGTAGCTCATTATTCTCTCATACTTGAAATGATTGTTAAACCATATTTTTAAAAGAGTAACTATGGAGTTTCTTGCCGGTTCTTCTCCATAGAAACGACTTTTTGGAACTGTGCAACTAGTTTGACGTTTTGTAAGTGCTCTTTTGTAGCCTATATGAAATAAAAACATTATGACTATGACTATATTAGATACAAACTCGATAAATCCACTAACCGTATGAAATGCAAATGCATCAAAGAGGTCAGTCTTTGCATATCGAAATGTTACCATTACCGTATACCCCAGTGTAACGCGGATTGAACGAGATTTTGTTATGCAGATGCTCCCGGCAGATATCGACAGCGATCGCCGGACGACGCCAATTGCAGCCATTGTAGTGGTATGTAACGATGTAAATGATATTGTTGGTATTTTCGTATGCGTATTGGATTATCAAGTGCATGGATTGTCAAATATTTGTTCGTATTTGTTAGCAAGTGTGTGGTGTGATTTGGTTTACATTTAAGTAGCTGTTTGCTGGTTAAAGTGGTACAGACTAAAAATTAAATTATCAATCAACATATCGATGTTTTTAACATATTGGTTCTTAATGGAATCTATTAATGATAAAAGTCGGTTAATTAAGGTCTCATGAAAGAGGCGGTCCTAAAATACGTTCAATTTCAGTAAGTATTATCATCGAAGAGCCAGCCTTTCTAACCTTTGAACAGATTTACCACAAAATCTAGATTACCTAAGAATTGTTTGACTAAACTTAATATAAAGGAACTTGCCTGAATGCCTAAGGGACCTTAGCATAGGGCTGACCCTAGTGTTACACAGATTGAAGGAGGTTTTGTTATGCAGATGCTCTAGGCAGATATCGACGGCGGTGGTCGAAGTGCGCCAATTGAAGGCATTGTTCATGTTTGTATTGGTATTTTGACAAGTATACAGGATTAAGTGCATTAGTTGCTAAAGCATATTGCCTACCGGTGAATATAGAAACATAAAGACCAGATCTGGAACAGTCATATAATCGTAAACGATCCGATAGCAATAGGTTCGACACTAGACATACTTAACTGCGATATGTGAAGTTGTGGATATAAATTCCTAATGCAGGAGAACACCAATCATTACCTCAGGATTTATAGGATATAAATGTAATAATAAAAATCATGATTACTTTTTATGAAATAATGGATGCTTAAACAACTTCATTAGAGCAGTTGTAGGTGATCCCAGGATACTTACTGATGTTATAATATGATAAGCAAATATTTGTCTTTTAAATACATTCACAAAAATATATTTTATTTTTACCTGGCTTATAAAATATTCCGAATGAATGAACCAAAAAATAATCCTTCAGTGAAGGATTTAATTAACCAAATATGGCACTTCGATGCTTAAATTCGACCCAAAAATGCCGAACATCTGCAAGTTGCAGTGGCAATGTGAAGTTGCCAACTTGCCAGTTATTATTGTATTAAATCTAATAGCTGCCGTCTCTAACTTCGGGGTGGTCGCAATAGAGGCGACGAAACTAACGACTTTGACTGTTCGTGAGTTCTGAGCCTAAGTTCTACAGGACAAGAAGGTAGGGAGTAGGTATAACTATTATTTTCACTTCTAAAAATATATATAGTAAATGCAATGCACCCGCTACTGTGATTTTTTTGATTTACGAATTGATTTTTTTATAACGTTTGTCCAACATTTCTATGGCAACGAGCACAAAGTCACTGCCCCCTTATTTATAAAAAATGACAACTTTAAACCAAGGATTAAATTATAACTGTCACTGTCGTTGTTTTATCTAAGAATAGCGATGTCAATAGACTTAATACGGGGTTTAGTTAATGCCGGTATGATTCTCTTACAGATCCAAATAAATTCGGCAGTATGACATTTTGATAAATAGTTTCAAGTTAATGCAGAAAACTCAACGTTTTATGACAGTTTTGCTAGCACAAGTATTATCGATGAAAACTTCACGTAATTTACTTTTGACTTACGGTAGTCATACAGATGTGATGATAAATAAAAAAAGATAAAGTAAAAATAAATACAACTGCAACCTTTATCTCGCATATGACGTCACTGTAGGTCGCTTACCGCAAATGCGTCGCGAGGAACCAGTCAAAAGGATTACACGAAACACTGCTATTATGCCCCACGCTATGTGGATTCTGACACTAAATCTGTACTGATCTTGACTGTGGCTGTAACCTATCATTGTTTTAATGCAGAGATATTTATTTCTATATCATGTAGACATGTAGAGTATTGTAGAGCTCAGGTTTTGTAATACCTGTTTGGGGTTACTGCAGTTAGATTGGCTTCATCATTTGATAGTCTATTTTGTTTGAGAATCTTATCGATTTCAAAGGTGATGTCTCCTAGATTGTTTATTCCGAGACAGGACGTTTGAAGGTGTATTGCATATTTATCATAATTTACGTATGTATTACGTTTTGCATTGCCATTTTGTATTAGTCCTAAAAATTAATTTTGCTTATTCGAACGAAAAATCTGAAGAACAGTAAAAAGATTACGAAATCGGTTAACAAGCCGCCAAGTTACCATATCTTCCGCGTCGCTCCACAGCCGTTGTATCATAATGCTTGCGTCGCCAAGCTCCAGTCAAGAGGATTACGCCGAATGCTACCATTGTGCTAACTGTCATGTTCAATCTGACTAACTTGATCCTGAGCTGTTGGCATTGTTTCAGTGGAGAGTAAACGTGAACTATGCCGTGGTTTTTATTTCATAGAATATCTTTGTTGATTATAAGTTTGGTTGTCAATTATAATGTTGATCGACAAATATGCTATACTATACTATAGGTTACAAGTTCAAATTATGTTTCATCTAAGCTTGTCAACCCCCTGGGTAATTGTATGGGAATGACACAATAAAACCATTATTTAATCTATGACATCTACCATTCTCTTCGATTCCTATTCGTTTAGGGCTTTACCAATTGTCTAATTAATTATAAATTGTACTCAAAAGTAAAAAGATATTGACTAGAGACTATTGATTGAGATTGACGAAAAGTTTTCGAAAATATATTCTTTGTCATAGACACAATAATGTCGTATCGTATTCATGCATCCATGAATCAGAAACTTAATAGTTTGACACAAGGAAAAAACTTTTTTGATCCTATCTTGATTTATAGACATCTCGATTTCTTGGACGTGTGAATTCCGTCACCTAAAACCAGTTGGCCTATCGTCTTAGTCTTCCGAAGTTTGCCTTAGGACAAGATTAAGGGCTAAAGTAAAGTGTGGTCGGTGTCTCCGATTGACTTTAGGTTAAGTATGGCCAGTCTTATCTGTCAGTAAATCTAGATTAGAATGTTTGGGAATCCGACCACACGTGACAAACTTGTTTAATAGGTTCAGGTATTTCCTGGAAGCTTCAAGATTCATATGGACACGTGTTCACGTGTTCAGTTTTGGACCGTCATCCCATAACAATTTCAATTGTCATTGTTACTTACTGCAAAAGGTTACTTATTTTTATATGCTGGTAGGTTCGGAAGGCCTTAAAGAATATAAAAGAAGTTTATCTTAAGTTGCCTTAATACAAGAAAAAGAACTCACAGCCAATCTAAAAATGACTGGTTGTTGAATTATAAAAATGCTTCTGATAGTAGCATTAACATCGCCTGGATCGTTTAAAAATAGTCTTACGCAAAACAAATGAATGACAACATAAATTATTCCTAGATGTCCACCAGTAGCAATGGATTAATCATGTCCACCCTGTTAAGCCGTTTCCACGTGTAGGAAGACATGCGTGGGTGGTAGAAAGCTAAAGTGTCTGGACTAGGCCTTTGAGACTTGATTACTGTACTTAATACGATGAAGGTCTTATGATGTTAGTATGGGATGATTAACATTACGGAGAGCCGATTCAGGTAAATGAAGATTTGTTTTTGGTAGGAGCGTCCGTAGCTTGGTTGTTTAGTTAGGAGATATATAATTATCTGTATTATACAAAAATTGATTTACTTTTTTATTCATTTAATGTTTTTTACATATTTAAAACACACCAAGAAATATTGAAATTGTGTTTTAAAATTACAATCATGTTTGTAGTTTTGAAAACGATAGTGATTCACAATGAGTCTGACCTTAGGGTATTGACTGGTCTAACAACATGTGGAGTAAACAAATATCATTATAAAACATTAATTAATGTCCTCCTGACCGAATTTCGGTCACGGCGGCCTGTCTCAGCTTAGACTAGCCATCTGCGCAAGAGATATTATAGTGCACAAGTATGCGCACAGACACAGGTGCACTCCCTATTCCATCACTCTCATAATCCGATGGGACGGTAGACCGACACGACCGGAGATAGATCAGGCGCAGGACCAACGGCTTAACGTGCCTTCCGAAGCACGGTAGGGTCTCGACATGTGAAAACGGTCACCCATCACAAGACTGACCGCGGCGAGCACGGCTTAACCTCGCAGATCGACTGATCTGCCGGGTAGCCGCATAGCTACGAGCCCCACATAACACATATAAAACATTACTCAGGGATCAAAATAAGTTCTAAGAATACAGAAAATCTGCAAATATCAAGGGAACTAAACATTTATTCCTACTCCTCCTATATATTCTTTTATGATTAATTTCGTTGCGGGTTCCAAGACAGTCGAGTCATTTCTCTGGGACGCCTCGAGCTTCATTGCCTCGATGGTTCTCAATGGTTATCATTGTAGATCCTGGCTTACAGGAGTCACAATGATGGGCACGAGTGGCACCGAAAAAAAAACAATTTTGGGCGACACATGTAGCACGACTGTCAGTTTAGTAATCCTCAGGTCTAACATAAATAGGGCAAGGTATACCTCCAACCATTGGTGATATTGGCCCAGAGCTGGCAGCAGTAAGCCAGTGTTCATTAATCAGACATTTGTTGTTTGATCCACTAAGTTCCAATTACACGGGGGAACACAATTAGTCATGTCCAATGTTTGAATACGACTTTGTAAGATTGGTGAGAATTACATGGATTTTCTAGAAAGCATTTAGTAATTCAGAGGAAAGTCCGCAATTTCAATATATATATCCATTCTATGGATGAATCTAGTTTTGTCCAAGAAATGGAAACTTATTTTCGAACATATTAAGACAAAATAAGTTAGAGATCGAAATTAGTGGTTTTAAAAGATAACAGAATATCGATGGTCTTCTTTTTAGCCAGGCATTATGACAGTCAAGAAGAGTGTGGTAGCAAGTAAGTACCCTCGTCCAGCGCACCCTGGACGGTCAACCTCTACATTCCGGCAGGAGCATGACCTGTTTCCTTAGATGCATATGAAGAAGAAGATACGAAGAAGAAGAAGCCAAGAATAAGGAAAGGATGGCTTATTATTTGCAACTTCTTAGCTACTGTTAGCAAAATAAAGCTTTTAAAAAATGAAAAAAATTTAGGTCAACGGCGAGAAAGCAATATCCTGCCTTAAAGAGGATTAAATTAAATTAATTAATTAATTATAAAGAAAAAGCCTTTTAGTAATATCAGAAAGTTTTGGAAACAAACAAAACTTAATTAATGTTCCGAGATTAGATATTACGGGAATCAATGGTTAGAAATAGTATGGATTAATTAAATTGTAACTGAGAAACTAATTTCAATATTAGTTTTATTTTAAATTCCTGTTAAATTCCTAGCAATTGTGATAATCTGAGTAAATTTTAAGGAATTTTTAGATTGGTTTTAGTTATTGGAAATGTATTTTCATAGTCTGTTATTATACTTAACTACGACTATCAAATTGATCGTAAAGTCTATCACAATATACAGGTTAAGCAAAAACTCAAGATTAAATTTTCCGTATTCCCACACAGTTGTAAAAAACATCTTCATCCGACTTTTTTATTGAATATAATGATGAATCATTTGAAAGAAATTCCTATCAAACTTCACACCTATATTATAGTTGAAAAAACTTGGACGTTCTTGGACGGTCGACAAATTCATCTAATCCATGGAGATCTGAGTGCGATAGCCAAGGAACCGGTCGTGGTATTAGTTCAGACACCTACACAGATGATATCGTGCGGTTTCGTTGATATACGATATCTTTATTATGTCTATGCATGGGTGAGATGAAAGTATTATGAGAGGCTAACAAAAGAACGTGTATGATAAGTATAGTGCATTTTTGAGATAAGTTTTTGATTATACGCATTCATACAACTTAAAATGATATTGAATAGATTTGATAGTCCGTTGTAACAAAATCATACCTTTATTATACGTTTTATGAAAAATAACGGAGAACTTGTCGCTAGAACGACCTTATAAGATGAAAGACGTTTTTACAATTCAACACACAATTAATTATATTTACTTTATACATAATTTTTGTTACAGTTATAGCTATAAGTGTAAACCTGATATACATATAAAAAGAAATGATAAGGAAAATGAAACAAAGAAAAAAGATAAAGTCCAAAGTTTCTATTTCCTGCACAGTATACCCTTAATAATTTCAATTAAAACTAAAACAATCTAAGGAAGTATACCAATGAAAAAATCTAATTTCAACGTCGTCGGGGAGAATGGAAACACGCCATCTACTCGTAAGCCGAGTATCGCTCTCGTAAAATGTTTTCTCGCGATTACCGTTTCACAAATATTGTCCGTCTAACAAATTATTAACTCTATGAAAATTTCAGATGTAAGTAATTTCGATTTAATAAAGAAATATGTCTTTCATCCCTGACCTTGTCACTAACAAGTGCTTTAGTTCAAATAATGGTTTAATGAGAATCGGTAATTGATTGTCTATGCAGTAATCAATTTCTGATTCAAGAAAGTAATGTGGGAGTAATTGATATTTAATTGCTTTTGTACAGGCTTTACCTCGTCTGGTTAATGAATTTAATGACCTTAATGATCTGGGAATAAAAGAAAAACGTAACGATCGGTTGATTCTCATGTATGTCCCGGAGATTAAAATGATTGATTGGATAGCGAGTAATAAACATGAATCGATCGGAATAAAACCGCAATACATACTACAAAGAAAAGAAGAAATGTAGCAAACAGTTATCAAGGGTTAGAACAAAGGAAGACTATCCTTAGAATTGCGCATAAATCATTTCGTTCACGCCTTATGTCGGAACTCTACTACATACTCCCTATGTAGAAGTGTAGTAAAATTCAAAATCACCCAGAATCTTCTCGCAAATAACTCGTAGGGTCGTCATCAAACAGCATTGGGATATGGTGGCCGCCTCGGGCTGCTACGGAACGATAACTTAATCCCGGGCTTTTTATCTTGGCAGTGGTGTCCCTAGTAGGGTTACTTGGCGGCGATGTGCCTGTTTGTAATGCATTGATTAGAATTTCTCCGCTATTGTGTTGGAAGAGCTAAGAGGGTTGTACGCAAAGGGTATTATGAATGTAAATATTCCTTATGTCTACTTACACTGTCTGTCAAACAACCCTAACTGTACTTGTAAGAGGAAAACCCATTTCTCATGAGCAGGTATTTAATATGACTCAAATACAAGGTTAGCGGGGTTTAGAGCCCATAATTGAATTTGCGATTTCGATTTGATTTTCACATCAATCGGGAATGCATGTCGCAGCAATTAATTTTCTTAGTTAACTCCAATGCTCCCATTAGTTAGTGATGAAAGGACCATGTTTCATTCATGTTCTGAAATAAATCAGATTTTTTCTATAAAAATATACGGGCCAAGTTTCAATGAGCTACGGATATCTATTTCATATAATATACTTGACTTCAACAAATGAGGATACTTCCAAAGTAAATGTGGTAAAATAAATCAAAAATATAGAATTTGGATGAACGAAAATGTTAAGGTTCCTGTTATTGATGAGTTGAATTAAGGAAAGAGAGCATTTGTTTCTAATCCATGGCGTGGAGAAAGAGATGGCAATGAAATATATCCAACCTGCCTTTATAAATGGAATAACCATTCGCTTGATTACTGTTATCTTGGCAAGTATTTTTATCACATTACAATATGATTATATTATGTTTTATAGGTACTTTAATATGAACATTGAGTAATAATAATAATATAGTTTATTTCAGGCTTGCACCCATAAAGAAAGTTACATAGTTAATTTTACATACATTTAACAATTAATTTAAATATTATTATCATCAACAAGTTAGTAAATTGAATAACATAATTATTTGCCAGTATGAAGGCAAATCCAGTGTGCCAGTAAAGGGGAGTCCCATCTGTTAGCCCATACGCTTAGTAATGATTTAAAGTTATAACAGAACTCCATTACTAAAGAGGAAAATTAACTAAAGTCTTCATACATACGAGAAGATCATCGAAGCGAAGATCAGAAGCGTACCTATCATGACAACTCTTCTCCGTGACACGAACAAAAAGGAAAAAAGTGAATACTTATATTTCAGAGTGACCCATATCTAAACACGGGTACGAGGAAAATATAAAGCAAAGCAGGAAAAAAGCATTCCAGATTTCAAATTGATTGGCCCCAAGAATTGGTATAATAAAGAGCAAATATCTGTACAATTTTTTGTTACAATTTGGTATGAGATACCTTCTGATAAGGATACGCAAGAATTCTACTCTTGTGATGGTTGTATAACGAAATCTTTGAAATTATGACAAATACATTCAGACTTTTATCTCTGAATACATACAATACTCGGATTGCATTATAATAAAACATCGATTTAATATTAGGGATTTGCAGTAACATGTTCAGTACACCGCAAAGCTATATCGTTGCAAAATATTACACTCTTTTAATAGAAACAGGGGACGTAACCTCTTAAAGTAAAGATCGGAACTTTACAATCAAATGGAAGCAAGTACGTTTTCAATTTCACCTATTTCGCACTACTTTCCTTGTCTTAAGGAAAAGTCAAATACAATTTCACAGACGGTCAACTCTCCTGTTTATAGCAATCTAGTGTGAGTCGGGACACGTCCGATACAGGTCTCTCGTTTAATTATCACCGGGTTCCGTCCGTTAGTCACTAGCGAATGCGATTAAACCAATCAATTTGTCACGGCACTTTCGACTGACAATTTGGGACATTTAGCTTGGCGATACGAGTGCGATACGATTGCGATTTTAGGGAGTTCATAATTGAGTGAATTGATTGATGCGCATTTGTGTGTTTTGTTCATTTCTATAACATTTCTAAGCCATGTTCATAAATATTCGTCTAATTCGAAACATGTTAGGTTTGAATTACGTAGATATGATGAAAAATGTTTATTTTACAAGATATTGTATACGAAAAAAGCAAGCTGGATATAAGTAAATTGTATTTCATTGATCCTAATCCATAACAGAAACATCTGACATTAGATTCGAACGTTTCCAATATTAACGATCACAATAAAACTATTAAGAACAAAAATAAATCATATTATCGTTTGGTCAAGTACAAATTGTTGCTGAAAGCAGACCCCAATAATTGGAAAGGTCTTAGCCAGACAGGTACGAATGTGTATGGCTGATGCGGTTTCTAATTTATTGCAAAAATAAGGGGCCTGCCCCAGGGGCGATCCGGATATAAGCAGGTGTTACATCGCCCTCAGTTTTAAACCCTCTGAGGCTCATTGTGTTCACTGAAATATTATAAAACGGGTCTCCTTGGTTTTTTGGAAAAGGGTGAGATTGGAATCTTGTATGACATGTGATATGGGATTTAGTGGGGGTAGAGGTTATACCTTTGTTTCTGCTAATAATTTAGCCTTCGATGTGATATCGATCGCTCGCAGTTAGGGGAGTGAGAGACTTTCATGAAGGCGACATAATTTTGTGCGACAAATGTTGAAGAGTATTGTGGATTTGACTTTCTCATTTTCGATGTATTTGCTGATATATTTTTGTGACATTACTATGTGGATAAGATACCTCGCCATCTCACAATACTGGATTTTGTAGTAAAACCATATTATAATATTATTATTCGCTTCTGAGTAGTTTAAATTTCAGGAAATGAAGACCTCATGAATAAGGAAATTTGTGATGAAATCATCGTTGGACAGATTCCCAAATCAAGTGAATCATAATTGTTTGCCCTTTTGTAAAATTGGCACCAGTTTGATCTTGTTCATTTTCTTTTTTTTTGGACGGTTTGTGCGTCGTGCCAAAGGATCGCGGTAAGATTGTCTGTATGAGTCGCTACATTGTTTTGTGTAGTGGGCATTTCCGCAGTGACGTCGTAAACTCGAGTGAAAATGCCAAAAGCGGATTTAAGCGTAATTATTGTCGGTAAAACGTTTTGCCCGAGAAATTCCGCTACACTTTTTAAGGGTGGCATCAAAGCATGGTATACCATTTTTATATTTATTAAAACCTGTTCAATATATTGAGTTTCGTTACAATGAACTCATAAAAAATATTTGAAAAGGACCTTAAACTCAAGAAGGTTTCAGATACTCGTTTCAAGAGTTAGGTAAGACAGAACGCACGAACAAAACGTAACACACAAATCAGTGGGATAAGGATTAGGAAACAAAAACCATCCGATTCTGAGCTTTACCCCTAACATTTTAAAAGCAAACACTCGTAACCAATCTGCAAATATAACCTTGTATTGTCAAAAATCGTGTCGAAGTTGTGATGCTGAAATTTTGTTCAGATTTAGATCTTATTTTCTTAGTGATAAGAATGAGGGGTGGTGTTTTTGAAGTGCACATGTGTCGTTGCGTGGGTAAACACTCGAACCGCCAGAGACGCCCTAGAGCAGACGTCAAAAAAGTGCCGTGGAGTTTGCTAACGAGGGAGGGGAAACAATGTGTTTTCCGCTTACAACTTTTGTGTACGTCCTCTTTGGGCTTTAATAGAAATTGATCGCGGGATTTGTCTCAATGAAAGTTGGTAGAGATTGATTGCTTTCCTAAATAAATAAGAAATAATTAATTGCTATTAATAAAATATCATGATCAGATAGAGTTTGTTGAATATTGCGATATCTTCCGTACGCTAGTGCTTTTTTATAAAATGTGCACATAGTTAATTTCACACAAATGTATATTTGTATTTATATTCGTCGAACAATTTCATTAAATACATTTTATAATTCAAATTAAAACCCAACTTATAGCAATGTTTAAAATATATAAATTAGTGCTTAATTAATTACAAAGCTCACTTATTTTTCCTCTAAAGCACCATTGTTTGCCTACCATGTTTAGCTATCAGACAAATCACCAATTCGCACCACCGGCAAACGCGATCCAATCAGCACACACCATCTATTCGGCGCTATTCGAAGTACCAAAACGGAGCACAGCAAGCGATAACAATCTCGTGCCACATTCGACCCGGGGCTCGAATACTAATGCGAACACTCCATACAACGCCACTCGTTATACAACCAACTTTATTCAAGATTCGTTTATTTCAGCGACAAAATAATTTTCAAGTAATATAAGGATTGATAATGTGTGACGTAAACATTTCGAGAGTTTCATAATGGGAGAAGTTCTTAGTTCGGCGTGTAGACTTACTCCAAGACAAAATTAACAAGGCAATACTTTTGATACATTTATGGTAGTATGTTAAACAAGGTACGCAGACTTAACGAGTGGAAATTGGTTTAAGTTAAACGGAATTGTCTTCGTAGCTTAATTTGCTGGAGTATTAAGGTAAAGTCGTACATATGCTTTTGATAAGTCACACTGTTAAGGAGTTCTTGTCACGGTGAAATTAGCTCTGCAATTGTTTTAAAGTACACACGTTCAGTGTGGTTGTCTGAACTTCTAATGTAAATTGTAATTTATGTTATCATAATATATGTTTTTATGTACAAAATAAGACCTTGGTCATAAGGTAAGTTATGGTTGCTTTTGGTCATGCAGTTGGTCCAAATATGTTACCTTGATGAATCTGTGCCATGAAGTTACATAATTAGAAATACATTATTACGAAGTAAATTATTTTATTACCGTTTTATAGCCAATCTAGTTAGCAGACACCATTTGATAATGTTAAAGCATGAGATAAATTTAAGAACCACTTGGAATCCCTAATGTCTTGCATTAAGAAGAATGATTAAATTTTTCATTCTCTCTGTTATCTGTCTAAATAATTTCCCACATACTTCATTCAGATTACACAAAGATTTTTTAAAGAATACCTTTATTCTCTATTATTAATCCTCCAAAAAATACAGGCCATTAAAATGTAGCGATATCTCATCCTCAAGAAGCTGTCAAACTGATAATAACAGAAAAGGACAGAGCTATGTGCGAGCGAGCAAACAAAACGCGATCCGTCTTAATATTAATGTAGTTGTTAGGTCGGATGATGAATGGTGACATAGCAAAGCACTTTGCGGTAAACTGGCCCATTATTATTCTTAGCGGGGTGTTTAGTTACCAATTTAGTTAATTTAGATACATTTCAAAATGTCTAAGCTAAATTTTCAAATTTTGTTAAGAGTTTAATGAAGGTAATAGTGAAGTGATTATGAATGACGTTTAATATTACCATTATTTTTGATCCTACCACTCTTAAAACTTGTAGAAGAAAAAAAACATTGCACATATTATATAGCTCAGCTAACGAAATGGGTAAGAGAATCGATATAGGCACATTCTCAATTGCTGTAAAACAGAAAACGACGACTTAAGAACTACAGCTCACCTCAGCAACCAATTAAAATAGATCTGAATGAAAAATGGTTTTAAATTATGAATTCGATTGTTCAGCATTTAATCGGTCAGCAAAACTTTCCAGGTGTTTTGCAATCTTCGAAGTTCCATTTTATATGGACGTAATATTCCGTTGGTTTCCAAAGAGCGCATACCTTTCTGAATGCAAGAATGGGGTGTTTTTTAAATACGTTCTGCGTCGAGTATGCCTCAGGAGTGTGCTAACTTAATTTATCGAACTTTTAGACGGTAGCTTAGATTCTCTAAGCTGCTTTACACTTGGGTTAACAGTTAGCTTACTCTAGACTAGTTTGGCTTTCTGTAAATTCTAGTTTTGCTTTGGTTTGAGTTAACAATTTGTGATAGCGTTTGATGTGGCATATTCAGTGACTTCACGATGTTACTCTTTATCTTTACTGGTATAGAATGGGCTTAGTGTGTAGGTGTACGACGATTGATCCGAGACATTGGTTTTGACAAGATTGATATTGATAAATATTTATCGTTTGGCGTCGTTTTTATATTCTTTTATCAAGTCAACTTATGATACTGTTATATACACAATTGCGTAGTTATCTGGAAATATGAGACAAAAGGCTTTAATTTCTATAAAAGTTTTCAGTGCTCGTAAAACCAATCTGTAAACTAGTTATTATGGAAATATTTTAACAGTCAAATTATTTCATTCTTCACAATACAATATCACACACTTAAACATTATTTCAAAAATAAACTCGCTCATTTCATTTATTTCAATTCGGATTTCCTTCCATACGTATCTTCAATTACAAAATTCATTTCGTCCGAGTCTTTCATTTCATTTATCTTTTACACCGAATTCTCTGCTTCATTTATATCTCCGGCTACATTAATACAAGTATTTGCTCTTACAATAATGGTTCACTACCTACCTTTGCCTGCCGATCTATCTTGCACATTTCTTAGATAAAGCATGCAATAGTTCCCCGTACATTCTCAAGCACCATTAAGGGCCCCTCTGAAAACTTTCCGGCAAAAACCAACTTGCACCTGACATTGGTAATTGATATACGACACCATTAATCACTCTGTATTTTGCTGTATAAACTTTATGTACCTGTTTTGTGGTCTGTACACGAGTTAGATGTGGATTTTCTATGAAATCAGGGAAATATTTTTTGTATCGATAATAATATATTGACGTAATTTTTATTAAGTTGATTTTTTCTGGGACTTCATCACGTGGGATATCACACAGAAAACGTGTCCTTTTTTACAATAATAAGTAACTTATTCCCTGGCCCATGAAAATGATCACGTCCATCCGCAGCTTCCATGAAATACTGAATTTCGCTATACGATTTGTAAGTATGGTCAACTATGTATATTTATTGGTTATTTAATTAATTATTTTTTAAAGTGTGAATTTTCTATAATTTGTTTTGTGAGCCATTGAATGGAAAAATCTTAAAGTAAGAACAATTAAACCAAAATGTTTTTAAAGCAGCTTTAAGTATGTCAACGAACAAAATAGCGCTATATTTATGAGGTAGGTTACGTAGATTTTCATAATACAAATGTATTCTCTGTGGTTTCGTTCCAGTGACATTTTTGATACTCCCTATCATAAATGGAAAAAGGTCCGCACCGCAAAAGGTTACCCGACGGCCTAAGCTACCTTTGATTTTCTACGTAAATTGATTAAATATTATTTTATTGTTATATCTCTTTACATATCTTCTACAAACCAATTTTAGGACTAGTCTCATTTCATAATCGGTTGATCTTCAATAAAAGACTCAAGCAATTATTTTCGCATGAAATATTTTGTAGGTACATTAAACTAAACAAATTAATGGAGAAATATAAGCAATTTTTACTTATATAAATATAATCCTCGAGACAAATAAAGCACATATTTCTTTGCATTGAAAGTTTGCGTATCTTTACAGCAAATATCAAGTCAAACTTGTGTAACATAATAGAGTTATGATATACGGAGTTTCGACTGCTAATATCAATGAATGGTGCCCTCGGGAGTTGGGCTCACTTAGAAATATCATTGAGGTTGCGTATAGTTACGAGTAGGATAGGCATACCGAAATCCCAGATGTATTTAGTGTAGTACAGAGCTATGATGGAGGTAAATAAATCCGTTTTGGTGTTTTGTCGGTCGAATAAGTTTTATGTTGAATTGATTTGAAGAATGATGTTCTATGAAATGTTTATTCGTTCGTTTGAATTGTTTCTTTGTAACTTGTCTCAAAATGGTGAAATTGTGAGCAATTACTCTTACTTATATTATTCGGACATTTACCCTTTCCCTGTCTAGTGTATTACATGTAAACATGTAATACATATTCATTGTCAAACAATCATGTCTATTTCGCGGACAGTCGAAGAGTTCTAATAAAAAAAACTATTCTAGGTTTTAATAACAAATGTAATTTGTTTTCAATAATTATATGACTGCCTCGATGGTCTATTGATCGCACAGCAGTTGGGTAATTCTAAATAGCACCAGAGTAGTTAGTCTCTAGAGGGTGGTGATAAGGGCCTCATGATACAAATTCAAGTTCTACTTAGCTAAATAGCTTCGAACACTGACACTAGAAGTTTTTTAGTACCAATTCTCTTAACTCTAAGTACTGAAAGCGTGAATGATACGTACTAACTATTTGGGGTCATAGTTTAATTGTGGTCGTCCGTAATTGTGGTTAGTAATTAGACAGTAGATAGTTCTCGTTACATATTTGACCCTTCCTCTGGGCTTGTTAAGATTACTGCTTAAGTTGCTAGAAATTGTCCGGTTGAAGACCCTAGGCATCTTACTACCCATATCACTTAAAATGTTAGCAGAATAGGCTTTGAAGATCGTAAGACTTTTAAGATTAAATCTATCTTGTTTGATGTTTGTGTGACGACGAAGACTAATAGACATTAAAGAAATTACGTTAGAATGAAAAAAAAAATTGGTGTGATTTCCGATTTGCAGATTACAGGGCATTATCAGAAAAATCCAAATGCATTTTGATATTAAATGTTACATTTTTACTTGATCAGCAAAGTGTATTGGCGAATTATTGCTAGTTTTCAGATCCAAAAAGAAGCCTTTGCACAGGATATTTAAACCAACCTTTTACGCAATAGACCTGTGTCCTCTATATTGGAATTTGCAAACAACAGTGGCACTGATTGCGACGGTCGGGTTTCAAAGAGGTGCAAAGAAAACTAGTGTTGCTCAATCATTGGTTCACAATACCTGTATCGGTGTTTCGGAATTTTGTGGCTGAATGACGAAGAGGATCTTTTGAGTATTTTGAGCGTCAAACGGGGATCTTGTGGTAAATATTACGTCAGTTTATCAAGTGCATTTAAATGGTTACAATTTTATTACAATCGTGGATTCAATTTTATGGATTAAAGATCTGCAATTCTGATATATACTTTATCTTTACACTCGCTTCCATCACATTCTCTAAGTCGGTAAATTTTTTAATACTTTCCTATCAATTTGCATTTCATTATAAAATATTAGATTTATTTATTTATTTAAGCTATTGAGTGGTTAAAACATAAAAATGTTAGGCATTCCTACAATTAAGTAGACTAGTTCTATACCGAATTATAGTGTGTTGAATCTTAGCGCAATTCAAATACATGCCAAAACTGTATTACCCTATTCTAAGCCAAGCCAGCTAACATAGTTCAACAAAGAATTGCAAGTTGCTTCGGCTATAACTCAAATGTTAGCGATTCTGCAAGAACAGAAGTTAAAAGAACAAAGAATAAAGTTTACACAGATACTTCATGCTCTGTTTCTTTTACTTTATCTGCGAGACGCGTTCCTGCACTGAAATCACAATACATGGCTTTTATTTTTTTACTTTATCAGAATATCTATACGTAAGTAATTTTTCACGTTGGAACGAAATTGAAGGAAACCACTTTTCTTGACGGTGACTCACAATACAGTATTATTCTGTCACCTCAGGATTTATTTGGTTAAGCCTTACTTTACTAACATTAGACGCTTTGAAAATAGAGAAGATAGTCCACTTAGTAACAAAACATATTCACCCACACAAGTTATTTAACATAGCTTCTGGCATATTGCCATAAACCCAAGGGTCTTCAATCATACTTTTGACAATATGTTTCATAAGTTACCAGAGAATAACTCACTATAACTTACCTCACTGTATTTTGCAAAAAGAGAAAAATAATTCCAGCTACCCACGCAATAAAACCGACCCAAATATTAACCTACTCAGACATTTTGAAGTAAAGCAGAAGTTTATTTAGAACCAGTTCAATAAATAAAAAATGTTTCAACTTGTAAACTTCATTTCGTAAGAGGTACGTAAATAAGAAATGCAATTCAAAGGCTGCCTTGAGTTGCGTCGCTTTTTGTTTTGTTACCTATTGTTCAAACTTTCGCCTATTAATTGCTCCAGGAATAATTTTATTGCTTAACTTTGAAGATTTTTTGAAATGTCAATTTGAGTGGTTATTCATTACATGACGTCAGTTGATGTTTTCAATCCTCTTTAATTAATTATAGCTGCCAGTTACTTAAAAATAAAAGCTTTGTTAAAATATTATTTTGACCTTAAATTGGAGACAATGCTATATTATTAATGAACTACATTAATTACAATTATTTAACAAAACCGTTACCCATTTAAACAATGAAAGAAATATTACGTAATAATTAACTCCTAGGCAACAATGCAAAAATACTGTTCATCGGAACGTTACAAGTCACAATTATTAACAAAGTCATCAAACAGATGTAAAACAAAAAAACAACAACAAAAACTAAATTAGTTCCCAATTAAAAGCACGAGCCAACGGAAATAATGAAACGGGGCGTAGAACACAATTAAAAATAAATTTCCTCCTGTTTTTAACAACAATATCCGAACTATCCCATTTTAGGGTTCCGCTTGGCAGCAGGTGGGAACCACACTCGTTACATCTCCATCAGCGAGTGCAGTGGGGGACAGAAAATTGACTCCACTATTACAGGGATATCAAATTTGGTAAGGCTAAATTTTAAATTGTTGTTGGATGGATTTTGGACGGCTCAAATTACTAAGATAAATCAAAGAATGTTATTCATGTAGCAACGTATTATTTGACGTGTGTGTTTTGTTATTAGCTACTAAATATGGACGAAAAGTTTGCACTAAGGGTTTGATTCTGTCCAATAAGATTATCTGCTGATATTAATCCAAATCTGATGGTTAATGTACCATACATCATGATTGAATTCATAAAGACTTTGGGCCAACGGCTAATCAAAAGGGACAAAAAATTTGCTCACCTATCCTTTTTTGAATTACTTCAGACTTCAAATAGGCTTAGTTTTCAACAATGAAGCTAATTACGGCTGTTCCATACAAAAGAGCAAAGGCTATAAAGAAAACAGAGACCATCTATCGGAGCTACCTATACGGATAAACGTCAGTTGAAACTAACGAATAACGATATTTATCTCCTACTAATTGGTCCTGCTACACATCCTCTGTATCTAACACAAGATTTATTAAATTACTCGTGCAGTATCTTAATTAGGGCTTAAAGGTATTTATTGTAAACACTTTTGCTCGTGTTAAGGAAGCCTCGGTAGGTGTGAAACCTGTGGGGTGGTTTTTTAAAGATAAGATTTGTTTTAAATTGGTTATGGGATGGCCTGGGTTATGTTCAGTTTGATAATGTCAGGGTTACTATGGGTCTATTGTAGGTTAGGTTAGTGATAGAACTCTAACATTCACTACACTGTGCACTGTCTTTTTTATAGCTAGTTATTTTTATTTTTTATGATCAAAATGTTGTTTTTCTAAATATTTAACCGACTCCCAAAAAGGAGGGTTTATATTTTAGACTGTATATTTTTTTGCAGAAACTTGCCCAAAGAGAGCTTTAATTTGTGTAGAGTCAAACGTGTCGAGTGTAAGTTAAACATAAGCTCGATAACATAACTGTAGTTCATAGCATGTTCTAACACAATCTTAGAAGTCGTTAGTAACATTGTTAGTTACGCTGTGCGGATAGTACCTAATGTATCGTTGCTGTAACTAATATAACGCTGGACTTCGCTGAAGAGGCAGGTAGGTATGTGCTACTGTTATATACATACGATGATCTGAGATCAAAATAATTTAGGCGAATATTCTGGAATACTTTGTCTAAGAGTTGCGAGTATACACAGGGATACCGTTTAATAGCGATAGGAGTATTAATCTCAGTGGTGTGGATTAAAATAACGGATTGGGGACCACTGACAGCCCTGTGGTACCTAACGATAAGCGGAAAGGATTTTTAAAAAAGTTAACGGTTTCTTAAAATATTGAAATGAAATTTTTTTCGCTATTTATTTGTTGTCATTGTATTTTTTATTTATCGTACCAAACCATTATGAACCTTAACATTTTCACCCTCAATTTGCAGTACACAATAAGTGACCTTTCTTAAAATTTCTTTATTGAATTTAATTGATTGTTGATAGCACCACACGTCCCGGTTCCATTAACCGCGATGCCCGTATATTCCGTTGCTCGACAGTGTACAAAGGTGAAATAAAACATTAATTGCTGTCAGGCGGCGAGGGGCGAGACAAAAGGTTCATTTTTTCGTAACTATTGTACGTACGGGACCCTCCGTTATGGTCTGGGGCAGCCCTGTTTCGGCGCATGAAAAAGCAATGTTGATCGATATTTTTTTTTCTTTGTTGTGGCCGCTGGAAATTTGTGTCAGTTTTTACGGTATTATCTACGGAATGTAGGCACGTTTCAAGTGAAACTTAATATTATCTAAATAATATTTTTCAATTGCGTATGACTGCCTCTTTGGTCTTGGTCACTGAGCGCGACTGCTTAGCATGAGGTCTTGGATTTGAATCCGGATTGGGTAAAGTGTAATAAGGTTTTTCCGTTAGGTAATTCTCAGTAGCAGCACGGAGTCTGGATTTGGGCCTGGTGGATGCCTCGTCGGTGTAACATTGGGACTTGCAACGAAATGTTGGTGTTTCACACACCCCTGCCTACCCCTTCGGGGAATACAGGCGTAATGTTATGCATATGTTATTTTTTTATCTAGCCTTTCCTATATTATAAACCTATACGTTATAAATATATCACACCGTTAATTGAAGATGAACGTTGAATAAATAAGGTTGGTCATATTAAAAAAACAAAATACGAATACCTGTAGTAAAACCTGATTAAAAACAAGAGGTTAATTATTATTTTTTTTTTAATAAAACGTCGCCCCACACTAGGAATTTCTCCTGTATCGTGGGTGCGTTTCACAAACATGAAATATCACATACACAAACACCCAGACTCGGGACAAACAAATGTGGAATGCACAAATTTTTGCCCCGCGCGGGAATCGAACCCGCAACCTTTAGCGCAGCAGTCTAATCGCTTAGCCACTACGCCAATCAGGTCGTCATTATAGCTATAGTACATACATACATAACACAGTTGATTATACATCTCTATATCTTCGGCCTCATTTGGAGCCACTTCTTACTTAATTAGGAGAAAGTTATCGTGGCAATCATGCGAGTTCATAATGTGCTAGTGCCACTAGCCTCTAGCTTTATCAACGAAATAAAACATTATGTTTATAGAGGATTGACTGCCTCGTTGGTCTAGTGGTCGCTAAGCGCAGCTGCTGAGCAAGTCCTGGGTTCAAATCCCGGGTCGGGCAAAGTTACTGAGTTTTTCCATTCGGTAATTCTCAATAGCAGCACGGAGTCTGGATGTATACCCGGTTGATGGCAATAGGCTCGCTCTCTATTACATTGGGACCTACAACATAACTGGCGAAATGTGAGTGTACACCTCTGCCTACCCCTTCGGGGAATACAGGCGTGATGTTATGTCTGTTTTATAAAGAGGATTTATATCGAGTGCTGTTTAATTAGTGCAATAATAAACATTTGAATTTTACTGTCTCGGGAACCAATTAACGCGAGTTTTAAACTCGTTATAGTGGCCTTGTAGGTAGCGTTGAACATATGCAGTGCTTTTTGATAGTGATGTGGTTATCTTTCTCAAATCACTTGAGTGTAACATCTATACTTATAATAAAACTGTAGAGAGGTCAATTCTGTACATTGAATATATATTCAAAATTATTATTGGAGGATAACTGGTGATCGATACTGATGCCAAAAATGCAATTACTAAATTTTTTGTCGGTCTGTCTGTCTGTCTGTCTGTATGTGCACGCATGGGTCAAAAACTACTGAAGGGATTTTAACCAAACTTGGTACGATTGTAGTCCATACGCCTGGGCAGGTTATAGGCTATATAACATAACGCTAAAACACATAGGAGCTGAGCAGTAACGATAAATTTGAAGCAAGTCGGATGAAAATGCGCTTTCGAGCTCTTATCCTCGCATACGTCGATCATACACCAAAAGTATGTATTACAAAAATGATGGTCTCTAAAAGATCTACAAAAATGTCCTCAATAGTATATATCTATCTTTTATAAATTAGCCACAATAACGTGTTTAATCGTTAGGCACTTCTTCAAGTGTATTAATAAAATATATAAATATATTGTATTTCACATAGATATATCGTTATCAAACTCCAATATTCAAAAAGTACACTTTAATATCTATTTTATAAACACAAAAGAAATCGATATATAAGATATAGATGAAATAAAACTTCCAAATCTCGCCGCGCCAGTATGGGTACGGCGGTATAAATGGTTTTTCTTTTTTAAAATTGAATGTACAGACACGGGTCGTTTACGATTTTATTATATGTATAGATATAGATTTTTTCTCATTACCTCATAGACAATTGTAATTCTCGCAGCAAGTAACACATACGGTTCTCCGGAACTTATTTCTGTCAAAGTAGGTAATTTAACGACTTCTAGCTCAAAGGCATCCTTCAGCTGTAACATCATTGAGGCGGACATTCTAGCAGCAAGATAGATTTTCTATCCTGTGTATAACGATTTCGGCTGAGTGTACAGCCTTATGCTTCGCCATGACCATCAACATCAACCATTACCATTGACTCACGCAGTCTTAAAGTAGCCTTTAATCTTACGAATACTTAGCTGCTTCTTACACGCACACACAATCGTACGACGCTTACTCTTAGGTCACGAGTTCTCTATAAATTTTGTCTGTTGAGATACTGACACATTGGGATCTACACCAAACCTAGCGAAATTGTGGGAGTAGGTACAATATGTGCACCTCTGCCTACGCCTTCGCGGAATACAAGCGTGTCGTTGTCGTATGTTTTATAACAATATTTTTTATAAGAGTCAACTGCAATGATTCCCTATTTTAACTTAATTACGAATAAACCGACACACTGACAAAATATCTAAAATAATAGAAATGGGTTGTATTGTATAGGTTTCTAAAACGTCGCCCCACACTAGGAATTTCTCCTGTATCGTGGGTGCGTTTCACAAACTTGAAATTTCACTTACACAAACACCCAGACTCGGGACAAACATCTACGGATCACACTTTTTTTTGCGGGAATCGAACCCACAACCAATCTCTTAGCCACTGCGCCAATCAGGTCGTCACGGTTGTCTTTTATCCTTGGTATTTTTTTTTCTACAGTAGTTTCAATGTACAGGAACTCAGAAACGCACAAAACGGATTTATTTATGTTCTCTTCTTCAGTTATATATTATTTTCAATAGACTTTCTGTAACTTCCGTAATTACCGTTCAATTTTTGCGGTATTTTTTTAAATACCGGAAAGTATTCTTAGTTAAATAAGTGGTTTAAATTTTTTTAACCTACTTATAAAAGCCTGCCTGGTAGGTATTTTTTTCTGTTAAAAGTTCAATTTACTACTGGTGTTTTATCCGAAATACACGCGGTCGAAGTCGCGGGCAACAGCTATACATGTATTAAAATAGTACGGCATGGCGTAAAAACTACTAAATCGAATTCGCTCAATCTTAGCTAATGCTAATATATTAAAAACAATTTAAAAATACTTTTGCTGTTTCCGAATTTCCACGCGGACGGAGTCGCGGGCACATCTAGTAACTTAATATAATTTACATAATGACGACTGAGTGGCAGTAGCTACTGGTGGTTAAGATGATTTTTGGGTTCATTACACTTATAGAGTGAATATTTTCCATCTGAAGCTTAGTGTATTCTTGTGTAAGTGTAAGTAAGTGTAAAAATAAGTCTTGTGTAAGTGTAATCTTGGGCCCTATACAAGTGGCAAAAACGCTAGACGAATAGAATAGAATGATAAAGTTGTATGTGGATGACATGTTTCGACTATGTTATCTATGTAGTATTATTTCAATTCCATATTTCTCATTCTATTCGTCTAGCGTTTCGCTACTTGTCTAGGGATCTTGGTGGTTAAGACACTATTTGTGTACGTCACCTGAAAAGCGTGAATAATTTCGATCTAATTGAAAAACTCAATAACACTTTGTCCGACCCGGGATTCGAACTCAGGACCTCATGCTCAGCAGTTGCGCTTAGTTACCACTAGACCAACGAGGCAATCAATACTATTACTTATGATCTTACTTATGATCGGCAACTTACTACTTATTTTACTTAAACTAGCACCGGCCCGCAACTTCGCCCGCGTGGATTTCGAATGTTTTATGCCTATTGGCCTTCCTCGATAAATGGGCTATCTAACACTGAAATTTTTCAAATCGGACAAGTTGTTCCTGAGATTAGCGCGTAAAAGCAAACAAACAAACTAACTCTTCAGTTTTATAATATTTATTTATTTATTTTCTCCCAGTCAACCTTAGGACGGTGCAGAAACAGACACGTGGTAGGTGCAATTAGGACATGTAAAGAGAAGAATAGTAATAATTGCATTAAATACTTATACTGTATACATGACTATATTATATATATAATAAATATATATCTATATAATATTCTAGTATAGAAGTATAGATATTTTAATATATAGTAATATAGATAATAGTGTAATAAATACAAACAGTCCACAGCACTAACAGTTTAACATCGGCGGCGACGCTGGCGCTGCGCGTGACGTGTTTACGACTTCTAGAGAATTTACTACCTTTTTGTGATTGTCAAATCGGCTAGTCGATAACTTTACTAGTTTACTATTATATTCCTTAATAGTATTATATTACGTTATTAGTTATATATGTATATAATATAGTTATATACCCGTGTTAACTGCTGCATAAATCTGAAGACAATTTTTGGGATAGTTTTTCGTAATTTCTTTGTTAACACGTAGATCTAACTTCTGTAAAGTGCATTCTAAGACATGAGATATTACAATCAAGCAACCTTGCCTCAGGACAGGCATATGTCCAGCAGTTTATGGAAATAAGGTGATGCTGTTGATGATGGTAAACAACCTTGGCTTGGAACAGAACATCGTCGATCAGGCAGGTCTGACACATTTAATACTGTGTTCAAAAAGCAAGCGTAATGATTTAAAACAATGTCGTAATAGATAAACTACTCTTGTTATGTAAAAAACCGATCGTATGTCTTCTTCCAATAATAATATGTTTAAGGGCCTGTTGCACCATCGACAAGTAAAGTGTCAAGTAGACTAACCGCCACTTAAAGTCACCCGTAACTACACATACGAATTTCACAATATCTAAGTAGCATTGATCAGAGGATAAACTGACCTTTATCTATGATATGATGGGGCTAACATATTAGTTTGTAATAAAAGCCTCTAAATAAATAAAGATTAAAAAAAAAATCTATGATATGATAGAAGATACTCGTAACTTTTACTTGCCGATTAGCGTTAATCAAGAAGTAACTATTCAACACTTTACTTGTAGATGGTGAAACAGGCCCTAACTCTTTTAAAATAATAGGTTTTCGCTACTAACGTCCATATTTATAAGTAAACCCACAAGAAAATGCCAAGCATTTCTTATAAAAGAAAAAACTAATTTATAGCAAACTCTAAGCAATCTTAATTAACAAAATATTCAAACTAACATAAACACGACTAACTCAACAAACAAAACACAGTCATTTGACATACCTAATAAAATACCGTAACAAATATTTAAAACGATTCCCGGATTTCGGATTCGGATCTGGATCACGGATTTAACAAGAGACATAATCGCGCAGTAAAATAGCGTTTAGCGTTTATGTCTGCCGCTATAAAAATGTTGAGAACCACTTGACATTTATTTGACAGGCTTGAAGCGATGTTCGGCTGTTAACAGGGCTACTACTCTATAAATAAGTATTTTTACTAACGCAACAATCGGCAACCCAGTTAATCTGAGAACTAAAATCTTCATTTGAATACTTGGCAACCATAATTTTTTCATTATTTACTTCCACACAATAGACTTCTTTAATGAATACCATTTTATATGATCGGTATATCTTACATACGGAAACATTGAATACGTACTTGCATGTGTTAAGACCCAAAATTCTGCTTTCGAACCCGGTCCAGAAGCTATATTATTTACTTTACTCTAATATACGGCACAATATAATATAAACATTTATAAAATGTAAAGCCGGAACGATTCTAATTTAACTGATAGGTACAGATGTCATTCTTGTAGAGACGACCCAGCCTGAAGCTCCAGAACTTATCTTGCTGCATAACTAAGTCTGACATAGTTGTATGCTACGCGACTCCACCCATACATAATATAATAACTAGATAGGTACATTCGTTGTATAACATTTAGAACATTGCGACCAGTATAACCACAAATTCAGGTGACCTAGTGATATTGTTAGGCCGTAATGACGTCATATTATTACGGCCTTCAGACTGACATTGCTTATTTAGTTGGTAGTGACACGAATAGCCACGATAATATGAAATTTTATTTTAAGATAAAAAGCATGTTTATTTTAATAGAAGTCCCTAACAAGATAGGTTGCTTGATGTATATAGTACATTTTGAGCTTTATCCATAGCTTATATCAGCTTCCAACTGTTTCCCTACTCAACATTGAAGTCAGTACCCACTACCCATCACCCTGCAGGTAAGAGCTAACTCCAAGAAATTTCGAACTACTTTCTCGGACCTTAGCGAGATCTAACAAAGAGCTCCTAGCTGTATATCCTTGCAGAGATCTTTTCTTATTATGAAGCGTAGTATATTTGTATTCACAATTCAAAACATTCAAATTATGATACTACTTAATTGCCGATGTCAGGAATAGTGTCCAACAAGAATGACGTCAAACGAAAGCTGTATCGTTTGAAGTTACTCTTTGTCTGTGTCGATTGTATTACTCGGAAGTACAGATTGCTGGCGAAAACTTAAGTCGCTCTCAGGTGGATAATTTCTCGAGAACTTTGTTACAGTATTCTTGGTAAAGAGTACCGTTTGCACATCTACACTTCACCACGGATGATACTAAGGCACGGTTCGACGATACCCAGAAATACTGAATCCTAAATTCACCCCCGCAAACACATACGGATCAGGAGTCGTAGAACGTTTATGTCAAAGAGTAGGGACATGAAAGATACTATTACTTCATCATCATCATCAGCCAAAGACGTCCACTGTTGAACATAGGCCTCCCCGTTTAAGCAGGGGAAGTTTGCCATAATCCCCACGCTTGGCAAGCGGCTTGGGGATCGCAGTATTGGTGGTGGAGTTACAGAAGACGCTGCTGCCCATCTTCTGAATTTTCCCTTAGTCGCCTCTTACGACACCCACGGGAGGAAAGGGGGTGGTCAATTCTAGGCCGGATACCACACGGCACTATTACTTAGTGCATAAAATACTAGTACATGTCTATATAAAACTTCACGTAACCTCGAGCTCCGGAGTATTCAGTACAACGTATTAATATGAAAACAACACTGAACACGGGCGCTCGCGTCCTCATCGCGACACAATTTAATTACAGCCGCATCAACTGTTCCCAAAGTTGTTGTTCAACAGATAAGCCAGTACATTGTATTTAAGGCGCAGGTCACACGTCCGCCTAATCGCGGCCGCACGTGTAACCTAACAAGACCGCAACTAATGGGGCTCGGTCTGCACAAACCGAAATTAGACGTATTCTGGAACAGTTATTTGTTGTCAACCAAAAGTAGATGTATTCAGAATACGTCTCTACTTAAAATGTTTAACTCCCCTGATAATATGTTATTTTCAGAGGAGTTCAACATTTTGAATGTATTCGTCATTCCATTTGTGACATTGTTTTGTGGAATTTAAAATTCAACTGTAGTGTGTATTATTATCAGAATGTGAACAACTGTTTTATGTGTAATTGATACCTTCTTACAAGGTGTTTGAAGGTAGGTAGTATTAACAATATTTGTTTGATAGTATCTATTGATTCGTCGTTAGGCATAACTTGTGTCAAAACGGGTGGGGTTTGCAAAAAAACAAATACAGTTTTTCTTAATTATTTTTTGGTTCTGTTATCACTGTACCAATTAGATTCTGTCATAATACACTAAATTTTTGACACCTAATACTTTTTTGTTTTGATTTGTGTCAAAATTACAACTGATCTGTTAAACAAAAAACACGTGTTGAAATCATCAGTGACGTCACGGTTTCATCCTCTCCGCCGTAATAGTAAGCTTTATGACGTAAAAGCTTTTTGATTGTAGCAACTGCAAATATGGATTGTGAACGAAGTTAGGTTTTGAGTTTAAAGGGATTCCGGTATCCACGTAATGTAGTTTTGGGGATGAAATCTGTGTCAGCTTGTTGTTTGGCAGTAGAGTGATGCTGGATGACAAAGATCGATAGGTACCTAGGTATATGTTTTATGTAGGTACTAGCGTTTTATTGCTACCTTAGTTTTTTTTTGTATCGTTCATGCGTTTTAGAGATGAAAATTACAGCTTTTATATCCATTACTTAACACGCATTTTCATTTTTTTTTTGATAAAACGTTGCCCCACACTAGGAATTTTTCCTCTATCGTGGGTGCGTTTCACAAACATGTAATATTACATAAACCCAGACTCGAGATATCTGCGGATCGCACAAATTTTTGTCCCGGGAAATGAACACGCAACCCATAGCGCAGCAGTCTAATTGCTTAGCCACTGACTCAATCGGGTCTTCAATATAACAACACACTACTCAAAATACTTGCAGATAAAGTATGTTTGTTTTATACAGGAATCGAAGCTGATAAATGATGGAAGGACTTCGTTCTACGAATCATCCTTAGAACCAGTTCTTCCTACCATCACATGGTTCTGGTAGCAGCTTAGAATGGTTTCCTTAATATATCCCCACGGACACCACATTTATTTTATTGACACATAAAAGTATCGCTTTACATTTGTAGCATATTTATCGGTTTTCTTTTTCTTTGGCATCAATCGTCCTGGTAGCTGTATTAAGAGTGTGTTATGTATTGTCACTTTGACGTCTCATGGGGAGAATAAGAGATATCACGGATACAACGTGCCATCAGCCGCTGATTTCGCCAGGGATCATTCATTTCGATTTCTCAACTTATGTTACAGATAAAAGGTATTTTGGAATAAGTCACACTTTAAAAAGTCACTTGTCGTTTTAGCTCTGAAGCTTAAAGGCGTTCAAACCTAGATGAGTATCAATGTGATTTTTTTTGTATTCTCATAGATATTATAAGATAACACTTACGAGTACAAATAAATTGTGCCCGATAAGAGAATACACTCGCCCCTTTTAGATAAAACTGTGGTGGTGGGATGATCCATTTTCACAATATTGGTTAAAAGCACAAATAATCCTCAATTCCTAGAAATGTATTTAAATAACATCTTAAAGACACAACAATATAAACTACTTTATTTTTCGACGAAAATAATTATGGACACAAAATAAAAAATACCATTTAAGTAAAAATAGATCTTAATCTTAAGGTAGACTGGTAGCTAAACAGCAATAAACTTTTATACTAATGTATTTATGGAGTGTTATCAAATAAATTAAACATAAAAACAAGCCTGAGGATGAGGGTAACTAGACAAAGACCAAGGATCTGCAAATGCCGCTATCTTACCTCATTCACTTTCATCACAATTTTTTCTTAAAAGCTTTGCTTAGGTTTAGAGCACTTTTATTTTACCAAAGCGTCCTTCAGAACACGTCCCACAGAACAGCTTGTAAATTGTCAAAAGAATACTAAACTCACCATCTTGCTTCACAGTGTTCCCAAGCGGTCCGCAGCTCGCCACCCAGACGACCAGTATCCACCGCAGCATGAGTCCAGTCCTGCTCCTTAGCAGTTCCGGCTGGTTGTGGAAGTGACGAGCCGTCGGCCGCGCCTGGACTGCCATGGTACCATCAAACCAGATACCATTTGTGGTGGTTCACATTGTTTGGGGACCTGTTGAATTATGCTCTCTTAGTATCGATGGATAACACTGAAGGTTCATAAAACAATTTTGATGTTTGCCATATTTGTGTGAGCGGTGAATATATGGATATTTATACGGGTATGTGTGGTAGAACTAAAGCTTCCCCGTACGGCAGTATAGGAGGCTAATTTGCTGTAACGATAGGTCGAGTAAATTTTGTAATATCACTGTGCTATAAAAGAATAAAACTGAACATAATATTTTATTTGCTTTATTCAATTTCCCTACCACTGTTCCCTAACTTAGTGTGCGAAATAATTATACATAACCTAATATTAAATAGCAAAGTTATCTGACCTTAAACAAGTTGACTTTAATCCTGAGCAAAAACGTGCCGTATCGAGGCTTGTGGCCTCAATAAATCAAAACGCTATAATAGATCCGAAGATAAGGAACCTTTTAGGTCATCGTTGTTAAACCATTGGTTTATATTGAATTGGCCGTAAAAGCTCCAAGATATTTCGGTGATATGATTAAAGTAGCTTAATATTAATTCCAAATCAAGTAGTAATTATTGGATTTCAAAACATTTTACACAGATGTAAGTCAAATATATGGGTGCAGAGCATCTGTCAGTGATGATACCTCAGTCTGGCGAACCAAAGTTAAATCTCATTAATGTCGTTGTAGACTGGCCAATCTCTATGTCATGACGCTTCCTCGTGGCAACTCAGCTTATGCTTAGTGAAAATCACCAGCGCTCTCCTAATGTCCAGTGCGGCTTTAATGGTGATGTGGAAATTGTAAATTCATTGAAATGCCTGTTGCATCGTACGAGCTGATTAAAAGATATACAATTGCATGACCCAAGCACTAAATGATTCTGTAGGTCCTAATCTAATCCCTAGAGTCACTTAGCATCTGCTTTTGAGGTTGATATATTATTTACGGTATTTGTCATTTACTTGTTATATTAATCTCATTTATTAGATGGCAGTGAAACTGATCCTGAAAGTTAAGTTGCAATAATCCGGTCATAGAAATGTAGTAAAGGAATTAAACATATTTTGGAATACTCAGAACTCTTTTCTAAAATGTTCTGAGGGTTCCCGAGAGACGCCATAGACACAGCTAGTGAAACACATCTGATCTTGATATATTTTATACCGTCACAGTTTCGATATTGATGCCTTCACGCCGATCGTATCTTGTGAGATTGCGATCTTGCTCGTAGGCTGTCGACAGGCAACTTGCCAAAACTTGAGAACTGCAGTTTTTGGTTCTGCTGACTAAACATGAATGTACAAGAACGATACATATTTTTTATTTATAGATCTTTTGAGGGTGAATTAACATCTAGTGATGCGCCGCTAGTAGACTATTGTTTGCTTGACTATTATTTGTTAGTTGCAAAAAACGTGATACGTGTTATATGTTGTCAGTTATTTGTTTTCGACCTGCAGGCTTTGTTTCCGCAGCACTCCAATGACTCTCGCTTTAAAGATGAGCATATATTCTGAAATAACTTGATTTTTTTTTGCAGTCTTGTATCATGTTTATCATCTTTTAGGCCAGCGTTTTAATTCTATCCCAATGCAATTTAATTAACGTTTACATACTAGACCACGTGAAAAAGCTGTTGTTAACATTTCGTAGTCTTAACTAAACTAAGCCTTTTTGTACTTGCCATACAAAAGGGCTTAGTTTAGTTTAAGGTCTTAAAATGTAGAGGTGGTAGAACCCAATGTTCTAAATAAGACGAACGAGCCCTTTGCAGACGGCAGCTGGCATTTAAGACTATCAAAACAAAATGACGAAAGGCACATAAAAACTACTATTAATGACTGGTAACTTCATTACAGACGACCTGATTGGCGCAATGGCTAAGCGATTAGACTGCTGCGCTAAGCTTAGATTGCGGGTTTGATTCCCGCACGAGGCAAAAATATGTGCGACCATGTATATGTGTTTGTGTATGTGATATTTCATGTTTATGAAACGCACCCACGACACAGGAGAATTCCTAGTGTGGGGCGAAGTTTTTATAAAAAAAAATACAGTCAATAAAAAATAGAATTACATTCTTTTGTCACAATAGATTGGACACATATGTGATGGTTAGTTGGAACTCATTATGCTTACAACACACTCGTTTAGTGGGTCGTTTTCTCAGTAGCAGCTGATTCTTTAGACTCTGTTTCCACGAATCTGGAGTACGGCTTTAAAAATGTATAAATGCTCATAATGCCGTATGTCTGTAAACGACACAAGGAGCATAAAAATACCTGTAATTTATTTAATAGTGCTTGAAGAAAGATGCAGATTGTCATAACACACTTATTATGCCGTAATCTCTGTAATTATGACGAAGGACATTTTGTGACAGATGCCAGGATGTATTTATTTATTTAAAAGGAGTGTTTTTCGTTATTAATATCGCAAGTACTGACTAAGAGTCGTGTACCTTTTCTCTGTCCAATGAGTCAAGGCCATATTAAATTATGATAGAGAAAATAATGATTTAAGCTACACGTTTTAAGTCACATACTATTATTACATATATTATACATATACACATATGCATATATTATTAAAATATACATATATTATTAAAATAAATTCTCTATAAACGACCTACCTTTATTTATTTATTCAATTTATGTACAAAGGCGGACTTAATGCCTTAGGCATTTTCTACCAGTCGACCTTAAGGAGATGCAGAGACAAGTGTTAGGTAGATGCACATAATAACAAACGATGTTATATTACCTCTGCAGTAACCGAGTTCGCTATGAAAGATTTTAATCCATTAAAAAAAGCGACTTATGTGAATGGCTCAAAAAGAGCCTCCTAAGACTCCAAAGAGCAGAGGTAAGTTACACATGTCATGCACACGGAAAAAGAAAAATGAGAAGTTCCAACTTTAAGACTATTACCCTTTTTACTACTCGTGAATATTCATCAAGAAACGCGTATAAAACACCAATCCCGTAGAGAATACTTTAAAAACATTAGAAAATATCGAAGCTTTGAACCCGAGTAACATCGAAGTTAGAATTTTCATAAAACGAGCACCTTGGTAGATGTTATCGTAATTTAATAATAAACTTTATAAACGGCAGGAGCGGCTAGTATAATTTTAGTTCTTTAGTACTCTACGGTACCGCAATTCAGGTCCCGTACTGGCTGGCTGGAAATGGAAATTATTTTAATTAGAAAAAGGAAAAAAAATGGTCATGTACGATATTATTTAACAGATTTACGTTGAGAGGATATATATTAGATTAATAATTTTGAGTGTACGAAGTGACTATTCTTCAAGTACAAATAGCTGATTAAGCAAATATTTTAACACATATGTGTACTCCGTGCAGTTTGTAACTGATCTACTTATTATACATTGATTACTATTTTCACATTGTTTTCACCATAGAATGGCGACTGCAACTGGGAACACAGGGCGGTTCGACGGAAATCCTGGTGAAGATCGAGGGAAACCGTTTGATTCATACGGGTCAGAACCTTACATTAATAATTATGTTATTATTGTTACATTACTTCAATATAAGTTGTTTTTTGTGCAAAATTATATTAGCAGAATATATTATTATTTTCTTTGCGTGTCTCCACCAGCTCCATTTTTACATAAAAATAGCTCGTGCCGCGGTGTAGAGATTAGCCCGTCAGCAAATTTGTTGCAAGGCTGACTGCTCAGGGTGTTTGACGTAATTAGGGGAATATCGGTTAGGAAGACTCCCAAAATAATTCAACCAATAGTACAAAACTAAAAAATGTGTCATATCGATTAACCGTGGTTCAACACTCTCGCACGAACTCATCCTAATCAAGACAACATTTAAAGAAGCGGGAGCAATCATGCGCTAAAGCCTTATATCAGAATGACCTACAAACGATCACGCACACCCTAAAATTTATTATCGTAATAGTAATATGATTGAACACATCGTGATCGTAATTTCCAGCGTGGTTCCATGTCTAATAATGTTATTTTTGTTCCACCAATCAGGTGATCGCGTGACGGGGGAATAATCCTCGCCACTTTCCTTTTACGGTTACTGCGCACTTTATCTCCATTGAACAAGGTCGTAATTTGAATGGCTCGTAGATATATAAGTTTGTTCTTTTATCACAAAACTTGGTAGTATAGTGAGTTATCGTGTTGCCATTGTCTCGAAATGTCGCACTGATCGAGTGTTTTATTCTTTACTGGAATTTAGTGGATCGAAATAGATTGCGTTTAATGCAGCACTACGGGGAACAAGAATGCATTGCGGATTAAAATGAACACGACTTAAGATTCTCTCTTTATTTTAACTTATTTTATTATACACATAGATATAGCCATTGTTGTTAATATAATTATTCATTTACGTGTCGCTTAAAATACTTCATTCTATTGAAAAATTCCTATAAAGACCATTGATGTCATTTTAGCATGTTGCTCATCCTAAGTTTATATTTTAATCTGATATAGGACTTAGTTAAGAGCTGCGCCACAGATCGGTGAAGGTCTTTATAGGTCCGAAACCCGCTGGTGTCGATAATTTTTTAATTTTCCTTTATCAATTTGACTTCCTTTATTTTAAAACTCGGTTTCAGCTCTACCTTCTGGTTTGACAATGTCACATTTTGACATTTGATGTGACACAGATGAAGGTCACTGTTGACATTAAAACGAAGCTGGAATTCAAATGGCGAGATTGGAAATATCAGGCGTTATAAATATGGCTCAATATGAGCGGATATAGGGCGTCTGTCATTTGACCTCCGGATCCTTATTACTGCAATATACCGATAAAAGGTAAAAGTTAGGAAGTTATTTGACCTCTGGGCTTCTTACCGCCCTCTACGATTCTTGTGTTCATTTATGTGTCTATGTATGTATAGGTATCTGTTCTTGAAGACTTTTTGATAAAACATGATTATTATTGATAGCCGAAATTAAGATGTTATTGTTTTTTGATGATTTCTTAAGTCGTGTTTGTTAGCCAAAGTAAATGATAGATAAAAGTTGAAATAGTTTGTCTAATTTAACAAAAGATTACTATCATCATTCATTTTTGGTTTTCATATATTTATGGTAGTTAGTTTCATTGTTTTTAATACCTATAAAAATCATTTAAGTATCATAATCATTCAATCATCATTATCTTTAATTCAATGAAACAAAATATAAAATCTAGTTAAAAAAGCTAATCTTTATACATGAAAACTGTAGCCATTTTGATTTCTCTTCTCCAGAGGGCAGGAAAAAACGTCGTAAAATATTTTAAGATCTTATAAATGTTTACGCCTATGTTGATGGATTACTAACTCGTTACTGGGTACTTTATGTTGTTCGTCTTACGAGGTTTTTAAAGCCAATAAAGTACTTAAAATTATTATGACGTCATAAAACATTATTTACGTTAACGCCGTTCTAAGATTTTAAAGTAGGTATATGGTTTATTTAATTGTTTTGATCTGTACGGGTTAAGACAAATGAGGCAGATACAGTTTATAAGATATTGTGGACGCAATGGATAATTAATTTCGATGATTCGAGAAATTTGAGCATTTATGGGAAGAAAGCTGGAGGATCGCTAGAAGAGGTTTGTTTTTTATAGTAACTGGGAGATTTTCTAAATGATGATTCCAATTCGATGAACTTAACTTAAAACAAACATGTAAAGTTACAAAAAAATGAGTCTGTGTGTTTGACATTGACACTGATTTTGAAGCCTTTGGGCCACTACGAACAAAAATAGTAATAAAAGTACAACCAGAATAAAATACAACATATTCTATGAACAGCCGATCGGCTTTGCTCTAAAGGCCAAACCAGTCAACCCATTATTAAAATGTTATACCAGAAAAAAGACTCCACAAAAAATAGACCACATATTTGCACTTCGAAGCAGCTTTACAACACAATTGTTCTTTTAAACACACAGTAACTATGAAAGGCACAATCACAATACAAAAAATACTAGTATCATTATCCACACTCCAGTTTACAGTACCCAATGTTGGTCACACTGTAACATCCATTGCAAATTTTGTTAATAAGATGTATACTCGAGTAGACGCTGATCTTTTAATGTATATCGACATTGCGCCAACATTGGGGTTGTATTGAAAATGGCAGGTAGACGGTATATTTCTATACAATGCCAGTATCAAAGAGGTTTCATATCTTCTCATGTTCCCATGCCTATTGATTCGTCAAATTTCGAATGGAGAACTTGAATGCTCCGAATTGAAGTTGTTTAGTGAGCTTTGTAGGCCAGAATTTGTGTGGGAGGAAGTTTTTACTTTTAATCTTATTTTACGGTTACATTCTTTTTAAATTTGTGAAGCGATGCAATGATGATCTGGTTTGGTATTTTGTTTGTAGAGTGGTTAATGTTTGAAAACATAAATTTCACACGCACAAAAAGTTTTAGAAAGACACAAAGGCTTCGAAATTATTTATTAATATTAAAACCTTTGAAATTGTTCAGATACTATAATTTATTTACGAAATTGAGTTTTAAACTTATATTAAATATGTACTAGTAAGTTAATTTAATGAAATATATAGGCATATCTGTTCTTTTGTGTCACTATTTTTTTTAAATGCAATAAAATATCTCGAAACCTTTTTATCTCAGTACCTATTCAAACCAATGTTTTATTTCAACCGGGTACTCATCCAACACACACCTAATGTGTAATATCAGCTTGTAGTTAACCGTTTTATGGGACAAAGATCTCATCTCATACGGAGAAAGGGAGTGATCAATCTCCACGCTAGCTCTCTATGTGAAGGTACGGTTTTGGAATATTGATTCTAAGTTTCATCATGATGTTCAAGAAGCTCATACGAATAGGTAGTACAAATAGGTGTATGTTCATCACAATCATGATACATAGGAACACTGACAGAAGCACATCTAATATAATAAGGAAAAGCACTTATTTCACAGCTGTAGTTTTGTTGCCGATCCACTTTTACGATGGCAATCATATTATTATGTCATGTCGACTGGTCATAAACATTCCCAATCAGCATTATTGCTGTCTAGTATGCTACTGTATTGTTGGGTTTGGTCGACAATACATGGTGTATTATAATGTTCTGTTCAACTATTTCCTGGGTAAGTGATTGAACTACTGCGCTTAAAGATAGCGGATAGCTTTCCGCTGAACCTAGTAGGTCTTCCTTGATTATCTGATTTCGTCTTTACTTCTGGACTCCGCTTCAACGGCTTTCAGTACTTCGATAAATATAACCAGTTCAGTGCCTTCTAAGATTGCTAACCCTAAATTGTCGACTCTAGGCCTTTATCGAATTAAATGAATTTCAGATTATGTCCTTCAAATAAATTTCGAGTATAGCTCAATATTCGGCTCTAAGTCTACAGTGCGGTGAACTACCTTCATCGTTTAGACCTACTTGACTATCAAATTAGTCTCTAACAATTGTAACATACATTATATTATTGAAGGTAAAACCTACTTGGTTTCCTAATAACTTCACGTCAAAGGTAATATGAGTGGGTTGGCTGGTCGTCCGTCGTTGAACGAGTAACGTTTGTATATGAAATCATAATAAAGAGATTGTATTAGTGGTGTTTTCTGTTTGATTGAGCCCTTTTCCAACCGAATTTTACACCGTTAATATACTTTAGTTTCCTGAGCATGATGGGAAAGTTTCTTTAAATTACTTGTATCTATGTAAGAATTTTCCCATACAATTATTTCTATACTTACTTTGCCCATTAAAGTTTATTTGACATGTGTGCTTATTAAACTTACGAAACTTCGAATAAACGGCCGCTACGTTGTACATCATTCGAAATCAGCTTACAAATTAACATACAGACGGTTAATAAAAACTGAAATAAGTATAAATAAACAATAAAGCCGTCTGCTCACTAATCCGTATGATTCATGTCGGACCGGTTCGGATGCACCTTTAGTTAGAAGCATTAGTTGAAAGTTAGGCAGGTGTTTGTGGAGCGTTTTTTACGTTTTTGTTATTGAAAATTTACGTTACAATTTATTGTGACGTTTTAAAATGTTTGGTTTTACAGTATATTTCAACTGATATAGTATAACGTTTTAGTTATACCAGTTGAAATATACTCTAGTAGTTTTAGTTTATTTTGTTTAAGAGTTATTACTTTTTCATTTTGACTCTATTTAGCACTTGTATGTATTTGGTGCAATATATTAATGCATACTTGTAATTATTTCAATTCTTATTCCTCGAACACCTAGGCACATGTGTAGCCATATCTTTTTATTTCAAACGTCGCCCCACATTAAATCTTTCTCCTGTATCGTGGGTGCATTTCACAAACATGAAATATTACATACCCCAACACCCAGACTCAGGACAAATTTAATATCTGCGGTTCGTACAAATGTTTGTCCCGTGCGGAAAACGAGCCTGCAACCCTTAGCGCAGTAGTCCAACTGCATACCCACTGCACAATTCGGTCGGTCAATATTCGTCCATTTTGAAAACTGGAAGGGACTAACGATAGCAGAGAGGTGCTAATTAATCCTTGTGAAAATACAATAGAGCGGCATATAGCGTATGTAGATGGATTTCAGGAAGGCAGAGTGTGAGGGCAGTGCCGGTGCGAATAACGCCACAAATCCGTTTTATCAGGTATTGTTTTCATTTCTAGTTACTATCCGATCTAATAGGCTGTGTCACCTTTACTTAGGTATATTCCAAGGTAATTCAGATTCGCGGAACTTAATGGACTTTCGAATTCAATTTGTCAATCAAAGATTTTATAATTGTAGTATGTGACACATATAAAGAAGCTCAGTAAATTGTTGTTGTTCGAACTCTTTCGTTATAATTAAAACAAACAAAAAACGAAATTATACATTTAATATTAAACGAGAAAGTCTTTTGAAAGTTTAGGCCAAACTTAGTATGACAAACTGATATGGATCACGTGCCATTTATTATAAAAATATTTAGTGAGGCTATAAAATAATGTGCCTAAGTGATTATTTGAAATATAATGAAATGGCCAGTCAAAAATATTGTGCCATTGGTTCTGCATCCCTAGCCTACACTGTAAGCATATATAAGTTCCTAACTCTGCCCGTCCATGACAATTGAGCTATATCAAAGATCGGCCTCTATTTCTCGTCACCACCGGTATAAACAAAGGAAACTAGCTTCTATGTTGAAGTAACTCTTACGTCATGACTATGAATACTTCGTTATACAGGCTATGCATACAGCATAAACCAAGCACGATTCACCTATGTACAGTCAGCAGCAAAAATAATTTAGTAGTCGTCATTTCAAAGACCAATGATAATTTACTCTCATTATAAACTAATCAACTTTTCTATTGAGAAAAAGAAGCGAAGTCTAATAACATAATTATTTTCTCACAGGTGTTTAAAAGGTAAGGTTCTTTATATTTTTGATTAAATAATACTTGAGCAGTTTTCAATTAAATACAAAAGTAGAATGTTCTGTGGAATTACACATATTCAATTTAAAACTCGATACATCAAAACCTATTCACAACGACAAGCTTTACTTTTGGAGGTCGTTAGCTCGTTGAAATCGATCCTGAGAACTAAACTAATTTATATTAGTTGCGAAACGTTATTTTTATGTCTGACTGTACTATTGCTATTCCCATAGCGTACCACACGTTGAATATTAAACGAGATACAAATCTCACGACGATTGCCGTCTTGTAACTATTTTTAACTAACAATAAATTAAAATGCTTAACATATAAAGCACACGGAATATTGGCAATCATCCAATTTTACGTACTTAATTGTTAGGTCTACGTTATAATGCATCTGATGTAATATAAAAATATATAAACTTAGAAAAGATATTCCTAACTGTCTTATGTAAAATTAAAAATCAATTTAGCAAAACTTCAGCTAAAGGCTCAAATCGCTATAATGGGCCATCATGAGTATGTCAGTCCATTGTATGTGGTAATTAGTATCCTTGGGCTAAAGATCGGTAATTATGTTATTACCCTCGCCAACAGAAATGACCCTTCCTTGACTACATAATACATGTGGGAAGACACAAGTGATACGTTACATCTTTAAGTAGACTTCACTCGTGGGTTCGCACAGATGGAAGTGATAAGACAAGTACATAATTAGAAAGATTGGTGCAAAAAGCCTTTGACATTGTGTAGCAGTAGGAAAGGATAGAGAGCCTAGCTTAACCATAGGGTGTTACAAACTGATAGGTAATAAATAAATGGCTTTATTTGCATATTGTTTACCTGGATGTTTTGTTACACTTTGAAACGCATAAACTTTATAATACGACTAAATCTACAATTCAGAACATTTATGCGTAACACATATTAACAGACATTGACCCCTGAGTTTGTTTCGGCATTTCTTCTCAGAGGTCAGTTAGGAAATGCCAACACCATCATTCTAACTAGTTTATAAATAATGACGTGTAAAAGTGTTTTGTAAAACCTATTTGCAGAAATAAAATCATTTATCATATTTCGAAGCACACAGCCAAAAATAACATTAAGATTATTTTTAGTAAATCGTCATTTCGGTGCCATGAGTCTTATAGATAGTGGCCACAAATAATCCTTAAATATCAGTAGATAATAATTATGATTCTAATGTGATAAAAATCGAGAAATTATAATCGAAGTTATTCTAAAGCTTTCGTAATACGGCATTAATCGATTTGAACCCAATTCCAAAGTAAAGTATATTACCAACTTTTGCCGATAAATTAAAATATTATCCCCAAACTTTTCAAGATAATTCTTTTATCTTTATTCCCGCTGCGGTCACGTGGCATTTTAATAGATTTAGGTTTTTTTACGATATAAGCACTTAAGCAGCTTAGGTTTTCCAACGAATGTGCTAAAATTGTTTAACACTGATAATTATGACCCAATTGTAATTCTTCCTTTACCATTTTCAGCCATTGGTCATTCAAATGTGGATATTAGATACAAACAATTGAGTAAGAAACCTTTACTCAAGTCTTTCTACTACTATCAATGCAAACTGTTCTCATTAAATTAAGCCCCACTGACATCATGACGATAACCGCATCTCCATATAACCTACTAAGTCATGCGTTATACGTCCCTTGCATTGCCCGTGCATCCAGTGGTCGTTTGACCGACTTATTTCCAAACGGATTGAGACCCCTCTGTGTGCTCCGATGTGCAATAAAATGTTCTTTTTTCCCTCTGTAATGAATTTCTTTATTGCCTTTTTGTTGATGCTTTTTCGATTTAGTTGTCCCTGCCATAGTTTGTTTGTATTTCGTGGTTTAGAATTAGTTTTGTTTGGTGCGGTTTAATTACGTTTCATGCGATTTGAGTATTTATTTTGTTTTTGGCTTTGCTGTAATCTCGTCAAAGCGAAGAAAATTTTGAAATTCATTAATTCAAAGCTACGTTTTTTTACGTGAATTAGTAGCTAACAATGGTTTAGTTATCATTATTATATTTTGGGTGTGTATTTAATCTTCAAAATTATTCCAAGCAAATGCAGACGACAAAAACAATTTTATTTAATTTTTAGTATCCAGATAAAAATGTAAAAATATTGTACCCTTATGTCATTACAACATTAGATACGCTACAGCTGTGATGCGATTCTACAAGTCAATAACCGAGGTATAAAGCCAGTAGTATAGTAATTACGAAAATCGATTTGTTCCAACACTCGATGTTCTAATACTGGGGAACGCGTTTCGAGAATCGTTTGATATTAATTGCATTGCAGTGTAACAAGGTTTTTGAATTGTGTCTGATAAAAGGCAAAGCACTTTACCCCTATTGCATGCAACATATTACTGATGTTGGAGAAAAAGGGTGTATAAACTAATACTTCTATTTTCAATTCGATATTATGTAAGTATGTTAAAATCAAATAAAGGCTAAACAGAGTATGAAGATTTCGTGGCACGCTGAAACAAGTGACATGTCCAGCCAATGCATTTTTTGGTAACACTACGCTAGTCCACGCTAAAGGAACGAATTCGATCAGAATGTCTGCCCATCTCTAGGCTTCGATGACCAATAATAGTAATCATAAAAGTCTCCATTCTGCATAAAACTACGTATCTCGCCAGTATTTTAAGAATTCAATTTTCAATTTAATTAATATTGACAGCCAATAGACTTATTAAAACGAAAACCATGTAAACGTCTGGTGGAATTTAATTTTAGAAATGTAACGCACATTTTAGTTATGGGTCGGATGACGTCACGTGGTCGTGACAGCCAGCTTAGACGCAACTGGGACCGCATCCGCACGTCAATCAGGGCACGGGAGGGACGAATAAGAGGAATTGTATTGAAGGAGAGCTCGTACGAAATTATTAATGTATTTTTGTTACATTTATTTTCTTTAGTGCCACTGCTGTGTTTGGTTTAGGTGCATGAAAGTTGCTGAAATATTAATTAAAATTGAGCTGATAGGCTTAATGGATTAGTATGAAACCTGGTCTGGTCTGAAATGCAATGAGTAATGTGTTTACACTACTCTATTAAAACGATAAAAAATTGTATACCATCAATGGGACGGTTATTATTAATATCAAAACAGCTTTTAAAATGATGGTTTCTCCTGTACTTAATCCTATTCTAATAACTATACCTAACTCTATTGTATTCTGATTTACGAGTTATTGTTATTGATAGCCAGAATATTGCTAAGCCTTCTGCGTAGCATTTAGATTCACCTTTCAGAAACGTTTATTAACCGACTTCAAAAAAAAGGAGTAGGTTCTCAATTCGTCGGGATCTTTTTTTTTTATGTATGTGCTAATAACTCAGTAATTTATGAACCGATTTGAATTTTTTTTTATAATAATTTACAGCTGTGCTACAATGGTATAACAAGGCATACTTCACTTTTAATTAAAACTGCAATATCATAATATCGAACCGCGTCGTTACTCAAAATAAAAAGGTCCACAGACAATAGGGTCATTTAACTAACGAATATTTATATATTAATACATTCTACATGGATAAGCTTCCATAAAAAGAATTACGTATTGATCTTACAATACAATAATAGACGAAAACCTTTATACAGACTGTTAATAGAATGCCATACCAGCCTAATGTATTTTTTCCTAACTAGCCAATAGTATTCAGAAAAAATACTGTTATAAGATAGCCAATTTATTTCGCTATTTATCTATCTTATTGACTTTGTACCGTATAGACTCGGCTGTATCAAAGGATATTTTACTCGAGTATTACAAAAGAAGTCTGTATTGAGGGTACCTAATAAGGTACTGTGTGTTTAGGGGCTTAGTATTGGCTTAAAAACTGGGTATGTATGTACATGATGTCCAACCATGTCATGTGATTGTGGTCCTTAGGAGGGTAGAAGTTGAGATGTTGTTATGACTAGATTTGATGAAGAATTGAATTATTTATTTGCTTTTACAGATGTCCTCGGATTTCGACTTTTTAATTATGCAGTCTTTTTTTATAGGTATGAAGCTTATCCTACTTACTATGTCTGAGTCTACT
This sequence comes from Abrostola tripartita, assembly GCA_905340225.1. Lineage (NCBI taxonomy): Eukaryota > Metazoa > Arthropoda > Insecta > Lepidoptera > Noctuidae > Abrostola > Abrostola tripartita. Next base: position 2,085,152 of record HG996492.1, on the reverse strand, counting down.
GAGAATACTGAGATGCCAATATTATTATTTAAGTTTTGTCAGTGATAAATTTTATTATAGTTACTTTGTAAGTTAAACATAAACAAAATTGATGGACAAGTTCAATTCTCAACAAAATTGACCATATTATACCATAAGTTCAAAAGTTACGGTACATCCACACTAACTTATAACATGTTTTAGAACGCCTTGTACGGGCAATATCTTTAAAAACTCAAAAAAAAACCATTAACGAATCCAAAAATGACAATTTAGATTTTGTTACATCACCACTATTTGGATCGTGTAGGATGATGACGACACAGAAGTTAAACCGAAATGTGGTCCGATTTTATGTCTAAACCATTACTCTACAAAATAAAACAGCATTCAGATAGGTTTGTGCGGTCTTTCCATCAAACTAATGGTGGTGTAATGCCATTGTTAAACGTATCTATTGTGCGGCTAATACATTGGTGTTTATGTTTGTTTGTCGTCTATTTGTTTAACGGATATCTTCTGAATGTTAGGTTTTATTGCCGCATAAATACGGAGCCTACAGGGGCACTAATACTGTGGGGAAGTCGTGCCCTCTGCGGTTTGTGTCGTCATTGATTTTGTTGCTGTACTTTTTAAAGTTATCGGGTTTTGGTTAGAAAGGAGAAGGAAAATTTCGTTACGAAACTAGCATACCTGAGAGAATCCAACGGTGTGTAAGCCATGTTAGCGGCCTACAGGCGTTTTAAACTCTGATACCTGCCTTCTTACCATGAACTCTTAAAGCGGGACAGTTTAAGATGTGTAAGCTAGACACCGCTACATGCAGTGTAATGCGGCATCTCGCTTCCACAACGTAAACTATCCTGCTTTAAGAGTTCATGGTAAGGGGGCAGTTTCTTCATCAACCATACGATAAGAAGAAGATGTTAGTGAGGTACTGTAAATATGTATTTTATTAATTACTAGATGTGCCCGCGACTCCGTCCGCGTGGAAATTCGGAAACAGCAAAAGTATTTTTAAATTGTTTTTAATATATTAGCTAAGTTTGAGCGAATTCGATTTAGTAGTTTTTACGCCATGCCGTACTATTTTATTACATGTATAGCTGTTGCCCGCGACTTCGTCCGCGTGTATTTCGGATAAAACACCAGTAGTAAATTGAACTTTTAACAGAAAAAAATACCTACCGGGCAGGCTGTTTTAAGTAGGTTAAAAATCTTTAAACCACTTATTTAACTAAGAATACTTTCCGGTATTAAAAAAAACCGCAAAAATTGAACGGTAATTACGGAAGTTACAGAAAGTCTATTGAAAATAATATATAACTGAAGAAGAGAACATAAATAAATCCGTTTTGTGCGTTTCTGAGTTCCTGTACATTGAAACTACTGTAGAAAAAAAAATGCCAAGGATAAAAGACAACCGTGACGACCTGATTGGCGCAGTGGCTAAGCGATTGGTTGTGGGTTCGATTCCCGCAAAAAAAGTGTGATCCGTAGATGTTTGTCCCGAGTCTGGGTGTTTGTGTAAGTGAAATTTCAAGTTTGTGAAACGCACCCGCGATACAGGAGAAATTCCTAGTGTGGGGCGACGTTCTAGAAACCTATACAATACAACCCATTTCTATTATTTTGGATATTTTGTCTGTTTGTCGGTTTATTCGTAATTAAGTTAAAATAGGGAATCATTGCAGTTGACTCTTATAAAAAATATTGTTATAAAACATACGACAACGACACGCTTGTATTCCGCGAAGGCGTAGGCAGAGGTGCACATATTGTACCTACTCCCACAATTTCGCTAGGTTTGGTGTAGATCCCAATGTATCAGTATCTCAACAGACAATATTTATAGGGAACTCGTGACCTAAGAGTAAGCGTCGTACGATTGTGTATGCGTGTAAGAAGCAGCTAAGTATTCGTAAGATTAAATGGTAATGGTTGATGTTGATGGTCATGGCGAAGCATAAGGCTGTACACTCAGCCGAAATCGTTATACACAGGATAGAAAATCTATCTTGCTGCTAGAATGTCCGCCTCAATGATGTTACAGCTGAAGGATGCCTTTGAGCTAAGAGTCGTTAAATTACTTTGACAGAAATAAGTTCCGGAGAACCGTATGTGTTACTTGCTGCGAGAATTACAATTGTCTATGAGGTAATGAGAAAAAATCTATAATTATACATACAATAAAATCGTAAACGACCTGTTTGTACATTCATTTTTAAAAAAGAAAAACAATTTATACACTCTATATTTATGTCACCGACGCGCGACGCCAAGAATATAGTTTTTAAAATTTTTGTCTGTTTGTCGGTTTGTCTGTGCGTTTGAACGCTAGTGCGTTCTCAGAAACGACTGAACCGATTTGAATGCGGTTTTCATTGATGTATTGTGGCAGCTACCCATAACATTTAGTATTTGTTTCATTTTAATCGGTTCATAAAAAAAAAGTTACGTCAATCTTTACATGTACATGTAAATTGTCTTTACATACATGGCAATCTTTACATAGTAGTACGACTGTCAAGTCAGATGTCGCAAGTTCAATTCCCGGCACGCACCAATGTCTTTTCAAATTCATGTGCGTACTATAAATAAGTTATCAGTTGCTAAAAACGGTGAAGGAAAACATCGTGAGGAAACCGGCACACCTGAGAGATGTTTCAACGGTGTGTAAAGCCATGTAAAGTCCTACAGGCGGTTTAAACTCTGACACCAGGTTATTCATCAACCATACGATAAGAAGAAGATTCCAAAGAGTCAATAAGAACCACGTCTGTTCGCATTAACAGTGACAATGTGAGTGAATGTGGCGCAATTTTTTTTTTCGAAAATGTCTCTCGCAGTTAGCTCTGAGGGAGCTGTTACTGCTTAACCGGACGATAAGGTGGCGCGTGAATGCCCCCGCCTTTTTATAAATGCAGCGGATGGCCGTGTCGCGCGTTAAACTAAAATCAACCGTATAGCCGTACCCATACTGGCGCGGCGAGATTTGGAAGTTTTATTTCATCTATATCTTATATACCGATTTCTTTTTTTTAAATAAAATAGATATTAAATTGTACTTTTTGAATATTGGAGTTTGATAACGCTATATCTATGTGAAATACAATATATTTATATATTTTATTAATACACTTGAAGAAGTGCCTAACGATTAAACACGTTATTGTTGCTAATTTATAAAAGATAGATATATACTATAGAGGACTTTTTTGTAGATCTTTTAGAGACCATCATTTTTGTAATACATACTTTTGGTGTATGATCGACGTATGCGAGGATAAGAGCTCGAAAGCGCATTTTCATCCGACTTGCTTCAAATTTATCGTTACTGCTCAGCTCCTATGTGTTTTAGCGTTATGTTATATAGCCTATAACCTGCCCAGGCGTATGGACTACAATCGTACCAAGTTTGGTTAAAATCCCTTCAGTAGTTTTTGACCCATGCGTGCACATACAGACAGACAGACAGACAGACAGACAGACCGACAAAAAATTTACTAATTGCATTTTTGGCATCAGTATCGATCACCAGTTATCCTCCAATAATAATTTTGAATATATATTCAATGTACAGAATTGACCTCTCTACAGTTTTATTATAAGTATAGATTTTGAACTTTTTGCCCAGATTTTGTTCTCATGTTAGGAAGAAGTTGGTGGCATTACAAGTTTCTACTACTACTTCAGCGAATAAAATATGTATATCATATCGAACAAACGAAATAAACTATATATTTAATAGAACCACTTGATCACTTTTTGTATGATCTAGCATTTGAGGCAACGAGTGCTACTTGCAAGTTTACTTTACAAGTTACTTCGTGAATATAGGTAGTACCATTTTTTTTATTTGTTTGGCTTTTTTGTCTGTTATAATTGTATAATATAATTGGGAATGTTATAATTATGGAACGAGGTATTGGTTTGCGACAGGTGGTACATAACCGTCCTCAGACATACAGGTTATTGTTACCAGCTGTTCTATCTCGGTAAACTGTTCTATTTATACGGCACTCTGCAACCATATATTAACGGTCAGTAGAGATACATTATCTTCATTTTCTTCCTGCCATATAACATTATTTATATTTCAAATTTCTCTTCATTCTTCTTCTTTTTGTCGTGCCGATGGTTTTCATTAGATCTTATCTGCCCAGTACATAGCCAAATCGGTTGCTCTTTGATCAGCCTCTTGTTAGTATTCTAATGTGGCGCTAAGTGCATCTATAGACCAACAAGCAGCTGGTGGTTCATTGTCTTAATATTAATTCCTAATTCTCACATCTATCCAACTAAAATCATCCTATCGAGGCCTCTTAATGGATAGTCTACTAAGTCTAGTCTACTATCTTCTCTAATCTTTTCTTCATTTCACTTCGTATTAGGTCCAAACCAAAGCAAAATACTCTAAACGACCTAGACACTATTACAAGAATCCTACATCTAATTCATGATGATTTTGAAGCAGTGTTATTTTAATGAGATTGCCAAAGTTAATTACTTAATATGAGATCGTTGTCACTTTAGTTATATTAAGTGTTTAGCTTTAAAAGCAAAAATTCCCAATACAAGTTTTTGCCGTTGTAATATTTGTCTGTGGCTACATTGTTACATTACCTAAGAAAGATGTTTGTTAACGTATAATACCTAAGTAAATGCATTAAATATAGGTATGAATGACCCTGCAGATACATGTTTCCAATATAGCCTTTCCTGCTTTCAAGTTTTAGAAAAAAGCGTTAGATCAGAATCTACAAAACTTCAATTTCTACAAAATGTGTTATACGAAGAAGATTTTTTAAGACCCTATCAAAATACTACTATTTTCCGTAATATTTTTAGAAGCGGCCCTATAAGTAACCGATATTTATTGCTTCGCTCTCCCATGGTGAGCGGTGTTATAAATTTTTATTGTTACTTTAATACCCTATATAATTATCATGGGAATCTGGTATCAAATTATTTGATGGTGGAATTCATTTATACCATGCTCATAAATATCGATTACGTGGCAAGTAATAAAACATTGTATTTGTATCAGCTTTTATTATTGTAATCTCAAACCGAATTCGTTTTTAATTTGTTGTTTTCGTAAATACTTGGATTTGGAATTCACTTTTGTATTGACATTGTAAGCATTCGGTAATTTTATATCCTAACCTAACCTATCTATCTTATGTGGGCATCAACCCGTTATTGTCGGTGTGTCCGATGCTTTTGTTTAGTGACCAAGTATTCTTCGGCCGCTTGCATATTTCAATTATTCTTCTAACCCCTACAGCTGATTCACGTGGCTGCACATCAATAGAACAGGGTTTAACCCTTCAACATACAACTCTATCAATACTAACGTATGCTATGAGCTAGGTTACTTTTTTATACAAAAAACAACTGATCTTAATTAGTATATTTATATGAACAAAAGTAACATCAAGTTGTAATTATTCCAGTTCATGTAGTGGCAAGGCCCACGTTACAACCTTCTTTCTACAAACTATTTAATTATTACCATGACTAACCAAAATCAATGACGGAATTATAAAATTCCCCTTCTTCCCAGACTGTTAAGGGCCGTGTAGGGTCCACTGTAGCTATGGAGGGAGCCGATGTTTAGAGTGGACGGCCCCTAACGATTTATGAGTGGAACTAAATAATACTCTTGGTTTCAGAGTAACAGTAGGAACCAATAATGCTAATTAATTCGTGTATTTGATAAGGAAATGGTTGTTTTGTCCTTTATGTTTCGTTTGAATACAATTTTCAGAGGTCTCGTTTAAAGGTTTAAAGTTCCACTTAATACAGTCATAATTAATAACGTGTGTGATTTGTGGGATGTAATGTTTGGATCCTTAGAATGGATTTGGAAAAAGATATGAAAATATTTAGACTATAAAACATTGTCAAGCTAAGCATAGGTATCGAATTATAACTTCAATCCCAGATGTTCCTTATTTGTCATCCATGCTAATAGGAACAATGACATCACTTATTTGATACAACGTTACACGCATCGTTTACTCAAACATTTTTTATCTTCAACTTTATTTTAGGGTTTGACATGACACGTGCTGAGTTAGTTCATGTGTGTCCCTACTAACACACTTATAATAGTCCTTATTATAAAAGCAATAGGGTTGGTATTATTTAGCTTACTACATCAACCGTTTAGTAAGGAAATGACAACCAGACGTAGGTCGTTTTCTCGCATGATTGGGTTTTTTTAGGGTTAAACATTTGGCAATGAATGATTGATTCGGGACGTTGCAGTAGGGTGTAGGGAGGAGGGCGTTTATTTAATAGATTATTTACCTTTTTGTGCCGAAAAAAATAAATAAAACCTGCCTACCGAATTAAGCGAACGCAAAAACGGTAAAAAAGCAGTTTTATTCGTCAAAGTTTTTTAGCTATGATCCATATTACATACTTTAGCATTTACTACCTTCTTGCTTCTACTTACTGCTATTTGAAGTCTTAAAGTATCTATGACGTAACATTTTTAAAGTACTAATGCAAAACTAGCACAATATTTATCACAAAATGTGCTTTATCCGATAATTTATGAGCGACTTAAAAAGCTTTTATTAAGATGAAGCGAAAAGCTCGGCTTAAGGTAGACAAAATACTAATGCCAAAATAAATGATAGTTTCAAGACAAGAAAATGAAGTAAAATAAAATAGTAAAAGCTCGTTCAATCAATAGCTTTTTATCAAGACCAAACAAATACTAACTTGATTAAAGATAAAAAAAACTGGATACTGGTAGACAGATCGTGCTCTCTATGGAAGGACATAGAGGACTTGGGTGTCACTTTTGACCAAAAGCTTACTTTTCATGACCACATTTCTGCAGTAGCCAAAGACTCTTTTAAAAGGCTAGGGTTTGTTCTCCGGAATGCCCGTGATTTTCGTAACGAGCATGTAATAAGGCTGTTATACAGTACTCTTGTCCGAACCAAGCTAGAAGCTAGTTCTTCTGTATGGAATCCGCATGAAGCAAAGTATGCACTTCTTCTAGAAAAAGTGCAAAAAGCATTCCTGCGGTTTCTTTACAGAAGAACTTTCGGTTATTATCCCTATCTGTACCCTACCAAGTTCCTCTTAGGATGTCTGGGATATCATATGTTAGAGACCAGAAGGGCATGCGACCAAGTAGGTGTAATGCTCAAAATATGTAGGGCTATGACGGATGCTCCTGACATCCATAATGAGCTGATTCGACTTTATACATCGAATAATTATCTTCGTGGCAGAAGACATCGACTGCTAGACGTGCCTACATGTCGGACCGCAGCCCGTGCTGCGTCTCCCGTACCACGCGTGTTGACCGCACTAAATATGATCGTGGAGGCCAACCCGGATTGCGATCTATTTGCGAATAAATTCGCCAATTTAATGGTTTTAAGTCTACATTTTTGTGAAGATAATAATATTTAATTGTTGTCATTACATAGTTTATGTTTTATATTTGTGTGTGTGCTTAATTTATGCATTTGGTTTGTTGTTATGTATTGGTTTGTGTAATTGGTTTAATATAAACCGTGTAAATCAAAATAAATAAATAAATAAATACTTATACGCATACAAAGCCACATAAATGAGTGCCTGTATTATAGTTGTAGCTGAAACTCGTTTACAAAGACTGCGAATATTTTAGGTTTAATATAATTATGAAAAAATTAAACGAAATAACATTATAGGACTGTTTAAAATTTTAGACATTTGACTTCAAAAATACGAATGTAGATAATTGTCTAGATAAAAAGTCAGTTGAAAAATAGTCCGTATGCAATAAACTATAATAGTACCATAAAAATAATGAACCCATTACACTAAGTTACGTAGAAGATACGAGTACAATATTCAGAGACTATAAACAACTTCTTACTCCAATTTCAAACAACACAAAACCAACCAATAAATAAATAAACATTACTCCAATAAAAACGCCACAAGATCGACGCATACGCATACAAGATCCAATCCAACGTAGACGCATAAAGTTAGTTTGTACAAAAGGTTCATTCCATCAAGCGCGGTTTTGAGTTTCGAGTTTCACACACTTATAGACGTTACAAACAAATAATCTCAGAAAATAACAAAGAAAAAATCAAGACAGGAGGTTTCCCTATTTTTGCTATGATACATGTACGATGAAATATTGTAATCGCAGAATGTTTGCTACGAAGTAGAACTACTGTATTTTTTATTAACTGGCATTTATAAGAACGTCCTTATTGTTGTAGAATAACCGGTTGCTTTGATAACTTCCGGAGGAGAAATAAGTCGTGGGGATAGCTTTCTCGCGTTTTTATTTTTAAGTTCGTATGTTTTATTCTATTTTGGCACCGAAGACGAAGGGCTTTTGTTGTGCTCACGCCCGGTTTTTCATCTGAGCCGGGTATATTTATTATTATCATACCGTATAACTTGAAAGCGGTTTGAGCTGGCTTTAATCAGGTGAAAGTTGATGATGAATCCTTATGATCGTCCAATTCTACTAATGTTAAAATTACATCTATCTATCATATTAATATTTCTGGGTATCTACTATCTACATGTTATGTTCAACTTTGTTTATGAAAATTTTCTAAAAATGAATAGATATTGCTTTTAAATAGATTTATGATACAACTCCAAAGGCGAATATAACCCTACAAGTCAATTATATTTTCGTGGATGCCTTTGTAGCTTCTTGGACGCCAGCAAAGTTGATTGTTGCATACTTTATTGATACACTATAAAAGTTTGAAATATTGCCTTTATTAAGAAAATGTGGCAGTGCAATAGGATACTTAGAACACCAAAACTGGTATAGCTTAGAACACTAAAACTTATATCTATGAGTAGCGGTACCTAGAATGTTTCCCTGTGGGAGCCTTAGCAGTGCAAGATGTTGTAATAGCGATACGACTTGATACCAGTGCCAAGATTTTGGACCGCGAAATGTTTTGTTAGCTTTCCAACGATGTCCTGTTAGATTAGAATAATTTAAGGCCCTCACAATTGGAGTTTCAGAAAGCTGGTTTGGAAGGTTATGAAGACTACAAAATCAAAAATTACTGTTTCAGTACTTATATTGCTATCATCAATGTTTGATTACTCCATGGCCTTAAAATCCATTTATAATACATTATTCTACTAATGGAACTCCTATTACTACGATTTTCACGTTTACAGTTTGTACAAAGGCTTTAAAGGACTAACTTTGATCCAAATACTTTAGTACAAAGAACTAATAGATTAAACATTCGTTCGGCATCCAATTGCTTATCAAGTTCCAGATCGATTTGGTTTTACTGCAAAGGTCTAGGTCACGGAATGTATTGCTAATTTTGTTCGGCCTAAATATCCACAATTTAGGCAATTTAATATTGAAAGATTCTGCTGTGTAATGTTACCTACGTCAGTGTTTCTTGTGACTGACTATCTACATAATTCTATTTCATTTGTTTACAGTTTCTATGACCAACTTTATTTTTTTCGTTTCATCTCATATTTCCATAACTTTTTTAAATAGCAACGTCGGCTTACCAACAAAGCGGTGGCTAATGTTCAGTCCTGCAAGAAGTCGTGACTGTATTGCAGCGATGCATTCCATTTATATTATTATAACAACAACAATAAGACCATTCAGTTCGCTAAACAATTTCTTATCGTAAAGTACAGATAATGTGTTCCTTGTTTTCAACTTTTGTAGCATTATCTTATTATAAATATTAATTAAACTTAAAATGTACCCACATTAAATGGAAGTATCAATAGTGATTTATATATTTTTATGAGATGAGATATATTCAGTCAAATAATTCTTAAACTTATGCCTAGAAGTCAATCAGATTTATTGTTTACTCCAAAAAATCTTAAATCATACCAAAAGTAAATTATACATTATGAACGCTAGCAGTCGTAAATTAAAATGCCGGTTTTGATATTCTTAACACCGTGTTTGCAGAATTGATTGTCTTCAAAACAATCAGTTTCTTCAAGCAAGCCTAATAACCGATTGATTTGAAATTCAAATTGTATTTCAAATCAATCAATTCTAATAGACAGATTGAGCTCTACAGATCTACACCTAGATCCGATGTAGACACGTTAATAACTGAGAAAGCAGGAAATTAGAGCAAATAGACTATAGGCACAAAGGAAATGACACTACCCGTTCCTATTATGAAGCGAAAATGTTTGTAACCGAATCGTTTGCTGTAAATTTGACAACTTTGCTAAATTTTGTTTCGAAATTCGATGTAACAATTACTTCAAACAAAAAGTAATTTAGGTTTGATTACAAAAGAATTAAGTACGAACTGAAATTTGAAAAGAGATTACGAACAGCCGCCTTAAATAACAGACTACACGAAACAAAACTCGAAGTTGTTAATGAAAATAGATAAAATAGTACGTACAGACGGAAAGAATATAAATTCTAGTAAATTTGCAACACAAATCGCACTGCAGTGTCTAGTGCAGAGCTTTTTGTGTGCGGGTTAAAAGAAACCAACTTATTAGCATATTCCATAGATTTCCACCCCCACACTGCGGTTGGCAAACATAATGTAATAATATATAACATAAGCAATCCTCAAAGACGGCACATTACCGATTAAAACAGTAACAAGCGATTTATCGTTGAAAATGTTTTATATCATTATGGTTGGACGCTGTGCGATGTTCTGTAGCGATTCCCACCGAGTCACTGTGTGTTTCACTGTTATAGTTCACGAGCAACACTTATTGGTACACTATAGCACTGATGTTATTCACTTTAGGTTGATTGTTAAGGTTTTGTGGTTTTTTGTTGTCTGTGTGAGGGGAACGGGGACGCGGCGCGCGTGCGTGCGCGGCAACAACGCGCACTCGACTGAGTCAAGGTACCTACCCCTGGCTAGGGTTTTCGTCCCGGCCGGCGAACAGACGTTCCGTTATACGGGATATATTGATTGTTTGTAGGGTAACGATACCTTTACTCGTGCGGTTTTGATGTTCAATATATCGTTGAGGTTGACAGATATTTTTACTTTTTGACAGTTCGTATTAATGTTGCTTCTTTTGTTTCTTCAGGTATGTTACAATTTGTGATGACTTGATTTTTATGTTTGTATGTTTTTTTCTTAGTCATACCACAAGCAAGCAAGAAACAGTGATGATACAAAAGGTGGACTATCCTGAACAATCTTGAAGAATACTAGGTATTTCAGCCTAATTCATTGAATTATTAGGATACCTCTAGATATTGACCTAATATAAGTGAATATTCATGTTTTACTCGGCAACAGTAAACGTCAAACTTACTTAACTCCACGTAAAACGGAGCATCGACAACAAGAGCAGATATGTCTCTTTCTCTCTCACTCCATCATTTACAAAAGGTGACAGAGTAGTGCGAGCCCCAATCCTGTATCTACCCTTCTCAATACACGCTACATTACCAACATCGCTTGACCTATCAGTAGCAATAATTACTTCGGTATTGGAGGTCAAGTTAGATTAGATGATATAAAAATTGCGATTTTAGGGCTAACAAATTAGAAAGGGGAAGAAAAAATGTTTAAATGTCAGGTTTAGTGACATTTTGCAGGGCTATAATTAAGGTTTAGCGAGGGTCGCGAGTTGTTATCGACACACCGTTAAATTTTAAAAGCTCGATTTTCTTTGCATTTAATTCCTTCAATTGGCAATAAAGGGAAATGCGTGCTTTCAGATTTTTACGGAAATTACCTTTTATGGGGTGCTTGATAAAAATATTTATACTGTTTATCTTTAATTAAGATGATAAGATATTTTAAGATTAGCATTATTTATAATGTCTAATTAAATGTTTTTTATGCACCTAACCAATTATATTGCTTGTGCAAAATAATAAAAAATATCTACATCTTAAAATCTCATTTAATATCTATTTATAACAAATTCATTTTTATTATTTTTGTAATTGAACATTTTTAATAATTATTTATAATTTCAACAAATTGATTGAACATATTCCATTCTAAACACTACAGCAAAGTTAATACATTAAAAAATGTATACAGAAACAAATGAAAGCAACTAAAAAAAAACAACTGCAACCAGTAGCGACATCTATGCCAAACCCTAAAATACTTACTTAAGAGAGTGGGCGGTTAACTTGGTTTACAATGCAACATTCTCTGTAGCTTGCCGGAGCGATAGGAGGGTTAACTTAAAACTTAGTTGCTTCGAAGTAACGCCAACAGATGTCTCTGTTTGAGACCTTACAAAAACCATCGTCGTCAGACGTCGTTAGCGCCCATACAAACTATTATTTTGTTCGTAATATTGGGTTTTTGGCAACGTAGTAGTGTTATAAAAGACGTTAAAAAAATAATTTATATTCAATAATTAAATTCGCTTCGTGTTTAATTCACAATAAAAACACAAGTAAATTTAAAATATTTTATTTTTGAAACTTATAGTATAAAAGGGTATACAAGTTCTAATACACGTCACTTAAAATAACTAAGTCTATGTATGTATAAAACACCTATTTATAATATATTCAAAATTTCGCTAAAACTGACTGGTTTTCTTAGTTTATTAGCATATACATAAAATATATTGTTTAAGGAATATTATTCCTTTCATCCACCGAGAATGATAAAATAAATACAAAATTTATTTAATATCTAATTGGTGTAAATTAAATCAAATATCACTCCCTATTACGCACGTAATTGTTATTAATCTCATTCGATTTAATTATATTTACACTATTTAGTTAATACTTATTTTAACAGTCACTTGAGTTTGGTTTTAAGTGACCGAGAAAATAAATATAACTTTCATATTTCACCTTGTAAAAAAGTACATGTACAATTATATTAATTTACTTGTACTTTATGAACAAAAATAATTTAAAACTTTATTTACAGCTATTGTTACCTATAACTAAATAAAGCTTAGCATGGACGGAAGCAATGGAACCGATGCCTTTAGGCAAGTCTTTTAGTACATTTAATTTCAGTAGGCAAGATAAAAAGAAAAAAAAAACATCAAAACTTTTGCAACCCTGGCCTCATTGGTTGGAATTTACATTTACTAATTTGAAGGTTCGCCACTTAAAAATAAGTACAGTATGAATAAGTCCACTCATGAGGTAGTTTAAACGTTAAACTGTTAATAAAAGTAAACATTTAAGAAAAAATGTTTTACCAAGTTTTATAACCGCAAAATTCAGTTGCCAAATTGTTATTTACATAATTATTAAAATGTCGTCCGGCATCTTTGAGTTAAGATAGCTCATAAGAGATTATAATAGTATCCTACACTGGTTCTAACTGTACAACATTTGTTAAGATATTTGGAGGTACGAGGATTAGGTTAGAAGGTTAGAAATACCATTGATAGGTCTCAATCTACTGTTCATTGTTGAGTAAACAGTAAATTATTTATCTATAGGTAGATGTTTCTTTAAGTCTGCAATTACAGTCGTTTATATTTCGTATTGACACGGAATTCGCGAATTTTTTTCAATGTTCCATTTTACATAACCACTATCAAATGAAAAAATGATTGTCAACCACATTCCATCATTTAAGACGTGACGTTGCTCCATTCGATCGAAAGCTATAAACGTATAGAAATTACACTTTCTACGGTCACAGAATCCGTTTTATTTCGAACTATTGAGAAGGTATCAACAAAAACTCAAGTACCTTCGAGTCTCCAAACAAATTAAATATTACATAAAAGTTTACGGTCTAACATAACGACAAAGGCTATTGCACTTTTTCCTTATCTGTTACGTCGTATATCACTTGACCGTTCGTGTAGCCATTTGACAAATGGCCGTTCGTGTATCCATTCATCCCATGAACCTCAAGGTTTGAGTAACCATTGACGTCTCCATTCCTCACATATCCATTCAGATCTCCATTTTTGATATGTCCATTTAAGTCACCATTTTTCAGATGACCATTTCGTTCTCGATTCTTTAGGTATCCGTTTAGATCACCATTTTTAAGATGTCCGTTCAGATCACCATTTTTGACGTGTCCATTGGTCTCGCTTTTGACGATTCCGTTGGAGAGATGGGGCTCGTCATTGTTGTTGTTGTTGGCGGCCACTACAGCAGGTTTCCTCTTTGGCTTATCCTTGTAAGCTTGTATGTAGAAGTTCATGAACAGAACAATGAAGATTGATGAGTGGAGGATTAAGCCTGAAGCGATGATCCTGGAACATTTGAAGTCTTAAGAGATTTGTACTGAGAGCATAAAAAAATAAATTAACATAAATCAAGCTGTAACTGTTTTAAAAATCAACAGTAAGTATGTTAATAGTGCTATAAACGTATACTACTAGACAGTAATAAAATTCATTGCATCAGGTCCTGTTCTCAGAGTTAGAGTTAACTATATACTAGATCATGCTTTCAATCATAACATACACTAGCTATTTACATGATGACCTTTTTTCGAATTCGTTCAAAGTTAGAATTTTCAATGCAAAGAGCATGACAAGTTTTAGAGCAACAATAGAAGAGACAGATCTAGAAAAAAATATAACGTTGCATGAAATGTCGTCATGCACCCAGGTGTCTAAATCAGAGAGATGCAATGAAAGCGATGTGACTTCACCGTTCCTGATCATTGCGCACGATTTGATATTGCGACGCTAACATGTTACTGTTAGGGCTTTACTTATGTAACTTGGCTGCTTTTGTTTGTAGGAAGCAAATAGAAGAATCGTAGAACTGATTAAAAAAAGAACTTGGAAGTTTCTGCCAGTTTGAAGTCCATTGGAATGGAACATTTGGAATAGGCAGCAATTCTTAGGCGCCTACAAGTGCCTAAGAAGATTATAAAAGCGTATTGTTTTTTTTTGTAATTATAATACCATTATAGTGAGACAGACATTAAAAAAAAACTTTTTGAAAATAATTTGGCAGTACCATAGTACGTCTTTTCTTTACAGTGCCCGATTTTTAGTAGAGCGCACGTGCCTTTTTTGTCTTTACCATGCTCTTATGCAGCTTTCTAGTCCAGTGTTCTAATTAAAAATTGTACGTCCATTGTTTTTGATATTAATTACTGCGTTTATAAAACTCAAAAAAATAGTTAATATAAAAATGATTATATTCATTAAAACTGCATTTAGTGTTCTTGTTATAGCAATTTTGTTGTAGACTTGTTTTATCGTACAATAAATCTTTACGGCTATATTTTGCAATAGCTTAGCTCTGTAATAAAACTACTTTGACTTAACATACCTAATGTTTGTAAATCAAATAAAGGCTTAGAACTGATAAATAAATGACTGCCAATTTGATAAGCTGATGAAGATAAATATATAATATTTCTCATTTGCCATTGCCATATTGCCTTGTCTACATGCAACTTCAATACCAATGTTTCAGTCGGCCCATGCAGTGTCCATACAATCTCATGAAATTTAAGAATAAAACACTGCTTTTTGAAAAGCAAGAAACCCAAATAAATATTTGATCTGTTCAATGCACTACTAAAGATAAGTAGCGCTATTTCAATTTTTCATCAATTGCCTAATAAGGCTGGTTGAACTTCAATCATGGTAGGCACTTACTTTGGATAACCACAGTCGTACACCAAGGCGCTTATCGAATGGAAGAGCACCATGAAGAATTGGATCTGCAACAAAAAATATAGTAACATTATGTTGAAATATAATGCATTTTAGATGTGTGTTATGTGTACAAAAAAATAATGTAAATATTATTCAATCGAACGAAGAGTCATAATATTAAAGTTTCTTAAAGTTCAGGAATATCAGATGTGTGATGATAGATGTGCAAGAATAATATATTTTACTGTTCGCTATGTAGCAGCATTCATGTATCCTTTAAGCAATTTTTTTGTAAAAGAGGCCCTTTTCTTAACATATTTTTCGAGAAAGTTTTGGACTTTCTCCGTTAAAAATCAAGCCATGGATGGATTTTATGATTCACAGGTGAGTACGAAGTATGACAAGAACTGATGAATTAAGGTCTTCCATGAATTTATTGACATTGTTTATTCCAAGTCTTTTTGTTTTTCAATCAACATTGTTGAGGCTCCAAAAATGTAATGGAATGAATATTACATCGGTAATTTATTTTTAAATTAGGTTTAAACGCAATTTGCAGATCACATGTATTATCACATTATTGCAATGAAATGCAAAGTGTTTAATTATTTTTTATGTAATCTTTGCACCGATCAGTAGGATGTCTTGGGATTGGATTAATTTTGCCAAATTATTAATGCTCCATGAAATTGAGGATCGCAAAAAATATCGTTTTATTATACACCATTTCGATTATTTTCACCTGCTTTGCAGATCGGATAATAATTTATGAAGTGGGTGGACTATTTAAACAAAACTGGTTGTATTACCTAACTAGGTATTACGGAACCATTAAAATTCTTCAAGTCAGAATAATTTTGACTATGTTGGGTGGTATCTATTCTACAATGGTATTAATAAGATAATTTTGTTTTGTACTGTTATACTATTGTTGTAAATAAAGTTATGAAGTAAAATAATTTTGTCACCTAAGACTATATGGAGGCCATGATTTAAAAAGACATTTGCACACAACATTGGCTTAACAATTTAGCTCGACCCCTGAATATATTGACGCATTATTAAAACATATATCGGGACAACAGTTTTAGGTTTACACTGGACTGAAGCTCACACAGCAGAAGAGTCCTAT
Source organism: Abrostola tripartita (assembly GCA_905340225.1). Taxonomy (NCBI): domain Eukaryota; kingdom Metazoa; phylum Arthropoda; class Insecta; order Lepidoptera; family Noctuidae; genus Abrostola; species Abrostola tripartita. The sequence goes on along the minus strand of HG996492.1, from coordinate 2,068,474 downwards.
ACCTAAGAGAAGACGCAGATGATGATAATAAAATCAGTATCGAACTAAGGATCAGGCATATCGCGCACAAGGTTGTTGAGGTACGTTAATTTAAGTGTAAAATGTTTTATAGAACGTGTCTTTGCAATATAGAGAAAGGATACGGCGGCGTTCCGTTTGCGTGTTGCAACCGTGGCTAAATGTTGCCCCTACATGCTCGGTAGTACTGTGGCTGTGGAAATGATCGGACTGGTCATTTATAATTATGTTAACTGGTTTTACTCGGGACTTTGTCCGTAAATTTTCCCATTTTTCTAGCATTTATAGTACTTTGTTGCACTTTGTGTATAGTACTTTGTTGCTAGCAAGGATTTGGTTGGTATGTCTATTGTAAAATTTCAATGGAACCTGATGCTTTTTGATACTATTTTCGACAAATTTACATGAAATTAACAAACGCACTTAGTTTCAATCATCTTTATCGTTATTTTACCATTATTTTTTATTTAGAAATATGTTTTGCGTTCGGGATTTATAATTTATTCTTGATTTTTTAAGGGCTGAAATCTTGTCGCTTAAGTAATCGCCATTTTTTCTATCTTTTGTTTTGATTTAACCTGTTTATATTTCACGACTTTATACATTATGGTTAACTATATGAATCCAAAAAATACTTTTTTTTTGTCTGGAAAAATGTAACCATCAACACGTGTTCTACTCGTTGCGGTACAACTGTAGCGTGCGTGGTATATCCTAACAGTTTGCGCAAGCGTACTCCGCAGCTAGGAATGCTAGGCGCGGTACGAGCTATCCTTATTGGTGGTCTGTGTGGACGACGAGTATTGCGGAAGTTTACCAGCTAGTGCTAAAAACTGTAATTATTATTGATGAAATTTTCTCATTTCTCACCTAGATATTGTAAGATCCGCTTTTAAAATGACAAGTATTTAGAAAGGTGCTACTTGCTATTTTAGAAATTATGAATGTTTAGGTACATAATTTGCTATTGATTTGTAGTGTTCAAGAAAGCACTAATCGAAGACCGAAGAATCAATAAGACTTAAGCATGGTCTAGAAACTAGATTTGTTTAATGGATTTTATGGATCGGAAGTACACAATTCTCCATTCAGGAACTTTAAATTAGACTAGAATTGACGTAAGCTCCGCTTATATCTACAAATATTTAAAAAAAATCCACCGTCTTTTATTTTAATTAAAAATGCTCCAAAATTGTATAAATATAATTGCCAGCACCCAAAATGGCATTAAATGATGAGCAGTAAAAGTTTTTATTAGCTTGTACACCATTATTAATTACATAAAAATGCAGAAGTCATAATTTCAATTAAGGCGTTATTGCTTTAATTCTGCCTTGTATTTATACGGGCACTTTAACGACGAGCCCACCTGTCACGGGCACAGTTGGACGGAAGCAAGAAGAAATATTTTGGAAGCTTGGAATTCCAAAATATTGTGATATTTAGGCAATATAATAATAATTATCTTCAATAAACTTTGTTGTAGATTATAGTCTGAAATGCGTACTGAATATAGGATAGTATAATTTAAACGGTTTTTTATAAGAATGGTAGAATAATTTTGGAATAGGTTGCATAATTTTATTGTGTGAAGGAACTTGAGTATACACACTCACCCACACGACAGACAGCATAACGTTGCTTACCCATCTCGCACAAATAGCAATTTATAGTGGACATAATAAGAATAGAGTGCCATACACATTTATGTTGTGATCAGTATCTAGTCTGAGCGGATGAAGCTGGATATCAGTATTCTTCATAGAGGATGACCTGATTGGCGCAGTGGCTAAGCGCTTGGATTGCTGCGCTAAGGGTTGCGGGTTCAATTTCCGCAAGGGACAAAAATTTGTGCGATCCGCAGATGTTTGTCCCGAGTCTGGGTGTTTTTGTATGTGATATATCATGTTTGTGAAACGCATCCACGCTACAGGAGAAAATCCTAGTGTGGGGCGAAGTTAAAAAAATAAAAGATACACCCTGTCCAACAATCATATTAACTAACTTCATGGCTTGTGAAAGCCATGAAGTTAGTTAATATGATAACCCTTGGTAACACCGGTACTCATATTTTCGACTTCTTGACTCCCGGTTTAGACTGACAATGGTCTATGTAAGCTAGCTTACTGTTTCCGAGGCTTGGACAGTTCTTGGTATAAAAATAAATGATCGAGCTTTGTAATATCATTGATAAGCGGAAAAGATTAAATACATAGGGGGCCCTAGACGAGTGGCAAAACGCTAGACAAAAATAATAAATGATAAATATATGAGACTGACATAATATTTCATAGATAACACAGTCGAAACCCTATATCATGTCTATATAATTATCATTCTCTTGATGTCTAATCGTTAAGCGGTTTTTCACTTGTTTAGGGCTGCAGATGACAAGAGTACAAGACAGTTGAAAACTAATTAAGCGATTCCATCAATGCTTACTTAATTGACAGTTGCGAAATATTTCTAAGAGAGTTCTGTTCGTGTCTGTAATTGTGTAGGTAACTACTAAGTAGACCGTGCAGGCTGACGACTTTATCTAGATAATTTGTCTGTTAGTCTGTATGTCTTGTTAAAACTAATAGTGCCAGGTACTGGTACGGTTAGTCGTATTGTGTAATGAAGTAGAAGTAGATGTTTCAATAGGAATTTCAGAAGTTTTTGTTTCTTGGCTTGAAATTGGAAAGAGGTCATGCCATGGTGTAGACATTGGCCAGTCAACAAGAATAGTAGCGATATCAACAAACCCAGAGTTCATTGAACATGCTTTGGTATGATAACTCGAGAAGGCTCTGTCCTTGTACCCCATAGTAATGGATAGATGTTTTAAAATTTCAGATACGTAACGATATTTTATAATTTATAAATATTTATGTTAAATACATTGCATTTATTTATAACTTATTTACTTAACTTTATTGTTGCGCCTACTATTAATCAGGTAGGTAGTAGGTAGAGAATGCTTCAGGCATTAAATCCGCTATGTAGACAGATGTTACAGTGCTAAAGAAGTATAAATAAATAGATCAAACGTTTTGTGTAAAACTACTTGATTGATTATTTAATTTAAGAGAGTTATTCGTATTTATGTATAGATATGCCAAAAAAGTTTCTTAATTTTGTAATAAATCATAACTCTAGTCGGTACCTCTTTTATAAATCATTTAAATGATTGACTTACTTTTAATTAAGACATTTGTATGTATAGTTAGAACTTTATTATAATTATAATATCGTTTGAGTCCTTTCTGTTACTTATCGTAAAACAACGTTTAGTGATAAGTTTTTTATGAAAAAGAGAAGGAATACCTTTTTAAGTCTTATATAAACAATTAAATCACATAATTTTACGTCAGAATTTAGGCAATCAACTCCGTAGCCAATTCGTTAATTAGCTTCATTATAACTAGACTGCCACAACAGGATAATAATATTGTTAGAGTATTTATTAAAAAAGCCCTCAATCAATGCATTTAGCCTAAAAAATCACATTTTCAGACTTGGGACCAACATTTGCAGATGCCAACATTGTCCCATGGAGAGTCCAACAAACAATTAATGACTGTGGGACCAATGTTTGTGCCAGCAGTCTAATCTACTTCGTAATTAAATAAGTCCACACTTACTAGTTGAAGCGTAGTGAGATGTTTCTTCCACCACAAATACTTCTGGTACTGCGGGCCCATCGCCGCCAGCATGTAGTAGCTGTACATGATGACGTGAACCAGGTTGTTCACGATGTTCGAGAAAGTTCCGTGGCCGCCTAGAACAGGAAATAAATTCAGTTAGCTGTAGAAAGAGAAGCACTGAAAGATTTATCATAGATGTTGGGGTCTTAGGACTTCTTCTTCTTATCGTATGGTTGATGAAAAACCTGGTGACATGCCTTCACACACCGTTGAAAAATCCCTCACGATTTTTCTCCAAAACTTATTATGTTTAAAACTAGATTGCATTTTAATTCCTGCATCATGTTTTTACACTTATTATTAAGCTACTTAAGTTTAAAACCACTGGTATGTACTCGGAAAGTTTCGGATAACTTCAAAAATTACGTGAGTGGACCTTGGTCCATGTTATCCGAATGTTTTATGCGAAGGACTGCACTGTGCAGTCGCAAAAAACTTGAACCTATTATACCACCTATTAAAATGTGGCTAACGTTAGTTTTTTCTCTATTGTTCTCCAGCTTCTTAATAAACTATTTTGATTAAGTAGCGCTATAAGTAATCGCACTTAAGTACTCATTAAATATTTTTACTTTCAATTTGTAACGCTCTTTTTCTTTAGCAGCCGTTACGGTAAAAATAGAAATAAATAGAAATCTTGACATACTTGAAACCACCTTTCGAAAAGCCAAAATACAATTACTTAAATATTTATATACATTTTATTTACTTATATTTCAAGATTTAAAATAGTTTTTTTGAAACTAGAAAGTTTGAATGTATAAAATTTTATTTAGTACAAGATTGAAAAGCCATTTTTGACTGTCAAACTTAAAACTTATGTTTCCTAGACTCAATAGGTTGACCCTAGAAAATAAAACGGTTATTCTAATTTCACCTTATGCTATAAAAATCAAATCAAATCATTTATTTGTGATACATGGGTTACATACAGTTGTTTACTACATAATTATATATAAGGTTCATTCCATGATCAACCACTTGGGTATGCATATGAGTATATAATTATAAATAAAATAGGCAGTAGATACCTATTCCACAACCTTGTAAAATTTCCTTGTGATTTATCTGTATTAATCCCAAGGAATTGGATGAGATAGATTACATGGTTATATTTTGTAAAGTTTTTTAGTTATTAACTAGTTTACAAAGTACTAACTGAAGATACTCGTATGGCCTTCCCACCGCCAGGCTTGTATTCTTTGCCTAATAGTGTTAAATGAAAGTGATTGATACATGTCTCTATTGACGCATCAATTAACATACCCACTCGATTAGCACCTAGCTTTCGGTGACGCGTTTGATTCTCAACAAACACAATATTTGTGCAAGTAAGAAGTATACATCTAAGTTTATTTAAGTACATAATGGTAATCATTATGTTAAGCAAATATTATTACTTTTATATCATCCTCAGCATGAAAAACGTTCACTGTTGAACGAAGGCCTCCCCCTTTTAGAAGGGGGGAAGTTGCCATAATCCCCACGCTTGGCAAGCGGCTTGGGGATCGCAGTGTTGGTGGTCAAGTTACAGAAGACGCTGCTGCCCATCTTCTGGATTTTTCCTTAGTCGCCTCTTACGACACCCACGGGAGGAAAGGGGGTGGTCAATTCTAGGCCGGATACCACATGGCAACTTTTATATGCGTATGTTGATTTGCATTTTGCCAAATTTAGTTTCACAGGAGGCAATAATATGTTCGTATATCTTTCGTTACTTTTTGGCATTCTTTTGTTTTACAGGTGGTGGGGGTGTGGCCATGGAGTATAATACCCCTAAATCAAAACTTTGATGATGCTGATACTTTCTTTTCATAAGTAGAGGCTTTTATCCTGCAGTGGGACACTTATAGGCTGTTAATATTATTACTGTACGGCATTCATTGCTTGTTAGAAAAACATAACAACAGATTGCCCCAACACTAAAGCCTCATGCCCAAGTCACCTTAAAATTAAGCCGCTAAAATTGAGTTTTAATTGCCGTCCGTTATTCACTTCATCTCTTTCAGAACTGTCGCTACTCACCAGCAATGAACTTCACAAGTAGCCACGCCTCGAAGGGAGTAAGAGAGTGGTGGTAGAGATGGAGCCACGTGATCTGACTCTTCTTCTTTCGGAGCACGAAGAACACGGTGTCTGCGAACTCCGATAACTTGGAGAAGTAGTACACCCAGCATAGATGTAACATCTGGAGAAGAGAAGAATAATAAGTATCTTGGATTTCTAAATAGACCAGCATCTGGGTGCTTCATCTGTGTGGAAGAAATTTTTATGTCTTTTCCAGGAGGTAGCCTATGTCCACTCAGAAGATCTTTTTTAAATATGGCTGAATTTTTTTTGGGAATAGATAAAAGTTTCGAAGATTATCCCCTACATATAAACAAATTTTGCCTCTTTTTAATATAAACATACTTATAAATGTATATATTAAAAAGATAATTAATAAAGCTTAGAATTCTTCGGAAACCTCGTTAGGCTGTGGGACTGTCTTTCGTATACATCTCATAGTATGTGTTTGTACAGTCACACACTTTTGATTCTGGGATATAAACCTCAAGTCTCGATCGATGGTAAAATGTTTGTATGATTACAGAAAATAAAAACAATAGGTAAGTATTGATGGAATAATCTCTAAATTATTCGTGTATTTTACCTATATTTCATTGCACACCAACGCATTAATTGTTAATGACATTTTAAAATAATGGACACGAGCGGTATTCGAACGACCTTCGCCGATTCATGGCGCAGCTCTAACAATTATGGGCACCATGCTAAAATGATATCAAATATCAATTAAATTCTGTGCATATATTAGATGCTATAATCATAGTATATCCGTTGGTAGAGTTCTCTACTCATTATTAAAAGGTATGCCGACCGGACCGGAATTCCATGCTAATAATTGGTGTCTATTCGTTTCTATAATATTTTGACTTTCTTTTTCGAATTAAGTTCTTATAATTATGTATTTAGAGCAGCATATAAAGTAGATAATTTCGTATAGACTAATTAATTACGTATTATATTGTTCCATAGTGAATAACGAACTAAACCTTTATGGCAAAGCCAGTTTGTTCTTATATCGTGATTTGTATTTTGTGAACGAGATCACAACGGTCCAATACCAAGCTGACGAACTCATTGGGCCGTGGCTAAGCGATATGGACTGCTGCGCTAAGGGCAGCGGGTTTGATTCCCGCACGAGACAAAAAATTGTGTGACCCGCAGATTTTTTTCTTGAGTAAGGGTATTTGTGTATAACATGCTATTTTATGTTTGTAAAACGCACCACGATAAAGGAGAAATTTCGAGTATGGGGCGACGTTTTAATAAAAACAAATACAATGGGCTGTCAATAAACTAATAGACTCTGGAACTTGGAGACTTGCTGATCACATATAAGATCATACAGGCTCCTACAATAATGAGTTCAAATTAATATTCGAACAACTAGTATATCAATAAAAAAAATTGCTTCTGACACTTTAATGTCCTGCATTTTTTCATGATTGTCACACGGAAACTATCTGATAAGCCAAAACTCTAGGGCAAGTGGATTTCAAACACTAATGGTGCCAAATAAATGACATTCACCTTGCATATTTTGTAGCGATTAAAAACTGACACTTGACCTGACAAGTAACAATATTACTTAATACACGTCAATCAATATCGAAAACCAGAATATATTAAAAGATTAAATTATAACTATTTATTGCCAATCACTACTATGTGGATGCCACACAATGTCAAAAGGCGTCGCGGCAGGCCCAGAAGAAGATGGCGGGATGAGCTTGACTCTTATAAGACCACATGGACTACTGCAGCTCACAACCGAGAGGAATGGAGGAAGGAAAGGGAGGCCTTTGCCCTGCAGTGGGACGACCATGGCTAAATAATAATATTGCCAAAGTAACTTAAATGTCCTCCCTAATCGTAAATTCTAATCATAACGTAGCATAACATCACGTCCGTGATTCTCCAGGGGAATGGCAGAGGCCTATTGCCATCAACCAGGGACAAATGCAGACTTCGTGCTGCTACTGAAAAATACCTAATGGAAAAACCCGGTAACACTTTGCCCGACCCGGGATTTGAACTCAGGATCTTCAGATCCAATCGCGCTTAGCGACCACTAGACCAGTAAGGCGGTCAGTCAATTATAATTAATCAAACTGATCGTATAGAGCAAACATATATTTGAAGAACGAGTTTTTTTTATTTTCTAATACTAATAAAAACGTGTTTTGTTAATGATAGAGTCTACTTTCAGAAAACTAAAACTATCGCTTTACATGATCCTGCTGTCTGTTGGATAAATGTTGGTTATTTTAACGAAAAATAAATAATTGTGAGAAATGTCAATTATAACCATGCATAGAAACTGCGAAGTATCGAGTGGTTTGGAAGAAGAAAGGGGAGGCTTTCGCCCAGCAGTGGGAAACAAAATAGGAAAAAACCACAGATTAAAAAAACATAACATAACATCACGCCTGTATTCCCCGAAGGGGTAGGCAGAGGTGAACATATAGTGCACCCACATTTCGCCAGTTATGTTGTAAGTCCCAATGTAATAGGGGGCGAGCCTATTGCCATCAACCGGGCACAATTCCAGATTCCGTGCTGCTACCGAGAATTACCTAATGGAAAACTCAGTATCACTTTGCCCGACCCGGGATTTGAACCCAGGACCTCTTGCTCCGTAGTCGCGCTTAGCGACCACTAGACCAACGAGGCAGTCGAAAAAAACATGTATGGAATTATAGTCACTGTCGTTTGCATGTCAGAGATTAGAGGTGCTAATACACTTAATACGGGTTTAAGTTACTACAGGTGGTATCTTCGTTTAGGAATAAGAGGGATATTGTCTGTCCTTTTTTTGAAAGATTTTTTTTAGCAAGGTAAATATGTAATCTAAGTCCTTTTCCCCATGTCACTGATAACCATGCTATATCCATACAGCTTTGCAAGTTATATTATCATCTTAACCGACACGGTTTTTTGATTTCCTTATGATTATAGTCTGAGCGACAAATCTTGCAAGTAACATCTATTCTTTAAAAATAGAGCCGGTTAAGTAAGAAGAAATAACGAATGCAACAAAAGATTTTCTTAACAATTAATTTGAGTAACACGCGAAACGGTATTCACGTGATAATCTCTATATGAACCTTTCTGTTGCCTACTTTTGAGAACTAAAGAATCAAAAAGTTTAGAAAGTAATTTTGAATCTACAAAATAAAAGAATGAATTGTGATTTGATACAAAAGTGAAACGAAACAAATGGTCTTTGAATTGAGTAGATCCGGAATGATGCTAATGTGTTTTTTGAAAATAGCACTCTCGCGTGTGTTTAATTCATCTGAGAATTGCAAACAATGAAAAGTCACACTTTGGTGTTGATTTATGCCGTTCTTCGATGCTTTGATAAAGCTCCTATAGTGCTATAGAGTGCGGCGATGTATATACCTATTCATCTATACTAATATTATAAAACTGAAGAGTTTGTTTGTTTGCTTGAACGCGCTAATCTCAGGAACTACTGGTCCGATTTGAAAAATTGCTTCATTGTTAGATAGCCCATTTATCGAAGATGGCTCTAAAATATTCGAAATCCACGCGGGTGAAGTCGCGGGCGGAAGCTAGTAAAAATATATTACCTTAGTAAGGTAAGTATCATTTTTTTAACGTAGGAAAATGCAAGCATTGGCTGTGGAATACTATTGCGGTCCCGCCTTCCTGCCATCAGAAACGCGGCGCAGGCATCGTGAGGTTTATAGTGGGTAGGCCCCTGTGGATCTTTTTGGGTTCATGGGGAGGTGATTGAGTCCTACATACCCCCGTCGCCCCAGCCCAGTTTCGTCCCAGCGGCGGGGGACGCATAATGCATTTTCTACACTCGAAAATAAAGGGCAATGCAAGCTTTTTTTTTTTTAAACTTCGCCCCACGCTAAGAATTTCTCTTGTATCATGGGTGCGTTTCACAAACATGAAATATCACATACACAACCACCCAGACTCGGGACAAACAAATGTGAATCGCACAAATTTTTGACCCGTGCGGGAATCGAACCCGCAACCCTTAGCGCAGCAGTCTAATCGCTTAGCCACTACGCCAATCAGGTCGTCAAGCTTGTAAATAATATCTTAACAATAGTAACTTCGGCACTTATTTCGTGGTATATGATGAGCGGCAAAATGTGGATGCATACAGGACCCTTGTTTACTCCTTCAGCGCTAACAAGCAAGATTCTATGTCTTTAACGTAGGTAATAAGTTTTAGTGCTTGAAGCAATGAAGTACTTGTCTTTAGTAAAGATATTATTATTTGTTAGGAAACAATTCCTAAATATGCCGTTGAATACTCGATGATCTTACAAAATGTGCATAAATTAAACAACTTCAAGTAACCTATTACGATGGAGTGGGAAAGGGTACGGTGTAATGTCGAAGATGCGTAATTTATGGATAGTTACATTATTATTATACTGCCATTTAAACTTAGGTACATACTCTGGGATAGAAAGGGTCTTAACCATTATTACGATTCATTTCTTTGTAATCGTACTTAATAACGTACTATCGATACTATTACTACTTAATAACTTCATAACGTCCTATCGATTTGTTTTACTGTCGATGTAGCGTACCATCGATTTGGTGTACTGTCGATTCATTAACCCGTCGATGGAACGTTTTCGATACAGCGACCGTCGATGTAGTGACTGTCGATATTATGAACCAGACCCATCTTCAACACCCTCCACCTTTGAACACTTAGTAAAATGTCAGTCTTTTGCTAGCCTTGTAATCGTGCCCGGGCCTTCACGCTTAACAGTCGTGCTCTCGCCATTCCACATATTTGAAAATCACTATGATAGAAGTACCGAAATGAAATATTCTTTAAAGAATACAATATTCTGAAACAAACTGTTGCTGATGGTTGCAATTTAAAGAATCGATATATTTTGTACATACGCAAACAAATTAACCAGGTATTTCACGTTTTTATGAATAAATCGTCTGCCTCGTTTCTTGTGAGTATTACGGCATGGATCAATATTAGTCTTAAAAATTTGGGTACTAAGGGCGTTTATCACTGAGATGTAAGGATTTATCCTGGTGTGTACGAACGTTCATTACTTCTAAAATATTTAACAAAAAATCGAAATCAATCAAATCTGCTCTATAGAAATCCAAAGACAACGAACCAACATAAGAGAAAAGAACCGCAAGAATTTATTCCTACTAACCCCATTAAAAAAAACCCACAATAAAATACCGAGAGACGCACACATTTTCTCGATCCCAACAATTTTGTCATCAATGGATCTTGTACAGCAAGAGCCGCTGTCAGTTTCACTTTCAATGTGGTTGTGACGTAACCACAGCTGTGGCTTTCACTGGTGTACGGAAGGCACGGAAGCAAGTTCATTGGTACGGTCAAGTACGACAAGGTCTGCCATCCTCTGATATAACTGCGGAGAGGTGTGGTGGGAATGATGGAATGTACAGATTGACGAGCCTACATTATAATTGTGTTGTATTACGGTATCACTAAGTTGATTATTACGATACTGTAGATGCGTTTGGTTAGGGCTTGTTTGTTAAGTATTTTAAATAAAATAAATAAATTAAAACAATATCAGCCTAAAACTGTCCCACTGCAGGGCCAAGGCCTTCTTATAAAGATAGGAGAGAAACTTAAGAATTATAGCATTTTGGGTTGTTAAAAAAGTATTTTGAAAACTATCTAAAATTATTATTTCGGTTTAGGGCTCCGTTCGAGTTCGAAACTAGTCGGGCATTCCCGAATACACACGTGAGTATAACCGGGATATATAGTAAATAATATGGATAACACTCACGAAAGTTATTATACTAAAATATCTAAAATTAAATTGAAATATTGCCATTTAATGTTAGATAGTTTTCTTCTTCGATCTAAAAGGGGCACTTCAGACTTGAAATTTTAACCGATGGAATCGAAAGGTAATCTTAGTAGGAGGCAATCATTAAACAATCTAAGATTATTGTTTTGATAAGGTTTAGGTACCTACATAATAAACATTCATTAATTTTGTATGTCTTTTATTTGTTGGTACATCGTCGTTCGTTCCTGCAATTATAAACGTATATTTACCTACTTTTTTTTCTTTTTAATCTTTATGTCAAAAATAACATTGTTCACACAATGTGACAACAAGAAAATATAATTTATACAGTAGTGATTTTACTTAATGATCATGAAAAAAGTATATAATCACCGACTGTGTAATCACCACTTCTATTCCAACATTTTATTCAAAAACAAAACCAAGTCAAACTTAAATATTGACTTAAAACGAAATCAAAAAGCAACATTTTAAGTACCTATTGATTCTAATGTTAAACGACCATATAAACAGCCTCCAAATCTAAATCAAGACCATTTATCTAAAAATAAAACATGTATCGATGGCCGGCCATGACACTAGATTAAATAATACAGTAAACAAATCGTTAAGGTTTGGTGCAAAACAAGTTTGAATTACATAACAAAATAGATTTACTATGACTAAGGTTATGTGAATTACCATATACGTAGAGTAATACGTCATAATACGTAAAATGGTGATTAATAGTTTTTATTTGATTTATTGGTGATTAAAAACTTTTGTGGTGTTTACTAGGGTTTGTGTCTTGGCGTATAATTTTGGGATTTATATCATTATAAGCATTTTTTTATATTGTGCATAGTTTTTCTTTTTTAACTACTTATGTCAATGTTAAAAAATAAACATTGACATTTTTTAATAGATGAATTATATTCCTACATAAAAACAAAAATTTAAGACAAAATATTTGTTGTTTAAGTTTTGGGATAGTTAGCTTATATTAAATAAGTATTTATGAATCAAAGTCTAATTCCCGTCACAAAAAAAGCGTGCAAGTAAGTACATTGCTTTAAAAAAAGACGTAAAGATAATGATTACATTAGACAGTAATTGAGTTGAAGTAGTGTGCATAATTAATTGCTACCAAATTCATAAGATTAATAGGCAATTAATTAGCGAGTAATTTGCATATCTGCGTGTATTGTGGTTTCTCTTTGCAAATTAAGTTATCATATTTGAGGTTAACTGTCAGTTTTGTGGTAATTTTCCGTAAGCGTGAACTGAAGAGTGCAATTGGATCCTAAATTTGAGTAGTCCAATTTATCGATTTATTTTATTTTTGGTTAATAGTAAAAGACCTTCTGTATCTTCATCACCAATACTCCGATCACCAAGCTTTTCATTGGACCCCCCACCCTATAAAGGTGGGGCTTTTGTTCAACAGAGGATGTCTTCCAGCTGATGATTATGAGCAAAAGGCCTGAGATTTTAGATTCGCCATAACGACTACAGCCGGATAGACTATTTCTTACGAAAATATCACACTCAGTGATGGTAGATATATATCAGAATATTTTACCGATAAGAATATATTAAGCTAGCTTCTTATCTATAAAATACCTTTATATTTTTCTTAGAGATCATTTTTGTACCCCTGGCTTAACTAACAGATTTAAGTCAAACACATGTAGGTATGTCAGCAGCATTATGACAAAAAGATGCAAACGGTTTTGTTAATAGTGTTCAGCTAAACTTATTTACTCTTTCTCTCGAGTATTTGCTCCCGCTGCTCCAGAGCTTGCAGTCGTGAATCTCACATGCACTAACACCAACACTCAAATCCAATATTTAAAGAAATAACTTCGTGGAAATGACTCTCTAAAAGATATACTATAAATATGTAGGTATATTGTATTTTGAAAAACCGGAGATGTTATAGACATTGGCAAGGCAAAACGTCATTAAAATTGATAAGCATTTATGAAGAATGTATCGAGAGTAAACGAGGCGAAGGGAAGAAGAATCCGCGCTTTCTACCAATTTGCATTCTTTATAAATGTTGTATAGTAATTAAGAACAATATAACTTAAGGATCATTGGACAAATCTTAATCTTAAATGTGGACGCACCTTCTATTTTTTTTGTCATCAATAATCTTCACACATTCTTTTTTCTTTGAATAAACGGCCAACTACGCAATTTCACTTTTTCTATATAAACAAAATATTCGAAAGCCAAGTGTGTCGAGAAGTCGGTACCGTTGGACGATCTTGACAGCTCTAGGCATAGAGCAACAAATAACACAGTTGAGACGTTCCGTAAACTTTTGTTTCTTGCCTACGCGTATGTTTTATTCAAATAAAACTTTGCCGAATACTTGAAATTTTTCCTGTATTCACTGTGAAATTTTTCAGCCATTTTACTATAATACCTTTATTCTTTTAGTCATTTAATATTAAAAGCTCATACCTAAACGTGACTTTATCAACTAAAACGATGGACAATTGACGCAAAAAAAGTAATGAGCTGGTAGGTAATGGGCAACCTTTTTGCCAATAACATTGAAGGAAAGACATTCTTTGGTGTTACATAAATTTTGAATTGAATTGAAAGTTTTTGTTACGCATGTAATCTTTTTCTAATGACAATAATATGTAACATTTGGACAAGCACATTTATGTGTCGTTAGCACTGATGGTTTGTCAGAATATGTTACATTAATTATAGTATGTTTTTGTGAACTTTATTAGGTACATGTTACCCACTCACTGTATTAACTAGGCTTCTCGTTAATTATATAGGCTTGTTTCAATTGCATGTAGTTTATTTTTATTACTATTGTGCTTTCGCTAACCATGAAGCATACCTTTTTTGAGTCTTAAAACGTACTCAAAAATTTTTGAGCCATATTTACTTGGTAGCACCTGGTTATTATCACTAGCAATAAACAAGCCCCTTTCTGCATTGCAATAGATGTATCCAAGGCTTTTGAAAATCAGCATATTGTATTAGGAAATTGTTTTTTTTTTTGTATCTTAGGTAACTTTATCATTCAATTATCATCTATTTCAACTTGCACGCTTATTCGTAACTATAATTAAAAACATAAACCACCGTTACGCCTCGTATCTTATAATCGACTTAGCAAACATTTTTTTAACCGGAGACACCACCCAGTTATAATCAGATAAAAAGTCAAAATTAAGTTACATCACAAATTAATGTACAGACTGTACTCTCTGCATAATAATCTACAATAGTTATGTTATAATGGTCACTTTGGTACTTTCTACACCTTAAGACGCGTGGAGAGTAACTCGTTAGGCTTCGATACTTTTAATAAAAGTACCTACATTACTGTAATATATGTAGAAAGTTATATATACTTTGTACGTAGTGACGTTTATGTTGAGGTCGGTATGCGAATTAAAATTACAATGACTAATTCATAGACTTTTCTATTTTTGACCGACTTCAAACAAGGAGGTTTTCTATTCGTCGGAATCTTTTTTTTATTGGAATACAAGGGGAGAGGCCTTTGCCCAGCAGTGGGTAATAATTTAGCATGACAAAAAATCCTCATACTTCCATCATATTATTTATTTGTCAGAGATCAAGTGAAGTAAACTCCTATGTACGTACAAGACCTAATATTCAAATCTATATATATTTTAGTGTGACTGTTTCATTCTCATAAACTATCTTCTTCCTAATACTTTTTGGTAGTGCTCTTTTAATCGGCGCAAGGGCTAAGCGATTGGACTGCTGAGCTAAGATTCGATTCCCGCACGGGGCGAAAATTTTCCAAACCGATGTTTGTCCTGAGTCTAGGTGTTTGTTTATGTGATATTTCATGTCTATGAAACGCACCTATGCCACAGGAGACATTCCTAGTGTGGGACGACGTTTTATTTAAAGAAAAAAAAAATTGTAATGTTTTAATTATTTACACTAAAAAATTTTGCAGACGCAATATTAGGATAATTACTTTTGTCTAACCATTAGAGAAATCTATCATAATAGGCGTAATATAGGTACACAAGCCTTTACAGTGGGAACGTAACGAAATCAGCTTTAAAATTATTCACATTTAAAATGATATAATTAACGAGTTCTTTAATGTTGTACTAATGCCGTGACTCTTTCTATAAAGTCGTCGGCCTACATAATTATTCTCACGAATTATTGTATTTCTGGTATTCAAAAGCAACCTTGACCCCTATGTTTCTTCCGGCCTTTCTCAGAGTATTCAGTAAACAAAAAATGCTGAGAAATCTTATATTTTAAAGACGACGTAAAGTGGGAAAGATCTTGTTAAACCTTTTAGCAGTTTTGTTTGGGTTTGTGAACATAAATGAATAATACTGAAGCATTTACGTCGTTAGTCTTAGCAGAAAACTGTGGTTCACAATGATAGTAAACTAACCACATTTCTAACCGCATGGATCTCTAAATTTATTTATTTGCTCCAATGTTAATAAAGATGGCAGGCGTCCTACCAGGTGGACCGACGATATTGTCAGCGTTGCGGGCAACCGGTGGATGCAAATGGCAAGTTGTCGTTTATTGTGGCGTTCTAAGAGAGAGGCCTTTGTTCAACAGTGGACGTCTTCCGACTGGTGATGACAAAGATCAAGCTACGATCTGTTTGTTAAATGATATACGTCAAATGCACCTATTAATTTGCGGAATGGTCATCTTATCACGTAAAATAAACTGTATCTTAAATGATTATGTTGTTTTCCACACTCACCCGCTGCGCCTTTTCACTGTCACTGTAGTCCACGGGCTGGCACGATAGGCTGTAGTCACCCCACCATCCTGACATCAAGTGCTGAAACAAGACACGCATTATATTAGTATATAATAATATGTTATTTACTTCCTTATATTACTTACTTCTTAATTGAATTAATATAATTTTATATTTGTAAATGTCAAGTCTAAGAAAATTTCTCTACTGTGCATCTACCTCTATTTTTATCTGCATCACATTGAGGTTGACTGGTAGAAAATGCCTTTAGCATTAAGTCCATCTTTGTACACTTGTTTTGTGCATAAAGTATTACATTAATAAATAATAATAACAGTCTATAACTCTCTCACTGAAGGGCAAAGGCCTCTTCTCGTATAGAAAAAGATTGAGCATTGATCACCACGCTCTAGCTCACTGTGGGTTGCCGCTTTAGGAAAGTCCAGTAATAATATTCATCAGTAGGTACGCTCTACTACGGGACTTAAAAACAATTCTAATACAAATAATTTTCTCATCTTCTCGTTTGTGGAGAGTTAAGTTTAAAAGTATATTTATAGGTATGTGCGGTGTACGGTGAAATATTATTACAGGATCTTAAAGTCACTTTGACTTTGTATCTTTTCTTGGAGGTTGTCAAATAGGTAATGCCGACGCCCTCGGTTTAAAAATGACGCATGTTTGTAAAAACGGAGGTGATCTATGGTAAAAAGCCTTATACAGAAGTGCTAGCTTAAACAAATGAATATCTGTAGATTACACTATTGAGTCATCTCCGTGCAGTTACATAATATATAACATCACGCCTGTATTTCCCGAAGGGGTAGGCAGAGGTGTACCTATAGTACACCCACATTTCGCCGGTTATGTAATAAGTCCCAATGTAATAGGGGGCGAGCCTATCGCCATTAACCGGGCACAAATCCAGACTCCGTGCTGCTACTGAGAATTACCTAATGGTAAAACCAAATAACACTTTGCCCGACCCGGGATTCGAACTCAGGACCTCGTGTTCAGCAGTCGCGCTTAGCTACGAATAGACCAACGAGGCAGTGCAGTTACCCCATAAAGAAACCAAGTATACAACGCATAATAGATAACAATAATACATTATACATATTTACATACGTACGTACATTTAAATCAATCACGCACACAGTTATACAGCGTGTAACAATTACAATAAACCGTTTACAATTCGATCCAATCTACAATTAAAACCCGTATCACAATAAAGTAACCGATAGTAATTATCCGATAACTTTTATTCAGTATTATGTCTGCAGTAGATATCTAATAAACTGCCTTGACCGTATTGCAAGGAATTTTGCACTATCTATTCGTACCGTCTAAGATTGCGTAAATTTTATAATGAGTATTAGAATTCCTAGTTATAAAAGGGTTAATGATATTAGTATTAGTTGGACGTTATTATTAGTTTACTCAATATTAGGTCTGCTTATTTCGTAACGGTTCCATGTAGTTTACATTTCTGTGTTTTATTATATTTCTAACCCATGTTAGAGTATGCTTTGTTAAAAGTACTTGCTTGTTTAAAAAAAAATAGCTACCTTACCGTGAACTCTTAAAGCAGGCTATTTTTCGTTGTGAAAGCGAGACGCCGCACTACACTGCACGTAGCGGCGTCTCGCTTCCACATTGAAAATGACCTGCGGTAAGACTTCATGGTAAGGGCCCAGGCATCTTAAAATAATGTACGTAAGTGGCTTATTTAATTTAGGAGATGATAAACTTGGTCCATAAATGTGGATACTAGTTTATTCTGATAATTTCCGTATTTTAATATTTCGATTATTCTAGCAAATATTGTGTATTATGAGATACCTGTCAGCGTTTTTATCTTCTATTCGTCTCATTTCTTTTTTAACCGACTTAAAAAAAGGAGGAGGTTCTCAATCCGCCGGGATCTTTTTTTTTTAATGTACATGAACGCTTTTCTTTTTTGCGTTGGGGGTTTCTTATTTACTTATAAACTCTATTTACAATACCTTTTTGGTATTGACATTGTTCTGACAGTTGAGTTACCAACTTGTACACCGCCAAGCCCTTTACTCAAAACGAACAAGAAATTCGAAATCAGTAACTAGCAATAAGCAACCGTTTTGTTTTCTTTTTTGGCTGACAGCGATATCGAGAGAGCGTCTTTTTACCGGATTTTCACCGAATTATAACGCCTCCAGCTTATAAATGACCCTTTGTGATTAAATCAAGTACCTATGGGTCACATGACTGAATTTATGGACTTTGTCTTAAACATATTATAACACTACGTTTGTATTCCCTTTCGTCAGTTATGAAAAAAATCCCAATTTATTAGGGGCGCGTCTATTGCCTTCAACCGTGTACAAATCCAGACCCCGTGCTGTTAAAACCCAATAACACTGCTTGATTCGGGATTCGAAATTCGTTGACCTGGTGATCAGCACTCGCGCTTAGCGACTACCAGACATACGAGGCAGTTTGGAAGTACAATCAGCCAGCCTCTGAGCCACTCAGATCTTCAGAATCGAGGAAAAAGAAAAAATAATACTGTTACTAGCAAATCGCAACCGCCTTGACCTAATTACTGGGTAGCTCGATTTTTGCATTAGTTTCAGTCGGATATGGTTGCGTAAATGTGGCCAATGAACCGTGGTCTTCACGCGTCGCGGGTTCCGTGTGGTCATAGGTAAGATCTCATGCTACGATGATATTTCGACGCCCCAATTATGTATCGAGAAAACGCCCCTCTTACCTCGCCTGTGATTCTCGAAGAGTTGATGTACCTATGGTGCTACCACACTGAGCCTCGAGGGCGGGGTTAGGCAATTTAATTGTGTTAACGTCCAATCATTAAGTGACCTTACTAACAATACTAATATAGACTATAAGTACTGTCTGTTACTAACACATCACTAAACAACCTATGGACTGTTCATGTCTGAAATAAAGATATTTTATTATTTATTTTTTACTTATAAACGATGCAAGAATGTGTTTTAAGGTTTTTTTTTCTTTTTTTAATAAACGTCGCCCCACACTAAGAATTTCTCCTATGTTGTAGGTGCGTTTCACAAACATGAAATATCACATACACAAACACCCAGACTCGGGACAAACATCTACAGATCACACAAATTTTTGTCCTTTTTACCGAATTGTTACCCTTAGCGCAGCAGTCTTAATGCTTGGCCACTGCGCCAATCGGTCGTAAAGTTCTTATAAATGCTAGTATCTGTAGTTAGTTACTCTTTAATTCTTTATTGTACAGAAAATATTATAATTACATTATTAACAATACGAAATATGATGTACAGAGGCGAGCTTAACTCAGAATTGAGTTTTCTTATAGCGAACCTTAGAGTAGTTGAGAGATTTAGCATAACAGGATTGAAAAAGTGTACAACCGAAATGGATAAAAACAAAATAATACTATATTACAGGTACTTATCATATTAAATAGACATACTTACTAAGAATAATACCTCTATTTAAAATCAGTCATAGCTACGCTGTATACTAATCTATACATAATATATCTATAGATTCATACCTCAGTAAGTATAACTATACTATAGTTTTTTAGGCCGGATCATGAGGTTTTACATGCTCGTAAAAAAGGTAAAAAATATTCATTATCCAATCAGTATGTAACAATGTTTTCTCTTAAATTGCAAGTAGCATCGACCTGTTATCACTTTTAAACCGGTTGTTTTGAGACTTTACGAGTGTCGATACTTCGATATCCAAGGTAGCCCTGCTAAAAACCTGCTGGTTGGCTAATAGCAATCTGTGCAAAATTTCTGAATGACGTAGTGTTGTACAATGCGTCATAGTACCTAAGTTCTCCGACTGCCATTTAATTTTACTTTTTAACCGACTTCAAAAGAGTAGGAGTTTACGTATTCGGCGCGTATTTTTTTTAATGTATGTACGCCGATTACTCCGTCAATAATTGGTAGAAAACGCATTCTGGAATTATCGTTCGAGTAGATTCGTAATGTTCAATGAAGTTATTTGCTTCATTTCAATTTTTTTATTGATGAGGTTTACGTTTATGTCGTACAATTAGTCGTTTTATTACTTATTCGTTGGGGAAATCCTACGAATACAATTTTTTTTTTTAAACGGTTCCCCACACTAGGAAATTTTCCTGTATCGTGGGTGCATTTTACAAACATGTAATATCACATACACAAACACCCAGACTCGGGACAGATATCTGCGGATCGCACAAATTTTTGTCCCGTGCGGGAATCGAACCCGCAACCCTTAGCGCAGCAGTCCAATCGCTTAGCCACTACGCCCATCGGGTCGTCCGCGACGAACCTGCTCTGAGCCTGATAAGTAGTAAATAGTCTAATCACTATGGCTCTCATAATGAACGACGAAATCTTGATGTTGAAATAAAAATAATACCGGCACCTTCGGGAATCATAGCATAGTTTTAAGTATGTACGTAGGAGCTTAAGTAACAATTTTTTTAGTGTAATCACTCTCCTGTTTAGTTTTGTGAGTAACTACTCTTTTTTTGTCTAGGCTTTTAGTTTTTGTAAGTTTCGACTTTAATCGCAACACTGTTTACTCTGAACAGATGATGATTTTACAGATGTTTTTATAAATTGAAACCTGTTATTGCCCATATTTGCATAGTGTAACTATCATCAGTTGTGGCGGCATAGTGGTTGACATACCGGATTTCTATGCACGAGGTTGCAGGTTCAAACCCAGGCAAGTATCAATGTGACTTTTTCAATGTCATAAATACTTTCTTAGATATTCTAAGACACCACTGACTGACGGTGACGGAAAACATCGTGAGGAAACCTGGATTTAATTATTTGAAATCGCTAACCCGCAGTGAGCTAGCGTGGTGATCAGTGCTCAATCCTTCTCTATACGAGAAGAGGCCTTTGCCCTGCAGTTGGACAGTTATAGGCTGTTATTATTATAACTATCATCATCATCAGCCTATCATTGTCCAGCAGTTGTTTTAAGTAGCTTTAAGTTTAATTTATAAAAGTAGCTGCGCCCCACGGTGTTACCTGCAACATTTTTTCGGAATAAAGAGTAGCCTATATGGTCATCAAGGGTATCAGCTACCTCCATACCAAAAGCAATATCGGTCCAGCCGTTTGAGCGTGAAGAGGTAACAAACATACAAACACACTCACAAACTTTCGCCTTAAAAATGGTATGTATGACTTTGTCGATACACTCTCGTCTGACCAACTGTCTAGTGATAGGAAGTCGCGGACTTATAAGCTAACAATACTTATATATCTGACGTAGACTTTCCGCTCGACCGAGAGCCTGTCATCAGACACTGACCTTGTTTCATCAAACCAGATCTCTTCCACTATCGCCGTTTGAACAGGTTTGTTTGGAGACAGGCAGTGTTATTAACTTTGTAGTATGCAAACATGATAATGATGATTCGGAAGTGGCAAAAATGTTCTGGTGGAATGATTCTAAAATGATGTTTTATTTTTAAATGTTGTCATAGAATTACGTCTATGAATTCCAAAGGTTGGAAGAGGTCTTCTTTTATGTCTGGTGTCTATGCATTTTAAACCAACCTTTTGTGCTTATAATGATTACATTACTGTTTATCATTCAATAAGAAGTTGGCGCAACTGTTCGGAATGTCGAAGAAAGTATAAATCTTGTAATAAAATGCAAGCTTTTTGCCATTGATTAGATCATATATATACACCACATACTCCTGAAATGGGAAACACCTATGCCTAACCCTATGAGTATTAAAAACGTGATTTGTTAAGCAATATTACTTTTGTCACAATATAATTTTTTGTGTCAATAATTTTTATTTTATTTTAATGTTTAGCAATAATGTAGTGAAACGAAAGTTTCGTATTTCAACGCCAATTTCACAGCGCCAATATAAATAAATCTTTTAAACTGGGTTTGTATATTTACGCTTTGAAATTATTGATAATTATGATGAATAAAACTACGAATTCTAATCACTCGATTAAAATAATATTTTGAAATACTGTATTAGTTATGACGCAAGTGACACTCAGACACAGGTGTTAAGCAAGAAATACGTTAAGTATAATATTATAATGAGTAATAATTTATTTAATTCGGACTAAAATTAATCCATAGTAGTGTTAGTAACAGATGACTTATAAACTAGTGTTAGTAAACATTATCAATTATCTAAAGAAGGATTTATTAGCTTTCTCTTGCGACTCCACCCACCTTTTATATTATTTCAATATGTCTACGTTGCTAATGTATTAGGTATGTCCTCTTAGGAATTTAGATATTTACAAGGTATTAAATTGATTCTGTTGTGGATTTGATAAACTAGGTATATCATTACAAAATTACAAATATAAATCATCGACAGCCGGAAGGGGTTTGCCACATAGTCCCCTCGCTTGGCAAGCGGCTTGGGGATCGCAGTGTTGGTGGTGAAGTTACAGAAGACGCTGCCCATCTTCTGGATTTTCCCTTAGTCGCCTCCTCACACGCAATCAATATCAATGTATGCAATGAAATATTGTAGTTTTATTTCACTTTCATAATAAAATAATTAGGTGAACTACTTAATTAGATTGCAATGTTCTTTTCATAAATAAACTGACATGTAGCCATTCATATATCTAACTTATAATTTTCACTTTCATACCAGATCTATCAGGCTACTGTGTATCCTATTTCCAACTCTATTTACATACTCATAAGAGACAAAAACCCATGTAGAACACCATCGTAATGGGCTCATGAAATTGTCAACCAGCCTTGACATGTTGCTAAACCATGCGATTCTTAGCGATTGTGCAGAACAATTGATTACCTGATAATTTTGCGCTTTGTTAGTATACGGTAAGGCCTTGGGGTATGAATGATACAAGCTGTAGATGTATGGACATGCTACACACGGATTTGAGTACTATACAAGCACGGCTTATTGACTATTGAAGTGCGGTACTGACTGAAAGGATCATTTTATCATTTATCAAAGTCTTAAGGCATTGAAAAGGTCAATAAAATAAGTAAATCAATGCTCACCATGCAATTATGATATATTTTACTAGTCAGGACAATTCCTACAATACAATCTGAGTAGCAGAGGTTAAGTTTAAAGGCACACGAGGCAGCATGTGCTTACCTATCAGTGTAAAAACAAAAATAAATATGTACGAAATCTTATATAACACTACAGCTTGTCGAATTCATACTCAAAGAGCGAGACTTTTTTGTACGTATGTAAACGATTACCTCGTACAAGCTTTACGCAAATTAACAATGGCATTGTTAATTTGTGGGTTTAATTTTAATTGAGCGATTAATGAATATGACATGCGTAAAATATTACTTATTGGTTTGTATGGACATTTACTGTGCTTGACAATGACTTATTGTTTTTGGGCGAGAACATTTAGGA
Source organism: Abrostola tripartita (assembly GCA_905340225.1). Taxonomy (NCBI): domain Eukaryota; kingdom Metazoa; phylum Arthropoda; class Insecta; order Lepidoptera; family Noctuidae; genus Abrostola; species Abrostola tripartita. The sequence goes on along the minus strand of HG996492.1, from coordinate 2,044,714 downwards.
ACTAAATTAAAAAATAAACATTAAGAATTGCATTATGTATAAATGTCAAATATAAGAATCGATAAGACTACCTCGTTGGTCTAGTGGTCGCAAAGCGTGACTGCTGAGCATGAGGACCTGGGTTTGAGTCTGGATTTTTGCCCGGTTGATGGCAATTTGCCGTGGGGTATCCGGCCTAGAAAAGACCGCCCCCTTTCCCTCCGTGGGTGTCGTAAGAGGCGACTAAGGGAAAACGCTTAAACGGCTGATGGCTGATGATGATGATGGCAATACGTTTAGGCCATACTGCGTGCAGTATAGATTGAATGTGGATTGTGGCAACCACTTTGGGGATTACAGGTGTTATATTATGTTATATTTGTGAAATAAATAAATATGTTTCGTAAAATCCGATTGTGTTGTATAATTTTATATGTAAAAGATATATTATGACAGACTAGACTAAGAGAGAGCTCAACAAAATTATGTGCAATACATGTATTTCCATGCATTGCACATAATTTTGTTGAAGATGTATTAGGATAAATTAATATTCCTGATAATAGCTTACGACTATCCAAATCGGAACAGTTCTAAGACAGGTCAATGACTAAAAGTAATAATATTTGCAGAAGGCGCAGTCGATTCCCCTTTATTTTATGAGAGTGAGCTTGTAAATATTGAAATCCGTTTGTCCTCTCGTTTGACGCATGTTAAGAACCTTGTAAGGAGGCCAGGAAGTTGGATGTTTGGTTTTATACTGTATACATGGTCATATGTATTTACTATTCTTACGTGTTAAGATAGAAACAAGTAACTGAAACCAAAAAAATGAGACTAAGTTACCTATTTACTCATTTTTCATTAATTCACCTCATGATAATGATCGTCTCTGTAAAAACATCGCTTCCGAACGATAACTGCAGACGTGGATCATCTTGTTCACAATTTAATCTATTGAAAGTAACTAAAATTATAATTAATGTAGTCTTCATACATTTTGATAAATCGGAAATTTTGAACCGGGACAGTGTATATGTAGCTAAAACTGTGATCGCTTCGCTAGCGCGATGTAGGAATTGTATCGTAGTGCTTCGCCGTGTAGATATCTCTACAATATTACTAGGACGATATAAAATTGCTGGCAGGGTTGGCGATAGCATGCTGTTGAGATCCCGCCTTTAGTGGGTTCTTGTTGACTGACCAATCTCTACACCACGGCATGACCTATGTTCGATGTGGCTATTGGCTCATGGTGATACGAAGAAGTGGGTAGGCCCCTGTGGATTTTATTGGGTTAATAGAGGAGAGTGCTACATATCCCCGTCACCTCCCAGCGCAGGATGCGTAATGAAAATTCCTCACTCAAAAAAAAGTCAACATAAAAATAAAACAAAAATTAAACTCACCTCGTAAAACATATAGAGGGACAGTAGCACTTGTCCGGCGTTGTACCAAACTAAAGTGTTCTGTATCTGGAAGGGCTTTCTGTTGGCCATCCACAGTGGCCCGCCGACCATCACGAAGGCCAGGTACACGCACACCATGGCCACTGTGGGTAATGGTGTGTCGAACAGGAACCATCCTTGGACGCGCGGATCTGAGGACCGAAATGCCTGTTGTAAACATAACATAAGGTAACAATAATTCACGCACATTTAGACTCCTTAATTAATTATATTATGATATCTACTTATATTAGAAATTATATTTATTACAATTATTTACATTTTAAACCTAACATAAATTAAAAATAATACCTACACATAAAAATTTAAAAAGCATCATAATATTGATTCTACTTAAAGTTAAAATTACATAATAGAAAATGAGAATCGAACCCGGTACCATTTAACGAGGCAATCGTTAATATTATTTTTGTAAACGCGGAAAACCTTAGATGAAAACTATCCAATCTATCAAAGAATACTAAATGTTTTTATAATTTGGTTTTAATTAATACGATAAATTTAAATTTCTACCTAAAATTAACTTATTTTGTAATATAATTTAGTGAAATATTTTCTTCTAAGTATCAATTTATAAACGACTCACAACAATTAAATGAAAATAGAAAGCCTCAGACGTGTGAGGAGAGAATCCAATTAAAATACTAAGTAATGATGTAGCGGTTAAAGTCATTATTATTATTATACAATTTACAACTTTACTACGTATTGTGGCCCTTGAAAGTGAAAGTATGAATCGGGTACTCTGTTTACAAAATGTAGGCTATTTTTTATAAAGGTCGTGTCGAATAAGTTCAGTCGTCATTTAAAAACGAAAAAGCAAATAATTAACTCGTTACAGTTGAAATGACATTATTTTAAATACATTTCACTTAAAAGTTTACCTCCATGCCTTTGTGTTTTAATGTTCTTATCATAAATAAGATTTATGACAGTAAGATCAAAGTGATTAGATACTTAACGTGTAATAAATTACAATGATAAATCGTACATTAACAATAATAAAAAGGTTTTATTATAATAATTATTATATTTTGTATAAATAATAATGACTTTATTACTATTTATTCCATTAATATGTGTTGATTCCGCATCACTATTATGGTGTAACGTTTCTCTCCCTTCTTCATAGAAAAGACATCAACGTAAGGCTATACACACTTCTAAATGTTTAATTTTTATTATGAGTAATAGCAAGATATGAACTTTATATAAAATTATAATTGAATACTGGACTTTATTCAATAATAATAATAATTCAAAGTGAATAAGTGTTTAAATGTTTTTTTTATTAAATGTGATTCTAAGCATGATTAATATAATATGCTTGTACTGTAATTTATTACGTAATGTAATGTTTTTTTTTTATTCAAACTTTTTATTTCACTTAATAGACATTCAACGATAAAATCAGACCTCATTATCATAGAATGTAACCTGTGGTCACAAAACCGTGGTCAGCGTAGCTTACTGCGTGAAATCAGAATGTGAAAGTCCGTATCATTGTTCTTTAGATGTTCTAAGATGAGTATAAATTGCTTTCTATCACAAACGTTTAGGTTATACATTAATGATGTCTAGTTAATCACCAACAATATGACGTTATTAAAACCATGTAATTTCAATTTCGTAGTAATATATGCGTTATTTTATTAATCAGTGCCGGCCTGGTAATTGGCTTATTAGTTATTTATTATATTTACAAGGGACCTATGATGAGCTGCAAAATGTATGGATATAGACATCGTAAAAAGAAGTACAACTCTGACTTTTTCATTGGAGATTTCAGGTGTGCCGCGTGATGGTGTGTTTTTCCAACACACCATCACACAAGAGATTTTCTTCGCCTTATATCAAAAGCCTTAATGTGTTAAATATTTTACGGATTGCATCTCAGTTTATTTATTTTTAATAACAATGTATGTTTAACACATATATAAATACTCACTAATTATTGTCCTTGATATCATTATGTTTATGAAAATGTTCATAATAGCGGTATACAATATACATTTGTTACGGAAGGACGATGTAATAAGGTTTCTTGTATGTATTTGTTTCGTAAAATGAACGTAAATGTAATATAAAGACAGGTGCACCAATTCTAATATATTGTCAATTTTTCTGAATTTCGCATTATTTTTCTTTTTTCTATAAGAAAAAGTTAAATATCATTAAAAAAATGCCATAATCTTTGAAATAATTGAAAAAGTGATTTTGTCTATTTCTTACCTCATTACGCCTAAATTGATTTAAATATTATTTAAACAGGAAACATATAAAGGAAAAGGACATTCATCATTATCATCACCAGCCGGAAGACGTTCACTGCTGGACAAAGGTCTCCCCCTTAGAACGCCATAATGAACGACAGCTTGAAAGGACATTGGCTACTTTTTATTTACAAAATTTAACAAAATCACAAGTGGATCAGCTCGTGCAAAATGTTTGTATGCCATGTTATTATACAATTAAGACAAAAATCGCTTCAATCTGACATTGACACAAAAACCATTTTTAGTATTATGTCTTGTCTTATAAAATTTGCACGCTCGATGCAGTTTTTTTACGCAACGTGAAATTAAACTTTAGGTAGGTATTTTATTAAAAACGTCGCTCCCCACTGTGTAGTTTACATACAAAAATATTATATGCAGAAACGCTCAGACTTTGGACGAAATCTGCGCACTGCGGATGACATAAATTTGAATCCCGGGCTTAACCCTGCCACAGGTACCAAAAACATTTCGGGTAACTTAATTTATGCTCTTTGGGTTATTTTAGGATATCTGGATTCGTCCTTTAAAAACCCCATCCTCAAATTGTCTTATTGCAGGGCAAAGGCCTCATTCAGAAAAGGAACGGGTTTTTATCACTGGGGTTTGCATATGAAGTACCCATTTAATTTTGAGATATTATATAAATGATGATGATATATGTTCTGTTCTCGGGAAAAATCGAATGTGTTGTAATTATTTATAAAAAAATATTTTTCGCTGATTATGATGATGCTGAGATTAAAACGATGGTCAAAAGAGCTGGCTCTACCAGGTTTCTAATAAAAAGCAAAAAATATATACCTTACGGTTTGGCCAGAGAGAATATTAATGAAAGGAGATTTATTATGTATAAAATACTTAATCGCTATACTTTTTATTATTATAGGAGAGAGCGGGTACAATCTTAGTGCTGCAGTCATTTGTAAATTAATAATTTAGAATTTTGTTCTGTCTAATATATATATTATAATTTATTTTTAGTAGTAAATACTATTTTGCGTCCCCAGCATTTTGCAATATTAGATTTTCAAGCGCAATTATTCAATGAATTTTATTTTTATTATTAATGAATAATAATCGTAATAAATAATATTTTTATCCCAATAATAATTTTAGTCAAATATCTTACGTGCTAGTTATGACAGGCATCGTCTAGTTAACCTGTTATCTGAGGAAACCGTAACACCACTAACACACTTCTACTAGTTTTTCCGGTTTAACCAGATCCGGTATTTAACTGAATATTTCGTTTCTCCATTGATTAACAAGAAGATTACTTTTACTAATTTATACAAATGCGTTTTTTATTGATTGCATGGGTTTAAGTATTTAAATGTGTAGTTTATTATTGCACCTTTATATGCTTGCCTTCGTTATTTTATTTTGGTACGATATTTAAAGTTTTTCGTTGATTTTCAAATCAGGTTTTATAAATAAATGTTTTAGAATTGAGTTGCAAGAAATTATTTTTCTTTTATTTAGGTTTTATTTTTTAATATAATATATTAACATGTTTTTAACTTTGTATATAACTAATTCTCTGCAACATATAGGTTCAAGCTGCATAAATAAATATAACTACAAGTCTTTACTGTGCAGTAGAACCTGTCGGAAGTAATTCTCTATTGTTTAGCTAATTATATAACTTGACAATCGCGTGCTACACAACCGACGTTGTAGATAAACATTCTTATCGAGGTTCATTATTCTACACCAGTGGAAGGGATAAAGTCTCACGTGTTTTGATTTCTTTTTATTAGAAAGAAGGTTCAATGTATTGATTTATCGGCTGCTTTAGAAGATTAATAACACGTTGTTAGTTCTTTTTTTGCCTTTTGTACGATTTCTGTTAACAGTGGTCAAAGATCTAAAACATCTTTTTCTAATCAGAGAACAATTTCGGCTTAGAGAAACCCTTAAAATGTCAATATATTTCACTGCAAAAATCGATCCAAGGACGTCAGACTCTAAGCCTGGCTCGCACTAGTATTTCGAACCATCTTTTCTAATGGATCAACTTGATAAATCAGATACAAATATTTTTTTATAGTTATCACTCTTATCGATAAGGAAAGTTATGATTGCTTTATCGCTCATTTGGAGAGATTTAACAGCTCCTGCTACCGGAGCAATTAAAGAGCATTCCAATACCTATGTTGGTCCGATTAACTATAGGTAGTCTACCCCGCTACCATTTTTATTGCAGTCAGTATGGATGGTAGCAAGATTGGCTAGTACAAGTCTCTCACCACGGTATCTCATTTCTAGAATTCAAGATTGGATTTGAAGCCTATTGCTGGATTGGTAGGATTTTGTTACATCGTGCCCAATACTCTGTGAAAGCAAGCCTAGTACTTACATGGCTCGTTATGAACTTTCTTCAACTTTTATGATGTGCGAATAACGATAGCGCCAAGTTTGGCTTTGTGTTTAGTTTTTGTGCAACCAGTGTCATGTAGAAATCGTACTGACAGGAATGATTAGTCATGTATATTGTTACTTTTTCACGGGCGGTTCCGATTTTGAATTCAATTTATATTTTTTTTGTTTTTTTTAACAATATTTCTTGTGTATAAGAATTGTTTGGTGATAATCTTCAAGTGTAGATAGACAAAGGAATAGTATAGAACTCGGTTGGTACGTTCTCACTAAAGGCATTCTCTTTTATTATGGTTGCATTATATGCCATTTACTCTACATGTCTGATTATAAAGGTAAAACATCACGCCTGTCATCCCTGAAGGGGTAACCTAGGTGTTTCTTTTTCCGTAGTCTATACACCCACATTTCCCTTAACATAGGTCCGATGTAACAGATGGCGAGCCCATTTATCATTTCATTTATCCACACAAATAAATAAATAAGTACATTATAAAAATAGAGAAACATGCAAATAAGTAATAAACAAAAAGAATAATTACCTGACACCCGTTCTGCTAGCATCCAATATTTGTTTATAATCGTCGTCCAATTGCTGTCCGAATAATAATCGTCTATGGCAATTTTCACAAAACCGGTCATTTTTACTATTTAGTCACTTAACTATTAGTAGAGAAATAATTATTTCTTCAGTCTCACTTCTCACTACACTTCACTTTGAAGTCTTTGACAGTCCTGGTAACAATTTGCCACAAGCAAGATGTCACCTGAAATAAATAAAAAATATGTTAAACAAAGAAAGTGAGAGAAAGCATGAATTATCATAACACGAATAGTTTGCTAAGTGTTGCTTTAGTAATTATGTAGAGAACTGTGAATTTAATATTTATTTTACTTTTATTTATTTTATTTTATAGTGTATTTTTTATTGTAATAATAAAATAATGTATTTTATTTATATATTTAAATTGTTTTATTTTATTGAATAATTTGTTTTTTAATTACCTTTTCTAAAGTTTAATAAGTTATTTAAAAGCTATATTTATTTCAAAATTATTTTGATATTCAACGATTAAATAACTCGTACCTATGATATTTCTTCGCCAACATTTTTCTTTAATACAATTATATATGGCCACAATACTATACTAAACACGTGCGCATGTCATCTCAGCGGATGAAAGCGAAAACTTAACTGAAGTTTTGCGAAAGTGCGCGCGCGCCGATATCCGAGCCACAATTGAATAGCCCGCGCTTGGTCCACCAATCACATGGCTTCCTACTCCCACGCGAACACAAGGACACAAATCTCATGACACGGTCTAAGAATATTGAACCTTTTGACGTAGGTAAAACGTCGGGTTTTCCTTGTGCAATTACCGGTCAGATTTCTTGTGGAGTTCAAAGTGCGTTAATATTTCCAACGACGTACCGACATGCTTTATTTTTTAATTTTGTTGATTTGATGTCAATTAGCTCAAATTGTTTATTACAATGAGCCCACAAGTCCATTCTCACATATATTTATACTTACGCCGAGCTTTTTAAAAGCATACTATTAAGGATCGAGTGGTATTTTGCAAAATCCAAACCTTAAACCAACAATGCAATTTTAGGTTTTTAAAATCGAGTTCCAGTTATAAAAATAAATTTAATACCGATTTTATTATATTGCTTACCCAAATAAGACGTTTGTCATTATAAAACCCGTGTCCCTAGCTCAGTAGCCTTCACATAAATACCAGGTTAATTAAACTAGATATACGTGAGAAATGGTCATAAAACAAAGAACGAAATATGTCCGTGACACTACACACGAGTATATAAACGGCGACAATAATAAAACTATGCGCGTGGAAATATACGTAAACAAAAAAATATAAAGCCTGTTTGAGTGACTGTATTAAATTATAATTATCGATTCTTGGGCAGTCTTTTGTTTTTGGAGTGAGTAAAATGCCGCTGGGAGACGACGGGCGTATGTCCCGGACTCTCTCCTATATACCCAATATTATCCATAGGGGCCTACCCAAAAATACCCTCACAATGCCTGCGCTGCGCTTTTGATGGCAGGGAGGCAAGATCGCAATAGCATTCTACAGCCAATTTCATGGGCAGTGCTACTTGCTACGAATCAGTTTAATGGATATTTTGTTCATTTTTTTCTGAGACTTTTAATTTTCAGCCATTTGATGATAATTATATCACTGCAATACATATTATTAAATAATAATGTAGGAAGGACAATTTGGACACCTTTGTGGGAAAGACATGGTCCGAAATGGCGTCGAACAGAGATTTGTGAAGGAATAATCGGAGGCCTTTGCTCAGCAGTGGGACACGAACAGGCTACATAAAAAAATGTAAACGTTAATTTTATGGTACATAAATGCAAAATAAAGATTTTTTTCGGGAGTCTCGTCAATTGTGAATTAATCTCTGTCTCTACGGATAAAACGACTGCGTAGGCATGAATGCTTAAAGTAGCTAAAATATCTCAGCAATATATTTTTTCCCTGGGTTTATTCCATGTCGACGAAATTGCAAGCGGAATTTAATATTGTAAATTAATTTACTCACAATAATAAATAGGTACAGTTGATATCGCAATACCCAGGTTACAAGCTAGCTCTTAACGAAGTGATACTAATACTGGCATCAATACACAATTACACAGACGCACAACAACTTCATATAACTGGTCGCCTTGATTGACGCAAATACTTGACTATGCCAAAAACAGGGTGTATTTATTTTTGTAAGGGACCTTATTTACTAGAGGGTTGTCAGAGTCACCTTAGAATAAAATAATTATTTTAAAAACTGAACTCAATGACAGGCAAAAGAACAAAATATATGAGGCGAATGACCCTTTAACGACCCTAAATAAGCTTTTGATGGTCAAGCAAAAGACGATCGAATTTTGAAAAACTGTACACGAAGGTAAGTAGGTAGGTACCTACTTTTTTATACAAGTGAAGAATATGTTTAGGATAGGGTAGGATATCACAAAAAATGTACTTGACGGACAAGATCGGGGAAAATACTAGTGGTAGTCCGCAAAAAGCTTAATTTAGCTCTTTGTATCTTTATTTTTCTTTGCAGGCACTGGTCACTGGCGGGTTCAATGCATGTCAATGACTTTTAAACATTGCAACTTTTTTTACACATCCCTTTTTTATTTTTGGCTTCGAACAATGTAACCCCACTGCGGGATTTTTTCCTGTATCACTTGCATACAAAAATAACTGTGGAAAAATATTTACAGATCACAAAAGTTAAAAAATCATACTATTTATATAATTATTATTTATTGATTTTCTCTTCAAATATGAATAAGTGTCGTTTAAAAGGATATAATCGGTTTTAAATCATAGTGTTCAATAAAAACTTAATTACATCTTATGTCAATATTAAGTACAGCTATTAAATGCATTGTTGTAAAGGATTGATATCTCTTTATTTAAAACCGTATATGGAAAAATACAGGAGACAGCACGTTAATATACCAGTATTCAACCGACCTATTGCTATTCTGACAGCCAGACAGCTATTGCAGTGGCTATCTGCATCTAAGATACGGATAAATGTCCTATTTGGGGCGAAGGGAATATTGCCAAATCTTGAACTGCTAATAAAAGATTCCATGTAACAAAATCAAATCCAAGACAACACGATTTACATGTGGTTTTCGGCTATAAATAATCTGTAAATAAATTATTATTTACTCACATCGCTATCCTTACAGACTAACCTAATACAATAGCGTGGTCCTTAAATTCTTTAAAACAAATTACAATATAAAAATCCTTATTATTATTAATATAATGCGTAAAGAGGTAACAAAGTATGTTTAATGGCTACTTAAAGTCTTGCTTAAAACAAATACTTCAAACGCTGAACCTACACAACCCACGCATAAATAGTAAAAGCTAGTAAAAATATCGTCGCACAAATTGACACTCGCTACACATCGGACGTCAAACATTTCGCAACGCTCGGCTGCACAAGTGATTGTGATGTAGCAACATATCTTCAGATTACCGGCCTCAAGATTTTTGTAATGTTTACCCTTTTCAATGACACGGACGATTATGGTTTCGTACCTTGCAGCCCATAAACAAGGTTATGGTCATAGACTTGTTTTTTTGTAGTTTGACATAGTTTTTTAAGTGTTTAGTGTGTTGTTGTTTCTAAACGTATGCAACTTGACGACCTGATTGGCGCAGTGGCCAGGCGATTGGACTGCTGCGCTAGGGGTTGTGGGTTCGATTCCCGCACGGGACAACAATGACAAACAAACCGAGTTGTGTATGTGATATTTCATGTTTGTGAAACGCACCCACGATACAGGAGAAATTCCTAGTGTGGGGCGACGTTTTTTAAAAAAAAAAAAATACCCAACGACAAAATAAATTAAAATAATTTGTTTTAAACATTCCATTAAATTTTAGTTTATTTTTATCTTATTAAATATTCACAATTTTTACGTTGTTTTATTTGAACGTGTAACCAATACTAAGTATATGAAACTGCATGGTCAAGACTTCAAGAGTAGGTAATTTATTTCATCACAAATTTAGAACCTAAAGCATAAAAAGTATTTTAAAGTATACCTACCGTTGTAACTCCCTGACTTATTAGTATATGCCTAAATAAACAGAGAAACTTTAAGGAAGTAAGTAGTTTATGAAGTACCTATAATATTTATTTATAGTACCCATACGTCTAATAATGAATTGCAACATTGTATTTTTTATCTTATACATTAAAATCATTATACATTAAATAATTATCATGGTGAGGTACAAAAAACATTATGTTATAGACAGTTGTTGCGTCATTGGGTATTTCCATAGCTTTTACTTGATTTCAATGATATTGTTTGTGCGATGTAATTATGGTCTTCATCAGGTGACGTCTTTATATATAATTAGTTAACACGTGTAACAAAATTTCTAATCTTTGTTTTTAGATTAGTATCAACTTGATAAATTCTAGGCGCTTGTCAAAAGTGTCGGATTTAAGGATCAGCTTTTATTTTACTTAATTGTCTTTGCGAAGAGAACAAAGCAATCAATTGTGATAAAAAGGTGAAGAAAGGGCCTAAGTTATGGTAACTTATTTTTTTATACAAGAATACTGTGATATTTTTATACACTTCTATCAGCTGTTAATATAATAATTAACCCAAATAATCAACAGTGGTTTTTTTTGTACAGATAACACACCTAATGATTTCATATACTACACAATGTATGATGAAATTAATTTTATTTCATGATTGTCAGTTTTATTGAATAACTAACACTTTGAATAAGTTTTGAAATTATGTTTTTGATATAACTTTGTCTAATGATCAACAACCAAATTGTTTGCTTGGAGTTTTTGCTTAATATTCAATATCAATGGTAAGGCAAAAAGACAAAGTTTTAGATGAGTATCCAAGTGATATTCATTTATATATCTATTAGTAACAAAAAGTAACGAAACATGCGTCATTGCAACAAAAAGACCTTTTGGTGATTTATGTTTTTTTAAGCGTCAATATTTCCATTCGCTACTTCTTACTGTAATTAAAATAGAAATTAAATACTGAAAGTGTAAGTTCACAAAAACTTGCATTTTTTTATCTACGACCGTTCAAGCGCTAAATTTATACATTGATATTATTTATGATTTAAATAACCCGTATTAAGACAAAATAAATACCGATAAACCATACACACATAACTGGGCTGTGGGCAGGTCATCGTCTGATCGAGGGCAGGCAGTGTTGATCGCCGCGAATGCCTTTTTCAGTGAATTTCACGGTCACCAAGAATTCGTGAAACAAGACTTATAAGACTACTGTGAATGAAGTATGTGGGAAAGGCTGAAGTAATACTGCGGTATATTAGAAGTAAAGGAAAGAATAAAGAAGATACTTCTGTAACTGCCTCCGATTACCGGTTTCTTATACCAAAAATGTCTGTGACTGTGATTTTTAGACTAGGCATTCTTGTTAAACAAAACGATGATTTAACTTTCCTCTTACGTTTATGGATATACAAACGATAGTGATAATAGTTTAACGTTGTAAATTTTTGTAAGTTTTTTTTGTAAGGGTTTGGACTAAAAACCTCTAAATCTAGTAATAGCCATATTATCGAGATAAAAATAACTGATGTTATTTGTAACTTCACACATTATTTACAGTTTAAAATATTTATGTATTTTGTATTAATTATGTGCTATTCTTATCTAGGTTAAAAATACAATATTTTACATCGACTTAAAATTTATTTTAGGCAATACGTTATTAGTTATGTGTTTAAGTAGGAAGGTACTCTTAAAAAACCTTAGTAAAAGTTTCATCTTTGTTAAATACGTAGCATCTATCTCAAGACATATCTCGAACATTCACTGATCGTGTGAACGGGTTTTAGTTCAACAAAGCTCGGCTAGAGGGCATTACTAGTCACTTTCACCACAACTATACATATTAGTATGAACTTGTAACACTTTTCTCACAGTCAATGTCAGCTGACTCTGTTTTGTAATAAAAAACGTATTACTTTTGCGTGTCTGTCCGTATTAAGTAAAATATTTATGTGGTATTATTAAGATGAGTCAGTTTTTACGTAGTTTTAGTGTCTTATTAAATATAGTTACATGTAGGTATGTAGCAACATGAATGACTTTAAATAAACGGATTGGAGTGAAATATTTATTTTAGACGTCATATTTATATCGCATACTTTGAAACCAGTCAGACCAGCTATAAAACTACTTGATATTTTCAATCTATGTAAAACCCCAACTATTACCATTTTTTTTGGAAAAGCTAACCGAATTGGAAGCTCTTTTAACTTAAGATTGAACCGAAAAACTCTGGCTTGACTGACACTCTTACGACGAAAACACTAATGAATAAATTAATGAATGACAATCATGTAAAATGCGATCGTTTATGTATATTTAAAAAAAACAGCCAAACTAAAATGATAGTAGGCCAGCCATGTCGTGCGAATGGACCCCGCAAAGGTGGGTCAACATTACCCACCGCCGGCCGCCGACAACCAGGCACACCGAGAAGGAGATAAAAGGACAATTTAGACACTTTTGCGGGAACGGCCGGAAATGGCATAGAATAGAGAATGCTCAGCAGTGGGACATAGAACAGGCTAATAAAAAAAAGGTATTACAGTGCAAATTGGAGCAGATACGTTTTGATACGTTTTGATACGTCTTTTGAGAACATGGCGAGTGATAGTTCAATTTCTACATAGCATTAAATATAGGTCTTTTCTATCTTTATTAAAAAACGTCGCCCCATACTAGGAATTTCTCCTGTATCAGGAGTGCGATTCACAGACCAAAAATATCACATACGCAAATTTATGCCCCGTGGGGGAATCGTACCCGCAACCCTTAGCGCAGCAATCTAATCAATTAGCCATTGCACCAATCAGATCCATGAGCATTGATTCCAAACAAGAAAAATCATGGGCGGGAAACTTTTAATCCATCATCATCAACCAACCATCGCAACAACAATTAAAACATAAACAAATTTGCGGCTGCATAATATCCCAATAAAACTTATTTATCGACGTCATCAAAACGATTTACATCCATTTATTTCATACAAAATGAATGGCCAGTTCCTGCGCACGGTGTCTGAATACAACTAATTACGTCGTGATTTATTAGATCAAGGCTCCATTATGCATTTGTGTGATTGTTGCAACTTGCGTTTATGATGGTGAAATCGCAATTTAAGGGTTGAGTAATGCATTCTTAGTTTTAATAAAACGATTATTATAATGTATGTAGGTATGTGTACTATTACTGCAAAATTTTACGTTAATAGGCTGAGGTAAATTTTTGCATGCCTATTGCCTACCCATTTTGGCGTCTATTTCCATTTTACTTAAGGGCTAGAAAGAATCATATTATTACTTACTATAGGTATAAACAGTTTTAAAAGTAAATGATATGGTTAACACTCACGACAGTTATAATAGTGGGATAATAATATGGTAGTCACAAAGTGGAGACAATTCATAATTATAATTTGCTAACGTTTCTTTCACGATATTAATTCATTTCACTAAGTGTGATTCAATTAGGTAATTTTGTATAATTGAGGATGAATAATGATTCAGTAACTCTTTTATGAATCTTACCGCCGCACTCAGAGACTAATGATTACTTAAACTGACACTAAGGAAAGATTTCACGAACAAAACCTTTACTTAGTAATAGTTTAAATATCATTAAATGTCTCTGAGTGCGGGGGTTAGAGAAATTGCTGGGAATTCTATAAATAATTCTTTTATAGACGAATTGCTGATTTTTTCATTCAGAACAGCACCTACAATATTGCACTTCAAGTATGCTGTGCTTTGCGCCAGAAGTAGTAGTGTGCCAGTAGCCAGGTAGGCACCTGCCACTCTACTTGCATTGCACCCCACGCCTGTGGGGTGCAATGCAAGTAGAGTGCCCCTAGGGGTGATAGTACCTCAGTACGTCCGGCGCACTTTATTGGCGTGCCAATCTCTAAATGGCATAAGCATAACCTGTTTTCTGTGTTTCCTTAGACATAGTTGCCGATACGAAGAAGATACGACTAGTGCAATACTGTTGGTGCAGTATTATAATATCCATACATGATACTTAAGTACAAATAAGTATGACAGTATTTGATTATGAAAGTAAACGTTGAACATTTTTCCGCGGAAGCAGTATAATCAGGGTTGTGTCACTTGAATTCCGTGGTTTCGACCGGATTTGCGCGGAAAGTGAGAGCTTTGACCTTCTGAAATAGACACAGATTCAATTCCTGCTCAAATTATCCGTTCTGACTCAGAATTACTTGTAAAGACGAACGAATAAATACAAAATAAAATTTAAAAAGTTCCTATTTAATCTCTCGTACGCTTGCAATAATTATCTTTTACACTGTTAACGTTTCCTTTACGATAAAAAGCAAGTTTTAATACTGTATATCATTATTATCATCGCCGATGATGACAGTTCAGTTTAGGTCAAACATTTGATTTGGGGCAAATTTAACACGACGGAAATCAAAATAGGGTAATAAGTAATTCTCTTAATATCATTTATCAAAATAATAATAAAGTCTTTATAATCATAAAGTCCTTATTTTTCTCCTAACAATATATATAACAAATAAATCTATATTTTATCCTCACCTAAAAATTGCAATCAATCAATCTATTAGGTATCTACCTAAGTATAAAGACGTCATGTTTGTTTGTATGTTTAGATGTAAGGGGAGATCTACGAAGCTGTCCGTCCGATTTCCAAGTTTTTTTCAACTATATTATTAAAAAAAAATCCACGTTGACGAAGTTAAGTGAGTAATTCTCAAGCTGAACCTAGTTGCTATAAAGTTAACTATGTATGTACCTACCTATATTAACTCATGACATAAACTTATTTATCACACATTTCCGCGGTTGGCCAGGTTCCAGTAAATTGTACCAATCTACCTATTCACAGTTGCAATTAATCTTTATAACAGACAATTAATCTTTTCATTAAAACAAGGCGTTGCAAGATAACACTTGTAGTTATTACGTTTCTCGACAAAGATTATTAACATTATAAGGATTATAATTTACTATATTATATGCCGGTTTTACTCACGGGAATATTCGGAAATGCCCGACTAGTTTCGGACTCAAACAGAGCCCCTATTCATAACTATGCAGGCGACGCGTCCGGCTCGCGACTACGCTGCGTCCCCTGCTCACCGTTTGAGTCCGAAACTAGTCGTGAGTAAAACCGGCATACATATTATATAGAATAAATAATATGGATAACACTCACGAAAGTTATCATAGTAAATTATAAGGGTATACGCGGCGTATGAATTAAAATATATACGTATGTGTTCCCAAGTAGGCCGAGGAGTGCGGTTGTACACCACATTTTGCCCCATAAAATAGTCCCATGTGAAAAAGAAAGCTGATTAAGGTTCAAAAGATAGTTATTATAGGGTTATGTAATAGGTGGCAACCCTATACCCATTCGTTGGGCCCAATCATTAATAGATAGTTGGTTCTTAGAATACCTAAGAAATTACATTAATGTGACATTGGAAAACACATTGGAAAGCTCGGTTTTGAACCCGCAACCTTGTGCATATAATAATTATGAATCCGGTCAGTGACCTCAGCGCCACCAAGTCTATAGATACATTTAATTTTAAAAGGAAGTAGGTACATAATATATGTATATTATTGAAGCAAAAAGCAAAAGGTTTTAGGCATTCAATAGTGAGACGACAAATGGAATGTGGAAGTCAAGTGATGACCTGATTGGCGTAATGGCTAAGCGATTGGACTGCTTCGCTAAGGGTTGTGGGCTCGATTCCCGCACGTGGCAAATATTTGTGCTGACCGCAGATTTTGTCCCGAGCCTGGGTGTTAGTGTATGTGATATTTCATGTTTGTGAAACGCACCCACGATACAGGAGAAATTCCTGTGAGGCGACGTTGTTTAAAAAAACAAACAAACAAAAAATGTAGTTGATGAAAAAAAAGTATCTTTAATCAGTACCTACTTATAAAAGTGCGATCCTAAATTTACCTAGACGGCCCATCCATAGGATTTTTTTCATCAAAGAGCACTGTAACGTAAGTCATTGGCCACACGACTTAACCCTATCTCGAATCATCGAACGATGTTTATGCGAAATAGAAAATACATTTGTTGTTGTACATATTTAGTTGATAAATTTGAAAAATTATGGACACGAGCGAGACTCGAATCCGCGATCTTGGCTGATCGGTGGCGCAGCTCTGCCGAACTGCCTACTAAGTACCAACCAACCTTTTTAGTATTTACGTCTCAAGGGTGACGTTCAGTACATTTGTGTTTGCGCACATACTTGATAACTAATATAAATAATCTTACATATCTCATAACAGATGAAGAAATTATTTGTTTTCACTAACACACGCCACCTTAAACGTGATTCACATCAGATTCTCTGAATGACCTTTACCCACTTGTACAGCTAAACAGTATGACATTCAAATATTTGTCATTTCATCATTTGTATAGGAAAATGCAAATATAGGTGCGATAAGTGTTGTTGACGTTTAAAAGAACATTATTTATGTGAATAATCAGAAATATTTTAAAATATTCATCGTTTTAAGCAATGATATGTAAAAAGTATAGATACGTCATATGCCAACAAAATAAACGAGAAAAATGTTCCGAACTCTGAGTCCGAACTGCACTAGTCTTATGTCAAATCGTACAACAATTATACTACACAAGACTACAATTATCCCCTTTTCGACACTTCAAAATGAGCGCGGTAGTCACGTATCCGTACATTTTTATAAGGTTATAAGTATCACACTTATACGTAAATAGTGCAAGTACAAACAGTGATAGCCGAGTGGTATGACCGCTGGACTGCCAAGTCAAAGGTCGCAAGCTCAAAGCTCAGCACGCACCAATGTCTACGAATTCATGTGCGTACTATAAATTAGTTATCAGTTGCTAAAACGGTGAAGGAAAACATCGTAAGAAAACCTGAGAGATTTTTCAACGGTGTGTAAAGCTATGTCAGAGGCCTACAGTTGGTTGAGACTCTGTCACCAGTTGTTCACCAACCATACGATAAGAAGAAGTAAACCTATGTTTATTCGAAATATTGATAAATAAATGGTTGGTTACCTTTAAATAACTTTAATATATAGTATAGATCTTCTATCACATAAAGTCATTTTGACTACGAATGTTGTCAGGCGTGCACATTGTTTAGTGTGTGCGTTACTTGAAGAGCGGTGAGTGGTCACGGTTGCAACGCGCTTGTCAGCAAACGCTACTACAGTGACAGCCAAATCGACTTCGTGAGATAGATCATCTGTGCTAATGAACGCTAATTAAATAGACTTGCAAGACTGAGATCAAGATTAAAGAGAACCTTTTAATTATTTAATGTAACTTACATTACTATTATTTACAAAAAAAAATTTTAATACGAAATAATTTTTATCGAAACCACGTCGCTATTGCACTACTCTAGAACATCTTAAGCTACCAGAATTGACCTGATGGTCCTTAACCACTTCTATCGCTACCTGTCCTCGGCCTTCAGTATTTGAAGCATTCATAATTACATCTAAAATTTCCTTTCCAATTTATAATTTGAACGTACTGACCAATTGCTAAATCAAAAAATCAATCAATCATCATTATGTCCGTGTCAATATCACGTCAATAGTCATCGACGTTTCAGTAATTAGTTACAATCAAGATTTTTAACCTATCTCAATTTAATAAGGTACAAAATAATTAAAGTTCTATGCAAAATGATTGACATGACCTTCACATTTTGATTTCTGGAGGATAATCCTTACTAATGTTATAAATGCGAAGTTAAATTGGTTTGTATGTTACCTGTTAACGCCTAAACCACTGAACCGATTATCATGAAATTACGAATAGCACGTTATCAGGAGCACAGAAACGGACATAGGGTACCTTTCATTGAGAAAAAAAAGTACTGTTCCCGAGGGAAAGAATTACAACATTCGACGTTACAATTGATTAAAGACGCTAGATGGCGCTACGTGTCTTGAATCGTGATTTAATAATATTATTAAGAAACTAGCTATTTCACTTGCAGTCATGCAAAAATGCGAGCGACTGCCGGGTACCACCACGCTAGCTCACTGCGGGCGATTTAAGATAAATTAAATCCAGGTTTCTTCACAATGTTTTCCGTCACCGTTAGTCAGTGGTGCTTTAGAATATGTAAACAAGTATTTATGACATTGACAAAGTCACATTGATACTTGCCTGAGTTTAAACCTGCAACCTTTTGGGAACTGTGCATACAAATCCGGTAGGTAACCACTAGATCACCACGGTAGTCAGAACAAGGTGTCCTAACTATCGGTAATGATTTTTGCCAGATTATACATGTACCGCCGTCTGGTATCCGGCTGAGAATTGACCACCTCCTTTCTTCCCGTGGGTGTCGTAAGAGGCGACTAAGGGAAAATTCAGAAGATGGGCAGCAGCGTCTTTTGTAACTTGACCACCAATACTGCGATCCCCAAGCCGCTTGCCAAGCGTGGAGATCATGGCAACCGAGCCTCTTCCAAAAGGGGGAGGCCTTCGTTCAACAGTGGACGTCTTCCGGACGGCTGATGATGATGACATGTACCGGGCTTTGTGGCGTACATTTGGAGAGGCCTATGTCCAGCAGTGGACTGCAACGGGCTGATGATGATACATATAGTACTTATACGATTCTGATAAAATGACCTTTTGATGTATGTACGTTTTATCGTTTAGATCTACACGGTAGCCATTATAATGATTATCATTATATGAAATATTTGTTAGTTTAGTAAAAAATGAGTAAAAAAAACACGACGAGATTAGCGCAAGATTAAAATGAGGAAAATGTTTAACATCACATAAATACTTCCCTGTTTATGAGAAACCGTGTTCAGTATTGTCGATTTGATCTATGTATGACTAGCATTTTGTATTTAGTAAAAGGATAGGTATACGCATATTTTTATTTCTTAAAAATCAAGCGTGATCAAGGGGTCATTTTTCCGTATGGATAATGAATTAATCTGAAGAGAAAACGACAGAGAATTATTTCTAGATTTCTTGATCTCCGATAAATTGCCAAAACCAAAATCTACAGTTAATGAGATAATTTTATCTTAATCTTTTAAACGAAATATGAAGTGCAAAGACATACAATAATTAAACTTGAAGTGTATTATCTTCCTAATTACAATTTCGTAGATGCATGCATAATTACATTTATTGCTGAACTAAAATCTTTATGCGAATCTGTGTGAACTCTGACAAATACAATTAACGTTTAGGTAAAAAATTACCACTTATTCAACTTTATTCTTTAATGTATCCGGGTCGGTTCAATTTGCAATTATGTTACTGTACAGTCTAGTGGTGGCTTCTCACGGCGCGTTATAACACGGGCGGCCAGGGCTGATGTTCACGGGCCAGCAAGTATAACGAACGAACCCGAGCCATTGATTCACACGGCGCGCTGCTGGGTGCTGGTGAGGCCCGTGTTATAACGCGCCGTGGGAAGCCAACATTATAAGTTATTACGTGCAGATTAGTCGGTTCAGAGTGGATGGGTAAGTTGCACGTGCGTGTAACAGATAACGATCTTTAATACACTTGACGTTTCCGTGGTCATTGTCTTACGAACCATAACTGTCGCTTTATTTTTTATCTTAGAAACGGTTAAGTAAATTAAAAATATGTTGCCTTGTGCTTTGTCCAATGCTTGTTGCTGGATAAGTACAAATTGTGAATTGATCGCAGTACATCTGCACTGCATGAAAATATACACCACGTATTAGTGATATATATAAAAGCCATTTCAGAGACCTACAGGGCCTCAAGTCTGCTATTACAATAGTGTCAGAATGGTCTATCATTGATTTCATAATTGTTGATTTTGACAAGTTTGATAATCTACTAGTATAGAAGCGTCATTTTGACCTTCCAATGGTCAACCACTGACACTCCATTGAAAGAAATGGCATAGAATGGTAATCTCGTACATAATGACAAATCAATGACAGACGTAGACGGTAACCTGCTAAAATTTTGACAGTTAACTCACAGACTACAATTTAATATAGGGTAAGGTATAAACCACAATTACTAAACTGTTTAATATTATTAAACTGTTTACAAAATTAAACACGGACCACAACAAATAAAAACAGATTAATGTCAGACGTCAGTAGGCAGTAATGTCACATTTGACAGCAAAATATAAAATATTATTAAGATTCATCATGTTTTTGCTATTTACGAACAAGATTGCATAGAACATTATTAAATAATATCATAGATAAAATGTAAAAATATTTAAAAAAGAAATCTGGCATAATTAAATGTTCAAATTTAGTAGTAGTTTTTCGAAAATCATTTCTGCTAACGGGTTTTATAATAATGGCAATACGATAATGTCATTCTACCACGATTCTATTACGAGACCATTGACAGACCAATGATCGACCATTATGAATTTAGCAGCAGGTTTATACTCTGAACCAGGTTGTTCATCAACCATACTATAAGAAGAAGAAGAAAATGTGATTCACTGGATAGGGAAACGGTAATAATAATAATAATATTTATTTCGTCTCAAAAAAGTTTACATTACTTGCAAAATAAAATATCACTGAACCCCACACTAGGATACCCTGTGTCGTAAGGCTCAGTCTCTTGCATCTTAGAGTTTACAAAAAAAAAACAAAGTATGTACTAGTACTGGGTAAAAGCAGAGAAAATTGTGAGTAAGATCCTCTATATTTCGTTAGGCCAAGGAAAAGTATGAATGCATTATGGGCATACCTATAATTTAACAACGCATTGCAGTACATTAATTTCGCAAGAAGTTGCGTTTCCTCAGCGTTATCTCGACTTGATTTATTCATTTTGTTTTACATAGACGTGAGAGGTTTTACAGTTAACTAATTAGAAGATATTTTGTACGTGGTCTGTGTATAAGTTGTGATCTATGTTTAGTAGATCTTTGAATAAAGGGGAATAGGATAATTTTAGTCAACAATTTGTAATGCCTGCAAAAGCTCGCTATGTTAAAAGTACCACATTTTTGTATAAGATCTTTAACACTTTATGAAGTTTGTTTTGATTTGGGATATTAATCCTAGTGGCCTGAAGGTTTAAAGGCAGGGTGTTAAAAATTAAATGCCAATATGTGGTTTAGTTAAATCTTTGGTACTAATAATTGAAAATATGCTTGATAAAATAAATTCTTATCTTTAACATAATAAAAATAATGTGCCCCTTTGGAGAATGCACGTGTGATGACAAGAAACCAAAAAAGAAGCAAAATATCAATCACCTATAATCAAATGTACCTTTGACATTAGACTAAAAACTTAATAATGATATTTGCCTTTTTTCAACTTTGACTTTAACAACTATCTCGTACTAAGTTGTGACTTGTTAACCGGCCTTTAGGCGAGACTCAATAAAAGCCTCTTGCTTCCTTAGAATTTTTATAAAATAAAATTGCTTTATAAAAAATGAAAGAATTTCCTATTTAATATGTACTCAAACTGGACTCAAACGAAGTCCTTATTTGTGAGCTGCCGTGCTATTCTAAAGACATCACTTACGAACTCACTTCTGATTCCGCGGTGAGAATGTACACTAGTGCATAGCGAGGTTGACGTGCGAGATGAATTTCGATATGATATTAGTGTTTCAGAATAGCATAGCTGGTCAGACTGGTCACATGGCTTCGCTAGCCAAACTAGTCGAGGATTCCCAAATATATATGTGTATAATATTATAGCAAATCATATGCATAACATAGAAAGCCAAGCTCACCAAAATTAGGCCGACGTTTCCTGAGCTATCGTGCTAACATCTAATGAATCACTCCCGTCAGCACAGGGCCTCTATCCACCGAAGTAGAACATTGAATCATACAGGTAATCTCAATCGTATCTAACATACGTAATTAGGCACACGCAAGACCTTCGATAGGTTCCTGATGTATCTAGAAAAAATCTACAAGTGCTATTTTTACGAGGTATTTTTTGTATGAGGTATTTTCTTAGAAGGAAATAATTATAATTGATAGTCGTAATGTATTTAACTTATATAACGTGAAAATGATGCGATACCTCCCAGGAAATGGAAGGATCAATGACTGCCGGACCAGTTCCAACCAGAAAACCAATTTGGAGAAGAATTTTAACCTGCACTTGACATGGATCCTAAGAGAGTCTTAAGGATCTTAGTTTCCATACAATAATGCAAACCTTGAGGTCCTGATCTTAGGGTTTATGTCCAAGATACGGTAAAGTAAGAATAATAAAAGCTTAATAGAAGGCTTCAACTTTACTTTGCCACAAAGTCGCATTTGCGTCTTAGGCGAATGCTGGTGGAATAAAAAAATGCGTATCAAAAGAAATTAATAGGAAAATATACAAAACAAAAAATCGTGATGGTATTAAATTTTTTCATGATAAATAATCAAGGTCTCATTAAATTCACATAAAACCAAAACCATGATGTTTTATTGGAAACCATTATTTTACCACACAAAATTGGTCAAGTTCAAGTCGAAGTGTCGTAATGTTACGCTCTATAAATGACGGATCGAGACAAATAAAGCAAGTTGTTACATGCTGCGAAATATTTCTGAACAAGCTTTCTTCTATAAAAACTGTTTAGATAACGTTTTTACAGACTAGCTTTTCAACATAGGCAATCGAATTCTGACTGAATCTTAAAGTGTTTTCGTCACTAACTTGTAATTTTTTGTTTGACAACGGTTCTTACGAAGTCTTCTATAATATTGTTATGTCCCAATTTCGGTAGCAGCAAATCTTAACTGAAACTATTCAAGTATAGAAATGGATTGTGCATAAGTGTGGCGCTAACGTGGTTACAACTCTTTTCTCTCGACAGTGCTACCAAAGAGTAATTAGGCGCTATGCCCTATACCTTAATTATGTTAATAAGCAGCTGTTTATTAAGGATTTTACAAGTAAAGACTGTGTGACTATTCAAATAATTACAATCCATGATAAGGAAGTCTTTGCCTAGACACTATTTCGACACTACTTAAAAACTTAATGGTACTTAAAGACTGCTTAGTAAACCTTTAGGCCACAACGACACATTATCATTACCAAAAATAGGCAATTGCTGAAAAAACCTGTCTAACTAGAAGCTTATTTATTTGCTTTGAGACAGTTATTAATCGCTACATTAATTCTATACCTACATACTTGTACGTGTTATTACAGCCAAACAAATATAATTGCCAGTCTTTGAACAATAAAAGCAAACCTAATTCCAATGTCACATTCAGAGCAAAACATGACAGGCATCCCTTTGAGCTGTCACCTGCGTTATCTATTATATTACACAGTACGCCAGACCAGAGAATCTTGAGCTTCAGAACCATAAAACATGAATTACAAAAGACGTTTTGCAATTTAACCTTCCTACAGTTGGTTGGACAGCCCCCTTACCATGAACTCTTAAAGCAGGACAGTTTACGTTGTGGAAGCAAGATGCCGCATTACACTGCACGAAGCGGTGTCTCGCTTCCGCATCTTAAACTGTCCTGTTTCAAGAGTTTATGGTAAGGAGGCAGGTCGGTGCAAATAGCCTAATTGCACGGTCAGTGTCAAAGTGGCCCAGAATAGGGTCTTAGAACCCATATGCACGACTCACTGACCATTGAAAAGATACACAAGAAATCAGGAGTTCTAAAGTCTAACCATACAATATTTTATTTTAGAACAGTTTAAGTATTTTTAACTTTGTATTACCTACTTTAAAGAGTGTAAACCATATTATTTACAAAAGTATACGTGAGTACAACCAAAATAATACTATAAGTTTGAGTCTCACACGTCGTTAATTGGAGGAAAAAACACGTTTTATATTTGCAATCTTATGAAATCATAAAATGGCCCGGAGCTTTTAAAAAAGAGAATTAAAGCGGTCACTTATTGGCAACCGATTTTATATATGATCCGATGCATTGGTAAAAAGAAAAGAAAAATAAGTTGTGGGTGCCTTCGAGACAAAATTTCAATAATCAAAATTCGGTATGGTCAAAATATGGATTTTCTGCAAAAGGATCGATAAAACGATTAAAATATAAGTATGTACCTATACTTATAAAAAGTATTAAGAGGTAAATGTTTTAGATTCTTTTGCACATACGGATTATAATTTTTATGGTTACCATGAGTATGATTAAGTTAGGGAGAAAAGGTTATTTCTGTTAAAGTTGACGAAATCTTGCAAAAAATCTGGTTTATTGGCATCATATGCAAGCAACCGAAGTGATGAAGTGCTAGTTCGTTTCATCGAAGGCAAAATATGGTTTAACTTTTGCATTCAAGTATTTGGTTACCTTCGAGTATTTAATGGTTGGAGTATTTGTGCATGTTAGACCAGTAACTTAAATGGTTTGACCTCTCAATAAGAAGTCATGATGCATGAAAAAAGGCAATCCACTTTTTGTCACAGACCAATCTTTTAAGCGGTAATTTGAGGTTAATCTACATTAGCAATAATGGTTCTACAACTCTATGTTGAGTACGGTTTAACGATTTCGTGTATATAGTTAACACAACCTTAATTTTTGTTATAGAGTTTTAAATAAAACCTACGTACTAAACAAATATACATTCCTGTTTACACGGTTAACTACATCTTCCTTTTATGATAAAAATATCATATCAGTTTTCAATTGAAATGAACGATAATTTCGCTGCTACAATCGCCAACGTCCATACTACGTTGAATACACCGGTTCTCGTCCGATCACCGAAGTTAAGCAACATCGGGCGCGGTCAGTACTTGGATGGGTGACCGCCTGGGAACACCGCGTGACGTTGGCTTTTTGTTAATTGATTTTGTATAGAATTAATAGTTTTACCAAAATACTTTCTTCTCCCTTTTAGTTTTTTTGAATTTACGGCCTTTTTAATCCACTTTACAGTAATTTGTTTATTCAGCCGCAGAGGAATATTTAATATTAATGAAGTATATTATTAATCCATAGAAATAATTTATAACAACAGTAGAAGATCAACTTAACATTTATTGGTGAATTCATTTGTTCGTCATATTATTCGTTCGTTATATTGTACCAATGAACGGACTTAAAAAATAACAAAGTCTGAAATTCATTGATAATTAATATGATTATTCATAACATGATACCATATACCTTATCTTCAAGTACCTATAACAGATAGGTACTTGATGATAAGTATCTATGTCGTCACTGCTCATACATCCAATCATGTGAATTTCAATTTCGGCTATGCTTTCGCCAACGTCCATACTACGTTGAATACACCGGTTCTCGTCCGATCACCGAAGTTAAGCAACATCGGGCGCGGTCAGTACTTGGATGGGTGACCGCCTGGGAACACCGCGTGACGTTGGCTTTTTGCATTTTTTATTTATTTCTTTTTATTTTAGGCATGATCGTCCCACTGCATTTTATTAAATAAAAAATATGCAGTGTAATTTTGTATTCATCTTTTTCTACATCGTCTTTTAACTCGTGTCAAGTGTTGTTAAAAATATATATTAGTATTTTTTTTTAATTAAAATACGAGACCAGTATCAAAAGAGTATCCTTTTAACCATTCCAATTTCCTTCATTCTAACAAAAATTAATATAAAAATGTGCATAAACTAACCATTGTGCAATACGATCGCACCACTGGTTATGCACACGCAATAAGCAGGATATTGCAACCGGCGCGGCGCCGGCGCATTCAAGGACTGAGGCGAAAACTGAGTGAGTTCCGACGGACGGAAGGCTGTTCGATGTTAAGGATACTTAGACGCGGAGTGAGGTAACGCGCGTAATAAATGTGAGTTACCGTAGTTGTTATGTATTGAAAAGCACTTCTGTTTTTTACCCGGCACTTGATTGGTCTGTATATTTTATTTACCACTTTCTGGTTTTCCTCACATGTTTATTCAGGAATGTCCGCTTAGTTTCAGACTCAAACATAAATATATTGATATATAACCCTTTAAAATCTCTTCATCTCTATACACTCAAACATATATAATTTGACGGTAAATATTTTTGCTTGCGACAACACGTTTAGTCGTCCGATACATTCTGATAGATACCTTGTAAATAGATTGAATTCACGTAAAAATGGAACGTCATCCTGTTATTTATAATAAACATAACATAAAACACATTGCATGGATGCTAATTTCCACACGTTAAAAAAAATTAGAAAGCGTCCCATTTAGCTTCAAGGCTGGCAACATAAATTAACAAATTAAAAAAAAAGACCATATATTTTTGAGGGATCAAATCAATACAAAAATTAAAAAAAAGGTTATTAATTAAGAGTATAGAGTTAATTTTGCAGTAATGTCCTCCTGACCGAATTTCGGTCACGGCGGCCTGTCTCAGCTGAGACTAGCCATCTGCGCAGGAGATATTATAGTGCACAAGTATGCGCGCAAACACAGGTGCACTCCCTATTCCCTCACTTTCATACTCCGATGGGACGGTAGACCGACACGACCGGAGAGAGATCAGGCGCAGGACCAACAGCTTAACGTGCCTTCCGAAGCACGGTGGGGTCTCGTCATGTGGAAACGGTCACCCATCACAAGACTGACCGCGGCGAGCACGGCTTAACCTCGCAGATCGACTGATCTGCGGGGTAGCCACATAGCTACGAGCCCCACGAATTTTGCAGTACACCTAATACAGCCCTGTATTGCCACATGTAGTTTCAAGTACAGAAGGAACCGAATAACCATTCTAGAAGGAAGTTCCGCGAAGGATAACGGAAATCAAATTAAACGCAGTTTTGACTAATTTGTGTAGGTCGATGACACAATGTTAGCGTTATTATGTGAATTAGTGTGTTTCGATTGTATTGCGTTCTACAGTTTAATTACCTAAATGAATTAATATTTGCTGTAAGGATTACTATATTTTTCATTATATCTAAAATCCATGCCGATTTTACTGCGTTTCAATTTCTTTAAACACATTTTATATGATACAGTCTTCAGCAAATTTATAAACATGAGAAAAATCCAAAGAGATGTCTTTAGAAAATGGAAAAGTCACACATTTACAAGTTTCAAGTCATTGTCATTTTTTTAATACAGGCTACAAAAGAGCACTTACAACTCATTTATCTATTCACTGATCATTTCATCTATTGTCATTATGTATTAACGTCCCTATAGTAAACTAATACTTTGACTTTGTAAAGTACCTACTTTATTATTTATAATCAACAAGTCAAATCAACAATAATTATATTTTTATCACTTGACTGTTGAAAACGGTAGTTCTGTAAATTTTCACATCATCTTGTTGGCGATTGTACGTGCAACGATTGAACTTGACATTAGGTCAATAACACTTTAGACAATAGATATGCAAAACACTTATTATTATGTGTAGTGTGTATAGTAAACACGTGTATTGGAAATAGCGCATGTATGAATTAAAATGCATTTGTTCTTATTATTTATATTACAGTGCCTGCTAATCACTTCCTAAATCAATATTTAAATACAATACATACATAATATAATGATACCTGTAAGCCTTAAAGGCAGAGGTGATTTTTTTCGGGATTCAAGAATTTTAACATCCACGGTTTAGCGTCCATCACAAGTTGTCTCATATCTCACGTGTCTGTCTAATGTTGGCGTCTCACATCGCTTTGTAACACGGGCTCACGGGCCAGCAAGTACGAGGAACGAACCTGAGCCATCGCTTACAAGTTACAGCACGTTGCTCGGTTCGGGGTTAGCGCGGCCTGTGTTATAACGTGCCGTGAGAAGCCATAATATATAACATGGGTCTTAAGGTAAGTGGCAACACGATGGTTATACTTTTCATTAAAAAGAATACCTCTTTCTACCTTTTCCTTTTACTTTTCCATAGCACTGATAGCCGAGTGGTATGACCGTTGGACTGCCAAGTCAAAGGTCGCAAGTTCAAACCCCGGCACGCACCAATGTCTTTTCGAATTCATGTGCGTATTATAAATGAGTTATCAGTTGCTAAAAACGGTGAAGGAAAACATCGTGAGGAAACCGGCACACCTGAGAGATTTTCAACGGTGTGTAAAGCCATGTCAGAGGCCTACAGGCGGTTTAAACTCTGACACCAGGTTGTTCATCAACCATACGATAAGAGATCCGAGATTATGCAGGGGTCATTATATGTATCTATATACGTGTACCTACCTACCCTATAGGTACATCATCAGCAGGAAGACGTCCACTGTTTAACAAAGGTCTTCCCCTTTTTAAAGGTTAGAAGGGGGTGGTTGCCTTAATCCCCACGCATGGCAAGCTGCTTGGGGATCGCAGTGTTGGTGGTCAAGTTACAGAAGACGCTGCTGCCCATCTTCTGGATTTTCACTGAGTCGCCTCTTACAGCACCCACGGGAGGAAAGGGGATGATTAATTCTAGGCTGGATACCACACGGCACCCTACAGGTACGCCCTGTCTAGAAGCGTAAGAAAAATGGTACCGACACATAAGCTCCGGTTAACCTGATTGGGTTTTTCAAGAAAAACAGAGCAAACATTACAACGCAATAGAGTAACTAATGACAAATTAATTTACCTACCAATGGGGAAGCCCCGTAAAAAGGATGTAATATTATAATGATCATACCTACAATGAGACGTGCAATTCGGAGAGCCCGTCATACAGCAAAAACTACGTACCTATTCGGCACCGTAAGTATGGTAATACGTCATTTATATTATATGCTAGTTGCCGCCCGTTAGTTGGTCTGTGTGCAAACACTACGTCTTTTACGAAAAAAAATAAAAAAAAATATTCAAGTTTTAAACGCACTTACGATACAAGGGAATCAAGAGAGTGCAATGTAAGAAACCAGCACGAACTCGGATCCAAAATGAAGATCGAAGATTGGTAATTATAACTGGAATGGATGAATTACTGGATCTTAACATCACGTCTGTAATCCAGAGGTACAGGAATTGTGAACCCGCATTTGCCAGTTATACTATAGGTCTCATTGTAGGGGTTGAGCATTCATTACCATGGTAACGCAGAAATTATCACAATATTATTAACGAAGGTAAACATTTAAAAGGTTGTTAACAAAGAAAGGTCTGTAACTGTGGGTTCTACTTCTACATCGCTGGTTCATGGATGGGATCTGAAAGGCTAAACAACTACACGCACGTTACAACATATAATTCACTTTTAATAAGTGTATTACAATGTATGTATACTATGTATACTCAGGAATCGCTGTGAAATATTTCTGTAATTTTATTACAAAGTAAACATTATTTACCAATAATTCACTGTAATAAGTTTGTATTGACCATTTTTCTCTAATTTTCATTGAAATTAGTAACATTGTTGGATTCCTATTTAAGTACCTAATTTTATTCGACGATCGATTTGTAAAAAGTGTGTTGTAGTAGATAATTATTACTAAATTCTACAAAGACTATTGCAATAAGATACTTTGTACAGACATGACAATCGATATTACCGATTTCAATTAGGAGAGTGTAATACAAATTTTTGTTTTACCTTTGTTTATTAAGTACCGTTTGTAAACTGAATGCAAAATTAATTTTAATTAAAAAAAAAGTAATTCAGCTGTGGAGCTAGATTTTGTAATAGGTATGTGTCAATCACAAGCGTTGTCCCAACATCTTCACAAAGATTAAACCATGTAATATTTTTATATAGATATAATAAATATCGATGGTAATTGACATGAAGAATCGATTAAGGCACTCTATCACTACTCGATTAAAAATTACACGGTTATATTTTGAGCGCTGACAAAATCTAAAAGCGTGTCTGCTTTATTTTTAGTAACAAATATTTTTAGCTGTTATTAATAGAATGTGCATTTCATTTTTGCAATCAAGAAGGTTACGTGCAGTCGGGCTTCAGTAAATAAGTTCGGTCGCCTTGAGATAAAACAAACATTATGGATTTCGCTATCAATTTGTTGATTGCGACAGACATGTTGCGCTATCTGTATTAACAATGCTAGCTAAATTGCTGAATGTCTAGGCTAGCACTGGAGCGGATGAAATTAACGTTAAGTCCACATGTATTATGATGTAAAAATATGTTGAGGTGAGATTTTGTTGAAGTTCAAATTATTTTTAGGGGTTTCGAAGATGTAGACTTAGGCGTTAGTAAGACAAGCAAAAAGACGAAAACTAACTGAACGTTTGATGCTTGTTTGCATGTTGTGTGTATTGCAAACAAAGACTCATCATCATCATCATCAGCCGTAAGGCGTCCACTGTTGAACGAAGGCCTCCTCCTTTTAGAAGGGGGGTGTTGCCATAATCCCCACGCTTGGCAAGCGGCTTGGGGATCGCAGTGTTGGTGGTCAAGTTACAGAAGACGCTGCTGCCCATCTTCTGGGTTTTCCCTTAGTCGCCTCTTACGACACCCACGGGAGGAAAGGGGGTGGTCAATTCTAGACCGGATACCACACGGCCACACGGCCAAACAAAGACTAAAAAATGTCTATTAAACAGAAGTCTTTGAAAGACAGACTGGGTTACAGAAATAGTCAATCGTAGGTATGTAATGCCATCCCTTATACTGATGAGGAATACACCGGGGTTATTTTAGTGTTTGTTGTTTTACAACGGGCAGTCCCACACGACCCACTCTTACCCCTGGGTGATGGGACAGCTGTTCATGAGAATTTTTCTCCGTGAAATAAAAAGGTATGTATGAAAAGGATACAAATAAATATCTTATAGATTTTTTTTTCTAATTATGTTTATATAAAATGGCCGCTAATAGAGATGCTTGATGTAGTAATCGAAAACTAGATGGATGTTAATTACAACTGATTAAAAACAGCATGAAATGAGTCAGTATAATTTAATGATTTATTATTATGTGTAAGTTATGATTAAAATTAGATTAGTATTTAACTGTATAGTCTTGCTATTGCTTCATTTCTTGATTGTGTGCATATCTACTCATGCTTGTTTTAAAATAATAAGTTCATTGCCAGCACAAAAATTTTATTTCAAGTAAGTATCCATAAATAAGAATAATAGGTTCATAAATAACCTCAAATATTAAATAATAAAAATATTACACACAAATGTATGACAAATTATAATCTGTACATTTATATGACATTCGATTTGTCGTATAATAATGACTGCGAAGTATCTTAATAATACATTACGGCTTGTCTATGGCATTGTCATTTGATGGTCATCTATCATCTTTGTTTTAGATGTTATTGAAAATAAAAAAAAGAGGATCATAAATATTATTTATAATGCCAATTTTTTTATTGTATATATTTTAGTGTCATAATTGGTCACCTGTAAGCCTAGTCAAGTCTATGGTGATTTAGAATGCGGCATTTTTGTATATTCATTTTAACATTCTACTAAGCATGAAAGCAAATTAACGAAATTCTATCGTTGGAGACTATCGGTAACAATTAATTAATATTATAAATATAATATTATATTACATAGTATTACAATGTAGCTATATTTTTAAAATGAATAAATGAAACACCTTTTGACATCCTTTTGCGTGGTATGCAAAAGGATGTCAAAAGGTGTCGAAAAAAATGTCGTAAAATCTGACTTACAAAAATATAATAACCTAAGCTTTTAAATTAATATTCATCATCATCAGCCGGAAAAGTCCACTGTTGGACAAAGGCCTCCCCCTTAGTAGGGAGGGGGTTGCCATAATCCCCACGCTTGGCAAGCGGCTTGGGGATCGCAGTACTGGTGGTCAAGTTACAGAAGACGCTGCTGCCCATCTTCTGGATTTATTTTTAGAAATTAATATTAACAAAAGAAAATTAAGATTCTTAATAATAATCGCTATCCTAATATATTTAGTGTCAATTAACTTTACATAACCCTTAGATAATTCAACAACTTTATGTTTTCGGTCGGCAAAGCCGTTGATGTCTTTTCCTGGTACAAAAAACGTTTGGCGTAATATTTCAACGTGTTTAGATCAAAGGCAAATGTAATTTTGTGTTTCACTTGATAATGTTCTCAGATTGTAAATTTATGTAAATTGTAAATTTATACAATGTAATATTTTTTAGGATATTTGACTTTAGTTTTTTCCGTTTTCATAAATCTGTATTCTTGAGAATATTTTTTCTTAGATGTTAGTGATCAGATGGCTATTTTTTTGCGATAGGGTCATATTTTTTTAATCCTTTTGTTATATAATTTGTTTTAACTGGTATTACGTTAATTTATGTAAGGATTATTTTATGAATCGTAAGTCATGATGTATTATTTTATTAATAAGTTCTTTTTTATATATTTTTTCAAAATTTTATATATTATAATATATAAATAATCATTTTTGTTGAGAAATATCATAAAATTCTTAAGACAGTGTGTAATTAACTAAAATAACAACATACCAATATCATCTACAAGTCATAATCGCACTCACAAATCTCTTGCCAATTTACTCAAACACAAATCAGAAGAGCACATCACTTGATACGTCACTATAAAATATGAAACATTCTGAGGTATCATAAAAGGCTTGATTCTGACTACAGCATATACTGCGCTGTATATTTCAATATATACAAATAGATGCCCGGTTCTGTGTGACGACGACCTATTACTGTTTGACACAGAGCAATGAATGACTAGAAGCGCCAATGGCAAATGAGAGGGGGTAACCTTCAGGCTTCTAGAAAAAATGTATTTTCTAGTCTGCAATTAGTTCCGAGGTGGATATGTGCATCCTCGTTAAAGAATTATGTTTGTAGTTTATTATGTTTTAATTAGATTACTACTTTGTGAAATAATGTCTGGTGGCTGAAGACTTCTTACAAGGTTTTGTGACGTGAGACTGTATCAGTTTGTTGACCTACATTTTTTCAGCATAAAAATGTTGTTTTAGCTTCAAGTAATAGATTAATACATTTCCTTTTTACCGTAACAATGAACGTAGACGTAAAAGACTATGAATTATAAAATGTAAAATGTGACTTTTACCTAATAAACATAGCCAAACATTTGGGATTTGTTATACATGTTATTATTTGTATGCTTACATACAAATTTTATAACATAACAACAACACAGAAAGACAACGTTTAAAAAAAATCGACATGGTATTTTTTTATCACAATAAATCTCACGCCAGCTCTACCACATTTCACACTCTACGCTCACAACAGACATCTATTTGACGTAGAACTTGATGCAGTCAATATCTTTATAGTAATTAGTAGCATATATATATAAAAGTAGAATCATCGTTTTCCAGTTGTTTATGGACTGAAAGTAGGGTTCAAAATGTTTTACAACTATATCTAAAACACCTAATAATATAATTACTGTAATTGATAAAAATGGCAATAGGCATTTACTAGTAGCTTCCAGAAAAAACACAGTACAGTGGTCAGCAGTGCTCACGGGAGACCCTTTTACAGTCTCCCCAGGGAATTTGACTAATAGGGGTCGCATGGGGAGGTTCTGGAATTGGTCTTTTTAGAGGTCTCGAGATCGCCTTTGTTCGTGCAGGTGGTGACCACCGTAGTGGTTTTAGAGAAGTAGAAATCCCACACACCTTGGTCCAATGAAAAAAAGGCATAGCATAGCATGAAAAAAAAGCTTGGAAAACTACTACTATCTAGACCCTAGAGAAACATAGGCTAGCAAATTCACGAGCCTGTATATTTTAGGAAATAATTAATAATATATTTTTTATTATTTTGTGTATGTCCTATATATTATGACTGTATATTGCACAGACTGTATATATTTTGTACGCCTAAAAGGCCAAACGTGACGATATTTTTTGTTTATTGACCATCTTGCATGCTTTATAATTATGTATACTCATGTTTGCACAAATAAAATTTCTTGATTCTTATTAATATTTAGTAATAAAACTACAGCTGTGAAAGACATAGATTAATTACAGTTACCTCAGGATTAAGTGATCTGGTAAAAAGTGGTTAATTCTAAGGTGTTTTTGTTGCAGAATGAACTACTTAACCTTTGGGGGAAGTACGTCGATAGATGTAAGGCGTTGTTGTTGTTTTGTTTAGCATTGTATCTTATGAATTGGATTTATAAGATAAGGCTTAATCTCAGCATAATTATGATTGATTATAATAATGTAAGAAGAATTTATGTTAGTGCTTTACTTTCATATTGTATCATTGAACAACGATGTAATGTTGAAAAAAACATCAAAAATTTCAGACGTCTCTTTTCGTGATGTAAGTTTTCAATACGTACTTTGAGACTTCGAATTTTGATCATTACCTATACTATTATTATTTTTACTATTTATGTATGTGTTAGATTTGTTTAGGTAAAATATGTTGTACAGAACCACACTTGGTTCAACATTTCTGTGAATAACATAACATAAATAAATCAGTTTGTTTTTAAGCTACTGAGCACAGAGGCTAGTCAAAAATGATAGGGGATGGGAGAGGTGGGATGGGGTAGGGGAGGGGCTATCACAGAAAAGAAGACGAGAGAGTATTATAATTAAGAAAATTTTCATTTTCATGTACCTATACGTCTAATGCTTGTTAGGTCTATCTTTATTACTTGGTATCCTATACCTAGTCGTGAATTTCTATAGCCTGTAAGTGATCTCATGAAAACCAAATTCAACATGAAAAATTCAACTGCTGTATTTTGCGCTTCAAGGACTGCAAAACAAGGTCCAGCATTTTATCTTCTAATGCTAACAAATTATCCGTTTTGTTTACATCTACCCTTAAAACTACGTCAGAACAGCGTAAAGACGCGCGTAACAATGACGCGTTTAGCTACAACAACACAATTATTTTTATAATGACAGGTGTCATTAAACAGATAGGCTGTTCAAATCAGTGTCACATTATTTACGTGGAATGACAAGTCTACAAAAGACTTGTCATTCCTTACTTATATTTTGTCTCTTGATCTTTGATATAAAATGCATTCTAAACTTAGCGGTGCTAAAAAGGTTAGACTATGTAGAATAATATTTACAGTCTGAGTTTCCGAAGGTATAACTGTATTGTATAGCTTTAACCAACTTTGCCATCTTAGTAGGTAAGAGTAGGCTTCTTAAAGTCAGTTTGAAATTTGCAAAATCAGAACTCACGAAAATTTTGAGTTAGGTCACTTTATTGTAAGGGTGCGAAATTTTAAGTTCTGTAGGTATCTAAATAAATTTATAAAAATTAAACTTTAATCTAAATATATCTGTTTACTTACATAACATACTATAATTGACATAGGTCTTTCTGCAATAAACCTAAAAAAAATAATTTGTAAAGTATATATTAGTAGGTATCAGTTAATTAGTTGTATTTGTACATTTAACCTATATAATCTGCCCATACTAACCATACTAAATCCCTTGTTATTGTGGAATATAAAAACTTTTTACGCGCGCAACGCGGGGGTTAAATCTAGATGCGACTAGACAAAGGTCAATAGACCCATCTTTTGGTTTCAAATTACAAAATTACTAGTGATGGGTATAATTAATTTAATTGTGTAGTATCTCCTGGGTCAGACAGTGCACTTAAAGTTTCTAAAATAACATTACATCAGCCTTATATTTCCTGAAGGGTGGAGAGGTGTACCTACTTCACCCATATTTCTCCAGTTATGTTTTAGGTCCCAACGTAATAGGGTGCAAGACTATTGCCATTTATCGGGTAGAAATCTAGACTCCGTGCTGTTGCAGAGAATTACCTTTTGGAATACTCCAATAACACTTTGCCCAACCCGGGAATAGTACGTACTTTTTGAGCTCTAGCTTTCAGAAGTACTGCATTGCGTTTTGTAATTTGAGGTGAATAATAATAATGTAAATGATTCGCAATGATCTTAATTGTTATAGTCGATTAAATACACATAAATTACGATATCTGCATGTATGAATTTTAAGCACTTTTTTAGTATTTTAATTTACCTAAATATTATAATCTTAGTTAATGAGTCAAGAACACACGCATGAAACAAATTCATGCAAAGGCCAACCCTATAGTGTGTAATCTTTTTAGTTTTTGTAAGCACTTACACGCACATTATCCATTGCGCTGTCCATGAAGTAGAGACAACATTTAAATAATCGCGCAGGCCAGACTGCACTGATAGCCGAGTGGCATGACCGTCGGACTGCTAAGTTCAATGGTCGCAAGTTCAAACCCCGGAACGCACCAATGTATTTTCGAATCCATGTACGTTGTACGCACTATGAATTAGTTATTAGTTGAATAAAAATGCTGCTAAATAAAAACGAGGAAAGTGAAGGAAAACATCGTGAGCAAACCGGCACACCTGAGAGATTTTTTAACGACGCGGTGTGTAATGCCATGTCAGAGGCCTACGGGCGGTTTAAACTCTGACACCAGGTTGTTCATCAACCATACGATAAGAAAATAAGAAGCTGTGTTTTCGTTTAGATGTTACCGATAAAATAGTATAAAGTGTTACTGGGTTTTTCCATTAGGTGATTCTCTGTAGCAGAACGGAGTCTGGATTTGTGCCCGGTTAATGGGAATAGGCTTACCCTCGTAACATAACTGGCTCAATGTGGGTGTACTTTACATTCAACTCTGCCTACACCTTCGGGGGAAACGCGCGTCATGTTCTGTAATGTTGTTACGAAAATTGATGCATAAAAAGGTTTATATTTTATTGTTAATTATCTATTATGAAAAGATTATCAATAAACAAGCACAAAACATGGATTAAATAATAGGAGAATCTCGTTGAAAAACACTTTGAACCCGGAATAAGTGTAAAAAATTACAATACATTTGCTCAATCATGGGCACTGATTGCTTCATCATATTCATTACTTTGATGCTTTTTGCTCGTCTATGCAAGATGACGTATATATGTATTGTATGTTCTGTAAACTCATATTTTTTATTCATATCATCATGAGTCTGCTGTGCTTTTCCTATGATGATGTCAGCTTGGAAAAACAGCTCAACGTGCTCGGAAACTTGGATGAATCTTGGTATAAGAACAGATTTTCAACCCATCCCCCTAATGACCGCAGCAAGTGTGGTTTTATCTTTTGACCTGTGCTGTCAGTAAGCCCCGCTGAACTGCGTCTTAAATTTAAAAAACGCTCAAAACGCGAATTTAATTTTTTAATTTTTTTTGCAGTTGGTGATAATCGCTTCATCGGCATCACCCACGGCCTTTTTAATCTCTACTGCCTGGTAACTATAACCGCAGACAAAGGGCAGTAAGCAGGACTAGCCAAGGGTGCACCGTGCCATTAAGGGCGGGTTGTTTCAAACAGTCTGTTAACGTTACATACGTATGTCAAAAAAATAACCTTGTTTTTGTTTTTTTTTAATACGTCACCCCACACTAGGATGTTCTCCTGTATCGTAGGAACGTTTCACAAACATGAAATATCATATACACAAACACCCAGACTCGGGACAGACATCTGCGGATCGCACAAATTTATTGTCCCGTACGGGAATCGAAACCGCAACCCTTAGCGCAGCAGTCCAATCACTTAGCCACTGCGCCAATTGGGTCGTCAAAAGCTTTAACAGAAGACGTTAAAAATACGTTAACCATAAAGCGTTGTTTTGTGGCAAAAAATTCCGCTTGTTAAGGTTATTAGGACTGCTAGTAGAAAAAAACTTTTTCGTTATTCGGTAGTAGAAAACAAAAATGTTAATGCCATTTTTAACATTTACGTGTGCGTCAAGTGAAGCTGTGCCGTGTGGTATCTGGCCTAGAATTGACCACCCCCTTTCCTCCCGTGGGTGTCGTAAGAGGCGACTAAGGGAAAATCAAGGAGATGAGCGTCTTCTGGAACTCGACCATCAACACTGCGATCCCCAAGCCGCAGCGTGGCGATTATGGCAACCCCCCCCCCCTTAGCCTCCCCCTTCTAAAAGGGGAAGGCCTTTGTTCAACAGTGGACGTCTTCCGGATGATGATGAAGTGAAGCTGAAGCAACCCGCCCTAATCTATCGAGTTTCGTTACTCGTGGAATCTTCAAATGCACACAACCTAAACTAAAAAAAAATCAGGCAAATTTGAACTTGATTTCATAACAATTAAAGGTTTGCATGGAAACAAGAGATGCATGTGAGGGCATTCCACTTCCATAATATATTCATGCAATCGTGGAATAATATAATATAATGAAATGTTTTGGGTCACCGGATATAATTATTGGCGGCATTAACCTTCTTACATAACACAGTTTAGGCAAATTATTATGATCATTAAAAATTTGAATAATTATTCGTTAAACAATCGTGACTAATTTTTGATGCAATTGTTTTTGAAGCACTGATAGCCGAGTGGTATGGCCGTTCAAATCCCGGCACGCACTAATGTCTTTTCGAATTCATGTGCGTACTATAAATTAGTTATCAGTTGCTAAAAACGGTGAAGGAAAAACATCGTGAGGAAACCAGCACACCTGAGAGATTTTTCAACGGTGTGTAAAGCCATGTCAGAGGCCTACAGGCGGTTTAAACTCTGACACCAGGTTGTTTCATCAACCATACGATAAGAAGAAGATGCAATTATTTTTATTATCATTGTTTAGTTGCAGTTTATTATTTACTAGTAAAGTAAAGTTAAATGATTTTAGATTTGAATATTATTTAGGTAGGTACTGAACTTACGTAGATCCAAAAGCTAGGTAACTAATAAGTTGATAATATTAACATAATCATTATTATCAAGCCTTCATGTATTTCCCGAAGTGGTTGGCTTTGGTGCAGAGCCCCTTTACCATGAACTCTTAAAGCAGGGCAGTTTACGATGTGAAAGCAAAACGCCGCTACGTGCAGTGAATTGCGGCGTCTCTCTTTCACATCGTAAATTGCCCTGCTTTAAGAGTTCACAATAAGGGGGCTGTGCACCCACATTCCACAAGTTACGTTATAGGTTGCAATACAATAGGGGGCGAGCCTATTGCCATCAACCAGGCATAAATCCAGATTTCGTGCTGCTACTGAGAATTACCTACTGAGAAAACCCGATTAAACTTTGCGTGACCCGGGATTCGAACCCAGGACCTCATGCTCAACAGTCGCTTAGTGACCGCTAGACCAACAAGGCAGTTGTTAAATGTTATACATATTTTGTAAATAACTTACTTCAGTAAGTAAATGCGAAGAACTTTATTTTCAGGATTGAAAGCTTGATGTGTCCATCCATAGGTACCAACTATTGTTCCCTACGTTCTTAGTCTCTAAAGATTGAAAAGGAAATAAATATCACTGACTGGCTGATAATTTATACAAAAAAAACATTAAATTCTTTTGAATTAAATTACGGTTCATTTGATATTTATTACCTACTCGACGTGACGCGACAATTCGAATCATTCACATGGTTTTTGGTCGGGGTTTGTTTTTTTTCTTTTAATAAGGTAGGTACCTACAGTAACTTCACATACAGGTTACATATTAAATATCT
Source organism: Abrostola tripartita (assembly GCA_905340225.1). NCBI lineage: Eukaryota > Metazoa > Arthropoda > Insecta > Lepidoptera > Noctuidae > Abrostola > Abrostola tripartita. The sequence continues at coordinate 2,004,564 of HG996492.1, read as the reverse complement.
GTAACATTCCTGCAAGGTACGCAATCTATGACGCATACACTTTTTGTTGGAAATCATGCAAGGTAAAAATACATGGGCATAAAAAGAATCTATATAAAACCAACGGCTATTATTAAATATTATTTTTAAATATACCTACATATCACGTATTATGACAAGCATATTTTTTCACACATGTTTTCTGAGAGCTATTCATAGTTACATGTGTTTATCATCAAAACGGAATTAATTAGTGATTGTTGATTTTTTCTCTTTTTTTTACAATTTTACTTCACCTTTTTTTTGTTAATAAAAGTACCGACTACCATAATACGTTCATTGATTGTATCTTAAAAGCAAACATTTTGCTCATTTATGAAGATTTATTTAACCCTAAAATTAACCTTCTTATTTTTGATCCACACTGACCTAAAGCTTCTTTTTTTTATGTATAAAACATAGACTAGAATAGGTATAATACTCGAAGTTTTGAACCCTAATCACGATGATTTCTAAGACTGAGGTGATAAAGACAAAAAGGTTATCGTTTTAATATTGTTGTTGTTCCATTTGATTCTGTCCCGTCTAGTGTCTAATACAACAAGTCTCCGTTTAGTGTGGTACAGTCAGCAACTTAAGCAGCTTAACATGATAAGAAACCTTATATCTAATAGTTGAAAGAAATACATATCTATTTAAATTATTATTTCAAATTATAGGAGCGGCAAAATCATGATCTGAGTATATTTAAGACTTTTTACTATGTAAGAAGTTTTTTTTTTTTTCAATTAATGGTATGTTTAAAAATTTCAATGTTCAGCTTCTTATGATGCTGACTGTACACTGCGGGTATTTCACCACAACATTTGATACGCGCATGGTTTGTGTTATACCAAAAGGGGCTGACAGTTCTACAACTATAATACCTATAAGTAAGTCAATCAGGTCTACTTACAAGTATCAATCAATAGGGCATCGCTCTATGCTGATGGTAGAACTCGTACTCCTCGTCTTCAGTCAGAGCACACTCCTCGAAGCACCAGAGACCAGCTATGGCCAGCAGGATGGTGTATATGGAGCAGTACAGCAGGTAGACCAGTATGCTGAACAACATCGTCGGTTGGGGGATATGGGGTACTGGAACAAAAAGATATGGTGATAAGCTGTTAATCTGTGGAAGAACACATTAACGATTGCACTGTCTATGAATTCGACACAACATTTAAAGAATAGCGACAGGCCAGACTGCACTGATAGCCGAGTGGTATGACCGTTGGACTGCAAGTCAAAGGTCGCAAATTCAATTCCTGCACGCACCAATGTCTTTTCCAATTCATGTGCGTACTCTAAATTAGTAATTTATTACCTAAAACCGGTGACGGGAAACATCGTAAGGAAGCCGGCACATGCCATGTCAGTGACCTACAGACGGCTTAATCTCTGACACCAGGTTGTTCATCAACCATAAGATAAAAAGAAGAAGAAGCTGGAAACTAATCCGTGGGAGAAAACATTAACTTTGCACTATCCAAGAAGTAGACACAATATTTGAAGAATCGCGACAGGCTAGATTACCACATTATGGTAAACATGAGGTACAGTGGATAATAAACCTGAAGAAATAAAAATTTCCTTCCGTCGCGTCACCAGGAAATCGCGTCATATAAGCCAACTCACTCGTGGGCCGATCAACGGTTAGCATTGTTATTTGAGATTTTCGATAATATAGTGAAGGAAGAAAGTGAAGATGAAAACAATGAAAAAGGGGATGCATTCTCATGTGGAAACAAATTAAAATCGTAGTATGTTTACCATCACGTCTGGAATCCTCGGAGCTAGACAGAGAAGAAAATACTCCTGATAAAAACACCAAAACAAGTGACTGCCAAGACCAGTGACAAAATCAACCGCCCACAGTAATGACCAAAGAAGGAGTACTGATTCCTCTCGTCTAACAAAATAGCGCTTAACTAATGTTTGAAGGTTACCGTACCACGTGTTGTGCTTCGTACATGTGATAAATTACACGTGAATTCAACGAACTAATCATATATAATGTTATTATGATGCACATGTTTAATGAGGACCCGCATTGTCTATTAAAAGTTCTCATAGATTTTTTTGAGATCTGCATATGACGATACTAACATCTTAGCTTATTATATTTATTTGTATAAGCAAATTGCGAAGACTGTTTATTCTTTTTATCTACAGTTTCCACGGTAATAAACGGTTAAGTAGTTGTATAAATCTGCGACTGCAAAAAAATCAACTTATTAGCAATGCGCTCAAAAGACCAAAATAAGTTTTAGAATAAAAAACTAAATTAACATAAACTATAAAAACAAACCAAGACCACGAACTGGAAGACGCAGCGTGAACCAGTGGATGCAAATGGCAAGTTTCCGTTCATTGTGGATTTATGTATGTATCTTAATATTATTAAGAGGTAAAATATTTCTATCACTTACGCGAATATTAGACATTTAAATAAAACTATTTTTACGGATTTTATCGCGGTTTTAATTTTGTTTTTTGGTTCCGTCGTCCTTTACAGCATTCATCGTCACGGGCATTGACATAAACATTTTTAATAACTAAAAATGTAAGGTAGTTGATAGTAATTGTTAAAATTAGACGTTTAACACCTCAGTCTGCCCGTGACCATGAATACTGTAAAGGATTTGAAACGTCGGGACCAAAAAACAAAAATAAAACCACGATAAAATCCGTAAAAATAGTTTTATTTAAATGTCTAATATTTAAAGTATTTATACTTGTTATAATACTTTTACCAATATTTAGAACGTACCTTCAGGGACATAGGCTACTTTAATCCCCAAAATTACATAAAAAATCCACGCTGGCAAAGTTGCGGGTTGGAATTATATATACGCGTGAATTTCCAAAATATGTAAGTAAACCCACATTTCGCCAGTTATGTTATAGGTCCAATGTAGTATTCGGCGAGCGAACCAATTGCCATCAACCAAGCACATTCCAGACTCCGTGGAGCTACTAAGAATTACCTAGTGGAAAATCCCAGTAACATTTGCCCAATCCGGTTGTATTTTACTGTCTTCTGTCTGTATCGAGATAAATTCAGAATACTATAATTAAACCTTCCGCCACCCGGAAATCACGTTGCAAAAGGCGATGCACCCAAAATGGACTCGATTACAGCCAGTGCCATCCTTCTCAAGAGTATATAAAATAAATAATTGAACTCAAATAGAAAAACAACAAAATAAACTCTAGGTAGGTACAGTCAGCAACATGAGTACCTAGCAAAACATTTAAAATAATAAACATACCAAATTGAAGAACAACTGATAATATAGTGAAAAGTCTTAAATATTCATCTGGCCGCCCAAATTGTCATTTGGACGCTCCTTTCATTTGAATTTTTGTTTATTTCTTCCAATAATTTGACTTATGGTTTCCTAACATGTTAATTATATTGTTGACTGTACTTAGTAACAAAGTAAACCGAAGTAGATTTTACTGTTTTAATATTTTATTTTAATTTTGTTTTCTATTCTCAAATTTTTTTGGTCTTTTTAGTGCATTGCTTGTAAGATGACTTTTAGCAATCGCGTTTGTTTATTTTGCAGTCTTTGTAGACTTATTAGTGTCTGCCTACATTTAGACTATCTAAGGGTGGGTTGCACCAATCGTCTGTTATCGTTAAGTCCGTACGTCAACGTTAAGTTAGTAGGAAATTCTCATACAAACGGCCATATTTAACGCTAACCAATATGTCAAAATTATTGGTGCAACTCACACTAAGTGATAACGCGTTTCAAAATACATACAGCGCCATCTAACGGGGTGTAGTGAAAAATCAGATTTCAATAATATTACATTACTTATCATTTTTAATTTATGCTGTAGTATACCCGAGAATCAACGCATAATACGACATAAAATCTGATTTTTACAATTTATCAAAAACTATATTTAATTAAAATCATTGATTGCCAATTTATTATTTATTTTCCTAATTAAATTTAAACATATTTTGACCAGGGAGTTTTTAGTACCTGGAAACATAACATAACATCAGGTGAACATTATAGCACACCGACATTTCGCCAGTTATGTTGTAAGTCCCAATGTAATAGGGGGCGAGCCTATTGCCATCAACCGGGCACATATCCAGACTCCGTGCTGCTACTGGGAATTACCTAATGGAAAACTCAGTAACACTTTGCCCGACCCGGGATATGAACCCAGGACCTCTTGCTCAGCAGTCGCGCTTAACGACCACTAGACCAACGAGGAAGTCCCTGGAAAGTTACTGAATAACGTTATCCGAACAAAAATACCGAAATTTTGAGTAACGTTTTAAGTCCCTGATTATGACCTACACATTATTTTAGTAATCTCCTTTTAATTTTCCTTATTTTGTTACTCAACTTGATAGGTTTGATTAAAAAAATCTTACAACTTGGCTTCACAAATCCACCATATTTTTCAAAACACATGTCTAAGGACACTTATGTTTTTGAGACAAATCTATCCAGCCGTTTGGAAGTACCGAGGTGATAAAAAAGATACAAAAAGAGATACGCGCAAAAAACAAAACCCTTCCTTGGCAGTCGAGTAAAAACAACAAATAACATTTTGACATTGACAGTATCGTGATGCGGTCATAGTGTCCTCTTGACCGAATTCTGAAAATAATTTGTTATACAACATAAATTATACTATATTTTTAGCAGATGCTCTTAAATTACCTCCATTACCTGTTTATATTTTAACATTAATTGTGTATTTAAGTACCTATTTATTACATATTATATTGTGACGTACGTTGGTGAGGTATATTATATAGTGACGCACATTGGTGAGGGAAGAGTTTCTTTTTTGTTAATATCAAATTAAACATATCAGTTATTAGTTTGATGTTTTCATTATCACCTTAATAAGTGTAATGCCTCGAAGTATGATTATTATTTCAGCCATGGTCGTCCCACTGCAGGGCAAACGCGTAACGTATAGTATATCGCAGGGCATTTAGGAAATGACTATCTTCTACAATTAATTATATTTTCTAAAGTGTGAACATGAATTTAGGCCTTGAAATATATAGTACCGTCCGGTATGTCAACTGCTAGCAATTTTTTTAAATCATAGGTTAGGGTTCTCCAGCCAAAGGACTTATGTCTTTAGAATAAGTACATGAAAACATTTTTTTTTATAAGTTCTGAATGCCAGCTATTCCTATATGGTGTAGATGGATGGGTTCTTCTTTATCGTTAGTCCATACACATTACATTCCTCCTAATTTCATTTCCGGGGTAACACGAAATCTTATTATTATTATAGCAGGATATAATAATAATTATTATACATAATATTACGTACTGTTGCCATTGAACTTGCGACGTAAAAAAACATAGGAAGTGTAAAAACACCCGTGTTTCATACTACTAAGCGGTGACGTCAGTAAAACAAAAAATAATTGCAACTTCATCTACAGTTCTTGTTGAAACTTTTTCTGAGATTGCGGTTTCAATAATGTATAGAATAAAAAGTGGGTACCTACAGATCGGTTTTATTATGTCGTAAACATACAATATTGTTCATCGAATACCTTAATTGATGATTGTATTTTTAGATTTTGTTCTTTAAAATCATATATTTGAATGAACTTGTAGAGAAAGGTATAGTCAAGACTGGTCTGGTCGTGCGTTAAGATAGTCCAAAATAAAAAACCAATGAAAAAGATAAAAAAGATAGAAGTAATTTACATCAACAAACAAAAAATCAAACAAAAAACTACCCAACAGCACAAACTGTTCGTCCAAAAGTTGAAATATAGGAATAACAGTAAATATAAAAACCAAAAAAAACATATAAGGCGGATACTTACTCAAAGATACTGATTTAAAATATATTCATATCTAAAGATTGGCAATCTTTAGGAGCCATGGTATGGTGGCTGTAAAGCGAAAGTGAATCCAATGCCCCATGGCTATAGGTTAGAGAGAGTAACATCGAAGTAACATACCTGGTGAGATACCAGCGATCGTCCTGCACCGGAGAGCATCGGTAAAGAGATAATACTAAAAGTTCAATATCAAGCTTCCAAAATTGTACAAGCTTACCATTAAACCGGCTTGTACGGTGTGAAAAACCACAAAAAACTTATAAAATGAAGTCAAATAAATTTTAAATACCACAACTTATTTGTTATCTGACTTATGTTCCGTAATTATAAATACCCACCCCAACAAAGTATTGAAAGAAAATACAAATGAATAAGAATGATTGTGCAAAATTCTCGTGATGTAAATGTTATAAAAAAGGTGTTTCGTGTATTAAAACTCACATTATTACAATTTTCCGGGGCCTTAATATTAGATAATCGGTTTTCTATATCACTCAATATTATAATTAAACGCTAATCATAAATTTCCAAGCAGTAAGATTCCACGCGTCATATTGTAAAACAAGCGTTGACGATGTTTTCCGGGCAATGGGATCCCCTCGACCAATTCCATCTTTATAATCATGTAATTATGGGCATTGTGTCTTTACTGAATGATTATCTCGTGAAATAATACGACTAGACATATCAGATTATGATAGAACATTAGCTTGCTACGCGTGTTTTGTCTTCTCTTTGTTAGATATTTTTTTCTTTTTTCTCATCTGTATAATCATATTTGGGATTCTCACACATAAAGCAATGAACTTAAATACCTAGACTGCCTCTTTGGTAGAGTGGTCGTTAAGCGCGACTGCTGAGCATGAGGTCCTGGTTTTAAAGCCCGAGTCAAGCAAAATGTTACTGGGTTTTTTCAGTAGGTAATTCTCAGTACGGAGTCTGGATTTGTGCCCGCTTAATGGCAATAGGCGCGCCCTCTATAACATTGGGACCTATAACATAACTGGCGAAATGTGGGTGTACTATAAATATGTACCTACACCTCTTCCTACCTATATAGGGAATAGAGGCGTGATGTACAGTTTTGTTAACTTGGATTACACGCTTTGTTTTTCGTTAAAAACTGCCGACTTATAACCGCCGCACTCAGAGACATTAAGTGATTACTAAAACTATCTCTTAGTAAAGGTTTCTTTGTGAAATATTTACTTAGTGTCAGTTTAATTAATCATTAACGTTTCTGAGTGCGGCGGTTGATGGGTTTTAAAATATTGCCCGTGATTGTCCATATTCGTAGGAATTAATTATATAGAAACATAATTTGCATTACATTCAAATGATTGCGAGGACATTTCAATTCGTAGTATTCCCAACAGGATTTCGTTTGTAACTTTCTGCCTTCCTCATTCTTTCGTTTGTAAGGCAAGCCAGCAATCATGTGTAAGAATCGTAGTGTTGTTAACAGTAATTCAATGTTATACCTACGCTTAAATGTTTCTCAGTAGTTTTCCTTAGAGACACAGTTATGAAACTAAACCTGTATTTTGTTTTCATAGCATTTAATGCGGTTTTATTCGGCAGAGGAACAAAGGAGCATTTGACTATTAAGGTATTCGATGAACATCTTACAACCGTGAACTTTGTAGCACATTGTGCTAACAATTACTGCAGTAGATTAATTCATAGATAATGCAGGAACGTGTTGATGATTATATATTTGTTGTATGGGAAATTGGCAAGACACGAAAGGTCATTTGTCATAGTCATAGTCATAATGTTTTTATTTCATATAAGCCTATATGAAATAAAAACTCTTTTGTAGCCACAAAAGAGCACTTACAAAACGTCAAACTAGTTGCACGGTTCCAAAAAGTCGTTTCTATGGAGAAGAACCGGCAAGAAACTCCATAGTTACTCTTTTAAAAATATGGTTTAACAATCATTTCAAGTATGAGAGAATAATGAGCTACACAATATACCTAAAATAAGAATACGAGTAGCATCAAAGTCAAATAAAAAATATTAATATAGATCGGTTATTCTCTCATTTACAATTTGGGTAAAATACATGATTTGCAGTCATAATATAACATTGTTTTTCCCAAAGGGGAAGGAAGACGTGCACATATAGCCATTTATGTTATAGGTTTAAATGTAATAGGGGGCGAGCCTATTATCGCTCATTCAAGCTAGCTTCTAAAAAGAAGGGAAGGCCATTGTTCAACAGTGGACGTCTTCCGGCTGATGATAATGATGAAGCTAGCTTTCTGTTTATTATTCAGAACGAGGAGTTTAGTCGCGATAAGGTATAATAAAGGGATAAGTAAATATACAGGCAGTTACTTTTGCATCTTTATTAATAAGCATTTACAATCACAACCTATTGAAAAAGCTTTTTATCAGGCCGGTGTATCTATAAAGAGTTACAGAAGGAAATAACGAAGTTTTTTTCTTCTTATTTTTTTTTTGTCCAGGTCCGTTGTTCGTTTGACACCGGGGTTTCCGAAAAGCAGCGCTGGTCGTTCTATACTCAGCATATGCTGAGTTTGCGACGTTTTCGGTATTGCATGTTTGACGATACTACTGATATGTCGTTTGTATCTAGATATAATTTGTTTGCGCCGTCATTCATGTTGTATAAAATAAATGATTTCTAATCTCTTTTATTTTTCTATTCTATATTAAAAAACGCGAATCTTCTGACAGATTTTAGTTCATCCCATTAACTCCAGAGGGTTTTGTACTCGTTGCCATAGAAACAACAGTCCTGTTCCATAAGTTAAAACACACGCATGGTAGGCACTTAGTTCTAGATACTTCCATTCGATGTCCCAACAATGCTGCAGCGCCTTACAATTTTAATCTTAAAACTATACCCGTTTGTATTATTTTATAAAATAATGTAGGTACCCGAATCTGATTGCGAAAATAATTGCCCGCAAAAGGTTTTATGAAACAAGCTTGGTAGGTTTGCGAGTATACAAGTTTGTCTGGTAGTCCGGTTTGAAATCTTGGGGCAGTTCGTCGCCCGAATGAGAGGACTAAGGAGGTTCGGCACATTAATGTTCGTCTCGGGTCAGGATTACCTACCACTGAAGGATCCAGCCAGTCATTGTAGTAGGTATAGATCTCGTGGCTTTAAAAAGTAATACCATAACAGGCGGACACAGGCTGCACTGATAGACTACAGCTGCACTGGTAGCCGAGTGGTATGACCGTTGGAATGCCAAGTCAAAGGTCGCAAGTTCAAACCCCGGAACGCACCAATGTCTTTTCGAATGTATGTGCGTTATAAATTAATTATCATTTGCTAAAAACGGTGAAGGAAAACATCGTGAGGAAACCGGCACACCTGAGAGATTTTTCAACGGTGTGTAAAGCCATGTCAGAGGCCTACAGGCGGTTTAAACTCTAACACCAGGTTGTTCATCAACCACACGAGAAGAAGAAGACCGCTGCACTTAGAGCCGCAAATTACTATTTGTTTAAACTGACACTAAGGGTGGGTTGCACCAGTCGTCTGTTATCGTTAAGTCCGTACGTCAACGTTAAGTTAGTAGGAGATTCTCATACAAGCGGCCATATTTAACGCTAACCAATATGTCAAAGTTTTTGGTGCAACTCACACTTAGTAAAGATTTCATAAAGAAAACCTTTACTCAGTGATAGTTTAAGTAATCATAAAATGTCTCTGAGTACGGCGGTTAATGTGGTATCTGTAGTTACTAGGTACACATATGTTACGTAGCTTATTAAAAGACCAATTTAATGGCAAGCCTATTGTCTATAAGATTTACAGCTAATAATATTAATCAAATAACAATAAAAACGGTGCTACAGTCCTGCTTAATGTTTCAGTTAAATACTTTATGTTAGTTATATTATTTAAACATAGTTAAATCGCTACGCTCATTTGCGATTCTGTACGCAAAACCGCAGTCAGATTTACGAACGATAAACCGATAGATCGTAAGGACCGGTTTTAGGGGCAAAGGTTCGAAGGCCTAACCTTTTAATGGAAGTGCGTGATGCATCGTAACGAAATAGCTGTCGTAGCAGGTGAGGTGTTGGAATGGGTAGACATTTAAGCGGTTTTGGTAGAGCTCACCTTTACTTGTTTGTTGCCTCTTTGGAAAAACAGGCTTAATATAGAATATATCCAATTAATCCATTGCTATGAATCTTCCTGTCCTTTACAAACACCCAGACTCGGGACAAAAATCTGCGGGTCGCACAAATTTTTGTTCCGTGCGGGAATCGCACCCGCAGCCCTTAGAAGAGCAGTCTGATCACTTGGCCACTGCGCCAAGCAAGTCGTCAAATTTACTTTATTTAAAGATATTGCAAAGTATTTTTCTTTTATTCGTCGCGCCTGTCTGATGTGCTTCAGTACTTATTCTTTGTTTTCATAATAATTCTACACACAACCTACTATCAATCACTTTTAGCTTGCAAAATTTTTGACTGGAAGATTGCAATAAATACGAAAATTGAAATTCGTGTGTAATCTTTTTGGTGTTATCTGAATAAATTATAATTAAGTGTATTATAACATAATTTTCAACAAAATTAACCCTCTTTAGTAATCGTTGATGACAAAGCATTTTGAATGATTAACCGCACTCGTTAATTTCGCAGTTGCGTCAATAAACCTTGGACGGAAGGACACAAAGATTTTTTTAAAGAGGTAAAATAATCACGAATATTTGTATGAAACTCGAGATTTGCACGTGCGATTAGACAAGGCCCAACATGTATTATTTTGCTCTCCAAAAAATGATAAAGAATTTAATGTTTTTGTCAACCTTTTGTTTCTGGTCCTTTGGTACCCAACATTTTTAACTCCCTTTGTTTGATATTCTAACCTCGTATGTACATATAAGACAGTAAAAATATTAAAAATACATTTTTAGGTTACAGAGTAATTTAGTGCTGTTGCACCCAAAGTAACAAATAAAGGAAACATAATGATGATTGAACTTTTGTAAGAGGTTCAAGAGGTAAATGAACGTATTTAACGTTGGACTGACGTTCGACGGGTAGAATGTTAAACATAACCTAACATCACGTCTGTATTCCTCAAAGGGGTAGGCAGAGGTATACATATAGTATATCCACATTTTGCCATTTATGTTATAGGTCCCAATGTAATAGAGGGCGAGCCTATTGCCATTAACTGAACACAATACCAGACTCCGTGCTTTTACTGATAATTACTTAATGGAAAAACCCAGTAACACTTTGCCTGACCCTGGATTCGAACCCAGGACCTCGTGCTCAGCAGTCGCACTTAGCGACCACTAGACCAACAAGGCAGTCAAAAAGAGAAGTCAGGGTAAAAAATTAATTATTATTATTATATTCTTTGCTTATCCTTGCTGTGAAATATATTTTCAGGTAAACCTTTAACACCAATCTAGACGTTGCTACAAAGACATCTCGTTACCGAACCAAGGATCTTTATCCGAGCTATTGTATTTGCAACCACTACACCAACGAGGCAGTCAAACCAAAGAAACAAGACAAAACAAGTGTAAGGTTGGAAATTTACTCAATAGTTATGAAAGTTTAACCTAGAGAGGTTTTATTTGGTAAGGCAGTAAAAGCCTGCTACTTGTGGCGGGGTTTTGACGCTGGCAGACCAAATTAATGCCCGATATATATACCAAGGTCACTATTAATTATGCCTCATATCCTTGACCGAAATTGCATAAAAAGAATATGATTCTAATTGGTCAAGGTTATGCAGTAATTAATCTTATTAATTTTGTGCTCATATATTGTAATTACCGCAGGCTTAAGGGGTTTTCTTTTAAACCATACCCACATTATTAATTTATGGGAAGGTATATCGTCAATCACTTACATACGCCTCGAAGGACCAAAAAATTAAAGCAAATTACTTAATTAAAATATTCTCTTAAAAGAACTTAAAAAAAAAAATTTCAATGAATTATTGCGGATAAAAGCCTCCTCACACTCGGTCGGAAGCGGCCGTCACGGACCGCGGCCATTCGGATCTCGCTCCCTATCGCCACAATTCAGTTAGCCGGTGAATATATCTAGAAAGGTAAAGTTGCAACATTGCGGTTGCAAAACTCGCCAATTCCGATGTCGTGTGTACCGACTTGCCTGTTCCCGGCTTAAGGAATGCTAACGGTTGGCTAGATTTTATAAGGCTTGGAAAAAGTAGGTTGTGTTAATATATTAGCAAATTAATAGTTTTAGATTTTAAACTTCTAGAACTGTTTTGGACCACAAAGCTTTTATGAAGAATTTGTACCGTCATGCTTTTAAATTCAACGGGCAGAATTTTAGAGTAATTTTCTATGAATAATGTGCAAAAATACGTGTAAGAATACAACTGCATACCAACGCAATACTGAGTAAGGGTCGTCGAAGGCAAAAAATCCAGTATGGGCCCAGAACGGCAATGTTACATAGGACCTGTGATGAACGTTTGGGATGTAGAGTCCTAATTGTGGCGATAGCTCCACGAACAAAACTCTCTTAAGTGAACGAAATTGTATGCAGTCGGAGAAGAGATGAAACAAGCAGTAGGTATACCGGCGTTGGAGTTCTTAGGGCTCCCGGGACCTCCCTTGTTTATGCAGAACCTATCCCGTTAGGGTCCGGGTGCTATTTGAAGGTTTAAAAAAAGTATATCTACCATGATAATTATTATATTGTTTCTTTATATAAAGTTATTATTGTCTACAACAAAAAACATCTATCAAATTCGAGACCTTACAGAAGTCCTTCACCTAGGCCTAATAACAGTGATAGCAACAAGTAGGCGTGCCTAAAACAAAAATAAACGACCTTGCAGCGTATCTATTTAATTGCGGCTATTTTTAACTCTTTTATTTTGATTCATTCGAGTGGGTTGTGCCTAAAGGCTAAATATGTATGTAATACTTGCATTAAAATTTCAATTTTTTTTTTGTTCGAAGGGTAAATTTTGTTGCTTTAGAAATGCACAGGCATATTATGGGTAAATAAATGTATACCTAATAGACAAAAAGACCCATGAACAAATTACGCTGTTGAACCTTGATGAGACTGACACAGGAGTTACCACAACTAGCACAGAAAAAGAAAGGCCGGCCCAACAGTGGGTCAAATCGGGATGGACGAACATATTAAATTGAACATATTTTAGCTCGATTTACATCATTTACTATTGCGCCTACCACGATTTCCCTGTTTTCCCGTCTATGGTTGACTTTTGGGAATAGCTCAGGCCTAAGTCAGCCTATGTGAACTTTTGTTGCATGAACTTATCACTGTCAACTAAGTCACTTTGCAGACGTGTACCAGCATGAGAAAACAATTTAATACGACATCACAAAGATCCAAAATTTAGACTTTCGGTACAAAAACTTCAAAAGGCAAAACTAGTCGAATCAAGATTCTAACCATAAAGTGTACTTTAACTAATCCTTACCATATCGATCAAAGAATACCTATACACACATTTACAGCACACAAATCAACTGATTAAGTACCAGTAGGTGTCAATCATGCAGTATATCTACACATCCATAACTGTTGCAATCTCTGTATAAACCCATGTACACACGCTACTAGTTTTTAAGATGTATTGACCTTGCTGAGAACTTGTGAATTGTCGTGTGTGATCGTTTTTGTTTGAAGCGACCTCATAAATTCTACTCGGTTGGGTTGCTTAACGGAATTGAAAGAACATTCTTCGGAGGTATAATTTGTTCTTATCTGGTGTCAGGTTATAGTTTTGTTTTGTGCACTTTAATAACCTCCTGCGTAGTTAGCTAGTCTCAGATGAGATACGCTGCCGTGACCGAAATTCGGTCAGGAGAACATTATAGTTTTGTTTTGAAAAATGAACTGCCTTTGTTTCAGAAAGATTCTCAAGTAGGGTTTTTATAGGGTCATGTCAAAGATTAAAGTTCATAAAAAGGAATATTTTTAAAGGATTGCTATAAGAGTTTTAGCTCCACGCAACTCTACACTAAGGCAGTAGTAGTTTTTTTTTATGTAAGAGTGTGTCCGACGTCCTGGCAGACCGAGAAGGCGACGGCGAGATAATTTGGACATCTTTGCGGGAAAGACATGGCCCGTAATTGGACAGGGTTTCGTGGAAAAATAATGGGGAGGCCTATGCCCAGCAGTGGGACACTGAACAGGCTACTTAAAAAAAAATCTTTAGATAATTATCTCTTCTGTAAACTTGTTTTTTCATAATTCTTGCAGTCATTTTACTATAGGAATATAAGGCGTTCCTAGTTCCTACCATCAGTTAGTAGGGATTATGCCCCCCCCCTTTAAGGGGGAGGCCTTTGTTCAGCAGTGGACGTCTTCCGGCTGATGATGGTAATACAGACGTATACATATTCTACGTTTCCATTACAATAAGTATTTTGATTTGATTCTGGCGCACATTGGTGTCCCAAAAATCCCATTTTAATGCTCAAAAATAGCTGCTCAAACTGGAATGCTGATAACGGATATCAATTTCCCTCGCCATTGTTCACGTGATCTTACTTATTTAACATTATTGCATGTGGGTAACACTGCACACATCTGTTAGGACTGGGTCAAGGTTGAGTGTACACGAGAACATAATTTTCGCGTTACGTCCGTCCTCAGTTGCGTCACGGTGACAGAGTTCATCGGTAGGTATGCCTACCGTTGATAGTTATATTCTATCATTAAGTTCTGTGAAGCGTTTTAACTTAAAAACTGTAGGTATCAGGGTTCTTAGATGTGTTTTGTCAGTCATTAGGTAAGCTACTACAACATAGGTTAACCTGGGTTACTAACTTTAGTGTTACTGGTAACACTTTGCCCGACCCGAGATTCGAACCCAATGCCCTCATGCTCAGCAGTCAAGTTTAGCGACCACTAGGCCAACGAGGCAGTCATAACTGATCATGTGATACTTAATCATCGTTTAAAGGAAAAAATATTTTTAACGATAGACCAAATATGATGACATTAGATTTTCACTGTATCGTGAAATATTTATGTGTATTGGAGGGTGGCATTTATGAAGCGCATCCCACTATAGATGCTCGACGAGAAACAAATATGTTTAGGACACATGGATGATAAGCATGAACAGTGAATCGTGCGAAAAGTCAAGTAAGAAGCTTCAAATATTTGTTAAAGTATTCCACTCCCCGAGACTTTAGCAGTGACGGTTGATACTTAGGTATACAACAGAATACTCAATAAACTAGGTAGGTACTTATAGATCAGTTGCTATTGAAAATAAGTTGATAAGCTTATAAACAATTGAGTAAAGTTAAAAAAAAACCATTCTGCAGTTACATAACACTTCTTCAAATACAACCGAACACTTCTTTTGTCCGAAAGTTGCGTTTTTCGGCTCAGAAATATCGTCAAACCATTTTCACGCTTAATTGTTCACTGGTTGTAACACGCTAAACGTGCGCAAGAGTTTTGTGCGTTCTTTCTCAAACGTTACTGACATTTTAAAGACACAATTGAGGAGTTTGAGAATTGCATACTAACTATTTAACAATAGACGATGATTCTTTAAAACTAAGGGCGTGGATACATCTCTATGGTACCGCGGCACCGGCCACCGTGTAAGCGCACGGCGCTGCTACCGGTACAGTGCGACGTTGTGCCGCGGTACGGTGCCGTGAACGGAAGTTCGTGCGTGTTAATGCAAAAAAAATATATTATATTTCTTCTTTATTCGTCGTCTTAGCAAAAACAGAAGATGAATACGTCTTTTGCGGTCCATATCTGGACAAAAACGGCAATTTTGAGTTTACATTTGATCCGATGACGACGGTGGCATGACGAGCCGCTTGCCTACAGGAGAGACTGGTCCACTTTAGCACACAACCGAGTAAAGTGGAAGAGTGAAAGGGAGGCCTTTGCCCTGCAGTGGGACAATACAGGCTGAGAAAAAAAAATTGATATGATGCTTGCTGCCGTGAGCCGGCGCGGCGCACCGTTCACGGCACCGTGTCGCGGCACGACGTCATACCGTTTCACGGTGGCGGCGCCGCGCGGTAGTGATGGGTCCACGCCCTAAGTGTAAAAGGCAATGGATTGACGAGTGCATATTTTACTATTTGAGCTTTATTTAAAGTTTAAAAAAAAATATATATACCTATTGCTATAAAATGTCGACTGTTTTATTTCGTACGTAAATGTAGCGGACAAACATCCGGGTTCAGAACACGCTTAATAATAATAATTATTGTCAAGGTGTTTCTTTCGTAGGACGTAAACCTTTATGGAATGAGTACTTTTAATAAGAACAGTAAAACATGATCCAGTTAGTGAGGTAGGTTTTTTCTTTTATTTACTACTTTTGTTGGTTGTTTGCTACTTTTTCCGAAACTCTAGACCGGTAATTTAATAGTAGACTAAGGGTCGATTTTACAATCGTCGGATAAATTATATTCGAAGGATATAATTTTCATTCATATAGTTAATGTATGGAAAATATTATGTCAAAATATTAAATTTATTCTACTGATAAAAAATAATATCCGGCTATTGAGAAATCGGCCCTAAATACGATATGTTGTTTTTTATTGTTAAGAAAACATCGCCACACACAAGGAATTTCTCCTGTATCGTGGGTGTGTTTTACGAACATCAAATATCACTCAGGCTCAGGACAAACAACTGCGGATCACACAGTTTTATGTCTCGCGCGGGAATCGAGCCCATCCCATTAGCCACTGCGCCAATCAGGTCGTCTTATAATTCATAGTCCTTGTAAGTCCCAAAAAATATTAATAATTTGCAAAAATTGAAAACGATTACAAGCAAAAACTGCTTTATACCTCAGAGTAAATGTTCTTTGTTTGTTTAACACGAACAACCACGACGCATGCGCAATCGACGACATTGGCCATGTGAAACCACCAAGGTCTGTCAAACATTGCAGGTCTCGTCGTAGGAGATCTGCGAAGACTAGGTGATGTAATCCGTAATATACGTGGCCAGTGTCACTGACTCACTTGTCTCAAAAGTACCTTAAAAGGGTTAATGGTATTTTTTATATTTCATCTAGATATTGTCTAAGGTGTTTATTCTTTTAAAAGAAACTTGATGTAAAGGAACTGCAGCATCCATCAATAATATTATAAATTGCAGTCGTACGTCTGTAAAGACGTAAATAAAGATTTTAGGTGAATCAAGGTTTGACCGTAAACTCTTTTTAATTTCGTTTATATTTCATAAATAATCAATCTATAAATACGTAAGGGCCCGGTCTGATAAAATAATGACTGAATCAGACTTGAATAAGACCGCACTCGTATTAAATACTCAAACAACCAGACAGCTATACTCCAAGAAAACGTCTAACGACCCTAATTTTTCTGAATTTCTTAAGATGATCTAAGTGACGACAAATTAAATAAAGAAAATATCTAACTCAGCCAATGACTCATAACGGTTGCATCGCGCGAAGTTTATGTAATTAATCAGCGAATCATTATCGATTTCCTTACATTATTTCTTAGAACGATGAGCTCTAAGAACAAAAGGAAACTGAGTATTAAGAAATTCAAGTCTTTTGGTAAACTCTCTGACTGTGTGCTATATTGGTGCTCTAGAAGATTGTAATTAAATATTCAAACTCTTTCCAACATAAATAGTTAAATACAACAGCTGTATACAGTGATCTGCTCATAATGACTGCCTCGTTGGTCTAGTGGTCGCTAAGCGCGACTGCTGAGCAAGAGGTCCTGGGTTCAAATCCCGGGTCGGGCAAAGTGTTACTGAGTTTTCCATTAGGTAATTCTCAGTAGCAGCACGGAGTCTGGAATTGTGCCCGGTTGATGGCAATAGGCTCGCCCCCTATTACATTGGGACTTACAACATAACTGGCGAAATGTGGGTGCACTATATGTTCACCTCTGCCTACCCCTTCGGGGAATACATGCGTGATGTTATGTTTATGCTCATAATGCTAATGTCAATGCAGTAACAAACTGATGCTTGATCTCACTGAACAATACTGATAGAGAAAGTTCATGGTTTTGGTTTCTAAATCAAAATGCAAGTTTCAAACCTTGCATTACCAATCTCACTATTTCTACGTAGTAAGTTATTTACTCTACTACTACCTATACTCCTTCTTCGTATAGGCATGAGCTATGTCCAAGGAAATAGGTCATGCCGTAGTGTAAGGATTGGTCAGTTAACTATGATGGTAGCGAGGTAGACCGTCCAAGGCGCCTTGGACTCGCTACCATCCTTGGACGGTCTACCTCGCTACTCGCGACAGTGTCTCTACGAGTGTTGATACCTAAGTAGGTATCAACACTCGTAGAGACACTGTACTAGCACCCCATTTACATATTCCATAGATATCATTGCGCGTAATTTTTTTAAATCCCTTCCGCCATCCATGTGGTGTCAGATCATCCCACAACAGAACAAAGTCCATTAAAAACTTTAAAACATATACATCTAGTAGTAAAATATTTCGCAGCAAATAATAAACGTTTAATCACTGGTTACAACACTAGTTTTTGAATGACGGACAATACATACGACGCAATGTATCGCCGCGACCGTGAAATTGACGAAACGCAATTAAAATCATACAGTCGGTGATAATTGATGAGTTATGTACCTATGTTGAAGAAGAGCTATATGTATAACTGGCAGTGACCTTATGACCAGCTTTCAGGACAAAGCTAGAAACGTAGGCAGCTTTCTTAAAAATTGCTTGATGAGGTCCCGTCTGCTATAAGAATTGAGTATGAAGATCTTGAACCATCTCCATTAATTAAAATCAAGATGCGTGGACGTACGAAACAAAGATTTGTAAGTGGGTTAAGACAGTAAGCTTCTTCTGTGAACTGTTGATAAGAGTTGAGTCCCATCCAAGGTAGGAATTAAGCATCAATATTTGGATCTGAGGGGAACCTACAAAATAGTAGTGAAAATAAATTCAAGGTGGTCCAAGATTAGCGAACACCGCGGCACATAACATTTTTGGTCATATTGTGAAAGATCTGGGACCACTCTAATATAGATAGGTCATAAAATGTATTGATACGGAGATAGTAGCTGAAGCCCTGGAAAGGAAAAAGTCCCTGCCGGGCATTATACCTACGACAATACCTATATTGTATCTAACATATAAATGCGCTCGTAGAAAAACCTCCATTAAAAGAACAATCAAACTAATTAAGTACGGAGTAATACCAACAAAATGTGCAAACTCATTCAATGATCAGACTTTCACACAATTGTGACATTTCAACACATAATCTTAGGTATTTTGCGCATGCGCCTGACCTCCAATATGAGCTAAGTGAGACAAGTGTCTACTTAGGGTTGCGACACACCTTGCGACACGCGATCGGACGTTAGACCGGATATCTGTAGTATATGTGCAGTCTAGCTGGTTTGCCCCTTACAGCAGTTTTTCGTTGTGGAAGCGAGACGCCGCACTATGCTGCACGTAGCAGCATCTCGCTTCTACAACGGAAAATGTCCTGCTTTAGGAGCTCACAGTATGAGCCTAGTTCTTACTATTTCGTGCCGGTGCAGTTTGTTGTTAAACTATGGATAACGTAGGCTGTGAATGCTGTTGTGTTCATTTATTTCACTGAATTTAATTTAATTGGGTTCAACATACTATCAGCCAGCACGCCTTGACAATTGGCAAAACGCTAGACGAATAGGTATTGAAAGAACGGTGAATGTGTGAGATTTATACATTACATAGTTATAACATTTTGTCAACCCCATACCACTAATTCACTATATTTTTATTCGTAAAGCATATTGCTTTTTATCCAGGACCTATAACATCATCTACTGCTAGGTAAAGGCACAAAATAGATAGGCATAGGCTTAAAATTTAATTTCTTGGAACAATGAGTTAATAAACATAATCACAAATCTCCATTAATTTACTTTAATCATGTAAGTAGTTGTAAAGTACGTACACAACGAGGTACTTAGTTACGAGATAGTTAGTCGCACTATGGTAATAAGCATAAAACTAAGCAACTTGTCAAAAGCAATATAAATCCATCACGAAGATTTATTCACCGATTGTGAAAATCGCTTTAAAAATTAACATGCATAAAAATTTGCATATCCATGAGCTTAGTACACAACGTGAATATTAAATATCTATTAATGAATACAAATGATGCAGAAAATTGACGCTAGGAATCCCACGCGCTCATTGCAGTAGGCGGAACGATAGAACTTAGGTTGGGCCCTTACTGACTGACGCATGACGGTTTAATGGATAATAATACGTTATATAATTAAGTTTAATGTAAATAAGGAATATAACAAGGATTTAATAGTATTTACAAAAATGTTGTATAGAATGGATTTCAAACACGTAGTGGCGTGATGACGGCAAATGGATAATAGTAGCCCCTCCTTAATTGATAGCCAAAACTTGGCTGATTTGGCTATCAATTAAGGAGGGAAAGTAAAGAGAGAGAGAAAGAAAAGTAAAGAGGTGAAATCCAGGCAGATTAAGAATGAGGTGGTCCAAAGATGAATGGAAGCGACTGGGAAGCGATAGAGGAGAGTGGCAAAAACAAAAAGAGGCCAAAAGAAGTAGCCTGATGGCTGCTAATAATGATTCACACTATGAAGAATACATGATTTACAAGCACACGGAGGCCAAAATAACCGCTATAGAAAAACTATACATAATATTACAACCATATATAACCATGGTTGGTATACACAGAGTAGTCACAATTGAAAAATTCGTAAGACGAATATATTCGCACGTCGAAATCTTAAATGTTTTTAAACAAAAGTGATCTTTTTCTTATAAATTTGGGAATATCATAATCATCTACCATATCTATGGTACTTCATATGGTGCACTCCACTGCGCCGCGCGCACTACATATGCAAGCACGAATGCAGTGGGACCGTGTCCACCGGCATTTACGACGCCGGTGTCCAGAATCAGATAGTCCTTTCTAAAATATCTCGTTTTCTTTATTCCGTACAAGGCTGCTTACATTTGCTACGTATTATATGTATATCTACTAGTTTTAAACGTCAACTGTTTCGACGCAGTTTTCTTTAAAATCTGCGTCAACTGCGTCAACTGTTCGTCCTATCATCGCCGCAGTAACTTTTTAAGTTTGGTCAGGTGTTTATGGATGAACTAATGTTGCTGCATGTTTCAAGTACTTTGTGTATATAAGTCTAATAACTTGGATTTTAAATTAATAGAAACACTGGTCTTATGTAGACTCTTACGTTAGTAAGTCTTGGATAGGCACCAGGGCCAGACTAAAAGGGCTTCTTTTACAAGTTGATTATTACCGTCTTCAGCGTTAATTAGACATAATTCCTCACCTAACGTAGGTTCCACTACTTCTTCAAGGATAACCCACATCTCAAAATGATAACATTCATCCCTTACATATCTCAACATTAAAAATAAAACATAAACATACCAATAGGTCAATAACCTATATAATTTATAAATGTATACTTCCTCCAACAGAGCCGAGACGCCACAAATAGAAAATGCATGCATCGTTCAAGTCCAACCCAATCAATTCGAATGAATCAAAGCTCCGCCTTTTTTGCCCAGGGTAAGGACCGACAAACCAAATGCCAAAAATAGCTCATACATTTTTCAAAATATATATGCACAGCTGGCTATTAATAGTTTTTAAGGTCAAGTTTACGTTATTCAAATTTTTTGTCTGCTATCCGTCTACTGCCTCTATATCATAATTAATTCATGCATTTCGGATGGTTTGACATTGAAATGTTACTATTACGGTAGGGAGTTTGATGTATTAGTTTTGAGATATGATGTGACAGATGATTATTATTATTGTTGTTTAAATTATCGCCGTTGGCCACGTGGTGTAATGTTAGTGTTTGTCTGTCACGTTGCTTTTGAGACGTATTGGGGTCGTAATAATGTCAAAACTGAGTGGTTTTCCAATCCATAGATTTTGTGCAAATATTGGCAAGAAGGTTATTCAACGCAAAAAGGAAGATGATGATTATAACTAATAATTTTTTGATAAATTTAGAAAAAATGATAAATATTAGAACGGATAATACGCTGCTGCAAAAAAGCCTATACTATAGGTAGAAGAATCATTAAAATCTTCAGTAACCATTCAGTACAAGAACAATCATATTCTTGGAAAATTCTTCTGTTAAATAGAAACAGACAATTTATTCTCAATAGCTCTTAAAAAAAAAACGTGGATATCATAGATCATTAAATATATTTATGTAATTTAGAATTTTAAAATCCATTGGATTTGTATCACGGTTCGATATCAAAAATGTTGTAAAGAGATTGCTGATCCTAAAAACATATCGAATGGAAAATTGTTTGAAAAATATGTAAGTTGTACATCTTTTTATTCTACTGGAATAATGAGAAAGATAGAGATAAATTAAACCAAGGCGCAAAAAGATGATTCGTTACCTGAATTTCTGGATAGGGAAGAATCCTCATCATGGAAAACAGTACTCAGTAATAGTTTCGATATCTCAGTATAAGATAATCCGCAATTCGTAACTGCTTACACACTTCTTCACTGTTATTAACATAATAATTATCACACCCTTATTTTATCACCAGCAACCGGTGAGACCGCGTTAGCACTAAGTTACCAAAACGTTACTGAAACGCGACGCGTTACGTAACGTTACAGCTGTTTGCGACACAACGACCGCGAAAATTTACAATTTTTTACGACATCGAAAATGTTTAAGTGATTTTATCTTTGTACGAATGGTTTAATTATGAAAGTATGACGTTTACAGTCGTCATGTTTAAGGTTAAACAAGCAATTGTAGTGATGTGTCTTATGATTTCGATCAAGATTTTTAGGTCAGTATTGAATGAAATTTTCTTGTCTTGATTACCTAGTGCTAGAAAATAGCACATTATATTTCACAAGAGGATTGGATCGAAGTCTCTTTGCAAACCGTTTGTAGTTACAAATGATCGTAGCAATATTATGATTTACGTTTTAGAACTTCTATTTTAATTCTGCGATTGGTATAATTAAAAGATTATGTCAATATCTACAAATAATGTAACTGCTTATAACTTTATCACATTTACCCAATTATATTACGTTATAATTGTTATATTGTTCACGGTTTATTATTGGCAATGGAATAATTTGATCATGACAAAATCAGTAATTACGGAAAATTGTGAAAATGATAAATTAAGTCACGATGACGAGAAATCGAAATATTTTAAAATAATCGACAAAATCGAAAATTACTTACTTGATTAAAGGAATAATACAAGATCGTCTTGAACCAATTTAACTACTAAATACAATTATTAATGTTTACTCTTCATAATTTTCTTCGTCATTTAGGGTCACCGAAATGTGCATTTTTTTCCAACTGTCCCTTATATCGGTATTAGCCCCAGATTTATATCCTCTTTTTACCCTTCCAATGCTTGTGTCAGTTCATTCGTCACTCAACTCGTCATCATTAATAGCTTGTTTTCCTTCTAAATTGTCGGTAATACATCAAACTGAAATTTGTACAATGAGAGCAATTTGTTAGTGTTTTATTTTGAGTCATTATAATGTCCTCCTGACCGAATTTCGGTCACGGCGGCCTGTCTCAACTGACTAGCCATCTGCGCAGGAGATATTATAGTGCAAAAGTATGCGCGCAGACACAGGTGCACTCCCTATTCCCTCACTCTCATAATCCGATGGGACGGTAGACCGACACGACCGGAGAGAGATCAGGCGCAGGACCAACGGCTTAACGTGCCTTCCGAAGCACGGTGGGGTCTCGACATGTGAAAACGGTCACCCATCACAAGACTGACCGCGGCGAGCACGGCTTAACCTCGCAGATCGCCTGATCTGCGGGGTAGCCACATAGCTACGAGCCCCACATTTGATTTTTGATTTTGAGTTACCAATGTTATAATTGTCGAATTTACTACATCATAATTATATTGTCTAATTTTGTTTAGTGTTTGAAATCATATGCTGATAAAAAAAAAATAAGTTTGAAAAAAAAAGTAACAATGCTATCTGTTTTTACGCTTTATAAGAAGTTGGGAATTGCATCAATTATGCTGCACATACCACCTATAAGAGATTAGGTGTTTTTCCAGTAAATAATTCAATTAATGAGTTCCGTAATAACGTGTCAACCAAAGTTGGTTAAAGGGTTAAATAATAGTAACTCAGTAACACTGTAGATTTAAACAAAAATGGGATCAACAAACTTCATGAGACCTAAGTTAGTTAAAGATTTTAATAGTCTTCAATTCACTGTTCAATCGGCAGAAAAAAAACGTACAGAACTACCAAAATGAAGTCTCATCTCTTGAAATGAAAACACCAACAGAAGTGATTTTCATTAAAGATTGCGGTAACAAGTCCAAAATAAATAAACGGAACACACAAAGAGGTGTTGTTAACCCTATTCATTATAGTAAAACCGACCTTGATGGATTCTACGATAGTGTTCGAAACTCTATTGCATCACCAAAGAAAACAAAACTGTCAGTAAGGTATATCTTGCAGTGACAATGTCTTTTTAATGGCTTGCAATTCAAATGCTGTTTGAAATGCAATGTAAGATCTGATCCGATGTGTTTTTAAAGATAATAGTTACAATTGACCAGTGTTAAAATATTGAACTACCATTGAAACATTATATTTCTTCGACATAGTCAAGTCACTAAACAAGCTTAAAAGCTTGTGCTTTATTTAAGAGCAGATCGGAGTAACTTATAGAGCATCTTCTCCATAGGAGTGATAGTTTGGACTCTTGGAATTGGGGTGTTTAAATTACAAGTGGAAATGGGAATTCCACATAATAGGTGCAGTTAATGTTATGGTTGGCTTATTCATTCCCAATCTTTGTCTTGTCTATGGTATGGTTTCCACTTTTCATCCTCTATTCTTGGTCCAGTGCCAGTCTGTTTCTAGCTCGACCTGATATTTTGACTTTAATTCCATTCGTGCCATCCCTGACGAAGATAGCTTTTTTGTAAATCTTTGCCGCTCCCTCTTTTGTTTCATCAGCAACAGGACATAAGTTAACAATTGTAATATTATTGCATTGTGTAACTCCTCAGCATCATTAGTTGTTAAACAAAATACATTAGACGGGTTTCCTTGGTCATTAAAATAAGTCTATTGTGTGTAGAGGTCAAATGTAATAAGAATATTGATTGGCAATGATTTTAATAGATAGTTGCAAAAGCAGTTATAACTAACATATCATTATAAATGTCGCTGATAGACTAACGCCACGGTTATTAAATTTTTTCTTGCAATTAGTGCTTACATGTCAAACTTCCGCGTTCAGTTTTACTTATTAACGTAGGTAATAAGAAATTGGCATTGATTTTAAATGTCAGAATACAAAATGACATACCTAATTATATGTGAAAAAATATAAAAACATTTGTTTATAGGTACGTACTAAATTAATAAAAAAACTATATTATGAATACGAAATAAATTCTGCATTTCCGGTACTTCACACGTAGCAGTACCGGAATAAGTTTTGGCTATACTCCTGCTCCGTTAACTTGGTGCTAACTGCTAACATATCGTAACATAACTGTCCAAATGCAGGTTTACAATTCACCTCTACCTCCCTGTCGAGGATTACAGGCGTGATGATGTTTACGTTAATAATTACATAATTTATATTACAAGCACCTTTTTGCTTGACTGCTACTTAAAAAGCATGGCATTAAGGGTAAATGTCACTTTAATCACTTACCGAGTATCAAGCATCTCTCAGAATCTACTGCACATGACTGCGTGTGGCAATAACTGCCAGATATAGCAATGAGGTTTATATTGCAATAGTGCATACATTATGACAGGTCATTGACTACGCCGGTGAACGTTAAACTTAACTGGTGTGACAAAAAAGAAATAAAATTTGCGTTTTAAATTTGGAACACTGATTGAACATAAAAAATGAATTCGAATTTAAGAGAATAGAACAAGGACAAATTTAGAACCAAGATTTGAATTTTTGAATACTTAATATAAAAAAATACGACTTTATGATTAATTTCGTTGCGGGTTCCAAGACAGTCGACTCATTTATCTGGGACGCCTCGAGCTTCATTGCCTCCATAGTTCTTAATGGTTATCATTGCAGATCCTGGCTTACAGGAGAGATGCAATGATGAGCATGAGTGGTGAGCTTGCCCGGAAAAAAACGCCGAGTCATATTCTAGAAGATTTAAAAGTATACTTAGTTTTGGTTCATGGTTCAAATAAAAGTCCTTGTAAATTATGACAGCAACAGATAATATATTACAAAGCTACACGTGTCATTGTCACACTGTTTATGTTTGTGACGAGAACTCATTAAGACCACCATAATTGTGTCTGTAAAACCATTACGCTGTGCTGTGACCCCTATCAGTACAAGGTTCACAGTTATCTAAGGCAGCTTGACTTAGTTTTGAATAAAAATAGAGTCTACATTTTTTAATAGAAATATAATTACTAAAATTTAATATCAACACGGGAATTAACGTGGACACAAGTTAATTATATTAACACAATATAATTATTATTATAACTTGGCTCTTTTTCTTATTATTCAGTTTAGGTTTGTAAATCAAGGAACAGTATGAAATGTGCTACTCTAGTTGTAGGAGAACTGGCATTCAGATGCTAAGCCTCTTAAACGTTGAAACTACGTAAATTTCGGAGACATAGGTTGGTAAAATATGTTTCTGAAACTAGATTTGGTTTAGATCTAAAGTCCTTGCAGCAAAAAGGCTATATTTAACCGTCGAAGACAACCAAGTAAACAAGTTGACAGTAAGTGGTATAATTGTAATGTTCTAGATAGGATCATAAAACGTTTGCGTAACAGTGACCTTCAAATATTAACATAATCCGCTCAGCAATAAACAAAATTGTACGCTGAAGTGTGATATCTCACATAATTGTGACATCGTGAAAACCCAAACATACAAGTAGACCCTGGCCGACATTTTTGCGAATTCTTTGACGGAGATGTTTTTTATAGAACACAGATGGAGACAATATGGAACTGCCAATTAGTAGGATCTTCTTCTTTTGGTATCGGCAGAAGCCAATATCACATGGAATAGGTCATGCCGTGGTGTAGAGATTGCTCAGTCAACAAAGATGGTAGCGAGGTTGACCGTCCAGGGTGCGCCGGACGTACTTAAGTATCGTCGCTCGTAGAGGCTCTCTACTTGCACCCCATTAGTAGGATGGAAGGATTAAAATAATACAAAGAATTGCCTCAAAGTCCCTTTCCTATTTTTGGGACAAGCAGACCATTTCTTCCCATAATTGTGTCTTATGTAAATAAGAGCCTTCATTTTATAAATGTGCTGATGGAATCATGAAAATAGTGTCAAGTGACAGTCAAACGGACAGTAAAGCTAGTTATTCCCTAAACTATAGATTTGGAAGGTCTAAGAACCTGCAACGAAATTAGTCAGCAAATGAAATACCTACGAGGAGTGAGACGTTTTCAATTTCCTCTGTAAATACGTATAGATAAATAGGTACCTCTCTTTTATTCTTGTTTTGGTGAGATTGCTCTAGGATTTCTGATTTATTTACGTTGGATCCCACTTTGAGATGTTAACGCTGGATCGTATAGGATAAACGATGTACGGAAATACTAATATGATATTTACCGGTAAGGGGTTCAAGAAAATGTTTTGCCTGAAAGAATAAGTTATGGACAAATAATTTGTTGAGATACTTGAGCTACCGTAGAACGCTTCACTATACATTTACAAAGTTAGTCCGTACCAACGTGTTTACTTAACCCTTATAACCTTGACCCTTCCCATCACATTGCGTGCATAAGAATAATTCGTGTCGAGACGATTCTACATAGACTCTTAGAAGCGACATCTATCGATAACGATTGGTTTTACATCAAAATCGTTGCCCCACACTAGAATTTTCTGTTTCGTAGGTACGTGTCACAATCATGAAATATCACATACACAAACACCCAGCCTCGGGTCAAACATCTGCGGAACACACAAATGTTTGTCCCGTGCGGAAATCGAACCTGCAACTCCTAGCGCAGCAGTCCGATCGCTTAGCCACTGCACCAATCAGGTAGACATCGATAAATGTTTTTATTGCAAAAATATCATTGGCATATGAAATAATATGTAACTTTCATTCAAGCATCTTTACGACTGAATGTAAAGCCGATTTAAATGAATTAACTTTCATAAGGAGACATCAAGTTGGCTCGGTGATTTATAATTTAACAATATAAACAAGAGGTCGCTGGTTCGAATACTTTATAAGTATTAATGATACGTTTATATCAATAAGTTTATTCAATGTAACCTTCTCTTATATTATGTCTGTGAATACAACACTGAATTTCTGTCAATGAATATATAATAAGGAAAAGGAAACTGGAACAGTATGGCCGATCGCCAATACTCAGTGCGCTTGCGTGGGATCCAAGTATCTTTTCGAAATGAAAGGGGACCTATGATCTTTTATTTTATGTTATCTAAAAATCTTGAGGGTTTTTTATATTAACCCGGAAGACAGCTAAAAAAGGCAATTTAAAAAAATGCCAATCTTACAAATTGACTTGTTTTGTTAATTAGTTTATTTATAAGTCAACCAAATCTACACGGTAATAATCCAAAAAAGTGTGAAGTATTTAATCAATAGAATATATTATCGGAAATATAAAACAACATGTTTATAATATATGACGTATTGTATAAAAAATATAATTATTATGTAGATGACATAACAAAAACTTATAAAGAAGAGAATGCCGAAAAATATTACATCATTGTTTATTCCACACGCATTAAGGAAAATCATGAAACGAAATTAACTAAACAGGTAACTGAAGACGTACTTTGACCAACCCCTGTTTAAACTGAATTGTCAAAAAGCAATTCTTCCGAACTTACAAAAACTAATCAATGATTTGCATTTTTTGCTCATTGAAGTATCCCATTCCCACAGTTGGGCAAAAGCGATCCCCTCAACTAAACCGTCTATGCCTCGATAAAGCTGGTCAGCCCCCTTAGAAAGGTGGCAAAACGATTGTCGAATAGAATGATAAATGTATGGGGATGACATACATTTATCATTCTATTCGACATGATGTCCATCGAAGATACATTTTTCATTCTATGCCATTTCTATTCGTCAAGCGTTGTGTCACTTGTCTAAATCTCTATGCTAAATATGTGAAAGCCCACAGGAAAAAAATAAAAAGAATATTGACTGTCTCAAGGACAAACATTTACTTTTTTATAACCCCTAACTCACCCCTTATAATATTTTCCGAGAACCCATAAACGTAACTATTCTTCAAAGTGCCTATTAATCTTGTTTCTCAACGCCATAATAAGCCTAAAAAAATACAAAAATCCAAGGTCAAGTTCAGTTGCGCCACTTACCCAAGGCCGTTGCGAAGGTCGCGCGCGCAGGAGTTGCACAAATGTTACCGTGGCTCGTTCACTACTGAGAGTCGGAACGCCGCGGCCGGCGTGTTTCACAACCCCGGCTATGTCTTAACTCTTGATTGTGGCAAAGGGATTGTATTAGAACGTGTTTCCATTTTTTTCTATTTTTCCTTTGGATCGGTGAATAAATTTGGTAACGATTTTGGGGTTGGTGGCTTGGGGTAGGCAAAAAACCATGTATTCGATTTTTATTTCATCAAGGTCATCTACAGTCGATTCGAAAATAGCGTTTTCAGTAGAGGGTTACACGTTATCAGGCACATTTACAGGTGCGGAAAGATACCTTTCGCTAATAAGCTCTGCTTTGTTTTGCTGCATTACCGGCCCTGATAACATTTCTCAAGATATAAGAACCTGGTACTCCCTTGATACTTACACCCTTTATAAACCTCAACTTTATTCACAAAAATTATAAGTAATAACAATTATTTTAACAGATGACAATAGAGAAATACGAGGAAGTAAAATGCACAGTTCCTTTTGATGTTTAAATTTTCTGCTCGAAGCTGTTTTGTAAAAAATCTATTACTTAGGTACTTGTTGCACAAAAATAACCAATTCCTAGGTTATTAAGACATCAGAGTCACTGATCACTGCATTTTCTTTCACCTAGACATAATCCACTTAACATTTTAAATTATGTATATTTGTCGATAAATATTGGCGATAATTTCAAAAGACCTATAAATTCAACTTAATTATTTATATTTTTGATTCTACTTTCACTTTTTGTCTAACATTTAGCGACCTTTTCCCAGTCCGATGAGCCAATAAATGGTAGATGTCGATTTGAACGAACGAACCAATTGTGTCTGCTACGCGGACAATCAAAGTGTTAAGAGTCGTTTATGGATAGGGTTCCTTCAAATAATACATGTAAATACCCTATAAATAGCTGCTGCTAAATGTGCATTGCGGATATATCGTGAGCGACGTTTTAAAAAAAATGATTTTAATTTACCTGCAAAGTTAATAAATTAACTCTTTCTTTACAACGTCGTCATCAATTAAACTTACATAATAGTGAGAATATTAGCCAATATACGTTTATCCCACGTTCACTTAATTGGGTTCTATATGGTGTTAATATGGCATTTAGAAGGAATTCGTCACCGTTGAAATGGTGCCGTCATTCTGTCGTTAAGACGGTATACTACAAGCCTCCTTTTAAATATATTTACCATTTTAGTTTGAGGCATTAATGAACGGAAGCATGAATAAGGAAGAGTGAGATAGACAGATGAGCCTAACCAGGGTATCATGTTTAGGATTTATTAGTCTCGTGAGAAGCAGCACAGGCGTCAGCTTGGACATGAGATAGTCCAATGCCCAAATAATTTAGTAAGTAAATACTATATTATTCAGTCCTCCCTTTTTTCTGGGGAAATCCTTTATTCTTGGAACTTTCACCGTCTTAGGGTGGGCGAAGGGGTATGCCAGACTTTTACCGGCTTAAGCCCCAGGATGTCCTCCGTGGATCTGCGTACTGTTATACCCCGGCTATGTTAGACCCTTAAGGACAGCTCAGCACCCTTAGAGATAACCTAAGCATGTAGATAATCTATTTAACGTGTCCAAGTGATGCCCAAGTCAGTCCATTCTCGACCTGTCACAAGCGGTTGCCAAAAGATCTTCAATTGTCGTGTATTAAATGTGTTTTCATAGTAAACTCTTAAAATTTATTATAATTATTGTCTTTTTTTAAAGACCAATATCAAAGGCCGTATCAGTACGCTACACCCCATCCCTAGACAGTATTAAGTCCTCCTGAAAAAGTATTTCTTGGTTTCGATTAGGTCGTATTTCCGCCTGCACACGGGACACCCTCCGGACGATGTAAATCCATGACAATTTTTAACAAAAAGAGGTTACATATCTAAATATCATAGAAACAACACAGCGTTACGAGGTCAGCACTCAAACGTTTAATCCACACTTAAATTCAAGATTAAGTGCCTGAAGTTTTTTTGCCTTTTGCCTTTAACGTGTGTTATTTCTTCATGCAGCCTTTAAGCCACTAGCAAGCAAGTGAGGGCAACTTGATTATACCAAGTTGTGCGCTTAGATTCTTCAGTTGATATCAAAACGTGTGTCCATCTACAGGTATAATATATTGTACAAAGAAATGATTTTGCAAGGCGTGTGTTTCTCGTCGCAAGACATGGCACCCATGATGAAACTGTCCAATGCAATTTATTGTGATATTCACGACTATTTCTAAATAATATTGTTTGCGATTCGTCACACTTGCACATTGCACTACTTGGCCCTTAATGGTTTTGTGCTTTGTTGTTCTAACGTTATACGACTTTATTCGTGCGGCGTGGCTGAAATGCAAACAAGTGTTTTCACTTCAAGACTTCTTTTCGTTACACTTACCTTACACTACGTACTACCAAGTATGTTCCCGTGTTGAAATTTATTTTT
This sequence comes from Abrostola tripartita, assembly GCA_905340225.1. Classification (NCBI taxonomy): domain Eukaryota; kingdom Metazoa; phylum Arthropoda; class Insecta; order Lepidoptera; family Noctuidae; genus Abrostola; species Abrostola tripartita. Next base: position 1,972,768 of record HG996492.1, on the reverse strand, counting down.
TTTATAATCATGCATCGCGATAGTTTAAAGTTAGTACCAAGTACCTATTAAACAGGTCAACTGAGGATAAAACTGTGGGATCTTTTTAAGCCCAAACAGTAAGTAGATCCTAAATATAAAAATAATAATTAATGTGAAAACCAGGCCAAAATCCAGCCTTAAATAAAGTGCTAGAGCAGTTTAAGATATCCAGTCCGACCAGGTAGCCCTCATGCAGTATTCGTGTAGCTCGAACACGTTTGAAAGAGCTAAACCAACAGTTGTCATATATAGCAGCTGCATACCGCCAGAATTGTATTAACAAAAACAAAAGTTGTCGTATCTTCGAACGTGTAGTGCTGAGTCAATATTTACTTATTCTTAACTGAGATTTATGCTTCCAAATACTTATAGGTATGTAGGTCATAGTAAAGATGTTATATGTGCGGTAACATGACCTTCGTTCATGTGGCTTAGAAGTAACCTTGGTAAAAAGCGACGATACTTAGGCCTGTCGTGAATTTGTTAGGCTTAGTTCAAACCCATTCAAACTACCGATTCCTGCATTTACAGGTTTATTAGAATCTCAAAAATTATGAAAACTTACATACGTACTTACTTACTATGTATGTATTTATTATATGTGTCCTCCGATACTTTTCGTCGGACCGTTCCAAAATAGGCAGCAAACCTACTGTCATTTACCAGGTAGGTAAATAGGTTCTGTTTTATCAGTCCGTGGAGTCAGAAATGCTAACGAAGTCTTCGGAAAAACGTAATTTACATACAAAAGTAGGCAGACGCTTCAATTAAATGAACCAGTAGTTTCTATAAATACATACAAGATCAAAGCACTATTCATTATAAGATTACCTACAGATAAGGAGGAAAATGAGTTGTATATAATTCGAAAGGTATTGTGCGAGGACGCAAAAAAATGCGTGTTACCGTTAAACACGCTTGGTCGAATTTTACAACAAGCGATACTAGTTTAAATAAATACAAACAAATAGTTTTTGAGAGAGAATATCTACATCATAAATATACTTAATAATGACCAAAATGGTATTCAGATTGAAGCCACGTTACACAATGGCCATTCATATATTATTGTATATGTATAATGTATAGGTCATTACTAAGATGCTTGAATCAGTTACGCGACCTTGAGTCGGTTGTGAGTGTGACCTTCGCAATATTGCTCAGCTTGTCACCGTGACGGCTGTGAAACGTGTCTGATGATAAATAGAACATGAGGAAGGAGGGGAAATGGATCCGTGTACTTTTTATTGTTTGTATTGATACCACGGCAATATATTACGTAATAGGGACGTCAGTAAGTAAATAAGTCCACATCAAAAGCTTCTGACAGACGTACTTACAACCATCCAACCAACATTATCATACCAGTGGTGTTCTTCTTTATCAGGACTCTATACTCTCGCATTTTTCCGCTCATCCTAAATCTTAGGTACGGTGGCTTTTGACTCACTCCTCTATCGATGGCAAAGCAGTGCACACTCATAATATTTCTATCAAATATTGGTTTTCTACCCATATTAGGAACTCAGGAAGGGTCTATCACATAGTGAATACTATCGGGCAAGACTTAGTTGTAAATAACTCTTACCTTTAAAAAAAATCAGGGCGATACCTAATATAGATATATAGCTATAGGTAGATATAATCAAATGTACCTCAAATGTATCTGAGCTTATGAAATGTATTGACACCTACAAAAACAATAAAATTGTCGTAACGTCGGGTCTACCTTCGTTACCTCTTTCAATGGTCAAGGTATGTCGAATTAGGAAACTTTATCTCGGTCAAGTGTAGTCGGTAATGAATCGCACACACATCTCGTTTTTGAGTGTTGTAGCTTAAGTTAAATTACAACTAATTGGAGGTCTAGCATAGAAATTTATATTTCACCGCGAGGAGTCTTCACCTGGTTTCTTCGAAGGATCTGGCAAAGATTTAAGCCGCCTAAGGTGGCTAGGAACTCTTACCAGCTAAAACCCCAAGGGACACCTTGGGGTTTTAGCTGGTAAGAGTTCGGTACGGAGTTGCCCAGGACGGAGGAAGTCCATGAGGATTTCCTCACAAAAAGAAAGTATACAGCCTGTTCTATACACCTACCCCTACCTACAGCTACTACTGTGATAGCCAAGACAGATAGATAAAAGCAGTGATAGCCGAGTGGTATGACCATTGGGCTGCCAAGTCAGAGGTCGCAAGTTCAACCCCGACACGCACCAATGTGTTTTTGAATTCATGTGCGTACTAAAAATTAGCTATCAGTTGCTAAAAACGGTGAAGGAAAACATCGTGAGGAAACCGGCACACATGAGAGATTTTTCAACTGCGTGTTAAACCATATCAGAGACCTACAGGTGATTTAAACTTTGACACCAGCCTCATCAATCATACTATAAGAACAAGAAACTTTTACTCAAGCTTAAGTTCCATGTAGAAGGCGAGCCTATTACCTTTTATCGGTTCACACGGATCTGATTAGTTTTCATTTATGATTTTCTTTACTTTTCTTCGTCCTATGAAAATCTTAAACCGTAGTAGGTAGATACTACAATTTTAGATATTATCAGAAAACCAGTCTAGGCATTGCCCAATTAACTTATTAATCAATGGCTTAATTCTCGTTAAGGACGACTTACGACTCATGTTCCCAGTGGGCGAAAGGAAATTGTACCACGGATACTTGGCCAATCACTTAGCCAAGTCCCCAACCAGCTCATGAATTAATGGTTCAATTAAATCTATAAAATTTACTTCTCAAAATGTCTTTCCTAAAGATATCGCCAGCCTCACATATTGAGACATGGATGAGGAAACTAGAACAAGTAGCTTGTACTCGACAAGTAAGTAAGTAGTAGTATCCTTACGTCCAAATTATCTCAGGCATCTAAATCGACGTCTCTCACGGCATACTGAGCGAACCAGTTGCTCAAGCAAGCATATTGAGCACGGAATTTAGATATAGACACGCTTGTTTACCGGCAAAGGGTAAGTAAGGCGTATACTCACAAATAATATTTTGCCATATCCAACCGTAAAAAGATACAAAAAGAATTAACCTACTTAAGTGATTAAAGGATCATGCTAGCATCGAAATTCGTGCAAATAGAGTGTACAAACGAGAGATGAGGCATAGGACTAACAGCTTGATTGATGTGCTTTCTGAGAGATAAGAAGTACTTTAAATATGTATAGGTACGTTACGCCTTTTACAATTTTCTTGTTCTTTGCGTCATCATCATCATCATCATCTACAGCCTTCAATCCTGCGTCCCACTGCCGCGGTCCTGCGCCAATCTTATCCACGTTTGCCCTGCGATCTTTATAATATCATCGACCCATCTTGCTGCCGGTCGATCAACGCTTCGCTTACCCGTTCTTAGCCACCATTTGTAACATGCTGTGGCTTAACTAGAGTGACCAAGGGTGTTTTTTACTTAAAATTCCTTGTTGGTTGGAACGTTCTCGCGTAGGCCGACATCAACCGGTTTCCTTGCTTTTACTAAAATTCGAGTTAGTTGAATTGTATAATTTACCTTACTTCTACCTGATTAAACAATGTCTGCTATATTAGGTTAACAAAGAATAAAGCTTTGTGGTTATTTGTTGTATAAATATTATTTTTTTCAGAATAACCCCACCACTCTTGCCCATCATTGTGACTCCTGTAAGCCAGGATCTACAATGATAATCATTCTCATCTTGGAAACTGCAACGAAATTTATCATAAAATAATGTGGCTACTGGCTCATGCCGATACGAAGAAGAAGAATAAAGGAGTAAGAATATATCATTTCGTTCCCACTTCCCTCCATAGCAAGTGGCAGACATAAATACTAATGTGCTAGAAGAAAAAACTAACTAACAAAACACTACTAAAGTTATTAAACAAAAATTTCGGATGACGTATCCTATAAGTTTTGACATTTACCAAAAGAACCGAAATTCGAGTTATAGTTTTTAAAAGTATACCACAAATGACATTTGAAATGCTTTGAATTTTAGACTCTATTAAACGTTACTTAACTTATATAATGATCATAAATAATATTTAGACACACAGTTTATTTTTTATTTCATCAATACCAATAAAGTTTACGATAAAGAGGTATCTACTTCACTTTTTGCTGATGACTTGTCACTATAATGTCAAACTCTTGCTAAAATCGCCAGCGAATATAGTGGCTTCCTCAGTTAAATCAACCAGTATTTGTCGATATGAACTGGCTACGATTAGCATTAACAACACTATTACAGTAATAAATATAAATCAATCAAGCAATTGCAAATATTGTAGATTGTTGATCAATAACTTATTTAAATAAGCTGTGCGAAGACAGAATTAATTTAGCACTTAGCTTATGTTCTGAAGTCCGAAAGCTGAAGCAATATCCATCCCCATCGATCTCTTGCCATGGCGATCTGAAAAATAAAAGGACTATTTAAAATTAAATGAGTTAAATTATTCAAACAGATAATACACGACCAAACCTGATTGTTAGTAATTTTGGCTTTTTAACCAGAAAAAGATAAAATGAAATTGCACAATTTAAGTAAAATAGACAAGAAAAGGTAAGTTAGCAGAAGAACATAGGATCAATAAATTTCATTAGGTTTCTGTAGGTATATACCAACTGAAACCTAATGAAATTATTATTTATTATTCTCTTTACCCCCGATGCAAAAAAAGGGGTGTTATAAGTTTGACGTGTCTCTCTATTTATCTGTCTATGGTATCGTATCTCCTAAACAAATGGACCGATTGTGATGCAGTTTTCTTTGTTTGAAAGCTGACGACTGACGTGACCGACTCGGTTCTTATCAAAAGTCTAAAAAGTCGGCGTTAAGAACTACGCAAACGGTACATCTAAAGTAGTTAATAGTAGGTACTAGTTTAAAGCGGTGATTCAGAACTCATGTTCATACCATTTCTTCATTGATTCGACGTATTGGCGCAATAAAGAACTGACTCAATGAAGTCTGTTAAAAAACAATCAACATCAGTATATAGACAGTCAAATAGACAAGGGTATGCAGCATCATATCCACGTCAAAGATTGCGCTAACTCGATAATCATCTTTGGTATAGTGCAACCCGTTCCTGACATTTGCGCAACTTGTTCTCTAGACTTTTCATATAATAGTACTTGTATATTAGTTTCATTTGTTTATTTTTGGTCTAATTGCAACCGACCATGACATTATGGATTTCATAAAACAACACAGTCATCCAATTTGGCGTAGCTACAAAAAAAGGAACGAACTCGTTAGGATTTTAGAAGAATCTCAGCCTAGTAAATTTTATTCAATTCTGTTGGTATATCAGCCTCGTTTGTCAGTGGTCGCATAGTGTGACCGCTGAGCACAAGGTCCTGGGTTCGAGTCCCGCGTTGGGCAGTATTATTGGGATTTTCCATTAGGTAGGTAATACTCAGTAGCAGCACAGAGTCTTGATTTGTTTCTATTGCATGGTAATAGGCTCTATGGCCATATCCCTATTGCATGGGGACCCATAACATAACTGGCGAAATGTGAATGCACTGTACAAATGTACACCTCTACCTACCCCTTCGGGGAGTACAGGCACGATGTTATGTTTAAATATTATTTTTAGGCTATTCAAAAATGTTTATGATGATAATATACCTAATTAATGAATATACATATTTATTCCTCTCAAAAAGTTTGTCTATGTTTCATCAATGTAAAAATTTCGGAATAAATTGATAGTATTGTTTAAATATTAATATTTATACAATATTAACAATATATTCTCATTTGACTTGTATATTGCTGAAACATAGACAAACTTGTTGAATTAATCACCTAATACTTTTACTTTTCTCTAACGCCTAATACAAAGCGATAGCAAAACGCATACCTATATTAAACTTAACTCACCGATAGGAGCAGAGCATTTATTGATCTAAGCATTGATAACTTTAACATATTTTTTCATCAAGACCAAATACCGTCGCGTAGGGAAATGTTAATAAAAATAAAGAATTTCCTTACAGCTTTAAGTGCTTGTATAATACAGTGAGTAGTTTCTACATAAATACAAATAACCGAAGATTGTAGAATAATATAGTATGTATAATATAATTGATGTAGCAATCATTAGTACAGCTGTGATGAAAACTAACATAATATATGTATAAGGCGTTTTCTAAACGTAACATTGGAAGAGACAGTTACGATGGGTTTTTGACTAAGTGTTTGGAGAACATGGATGGACAAATTACGGGTTAGAATGTAGAGTCTGCCTCATTGGTCTAGTGGTCTTCTTCTTCTTATCGTATGGTTGATGAACAACTTGATGTCAGAGTTTAAACCGCCTGTAGGCCTCTGACATGGCTTCACACACCGTTGAAAAATCTCTCAGGTGTGCCGGTTTCCTCCCGATGTTTTCCTTCACCGTTTTTTAGCAACTGATAACTAATTTATAGTCTAGTTGCTAAGCGCGACTGCAGAGCTTGAAGTCGATTTGGTCGGGCAAAATGTTGCTGGATTTTTCCATAATGTAATTCTCAGTTGTAACTGTTGTTGTGGCATTAGACTCGCTCCCTATTACATTGGGACCTATAACGTAACTGTCGAAATGTGGGTGTACTATACAGTCACCTCTGCCTGTTCTTTCGGGGAATACTGCGTGATATTATGTTATGTAGAATTAAGAAATGTAAAATATTCCTTGCTAAGAACCCAACTGATTAATGCAAACCTAGATTATAAAGTAAGTATTTAAATTTTAACGACCTAATTGGCGCAATGGCAAAGCGATTGGACTGCTGCGCTAAAAGTTGCGAGTTCGATTCCCCCACGGGACAAAAATTTTTGTGATCCGCAGATGTTTGTGCCGTGTCTGGGTGTTTGTGTATGTGATATTGCCTATGGCATTAAGTCCGCCTCTGTACACAAGTTTAAGTGCATAAAGTATAAATAAATAAATATTTCATGTTTGTGAAACGCACTCGATTAACCCCACACAGAAATTCCTAGTGTAGGGTGACTATTTTTTATAATATAATTAATATAATTGCTCATATAAACACCAGCTCTAGGACCGCAATACTGCAGTTCGAAGTGAAAACGAGGTGACGTCCGTACTCAAATTGCACACGGACATTACCGAAGGTCAAATTTAAATGGTAAACATTTATATGTAAGTAGATAATAATCACACTTGTAATCAACTTGTTAGTTGTCATGTAGTAATAATTAAATAGCCTAGGGCATTGTCAGCGTATTAAAATTACTGCGGCAGAGACAGGCCAGCCCCCTTACAATGAACTCTCAAAACAGGACAGTTTACGTTGTGGAAGCGAGACGCCACACGGTGGACTGAAAATCGGCTCTCATAGACATAGGGAATTATTTTTCAGTGTCGGTTTTTTTGCCGGATATTGCTTTTGTTAGCTATTACTATACACAGAAAATCATCTGAGTTAACTCTGTACAAAAATGACTACTTATTATTTATTTTACCGAAAAATTTGTATGGAACCGCAAAGAAAACCGTAATATTCTTACAGATGGTTATAGAACTAATTATTTATGATTTTTTGACATACCTACTCCATATAACGGTTTCAGGTGTGGATTTTTTCTTTTAATCATGAAATATTTTAAATATTAAACGGTTCCTTTTAGTGTCTAAGTAAAGAAATACACATGTTTAACAACACGTAGTATGACATCGTATCATGCCGGTATCTTCGACGGAGTAGGCAGGGGTATATTGTACACCTAAACTTCGCCAGATATAATTGAAACATATCCATCAAATATTTATGAAGAAAATTGTTTAACACTAAAATATGTCTCAAATAAGTCACTAGATGCCATTACCAAACTTTGCACACAGTTAAACTATTAAATAATAATTTAATCTTACATATAATAAATCTGAATAAGTGAAATTGTGATTTGCAATATCGCGCAACGTTACCAACTATGGACTTCATTGATCTTTCTGGTAAGTAAGCTAATTAGTAAATAGTAATTTTCGTACTGTTTTCTAAATGTATTCGGTGGGATATCTGCCACCTCTGTGATGCAGCTCGTGCGAATCTCCGACAAAATTCTTTCAGAGTTTTTGGCTGTTCAATACAAAGGGTAATTAAGCGCCAAACAATACCTCACGGTTTTCAAAATACGGAAGTCAGTTCAGTAAATCAGCCCTATGACAACAGTAATTTCATGCAAGTGTAACAGGTCGTATTCTATAAACTGTTGTGTCATCTAATTTGAATACGCACTCATTAATTGTACTGAATACATGTATAGGTGCTTTCTTTGATTTGTTATTGTGTTCGAGACTACCGTTTCACGTGGCAGATCATAGAAAATTTCCAGATTAAATTTATTGTCAGAACTTTTTATTTTTTAATAGTATATTTTTATTTCATTCAAGTAACAAACATCTTAGGATGCATTTGTAATACTATTCGAAAAATTTGAAGCTCTTGGAGATGTAATTAAGTTTACTAACGCTGGTAACCCCTTTTGAAAATGATTATCTTTCGATCCTATCCCAAATCATTTGCAGATGTAAAATCCACAAGTCTCTTACCCACTCAGTTTTTTTCTGGGATGTAAGGTTTTTAGTACAAGTACCTAATCTTCTTGGAAATAAAGTAGGTAGTTATAAGTTTTGTTGTGTCGCAGAGTTGATGTAGGTATTAAGCAATGCTACTGCTTCAATGAAGTTGCGTCAATTTAAACTCTTGTAGGTACTCGTACATCCGTCCCTTTGCGGTCATTTTAATAAGTCAAGCAGTTTAGTCGACGTCTTGAGACCGACTCGGTATTTGTAGAGTTACTCAACTCAAATTGACTTTGATTCGGTAGCATGTTCAGGTGCCGGTGATGATGCAAATCTTTCAATGTTGATTTTAAGTACAGCCCCTAGTAACGTTAAAATATATTATCTGGTCTGTGTTTAATTGTTTTCGGAAGTATTATTAGTTCATGAGAAAACTAAACATCAAAGATGTAATTTTACATACATTCATAAAGTCACGCCTGTTCCCCAAAGGGGCAGAGACCACGGGTTTCCATTTGCTACGATCCTGACATACTTCCTTCACCTCATTCACTCGCATCATATTCGTCATACACGCTCGTCGATTAAGGGTACTCCTCACTTGTCCCTTCTGTAGAACATCTCCAATTTGGTCTAAATATGTTCGCCGATGTCTTCCCCTACCCAAAACTCCTCTAACATTCACCTCATAATATATTCGTTTTGTCACTCTTCTTTTATACATAATTTTTACATGCCCATTGCCCAAACCATCTAAGCATATTCTCATGTAATTTTAACGTGTTTAATACTAATAAGAGAAGATGGGCAGCGGTCTTCTGTGACTTGACATTAACATTGCGATCCCCAAGCCTTCTAAAAGGGGTCTGGTTCATAATATCGACAGTCACTACATCGACGGTCGCTGTATCGGAAACGTTCCATCGACGGGTTAATGAATCGACAGTACACCAAATCGATGGTACGCTACATCGACAGTACACCAAATCGATAGTACGTTATATCGACAGGACACTAAATCGATGGTACGCTACATCGAGAGTACACAAAATCTATGGTACGCTACATCGACAGTACACTAAATCGATAATGGGGAGGCCTTTGTTCAACAGTAGACGTCTTCTGGCTGATAATGATGATACTAATACCAAATATTATTTAATTATTATTCATGACTCAGTTGTTTTTCAGAGAGAGCGGCCTAAACTACGAATTTGCATGCCCTTGTGTGACTTTTGCCTCATTCATTTTCATAAGATTCTTGGTACAAGCTCAAGTCGGTTTACGATTTAAGTAATACGGACAAAAAGACCACAATACATATTATTTTCGTATCAATATTACAATTCTGAATAAGAAATAGAACGCACTTTATTAGAATACAATGGAAAACATTAAGTGCACATGCTATGTTTATATACAGAAATACATGTAATTGTCATAGATTTCTTTATTTACACTTCCTTTTGGGACATCATTTGTAGTGAATATCTTGACAGAAATAAACGTGATGGAGTAAAAAGTTTATATTTTTAGACGTTACAAATTAGTGCACGTTCACAATGAAAATGGATGCCGGTTTGCAGCACATTGTTGAAGATTTTGGTGTTAATCAACCTTATAGTAAGTGATCAAACTGACAATATTAATTTTGATTTGAGGAAAGATAGTAAAAATCTCAATGAATTGAAGTGACGTGTAGGATTTAAGGTTTGAGTTTTTTTTTATATAAAGTTTTATAAGGTGGACGGAACACTGCGGACTGGCCTGTTGGTCTTGTGGTTAGTAACGCTGACTTCTAAACCGGAGGTCGTAGGTTCGATTCCCACCCAGGAAAAATCTTTGTGTGATGAGCATAATGATTTGTTCTGTGTCTGGGTGTAAATTATATATATTATGTATGTATTTAGAAATATTTAAGTATGTTTATCAGTTGTCTGGTTGCCATAATACAGGCTCTGCCTAGTTTGGGATCAGATGACCGTGTGTGGGCTGTCCCAAGATATTATTATTATTATTAACAAAGTTTAATGCTGTGATAGCCGAGTGGTAAGACCGTTGGACTGCCAATTCAAAGGTCGAAAGTTCAAACAATTGATGTAGTATACCAAGTAGTTCCTACAAGTTCAAACCACGGCACGCACCAATGTCTTTTCAAAGTCATGTGCGCATTATGAATTAGTTATCAGTTGGTAAAAACGGGGAAGGAAAACATCGTGAGGAAACCGGCACACCAGAGAGATTTTTCAACGGTGTGTAAAACCATGTCAATGGCCTACAGGCGGTTTTAACTCTGACACGGGGTTGTTTATCAATCATAAAATAAGAAGAACAAGGGAAGAAGAAGGGAAGAGAAGACAGAAAAAGGGAAGTGACTCACAGTAAGCTTGATGAGCTTCTTAACTTAACGTTATTTAAATATTTTCTTTATTTAAAACATTTACTTATTAATTACATTTTTAAATATACATATATTATGTACAAAAACAGCAAAATAAAAATAAAATATATTTAAAAATATAAAAAATAGTCGCCAACCGGCAACGGGATCAGGGTCCTAGCTGCCGGCGGTTAGGGCTCCAGAGAGAGGAACCTCCTGACTATGCGCGCCGTGTCAAGGAGCACCGCCTTCTGCATCAAGCCCTTAACCCAGCCGCCTAACGCGAGCCTCTTAAGATGGTGATCGAGGCTCTTGGCCATTAGGCCATTGACCGTAACTACTATCGGTACAACTATTGCCGAATCCACCTCCCACATGTCGACAATCTCGTGCGCTAAATCCAGATATTTAATCTGTTTATCTTTTTCAGAAATATTTTTATTATTACCTTCTGTCAATTATTTAGCATATTTAATCATTCTTACTAAATCAGCATCCAAAATCATTAATCACCAAACCACTATTGGTATAAAGTATTTTAATTAAAACTGATCTCTATCATAAATATTGATCTTGCAATTTAAATATACAGCTTTATTATTTATTATCTCTTAAACGGTATTTTTCCAATCTGATGCAACTACCACATAAATTTGTTACTAAGCTTATGTTCAAAACGTGCTTAATTTTTGTTTTTTATGTCAGAAGCGATACCAACATGGACATTGCCAGAGACTTTCACAGGCTTGGCTGTAGTTCTAGCTCTTTACCTGATGCTAGTCGTCAAGATCCTACCAGCGTACATGAAGAACAGAGAGCCGTTCAAACTGAACAATCTATTACTGGCGTATAACGCGTTCCAAGTCGCCTTCTCAGTGTATTTAGTGTTCATCGTAAGTGTGACATGTTGCTATTAGATTTTATAAAGATATCTTTTTATCAGTGGTCAAGTTACTTTATCCAGTGCCAGTATTAATTATGAGTTCTTGTTATCCAAATTAAATGTTTTTTGAAAAAAATAATTCTACGTACATTCTACTTAGCAGAGCGATGACTCAGTTCATTGTTAGTTAAATTTAGGTACGCAAATGGTACATAAATGTAACTAGAACTGAACTTTAAGCCATCCACCAGTTACGTACCATCTGCACTCGTACTAAGCAATTTTCAGTTTACCTTATATGATATTCAACAATTTAAATGTGGCTCTAAAACTTATATTTAATTCGATTTTTTAATTCTTTCAGTACCTAAGATACATTTACCGATTTAATGTTATCACAACAAGATGTCCTCAAGGAGAAGATCTTCAAGGGGTAATTCCTTAAAACTTTTTTCCTTAACTTAAAACATAACCTTACATTACGCCTGTATTCCCCGAAATGGTAAGAAGGTTAAAGGTAGGGTGGTAGGTATGTAGGTAGGGTGAAATGTGGTTTTATTTTATTTTATTCAGGAAACAAACAGTCACATACAAAAACTTAAATCGGAGAACATTAGGTTCATAAAGACTTAGAGTTCCATACAATTAGTATTAAACAAAATACGGTATTGAAATAAAACTGAGTACAAGTCTAAATAATTAGGGAAGGTATACATACATACATGCAGTCAAGTGTACAAAGGAAAATTCACAGCAAGTAGATGATTTTCAAGTAAAGGAATTTTTAGGTGGTCTTAAGGAGTTGATTATGCAATTTCATTTTGTAAGATGCCAAACGGTGGTTAAATATATCTATTTGATGAGCGCAAATATGGCTGGCAAATCAAAATATTATCCACCAGTTATATTAAAGATCCCAGTGTAGTAGGAGGCGATCCTATAGCCATCAACCATGCCCAAATCATGGACAATTACCTTATGAAAAACCCAAGTTACACTTAGCCTAACCCGGGATTTGAACCCAGGAGTCGTTGTGCTTAGCAACGCCTCGACCAACAAGGTCTAACCACACCATAACTTAGTACAGAATATCTGCTAGTGTAATAAAAAGTGAAAAAGTTCATTGAACTATGCAGGCTCATAGTTCTATGAACTTTAGACTTTTATTTTTTGAAAAGCAAACAAAATATATGCTCCTACATCTAGGTTAACGATAAGACATCCATAATGAGCTTCTTAATTATCATTCCAGACGTCTAGTTATTAGTAGACCATAAAAAATATTTTTATTTCTTTTTTACACGACTGCCCAAAAAAAGGAGAGTATTGTTTTCAGGGTTCATGTAAGTATGTGAGTTTCTTTCCACCATAACTTCTGAATGCCTGAACCAATTTTGATGTATGGAGTGTCGTTAGAATCCTTACACTATCGCGAGTAACATAGGCTATAAAAAATTAAACAAATAAATAAATAATAATTAAAAAACACGACTGCCATGACAAAAAACAAACTAAAAAGTGAAAAACAAGATCCATCGCATAATTTTTTTTACGTATACATTTAAAAAAGAATATTATTAATTGTTACTGTAAACTTTCAGGTGATTAACGAAATCTACCCATACTTCATAGCCAAGCATTTAGACTTGCTAGACACAGTATTCTTCGTCCTCCGCAAGAAAGACAACCAAGTGACGTTCCTCCATCTCTACCACCACACTACAATGGTCACGTGGACGTGGTTGCATCTCATGTACCATCCCACAGACAACTTCGTGGTTGTCGGCATGCTCAACAGCTTTGTACATGTTCTTATGTATGCGTACTATGGGATCTCCTCATTGGGACCTGACTACGCTAAGTATATTTGGTGGAAGAAGCACCTGACGAAAGTTCAGCTGGTAAGTTTTTGAGGCATACATCTTTTTAACCGACTTCAAAAAAAGAGGAGGTTATTGTCAGAGCATATTTGTTTTTTAATATAGATAACATCAAGCCTGTATTCCTCGAAGGGGTGGGCAGAGGTGTACCTATAGAACAACCGCATTTCGCCAGTTAGGTTACGGTTCCCAATGTAATAGGGATCGAGCGTATTGCCATCAACCGGGCACAAATCCAGACTTGCTACTGAGAATTATGTTATGGAAAAACCCTATAGCCAATAGCACTTTGCAGGACCGGGATCCGAACCAAAAACCTCATGCTCAGCAGTCGCTCTTAGCTACGAATTTATAGTTTCATTTTTGTTTGTACATGATGTACTTATTTATACAATTTGATTTAGAAGTAGAAAATAATGGATATTTATTAACCATAAGACCGTTTGTCAGTATTCTGGATAACGCCTACAAAAAAAAACGGTTAAACATTATAAATTAAAATTCAACTATTTTAAATATAAAAGTAACAGAAAAGGCTAAAGCGAAATAATTATTTATGCAAACAAGAGAAAACAATTGAGGTTAATATTTAATTTTTAGGATAAACTATTAGTTTTCTTTGACCTTATCGGGGACCTTCGCACTTAAACTATTGTAAGCAGCAAATTATTTTTCTTCTAAACAAACAAATGAGATAATATGAGTGTTCTACACTCAGCATATGCTGAGTTGGCGACCTTTTCGGTATTGCATGTTTGATGGTACTACTGATCATATTTTCTTGTTGTTTCACCTTTTGTTTGTGCTGTCATATGTGCTGTCGAATAAATGATTTCTGATTCTGATTCAGATACCAAAGAATTTTTCAGTTACACTTAACTTTTAAACAGCCTAGTAGTTATTGCGTGTTAATTAATACCACACAATATTTATGGGCTCGACGCGACGATCTAAAATTTCAGGGATATCGGTCTCATTTTTAATGCATTATTAGTTAGGTATTAACATTCAAAATCAGATTACCTGCCTTGCCAAACTCCGTATGTCAACTACTAGGTCACCGCAACTATATAATAAATCCTTTCTTAGATATTCTAAGATACTACTGACTAACGGTGACGGAAAACATGGTGAGGAAACCTGGATTTAATTATCTGAAATCGCCCGCAGTGAGCTAGCGTGGTGATCAATGCTCAATCCTTCTCTGTACGAGAAGAGGCTTTTGCCCTACAGTGGGATAGTTATAGACTGTTATTATAATTAGGTATCATCAAGCTTTGATACAATAAAAATTAATTATGATCTCTTTACTGAATATTGTAAGAAATGTATTATCTTTGTTTAGTACTTATCTTATTTTAAATGTTTAAAATTTCTATTCTATTATATATAATTAAATGCTTTTGAAGCATTAACTTTACTCTTACACGGTTACAAAATGAATTTAAGAAATTTCAAAAGTTATCACGAAAATTACAATATTATATTTATCAGTATATGACACCAATACATATATATAAGAAGAAAAAAAACAAGCGGGGTATGTTACAAACTTGAAACTACATTCAAATCACCGGTTAAACATAACATAACATCACGCCTGTATTCCCCGAAGGGGTAGGCAGAAGTGAACATATAGTACACCCACATTTCGGCAGTTATGTTGTAAGTCCCAATGTAATAGGGGGCGAGCCTATTGCCATCAACCGGGCACAAATCCAGACTCCGTGCTGCTACTGAGAATTACCTAATGGAAAACTTAGTATCACTTTGCCCGACCCGGGATTTGAACCCAGGACCTCATGCTCAGCAGTCGCGCTTAGCGACCACTAGACCAACGAGGCAGTCACCGGTTAAGCAGAGACAAATCCGACAAAAAAACAATTAGCAATTCAAAGCCTAAGCTGATTGGAGTTGACTTCTTTTTCTTCGTATCGGCATGAGCTACGTCTAATGAAACAGGACTTGCTAATGCCGTGGTGTAGAGATTTGCCAGTCAACAAAGATGGTAGCAAGGTTGACCGCCCAGGATGCGCCGAAGGTACTGAGGCACTATCACACATGGACGCACTCTACTTGCACCCCGGTACCTAAATTAAATACAGACTACTCATTAAGTAGGCAGTTAGACGCAGGCCGCACTACGGTTTTTTTTTTTTTTTCGAAATATTTTGTGCCGACGACCCCGAGGGGGGTCTTATTGGGCGTAACCGGATAACGGCGAGACTTCTGGAGCCTCCAGCCAGTCCGCACTACGGTTTCACCGCCGCAGTTTTTAACCGCGTTACAAGGAAACTTTTCCAAACGGCCGCGCGGGAAAAAACCGCCAGTGGTAACCAACTTGCATTCATTTCCTTGTGTAACAAAATCATGCGGTTAAAAACCGCGGCGGTTTAATCGTAGTGCGGCATGTGCCTTAGGTAGAAAAACAAACACTTATGAAAGTCCACGCTAGATGCACTATTCCTAAGTTTTTTCTAAAGTATTTTTTCAAACGGTACAACGTGTCTAGGTCGCTCTGCAGTCTAGACCGTCTACAGTTACATGTTTTACAGAATAACAGGTCATGAATAACGGTAGATATCTAATAAAACTAATAATTAATAATATAATAAATAAACTAGCTTTTGCCAGCGGCTTCCCTCGCGTTAATTTAGATTGTTGGTTTGTATTACATATAATATTATATATAGCTATATACATATATATAAAACATCCATACTAATATTATAAATGTAAAACTAACTTGTCCGTCTGTCCCTTTTAGAGGTTGGATTAATAAAAACGTACTCTATATCCTCCTATTTCATCAAAATCCGTCAGACAGACAGACAAGTTACTTACTTAAATAAAAATAATATTGATTAATGTTAATAAACTAGACTTCGTTAACATAATGATTTACGCAAAAGCAATTCATTAAAATTGAAATTCATTTCAAAGACTGCATCAGAATAACACTGTTCTTGATTTAATATTTTGACCAAATACGAATTATGCTGTCCTTGACATCTTCGATATTTTTACGAAATTTCAAAACGAAAATGTTTTTTCAATTCGACTATCGAAGACTATACTTCGATTATAATTATGTACTAAGATATTCTTGTTTAAATTAAATAAAAGTAAAATGTTAATATCTCCATAAATACATAATCAAAAATCTACTGAAATGTGACTAGAGAATAGTTTAAAAAGTAAGGTATTTTAATACTTGCCAATACTTTTTTACTATAATAACTTTCGTAAGTGTTATCCATATTATTTACTATAATATATTCCAGTTACACTCACGTGTGTATTCGGGAATGCCCGACTAGTTTCGAACTCGAACGGAGCCCCTATTTTTAATAAAGGTTCCGTTCGAGTTCGAAATTCGAAACTAACTTGCAGTTAATAACTTGCCTGTACTGTTTAGGTAAGTGTTTTATAATTGAAAAAAGTCTTTCAATTATCTTATGGGTGTCATCTTCTTTCAGGTCCAGTTCATCTTAGTTGTCTCTCATCTCCACTTCCAACAGAAGCTGAGTCCTTGCCCGATCCCCGGCTTCTTCCAGAACTTCTGCATGTTCGTCATCACGTCATTCTTTGGGCTGTTCATGAAGTTCTACATCAATAGCTACAGAATTAAATCGAAGAAGATGAAGGAGAAAGAGAAAATTAGGAATACAGAGTATGTCGTTAACGAGAGATTAATGAAAGCTAGATAGTTGTTGTGTGATTAGTTTTACGAATAAAGTGTTAACCTTGGCTTATGGATTTTATTTTATTGCATCTTGCTCATATAATTTTGGTTTTAAACACCAGAAAAGGATTTTTTGTGTATGCGGTTCCCCACATGTATGCTGGGAGAATATTCTTCTTGCTAATTTACGTATCCATTTGCACCAGGAAAAAAAATTAAAATTGCATGTATCCTTTTTCTGCGTTCAGTTTGTGTTAAAGAATACGACGTCCACCAGGTGTAACCAATTAGCTTTAAGTGTATTGTAGATAAGTGGATTTATTTTACCCCAATGTTTCCTTTCGATGTAAGAGAGATGTGCTTTCACAATCATATTTCATAAGAGGGTTTTTATATTTCATAGACCGAAGAAATGTCGAGAGCCTATCAACCGTCTCTTAAAAATAACTAAGCAAGCAAATAAAATACAACATTATAAAAATCCCATTGATTCTTAGCAGAATTAGTACCTTCAAGGCTGCAACCTTGTTACTATATTAATTAAACCTGGTTCATTAATCTCAGAGGTACCACGTTTTGTAATAAGCTGACTGCTGACACATTATCAGCCATAGGTGACCCAATTTGCATTGCACCTGCACGACTTTGTGTGCCATGTCTGCGATGCACAAAGGCGTGTGAAAGGCTCTGCCCCCTTACCATGAACTCATATAGCAGGACAGTTTACGATGTGTAAGCGAGACGCCGCTACGTGCAGTGTAATGCTGCGTCACGCTTCCACATCGTAAACTGCCCTGCTTTAAGAGTTTATGGTAAGGGGGCTGTTCCCTTTAAAACGTGTGTGAAGAAGATTTATAAACGTGAAGCAATTAATATAGAGTGACGACGAGTTTTGTATGCAGGAGCTTCAAATGAATGCTTAGTATGATATGTTGATTTGTCAATGAGTTAAGTATGCATTTTTTTTAGGTTGGTTTAGTTTGGCGTACGTATACCTATTGTGGCGACGAATCTGGTGTGAGTCCAACGAATAGCGATTTTAACCTGTTAATTGTAATGCAGATTTATGTTTGGACTCTTAAAAAGAAAATAAATGGAGACTCCCTCGTTGGTCTAGTGCAGTGATTCCCAAAGTGGTCCAGGTGGACCCCCAGGGGTCCACGGGAGCCTTGCTGGGGGTCTACGTAGGCGTCAATAAAAAATGGGGGTCCATAAGATGTTAATAGGGGTCCACGAAAATTTATCTGCATATAGTTTTTATAAGGGCCTACCTATATTGTTTTAAGTACCTAACTAAGCAGATAACATTTTAATCTGGCAAGCGACTCTTACTTGTCCAAACTTGCGTATTCGATATTACAATTTCGTGTACAGACTTGCAAAGCGCAATCCGTCCGACAATGCTTAGTGCTTGTTTAGACATGATCTTGATCAAGACTATAAATACTCGATGCCAAAGGCATGCTCATTTATTTGTTTCCGGAATTTCGAAAAAGAAGGTGTGAGAAAATTTATATTAGTGTTCCTAGTGCCGGAGAAAAGTAAGTACGTACCTTTTTTTTGTTGTACCTAGTTCTTAAGTATTTTGTTTCGTGTACTGGTCGGTTGATAACAAATGCTTGTATACAATGTGTCCTAGGGATAAGTGACCGCCCGGCGTATTTAGAATATTTGTACAAAATTAAATTAAGTAAAGACGCGTGACGTGCTGCAGTTTTTTTACGATATTTCCTAAGTTTGTTCATCTTTTTCCATTATTTTTGTTTACTGACTAGCCGACATCATAATTTATCAATTAAAATCATTAGACAAAACTAAAATGTAGTAAAAAAATTACTTATATAAAATCACTAAGGCCGCTAAGTCACAAATGTAAATATAATTATTAATGATTTCGTACAAATATTCAAAAAACGCCGGGCGGTCTTATCGCTCGGACACATTGTATATAGCTAACTTAGTAACTTACAGATATTTTAATTGTCCTCTTTCGATTTGAAGACAAACACAGCACGTTTTATTCAATTGTTTTTTCACGAGAGGACTGCCTCTCTAAAAAGGCCGAAAAATCAATATTGCAGAGCAATTACTGTTTTATAAAACTACTAGCGCGTGAACTCATTGATTTAATGAAATTTTAGTTATTGTTTTTATGGTCACTTTTTTGGTCAATTTGGGATTTCGACTTTTATTTTTTCCTACACAAATATGATCAATATTCGATACTGAGTAAACTAATTTTTATTTCTACTATTAAAAAATTGTGGTAAATTAGGTATTTAACATTGATATCGCTTCGTGAAAAAGTCTGTACTTGTCTTAGCGGTTTATTAGTTGGTCCCTTTACAAGCCGTAATACTTTTTCAATATAATGATAATCATAATAATATAAAGCTGACAAAGGCTGCGTTGTGCTACCTATATTCAAATAAAAACTTGGTTACTATAACATTTTTTTTTACAGGGAAGGTAACTGATACAAAACATGGCTACAGCAAAGAAAAAATGTCGACAATACAGTGTCGATTATTTGAAATATGGTTTTGTTCCATCAGAGGCAGATAAACACTTGCCCATGTGCCTAATATGCAATAAAGTTTTAAGCAATGACTCTATGAAACCATCAAAGCTCGAAGATCATCTAAAAAGGTGTCATACTGATAAAATGGGTAAAGATTTAAAATATTTTCAAACATTGAAGGAAAAATATGAAAAGAGACCCACCATGCACAGCATGTTCGCTTCAACATCTCAAAGTAACGATGATGGCTTGCGGGCATCTTACAATATCTCATTACTAATAGCAAAATCTGGAAAACCGCACACTATCGGAGAACAATTAATTTTACCCGCTGTTGAAGAGGTTTTAAAAACTGTTTTGCACAAATCTCCATTTGACGTACTAAAAAGAATTCCATTAAGTAACAATACTGTACAAAGACGCATTGATGAAATGAGCTCTGACATCGAAAGTTTTTTGTGCAATCATCTGCAAAAAAGTCATTTTTCTATACAACTGGACGAGTCAACGTTACCCGGTAATGAAGCATTATTATTAGCATATGTCCGATTTATCATGGAGGAAGAAATTCACGAAGAATTGCTATTTGCCAGAACTTTGGAGACTGACACTAAAGGCGAATCAATATTTAATGTCCTGAGTAATTTTTTTACGGAAAAATCGATTCCATTTACAAACATTATTTCAGTGGCAACAGACGGAGCTCCTGCAATGGTAGGGCGATATCGTGGGTTTATAAGTCATCTCAAAAGAATTATACCAGGACTTACAGCTATTCATTGCGTAATCCACCGACAACATCTTGTGGCGAAAAATTTAAGTGACAGGTTGAACCAATCTCTTCATTTTATAATAAACGCTGTCAACAAAATTAGAAGCAATGCATTGAATACGCGTTTATTTGCTCAATTGTGCGACGAAAATGACGAAGACTTCCAACGACTGCTCTTACATACTGAAGTACGCTGGTTGTCGAAAGGTGCATGCTTAACGAGATTTTACTCTGTTTTCGATTCCGTATTAGAGTTCTTAGAAAGTAGAGATCCAGATTTAAAAGAAAACTTGATCAAATTCAAAGGAGACATTGCGTATTTGACAGATTTGTTTAAAAAATTTAATGATATTAACTTGCAGTTACAAGGGGACAGCCTGAATTTAATAAAAACAAAGGGGATAATTTCGGCTTTTCTTGGGAAATTGAAATTTATGAAGCAAAACATTAGTCGGCGCGAATTATCTCAATTTCCAAACTTGTCGCAGGTAGAAACTATTGATGAGGATATCCATACCTACAGTCAACATTTAAGTGCCCTGCATGATGACTT
This sequence comes from Abrostola tripartita, assembly GCA_905340225.1. NCBI lineage: Eukaryota > Metazoa > Arthropoda > Insecta > Lepidoptera > Noctuidae > Abrostola > Abrostola tripartita. The sequence goes on along the minus strand of HG996492.1, from coordinate 1,951,531 downwards.
CAAAACCAGGTTTGAAGATATGCTGACGATGGATATACCACCATGGATCGTAAATCCATTTGATGAAACTGAAGTGGCCAATGTATTATTACAAGAGGAGCTGCTTGAGCTAAGCACCAATGAGGAGCTGAAGGTGAAATTTAGAAAAGGCTACCAAACATTTTGGCTGCAAGCAGAAATACACGAAAAATATCCTGGACTGTGGGAAATCGCAAGGAAATTTTTGATAGCTTTTCCCTCATCATACCTTGTCGAAAGAAGTTTTAGTGCCGTTACAAACCTCTTAACAAAAAAAAGGAGCAAACTAAACATCACAGAGCGGGGGGATTTGCGGTTATTGCTCACAAAAATAAAGCCAAACATTGATCGTTTGCTGACACTCCATCAAATACATCCTTCCCATTAATTAAAATTATGTCCACAACCTATAAGTATTACCTTATTATTATTTTTTTGTAATTCTTTTCTTTTAATTAATAAAATGTTATAAAATGTACCATTTTTCGTTTTTATTTAAAATTTAAAATTTTAACCTATCAGAATATAGGGACGGAACTCAGAAGCGACACAATTTTTATTTTTTGTCGACTTTAACAATGTGGTAGGAATGTAGCAGCAGGGGGTCCACCGACACCAGTTTAATTTTGAAAGTGGTGCACGAGAAAAATAAGTTTGGGAACTACTGGTCTAGTGGTAGCTAAACGCGACTGCTGAGAATGTGGTCCGGGGTTCAAATCCCGGGTCGGGAGTTGTGTTATTGGGTTGGGTTTGGGTTGGTTCTCAGTAACGGCATGGACCCTGAAATTGTGCCAGGTAATGGCAATAAACTCGCCATATATATGCACCTCTACCTAACCCTTCGGAAAATACAGGCGTGATGTTATGTATTCAATGGAGATGACCCGTGTACTTTGTTATTTTATCTCATTGCAAGTCAAGTACTATTTTTTATTTATTTATTTGATTCAGGCAACGAAGGCCCATATTAAAAATACAATAATACTATACAAAAATAACAAAATATAAAATACTATACATTAACAATTAAACTACATAAACCAAAAAAACTAAAGTTATACACGATTAATAATATAACATAACATCACGCCTGTATTCCCCGAAGGGGTAGGCAGGGGTGTACATATAGTACACCCACATTTCGCCAGTTATGTTGTTAGCCCAATGTAATAGGGGGCGAACCTATTGCCATCATCCGGGCACAAATCCAGACTCCGTGCTGCTATTGAGAATTACCTAATGGAAAACTCAGTAACTCTTTGCCCGACCCGAGATTTGAACCCAGGACCTCTTGCTCAGCAGTCGCGCTTAGCGACCACTAGACCAACGAGGCAGGCACACGATATTATGCAGAACTATAAATAATACTATAATCCATAGGCACTGTTCGTTTGCTATATTACACGAAAATACATAATGTGAACTACGAAGAATAAGAAAGGAATCAAAAATCAGGATAATAGAAAGGATTAAATAGTCATACAATAATTAAAATTTTCTAGAAACATCACCGTCATTGATCTATTATTAGTTTGAATATTAATCCATCTTTTATATAATATGAATATGAGTGTATTGTAATAGTGTAATCTATGACCTACGTCAACTAGATTCAATGACCATCTGTATATATGTCGTGCCTATTATTTATACAATTTAGGGGCTAATGACAATAAAGTCTAATAGAGGGGAATATGACACAAGTAGCTACACAGTCATCACCTGTCCGTCCTTCTTTCCTCAAAATTCGTGACGCACACAAATTCAGATTCCAATCTCCTCGGTGCCTGGCTGTTAATTTTGCTCCAGTTAAAATCAGATTAAAAACGTTTTATATCATACTACCTTCCACCCGCGACTTCGCCCGCGTAGATTTTCGAATGTTTTATAGCTTAAAGCCTTCCTCGATATATGGGCTATCTAACACTGAAAGAATTTTTCAAATCGGACCAGTAGTTCCTGAGATTAGCGCGTTCGAGCAAACAAACCAACTCTTCAGCTTTATAATATTATAATAATACCTAATTATATATGTATAATAAATATATAGTATAGATAAACCCATTACCTACAGCCGTTTACCTATAAGAGCTTATGATGCCAAGATGCTAGTTGCACGGTCATTCCTCTGTAGTTAGAAGAACTGGTAAGAATCTCCAAAGGTTACTCTTAAAATAAAATAATACCTATCTCTTTGTCTTCCTCGCCTGTCGTTATAGTTTAAGGACCCGACGGACTATGAGTGCGAGGAAGTGGTATGTAGTGTACCTGTGTTTACACACATAATATTAGCGATAATCTTTTTACTGCGTAGGCTAGACTCAGATAAAATTTGCTTTTATGCTTAATAAACTGTAGTCCGTTCCAACATCGCAGTGGTTTAGCGCGTAGCTCAATTCTTTAGACTTGATTGACACCATGTCATATGGTAACAGATCTGTATGTTATCCGGCTTTTGCTGAAAACCAGCGCTGTGTTTATAATCATCTGTGAGTGTACATGAACAGAATTATGCTGAGCGATAGCCGTTTTGCGCGGTAGTCTACCTCCGCGAAAATAAATGCGTTTTCTTTATTTTCTTTGGCATCTATTGAGGGTCTCGTAGCTGCGTGGCTTCCGCGCAGATTAGTCGATCTGCGAGGTTAAGCCGTGCTCGCCGCGGCCAGTCTTGAGATGGGCGACCGTTTGCACATGTTGAGATTCCTCTGTGCTGCGGAAGGGACGTTTAAGCCGTTGGTCCCGCGCTTGACCTCTCAACGGTCGAGTCGGTTTACCGTCCCATCGAACTATGAGAGTGAGAGAATATGCAGTGTACCTACGTGTGTTTATTTGTGCCCTATAATTCCTGCGTGCCTCTTTGGCTAGTCTCAGCTGAGCCAGGCCGCCGTGGTAGAATCGGTCAGGAGAACATTATACTATTATGATAAACATTGGGAATATTTGTAGATTGTTAAATTTGTCGTTAATATTGCCTACAGCAAAAATACGCTGTATTTTTGTATGTCTGTAAGTTACACAATATTAGTAAATCAATAAAGCAAATCTTTGATTAAAGTCAGTTGATAATGTACACATTGTATGACAGGTGTTTTGAACGAATTATGTAATCATTGACATTTTTAATTAGCTAATAATTACCTTCAATGTTCTTTCAACCGATGTGGAATGCTAAAAGCAGAACATTCTTTACATTTTACAGGTCAAAAGTGTGTTTTTAAATTATACGTAAATTACATTTTACGCACGTTTGTATAGACAATAGCGGACAAAGTTCGCAAATATAGTTTTCGAGTTTACAATCATGAGGCAACAATAACTGACGTTTTGGAAAACGTAAAAAATCCAGCGAAGGGCGGGCAGAAGTGCAGCAAACACAAAAAGGTAATAAAAGGCAGAAATTGAAGCCAAATCGGTATCATCATCATGATCAACCGAAATACGTCCACTGTTGAACAAAGGCCTCCCCCTTTTAGAAGGGGGGGGCGGTGCCATAATTCCCACGCTTGGCAAGCGGCTTGGAGATCGCAGTATTGGTGGTCAAGTTACAGAAGACGCTGCTGCCCATCTTCTGGATTTTCCTTAGTCGCCTCTTACGACACCCACGGGAGGAAAGAGGTGGTCTATTGTAGTCTGGATACCACACGGCACCGCCAAATCGGTATTAAGGTATAATTAATACCTATGGGATTCTGACATTGAGGGCCGTCTCGTTGATCGCTAAGCTTCGGTAAGTACGACTGCTGATCATAACGTCCATGGTTAGAAAATCCGGGGTCGGGCCAAGTGTTACTGGGTTTTTCCATTAGGACATTTTCAGTAACGGAACGAAGTCTGGAATAATATGTAGTTGGTGGCAATAGACGCCCTCTATTACATTGCGACCTATAATAATGTACCTAACTGGTAAATTGTGGATATACAGTACACACCTCTGCCTACCCCGTACTACTATTATTTACTATTTTGACTTTGTCATTGGCAACTCTGCCCCTAAGATGACCCATTCACCAACTGTTTATATAAATCCACTCAAGCAGCTACTTTAGGTACATACATAGTACATACATGTACATAGATCTACTGGATTTATAAAATAAATCAAAAGATGCATTAAAATAGTAAAAATAGGTACGCTTACATTTTTTCCTGTTTACACCATAAAACATGTTTTAAAGATCACTGGAAAAGCCAAGTGCTCCCACAAAAGGGTATAACTTGAGCACACATCCAAAAACGTGAACGCGGCAAGCGTAACAGAACCAGCCTCCCTAGACAACCGGCAAAATTCTTGATGAATAGAAATCGAATAGAATGATAAATGTATGGGGATGACAATCATAATATTTCGACTATGTTATCGATGACATATGTTTAACTCATATATTTACCATTCTACTCGATTTCTATTCGTCAAGCGTTCTGCCACTTGTCTAGGAGGGCTCGTAAGCGTACAGGTAGACTGAACATCAATCAAACGACCTAATATACTAAATTAACAAAAACTAACATAAAGAAGGTACATATATGTGTTAAAATAAACCGACGCACAATTTGTAAGTACGTTTGTACCTGTTAGTAAGTTGGTGTATTCACCGCAACGATTACAAACACAAACAGTGTGGAAATTATATGGGCTAACAAGGCGATACACATTTAAGGCTGGTGCACAGCTGCGGTTTAAAATAATAAAAACATAACATAGACAGAGTGAGTGTATAGTACACCCACATTTCGACAGTTATAGATAGATATCCTTTATTGCGCACAAAGAATCACAGTACGCAGAAAAACCTTAAAACTAAAAATGAAACAAATAAAAAAATTTAATTAAAAAACACGACTGCCATGACAAAAAATGAATTATATTTGTATCGTTTTTTTATAGTCTATGTTACTCGCGATGATGTAAGGATTTTCACGACATTCTAAACATCAAAATTGGTTCAGGCATTTAGAAGTTATGGCAGAAGAAGCATTCTGAAAACATTACACTTCTTTTTTTGGACAGTCGTGTAATAATTACTAAAAATAGGACCCCTGGCGCATTCTGGCAGTCATTCTTGCTACTACTACTTGTTGACGTGCCACATATCAGCTTTACCTTTTTCTATGTGAAATGTTAGATTTGCTTATCACTACTAGCTATTGTAAGGCTATCACAGGGACAATGTTAAAATTCAAAACGTGGGGAGTTGCAAATAAAACTTGTAAGTCATTTAAAATAATCACTTTTAATTTATCCAACAACATTACAATTCCAAGTCCATATCGGACCAACTCACGTATCACAATCTGTCACCGACCAAAGGATTTGCTCTTTTGTTAACATACTACCCCCACTAAAAGTACAATGTTGCCATGTAAACGAGTGAACCTTAGTGAACGAGGCAATGAAGTCATTTTATATCCATTTTAATATTTTATTGCTAACACTATGTTGACTGGGAATACATCAGGTTAACCAGTGTCCATGACCATGAGAAAATAAGAAGAAAAAGTACCTATTTACCTTTGTCCTTGTAAAATATCTGGTTTGTTGGATTGATCTTATTCTTTGACTTCAAAACCTGTTCAATACTATTTATAGGGCACAGGAAAACTTTAAGACGCTTTTACGCCTTAATAATCTGACTCAAATCTAGAGTAAGCGCTGTAGCTCGTATCTTCTCTATATGAAGAGTGAGATTAGATCTGTCATTGAAGATGTTTAGAGAATGAAATTGTATACCCAATCAGGTACCCGTATAATCATCATTAACAGCCCGTTGCAGTGCACTGCTGGACACAGGCCAATAATATATAATCCTAATAAAACAACGAAAATAATCAAGATACCTTTCCATCTTGTTGATCAATTTTTTATTAAATAGTATGTCCTGTAAATTAAATAGTACCTATGTAAGATAGACATAAAATATTTTTTATTATGTATAGCTATTATGTTATAATGAAAAGATGTTAATATAATTATAGCATAATATCATAGGTATATAAATACATAATACTACTTATAATTTTTGTAATAGGCCTCGCTGTCGCATTGGGTGACAACGACTGTAACTGTAATGATAGCTGTAAGGATGATTTAATAAATAAATAAATCAAATAATAAAATGGTATCTGGCCTTATACAGGTATGGCGCGGGAGACGTTTGCGAGTTAAGTCTAGGAGCTTTCAGTGTAACTTTATATCCATCATATTTATAGCAAATATAAGACAGACAGGTCTTATAAATTTTCACTATTTTGCTTTTATAAATAGATAAAAACAAATATTGACTACCATTAAAAAATAGGAAGTTAGCCAGTGTATTAACTTCTACTATAAACTGTGGCATACATTTTAGTGCATAATGGCTTATGGTCATCTATTACAAAACCACTTAGGTAATACGTAAACAAAATATGTAACAAACTTGTTCTTTAAAATTTTTAATCTTGTGAGCTCTGCGCCTACTTTTTGTATTGTAAACTAGGCTTCATTCATCCGGAGGTTTCGGCCGCCTTGCGTGTGCGCAGGTTCGCGCAAACAGCCTCAGTCGCCTTCCAATCACCGCGCAAGTCGCTCGTTTATTCGGAGCGACTCGATAATCGCGAGTGAATTTTTTACTAAAGAATAATAACTTTTTTTTATTGTTTCTTCTTTCTGTATTTTTCTATTCGTTGACGATCGCACCAAACCAAAAGGTTAGTGATTTTTTTTTAATGACAATTCAATGATTTGTTTTAGAAAGTTCTTTTAATTATTGGTGTACGCCGACCATTACCCACATACCCTGGCAAGGGGTACCCTAGGGGTAGGCAAGAGTGATTTAGGTAAAGTCCAAGCCAAGACTGTTATGGTTCAAATATGTTTATAAGAAGTCGTTACGTACACTATATCATGTTTATTTATTTTCTCTTAGGAATCTCGTATTCTCGTATCTAGATAAATAAGTTGAGGACGCTTGTTAAAAGCATTAATGTGGTGTCAGCAATATTCTAAGTATTAGATTCTGGAAATGTTTAATTCTAAGTATTTTGGCGATGTTTACTATGTATTAGGATTAAATATATCAAACTATGTACGTTCTATTTCTGTTGTATTACAAGAGAAGAACGTTGTCACTGCTATCTTAAAAAACTTTATAAAAGTGGGCTTAACTTTTTAAAATTATTTACTTATATTAATACTGTATTAGGTTAATTACGTACGAAAAAAATGTGACTATAAGATTTTATGCCTCACCCATAACTGAAAAAAATTGGGTATCGTGTCGTGACCGAAAATACAGGAATAAACAGAAAACATAACTTTTGTGATCGGAAAATTTTGCTTGGCGGTTAAGCAAAGTCTCTTCTTTACTTACTATGATAATATGATAGTCTTTGGAGATTAACTTCGCATTTAGTTCGACATTCAATGATCCTATTTTGGGTATAATGTTAAGGACGAAACGCCCTAGCACCAATCTAGATCAAAGCTAGTTACCCTAACCGGATCGTCTCGTGTTTAGGTTAATCTGAAACACCTACTGCAAATCACTTAATTAAGAAATTAAAATACAAACAAGGTGTGTCTTAAGTTGGCATTGTTTCTTATTTTGGACTTTGATACGTTGTTACACGAGGTGATATAATATAATGTCATATAGTCTGTGTCTGCTACGACGTTTGCGAGATATTTTTAACATTATAAGTGTCCTTATTTAATTATCCTTATCTGTGTCATTATTGATATTATGAAGGTTTTAAGAATCATTTCTGTGCGAAAATGATTTTGTTCAACATAACATAACATCACGCCTGTATACCCCGAAGGGGTTGGCAAAGATGCAGATATAGTACACCCACTCTTCGCCAGTTATGTTACAAGTTCTTATATAATCGGGGGCAAGCGTATTGCCATTAACTGGGCTCAAATCTAGACTCCGTGCTGCTACTGAAAATTACCTACTGGAAAAACCCAGTAACACTTTGCCCGTCGCGGGATTTTTAACCAGGACCTCATGCTTAGCAGTTTTTCAAATTCGGACTTAATTTACATTATTGAGACTTAAATATTATTGGAATTGAAAAGTTTTTGAAAAACATACAGCAATTTTACGCATAACGTTTATAATGTATACTTAGTTACATAGTAGTAGGTATTTTTTATTGTATTAAAATAACCTTGTAAGTACTATTAATTAGATTAACCTTGACAAGGTTCAATGCAAATAATTAAACACATAGTAACACGTAATATTTACATAAGTCTTCGTAAAAATAAACACGGTTAAATAATTATGAGAAGAGGGATGTCTCCACCCTTGCAATGACAACTTTTCATTTGAAATTACAGCAACATTACTTTTAGATAACCTCTAGATTAGCTCGTATGCCTCTTGGAATAAGGTGAAGCTAGATTTATAGTGCGTATAATAGGCTAGGCACATACACTAAACTCGAGTAGTAGTAGTAGAGTGCTTTCACTAAACTCTAGTGATACAAACACTAAATCCTAGTGGTACATACACTAAGACTTAGTGATACGAACACTAAACTCTAGTAATACATACACTAAATCCTAGTGATACATACACTAAACTCTAGTGTTACGTACACTAAACGCTAATAGTGTGTACACTAGGCTCTAAACTGTCCGTCCCAGTTACTGTACGCATGTATTGATCACTTTCACGGCAACATGGTAGAATTTGATTGCATGTAATATTTTGCTCCACTCTTTAACTTTCTCTTCTAATTATAACATTTACAACTAAGTATCTCTAGGTCTGTAGGGCGAGATTTAAACTTGAAAATCGTTGCGTAAGCTACATTCCGTACGGCGTAAAGTTTTCTGTGTCAATAGAATGTTGTGTCGATTTCCGCTGTGTAATATTTTTGTTTCGTTTTTTGGTGTTTCGACGAATTTTATCGATTTGAATGGCGTGTGGACCGATGTGTTAGTGAGCAGTGACTTTGAGTATTTATCGCTGTATTAAATAATTATCTGATGCAATTATGACGATAAAATTGTAACTGTAGGTCATTGTGGCAGAACATAGCGACACAACCTTGTATGTTTGCAATGAGAAAATATTTTCCGTATTTTGTTACACACGATAAATTAAAAAAAAACACGTTGATATTAACACATCATCAATTTGCACCTACTTATATTTTAAAAAGGTAAAATTTGTTTGTATGTAACAATTAATCCGATCACCAAAATTATTTTAATTAGGATCTTTAGGTTGGACGAAGTCGAGGGCGGAAGCTCGTATTCAATAAAATATTTATTTATAAACATCCTTAACCACTAGGTATCAGGCATGTCCAAGCGGTAGAGACCTTACATAAAATTTTACAATAAATTAACAATCATTTAATAATAACATTTAGTACCTACATAAAAATAAAATAACTAAAGAACTTACTTCTAAAAAAAAAAAAAAAACATTATTATTTAAAATGTAACAACTAATAACTAACATAACGTTACGTGTGTGTGCGTCTATATAATTAAAAAATATATATAACATCCCAATTCTGAACAAACAGCAGCTTCATTTACTAACGAAGCGACTAACCAGCAATTAGTACGGTGAAACATAACGAATACATTTTCGAATTTGAAAAGCATTTACGCTACTACGAGTATGCAAATCGGCGAAAAATTCGCAAAACAACCGTCACTAAGCGACACGAGCTAACAGACTCAGTAGTAGGAAGAACCATAACAATTAGTTTTACTCACAATGGCGGTGCGGTGGAGCTTAAAACGTGTAGTGAAATAACGCTAACATAGTCATTAGGTATAGGTACAGTTTTGATTAAGTTTTAATTCTTAATTCGATTAAAGCGCTTTACAAACTTCAATTAAAATGTAAAGACTTCACTAAGTAATAATACCCTATTTTCTGTTTTGATTCTGTATTTGCTTTTAGCGCTTTAAAACTTCAATTAAATGTAAAGACTATAATATTGTTATCTCCATGATAGGCTCTTCCTCTTTCGTAATTTCAAACCTATACTCATCCCAAAACTATAAATACTCGAAAAAAGATTCGAAAATTGAAGACCGCGTTTTGAAAATAATAGAAAAAAGCGAAGTAATTTATTCGAATTAATTATAATATATACTGTTTTGAATGTCAGTTCATAAATATTAATACTAACGGTCTGTTAACAGTTATTTTGCTGCATAATATTGTTACCGACAATAGTTTATTATTTTTCGTCTGGAGAATCTAGTTTATTGGAACACGGACTACACTTATCATTACTGCTGTAGGTGTTCCTTGGAAAGTAAAGGGGTGGCAAAGGTGATATTATAGGGGTCTATAAACATTCACAATATCTAAGTTAATTAAACAGCAGAAAAGTTATGTTAGTCTTCTTATAAGAAAAGATGTTCCAGTTGCCTACAGCTATTTAACGTATCCACACTGTGTTCGTCGCCTAGGCACTCGTTGCCTAGCAACGGAAGGTTCATGTATTCTTAATCCGCCTATAGAAACCGATCAATCTTCAACACCTAACCAAAGGCATGGAAACCTGCCTATGCTTTCATTATTCATTCTTCGTCTAGACCGTAAATAATCGCCTCTATCATGCATCGCTTTGTAATTGCATCTTAAACTATGTATTAATTATTAAGCATAACATTTTTAAGAATGCAAATCATCATAATTTTTACGTAATTCCACGATATTCAAATTTAACTGGGCTAGTTGGTTAGGAGTTATGCTTAATCATCGCTGTTTTAATTACTAACTAGTGAATGAATATGCTTTTGATAACGGGTTTCTCTTGTACAGATTAACTAGTAATCTGTTACGGCATGCTGTGGTATCTTAAGCTTACAGAATGCATTCGTTGCTGTTGAGGATTACAGCGATAAGCTTGTCATCTACATTGGACTTTTTATTAGCAAATGTAGGTTATAAGAATCTTGAATGACTTCTGTCTACCGTTACGGTGTACTAAGGACCCTAGGCTGGTGGCAAATATAACGCTTGACGAATAGATTAAAAAATATATGGAATGGAGAATAGGACATTATTATGTCATAAATTTCATAGTCGAAACATCATGTCATCACTATTAATTTATCATTCTATTCGATTTATATCCGTCAAGCGTTTTATCACTTATCTGGCGGTGCTGTTTTAACGCGTGTATATTATAACAGCGTTGCCAGTAAATAACACTTGTTTGATGATCAACGAACCGCGTCCCAAAAGTGCTAATTATTGTCTATAGCACTACGTTCATGCTCAATGTTAAATAGATAATTACCTACAGTATCTTTTTACAAGAAATATTATAAAAAAAAAGCCTTTAATTTCCTACTCTTACATTATTTTATGTTACAAGTTAACTATTTTTATACATTTAGCTATACATATATATTTGTATTCCATTATGTATATATGTAAGTAAAATAGTCAAAGAAATATATTCTTTGACTATTTTACTTACTAAGAAATATTATACCTTCTGTTAATTGTTTCAAATAGCCCCCTTACCATGAACTCTTAAATCAGGACAGTTTACGATGTGGGAGCGAGATGCAGTGGCATGCCGCTACGTGCAGTGTAATGCGGCATCTCGCTTCCACAACATAGATAGACTGTCCTGCTTTAAGAGTTCATGGTAAGAGGGCTGTAATAGTCTTCAATGACACCTTAACCTGTCTCACAATATAAAAAATAAATAAAAATGTATTGATAGGCGATGCTGTTAAATGTTTATAAATTGGCGTATGCAATTAAACGTACCTACATTTAAACATTTTCGTTCCGAATTTAATCGTTTTTGCATGATAAAGGCACTCACGCATCCACAAGACAGGTATTTACGCATAAAAAAACACTTACTTACCTACTATTCCTTTTTACAGCGTGAATTTAACTTCTCATATTACAAGACAGTACCTACTGTTTAAAAAAATCAACGAGTTCTGCCTATTCGTGTAAATATCAGCCGCAAGCATATGTAATATGTATCTGTTGAATTTTAAATAGTTCGTCCTATGTGAGATAGGCGGATGACATCGTGGCCATAGCAGGTGCAACCTTGATGAGGGTAGCACAGAGGCATAAAGACTGGCACACTAAAAGAGAGGCCTATACCTAGTAATGAATGAAGTTAGGCCGCGGATGATGATGATGCGACGTTCAACAAGAACTAACATCCATTGAAATTGATAATACCAACAGACCCCTAACCATGAACTCATAAAGCAGGACAGTTTATTATATGGAAGCGAGACACCGCTACGTGCAGTGAAATGCGGCGTTACGCTTCCACAACCTAAACTTTCCGGCTTTAAGAGTTCAAGGTAAGGCGGCTGACACGATCTCAGCATTGAGTTAAACTCATGTTAGGTTTTAAAAACATAAAACCAAAATAAAATGAAAGTTTGACTACCGACAAACATCGCGAATTCCCTGTCGGAAGAAATGTCGCAAAATATTTGATTTTATGCCCACGATAATTGACGAATGTTTAAGAAAATGAGAGAATGCATTCATTCACTGTGTTGCCTTGCAGCTCAGAGTAATTGGTACTCATTAGACAGGTGAGTCGACTTTTTGTTGCTCTTGTGAATCAGACGCCAATGTTTTTGTCTGGGTTTTCCCAACGCTAGCTACATATACCTACATAGAGGAAGCTGAAGACATCTGAATACAAAAATGATTGGATCAAAATTTAGTTGCAACCTAGTGATAAATGTTGAGATTCTTTTTTAAATGACTTTGGAAAATTTGGCATAGTTAGGTTAGGTTACATCCTAACCTAACTATGCCAAATTATTCGTTTGCGCCGATGTTTGTCCCAATTCTGGTGTTTATGTATTTCTTGTTTATGGAACGCACCTACTATACACGAGAAATTTCTAGTGTGGTGCAACATTTTATATCAATATTCACTGTCTTGTGTTCTATTTAACATCATTTGTAATGAGCACCAGACTACAATTTAGATGAACTAGCCAGACATAAATTATATTGTCGTCAGTCGTAGACTAAACTCTCGGTCAACGACATCAGACGTATGTAACAGTAATAAAAGCGCTAAATCAATGCAATACAAATAGATTAGCATAAAGATTGCAGGGAACTAGTTTAGATTTTTTGGCACCTAAGTTGTTCAGAAAAATGAGTTTATTGACCCCCACAATGCAACTTGCATGATGGGGGTCAAAGAACTCATTTTGATATTATATTGTCGCTGGAAATTATGAATAGATAATCTCTGACCTAGGAATCATATTTTCGGTTTTGCAGATCCTTGTTAGTTTTAAGTCTGGCTTAGTGTGGGTGTTTGTGCATGTTGAACTATACACTTACATATAAAAAGATCGGAATGTGAAGTCTTGTACTAGTAAAAAGGAGTTTACTTCACTAGATCTCGGACAAATAAATAATATGACGAAGTTAAACAGCCCCCATACCATGAACTCTTAAAACAGAACAGTTTACGATGAGGAAACGAGACGCCGCTACGAGCAGTGTAATGCGCCGTCTCGCTTCCACGTCTTAAACTGTCCTGCTTTAAGAGTTCATGGTAAGGGAGCAGGTCGTCAACTACATAATAAGTACATAAAAGAACTTCAATACGTTTTTTTGTCCTGAACTTTGTAATGTATTTATTAGTGAAAACTAATACAAGTCCGCTTTTGCAACGATCCCGCAGACAGTTTCCAAACATCCTGTACATGCGTCCGGCCGTTGAAAACGTTACAATTCGATTATTCACTTATGTGTAACGGTAACGTTTTTTTGTTTTTGCAACAGTTCTATACATACATACATCTTTAGTTCATTATCAGCCGGAAGACGTCCACTGTTGAACATAGGCCTCCCCGTTTAAGGGTAGGGGGGGGGGTCCATATTCCCCACGCTTAACAAGCGGCAAGCTAATCTCAGTATTGGTGGTGAAGTTACAGAAGATGCTACTGCCCATCTTCTGGATTTTCCCTTAGGCGCTTCTTACGACACCCACAGGAGGAAAGGAGGTGGTCAATTCTAGGCCGGATACCACACGGCCTCCCCATTAGAATGCCACAATTTACGACAACTTGCCATTTGCATCCACTAGTTGCCCGCAACTCTGACGATGTCATCGGTCCACCTGGTGGAAGGCCAGCCAACACTGCGTCATTTGTTATAACATTTATTTTATTAATTACTATTTTAGACAAGGTAACCAACAGTCAATTTCGATTGCAATTCATTTGTTTATCCGTGTCGTCCTCTTGCTCAGATATTCTTAAGGCACACAGGGATGACTGGCAGAGGAATAGTGGGAATAAATCTGCAATCCCGTACCGGTGTGCATAAGGTAAAAATCAACAAGTAGACATTGGGAAGTCAAAGATAGTGGTCAAGTTGAAGGTGGAAGACCCTCTGGGGTCCTTACCATGAACTCTTAAAGCAGGACATTTACCGTTGTGGAAGCACTACACTGCACGCAGCGGCGTCACGCTTCCACATCGTAAGGGGCTGGAGGCTATCAATTGGGTATCACTCGTGGTGGCTCTCCCCGCACCTATGTCATTGACAAAGGTTCCCAACTATGAACAAACATGTCTTAATACATCCGGCCAGTACGAGGTTATGATTCATAAAGAATATTATTAAATTAAATCCAGTTTGAAAAGTCAAGCTCACTGGTGAATGTTGGCTTGGGCTAATTACACAGTGGCGTAGAATGGCCAGTAGTCATGTGATTGATTATAGAATACGATGAGTGTTACGTGTATGCGTTTGGAAGTTCCGTTGGGAGTTTATATCAGAGGCAAAAAAACAACATTATCTTATTATGAGCTATTTCAACATACGCTCAAGAATTGTCTAGATTTTAGTTACTACATAATTATGTATTTTTGGAGAACCGGTGTTTTGTCCCTGAAGCTATACGAATAGAAATAAGTATGTGTACCTAAAGAAGTTGTACGTGAAGATGAGAACCTCCTTAGGTATTTTAGTGGGATTACTAATGCACATAATGTTAACATTAGACATACTATACACCCAAGAATTCTCCAGCGTCCAGCATCACTACCGGAAGCTTGCAGCAACCTGAAAAGGCTGCTCGCTTCCTGGGACGAGCTGGGATGGCTGGAGTAGAAGAAAGAAACCCATCACGCACAATGGCCCATTCAAGCGGCTAAATGCGGATAATGCCCAGCCAAACTATACTAAAACTAAACACCCAAGAATTAAATTATACCTGTCGTTTGCAAACAAAGAATAGAAATGTCCATAGACTTAATACGGGGTTTGGTTAATGCCGGTATGATCCTTGTATAAATATGAGGGAGATTTTTTGGTTTTATAGACAGAACTTTAATAATTCACACCAGTACCGGTTTCGTGGGAATATGTTGCCTAAAAATAATGTATACTATCTATACTATATATTATTAATATTATAAAGCTGAAGAGCTGTTTGTTTGTTTGCTTGAACGCGCTAAACTCAGTAACTACTGGTCGGATTTGAAAAATTATTTCAGTGTTAGATAGCCCATTTATCGAGGAAGGTTATCACTACATAGTATAAAACAAAGTCGCTTTCTCTGTCCCTATATCCCTATGTATGCTTAAATCTTTAAAACTACGCAACGGATTTTGATGCGGTTTTTTTTAATAGATAGAGTGATTGAAGAGGAAGGTTTATATGTATAATAACATGCATTAAATAATGGAGAAATACTTATAATATATATTTTATACCCGTGCGAAGCCGGAGCGGGCCGCTAGTAGGCTATAAAACATTCGAAATCCACGCGGACGAAGTCGCGGGTGGAAGCTAATGTTTAATAATACACCTTTATTTAGTCAATGCCAGTATAAGATTTACATTACACTTAACGCCATTTACTGCAGATTCTAAACACAAATTGTATCATATCAGTTTCATATTTTATTCACTATAAGTTATGAGAATATAGTGAATAAAATAACGACCTGATTGGCGCAGTGGCTAAGTGATTGGACTGCTGTGCTAAGGGTTGTGGGTTCGAAACCGCACGGGGCAAAAACTTGTGCGATCCGCAGATGTTTGTCCCGAGTCTGGGTGTTTGTGTATGTGATGTTTCATGTTTGTGAAACGCATCCGCTATACAGGGGAAATTTCAAGCGTGGGCGACGTTTTTTTAAAACAAAATAAGAAAAAATATGTAGAAAGGAAATATACGTAAAATACGTAAAATACTCGTCAATCATAATATTTGACCTCATTTTTTTAAATCTGACAGTCGCATAATAACTATTTGAGACAACAATCTTGACGTAGGTCAATAAAGTAGTGTTGTGACCGACATTTTGCGCACTTTTCGCGAAATAACTGGGACAAAGTCCATGGTTTATGAATTGTTAATGTTGTTGGTTATTTTTGTACGTTATGCGTTGTCTTTAACACTTTTATTTTGAGTCATGAACACATGACACTGTTTATTACGACCCTTTACTTTAAAATTAAAACTAAAGTTAAAAAGATATGTATACAGATATATTATCGATAGATCTATGTATTTATATAATTATGTAGTATGAATTACCTACCTGGTTTGTGTTATAAATATCTTTTTGCGAATAAAAGTTATTATGTGTCAAATTAATATAAATCTTGAATAGACAATATTATTGTTCAATCATTTAGGCAATTACTCTTTACGAATTACTTAATTGTTGTATTTACTTTAAATATTGCTGCCTTATTGGCCTAGTGGTAGCTAAGCGCGACTACGGAGCACGAAGTCTTGGATTGGAATTCCTGGTCGGGCAAAATTATTGGGTTTTTCCTTTAGGGAATTCTCATTAGCAGCACGGAGTCTGGAAATGTGCCCGGTAAATGGCAATGACCCCCTATAACATAACTGGCGAAATGTGGGTGTAACACGCCTCTGCTTACTCCTTCGGGGGAATACAGGCGTGATGTTATGTTATGTTTTAAATTAAAGGTTACGCACAGAATTGGGTAACGATGAACTGCCCTAAGTCGGTTACCAACAGGGAGTTACTCATGGAGGCCGGAGGTCATTTGCCCTCCTGCGCCCGGTGTCAAACACTACGCAACTATATTTTGTTGTTATGTATTGTATTTTAATCAATTATGAATAGGTATAATTACATTGTGCAGAATCTTAAAACAAGTCAACAAAGTCAAAGTAATTATTAACAACCTGGTAAATTATTTTTTTTACGTCATTCTCAAATATTAGGTATATCAATTTATCAAGAATAATTAACCTAAGCATTTAATTAAAATATGTTAATTGCAGAGAATAATGGCTAAAATTAAGCGTGGGACTGTATTGCAAAAATCACAACTGATAGGAAGACAAAAAATGGACGTGTATGACGTTATAGTGTATCTAAATTAAAATTAGCGATAAAAAATAAAGATAAAAATCATACAAGTAATCAGATAAGACTATGAGAATTATACCTTTTTTATCATTATTCACTGACCCGCGATACTGAAACGGTGCAACAAACTCCCGCGTAAGGCAAAACAAGAGACATCTTAGGCGACGGCCACATAGGAAAGACGTACCTAAGACGAGGACGCGTCACGCCTCGTCCGCACCTCCGTTCTCGTCCGTGCCTCGTCCGGACGCCCCCGTGCCCCGTCTGCCCTGACCACATTATGTCATTCCCATACATTTATCATTCTAATCTATTTCTATTCGTCAAGCGTTTTGCCACTTGTCTAAGGGGGCTGTATGTTTTACGTCGCGACGTTTCTATACATTTTGTATGAAAGTAAATCAAAAGGGCACACGTCTCGTGATACGATGGTTAGCTTGCAGCTGCAACAAGGCTCAAGCAGTCTCGCCTTTTATCCGGTGACGACCCCATAAGAACTCTCTCGGGGTCACTGGCCTTAATACCTAATAGCCCGAAAAAGGCTGCAACAATATTTTATCCTGTAATCCACAAGGATCTAGGTGAAGGAGTTCTCCTACAGCAGTTTCACTCGATTTGGGTATTTGGGTATGAGCAATGGACATACGATTTACGATTTTATGAGCTGTCAAAACGCTATTCCTACATGGATTTTGTATGCTAATAGCAAAGCATGACGTCATTATTTTGTCAACTAAATTCACTTACTATTTATGGATTTCAAAGCAAATATTATCTATTTTTATTGTTAACTGAAAATTAATCAGGTTTTCAGGGCTAAAAGCAAGTAATTTGTTTATAAAAGTAGTGTCTTGGATTTATTCGTTAATGGTATCAACTACCCAATTTCACTTATCCAAGTCAATCTGCCTGAAATCGATTAGAATAAAAAATGTATGGGGTTGGCATCATATTTCGACTATGTTAACGATGACATGTGTCATTCCCATACATGTGTCATTCTATTCCATTCCTATTCGTCAAGCGTTTTGCCACTTGTCTAACGGCGCAGGTCAGATGTGACTGAATGATTTTAAATATCCAAATTCTCTAAAACTTTGTGTTCTGTTACCTTTTCCCACAACTACTTCATTGCGTGTGTATTGGCTTGCTTGATTTGCTTTGTGAAGAGCGTATTACGCCTGTTATTAGAGAATTAAAATAACCTCACTTATGGCAATTTGAAGCGAAAGTTTTGTGAATAATGAATATGGTACTACAATTAGGTTTTAAACTTCTAACCACTGTTATTGTGAAAGATAGATTGGTTTCATAAGTTTAATTAGGAAACGTAAGAATCCTTTCTTGCTTAATATTGTTCAAGATTCAATTATTAGATATTGGTCTTCAAACCTTTTATCTACCAAAGTAATTTTTTGATTTTTTGAACTTAACTTCTTTTAAACAATTAAAAATACAATCTTATTATAAGCAACTCTACATAAAGATGGCATGTATTTATCACATTTATAACAGAACTGAAATAAATTAATAACATTTTTATTTGAAGGTATCAGAAAATTGGTTTTTGAAAAGACGACACCGGTTTAATCATACTATATTAGTTTTTGAAAATAAATAAATGCTGAATAACCGGTAGACTAATAAGTTCATTGGCATATAAGTAAATGGCATACAGAATTGGAACTCTATAAAAAAACAGCGACTTGATTAGTTTTTACATAAATCTATACTGCATTTTTACTGCGCTAAATGATGCTAATGCTATTTTGAATACGTTTTTGAGTCTAATGTTATTACTAACTGCATAGAAAACTAAATCTCAAATCACTAAGATGTAAGGACTCCTTTTACAAATTTCCTTAATGAATTTGAATTTAAACTTAGCACGGGCCACACGCTAAAATTATATACAAATTAGATAGATAAGGATTGCTTTATTTAATAGGTACACAAATGCCAATTACACAATTTAAGACACATACACGTAATATAACACAAGAATGACTTGCTTTCTGCATTTAAAACTTTCCTAGGGTTTCCAAAAAATTTTGATGTAGTAAAGGACACGTATTGAACCACTATGAAACCACTATGGAACCTCTGACTAGAATTTTGATGTTCAACCTTATATCGCTATCTTAAAACCCAATCTCAAGTCTTGCAAAAATAAAGCCGATGGCAAAAATACGCATATATAAAATTTCGAACCTGCATAGACTAAAATAACTAAAAATAACTTTCCACTTAGAAGGAAGCTTCTAACAAATAGGTTCCAAAGAAGACCGACAGTATTCTGACCTTTGCTTAAAAAGGTATATGAAATAATTCTGCAAGCAACAACTTTGAATAACCGTCGTGAGTTTCGATTGGGGGCATCCGATTATAAATGCAGTGGATGGATGTGGCTTTTCAAATCATTTATGCACTGTTGCAACCTGTGCAGCGTAGATTCAGACGCTTTAAGTAACCTACCTATTAGAAGTTTGTTTTTGTCCCAGATTGCTTAGAAAAGAACTATATAGATACTGACAATAATATATTATGTACATTGTGCGCTTAGTACTGTACTCTGTTTCGTAGTGGTTATCATCAGGCAGATTCGGAAAAAATTGATGTTACATTCAGGAAGTTTATTAGCGTCATTTGTAGATTTTTTGTTTGATTTCATAAGATCGTCCTTGTAGATCATCAGCCAAAAGACGTCCACTGTTGAACATAGACTTCCCCGTTTTAGCAGAGGGGGGGGGGTTGCCATAATTCCCACGCTTGGCAAGCGGTGGTGAAGTTACAGAAGACGCTGCTGCCCATCTTCTGAATTCTCCCTTAGTTGCCTCTTACGACACCCACGGGAGGAAAGGAGGTGGTCAATAATAGGCCGGATACCAAACGGCACAATGCTAAGCTTAAAATATTTTAATGCAAGATAAATCAAACTTTTAGATACAGTTTATCACGTTATAGAACTGTTAGAATGTCTAGTTACATAACGTATGAAGTCATTAGTTGTTTATGAATCAGTTTAAAACACTTATAAGATGACTTCCAAAAAACAATAAAACGACATTTGTAGCTATCTATTTGTGTATTACTATCATCAGTAGGACTATCACCAAATATTTGTCGGAACAATTTAGTAGGCGATTATTTTCACATAATAGTTCGTTCATATGTCTATGTCTGCCATCATGTTTTTGTACGACTTTCACTGTTGCGTATCTAAACTATAAGTGAACACGCAAAAAATTAAGCGGCTTCGAATTACCTAATCGAATATGTGTTTTAAACGAATAATTGTTGGCAGTGAGGGTTATTTTATAAAAAGACCTTCGCCCTAGATTTTGACTTTGTATACAGTACGTTGGGAGAGTCCTTTGTCCAGCAGTGGACTGCAACGGGCTGCAATGATGCTGTTACGGTACATAGATTTTTTTAAACCTTATATGCATTTTGTGTGGCTGTTTCGATTTTTTTCGAAATCGTGAGCGTCTAAGTAACATAACAGTTGAGTAATGTCTCAATAGGTTTTTAAGTGCAGTCGCAAGACTCGTTAAACCAAGGATTAAATTATACCTGTCACTGTCACTTGTAAATCAAAGAATAGAGATGTCAATAGACTTAATACGGGGTTTAGTTAATGTCGGTATGATCTTCGTTTATGAATAAGAGGGAAGGGGTTAATCTAATCTTCTAAAATAGTAGGTACAAACCTAGTATTAGGTCAAGTATAATTGGTTTATACTTCAGTGGGCGGAGCTTAAGGTTCGTTTAAAGAAGAGACATTTGACAGCATAATATGTTAATAGAAGGCGAGTGAAACTATATTGGGTAATGAATATATTATAGGTAACATACAGGTGATGTCGACGGGTGATCGACACTTTATTTGACAGAACTTAGGTCACTGTGTCGATGTACTGTTGAGCTGACATAGTTCGGCAGAACTAAACCAGTTAGTAGGTACTGCATTAGTTATGCAATTCACCTTGAGGTGTGTTACATAAATACAGCTAAGCTATAGTTCATCGGGTTATTCATAATAAATGAAGCTCTACAGAACTGTCTTGACAAGATTGCTCAGATAGTGATGCATGTGCGAGAATGATCTACGACTCTAACAGTCTACTACGAGAATTTATTGATCATTCAAGAGTGTTAATTAAGATTTTAAAGTATTGACGATCGCCTCAAACTGAATTTGTATTCTATGAGGTTCTTCTTTATCATAGACGACTCAGTGAGGCCCTGATTGGCGCAGTGGCTAAGCGATTGGACTGCTGCTCTAACCGTTGCGGGTTCGATTCCCGGACACCGAACATATATTTGTGTCATCCGCAGGAGTTTGTCTCGGTGGAGCGACGTTTTTTTTTAGAAAAATAAAAACATGGGTGCTTGTTACAGACATTAAACATCCGGTGAACTTATCCTCAACGTCGGAACAAATGAGAGTCATTTATTCCGTAATATCAATTTATTTTATGAATTAGAGGTTTTATACTATGACATAAGCGTTGATTAAAAAACACAGGATCTTACGTAGTTGAGATGAATTTCAAGCTTTTTTATGATTTTTAATACATAACACTAGATATAAGATAATAATATCTATCGAGGTGTTGACTCTTATATATAAAAGAAAGACCACGTCTTATGTCCATTGACTTCTCCATAACATGCAAAGGACAGTGACGCGTACGTATAATGTATTCAAAAGATGTCATGACGCGTATAATGTATCTATTCAAAGATGTCAATACTTAAGATTATGAGTAAGGGTGACAATGTCACTGTATTGTAGTTTATTTTGCTTAAGGTCAATATTATTTACGTAATAAAGATTAAACATCTCCATTTGTAAAAACGTCGCCCCACAAAAGGAATTTCTCCTGTATCGTGGGTGCGTTTCACAAACATATAATATCGCATACACCCAGACTCTGGACAAATATCTGCGGATCGCACTAATTTCTGTCCCGTGCGGGAATCGAACCCGCAACCGCGCAGCAGTCCAATCGCTTAGCCACTGCACCACACGGGGACCATAGTGATATGAATAGTTCTGGAAACATAAATTATTACGTTGGTTGGTACTTGATTAGTGAAATGTTAGTGAATGTGCAGATCTCTTCGTTACATCACTAATTACCATTTAATTATCCGCTATGCTGAGTAGGTAACAATTAATGTAATTTTTTTCTTTTGTTATGTTTATGAATCAGATATAAATCGTACTAGTTCCGTTAGCGAATACCCGCTAACCAACAAACATTTTAGTAATAACAACGAATTTAGTAGTAACTATATTATTAATTTTATTTGCTTACGAACAAACGTCCCTTTACAATTACCTACAAACAACTTTTAACTGGGGTTTAAACTTGCAACCTATGACTTGGCAGTCCAACGGTGATGCCACTCGGCTATCAGTGCAGTTTAAACCTGGTTCTAGTACGTAGGTAATAGACGTCACGACGACATCAAATAATTACCACTTTACCGACCAAGTTGCAAACAAACACAACTCAATGACGCGACTGCACGCAAGTTTTTAACCAACTTATCTTCAATTGATTTTAGCCCTTATATTTATACAGTTAAGGTTGAGTGTTAATCCATTTAGTATTATAGTATTGTGGAAGTAAATTGCATTGCAGTGATTAGGATGCTAATAATATTGGTAATGATCTACTTAGGGCCCTTCTTTGTGGGTCATTGTCATGTTTTAAATGACGAAGGTTTTATGGTATAATCTGTGTCAAATCAATTTGTTAAGAGGAAACAATCATGGCAATGGCATGGTGTGAGAAAATATGAAAAATAATAATTTGAAAATCACAAATTTTCTTTTTCTTTTCTTTAAAAAAACGTCGCCCCACACAAACATGTAATATCACATACACAAACACCCAGACTTGGGACAAATATCTGCGGATCTCACAAATTTTTGACCCGTGAGGGAATCGAACCCGCAACCCTTAGCACAGCAGTCCAATCTCTTAGCAACTGCGCCAATCGGGTCGTCAATAATTTAAATAATAAAATCAAGATTTAATTAGAATATAGTTTATGGAAAAATTCCAATCAACAGCTAGAACGGATTGTTTGTCTAGACGCAAAAAAGATCGTAACAGTCGAAGTAGGCAATCAAAATAAGAACTAGGTCTAAAATTAGCATAAAAATCTAAGCCGCGCGATACACGTGTTAGAAATTCCAATATTATGCTCAAAATTGAATACTTAATTTATTATGACATTATTGACTTACATAACGAATTTCACAACACCTTATATATCTTCTACCATAGTTAAGCTATAAATATGTAGTTGATTGCTGTAATCGATAAGGGAATATTACCATTAAATCATCTTCATGGTCTCTTCGAGTTGTGTGCCGGACTCTTATCGGCTAAACCCCGGGTGTCCTCCTAACTACCTTAGGTTGAGGAACGTGGGATCTGCGTACGTTGTACTGCATCCCTCTACAAGTTTCGACTCGGGCCTAATGTCGGCGAGTCCCGCTCGTCTCGTACGGCCTACGTGCCACACGTCCCTTCTCGAGAGACCGCCTTATCATCATCAGCCTATTTCAGTCCACTGTTATACGTAGGCCTCTCGGAGACCGCCTACTCGGGCTTATCTGGTCAGACGACAAAGTGCCCCAAGACCGTAGCCATAAAAAAGATAAGAAAAAAAGTCCTTTGACAAATCAAAGTGATGATGGTGAATAGATGTAAGATCAGGCACTTTTCTTAAACAAAACTGAAATAAACAAATGCACAGAAAGAAAACTCGGAAGTACTGGAGTACTGGTACCGTGAGTAAACCTACACGGTATTACACAATTACTATAGAGCCGCACACATCATAAATCATCACGCCTTGACACGGAGGAACTGGGCTGTGAAAGCGGCCACCTTTACATAACATACCTATTAGAAAAATATATATTTAACCCAAATACATATATAAAACACATTTTCGATGGAAATAATATGGCCCTAACAGTTGACGATTTTAAATTTATATTCTTTGTAACGGATACAGTTCGAAATTTTAATATGTATTTCTATGGCTAATGTTGTGTTTTAATAAATAGGTATTATAAGTAGGTATTATGAGTGTTTGCTGGTAGGACTTTTTAATGTGTTTAACTGGTTTTCACTTATTATATAAATGGAAATTAAGTGCTAAAGTGTGTTACGATGGGACGAGAGGCCGGAAACATGATGCATGTCTTGATGATTGTGTAAAACTGATATAATGAGATTATTATATATAGGAGTTTAATAGATGACAATAAAATAATAGAAGAAGAACAGATAGAAGAAAAACAAATAATACGCGATGCATTGAAATTAGAAGAAAATTAGGCGAAGAATATTGTATCTAGGTGAAATGAGGTATGTACTTCAATGTGATATCTGTGGCTGTAAAAGAAATACAGAAAGAGTCAATGACGTCATAAT
Source organism: Abrostola tripartita (assembly GCA_905340225.1). Lineage (NCBI taxonomy): Eukaryota > Metazoa > Arthropoda > Insecta > Lepidoptera > Noctuidae > Abrostola > Abrostola tripartita. Next base: position 1,926,699 of record HG996492.1, on the reverse strand, counting down.
TCAAAACTAAGGCATGGCTGTAAATATTGAATTTGTGGATCTTCATTTATTTAATTTCATACCGATTTGTAAAAGTGCACATTTTGCGCTTATCATAAATGCTCGTAACAACACAGCATTTTAAAGTGATCTGATTACTCTAAGTAGAGTATAATTATGCTTATGTACAAAGAATTTGACCTTAACAAACTTGTATAACGAATTCTATAAAATAACAGTGATTGCCACCTCAGCATTGTCTAACTGTATTTATTAAAAACACAGTGAAAGTCTCTTAACAGATGCACTATACAAACAGGTTTGATGAACACATACAAAGGAATATAACCATTATTCAATCTGTTATAGAGGTCAAAATAGAACAGTTAGATGTAGTTTTGACAATTCATAGAGCGTAACCTTTTTTGTAAATAAATATCTTGGCACAGTTGGGACTGACGTGAAGTTATGATAGCATAGGTATTGATAACGTTTACGGTATCTGACACATCATGTATTAGTTACCACTAGAACTAGGTGGTACAGTCAGCATCATAAGTAGCTGAACATTTAATTTTATAAACATACCATTAATTGAAGAACAACTAATTACACACCAAAAAGTCTTAAATATTTTAAGATCATCCATTGGACGCTCCTATAATTTGAAACAAAAACTTGAATTGGTTTTTGTTTCTTTCCATTATTTGACATAAGGTTTCGTAATATGTTAATCTACTTATGATGCTGACCGTACTTACCTAATATTGTGATACCCGTACGGTAATTCATTTATTTTGAATCCAGTGAAATGACTTTTAGTGTCATTTTAGCATGTTGCCCATGCTGAGCTGAATCTAAATTGATAAGGGAATATGAAAAATGATGGACACGAGCAGGATTTGAAACTGCGACCTTCAGTGGTTAAGTTAAGTTTTGTGTGCTTAATGTCATGTTCAGACAGTATTCTAATGCAGAATAATGTATGAATGTGTCTCTACGTGACTCTTAGAAAGAACAGGAAGGCTCCCATCCCATTAATAACCTCCTTGATGAAACCCATGGTCTAAAGATTAGTACTTAGTATTGCACTATAATTATTGCTTCGAAAATATGCCTTATTCAATTAGATAAATATTACATTCTCTTCATAATTTTTAGCCATTGATTAACATGATTACCATTAAAATTTTAGTTCTAGTCGTATTCGCGCTGAGATTTTTTAAACTTACATCATGATCCTACCCATTTCCTTACGTTTTTTCGAGCACCTAAAAATGTTAATTGTTAACTAATACAAAAAGTATTTAGTTGATAATAAACCCCTTATTGTTAATCTAAGTCATCACTCGAATCTCCAATAGAAATTTTGCAGGCGTACCAATCTGTTTTTAACAGTATACGCATCTTTCCAAAATTCAAAAACACGCACTTTAAAAGAACTCAAAACTTTATTAATTAAATCCATTTGTTAGATGTTTATCGTAACGAAACTATGAAAAATATGTTACATTAATATTTAACACAATAGTCTTGTCGTAATTGGTGAAAGGAAAGAAACGATTATTAAGCCATAAGTTACTTGAAGAATTATGGACTGTGGCGGTTACAGTAAAATAATTGTCCGTAAACACATACATACATAGGTTTTATTATAATCATTCCTCTCTTAATAAAACAAATCATATAATTTATTAACAAAAATAATGCTTCTTCTTCTTATCGTAAGGTTGATGAACAACCTGGTGTAAGAGTTTAAACCGCCTGTTGGTCTCTGACATGGCTTTACACACTGTTGAAAAATCTCTCAGGTGTAAAATAATTTTCTAGATTAACAGGAGATACATTTTTTCAAACTAAAAGTAAATCTGGATAGCTTTTTTAATAAATTGTATAAAATGAGTAAGGTTTTCTCGTTATCTGAATCGATCGATGTAACTATATGCATTAAAACAACTTTTACATTTTTTACCATACCACCATACTATATTATAAAGCTGAAGAGATTGTTTGTTTGCTTGAACACGCTAATCTCAGGAACTACTAGTCCGATTTGAAAAATTCTTTCAGTGTTAGATAACCCATTTATCGAGGAAGGCTATAAAACATTCGAAATCCACGCGGGCGAAGTCGCGGGCGGAAGCTAGGGTACTACATACGGCGTTCCTTTAGTAAACCTCATTTATATATCGCTGAGAAACCAGTAGAAAAGAACGAGATAGGAACTTATTAAATTATGTTATCTACTTGATATATGATATTTCTAATACCAAATGCAGAAAATGACAGACTCTGGGTCTGGTATTCAAAGTACAGTTAGCTCCAAAATTGTGATTGCATTCCTCACATAACGGTAGCTAACTACACTAAAAGATAACTATAGCCCATAAACAATCATTGGATCAATTTCAAAGCATATATAAACAACAAAACCCTCATATCGACTGATTTATGTTCAAAATAACAGTAGTTATTAAACTGGTAATCTTAAAACCTGACTAGATCGCACTGTATTGACTAGCTACTGAAAAAAAAACAACACGGTATCACCACTTAGACACTGTAATCTAGCCTGCATTTAATAGTCAGACAAACCGGTTTACCTACGATAAATAAGGATACTTAAGCGGGGTTGCTTCAGAATCACTTGACGCACGCGTAAATGTTAAAAATGGCGATACCAATTTTGTTTTCTTCTAGCAGCCTTAATAACGAAAATGTTTGGTTTTCTACTTGCAGCCCTAATAACGTTGATAACCGGGTTATTTATGCCATGAAACAACGCTTCATATTTTACGTACGTTAAACATCTACTGTAATCGTTATTTTTTGACGAACGTATGTAACGTTATCAGACTGTAATAAAAGGTCTTAAAACAATTTGTGATTGGGATATCCTCTTGCTTTTGTATCGCACCAAGATGAAGCGCACCAACATTGCATTAAAAAGTATAGCAGAAATATTATTTCAAGATGCTTGCTCGACTGACCCATGCAAAACCAAATCAAAACTGTAGCAACTTCCTAGAGTGTCCTTAGTTTAGTCCATTTCTTGTTAATCTTAGTTTAAAATACCAGCCTTGGATCATAAGAAGCAATTACTAGATAGGTTGTATAAAAAATCAGCAGCGAGTGCCAAGGAAAAAACACAGAATTATATAATATCTACAAAACTAAAAAGTACTTACAAGAGTCGCAAGTTAACGTCACTGAAATTAGGTTATATTTTTTGCTTCATAACATACTCGAAAGTGTGGTAGGTACTTAGAAGGCGAAAGTGTGCTTAAGAACCGTGTACATTGGCAGCGGTAATACGAAAAAGGCTTTGTCGAACTTAACGCCAAAACTATATTGTTGAAGTTAGGTAAGTATGATTGAACATTAGCGTAATTGTATCAGCTGTGGAGTGTTTTACTTTATGAGATCTATAGATTAGTGTATATTTATATTTGCCGAAGGGTTGAGCGGAGATGTAGGTCGTCTGTTAAATCCCCACAGGTTTAATTTTCATTGTCATACATCATTGGCGTAATAAAATAATTTATATTCAAATCAAAATCAACTAGGCCGCTATGCATATTGAATTTTAAAAAACCTATTGTAAATCATGATTGTTATTTTGAAATAAATAAACAAACCACAATAAACATAATATTCGAAAACAAATTTGATATAATTATGACCATAATTTACTAAACTCACAATTTATCACGACTGTTATCGTCCACACATCATACAATACATAATAATGAATTAATTTAATAAAAAAGCTTACAAATGGGTAATTAATGTTAAATAATATTCTCCTGACCATAATTCGGTCTATACGGCTTATCTCAGCTGAGACTAGCCAACTACGCAGGAGATATTATAGTGCACAAGTATACGCGCAAACAGGTGCAGTCTCTATTCCCTCACTCTCATAGTCCGATGGGACGGTAGACCGACACGACCGGAGAGAGATCATGCGTAGGACCAACGGCTTAACGTGCTTTCTGAAGCACGAAGGGGTCTCGACATGTGAAAACGGTTACCTATCACAAGACTGACCGCGGCAAGAAAAGTTTAACGGGCTACGTAATTAATATACAGAGTAATGGGTAACTTAAGATGGTTTTAGAATAGTTTTTATGATGTAAATACATAATCATAGAGGCCTAAAAATAAAATATATTAAAATATATATCAAAATATTATGATTACTTTCTAACTGACACACATGGGCTATTAATAGATTCGCAATACATATAAAAGTTACACAACAGTTTAAATTTAGACAAACAAGACGATTAAGAATCGAATTCGCAAGAATTTATGTAAGATTACAATGTTATAGAAATAATTTTTAACATATTTCAAGCCTAAATTGAACGATTAATTGGTGTTATGCATCTCGCACGCCGACGTAATAGAGGACGAAGCTATTGCCAATTATCAGGCATAATTAGCAATCAGAAGTGTCTTAGAATAACTAAGAAAAAACATAATATTTTGCTAGGATTTGAGCTCGCAACGCTGTATACGAATCCGATGATCCGTGGTCACATTATATCACTTAATGTATAATACATGATCTAACGAACTTACCCTGAGATCCAAATTGATAAAGGAATTTTGAGAAACGGACACGAGCGGGTCTCGAACCCGCGACTTTCGCCGATCCATGCCAACTGAGCTATCATGTCGCTGCTTGCACCCATCTAATTTCAATTTCCCTTTTAATAAATTTACGTCTTTACCTTGTGATGTTCGATCGTTATTATACGAGGCCTCGCTTGAAGATATAATGTAATAGAAATACATGAGTTAGCTTAGTCCAGTGAAAACGGTCCCTAATGATAGTTTGATTACGGAGCGGTCGCCGAATTATTTCAGTCTTCTCTATTGTTTTGTATTATTATGTAATACTACACGCTATTATACATACGACTTACGAGTACCTATTATGTAGTGGACTTCATTATCTATCTACATACTCTCTATTCTAAAGTATTTTCACGACTGAGGTAAATATTAAAAATAATGCGTTAACCAACATCTGGACAAGAGACGCTCAAGATACAGAGAATTGGCAGGGTAAAAGGGAGGCCTATACCAACCAGTGGGTGATACCGGGCTAAAATAATGATGATGAATGCGTTTAAGTTAAAGATTACCATAATCGCATTATCTTTATTATTTTCTTTGGTTGTACTTACGAGTTCATTTAATAATGTCCGACAGGTTTATAACACTTACGGAGCCGCGAGTCGAACTAAGTGTGAATCCGAAACTAGTCAGGCATTCCACACATTTCATAATATGAGTAGATACAACCGATGTAAATAGTAAAAAAAAACACTCACGAAAACAGTATGGTACGATAAATTATATTGTTTTGTTGCGATCTAGTATATGAAAAAATATCTAAACGGTATTGCGTCATTATATTCAGATGCAGCCTCATTTCTCTAACCTTATTAAGATATTGATAACATAGACATTATAATAATTTCATAATACATGTCGAGCAGTGTATACATAAGTACTATATACAATTCGTTGCATTTAAGTAGGTCATTAGGTTGTCTAGAAATGCCTACCTGTGCGATTACCGCCACTAAATGGTATTTGCTTACTTCGTAACCGTGGTCACAAACAGGCACTCACATTGCAGCAAAATGTGTATGCTAATATCGATCTTATTTGGTAAACTAAAAGGCACGTATTGGTTTAAGCTTATCGTGATATAGTGTAAAGAATGCAGTGGGTCAATAGTGTGAAATTGATATGGTCGTTGAGTGTATTGTAGTAATGAAATGTTTTGTTTTCAGTTTGTAGTAAAAGTATTAATCACTCGTGACGGTCATTGTACTTCGACGTAAATTGCTCAACTGAAACAGAGTACAATCACTAACAGCGTGTATACAAGCATACGCGCTCTAAGTAATTGTACTCTTGATTTTAGTACATGAGTTGGAAATATCAGTAAGCTTGCCCTCTAGTCTGAGATGATTTGAGGAACAAAACTATATTATAATAGTAACTTGCAAACGGTAATAGCCAGATTAGTTTTAAACTGTATCGTAGGTATTAACGCCTTACAGAAGAGGACCACAGCGATCCGGAATTATAATAATACAAAACGATATTATTTTATACATCAGCAATATACACGTAATATCTGTCAAAGGCCGTGGCCGTGTGGTATCCGGCCTAGAATTGACCACCCCCCTTTCCTCCCGTGGGTGTCGTAAAAGGCGACTAAGGGAAAACCCAGAAGATGGGCAGCAGCGTCTTCTGTAACTTGACCACCAACACTGCGATCCCCAAGCCGCTTGCCAAGCGTGGGGATTATGGCAACACCCCCTTCTAAAAGGAGGAGGCCTTCGTTCAACAGTGGACGCCTTACGGCTGATGATGATCTGTCAAAGATTTGTACGGTTGCACCTGTCTTATATAATACTCGAGTAGCCAAATATTCCTGGTGACAACGATTACCTTTTTTCTAATGCTAATGTGATAAAGAACCTTAATAAGGAATACGCGAATTTTATTGATAGTAACTATATTAATTTTTACAAACAACAGTTTTTGGCCAAAGTTAAGTAGCACCAATTCAAAATATGTATTATACCTACTATACATCCGTATTGCCAAGCATAGTGATTATGCTAATACAACCGCTATACAGTGATTACAGCGCTTTTATTAAGCAGTTAATTCTAGCAACAGATTCATTGAATATAATTACTTGCAAACTGACATAATTAAGCTATTTAATTATTTGATACCATCAGCCTTATAATTTTAGAATCTGTTGTAGCATCCTCAAATTAGCCGTAGAAAATGTAGAAAGAGGTTCACCGTACCTGCTTATCTCTTCCTAGATTCAGCGAATTCATTTGCGTGGAATTATATTTGTGTATTTTCTGGGAATAAAGTTGCCATGTCCACCCTGGAGGTACACATCACACTAATATTATATATAAAGGCGAAAGTGAGTGTGTGTGTTTGTATGTTTAGTACGTCTTAACGCTCAAACAGCTAGACCAATTTTGATAAAATTTCGTATTGAGGTAGCTGACACCCTGGATTAACACATAGGTTACTTTTTATCTCGAAAAACCGGAAGTTTTCGAAGATTACCTACCCCTTATATCCAAACATGCACCTCTTTAGAATATACATGTATTTGTATAGATTTGACTTCTTAGGTTTGATTTCCTTGATCACGCTTGTAAAATTACAAAAAACAGAAATAATTGTCGTTACTTTTTTGACTTCGGATAAAAAACCTCAACTTTATCGATATCTAACCTACACCTGCCATATACGTTTATAACAACAATAAAGTTATCCAAACTCGTACTATCTTAATAGCTTAATGACCCGCTACCTATGATCACATAACAGTTTTATTCCTACTATTATCGTGAAGAATTTAAAGACGCTCCATAGACGCTGTATATTGCTTTTTCACAATGTAAAAGTAATTAATAGTATTTTTAGTAAATAAATCTCGCAGCTATATAATGTCTTTAGTGCTGATCAATTAATCTGTGAGGTTAAGCCGTGCTTCCTGCGGCCAGGCGTGTGATGGGAGACAGATTTTTTGCAAATCGAGGTACAACTGATTTTTTTCCGGTCGTGTAGGTTTATCTATTTGGACTGTGCTAGGTAATTTTGAGTTCATTTGTTTGCACACACAATTTGTGCTCAAGGGTAGTCTCAGTTAAGATATATAAGCTACTATGGCTGAAGGATAGGTGGAAATGATAGGGTAATAAGTTAGGAAATACTTAAGAACATAGTAAATTAATGTTGGGGAGATGAAAAGCGCTACTCTACATTATTTTCAATTGCTCTACATTAACCTACTGTATTTCTTACACTGTGTCCGCTTCCCATCAAGATTTATTGGACATTTAGTTTTGCGGAAACCTGTTCAAAGTTAGGTTTTAGTGTTTGGAAACCGCATGACCTAAAATATTGATACAAGCAAATAAACCGGCTTGCCTTGACTCGTCGGCTCATTTTCAACAATGCTGAAGTTAAGTAATAGTTTTGACAATAGGTTTAGGCTTTAGGTACGTTTAGCTATGTATCATGCCTAAAGAGTGAAAGGGTAGATATTTGTAATAATTGGAACACCTGCTTGTATTTCACCAGTCTGTATAAGTCTTCAAGAAATGCCTATTGTCATATATCGGACAATATTTTATACCATGTAGTGTCTTAAAATAACTATCAATGATACATTAGAAGAGTTACAGAAGTATCTACTGGTTTAGATTTGAACCCAAATTAAATGAAGTTGGATGAATTGGCCATAAATCCTGTATCGTAAACCATTGAGCCTCCACGACGATGCTTATTGGTAAAACTCGCAAAAAATCTCGGCCGCTTTCGCTAACTGATTCAAGATAACGTCCAAACGGTACGCAGATTGCAATCAACACGCATTTCCATAGCTCCACAAATTCTTGTTTACGCAAAAAATACTATGGACTCAAATAGAGCCACTTACGTAACCACTACGAATTAATGCTCTGTAACATTTTATATAAAATGAATAAACCTTAAACTAGTTACCTTCTTTAAGGAAGTGACGTAACAATGTAAGGGTCGGTCGGATTTCGGCACAGTAAGTGAAAACATAGAATAATTGTGAGAAAGTTTGCGTTGCGCAGGCGTAGTGACATTTTAGATTGTAGTGGAATTAATTTGTTGCGATAGTGTTTTAGTATTAGGACATACACGTCGCAGAAAAGTACTTAAAAGCTGGAAATGAGATCTAATGAATAGTTGAACGATGACGGTAAACCTGGCTCTGTAAGAGACTATTGTAGAGCTCAATATAAATTAGTTCGATGGTTAAGTGGCTGGCTTGACGATTTATCATAAGAAATACTTTAGACCTGAAAAATAGGTGGACTTTACGGTTGAATAATATACAGCAGAGCCCAAAAAGAGATTGATCAGGTTTGCAATATTTGTCCTTTGCAAGAATCAAACTCGTGTTTCAGAAATCTGGCCTGATCTTGTCTAACACACGCTTTGCTTCTGCGCCAAAAAAGTCAATCCTCCTTGCTTGAAGTTAATCAAAAATTTTAAGCACCCTTTTAAATGTCTGTCAAGTTTACGATTACAGCTCCATATCCATCTAAACTGGTATTTGTGTCAGTCCTACCAGGTCAGTGACGCTCTCAGTACATGTATTACAAATTATTTTGACCACTAAACGCTTGCCTAGCTCCTAAACGACCACAGATATATTTAAACTTAACCACAGTTCTAGGCAAGTTACGACTCAGTTGTAAACCACACGTACGTGACAGGCGAAAAACAATATTTGTCTTTGAAGCAACTGCGTGTTGTTTTGTAATCGACATCAGTACCTAATCCTAACCTTTTGCCTGTTTACAAAAAAAAACTGTCCTATCCTACTATAACGATTTACGTATTTTCCATATTGTCACATTTTCATGTATCACACTTCACTCTAATATTATAAAGGTGAAAGTTTGTGAGTGTGTTTGTGAGTGTGTTTGTATGTTTATTACCTCGCTGGACCAATTTTGCTAAAATTTGTTATGTCTTTTTATCCAGAAAAAATGTAGCGAGTAACACCGCACGGCGCAGCTAGTTTAGGTACTATGTTTTACCAGCGGTTTTAATCGTGTATAGGTATTATACCAAACTGTTAATTTTCATCAAATTCCATTCAGTAGTTTTTGCCCGAAAGAGTAACAAACATTAGTTGATTACAACAAACTTTCGCGTTGATACTGTTCGAAGATTCTCAGTTTATACTTACGGCTTCTACGTTCTTTCGGGCAAACTCGACTTGTTTCGGACTCAAACGGAGTCTGATTATATATATAGCAATAATTACCGAATACACATGGGCGGCCTGCATAGATAGGCTTTAATTTTCTCCATTACTTTCATATAATATGTAAACCTGCTATTGTTATTTAAAGATAATTATATAGGTACTCATCAAATGCGGGTATTATATTTTCTATGAGAAGCAGAGCGAATAATTTTCTCACATACGATTAAATATTATGCAATAATTAGCACTTAATAAATATTTCGAGGGTTATGAAATATGTGGTCATAATGTAAAGGGTTTTTAGGTCACCCATAACAATGACATGATCACATGTGACAGGAACTAATTGCTGCCACAGTCTAGATCAGTAGTTCCCAAACTTATTTTTCTCGTGCACCACTTTCAAAATTAAACTGGTGTCGGTGGACCCCCTGCTGCTACATTCCTACCACATTGTTAAAGTCGACAAAAAATAAAAATTGTGTCGCTTCTGAGTTCCGTCCCTATATTCTGATAGGTTAAAATTTTAAATTTTAAATAAAAACGAAAAATGGTACATTTTATAACATTTTATTAATTAAAAGAAAAGAATTACAAAAAAATAATAATAAGGTAATACTTATAGGTTGTGGACATAATTTTAATTAATGGGAAGGATGTATTTGATGGAGTGTCAGCAAACGATCAATGTTTGGCTTTATTTTTGTGAGCAATAACCGCAAATCCCCCCGCTCTGTGATGTTTAGTTTGCTCCTTTTTTTTGTTAAGAGGTTTGTAACGGCACTAAAACTTCTTTCGACAAGGTATGATGAGGGAAAAGCTATCAAAAATTTCCTTGCGATTTCCCACAGTCCAGGATATTTTTCGTGTATTTCTGCTTGCAGCCAAAATGTTTGGTAGCCTTTTCTAAATTTCACCTTCAGCTCCTCATTGGTGCTTAGCTCAAGCAGCTCCTCTTGTAATAATACATTGGCCACTTCAGTTTCATCAAATGGATTTACGATCCATGGTGGTATATCCATCGTCAGCATATCTTCAAACCTGGTTTTGAAGTCATCATGCAGGGCACTTAAATGTTGACTGTAGGTATGGATATCCTCATCAATAGTTTCTACCTGCGACAAGTTTGGAAATTGAGATAATTCGCGCCGACTAATGTTTTGCTTCATAAATTTCAATTTCCCAAGAAAAGCCGAAATTATCCCCTTTGTTTTTATTAAATTCAGGCTGTCCCCTTGTAACTGCAAGTTAATATCATTAAATTTTTTAAACAAATCTGTCAAATACGCAATGTCTCCTTTGAATTTGATCAAGTTTTCTTTTAAATCTGGATCTCTACTTTCTAAGAACTCTAATACGGAATCGAAAACAGAGTAAAATCTCGTTAAGCATGCACCTTTCGACAACCAGCGTACTTCAGTATGTAAGAGCAGTCGTTGGAAGTCTTCGTCATTTTCGTCGCACAATTGAGCAAATAAACGCGTATTCAATGCATTGCTTCTAATTTTGTTGACAGCGTTTATTATAAAATGAAGAGATTGGTTCAACCTGTCACTTAAATGTTTCGCCACAAGATGTTGTCGGTGGATTACGCAATGAATAGCTGTAAGTCCTGGTATAATTCTTTTGAGATGACTTATAAACCCACGATATCGCCCTACCATTGCAGGAGCTCCGTCTGTTGCCACTGAAATAATGTTTGTAAATGGAATCGATTTTTCCGTAAAAAAATTACTCAGGACATTAAATATTGATTCGCCTTTAGTGTCAGTCTCCAAAGTTCTGGCAAATAGCAATTCTTCGTGAATTTCTTCCTCCATGATAAATCGGACATATGCTAATAATAATGCTTCATTACCGGGTAACGTTGACTCGTCCAGTTGTATAGAAAAATGACTTTTTTGCAGATGATTGCACAAAAAACTTTCGATGTCAGAGCTCATTTCATCAATGCGTCTTTGTACAGTATTGTTACTTAATGGAATTCTTTTTAGTACGTCAAATGGAGATTTGTGCAAAACAGTTTTTAAAACCTCTTCAACAGCGGGTAAAATTAATTGTTCTCCGATAGTGTGCGGTTTTCCAGATTTTGCTATTAGTAATGAGATATTGTAAGATGCCCGCAAGCCATCATCGTTACTTTGAGATGTTGAAGCGAACATGCTGTGCATGGTGGGTCTCTTTTCATATTTTTCCTTCAATGTTTGAAAATATTTTAAATCTTTACCCATTTTATCAGTATGACACCTTTTTAGATGATCTTCGAGCTTTGATGGTTTCATAGAGTCATTGCTTAAAACTTTATTGCATATTAGGCACATGGGCAAGTGTTTATCTGCCTCTGATGGAACAAAACCATATTTCAAATAATCGACACTGTATTGTCGACATTTTTTCTTTGCTGTAGCCATGTTTTGTATCAGTTACCTTCCCTGTAAAAAAAAATGTTATAGTAACCAAGTTTTTATTTGAATATAGGTAGCACAACGCAGCCTTTGTCAGCTTTATATTATTATGATTATCATTATATTGAAAAAGTATTACGGCTTGTAAAGGGACCAACTAATAAACCGCTAAGACAAGTACAGACTTTTTCACGAAGCGATATCAATGTTAAATACCTAATTTACCACAATTTTTTAATAGTAGAAATAAAAATTAGTTTACTCAGTATCGAATATTGATCATATTTGTGTAGGAAAAAATAAAAGTCGAAATCCCAAATTGACCAAAAAAGTGACCATAAAAACAATAACTAAAATTTCATTAAATCAATGAGTTCACGCGCTAGTAGTTTTATAAAACAGTAATTGCTCTGCAATATTGATTTTTCGGCCTTTTTAGAGAGGCAGTCCTCTCGTGAAAAAACAATTGAATAAAACGTGCTGTGTTTGTCTTCAAATCGAAAGAGGACAATTAAAATATCTGTAAGTTACTAAGTTAGCTATATACAATGTGTCCGAGCGATAAGACCGCCCGGCGTTTTTTGAATATTTGTACGAAATCATTAATAATTATATTTACATTTGTGACTTAGCGGCCTTAGTGATTTTATATAAGTAATTTTTTTACTACATTTTAGTTTTGTCTAATGATTTTAATTGATAAATTATGATGTCGGCTAGTCAGTAAACAAAAATAATGGAAAAAGATGAACAAACTTAGGAAATATCGTAAAAAAACTGCAGCACGTCACGCGTCTTTACTTAATTTAATTTTGTACAAATATTCTAAATACGCCGGGCGGTCACTTATCCCTAGGACACATTGTATACAAGCATTTGTTATCAACCGACCAGTACACGAAACAAAATACTTAAGAACTAGGTACAACAAAAAAAAGGTACGTACTTACTTTTCTCCGGCACTAGGAACACTAATATAAATTTTCTCACACCTTCTTTTTCGAAATTCCGGAAACAAATAAATGAGCATGCCTTTGGCATCGAGTATTTATAGTCTTGATCAAGATCATGTCTAAACAAGCACTAAGCATTGTCGGACGGATTGCGCTTTGCAAGTCTGTACACGAAATTGTAATATCGAATACGCAAGTTTGGACAAGTAAGAGTCGCTTGCCAGATTAAAATGTTATCTGCTTAGTTAGGTACTTAAAACAATATAGGTAGGCCCTTATAAAAACTATATGCAGATAAATTTTCGTGGACCCCTATTAACATCTTATGGACCCCCATTTTTTATTGACGCCTACGTAGACCCCCAGCAAGGCTCCCGTGGACCCCTGGGGGTCCACCTGGACCACTTTGGGAATCACTGGTCTAGATACTCAACGTATTACAATTGTCTTGCTGACTTTGCAGTGTAGTTTGGCGACTCGCTTCGACAGCGGAAAATGTCCTGCTTTTAGTGTTCATGGTAAGGGCTCTAAGGTGACATTTTTTGGCTCCCTCATGGTTAGTACACGAAGAGTATTAAAGTTATTTAACACTTTCAATATTCTCAACTATAAAAAGGTAGTAGGCGTACAATTGCGCTAAAATCAAGATCCTGATTATAAATCACCCTGCCTCTTACTTTCACTTCATTCAAACATGCGAGCAATTTGTTTTATTCTAACACCCAGATAAAACATTCTCAAGTCACGTGATAATGTCATAATTATATTATTGCTCAAGTTATGAATACAATTATATTATAAAGTGTACTTAATTAAGAGTAATTATTGTCGGGGAAATCCGTTCTGAGAATACCTAATGGTCAATGGTGGTACAAGCCCCGAAGGTATACAGCATCTTAATAACTACGTATAAACTACGTATATGAATAGCCATTATGAGTTTGTTATATTTAGATAAATTTTTTCACTATAATTAATGAGAAAGAATATCTATGACTACAATGACTAAAACGGGACCTTCTTACCATCTCTCGCAAGCTATTATGATTATTTTAAACAAGTCATAATCATCAGTTAATTGCTGACTAGACTTGCATTGAACCCGCAGCTCATAGCCAACTCTTATAAAGTATTTTATGTTATATTGTTCTATGATTTATAATTGTTAGTTTTACGGCAGTTTTGTGAACACAAACCTTGTTGCGACGATGCTATTTCATGCAATTTTAGACCTAAATGCTCTGTTTAGTGATTATTGAATAATTCTCTGGTGGTGGAATGGTGATTATTGAAAAACTTCACAAGTTTGTACTGTATCTATTCAGTAACCTAAATTCTCTTTTTGGTAATAATTAAATAATTCTCCGGTGGTGGAATGGTGATTATTGAAAAACTTCGTAAGTTCGTACTGTATCTATTCGCCGTTCGGTTATAGTTACAGCTCGTTAGTGAGTACCCGGCTTATCACAATACCATTTTATGGCAGCTTATTGATGCATTACCTTGTATAGGCATTACAATGTAATGTACGTATAAAATGTAATGAATAAGAATCGCACAATTATAATAAACATAATATGCCTTGTAATTGATGCAAGTTTTATTTGAATTGCCAATGTCATCCGTTACTTACAGGCTATTAAATTAATTAATTAGCATGTACGAGTTTGTATTTAATACTAGACAGATAGATATGAATTATAATACCTATTTAATTAACTTCCGTGTTTTTATCTTGTAAGGTTTCAGTGTAATGTTTAATTTGCTTACTATCAGACTCAGTCTCCATGTTTTACCCAGAGTACAGTATTTTAAAGTCTCGGTGCAATTATTTTCATTTTATGAAACCAATGCATGATTCTTTTGCTCGAAATTTGCTATAATTTTCAGATAAATTGAATCAGAAAGAAATACACTAGATCTTTGGCTTGCGATGAAAGAATCAATTAGCTTAGAAATATCACAAAATAGATGTTATTTCAAAGCGGTCATTGTCCTGCAGCGGGACATGTAAGCTGCAAAATTTATTGATTTTTTAAATGGATTTATCTTCCACATATTTTTCTGAATATCCTAATATACCACTTCTATGACTGTTCTTCTATGTTGGAAAGTATTTTCGAAAAAGATAATTTATCACAAAATGTCAAAATTAATGGTTAAAACTACCTTGGTCATGCTATGTCAGTTTTTGAAAGATGCTCAACTAAAACCAAAATAGAAAGTGCCATGATTTGTGTTATGATTTGTAGAATAATCACACTATTGTCAATGGCCTTAAGAATCAAAATTGATTTTGTAGATTCGACCTTTGTTATGTGATGTGATGTATTGACAAGATAATGTATGTATTAATATGCAACAGCATTGCAAAGCTCAGATCAATCAACTTAGGGTTCCCACACATAACTGCAAATTCGCAACGCATCGCAAATATCAGCGAGCTGCAGCGAGCAAATTCCTGTGCTATCACGTCGTATCGCATCTCATCGCGGTTTTGTGTGGGCGCCCTTAGCTCTGGAAATCATGCTGAAATGAAACAAATAGCCTTCAGCTAGATTTAAAAAAACTTACAGCCGAATTGGGAAACTCCTCTTTTTTTAAATCGGTTAAGGGGATAATTCTGTCCATTGAACTAATCCGGCCTTTTGGATCCGACTCATAATTTTATATCTTTAGGAAAGCATTACCTCAATACAAGTTTTCTTTTCCTGGGCTGGCTTTAAACCTACAAATCTAAATTTTTATCCACATACTACAAGCTTAAGACAAATCGTTGTCACACCCACAAACTCCCGCAACCATTTTGCACTGTAATTTGCCTTATTATGTTCCTTTACCAATATTGTAGGTTGTGTCTATCAGATATTTGAGTTCTTTAAAAGGCACCCAGTGCAGGGAGAAATAAAATAAAAATAAAACCTTGGTCAACGACTGCTAGAATTCGTACTTTCTCAAAAATTGTTTTTGATGATTAGGTTGTCTTATTAACTTGTGCAAATACGAAACGAAAGTCATGAATGAGTAATGTACTGCCCCCATACCATGAACTCTTAAAGCAGGATAGTTTACGTTGTGGAAGCGAGACGCCGCATTACTCTGCACGTAGCGGCGTCTCGCTTATACAACGTAAACTGTCCTGCTTTAAGAGTTCATGGTAAGGGGGCTATACATACTTTTCGTTTTTGACATTTAAAATCTAGATGCTAGGTTTTGTAGTAAATGATCATCATTAGTCATGTTCATATACCATCAGTATAATAATAACTAATGCAAAATCGGTACCGTGTAAATGTTGCGCAAGAACTCTCTTATCTTCATTCACCTACAGTTTTTTTCTTACGTAATTAATGCGTTAACATCTAAGCAAATACTTGAAAGGTGGGAAGCTATAAAATTGGTGTTAAGGCGTTAAATTATTATAAAATAACCTCTAGCACTCCTTTAAACATATTAAAAAAAATTGTAGTGGCTTGCACATTTTTTTTGGAAAGTTGGTACATTTAGATACTTGTAATTATGCAGAAAGCAAAAGTGATAATTAAAATCTCAAAAATAACTAGCAATCATAATATTATTATGCCTACATGAATTTTCAGTTTTAAAATTTCCAAACCACATTATCCACTTGCTTGTATTTAACGGATTAATGAATGGCTCGCAGAAAATATATTAGTCCACCATCTTGTTATATTTATTTATGTAAAGCACTATTGCCATGACACGGACTGTACTTTAACTGACATTTGACTGACCCAAACAGAACAGTTTCAAATAGAACAGAACATGGTCCAACAAGCGTGATGCTTGTGTGGGCCCGGCTAGATAAAAACAAACACAGCAGGTTTTGACGTCCCTAATAATGGCAATACGATTTAAAATAATATTTTAGGTGATCGGCTCCCCTAGACAAGTGGCAAAACGATTGAAGAATAGAATGAAAAATTTATGGGGATGACATATGTATGTCATCGATAACATAGTCGAAACATTATGTCATCCCACTTGCCACTTGTCTAAAACTACCCTAAATAGATTTTAAGTACGTATAAAGGAAATATTTAAATTAAACTCCATATATAATATACCTACGTGCATAATTTATACAGCATGTGTTAAAAAATGGCACATACTTTCCTAGTTAAATTCTTTTAATTAAGAAAAACTATTTACAATTTTATTCTTTTTCCGAAACAAATGAATTCCGATTTGCAGCTTCCGATGGCTAGAGGAACTTACCTAGATTCTATTATGGCCAGTTACTTTTAGTTACTTTACGCTTTGGTAACTTAATACACGAATGATACCACTTTCATTCAAACTGGATCTTAACTTTACGGTTTCGTATTTGGGATACCGTTACAACTGAATTAATTACACAATTTTAACCGTAAGATGGTTTATAAATCAACGCGTAGAGAACTTGTTTAGCTAGTGATCGAGTGATCGTAACTTCGACAACTAGCGTAAGGTTACTGGGTCTTGAATCAGTTATTCGATTGCTGTAAATCATACGAAGATGGTGCCCTATAATGTATTCTACTCCAAATTGGTAAAAAAAATCCCCGTATAAAGCCTAACAAACTATTACAATTCTTCGCCGAAAAATCCCTTCTTACTGACTGCATTTCGGACACGAGAGTTACCTACTGCTACAATTCTAATTGCAAAGATCCTGTGATACCGAAACGAAAACATTAATAAAATTCCTGGCCTGATAATTTCTATAGGAAAGCTGTTAAAAAATATAGATAAGATAAAATTGTTTGACATTATCTTCTCTATACAGCAGTTCTTATCACGATTACCTCATGTGCTCACTTGCTAACCATCGATCACTGTCTAGACTACTCTTTTGGCAGTCAGCATACAAAACAAGCAATGTAAAACCGATCTATGTTGAATAAGGAAGTTTTGTTCTTACATGTCCGGGGACTAACGATAGGCTGGTACTACCTGTGTAGGGAAAGGGCATTTCTGGTCTTTATGTTACCTACTTCTACTGCAAAGTGAAGATAGGTAAGGAAAGAGTTCAGAAAAACATTACGGAGGTGGTATTCTACATTGCAAAAAACGAAATGGCTAAAGACCTACTACAAAGACCATATAACTGGCCACTTAATAAACAAAATTATTATAAACAAGCAAAGCCATTGACACAAAAAAAGAACAACAAAACAATTGATAGGTACTCCACATTTTGCTCAGGTCATTCAAGAGTCTTCTTTTGAGGTCAAAACCAATGGCTTTTCCGAAATATAGTCAACTGTCCTTGCATAAAGATAAGACAATCTCCTTATAAAATCGGTTAAGTCATAAAACGTAATATACAGTGTTTTGCCACAACGTCGTTAAACTTGTTCGTTAACATTTGGACTACATAAAATTACAAGTTTTCCAAAAGTGCAAGCTTAAGTATCATTTCAAAACAAGAACAAGATTTTTTTTTATACTGATCTGCAATTCAATTCTGATCAGTATCAAGATTTAAAAAAGAGTTTCTATTGAAACTTTTCCAAAAAAAATATTTTTTGAGATTACTGTTAAAATATTTTCTTATCTGTAAATATAATAGCAATTCAAAACGTGTGTGCACTTGTACGATAAGTACAGGTATGCACTGAATGCGATGAAAAGAAACTCAATTGCTGTCACTAACGATACCGTATCAATGATGGCGGGTATCAAAATCAAAATCGCATTACAGACGCACAAAACAGGCACTTATCACTGAAAGAGTGAGAGCAAGGGATTTCCGAACGGCAATCTTTGGACCGAAGTATTTAGGACAGCCAGCGGAGCGAAACACTTACGACACAGTCTGGACAGCCCTAATGTAGCTTTCTCATACCATTTTCACCTCTATATACACATTATCAAGATCTTTTGTAACCGCACGTGTTACACCTGTTTGTCAAGCTGCGACCAGTTGAAAAGAGCCATGCAGATAGATGCGACACCCTAAAATGGTCTGCGTAAGTGCGGTACGAAAGGGAGGGGAATCTCAAAATACATCGGTCGGTACCTGTATGGCGTTTTACGATGTCGAGTATGAATGACTAGTTCCGTTGCAAAATTATATGTGTAGTATGATGCAAAGGTTTGTTTTGATCGTAACGATTGCTTTTGATTTCATCGAGGAATTTTTCTAAATCATAAGTTATAGAACTTACCAATATTGGATAATTTTATTATTATCAACTTAAATGCTTCTTATATATGCAGCCATTAGATTTCAAAAGTTTGTCTTTTGGTATTTCTACACACTTGTTTACTATTATGGAATAGTAAGTGCACTAAGGATTGTCAGTACTGATAGTTTAAAAGGACAGCTAGTGAGTATTGCTGCACTAATGTGCTAACAACATGTTCAAATCGCATCGACATTTGAATCGTGAGGCGTTTGTGCTCAATTGATGGTAGCCACGATCTGTGTACGGATTGTGAAAAAAAAGATGTTAGGATAAGAAATAGGACCCTTAAGTGTCCTGAAAATAATTGGCAATTACAAATGTATTACCAAGCGATTGCCGAACAAAGCAGTGATTGTTACTTGACTACGGGATCCAGTTCATGCAGTATTTTTTGTTAGACATAGACATAGTAATATGTGGTGTGGGTCAATCCTCGTTCAAATTCTAGAACAGAGTAAAATAACAAAACATTTCTAATATCATTACCACAATTCGAAATTCACTAATTACAATTTACACACCAATGAATGTAATGTAGGAGTTTTCACAATAAATCCTTAATGAAGGCAATCAAAGGATGCTAGCAGTTAATTGTTGCATTTCATCCGTTACTCCTGCGTGTTCATAATTTTGTTTGCTAACTTGTTTGTTCATAGAATTTATGAGAATGTAACTAATGTTATGTATGTCAGTATGTGCTGAAATTTAAGTATCAATGTTCAGTTACCGACCGCATGCAATTTTGTTTGGCAATCACATTTAGCATGTGCGTTGGGACTGTTCTATTACAATTCCATTTGCGCGAGAGTCTGCGTGACTACATAATATTTGTATGGCTTAAAGACCAGTTGCAGCTCTGAGATTTGAGTCTGCATTATTCTTCGCATTTTATGGTTCCTAATTTTTGGTTGCTGCTTCTGTAATTAAAAGTTGTCTAAAATAAGATTTTACTGTAAGTAAACCGTTTTTTGGAAAGTAATTAGTATTAGCTTTATGTTTTGTACAAAAGAAACAGAAAAAAATAAGTAAACTAGATTTGGAGTTAATCTCTCCTAATTAAAATTGAATTAGCTACACAAATAAGTGTTCTTTTTGTAATCATATTGAATTACGGTAAAAATTACAGAATATAATTACTCTGCACATTCAAAAGCTAGATTAGAATCGTAGATATAATTCGACTAATTTATTATTTGCAGATGCAAAAGCTAGTCATTAGTCCGTCAAATTATTACACTTATAAAAATATTGAATAGGCTGAGGGTGAGCTGCAGGATGGCGCACGGGCGGCTGTTACAACCCTCTGATACAGGGAGCTACACAATATCAGTTAAAATGGGAAGGAAGTAACAATTGTATGCTTTTAGAGGGTGCTTATAAGATGGAAGAGTCGTTCGGCTCGGTCGAACATTCGGTATTCAGTTTTAATGCATTTTGGTTAAATTTTAAATCATTGAAAATATCTTTGAACTTGAGTCAATTACTCATTACATTACATTTCTACAAATGGCATTATTAATTTACCAAATTCTAAGCGAATTGAAGGCAATATTTGCAAACAAATCTCTTGTCCTATTACGTCAACAAAAGCACATTCAAGACGCATAGAAATTTACATCTAAAACAGACCCCTTATGAAAGAAACACCCTGTCTCCACTTCACCCCCTGAATTTTACCCCACCTCTTAACGCGGCAACACCCACTCGCGGGAGGAGGGGGGATAAAAGCTCAGTCGCGTTAACAATTCCAAAGCGGACGCACGCGTCGCGCGTACGGGAATTACCAATCGAATTTGATGTTCATGATGTTGTGAAGTTACATAAAGATAGTGCTTCCCATAATGTCTTCCTATAGTGATTCTTGGATGGATAGAGATGTGTTGTATGTACAAAATGTGCGATAATAGATAGGCCTTTGCGGCTTTTGATAAGGTGAATGGGATCAATTTTGGCTATTGTTCCGCAGTGAACATAGGAGTAGAGATAGTTATATGAAAGTGTGAGCATGTTTATTCAAGGTAGAATATAACGAAGGTATTAGATACTGTGACGTTATATCAATGCTTAGTAGACTAAACATAGACAGTTTTAAGTGTAAAATGGTTGAATTTATAGCGCGAGTTTTATTATTAGGCAATTTGATGTACTGCGTTAAAGTAGTACTTTGAGTTAGAGTTGATCAAAAACTTTATTGAACGTAATGCGATAGCACCGTTTGTAAGATTAGGGAGAGAAATCAAAAGGTCAAAGGTCGTCGCACCGCGCAAGCGAAAGTAGATTTTCCTACGTCAGATGAGATCTATACTGAATGTATGGTAGAGCCGCGTTCGTATGCTTTGATGGACTTTGTTTTGTTCTATGTTCATAGTTTCATAAATGTGTATATGATGTAGGTACTCTGTAAACGAAGACTGGAAGAAATTCCAAAATAGCTGGGAAATTACGCTTAAATATTCATAATTTATATTATAATATTAAGAATTCACTTGAATTCAATGACAAGAGTATTTGATAATTAATTTATTTGATAGTAATATGATTGTCTGCCTCGTTATGTTAATTAGTTGTTAGAATTTGGACAACTCTTTTTTCTTTCTTATGATACACTAACTACTGGCTGGCACTACTAATATCTTATAAATAACATGATGAGAATCGTCTGTCTAGGTAACATAGTTACTCACTTGAATTTTATGTCGTCTGGCGCCAAAAACACGGACATCGTTTATGATTTTTTTTCTTTATGTTTATAATGAAGAACTTGCAAATACAAATCTGCGATAGTTGTTTTAAGTTTTGTAGGTATCAGTACATATTAACTGGTTATTTCATCTTGTCATACTATCTAACTCGATGTATTAGCAATAATTATTAATTAGTATAAGTAAAATACAGTGTTGTGTAGTAAAATTCTAATTGAATATTTCCCTTGTTACAGGCAAAACGGATCAGTCATTCAAATTTAAAATGCTGGGAAGTCGTTCATGACAATCGCGTAGCAGCTTTAATAAACACTAGAAGTACCTGAAACTCACAGAAGATGGCGCTATTCAACAATTCCTTCTCAAGAACCTACCATCGCTTATTTATTGAATTAGCAGGTAATGAAGTAATCTGTCTTCTGAATTCTCCGAAGATAAAATCAAATTTAAGTATTTATGTTCTCGTAGGAAAATGGCCGACATCAATTAGGTTATTGCAAAATATAAAATGTCTTGTAGCCAGCCTTTTGGCATGAGACCAAATTCCAATTTAGTGCTGGTAAAGAAATTTTTATTACATACTTTGAAATAGTGACATTGGTTGTCTTGATAAACTTTCAATTTGAATTGTCACTTGGTGGGGTGATGGGCTTCCACTTGCACCATTATACCCGAATAAGTGTTTGCTTGAAGCAGATCTGCCCCCCTAGATAAGTGGCAAAACGCTTGAAGATTATTAATCGAAAATAATGATAAATGTATGGGGATGATATACCTAATATTACGACTATGTTATCGATGGAAAATATGTCAAACCCATACATTTTTCATTCTGTTCGATTTCTATTTGTCAAGCATTTTGCCACTTGTCTAGGGGGGCAAGATGGTAGTGAAAAAGGGAGGCCTTTACCCAGCAGTGGGTGATACCAGGCTGAAATTATGATAAAATGTTTGTAAATATCAATGACATTAAATTTAAAATCTCTAAAAATGCAATCCACCAAAATATGCATGAATATTTTGATCTCGTTTGCACTAGCCTTGGCCTCTTCACGTGCAACATTCTTTAGCATTCATTCTATTTTTGCATAGTATCATTAATTTACAACTCTCCAAATTAATTTCATAATTAATAATAGTGTTAACATTAGACACCTAGTTTCACTGTCATTTTGCCATAGGGCTATTAGAATTTGAATTGCAAATAATATTACAAAACATGCATAATTTTGGCAAACATCATCATAGTTTAACTTTCGAAATGGATTCCATATCAGACATTATGTTTATACGCAATACTTAGATGTTTTATGTAAATAGTAATGGAAAAATATATATGCATTTAGAGCTTGAATTAAAAATACTATGTCATGTTCAAACCCTATAATTGGCCAAATGCCAATTATTTGATACTTTCTTCACAAAGTTTTATACATGCTACTGAGAATTACCAAATGGAAAAACCCTCGTGAACCCTGAAGATCCGTTCTGAAGATTTTGGAAATCATAGGGTAATTTTGAACACACACTACCTACACATCCTATTCTAACCTAACCTAAAGATGTCTCTTCAATTTCCAGATCCCAGAACAAACGACTGGTTCCTGATAAAGAGTCCAGTCCCTGGGCTGACCATCATCGGCTTGTACCTCTACTTCTCTCTCAAATGGGGGCCGAGGTACATGACCGACAAGAAACCATTCCAACTACAGAAGACTTTAATTATTTATAACTTCATACAAGTCGTCGTCAGCTGCTGGTTGTTCCATGAGGTTGGTAACAAAATTGTTAAGTATGAAATTTACTTAGTCCACATAATTATGCCACAGTTTAAACCCTGTATAAATTAGCTCCAGTTTTGAATGTTGATGCGCTGTTAACTACGTATGACGGCTTGTCATCTTTAGCAATACACTAAAGAAAGTAGATAACTTCGAAAATATAAATGTGGTAGATGCATATAAGGTTGTCTTATAAAGTTATTGAAATAAGATCGATAGTCAGTAAATTACAGTAATAACGCATTTTAGCTCCTTTAAATTTATTGAGCCTAAATAAGATTAAAATCTTAGAATTAAGTATTAATATAAACTGTGAAAAGGTTATATATCTTATAATAATTAATGTTTCGGGTACTTGTTCTAATGCCCTCTGTTCACAATTTCAGGGCCTCGCCGCTGGGTGGTTGAGGACTTACAGTTGGAAATGTCAACCAGTCGACTTCTCAAAAACGCCAGAAGCTTTGAGAGTGAGTATATCAAGTACCTACTATAATAATCAGGTAGGGGAAGAACTTGGCGAACCAAATGACGATTCTGCAAAAGGGTCAAGTGAGGAGTACCCTTAACCGACGAGCGTGTATGAGGAATGCGATGCGTGTGAATGAGGCGAAAGAAGTATGTCAGGATCGAAGCAAATGGAAATCCGTAGTTTCTGTCTCTCTCTCTCTGGGAAACAGGCGCGACTTTATGTCTGTATGTAATATAGTGATATTAGTTTTACTAAGGGCTCATCCTATAAATGGCTACTTAGACAAAGACTAACATGACTAGCATCAGATTGCAATTCTAAAAGGATTAAGGATTTTCGTGTAGACTGTTATGTCATGCAAATTAGTCAACAAGCCATATTAATATATTCACAGTTGATTTGAGAACCTATTTCTATAACATTTAAGTCGGTTATAATATGGCAAACACGAGAGTTATGATCTCATAAAAACTCCTCTATTCAGTGATTTTGAAATTTAATATCACGATTTTAACCTAATACAAAAGATGAGAAATAAATATGAGTTAGCTAAAGTTATTTGCATTACCTGTTGTGATGATACAATCGTTGTACAATTGCGAATTTTAATTTATAGTAGAATAAACAATATTAACTAACAAGGAAGATGAAGTAAACACGTATAAATAAAGACTTTATTCAAGTCTGAATTAATTATCATGTGTTTATACTTAACATATTTTATGAACAGTTAGATGCCTGGATAATAACATAATATAACATCACACCTGTATTTCTCGAAGGGGTAAACAGAGGTGTGTAGTACAACCCACATTTAGCCAGTTATGTTATAGGTCCTAATGTAATAGGGGGCGAGTCGATTGCCATCAACCAAGACCTTATGCTCAGTAGCTCGCTTAGCTGCTGAGCATAAGGCGACATTTTTTTTTTAATAAGTTTATATATCCCCACTCAGATGATAAGAAATAATTTAAATAAACAGATACAGTTAAGATAAAAGTTATTGCTAATAAACAAGATTGTAATTATATCTTGAATCTTTTTAATCTAATGATTATTTCTTCATCGGGAAATATTCTTATTGTATGTTTTTGTCCATCATCAAAAAGTTCCTACAAAAATGTATTGTATTCAAATATGAATGAATTCTGACACATCTTGCTAAATATATTTCAATCCAAACAAGATTAAAATCTTAATTCTTTTTCTTGTAGTCTATCATAATTCCTTGGGAAACTTTAAAGCTAAACAAGGCAAACAGACAATCAAACTTATGGACTGTGCTTTGGAGCATAAAATTATGACGTAACTTCTTCTTATCGTATGGTTGATGAACAACCTGGTGTCAGAGTTTAAACCGCCTGTAGGCCTCTGACATGGCTTTACACACCGTTGAAAAATCTCTCAGGTATGCCCGGTTTCCTCACGATGTTTTCCTTCACCGTTTTTAGCAACTGATAACTAATTTTTAGTACGCACATGAATTCGAAAAGACATTGGTGCTTGCCGGGATTTGAACTTGCGACCTTTGACTTGGCAGTCCAACGGTCATACCACTCGGCTATCAGTGACGTAACAAAATCTAGATAGCCGAAGATATACGGAAAAACATGAGTCTCAATAACCACTTTGTTACCATGACTTATTCCTATTACGCGGTGTGTATTATCAAGATGCATGCAATTGCATAATTATGAAGTTCTTTTTTGCACAGTGCAGAAAATTACAGTATGACAATCGGTAAAAATTTACTTTTTGAATTATGTTGACACGGAAGTAAAAATTAAAAAAAAAATTAACCATATAGATAATGTGTGTTTAGGATCTCAGAGGAAAGGCCTCTGATCAGCAGTGGGACATTAATTAGACTATAGAAAAGATAGAAAAAATATAAATAAATATAACGTGAAACATATTTTAAGTTTAAATTCTGTACTGTTGTACAAATGTACATAATTGGGTAGGTGGTTTTTTGAAACTAATAATTAATAAAGTGTAATTACTTTTACTTTTACTGTTGTAAGACTTACCTAGGGTAACATAACTAGCTCGTAAAACAATTTGATATTCAAATGCTGCTATAATCACTCGATCCGGTTTTAATTACCTATAATTTTAGGTTAAATACCTAGCTGGAACTGAGATAGATAAACAAATTTAAAATAAATAGTAGGTTTAATATTAAACGCTCTGAATGCTGCAAACCGTTTAATTCGTTGGATTTCCATTTTTTTATTAGAATTCAACCAAGCAAGGGGATCTTAATCTAAATCAGCTACATTTTTTTATTCTGTGGTATCATTATCTCGTTATGCGAACATATTATTAGACAAGATACCACATGTAGTGATTAACAGTATAATTGATGAGTTTAATGTTTATATCATAAGTCAGTTATTGTTGTAGTAAAAATATCGTTACTCTCTACATGGAGTAAAGCTCTTTCTGATTTGGTATAGAAGTCTTGCAATTATACAGTACCTAAAGTTTATGGCATTAAGCTCCCCCTGCTGCCATGGGATAGGCCTATATTCAGCAGTGGACTGAGATAGGCTGATGATGATGGTGATGATGAAGCTCCCCTCGATGAAGCTCTATTAAATGGACGCTATAATGTATCATTGGGTACATATTGTACCTAATACCTCTATACATATATGCCAAAATGTTTGTCCTATAGACAGAGAATTTCCTTTACTATCCTTATAATGTACTACTAAAGCAAGTAAAGTTATTCAGAAATAGATGTAAGATCTGTCCTTAAAATACCTTTCGAATAAGTTAATGTTTAATTTCCAGGTAGCGAGGGGCGTCTACATATATTTCCTGGCGAAAATCTCTGAGTTACTCGACACGATTTTCTTCGTCATAAGGAAAAAAGACAGGCAAATCACCTTCCTACACCTGTACCATCACACTGTGATGCCTATGATATCCTGGGGAGCCACCAAGTACTACCCAGGAGGGCACGGCACGCTCATAGGAGTGATCAACTCCTTTGTACATATTATAATGTATACGTACTACATGTTCTCCGCTATGGGACCTCAGTACCAGAAGTACTTGTTTTGGAAGAAGTATATTACTACATTGCAAATGGTGAGTTGTTTAGACTTTACTCTTTTTCATTTTTTTTGTATATAACGTTGCCATACTCTAGGAGTTTCTCCTGCATCGTGGGTGCGTTTCACAAACAAGAAATATCACATTTACAGACACCCAGACTCGGGACAAATATCTGCGGATCACACAAATTAACAGTTTATTTTTTGTGTACAATGTAGCAGAATTTATAGCGTAATATTTCCTATTTTACAAAGTCATAGAATTTGTTAAAGAGAAAGGAGGTAGGTTTGACAATGTCTTAAGTTTTGAGATAAACTTCATAACTTTTTTCAGAAGACTAAGTAATGTCTATTTTTGTTTGTGTTCTACAAATAAAGTACTAATTAAAATCTAGTAAGTTATTAAATAGGAAAGAACAGGAGAAATTTCCTTGGATTCTTATCTTTCCTTCTTATTTCAGCTCCAGTTCTGCATCGCCTTCCTCCACTCCGCTCAACTGCTGGTGTACGACTGCGGCTACCCCCGCTGGTCCGTCGTCTTCACTCTCCCCAACTCCATCTTCTTCTACTACCTCTTCTACGACTTCTATTATAAGGCTTACGGCAGACCACCCAAGAAAGGAGCTCCTGAAAAGCAATCCGAAGTAAAGGAGTTAACTAGTAACGGTCACACAAATGGTAAAGTCATAACTAACGGAATTACAAATGGTACACCCAATGGCAAAAAGATTGATTAGATAATGTGATCAGAACATGTAAATATTTTTGTTTTTGATCCAATACCAATTTTAGTTTAAGCTAATTTTGAATATTGATTAACTGCGTTTAACGAATGCTGAACAAATTGTCTTTATTTCCGTCTTCTCTATCATACTCTATGTTCGGTTCAGTTTTCGATGCTTCACATTTGTTGGATTGTAGGTATGTTTTATTGCTTATCGTCTTCATTTATTATTAAGAATGTTACGGTGTATATACATAGATTGTTATACCATATATTTAAGAAGTAATTGTTTAATGTATGTTTATAATATGCCTGAGTGTATTGCCATGAAACTCGAAATGTCGTGTTTTTTAAAGCTTCTTCCAGTAAACATATTTTTCGAAGCCTCTGTCACATATGACTGGTTACCTTATTAAAATAGAAAATTAATCATTGATGAAGACCATTGGATTGTCAATAATATACTAGAAGAGAATACTATTCACGTAGATCTTATACTGCCTGTTGCAAGATTCGGTTTTAAAACGGAATAAATAATTGAATTTGGTGATCTTCACAACAGTGGTTATGGATTTCTTTTTGTTAACAATACTGTCAATTGAACAACCGTTGTATTTATCGTGATAATGTATAAATTGTCTTCCATTGGATCTAAATATTTCTTCCATGTTTAACTTAATTGCTGGTAAGTTGGTGGCATGTTATTTGATTATATTCGAGTTCCATGTTCTCGAAATTTATTATATAACTTAGGGAAATGTAGATACTTAAAAGCGAAAGAATTATTATTTAAGGTTGCCCCAAGGCCGTTGAAAACGTCATCTAGATTAAACGAAATTTCGATTTCTTTATCGCAAAGATCAAAGCTTCTTAGTCATATGAATGTATGTATCTATTCAGCAAATAATCATGGATTTTCATTAATTTTATTCCAGAAAAATAATGGAAATCTTATATTATTTGCGTTTTGTTTCGAACAAAATACTCTAGCCACCAAAAGACATTTTGAACGAATTTAAAATAAGACTACATAATACTTATAATATTTTATACAATTAGCGGGACTATTAGCGATTTCGATTTCTTTACGCTTCATACCAAAATGTGACTATGAATATTCTAAAAGGGTACACTCACTAGTGACTAGCGAAGCAATAAAAAACATATGACCTAGTATTCATATCGTGAAATTTACGGAGCAATACCAAGTCACTGCTTGCCTATGCTTTAATTACCAATCGTTATGGATTCGTATTCGAAACGTTCTCGTATATGTTTTAGGTGAGTGTGCTAGGGTCTTCAAATAAATGCTACTTTTCAAGCATCGTTTATTACTGTAGTTGCACGTTTATACATTAAATAATTGTACATTTGCGTAATCGGGTTTGTGATGTTTAACAATATATGTGACTACGATATCTATGTTGTTTTGTTTATACCATAGCTTACCTTATTATAATACTACCGTTCATCGTAGGTCCCAATAGTGGTGTAATTTTAAATTTATCACCATTCATCCATTTTTCGCGAGGGATCAGTAGCTCAAATATCTACACACACACCGTGTCAATAAATTGTTACCTTATTACAAAACATTGGACTCAATTCAAAATCCTAGACGTATTTTTTATACAGAATATTTTAAAGAAACAACCATGGTGAAACCTTTATATAAGATAAAAATAAAAAAGGCTATTGATCTGTTGTCAGAATGTATTTATTTCATTATAAACATTTAATAAATACTAATAAATAGACGTTGAATGACCCCACAATACCTTGAATACAGCATTGGACGTACAATTTGGACCCTCAATACACTTTAATATATTTAAAAGATTAAATACAAAATCTCTGTGTACATTTCATAATTGTTCAAATCCAAAATTAGGGTGAAGACCGCTCAAGTTGCAAATGCATAATATAGAACATCAGGAGGCTTATAACAAAAGAACAAATGTAAGTAGAAATACAGGACCACAAAATTCACAGCCTAGACAATCTTACGACACTAGCTCAATAATTTATCCTCTGACACTAATCAACAGTCATTTAAAAAGTGTATGTTCTTTTGCTTCCTATTTGTGTAACGAACACCATTTGTGATTTAATCTAAACAAAACAAACGAGAATCAAATCTCAGTACTAAAGTACATCGTTGTTTTTACAACACTTATTGTCTTCGCAAATATTTTCTTTGCGACACTCATTTTATTAAGTAACTTCACTTTAGTCTACCTTTTGTAAACACACTGTAGGTAGAGATTCCTTGATGACTTTCCCCGCTCTTCTCTTGTTGTAGTTCTGTCGGTAGAAGTTCAAGAAGAGAAGAAGAATGACTCCAGTGTTACATGACACGAATATGGCAACGCCTTTGGCGGGGGGACAATCGGATGTCCTTACAGTCGCTATGTATTGGATGATGATTGAAACAAATTGAATCTGAAGAAAAACAAAAAAAAAAACAAAAATTATTTCATTTTGCCTGGGGGTTATGAAAATAAGGAAAAGTAAAACGTTGCTCAAGAAGGTAAAATTTTGGCTTGAAGCCAAACTAATATAAAACTTTGAAACACTTACCAACTGAAACTTTGTCATATATTTTTTCCACCACAAATATTTGGCCAAACTTGGTCCCAACGCTGACAATCCATAGTACGTGTACATAAACACATGCACCAAAGAGTTCAGGAACCCGATGAATATAAGGGTATGAGATGGCCAATATTTGAGCAAAGCCCACGTGCCAATCACCATGACAGTGTGGTGGTATAGATGAAGGAATGTTATCTGGCTATTCTTCTTCCTTAATACAAAGAAGACTGTGTCGAGGAGTTCTGAAAGCTTCGCTGCTAGGTAGAGATACGTGTCAGTCAGGATCTGGAAAATAAGTAATAGTTTCGATAAGTTGTTCTATTTACAAGCTGCGATACTCTTGGTGTAATCATAATCAAAACTATGTATTGAGATAAAACTATGTCTTTATATCTAGAACGACAGAGCAATTCCCCTTTTTTAAGAGGGTCTTCCTTTTATACCCACAATGTCGCCACTCTTCGTAAGCCCCATTTAGGTTTATAGGTGATGAGCCTATTGCCATAACTGGTTTTTCACTTCATATAACTCTCATTTTCAAGACAAATATTTTTCATATTAATTATTTGCCTAACCCTAATGTGATTTATATAAAAATACTCACCCTACTCCGTGCATTTGCTTCATTCATGTAACATTCTTTTGGTACCAGGCCCATATGGATGAGATCTGAGAGAAACTGCAAATAAGGAAAAACACATGGTGAAATAGACTACATAATGCAAACTTAACATATTTCAAATTATGCCCCAAAAATAGGCCAGGAAATCTAGATAAGTTAAAAGATTACAGAAGTGAATCAAATGTGGTTGGTCTATACCTCATATTAGTAGACATAACAAAACCGACTAGAGAACAGATACATTTGAATGTCAACATAATTACTGTGCCCTATATAATTGTAATATGTCAGCCTTCACCTTTAAATTTAACCTTATTTCCCAAGGTTATGTTAATAAGGATATACTGGCACGCAAAGTTGCAAACCTACCTATGGAGCCACATTACTGCTGTCAGTGAACCATGACATCATTAACGCCTAGTTAAAGTCTAGCCAGCTACATCACCAACCGCAACAGGTTGCTATTATTAAATGTTAAGGCGCTTTGCCTAATCATTTTCATTACCATCAAATTGTTACATTAATCAGCCTACTTAACTATAACTACGGGGAATCGTATTATGAGGTTTATAAAACAGATCAAGTAGAATTAAGTGAGAATCTAGCGAGTTCTGATTTCACGTTAAGATTTTAAAATCCATCAAAGTAGTCGTGTTTGATGACTATGTAAGTACTCTAACTCAAGTACTTTTCAAAGATAATCACGTGAGTAATGATTCGAAGAAAACTATTGCTGTAACAATTGACTCACCCTGTACACCATATAGAGTGATAAACCAACTTGTATTGCATTGTAAATTAGTAGCGAGTGCGTTAGTTTATAACCCTCTCGTTTCCTCATAAATACTGGCCCAATTTTCAGTACAAATACCAGGTACACCGCCAGAATTGTAAGAACTGGTCCCAGTGAAGCCATAAATGGCAGTTCGTCAATTTCTTCATCTGAAAATTAAAAAAAGTAAATTGATAGGTATCATCTTTTGCCAATAACTGTTATAAATAAAATCATCATCATCATTAGCCAAAAGACGGTGCTGAACAAAGGTTTACCCCTTAGAACACCACGATGAACGACAACTTGCCATTTGTATGCACCGATTGCCCACAACTCATAAATATAAAATAGCCATCATCATCAGCCGGAAGACGTCCACTGTTGGACAAAGGCCTCCCCTTTAGCTCACGCTTGGCAAGCGGCTTGGGGATCAAGTGCTGGTGGTCAAGTTACAGACGACGCTGCTGCCCATCTTCTGGAATTTCCCTTAGTCGCCTCTTACGACACCCACGGCAGAAAAGGGGGTGGTCTAATTCTAGGCTGGATACCACACGGCAAATATTGGGCTTTTAAGTCAATAATAGGATCATCATGATGGAAATATAATTTTTATATTTACTAGATATAAATAATTGAACATTTCTGGTTCAAAATGATTAGGCATAGAATAAAGAGAACAAGTGAGATACAGGAGCAAACACTCTTGCACTCTCAGTGAGTCAACCACTAATATTTTTTGGAAACAGGGCAAGATGAGGAAAATGATTGAAAAAAGAGAACATTTGATTTCAGATTTAAAATCAAAGAAAGTAAGTAAAGAGCTTATAACGACTTCCCTAAATAAAGATAATTCTGATTAGGTTTATTGTAACCACATGTATTTAAGTGAAAAGCAAGATTGAAAGAGGAAAATGAATAGCGGAATAAACACATACAAGATGAAAACAAATTATTATTTGAGTGATGTCTGCAAAAAAATAAAGGTAAAGTAAACTCATTTAAAAACTTCTACTAGTAAGTATGTAAGGTAAGTTCTGCGTAATCAATGCGTTTGATTGTTCTGTAGAAAGTAGAACATGTATAGATAACATGAGAGCTGCCACTTAATGCCCAAAGTGGTTAAACTTGTCGATTCATCAGAATTGTCAACAAGAAACACAATCCCCGTATTCATTAAAAAAATTCAATTTTAAACCATGGGTTAAATTATACCTGTCACTGTCATTTGCAAAGAATATAGATGTCAATAGACTTAAGAAGAATTTAAATTAAGACAGATATTATCCTATTTTATAAAAAAGAGCGCACCAATTCAAGAATTTATATAACGCATAATCTTCTGTGCAAAAAACTAAGCGTTCAGTAAAACTACGTAGAATTTTGTTGATGAAACATGGAAGTAGCATACTAAAGTGACTAGCTACGATAAAGAGTAATAATTATGGTACGTTAAAAATGTCACGTTCAATATTTACAACTCAGTCCGGTTCTAGCCAAGACCCATGGGAAAAATATTGTTTCAATGTACTTACATTTGCTTTTGTTCAAATCCCAACTGGGATTCTTAGGATTTAGACCGATAACGGAGTTCATGTTGATTTACTGTTTAGACGCGTCAGTCACCAACAGCAAACTGAAACAAAACAGAACATTTTGTTAAACGGTGCTGGTACTTTACATTGACTGTCCACGAAGCAGACATTGTAGAATCGCACTTGGGAAGGGAACTGGTTGAGACGTTCGATACTGTCGACAAAATTCATCTGATTTACAACATTGTCGTTAAAACAGGGATTTCACTGAAAGCGAATGTACGACTAGTATTCACAGCAGACACTGGAATAGTGCCAAATCGGCAGGGCGGCGAGTCTGTCTTGCGGCTGTCTGTAACTCTCACTTTCAGTCGAGATTTAGTTATTGAATGAGCAAATTTTGAAGGAACATGTCAAGATCTGACAAAAACGGTCGAAAAAGTATCGGAGCAGCACTATAGAAATACGCGATATTCCAATATACCCAAAAGGGGAGGAAAACGTGTTCCTGAGTAAAGATCTAGTCTAGGAATGAAAGTGTGTATTAAAGGCACAATAAGACAATAATACCTTTAAGAAATAAGGCTAAAAGGTGTTCTGAAGAACAATCTATTACAAATAGTTCACTTGACACCTATATTACTGAGAAAGATTACTCATTCTGTCTTGGCCTGGCAATAATAAATGATACAGCCCCCTTACCACGAACTCTTAAAGCAGGACAGTTTACTTTGTGAAAGCGAGACGCAGCATTATACTGTACGTAGCGGTGTCTCGCTTTCACATCTTAAACTGTCTTGCTTAAAGAGTTCACGGTAAGGAGGCTGCTATGGATAAAGTTTTGAAGTACCTTTAAGAGCTAAATATGCTGTTTTGCTTTATTATTTCTGTTAATAAACTAAACTATGGATCAAGAGCTATAGGCCAGACCGCAAAGCAACGTAATATTAGAGGTATATTCTGAACGTTATAATCCAACATTCATAATACTTGACAACGTAAAGATTCATATTGCAATGTTTTTTATTGTTAAACTACTCATTTCGTGGTTCTCGTGTACATATCTATTATTTTCTAAGTTTTTAAATAGTGTCAGGAGTATGCAGTTAAAAAATTCAAGCCGTCCGGTCCACCCGAATGCTTAACTCCTAATCTTTAAACCTTTTATTTTGCCACACATCATATAGAACGTACAAAACAATAACATAATATAGGAACATAATATGATGTGAGGCAAGGGAACAAGCTCAGGATACGCTGTGCCCTCAGCACTGATTTTCAGTTAGTCCCTGCCATCAGAGAAACGAATAAAATTACAAACTTTAGCGGGCTTTTATTCAGTCATTTGGATCAGTCAGCGATCATAATATGCAAGCGCCAGTAGATTATAATGGGCAGTAAATACATATGTTGACAAGCAAGTGGAAGGTTGTCCTTCATTAAATAGTTCTTAGCTCTTCCTTAAATGAGTATGTCGATCTCCTTGTCCCACCAGTCGCTGAACGAGGCTATCTGGGCCATGAAAACTCAAAAACGTGTAACGATCCCATCGGCCCCGACCTAACGTTTTGTGATTGTTATCTTAGTTATCACTCATATTTATCTACACATGTAAATTATTTCACTACGTTTTCCGTCATAAAATGTCCAAAATTCTGTACAATAGCTTTTAGTCAACATTAATAAATTATCCAAAAAATATTACCGTTTCTCGCAATAAGCACGTCTTCTTCAATCCTTAATGCCGTAACAGAAAACTGACTTAAAAACACAAACACTATAGAGAATTCCGTACCAAGTGGACTATCATTTCTCCAAACGAACACTCAATCGAAGACTAATCTCCCACAATTCACAGTATTACACTAGAAACAGGTCTCTTCAAATACTCGTTCATTACTGAACTAAATATAATTTGGTGCTTAACACTCATTATCTAATGGGAAAAATGTATCACGTTCTTGGCAACGACGATTGACCATTTCGCAAAACTGTGCGGTATTTGTGCTTAATGATTAAACATTAAAATGTGTTATTTTGTCATCATATTTCCTCATTCACTTCAGTGTGCGCCTACTATTATTCATTTCTATCCTTATTCCGTAAAGGAGCAGATAAACCGTGAATGCGTTCCAATTTTTTTAAACTGTTTTTTGTGTGTCAAAGTGGTTTATATTATTATGTTAGCGCTAAAAAAAATAATTCAATGACTATCAATCGTTAAACCGAACAAATATTATGTCATTCTATTTTCACCTTGGAATTTAAAGCCGGTACTCCTGTTTTTGTCCCACCTACCAATGAGGTTGTCAAACTACGGCTATTATATGAATGCCCACGCGGCACGCAGCCATCAAACCCATGCGGTAAACTTATCTATGTCAGTGATAGGGTTAATTTAATAAGTAATTAATTTAAACAATGGAAATAACAATTTCTTATGATTGCTTTAACACAACTCTCAATAACCTTGCTACTATTACGAGTATTACTGTTATTGTTACGAGTATTATTGTTACTGTTATATATTATAGGTAACATGTTATAAAATTACGTTCGCGGCGGCACACATAACCAGCCTCCAAAAGATTAATCTTAATTGAATTAATGGTATAGGAAAGCATCGGAGACGAGCAAAAACAATTTTTATTTAAATTTATCTGAAAATAAAACTCTGGGCCCCTTTTGTCGTAGTTCGCGTACTAAAGTATTATGATCGAATCTTCAAAAAGGAACATTTCACGTCTAATACGTTTGGATTGGCGTAGTGGCTAAGCGATTGGACTGCTGCGCTATGGGTTGCGGTTTCCGCACGGGTCAAAAATTTGTGGGTGCCGCAGATGTTTGTACCGTGTCTGGGTGTTTGTATATGTGATATTTCA
The DNA here is from genome assembly GCA_905340225.1 of Abrostola tripartita. NCBI lineage: Eukaryota > Metazoa > Arthropoda > Insecta > Lepidoptera > Noctuidae > Abrostola > Abrostola tripartita. Next base: position 1,890,201 of record HG996492.1, on the reverse strand, counting down.
TGTTTGTGAAACGCACCCACGACACGGGAGAAATTTCAAGTGGGGAGCGACGTTTAAAAATACTAAAAAAAATACCGTAAGGGAATTCACGAAAAAAAATACTACCTAGGTATATTGCTTGATCAACTTGACCTGTTTTTCGTGAACAGGTCAAATTGATTATACGGTAAAAAGGCAGTTCGTTACAAACGTCTTGCTTAAACAATGGGTGTAAATATAGGTATCCAAAATAAACAACGTTTAATCAAGGATATTAAAAGATGTATGACATTAATAAATAAAATATACATTGCATCAAAAGTCTCATTACTTTTATCATGAGGCGTCCTAATGACTTTATGAGGTTATTCATGTTTCATGTTATTGTTGACCAGTAAGATGCAAATCATGGGATAGATATGAGCCAAAAATATAATGTAATCAGAACCTGGCTCTAACCTACGTTTGTTTCCACCTGTAGTAAATATCCTATTTAAAGTGGTGATAAATTTTGAAAATATTCGAGTCCAAACGGAGGGGCAAGAAAGTCCTTGCAACGAGAGTTGCAAGGATATTGAAGTTTAAGGGAAAGCATTACCTAGTAGTGGGATATTGACGGCCGTTGATCACGATGGCGATGTAAAAAAGTATATTAATGATTTCTTTGCTCAAAATTAATCAGTACTAATTCAATCGGTCCTCAAATAAAAATGGAATACTACGAGTATAGTTATAATCTAAATTGTGACGGACAGATAGTGTTGCTGGAGAGTTTATTACGCCATTTTATTTACCCAGCATTAGCACTAGAAAACAGTGAAGGGTGAGCGTTTTGTGGACTGTCTTAATATTTTTAACCATTAGAAATAGCTAGATATTTAAAGAAATCCGTTTTGGTTCAATGATTTGTATCTTTATCTAGATAGCACTTAAACAAATCGATATGTATTTAGACCATAGAGTTGGTATCACCAGGAGTTTGTATTTCATTGACAGTTATAGGTCCTAACCTGAAAAGGTAATCTACTGAAGAAAACGTTTTATTGAGATGCGCATTACCTTGAAAAACCTATTATTAAGATCATAATGATGTACTGGTAACATGTCATTTGTCAAAACGATTGACGGAATGACGGTTATTCCCGCGTTTAGTGGCAAATGAATGCAATTTCAGACTATACAAATCACACACGTAGTAATTATAAGGTTTGTACATCTTATAATAGATGGGCTTCTTAATAATAAGAATACGTAAAGCCACATCTGTTCACCAAAAGGGCACGGATATTTATTTGCTACGATCCTAGCATACCACTCCTGCTCCAAAACTCTAGTACTCTCTACATACAATGCTGGGTTGTGATAGGTCCTTAATAAGAATAAGAATCATTTATTTGCTCGAAATAATGGTGTTTACAGATGGAGATAGTATAATAGTAGTTTCACATATTTCGCCTACTTTTTTCGGCATGCAAATACAAAGTAAACATTAAAACTATAACTATAACATAAATATTCCAATAGTTATTAATGTAAATAACAGATATATACAATGTTTAACAACAAAAACAACACTATTTATTTTACTACACAATATCATTTATGTATTTAATAACTAATTTAAAGGCTTAAAAATATTATTTATTTAATAGTAATTTGTCTTTGTGTAAATACCCTTTTTGACTCTCTATAGCACGTTATTGTTAGGCACCAGTCAATTAGACGTATTTACTAGAATGAATGATCTTATGAAATCGGAAAATATCGTGATAAACTTAGGCGATAAAAATGAATCAACAAAGTGCATGTTACAATTTATGTGAAAATATTGCAAGACTAGCATTTTTTTTATTAAATATCAATAAAATAAGCAAAAAGCCAACGTCACGCGGTGTTCCCAGGCGGTCACCCATCCAAGTACTGACCGCGCCCGATGTTGCTTAACTTCGGTGATCGGACGAGAACCGGTGTATTCAACGTAGTATGGACGTTGGCGATAGCTATACCATAATTAATTATCACGTTCATTTTATTGGGAATGACGTCATTATTAACAGTGAATCCATTATGATCGGTAGATTTAACATTATACAATGTAAACAACGGAACTGGACAAGGTCATAATAAAGCCTCTGCATAAGTTTCGACAGTTAACTAATATTGCAGTTTACTTTACTGTGATAATTGTTGTTTTTAAAAAGGAATAAATTAGGTAGGCACACTTAAATATAGGAAGTGGATACTTTAGTTAGCAATACCAACTAAATTATAATATATTAAAGGGTCTTACTGAATATTATTCTGTTGTAGGTTTTTTGCCAAGGTAGCTAAGTTGAAGACTGTTCTAACATTATTTTTGTATGCAAACCTGTGATAATTTTTTTTTGTATAATGTTCTCCTGACCGAATTTCAGTCACGGCGGCCTAACTCATCTGAGACTTGCCAACTACGCAGGAGATATTAGGTTTTTTATTATATTATGGTAAAATTGAAGAAAGAAAAGGGAAGCAAGGATTATATAAGTACGTAAATAGATTAAAGAAGAAAGTTGGCATGAAAACGTATCAAAAAGTAAAGATTTTGGTATTGAACAGAACAGAATGGAAAATGCTTCATTTAGTGTCTGGTTCTTAAAAAGAGAAAGAGTTATTTTTAATGCCTTTACATAGAACTGGAAGCACTGATAGCCGAGTGGTATTTTTATTTTATTTTATTTTATCCTTTTCGGAGGACTTACAGCTAAAAAACCATTATAAACTAACATCATACAAAATTGAGGGCCAATTAAAAGTCCCCACTGGTAAAACTATAGTTTAAACATAACTTATATGGTCGGTGAACACACTTGGTACTCGTACCTACTATATATGACACAAACAGACTGGGATTCATTATACAGTTCTCAACAGGACCAACCGATATCCTATTTGCACCACTTTCAAGTAAAAAAAGTAGTTGAATAATACACACATACTATTCACTAATCCAATACTATAACATATTATTGAATACTAAAATATATTATAAGTGCACACAAAACACCGTAGGAGTGCCAAGTCAAAGAGTCCAAGTTCAAACCCCGGCACGCACCAATGTCTTTTCGAATTCATGTGCGTATTATAAATTAGTTAGGTATCAGTTGCTAAAAACGGTGAAGGAAAATATCGTGAGGAAACGGACACACCTCAGAGATTTTCAACGGTGTGTAAAGCCATGTCAGAGGCCTACAGGCGGTTTAAACTCTGTCACCAGGTTGTTCATCAATCATACTATAAGAAGAAGGCCTTAATTTCGGTCGAAGCGACGAATACAATTACTCATCTCATACCTCATTCATAAAAACGTCAAATTTAAACCATGGATTAAATTATACCCGACACTGTCGTTTGCATGGTTGTCATAAGACTTTAGACGGGTTTAAGTAAATACAGTTAATATGCTCGTTTATGAATAAGAGGTTTATTGTATAGATACTTGCTTACCTAATGCAATTAGTAACAGTCTTGTTCATTTATTAAGTACTTAGATCTGTTTGTAGTATTAGTATGCTTGCCTTGCTCGAGATAAAACTACGCCCGTCTGTATATCTTTACCAGCTACTGATACAGTATCAGACGTCTGATACTAGTGCATTTGCACCTGTTTTTTGGCTACACACAAATGTGTACCATATTGCAATAGAAATAGGGTATAATGTTCCGCGTTCATATTTATGCGAGTATTCATTGGCTTCGGCTTAAATATTACGACCTTGAAACACTTAAAATAACTCAAAATTATTATCATTTTACAAAATATAAATTTTGTTTTCTATAATAAATAAATGGAGAATAGCAAAAAGCCAACGTCACGCGGTGTTCCCAGGCGGTCACCCATCCAAGTACTGACCGCGCCCGATGTTGCTTAACTTCGGTGATCGGACGAGAACCGGTGTATTCAACGTAGTATGGACGTTGGCGAAAGCATTGTCGAAATGAATGTTCACGTTCATTTTATAGCGAATGTCGTCATAACATATCTTAATTAAAATAATTATATTTTTAATCATCGACACAATTTAATTACTGCCTGACTGCCTCGTTGATCTAGTGGTCGCCAAGCGCCACTGCTAAGCGCGAGGTTGTTGGTTCGAATCTCGTTTCAAGCAAAGTGCTATTGGGTTTTTCCACTAGGTATTTCTCAGTAGCAGCAAATTTAGAGTTTAAAATATTTTTGTATTTTTTTTTAAACGATTCCATGGTACTAAATATTGTAGTGTCAAATCGTCTATTATTTTACATTTTTGATTTCGGTTTGAAATACATATAATTTAAGTAGGCACCCCCTTTTTACAACAAAAATCATCATTACTATTCAATGAAATTATACGGCTGAGTCATTACACAATAATTAACATAATTAATAGAACATAATATGTGCCTTAATTACAACATAACTATGATAAGGTTGTTACACTTTTTACCCTATCCTGTATGATTGTAATTTTAATTTTATTAAATCCCATATATTTAATTATTTTTCATATTTGTCAAGGGTTTTGCCACTTGTCTGGGGCCCCAGAGATTAATAATAACACAGTCTATAAGTGTCCCACTGCAGGGCAAAGGCCTCTTCTCGTATAGAGAAGGATTGAGCACTGATCACCACGCTAGCTCACTGCGGGTTGGCGATTTCAGATAATTAAATCCAGGTTTCCTTACGATGTTTTCCGTCACCGTCAGTCAGTGGTGTCTTAGAATATCTAAGAAAGTATTTATGACATTGAAAAAGTCACATTGATACTTGCCTGGGTTCGAACCTGCAACCTCGTGCATAAAAATCCGGTATGTCAACCACTAGGCCACCACGACTTATAGCGCCAGAGATTAGCTTGATTAAATTATATAAATGCTTCGACTTGACGTATGATAGGACTAGGGTATTAGTCTCTGTAACTGCATATTTTTCATTATCTATAGTAAATTGTTTTTACTTACTATTTTCATAGTGCTGATTTATGTATCCTTGATGATTATCCTCCTATAAAATCTGTGTTAAGGAGTTTTATTATGTATTTTAGGAGTAATACGTAGTTAATACGCAGTTGACTCGTTTTCTAAATTCACAATTCACCAGTACGCGTACGCAGGCAGAATTGCCATAGATTGTCAGTAAATCTTTTAATCAAACCATGGTGTTATCAGCCGATAAGTGTGTGTTAAAAACCGCACCTCTGACTATCCCATCAGGGAATACAGGCGTAATCACTAAACATACAGCCCCCTACGATGAACTCTTAAAACTGAACATCTTCCGATGTGGAAGTGAGACGCCGCGCGCCGCTACGTGTAGCGTAGTGTGGCGTCTCGCTTCCACAACGGAAAATATCCTGCTTGAAGAGTACATGGTAAGGAGGAGCAGTTTTTGCGATAGCAGCCGATTATACCGCACCAAGGTACTTGTGATCATTATCTTATGCAACTTGTAATTGCACACTATTGTTTAGGATTCATGTCATTACCACGAGTCAAATGAGCGCACGAACATTATTATTGTACGCCTTTTTATGATAAATATTAGCTGTCTAATTGCCTATTCGTCTTGGGATTATGCACACAATTACGCCTGTATGTTATTCACCTATTAAAAAAAAAAACATCGCCACACCCTAGGAATTTCTGGTGTCGTGGGTGCGTTTTACAAACATGAATTAACACTTACACAAACACCCAGACTCAGGCCAAACATCAAAATCGAACCCGCAACCCTTAGCGCAGCAGTCTAATCGCTGAGCTAATGCGCCAATGAGGTCGTGTGTACCTTATGAAGAATGTTGTTGACAAAGCCACGTTTAACTCGCTCCCTTGTTCCACATACAAGTCCCATGTGCGCATGTGCCATATTGTATTCCGAATTCGTCCCTCCACGTATGTTTATAAAGGAAATTATGGCAAAAATAGTAATCCAAGAAGTAGCCCCGAGTAGCCCCATATAAAACTGCATTTATAAGTCAAAATAATAATAATAATTATGATTACCAAATATATCTAGGTGTCGTATTATATAGTCTGTCACCGCCTTGATAAAATATCATTGTTTTTTGGTGAGACAGGGAACAAAAAAGGATAATAATAATATATTTTCACTGATTTGATGGGATTTGTCACTGGCAGAATGTGTGCTTAGAGTATTTCATGGTAACATTTGCAACGCGGGGGTATTGCAATGCATAAACTTATGTGTGCCGGATTTATGCGTACATCGGCGGCGGCGGCAGCGCCTGTTTGCGGTACCGCGGGGCAGGACTAAACTATTAGACACAACGCCATTAATAAGAACTTTACACACGCTAAATCTTGTTGCCGAAAAGGTAGACATTTTTATTTGTTCACGATGTGACTTTATTAAAGTAACTTTAAGTACATTACCTATGTTATTAGAATAAGTTTAGTAAATTAATGATTAGATGTTCATAAATAAGTTCCTAGTAGTGTTAATTGTTCAATTTAGTAAGTTAAGGTTATATAGCAATTAGCAAGTTTTTACACTATCGTATTGGATAGGATTCCTGTAAAGGTAGTTGTAAGTGTTTTAAATAAATAAATATTAAACGGAACATATTTCTGCCTACACTTCTGAGAATAGGCGTGACTTTATGTATGTATAAATTTACCTATATTAAACGGCACACGTGCTCACTCAGACTGTAAAAAGATTATAATTTTATACGTTACGATAATGATTACCCTCTTGACTGGCGAGCGACCCGAATCGGGTCGCGACATCAAAATGTGCTTGACTGGCGAGCGACCCATTCTGGGACGCTGACCTTGACTCACATTTCATAACAAAAATCAACCGACAATGTTATCGCTGTGTTACTCGAACCTATTTTAATGTTTACGTGATAGAACAGGCTAGCAAACAAGCCAATAATATTATGGGATTACAAGGAAGGATATTTATAAACTGTGGTCAGTGCCGAGTGGCGCGAATTTTGAATTGTAGTAGTAATACTATTTGAAGTGTATTTTGTGCGTTTATCGGGGAATTACGCGTGTTTGTGAACTAAAAATGATGCGTGGGTAACTAATCTACCGTCTAATTACAATTGTAGATGGAATTGTTAAAATTTTTAGTATTAATTTTACAAAAAAAAAAAAAGTCGGAAAATTTTCATTTTCCATTTTCATTTCCAAAAATTTTCACAGTATGTTTTTAGATTTTACAATATATACATACTAATCAGTAAGAAAAATTAACAGAGAATCCAAATATATATATATATTCGTACGTATTCTTACAAAATCATCGAGAAAACTGCAAAAGAATGCACCTAATCCCCTCCAGGGGGGCCTCCCGTGCGGGGGGGGGCGCCAGACGCGGGGGTTTGTGAATCGTCCCATTTTTGGTCGCTTGCCAGTCGAGAGGATCGTCAGTATCTATGACGTAATTGTTTACAGTCAAGTGTAAATGCTAATTTAGAAGATGCACACGCCAACGTCCATACTACGTTGAATACACCGGTTCTCGTCCGATCACCGAAGTTAAGCAACATCGGGCGCGGTCAGTACTTGGATGGGTGACCGCCTGGGAACACCGCGTGACGTTGGCTTTTTGCTTTTGTATGTTTTACACAGGCAGACTTTTAAAATTAACACTTGATTTGTTAAAGTACCGCATTTTTTTAGTAATTCGAAACTTAATTTTCGATACGAATAATGGCTAGTCTGCTACGCAATGCATAAATTATGATTATTATATAATTATATGAATAATACGGATCTAAAATTGATCACCAAGCTCGCTAGTTGCTCAATTTTAAACTCATTACGATATTTTCCTTATCCGTTCAGTCAGCTCTCATAATTTCGAAAGTACTACATTATACACTCGGCGGATTTTGGTCTGCAACCTTGTGCGAACACAATGAACACCAATACGTCGCAAATTGGTAGCGAACTAAGAGATATTACAATAAACTAGCTTCCGCCTACGACTTCGCGTGGATTTCGAATGTTTTATAGCCTATAGCCTTCCTCGATAAATGGGCTATCTAACACTGAAGGAATTTTTCAAATCGGACCAGTAGTTCCTGAGATAAGCGCGTTTAAGCAAACTGACAAACTCTTCAGCTTTATAATATTAGTATAGATAACCGATATGAATCCGTCATATAGATAAAGGTATGGAACATGAAAACATAATTTTAAGTATACGTTCAGTTTGGCTAGTCTCCTTTATAGATACTCTATGTTTTCCAAAAAAAGCAAAACGGTCCGACACTGACGTCACACACAGCATTAGGTGTTGACGCTTTAGAATTGGGACTATTTAGCCTACAAAAAAGTGCCTACACCCCACATGTTACTATTTAAATTACCTGTAATAGACGCAAAACTGGCCAGGGCCAAAGATGATGTTCTCCACGTACCTGCTTTGAAATAGTAAAGGCCAATCATCCAAGTCAGTAAATAAAAGTAATCCAACTCAAACGAAACTATCGCAGTTTCTACCAAACCACTGGTATTGAGAACATTTTTACAAATAAACAATTAAATAATTATAAAATAAAAATAAAATACTCTGCGATATATCACAAACAGTAAATGGATACACAAAGAGAATATAATTAGTTCACTTGATAGGAATACACTGACTTAATGAAGCTTACTGACAGATTATGACAACGCTTTATTTCTTTATCGTTTGTCACGCTAAAGAGTTTTATACCTCACTAGATCTTAGCTGTGTGGCTAAAAGCAAATGGATCGCCACTAAGGACATTGGGCAAATGGTTTCCATCCGGGCAGAAGTCCACACTAGCTGGACCGTGTAGCTGACCAAAGGAAAAATCCATAATACTTTGCCCGACCCGAGGGTGAAACCCAGGATTTCATGCTCAGCAGTAGCGACCGCTAGAATTTACTAGACTAGCGAGACAGTCAATTCTTTATTAAATATATTTTTTAGTTGGATTATTTTAATAGATCCATTTTCACGGTAGTTAATTAAAAATATCATTATCATGGTTGTAGTTAAATAATTTTATTTCCTTACTATAATTTACACTATGGGCCGATCCGTAGAACAAATTTGACGTTTTAACTGGCACATCACTGCGTTTTAACATATTTCTGATTTCATTTTAACATATTTTTAATATTATTATATAGGACTTTTGGTGCCATTTTAGCATGTTGCCCATGCTAAGCTTGAATCTAAATTGATAAAGGAAATTTGAAAAATGATGGACACGAGCACTATTTGAATTTTATTTTATTGTTAATAGTACCAATAGTACGAACTATTAACCTGTATAAAAATAGATACAATAATTCACTGATTAAAACTATGTTAAGTAGCAGTAAATTCCTTATAAATATTCTTTCATATTTACCTGTGTTCAGCCTGTGTAATCAAAGCCTGTTTGATTCCATACGATGTAACTATAACCATAGACTATAACCTACCTCAGCGAACACACTCACAACACTTAAAAGATCCTTGAGTCGGGAAAGATTTGTTTTATGAAGATAGCAAGATAGTGTCTCAAGATAGTCATTAGATTAAAATGTTTCTGTCCACTTGATGCTTATCTGAACCTGTCTGTCTTATCTCTATTCATAATACGAGATTTTCAAGTGTATGAAAGTAACTAGGAAGGAATTTAGTTTAAATTAATAATTACATACTTTGTGATGCGTTCAATTAAATTATGATTAGAAAACTTTTTTACTTGATGAAAGGTAACCTTTTCTGCCCCCTTACCATAAACTCTTAAAACAGGACATTTTACGATGTAGAAGCGATACGCCGCTACGTAAAGTGTAATACGGTGTTTCGCTTCCACAACATAAACTGTCCTGACAACGTAGGTATAGGCAAAATTCAATGATTTTCAGTTCAGGCATGAAAAGGCGTGAAAAACGAACATACTTTTGGGATTTACAGCTTTACCGCTTTATACAGATGGCCGAAGATACTGCGACTAAGAAACTTAAGATACATTAAAAAAGTTATTGATAAAATCAAATAACCCGACTGCAAAAACACTGAAAATAAATAATAATAACAGCCTATAACTGTCCCACTGCAGGGCAAAGGCCTCTTCTCGTATAGAGAATGATTGAGCACTGATCACCACGCTAGCTCACTGCGGGTTGGCGATTTCAGATAATTAAATCCAGGTTTCCTTACGATGTTTTTCGTCACCGTCAGTCAGTGGTGTCTTAGAATATCTAAGAAAGTATTTATGACATTGAAAAAGTCACATTGATACTTGCCTGGGTTTGAACCTGCAACCTCGTGCATAGAAAACCGGTATGTCAACCACTAGGCCACCACGACTATCATACTAAATAAATAAGCAAGTCTAGAATTATGTAATAACATAGTGAATAACATTCGGGAGCCATTCTTGAGAATATTTGAGCTGGTCAAGATTTGTATGGTAATTATCAAAATCCATCCAGCCGTTTTGAATATACGAGGTAATAAAGAAATTTACATACATACACACAAGATACATAAAACATAACCCTTCCTTGGCACTCGGGTAAAAATAATTAGTAAATCAATATTTGTGTTTACTTTGAGATTGAATGGAATTTCCACAATTATGTTGCGCATGCTAATATTGTTTGCATAATCAGATCAGTCACCGTCATTTTGATAGCTCGGTAAATAAGGCCTCTTTTGCGATCCATGTGATTACATTATGATAAAATATGAACTAAATTCTCGGTCGTAAATTATCTAGGTATTATAAAGTCTAGCCAGACAAGTGGCAAAACGCTAGATATATAGAATGATAAATGTATGAAGTTGACATAATGTTTTGTACAATTTTCCGTTGTAAGAGAGACGCCGCTGTACACTGCTTGTAGCGGCGTCTCGCTTACAACGGAAAATGATCCGCAATGCAAGCTGATAGTAAGGCACCAGCCTCCTTACCATGAACTCTTAAAGCAGGGCAGTTTAGGTTGTGGAAGCGTGACGCTGCATTACACTGCACGTAGCGGAGTCTCGCTTCTACATCGTAAACTGCCCTGCTTTAAGAGTTCATGGTAAGAGGGCAGTACTGACTGCCAACCTCCTCTATCGACAGATTTGTTAGTCAATGCGATTGTTACGAATAAATCTAGACAATCTTTAGGTATCATGCAATCAGTACTTTTAATATCTATGTAAATGGTCAAATATTGACGACCTGATTGGCGCAGTGGCTAAGCGATTGGACTGCTGCGCTAGGGGTTGTGGGTTCGATTCCCGCACGGGACAAAAATTTGTGTGATCCACAGATGTTTGTCCCGAGTCTGGGTGTTTGTGTATGTGATATTTCATGTTTGTGAAACGCACCCATGATACAAGAGAAATACCTAGTGTAGGGCGACGTTTTTAAAAAAAAAAAAAATATGTAGATATGTTCATTAATCATGCGTTGTACATAAATTATTCATATCACGTGTGGGCTTAAGTTCTGCTTCTACATTCATTATTATTAGAAGTCAACAAAAATAATTGTTAGATTATACTTAAGTACCATGAATTCCCTAAACAGCCAATAAGATTATTATTTATTACCATAAAAATCGATAGCATTACCTAATGTTGTTAACAACTGCATTTCCAAGTTATCAACAGTGTTAACAACCTATTTCTAAAGTTGGAGGTTATGTATTCGAGTCGTATCTTCTTTTACAGCATACAGTAGGTATTTAAATTGTGACGTTTAGAAAGCCAGAGGCGCTCAACACTTGTTTTTTTGTTTTGTAGGCAGGTACCTGGAGTAGTTCGTAACAAGATGGCTCCGGTTATGCGCTGTGTAGTAATGTTTTAACAGTACGTGTTTATTAAGTTGTAATGCAAAAAGTTTTAATAGGTTCGTTATATAATAAGTAATTTTGATCAAACCTGAAAGAACGTTGACAAGGGTGTTAGTACTATTATCGAAAATATTTAGTGTTCCTACCGCGGGAAAAGATGAGGAAAAGAAAAACGCGGGAGATGTCGTGGGTTACATGTAGGAAGACAATAGTTATAATTATCCAACATGTGAAGAAAGTTAGTTTTTCCTATTAGTTTTGATTTTGAGTCTTGAGCGAACGAAGGATTGAAAAATAGAATCACGAGCGCAGCGAGTGATTATAAATTTCAATCCTGAGTAAGCGAAAGACTCAACAAAACGAATAGCAAATGAACTTCCTCACATGTTGCATACAAAACTTTTCACCACTCCCAGCAAGAAAGTATTCAGTCATCATAGGTAAATAAATTAAATAGTCACAAAGCAAATCAAAATAATTCTTAAGCATTTTTTTTTTTTTTAATATCTTTAAAACTTAACATAAAAAAAATCAGGCAAGGTTAGTTTCTGAACAGGATCATTACAGCTTTCCTCACTGTTCAAACAGTGAGGAAAAACCAACTTTCCTCACTGTTTTCGTAGAGGAAAGAAACTTCTTTCGTGCGGCTGTGGTGAAAAAATATTTTATCAAGTGGTCGGCTCTCACCGCCAACCAAAAAAGTATTTGATAGGTACTGTTTTGAAAACTGGGTCTTTACTGTAATAACATTTATGAGTGTTATCCATATTATTAACTATATATTCCGGTTATACTCACGTGTGCATTCGGGAATGCCCGACGAGTTTCGAACTCGAACGGAGCCCTTATTCATAAGCTGGTTACGCGGCAGAGTCGCGAGCTGAATGTTTGGCTTTAACGGCTTTTTTCTCGAGTATAAACGGAATTTAATTATAGTAAATAATTATGACGTATTTTTTTCAGTTCAAAGTTGTGCCTTTATTATAACAGCTAAGCAGATAATATTATTGCAAAGCTAATAACATAATAATATTCTACATATATTTATTTAGTCTAGGAGTTTGAACAAGAAAGATTTATGTCTATTTACGTATGTACTTACAATACAGGAAAAGTCAATGACAGGGCTTTAAGACAAAGTTATGGTGCATACAATATACTCACCATTACACCTAGAGTGTAGAAGCAGAGCTATTGCATATCAGTTACCTAGTGTAGATCAAGTGCGTAATGGCCATTTGGCATGGTATATATCTTTCATTATATATATGTCTAGATGGAGTGTCAAGACCCTGACAGCGTCGGGATTTTTTAGCGCCAATTCCTCACAATTGGCGCTTAAAACCTACCCTACAGCTTTTTGGCGCCAACAGTCAATTGTGTTGTCAATGTCGAGACGCTTGTTTTTCTATCATAAAATAACGTAATAAAAATGGCGAAATGAGCTATTAAGGTGTATAGAAATTACAGAGGTCGATTGAATATTAATAATTATGTATCCTATCACCCGTATGTGAAATAAATTATATACCTGTGTAAGACGTAGCTGTCACGAAATAATGCAAAAAAAAACATATGCACGTTGATTTTTGTTTCAATGTAGCGCCAGACTCCATCTAAATAATCTAAGGTAGGTATATTTTTTTTTTAAAAACGTCACCTTCTTTGAATTTCTCCTGTATCGTGGGTGCGTTTCACAAACATGAAATATCACATACACAAACACCCAGACTCGGGACAAACATCTGCGGATCGCACAAATTTTTGTCCCGTGCGGAAATCGAACCCGCAACCCTAAGCGCAGCAGTCCAATTGCGTAGCCACTGCGCCAATTGGGTCGTCGCATCGTCGCATGTATTGGTAAACTTATGTTTATGACAGCACGAAATACTGACGTAATTACGTAGACGATTGTATTATCACACCTTACTAGACATATCGATACATTGGTAAGGTATTCTACTTAAAATAAAATAAAAAGCTACCATACTAATGTAGGATATACAAGCATGACGTCAGACTATCCCTAAGGGCGATAATGTGCTATCCGCAAATACGTTAATGCTCGCGGGAAATTAATTAAAACTACGTCGGTCAGCGCGGCGTCTCGCGTTCGATATTTAAGTTCGAGTTAATATTTTTTTAAATTAGTGTTCCTTATTTAAAGCTTATTCGAATTACGATTTAACTGAATTAAAAACAAAAGAATGTGGATAAATAAACGAAAACTCTTCGCCTGCTCACGTGGAAAGTTTATTTATATTTTTTTATTTATTGCTTAGCTCAAGAAACGGTCACCAGATTTAGGTCATAATTATTTCATTATATTATTTTCCAGACACGTAACATAGAAACAATACATTAAAATTTATTTTCGCCACTCGTGTGTTCGTGTAGGTATAATCCCGAAATACTGCCAAATATTATAGTCAAAGGGATAGGAAGTCGAACCACTTTAAAATATTCTACCAATTGATTATGACTCAAAGATTAGATGTTACAACGGTATACTTTCAACTTTTAAGCCTACAATCATCACTAAGCTTACAAAAAAATACATCATCAAACAACTTACATGAGAAACAAAACACACTTTACTTTCACTTTAAAACGAGAACAAAAAATATTCTAATTATTTTTAAAATTCCAACTATTTGAAAATGACCGTCGTCCACTGTGTCTGTTTGCAATGTGATGAAAAATAAGGTAACCGCTTATTAATACATTAACAACGGCAGTGTCGGCGAAACGTATTCGTGTGTGATTAATTTAGCAAACTTTTAGCAAATTAAATTGGCATAGTTCTTATTAAATTCTCTTTAATATGAGTTACACTTTTGATATCATTTTTTGTTTTCATTGGCTCAACACTCGAAGCTAAAATTATGTGATTTAGCTCTTCGACCGTCTTCCGAACTCTCAAAGGCTATACGATATACATATGACTATATAATAGTGTCTTCTTCAGACGGTAAACTTTTAGTACTTTTAAAGTTTTTTTAGTACGTAAGCAGGTTTCACATCTGTCCGGTCTCGCCAAAAAGTTCGGTAAAGCAGATAAAGCCTCCCTCGAGGTTGCCTGCGGCAGACCATTTCTAAAAAAAAACTGTCCGGGAGACCCGTACGGGCGGCTCGTACGGGGTCCCGGAACGGAGACACACGTACGGCGCGCGGCGCTAGAACAATGACAGCGACGCGGATTGGTCTGTACGCGACCCGGTCCGGGTAGAGCCCGCACAACGCTACCCGCGTACTGGAAACCGTATCGTACTGCCCCCTTACCTTGAACTCTTATAGCAGGACAGTTTAAGACGTGGAATCGAGACGCCGCTACGTGTAGTGAAATGCGGCGTCTCGCTTTCACAACGTAAACTGTCCTGCTTTAAGAGTTCATGGTAAGGGGGCTGATAGGTACCTCGTTTCTAAGCACTGCGGGCGCTACCCGTACGGGTCTCCTATGTACAGACGGCCCGTGTGGGTCTCTCGGACTGCTGTGTAACCAGCCTAAGTACTAAAAACTTGCCGATATCAAAATTATAATGGTTATATAGTGATATGGGATAAGAGCATCCTTGCATGATGTTAGGGTTTCAAAATAGCATAGCAGATATCGATAATTATCAATAAAATATCAATCTCCTAGAAAAACCTTGTACTTAGCTCTTTTTTAAGATATTGCGCGAAGCGATTGTAAGATTTACCTCAGCCACAGATAGTTTACATCGACAAGAAGTGCAGAAAGCTAGAATTTATTTATAATTCAGCAGTCGATTTTCAACTACTAGTCGACAAATTAATCTATCTAAAACGTAACTAATGTGCTGTGAATATAGAGACTCGTTATTTCAAGTACTGACTGATTACAATTTACATAGGTAGGTTATGGTACTGTTTATTTACAGGTGACGTCATATACTTCATAATATTAATAACTATGTAAATATGTTTTACGTTTTGTAAGTTAAACCCTTTATTTATTTACCAGATTATTCGTTTTTACCTTACATATACAGGGGGACATTATAATGGTAAGCACAATTATAACATATCATTTTACCTATCATTATCCACAACTTTTACTTCGGGATCAACCCCGAAACCAAAGAAATTAAAACTGTTCGGCACATTTATAAATCTGGCTATGGATATTTATATATAATAGGTTTAGTGTCCTTGACCTCAAATACACTCAATAGCTTTATTTTTTGTGATGTCGGGGTTGATTTCTCGATCAATTGTTGATCAAAGGTCGGTACCGTAATTTTTTTTTACCTTGATTAGTGTACAATGTGTTGTTATAGATAACGTAAACTATTTTAAATTCACCTAGTAGGTACCTATACCAATGCTAAGTCATAAACTCATCTGTTTGCTCCTTTTAAAAAAACCTCGCCCCACACTAGGAATTTCTCCTGTATCGTGGGTGCGTTTTACAAACATGAAATTACACATCCTACACTAACTCCTAGACTCGGGACAAACATCTGCGTACCACTCAAATATTTGCGGAAAACGACCCCGCAACCCTTAGCAGCAGCAGTCCAATCGTTTAGCCACCGCGCCAATTAGGTCATCCTTATTAATGTCGTATGAAACATAAGGTAACGTGTACACTGTTCAGTGATACAGTAATAACGATGATTATTTTTGTTAATAATACGACTGGCTTGTAAACGTAATGATGAATTCAACTTTATTAATGAATGCCTTGTGTCGTAGCATGATAAGTAGTATTATAAAAATTGTCGCAGTATTTTAAACAATATTATTATCAACTTTCTTAGTTATAATAAGACTCCACTTCTTCTTCATATCGATGAACAACTTTGTATTATTTAAACCGCCTGTGCCTCTGACATGGCTTTACACAACGTTGAAAAACCTCTCAGATGTGCCGGTTTCCTCATGATATTTCCTTCACCGTATTCAGTAACTGATAACTAATTTATAGAACGCATGTGAATTAGATAATAGGTACATTGGTGTGTACCGGGGTTTCATCTTGCGACCTTTGACTTGGCAGTCCAACGGTCATACTACTCGGCTATCAGTGCTGATGCATGAGTTTGTCTCTGTAACCGTTCACTTGCGTCTGCATATGCAACCTATACCAAGGATTGCCAACCACCCATATTAAATAATTATTGGTCTAAGCGCGACTGCTGAGCATAAGGTCCTGGGTATTATTAGGTTATTCTCAGTAGCAACACGGGGTCCGGAATTGTGCCGGATTAATGGCAACAGGCTCGCCCCCTATAACATTGAGAGTTTGGGACCTATAACATAACCATTATACCCTGAGTTAGTAATTACTGAAATCAATGAAACATTAAAATTTTGATAAAAGCATTACAACGTTACCTAATATTAGCGCGGAATGATAATAATGTTATAATCATTTAGGCGGATTGCTTCAAACAGTCTGTTAATGTTGCATACGTACGTAAAAAATAACGATTACAGAAGATGTATAACGTACGTATAATATGAAGGCCATCAACGTTATAGGTCTGCTAATTCAAAACTTTTTCGTTATTAAAAGCTGCTAGAAGAAAACAAAATTGGTATTGCCATTTTTAACATGACGTGTGCGTTAAGTGAAGCTGCAGCAACCCGCCCATAGGCAAACAAATAGATGACATTTACGGTCAACATCCAAAAGTATGAAAAATAGTGTTCTGGCAATGGCAATAATAATCACTACTTAGTATAAAACAAAGTCGCTTTCTCTGACCCTATATCTCTATGTATGCTTAAATCTTTAAAACTACGCAACGGATTTTGATGCGGTTTTTTTAATAGATAGAGTGATTGAAGAGGAAGGTTTATATGTATAATAACATCCATTAAATAGTGGAGAAATACTTATAATATATATTTTATACCCGTGCGAAGCCGGAGCGGGTCGCTAGTTATATTATAAATACTAATCTGTATTATTGACAACCCTAATAATACCTATCGAGAATTAAGTAGCAATATGACCCGAATAGTATCTACAGAGGACCTCTGTGTTCATCTGAGCTGAGTTTATGATTGATTTCCATATAAATCATAACATAATTACTTATGTCGGATTCTTATTGGATTACACAAATTAATTAGTAAGATCCGACTCCCTTAGACCTTAGTGTCTAAACACACTATGCCGAAAATACGCGACCAAAGTTCCGCGTCTGATTTTCGTTCCGACGTAATCGGCTGATATGACACACCATAAGCGCAGAAATTGTGCGACAGAAATTCGGTTGCACCCGATTTCTGTTCGGTTAAACTTTCGTTCGCCAGAAGTTTGGCTGTGCGCTATAACTCGACGTAATTTCGGCAAATGCGTAGTAAGTAATTCAAATGGCATTTGAGGCGTATTCACGCCTAACGTCGGTCACTTTTTTTTTTTTAAAAAAAACCTCCCCCCACACTAGGAATTTCTCCTGTATCGTGCGTGCGTAACATGAAATGATGAAATATCACACAAATTTTTGCCCCGTGCGGGAATCGAACCCGCAACCCTTAGCGCAGCAGTCTAATCGCTTAGCCACTACGCCAATCAGGTCGTTACTTATTTTCGGCATAGTGTGTTTAGACACTAAGTGTGAGATGCACCAACAACTTTGACATATTGGTTAGCGTTAAATATGGCCGCTTGTATGAGAATTTCCTACTAACTTAACGTTGACGTACGGACTTAACGATAACAGACGGTTTGTGCAACCCACCCTTAGACTCAAAATTTGCTTTGAATCCAGGTGTTTCATACTGCATGTGATATAACTCTGCATTATACTAGAAATTTATAATGTAGCAAGGGGATGTAACTTACAAATTACAAACACTGAATTATGTATTCATAGTTTTGGGGAATCGTAGGTACATTTTATTTTATTATTAGAAATTTAGATAACTACAAAATATGTTTTATGCATGTTTCATTGTTGTCTGAAAATGTGTCATAACCTGCACCTACGAACCTAAACTAAGAAATAAATATGTAAAATGTTTCAGAAAGTTAGACTAAAATCTTCAGTAAGAAGCGAGAATGGCATCAATTAATCACGTTTATTAGGTATATTGAATTATGTGTGAGTTCTATTTTATTGATTGGTTTTGTGGGACATCAATTCTTATTGTTGATAATTGTAATGATAAAAAAATAACTTCTGAAAAAATTCACACAGGCTGCCCCTGTAGGGACTACCGACAGTCGACACGATATGTTTATTTGTTAATATCAATGTTTGTATACATCCGGTGTAATTTATTATGAGGACCTTGTTGCGACCTGAACAAACTTCCGTGCTATCCGACGTTTTTGTCATACCTACTATTGGAATCAAAATAACAGCTAGGACCCATTCGTTTTTAATGTTTTTACCCGTGGTGCTTGGCGACTGGGCTTATCTCAGTTGTGGATCCCTTAATATGCTTTTGGTATATTAATCTTTATGTCTCCCGCTTGCTATGAAGGTAAGTGGGAACTAAATTTATATTCCTACTTCTCCTATACATACTTTTATGATTAATTTCGTTGCGGGGTCCAAGACAGTCGAGTCATTTATTTGGGACGCCTCGAGCTTCATTACCTCGATGGTTCTCAAAGGTTATCTATCATTGTAGATCCTGGCTTACAGGAGTCACAATGATGGGCATGAGTGGTGGGCTAGTCCCTAAAAAAAATGTATGTACACACAAGAAATATTATAAAAAGAAAGAACATATAGGTAAAGTAAGATAGTACGAAGATACTGCTTATTTCATTGAGAAATTTCTTCCAGCCGTCCTGCGAAAGGAGAAATACTTTTGAAATGAAGACGACAGGAAAAATAATAATACCAGGAGTGCAAGAAAATAAAATAAAAATACATGAATATAATACATAC
This sequence comes from Abrostola tripartita, assembly GCA_905340225.1. Classification (NCBI taxonomy): domain Eukaryota; kingdom Metazoa; phylum Arthropoda; class Insecta; order Lepidoptera; family Noctuidae; genus Abrostola; species Abrostola tripartita. The sequence goes on along the minus strand of HG996492.1, from coordinate 1,870,537 downwards.
ATAAATACAAATGATTTTTTTTTGTTTGTATATATTTTTAGTTTTAATAATAGAAGTGTAGAATAAAAACAATCGTGTGAATATAAAGTATATCAGCTCAGCATTTGATCACAGCCATAGGCTCTTTCCAGAGCGGCTCCGCCGGTGGCCTCGACGGCTTGACACCGCAACATTTAAAAGATCTGACGTGCCCTAGCGCCGGGGAAGCTGGTGAGAAGCTTTTGAAGGAGCTTACGGCTTTGATCAATTAAATGCTATCCGGCAATGTGAACGAAGCCATCATTGACATTTTGTATGGGGCCAATCTTTGCGCCCTTCGCAAAAGGGATGGTGGCATTCGTCCCATTGCCGTAGGCACCACTTTTCGGCGTACAGCAGCCAAAATTTGCTGTAGATACTACAGTGAGTCTTTATTCAGCAAATTTCAGCCCCTACAGCTAGTCTTCGGTTCGAAGGGGGCTGTGAGGCTGCTGTACATGCTTTTTCGACATTTTTAAATTCAGGAAAAGGCGAGGTCATACTTAAGGTTGACATTAAAAATGCTTTTAATTCCGTAAACAGAGACACCTTGTTGGCAGGAATAAAAAATGAAGTACCCTAAATTTACAGTTACCTTTGGCAATGCTACAAAAAGCCCTCCAAATTAGTCTATAAGGATAATCTTTTAGAATCTGCTGTTGGCTGCCAACAAGGAGATCTGCTCGGGCCAGTTATTTTTAGTTTAGCAATCCACCCGATTATTCAACAACTAAATTCTAAATTTAATGTTTGGTATTTGGATGATGGAACTCTGGGAGGCGACGTAAACACAGTTATTGAAGATTTAAAATTTTTAAAAGAGAAATTTGTTTCTATTGGTTTAGATTTAAATTATTCCAAATACGAAATTTACATACCGGATATTACAGACAGACTATCGACTTTGAACAAATTTCTTTCAGTTGCTCTACAAATACAAATTACAAACAAATCATCTTTGCGCCTCCTAGGGTCCCCGATTTTAGAAGACTCTTATGAAAATTTTGTTGAAGAAAAAATTCAAAATTTTAATGCAATTTCTGAAAGATTTTCTGAAATTAGCTTACATTCGGCCATTACTTTAATTCGTTATTGTTGTTTTGGCCCAAAATTTACATATTATCTTCGCTCTTCCCAACTATGGAAACATGCGAACCTTTTGGAAAAAATTGACCAAATTATACGGAACACCCTTACTAAAATTCTTAATGTGGCTATAGACGACCGAGCGTGGTCTCAAGCCTCTTTACCTATTAGATTAGGTGATTTGGGTGTCCGTAAAGTTAGTAGTTTAAGTTTACCAGCTTTTCAGTCGTCGGTCCACAGTACTGAAAAATTAACCAGAAATATTCTAGCCACTTCGCTGGTTGATTTCGAGGTACTGTGCATGACTGATGCAGTGAATGCTTGGAAAATAGCTTGCCCGAATACGGATTTACCCGACAAACTTTCGTCCCAACGTCAGTGGGATGAGCCGCTCTGTAGGTTGACACGGAAGCAATTAATTAATACGTCAAACAACACTACAGAGCGTGCACGTTTGCTGGCTGTGGGTGAATGGGAGTCGGGTCTTTGGCTGCAAGCACTTCCGTCGTCCAGCATAGGAACGATGTTGGATGACAACACTTTCCGGATTGCCACCAGTTTGCGTCTAGGTACTCCCTGTGTTGCTCCTCACCGGTGTCACTGTGGTGAAGCTGTCGACAGCCTCGGACGCCATGGCCTGTCCTGCGCCAGGAGCGCTGGTCGCATACCGCGGCACGCAAATTTAAATGACATTATTCGTCGAGCTCTTATCACCGCCGGCGTACCAGCTATATTAGAGCCAAATGGCTTGGTACGTGACGATGGGAAGAGACCAGACGGGACGGTGTCTTTGATGCCTTGGAAATTGGGTAGGCCTTTGGTGTGGGACGCAACGTGTGTCGACACCCTTGCGCCATCTCATGTTTCCAGTACATCGGTTTACTCTGGCGCTGCAGCTGCAGCTGCGCAGACTCTCAAGCGGCGGAAGTATAATAACATAATTGGTAATTATATTTTTGAGCCGTTTGGGGTCGAAACACTCGGGTCATGGGGTCCGAGTGCGCGTCTCTTATTTAGAGACATATCTAAACGGTTGGTCGACTCTTCACGTGACCAAAGGGCTGGTTTGTTTTTCGGCCAAAGAATTAGCATTGCCATTCAACGTGGCAATGCCGCCTGCCTTTTGGGAACCCTGCCAGTCGACAGTGATGAGTGTGGAATATTTTGATGCATACATTTTTGATCTTTTTTGTTTGTATATATTTTTAGTTCTAATAATAGAATAGGTAGTATAAAAACAATCGTGTGTGTATATAATTTAAATTGTTCTAATAAATTAACTATATCATAGTGTGGGAAAGATAACGATCTTTAACTCGTTGTAATGTTTGTGTAACTTAAAAAAAATCGGTTACTTATATTATGATGATAATTAATGAATGATAATGTTTTTCTGACGGAATTTCGGTCACGACTCGTGGCGGCCTATCCCAGCTGAGCGTGACAGTCACAGCTGAGATAGGCCACCACGAGTCGTTAATATTAGACAATTATAATATTATAAATAATATTATTAAGGAAACAAAAAAACATTCAGATATTTTTATAACCGACTTAAAAAACCGACGACCTGTTTGGTGCAGTGGCTAAGCGATTGGATTGCTGCGCTAAGGGTTGCGGGTTCGATTCCCGCACGGGGCAAATATTTGTGCGAACCGCAGATGTTTGTCCCGAGTCTGGGTGTTTGTGTATGTGATATTTCATGTTTGTAAAACGTACTTGCGACACAGGAGAAATTCCTAGAGTGGGGCGTTGTTTGGTTTTTTTTTTAAAGGAGGAGGTTCCATTTTCTTCAGTATGTATGTTTTTTTTATACAGTGTGTTCATAATGTATAAATTAACATTTGTTAACCATTCTGTTTAAATCACTCATTGGTACTTCAATGTGTTTGATGACTCAACACAACAGTGTTAGTTTTGATAACCAATCCTTATTTGGAATGTAAATAATAATACGAATTCACACCAATTCATTCACTAGCTTCTAAGTAACCGATAACATACACAAATATATTAGTGTATACTATGACGCCAGTGGATTCCCCGTACTACACAAACGTACTTCTGTTTCCTAATCACACAGTAAGCTCCGATTCGATTTTTTTTAAAGTCATCTATTTTTCTGTGGGGTTTGAGCTCTTTCAAGCTATTTGGAGGCTTCTATACAACATGAAAAAATACATACTTACAGACGAACATAGAACCTCCTCCTTTTGGAAGTCGGTTAAAAATCAAAGATTAAATCATAACAATCTTTACGCCAGAATTCCCCGAAGGGATGTAATAGAAGGCGAGCTTATTGCCATTAACCGGGCACAAATAAAGCCAGACTCCGTGCGGCTGTTGAGAATTACGTCATGGTAAAACGCCCCCCCCCCCCCCACCCCGCAGACCCCACGCTCACCAGTCGCGCCTTGCGACCACTAGACCAACGGGGTTATGTAAATCAATGTGATTTTAATTGACTAGTTACGTTTACATTATGACGTAGCGAGATTAACACAGGCGTATCAGGTTTTTGGGTCAATATTACCTACTCCGTGAATCCGGTGTCGAGGGAAAACCCTTCATCAGTTGATTCGGTTGAGATTTAGGCATTAAATCCTGCAATGCATGTGACTGCGACATTATTTACTTTGAAGTGTCAAAATCTCAGAGTAAGAAAGAAAGAAAAGAAAGAAAGAAAAAGCATTTATTCGCGGTAATGACGCATATAGGACACAAATAGACAAATATACATACAAAACTTTAGCACCATAGACCACATCCACACGCTCCGCCAGATTATACAGAAGACCGAGGAGTATAATCGGCCACTGTGTCTAGCGTTTGTGGACTATGAAAAAGCCTTCGATTCAATCGAAACCTGGGCTGTGTTGCAGTCCCTTCAGCGATGTCATATTGACTATAGGTATATCCAGGTGTTGAAGTGTTTGTATAGTAACGCCACCATGTCGATCCGGTTACAGGACGAGAGCACGAAACCAATCCAACTGCAGCGTGGTGTGAGACAGGGAGACGTGATTTCTCCGAAACTGTTCACAAATGCGTTGGAGGACGTTTTCAAGCTCTTGGACTGGAACGGGTCCGGCATCAACATCAATGGCGAATACATCACTCACCTTCGTTTTGCCGATGATATAGTTATCATGGCGGAGTCGCTGGAGGAGCTCAATACTATGCTCAGCGACCTCAGTCTCGTTTCCCAACAGGTGGGTCTTAAAATGAACATGGACAAGACGAAGATCATGTCAAATGTCCATGTCGCACCCGTACCCGTAGCCGTACCCGGTTATCGTTGGGAACGATACTCTCGAGGTTGTTGATCACTATGTCTACCTTGGACAAACTGTTCAGTTAGGCAGGTCCAACTTCGACAAAGAGGTCGCCCGAAGAATCCAACTCGGATGGGCAGCGTTCGGGAAACTACGCGACATCTTCTCGTCCAAAATTCCGCAGTGTCTGAAGACGAAGGTTTTCAACCAGTGTGTGTTGCCAGTGATGACGTATGGCTCTGAGACGTGGTCGCTAACGGTTGGCCTTTTAGAGAGGCTCAGAGTCACTCAACGAGCTATGGAGAGAGCTATGCTCGGAGTTTCTTTGCGCGACAGGATCCGGAATACGGAAATTCGCCAAAGAACTAGGGTCACCGACATAGCTCAAAGCATATGCAAGTTGAAGTGGCAATGGGCAGGCCATATCGCTCGAAGAACTGATAACCGCTGGGGAAGAAAGGTTCTCGAGTGGCAACCACGAACCGGAAGACGCAGCGTTGGCAGGCCTCCCACCAGGTGGACCGACGATATCGTCAGAGTTGCGGGCAACCGGTGGATGCAAACGGAAAGTTGTCGTTCATTATGGCGTTCTAAGGGGGAGGCCTTTGTCCAGCAGTGGACGTCTTCCGGCTGATGATGATGATGATGATGACATACAAAACAAAAGAACAAAGTAGGAGAAAAAAAAAAGAGGATTAAAGGATTCTTTAGTCTGACGTAAAAATGTGGCAGAAATTGATACGTCTACTTGCCTTCTAAGCATCTAGAGATGTCTTAAAATGACAGTTTATAATTATTTGACAGCTACGTTAGTAACGCGTAGTAACGATAGTGTCGCGTATAAGTGAAAAGCAACCTTCACTGTTGGTGCTGCTTTTAATCTCTTCCCTGATGCTTTGGTTTTGACATTTGATCATTCTCCTTTAAGCAGTTTATTTTTAGTAATAATCGCAAGTAAAAATAAATAAATGTGTCAATCCACGAAGCATAAAGTTAGGTACAGTTTTGCAAGAATCGATATGATTGGAGTATGGGTCAACATTAATTTCATGAACAAAAATAAGTATTATTCATTTTTAATATAATTAACACCCTTTTTATTATATAACTGATTTTAATTAATACAGCAACTGGATATTTCAATTGTTCTGTCCTCAAAGTATGAATTATTTAATTAATTTAAAGAGGTCGATAATTATGTCATCGCAATAAAAATATTGTAATAAAATACTTATATAATTGAGTACTATACTCCGCTGACCTAATTATATGAAAATTTAAAAACAGTAGTTCCTAAGTCCCTTTGTTTTTATCTTTTTGATCGAGAATCTCATGGACTTTCGTTGACTGGCTGGATGTAAAGATTTCAGGATTGACAGATGATCCTCATTGGCTAAATCTACTACGATACTTCTGCATCTCTCTCTCTCTCTCTTATGGCAGAGAGGCAAGTGCATCTCTTTGCATAATTGTTTTGACAATAGATTTCTAATATATATATGTGTGTGTAAATACTACAGGAAAAGAGAATTTGCCTCTATGTTTCTCAGTATACTTACCATTCGTGTTATTCGCAATCTTTTGCATCAGACTTGCTCATAAGAATTGCTTTCGGTTCAAATTACGCAACTTTAAACCGGAGATGAAATGACGGTTGATCAGCATGGGCTGGTTAGTTTACGGAATAAGACAAAGATTACTACAGAACTAGTACTGAATTGAACTCGATGCGATCTAGGTTATGGCATAGAGGTTATGGTAGTAGCTTACACAATTTAGTGTTACATGAAACATTACGATTCATTAGGTCTCGGCGTGGTTCTATCCTCTTGAAAGTTTTAGCTGTTCTTCGCATTTGTTTGGGTCTCGGGGAATGTCTAAAGCAAGAGGTAGTCACTAAGTCAGTCCAGCTACCAACTATGAATGAGGTTTGTTTACAGCATGAGCTATTAGTACCTATTGTAACTCCTGACAAAGAAGTTAAAAGTTGAAGTTAGATAATTAAAACTTTCATGAAGATTAGGATGAGACTATTATACCATACATTCCAGTATGACCAAGACCTAGATACAGTTAATATAATTTGAGGCTATGTAAATTAATGTAAAAATACTGACCCAAAAGTTAATAATTCAGAAAAGTGGTTCGGTGAATAACGATAGTAACGTGCTTTTGCTTTGTTAATAGGTTGATGACCTACATTATTCGTACTTGAACTTCCCTAGGCAGTAGTTTGAGCAGAAAATTGGGTTAATAAAGAGGTTCTACACTCAATGTGATTTGTGACAATAGTGGTCCTTCGGACCCAGGTCCTTTGATACATTGGTCCTTTCTCCCTCCTCATTAAACTAAGAAGTAATGTAAAGCGGCTGATCTTGCTCTTGATCTTTTGGTCTTTGGAATAAGCTGCCGTGACTAGAATTCAGTTATGAAGACGTTCAGTGCTGATAGACTTTTTGATTTATCTTAATAATTAGTAAGTTTTGAAATATTGTATTTCTTAAAATATTCAAGGTTGAACCAATTGATTGAAATTATGTAAAATATAGATGCTATTGGAACGAATTTAAACGTTATTTTTACGAGTAGGTATGTGAAAGATTACTGATGCAAGGTGGATTTTTAAGATATTATTTAAGCAAGTTAGTAGGCAATAGAAATTTTATTCTTAAAAATGATGAATACAAGATAATAATTACGCAAGTATATTAAAATAGCTTCAAGGTCGTTTAAATAAGACTGCAGTTGCAGCAAGTATTTTATCCAATTTTTATTTTAAATTATTCGCGCGTACATGAAAAATAAAGAGTCCAATAAATATTGTGTAGGTCAATGGACAACTAAAGGATTTAACAGAACTGAAAGCAAAACATGGTATATAAAACTAAATAGACCACGTTTTCTCTTGGTGTACCGATTAGATCCAGCGCAAAGTCAATGACCCAGTCGTATATGATAGACTAACAAAATTATATTGAGAACACCTAGTAGGTAAAGGTACATCTTGAAATAGTCTAATAATCGCAATTATTTACGTTAGTTGCATCCGGGGCCATTTGTTAATCATTAATGATGAAATGATTGGATCTCCTAATCGGGTTTTCATTTGTTTTACTAAAATGTCCATTATGCTACATCTGGATTAACCTCTTTGCTATCAACGGTATTTCCATCTGTAACTGGTTTAGCATGTAAGAAAAGGTACCTATATTTATTTTTATGGTTAGGCTCATGAAATTACAAGTATTCTAGGTAGGAAAGGTTCATTCCCTAATGCCTTTTATGAATCTCAAATCTTTTTACATATTATTGATGCAAATACAACAGACGATACAAAATGAGATGCAATCAGTACCGCCATTGAACCAACACTAACATTTGTTTTTTGCCACCTAACCAATATTATGAATAGAAGATCTTAAATAATTACTTGTAAAACAAAAGCTGCATAACATCGTGAACACATGAAGGTCATTCTTTATGGTTGCGGTATTTAATTTGTCGTATGATAATAATGTAACACAGAGACACTAGATTACACTTGTAAAATATCACACATTCATGCCAAAAGTAATTAATTAATCATAACCCTGATTGCATTTAGGCTGAATACAAGTGAAGTATTAGTAGCCACAACGATTATAATCAAACCCTTTACCAACGAAAATCACTGTAAATGTAATTTATGTAAAGAGGAAAGTTTACATGCGTTGTCATGGGCCATGGTATATTTTTTACTTTATGTTAAAATTCATGAATCTATGGCAAAGTTTTAAGATTCAATTCTACATAGCTCACGTCTTCGAAGATCACGTATGCACGTAATATGTACTCCCAAGAACACCGATGACCTGTTTGGTCTATTTCCATACTGTCAACAGCTACCAAAATACTATCCGACGTGTGTCCAGACAAAAATGAATTGAATGACGTACGTGCTGTGTACGCATGCGTGATATTACGTATCATCATCATCTTGGTTATTCAAAACAAATGTATGATTAAAGTGTTACTTTGGCATCGCAAACAATTTAAAGTAAATGTTATGGTTTATTGAATTATTTGATTTGCTGCAGTAACCCGTTTAGTAATGAACAAATATGGGTTTATTATAATTTCTGTTTGGAAACTTTTAATATATTCCAAAGACTATTGAACATTTGTATCGGTAAGGTCATGTGAAACAAAGTCCAATTATTATAATATTCCAATTTTTGATGCAATAAAAAAATATATCTCTATTGCTATTAATTTCAGATTTTTCGTCTTTGTCATTTCACCGTGAGATTTGACATATTTAAAGTCATGGAAAAGAAGTGCAGAAAGCTCAAATTTGTATCATAATTCCGGATAATTTTGGCCACAGGCCGCACACTAGTCAATAATAGATATAGCTCCATCTACATGGAAATATACTTATTTAACGATTTGTAGTGCAATAGATTGCCGTGTGGTATCCGGCCTAGAATTGACCACCCCCTTTCCTCCAGTGGGTGTCGTAAGAGGCGACTAAAGAAAAATTCAGAAGATGGGCAGCAGCATCTTTTGTGACTCTACCACCAACACTGCGATCCCCAAGCCGCTTGCCAAGCGTGGGGATTATGACCAACCCCTCCGCTTAAACTGGGAGGCATGTGTTCAACAGTGGACGTCTTTTGACTGATGATGATGAAGAGTGCAATAGATTCGCTCTTTGAAAGTAAGTTTTAATCTAAAGGTCATGTTTAACCGATCGATAAAATTTCCCCTTTGAGATATACCTCATATTTTTGGAAGTATTTAATGTACAGACTGTTACATGCTACAACTATTTAATGTGTTATTAAGGTAACATTCAATAGTCATAAGTTTAATTTCAAATATTTTATTTTCTATGAGAACATGTATATTCATTTATATCAATTTCTTTGATTCTTTTAGTTTTGTTCTAGACGTATTATTCAGTTGTATTGAAGAATTTTTCGTGCCATTAGTATTCTCACTGCCATTGTAACCGTTACCATTCTGTTTTTTACTATCTTTACCATTAGCAATATTATTAGTATCATTATCCATTTTTATTTCTTCGATTCTTTTATAGATCGCTTTCGATGTGTTCTTATTCTTGTACGTATCTACATAGAATTTTCCAAACATATACATAAATATCATCCCATTAGTGAACATTGCTGTCGACATTATGTACGATGGTGAGCAATCGGAAATCGCTGTGGCTACTCCGAAGTGCGTCAATACTACCACGAACTGGATCTGAAAATGTTTAATTAAGTAATTAATTCTATTTGGTATATTCAATTGGAATCAATAGTGCAATATTAGATGGAACATTTTAATAAGACTTTGCCATCCTTACTTACAAAATTGTCTATAATTAACAATACATTCAATACTTGCTAATGTCGTTTGCATGACAAAGAATACAAATGTCAATAGATTTTAGAGGATTATAAGTTAGGAGACGTTTTAGCGTCCTTTAAAAAGGGTATCTCACTTGAGTCTTATTTTATAAAATTGTCTGCCATGGATTTGGCAAAATGAAGACTGACAAATCAGATCTATTTTATATTTACAGTATTCACCATTAACCGGTCTAAAATTTAAAAGAAACTTACCAACTGCATGCTAGTGATGTACTTCTTCCACCACAAATATTTTGCCAAGCTCGGGTACGATGATAATCCATAGTAAGTGTACATCACAGCATGTACAAAGGAGTTCGCAATTCCTAAAAACACGAGTGAGTAGGACGGTTCATATTTCAAGGCCATCCACGTCACTAGTGTCATAAGAGTGTGATGGTATAAGTGGAGAAAACTCAACTGCTTTTCTTTCTTTCGAAGGACGAAGAATATTGTGTCGAGAAGCTCCGTTATTTTGGCCAGGAAGTAATAGTGCATCATTGTTGTTATCTGGAATCAAAATGACTGTGGTTGGTAACATGACATTACGCCGGAATTCCCTGATGTGGTAGGAAGAGGAGACTTGTATAGTACACCCTCATTCTACCAGTTAAAGGTCCCAGACATCACAATGTAATAGGGGCTAGCCTATTGCTACTCATCATCATCAGCCGGAAGACGTCCACTGTTGAACAAAGCCCTCCCCCTTAGAAGGGGGGGGCATAAACCCCGCACTTGGCATCGGCATGAGGATCGCAGTGTTGGTGGTCAAGTTACAGAAGACGCTGCTGCCCATCTTCTGGATTTTCCCTTAGTCGCCTCTTACGACACCCACGGGAGGAAAGGGGGTGGGCAATTCTAGGCCGGATATCACACGGCACGGCTATCGATACTAACCGTGTACAAATCAACACACAAATCAGAGACAATATTAATTAATGTTTTCTTTTTAATTCTAAATACTATAAAATAAAATGGTTCTTACGGCTCTTCTGTATTCTGTCTCTATCACGCATGTTTTCGGCAGTAATCCATGTACAACCGTTAGTTCAACCCCCTGGAAATAAAATATACCTACAATAAAATAAAGAACTACGTTTATTTATAATGTAAACTTAAAAAAGGAGAATCTCTCAATATGAAACATTTTGTTGTAAATAAAAAGTGATAATCTTAGCCTTATCAACGTTACAAGGTCGTAAATAATAATAGGTATGTCTGCAACTTTATCTGATTAGTAACGCAAATCTTAATTTCGACTAAGCAATCGCCAACGTCCATACTACGTTGAATACACCGGTTCTCGTCCGATCACCGAAGTTAATCAACATCGGGCGCGGTCAGTACTTGGATGGGTGACCGCCTGGGAACACCGCGTGACGTTGGCTTTTTGTTTTTTAAATTGTTTTTTATTTATTTCCAAGTTCAAAAATGGCAATAATAGGTACATAATGGAAGATAAATAAACTATACTTACACCATAGAGCAAGAAACACGATATAAGCACTTGGATAGCATTGTATAATGTTATTAAGGTTTTTAGTTGGTAGGGTTGTCTATTTCTCATAAAATCTGGACCCAATTTAAGTACAAATAGCAGGTACGAAATCAGTATAATGGTTAGCGCAAGCGGAGATTCCATCAGCAACCATTCGTTGACGAAGTCCTCTGAAAATAGGAATTGGTTGAATATTACTTTACTACATTGAAGTTGATTGACATTTGACACGTACCGGAAGGGCGAAAATGATCACAAAGTATAATTATTTTCTGAATTCCAAGCAGTTTCTTTAACATTTGTAAAGTGGAACGCACTACAGCACTGATAGCCGAGTGGTATGACTGTTGGACTGCAAAGTCAAAGGTCGCAAGTTCAAACCCCGGCACGCACCAATGTCTTTTCGAATTCATGTGCGTATTATAAATTATTTATCAGTTGCTAAAAATGGTGAAGGAAAACATCGTGAGGAAACCGGCACACCTGAGAGATTTTTCAACGGTGTGTAAAACCATGTCAGAGGCCTATAACAGGCGGTTTAAACTCTGACACCAGGTTGTTCATCAACCATACGTAAGAAGAAGTGGAACGTTACATTTTAAAGTTGAATTATATTAATTTATAATCGATTCATTATTGACACAGTCATTATTTGGTAAAATGAATTAATGTTTTGATTGAAACGTACGCAGATCACATTATGATTTATGAACATTTCATGACTCTTAAACAATCATAATATTACTATCCCAATTCTACTAAAGCGGCCATTTTTAATCTACTGCGTCCCATGAACTCTTATAGCAGGACTTATTCCGATGTCGCACTGCACTTCACGTAGCGGCGGCGTCTTGCTTTGCTAAGAGTTCACGGTAAAGGTAACGATGAAGAATGACCTGACCGGTCATTCTTCATCATCATCCACAGCCTTCAATATTCCATTGCTGGGTATAGGCCTCCCTTAAGGCGCGTTGAGAAGCAAACGTTTAAAACAGCAATGCGTTCGATGTTAGTTCAATTGAACGACCACCAATTTAAGTGTAATTTTGTAAATTTATTAAATAAAAAAATAACTACACGGCTCAGTGAAATAATTAGGTAAGACTTTAGTATATTATATTCACTATAATATCATGAATTAAAATATTATGACAGTATACGCAAAAAAAATATAATTATGCGGCGAAAAATATTTTTAGAACTCTGCTTTATGATTTTTTAAATCATGATTCTAATTTATTTTAATGAAATATTTGCAAATAAGTCTTTGCTTTGAACATTTGACAAAACACTGTTTTTCTGGCTTGTAATAAGAACCAGTACTCCTAACTGTGCGACAGTAAACTGAGCGTTCTACGCTGTACTACGGTTGGGTAGCGCCTTTGCTAAGCTTGCGCGGTCAGAACGCAGCCTTCTATCGAGCGTAAGTTTTGGTCACTTAACAATTATACCAGCCTAATAATTAACTTGAAAAAATAACCGACACACCTGAGAGATTTTACAACGGTGTGTAAAGCCATGTCAGAGGCCTACAGGCGGTTTAAACTCTGACACCAGGTTGTTCATAAACCATACGATAAGAAGAAGAATAAATAATAGCTATCACAGTGAAGCAAAAGCCTCTCATATATAGAAACGAGCGTTGGTCACGGACTAGGCACCAAATGTAGAATCTCAGTTATTTTAGGCATAACTTAACTGGATTGGGTCCGATTCTCATTCAAATAATTATGCTTAAATTATAATTATATTTTAATAGGTAATGATTACGGTTCAGGTAGTATACGCCTAAAACACAACTTACTGTTTAACATTTATGTAATAATAGTAATGCAATATGCAGAGTCAGCATTATTCCTTTTCGTTTCTACAGATATGTTTGTTAACTAACTAAAGTTAAAGTTCGCGGTGTTTTCAACACGAGATTATGAATGGAAATCCATAATCATCGTTCATTTAAATACCAAAATTTAAACTCAGGAAAATTATAATTCATACCTAAATTGAGTAAAAAACCACGTAAATAACATAACATCAAGCCAACTCCTCGAAGGGGTAGGCAGGGGTGTATAGTACACCCAAATTTCGCCAGTTATATTGTAGGTCCCAATGTAATAGGGGGCGAGCCTATTGCCATCAACTGGCCACAAATCCAGACTCTGTGCTGCTACTGAGAATTGCCTAATAGGATTATAAATAGAGTTGTTTACCGTTCGATAATTATAATTAACTAACCCTACTTAATATAATAACATTTTGTCCTATCCGGGAATCGAACCCAGGACCTCGTGCTCAGCAGTCGCGCGTATCAACCACTAGACAAATGAGGCAATCGTTAGATAATGCCTTTAAAATCAGGAAACGACTGAACCGAATGCTATTTATCCAGCCCAGTCGCACAAGGTAGCAAGTTAGCAACCAATGAAGAATATTGAATAATTAAAATACTTAATTACCTTTTCTATGAATGCAAATAAAAGTTGCTTATTGAAAAAAAAAATGCCACACTCAGAACAATAGATTATTTGAATGGTTCATTTATATTCATTAGATATTTACAGTTTAAAATAATTCATAGGAAATTATTTTTTTATTCGCAAAAAAGAGTTTACACAGTCATAATTATTATCTAGCCCCTACCCGCATGACTTTGCGTTTAATTTGACCATATTTAACTTAGGTAACAAATAAGGTAGTAAAAGTTACCGTCTTACGTTTCAAGGTTTTTTTTTTTAAAGCGTTGCCCCACACTAGGAATTTTTCCTGTGTCGTGCGTTTCACAAACATGAAATACCACATACAGAAACCACACAGACTCGGGACAAACATCTGCGGTTCGCACACATTTTTTCTCCGTGCGGGAATCGAACCCGCAGCCGTTAGCGCAGCAGTCCAATCGCTTAGCCACTGCGCCAATCAGGTCGTCAGGTATGTACCTATGTGCATAATGTTCATTGCAGTTTAGATTAGTGGTTTGTTTATGACGAAGTAACAAACGGACAGACAGAGTTAAATTCTCATTTTTAACCGACTTCAAAAGCAGGAAGAGGTTTCAATTCTTCGGGATCTTTTTTTTATTTAGGTATGTTCCCTTATAACTCAGTCATTTATGAACCGATTTGATTTTTTTTCATATGGTGGGGTAGACATTTCCTATTGGTCCCCTAGAAATTTTGTCATGACAAAAATGGGACAAAAATTTGTGTGATCCACAGATGTTTGTCCCGAGTCTGGGTGTTTGTGTATGTGATATTTCATGTTTGTGAAACGCACCCACGATACAGGAGAAATTCCTAGTGTGGGGCGACGTTTTAAAAAAAAAAAAAAAAGTGGTGTATCGATGTCTTATTAATTAGTTTTATCTTGTTTTAATTTATAATAAGTTCTGTATCTTTGTAAAGTTAAACATAATAAGGATGTATGATCTGCTACTGCCATGCATTAAAAAAGTTGACATCTATAAATTGTTCTTTGTATGAAAAGATCTTTTGTTCCTAAGTTCCTAGCATTTTTTTTTTAAAACGTCGTAAAATTCTAACAAGTTTAGGAACAAAAGAGACTTTTTCTTAGCGAGATTTCTGCTTCTAGCGTATAGTTGTGATACCTTTACAGCTCATAGCTCAAAATAATGATTAGCCAGTTAGAACCAGGACTAACTTTCTAGTCCTTTGTAGGCCTACCTAGAGTTGTGTTCTGTTCGATATAATGAAGTTTATTTCCTCTTTGCTTGATTATTATTACAAAGCATTTTTCTAACCATTAATTAAATTGTGCCGTGTGGTATCCGGCCTAGAATTGACCACCCCCTTTCTTCCCGTGGGTGTCGTAAGAGGCGACTAAGGGAAAATTCAGAAGATGGGCAGCAGCGTCTTCTGTATCTCCACCACCAATACTGCGATCCCCAAGCCGCTTGCCAAGCGTGGGGATTATGGCAAACCCCCCCGCCTAAACGAGGAGGCCTATGTTCAACAGTGGACGTCTTTGGCTGATGATGACGATGATGATGAATTAAATTATACCTGTTTTTGTTTTAGCTCGTCAATAAATAGAGATGTGCATAGGTTGTTGAGGTGGTTAAGTAAAGATTTTTGATCTTTGTTGATTAGTAACGCGGTTAATTATGGTCACATTAAATTGTCTTCGTCTCAAAAAATCCACATAATTATTATCCTACATTTGTCTCAATATTTATGCAAAGCTAGGTTTGAGTAGAATTGCAAATAAATCTAGTATTTACTAGACTTCCAGTATTTACCTAGGTATGTCTATTTGTACTGCTTGCGGTTCGATTATTCTAAATAAATATCATAACGATGTTCATAAAGTCAACATACTATCATTAGGTTACACTTTTTAATAGGTACAATTAAATATTCAAAAAGAATAAATGTATGTTAGTACCTATTGTCCTTGCTATTCAAATAATTTTTTCGGCTCTCGGTGATAATTTATTATTTATAACAGTCCAGCGTGCTTTACTTGAATATAGCAAAAACACTCATTAAGTTTTAAATATTAATTAATTATACAAAACAATGAACTTGAGATAAAAAGCTGTGATGTACACTGTTGTGGAACTGATTTATTATCTTTGATATTTATGTCAATTCGTGGTTTTAAATTCCGGATACATAGAAATCCGCAGTATGCTACCGTGAGTAGCATGAACGAGAATGGCATGGATTTTAGCACCAAAATCGGTGGAGCTACGTTATTATAATCGGCCTGTATTGTCCCACTGCAGGGCCTTTGCCTTGCAAGGACGGAAGGAGGCCTGCGCTTCCCTTACCTCCTTCCACTCGTCGCTATCTACTGTCACTCGACATTACATTACTCTGAAGCTACATAGATATAATTTATTTTTATAAATTGATAACACTATTTGAGTAGGTATCTAGATTCTAAACTATTAAATAAAAAAAATACTTACTGCTTTCAAGCCTTGCTTTCGACAGATTAGAGGTTTTATCTTCAAAAATTTGAAATCCATTATTTATATCCATTTCAAAAATAAAGGGAGTGCAAAACACGACTTAACGCATCGATATCCGATCCACAATTAACAGAAGCAATAAGGAAATATGATATTTATGAAAATTTTAATGTGCGGTTCCAATGGCAGCGTGGTAATGATTTTCATAAAAAGTCGTTGATGAATTTTCATTGTATATGTTATGATACGTCATTAACGTGACGTGAGTGCCTTAGTTTTTGTTTCGTCGTGTCGACATTAGCTATACAATATTATAAGCTCATGCCGTAGAAAAAAAATCAATCAGCTAGTTGGTAGCAGGGCTGACTGTTTACAGTGCGGCGTATGTTTAATAATTAAGGATCGTCGCTCGTAAAGGATCTTTAGATGCAACCCTAATTATGTGGTGGCTTTTCGGGCTACGGATCGGGTTTAAGTTGAGATAAGTAACTGGGAATCTAATCTGGGATCTAATAAGTAATTAATCACCCACAAGGTGGACCGATGATATCGTCAGATTTGCGGGCAACCGTTGGCTGCAAATGGCAAGATGTCTTTCATTGTGGCTTTCGAAGGGGGAGGCCTTTGTTCAACAGTAGACGTCTTCCGGCTGATGATGATGACGATGAAGTGACTAATCTGACGTCTTTTGATACCGGTGTAGTTTCTTCGTAGTGTAGTGGAGCTCGTAGCTATCCGGCTACCCGGCAGATCAGTCGATCTGCGAGGTTAAGCCGTGCTCGCCGTGCTCGCCGCGGTCAGTCTTGTGATGGGTGACCGTTTTCACATGTCGAGACCCCACCGTGCTTCGGAAGGCACGTAAAGCTGTTGGTCCTGCGCCTGATCTCTCTCTGGTCGTGTCGGTCTTCCGTCCCATCGGATTATGAGAGTGAGGGAATAGGGAGTGCACCTGTGTTTGCGCGCATACTTGTGCACTATAATATCTCCTGCGCAGATGGCTAGTCTCAGCTGAGACAGGCCGCCGTGACCGAAATTTGGTCTGGAGGACATTATTATTAGTTTCTTCGTTATTTTGAGATAGGCACCTACTGACAAAACTGTTTGTATTGTGATAAGATACATACCTACATGTACATATATGTATATATAATGGGGCAGCCAAAACGTAAGTGTGCAATGTAATCGGGAAATAAGGGCATGATGATAGATAGACAAAAAATCTTCCGTTCTTCTTGCAGAAGACGGAAAGAAATCTATGATAGAGAAAATACATTCTTATACGTCGTTAACAATTGTTTGCGCTAGCTATACTGTACAGTCGTAACTTGAAGAGTTTTGGACATTAAAATGACGTTGCGCCTGTTTCTTAAAAGAAGGCAGTCACCACGGATTCGTGACGTCATGCAAAGTTAAAAAAACTTAAACTGGCGACGCAGCAGTGAGCAGCCGTGTACACGAACCATTTGGAACTACTTTTTACCCCATCTAATCTCATTAATTTCTTCACACACACCTACTTGTACTATGTTTAGGGTACTCTTTAACGGACCTTTCTCCAAAACGTTACTGATTTAAATCAAAATAGGTTTGTCGACGTATTTTCTATCTAAATAATAAACACTCGTCTGTTTGCGTTGTTTTTCGACGCGCCCAAAACGCTCTTTTTGAATTTTTTAAATGTAATCTCTTTCAGTGAAACCACACACATAATTTATTATTTATGAATAATAAAAGTTTTGTTGATTTTATTAACATAATTTGGTTTGTTACTAAGTAGGTAAGTACAGCCTGAAGTTAATAGTTATGTAATATACCGCATTTGCTGTTTTCTTTTTTAGTTAATATTTAGTGTTATCAATAGTTAGTGGCTCTGTTCTGTTAACTGAGCTATTTCATGTAGTAGTAATTTAGACAAATTGGTATTAAAAAAAAACGTAGTTAGTTTATAATTTTATTTTCAAAAGCAAAAATTAAAAAAAATCAATAAAATTAAGTTGTTTGTCAAAAAGCCAACGTCACGCGGTGTTCCCAGGCGGTCACCCATCCAAGTACTGACCGCGCCCGATGTTGCTTAACTTCGGTGATCGGACGAGAACCGGTGTATTCAACGTAGTATGGACGTTGGCAAGTGTAAAGATGAAAACAAAATTCACATTAGTCATATCTGTGGATCGTAACATCATACTGATTAAAGTACCTACTTATCAGCTAAAAATAAAAGAAAAAAAAAACTTAGAATATTTTGGTAATAGTAAAAAGGTAAAATAAAATGGCCGTCAGTTATTTACTACTAATAAATATCTTTCAAATTAGGACTTCAATAAAATTAAGTTGTTTGACAAAAAAAGCCAACGACACGCGGTGTTCCCAGGCGGTCACCCATCCAAGTACTGACCGCGCCCGATGTTGCTTAACTTCGGTGATCGGACGAGAACCGGTGTATTCAACGTAGTATGGACGTTGGCAATTGTATTTTAGAAATTGTCATTCAGATGCCCAGGTGTCAATTGACGTCACAATTACGAATTGTCTAGAAGTCCGCAGATAATTATGTAAGTACCTACCTACCATAATAATTAACATCATTATATTTGTTTGGGTACCTTTAGGGCCTTATCATACTAGTGGATTGCGAACGTCCTCAAAGCGGAGCGGGCGCGCAACAAATTCGTTACGGACACACAATGAAAACGCCGCGTATGCGCAGCGAATACGTTGCGGACGCGCAACGGGATCGCCGCCAACAGCAAAGTGGTGAGTGTATTGTACGACGATACTTTGCAACAAACACGCGACGAAAACGTAACGTATTTGCCACGCGTCCGCGACGTCCTCGCTGCGCAGCCGCGGCGTGTTCGCGACGCAATCGCTGCGCGTCCGCTCCGCCCCGCAGCCGCTTCCAAACCGCTAGTATGATAAGGCCCTTAGGTATTGCAACTATAAATAATATTATTAGCACAACTATGTCTCAGTTAAACGTGGGGTAACAAAATCTGAAATAATATAAATAGAGACTCATTAGTTAATCCTCCGACTTATTGTTAGAATATTATAATTATCATCTCATCGACTGCATCATTAAGATCGTCATTAAAATAAACATCCACTAGGAAACTGATTGATATTACACCTTAATCACACAGTTAAATCCTGATTCAAACAAGTGGAATATTTTCAGACTAAAATTTATTTTATGCACATCCTGGACAATAGTCCACTCTGTTTTCAATGTGATTATAAAATAGAATGAGCTCTAACATACTGCTTAGATTTATGATTTTAGTATAGGATACCTATAGAAGAATAGCTAAATCAATGTTCCACTGACCGAAAGTCTGTCACGGCGGCCTGTTTCAGCTCAGACTAGACAACTACGCAGGAGATGTTATAGTGCACAAGTATGCGCGCAAACACAGGTGCACTCCCTATCCCCTCACTCTCGCAGTCCGATGGGACGGTAGACTAACACAACCGGAGAGAGATCAGACGCAGGACCGACGGCTTAACGTGCCTTACGATGCACGAAGAGATCTCGACATGTGAAAACGGCCACCCATCACAAGCACATAGCTAAATAACATATACGCAAATGTTTGCTAATATTTAAATGAAAGGGGCTTATTTTATTACCTACAAGTACAACATGTTGATGTCGATAAGTATCGTATGTAAAACAATCTGGTTTTTTGTTCGTTTGAAATGTATACTTCCGCGATGGCCCATATTTTACATGAAGATGATGAAGTTTACGGAAGACCTGAAATAGGTACTGAATTAGAATTGAAGTAAGTAGATTATTTTGTTCGGTTTAAAAAGGTATCAATACTTAGGTATACACACTAAATTATACTGCATAGTATAATAGTAGTAATGTTATTAAGTAAAAAACTAATTAACGGAGTTATGCGGTAACAAACATTAAAAAATAATACATTATTATTCTCGAAATGTATGATGAGCAATAAAATGAATAATAATTTCAAACTTCCTATCGCCAACGTCCATACTACGTTGAATACACCGGTTCTCGTCCGATCACCGAAGTTAAGCAACATCGGGCGCGGTCAGTACTTGGATGGGTGACCGCCTGGGAACACCGCGTGACGTTGGCTTTTTGCTTTTTATCATATTTAAGTTGTAAAATTTTCAGCGTTTTATTCCGTACCAAATAAATGCAATATTTTTATGATCAGCTTGATCTTATTTCTGAAAAACTATCTCTAGAAAGGTAGGGAAAAGTAAGTGAGGTAATGTTATGCTTTGGATGGTCGAGGTTAAGATTGGTTTTTATAAATTAACGACCTGATTGGCGCAGTGGCTAAGCGATTGGACTGCTGCGCTAAGGGGTTGCGGGTTCGATTCCCGCACGGGGCAAAAATTTGTGTGATCCACAGATGTTTGTCCCGAGTCTGGGTGTTTGTGTATGTGATATTTCATGTTTGTGAAACGCACCCACGACACAGAAGAAATTCCTAGTGTGGGGCGACGTTTAAAAAAATATTTATTAGACTTCATGGTTAATCAACTGTACAGCGCAATTGATCTGCGATTTTGGCTTCGGGATTTATGCAAAGGTAAGTTTTTGAAACAATATTTTTAATAAAATCATTTTATTATAAGTTATTATTATAATTAAAAGTTTCTACCTACCAACTTGACCTTATATGGGTACTTAATTGTAAGTATAAGTTGGTTAATAAATAAATAAATAAAATAAACTTATGTTATAGTATTTATTGCATTTATCGACGTTCGCCCAACACTGGCAGTGAGTATTTAGTTTCCATTCATCAGTTTTTTTCTATGTATCAAATTACTTTGGTTGAAACTATGTCCATCTGTAATTTTATCTTTGCTTTCTTTACTGTATACTTTTGACTTATCTTTTTCCTTATAAGTGTTCAAATAGAACTGTGCAAATAAGTAGAGGAATAATGTCGCATTCAGTGTGACGGTTAAACACAACGTATACGAGGGGGTACACTCTGAAGTTAAGAATGTCATTATGAAATGAATTAATATCATCGTGAACTGGACCTGGAAGAAGAAAAAACATAATATTTAGAAGAAACCTTAAGATAGCACAGGCAGGTCGCACAGTAATAGACAAATGTTTTGTAGAAAAGTACAAAGCTATCATTAGAAATCTATCTTATAACATTCATGCAAATAGTTTTATAGTAGGCTGCCTTAAATGTGTAAGTAATATTTTCAATATTAGTTATTTTTGAGGATCTAAAATCACATTGTCACAAGGAAAAAAAAAGTTGAAGCTGAACTGTCAATTTGTCGTTTAAACGTCAAATTCTGATAACCAACAGTCATTCATGCCAACATTATGAAATCATTGAGTAAGCTTGATCCGCATGAAAATTTGATGCATCATACTTGTAAAATGTTGTTAATAGTTTACTAAATCAGATTTAAAGCACGTCTTCACTTCACTTCATCGTATAAAGAAGGTTTCGTTATATTTTACTTACCAATTGCATACTAGTAATGTATTTCTTCCACCACAGATACTTGGATAAACTCGGGAACGCTGACAATCCGTAATAGGTGTACATCACGATATGAACAAACGAGTTTATATTGCGAATAAAGATCGTCGGGTATGTGGGCTCGTACTTCAGGATACTCCAACTAGTGACTACCATCATTGAGTGATGATAAACATGGAGGAACGTCACTTGGCTGTCCTTCTTTCTGAGAACGAAGAATATCGTGTCCAAGACCTCGCTCACTTTTGCTAAGAAGTAATAGTACATTATGGTAGAAAGCTGCAAGAAGTTGTTTAAAATTGTTTAGTTAGATGTATTTTTGTAAATTTGTATGAGAACTACATTTTCAAGAACTTGTAGTGTTGTATATGCCTATATCCAGCAGTGGGTGATACCGGGCTGAAATAATGTAGTGTTGTAGTAACTATTGTAATGTGTATAATATGTCTCTTTTTAAATGATAAAAGGACCTTATAGTTGGTAGTAAAAAAAATATCTAGAACAGTTTTTAGGTATTGATGTCATACTAGTTCAGATTGAATTCTTTATGACATAGACAGCCTAGACAGATAGATTGAATAGCAATTGTTTATAGTATATTAAGATATTTACACTTTGCCTGGTTTCCTCCTTTTCCAATAGACAGGTTTTACTGATGAAACCATTAGGTATCATCAACTGGCTGCACTGAAAAAGAAACAAAAATAATCAGAAAGACGGTTTTCTTACTTTGAAAAGGTATAATATTATCAGTATTGACATCTAAAATAATATTATAAGAAAGAAAGGTTATAGCACCATGCAATTTAAGTAACTTTATATCAACTTAAATAAAAGTAATGAGTTTTATTGCGAGGATGATGATTATGTTGACTTTTCCACGAAGACATAATCTTCTCCTGTTCGTCCTATCGGAAGGCAATATAATGCTTATGGGTTCCAGGTTGCAACAGTTTTAAGAAGTTATACTGCTAAGCAGATGCTAAAAGATGTTTTTTGCCTAAGCCTTTCACATATCCCAGGCATAGTTCATAGTTATTAATTACTTCTAAATACGATAAGTTTTCTACGCATATTTTGATTTTTTTCTATGAAGCTTGGTCATAAAGGCATGGTATAGACATAGTTTCGATAATGATGATAAACCAATGATGCAACAGAAATAGGATCGGGCCCAAGTTTTAAGGAAAAGAAAAATGCTTACCAAATAAACTAAATAAGTAGATACAACTACTTGTACAATATTATACAGTACGATAACATTTTTCAATTGAAAAGGCTGCCGCCTCTTCATGTATTCGGGTCCTATTTTCAGTACAAACAGCAGGTATGTAGTCACTATTGCTATCATAGGAACTGGGGAGCTCATCAGGAACCATTGGTCGACGAAGTCCACTGAAAATTAAAGGAAGGTCTGTATTATGTATGCCGTAGGTACGCTTATTACTACTGATGCTGATGCATCTGAAACAGATCTTCAGATTAATACAAATTAATTGAAACATCCACGAATATTTAGTGTCGTAGTAGCGCAAAAGTTTGTGGCGATAGAAGGATGTATGGATGGCGTTTTCACACAAAAACTACGAAACGGACTTTGATGAAACTCTGTACTTATAGTCTATATCTACATCGGAATACACATAGTCTTTAATGTGGCTTTTATTTGAATATTTATGAATCAATTAAATAAACTTATGCCGGTCGTACGCCTATATTAAGAATGACGCATTTCAGGTGCATGACCTAGCACCACTTAAACGTTTGTGTTATAAACAAAACTTTGAAGATTCTCCTTATTATAAACATGTTTTATTCATATACCTAAATGAATGACTAGGATCTTCATGTTCTCGGCATTTAACCATCTAAAATTTTAAATGACTAGCGTTCGCCCGCGATTTCGTCTGCGGGAATAATTTCAACGCTTCTTTTCTGGGTATAAAGTCGCCTATGTCCTTTCTGAGGGCACTAGCTGATACTGTACCAAGTTTCATTGTAATCGATCAACGGCCCAACAAACAAACAAGAATTGCTATTTTGCAATGCTAATATTTTTTGCATATATTTTTTACAATGTAACATAGGCATACACAGTATAATGTCAAACTCAAAAGTCAAGGTTCTGTCATTGTTTCTAAACAAATGATACAGTTAATTCGTCTAATTTACACAAAGTAAGTAACCACGTGGAAGTTTGCCGCAATATTAAGGGCCAATACGTCATAAATAATGTTTGAACGCAGTATTGTTATTCGCTAGCTCTTCTAAAGACTTTCAACTGTTTTTCATTTCTTTTTTTACTGGTTACCAGCAGCAACCAAACACCATTATGGAATCAAAATAGTCATCATTTATTTGGGTTGGTATATATGTACGCTTTAAGTTATATGTTTGTATTTATTTGTATAGTAGATATATAAATAAAATTATGTAGAATTATTTTGTTATTGTATGGTTATTAAATTTATTTAAGTTTAGATCTAGTTGATGCACCTACCACGGTATTATTTCTGCACCGTCCTAAGGTTGACTGGGAGAGAATGCCTATGTCATTAAGTCCGCCTCTGTACATGTTATTAATTTGTGCATAAAGAATAAAAAAATAATATGAATTAAGTATATTTATAGATAAGCAGAATTGTAGGTTTTAATTTACGCTGCAGTGATAGGCCATTTTAATCAGAATCTCTCTTATTCATAAACTATATGAAGTTATCTTATGTCTACTGAATATTCTCTGACATGCAAACGATAGTGTCAGTGAATAATTTAATCCATGGTTTAAAATTGTAATTTTTTACGAAAGGGGGATTAAGTAGGTACAATATGAAATGTATCATCCTGACAGAACTATGTTATTTTATGGTACAGATATCAGATTAACATAGTAGAGAAAACATGATCTACAGAAAACTGAGTGAACCTGAAATCCAGTACTGTACAAGTGTACACACACTATCCAATTCGAATATCTCTTGAATTTAAATTATTGGGGGATATATATTAATATTATCAATGTGGCCATTAACAGATGAAAAACTGACTGCGATTAGGGCATAGGAGTCACCGCAGCTTAACTATAGTAGGCATAATACAACGTTATCATCGTTGACGTCAATGCCTGAATTTTAAATCGTTTAATGGTGTCACATCATCACATGATATCAGCATATTGCAGTCCACTACTGGACGTAGGACTCCTCCAGGACGCCACAAGGCCCTTTCGCCATCCAGTCAGCTGGTATAGGCTGTCCTATTTATTTACGCGTAAGTATATGTAGAAACATTCAGTATTTCAAAATTATTCTGGCGTACTAACTGTAGTATTAGGTGTGACCAAGCCTAAAAACATTTCAAAGGGAGGACCGGATGGAGTGTTTTATTTTTTTTTGTGTAAAAAATGTTGCCCCGCACTAGAATTTTCTCCTGCATCGTAGGTCATCATCATCATCATCATCATCAGCCAAAGACGTCCACTGTTGAACATAGGCCTCCCCGTTTAAGCGGGGGGGTTTGCCATAATCCCCACGCTTGACAAGCGGCTTGGGGATCGCAGTATTGGTGGAGTTACAGAAGACGCTGCTGCTTATCTTCAGAATTTTCCCTTAGTGGCATCGTAGGTGCGTTTCACAAAAATGAAATGTCACAAATACAAACACCCAGACTCGAATGTGATGACAATCGAATGTGGATCTCACAAATGTTTGCCCCGTCCGGGAATCGAACCCGCAACCCTTAGCGCAGCAGTCTAATAGCCACTGCGCCAATCAGGTCGTCAATCCTTCAGTATACACCCACAGTGCGACTATACACTAGATTCTGTCGCCCAACGCAACCTATTTGTATAAGGCGGGGAGTATTTTTTTATGTTTTCAAGGCGAGGCCTACAAAATCTCTCAGGCATCTATTTACTTAAATCACCCCGGTGGTCACCAATTGCACGAACAAGGGAAGTCTGAAAATACCAACTCCTGAACCTCCCTATGCAACGTCTGTGCTAGGCGGCTAAATCTCGCCTCTAACGACTTCGACGAATCTGTCTCCCAATCCAAGTACGGATTATAATTATTATAATATGAATGTTTTTATAAGAAATAAAAGTCTTTAAACCGATATGAATGTAAGATATGGTACTTACATTTCCCTTTGAAATCCCAAAAGGATCCTGTGTCGCTCACACATTGAATTTCAGGTATATCATAACTCATTTTAAATTGTTTATTTGAGTTTAAATTATAGCAAGTTACTGTTTAGACATACGCACTAAAATAACATTGTTGAGTTATTTGCTGACATGTTCGACGTTGGGTATGGTCTCACTTGCGGCGATGTTATTGAGCGTTTACGATCGTAGACGTTATAAAGGTTCTTTTCGAATTATATATCTATCTACGTATGCTAATTCCAAGAATATGTTTATATAGTAAAAGTATCGTGTTTATTTTCTCCACGTTTTTATTTGCTTCGTACTAATTATTCTTTTGTAATTAATCAAACCTACCGTACCGATTTTACCTGTAAATCCTGGATGTCTCTCGTGGCTCAACAGCTGCTTATTTTGACTGCAGGATAATTATTATTTTAAAAGGCAAGACCCACGTTTCTTATGACTTTTCAAAAGGAAAAGACCGGTGGCCTATTGTATATACCTTTATTAGCCGGAAGCTGAAACACGCTAAGAAGGAGAACAGCCCCCTTACGAAGAGACGCCGCATTACACTGCACGTAGCGGTGTCTCGCTTTCACAACTTAAACTGTCCTGCTTTTAGAGTTCATGATAAGAGTAGAGATGTCATGGATCTGAAGAGAACACAATAAATTGCTCCAACATTGCCCCAACAAGTAAATTGGGTAGCGTAACGCTTTCCTTTTCATCTTTGGTTATCTACCATTTTTCACCAGACAGCTAATGAGTCGCTAGAGTTACTTGAAGCTTGTGTAGTGTTTACCAGCATCGGTGGGTGCTATTTATAAATCACAAGCTTTTGCTCGCGGTTTTGCCCGCGTCTCCTCTTATTTAAAAACCCCATAGAGGGCTCAATTAAAAAACAGTAGCCTATGTCGTTTCTCGGGTCTTAAACTTTCTACATGCAAAATTTCATCAAAATCCGTCAAACGGACAGTCGTGAAGTTGTAACAGACAGACAGACATACAGAGTAACTTTCACATTACGTAATAAAACTATCATTTTTATATAAGTATGGAATTATGATGTTTTTCTGTTTTTAAACTTTCTGCAAGTTTATAACAGTTTTATGTTTCTGTAATACTACGCAGTGCGAATGATTAAAATCACTGGAAGTAGAACCCCAACTAAACATGAATATTTAAAGCAAATGACTACAGTTATGTTTGAATACATTACACTAATTCAGTTCGTTTCCCTGGCCACACACTGATGTTGATAGTCATAATCGTAACAATTGATTGTCATGACGTACTACTCCCTCTACAAATTAATTAATTAATTCACTATGGAAAGTTAATTAGTTACTTTAATTATTATTTTAAGTGATCCGTTTCTGTTTGCTGGGAAGATGGGATTGAGTGTAACAAAATGAATAAAAACAACAAATATTATTTAAACTTTATTAGTTTCTTAAAATTAACTTTATTTTGTACTATTGTTAATTGCATTAAAAGTACAAAATCAAATCTATGCTAATTGAAAAATTATATTATTAAATAAACTAATAGTAGGTACTTATATAACAAAATTACGGGTCCTTGAATATGAAACATATTCTGGCACAGTTTTCTTAAAACAATTATACTTAAATTGATAATTTATGAGGCGTTCCATACACATTGCTACTTCCTTAGATTTTAGACGTTCAATAAACAGATAAAGTGGTCCCGCGCTACTAAAAGCCATAAGCAACAGAGAAGTAACCAAATGGAGTAATCACATTTTATAAGCACACTACAAGAATTTAACTAACCTGGATGTCGTTTTACAGACAAATGTACATGCATAGCTCCCAGACTCTTATGAAAAATTAAACCATTGGATTCTAGAACGATTGTATCAACACTCCATTGATTTACTCCAAAAATAAAAATTATTGCGAGCTATGATCCAGTCAAGACTGCAAAAGCATTGCATGGTAAACTTAAGATAAAAATCTGAAAATATTTATAAAATAATAGTGCTAATTGAATTTGATCTTTTGCAATCAATAAAACATCGAATTTACTGGCAGTAGATAAGACATTGGAAATTAAAGAATCGGTGCTAGCTCTAATATTGGCATGGCTTCAAATTGAATTGTAAATGGAAAATCTTATAATCCAAGTGGACGGCTGTTGTTGTGAGTAAACTGAGAGAAAGTGGGGTAGGTACTTAATGTTACTGCATAGCAGACTAAACCATCACCTAGTACAAGCGCTGTATAAACAATATGTCAATATTCTGCATTGTCTAGAGCCCTTCAAAGTTCTTCAAATTTCTGTTGTCCCAATAATGTTTTACAATGTATGAAAGGTCTCAACTCTAAAATTAAATCTGCCTGCATCGAATTAGTGCACGATTATACTTCACGTATTATATTTACAGCAAATGCTTAACCTTAAAATCTACATTAACAATTGTGCGGTTGGCAATTTATTGTAAATTTAAAGCGTCTTCTCACTGGTACGATAATTTTTAAATTCATTAATTTTGCAATACGAACTACGATATGCTGTAATTTTAGACTCCACTTGTTCGAAAATTAACGGCTCTAACAAACGATATAGCACCAAACATGGTCCTTTCTTCAATTTGAAAGAGTCCTAGTGAAGCGATTACTTAAGCGTACTTATCTAACTTCCAAACTCCACAAAAATCTTAGGCTTTAACAATACCAATGTCATCACATACATCAGTCTCAATAGAACCGCTAGCTGTAGTCTTAGACCTTGACGAATCATTTATTTATTATACTATCGAAGTCGAATTCGGCTCCAAAGGCAGACTTTGCCGTCCGTCTTGTGAGTAATAGTTTGCCATCTTTGATGTAGTCTCCGCAAGCCTTGTTGACTTCACAGGGGATTTCTTCTATATTGGAAACACTCTTGCAATCATTCCCATGCAACCCGTTCTCTTTCTTTTGATTGACTCCGTTTTTGCAGACCCCATTAGTTTTGACACCATTGTGAGCTTTCTCGTATTCGTCTTTGATTTCCTTTTCGATATTTTTCTTTTCCATATTTCTCTTTTTGTAGCTCTTAGTATAGAAATTGAGGAATAGAAATAAGAAGATAGTGATGTTAGAGCAGATGAAGTAGGTAAACCCGGAGGCGTATTGACAGCGTGGAGAAAAGTGAGTCCAGGCGCAGTATGTGAGCATCAAGATGAATTGTATCTGTAATGAGAATCGGAAGAATTAAAATAATGTACAAAAATATATCACACTCCTTTTTTAGTATACACCCAAACGGACTAAGCCTAATTATTTCACAAGATACTTTTTCGTAAATTTTTTAAATTGTCCAACTTTCCAAACTAGTACATTATTTTTTTCTAAATCTTTAGATTAATAATTGATTGAGCCGACACCATCATTCTAACTAGTTTATAAAAAATGACGTTTAAAAGTGTTTTTAAAAACCTATTTGCAGAAATAAAATCATTTATCATTTATGATTGGTGACGAGTCTTTTGACATTTGTCGAACACATTTCGGTTACTCAAAAAGTAATTAAGCAGTTAACCGGAATCAAAAATTGTGTCAGTTCTGGTAACTTACCACTATTTTATAATCGTAAGATTAAGCTATCATGTAAGTCATAATCATATTTCTACTACGCTCTATTTCCAGACTCACCAGTTGCAGCTTAGTAACGTACTTCTTCCACCACAGGTACTTCTGGAAGCGGGGCCCCAAGCCCGACAGCAGGTAGTACGAGTACATGACCACGTGGACGATGCTGTTGAGGAGCGCTAGTACTGCACCCTCCCCGCCGGCCGCGAACTTTAGGTAGCTCCACGAGTACAGAGCCATGATCACGTGGTGATATACATGGAGGAACGTCACCTGGAGATTAAATACCAATATTATCGATTTAATATTATGAAAAAATATATATTTAAGTCTAGCATAGGCAACTGGTGGATGCAAATCGCAAGTTGTCGTTTATTGTGGCGTTCTAAAGGGGAGGCCTTTGTTCAACAGTTGACGTCTTCCAACTGATGAAGATGATGATAAGCAACATGATAAAAATTATAACAATAGTTAATAAAGGAATTTTCGAAAATGATGGACACGAGCGGGACTCAAACATTCGCTAATCCATGGCGCAGCTCTTAACAACTGAGTATCTACGTTTATTTCTTGGTAAAATACAAATTCAGAATAAATTCCTGAAAATTTTAATGCTAAGCTCTAACAAAAAAACTTCTTTTTTACCAGATCACAGATTGAACTGTTGGAAGCTGGCATGATCAGTATAGTTATCACTTCAAAAGGTATATGCTGTAGGACTGTAGGTACTAAAGGAAAGGTTCCCAAATGGTTAAGAGAGCAATGTCATCAAAATAAAGAGAAAAACACGTTGAAATTAATGAGTGAAAAATATAATAGAACTCACCTGTTTGTCTTTCTTTCTTACCACGAAGAATACTGTATCTAGTAGCTCAGTGAATTTAGCGAAGAAATACCACCAACCCAAGTCTAGTAGCTGAAAGCAGAAAAACAAATTATTAAACATGATGAGATTGGCACAGAATTTTGGCGAATGGTATCGTGGCAAGAGATACCAATACCCAGCAGTGGGGTACTGAAGGCTGTACAATAGATGTGCTTAGTGCAAGGAGCTAAGCAAAGATTTCTTCTCAATCTAGAGTGTTGGGTCAGCTCGTAGCTCAGCAGCATGCTTAGCATTACGAGCTGACGTACATTGGAGCGGCACTCATTGTATTGTAACCCAACAAGGGCTAGTCTTTACTTCGTAAGTGCATGATGGTAGACAATATGTCAAAAAGTATAGATACGTCATATCCAAACAAAATGAATAAGAAAAGTGTTCTTAACTCTGAGTCCGAACTGCACTAGTCTTATGGCAAATCGGACAACAATTGTACTACCCAAGACTACAATAATATTGTCCCCTTTTCGAGTCTTCAAATTGAGCGCGCTGGTAACATATCTGCACTTTTTTAAATAATATTGATGTTAGTAATATTATTTAGTTGTGTAAAGTAGGTATGTATTTAAAAATTCCTTACCATTGAATTTTGCGTATTGGACGGATAACGACAACCTGCATAAATTATCCCATCTCTGAAGAGATTCAACTTGAAAACCTGAAATTAGAGTAGGATCTATTAATTTTTATATAGTACCACACCGTAACAAAATTAGAACAAATGTATCAAAATCCATAAAAAAGAGACTTGGATATATAATATGAACGGTTTATCTATAGTAGCGCCATCTAGTAGAAAAAATCTGAACAAACTTGTCAGCAGACATCCCAAGATTCGAACGCACGCTTCAGGGAGAGAGAAATTCATGAGAAATTAGATGTCTTAATTAAGTATTTAAAATTATGTAATCAAATTATTTGGCGTTATTGTTACACTATGAATTTAAAATAATTGCATGATAAAATTAGGACAGTTAACGGTCTGCTCCCGTCCATGACCGCTAGATGGCGCTCCTGTTAGCTTTGATATCAAAACATCATCTTCATTAAAATAATATTTCAATAAACTAAATTTTTACCCACCTTAAAACAAATCATAGTCGCAAGAAACACTTGCGAAGCGTTATAATAAGCGATGAGTCTGTTCATTTGCATCGGCGGCCGATTCTTCATTATTCTCGGACCGATGCGAATGAGGATCAAGTAGGCTACCACCACTGACAGGATCGGCATTGGACTCGACATCATGAACCAGGAGTCTACCATGGCACCTGGAAAAGTAAGGTTTATTTATTATATCTGTTTAACGTTTATTGAAATATTCTTTAGCAATTTTTAATTATATCTTGTCATTATTAGCATCACGGACTACACTTATTCCCAGTAGCAGCACGGAGTCTGGATTTGTGCCCGGTTGATGGCAATAGGCTCGACCACTATTACATTGGGACTTACAACATAACTGGCGAAATGTTGGTGTACTATATGTTGACCTCTGCCTACCCCTTCGGGGAATACAGGCGTGATGTTATGTTATGTTATCTTGTCATTAAGTCGAGAGCTATTGCATATTCTTTGTCAATTACATTTTGTAATTTTGCAAGTTGGACGAGAGAGTTTTACTGGGACAAAAAACACGCTCAAGTCGAGGAAAGCTGATGATTTGACGTTTAATTAAGTAAAATAATGTCGCTAAAAACAAGCGTGGACGAAACAAGGTTAAGAACAAAATTAGATTCGACTTACTTTTCCCCACTTTGAGGGAGTCCAGGTAACGGTCGACTTTCTCCAAATAACTCATGTTTGCGATGTTTCCTGAAAAAATATAAATAAATAAAATTAAAAACAAAATCCACGTGCAAATTTCGTTTTTGGCGGACATTTTTCCCATTTACTTTTATTTCTATTACTTTGTGCCAGTGTCTGCGTACAACACGAACACAGAGTTTATTGACCAAAAAGTTTGATATACATTTTTGAAAGAGGTTTAATTTTGTGCGATATTTAAAAAAAATGAAGATATATAATTAATATAGAATAGCATATAGAATTAATTTACGAGTTAAATTAAAACATCTTTTATTTCTTTGTGTGATAGAAAATACAATAACTACACATTGTCAAAACCATCGTACCCTGGTCGTACCTAAGTTTTGGTTACATAACAGCAAATGAGGTGAACTAGAAAGAGCGCTAGTCCATTGTGTACAAAAGTGTACAAATGTTCCAGCCCACTTCCCTAAATCAGTTTGCGTGACCTTCGCATGATATTCAGCCGGCAAAACTATTGATTTTTACTAAATTCGCGGTTCATGTAAAACAGTGATACGTTGAACGTGGAAACGTGACTTGACTTAATGCTATTTCTCAATTAGGATAAGCAGAATTTTAATGGTTTCTTATGTTTTTGGTGTGTTAATGTGCGTATGTTGAATATTATTTTTGTCATGGCCAGCTAGATTGACCCAAATATAAGTAGCTACAGAACACAATAATTTATTTTAACCCATCCTTCGACGGTCCTCCATGTAAAACATTGTCTTCATGAATATTATAGGTGTTATGGACACGAAACTGTTATTATGTAAAACATAAAGCCTCAATGGCCTTGGTTTTGCTTTGGGGAATCGTTAGGCCTATAAACAAGGGTGCCTAACTGCCTACACATTTACGAATGTGTCGCTTGTGGCCAGTATGAGCGATAAAAACATGACGGTAAAGCGAAGGAATTATTTGAGACTGGCCGTATGCATTTACGGCTGCTTATACAGAAACCTCATGAAATTACGGCTAGAAAAAATATAATCATATGGGAATCTTACAATAGAACAAAACTTGTCTTACCAATTATAATGAAATATAATTATATTAATATCTATTGTTTCTAATCGATGTATACATTTTATTCTTTTTATGATCTTATGTGTGTCTTTTTAATCTTAAAACGAGTAAAAATGCTCTTCTTGTTCTCTGGAATTTGAAACTCAGTCCTAAAATGGCTTATAAAGTAGTAATATTGATTATTCTGCTTCTTACGTAACACGATATCACTGAAAACAAACTGTCACTTACAATTACGGCCGCGTCAATTCCAATTTCGACTTCTCCATCAGAAAGTGGCTTTTTCCATATTATATTGTTACATATTTTATCCACGATTGGATGAAACCATGATGAAACCAGCTTATTTCCCAACGGATATATCGTTATGTAAATTTTATGTATTACCTACGACGTATTTAATTTTCAGAGACGTTAGGCTAAAATCTTTACGGCTGAATTCCCCTGTGTATACAAGGACTTATATTTTCATATTCCTATTTTATGATAAACATTACCTTTGGTATGAGACGACTGTTTCGTTTTATATTGCTTGCATAAGCATATACGTATGTAGTATATCATTGGCTACGAGTAACCCTCTTATTTATTTTCTTGAAATCTCTTTGGGAGTTCAAATCTATTTACCTAGAGTAACTTTAGCTTTAGATTTATAGGATAAAACTTTACCGTCTTGTTAGTTTAGAAGTCTGTAAGGTCACATAGCGACTAGCTAAACATGTGGTCCTGGGTTCGAATTTCGAGTCAGGCAAAGTATTCATGAGTTTTTCTATTAGCAGGACGAAAGTTGGATTTGTGTCCCGTTGATGACTATAGTCTCGCCCCTAGTACATTGGGACCTATAACATATTTTGCAAAATGATGCGAGTTGCTGTACAACTCTGCTTAACTCTTCGGGGAATACAGGCGTGACGTTATGTCACAAATTAAAACTTTAAATAATTATGTGATGTTATAATTTTGGACACAAAAAATGCCAAAATTGCTGATGTCCGCGGACACGCCCTGAGCTGTCAGTCTCGTAACCAACTAGCTGACTGGCGAATATTTTCTTTAGCAATTGCCAAAGCAAAAGCAATCGATCTGCTGTTATCTGATGGAAAATGAAGATTGTGTCGACGCGACAGAAAATGAAGATTGCTATCATCGTCCGTCGATCCATTTCTCTTCATATTTTTGTTAATAAGATTTTCTTGAGGCAGCCCATTTAATTACGAAGCTTGTTATTGCTTTTATATTTTTGCTTCCAAATAAAAGGCTATTTTTGTTTTGTAATGGAATCAAATCTTCATTCTTCGCGTAATTACTGTCTTCAGTCATGGTATTTTTAGATATTTGTGAAAACATGTACGTTATAATTACGACTATGTGTGTGATTAGCACAGTATCAGTAATTTTATAGCACAGATTAGCAGAATAATGTCTAGTAACTAATAATATCTAAAGGTTTTTCCTTTTCCACATTTTTTGCGGATCATTTTTCAATCATATATCGAGAAACGATGCGACGATAAAGAGCGCCCTATATCCGGAAAAAGGTGCCGAAAAAACTACAGATCATTTCAATGAGATAGTTTACCATATAGGTATACAGTTTTATAGACAAGGTTTTGGTCCCCAAAAGTAATAAATTCAATAACATGTTTAACATGTTCAGGTATTTAAAATGTAGTTGCTAATATGCGATGTCATTCACACAGTCGGTCGTGTTAGGGCAGGTCACATGTCCAAGACTTAAATGGCTTCAGTCTAGCCAGCGATAAGTCCTAGTTACATCACACCATTTGACCTACATTACCTTTCGCTATCCTTGATCGAATATAATAGAAAATACCTAGATTGTATTAGGTTTTTGTCATACTGCGTCAAAGTTCATTGGTTTAAATTGTTCGGTGTTTTTTGGCAACAGGGCACGAGAGATCGGAAAGTAAAAGCAAAACTCTTTCCTTTCATATCGTAGGAACAGAAAAATTTGTCCATTATCCTATTTTCAAAACCTCACAATTATTCTAGATATTCTCTAGCAAAATAGCCTGCCTGCAATCGTCCTATAGAAAATTCAGAACACCCAAGCCCTGAGTTTAAAAGATAAAGACATTAGGCCGCTTTAACGACAATGACTTGGTAATTATTTTTATAGGAAATTTCAACGTTGGTTGCTTAAATATCGGAAGTAAGCTCATGTACCTTTTTCTCTACTTGATTGTGTTACAACGTTTCCAGTTCATTTCCTTTGGCTGATTCGTCAATGTCTGCAAAAAGTAACGGTAATTATAACTAGACAATGACCTATAGAACTAATCTCACGTCTCCCCCATATAAGTAGATGGGCATCAATCATCAAACTTTCTGACCCATTACTTTAA
Organism: Abrostola tripartita; assembly: GCA_905340225.1. Classification (NCBI taxonomy): domain Eukaryota; kingdom Metazoa; phylum Arthropoda; class Insecta; order Lepidoptera; family Noctuidae; genus Abrostola; species Abrostola tripartita. The sequence goes on along the minus strand of HG996492.1, from coordinate 1,834,988 downwards.
GATTTTAAACAAAGCAGTTCTTTTATCCGTAGTCAGTCACGAACAACGAAAAATAGCTTTGGCACCAAAAGGAAGAACTGTAGTCTGTTATTGATGTAGTTTAGTTATGATGTAGTGATGTTTCTTGTCTGTTTGCTTTATATACTAAAGTATTTGTACATCGTCGCTACATCACAAATATAAACGTTCAATCTATTTCTTTAATGGAGAAAATTTACAAGGTAAAAGGGTAAACTATTTACGAATACAATACAGGTGTACAACACAGCATTTGAATTCTCAGTAGTCGTTTTCCAACTATCGACACAGTTCCACTCAGACACTATCGGCCTTATTACAAAAAGCGGTTTATCTAAAAACCAAGGTTTAAAACCTCTAAAAACCACGGTTTATAGGAAAGTGTTATTACAAAAAGTGGTTCTACGAAAAACCATTGTCCATTCTATGGTCTATCGCCAAACCTGGGCGGCCCCTAGTTTAAAGTAAAGAACTATGGTTTAAAATATCATATCTGTCAAATTTCATCTTTTAGGTTATCATATATTGTTGTTGTTTTTACCTAAACATGGATATTATAATGGTCAATTTATTTGATATTGAGGATATTGAAGCCGATAATACAGATATTATTTGCTTTTGTTGGTTCATCATACAAAATATAATAGAATACGATTCACAAGAGGAATTATTAGATCCTCTCGCCTGTGAGCCATACCGGCTCCCGGTATGACAATATATTCGCATATATTTCACTACAAATGCCGTTCTAACGCATTATTTATGTTTATCAATACATAAACTAGCATAAATTACATACTTTTGGTTTTAACATACTAAATTACGTCAACAAACATCTCATAAACAAATAAGTTCGAATTACGTCACGTTTCGTTACACGGATGTACTTAGTTGTATTACTAGCTAATACAACAAGCTTCATTCTAAACAAAACTACAGTTGACAATATAATTGATATTAAAATCTAAGCAAAATAATAATAGTCTCAATATTTTTAACACTTCTATAGAATATTTAATCATTAGTCTATTATTAAACTTTTTTCTTTTCTGGGCAAATGGAACGTTTTTGTAGAATGATAACATTATGAACGAACGATGTTTGTATTAATCTGTGGTTGCTATACAAACAATGGTTCAAATGACAGTGCTAAGAAAACCACGGTTTTTATAACTTTTGTAATAAGGACAAATTTAGACCATGGTTCTTCAGATAAGCCTGGACTTGAAAGGCCAGGTTTAAACCGATGTTTATTTAGTTTTTTGTAATGAGACTGTATAAGTTGTTCATGATCGCTGATACATCTTGACACGGTGCTTCCGTGACATCGATTTCCTTTGATGCATAAATTCATTTGAATTACCCTTGCATTTTGTACTTAATACTGAAGGGAATAAAGTCGAATTTTCCTTTGTTGTTATGCTATTGTCGCTATAAAGTAATTCTGAAGTGTTTTTGTTGCAATGTGAACTATTGTAGGTTAATTCCCTTAGGTCTCTCACATCGTCCTACATTGTATGTGTGCCAATGTCCTCGTTAGAAGGCGTATTCAGGTGTAGGATGTAAAGGTTTATAGAAATGAACAATTGAGACAGGTGACTGCAGACTGCTTTAGAATTGTCAGCCATAAAATATTGATGAACCATTTCAATACGAAGTTCTAGCTGTAGATTGCTTTGTTTGGCTGTTAACATAGATTAGTGAATTGTTTTAAGAAGATGAGCATTAACAACAATGCTGAATTCTAACCCAGAACAAAGATGGAAGGGAGTAATTTGTGGATAAGTGGAATCCTAATTGTAATTTACTTGCTATTTTTGGAAGAAAGCCATGTCTATTAAGAACCTACTTCATAATTACAAGGCATAAGTTTAATTGTTTCTTTTAGTAGGTTTATAAAGATAGCTACATCGGTTGTCTTTAAAAAAATCCAACAAGTAAAAGTCTTTTAACATTATAAAATCTTAGTTATCTCATTTAATAGCGCTACCTAAGCTCGAAGATTCAAACTTAATAAAACGTAGCAAGCAATTACACGACGTACTCCCAAGAATGAAGGTTGATATTTTAAGGAATAGAGTCACGGATTTCTTTCCATAAAGACAGTACAATGTCTGTAATGTTCCCACCAAGAAAACTTCGACTTTCTGGAGCCACAGAAATAAAATTATACAGACTGTAAAACTACATTTCTTTTCAAACTTAGCTGGCAAGCTGCCACAATTTAGACATAAAATACAAAATATGCAGCTAAGCAGATGGCAACGGATTTAGTTAATCTAATAGTCATCTATCTCCCAGATTTTTACCAATCTGCCATAAGAGAAGAAGTATATAACCATGTCACCCTCATTTAAAATTTGAACAAGGGTACAGGCGGCAGAGGGTACTTCTACGCGATTTTACGATCCTTTGTTTCGGGTACGAATGATTTGCAATTCCGTCGATGTTGAATTTACAATCGTTTTTTATCTAGAAAACGATGTTTCACTCTAAAGCTTTTTGGCTTTATGTTGATTTAACTGCAAAGGGACAACTGTAGCCGAAATGGTATAATAATACGTTTATTCGCGCTTATAACAGGCGTGGTCGGCATTTATTTTCTGGAAGATGTCTTTCAACTGCTCATTTTTTTATCCAGAAGATGGGCAACAGCGTCTTCTGTAACTTCACTACGAATACTGCGATCCCCAAGCTTCATGCTAAACGTGGGGATTATGGCATCCCATGCAACTGCTTGAAGTAAGAGTATTTCAGCGACTCTAAGTCCAAATTGATTATACATTTAACCTTCATTCAAAAGATATTTTAAACTAATCTATGTAAGATTAGTTCCTAAGTATCTATGATGTGCAGAAAGTAAGTCTTAAGATCCTTACCGCACTCCAAAGTCAAACACTCAGACACTACGCCAATCACATATTCATACACTCCAAGCCATAGAAACATAAAAGCCGAAATTAACAACGAAGCCAGACTAATTTTGAATGTAAGTACAGTATGTATGTTTTAATCCCAAGCCCCAGTAGACTGATTCCCAATTAAAAAGGTGTTGCTTCAAAATGTTAGCTTTATTTCAACCACGTATTATTTATGTTTGCCAATTGTGTGGTCCTTTTTTCCCGTTCAATTTACATTATTGGGTATTTTAATTAAACTACGGATTTTTGATGCAAGTGGAACATTTGATCGACCTATCGGGAACTTCTTCAAATTAGTCTTATCTATACACTGGTTCGTGCAAATTTCCAAACTCTGGTCTGTTACCTAAAATGTCCTAACTTATCAAAACACATAATTATGTCACTCACAGCTTCTTTGGCTAGTGTTGTTATTAAAATAGGGATAGGCCTTATAGAGATTTTGAGGCAACAGAGCCGCATTTCATCGCTACCATGGCTATGCACTTAATCTAGAGATCCGGAGTAGGTCGACAAGTAGTCGGTGAATGAAGATTGCTCGCTGACATTGAAATGACATGAAAGGCTGTAACGAGCACTTTGTGCCGCATTAGGTGTCAACAATTGTAATTTGAAGACTTTCCTTGGTGTCTCTACGGTGATATGCGATTTGATGGCATCTGACGATTCGATTTGTCTGCGTGCGACATGCTGTGCTAAATCTTGTGTCAATTCAGCTTTTGAGATGTTTGTGCATATAACTGTTGTGTCTGTAAACACACTTATTGTAGGTTTAAATGTATTTACAGGTTTTGAGTTTGGTTTTCTCATCAAAATTAAATCCTACGTTATGATGTGGATGAATTAGAAATTAAGCTAAATCGAAAGAAAATGACCGTCGCTTACAAAATGAGTTCAATTTCCACTAGCAATATCATTAGTATGAGCAGCCAAGTTTACCCATTATAAAATACCCAAACGCTACCCTGCCATAAACTTAATGACTATAAGCTTAGACTTATTATACTTTCAGATTTCCCAGACACCATAACAGTATTAAATTCCGAATAGATTTTTCTGAAATTATTTTTAGAGCTAAGGTAAAGAAACGACTCATCACCTGTCACACTACAATTTATAAAATTGACCCCAATGACCTTTAAGAAACACCCTAACCATTACTGTCTTTTACCTGAAATAACCTTGTATTGATTATAGGGCCACATGAAGTTTCTATAAATAGTCCCATACGTAATACCTACGTCACGTGAATGGTCAAGTTGTAACAGGGTATAGTTAATGTCGACATATTCATAATTATTTCTTCTAGTGTTAGAAATTTGGTATTTCTAAAAACTTGGGTCTTGATCTTCAAACGCTTTGATAAGCGCAAAAAAAACGTATTCTTAGATATTTCCTAAACCTAAAAGATGGTTCTCATTGACACTGCTGACGAGACGCTTACTTACATTGCAGTTTTAAGACTACATTATCAATTTTCTTCTTCCTAACAAATTAAAGCCATTGCTTCTTCATCAACTACCCGAAATACGTACTTGCTTCCTAAACGAGAACTTTTCACCTTGGACGGTCGAGTAAACTTTTGCCTAGTTCTCAGTTAGGTCCCTTTATCGAATTTCCTTTTCGCTTCACACAATCCATCCATCTCATCTCTATAGTGACTGAATTGGAATATAATATTTTACACCAATACTATATTTATTTCTCTAAATTTATTAAAGGGCTTTTATACATTTTTTCATGCATATGGTAAGTTGTCGTTCATTGTGGCGTTCTAAGGTTCGTTTATTCAACAGTGGACGTCTTCCGGCTGATGATGGTGTTACTTTTTTCGTGTCAGTCCTATTATTATTATCTTTACAATCAATTCCAAATGCTTCATCATCATTAGGTAAATGTTTTATCTTGACAATTAATACAAGATATTTATTGATTCTATCCTGATAGGAATAGCATACAAATTACTTTGTCGTTAGTATTGCTGATCAATTATATGAATGGATGTCCTGATGGCATTCGTTTTCGATTGAATGTTTTGATTAAATTGATGGTAGTATGCACTACCTATGTATTGGGATGTAAAAATTATATTGAAAGCAGAATTAATCATTACTGCATCGTTTGTAATGTCACTAATTATATCGATTACAAGATAATAAGCAAAATGTTTCTTGAAATTATTCAATGCATTATGTATTTTATCACATTCATAATTATCTTTAATTCATACTAAGCTATCTAAATGCAGACCACTGATTTAAATTTTAAATTAGGTACTCCCAAATTATCACTGGAGTCACTATAATCATATTTTTTATTCCTACTTATCACACGTTAGACGAAGCATCTCCATTACCATGGGTTCCATCATTATTATCATTATTTTCTCATTCAATCTTCTAAAAGACATAACAATTAACAAAATAATACAATGGTTTTCTACAGAATGTTGTATAAGTTATATTGTCCTCTTTGTGTTAAAGAAAAGTCCCGCCAAATAAACCTATTTCTCTTACTTATATTAAGTGAATCTTTACAAGGGTCAATTTCCTTGAAAACACCTAAAGTTTTTCCTGTTCCACTGTTAATGGTCGAAAAGCGAGTCCTTTATAGGGCTATTCCAGCTTATTAGCTTAGTCCCGTCTTCCTTCCAAAATCTCGGAGACATTTTATTACTTCGCAATCCACTTAATATGTATGTAGGTCATAATTTGAATACAGTACTTAATCTTTTAACATGTTTATATAACATTTGCGTGCTCCTCTACCATAAGTATGAGCTCAAAACACTTCGCAAAAATAAAAACGAGGAGAAAGCAATTTGGTAAACTGAAAAGTTTAGAGATAGCGAAAATGTTTCTATGACCTAGTTGAGAATTACCAGCGATATGGAACCCTCGAATAATAACGTCCAAACACTTCGTTGACTATTTCGTGAGGGGCCTTAGAATAACAAATTGAATGATTATTGCTACCGAGCACAACGCTGTCGTTTTTTTATCGGGACAAGTTCACCACTCGTGACCATCATTGCAACTTCTGTAAGCCAGGTTCTACAATTATAACGATTTAGAACCATCGAGGCAATGACGCATGAGCACAATACTATTCTTAAATGGCACAAAAAACGCACTAAATTGACAAATACTGATGCCTGCTAATATTTATCGTAGAGTATCACACATATTTTCCTGAAAGGACTTGGTGGAACCCCGGCAAGGGACACAAACATAATATTTCGCCAAAGACGGTAAATCCGTACTGCTTCTCCTTTACAAGATCTAAATATAAGCATATTATATTCTTTTTCTCTAAATACTATATTATGTACGAGCGATACATAAAAACTAAAAAAATATTGAATGTAAAAAATATTGAAATACGTTAAAAACTAGCGGACATTTTCCAACCATCAGCAAAACTTTTTAATCATTTACGAGAAGAGATTTAGTTAATTTTCGAAGTTAATTCACCACCCACCCCATTTTATGCCTCACCTTCACCGAGTACCCACCGTAAAGTTCAAGCTCGTATGCAGTTCAGTATTAATAATTAATCATTGTAATATTCAAGGCTACTTAACGACTAAACTTCGCAGGTATGTACATATGTATGTATATTGTTCTACTGACCGAATGTTGGTCACGGCGGCCTTTCCCAGCTGAGACTAGCCAACTACTCAGGAGACCGATGGGACGGTAGACCGACACGACCGATCACGCCTGATCTCTCTCAGATCCTCCAGAACCTTTGACTTAGTCGCCTCTTACGACACCCACGGGAGGAAAGGGGATAGTCAATTCTAGGCCGGATAGCACACGGCACTTACGGCAATTACATAGTAAATCTATGTAATTACAAATTCTGATTAGGAAGTCTCTTAGGGACTCGTTTCAAACACAAAATAAAATTTTCTTTGTTAAGTATTAATATAAATAAATGAATAAATAAGCATAACATAACATCACACTCGTATTCCCTGAAGGGGTAGGCTGAGATGCACTCATAGTACCTACTCCCACATTTCGCCAGATAATGTAGGTCCCAGTGGAAGCGAGCCTATTGCCATCAACCGGGCACAAATCCAGACTCCGGGCTGCTACTGAGAATTACCTAATGGAAACCCCAGTAACACTTTTTCCGACCCGGGATTCAAATTAGCGAACACTCGAACAACGAGGCAAATAATGAACAGTTAACAACAGTTGTTTTTTATTACCGTAAACAAATCAATAATTATGATCATTTTTGAAATTATAAAATTAATTAATTATATTAGCCATTAGCAAGCAACATAAATGTAACAAACATAACAAAGTTTCTTACGCATTAACGTACAATAATATCTAATATGAAAACAACATAATTTATTCAGGATCTATCATGTGAATAAAGAAAACTCCGACCTTCGTAGTTACAACGTAGTTAGGAACTCGCCGTTATAGGTTTTTTGATACCTATGTACTAGTTAATTTTATTTATGCTGGTTCGTTTGTAACATTAAAAAAAAAAAAAAAAATTGTTCCTAACATTAATTTTATATAAAGGTTTATTTTATTTATATATTAGTACCTATTAGATGTTAGTGAGGCATATCCAAACGGAGATGGCGAGATGAACTGGACTCCTTTATGGAGGACTGGACATCGACAGCCCTTGATAGAGACGTATGGAAAGAGAGTAGGGAGGCGTTTGCCCTGCAGTGGGACATTACAGGCTCGTAATAATAATGAAAAAAATAGTAGTTAGATTTATTTATGCTTGTTCGTCGACCACGACGTTCTGCTATGAGTTCCGTTCCATATCTCCGAAGTTCAAAATTAGATCATGACAATCTTTATGCGGGACTAATTCAGGAGGACATTCTTTTAAACACAACAAATAATTTTAAAGTCGGTCTACAATTGACAGAAATGTCGTATGTTACACGGTACGAACGTATGTTACATTTAATATTTTACATCATATTTTTATTTCATACAAAAATAGGATGTTCTATGTTCCTCTGTATGTATATACAGAGGAACATAGAACATTCTATTTTTTTTAAGTCGGTTGTAAATCTAAATATTTGCAATAAAATGGCCAATTTTATTTTCAAATTATAATTATCTACTAAAATAAGGTAATCTATGCAAAAAACGTGTTATTATCGTTCATATCGTGAACTGATTTCCTTAAAAGGTTTTTAATCTATAACGCCTGATTATAAATCCAAAGCAAATTTGATTAAACAAAATACTAAACTACCGCGTTGGTCTAATGGTCGCTAAGCGAAACTGCTGAGCATAAGGTCCCGGGTTGGGCTAAGTGTTACTGGGATTTTTCATTAGGTAATTCTCAGTAGCAGCTCGGAGTCTGGATTTGTCCCGGTTGGTCAATAGGCTCGTCCCCTATTACATTGGGACCTATTACATAACTGGTGAGTGTGAGTGTGCTATACCTGAGAATACATACGAAATGTTTTGTTTGTTCAATGGGATTTTCTAGAGTTTCACTTTTTGAAAACTCCGGAAGAAATATTAGCTACAGACAATCAGATTTAAAACCAAGATGATTTGACAGAAGGCGCATTTTATGTTGAAAGCCAGAGACTATAATCTGTGTTACGTTGAGAGAAACGAAGACTTGTCAAGTGATTTGCATTTCCAAATCTAAAAACTATTACTGAAGGACCGATTGGATCGGTTCACGAGAAGACAGGTTTTACAATTCCCAAAAATTCTAAACTATAGAGGGAAGGACATGCCAATGTTGCCGATTTCGTTGGATTTACTAAACACGTCCTAAGGATTTCCCAGATACATATTTGTGTGATCGTCTCTGAGACTGGATTCGCGACATCACGACATCGCGCGCTCTCTACATCACAATGTCAGCAGAGGTATGAAATAAATTAAAGCCACCTTCATAATCATCCTTTCGAATTTATCATTATGAATCGTTGACATAGTATAGTGCTAATTACTAGTGGGTGAAACACATAACAAAAACATTCGGTAACATCTGAATAATTGAATTACCTAATTAAATTTACCGATAGCGGCCTCTAATTCCGCGGCCACCCGCCACCTTCCAAACCTTGCCACCGCCGCTTAACCTCGCCAAAGTTCAAGCTCCAATGCAATTATGTCTAAATAAAATATCAGACGGTATTCTGCAAGTCCGAGTAATGCCGCATTGCGGCACTTGTATAATTCAATAGACTAAAGCTGAGTTCAGATGGTCGGGAGAAGTCTTTTCATCGCGAATTTAGGCTAGTGAAAACACACCTTTGAACCCTCGACTGCGTCGTTGGTCTAGTGGTTACTAAGCGCGACCGCTGAGCAAGAGGTCCTAGGTTCAAACCCCGGGTCGGGCAAAGTGTAATTGGGTTTTGTAGTAAATTCTCAGCACGTAGTCTGGATTTGTGCGCGGTTGATGGCAATAGGCTCGCCCCCTATTACATTGGGACCTATAACGTAACGCGTCGCGTTGTGTTATGTTTAGGTTTTATTAACGCTCGAATTGCATTCACACGTTCTAATATGTAAACGATTAATTAAATATGTTTTATTGTACACGTGACTTTGCCTATCTGATAATAACTTTTGCCTCGCAACCCTTGTTCCATAGAATTATCTCTATCAATAATGTATTATAATTTATATTGCTTCAGTTACAATGACATCGCAATTTGTTATTAGTATGTTTACTTTTATATTGTAGTGGGTAAACACGCTAGGTAAACAATCTAAATTAGTCTGTTGTTTGTTATAATGTAGTTGTTTATTATAATTCTTAAAGTTATGTTGGAACTTATTTGCATTTCATGCTAGGTTTTGCTTTGATACGTACCGATTTTAAAGGATATTAACAGCATTGCACTGTGTATTTATATCGTGTTTACGATATTCTATTCCCTTAAAATATCATTAGCAAAAAACATAACCCTCCTTCTGGCGCTGTCGGGTAAAAACAGACTATCTTTATTATTTCTTCTTCTTCTGTGTGAGGACTAAAGTTATTCTTTTAGAAAGCAAAGCATTTATTTGCGTTCGAATTTTCAGGCCATTTTAGTTCAAGTTTAGGATAGGAATAGATAATATTGTTAATGTCGATGATACAATCATAACCAAACCTAGATCGAAAAGTGTTTCTAGAGTTTTTTTTTTAAGAAAAACGTCGTCCCGCACTGGGAATTTCTCCTGTGGCGTGGGTGCGTTTCACAAACATGAAATATCACATACACAAACACCTAGACTCGGGACGAACATCTGCGGTTCACACAATTTTTTTCCCCGTGCGGGAATCGAACCTGAAACCCATAGCGCAGCAGTCCAATCGCGTAGCCACTGCACCAATCAGATCGCCAAGTGTGTTTATATAATCATTTTAGGATATAACACTACAAATTCCGCTGCAACGTTATTTTGTATTTTAATAGACTATTCACGCAAGTGCGTGTTGCACATTAAAAATAGCTGACACACGCACCACAATTTCCGTAAACTGTAATGTCACTAAATTATTCTGAAATTCAAAACAATGTCAGTAACCTGGAACTAGAATTTAATTATATAAAACATTTCATAATCCAATCTGCATTGAATCAAACCCGAGTAAGCGAATGGCCTCATAACACAAATCTATTGTCTACTAATATCGAAGTTACGTTGGACGTTTTCTTTGCTTAAAGACCACGGGATCCACGGACCATTTTTAAAAGTGAGCTAGTTAGTAACGTTTGATGATCTTGTTACTGATACATGTTGGAAGGATAACGAGTTTATCAAAAATGATTTCTAACTAGAAGATTTCTTTACCATTGTTTAGTTAATATTTACATCATATAACAGCCACACTGTCCAACAAATTGCGTTTTACGTTATCCCGTTTCTACGCTCAAACGTTGTAGTGTCATATGCTACCTCCGTAAGCTACCACAATTGAACATTCTTGTAAGAGAAAAAGTTGAACTGTTGGTTTGTCTCATCAAAACGAAGCTACTCACGGAAAATTAGCTTGATAGTAATCAATTATAAATTTGGTCCGTGGATCCTTGACTTTAATATTGAAGTAACGTTGAACAGTTTCTCTGCTTTTTAGGCCATGTTACATGATTAGTGCATGTCTTATTCAATTGTTCCCCGTCATGAAAAAGCACTTTTGAAAACTTAGCAGACGTGAAAAACCGTATATTGGTAAAGGTTCAAAATCAAAAATTAGCACCCTTACCATGAACTCTTAAAGCAGGACAGTTTGCGATGTGAAAGCGAGACGCTGCATTACACTGCACGTGGCGGCGTCTCGCTTTCACGTCGTAAACTGTCCTGCTTTAAGACTTCATGGTAAGGGGGCAGATGCTCTGAAAAGACCAATGTCCAACGACAGTAGATTGCTAAAGATAAGTATATGGTAATTACAACCATGATTCTCCTTCTATTGAGAACAACTTCTGCGATCAGCAAGTTTCGCGTCATAATTATTCTTCCACGATCTTCAATCACTGCCTCGTTGGTCTAGTGGTCGCTAAGCGTGACTGCTGATCATGAAGTCTTGGGTTCGTGTCCCGAGTCGGGCATTGAGTTACAGTTAAACTTAATATATTATTAAAAATTAATTATATCAGTGTAGGACACTGATTATTAATTTTCAAATATTTTCTAGCGTACTTTGTAATTCATTATTTCGTTATAATGAAATCGAAATTGAGTTCGAAATAATGAAAACAAAAATTATCCATTCAAATGTTTATTTTTAGTCTCTTTAATAATAATGTTCTGAGAACCATAACAGGTCGCAGCAGATGTTGAAGGAGCCACAATTACCGAGGGAAACAACATAAGTTTCAAGTTAAACAAGCAAATGCACGTTTCTTATGCATTTTTTATGCAATCGAGTATTCTATAGATTTCCTGTAGGTCCTGTGCTACCTATTATACCTTTAGAAAACCTTGATTGCGATCCGTAAAATATCTAAATTTACATCTATCATCATCAGCCTATCTCAGTCCACTGCTGGACATAGGCCTCTCCTATGGCGCGCCACTGAGCTCGACCTTCGGCCTTTCGCTTCCAACCGCATATTAACATCTATATCCATACTAAATTATTATAGATGTAAAAGTAACTCCGTCTGTCTCTTTATCTATCTGTCTGTCTGTTACTTCACGAATAAACCGCTGGACGGGTTTTGATGAAATTAGGCATGTTAAAAGTTTTGAGACCCGAGAAAGGACATAGGCTACATTTTTTTATTCTATCCTCTATGGGGTTTAAATAGCGGTTAACGCGGGCAAAGCCGCGGACAGAAGCCAGTTAATATAATTATAAAAATAAATCTTGTTTCTCTTGGTCACGCCATAACTTGAGAATGGTTGGATTTGGCTAATTTTGGTTATGAAATACTTGTGTAAGTCCAGGGAAAGTTTGTATGGTGAGTAGGCGGTATGAAGTTCGCCGGGTCTTAGTTTATTCGTTTCTTTTGTCATAGTCATAATGTTTTTATTTCATATAGGCTACAAAAGAGCACTTACAAAACGTCAAAACTAGATGCTCGGTTCCAAAAAGCCGTTTAGTTCTATGGAGAAGAACCGGCAAGAAACTCCATAGTTACTCTTTTAAAAATATGTTGTAGGTATGTTTAACAATCATTTCAAGTATGAGAGAATAATGAGCTACACAATATACCTAAGATGAGAATACGAGTAGCATCTAAGTCAAATAAAAAATTATTAATATAGTTCGGTTATTCTCTCATTTACAATTTGAGTAAAATACATGACGGTGAAAAGGTTCAATATAATAAGTAAAATAATATTAAATATCAAACTATGGTTGATTGGCTGTGCTACAAATGCAGAAAAAATCAGTGCCACACGTCCCTATCGTCAATATAACTATTAATACTACAGTAGGCTTTCCTAATTAGTACTCGTTTCACATAGGGATTTAAACTTGCCTTCTGTAAGGTCAATTAGAATTTGGAATTTTATTATAAAACCGAACACAGTTTCCTAAGATTCCCATTCCAACAGTTTTTGTATACAAGATGACAATGTAACATTTAGATCTTTGGTCTTTTTTCCAAAGTGGTCTCTTGTTTTGTTTTGTTGTTGATGGCGTCAAACTGTTAAACCTAGGTACAGTTTGGCTTTAATAAAATGCATTTGGGTTTTGGCAGAAGTAAAAATTTGTTAATATACTGTATATTTTCTAAAATCCACGATTTTTTTATCTTCCTGCATACCTAGTAAAACTTATTGTGTCTGGCAAAATTATGCCACGACATTTAAATTAAAGCTCATCAAATTTGATCAAAACCTTAATTGGGCAACCCTTTCAATTCTCTTGCAATTAAAGTTCAGACAAACCCCCACGAACACTTTAGAAAACGAATTGATCTCAGATTTTAAAAGGAGCCATTTAATTAAAGCTGCTTTTGTAACTTCTAAAGATTCGCGATGTTTGAAATGGCGTCGTAGCTCGGAGGGTGGCGTGCCAGGACCCGCCGTCTTGTTCAAGGTCGTCTGTCGCTGTTTGATCGAAATCGAGTACATTGACTTCATGTACGTAATACATTTATTATTGTTTCATGTAATCTTTAACTTTGACTTGTCTTGGTGTGGTGAGTTCCAAACTAACAGACGCTTCTACTTTTTATCATATGGTTGATGAACAACCTGGTGTCAGAGTTTAAACCGCTTGTGACATGGCTTCATAAACCGTTGAAAAATCTTTCCGTGTGCCGGTTTCCTCACGATGTTTTCCTTCACCGTTATTAGCAACTGATAACTAATTTATAATACGCACATTAATTCGAAAAGACATTGGTGCGTGCTGGGGTTTGAACTTACAACCTTTGAGTTGGCAGTCCACCGGTCATACCCCTCGGCTATTAGTGCAAGAAACTCAGATATTTTATTTTGTTATGATCCCGATTTTTTTAAAGAAAGAAAGAAAATAATTTATTTAAGGTTAACAAAATACTAGGTACATCATAATTATAACAAAAAAAAACAAAAATAAAGAATTAATAAAAATAATGATGATTTGCTTACAACAACAGTAGTATATGACTATTATTATGTGTCTGCTATTGGTTTCTTAGTTCTTGGGTGATTAACATAATATTTTATTAATAGAGAACGTAATAGAAATTAATTGTGTTTGGGAGTTTTTTTAAAGACGGGTTTCGAATTTAGAGTGATCTAAATTACACCAATATTTCTGTCATGTTATCGAATAAAAAAAGTCGGAAATCGAAGAATAAGTCAAAAATCGAAGAGAAAACTTACTAAGCTTTAAAACCAGTTCGTAAAGTATTATACTTCACACTAAAGCTTAAATCTGCTCTGTGAGGATTAAATCCAGGATTAATTCTCGGTGGACACTGCCGTATCCGTATGGTCTGGCATTAGTTCCAAGTCTGTATTAGGTATGTCATATTTATATGTATGAGATTTATGTCTGTGCGAGTATCAACCACAATTCAGGAGTGAAAACCGCAGTGCGGGACGAAAATGAAAAATAAAAGAATGCGAGGTTTTAAAGCTCTAAAAAGATGGTTTGATGATGTCAACAAAATTTGTAAATGAAGGCAAACTTTTTGGAAAATAGACGAGTATTCAAATGAGTGGTAGACATCGTATGGCTATGGTCAAATAAATCAAACTTTTACATAGTTTAACGTAAAACCATTTGGCCCAATTTTCAACTTCCTTTAGAACTGGTAAATTGGGCCAACATTCTTAAATTCGGTTTTGAGTCGAAGGTTGTTTTACATCGATTTTTCGTTACTACGAAGTGAAAGATTCTAAAATCTGTAGGATTTAACATTAATCAAAAATGGAATTCATTAACAAACCACATTTTTACACAACCTACTATTACCACCATCAAGCGTGAAAAAATGCTTTTACATTTTTAATATACTTTCAAAGTCCTTATTAATAATGACCTGTTTAGACCAAGGCACCCTTTTGAGACAAAGTTTTGGAAATACCTATCGTTGGAGCTAAGAGTATCGTGGCTATTCACAAACATAATATAAAACAACTATGATTATCATTATACCTTTAATAACTAACCCGTCGTCGTTTGTCGTGGCTATTTATATAATAGAAAGAATAATTTACAGTTTAGATGTAATTTGTTTTTTTTTTTTTTAAAACGTCGCCCCACACTAGGAATTTTTCCTGTGTCGTGGGTGCGTTTCACAAACACGAAATATCACATACACAAACACCCAGACTCGGGACAATCAAATGTGGATCGCACAAATTTTTGCCCCGTGCGGGAATCGAACCCGCATCCGTTAGCGCAGCAGTCTAATCACTTAGCCATTACGCCAATCAGGTCGTCGTAATGGACTTTATGTTTATGAAAAAAATATGAGAATTATAGTTAAGATCTGGATTTTATTAAACGAATTGTATTACGACACGGGAAATAACGTGAACAGAAGTTTATAAATTTAGCTTGAAAACAAAGAGATTTTTTTTTCTCGTAGCATTTACTCTGAAAGGGTAGCAGTAATTTGTTTTATACCTACATTTATGTTTCATACCTACAATCTTCACTTAACTGGACTGTAGTATAATCCAAGTAAATAAAATAAATGTGATTAGAAAGGTTAGCGCCCTTGCCTGCTACTAAGAATTCTCCTCATGATTGGTATGTTAGGTCTAGTAGTTGTTGAAGACAAGAAAACTGTGCATAGCCTTTGTATTCTAAGAAATTCTTTGACGAAAATAAAGCAACCCTTTGTTAGCTTAGACTTAAGTTAGATTTAAGGTAGCCTCCCCAAGGCCAGTACTTAATTTAGGTAACTTTTTAAAATAATGTGTATCTACTAAGTGCAGTTGCATTGTATGGCTTTCTTTACGAAAAGTCGTAAAACATTATCGTAAGATTCATCACTTTTACAGCATTTTAAAAGTTTTCTGTATATTTAAATTTTATATATTATTGAATATTTATCAGATAACAATGTAGTATAATATACTCCAGCCAGTTTATTAAGTGTTTTGGTCACGATAGTCGCAAATACAGAAAAACAAGAATTAGTTTTTAACAACGAACCTTTTGTGGACTTATAAACAAAGTACCTATTCCACTGAAACTCAAGCATACTCAACAAGCACCAGCTAACCTAATAACATAATATTATATACTTATCATAAAACTAACAATGCAAGAGCACATTTCTATGTGAACTTGATTATCGTTTAAGCTGCTTTAAAATGTATTTTTGCCATTGGATACTGCACTATTTCCGTAAATATAAAAATTATTTCAAGTTCTTTATGGAACTATTTGGATATCATTCAAAAGTAATTATAACACCTTATTTTTAGTAAATCATTTAATATTCAACCTTAATTAATAAATTGGTATTAGCAATACATGTCTACTTATCAACGTAGGTAGGAGTTGGATTGAGAGCTGTAAATTTAACCGCGACTAACTTCAGCATTTCCCCTAAGATCGTAAATAATATCGTTTTATGGGAGGCACGTGTACAGCAGTAGACTTTATGGGGTGTGCTATATTATAAAATAATATTTACTAGCCTCGCCTGCTAGGAAATTTGGGAGTTATTCGTATAGTATTGTACTGTTACTGTAATTTGCTTAATCGATAATATCGAATTACGAATGAGTAAATCGAATTTATCGGTTTCCACAGTTTTATTCGAGATCCTGTAAAATGCGAATTCAATGGGATCTACGACATGTATCATGTATGTTTCTAAATTATAGCCTTTGTTTTCTTCTGATTTAAAAGCTATATTACTATAAAGTTTCGTCAAAATCCGTTCAGTAGTTTTTGCGTGATAGCGTAACGAACTTTTGCATTCATAATATTGGTAGATAACATTTAGAATCCACATATTTTGTATATTGACATTATTTCTTAAGTTTTACGAAATATGGGTTTCTAGTCCAACCATACCATATGCAGCTAGCCAGTAGTACATAGATTGACTGTATTTCTGATCTCCACAATCCTATTACTGCGAAATAGGTTTTAGATAGAGTGGTTGTCAGACTTTCGGGCGACTTTAACTACCCGTGGCGAGCGTCAAAGACTTACAGCAGGGGTCTATCTGCATACGAATTAAAGTAGGGGTCATCTGAACGATGTAGTTTTTAATAATTCATTTATACTGACTTATTAGTTCTTTAAGTTATTATTATGCCTATAGACTTCAACTGTTTTCCATAAATATATTGTCAAAGCTTTAATTGGCGTAGACTGAGTTGCGGATGTTCATTTAGGTACCCAACCACTGCAGGCTTGCAGCCCATATTTTTTATTTTGACTTGTCTCATCAGTATCGTCATCAGCCAACAAAGAAATAGCTATAAGTGAATTTAAAATAGAAACTTGATATAAAGATGTATCTTTAAAAGGTAATATCTACATAACGTAATATCATATATACCTAACGGTACATAACGTTTGGGAAAATTACTTTCAGATCCAAGGAACGATATATCGATGCAAATGATCGAACGATCATGCGATTAAGGGCTCGAGTCAGGTCGAAGATACCGTTTGATGAGACGATAGGCACCTGCCATTTGTAAGCAGTGTGGCAGTTTAGATAAAGCTATTAGGGTTCTTAAATGACACATAAATGTTGGTAAACCGCTTTTCAAACCTAGTTTAATTCTTCCTTCGAAGTCTTCTTTAGCAGTCAATCATGTATTCAGTAATGTTTATTGTGAAGTTTTAATTGCAGCGGTCTTGATTTCTTTCTATCTGATTAATCTATGTTTTATTCCAAGGTGTCAGCCACCTCCATACTAAATTTTATCAAAATTGGTCCTGCCGTTTGAGCGTAACGAAGTAACAAACACACTCAAAACTTTTGATTTTATATGATGTGATACCTCTTTATCAGTATAGAAATACGAGTACATAGGTATATTTTTACATTTTACAAACGTTTACGTAAAAGTTAAGGTTTGTTACCAGACCACACTCTAGACAGAAGGGTTGAGACCACAGAATTCATGTCGCTAGTATTAAATTTGTTCTCAAATGCCGTGCGGTTCCCGGCACGGAACACGGACAAAATAGGCCTCCCGAGACTGGCAGAGGTCTTGTTATGGGTGTCGTAAAAGGTAACAAAAGCATTCTATAAAATCTTACAGGATGGCTTTATTTATGACACGAATTTGTAAAGATCATCATGAATTTAGATGTATTATTAGACTTAGAATTAAGCTTTTTATGAGGTTTATTCATTCAATGAAATATAATTTCATGGTTCACAAAGAATATGCTGCAAGGACAAATTAAAGGTTTTAAACTTATTTAACACATAACATAACATCACGCCTGTATTCCCCGAAGGGGTAGGCAGAGGTGAACATATAGTACACCCACATTTCGCCAGTTATGTTGTAAGTCCCAATGTAATAGGGGACGAGCCTATTGCCATCAACCGGGCACAAATCCAGACTCCGTGCTGCTACTAAGAATTACCTAATGGAAAACGCAGTATCACTTTGCCCGACCCGGGATTTGAACCCAGGACCTCTTGCTTAGTAGTCGCGCTTAGCGACCACTAGACCAACGAGGCAGTCTTTAAACTTATTTAACCTATTGAAATCGAAAATTGTGCAATCATATTTCAATCATAAGTTCACTAACTAAAAGCTACAAATGAAGGTACTGAAAGTTATTATTTTATCAATAACTAATAATATCCAATGTTTCAGGTAATATAACAGATCTCCAAAACCAAGACAAGGAGATCTACTATTTTCCTATTCACAGAAAAGTATATACAAAAAACATTTTTAATGAATTTTAGAAAACTAAGAGACCTAAGTGCTTTTCTCGCTAGCTGAAACCTTGGCAACTACCATAATTAACCTGTAAAAACTATTAAATCTCCGTGGAAAGAAGAGCCGGCCTCACCGGAATATAGCGGTGTTCGTTAATGGACCTCATTAGCAAACATAAACCTAGTTTATAAAGGAAATATTCCTTTAGGTGGTACGAAGAAAGGGGTACTGGTATTTGTAGGTCAGAGGTCAGTTGCCGCTTGCTTTTTACCGCAATTTAATTTTCTGCGTTCGGTTAACGATTTGTTCACATTACAAGGGTTGGAAACAGAAAAATATGCAATGCAGCGTTGTAAAAATTATAAGGCGACTACTTGGACTATTTTTAAGTTTCTAAAAGTGGTTTCTTCTTTTTATCGTATGGTTGATGAACAACCTGGTGTCAGAGTTTAAATCGCATGTGAAGCTAGGCCCCTGACATGGCATTACACACCGTTGAAAAATCTCTCAGGTGTGCAGGTTTCCTCACAATGTTTTCCTTCTCCGTTTGTAGGAACTGATAACTAATTAATATTACGCACATGAATTGAAATGAAAAGACATTGGTGCGTGCCGGGGTTTGAACTTGCGACCTTTGACTTGGCAGTGCAACGGTCATACCACTCGGCTTTCACTGCTGCTGGTGTAGTAGTGTGGCTTACATAATATTTTTTTTAAGCTTTTAAATTTTATTTGACGTGAGTACAAGTCTCCCTGAATCTGTATTTTCTCGGGCTTCAAGTCAATTTCAATCGTCAACCGTATGTCTATGAACATAATAATAATAATAATAATGTCCTCCAGACCGAATTTCGGTCACGGCGGCCTGTCTCAGCTGAGACTAGCCATCTGCGCAGGAGATATTATAGTGCACAAGTATGCGCGCAAACCCAGGACATATCGCTAGTTATTGTACCATATTTAGATATTTCTACCAAACCATTTCTAACGCTACTCCTACTTATATCCAAGCTGAAAGAAGAAGAAAATTTAAAATAGAAGCTTAACTTGGAAGTTTAAAAGTAGCAGTACCTACAGTCACACTTTCTGAAATGACTGAATTGATCAAACAAATAAACACAAGTGTACGCTTTATTGTAAGTTCCCCCCATCAGGATTTAGATACTCGGGAGTTGAGAGCATACACAGACATGATGCAATGCAACTTTTGAGATATATAAATTCGAGATATATAAATTCGAGATATATAAATTCGAGATATATAAATTCGAGATATATAAATTCGAGATATATAAATTCGAGATATATAAATTCGAGATATATAAATTCGAGATATATAAATTCGAGATATATAAATTCGAGATATATCTCTGAGTCATATTAAATACAGCGCGACCCCTCTTTTTACTTATCACTAGACTCAGCCCACGTCTTCGTCTAAGTGGAAAATTTCGTGAAGATTTTCGTGTTTTACTAGTAATATTACTGTGATCTCTCTCTGATCGTATCGGTCTACCGTCCCATCGGATTATGAGAGTGAGGGAATGGGGAGTGCACCTGTGTTTGCGCGCATACTTGTGCACTATAATATATCCTGCGTAGTTGGCTAGTCTCAGCTGAGACAGGCCGCCGTGACCGAAATTCGGTCAGGAGGACATTATTATAATATAACTAGAGAGCCTCAGCCCACGTCTTCGTCTGTGTTAAAAAGATTTTCGTGTCTTTTCCGGAAATATAGTAACCTCCGCCCTAAAGGTCCATTTTGAATATTGGTGATAGAATTTTGGATAGTTTTAAAGCAACTCTTACATCTAAACACCTACATAATATTAGATAGATTGCTTATTGTTCAAATACAATCATCAAAAGAAAACCCTGATTAAACAAATTAGTTTGTAAATAATATTTGTCATTAAGCCAAGTATCTATTCTTTTGTCAAAAATGATTTGAAAACTTGAGCAGTGCCAAGTATAAATTATGTTTTTATTATCCTTGATTCTACATTAAACCAATTAGCTAATGACGATAAAATAAAATAAAAATGTACTTTTTTGACTTAGTATCTAATCCAGCACCATAAATAACCATAGTAGACTTTTCATTTCCAAATGTACGGAAGGCAACAAATGTCGCGTCGTACTTTTGCAATAAAATGTATCCAATCTGGCTAAAATGTTCAGAAACTTTCGTGGCTTGCTGTACTTCTCAGCAATATCAATATTTTACAAAATATGTTTGTGGTATCCGTGAGATTATAATACATTTGAACTGAATTAAATTGCTTTATGCCATAGGAAAGGCCTATGTCCAGCGGTGGACGGAAATAGGCTTAATTAATTTAATCAGAATGTCTTGATGTCGATGTAAGACTAAAAAATCAACAACGGTTTTGTTTTTAGACTAATACCAAACAAAAATTATGTATTAAATGTATAATGAAAATGAGCAGCCAGTGGATGCAAATGGCCATGCCATTTATTTCAATGGAGTGTCAGTGGTTGACCACTGAAAAGTCATAATGACGCCATTATGTTAGCAGATTACCAAACTTGTCAAAATCAACAATTATGAAATCAATGATAGACCATTTTGACACTATTGTAATAGCAGACTTGAGGCCCAGTTGCTGTGCATTATAGCGTCCTAATGGGGAGGTTCTAAATTTTTTCAACAGTGGACGTCTTCCGTCAGACGATGATGATATGAAAATTTATATTGTCCTTAGCAAAATCATTTCCATACATTGTTAGATTTAATTTCCATGTTGCTACTTATTTATTGTTATCTATTTAAAAACTACGTAGTAATATAATTAACCTAACATGCGTTAGGTCACTGCGTTATTATAATTTTGTTTCAACAGTAGGTATAGTAAACTCTGAATAATTTAAATCTATTTTCATTGTAAAGAACTTTCCGGTTTCTCTTCACAAAAATATTAAGTACTACGTAAAAAGTTAAAAATGTAATTAAATTCTATAATGGTTCGCAACATGGCTCCAGCAGGACCGTTCCAAAATCACTTGATTGAATTTTTGTCGAATATCATTAAAAGATAATCTATAATCATCATACAGGTATCACTACATAGTATAAAACAAAGTCGCTTTCTCTGTCCCTATATCCCTATGTATGCTTAAATCTTTAAAAGTACGCAACGGATATTGATGCGGTTTTTTTTAATAGATAGAGTGATTGAAGAGGACGGTTTATATGTATAATAACATCCATTAAATAGTGTAGAAATACTTATAATATATATTTTATACCCGTGCGAAGCCGGTGCGGGCCGCTAGTATTATATAAAAATGGATTGCTGTTCGTTAGTCAAGCGAAAACTCGAGAACGGCTGAACCTATTTGGCTATTTTTGGTCTTGAAAGATTCGTGGAAGTCAAGGGAAGGTTTGAATGGTAAGAAGGCTGTACGAAATTTGCTAGGTCAGGTAGTATTATCATAAATATTATGACTCAAAGTCATTTGGGACATAAATAATCATCATCATCAGCCAAAGACTTCCACTGTTGAACATAGGCCTCCCCGTTTAAGCGGGGGGGGTTTGCCATAATCCCCACGCTTGGCAAGCGGCTTGGGGATCGCAGTATTGGTGGTGGAGTTACAGAAGACGCTGCTGCCCATCTTCTGAATTTTCCCTTAGTCGCCTCTTACGACACCCACGGGAGGAAAGGGGGTGGTCAATTCTAGGCCGGATACCACACGGAAAATGACGGTTAAATTAATCAATTATGCTTATTATTTATGTTGCCGTGTGGTATCCGGCCTAGAATTGACCACCCCCTTTCCTCCCGTGGGTGTCGTAAGAGGCGACTAAGGGAAAATTCAGAAGATGGGCAGCAGCGTCTTCTGTAACTCCACCACCAACACTGCGATCCCCAAGCCGCTTGCCAAGCGCGGGGATTATAGCAACCCCCCCTATTTAAGTTGGAGGCCTTTGTCCAACAGTGGACGTCTGTCGGCTGAAGATGATGATGATTCATTTAATCGTGACAACAAACGTTCATGTCGCAGTAAAAAGATTAACCAGTCACCAGGTTGGTAGCGGGACTGTCATTCGCCGAGCCACCAATGTTTGAGTATCTCCTTCTGTGAAGATTTGTTTGATGCACCAAGCGTAGGCTGTACAGTAGACATTCACACGTTTGTAGAGATATACCTACGGTAGACTGTTCCTACTGGGTGCTAAAAGATAGGCACAATATCCTCATGGAGATACGTCCTAAGCATATTTACTTCATGTTTACGTTTCCGTGTATAAAATGTTTTGTCAACGCTCTCATTAATTTCCCGGTTGGAGGCCTTTAGGTCGCGTCAAAAGATCGATTAAGAAGAACTCTACTTAGAGTAAACTGTACCTCAACCATGAGTTACCACTGTTAATACGCTTGCTACATCGTTCTAGAGTGTATATTTGATTTGATTTGTTTTAACCTAATTTTATAATTAGATATCGTATTACAAAAAAAACATATTTAATTATAAAAACGTAAGGAACACATTTAGCATTCATAATATTAATTTAATATATTTATATTACCTACATACAGATAATAAGAAACAACAGTGCAAAAGCCGAAAACACATCATAACATAACATCACGCTTGTACTCCCCGAAGGGGTAGGTAGAGGCGTATAGATCACCCACATTTCGCCAGAAATATATAGGTCCCAATGTAATAGGGGGCGAGCGTATTGCCATCAACAGGGCACAATAGAAATAAGGTCAATATAATGAGATCACTGGCTTATGGATAAGGACTCCATTTGAGATCGAAACTAGTCGGGCATTCCCGAATAAACACGCGAATAAATAATTCAATTCATTAAACAATACTTTGCTGCCTCCTTGGTCTAGTGGTCGGTAAGTGTGACTGCTGAGCATGAGATACTGGGTTCGAAAACCGGGTCGGGCAAAGTGATACTGGGCTTGTCCATTAGGTAATTCTTAGTAGCTGTACCGGGTCTATATGCCTTCTATCTACCTATCTGGATATATGGCAATAGATCGAGCTCAATGGCGTGCCATAGGAGAGGCCTATGTCCAGCAGTGGACTGAGATAGGCTGATGATGATGATATGGAAATAGGCTCGCCTCCTAGTAGGTACAGGGACTTATAACATAACTGGCGAAGTGTGGGATACAGCCGTGATAAATAAATGATGATGATATGTTATGTTATGAAAATACTTTAGAAATTCTATATTCCTCTGAGACGATAGTCATAAGGTATATACTAGAGTGTAATCTAAATAAATCTGTTAATATGGGCAGTTAGGAGGTGGCCAGTCTCAACAGACAGCATCCGTTAACGAGCATGACGCATGCATCAAAATCGCTCTTAATATCGTTGGAACAGTGTATCATGATGTCTCTATCCAAAATGTAGCAGTCAAATAAATGTTTTCTTAGGCTGTTCTGATATCCTGGTACTTAGCTCACTGTGAATAAAATACCTAGTCGTTATTTTAGTGTCCTGAGGGCCACGGGGTCTTCGGCCTGTACTGATTGGACCTGATTGCCCTTTAGTGGGTTAATTATTTACCTCGAGAATTACCTAAATTTCAGGATCCTTAATATTTCCTTAATAGATTTTAGAGATGGCAGATTGTTCTCGAAATTAAATCAATTAATAAAAAGAAGTTTTAAGCAAAGTATGACTAACTAAGAAATATCTAAGCACACCTCTTTTTAAATGTGTTCACCATCGTCCTTTAGTGAAAACAATTTAGATACACAAGATACAGTTGCTTAAGAATATTCAAGATTGAAGGTGTCTATTTCAAATACAATAATGAGTATATGGTTAAAACATGCAAAAATCTTCTTGGTTACTCTCAAATAATAAAATATAAAAATGCTAAGCGTGAGATTTTTTTTTTAAAAAAAAGCGTCGCCTCACACTGGGAATTTCTCCTGTATCATGGGTGCGTTTCACAAACATGAAATATCACATACACAAACACCCAGACTCGGGACAAACATCTGTGGATCACACAATTTTTTGTCCCGTGCGGGAATCAAACCCACAACCCTTAGCGCAGCAGTCTAATCGCTTAGCCACTGCGCCAATCAGGTCGTCGATTTATGGCAACCTTCCCCTCTTCTAAAAGGGGAGCTTTCGTTCAACAGTGGACGTCTTCCGACTAATAATTCACTGTCAAATAATATAAAAATACAATGATTTGTCTTCTAGCTCATCATCTGAATGATGACGAGTCAAGACAAAATAAATTATTATTTATAGCTAATTAAAACGGTACGACACGATTTACATTTTTTAACATAGAAGCAAATAAGTGGTAGATAAAGTTAACATAACAATATTAATAACTAACATCGTACGAGTTATACTTTTTTCTTTCTCTGATCTTTGATGAAAGTAAAGACTAGAAATGATGGATGCAGAAAACGCTAATTAATAAGCTGGCAGCAAAGTTATTAGAATTGAGTACACGATAATAATACCTTCAATACATCAACTTATATTAGCCGTAAAGCAATATATATTTCCCTATTTCTTTTTCTATAGAAACGATGATCAAAGTTCTTTATATTAGCAATTCTTGGAATGTATACCGTAGCTAACATTGGCAAAAAATATTATGTTAAAAGTCGCGATCTTTTATTTTCCGAGAATAATTTGCTCTCTAATAATTTTTATTTTTATTGAATAGTAATCTTAATTAGTATAATTTGATATATTTATAAAACTGTTTAATATTTCAAATTCTAATAAACACACCAATTTATAAGAAACAACCCGTTTAAATTCCACTTTGTCTAATACTACAAATGTTAGCAATTAAGAAGTCTAAAGAACAGCTGATGTTCCTAATTCTCACTCTATAAAATATCAATCGTAGAAAAAATACAATTTATTTGACGATTATTTGAAAATAATTTAATCTACAATATCTATTTATAGCGTAACTAAATTACCAGTTTACTTTACTGAAACTATTTTCATCAACAAGAAAAACAAACCATTAATTACTCTAAAATTATACGTATAACAATGTACTATTTATGTGTTTTACCAAAATATAAGTCATTATATTGAAATGCTTCGTAAGCAATTAGTAAATATTAAATTAGTTCCACAATTATCGTCACGTACTAGTAAAAGATATTTCATGAAATTCTCAAACCACATCACAATTTCAGCCGAAAAATTCAGGCGACCATTTTGCCGTTTACCCTTATTTTAACACTTAAAACAAAAAAGGAATCAAATTAATAAATTAAGAAAATAACTCACCAGCGAATTTCGGACGCAACAGCGTCGACACGAACTCTCGTTAAACTAAACCGAAGCTAAACCCAGTCCGTGCGTTTAGGTCGGCGCTTTACACAGCACTGCGGCGTATCGACCGAGCCAACACATAAAATAAGCGCATAGCACGCGATGTAATAGACATAAGTAGTTACCAGTAGTCCCTAAGATATTGTGTCGTCCTACTTCACTTACATTTTCATTGTTACCTGGGCTAATTAAATATATTTGCTACTGTACAATCATAAGTACATTTCTTTCGTATTCAGACGGTATAGGCAGTTGAGTAATTATTTTCAAGTCTACACTCACCATTTCAAGTGTTTTCATAAGAGTTGATTTTTTTGCAATACACCTATATTTCATAATTGGCCTTACCTTTAATTGTCCTATATATTAAACGAACTGCGGACTAGATGGCTTTCATTACCGATATCTGATGAAAATAAATGACTTTGTAGCAGCCAGAGATAATTGAAACGACAACACTGCAAAATGGACAATACATTTAATGAATTCAACTTCGTTTGCTAGTGGATTAGACCTTAAACTCTATGGTTGAACTCCGCGTGTCTGGCCAGTAATTGGCCAACCCCTCGGTGGACGCGACTGTGTCATGCAAGGTGACTAAGGTAATATGTTAGGGAGACGGGCAGCAGTAGAAGTATATCAACAAACTGATAAAAGAACAAATTCATTGCTAATCGTCTTGGATCAAAACCATCAATGATATTTGTGTGAGAAAATTAAAATGATAGATGGATGGAAGGTTCATGTATGAACGTATGTCCTTCTCAAATAGTTTCAGTCACAGGCCCATTCTGAACGAGAATAGACAATTACACAGAAGATATTATAGTGCACAAGTGTGTGTGCAAACGGTTGCACTATTTATATCCTTGTATTCATAATTATGAAAATTTAAATAATTTGTGCGTGGATTTGCGAAACTTTATTTTCTTTTATCTAGAACAATTATTGGGAATATCTACTAGGGAAATCTAACAATTATTCATTGGAAAAAATATGAATGGAATGTCTGGATCTTAGCAATAGGAAGGAGGACAAAAGGGGAAATCAAAGATTACTACCTATTCATCATTGAAATGGGTTTGACCCTAAATTTGTTTACTGTGTATGCAACCTAAGAAGAGAAAAATATGCTTAAAGTGAAATCTACGTTTGTAGTCAATTTTCCTCGAAGCTTAATACTTTTTTTAACCTTAAATACTAATTTCGAAAATGACACCGGCATTTCGCCCACGACTAGAATTATGACTCTCAGAATAAAACGTCACCTTTACTAACAAAGTTTCTGATGTTTTACTGATGAAAACAATTCTAACCTTTACTCTTACATACGATTTCCATTGACCTTGATTACAATACAATACACTTCATAGTACACCAGAAACAAGGACGATATGCGATAGACGAGTAAAATAGGCATCACTGACTGATAATTCGTACGATAAATGGGAATACCTCCATACCAAATTTTAGCGAAATCGGTCCAGCCGTTTGAGCGTGAAGAGGTAACAAACATACAAACACACACATAAACACACACACAAACTTTCGCCTTCATAATATTAGTGTGATTATAGCTGTCTATTTTTATTTATTTTCAATACTCAATCATTTATTGCATTCCATAATGTGTACTTAGGTGGTAAACTTATGATAATGAGATCATTATGGACCCTGTAGGGCACAGCAAATAGTGTGATAAGAGAGATTTTCTTGCACTCTTATTCTTATTATTTTTCCAACACAGAATCGTCTTCATTTCTAAATTCTAATACCTATGTTTCTCCTTTTGCAGGTCGCCGGTCGGCTGGAAGAGATTATTTAATGAAATAAGCATTTTGTACTATGTAATTTTTTTTTATTTAAAAAAAAAACGTCGCCCCACACTAGTAATTTCTCGTGTATCGTAGGTGCGTTTCACAAACATGAAATATCACATACACAAACACCCAGACTCGGGACAATCAAATGTGGATCGCACAAATTTTTGCCCCGTACGGGAATCGAACCCGCGACCCTTAGCGCAGCAGTCTAATCGCTTAGCCACTGCGCCAATCAAGCCGTCAAACTATATTACTTATAATGTTCATTCTTTTTTATATTTCTTTCCTGTAAGTACATAAATTGTGAATAAATAAAATGGTCTTTTCGCCATTCATTTATTATGCCTCGTCTGGACTGGGGCACACATAAATATTTCAGGACTTGCATCGGGCACATGTCTCTGAAGCCTTCATTTATTCAGTCGTAATGCATGTTGTGGAACTTTTGTTTGACAACCTAGTATGTTGCTAGACAATTCTAATTTGACCCAAGTATTGCATATTTGAGTGTTCAGGAACCTTCAGGATATGCAGCAGTATAAAAGATATTTATGCTGACATTTGTGCTAGGGTCTGTGAATATCATTTCTTTTTCTTATGAAGTGTTTGCCTACCAGCTACAAGAAATTAAATGAGCTAGTAAAATAGTTTATAAAAATTAGTGAATTGTGCTGTATAAAATTAATAATAATATCTTGGGACAACTCACATACGGTCATCTGATCCCAAACTAGGCAGAGCCAGTTGTATGGTAACAAGACAACTGATTAACATACTTAAATATTTCTAAATACATACATAATATAGATAAATAACACCCAGACACAGAACAGATCAGTATGCTCATCACACAAAGATTTGTCCTGGGTGGGAGTCGAATCCACGACCTCCGGTTTAGCAGGGCCACTAAGCACTAGACCAACAGGCCAGTCGATTGTATATGTAGTAGCACTGTGTGTCACACCACATTTGTTTGGCTGTATTAATAAAAATGTTCTACTTCCTGGAAAAGTCCAAGTCCAAGAATGAAGAAGAAGTTGCTATAAGCATGTAACGTGTCCAAGAATTTCCATGAGTCCAACAAACTTCTGAAACTGTCTTCACAGATTTTAGATCATCGAAAAACTTTAAGCTCTAAATTAGGTTCAACAGACATCACTGGACCTGTCGAGATTTCTAAGGTCATCTGTACCTACCATGCTAGGTATACACAATACACAAATTAAGCCTGGGTACGTATCTATAATTCAAAACTGGAAATACCCAAGCCATCGCCTTTTAATCGGTCGGAACTCGGACAGTGCGCACCCTCCGACACCGTAGTGCATAGTTCATGAGATTGCGTGACTCACACTATTTAAATATTGTTATGTAATTGATTGAAATCGGACGTTTTGTTGCCTGTTATGCAACGAGGATTAGTATTGCTTTACTAGCACGCCAGGCCGCGCGTCGCGGCAGTGTGAAATAAATTAATGAAAATATTATTCGTTGCATGTATTAGTTAGACCTGAGAAACGAATAATTTATAAAGCACTACCAAAAAGAAAACTTTGCAACTTTTTAGCAAAACACTTTGAGAACCCAATTAGCACCATTATTAAGTGCTAGGCTTTATGGTCTAAAATAGCAGAAGGTTAATAGTAGGAACTACTTTAAATCTATGGTTTAAAAATAATTTTATTCAATGGCTCTATCCTGAAATTTGTCTCAAAATTCCTGCATCAAACATATTTTCTCCATACTACTGATACTACGAAGCAGCGTCTATATCAGACCGTCTTTCCATATTACCATTTATTTATATTTATGATTCTGTCTGACGCTATTAAAATGACCTTACCGCTTAATGCAGCGACCAACTCAGTCACCCTATCATTATGGCATCCTTTAAAGATTGATTAGACGTAGGTACCGCACGGAAAACTATCACGCAAGGCTTTACTTGCACTATACCTCCAGTCTTAAACTTATGTCACTTATGGAAATAATTCACCGTCGTAACGTTAGTTCACGTCACTAGTAATAGATGGCGCTCTGTTCACATGCACGATCGTGTTCTGGCTAAACACGTGCATGAATTGAAACAATAAAGAAAGCAGTTTATAGCTCCAAGAATGTCCTGTTTTCTATGGTATTTAAAATAAAACAAAATTAGAATCTGCCCATATTCTTACATCATTCAATAACATTATTTGCACGAGTCATTTAAAACAAAAAATCGTTAACGAATTCTGAAGTTAACGTTTTACAAAAAATACAGTGTAGTTGCAAATAGTTCCGTAAAATTGTCATAGATGGCGTTACTTGTAAGTTACCGTCGGTTTAAAAATAAACTTATACATTGTAACTGTCAAAGTAAATATGTATTTCATTAATTATTAATTACTAGAATAAATAATAACATAAGAAAGTATTGACGGCAACTAGAGTACCTGTTCCGATACACCAGGCTCTCTCGCACTAATCTTGTTTAAAAATTTATTTCACTTTAATCTTTAACATGGTTCAACTGAACTGCAGGTTGGGCCACAACACAATATTCTTGTGGTATAACTACAATTCAATAATTTATAATCAATTAATACTTATATTCAATTTATCTGCAAGATTAGTATTGTAGATTTAGGTTAAATTAATTTATCATTGCTAAAATAATCCGTAAATCATAAGCCTTTTTAGCCGACTTCAAAAAAAGGAGGAGGTTATCAATTCGACTGTATTTTTTTTTAATGTTTGTTACCTCATAACTTGCGACTGGGTGAACCGATTTTCATGATTCTTTTTTTATTTGAAAGCTGGTGCTTCCCGTGTGGTCCTATTGTCACCATTTCAATACCTGATGATGGGATCTTGTTCATGGAATCGATCGACCGCAGGGATCGACCGAGGGACCATCCGAGTCTATAAACTTATTGCAATTTTTACGAGATCATAGGGACCCATACGTTGTCATTATCGTCAATTCTGCAGGCAGGTAAGGTCCATTGCAAATTCAAAGTTATTATCTGAATAATAACCTATTCGAGACCTGTTTTAGAAAAATTGCGGATTAATTTGTTTCAAATCGAATTATAGTACAGTAATTTCTTTGTTGTTCGTGGTAAAATAAAACAGCAATGTCGTTTCCAAATATTATAATTTATTTATTAATATTAAGTTTATAATAATTTTATGAAACAAACAATTATACTATTATTTTATAAAATTTATCATTTCAAGATTTATGGTTTCTTCTTATGCAAATACATAATATAGCATTCATAAAGTTTATAATTTAAAAAGTCTTTAAATATAACCCAATAACAATATAATATTTTTAAATTCTGTCCTTCGATCCATTTACCAGTATAAAATGTAGCTGGTTTTAACTTTGACTAGTAATATAAATGTGTTAAATTATTATAACGATACGTTTTTAATATCATCGTTTAATTTCTGCGTAAACTGTTCAGTAACCTGTTTATGAAACTTCAGCTTCAAGTTGTGCGATCTTGATCGTAATTAATATCAAAATAAATATTTACATAGTTAATATTCTGTTGCGTGTTTGTTACAATTACTGCTATTTTCACGTACTTATAAAAATTCTATTGGTTATAATTTTATATTATAACGATTAATTCGTTTTACTTTTTCCAAACGTAAAAATCTTTTCTTTTCCTTTAACATATAAATTATTATTTTCACTGTCTGTATTATTAATTTCATTATTTTTTCTGTACATAGGGCTAGTACCTTTTTCATCATTTTTGTTGGTTTC
Source organism: Abrostola tripartita (assembly GCA_905340225.1). Lineage (NCBI taxonomy): Eukaryota > Metazoa > Arthropoda > Insecta > Lepidoptera > Noctuidae > Abrostola > Abrostola tripartita. The sequence continues at coordinate 1,803,355 of HG996492.1, read as the reverse complement.
ATATATAACGTCATTGATACCATTCTTTACTTTCAACTTTTCGATTCTGTTGTTGTGACCATTACTGTGTTTGCTGCCCTTGCTGTGATTACTGACTTTGGTAGAATTTGTTGAACTGTCTGATTGCTTCTTTGGATTTATGATATAAGCTTTGATGTAGAAGTCGATGAAAAGAACAAGCATAAACAGATTTTGTGGAAGAAAGATGGCACTAATCCATCGAGGGTATTCGCAGTCGGTTTTGAAGACGATAACAGTCATGTGAACCACACACAAGAAAAATTGCAGCTGAAAATAAAATTGCTAACATTATAGTAATTTGATGCAATGCACATTCAATAAGATAATGTAAGTGTTTCCTTGTGAAGTAGATAATAACATGATCAGGGTTAAAATTTATAGAGAAGTGGATAAGTTGGCCATTGTTTCTTGTTAAATTGTTAGAGCAGTCTTCATTTCTTTCATTTTCTCAGGTTATTGAACCACTTAAATTTAGGTCTTGACCCTGCTATTGTGAACAAATAGTATAACAGTTATAGAAGTCTGATGTTGTAATTTTCTAACGTAATAATCGCATATTATAATTATGTAATAAATCTAAAAACTTACAATTTGCAATTGTGTCACGTGCTTTTTAATCCAGATAGCATTTTTGGTACTTGGAACCGCAACAGTCATCAAATAGTAGCTATACATGACAACATGAACAAATGAGTTTATAACACCAATCAGCGTCCCGTGACCGCCTGCAAAAATAAGATTTAATGTAATTAACCATTCAGCCAGGTGGACTGACGACATTGTTAGCTGTACAAAGACCTGGATGAGAAAGGTCCAGAACAGGAAAGAATAGCGTAGAGGCTGCGCCAACGAGGAATCACACCATCACAGAAGATCGAGGCAACAAGTATGTGTCAAGTAGAAGCAACTGGACAAAAAAAATGTTTATGTCTGCGCAGGGAGTGGCTGATTTCAGAAGCTTGTATCCAACACAAGGCACACAACTGTCCACGTTTGCGCAGCGCCTTAAAGGGAGGAAGAGTTTGTCCAGTAGTAGGTCGTTTAAGAGCTGGTGTTGATGAGCTGTCCAATAGACATTAACACTGGACGGATGGTTTAACAATACTATTTCGATCCGCCGTTGGGTAACGTGACGAGCTATAAATTGGTTCGATAAATGGCAATGGACAAGTATTACAGTAGCGAAATATTGGATGTTAGGACTTCTGGTTAGAGAAATCAATTCTGCAATTCCGTAGTAGATTACAGGCATTATGCAAATTATTTTAGAAAGCAACTGGATTTCTTCTCTTGTAATTGTTCTATGCTACCATCTACCGTGTCTTTTACTCAGTGGTCATTGCAAAATTCCAATGAACATGTTATGTTCATTACTAGCAAGTCAATGACCTAAAAGAGAACGTTTATACCTATCTCTATTTCTTATAAAAGTAACAAATACAATGTATCTAGATTAACTATCATAGGTACTCGCTTATTATTATTATTATTTTAGCCATGGTCGTCCCACTGCAAGGCAAAGCCCTCCCTTCCCTTCCTCCATTCCTCTCGGTTTTGACCTGCAGTTGTCCATGTGGCCCAGGAGTCAACCTCGTCCCGCCATCTTTTTATTTCAGAAAATTACATTCTTATACTAATAGAGCCGCGGGTAAATTAAGTACTGGTTAATGTTTCCAAAGTGATTGTATAATAGTGGAAAAACTGAAATTTACTTTATACAGGGTAAGTTCATTATCCGTAGCACAGAATAGGGTCAGTGACCGTCTATTTCATTGAACTCCAACATTTTATCGTTCGTTCCTTACTAGCACTCATGTTTTTTTTGTAGTTCTTTAGGTTTCGTGTATACTATCGTTAGATGGCGTTGATTGGACAAACGTGATCTTTGATTTTAGTCATTATTTTATTCATTTTAATCATTGAAGCCTGAATTCAGACTGATTTTATTTACACGACGAAATATAATATTATTATCATGTCAATCAATAATTTGACATACGAAACAATAAAAAAGTAAAAAAAATCGTGTTCCTATTCCTTCAAGTCACTTCCTCGTATTTTGATGGTAACATAACAAGTGGGTAAATCAGGTTACCCCCTCTGAGAGCCTCTACGAGTGATACCTAGGCAGTTAAGGCAAGCAGCCTTGTTTGCTACCTTCCTGGATAACTGGTTAATCTTTAAACCACACCATGACTAGCTTCGACAAGACAATCGGCTCATACCAATACGAAGACAAACTTTTCTGTTACTTCTTCATATTTCTAATATAACTTCATTATGCGACCTCAATTTTGTTGTTTTGTTTTACAAGCCCACGAGGTATAAAACATATCTAGAGTGCTAGTAGATTTTGTTAGTAAAATAGCTTTTTTATCAGTACTGATTTTAAAAACAAAAGAAACTCGTTTTCCTTGCCATAATAACGTTAATGACAATGACAAGCACTTTTGAAACAAAGTTGACCAAACTTTCGGTATCAAAATATTTTCATGTCACTGGAACATTATTTATTACCTATATTATGACCAATACGCAAACTTATTTACATACAATAAATATTTTTACAGTTCACTTTACGGCTACTGATTTGACCTGTGTATAAATAATTAAATTGTTATGAAAATTCCTTTGCAAATATAGCAGGTGCCACGATCATTTTTAAATTCTGCTATACATTAATTTTTAGTGCAAATACAATTGCACTAAAAATTTATGTATCACACAATATAGGTCTACGCCTCCTAGCCTTTTGTTAGGTACCGCTAAGAGACTGGTTAAGCAGAACTATTCTTATTACCTGCAAGAGACATCTTTGAAGAATAATCTTCTAGTGCTGGACATAGGCCTCCATGGCCGCCAATAACACTGATAGCCCAGTGGTATGACCATTGGAATGCCAAGTCAAAGGTGGCAAGTTCAAGCCCAGGCACGCACCAATTTTTTTTCGAATTCATGTGCGTATTATAAATTTATTATTATCAGTTGCTAAAAACGGTGAAGGAAAACATCGTGAGGAAACCAGCGCATCTGAGAGATTTTTCAACGGTGTGTAAAGCCATGTCGGAGGCCTACAGGCGGTTTAAACTGTGACACCAGGTTGTTCATCTTCATCAACCGTACGATAAGAAGAAGATGGCCGCCAATAATTACGATCTCTCATCAATCTATATAATCCAGCCATCTTTCTTAAGCCACTGGTCCGTCTTGCAAACAGTCAATTAAAATTCAAAATGTTTTTATTTCGTATAAACCAATTACCTACAGGCGTTTATGAAACATCAAGATGCCAGTTGCGAGGTCTCAAAAATGTTATTCCTATGGAGAAGAACCCGTAAGAAACTCCAAAGATAGCAGTTGGGTTACAGGATACAGTTGAGTAATTGTATTTCACCACCTACACTGTTCTCACATAAATTATTTTTACTTGTCTAGACTTTAAAAGAGACATTGACCCCTGAGTTTGTTTCGGCGTTTCTTTTCAGAGGTAGTCAGTTAAAAAATGCCGACGCCATCTATCTAGTTTAAAAAAATGACGTGTAAAAGTGTTTTTTTAAGACCTATTTGCAGAAATAAAATCATTTATCATGATCACCGATATATACAAAAAGGTTAGAGTTACAGTGTGTTTACCTACAGAAGTAGTTGACAAAATATAAAATGACTTTATGCTAAGGTTAGGTTAAGTTAGAGATCACACTAATTATAAAGGCGAAAGTTTGTGAGTGTGTTTTTGTATATTTGTTTCTCTTTCACGCTTAAACGGCTGAACCAATTTTGATAAAATTTGGTATGGAGGTAGCACCCTGGATTAACACATAGGCACAATTGAAGCGGTTAACACCGCGTGGCGGAGCTAGTAGGTATATCATAATTCCGCCAATGTCAATCAAACTGAATCTAAGGCAGCTTAAAGCCGATTTATCTTATAAATGGCTCTTAATTAAAACTTTAAATGGTTTATAAAGTTTTGGCCTGTTTTGCGCCTTACGGAAGAAAAAGGGCGATGTCCTTTAGTTTTCTCTTGAAGTTTCACATGATAATTTTTTATTATTACTACTACTCATACATTTGGTGTTACAACTTGATTGGACAGTCTCCAATGTATACCGTATTTAATACATAGCAGTTGTACAGAGCACTTATACAAACGCTTACCTTCTCGTAGCTAGATCTAACGAAACTATCATTATATCCTATCTCTAAGGACGCATGCATTTGAAACCCAATCTAACTTCAGACAGCTAGTCTTGAGTTTCAAGGAGTATAGTTCACTGAAACAAGACGCATAGATGCAAAGCTTCTTTACGATTACACCTTTTTTTGAAATCTTTTTATAGTAACTGATTGTTAGCTTATTGCTGTCTATCCTATCTATTATTATAATATGATATCCTATAGGTATATTATGATAATGATTATAGTCATGCTTATTGCTTGCTTGATTATACTTATGTAGCAGTAATAGCCGAGTGGTATGACCGTTGGACTGCCAAGTCAAAGGTAGCAAGATCAGATCACGCACTATTGTATTGTATTGAGTTGTGGTGGCCTAGTGGTTGACATACCGGATTTCTATGCACGAGGTTGCAGGTTCAAACCCAGGCAAGTATCAATGTGACGTTTTCAATGTCATAAATATTTTTTTAGATATTCTAAAACACCACTGACTGACGGTGACGGAAAACATCGTAAGGAAACCTGGATTTAATTATCTGAAATCGCCAACCCGCAGTGAGCTAGCGTGGTGATCAGTGCTCAATCCTTCTCTATACGAGAACAGGCCTTTGCCCTGCAGTGGGACAGTTATAGGCTGTTATTATTATTATTATTTATTGTATTTTCAAATTCATGTGCGTACTATAAGTTGGTTATCAGTAGCTAAAACCAGTGAAGGAAAACATCGTGAGGAAACCGGTATACCTGAGAGATTTTTCAACGGTGTGTAAAGCCATTTCAGAGGCCTACAGGCAGTTTAAACTCTGACATCAGGTTATTCAACAACCATACGATAAGAAGAAAACCCATTATTATGATATTGCAATGTATGTAAAATTAAATGTTGCAAACTACTGTTTTGTTAGAAGAATTAAGTTATTAAATAAATGCGTTACCAAAGGAACATTCGAGTAGCGATAATAAATTAAATAGATAGAACTAATTTTAGATTATTTGATATAAAACATGGATTTAACTTTTGAAAGACATGTTATTATTATGTATATTCGCGGAAAGATTTCAAAAGGCTGAGAATCAAACAAGAAAAACAAGATTATAATTCGTGAAAAATTGTTGATTGCGGCTTGCGCAGAAAATCAGACGGGACGAAGAAGATTTTCAATTTATCAATTAAATTAGATACCTTATTCAATCAAAACCCCGAGGTGTTGCCGCTAAATTTTTTTTGAATAAAAAGTATCCTATATGGTAATCCAGGGTGTCAGCTACCTTCGTACTAAATTTTAGCAAAATAGGTCCAGCCGTTTAAGCTTGAAGAGGTCACAAACATACAAACACACAAACGCACGAACACACTCACAAATTTTCGCTTTTATAATATTAGTGTGATGCTTCTTCATCCACCGCATGTGCGCTGCAGTATTCCGATGTCGATCACCGAGCCATAGCTCGTAGGAGGGTTTGTTAAATATGTTGTTATATTACCTGGCAAGTAAGTGACTGCTCCCCACACCAAGAGCACCATGCCCGTGTGATGGTAAATATGCAGGAACGATACTTGACTGTATTTCTTTCTAAACACGAAGAACACCTGAAAATAATTAGATTTTTAAGCAAATTATTAAGTATTACATAGGATTATAGATGATTTGTTCGATTCGATTCTTATTATCAAATCACAACACTAATACTATAAAGAAGAAAGTTTGTGAGTGTGTTTGTTTGTTTATACTTCTTCACGCTCAAACGGCTGGACCAATTTTGATGAAATTTGGTTTGGAGGTCGCTGACACCCTGGATCAACACGTAGGCTTTTTTATCCCGAAAAAATGTTGCGGGTAACACCGCGAGGCGTTTTATATAAAGCTTTGTCTGTCTGTGTTATCAAGCTAAGCCTGTCTAACTCAGGGTACAAATTAAACCATCGATTAGTTCAGTCGTAATGAGACAACGAAGCCAAAATGACTGTCATTTATATCATCAAAAAAAGTAAGTATTACCTAAAAACGATTAAATGATATATAATAAATGATTTTAATTCTGCAAATAGGTTTTAAAAAACACTTTTACACGTCATTTTTTATAAACTAGTTAGAATGATGGTGTCGGATGGATTAAATATGGCTTTCTGAGAAAGATTTCAATAAATGTATATAAAAAAATCTTCTTTATTCAAATAAAAAGATACTTAATATACAGCGAAGCATTGTTTGATAATTGTAAACGTATAGGTCACTTTAGTAGTTTTTCCACACGAGGTTAGAATATATTACTTCAGGAATTCTATTCATAGAAAAGTACTTAGGACTTTGGAAAGTCAAGCTGTTTTTTGCTGTAAAATATTATAGATTTCACATAATAATAGGGGTGCAAGTAGAGTGCCTCTACGTGTGATAATATCTAGGTAAGTACCTACGTTCGGCGCCCCTGGACGGTCAACCTCGCTACCATCTTTGTTGACTGACCAATCTCTACACTACGGCGTGAGCATGGCCTGTTCATTAGACATAGCTCGTGACATACGAAGAAGGATAAGAATATAATTTATTTTTTTAATTAAAATTATTTTATACATTTTGGCTCTAAGGGGAACGTGGACAAGCGATAGCGGCACAGACTAATCGAACAAAGTTTACTGTAAAAATATATTTAGCAGTCAATCAAAATACTACCAAATTAGAATGGTTGCCTATTTGGGTATAATTGTATATTTGCATTCGTCTTATTCTAATTATAATTAGCATAGTGTTTGTGATTTCTTCAATTTACTAGTAGTAATAATTAAATTTATAAGTAGAAATTTATATTAATTTATTTGCGAAGATATTTAAATACACGTGTTTTGCAAAAATACCAATTTAAGGCTTGTAGCAACGTGGACACTGCGTAGATCATTAGATTTGCGAGGTTAAGCCGTGCTCGCCGCGGTCAGTCTTGTGATGGGTAACCGTTTTCACATGTCGAGACCCCTCCGTGCTTCGGAAGGCACGTTAAACCGTTGGTCCTCGGTCTGATCTCTCTCCGGTCGTGTCGGTCTACCGTCCGATCGGACTTTGAGAGAGAGGGAATAGGGAGTGCACCTGTGTTTTCGCGCATACTTGTGCACTATAATATTTCCTGCGTAGTTGGCTTGTATCAGATAAGATTGGCCGCCGTGACCGAAATTCGGTCAGAAGAACATTATTATTTGCAAGAATATCATCAGCTTATTTTAAGAAATTAGACGTAAGACATTGTTCATATAGTAATTAACCAAACCTTTCTCGCTCAATACTTTCATACTTATTTCAATTAATTGTTCCAGAAATAATATTACTGGGCGAACTCTGTATGTATGAGACCTTATCATTACTATAAAACAAAAGCGACTATGATAAAATTTTGAATGATGATAGCTTGAACTGAAGGAAAGATGAAATAACAATTTTAATACAGACGAAAACAGATTTTTACGTATATTATTATGAGAAGCTTACCGTATCAAGAAGATCCACAAGTTTAATTAAAAAGTATATATAAACAAATTTCGCAATTTGAATAGCTTTTTCAGTGTATGAGAAGTCAACTGGCTCACAGACCCATTTGTAGTCCCATCCCCACGCGATGGTAATTGCCTGAAAATAAATAATTTAAATTTAAATTCTTTATTATCAATAATCCCCCTTACCATGAAGTCTTAAATGCAGGAAATCCGTTGTGGAAGCGAGACGCCACTATGTGTAGTGTAGCGCGGTGTCCCGCTCCCACAACAGAACATGTCCTGCAGGCTTTGAAAGTTCATGGTAAGGGGACTGCTTTATTTCCTTTATTTAAATTATTTTTCTTATAAATTACATTTTTAAATATCTATATAAAAATACAATATTTAAAAATATAAAAAATAGGGCCCAACCAGCAGCGGGAACAGAGTCCAAGCTACCGGTGGTTAGGGCTCCAGAGAGAGGAACCTCCTCACAATGCGTGCCGTGTCGAGGAGTACCGCTTTCTGCATCAAGCCCTTGACCCAATCGCCTAACGTGAGCCTCTTCAGATGTTGGTCGAGACTCATGCTTTATTTTATTATGAACCTTTCTGATTACTCGTGGATAACTTTTTGAGCTATTTGCGGTATTAAAAACAGCCAGAAACGAGATGGGTTCGGGTCGAAACTGATATGTATATCGAAATTAATTTTATGGTACGCTTAATAAACTATATAAAAAGTCTAAATCCTACTTCAATACTTGGAGATTTGTGGTCGTTTATTGAAGAGTTTCATTATCTATCTCTAAAGGTCTAAAGAAAGATAGAGAAAGCAATAATTGATCTAGGTTAGAAGTTACAAACAGTACCTGGTATTTTTTAGCTTAAGATTTAAATTCACCACCAAATTCTGAATAATTGACACTAATTAATAATATTCACCTATGACAATAGGTTAAGGTCGTTACCTTAACCTATTGTCATAGGTGAATATTTTCAATACCCCCCATTGGGTACCCCAAGGGTCACCCTATCCGTTGATAGGGTGACCCTTGGGGTACCCCGAGCAAACTTATAGGTATTATTTTACATAATGATGTATGTAAAAAACATGCCACATCACGTTATGGAATGTTTTGTAATAAGCCTTTTCGAAGCGCCTCATGGTTTGGATACTACAATGATTTCTTAAAAGACGGAGACCTATTGAAACAATTAGAAAATGCACAACACAAGGAACCTCATGGTGTTCGTAAATCCTGCTGCTGATCAAAGACCTCCCCTTTCCGCCTCTGAACATTCTCTTCGCATTTTCTGACGTGTGCACTGTGCTTCGGAAGGCAGGTTAAGCCGTTAGTTCTGCGCCTGATCTCTCTCCTGTCGTATCGGCCTACCGTCCCATCGGACTATAGGAGTGAGGGAATAGAAAGTGCACCTGTGTTTGCGCGCATACATGTGCACTATAATATCTCCTGCGTAGTTGGCAAGTCTCAGCTGAGAGGCCGCCGTGACCGAAATCCAATCCGAAAAACATCATTATTATTATTATAAGAAAAGTAGGTCAACGCCAGTGAATAATGATAAATACATACACTGCGTCTCTACTTAAACCGTTTGTATAAATCATAATGTTAACACTTACATTTACAAATATATACAAGCTGGCTAATACTTGAATTGCATTGTATGCAATTAGTATGTTATCCAAATTGTATGGTTGGCGATTCTTCATAAACCTCGGCCCCCATTTAAACACGAACATCAGGTACAAACCAAGTAAAGTAAGAACTTCATATGGCTTTGACACAAATAACCATTCTTTTGTTCTGGGATCTGAAAGCAAAAGTTTAATAAATAACAGAGTTTCAGTCTGTTCTAACTTTCTTCTATATAAAGTCACGCCTATTTTCTGAGGGTGAGTGAGAGACACACAGATTCTCATTTGGTACGATCCTCGCATACATCTTTCGCCTCATTAATTCTCATCAACCCTCCTCGGTTTAGCTCTTCTCCAAAAAATCTACGATCTAATCATAATACGTTTGCTTCCCAGCTAATCCACTAACATTTGCCTAATATAATTTTATAAGCATACTATTCCTAAACTTCTTAGTCTAAAGGGCTCACTTGGTCGGCGTGTCAGTGACGCTTTGAGTAATTTATTTATAATAATTGCATGAAGTTAGACTATGTTTTTGTAACTTTATCCTTTGTGAATATTTAAACCTTGGTGGCATAATAAAATATCATAATAACCGTCTCTTTCTTGTGTTAACCTTTTGAAGGAATCTTGGGTATCAATTTGGGCTTCCCATTTTTTTTGGCTTTTGCGATTTATTTGCCCGGCGTGGAGTGCAGTTACCAATATTTACAATAACAAATGTCTGTATTATTTAATATGGACGGAACATTGTCAATTTTCCTACAATCTCTTTCAGTAGAGGTATCACATTAGGTACTATGGATAAGTGACGGGGCCAGCTTGTTGCCAACTACAAAAGCCATATTGAAAGTTAAAAATATTTCTTTATAGGTAATACTTTGATTGCAATTCTATTGCTTAATTATAATAATTGAAATACACTTAATTAATCGATTGTTAATATACATAGATAATTAATCAGAGGAATATATTAAAATAAATTTATAGTTCGATAAATATATCTATACGTAATTATGTGATTAAACATGGATGGGAGACATTAAGACGTAAAAATTGTGCATGGCGTGGCTACAAGTTAATTTTTTTTTACTTAATTATAATAATAAAAATTTCGGATGAAACAGTTATTTAAAATGCAAACAATAAAAAATTCACTTCTACAAAAATAAAATTCAATATTTTTTACGATTGAAGTTTCTTTAGTAATTGCCAATATAACATAATAGAATGATAAGTGTGCTTACCAGATAATTCTTCAAAAAGAAATTGATATCCTTTCCATGCTTTACCAAGAATAGCCGCCATTTTTTAAATTTCACTAAATGGTAGATTAGTACGGTTTGCTTCTTTCGAAGCAATTCCTTTACTTTTATCTAACGTCCTTTAACTCTACAGGAATTAAAATTTACACTTTAAAAATCTTTAATTTAGGTACTGTTTGTATCTTGTTTAAGAAGATTTTAATTTACATATTTGTATGAACCTACCGGAATGAGTACTTTCAACCGACTAATACCAGCCCGGTGAATTTAATAAGATAATTGATTCAGCGGTAAAGGTATGAATACATTTACATTTGGATTACACATGCTACCATTGTGAGTTGAATAAAACAAATGACAAAAAAACAAGTTAAATATAATTATAATGTTTTTACATGTGTCAAATGGTCATTGTTCGACTTGAAGACTGCACTGACTCGATACAAGATACTGATCCTATACCATAAGCTCCTAAAGTAACTATTTTTCGTTGTGGAAGCGCGACGCCGCTACGTGCAGTGTAGTGCGGCGTCTCGCTTTCACAACGGAAAACGTCCTGCAATGCACGCTTAGTAGGTAGGCATCTGCTAAGTATAGTATGTGTTGTTACCCTTAAACTTGACTTCTTCTTCTTCTTCTTATCGTATGGTTGATTAACAACCTGGTGTCAAAGTTTAAACCGCCTGTAGGCCTCTGACATGGCTTTACACACCGTTGAAAAATATCTCAGGTGTGCCGGTTTCCTCACGATGTTTTCCTTCACCGTTTTTAGCAACTGATAACTAATTTATAGTACGCACATGAATTCGAAAAGACATTGGTGCGTGCCGGGTTTTGAACTTGCGACCTTTGACTTGGCAGTCCAACGGTCATACCACTCGGCTATCAATGCTCAAGAAGAAGAAGAAAACTTGACAATAATGCGCAAAGAGTATTACGTCGTTATTTCTCTTACATTTAAACGTCGATAGGTACCTACATCGTTTAAAATTTTTGAGGTTATACAAAATAAGTGTAAAAATGCAAAATGAAGTCTCTCTTTTATCATTTATGCGAATAAAGGTGCACAGGTGCGTCATTGCGATAATACGTCACGATTGCTCACACACAACTGCGATTCTAGAATATCCAGACGATAAAAACGCAGTTGTGTGAAAGAAATCGGGACTTATCGCAATAACGCACCTGTGTGGAGAAACCTTTAGTCTTAAAGAGAAATGTAGGTACCTATTATTATGAATAAATCAGTGTGTATAAGAAAAAAAATTAATTTATACCCAAATAGTTCAGGGCCTTTTAAATATTTTGATTAAATTAACGGTAAGGAATTATCATAAATCGAAGTCATCGTATTTTAGAAGCCGATTAGTTTGGTCAATGACATTTTAGGAAACTGATTTGAATTTTAAAGTTAAACGGTTATTATTTTATAACACTTTCTAACTAGTAAGTAGGTACTTGAAACTGCTGAAAGGGATGATAATATAATTTCTACACCACGCCATGACGCGTTTCCATGAGACAATATTAATTTATGCTAATACGAAGAAGAACTATAAATTATAAATCATAAAGATAGGTATTTTATTAACATGTATTATAATTCGAGGATAATTATAACTATAAATAAAACATATTGTTATTTATCATTCATTTAATAAACTATTAATAACTTACCTACTCGTATCCTACTTATACTATATTTAAAATTATAATAAAATTATAAATTAATAACCAACACAAAAGTTTTAACATTCACAATCAGCGTTTAACGAAGACAGCTGAATTATTTCAATCAAATTTAAACTTTATTTCAATGGAATAAAATACATAATAATTTCATCCAACAATTTTATAGTACCTACAACTTCTACGTGTCATTTACGAAGCTGACATATTTGACATCAGCGCCATCTAGTTAAAACGTGACAAAATGTTACGCAAATACAAGGCGAGAAAATGCAGCTGCACAAAGGTACCATTTCTAAGATTCATAACAATTAGAAAATAACATTTCATACTGAAGTACTAATACCTACATTATTATTTTAACACAATATTCAGGAGAATTAGGAATGGTATGCTTTGCTGTTTCACTTGTCTTAAACGCCTAACCAAATCGAAATATTTATCGCAAAATGAACAAATAAGTAAGCTTTACAAAAGGCAATACTCCAATTGTTATTAGATTCTCTCAAAAGAGAAGAAGGATGTCAAGTGATTTTTATCGTGTGTCAGAGTGATCATGAAATTGTTATTGATGGACATTTTTAAGCAGCTGTTCATGTAAAATGAATAGAAATATCAGAACATGTTCTGACATGATCTAATTGGTAAAAATTAGGGAGTAATTCACGCAAGTCCTGGTTCGAAAGGAAGTCCAACAATTAATTTGTTTAGCTGCAATTGAAATATTAAAGTTCCGTTGCATGAGACGACAAATTAAAATTAGGTCATCGATAAATTAAAATAGAATGTCAGAGAACGTTATTACACTTCTGTCCATCTTATACACATTATTAAACTAAATTGAAAACAATTTGAAATTTAACGAATTCTCCCCTGATATTGTTTCGCTTGTAGATTTGAGCATAAGAATTCATAAGGCGTTTAAAATATCAGACCATTATAATATGTTTCTGAGAAATACTGGAACAAAAATATACCAGGCCCGTGATAACTGAAACCTTATTTATATTTACAACCTTCATACGTGACGTCACCCTTAAGACGTAAATACTAAAAGGGAACTTGAAATTCGATGGATGCGAGCAGCGACACGGTGGCTCAGTTGGTTAGAGCAGCGCCACGGATCGGCGAAGGTCGCGGGTTCGAATCCCGCTCGTGTCCATCATTTTTCAGGTTTCCTTTATCAATTTAGATTTACAACCTTCTAAACAAAATATCTAGTGCAGATAGGAACCGTTATTAAAACAACGATTCATTTTAGTTTTCTAGATCGTCAAAGGTCCCCTGATTAAACATTAACGATAGATAACCGACGACTACCAGTAGATAAACACAACGTAATCCTTGAACCTTATCCAAAAATCAATTATTATGGAGATTTCTAACAGACTTAAGTTTTGTCAGACATTAGTCAATTTATATATCAGTAAATTAATTTTAACGACTGTACTGAACTTTAAAAACTAAACATCTGTAGAGAGCTCTTTAGACTTAGCTATTGGTTTGGCCGAATTTCATAAGACTTATAAAGCCGACACGAAACCATTTTGCTCAATGATACCGTGAAGAGCAAGTAAGTATTAAAAAAGCAATCTTACCGTATTAAGACTAACTATAATATAGACCGATTAACTATCCTGAAGGCCTCCCGTCACCTAAATAACATAAGGCTATACCATTAAACCCTGAGAATTGGATGCGGCATTAGGACTTATAAATCTAATAACAGCCATAAACATTCCAAGCTTCTTGTAATTAGAATTCTTTTTTGTTAAGCGTAACAGATTCCTTATTCTTGCTTCCTTGGACGTAGCTGTTGTAGTAGAATTTGCCGAACATGTAGAAGAAGGCGCAACAGTTGAACATGACCAACCCGCTTAAGTACTTAGGGTAATTGCAGCTGCTTGATGTTAGACTGTTCACGTTTAAATATACTATGATGCAGAACTGGATCTGGAATTTAAAAAAAAAATGTTTAATTTTTTTTCTGATATTGGGATATTCTCCAAATAATGATATTTGTAGGATTATAAGTGATTAGTTTAATCATTGAGATGTATTATGTATAATACGAACATAATATTATGACTCTTGATCTTTCTTTTCGCTTTTGATCAATCATTGACATCAGCCGATTGACTTTGGTCCAATATCGGTACAAAGACAGTCATTATCTAAGATTCCAGTTTAACATAACTCAAAATTTACCAATTGCATAGTGGTGAGGTGCTTCTTCCACCACAGGTACTTCTGGTATTGAGGTCCGAGGCCGGAGATTAGGTAATACGTGTACATGACCACGTGGATGAAGGCATTGACGCTACCTTCAGGCACTGCTTGCCCTCCTAGAAATATAAAATCTGAGGTAAATGAAAGATTATATATAAAATAAATTGTATTCTTCAACTGCTCAGGGTATTATACAATCAAAATCATCCTCTATTCACGATGATAAAAGATTTTATTTCTGCAAATAGGATTTAAAAAAACACTTTTACACGTCATTTTTTTAAAACTAGTTAGATGTCGTCGGCATTTCCTAACTGATTACCTCTGAGAAGAAATGCCGAAACAAACTCAGTCTCTTTTAAAGTCCAGACAAGTTCCATTATTTATGTGAGAACAGTGTAGGTGGTCAGAGAAGAGGTCTTTTTAGGAAAGAACCACGATCTGAACATTGCATGTTTAAATGTCTGAGTAATATCAAACCAATATTCCCTTTTATCAAGTCTTGAAATAGTTTCTTCAACGACTGATCTCAGTCAAAGTATACCTGCAGCGTATTTCAGTCCAATCCACCCAATAACCGGCATGATAGTGTGATGGTATAAATGCAGGAACGAAATCTGTCTGTCCTTTTTTCGCAGCACAAAGAACACGGTGTCAAGAAGCTCCGTGATCTTCGCAAAGAAGAACCACCAGACTCCTGCTGCCCACTAGAACAAAAAACAAATCATGTTACAAAATGTACTACTTTCAAGAATTTGAATTTTGGATACACCTTAATACTTTTAGACAAATTTCTGTTAGGAGAACCTAGTATCACTGCAAAAATATTTCATTTTTATACGGGCCATCTTGGCTCACCATTTAATAAACCCAATTAGAATTAGCTGCTACAATAAATTCGACTTTAAACGTCATGCGATTGACAGTGAGCATTGCGATGCTCTTATATATATATTAAAGTAAGATGCGTCTTACTTTAGTCGTGTAGTTTCCCTACATCATCATCCACAGCCTGACTTTCACCTACTGCTAGTTACAAGCCTTTTTTATGCCAGTTTCTACGCTTCGTTCCAGATTCATCGAAAATGGCAAAGATATAAACCAAATAACCTTTATGTTCAAACCAATTCGTCAATATTGCGACGACAACAGGGCGACATAAATTGACGTACAGCACTTTTTGGGTTTCCAATATTAACAACACAAATGTTAGCTGAACTAATATTGTGTCGTGCGTTTGGTTTTTCTAATGAGTGTTTGTTTGATGTCAAATAGTGAGTAACCTTTATGTGATTTTGATACTGTTCAAAGTTAAGGTTGCGGTCATAGTGATTAACGTAGGCAGAGAAAATAAATAAACTTCATATTTGTGAAAATTTGTTAAGCGTATTATTGCGCACAAATTTGACTGGTGATTTGACTTTAGCGGTAAGTTTTGTGAAGATAAATAAGTGAAGCCAATGTTGTGAGCAAGGCGGGATGGTCGCCATTTCCAGGGATTATTTAAATAAAAGCTTTATCATCATCACCATCAGCCTGAAGATGTCCATTGTTGAACAAAGGGGGTGGCCCCTTTGGATGGGGACAATTCCCACGCTTGGCAAGCGGCTTGGGGATCGCAGTATTGGTGGTCAAGTTACAAAAGACGCTACTGCCCATCTTCTGGATATTCCATTAGTTGCCTCTTACGACACTCACGTGAGGAAAGGGGGTGGTAAAATCTAGGCCGGACCACACGGCTAAGCTTACCGTAACGCTTAGCAATAAAAGCTTATCGTCGATAAATTATGGGGTTCAATATTATTATTTATTATTTATTTATTAAGTATATATATATAAAACTTATATACTAATACAATGCCCCACAAAACCGTTTGCACAGTTTGTCTGTGGGTATGAAGGGTTATACAATCAAATTAGAAACTTAAATACTAAATACGTACAGTACGGGTGGGTAAGCTATGCAATTCATTGTTCAAAATGAATTCTATTGGTATGTCTATATTATGTTTTACAGGCTGATAATTATATGTCGTTTTAGTATTTTACAAAATTTAGTTCTATTTTTTATATTTCTTAATATGTACTTCTCTCTTCTTAAACGAAAATATGACTGCTGTAATGCTTACTTGCAAAAATGTAGGAACGAATTTACCTAATAGCAAACACTTCAGGTAAGGTTTACGCAGTAACAGCAGAAGAAAAAGATATCGCAGGTTGTTGTTGTGTTGTTTTTTTCAACTTAAAAATAAGACAGACCACAGAAATAAAACCTATGTGGACTTTTGCAAATAATTACTGTAAATACCTAAGTATGCAGATTGTATTTGCGATTTCCATAATCTGCTATCATGTTCTAATGGATAGAACAAAAAACTACTTAGTCGAGTAAATGGTTTATAAGTATATGGCACCATTAATGCTCGTTACGGCACTGCCATGAATACTAAACTGTAAGGTATTTGGATTGTGAATTAAAGATGACAGATGTACTCGTATGATAGAGACAAACATAACATCACGCCTGTATCCCCCGAAGGGGTAGGCAGAGGTGTATAGTACGCCCTCATTTCGCCAGTTATGTTACAGATCCCAATGTAATAGGGGGCGAGCCTAAGACTTTGCCTAACCCGAGATACGAACCCAGGACCTCGTGCTTAACAGTTGCGCTACGACTACTAGATCACCGGCTAGGCTAAACTCCGTCATTGCTGATATTAATGTAGTTTAAAAAATATTTATAGCATTATTTTGTTACTTGTAGATTTTTTCCTGTTGTTAAGACTGGAGGAAAAATATTATAAGTGTTTGATAATTCAATTAATAGACCGCTTAAACTATTTAACTAAATATTCGGTCGGAATCGGTCAATAATTGTGAACCATACTGTATACAGTTTTAGCCCATATAATTTTCCTTATTTTAAGTAAACATTTACCCAATTACATTTTAATTAATATAGGTCTTAAACTTGAAATGAGTAATGCTCACTTTAATGAAGTTAATGACTCACTTAAAAAATTTGACAACTCGTTAAGTTAAAGACAAATAAAATATATTTATAGTTGATGATATTTTACCTTATCTTTCCCAGACTAATTAAGATCTAGGTATGTAATTTGCAGTCGGCTAATTAACGTCTAAAATGTACCATTGCTTTAAAGTACATTTTAACAGCTCCCTAATAATGCTTAACTTGCTATTATATTTCGTACAACTACCGCAGAAATATCGGGAAGGGAAAGACCTCAGTGAACATACTCAGACCAAATCGCAGATATTCTGCAAAAGGGTCAAGTGAGGAGTACCCTTAACCGACGAGCGTGTATGAGGAATGTAGTGCGTGTGAATAAGGCGAAAGAAGCATGCCAGGATCGTAGCAAAAGGAAATCCGTGGTCTCTACCTATCCCTCTGGGAACCTGGCGTCAGCTTATGTATGTACTGCAGAAATTTTAATTCTAAATGTTTATAATTCATGTAAGTACTTTTTAAGTGTATAATGATGCAACGGACATTTTTCTTTGTATATGTGTATCTACCTATACCTTAATTTTTATTGTTGCAGTATCCATGTTACTATCATTCGTAGAAATGTCCGAGATGATTTAAAAAAAAACATAACATTGTTTGTTATTTTTATAAGATTTATTTAAGAAGTATGAGGCCACAAAAAAATCTCCATTTAGATATTTTGTACTGAAAAAAAAATCATCTGGAACCATTAATAATATAGGTATACAAACAAGCTTTACCAACCTTTACCGCAGTGGGACTGTCTGAATAATCGATTGAATAGCATCTGTTGTCATACTTTTCTGTGAAGACATAGTTTAGTCCCTGAAAGGATAAAAAAGAAAATGATAAAAGCAAACCTAGACTCTAGGATAATCTATACTAATATTATAAGAATCCACCCATTTTTCATAAATCTCGCACCAATATTTAGAATTAATATTTAGGCTTGACATAGGCTACTTTTGCCGTGTGGTATCCGGCCTAGAATTGACCACCCCCTTTCCTCCCGTGGGTGTCGTAAGAGGCGTCTAAGGGTAAATACCAAATAGGTGACTAAGGGTAAACCAGAAGATGGGCAGCAGCGTCTTCTGTAACTTGACTTGAAGCGTGGGGATCATGGCAACAACCCCCCCCCCCCTTACAGGGAGAGGCCTTTGTCCAACAGTGGACGTCTTCCGGCTGATGATGATGGTGAGGCTACTTTTATCCCGAAAAAGCCACGCAGATCGAAGAAGAAGTCGCGGACTTTTTCTAGAAAATCAAGAAGGCTCTTCTCACGTGTGTGCTTGACGAATAGCTCAAGGCTTGCTGCTTATGTCGGAATTTTCTTATAACAAAGTGGAATATAGGTGTTCATTGAGACAGCCTGTATCTGTCTGACTGCAGGATAAAGACATCTTTATAAATACTACCTGCCTGCCTCGTTGCTCTGGTGGTCGTGAAGCGCGACTGCTGAGCATGAGGTCCTGGGTTTGAATCCCGAGTCAGGGATTAGGTACTTGGTTTTTCCATTAGGTAATTCTTAGTAGCAACGCGAAGTCTGGATTTGTGCCCAGTTGATGGCAATAGGCTCGCCCTTATTACATTGGAACGTATAACATGACTGGCAAAATGTGTGTGTTCTATATGTGCACTTCTGACTACCCCTTAGGGGGTTCCAGACGTAATTTTAAGTTATGTATAAAAAGAAAATCAACAAGCATCAACAATTTTTGAGCTATAGCTCGAAAGCTCGAGGCTCGAGCTATAGGTGTAATAAAAGCACTCTTTTGTCTATTTATGTATAGTAGTTAGTTACTTTTTAGGTTTTTTACCTGTAAGTATTAGTTAAGTTTTCAATTGTAAATATCTTTCTGGCATCTACCAAGGTCACATTTCTGCACCCTCCTAAGGTTGACTGGGAGAAAATGCCTATGGCATTAAGTCCGCCTATGTACACAATTTTTAAGTGCATAAAGTATAAATAAATAAAAAGCAACAATAATCCAACTTACAATAAAAGTAATAAATACACTTAAGATGATCTGCAGTACATTGTAAACCATTACAACGTGTTTCAAGTTGTACGGCTTTCTGTCTTTCATATATTTTGGACCGGCTTTTGTGCAGAAGTATAAGTAGGACGCTAGTATTGTCAGCAGGGGACCAGGCCCTGTCACCAGCCACCAGTCCTTGGTCCGAGGATCTGAAAGACGAAGCATTGAGGTTAGCTAAGCTTGAGTACTGGCCTTCTTTATTAACAACCCAATAATCACTTAGCCAACATTATTATTTTGATATCCCTGCACCAACGTGTATGCAAACCCAGTAAGGCACTTTTAGACATTTAAGGCTGGACCACACTGGTGCGTTATTGGGATAATGACGATTAGACTACTGCGCTAGGGATTGCGGGTTCGATTCCCTCACGGGACAAAAATTTGTGCGATCCACAGATGTTTGTCCCGAGTCTGGGTGTTTGTGTATGTGATATTTCATGTTTGTGAAACGCACCCACGATACAGGAGAAACTCCTAGTGTGGGGCGAAGTAATTAAAAAAAAATGAGACCTAATTGCTCGTTCACAACTGCGATTCTAGAATTACCAGACGATAAAAACGCAGTTGTGTGCAAGGTAATCGGTAAGCATTATCACAATAACGCATCTATGTGAAGGAGAGATCTACGTAAAAATATTTTAAATTAGATTATATCGTTGCTACTTCTGCATTAATTAGGGAGCGATAAAACTAATTTATGTTGGAGTCGCGGTCTGGTTAAATTTTTTATTTATTACAATATAAAATTCAAAATGTTTTTATTACATAATATACCAATAACAGGCGCTTAAGAAACGACAAGATGCTAGATGAACAATTGCACACGCCATTACCATAATCCCTACGCTTGGCAAGCGGCTTGGGAATCGCAGTGTTGGTGGTCAAGTTACAGAAGACGCTCCTCCCCTTCTTTTGGATTTTTCCTTAGTCGCCTCGTACGACACCCACGGGAGGAAAGAGGGTGGTCAATTCTAGGTCGGATACCACACGATACTAAATATAGCTTATATTCTTCTTCTTTCGTATGGTTGTTGAACAACCTGGTGTCAGAGTTTAAACCGCCTGTAGGCCTCTAACATGGCTTTACACACCGTTGAAAAATCTCTCAGGTGTGCTGGTTTCCTCACGATGTTTTCCTTTACCGTTTTTAGCAACTGATAACTAATTTATAGTACGCACATGAATTCGAAAAGTCATTGGTGCGTGCCGGGGTTTGAACTTGCGACCTTTGACTTGGCAGTCCAACGGTCATACCACTCGGCTATTAGATATATTAATTAATTACTTTTGTACTACCTATATCATTACTAAATAAGACAGATAATTATTGTATAGACTGGCTCGTTAGACTAGTGGTCACTTAGTCCGACCACCGAACATGAGGTCCTAGGTTCAAATCCCGGGTCGGGGAAAGTGTTATAGGATTTTTGCCCAGGATTTAAGCCCGTTTGATGGCATTAGGTCTAAATGTAATAGATAGGCTTTATTACATTGGGGTTAACATAATTGGCGAAATGTGGGTGAGCTACATATTATGTTAACCTCTGTCTACCCCCTCGGGAAATTCAGGCCTGTTATTATGTGATCCCTAATCTCTGGTTTAACTGTACGACAAAAAATTGAGCTGGTAGTAAAACAAAAGTTTTAGTCTCACTTTAATCAATGTCTCTCTTAATCATAAAACGAGGATCATACCGGCATTAACTAAATCCAGTATAGGTCTATCGACATCTCTATTCTTTGATAAGCAAACGACAATAATAAGAATCATTTTATTGGTTAAAATTTATTTACATTACTTACTATAAACGCCGGTTATACTCACGTGTGTATTCGGGAATTCCCGACTAGTTTCGAACTCGAAGGGAGCCCTGATTCATGAGCTGGTTACGCGGCAGAGTCGCGAGCCAAGGGCATTCCCGAATACACACGTGAGAACTAAATTTATATTCATACTCCTCCTATATATTCTTTTATGATTAATTTCGTTGCGGGTTCCAAGACAGTCGAGTCATTTCTCTGGGACGCGTCGAGCTTCATTGCCTCGATGGTTCTCAATGGTTATCATTGTAGATCCTGGCTTACAGGAGTCACAATGATGGGCACGAGTGGTGGGCTAGTCCCGAAAAAAAAAAACTCACTTGAGTATAACCGGCGTTTATAGTAAATAATATGGATAACACACACGAATGTTACTATAGCAGAAAATGTATTTATGTTTATGAATAATACCTAAAAATATTACCTCAAAACATCTGCTGGTCTAAATAACGTTGTAAATGGACCTTTTATGTCGCTAAACGGAAAAATATGTGCATAATTTCTTCGAAGTATGATTATGAAGAAGCCGAGTAGGTAAACAATTTAGGTAAAGAGGTACCATAAGCATTATGCGGTGTCAAGGAAAAAGCTAAAATGTTTCATTGTAATTCATAATTCTAGAGTTATTTATGAATCACGCTGTGTACATACCTATATATGATTTTAGATAGAGATACAGATAAAATGTGCTGTTTAATTCTATTGTGCTTGATAATTTAACCTGCATTTTTTCATAAATTTCACAATGCAATAATATTAGCTAAACAGTCCTCAAAACAATAAAAAAATGTATGAATAAATGTGGGATGAGTTGAAAATATGATTTCATTACTAAAAATATTTTTTAATAAATAAAATATGATTAAATGTTAACATACCTGATAATTCCTCAAACACATATTGATATCCTTGTATAGCCGTCTGGACAACCGCCATTTTGTTATAAAAGTATAAATATCACTAATATTAACACCCTTTTTCCTTCACCAGTTACAATTTAATATTTATGTCAATTATAAATAAATATGCAAATTATTTAAGTCATATAATTATTGAGTTCACTTGGCCAAACTTTTGCATTGAACTTGCGCGCGCAGCCGTCTGGGTAACACTAACATCAATTAGCGTATTATAAGTTTTATATTTCAACACCGATACGTGAGATCTCTGACGTCACAATACTCTTCTGACATATTCATGTCTTCTGAATAGGAATGTCTGTAATCACCGATAACTGTTTATTCTACTCAAGTGTACATAACTATTTATTGTATATGAAATTGTCATTTCATTATTAAAGAAAGTCTGTATAACGGGAATTATTGTTATATACGAACTAAAAATGACTGTTTATATATGCAATCGTTGCAATTTATATTCGTTTCTAGTAATACATAGTTTCAAGGGGTCAAGGGATTACTGCTAGCTGAATTTTATTATGCATTTTTTTTCGAATACGTCATGAATGTTGGTACCTACACAACATGTAGCGTAGGTACTCAATTTGTGTTAAATAAATTATACTGAAGTCTTCTTTTGCGGGTCCAAATGTATTTTTCTGGGAATAAATTTTTTCTGTAGGTATTTTATTTTTCTGTATTTTAATTTCACAATTTATTCCTAAACCGTATTTTTTATAATGTTTTTATGTTAACTCGCACAGGTTGGTAGAGTCACAGTCTTCTGAGGATACTGTCCGTATTACAATAATACTTCTTTAGAATTATTAATAATAATGAATCACATTTTAAGTATTTATTGAATTTATAGTAACGTCAATAGTGACAATTAATTTGAGACATGTGCGTTCCGTTACAAAATAAATATTGAAGTGAAGAGGATTACCGACCTCATTTGTGGAATACAAAAAACAATTGTTTTTTTTTTGTAATACCTCTACAGTCTTTACTATATTTTATTATTTACTTCATTTTTTCATCCACTACTGTATGTGAATTTGATGAAGGAAGAAGGCACGATCTGAAGACGGCATGGCCTGCGCGTGATCTGTCTCTGGCAGAGTCGGTCTACTGTCCCATCTGACTATGAGAGTGAAGGAATAGGGAGCGCACTTGTGTTTGCGCGCATACTATTGCACTATAATATCCCCTGCGTACTTGGCTAGTCTCAGCTGAGGAAGGCCGCCGTGACCGAAATTCGCTCAGGAAAACATTACTATTGGCTGATAACATTTCTTTGAAACTTAACACACATATTTACGTACGTAATAATAAATTATAATCATCTATAACAATTGTTTATATACTTTACCAATTCCAGTGTAACTTCCTTGTAATAGAGACCGGGCCATGCATGTTGATTCGTTTAAAACATAATAAATCTCCACGACTGTAACATGTTTCAGGAAACTTAATAAGACAATGATATTTATGTCGACTTAAACATCTGGTGTAAACTGAAAGACATTGTCGCCGGTATTTTCCAAAGAGCGTACCCTCTTCGGAAATACAGGCGTGATGTTATGCAGTGGTGTAGTATAATATAATATATATTAGTTTGTTGTTATTTGAAGACCATATTGGCGCAGCGGGTAAGCGATTGGACTGCTGTGCTAAGGGTTGCGGGTGCGATTCCCGCACGGGACAGAAATTTGTGCGATCCGCAGATGTTTGTCCCGAGTCTGGGTGTTTGTGTAATTGATATATGATGTTTGTGAAACGCACCTCCGATACAGGAGAAATTCCTAGTATGGGCGACGATTTTTTAAAAAGAAAAAAAATGGTACACCCAAATTGCGCCACCTATGTTATAGGTCCCAATGTAATAGGGGGCGAGCCTATTGCCATCAACCGGCTACAAATCCAGACTCCGTGCTGCTACTGAAAATTAGGTACCTAATGGAAAATGGATGCCACAAGACGGACGCCGGAGACGCGGAAGACCCAGACGGAGATAGCGGGACGATTTCGACGCCTTCCAAAGCAGCTGGCCAGAACTGGCCGAGAATAGGGGAAATTGGAACATTAGGAGAGAGGCCTTTGCCCAGCAGTGGGAAACACACTTGCACTGTTATTCTAGTTTAAAGTTTATTCTTTATTATTTGTTTCTTGGTGTGCAATAAAGTAGGTATATTCTATTATAAGGCTATTCAAAAAAAGGAAAATCCAATAATAACACTTTGCCCGTCCAAGGAATATAACTTTACTAAATGCTATGTGAAATGATAACAAAAGTCAGTAACTACATAGGTAACTATCATATGCTATCATGAACTTACTTGGTATTTAAAATTTATGATCACCATTGACGTTAAATAAAGACTCCTTGTTGTCACTTTTTGTCAATGTTCAGTTCACAAAAAACGTCTTTGTTGAGTTATTTTTGTATTTTATTCCGGATAGTTAACTTTGCCATTACTATTGCGCCAGATTTTTATCATTATCATCATTTTATACACTACATGCTTTCATCACTCTTCAATATTCGCCTTCAATATCTGCTGGGTACGAGTCTGTTTCATAATATCGACAGTCACTACATCGACGGTCGCTGTATCGAAAACGGCTATTACATGAATCGACATTACACCAAATCGATGGTATGCTTCATCGATAGTACGTTATATCGACAGTACACCAAATCGATGGTACGCTTCAACGACAGTACACCAAATCGATAGTACGTTATAATCGACAGTACTCTAAATCGATGGTACGCTACAACTGTATAAGCATAGTTTCCTCAATTAGGTATGATAATAAAAAAAGAATACCTACACAAAATTATATTTCAAAAATATATCATTTTATTAACTTATATATCATTTTAAATATCTAGTTAAGACTATATTATTTGTGCTAAGAAAGTTTTAGACGTACAAAGTAATGTTATTACGGTGATTGCTGTGTGTACCTATAATGGGCGTGCATATTAGCACTTGTATTATTCCATGCCTATTTAAATATAAATGAATATGTACTGCTGTTGGTATACCAATAAATAAATAAATAAATAAAAGGAAATATTTCTTGTTTGTCATCACGTCTTGCAAAAACCCAGTAACACTGCCCAACCCGGGGTTCAAGACGCTATGCTCAGCAGTCGTTATTCCAATAGCATTGATATTATTATTCCTGGTATAAAACGACACGTGTCGATGGATCTTCAACCTCTCATTCAAAATTATAGATAAGTTTGATACTAATCAATTTAGAAACACAAAAACAACGCTACCCAAAAGCAAGTCTTTCAGAAACTACGTTCATCTATATTTTTGTCATTACTCATTGTATATTGTATTATACTTGATTTCACCCGCGACTTCGTCCGCATGGATTTAGAATGTTTTATAGTCTATAGCCTTCCTCGATGAATGGATTATCCAACACAAAAATAATTCGAACCAGTAGTTCTTGAGATCAGCGCGTTCAACCAAACAAACAAATTCTTTAGTTTTATAATATTAAAATATATAAAGTATAAATTGAATACTGAATTCGACGAAGGTTAGGCAATCCATAATCCATTAAAAGGTTCTGTAATTGCTTGCTTGCATAATTAACTCTATTTGTAACGAAACTATTAATGCGTTTTAGCTAATTGTCATTTATACGTCATTAATTACCGCGAGGATTTACTTATCGTAACAAAAACAATGATATACTTTCACGTTTCGCATCAGTAGACAATAATGATATTTATTTCCATTTATAGGTATGGGAGCGCATTTGGGAACATTGTGCCATGTATCGCACTTATTAAATGATTTAAGATACTAAGTAGGTAGGTTTCCAACGAGTTTTTACCTATTCTTTTCCATTGGAATCGTTTAAAATTTACTAGTAATCTTGAGTGTTTAATTCGTTACCATTTCTGTGAATAAAATTCCTTGAAAATGATTTCCTCCATTCCTGGCATTTCCAACCGGCCACAAATCCAGAGTCCGTGCTGCTACTGAGAATTTTCTAAAGAAAAAAAACAGTAACACTACCCGACCCAGGTTCAAAGTCGAACCCAGGACCACATGCTCAGTAGTCGCGCTTAGCCACCACTAGATCAACGAGGCAGTCATTAAACTAAGGTAAAGGTTATCATCATACCATCTATAAGAATATAGCAGGAAAACAAATGATATATCATCTTGAACAATTTGTAAGACAATAATTGTAAAAAAGATTACGGAAATATAAACCGTAGAGGCAAATCGTTGTCTTAAACCCACCAAGATCTTTATAAACCTTATAAACCATTTATTTTGCCACACACAATAAACACATAACATTACATTTACACATAATATAGGTACATAATATAGGTACATAATATAGGTACATAATATGACATGTGTGGCAAAGGATCCAGATCAGTATTTGCTGTGCGAAGGACACAGCACTGATTTTCAACTGGTCCCTTATCGAGGCAACACATGTGCAATTAAGTAAAAAGTTACAGCATAAATATCTATTTATAAAATTATTCAAGATATTGACTACCTGATTGGCGCAGTGACTAAGCGATTAGACTGCTGCGCTGAAGGTTGTGGGTGATTCCCGCACGGGACAAAAATTTGTGCCAACCGCAGATGTTTGTCCCGAGTGTGGGTGTTTGTGTATGTGATATTTCATGTTTGTGAAACGCACCCATGACACAGGAGAAATTCCTAGTGTGGGGCGAGGTTTTTTCTAAAGAATAACAAAAATCCTGTAGATGACAAAAGGGGACTCCTTAAGAAGGAAAGAAAGATTCTTCTCTACCTATCTGTTCCGTTGAGGGACTCGTAGCAACGTGGCTACCGCGCAGATCAGTTGATTTGCGAGGTTAAGCCGTGCTCGCCGCGGTTAGTCTTATGATGGGTGACCGTTTTAACATGTCGAGACCCCTCCATGCTTCGGAAGGCACGGTAAACTTGGTCCTGCGCCTGATTTCTATCGGGTCGTGTCGGTCTACCGTCCCATCGGACTATGAGAGTGAGGGAATAGGGAGTGCACCTGTGTTCACATCGCCTGCGTAGTTGGCTAGTCACAGATGGGATCAGCCACCGTGGCCGAAATTTGGTCAGGAGAACATTATTATTCCGAAGAGTTCTGAGAGGTTCATTGCCCCCTTTTGACATCACCTTCATGTATTGCGAAATCTTTACTAGTCCACAAGTTGTTCGTTTCTTCTGCTTACCTCATTAAAATGATAAAAGAATCTAGCTTCCACGACAAAAGGGAATTCTAGTGTGGAAGTTAGTGTTCTATGTATGTTACTGTTATATTTGAATAAACTTTTATTTATTTTATTTATTTATTTATTTAAATCACTTACAACTACCTTTACAGGAATCCCATCCCAATACGATAGTGTAGACATTTACTATATTACCTTAACTTACTAAATTGAACAATTAACACTACTAGGAACTTATTTATAATCATTAATTTACTAAACTTATTCTAATAACATAATGTACTTAAAGTTACATTAATAAAGTCACTTCGTGAACAAATAAAAATGTCTACTTTTTCGGCAACAAGATTTAGCGTGTGTAAAGTTCTTATTAATGGCGTTGTGTCTAATAGTTTAGTCCTGCCCCGCGGTACCGCAAACAGGCGCTGCCGCCGCCGCCGATGTACGCATAAATCCGGCACACATAAGTTTATGCATTGCAATACCCCCGGGTTGCAAATGTTACCATGAAATACTCTAAGCACATATTCTGCCAGTGACACATCCCTCCTGGTTTCCAACTTGTTGTATCCAACCATGCCTAGAACAAACAGGGTTGGATACATCAGTGGATAGAAGGGATATACCCCATAGAGTCTGAGATACAGAAACCTTGTGTACTTATTTTGTATACGCTCCAGCATAAGCTTGTACTTAGCTTCATGTGGAGCCCATATTGAAGCATTACACTCCAATTGACTCCGTATTAGAGCATTGTACAATGTAGCAATGGCTCTGATGTTTGTGAAGCCCTGTGCTGTCCGAAGTACAAACCCCAGACTTTTGTATGCTTTTTTACAAACTTTGTGTACGTGCTCTCGGAATGTCAATTGGGCATCTACACTCACGCCAAGATCTCGCACCGTCTCTACTCTTTACAACGGCGCTCCGTCCACCACGTAGTTGTAATGTAGTGGTATTCGGGCACGGCTGAAAGATAATATTGCGCATTTGGTCACGTTAAATGCTAACCCGTTCTCGTTGCTCCACTCTACTACTCGGTCTATGTCTTGTTGAAGGCGCAGGCAGTCGCTTTCGTTTTTAATAGCTAAGAGCAACTTGAGGTCGTCAGCAAATAATAGACACCTGGCATTCCTCACAACTTCAGGCAGATCATTAATCATTATTATAAACTCCAGAGGCCCCAAGTTGCTCCCCTGACTTACGCCCGATCTTGTGTAATATTGTTCGGATTGGTGTCCACCGTATTCAACATATTGTTTCCTGTCTCTCATGTAGCTTGCGAAGAAATGTAGCATTTTAGGAGTGCATCCGACTCTCGCCAACTTCGATAACAAGATATCATTATCAACTAAATCAAATGCCTTCTTGAAATCAAAGTAGGCGGCGTCCACCTGCACCCCCGCATCAACATGAGGGACCACATACGCCATCGCATTTAATAGGTTGCTAGTGGTGCTACGTGCTGGACGGAAGCCGTGCTGGGCGTCCGACAGTTGGGGCGCAATTTGTTCGAGGAGTTTTCGTTGTATGGCAGACTCTAATACCTTAGCTGGTGTTGACAGGATCGCAACTGGTCTGAACGACTCTATTTCCGAGCCGCCTCCTGCCTTTGGTATAGGAATTACTCGGGTAGTTTTCCAACGCTCCGGAAAATAGGAATCTTTTAGACATAAGTTAAATATATGTGCAAGTGGTTTTGACAGGACGCAACGACAATCTCTCATGACAAAAGCTGGAATGCCATCTGGGCCTGTTGAGCGCTTTGGCTTAAGTTTTACCAGCGCCGCACTGACTTGATCGAGTGTGAGCCCCTCGATGTGTATTCGCGCACTGCCAGCCCCACTCGCGGCCACCGCTACGTCAACCTCTAATCGTGCTGCCTTCGTATGGTACACCGAGTAAAAATATTTTGCAAATTCTGCTGCACATTCTGAATCCGATAAATCTTTCCCATCCTTTTTTAGACTATTACGATTTCTGGACCCTCTTTTTGATCTTATATAATCCCAAAAAGTCTTAGGGTCTTTAGCCAGGTTATTTTGGACCCGATCCTGATATTTACGATATGCGGTGTCTATGTTTCGTTTAATGCGCGCCCTACATGTAGAAAACATTTCGTAATCTTCCTTTGACCCGGTCGATTTATATCGCCTATGAAATTCCGCCTTTAACCGTATATCTTTAATAATATCCCTAGTATACCATTCAGGATAACAGTACCTCATGTCTGTCCGTTTCAGTCGTTTTTTAGGCACACTACACTCTAACACGTCATAAAAACATTTATAAAAATAGTCCAACTAACTAGTTTAGAATAGAGCAACTAGTTTTGACGTTTTGTAAGTGCTCTTTTGTAGCCTATATGAAATAAGAACATTATGAGTATGACTATGAGTCAAATCAAATCAAATCAAAATCATTTATTGGAACAGTAATGAGTGTACAATATTTATTGTACGTTAAGCTACATTAGTGTGGAAAACTGTGTCTGAACTGTTAGCGCCTAACTCCAAGATGGTAGTATTAGTAGAAGTATTATTAAGTTGATGTGGAATGCTTATCTAATGGATCCTGTCTGGGTCCATAGAAACAACAATTTCCCAGTGATTTTTCAGCAGTCCTTCTCCATATAAACTTTAACTAAGTGTGTCAAATGATATTCTCCTTCATACATAAAATAGGAAAAACGAAAAGGAGGTCCTATCGGTAGGAAGCTGACAGGTCTGAAGCAGCAACCTTGATTGGCCAACATTGTGTATGTTTTGCATTTATTTTACTAATTTTTCTTTTACGTGTCTGACGGTTTGAGTGTTTTTTGAGGCCTACCCAAATGTCCTTCAGATGGTAAGAGACGGGGATATCATTGATATTGATTCAGTTTGTTAGCTAGAAGTTAGTGAATCTTCTAGCCACAATGATAAAAGAAGTACCTTTAATATATAAATGTATACTATAAATATTAAATACTTACTGATACTTACTGACTGCCTCATTAGTAAAGTGGTCACAAAACGCGACTGCTGATCACAAGGTCCTAGCTTCGAATCCTGGGTCAGGCAAAGTGTTATTGGGTTTTTCTATTAGATAATCCTCAGTAGCAGCACGGAGTAAGATTTGTGCCCTGCTATTAGATAAGGACCTTTCACATAACTAGCGAAATGTCAGTGTACTATAAGTGCACTGCTGCCTACCTCTTTGGGGAACATAGGCGTGATGTTATGTTATGTAGGTATACTTACGGTGCGATTAGAGAATTAATGTAAAAATCAATATTGGAATATACTACGAGAATCATACAATATTGATTTTTGCAACAACTAGACTAGAGTAACTATTTATTTTAAAGTTTAAGTAAATCAGTTAGTTGCAGATGTCAATATTATTTTTCCTACTTCATCTTTGTTTACATCCATAACGAAACATAACATCACGCCTGTGTTCTTCAAAGGGGTAAGCAGAGATGCACATACAGTACACCCACATTTTGCCAGTTAAGTTATAGATTCTAATGTAATAGGGGGGAGCCTATAGCCACTAATCGGGCACCAATCCAGACTCTGTGCTGCTACTGAGAATTACGTAATGGAAAAACCCAGTAACACTTTGCTCGACCCGGGATTCGAACCCAGAACCTCTTGAGAAGGCACGCTCAGCAACCACTAGACCAACCAATAATCCATTGTTTCACAAATGAATCGTAATAGAAAAAAATTTGCCCTCGTCCACCTGTTTCTCAGATATCAAACAAAAAAGAACGGGCCTTGTGGTCCCAGCGTTGTATCAAGTAGTGACATAATATCTTTCATCAGGTATCATTTTATCGTATGAAATCAACATTAACACTTGTGCAGGAAAAGGACTGCCCAAAAAAGGAGTGTAATGTTTTCAGGGTTCATGTATATATGCCTGTGAGTTTCTTTATTCCACCATAACTTCTGAATGCCTGAACCGATTTTGATGTATAGAGTGTTGTTTAAATCTTTGCAGTATTGCGAGTAACATAAGTCAATTTAGAACATAAGGCATACAAAATTAAACTATTTAATATAAGAACATAAAAACACGACTGCTATGTCAAAAACCTAACAAGCAAACTAAAATCAAGTTCCATCGCAGTCGGGGACTGTTCTTTGGGACTTATATTTTTAATGACACTGTCACAACTTGATACAGGCTAAAGACGGCACACATAGGTACTAATTTAACCATTCTACTTTCGAGAGTTTAGTTAGCATTATAACAGCTAGATCGACAGGATCTCATTTAACATAACGTGTTATATGTCACGTACACAGGACTACAGGAGTAAAACTTCACTGAAAAATTTTGAGTAGTTAAATTTTATTAATCATTAATAAACTGATCTTAATTACAGCCTATAACTAAATATTTCGTCACGGCAATTAACCTGTAATCACCTTTGCATACTCGCCTAATGACAGGGTACAATTTCAACCAATGTCACAGTGAGGTTTCGCAGGAAGGGAGAAACGGACAGACTTTCAACAACGACAATTTCATTGTAGAGAGATAGTTTCCAGTGGATCGGAGACGATTGATTTAATTAACTAAGGGTGGGTTGCACCAATCGTTTGTTAACGTTAAATCCTTACGTCAACGTTAAGTTAGTAGAAAATTCTCATACAAGCGGCCATATTTAACACTAACCAATACATCAAAGTTGTGGGTGCAACCCACCCTAAGTATCTGGAGTCGGTTTTCTAGAAGTGCTTCAGCTTAACTATCTCTAGCAAGAGACACGTCTATCAGTTGCTCCCTTTGGTAAGAAGGTTGAATTAATACACACTTTTTATTTCGAGAATTATTTAATTGAAGAGGATAACCCTTTTTATTATTTATAAATATTCATAATTTTACTTCTCTATTCCAATATTGAAATCTGTTGACAGCCCCCTAGACAAGTGGACGCTTGACGAAAAGAAATCGAATACAATGTTAAATGACATAATGTTTTGACTATGTTATCGATAACATAGGAATGTCATGTATTTTCATTCTAGTCGATTTCCACCCGTCAAACGTTTTGCCACTTGTCTAGTAGGGCTAGCACTAAATAACCCTAAAAACGCTATGCTAATCTAACCTACTTACTGCCCAACACTTAACCTCTTTCCAGTTCTAGGAATCTCTTGCACCTTTGTAATTTTATCGTCAGCTTTCTTTGGATTAACTTTAATATAATTGTTATAGTAAAACTGGCTGAACAAATATAACACTAAACTAGTATTGATAAGCAAGAAAACGTGGACCAATTTGGGATAGTTGCAATCGTGGAATAAGGCTGTTGTGTTGTGTAAGATGACGAAGACGAACTGGATCTAAAACAAAATAAAATTATTAGTAGTTATATAAGCAGAACTTGATAATATATATTCCACGGCCTGTGCTCTTACATTAGACATGCGATTAAGACAAAAAGTCTAGACAGACAGTAGATACAATTATTAAATTACTTAACATTTGGCAGGATAATAATTATAGGTATGTATGAATTATACACAATATATTTATCTTTACATCTAACAGTTGCTCACAGTTTCACCCGCGTTTCATTTGTGTTTGTGTACTTCTGTTACCCTGGTAACCATGACGTGGGTACATTTTAGAACACAAAAAAATATAGTCAAAATTATGCTACTTTGGGTTGGTTACTTAATTGCAATTTCCTTACGGATTTCTAATTTTTTTGAAACGAAATTATAACCTGTGCTACTTCCTGATAATTTAGCTTTCTATTGTTGAAAAAATTTTTAAAATCCGTCCAGTAGCTTCGGAGCCTATTCGGTACAAACAAACAAACAAATCTTTTCTCTTTATAATATTTTTTTTACAATTAGTAAAAATTGCAGATACCTCAATGGGTCAAGCGTTAAATCATTAACTGGAATATATATTTATATATGGTGTGGAACAATTAAAAAAATAGTATCTCGAAAATATAATTACTAAGTATAATATAATATTACTTACTTATTAATATTATTATTATTTGACTTTAATTCGAGCACTTTTAACAATCAGTTTGCTGCTATGTCATATATAGCAACTTATAAATTTACATTTATCACAAATTATATTATTTATTCTATCAAAACGAACTATTTCTTTATTTGGGTTTCAGTCTAGCAATTATTGTAAATTGATATTATTCAGTTCACCCTGTATAAAGAATACATACATACACAAAGTCATGCTTGTTTCCCAGCAGTAGGCATAGACCACGGATGTCCATTTGCTACGATCCTGGCATACTTCTTTCGCCTCATTCACTCGCATCACATTCCTCATACACGCTCGGATTATACACGTATAAAAATAATTTATAGAGAAACCTTTATTGTGTCATATCGAGAGTTTAAAATAAGGGTTGAAAGAGAACCGTGGCGATTGCTAAACCGATAAGGGCTGAGCTCCCAAATTACTGTCGGTGATAGTCCAATTCCGTGTAACTAACATTATGTGCACTTTCGCTAATTTACATGAGAGCCAAAAAAACTAAGTTTCTAAAAAGTAATCGGCCGACTTTTGGACGAACCGTTTCGTTTTCAGTAATCGAATGTACTATTTTTAAAGTCAAATTCCCAATAGTTTATTTTCAAAATCGCATTTTAGCTTTTTTTGTATTTTCGCGGTTTTGAATATTGTTAGTTACGTTTACGTTAGGAGAATGAAAGACTTACAATTTGCAACAACGTCAGATGTTTCTTCCACCACAGATACTTCTGGTACTCGGGGCCCAGACCAGCTATGAAGTAGTACGAGTACATCAACACGTGGACGAACGAGTTCAGGGTGCCGACCACCACAATTGGACCAACTGGAATCAAACAAGGCTTTATTAGCTATGTTTTTGACTGGATCCTTTCCATAAAGACCAGACTGACCGTTTGCATCAGATCTCACAAGACTTTCAGGCAGGTTAGGAGACGGATTAAGAATACAATACTATTCCGTAGACGGGAAAAACTGTCGTAGGAGCAGCATAAAAAAAAACAAAAGAAAGAGATTTTTTGTTTTCCAATGGGCACCATAATAACACATAGCTACTAAAGTTCTAAAAGATAAATGTAAAGAGTATAGTTTACCTGGATAGTATTTAGTGGCTAACCACCCCAGTATAACAACCATAGAGTGGTGGTACAGATGCAGGGTGGAGATCTGTCTGCTCTTCTTTCTGAACACGAAGAATACGGTGTCAAGGAGTTCTGTGATTTTGGCGAAGAAATACCACCAGGAGCTGTGTGATGTCTGAAACAACCAAAATTTCCACATCAATATAGATCAAAGACTTAGGGTAAGAACGCCACAGAAAAGTATTTATAGACATTTGACAATAGGGTATGACTTGAATGGATTTGAGAGACTGGTTGTAGGACATCTACAATTGTCTAAAGATTGGGTCTTATGTCATAGAAGCCATGTCTATAAAAATAACGTTGTCTTCTTTCCCCATCGTGTCAGTTTACATTACCATTTGAAAGAAAGAGAGAGCAACTGAATTTGGGAGAGTGTGAGATATTTTCTGGAGAGTTGGCTGGACTAAGTAAAGAAAGGCTCTTTAAAATAAAGTGAATAGTTTTTACTTACCCTTACAATACGTGGATCATTTGTCACGGTTACAGGATCACAAAAGAAATTGTAATCTTTTGAAAGTAAATAACATAGACCCTGAAATTAATAATAAGATCTAGTTTATTAAGGTATTCATACAAAACATAGAGGGAACTTAGCTGATACTGCTATAGTTAGCTCAGATGAGATAATTAATAAATAATATCTTGGGACAGCCCACACACCACACACTGTCATTTAATCCCAAACTAGGCAGAGCCTGTATTATGGCAACCAGACAACTGATAAACATACTTAAATATTTCTAAATACATACATTATATAGATAATTTACACCCAGACACAGAACAAATCATTATGCTCATCACACAAAGATTTGTCTTGGGTGGGAATCGAACCCACAACCTCCGGTTTAGCAGTCAGCGTCACTAACCACTAGACCAACAGGCCAGTCAAAAAATTCAATGATTAATGGCTTTTTTTGAAAATTATATAAGAAATACCGCATAGTGTTTTGCTTCACAAGTAAAGTCAAAGCTCTGCTATCGTTTCCGAATTACAATTGATAACAAATAAGTTAAAATATAGTAATTAGTTTCTGATTGAAACTTGATTGACAAAATTCTATAGTGTTGTCGCCTAATTTTTGTATGTATATTGATGATATCGATTATATTTCTTGCCAGACGACCCTTCTGGTTCAAAGAATTCGGATAATCGAGCTGCCGTGCTATTCAAAAGACATCATTTACGAACTCACTTCTAAATCCGCGGTGTGATTCGACACTAGCGCATAGCGAGGTGACGTGCGAGATGATGTTAGTGTTCAGAATAGCATAGCTGAGTCTAGCAGTTAGTGCATTAGATATTTTTCACCAGACTTATAAAAATTGACTAGGTTTAACCATTGATTAATTTGTACTTGTCACTGTCGTTTGGATGTCAAAGAATAGAAATATTAATCATCATCATTATCAGCCGGAAGACGTCCACTGTTGAACAAAAGCCTCCCCCTTTCAGAAGGTGGTGCCATAATCCCCACGCTTGGCAAGTGGCTTGGGGATGGTCAAGATACAGAAGACGCTGCTGCCCATCTTCTGGATTTTCCCTTAGTCACCTCTCACGACACCCATGGGAGGTAAGGCGGTGGTCAATCCTAGGCCAGATACCACACGGCACAATGAAATATCAATAGAGAGGTGTTTATGTTGAAATAAATTTTATCATCATTTTAGTAAGATGCATGCATCTACGGTAAATGCTAAAAATATTTTTAAATAAATTAAAACGTATTTACCTCATACATTAAAAATACACTAAATAATACTTGAAATATATTATACAACAAAATAGGATATTTCAAAGTAAAAGGTTGTCGATTCTTCATGAAACGAGGTCCATAATCCGTGCAGAACTTTAGGTATATAACAACTATAGATATTATCAAAAATGGTCTATCCATTAATGGTAAATTCTTCGTTTTTCCATCTGCAAACAAACAATGTGATTATTTTCATTGTATTGTTAAGCATGCAATCATCATCATCAGCCGGAGGACGTCCACTGTTGGACAAACATGCAATGCTAAGGGTAAAATACAGAGGGCAAGACAGATTATAAATATATTATCATACATAACATCACGCCTGTATTCCCCGAAGGGGTAGGCAGAGGTGCACATTTATAGTACACCCACATTTCGCCAATTATGTTTTAGGTCCCAATTTAATAGGGGGCGAGCCTATTGCCATTAACCGGGCACTAATCCAGACTCCGTGCTGCTACTGAGAATTACCTAATGGAAAAATTCAGTAACACTTTGCTTTCATGGTATGGGGGCAAGTCAGGTTATCTAGCAGCACCCAAAAATTGATGATTAAAATGAATATTGGCTGTCAATGATAGTTTTTTCTTGGTTAAGCAGGTCACTAGATTATTCCTATAGGTTTAGCACCGTTTTTTAGCTGACCATCTACTCAACAGCACTTATATACTTCACTCATAGTAAGAAACGAAATTATATATAACGAATATTCATCACAAACATTATCAGATCAGCCTATTGCAGTCCACTGCTGGTCGTAGCCTCGTAGGCATCCCCGAGGATACGCCGCAAAGCCCACTCTCCCGTTTTCGCCACCCAGTCACCAGATCGAATAGTAGGACGGCTGGTAGCCGGGAACTGCCCTCTTACCATGAACTCTTAAAGTGTTTACCATGTGGAAGCGAGACGCTGCATTACACAGCACGTAGTGGCGTCTCGCTTCTACGTGGCAAACTGTCCTGCTTTAAGAGTTCATGGTTGGGCTGTGGGCCGTTTTCTTTCGCTACTCTTCATGGGGTGCGCCCCATACTGCGGTATAGACGAGCATTGTGATCATCATTCTTAATTTCATTTATCATAGATGCTTTAGTCACGTCACTAATATTTAAGTTCTTAACTTTAAATAACAAATACGATGTCATGACATTCAATGACTTTTACTTAATGATACCAATAACAATAATTTAACATACGTAATTAAGTAATTCAATTCTAATTCCTTATTAGGTAGGTATGTGGCTATCGAATATTTTGTTGAAAGCTGAGACCTTGTCAACATAGTATTTGATTTATTCAAACGAGTTTGTGTGAAGTATGGACAAGTCATTCTTCTAAATGACGTCATGATGATGATGTTTAAATTTGTATCAGCATGCCTGCATTCTTGGAAAAACATCGGTTTGAACACTCTTTTACTATGCCTCTATATTGGAAAGGGTTCGTTAACTCAGAAACGCAATCAAGGCTGAAAATTTTGATGATGAACGAGTTTATTAGTGACTCGTGACTTTCTTCCACTCAATACTCTATTTTTTTAGAAAAACGTCGTCTGGTTTTGCTAATAATGTTTGGGTTACATCCTTAGAGCATTTAGTGTTGGTTAAATGCTAAGATTTTAAGTCTTGTGGTGTAACCTTAGAGCATTAAACCAATACTAAATGCTTTAAAGTTACATCACAAGACTTACAAACTGCCACAAAAAATCTGTTAAATTTTAAATTCGATTGAAGATTATAAGGGAGAAAAATGATCGTGCGTATAGGTATATTATAATTTTCCAAAAAAGTGATAAAAATATCTGACAGTTTAGTACACACATTAATTAAGCACAATATTAAAGCAGTTTTCAGACTAATGACTGTGTTTTTGGTCTTACAAATGTAATTTATGCAGGATTATTTTAGGTTCTCTACTGTTAGGCTCATAGATTTAGAATACCAAGTAAACAGTTGTATATATCTGAAATTAGGCTCATAAAGACCAAATGCTGTCACATTTGACTTTTAAACTTTATAGAAAGGACAAGAGTTATAAAATTGATTACCACAAGGATAAAGATTTCTTCTTGAAATCTTTACTTAGTTGTAGTTTAAGTAAAATCATTAACGACTCTGAGTGCGGCGGTTAGCTTTAAATAAGAACTTCATAGGATTAAATTGACACACAAAAGAAAACTGCAATAATTTCATTTGCGTTGCATGAGATCACTTAATTAAGCACAGTGTAATAAATAAACAAAACAATTTCTTCTGATCTCTATGGATTCTTAGTATCAATAAAATCTTTAGCACAACAACAAACCTCTGTCTGGCTAAAGCTTTAAACGAATTAAATTTTAAGTAAGATATACGTAAAGGAAATGTTTATTTTCTTGTGATGGGTGACCGTTTTCACATGTCGAGAGCCCTCCGTGCTTTGAACGGAACGTTAAGGCGTTGGTCGCCTGAACTCACCCAGGTCTTGTCGGTCTACCGTCCCATCGGAATAAAAGAGTAAAGAGAGTGCCCCTGTGTTAGCTCATATTATTATGCTTGTGCACTATAATATCCCTTACTTAGTTGGCTAGTCTCAGTTGAGATATCTCGCCGTCACCAAAATTTGGTAAGGAGGACATTATTATTAGAATGTATTGAAAGAGTCACGTACCTGCCAGATCATTCATTAAGTAGTTGTAAGAGTCAACTATACTGTCGATAACTCCTCCCATTTTTTATGTGTGGCTGTAACTGCTCTAAAATATCGAATTCATGTGTTTATAATAAACCACTATTACTTTGTGGGTGTATACCCAACCTGCTTAAAGCAAGCACCGATCTAAATAAAAGTTTAAACAAAGAAATCAAAGTAAATTGGTAATTCTTATTTACGTGAATGCAAATTAGTTTATATCGTATAAGTATTTTGATCAGTGATTTGCAATACATAATCAAACGGTCAATACCGAGTTGGTAGTCGCTGTTGCTGTTCTGTAACAGTAACTTACTGAGATCTAAAGATTGACAGCAATTTTTATCGATTAAACTGAATCATGTTTCCGTTAAATCAATATTAATTTTGCATTGGGCTTGTATTAGAATTTAATTTAAATTGGAGTTAATTATTATTATTATTAGTCGTGGAGGTACTGTACTTGCACCCAGTAAAAGAGACGACTTTAATTTAATAACGATATGAATAACATTTAGTTTTGCTGTACTTTGGACTGGACCAAGGATCGCGCCCTGTGGTATCATCATCATCATCATCATCAGCCCGTTGCAGTCCACTGCTGGACATAGGCCTCTCCCAATGTACGCTACAGAGCCCTGTGGTATCCGAAATACTAATTATATTACTGATCGACAGCTCTGTCATTAATCATGAAATTGGATCTGGATGGATTGTTCTAAAGATAAAGAAGGTGAAATGTGCCTACCTATGAAGCAAGGCCATCTTGTAATCTATTTTGATTGGGTGTAAGCTTAGATAATACTGGCTAAATGCTTACTAAAAGTTGATACTATTATCTCCCGTGGAGTACCGGGCTAGTATAGCACCTCCTCTATTCGTCCCGCGGGTGTCGTAGGAGACGAATAAGAAAAATTCAGAAGATAAGCAGCAGCGTCTTCTGTAACTTCACCACCAATACTGCGATCCCCAAGCCGCTTGTCAAGCGTAGGGATTATTGAAAGTATAAGTGTATTATATTCTAATACATTACTCTATTACCTACCACTGCTAAACTTACCTTTGGAATTAAGTTAACTAAATCTAATTAAACTAAAAAAACTTCACTGTTCATACCACGTAAGGCCATTGCCTCTTTTAAATCAACGTGTTTGTTACTTTGTATTTATTGCTTTGCATCACGTTAGTGGTTATATTTTAGAGTTCCGTCAAATTATTCTATAATTAGTCTTTACAAATTAATAATTCATGAATACTGAAATTCAAAGCCAAAATATTCCATTGGCTAAAAATATACCAACAATGACTTTAGTGTCAATCTTTTTTGAATTACGTCTAATAATATTGAACTCGTAATATAACTACATAAATTGATCGTTTAACCTTAGTAGTCGAAATTTTTTCAGGTTTGGATTAGCATTAGAAGTTAATGAAGGTAGTTTGTACGCTAATCAAGTCAAATTACTAATTGGTTTTCCGTAAACACCGAAGTTACATCAAATACTGTTATCAATGTACACACTTGATTTAAACCCTTCGATGTTACAGGCACTAGAGAAAAGGTTGCTCATTTTAAATTCTTAGCTAGTAGAAGAACATAATGACCTCTGCAACACAGTTCTATAACTAGCGCCGGGGTCAGAGAATTCTTTAAACAATGTGTAACTATTTTATGTCAATAAAGATTATTATTATTATAATTTTATAGTAAAAGGTAATATTAGCATCCCAGTCTTCTTTTCTTTTCAAATCTTTGTTGATTTATTTGCAATTATTTTTTTTAACACTCCTTTCATATTACCGTTTTAACATTCTACTGATCAAGAATATGACTTTTGTGGTTTTTAAGCTACAGTCAACATGTTGAATCAAGTTCTTTTGTCTTTGCAACGCTAAAATTATAATGTTTACATCGTATGAAAAATTGTTTGTAATCATTCAGTCTAATCTTAGCCAGAAAA
The DNA here is from genome assembly GCA_905340225.1 of Abrostola tripartita. Lineage (NCBI taxonomy): Eukaryota > Metazoa > Arthropoda > Insecta > Lepidoptera > Noctuidae > Abrostola > Abrostola tripartita. Next base: position 1,762,294 of record HG996492.1, on the reverse strand, counting down.
TATAAGTACGATAGACAATAGTATATAGACGTATATTGCCATTAAAAGGGTACTAAATTACGTGGTATCTTTATTTAGATTATAACATATGCCCTTACTTTAAGTGTTTGTCCTGGTGCACAAAGGTTTTGCTTGGATATACCTGAAATTACGGAAAATAGCAATCGGCGTGGTTCTCATAAAAATGTGCTGCATTAATGCCTGATTTCATGAGCAGAGCAAGCACAGGGTTTAAGTTATCTTTTCCCTTGTTAACAACCCTTGGTCCATTGTTAATAACACCACAATACGTATTAGAATTAATTTAATTTAGATTTTTCCATATTTTCTGATCGTTTTTTGTTTTTCTGACAACTAACATATAATTAATTAATTAATCTGGAAACCTAGGTAACCTCGCATTTTTAACATAACTGTATTTTAATTTGATTTGAGTGATATCATTGCCATTGCCTTCAGGTGTACGGTAGTTTGTAGCAATAAAAAACAACCGATTTGTAGCTTTAAATTTTTTGTAAAATAATAATAATAAAAGTTTATTTTCAGAAAAAACAGTAGTTTCACACAAATAGAATTAAAAAGAAAAAAGAGAACATAACAGGAAAAGGGGGAACGGTGGTACCTGTACGAATGAGTATATCATTGTATCACAGGTACCAGCGCCTTCAAAATTAAAAATTACAGATTATAATAGAAAATAATGCTAAGGTTTCTCTATTCATCTTTGCTAGCCAGTCACAATCGCAACAATCTTTATCTTTTTCTAAATTTGCTAAATTAGAAAGGAAAGAAGATGACACAAGGTTCCTTAATACTATCGACTCTTTGTCCGGCAACCGGCATTGATAACAGGTACTAATATTATTGTCAACTTTTGTTCTTTCGTGGGACATTGCACTATGATTGTATGTTGATAAGCTCTTTACATTAAATTCGGTTTACTACATTCCAAGGCGTTTGAAATGCAAATTAATTTGATAGTCTTCTGTTTTGTTTACAGCGCCATCTAAGTTATTATAGGTAAACTAAGTACGTACATGTAGTATACTTATTAAATGAAATTAAAATAAGTTCCGGAGTGCACTCAAGCCCTCAAAATAAATTGTATTGATTTCATTCAGTATTCATAATATGTTTGTTCTTCAATACAAGCTAGAGTTACTTTTGTTTTCTTTCATTCTACTACTATTCTATAATTATTTGTATACATTTTGTAACTTCTTTATTGTGTAGTTAGGTACATTATAAATATTCTACTAGTTTCAAATAATAACATGATTCGGCAACTCCAAAACCTTGGCCTTATTTATCTCTGGGTTTTATTATTATTATTATGTATCTCTTTCTTTGATACTCGGGCTATTCACCATGCGGAAGATACCCGGTCTTTTAAAAGGCTTACGTGGGGACACAGGTCCAACAAGCCGAGGCCCATTGAGAACTTTAATCCTAAAGGGAATGGGACACCAGCTAGGGACAACACACAACTGCTCTATAAAAGAACAGTCATGAAAACTCTCCAAAAGGTGCAGGACTATTGTGAAATATGGATACTAAAATACTTAATTTGGTCTCTCGTCTTGCGATTTTTCGTGGATTCATAATCAGTTTATTATTGAATACAAACGGCGTCTGCCTTTTAACAACAATATTGTACCTTTACATAAACAGACAGACGGTGACTCGCCACTCACTAGATGGGCCCCCTGTACGGTCTCCACTACAGGCATCAAGGGAGCAACACCGGTGTGAGTGGCTAGGGGTGTATTATTATTATTATTTACACCATCTTGCACAATCATCCTGGCAAAACATAGCGCACTACATATTATTTATTTAACATCTTATTTTGACCTATAAAGATTTCTGATTTCCTCCACAAGAATTTCGTACTTACAAAAATTGACAATGGGTGACAATTGATTAACAATGGGTCTTCTAGTCGTTTGCATATCAAATAGACTTAAGTAAGAGGTGTTTAGATTGAGATCATATTGAGCATCGTTTATAAGAAGGTTATTGTTTAAGTACATATAAACAAGTACACACAAACACCACGACCAAAAATGTTTTTTTTACCTCTGCCTAGGATATTAGGTGGGTGGGTGGTCCACGGATCTCGGGACGCCAACGTAGGTTCTTTCAAAGCTCCATTACAAAAAATCTGATTTGAAATGGTGTTGTACAATAATCCTCTCTTCACGTAACGAGAGAAAAAGATAGGTATCATCACAGGCCCCGCGTCCAGCCATTTTTCCTTTCCGTGTACTGTGTTATGTGTTCAAATGATTTCATTTGAACACATAACACAGTAATCCTGACTTGTTTTTATGTACTTCCGACTGCAGTTTTGCACATTGGCATTACGCAGGGCGATATAATCTAATTAAATGCGCAGCAAGTAAAACATTCCAACGATGCGCGCGATGATTGTAAACTAAATATCAAATCGTCTAAGTAGGTAACACTCTGTTCCTAGTTTTAGAGTATTTGGTGTTAACTCACTATTGTGTACGTTTGCACAGATTTTCGTTTGTTCTGTATTCTGAGGGCATCATCATTATCCTAAAAACATTGATGGGCCAGACTGTGCTACTATTTATACTTACCTACTTACCTATTTTCATTAGCTCTCCACCCTGACGGCGATCCACGATTTATCTACAAGTTGCACCTCTCTGACTATAATTTGAAATGGACCATCCCATGCGCTATTTTAAGTTCAAATTGAACCGTGTCAATTTTTTTACTATATAGGGAGTTTACGTATTTTTAGGTAATATTAAAGTTGTGTATTCCAAATCTAGGATATTTGTCTTATCATCACCATCATAATTATGAATGGATCTAGCGTCTATTACCTATAGACGATTTGAGCAGTTTAATGTGCTGCACAAATCTCTACGTGCTGCATTTACACTGCTCAAATCGTCACATTATGTGCATCCAATACCGCACGGTGTGGATAACCCAATCACTCGGTTAATAGGTTATTAATCCACTGAGTAGTAGGAAGGGTCTTTATATTACAAGTTGGTAAATATAGGTTTAAATAAAATAGTCAGTAAATTATACATAGTACTATGTTTATTAATGTTTCTTTGGAATTATTTGTTTACTTGTCTCATGTTCAGCTTGAGGAATATACATTTTTATTTCGATCCTATCTTACGTTTTGAACATTGAAATAACCACATTTATAAATTGTGCCAATTATACAAATATATATTTATTTTATTTTTTATTATTAGTTAATAAATAACAATAATTTTATCAATACTTATCTATAATTTACCATGGATACCGTTGGTTGCATAATTGTACGTGTTGAAAACCACTTAACTCTTAAATACAAGATTATTATAATGGAACTTAATACAATACTAAAGTATTAATTTTGATGGCCTGATTTGAGCGCTAAGGAATTTGGGTTCGTTTCCCGTACAAGATAAAAATTGTGTGATCCGCAGAGATTAATGCCGAGTCTAGGTCTTTGTGAGTGAAATTTCAATTTCAAATTTCAATTTGTGAAACGCACCCACGTTACAGGAGACATTGTTAGTGTAGGGCGACGTTTTAAAAAAATTACAATAATTTGTGAGAATCCTCTAAAAATTTGATAGACCGTACGTGTTACATGGTTTTTGAAAGTTTATTAATATACATATTATAGGTATCCCTCAGGTATAATTAGGATCAATAAATAATTAGCATATAGGTAACTTTATCTCAAATCTCGATCATTCTTAAGACTTGATCTATTAATTGTAGAATAAGATTATTACTACCGTTGGTACTACCGTGACTTTTCAGCAACTTTTCGTCTTACAGCGCTAACTTTGTTAGCGATGGGAGAGCCTTTCTTCGTTTCTAACGTTACCTTACTATTATTTCTCTTTTTATAACTGTTAATATAGAACTTTCCAAACATGTAAATGAAAGCTAAAGAATTGGCAATACACAAAAGATTCAGAATTTTTGGAAAATCGCATTTGTAGAAGAATACACTGGAGTTGTGGATTAAGATAATCACGAATTGGATCTGAAAGAGAATGAAATCAAGGTATTAGATGTATTGTCCTTTATTTTATGGTATTTGGATAAAATATAATGTTCTCCTAACCGAATTTCGGTTACGCCCGCCTTTCTCGGCTGAAACTTGCTAACTACGCAGGATATTTTATAGTGCACACAAATGCGCGTAAACATAGGTGCACTCCCTATTCATAACTCTCATAGTCCCATACGACGGTTGACCGACACGACCGGAGAGAGATCAGGTGCAGGACCAACGACTAAACGTGCCTTCCAAAGCACGAATGGATATAATGTTAATTATATCGATAAAATATATTATTAATTTAGGCCATTAGTGTCAATTTTTCATGTTAAAGATTTCAGCTTTTCTACAAAACTAGCAACTACTTCTAGAAAAACAATATAACAAACGACAGCGTAGTTCACCGCATATAAGCAAAATCACAATTTATCAAACTGAGTGATCGTATCAAAGACAAACTTAGTGACTACTAGCCACGTGAACAATGTCAATTCATGAATCAAAGCACGAGGTAACATTACTTTACCTTTCAACAGAGGACATGTCTTTGTTTGCAGACAATTATTTTCGCTCATCTCCAATTTGGATAATAATGCATGTTATAATGCTTGATTTCCCATTTTATTCAATTCAGTAGGAAACTATGTGGTTCTCAAATTTGGAGCTTACTATAAGGATAATGTTTAAACAAGGATTTAAAAGTAGAATTCGTCGAAGAAACTTACCAATTGTATCATGGTGACGTGTTTCTTCCACCACACGTACTTCTGGTATTCGGGTCCAAGACTTGAGATCAGATAGTATCCGTACATTATAACATGTACTATGGAGTTCAAGTAGCCCAGCAGAATTGTGTGGCCACCTGCAAGTTATAGGCAAGGTTTATTAATATAAGGCTTTACTTCAAAGGTCCTGCCTCCATTAAAATCAACGAACAAGATTAATTCTGAATTCAAATCTAAAGTTCTACAATTAGTGGTTTCTGCATACATTGGATTTAAAAAACGTTGTAAGTGTTGAAAACTATTTTGACTTTACAATTTACCAGCACTGTCCGTACCGTCTGATGAGAGCTATAAACCTTTTCAATTTGGATCGAATATTATTTAACATTACGGTTATTCGATTGAAGCTTTTAATGATCCAGTAGACAAAATGAAAAATTTATTTTAATGAAGTCATGATATAAAGACAGCTGATAGAGACAAATAAAAAAAATAAAAAAACCTGGGAAATATTTCACTCCAGCCAAGAGGACGAGTGACATAAGAGTGTGATGGTAGACGTGGAGAAATGAAACTTGATTATATTTTTTTCGGAGGACGAAGAACACCGTATCGAAAAGTTCTGTAATCTTAGCTATGTAGTAGTACCACACAGCCCCGGCAATCTGGAAATGTTAAGTATTCATAATCAGTGTTTTAAAGGTAGATAGCAAACTCTTCTATCTCTCTCCGATAGGACGGTAGTTCCACACGACGGGAGGTCAGGCGCAAGTAATGCTAATAATGCTATAAGCTAATGTGTTACGTTCTCTTTGAGACTCGAGAATGTAGCGTGGCCAACTTCTTAATCAAATAGCACTTTTACCCCATCCGAAAGCATTAAAATTTTTAAGGTGCACGGACATATGACAAATCTTCGTATTGTTCGTACACACCGTTTCATCGGAAGTTTGGTATGGACCAGACACGCCATTTTGTTACGGTCATGGAGAAATGTTTGATGGAATGTTTCAAGTGGGAACGCACCTTTACAGTATTATCTCGTTGGTCTATGGTATTATGTACTTCAACAACGATACAGTTGATTGTATTTCTCTTGTAGGTTCCGACAAAACAGGAGGTGTAATCCCAATAAACGATATCTAAGTTTCAGTTAAATCGATAAAATAGTAAACATCTGGTTTCCTGTTTTATCGATATCTGAAAAGTAACGGATCGGAGCCTAATGAACTCCTTGATCTTAATTTTAATAGCGAATCATAAAAATAAAATCTTAAAAGATTACTTACACCGACTCCTCTAGGACTGTTTGAGTAATCAATTGTTTCACACGCTAAGTTGTACTCCTTGTTCACTATGTAGTAAGTTCCCTGTAAGCAAGAAATTGGTTTAGAATAATAGTCTTTAGAAATGTTACGTTTATGATGTATTTTCCTTTTCATGTGAATTCATGATTTAAATTTAGTTCGTCTAAAACCGTGGTTCCCAACCAGTGGTCCGCGGACCACCAGTGGTCCTTTCCAGAATATGGTAAATATTATTTGTCTTTCTACTAAAACGCGCATGTTGTATTTTACTATAAATTTTTTTTGTTATGCACGATACTATTTATTAAATAAATATTATGATGATATTATGTTTTTGATTAAAGTCTTCTCTTCTTTGGATTAATTCAGTTTTTTTGAATCGTGGGCCCTGCTAACAAAAGGAAACTAAGTGGTCCCTGGTCAATAAAAGGTCGGGAACCACTTGTCTAAAAGGTCAAGTTGAGTGTCATCTGTGAATTAATTAATAAATTAATCAAATGTATCGATTGTACTTTGTATGTTTTTTTTTTATATCTACATAATTATATATATTGTAGTAACGGAAACTAACAACATTTTAAGGGTCGAAATACGTTACGTTCGAGAACCTCTGTCTGTTTGTCTTGGTACTCATCAGCTCACATCTGTACAGTAGATATGTCCATTAACTATTAGGAGGGATTATGAGCCCCAACGTCTTATAAATATGATAATAATAATAATAATAATAATAATAATAATAATATCCTTTATTTGCTCAGAAAGTAGGTACATACATAAAGATGTTAACTAAGAATATAATTGATCCTTGTACAATCTGCCTTAAGTATGGCATGCAAATATTATTTGAATTTAAATGTTTTATAAATGTCAAGTTAGATCAAACTAAGTATATAAATCAATTTTGTTGGTAAACATGTCAATTAAAAGTTGAGTGAATTTATATAATGTCAAATTAATTAATTATTAAATAAGTTATCAAATGTAATTATAATCAGATTAAAGTGTCGTGTCATTTAAAAATTCGACTATTGAATAATAACATTTATCAAGTAAGAGAGCGGTTAATTGTTTTTTGAAAATTTGTATTGGCGCAACCTTTATGACATCTGGTATTTTATTATATATAACAGGGCCCATGTTAAAAACACTTTTCTTAAGTAATGCAGTTTTGTAGCTACCAGTATGCAATAGGTTTTTGTACTGGCTTCTAACATGTCTCCTACTAGTTTCTACAACTGAAGGAAAGTATTGCTTGTTTAGTCTCACAAACATGGCCATTTCATATATATATAACGCTGGAAATGTTAATATTTTCAGGGACTTAAACATAGGGACGCAACTATCCGTCTTTTTTAGGCAGCAAATTGCCCTTATACAGCGTTTTTGGGCCTTAAAAACTTGTTCCCTCAAACTACAATTACCCCAAAATATAATCCCGAATCTTAGAATCGATGCTACCAATCCGTGATACGCCACTAATGTTGTATTAACATTCACTTTTTTTGTTAAATTGAATAGAATGTAAGCTGAAACGCTCAATTTCTTACACACCTCTTCTGCTTGAGGTTTCCATGTCAATTGGCTGTCTATCAATATTCCCAGAAATTTCGCCACATTTACTTGTTCAATATATTGTTTATTATATTCTATTGTCAATTGTTGTAAAGGTAAGCGTTGATAAAAATGCATTATATTTGTCTTTGATAGATTAATGATCAAATTATTAATTTCAAGCCAATTTATTATGTCTTTAAGAGTATTATTGATGTCAAATTCATATTTATGTGGGTCAGAACATTTTATTAATGCAGTACTATCATCAGCAAATAAGATCATTGGGTGCTGAATGTGTCGTGGCAGGTCATTTATATACACCAGGAATAAAAGTGGTCCCAACACACTACCCTGTGGCACACCGTATTTAGTAACTCTTTCGTCAGAAAGGTACTTTTTTTCGAATTTGGATTTTAGGCAGATTCTAGTAATTTCTGTGTACTGTTTACGGCCTTGAAGATATGACTTTATAAGGTTTAGCACATTTCCTCTAATACCATATATGTTGAGTTTTTCAAATAGTGTTTCGTGGTGGACATAATCGAAAGCCTTGGTCATATCAGTATAAACTGCACAGATAGGTATTTTATTATCCACGTTTTCCATTATAGTATTGAGTAATTCGTATATAGCCGTGTTTATTCCTAGGGTTTTTCTGAAGCCCTTCTGTTCATTACATAAAATATTGCATTTAGTCAAAAAATTATCAATCAATGCATATATTATTTTTTCTATAACCTTGGAAAATACAGGGATCAAGGCAATTGGTCTATAATTAGCAAGTTCTTCTTTATTATCTTTTTTGTGAAGTGGTTTAATTATAGCAGTTTTTAGGGCCTCTGGAAATACACCATTACTTATACACAAATTAATGATGTAACTTAAGTGTGGAGCAATAATGTTTGATGCATATTTAACTACTTTGGTAGTTATACCGTCGTACCCGAAACTATTTTTATTTTTTAAAGATTGTATTGCTCTTATTACATCTTGTGGTAACACTGGAGACATGAACATTGATTGGGGATTGTGTTGCATTATAAGAGTTTTTTTAATCACTTTTGTTGTATCTATTGTATTACTTTTTATTTGATCAACAAAGTAGTTATTAAAAGCATTTGCAATGTCTTTTGGATTGTTTATGGAGTTACCTCGTGTTTTGATCCGAGTTATAGGTTCAATAATACGGGTCTTATTGTTAATTATCTGCCAAGATGCCTTTGATTTATTGCTAGAATTATTTATAAAATGACTGTATTGTGCTTTTTGGGTTAACTTAATTATTTTACGAAATCTTTGAGAGTAATTTTTAAAGATAATTTTATTTTCATTTGACGGTTGGTTCCTATATTTCCATAATAAATGACGCTGTTTTTTACTACATGTACGTATACCGCGTGAAACCCATTTAATTTTTTTATTTAATTTAATAGTAACAATCTTGTGGGGAAAGCAAAGGTCATAGAGTAAACGAAAGTGTTCAAAAAAGTAATCGTAAGCTATATTGGCATCATCTGTTTTATACAAGTCAGAAAATGACAGACTTTGAAGATAATCATTAAACTTTTTTAAATTATACGTTGATATATCTCGCTTTTTAATGCGCCAGGACCCTATTCTACACGTTTTGTTGACTTTGATTTTTAATAATTGTGCAGTGTGATCGGACAGCGCGAGATCAATCACTTCACATTTGCATTTTAAAGAAGAAGAACATGCAAAGTTATCCAGACAACTTTTGCTGCATAATCTGGTTGGCTGTCGTAATTCTAGTCTGAGGTTGTAACCTAATAGAAAGTGTTCAAAATCCAGAGTTATGTTATTCCTTTTTAACGTATCTATGTTGAAGTCCCCGCATATAATTATTCTTTTATGTGATTTAAAACATAGTCTTCCTAAAATAATTGTAAAGTTTTCATAAAATAAATTCAAATTGTTTAAATTAGGTGGCCTATATATACAAATAATAAATAAATTATGATTAACCAGCTCAATACCACAGCACTCGAAGGCATTAGTTACTGAATGACGAGTAATGTCTAATTGTTTATATTCGAGATTATGTTTAACCAGAATGCACGAACCTCCTCGTTTCTTATCTTTCCTTGAATAACAGGAGGCTAGCTTGTAGTTAGGTAAGTTTAAAAGTTTTTCATGGCCAAACATAATAAAATGTTCTGTTATACAGACAACATCTACGTCATTTTCTTTATTTGAGATTTCTTGAAGATGGACGGTTAAGGAATCAGTCTTATTTAAGAGGCCTGCTATGTTTTGATGAAGGATTCTAATGCTGCTACAGACGAAAAAGCTCGGAGTCACAATCGGTTGAGTCAATTTCTTGTTTGTCATCTTTCAATTCGTCAGGTTTAAAAATATCTTGATGGGGATTGAAGTCGTTCGAGTATTCATTAATTAATAGTTTTAGATTTTGATATATGTTTCTCATGCCATTGTTATTTAGACGACCTGTGCGCTTGGAAAACATCGTGTAATCATAGGCCAGATCCAGATTTGAGTCCAGAAGTATTGCATAGGTAAACGTTTGATTATCCAGGTATAACATGTTATTAAATGTCTCAACTCTTGAATTAAATATTGGTGAATTATCTATAAAAGTAGGATTGCATATAACTATATTCGTATGTTGTATTTTACTTAAGGTCATTCTTAGTTCAATAATGATGTCATAGTAATTTTTTGTTGTACGAAAATCTTCCTCTCCTATGAAGATAATACAGTAGTCTTTTTGTGTGTAATCACTTAGCTTCGAGTCTAATTTGTCGACCAATTTCTTGATGCTGCAGTTTGGTGTTAGGAAATGGCAAATTTGATAATTACCGAAGTAGTCTTCTGCTATTTGCAACATTTTATTAGTTTTATTACTACTTATAATGCATAATTTATTATTTTCTTTTAATTTATTTATAGATTCTTGTTCCAGATTCTTTGGTGTCGCTTGTGCATCTGTTAAAAGTTTTTCCGGTATATTTTTTAAGTTTAAATCAGAGACGTTTAAAGTCTGTATGTCATTATCGGTGCACTGGGTCTCTTTGTTGTGCTTAACTATTTCAGGGTGATCGTAAGCTAATTTATTTATTCGGGAGCCTTGTTTATTTTTCTTATGCGTGGAGTTGTTCTTACGTGGGGTTATGCTTTTTTTTTCAGGCGTTGAACATATTGTTTTGTAAGCATTAATAGTTTTGATCATAGTTTGTAAGTCAGATTTAAGACGGAAATTTTCGGTATTCAGATTTTCGATTTCTTGGTGGGCGCTCAATAGTTGTGAAGAAAGATTGTTATTTTGTTCAATTAAATCATTTATTGTATCAGTGTAATTTTCATGTAGGCTGTCTGGTATGCTCATCATTGTAGTGTCAAATATAGTTTTCTCATTACTATTTGAAGATAGGTCAGATAATGAGCTTGATCTAAGAGGTTTTCGATAGGTAATGTTATCGTTTTCGTTGTCCATTTTACTTAAATTGAAGTAGTATAAAATAAGATGACTTACAGTAACGCCCTCTATGTATACCTTGAGAAATTAAGTTGTAATATAGTATTGAGGCTTATTATTACTTTTAGCTACTCGGCGCTAGATGTCGTAACTAATTATCGACAAAGCAGTTCTAGGTTTTAGTTCAGTTACTGCCCACTTGTGGCGCTGTCACTGCGCGACTTTCAAATAGTGTGAAAAATAACCGTCGTTATATTTATCTTATCACAAGATGCACTAAATTACACTGCTTGATCAATAACACAATGTTCATTTGTTCATTTGTACAAAAAACTCATATATATTACGTTGAATGATGATAATGAAGGGCATATGATCGAAAAATAAACAATGAAGGGCATATGATCAACATCAAATATAGGTGCAGCCAGCAGAAATGAATTGATAAATCTATCTATACCCGATTGACTGACTGTTTCATCAACGCGGAGTCTAAGCCGCTGGGGCTACAAACTTTAAATTTTGGCAGCAGATACTTTAGATAGATTTTTGGAAATTTCATCCCTATGAGGGAAAAATTACGGATGATCGGTTGTACGGAAGATCGTCATTTTCAAAGTTAGAAACACGAAATTTCGTACAGTACATGTACAGAACATGTCCATGAACAGTATAAGTACAATTTTGAAAAACCGCGATAAACCACATCCGCCGATACATCCATTTATTTGTAACCAGAAGCAGTTGCTTCTGGTAACTATATTACTAAATCAGGGATTGTAAGTTTACATGGAAAATTCGTCATTTTTAAAATTAGCAAACAAATTTTTTTACGTATGTACTTCTGATTACAAGTAACTGAACACGTGTATCGGGGTTCCGCAAAAGGGGCTATAAGTATACATACAAACTTCGTTACTTTTGCAGGAAGATGCATGAAATGATACATTTGATATAATAATTAAAACTTCTGAATTTCTTGCACCTGAACTGATTGCTGCGTAAAGGAAATTTGAAAAATGATGGATACAAGCGGGATTTGAACCCGCAAATGACGTTGATCCGAGGCGCAGTTCTTAAAAAATGAGCCACCCGTGTCGCTAATACCAAAAATTCTTACCAGACCAGTTAAGAATATGCTAAACATCACTTGGAAGATATTGTATATCAGGAGTACGGTCTTCAGTTCAAAAGGCTTTCGGTTCTCCATTAGCCGGGGTCCTAGAGACTTGCAGAAGTAGAGGTAAGATGACACGATGGACAGGATTACAAGAGGATTCGATACACCCCACCATTCTGCCGTTCTGGGGTCTGGAAAACACCATATATATTATATGCATTATAAACGTATCCTGATCCTGATCCGTAGCACTGATAGCCGAGCGGTATGACCGTTGGACTGCCAAGTCAAAGGTCGCAAGTTCAAAACCTGGCACGCACCAATGTCTTTTCGAATTCATGTGCGTACTATAAATTAGTTATCAGTCGCTAAAAACGGTGAAGGAAAACATCGTGAGGAAACTGGCACACCTGAGAGGTTTTTCAACAGTGTGTAAAGCCATGTCAGAGGCCTAACAGGTGGTTTAAACTCTGACACCAGGTTGTTCATCAACCATCACTAAGAAGAAGAACGTATCCTACACTTGGAATCCTCTTTCCTCCTTTAGAAGTCCTCCAGCTAGGTGGGGCGACGATATACGCAAAACGGCTGGCAGCAGTTGGAAGTGCATGGCCGAAGATTGAGCTCAGTGGCGTGTCAAGGAGTCCTATATCCAGCAGTGGACTAAAATAGGCTGATGTTGATGACACTAGGAATCTCTTTTGTTTTACAGGTCATCATGGGTCGTTATTGTGGCTAATATATGTAGCTATTGTAATGCACTGATATGTGTGAAAGCACGTGTTTACTATTCGCTCACACTCATAGTCTGATGGACAGCAATCCCACACGACTGACGAAGAACCAGCATCAGGCGTAGAACCAACGGTTTAACATGTTTTGTATAAAAGAAATAAAATTAGCACATCTACAAAGGATTCAAATATGTGTCCTGTACAGGTATCAAGCCCGCTTAGCCATTTTGTCAGTCTGTTGTCTAATCATGAAGTAGCTTTTTGGGTATAAAACAGGATTTTGCATATATTTGAGGAATTTTGCATTATAGATTCACTCACTTATTCTAATATATAAAACAAAGGTCTGCATTATAATGCAGAAATATTTAAAAGACTGTAACACTATAAAATAATTTTCATTTAAATAATACTCACCAGCCAATTCATGGACAACATAATTGTATTTTTCAACGACACTCTCCACTATTCCTGCCATTGTGTTTAACAAATTCCACGTTCAATCTCCCGGGGGACCACTACCGTTCTGAACAGTCGAGTCACCTCGTTGTAAAAGAAAACAAATGAAATCGAATTCCTATGACGTACTAATTAATTGACTTACTTCGTGAAGCATATTAGTTTTACTAAACAGTGATTTGCAATATTCTGGAGTGACCGTCACACAAAATTTTGCGTAAGATTCTATAATATAATTACTAGTTACTTTCAGCTTAAATACTTAGTTAAATAATACTTTGTTAATTAGCTAATTTGAATATTATTGCTAATTGTGTGTATTAACTAGTGATCTTCCGTTTATTAATAAATCTATCAGGTGGTCATTAGACTTCCCTAAAAAGCAATCGTATCGGGCAAGCTTGAGGGGTAAGCTTCGATGTTGAAGACAGACAAAAATTACCAGGAGTATGCCACAAGGTCCGCTCTCCCGTTTTCGCCATACAGTCACTACCAGCAACCCTGCTCAAGTCATCGGTCCATCTGGCCGTCCAACACTAGGCTTGCCAAGCCATAGCCGAGCGGGCCTTGTGGTGTATCCTGGGGAGGCCTACGTCCAGCAGTGGACTGTAATAGGCTGATGTGATGTGATGTCACCAGAAAGGGTTGGCAAATGCATGTAGTTGTCTCCAGATTCTGCTAGACAGTTTTAGTCCTATACTATTAGATATTTTAGTGTAATTTTAAAGCGCTTAATCTTAAAGTAAGTTAAAGTTTATTGGCAGAGTACGCCGATTTCAATTTACTGGTACGTATCTACACCTACTATTTTCGCCTAATAATGTGTCTAAAAGTAAAATAGCAAAACAGAAAGGTCTCTTTGAATTGATATCGCTTTTATGCAAGTTAATCAAAGTTGAAGTGTTCTTAATTACACTGTGTTACCGATTTGTGACCACAAAAATGTTGTGTATCATCAAATTGGTTTTGATAAATAATTAACATTTATCTAACCAGTACTAAGAAGAATGTTATCATTTCCTTAGGTATGTATCTGTATCACGCTTGTATTCTCTGAAGTAGCAGCGGTGTGCAAATCAGACAGAATCAAGTTTTAATTATAATAGAGGCCTATTGTCATTTATCGGGCGCATGACCACTCAGTGTATAAAACACATTGGGAAGCGCAAACGTCAGATTAGTACACCATATGTACTACGTTTCGAAACTTTCAATTTCCTTGTTGTTACAATTGTAACCTTGGTATTTATACTTGGTAATTAACTAGATATTCTACCACTTTCCTAGAAGCCCAGCACAGTGCCTTTTAAAGGTTTTCCTAAAATGTTTATTTTAAATACACCTTGAATTTATAACCAGCCTGCTGCCTGGCCTTACGATGCTGCATTTTGTGACAGTGTCATTCACGTTATATCTAAGGACTACTCCTAAGACATAAAGTGATCGGAACTGAAAAATGGATAGGTATCTACGTACCTATCTATCCATTTCTTTTGGCATGACTCGTAGACAAGTTTTAGCGAGATTAGACCCTTCTTAGCAAAAAGTTTTATAGATTATTGTATTAGGAAGAGTAGTAAGAGAGAATAATCTAGTAGAGCACATGCAAATTGTCATTTATTTGGCTTGATTCGATACTTTCGATACCTCTGGGTGCTACGAAGGTTTTTCGTGCTATCCTAAGTTTCAAGTCTGAAATTTAATTCATATAATAGTCATTTAAAATCGCATTTACAAAATGGGAGAAATTTTCAATTCGGTGGTGCAATATTTTTTTTGAGTAAATAATTATAAAATCCACCATTTTGTTGTAATTACGCGCCATCTTGTTCATTGTTGCATAAACTTGATACTGCGTAGCTCAGCGGTTGTGCGATAGATGGCGTAGTAAGTGCCAACGGTAGTGGTAATGACACATTAGAAAACCTAACATCACGCCTGTATTCTCGTAGAAAGGGGTGTTTATAGTTTAATATAACAGCCTTTATTTTATTAAACGACGCCCCACTAGCAATTTCTCTTATGTCGTGATTGCGTTTCATAAACATGAAATTTCCCGCATACACAAACACCCAGTCTTACAATACTTATAATACTTAGACAAACATATTTTTTTTTTTCAGCGTACACACATTTTTGCCCCGTGCGGGAATCGAACCCTTAGTGCAGCAGTCCAATCGCTTAGCCACTGCGCCAATCAGGTTATCACATTATACTATCGTGGATTATGTTATAGTGGATCTTTATATTATTAGCCTGTCACCATTAGTTAACAGCGCACAAAAGGCTTCATGCAAATAATGAGAATTACCTATATGAAAATCTGATAACACTTTGCCAGACCCGAGGATCGAACCCAGGATTTCACGATCTGCAGTGGCTCTTTGTGACTAGACCAACGAGGCAGAGGTATTGGTGAGGCCAGAAACCCGCACTACCCTGATTCTAATTTCAGAATTCCGAAGATTTTTCCCCGGTAACGATAAAGTATCTTCAGAGTTTAAAGTATAAAATTTATAAAGAGAGATTTAAAGTATAAAAAAAACACAATTCTTAATCTTGTAAAATTATAATTTAATTTACGGCGTTCAGCTCGCTCCTTCAATCAATAAATAAATAAAAACAACTTTTGTACTATTGATAGTTTTATGTTAACATATAAACGTAGGTATACATACTGAACATTAGGCGTACATACAGTGACTAATAATTTCATAATACTATATAGCCTAAACTCGAATTAAGGCTGTAACCAAAAAACCAAGACTAGAAATTTCTATCAAGTCAACGCAAAAGCTTCAGATGAATTAGTTTGTTCAGCAATTTTAAATTTCTCGGGTCCCATCTGGTTACAGCCTTAACTTAAACTTCACTCAATTTCTACTACAACTATCACTCGAATAAAGCTGAAGGAAGACACAGTCCTTAATAACCTAAACACTCAGTTCAGCTTAGACTTTTTACTTATTCCATTCGCAGTGCCTTTCTTGTCGTCTTTCTTTACTTTAACATAACTCTCATAATAAAAGCTTCCGAACATATACAAGAACTGAAGGCTGTGGATACACAGTAAGCAGGAAATCCATTTAGGGTATTCACATTCCAGGAACAGAGGTATTAAGTTGTGGATGAAGACCATTCCGAACTGGATCTGAAATAAAAAAATGATTTTGGTTATAAAACGTCACAATTCTACTAGTGCACTTCAAAAAATCTTATGAATAATAAAGATCCTAGAATTATCTTTCGAAATTAGGTTTGCGTTACAAAAATTGGACATCTGAATTTTGAAGTTTGCCGACATCCATAAGAATTAGATGTAGAAAAAGAATTCTCCTCATTCCCTTTAGTTATTGCGGGCGGGCCAATCCCAGGTATCGAAAAATCACAAATCAGTCCTGTTATTTCTCAAAATTATAAAGCATCTAATTGTTCCTTACCAATTGCATGGTCGTGAGGTGCTTCTTCCACCAGATATACTTCTGGTACTCAGGTCCTAGGCCAGATATGAGGTAGTAAGTGTACATTACTACGTGCACTAAGCAGTTGATTATTCCCAAAAGAGTTGCGTGGCCATCTGTAAATAATAGTTATACATTTCAATTAGGACTACCTTACATTTGCTTAGTTTTTAATTTCATCATTTGATCAGGTATTCTCATGAATTTGACAAGCAATAGCATAGCAATAGCCTATGACGAAATTTTACCATCTAGGGCGCTTCTCTACCTTATCGGTCTCAATAAGGCATGCTGAGCAACAAGTAAAACCCATTGTTGTACCCACAATGAGTGAGAAGTATTGATTGGTGTAGACGATCGACTAATGGAAGAAACACCGTAGCTACTATTGGCTCAAAACCTTCCTTCACGGGAAATCTTCGTATATAACCAATTTAACTTACTTGGGAAATATTTTAATCCAATATAAGATGCGATAGGCATCATAAAGTGATGAAATAGATGCAAGAAAGATATCTGTCTGTCTTTCTTTCTTAAGACGAAGAAGATTGTATCTAGCAAGTCAATCAGCTTCACCACGGTGTACCCCCAAAAAGCATTTATCATCTGAAATTTATAACGTTTTAGTTATATTTTTTACATATTATGGCACCTGTGCCATAATATGTATGGCTATGGTTATGGTTATGGCTATGTATGGCTATGGCTATGGTTAATAATGAATATTACCTGAATTAATTATTCATAATTTCATCTCAATCCCTGGATTGAGATGAAATTATGAATAATTAATTCAGGTAATATTCATTATTAAAATCCTTTAAAAGACTTGACTTCTTTCTGTTAAAGGTAATTAAAAATTACCTAAATTGGAAATTCGTGAAATTTGAAATGAAAATGGTTAGTAGATATTTAAGAAGGTAACTTTTACCAAACGATACGGTGAATAACAGGATTCGATTTAAAGGTTGCTCAAAAAAAAATCTACTTACTCTTCTCGATAGAACATTTTCTGTCAAATCTACTGGTTGGCATGTCCAACTGTAACCATTCACCCAACCACCGGTCAGGCCCTGTATAACATAGGATTCTAATATAAATAAATAATTATTATAATTTAATTAAAACAATAATTCTAATATAATTATTATATCAACAATTTTTATGAACGTTAGATAACAGTAGGGGAAACTTGGCACTTGACACGACACGACGATCTTCTTTAAGGCCATCTGAGAAGGATTTTTTTAAGGAAGGAGGGGGTTCGGAAAAACAAGGCGTTTAACCGGTGAAAAAAGAAGAGAAAGCTTGATATAAATGAACACGATTTAATCCATCACTTAGATTTAGGTTAGGTTAGCTAACACAGAGAGTTATAAAGATGTTGACACCGCCATTAACATACGTTTTATGAGCTGTCAAAACACTAATGTATACCATGAGGGCAAAATAAAGGCTGAAGAAAAAAAAACAGTAAAAAATCAAGTTAAGATAAAAGAAAATAATAATAATTTGTATTATTTTAGCCATGGTCGTCCCACTGCAGGGCAAAGGCCTCTCTTTCTTGAAGAAGATAAATATACATAATATTGTAGCACCACTGCATTACATCATCACGACTAAGCCACCAAACTAACTCGAAGTATTATTCGAATATTTGACTTAAACCTTAAAAGAGGAAAATTATATTTTACGTCGAATCAACACACAAAAGATGTCACACGCGGAATGATGGCAGGACGGAAGCAATGGAACAGAAATCCAAGTTACTCACCAGGAAAAATAAATAGCCACTAAATATAATTTGGAATATATTATAAATTAGTATAGGTGTCTTCAACTGGAATGGTTCTTTATCCTTCATCAGACGAGGTCCCAAGGTCTTGCAGAAGTATAAGTACGTTGGCAAGACGGTCATCAGCACCAGGTGGGATGGAAACATGTCCCTAGTCCTTTCATCTGTAATTATATCATTTGGATGAGCAACTAAGTCGATAATCCTACTGTTAAGTTAAACTAGATTTGCTGGATTTGCTAGGATGTATGGATGGAAGTATGTTACCCCTTCACGAAAAACCTACTGTCCCCCTAGACAAGCGACAAACGCTTGACGAATATCACAAAGCAGTCTGCTTGTGACCACGGCCGATGCAACTCGGTCGAAACGACAAGCAAAAAAAAGGTTAAAAACTTGTGTTCGCGTTAATTCCCTTGTTGTACTTTAATTATCAACATGCAACGCGGTAGTTTAAAAGTTATTAGAAATCGTCATCGACAACATAGTCGAAACATTATGTCATCCCCATACATGTATCGTTCTATTAGATTTCTATTCGTCAAGCGTTTTGCCACTTGTCTAGGGGGGCAAGACGGATTTCGATTAAAACTTTACAAAGTTTACTATATTTACTTTCGAGTATGTTATTCATTTTATTTACTAAATGTATAGTTTTACACACGAAAATATTCGGGAATTCCCGGCTAGTTTCGAACTCAAACTGGGCCTTTATTCATGAGCAAGAATAGCCCGCGACCCTGCCGCGTCACCTGCTCATAAATACGGGCTCCAGTCCGAAACTTGGAACTCCGAAAGTCGGGCATTCCCTTATATTGACGTGAGTAGAACCGGCAAATAATACTTTACAGAGTTGCTTATATATACATCGGAATAGCACATAAGCTAGAATTTTTAACGAGACCAGTTATCATCATCATCAGCCGGAAGACGTCCACTGTTGAACGAAGGCCCCAGTTATACTAGCTATGTATTTATTTCATAGCCACTGGTCGAGTTACATTCAAGTTCATACTAAACCGTCCTCTTCATATTGTTATAAAGTATATTTTTAAACTCGATTTCTTATCAACTGGAGCTGCGTTGTGTATGTTGTGCAGAACATTGAATTTATAAAAACATTTATAAAGTTTAGGTTCAGTAATCAGTAAGTACGGTAATGATTAAAGAAGATATATTCAATTAATTTTATATGCAATTAACATAATCTAACCTTATATCATACTCGTAGATGCAATGTATTGTGATTACATATATTATAATCTTATTTCTTTATCTTATGACATTAACCGATAACTTATTTTATTGTATTGTGTTAAATATTTCTACACCATTAGTGGTAGGACATAGAGATCAAAATGTATTTGCCTGTAACACCAATTGTAACCTTTGTTCACAAATAAATAAAATTGAATTGAATTGAATACATGTGGAAGTTTGCAATCGATGTTCGGCATAACTAAGATAATTACGCCTTTGGATTTGGATGGAATTTTTCACTTGAATTGATTTATATCTGTTGATGTAGATGTAGATGATGATTGATGAGCTAAATCCACTTAGACTTTGAATCTTTTTCATAAACATAGCAATTCGAGGAAGAAAACTAGGAGGAAGATAAATACGATACGGCAAGTGCATTGGAAAAGAACTAGAAAAGATTTATAACAAGGGCAAAAGAAATACAGAATCCAATGACAATTATACCTTTTTATAATAAAAATAATAATCCTCGAAGTCATGGATCGAAGATTTATTTTATACATTTTCACGGTTCATTAAAATATCCATGAAATAATTGACGAGTCTAACTGCCGCACTCAGAGACGTTAACAAATTCTTTAACTGTCACTAAGTAAGGATTTCACAAAGGAAACCTTTACTTAGTGATAGTTTAAGTAATCATTAAATGTCTCTGATTTGGCGGTAAGCCAGTCTATGTGCCCACAAATGAAGTAAATCAGAAAAAATCCGACTTCTGTTGAAAGTGATTTTCATCATGATATTGAACTTGTTATCTACTTTTAATTAAATTTGAACTTACAATATTCATTAAAGACCGCATAATTGTACTCTATTTAATTGTATAAATAAAGCATGTCACCGTTTTAATTATTCATAAGAGTATACTTTAACCTCAACGCGCTTCAGTTGCGCACCTGCTTAAAATTTTTATTACCATTACTTATAACACCCTCTAACTTACATCTCTAGGCTTCATAACCACTTATTCGACAAAACTGTCAATTTAAAACCATGTAATAAATTATACCTTATTTACTGTAATAACTTCCGTGTTTATTATCTATATTATTTACTATATATTTCGGTTATACTCAGGTGTGTATTCGGAAATTCATGAGCTGGTTACGCGGCAGACTCTGCCAGCTCATGAATAAGGGCTCCGTTCGAGTTCGAAACCAGTCGGGCATTCCCGAATACACACGTGAGTATAACCGGAATATATAGTAAATAATATAAATTATGCATACCTACCTATTATTACTTTCGTTAAGCATGTCAGATATTAAAGATGTCATTAACTTAAGATGGGTTTACATAAATACAAGTAATGATCCTCGTTAAAATAAAAGGGAATCAAGTTTAGTAGATTTTTTTACGATTTTCGTTTTTGTTATTTTTCGTATGGTTAGTGACTTGGTGAGGTTTTCGTAACTAATATTCTTTACAGTATTTTACAAGGTATTTAGAAACTTAATAAAAAAATACTATTCACTAAAGGTAATAATAGTAGTGGAGCAAGACAATGTCCAAGAGAATTCAAAGCGGAACCAAATTAATGATCTGATGAAATTAATGATATGTCGGCAACCTTGAGGCGTTTACACGATAGGCACAATGATAATTATAATCATTTATGAATTATATCGTAGGATAGACAAAGATTTGAGAAGCACTTATACTTTAATAGATTAGGATATTCTACTTAAATTTTGACTCTATAGAAAAGTATAAATAAATTCCAATGAGTAAATGAAATTATATTTCTTACCGCCGCCCTCATGGATGTTAATGATTACTTAAACTGACATTAAGTAAAGATTTCACAAAGAGAACCTTTACTTAGTGACTTGAGTTCGGTGGTTAGTTAATTATCATTATGCCCTGAAGAACATGAGGCCCTGGGTTCAAATCCCGGGTCAGACAAAGTGGGTTTTTTGATTAGGCTCGCCCCTATTACATTAGGACCTTTAACATAAATGGCGAAATATGGGTGTCAATACTATACACCTCTGCCTACCTCTTCGGGGAATACGATCGTGATGTTATGTTAGATAGTTGTCTTTTATTTTACCAAATTCAAAAAAAGGAGGAGGTTCTCAATTCGTCGGGTTTTTTTTATGTATGTTCCCTCATAACTCAGTCATTAATGAACGGATTTGAAAGAAAATTATTTCATATGATTGGGTTTACTTTCCGATTGGTCCCCTAGAAATTTTGGCATTACCTAATGATGAACTTCGAAGATATGGAAAGGAACTCCTCAGAGGATCACAGCAAAACGCCCGTAACTTGAGGATATGATAATGATATTGCTTAAGTAGTAGTCGATAACTGACCACTAACAAGGTCTTCCTTGTTAATGGTTAGACCTTGTAAGGGGTCAGTTATCGAATACTACTCCCACGAGGGAGTGGGGGTGCGTTGACCCCCGCCTGTCACTTTCCTGGATTAAATATCGTTTAAAAGGGCTTTTTGTTTTGTGTGTGAATCGATTTCAAATACTAGTCTCACAACACAGTCTGGGGCGGATGAATTCTAGACACCACTAAAAATCGTGAAAAAATATTTAAATAATAAATTAAAACCTCCTTCAAGAAACTCAAAAGTGAAAAATAATATTTTATTACATCACTTTACATAAGCGAAGTGGAAGTCGACGCCACATTACACTGCACATAGCGGCGTCTCGCTTCCACAACGTACACTGTTCTGCTTTTAGAGTTTATGATAAGGGGACAGAAATAATTATTTCTCTGAATATTTTTATAATGTTTACTGAAAGTGGGTCATAAACAAAATATCATACTTCAATAGAAAAGGAAAATCAAATAGAAAATCACTTTCTAATATTTCAGTAGACTATTTAAGTTCTAAGATTCCTAGCCCTATATTATACCTAATTATTTTTGTATACTGTTTATTTAATTTCTATTAAAGTAATACCTATTTCTCCACACTGAATTATAAAAAGTTACATCTTACTTACCACATAAATCATAGAAAATAAAATTATATGAATCCCTAATCTTCCCAAGTAGAGCCGCCATTTTAAGGACAAATGTTTTTTTTTATATTTATCACTTTATTTCCATCAGTTAAATCAATAAACCCGCGCCACAGTCACAACTGCACTAAAACTAACGGATTCAGTTAATGAACATTCGTTATATTACAAAGATGAATTAATGAATTCCCGACGTTTAAGTAAATAGTAACATGACTTGCTATAATAATGTATATGTTACTGTGGAAGCACGAACTATGGTTAATTGTTTGGTCTACCAGTTAATTCTACGTTTTACCAACCCATATTGGTAAAAGTCAGATATGTTGTGCAATCATCATTAATTTTAAACTATTACCAGCATTCTCTTGGTATATCTTAAGTTTTACCGGAGTCATAGTAAATGTTGAATAAATTTACCAGTCTTTTTCATTACAGGCGTATAAAGCCGTGACTGATACTGAATGTTTATAAAAATATCGTGATTATGATTACTAATGTCTTTTTCAATTCATGTGCGTACTATAAAATAGTTATCAGTTGCTAAAAACGGTAAAGCAAAACATCGTGAGGAAACTGGCACACCTGAGAGGTTTTTAAACGGTGTGAAAAGCCATGTCAGAGGCCTACAGGCGGTTAAGCTCTGACACCAGGTTGTTCATCAAGCATACGATAAAAAGAAAAAGAAAGAATAATTACTAATCAGATCAGTCAATAATTGTACTAAATTAATTTAAAAAACCTAGCATTGACTTAATTCTGATGGTAAAAACATAAAACCGTAATATTTATAACATTTACCAACGAAGGTTAATTTACCAACCAATAACTAGGTTAACCCGCTTCCTCTCTCCGCTTTTTCTTTTGCCCGACGGGTCCATAATGATCTGTAATATTTTAAGTCCACCTATGCACTATTATGGAATGCAATAAAGTATTGAGTATTACTAGTAAACCCTATAATTTACCAATAAACGGGCTTTTACGGTAACATGTAGCTACAAGTAAGTCAGACACCTATAACGATATAGACCAGTGATTCCCAAAGTGGTCCAGGTGGACCCCCAGGGGTCCACGGGAGCCTTGCTGGGGGTCTACGTAGGCGTCAATAAAAAATGGGGGTCCATAAGATGTTAATAGGGGTCCACGAAAATTTATCTGCATATAGTTTTTATAAGGGCCTACCTATATTGTTTTAAGTACCTAACTAAGCAGATAACATTTTAATCTGGCAAGCGACTCTTACTTGTCCAAACTTGCGTATTCGATATTACAATTTCGTGTACAGACTTGCAAAGCGCAATCCGTCCGACAATGCTTAGTGCTTGTTTAGACATGATCTTGATCAAGACTATAAATACTCGATGCCAAAGGCATGCTCATTTATTTGTTTCCGGAATTTCGAAAAAGAAGGTGTGAGAAAATTTATATTAGTGTTCCTAGTGCCGGAGAAAAGTAAGTACGTACCTTTTTTTTGTTGTACCTAGTTCTTAAGTATTTTGTTTCGTGTACTGGTCGGTTGATAACAAATGCTTGTATACAATGTGTCCTAGGGATAAGTGACCGCCCGGCGTATTTAGAATATTTGTACAAAATTAAATTAAGTAAAGACGCGTGACGTGCTGCAGTTTTTTTACGATATTTCCTAAGTTTGTTCATCTTTTTCCATTATTTTTGTTTACTGACTAGCCGACATCATAATTTATCAATTAAAATCATTAGACAAAACTAAAATGTAGTAAAAAAATTACTTATATAAAATCACTAAGGCCGCTAAGTCACAAATGTAAATATAATTATTAATGATTTCGTACAAATATTCAAAAAACGCCGGGCGGTCTTATCGCTCGGACACATTGTATATAGCTAACTTAGTAACTTACAGATATTTTAATTGTCCTCTTTCGATTTGAAGACAAACACAGCACGTTTTATTCAATTGTTTTTTCACGAGAGGACTGCCTCTCTAAAAAGGCCGAAAAATCAATATTGCAGAGCAATTACTGTTTTATAAAACTACTAGCGCGTGAACTCATTGATTTAATGAAATTTTAGTTATTGTTTTTATGGTCACTTTTTTGGTCAATTTGGGATTTCGACTTTTATTTTTTCCTACACAAATATGATCAATATTCGATACTGAGTAAACTAATTTTTATTTCTACTATTAAAAAATTGTGGTAAATTAGGTATTTAACATTGATATCGCTTCGTGAAAAAGTCTGTACTTGTCTTAGCGGTTTATTAGTTGGTCCCTTTACAAGCCGTAATACTTTTTCAATATAATGATAATCATAATAATATAAAGCTGACAAAGGCTGCGTTGTGCTACCTATATTCAAATAAAAACTTGGTTACTATAACATTTTTTTTTACAGGGAAGGTAACTGATACAAAACATGGCTACAGCAAAGAAAAAATGTCGACAATACAGTGTCGATTATTTGAAATATGGTTTTGTTCCATCAGAGGCAGATAAACACTTGCCCATGTGCCTAATATGCAATAAAGTTTTAAGCAATGACTCTATGAAACCATCAAAGCTCGAAGATCATCTAAAAAGGTGTCATACTGATAAAATGGGTAAAGATTTAAAATATTTTCAAACATTGAAGGAAAAATATGAAAAGAGACCCACCATGCACAGCATGTTCGCTTCAACATCTCAAAGTAACGATGATGGCTTGCGGGCATCTTACAATATCTCATTACTAATAGCAAAATCTGGAAAACCGCACACTATCGGAGAACAATTAATTTTACCCGCTGTTGAAGAGGTTTTAAAAACTGTTTTGCACAAATCTCCATTTGACGTACTAAAAAGAATTCCATTAAGTAACAATACTGTACAAAGACGCATTGATGAAATGAGCTCTGACATCGAAAGTTTTTTGTGCAATCATCTGCAAAAAAGTCATTTTTCTATACAACTGGACGAGTCAACGTTACCCGGTAATGAAGCATTATTATTAGCATATGTCCGATTTATCATGGAGGAAGAAATTCACGAAGAATTGCTATTTGCCAGAACTTTGGAGACTGACACTAAAGGCGAATCAATATTTAATGTCCTGAGTAATTTTTTTACGGAAAAATCGATTCCATTTACAAACATTATTTCAGTGGCAACAGACGGAGCTCCTGCAATGGTAGGGCGATATCGTGGGTTTATAAGTCATCTCAAAAGAATTATACCAGGACTTACAGCTATTCATTGCGTAATCCACCGACAACATCTTGTGGCGAAACATTTAAGTGACAGGTTGAACCAATCTCTTCATTTTATAATAAACGCTGTCAACAAAATTAGAAGCAATGCATTGAATACGCGTTTATTTGCTCAATTGTGCGACGAAAATGACGAAGACTTCCAACGACTGCTCTTACATACTGAAGTACGCTGGTTGTCGAAAGGTGCATGCTTAACGAGATTTTACTCTGTTTTCGATTCCGTATTAGAGTTCTTAGAAAGTAGAGATCCAGATTTAAAAGAAAACTTGATCAAATTCAAAGGAGACATTGCGTATTTGACAGATTTGTTTAAAAAATTTAATGATATTAACTTGCAGTTACAAGGGGACAGCCTGAATTTAATAAAAACAAAGGGGATAATTTCGGCTTTTCTTGGGAAATTGAAATTTATGAAGCAAAACATTAGTCGGCGCGAATTATCTCAATTTCCAAACTTGTCGCAGGTAGAAACTATTGATGAGGATATCCATACCTACAGTCAACATTTAAGTGCCCTGCATGATGACTTCAAAACCAGGTTTGAAGATATGCTGACGATGGATATACCACCATGGATCGTAAATCCATTTGATGAAACTGAAGTGGCCAATGTATTATTACAAGAGGAGCTGCTTGAGCTAAGCACCAATGAGGAGCTGAAGGTGAAATTTAGAAAAGGCTACCAAACATTTTGGCTGCAAGCAGAAATACACGAAAAATATCCTGGACTGTGGGAAATCGCAAGGAAATTTTTGATAGCTTTTCCCTCATCATACCTTGTCGAAAGAAGTTTTAGTGCCGTTACAAACCTCTTAACAAAAAAAAGGAGCAAACTAAACATCACAGAGCGGGGGGATTTGCGGTTATTGCTCACAAAAATAAAGCCAAACATTGATCGTTTGCTGACACTCCATCAAATACATCCTTCCCATTAATTAAAATTATGTCCACAACCTATAAGTATTACCTTATTATTATTTTTTTGTAATTCTTTTCTTTTAATTAATAAAATGTTATAAAATGTACCATTTTTCGTTTTTATTTAAAATTTAAAATTTTAACCTATCAGAATATAGGGACGGAACTCAGAAGCGACACAATTTTTATTTTTTGTCGACTTTAACAATGTGGTAGGAATGTAGCAGCAGGGGGTCCACCGACACCAGTTTAATTTTGAAAGTGGTGCACGAGAAAAATAAGTTTGGGAACTACTGATATAGACGATATAGTAACTAAATTTGGCGTTAAATAATGAATTTATTTTCAAGTTCGTAGTTAAAATAAAGTTCAAAGTCGCTCTGTGTTCCGTATTGACTTAATTCCTTTATCCGAAACATTGGTTTCGATGCTCCGAAATGTATGACAGTTATTTTTTATCATCTTTTAAACCTGGTTTAAATGCCGTCTAAATTAGCTCTCTGTGCTTCGTAATTTTATAATTTGGCTTCGTTTAAACCCTGCTATGCAGTATGGACTTGGAGTCATTTTTACACTATGTTACCTGCAAGTCTTCAAAGAGAGCAAAAATAAAAATCTACATTCAAGGATCATCATGGGTTAGTCCGGTATCTTAACTTATCAGTCAATACATAATTAGAAAAGAATCTCAAAAATGTTCATAGCTTCGAAACTATGAAATATCGTCGAACATTCATAGCGGTGACGACACGACGAACACATTTTTTTTTGTCTTGACGTCAATGTTTCGGCCATCCTGCTCCCTTACCATGAACTCTTAAAAACAGGACAGTTTACGCTGTGAGAGCGAAACGCCACATTACACAGCACGTAGCGGTGTCTCGCTTCCACATCTTAAACTGTCCTGCTTTAAGAGTTCATAGTAAGGGGCCTGTATTATTTATCAAAGTATGTTTTTCTTGGGTTTAACTTCAATTTTGCTATTGTAAATAAAGGCTGCTGGTGCAGAAAGCTGTAGTTCTAAACTTCTAACGTATATTTAGATGTCTACTTTAATCATTATATTTATTTTCTGTTTATACAAGCATTGCATAATAAATAGTGTATTTACGCAATGAATGTATTTCGACGAGAATTTTAAACATTGTCGTGTAATGGTGACTCTGAATTATTTCAAGATACTTTATGCGAAGTTTAGCTAAACTTTGCTAGTCATGCGCTGGTTTAAGTATTTCATGATGTGTAAGTAAAACCATAATCAACAAAATGATGAGAATTATCACAATATTTATGTTAATTCTAATTCATGCATGATCTATGCATTTTCACATTGTCACCTATAGGGATTTGAGGATTTCTGAAGTTCTCTTTCTCAGGTTTGTTTAAACCAGATTTGTTACATAAATAAATATTTTTTGTTATAAAAAAAGTCCTGACATTTACATCTATATCTTGCCATATACATAGGTAACCTATCCTAACCTATCTCTAAACATATCTATAACATAATATCACGCCTGCATTCCCCATCAACCTTTCGCCAGTTACGTAACAGGTCCAAATGTAATCGTGGCCGAACCTATTGCCATCAACCGGCCGAAGTATAGGACTTGACTGCATAAAAAAATGACGTAGGAAATAATTCAAATCTGAAAAAGGATTTAAAATGAACACGAAAACTGGAACAATAAATAAAATACAAGAAGAAACGGAGGGTTTATAATGTTTTTAAGTTTATAAAGGTTGCTATCCGTGCCGTGTGGTATCCGGCCTAGAATTTACCACCCCCTTTCCTCCCGTGGGTGTCGTAAGAGGCGACTAAGGGAAAATTCAGAAGATGGGCAGCAGCGTCTTCTGTAACTTCACCACCAATACTGCGATCCCCAAGCCGCTTGCCAAGCGTGGGGATTATGGCAAACCCCCCGCTTAAACGGGGAGGCCTATGTTCAACAGTGGACGTATTTGGCTGATGATGATGCTATCCGTGCCGTGTGGTATCCGGCCTAGAATTGACCACCCCCTTTCCTAGCGAGGGTGTCGTAAGAGGCGACTAAGGGAATATCCAGATGATGGGCAGCAGCGTCTCCTGTAATTTGACCACCAATACTGCGATCCCCAAGCCGCTTGCCAAGCGTGGGGATTATGGCAATCGCCCCCCCCCCATAAGGGGGAGGCCTTTGTCCAACAGTGGACGTCTTCCGGCTGATGATGATGATGAGATTATCTATCCCTCTCTCGCAAAACGCTTAAGGTACGGGGCGATGCGAAAATTACTATGCGAATACTATAGTGCCATATCTGTCACTTATTTAATTTTGAAATGTTTACACTTTTTAAATTAATTTTAACCGTTTTCCAAAATTTATAAATAAATATGCAGTCGACGTGCCTATTGTTTTGTTTATTAAATAAAACGATAAACATTATAATAAAATTACCCATATATTTCAGATCCTCTTAAAATTACAAGTCTTGTGCGTGGTTTTGTGTAAGCAGTTTTTCTTATAAATATTGTATAAAATAATTGCATTCTCTACGAAGAATATAATAAAATGTTAAAAAAATATAATAAAATTTTCAAAGAATATAATATAATTTTCAAATAATATTTTATTCAATTTTTTTGTGAAACAGCTCATTTTATTTTTTAATTATAAACATGTATATAGGATCTTATACTGTATCTGTCATGTTCTTCGAAATAAAGAAATTAAATTAACTTGAAAATAAGTAAAACATTATCAGTTTACAGTAAATCTTTGGTAGTCTCCATATTTTTCATAAAAATCGTGTAAACTGAAATTATAATTTATTTTCGAATTCTGATGAAGCAATGATACAACATAAGTAATTTAAATATGAAAAAGGATAATAGATACTTCAATTATAACATTGCGAATAAGAAATAAAATATTTGTAGAGAATACAAAATAACAAATACATATATTACAACTAAAAATTAATTCTTATAATTAATCGATAATATGTGATGATCATAATGAATATAATGATCAAAACAGGATTGTACGAAAATAACAACAAATAAAAAGATAAAATTATAAATATTTCTAAAGAAAAGACTACAGGATGATATTCATAAAAAAAGAAATCATTCACATTTGTGGCATACACGATTATGAACACAAAGACATTCAAATGTAGCATAAAACATATTGCAATCGGTTTCATGCCTAAAGAATGGATAATTATATTCATATAACATACCTTAACCGTACATCAAAACTATTTGTACAAATATACAGTCAATTAATCTAAAAGAAATAGTGAAAGTCTATACGAATGATTTCGTACTTTATTCATGCGTTTGTGATTTGCTTTATCAATAACATCAGAAAGGAGATTTAGATTTAAAAGGTCTATTTTGTTTTCTGCAATTCCAGCTTGTGTTTTAATTATGGTTCAAATTGAATACGAAAAGTTCCATGCTTTAAATTTCTGGATTTTGGAAATTGTAAGCCATCCGAACGATTGGCATACAACATTTTCCTTATCTATGAACGCTTACATTCATACAGCAAAATCTTGAACACATAAAACTATCACACATCCATACAAAAATTTGCTCAAACTTATAAAAATATAACTATCACAATTTAAGTCTTTATTAGCACTCTTTTGCTTTACCATTCGCAGTGACTTGAACGCTCTGAGCATACTTCCTGTTTTTCACGTAATTCGTGTAATAGAAGTTGCCGAACATATAGAGAAAGAGTCCAGCGTTGAGAGACAGCAAGAAGTTGATGCCTTTAGGATAGTTGCAGTCACCGAACATGACTGTGAAGTTGTGGTAGAAAATTATGCAGAACTGGATCTGAAATAAGTAAACAGAAATATGTTAACATAATCTTAAAGACTGTACATAACAAGTACTTTGAGATGTTAAATTAAAGATAAATCTAAAAATAAGAAAAAAAAACATTCTTAGTAAGATATAAGAAGAATAAGATATAATAAGAATGTTTTTTGACTTTAGAAAATAGTAAGCACAAGAGTAAGGCAAGAGTAAGGCATAGACTCATCGCTATTTACTGTGATGTTGATGACTGGGAGATCTTCTAAAAAATATATACAAGGTATAATCATCATCATCATCATCAGCTTTAAGGTGACCCACTGCTCCTCCCTTAAACACCACTCTTTCCTGTTTTGGGCCTTTTGCATCCAGATCTTATACAAGGTAATATAATACAGGAACAAAATGTTTATTCATTGTAAAAAATGTCTATTAAAACAGAGAATTATTAAAAGAAATCGGCTTTAGCACCATCAAATTGAACATGAATGAAGTATTAATAAAAGTATGACGTAAAACTCGCGAGCATACAGCACTTTAATCTAATCGGTTCAAGTTTGACTTGCAAATTTACTATTTACATTGCAAGTTATTCGATTACATCAAGCAACGCCTATGACTTAACATTATTTATTTAATTGTATAAATAATTCCATCTTTATTCATGTATTTGGTAAAACATTCTTACTATTACTGGGTGCATCAGAAAGTGCGTTTTAGTTACATTTTAATAATGGTGACATAATCCACTACCAATTGATTTTGCGGGAAGTATTGGAAGGTTCAAATAGGATTGCTTACCAGCTGCAAAGTAGTGAGGTGTTTCTTCCACCACAAGTACTTCTGGTACTGGGGTCCGAGGCCGGAGATTAGGTAGTACGTGTACATAATGATGTGGATGAAGGAGTTGATCACGCCAAGAAGAGTTCCGTGTCCACCTGGAATTTTGGAGACATTTTTGGTAAGGTGCTTCTTAAATTATAGTTAAATTCAAACAGGATTATATTTTGGATTTTAAAACAAACCTGGCAAGAATTTGACGCCGATCCAAGCGCAGATAGGCATCATGAAGTGGTGGTACAGGTGCAGGAACGTGATCTGTCTGTTTTTCTTTCTTAAAACGAAGAAAATTGTGTCCAGGAGCTCGATGACCTTAGCCGTGAAGTACCACCACACTGCTGCTGCCATCTAAGAAGGATGAGAAAGTGATAAGGTATTGTCTGATAGACTATTATTTGGTCCGTTCCTAAATTTTTAGTAAAGCTCCTTCCCCGTTATTCTTAAAAAAAAAACAATTTTAAACCATGGATAAAACTATACCTGTCACTGGATAATTTCATATATCTCTTTAGATGTCAACAGTCTTAAAACGGGTTTGATTTTGGCTTTTTTATTAGCTTTAATACAAAAAAATGTTATTAGATTTCTGCGGTTTGTATCCATCATACAATAATGTAAATTATGCTTTGGAATTAGGATTGCTTTCCTATTTAGACTTCCAGTTTTCAGTTGTCCAATCGAGAATCCTTATTATTTATTATACCTAATTCAAATGATCACTTACTCTATTAGCCTTAGGATTGTCTGAGTAGTCTACTGGCTGGCATGACAAGTTGTAGTCGTTCCACCATCCGGACGCTAGACCCTGAAATTAAAATAAATAACAGTTGTATGTAGAAATGCAACCATCTCTTTCGCCAAAAGTTCTTCTGTAAAATTGTGTTTATATTTAGAAGGTCCAAGTAAATTAATGAATAAATTAGACCAAGACAGATTCATTTTTTTTAAATTTGAGTTTGTACTTATTTCTATATTTTTCTGCTCTTTTCAAAGTGTTTTTTCTGGGCCCTGCATTAATCTCTATTTCGAAGTAACCAAGAACCTACCTCATAAACTAGGAATATGCTCATCAGAATCTGTGACACGTTGTACAATATGATGGTGCTCTTCAGGTCATAGGGCTTCCTGTCTCTCATGTACCGAGGACCGACTGAGGTGCAGAAGTACAGGTACGTAACAAGTATTGTGAGCAGTGGCCCCGGTCCTGACATCAGCCACCAGTTCTCTGTGCGGGAATCTGTAAAGATATTTGTCATAAATATTTGGAATTTTGGTTTCATCTTCTGTTGCCTGGATATGATAACTTTGGACACAATTATTACACGATCTTAGTAAGTTCAAAGCTATTGGTTACTCTGCTACGGCTTTTGAAATTGTGATGATGGTATTTATTGCCATTTCTTCTATTGCAAGACTTGGGATCTACAATTGGCGATTAAGGAATCTTGACTATTTGTAAACAACGCCTGGAAATGTTTAATTCAGTGTAATGTAAGTAGGAGGGGTGGGTAGCAGCGTTAGTCTGTGTAGGTATTGTTCACTATTCTGCGGTTAATAACCCGCGTGGTGACTATGCCCAACGGCTCCCAGTTCTCGGCCGCCCTACCTTTCCAGGTAACTGGTATTCACATGGATGGTGAAAACGGGAGAGCGGGCCTAGCGCGTACCCTGGGGGAGGCCTACGTCCAGCAGTAGACTGCAGTAGGCTGATGTGATAATGATTATTAAAATAATGCCCAATAAATGAAAATTGCCTTGCCCTTAAACATAGGACCGATAGTAGGTAATAATATAATTATATTTGTTTAACAACCGATGTTTCTAATCGTATTTGTATTCGCTTAGATTACGTCAAAAAAGGCGGAAACAACACCTGTTCATTACAATAATAATCATATTTGTTTGCGTAGCGACGCGCAGGCGCATTCGTTGTGATGTTACGGTCATTATTTGTATCGCTATTAAGTTTGACTATTGAGTCGCTATTGAGTTTGGTATGCAGAGTAGTTTTTTTATAAATATATAAACACGTAGTACCTATATAATACACACAAAAATAACATCACGCCTGTAAAACCCAAAGAGGTGGCAGAGGTGATGAGAGGTACACCTCTCATCACATGTACATAGTACACCCAAAATTCGCCAGGTTAGTCTGTCAAAAATTTGGACTCTATGCTCCAAGACATAAATAGTTTATTCGTAATCAATTTTCTTGTTTAAATTAGACGCCATAGCTTTCCTACACCATGGATTCTATAACGATCCTCAATATGCTAAGGCTTCGAATTGATCCAAAACAATAACATATCCTTCTACCTACCACTACGAATTTATTCTCCATTCTTCTCACGTAAAGGTAATAAACAGACAACGCAACTATTGAACCGATCGCGTCGGACTTAAATGTTTATTTATTTTAAATGTACAAAGTAACTGCCACGCCACTGCCAGCCACTGTTCCCGAAGTGTCGTAACTAGTTTTTTTAACCTCATAACCCCGTCATTATTGTTTTCTGCACCCTTCTGGGGTCTGCGCCCTGTGCCTGGGCACCGCTGGCACCACCCTAGCTACGGCATTGCGAACGGGTAGGAGGTTACTGATGTCTGTGTTTGTGTTCAGACATACACAATTGCTCGTGAAATTAGCAAAATTACCAGTGGAAGGATTCTGGTTTAGGGCCATTAGCCCTTTTGTTAATAAACGAAGATAAAACCTCTCTTAACCACCTCTTCTCCCTTATTCATAAAAAAATAACAAATTTAAACCATTGACAAAATTATTCCTGTCGCTTTCGTTTCCATTGACATCTCTATTTTTCGACATGCAAACGACAGTGACAGGTATTTAAATACAAAGTTTCAACGCTGACAATTTTTAACCGACTTCAAAAAAAAGGAGGAAGTTCTCAATTCGTCGGGATCTTTTTTTTATGTACGTTCCCTCATAACTCAGTCGTTTATGAACCGATTTGATCTTTTTTATTAGTAAGGCGGTAGGTACCTTTTTTTAACGTGTGGGAAATTGCTTTACTGTCTATTTAATGTATTCCTCCTTTTTTGTTCGCTGCTTTTGTTTTACAGAGTACAATATGTTTTGCAATGTTGACCGACCAATGGGACTTTCGCAATATCATAGTAGTGCCTGTCAGTGAAAAAAGAATTTAATGGGACAAATACAAATCGAATATCGAATATAATGATAAATGTCTCGACTACGTAAACTAAGACAAATGTTATGTTTATTTACAACACAGTACAATTATATACTATACACAATTCCAATAATTTTTTATTCTATTCAATTTCTATTCGTCTAGCGTTTGGCCTGTTGCCCAAGGTCTTGCAAAAAAACGTAATCCACACAGTGAGGATAAATATGGAAATAAAAAAAATAAAAATATACCTATTGTAAAACTAATCCTTTAAACCGTAACGAAATAATATCCATCTCACGTTTTAAGTATAATGTGCAAACAAAAATTAAGTATAAACGTAAATTAATAAAATTAATGAGTCCGACATGCTCGAGCTGCATGCTTTTAAATAGTTTTTTCTTTTTTTTATGGACCCAATAGATGTTAAAGTCCTTGAGCACGGACTTTAAACTTAGAGGACAAGCTCCTAGACTACTTAAATTTTTGATTGGCGACCCAGCACGCGCTGCCAGCATCGCTGCCATCGCATCCTAATGTGATACCGCCCTAAAGAAATTGAAACTGGACCCAAGAAAGGTAGGTAAAATGCTCTACTTAAAATTTTTGGCCATTGACTGCTGTACTACTTGAATTAAATTAAGACAAAACAAAAAATATTAAAACACTGATACATACATTTTAAATAGACGGTATCT
This sequence comes from Abrostola tripartita, assembly GCA_905340225.1. Lineage (NCBI taxonomy): Eukaryota > Metazoa > Arthropoda > Insecta > Lepidoptera > Noctuidae > Abrostola > Abrostola tripartita. Next base: position 1,726,714 of record HG996492.1, on the reverse strand, counting down.
ATTTTAATTCTTCGTGGAGAATTATGGATAGGTAAATATAAATTAAAGTTCCGCATAGATACTAATTTTCTAAAATTAACACTCTTATTTAAATAAAGACTTCAATCATGGATTTAATTATTCATTTATTTAACAAAAGTAAATGAGTAAGATCAACAGATGAAATCCGCAAGTCACTCTCTCACTAATAGTCGTGACCCTTGCTCGAAACGGCTCTTGTCTCAATAATGCCTTGCTTTCTATGCCCTACTGGGTTCATAATGATCTCATTATTTTAAGTTTATCACCTGAATACACATTGTTGAATGCAATAAATGATTAAGCATAGTCAAAACTAAATTCTATTCCCTAAGCTAAGTTTTTATACTAGGTGTCTATTTATAAACCACTAGCTGCGCCTCACAGTGGTACCCGCTACATTTTTTCGGGTTAAAAAGTAGCCTATATGTTAATCCAGGGTGTCATCTACCTCCAAACCAAGTTTTAGCAAAATAGGTCCAGCCGTTTGTGCGTGAATAGGTAACAAACATTCAAACACACTCACAAACTTTCGCCCTTATTTCTTTAGATCATGAGCCATTGGGAGATCATTTGGAATGAGGAAAATGCATTACGCATCCTCCCCAGCTGGGAGACAACGTAAACCTCACAATGCCTGCTCTGCGCTTTTGATGGCAGGGCAGATCGTGAGTCTGGCTAAAGAAAAATGTTGGGACTATTCTAGGCCTGCGAGTGACGTCATTCTTCAGAATATAATATCAGTAACTATCGCTTGTATCAGGAAGCCGGTAAGCAACACAACAGTTTTGGTTTTGCGCTAGAAACACTTTTTTGCGCAAACTGCTAACTTAGTTATAAATAACTAAATTATTCAGATCAGTTTAATTATTCATATTTTGTGTTTAACATTCATATCATGTAATTACTTAAATGTTTAAATTATGCCCGATCCCACTGGGTTAGGCATAAAAGCTTTTTTGTAGTCACAAGAAAATTTTAATTACCTTGAATCTCCAATTATATACGCATCATAATTATTCTCATTATCATAGAGGTATCACTGAAATATCATCATAATATCAGTGTTGCGTTGGTGGTACAAATATAATTGTTTTAACTTGAACTATGTAGTAAGCAAGTTGGCTTGGATTTTTTGAGAATATTGACTTCCGTGGGTCTAACATGAGTGGTTGCGTTTTAGTTTTTAATTGAAATAGGCAACGAGCACAAAGCCCCTTGAAGTTTACGCGATGAAGTATCTGTAGCATGCAGAAAACGCAACCTTCTATAATAGTTTTATCAGAACAAAATACTGTCAAAAATACTATCTACTGACCAGCATTTTTGAAAAGTTATAGATACATCGATGTGGATAGCTGTTAATTTAATTTTCTAGTAGACAAAAAGTCATTATCTTATTAACTTTTTGAGCACCACGGCCAATAGAAAACAAAGGTTTCGTGCCCTCCACGCTACGATTTTATTAAAAGGCAATATCTAATCGTAACATTTATTACGATTATTGGTTGTGACACAAGACTGATTGACAATATTGACTTATAATAAAGTTATGGCGAGGAGATCACGGAAACGTTTGTTTTCTATACACGTCGTGGCGCTCAAAGGTTAATTTTAAACGAGCTAAGTATTACAAATGGACAATCACTCATCCACCATCTTTGACACCGTGTTGTTGTCGTATCAGACTATTAGAGTGAGCAAATAGAGAAAGAGAGTGCACCGTGTTACGCACAAACATGTGCACTATCGACGATACCGCGTAAGTAACAATATAAAAACCGCGAATGTACAAAAAAGGCAAAAATTAGAATTTGAAAATAAACTATTGAGAATAATGTATTTTTAAATAGTACATTCACATATAGAGAAGGAAACGGTTCTATAATCAAGTTCGATCGAAATTCGGTCGATTAGTTTTTAAGAATCTTCGTTTTTTAGCCAAAGTTTAATTAGCGAAACCATAATTAAAAGCCATAATTAGCGAAAGTATTTAACAATGTTAGTTACACGGAATTGGACTATCAACGAAGCTATTGTATCTCCTGCGCAATTGGCTGGTTCACGTTGAGATTCGCCGGCATGACCGTTTGTTTTAGAGGATAATTTTATGAAAGGCGCAATAAATAATGATTGCACTGAATATGTCCGTGCTCCGTGCCAATCGTGATAGGCAATTTAATTTAACATCTATAACAAATTCGATTTCAAAGAATACACAGTCAATTACACGTTTTATCGTATATTTCATAAATGTCAGGATGTTATGCTGTTAAGCAATCGTTTAAAATTTTTGACTGCTATCGACCTTCCCATACTAGAAATAAACTTTCTGTTTCATTGTGGTTATGTTTGAACTTTGATTTTACAGAGATTTTATCTATGAAGTAGGCTTCGTTTAGTAATCATATATAATTATGTCCATGTTAATCTCAGCTAGGTAGTATACCTTTTATGATATTTTATGTTGCTCTTATGATATAGGTATAATTATGATCCTGTGATACAGATTAAGCATAAATTAGTATTTCGGTACCCGTACAAATTGTCCTTTTATCAGTGCAGTCCAAACAATAAGCAAGCCATTGAACTGATTAACTATGTTCAAAAGTTTCTAAGTTTAAATAAAGATACTATTAAGCCTACTATAAAGACTAGTCACTTAACAACTTTACACTATATCCAAGTATGGAGTAGCGTAAGCTTAAAACAAGCAAGCTATATATTAAACCTCAAAAAAAAAAGATTAATTTTCTTGGGGCCAGACAAAGATTAAAAAAATTTAAAAAATAAAGATACTGCTATCCCTACTAATAGTACCAATACAAATAAGTATTTGTATTAAGTAAGAAGTTACTTATAATTTACGTGTGGAAATAGTAAAAAAAAAAACCGGTACAATTTTTATCTCAGAGCGTAGGACATTTTTATCGACGTGAAAGTCAAGGGTTAAGAATTTAGACACAAAATACATAATATAGTTACTTCTATTACTGTAAACGCTTAGTCACACGAAATAAATTATGCAAGAAGATTGTGTAAGGCACACCGAAAAAAACCGGTATAAAATTCATACTTGATAGATAACACGACGTAACGGTAACATTGATTCATTCATTATAAAATATATTTTTTGACCTTGACCGAAAGATCTTGAAAACCATGCCATCTGGGCCGAAATTATATTTTTAAAACTATATTTTATTTTTAGATTGACCTTCGAATACCTAGCTATGTTTTTAATTTATGGGTGCTGTAAAATATGGCTGAACTTACCGCTGTTGCGTTCCATAAATTTTCTGTAGGAATCCACGATAGACATCGTTGAGTTGTGCCCTGCACCTGAAAAGAAATAACAGAAAAATTAGAACGAGACCATTTTTTATTTTATTATAATATATATACATTATATTAATAACAGCCTATAACTGGCCCACTGTAGAGCAAGGGCCTTTTCTCTTATAGAGAAGAATTAAGCATTAATAATTAAATACGCCAAAATATCCAAAGAAATTAAAATAATTGTTAGATATTAGAAGATGATATTTAAATTAAGTAGGAATTTATTAAAATATAAATTATTAATTTAAAAAAAAATACTAAAGCTTTTGCAAAAAGCAGCTTTACGAAGACCAAATTCGAAAAAAAATTAACGTATATTTTTTTTTGTAAAAAGCCAACCCACTTTTTCTCCAAAATACAAATGTCAAACTAAACCTAACACTCCACTTCCATAAAATAACACCAACAATATAAACAAAACCGAATACGCTAAGACAAAACACACTCAGTCAAACAACGATTGGAAACTGACATTCAAACGAAATTGAGCATTAAAAGTAAATTAGTGTATTGCGAAAATACATAATTAGCCTTGAGATGACACTGGCCTACTTGTTGCCGTCTCATTCATAGGCATTAGGGTAATGAGAGCTTAGGGCGGGATTAGATAGTGTTGATAATTAGAAAGAAAGTAGCAAAGTGGTTCTCAATATCTGCTTGTAAAAATTGCAATTTTAATTTTACATTATTCTAATATGCAGTTCAGTTACATGATATGAATATTTAATATTATGTTGCATAGGTTACAAAGACGTATTTACATCTGCTTTTTATTTTATTCAAATATTCCATATCTGCCATGCCTCGGAAAGCACGTTAAGCCGTTGATCTTGTGCTTGATCTCATCAGTTGTTTCAATTTCATTTCCATTGGAATGTAATTATAAGGGAAAAGGCAGATCACCTGTATTTTTGCACACACTTATACTATGCACTATAACATCTCTTTAAAATCTCCAGCTTAGTTGGCCTTAGTTGCGATTGGCCGCTGTAGCCGTAATTCTGTCAGGACGACAATATTTTGCCACTTTTATTTCAGCCAACACGTTAAGACATAAATTACTACATAGACCAACTTAATTCAATTATATATTTAAATGTTGTCACAAGACATAGTCATTATATAGTTACATTGTAAATTGTAATGAGTACTACCCACTCACTAGGGGGTCCAAAATTACTTTTTACGAAATAGTATCGGGTACTATGAGGCTTATTATCCAAATAGTCACACTAGTATTGTAAAGGCAAAAGTTTGTAAGTGTATTTGTGCGTTTGTATGTTTGTTACCTTTTCAAGCCAGTTCTGCTAAATTTGGTATAAAGGTAGCTGACACCCTTAATTAACATATAGGCTACTTTTTATCCCGAAAAAATGTAGCGAATAACCGCGGGGCGCAGCTAGTGATAAATAAACCAATTTAATGTGAATTGTAATATTTTTGGTACAAAAATTGAATTAAAACTACAACATGGAAATTAACGCGAACACAACTTTTAAATTTTTCTTGTAGTTTCGACAGAGTTGCATTGGCCGTGGTCACAAGCAGACTCAAAGTCTGCGGCCGATGCAATACAGTCGAAACGTCAAGCAAAAATTAAAAAAATGTGTTCGCGTTAATTCCCGTGTTGTAGTTTTAATTATCAAACAACGCGATAGTTTAAAAGTTAGCAAAAATTGAATTGTTTGAGAAACCTAGGTCCTGGGGTAAAGAGTAGCAAAACTCGAATAGAAAGACTCAATGACAAAAGAATAGACACATTTTCTTAAACAAAAGCCTACCGTTGTGCGTTGTCTTTAAAAACAAATTATATTAGATGCTATGATTAAATTAATCTCCCACAAATTATGCAATCTATTGTATGATGGTATTTTAGCAGCTACTCCTATCAAGACAAAGGTGCTAATTGATTTCTCGTCAGTCAGAGCGTAATTGACTGCAAGTAAAAGTAATGTTCTCCTGACCGATTTTTTTTCTGAGACTAGCCAACTATGCAGGAGATATTATAGTGCACAATTATGCGCGCAAACACAGGTGCACTCCCTATTCCGTCACTCTCATAGTCCGATAGGACGGAAGACCGACACGACCGGAGAGAGATCAGGCGCAGGACCAGGCTTAACGTGCCTTCCGAAGCACGGAGGTGTCTCGACATGTTAAAACGGTCACCCATCACAAGACTGACCGCGGCGAGCATGGCTTAACCTCGCAAATCGACTGATCTGCGGGATAGCCTCGTAGCACTGAAAAAGTAATGTGTCCGTAGACATTCTGACGATTTGAATACTAAAACAATAAGAAATATTAAAATGGTTCTTTCTTAGTGACTTGTTTTACAAACCGGATTCATCTGTACAAGGCTGCGGTTTGACGAACCCAAACACACCCAAATGATGTTACTAATAGTCAATTCGACTATTACAATGTCGTATGAACTTTCTTAGTTTTCGAAACATCACCAATTTGTACTACTACTTGTTTAATCAACTCTGTCTTCGTCGAGTCGAGTCGATTTACCTCTATAATCGACTAATTTGATATTCATCATCATCATCATCATCAGCCAAATACGTCCACTGTTGAACATAGGCCTCCCCGTTTAAGCGGGGGGTTTGCCATAATCCCCACGCTTGGCAAGCGGCTTGGGGATCGCAGTATTGGTGGTGAAGTTACAGAAGACGCTGCTGCCCATCTTCTGAATTTTCCCTTAGTCGCCTCTTACGACACCCACGGGAGGAAAGGGGGTGGTCAATTCTAGGCCGGATACCACACGGCCTAATTTGATATTACGCCTGATGAATGACAATTTAAGGTCTGAGGTTTATGAAAAAGCCCATACGGTTAACGATACTTGAGCCCTTGAAAGAGGTAAAACGCTTGATGAATAAAACCGAATAAAATAATAAATGTGTGGGGATGACATAATTACTATGTAATCTATTACGTATATTAATCCTATAGTTATATTCTACATTCTATTCGATGTCGATTCATCAAGCGACGTCAATTGGCAACATATCTAACGCTTTATTTGACCGTCGCCGTCGCAGTGACTTGACCAGTCTACCAACCTGCTTGCTCACTTATCCCCAGTTGATCTATTTGCAAGCTTAAATCGATACGATGGCAAAATATGGCAATAGGGTTGCAGGTTGTCATAGCAGGAGAATTAACCGTCTAACGTTGTGCAAAACTTTAGGGAATAGGTGGTGATGTAGGTAGTAAAGATTACAATGACATAAATGCATCAAAACTTTCTCTTCACTAATTACATATTGTATATCTTTGCGAATGATTGTAATTAGCTAACAACACCACTTTAATGAAGTGCAATCTTTTCAAGGTTATGTTTTATTATTATTAATTGTAGTAATGTAGCATTAAAACACATGTTTTGGAAATGTCAATGACGATACTAAGTTTATTGTGTTGCGAATGTTTTTTATTATGCTTGAAGCAATAGTTTATTTCACTACATACCTATACTAGATGTACACTGCTGCTGTAAAGTTTCATTTACTACTTCAAAATGCATTTATTGTCCGTCGAATATTATTCACTATAACATAGATAATTTTAAAAATATGAAGTGAAAAACTAAACATGAGTATTGACTATTTATAATATTAAACTAGGTTCGCACCTCAACCTTTCAGATTTACCGAGGAACTTTGCATTGTCATGGTAAGTAGGCAAAAACAGTGCAGTGTGCACTATTTAAAAATAAATAAATAAATACATTATGTACATACATATTTAATTAATATTGCAATGTTTAAAATTCAGAACATTTCAGAGGTAATACAAGTACCTAATATTACAGGATTCCTTATTTAAATTTTAAATTATCTATTGTGTGACGAGAATGTTTGTACTTTATGCCGTTTTAAAGCATAAAGGTTTTATTGTTTTAAATTTTTAATGATTTGACTCCGTTTGTTACCATGTTTTTTTTTCTATGTTTTTTACCGCCGAACTCAGAGACATTTAATGATTACTTAAACCATCAATCACTAAGTAAAGGTTTTTTTAGCGAAATCTTGACTTAGTGTCAGCTTAAGTAATGATAAACGTCTCTGAATGCGGCGGTTAGAGTTGTTAGGTATATTATGAGTAAGGATCTAGTGGCTATATCATAGCTGCATGAGTTTGATAATAGAATACAAGGCTCACGTTACCACCGCTGGTAATAGATGCACGTTAAGCCCATAGCGCTGGATTACACTGGCAAGAAAGATGTACCTACTTCATATTTCTAAATAAAAGATTTCAGTAGCAAATTTAAAGGTTCATAAAATTCATTACGAAAATACTAATCAAAACGAATCATCATATTCGCAACATTGCATCGTATTCTCTTATTGTGAAACAATGAGTTCTCCGAAATAGTACTTATGTGGTAAATTAATGAATCTGAAATTGCCGCAAAATATTAGGTAATTAAGTAATAATCTTTAGTGTATCACTCATTATGAAAGTACATTACCATCACGTTTGATTTTGCAATGGTATGCGTAAAATTGAGTTACTCAAAATATTTGGTAAAAAAATTGGTACATACATACATACATAAAGTCACGCCTATTTCCACGAGGGGTAGGCAGAGACCACGGATTTCTAAAAAAATTGGTGATGGTGGCAAAATTTACTGCATAGCAAGGATAGGCCGTGCGATCAAAATTGTATCCTAGGATCATGAGATTTGGTTTCAGAGAATTGGATTGAATTGGAGGTTTGCTTTTAGAGAACTCAATTTTGAGTTAAGCTCGCTTCTGTACATCAAATTTAATGCTACGTATCTTTATGTATTTTATTGTGTGCAATTTAGAAATAAGAGATCATGACTGTGTTTTTCAAAATCATAATCAATGTCCGGATCGCTTTTATTGTAACAAACTCTGTGGATTGATCCTAGCGAAGTTGAGATCCAAAAGGGTGTCCTAGAACTGTAGCATTATTAAACTATGTTTGAAGAATATTCAGTGACAAAAGAAAATCATAAGAACATAGTTAGGTACTTAGTACACTACGAAAAATGCCTGTGACACATAGACGCCGCAGTTGTGATTTTATAAGTTGTCTTTAATCTGAATTTAGTCGTAAACATCATCATCATCATCAGCCAAATACGTCCACTGTTGTACATAGGCCTCCCCGTTTAAGCGGGGGGGTTTGCCATAATCCCCACGCTTGGAAAGCGGCTTGGGGATCGCAGTATTGGTGGTGAAGTTACAGAAGACGCTGCTGCCGATCTTCTGAATTTTCCCTTAGTCGCCTCTTACGACACCCACGGGAGGAAAGGGGGTGGTCAATTCTAGGCCGGATACCCCAAGGCATAGTCGTAAACAGAATCATAAAACCTAGTGTAGTTTTCCGGTCAGGCGCACTTTAATAACTTAATCCCTTATGCCTGTGGAACTCATCTAAAGTAATCAATGGCTTTCTAATATCTATAGCTAAAAATAATATTTCTTCTTCAATCATCATCAGCCTATCTACATGCACTACTATACATAGGCCTCTCCGCACGCCGCTGAGCTCGATCTTCGGTCCTCCGTTACCAGCCATTTTGCGTATAACCTCAGTGATATACTAATTTTAAGTAAATAAAATTAATCCCACAATTTTTCTTATAGTATGGTTGATGAACAACCTGTGTCAGTGTTTAAACCGCCTGTAGGCCTCGAACATGGCTTTACACACCGTTGAAAAATCTTTAAGGTATACCGGTTTCCTTACGATGTTTTTCTTCGCCGTTTTTAGCAACTGATAACTAATTTATAATACGCACATGCATTCAAAAAGACATTGGTGCGTGCCGGGGTTTGAACTTGCGACCTTTACTCGGCAGTCCAACGGTCATACCACTCGGCTATCAGTGCTAGTATCCCACAATTTAATTTCAACCACAAAAAGTCAAAGTTACTACAACACCATTAATGCTTTTCTACTGAGTCTTTCTTCATTCCAACACTGACTTCACACTAAACATTTGAAATTAAGTCTCTAGGATATTGAAATAGGGTAAATTTTTCACTTTGGCTCTGCAAGTGAGATAGGACTGTTTGTGTGGTAAGCTTAGTTGTCGTGAGAACATGGCTAAGGTTATTAGGTCTTGTAGCACTGTCTAGATCTTTGGTAAGTAGATGAATTACTACAGAATACTTGTAAATTGTGGTTTTTTTACTTGTAAATTGACTCTATTAACGTCATCTACACTCAAACTGATAAGACTAAAGGACTTCTAGTATTCGAAGCAAGTGAAAATATATGCGTCGTTGGTCTAGTGGTCGCTAACTGTAACTGCTGAGCAAATGGTCCTGGGTTCGAATCCCGGGTCGGGCACTGTTACTGGGTTTTTCCATTATGTATTTCTCAACTTGGATGAACATTCGTCCCGTCCCTCAAACACTGAAGTACTGAAAATTAGGTACACCTTATGACCAATTCTGTGAACCCCATTAGGCAGTAAAATAACAAGGATATAGTCATGATAATATCTAATATAATATTTATACATGCAACTCGATTGGAAGTTATAATATAATAATAATAAAGTCGTCATAAAAATGCTAATGTATTCCAAAATATAGGCAATAGTTGTATTAAATCATCGAATTGATGTTGTAATGATGACATTGAACTCGGCTCTAAAGGTTAGTCAATATGCATCGGACATACTGCTTTCTAGTTCTAGGCTAACGACAGATATTTGATACTTTAGACAAAAATAACTGGTTCTAGCCTTTAGGCAGGTGTTTATAAAAAATATTTGAATATTTTTTTTTTAGGGTAATGTTTTCAGGGTTCATGTATGTACATATGTATTCCACTATAACCTTTGAATGCTTGAACCTATTTTGATGTATAGAGTATTGTTAGAATCCTTAAACCACCGCGAGTAACATAGGCTATAAAAAATGAAACAAATAAAAAAATAGAATTAAAAAACACGACTGCCATGACAAAAATCGATCATCGCAGTCGGGGAACCGTTCTGTGGAACACTGTCTTATCTAAGAGGTACCCCGACTGTGATGGAACTTGTTTTCACTTTTTAGTTCGATTTTTGTCATGGCAGTCGTGTTTTTTAATCTTTATATTTTTGATTTAGATGTTTGTGTTTTTTTCGCAGCGTTGGCAGGCCTCCCACCGGCCCCCTTACCATGAACTCTTAAAGCAGGACAATTTCCGACGTGAAAGAGAGACGCTACGTGCTGTATAATGCGGCGTCTCGATTCCACAACGTAAACTGTCCTGCTTTATGAGTTCATGGTAAGGGGGCATGTGGACCGACGATATCGTCAGAGTTGCAGGCAACCGGTGGATGCAAATGGCAAGTTGTCGTTCATTGTGGTGTTCTAAGGGGGAGGCCTTTGTTTAACAGTGGACGTCTTCCGACTGATGATGATAGATATTTAGTAGAGTTAAGTAAGTAGATATAATACGAGTTAGTTTTCTCTTGTCGCACACATTTATATTTTGTCCTCTATCACTCAAAGGTTTGCTGTAAAGGTTTTTAAGTAATTAGCAGTATTAAAATATTTCTATGAAATGATCGTTTTCGGTTTTAATTTGCTTAGGTATATACAATTCTTCTTTTATCATATTTTTTTTTATTCAATTGACCTTTGGATGGACAAAATTGTCTTGCCTAGTATCCATACTAGGCAAGCCTATTTAAAGGTAGGTATTATTTAGAGTTCACTTAGTTCTAAAACTTAGAGTGGGTTTTGGATTTTGGAAGTGGCAATGAAATAAAGTTTTACGTCAACACAATGTATTTAAATTAAAGTAATAATTTATTTAATCGTTATACCCAGTATATATTATCCCTACTTCATTATTTGTTAACCGTTTGAAGCTCAATTTTTTTTTTTACTTTTAGATTTAACGAGCTTTTAACAATTACACAATATATTTTGCAAACCGCACACCTACAGTATCTATTCAAAATAGTGAAAAATTCCATAAAATCGGGTCTTTGCTTCCTGAATTAAAATCTTTATCTAGAAAATATTTAAAACAATAAAATATACAGTAATTTTGTGGACTTAAGTAGCTAGGTAGGGTCTTGATTACTGATGACAAAAAAAATATAAATAATGTTATATCCATATACAGTCGTGGTGGCCTAGTGGTTGACATACCGGATTTCTATGCACGAGGTTGCAGGTTCAAACCCAGGCAAGTATCAATGTGACTTTTTTAATGTCATAAATACTTTCTTAGATATTCTAAGACACCACTGACTAACGGTGACGGAAAACATCGTAAGGAAACCTGGATTTAATTATCTGAAATCGCCAACCCGCAGTGAGGTAACGTGGTGATCAATGCTCAATCCTTCTCTATACGAGAAGAGGCCTTTGCCTTGCAGTAGGACAGTTATAGGCTGTTCTTATTATTATTATTTTTATATCCATAGTTTTTAACTTTTTATATTATGTTATCATATACATAGTGTAGCTTAATGGAAGAAAAACCTTTAGCTCACAGAAGGACTTATACATAGATAAATATGACAACCAACAGACAGACAGACGAACCTTCTCTGACATTTAGAACATTATTAAGGATTTTTTCCGTTCATTGAATTGCAAAACTACTGTAACCATTTCACTGAGTCAAGGCTTGAATGTATTAGAATATAAATAAAATCGTACCTACTTGTTTATCAGAAGCATAATTTAATATTCTTTGATAAACGCTTCTAATTATTGAATTAAATATTCTAGAGTTCAAGGGTACCACGATCTGCAAGAAGATACGAAGGCCTCTGTCAAAAGATAAAACAGCAACAGAAGCAAAATATTTATTCAAATAGGAATGCCGTTTGAAAAAATATTTATTAAACCAGTAATATCGATACAGTATAATGAAAACTCCATCCAAATGGGATTAGTAGTTTTTGAAAAAATCGCAGACGTACTAAGGGTCGAAAACAGAACCTAACTTTTTCGAAGTCGGTAATATTTTTTGCAGATTTATGTCAGTCTACGTCATTATTTTTTTATTTTAAATAGATTATTCTTTAACAACGCGTATATTAAGAATGTAAAGTATAGTAGGTATAGTAATAAAATTGTAATAATTATGTCTTAAGTTCCTATTCATTGTAAAATAAGAAGAAATGTATCTATTTATCTATTTGGCAAAAACATAAATTCGTCTCATACAAAGAAACGAGCGTTAAATCCCACGTTTAATCATAGTTCATCGGTGATATCAGACCTTCATACAATCACAACATATAGAAATGTAATTAAACATTGCAACATGCCAATAACACGCGCATGCGTGGTGCGTGTCAGTGACATTATAATAATTAAAGGTACTAAAACGGGCGTAATGGTGACTGGGAAGGTCTAGCCTCGTGGTACCGATTCCGTACTACAGTCGTGATCAACATGATTGCTCTTATAAGTGATCACGCATTCCCTAAGTACCATTAAAATTTGAATAGCCACGTTTTGACAGACTATGATAAAGAGTAATCACAACCTCGTTGGTCTAGTGGTCGCTAAGAGCGACTACTGAGCATGAGGTTCTGGATTCGAATCCCGGGTGGGGCAAATTGTTATTGGGTTTTTCTTAGTGCCGTGTGGTATCCGGCTTAGAATTGATCACCCCCTTTTCTCCCGTTGGTGTCGTAAGAGGCGACTAAGGGAAAATCCAGAAGATGGGCAGCAGCGTCTTCTGTAACTTGACCACCAACACTGCGACAGTCTGGATTTGTGCCCGGTTGATGGCAATAGGCTAGCCCCATTAAAACTTTATGCAGGATCAAAATGCTTTTGTAAATAAAAACTAGACTAAACATCTACGCTGAAGCTTCGTTATTACATCTATTTGATTAGTAACAAATAATTATGTAAGTATGCATATAATTACGTAGGTATTCATGGAGTCATTCCACCGAAATCGTTTTTTTATTAACTTTTAACATCTTCGCTGTGAGTTCCGTTTGATGACCCGGTTGTTACAATACCGTAATGACATAAGTACCTATTTATCGCTTTAGTACCTATGTCATAGATTTATTTAGGACTTACGTCAGTAATTATACTAAGTACTGAGAAATATAACTTCAAACTTACTGTAGGACTAAAATTAAAATAGGCAATCGTGCCAGAGAATAATTTCCAAAATTAGAAAATTCTTAAATTTCTCAGATCAAAAAATAAAGTTAAAACATTTAAGTAACCCCGGACACAAAAGAAAACGTTAATTATCAAACGCCTAAACAGATCTTCATAAACTATAGCTAAGAATCTCGATCGCGTCAGCTTTCAAACAAAAAAACCGCATCATAATCGGCACATTCGGTTAGGAGCTACGATGCCACAGACAGATATACACGTCAAACTTATAACACCCCTCTTTGCGTCAGGAGTTTAAAAGGTTAATCACACTCATCACTTATATAATTATCCTATTATTCGAAATTAATGAATTCCGTGATAGTAACGTATGCAGCTCATTCTTTGACGTGTTTCTGATCTCATGATCACAATATGATTCATATTATCATCGTTATCATCACTACATAGTATAAAATAAAGTCACTTTCCCTGTCCCTATATCCCTATGTATGCTTAAATCTTTAAAACTACGCAACAGATTTTGATGCGGTTTTTTTTAATAGATAGAGTGATTGAAGAGGAAGGTTTATATGTATAATAAAATCCATTAAATAGTGGAGACATACTTATCATGTATATTTTATACCCGTGCGAAGCCGGTGCGGGCCGCTAGTAACTACTAAAGCGGCCTATTAAAATCTCTGACCCCTTGAGACAAATGGCAAAACGCTTGACGAATAAAAATGGAAAAGACTGAAAAATGTATGGGGATGACACATGTCATCGATAACTTATTCGAAACATGACACAAAATTAACACCGTGTACACTTTTTTGTTATTAACATGGGAAGTACTAACGTCTAAGATACAGGCTAGGCCTAGTTTAGACGTTAGTGTTTACTCTGAACAATGTTTGTAGATCTGTACTATTATTTTAAGACAAGGTGCTATGTATAATCTTTTTTAAAAAAAAAATTTATGATGTCATCCCCATACATTTATCATTCTATTCTGTTTCTATTCGTCAAGTGTTTTGCTACTTGTCTAAAGGGGCTGATCAGTCACATGTAGACATTATCCCCCTTACTGATAATAATTGACATAGTTAAACAATCTGTTAAATTATACCTGTCACTGTCGTTTGCATGTCAAAAAATAGAGATGCCAATAGACTTAACAAGTGGTTATCTTAAAACACATGTAAGCAATGTTTATAAGTAAGAGGGATACCCTCTATTGATCTATATCATCAAATGACAAAAAAGTCGGATTATAATTTGAATTATAATTTGAACGACGACCCGATTGGCGTAGTGGCTAAGCAATAGGACTGCTGCGCTTAGGGTTGTGGGTTCGATTTCCGCACGGGATAATAATTTGTGCGATCCGCAGATGTTTGTCCCGAGTCTGGGTGTTAGTGTATGTGATATTTCATGTTTGTGAAACGCACCCACGATACAGGAGAAATTCCTAGTGTGGGGCGACGTTTTAAAAAAAATAATAGTAATAATAATAATTACTCCTAAAAACGTCTTAGTCATATTTTTTATGGAATACACGTAGATATCGTTGTTCAATAGGAAAAACCACAAATACACCGTGTAAGTACTTGTACAAACGTATAATTATGACATCTGTGTTCTGCGACGACACAGAATGATTAAATATAGATTGTCAATTGGCAAACATTTGCCGAAGCGATTTGAATAGCTAAAAATAATATGCAAACATGAGAGTGTTACTCGTTAAATAAAGCGGATGTTTTTGTTTAAATTGTTAACAGTTTGATGAGAAGATGTAGCTGTACCGACATAACTATATTAATTGTTGTCAAGGTGTGATCTAGTGGCCGCTAAGCGCAACTGCCAAGCATGAGATACTGGGATGGAATCCCGGTTCAGGCAAAATGTTACTGGATTTTTATATTAAGTAATTTCCAGTAACAGCGCGGAGTCCGAATTTTGGCCCGGTTTATGCCAACAGGATGGCTCCGTTATTACAATGGAACCTATAACATAACTGGTAATATGTGGGGGTACTAAATACCGCACCTGTGTCTACCTTCGGGAAAAGAGCTCCATGCTGCTACAGAGAATTACCTAATGGAATAACTCAGTAACACTTTCCACCATTCGAACTCAGGACCTCATTTTCAGCAGTTACGCTTAGCGACCACTAGACCAACGAGATGACCTGATTGGCACAGTGGATAAGCGATGGGATTGCTGCGCTAGGGGATGTGGGTTCGATCCACGCACGGGGCCAAAAATCTGTGTGAGCAGATGTTTGTCCCGAGTCTGGGTGTTTCATCATCAGCCGGAAGAAGTCTACTGTTGAACAAAGGCCTCCCCCTTTGCAGGGGGCGCGTTGCCATAATCCCCACGCTTGGCAAGCGGCATGGGGATCGCAGTATTGATGGTCAAGTTACAGAAGACGCTGCTGCTCATCTTCTGGATTTTCCCTTAGTACCCTCTTACGACACCCACGGGAAGAGAGAGGTGGTCAATTCTAGGCCGGATACCACACGGCCAAGTCTGGGTGTTTGTGAAACGCACCCACGATACAGGAGAAATTCCTAGGGTGGGGCGACGTATTAAAAAAAAAACAGTCAAAATTTCCTCAGTCACCAAACCATACCAGTAGTAACAGTAAAACAATATTGTATCAACAACTAACAATTACAAACAAGTCCTCTATTATTTAGGTCCACAATTTACTACTAAACACACAATACAGCGACAACAAAGGAGAATTACTTAATAAAAAATTAAAGAGTAGCGCCAGAAACAATGAGTTATGGTCTCTGGGCGTAGTTTAAGAAAATTGGCCGTACTTGCATTTAACGACCACCTTCGGCTGTACGTTCACTAGCGCTGTAGTTGGCTTATACAGGGTGTGGATAGCTACACAAGTTTAATATAATTAATACTCCTTCTTCTTCTTATCGTATGGTTGATGAACAAACTAGTGTCAGAGTTTAAACCGCCTGTAGGCCTCTGACATAGCTTTACACACCATTGAAAAATCTCTCAGGTGTGCCGGTTTCCTCACGATGTTTTCCTTCACCGTTTTTAGCAACTGATAACTAATTTATAGTACGCAAATGAATTCGAAAAGACATTGATGCGTGAAGGGTTTGAACTTGCGACCTTTGACTTGGCAGTCCAACGGTCATACCACTCATCTAATATTATAATGAATACTAAGAATGAATGAGACTTGTGGAGGATGAATTTTAGGCTCATGTTTTTAATAAGGTAACATAACATAACATCACGCCTGTATTCCCCGAAGGGGTAGGCAGAGGTGTACATATAGTACACCCACATTTCGCCAGTTATGTTGTAAGTCCCAATGTAATAGGGGGCGAGCCTATTGCCATCAACCGGGCACAAATCCAGACTCCGTGCTGCTACTGAGAATTACCTAATGGAAAACTCAGTGACACTTTGCCCGACCTGGGATTTGAACGCAGGACCTCTTGCTCAGCAGTCGCGCTTAGCGACCACTAGACCAACGAGGCAGTTCATTAATAAGGTAGTTGTGTGTTTAAAGGTAAGTAAATAAGGTAAGTAGCCAATAGCTTATAACTCATACTATCGGTTTTTAAGAATACACATCGTCGAAGTCTAGACTAATCCTTACTCACACTTATAACTTACTAGCTTTTGCATGTGGCTTCGCTCCCGTTTATTTAGATTGTTGGTTAGTATTATATATATACCTATATATAATTTTGGCCGCGGCTTCGCCCGCGTTAACCCCTATTTAAACCCCTTACAGGGCTGAATTTTAAATAAAAGTAGCGGTCTCCTTTCTCGGGTCTTAAACTTTCTACATGCCAAATTTCATCAAAATCCGTCCAGCGGTTTAGTCGTGAAGGTGTAACAGACAAGCAGACAGACAGAGTTACTTTCACATATATAATATTAGTATAGATAAAGGGTCGTAGCACATGATATCAACCCGGAAAGGGAACGTAACCGTGTCAACTCGAGTCGTGCAGTATTATTTGTATGAATCTCCCTACTGCAAAGCACTCTAATCGGATTTGTAACGTAATGGCCTCGCCTCGGGACCGGCGCGGCGAGCCGTAAGCGCGGCGTCGCGTCGCGCGTCGCCTAGCCGTAGCCGAGTCGACGTATCGGAGCAGCTGATCCGCTTTGGTTACGTCTCAGACCAGATATACACTAGACCGGTACTAAGGTACTGAACTAATAATTATGAAGAACCCATAAAATAATGCGGACTTTATGCCTAACTTCACACTTGATTTTTTTTTTGTAAAACTCAACTTATTTAGAAATCATATAAAAAAAAATTGCTAACGTCTCATTAAAGGTGTTTTTTAAAACTTACTCACGGAAAATAAATCATTAATCCTTTATCGGACGAAATAATTAGCCAGAGGTTGTATTTTTTTACAAGCTTTTATTTATAAATTAAGGTACTTAGAAAATATGATTGACAATTTGTATAAGTCACCAAGGTAGTCATATACCCTAATTCGAACCTGTAATCGCAAGCATACAAAAAACTTAACCCTTCCTTGGCAGTCGGATAAAAAAGGACGCAATTAACATACAAAAAATGGTAATGTCCGATCCTTATTGCGGTCATAAATATATTGTAGGTACCCAATACCCATAACTGCAATGAAATGAATGATTGATTTATTTCTGTAAATAGGTTTTCAAAAACATTTTTACACGTCAGATTTCAATCAACAATTAGGATCAGATATCGACCCATTTGATTGCTATTCAATGGGTCACTATAAGCACGTGTATATTCTGTCTAATGGGTGCACGTGCTACCCAAGCAGGATATCCTAGAAGCCAGTGGCTTCTAAGGTTCTCGATCTCTTGATTCAACAACAAAAAATAATATTTCGCACGAATTATGTGAAAATTGTAAGTTTGCAAAATAATGGCTATGGGCAGGATTCGCTCCTGTGACATTCGCCGATCCGTAACCCAACTTAGCTACCCTGTCGCTGCCCGTGGCCATCAAATCGTGAATCATTAATTAAATTAATCTTGAAAAGAAGTTAATTCAAAATCGGTTTACTATTCTTAAAGTTATCACTAAACATACATACAAAAAGCCTATAGGTACTACATAATTATACCTTTTGTGAAGTCGGTAAAAAAGCGTAACGACAAACAAGCAGATACGTGGTTTTAATAGAATTCTATAATTATAATTCACTAATTGTTGACTTAATTACTTCTACGTAATACTTTGACAAACGAGGAACTAATTTACATCATTACGCAAAGCAGTTTACTCATAGCGTCAATATTTAATTTTAATGAATTATCACTTTGGTATTTAATGTGACAATCAATTAGGCAAAATTATCAAATTAAAGTAGTGTTTTACGGACAGGATTTATTTGCAGATAGTTGTGGCCTAAATACCAGATGTATCTTAATTGATAAAGGAAATTTGAAAAATGATGGACACGATCGGGACCCGAATCCGCGATCTTCGCCGATCCGTGGCGCAGCAGCAAATTTCCTTTATCAATTTAGATACAAGCTTAGCATGGGCAACATGCTAAAATGACACTAAAAGTCTTCCAGAAGAATATTATATAATTTTATTCTCTTAGTTATTCTACGCTAAAAAAACCTTCTCTCTTCTAGAACTAACACACCAGACAGTCGCAACGAATAGTATGAAGCCCACTGAAATATTCTGTCAACCAGAATAACGAAAGAGTTTACCAGTAACCGTGTGATCAAGCATCGGTTTGATTAAAACTACTGGTAAGCACCCAGCTGCATTCGGCTAGACTGGAAGCGAAACCCAACACAGAAAAAAGGCAGATGATGATGGAAAAGGTATTAAAAGCAACAAATAATCTAACCACACCAGTAGCAGCACGGAGTCTGGATTTGTGCCCGGTTGATGCTAGGCTCGCCTCCTATTACATTGGGACCTATAACATAACTGACAAAATTTGGGTGTACTATAGTCACACCTCTGCTTACACCTTCGAGGAATACAGGCGTGATGTTATATGTAAACATTAAAAGCTAAAAGGGCGAGAACTCCAATTGTTACAAAAGACTGATAATAATTATAACAATGTAACGCCAATTGCCTAATTTGCGTGCAAGTAAGATGTTGCAACTGCTTGTGTGTAATAATAACATAATCATACGTTATCTTGACCGAGATACTTCTAAACACATGTAGGTATTCCAAATATACCATGGATACAGTCTGTTAATCACGAAGTATCTTGGTAATTTGCAACTATTCATATTTCGTACAGCCTTAAGATACTTTAGAAGATGGGAACTCTTTCATAGTTATGTGTAACAGGTGGGAGGCCCACAGATGAGATAAAGATCTTTATCTCTTACTAGCTTCCGCGCCCAACTTCATCATCATCATCGTCATCATCAGCCTGTTGCAGTCCACTGCTGGACATAGGCCTCTCGTAATCAAATCCTCTCGCAAAACAATGCTGTACTAGGGAAAACCCTGTATGACAGATCACCAAGCTCTCACTTTCACCAATAGAAAAAACAGAGATTATTTGATAAGGATAGCAAAATACTTAGGTATTTGTAAGTTTATAAATCAGTCAATATTGAATAGCAAACAGCCCCCTTACCATGAACTCTTAAAGCAGGGCAGTTTACGTTGTGGAAGCGAGACGTCGCATTACACTGCACGCAGCGGCGGCGGCGTCTCGCTTCCGCATCGTAAACTGTCCTGTTTTAAGAGTTCATGGTATGGGGGCTGTACGTCCATTAGACTTGACAGTTCAAGTGGGTTCTAGTATTAGTAGTAAGGTACATTTTTGAATATCATTCAGCATTGACATACATCTAGTGCAGTGTTTGTTCTATATTAAATAGTATGATGTAACTTATACTGTAACTAAATTTAACTGCAATTTTTTGGCACTTAAAACACAAAGAACTAATCTTTAATCATCATACTCGCATGTCATCATTGGCCTCTGCGTCTAATACAGACGATTTAGGCAGTGTCATGGGGGATGGGCACTTCTTTCAATGGCTAAATAACCCAAACTAGCAACAAAAATCTATATATAAGCAATCGATTTTTAAGTTTTTTTAAGTTCCAGGCGGAGAATGATTGTTTTACTGATTGGCATAGATGCTTTCAACGACAATTTTTTTTAATGCAATTAACGTTTAGTAGGCACTGTCTCATCATCGTTATCAGCCGAAAGATGACCACTGTTGAACAAAGGCCGCCCCCTTTTAGAAGGGGGGGGGGGGTTGCCATAATCCCCACGCTTGGCAAGCGTCTTCGGAATCGCAGTGTTGGTGGTCAAGTTACAGAAGACGCTGTTGCCTATCTTCTGGATTTTCCCTTAGTCGCCTCTAACGACACTCATGGGAGGAAAGGGGGTAGTCAATTTTAGGCCGGATACCACACGACGCACTATTTGGTTTTTTATTAAATTTATGGTATCGACACACGAACTTCTTCGATGACACTGACTTTGGTGTAGGACTTTGGTCCAATAGCAGTAAATTTAATTAGTCCAACCATACACTTAAAATGCCAAGTAGCTGGTCTGTGGGTCCAACGCACCTTTCTGTCAAAAACAGAAATTTAATGGCTGGAACCGCGATCACTGCTTACGCACTTGTAATAACTATTCAGCCCCTACTATACCATATTATCTTCTATTTCTTAGACCTTCCTACAATCCGAACTATTGACTTAATGATAAATTATTTCATTGAGAGAACTACAAAGTGATATTAAATAATATTCCTAAGCACACACTACACTCAATAAATCACTTTTGATTTCAATGAGATCATTTGAGTGGTTCTTGTATTCATTATGATAGATGAATTTAAATGTATGTCATGAAGGTGGATCTGAGTGGACTTGAATCACTATATAATTTGAAATAGAAGTATGGTCACAGAAATTAATCTTAATCTAATTGTGTATTCATGGAATATTTATATAAAATCGTTCGATAAAAAAACGTTTTTATTTTAATTTTTTCCAAATAACAATTATTTCCTACTCGTTATTGGCTCAAATAGCATTTAAGTACTTACATAGGCTAAAATACAAGCGAGAAAAGAATTATGGTCAGAAAACGATTTGATTTGCAAAACTTTACAGTAACTAATTCTATGTAAAAACAATAAAACCAAACGTGACCTCCTAAAAAAATTGAAACATTTATACCTAACGCCTTAAAAAAACAAATTCAAAAATTATCTTCGCCTTCGAATTTCAAATCGATTCAAACCAATAAAACTCCTAGCGTCGATATATTCGCAACGCTATCAAAACAAGTATTACGAAACTGACATTGACCTTCAGGAAACTGCTTATTGTTATATTTCCACGCTAATTGGCTTCGGTAGCAGTTACTGTGACATACTAACACGTCCCAAAGGACCTCGGGGAAGGGCGTTTATTATTTTTTATAGAGAGTCAGGAAGTTCAATGAACCTTGAGTCTTGACACACTAACCTTGGATGTGTTACGATAACAACTTAAATTAAGAAGCTAAGGTTTTTAGAACAAAAAAGGCTCTTCAAAACCTTTTCTTGGAAAATTGGGTAAACATCATTTAAGCAAGAAACCTACAAACAAAATAATTAACTTTATTTATTACAGTAGCAAAGTATGTTTCAAAAACATTATAATTCGTTGACCCTCTGCGCTTGTGGCACCTATCATTCATGCTCGATTTAGAATTGTTTTTTTTAATTTTGGTGACCAAAGACTCACTACATTTTCTATACGAAATTATTGTTGTTATTTAATTTATATAATCAATTATTATTATTTTAGCCATGATCGTCTCACTGCAGGGCAAAGACCTTTCTTATTTTTTAAGGCAAAAGATTTCCTTTCTCCATTCATAGTGTGATTGTTTTTTCTTGCATCGCCGCAGTTATTGAAATTGTTATCATTTGCTTTTTCTCATGTAAGTGTATAATGTTATTCTTTATGATGAAATAAATGATCTTAAACCTGATCAAGTGATCATGAAAGTACCTAAAGAGGAATATTACGATTCTGTAGGTTTAGAAGTCGATAAAATAGGCATTGCACGACGCAGTGGCAGGTTGTTCCATCTATTCCAGAAGCCACATAGATGACCAGTAATAAAAATGACACAGCCATCAATGATACGACTGCGTAGGATTTTATTGAACATAAAGCAAATATTAATTTTAAAATTTCAAAATATTCTCCACAATACATTTACATAAAAATTGAATATCAAATGAAATGATTTTCTGTTAGATTTAGATACTAATAATATTGATAAGAATGCTAGTAATCTTCTTTATGATGTTATAGCAATACAGTACGAAAATAACGGTATTATGATATTTGAAAATTAAGAGTATTATGGTAGAGCTTGTCTTTGACTTGCTGTTGATATCAATATTTCCTTACTACCTTTGAGAAGAAATGGTGACAAAAATTTATGTCTACATAAATAGATTACCTATAATATAAAGGGTGGGCGTTCTTAAGGATGTAATATGCCGATCAGAGAGTATGATAAAATAAAGTCTATTAAGATTAAGTGATCTTCATCTTTATGTAGGAACGACTCAGTTGGCGCAGTGGCTAAGCGATTGGACTGCTGCGCTAAGGGTTGCGGGTTCGATTCCCGCACGGGACAAAAATTTGTGCGATCCGCAGATGTTTGTCCCGAGTCTGGGTGTTTGTGTATGTGATATTTCATGTTTGTGCAACGCACCCACGATACAGGAGAAATTCCTAGTATGGGGCGACATTTTTTTTTTTTAAACAAAACATAATTTAATTTACGGATCTAGTCAAGGATGGATATTCAATGCTGTTGAAGAGACAAAATAAGCAGCTGTTTACAAAAGAATGGACATCACTGCACATTGAACCGAGCTGTAATGCAAATTACCCACTAACCTATTGCTGTACTTAATTAAACGCTTGTGACGTCATTCACGCTTCAAGTTTGTCACACGACTGTACTTACATCGTCCATGCATAGTTTGTCACACGCTAATTGATTCGTTTTTTTTCTTCTAACTAATGGAATGTGATACTGTTGACTTGCATGTGTCGCATTGTCAGTTATTTTGTTTATAATTATATTGCTTAATTGTTGTTATTTTCCTTTCTATTTGCCTTTCTGGTCGTCGCGTGATGCCTGTGTGTGGTAAAAGACATTTCTTCCAGTCCTTCCAAGTAGCTATAGTCTGCCCTTATACTTAATTATCAGCTTGTTTAGCCCATTGTTGCGTTTATAACTGCCGCGCCCAACGCATATCTTTAATAGTCTGTAGTCACCTAGAATGCTGCTCGTCTGCGTTTGTGATCTCGTTTTAATAACGCTTTTAGCATGTCAGGAAATTGGATTTGATTTGTTTTAATATTTGTGGTATCCGAAGAATTAACCACCCCCTTGCCTGCCGTGGGTGTCGTAAGAGACAACTAAGGGAAAATCCAGAAGATAGGCAGTAGCGTCTTCTGAAACTTGACCACCAATACAGCGATCCCTGGGGGGGAGGCCTTTGTTCAACAGTGGACGTCTTCCGGCTGATGATGAATATTTGTTTGATAGGATTAGGTACATCTTAAGTGAATATTTTTTTGAGACTTAAAGTAGAAAAATTTAAAGATGGTAATGTCCTTTAGTTTTAAATAAAAAGACTTCTCCCAGAATGGGACGACGTCAACAAAAATAATTATGAAGATTTTTCCGGCGTGGAAATATAGTAACAACAATTATGTAATTTTTATTTACTAGTCACACGGAAACTGCCTCAGAATTGTTTACATATCAGCTGTCTTACTGCGCAGGTGGCTTTTATGACGCACATTGCACTTCCAATCCCAATAGCAATAAAAATACTTTTCCTTAACAGCTATTGTAAATACAAATCATAGAAAGTCATTGCTACCAAAACACGAACAGATCACAACATTATTATGTAAAGTCGAAGCTTGAACGCTAGAGAAAGACTTCCTTCCTTATGGTAGGTCTTTTTGTTCCGACAACGATGCGGAATCATCATCATCAGCAGGAAGACGTCCACTGTTGAAAAAAGGCCTCCCTCCTGTAACTATGTAAGGAAACTTTCCATTTGCACGATGCGGAATGCCCTCAGCTAAGTGAAGAATTAATGGCATTTTAAAGATCTCATCAAGATTGGCAGAATACAACTAAGAATAAACGGTGTGATGTAGAGGAAACTTTTGTTTCGTAGCAGATACATGACAAATATCTTACGATACTAAATAATGTTTCTTGTCTGTAGACTCCGTCCGTGGATAAAATGGTAAAAGATTATAAATTTTCCTTGAAAGCGAAGAACCCCAGTTGAAAAAGGGTGGGCCCTATAAGATACAGTAAGGCTCGCCGCAATGGTTTTATGATAAGCACTGATAGCCGATTGGTATGACCGTTGAACTACCAAGTAAAGGTTCAAGGTACCCCAGCAGGCACCAATGTCTTTTAACATTCATGTGCGTACTATAAATTAGTTAGAAAACATCGTGAGGAAACCAGCACACCTGAGAGATTTTTCAACGGTGTTTAAAGCCATGTCAGTAGCCTACAGGCGGTTTGAACTCTGACACCAGGTTGTTCATCAACCATACGATAAGAAGAAGATAAGCCGCGAAGTGTAGGTGTGTAGACTCCTTTGGAAATTATAGGCATGATAATATGGAGATATGCAATGCAGAATATTGGCGTAATTACATGTGCTAGCCATACAAATACCACTTGAGATAATATTTATGTGCAGATCTTTTACGGCATAAATGTCATTAATAAACGTAACTGTTAATGTTCTCTTAGTCATAAAACCTGTTTTGTGCAATGGATACGCGGTCTGTTTATGTTTAGTTGTTTGGGTGTAGACTGGTACTAGGTCAAGTTCTAGTTAGCGACCTTGGATGATGATGAAACTGATGATTGATTACCAAAACTACTTTTAAAATCTTTTGGTGGACTGGATTATTGTTGTTTATCAGACTTAATGCATTAGCAAGTTATTCAACCGATTCGAGGAGCCGAGTGGGACCCGGCCTAGAATAGACTACCCCCTTTCCTCCCGTGGGTGTCGTAAGAGGCCTAAGGGAAAATCCAGAAAGTGGGCAGCAGCGTCTACTGTAACTTCACCACAAATACTGCGATCCGCAAGCCACTTGCCAAGCATGGGAATTATGGGACCCCCCCCCCCTAATAAGGGGGAAGGCCTTAGTTCAATAGTGGACATCTCCCGGCTGATGATGTAGTTCTTTAATGCCATGATGGTGATGAGAAAAATTGCCTTTTTCAGAGTAGCGCCAAAAATATTATTCTACTGTATAATTCTCAGGTTATGAGTGTTCTCAACACCAACGAGTATGTATGTATGAAGAATTTGGTAAGAATGAATAAGGGAAAGATCTACCGGCTAGTCTGATCTTACCGGTAGAATACTCTACTACTATTCCGCTAGATAAGAGATAGTTATTTATTTAGCGAATGAGGTAAATTGGTAATTTTCGGAACCCGCGGAGAAATGTATGGATTCTGCGTAAAAAGCTTTTGAATTATTTAAATCGCCTTTCTTTCAATCAGTATTTAATTTTTCTTCACTTCATCTATCATTTTATTCTACGATGATTATATTCGGTTGATAAAAGAAAAAAATATTATAGAGGCTCACTAAATCTATGCCAGACATGATCTTGAATATAATTTCAGTATTGATCTGTTTTTCTTCTTTTTGATTCTGATAATTCTGAATCATTATTGTAATATAACTGTAAGTTTTATTTGTAATGTTTATATCCGAAATTGCAGACGCGACTGAATAAAACTTCGTCTGTTAGAGATTTTATAAATTGTTTATTATATGCAAAGCTAATGTCAAAATTTCTCACGAATGTACAACAACACTATCCCTCTGAGCTCTCCCTTACATTAAAATAGACCAATTTTTAAAAATTTGCCAAATCCTTACACGTCGAAAAATGATAGACATAGAGATGTCAATACAGTTAAGAGGTGTTAAAGTTAATAGATGTTTTATCGTAGTTTATAAGTAAGAGGGAGTGAGTACTTATAAGTAACAGTGCGTAATTACACGTCCACCACACAATCTTGCTGACTGGACACCATCACCACACAAGAGATATACCAGTATAATAAGAGATATTTCACCTTCTTCTGAAGTTGTAAGAGGTGAATGACCAAAACATTATACAAAAGATTAGGCTTGTTAATCGTTTTTCTTTAAGGCGTGGAAACTTCCATCTTTTTGGAAATATTTTCTCTATCGAAACACTGATGAGATTTTTTAGAATCTTTGTTTTCTTATCATATGTTTCTGTCTCATCACTTATAACCTATCAATTGAAGTAAAAAGAATAAGTAAAGCTTTTTTTAGGAATACATACATACATACATAAAGTCACGCCTATTTCCACGAGGGGTAGGCAGAGACCACAGATTTCCATTTGCTACGATCCTGACATACTTAGGAAATTACAATTAATTACATCGTTTTTAGGAATAATACATTTTTATCGATATACCACGTATGATCTTTCGGATCGTATTTCGATCTAGGGGCCAAACTTAATTAAAACTACGCAAAAGATAATTATAGTACGTAAACACAAGTGTGTCAACATATTAGATACACTGTATTCCCTCATATTCATAGTCCTAAATGATGATATACCGACACAATGAGAGTACTGGATCTGCGAGTAGCTATGGCAATACGAGCTCCTCATCAACCTTCTTTTTCAACAGTCAAAAAATAACATTATATACCTCATAGATTTAGTATACCAAATAGTTCCTACATATTCCTAGATGACACTTGTGTCATAAAAAATTACAATTTTAAACCAAGGATTAAATTATACCTGTCACTGTCGTTTGCATGTCAAAGTATAGAGGTGCCAATAGTCTTCGTGCAGCCACTTTACAATGAACTCTTAACGCCGCACTCAGAGACGTTAATGATTACTTAAACTGACACTAAGGAAAGATTCACGAACAAAACCTTTACTTAGTATAGTTTAATTATCATTAAATGTCTCTGAGTGCGGGGGTTAATGTAGGACAGTTTAAGATGTGGGAGCGTGATGCCTCTACGTTCAGTGTAATGCGGCGTCTCGCTTCCACATCGTAAACTGTCCTGCATTAAGAGTTCATGGTGAGGGGGCAGGTTTAAGTTAATGCTGGTATTATCCTCGTTTATAAACAAGAGGGCTCGTATTTAAGAACTTACTCTAAAACAGAACCCAATCTTCTACTTCAACATATCGTGCATAAAACAAGGGCAAGAAAACTCACAACTCCATTACGTTAAGGTCGCGCACTGCGATAATTGCCCATTTCATTGATAACTTCAATTAAAGAACGCCTTGGCGCCTGTATAATAATCCGTTACTATAAGCGTAGTAAATGCCCACCAGCGCAATCCTCGTGTCATTGATTTTAAACCCGACGGGTTTTCCGAATGCTACGCGATTGTTGCAACACGTTGTTTTGGTAGATATTTGTTGTTTATTAATCTTCTTAATCCATGTTTATTTCGAAAGTTAATTTGATTGATCGACCTTCCTCGGCGTAGTTAAAAAGCATTAGAATTATTTTTTGCATATAATTTATTGATTTTATGTGAGAAACTTTTAGTTTTGGAAATATTGCAAAGTTTTGTGAAGAAATAGGTCATGGCAAATACATTAGCCAGTGAAAAAGATCTCAGAATGACCGCCAAGTGTGCTCCGGACGTACAACAAATCCTGCTGTTTCGATTGGATAGACTTGAAGACTGATGATCTTCGAGTAACTTAGTAAGTTCTGTGACAGATGCCAATCCTGGTCTTGAACCGACCTTTTTTTAAATTTACAATTTTAATGTAGTATCAACGGTGCTTTGTTTAGTTAAAGTATATCTGCTGGTCAAGCAAAATTTGCACCGTTTTGATATCGTACTTATTAGGGCTGATAATAGAGAGTAGTCGTAGTACGTTCGACGCAACCAGGACAGTAACCTAACCTAACTACCTTGATTGACACATTTCTACCCAGAATGACCTATTCCCATGAGACAAGCTCGTGACGGTCCAATGAAGTTCAAAGTAAGTCTACCTTTTACATGATGCCGAGTGGTATCCGGCCTAGAATTGACCACCCCTTTCCTCCCGTGGGTGTCGTAAGAGGCGACTAAGGGAAAATCCAGAAGAAGGGCAGCAGCGTCTTCTGGAACTTAACCACCAATACTGCGATCCCAAAGCCGCTTCCCAAGCGTGGGGATTATGGCACGAACTTTTTGCAGTAACTTTGTGCATAAAGTATTACATACATAAATATGTATCACTGACAGAGCATTTGTCTACTTCTACTTTGATAATGATCGCGTGTCAAACCGTCTTTATTTATTTTATGTAAATGAATACTAGGAAACTTGTGTTCTTATTCTAGAAATAATAATACATGATATGCCTACAACTGACAATGGACTCAATATTTATAACCTATTGTGATTTCACGGGTCAGTCTGTGATCAATTGATGAATGATGAATTTTAATCAGAGTTTTATGTAGACACCAAGGTTGATATTATTGTTTTCTGTTGAGGTAGGCTTAGTTTTACATATTAGAAGTATTGGGGCCCATGGGGAGCGGTTTAACAATATTATTTATTAAAGTTGCCGAAAAAACTGTTAATGACGACCTGGTTGGCGCAGTGGCTAAGCGATTAGACTGCTGCGCTAAGGGTCGCGGGTTCGATTCCCACACGGGGAAAAAAAATGTGCGATCCACATTTAATTGTCCCGAGTCTAGGTGTTAGTGATATTTGTGAAACGCACCCACGATACAGGAGAAATTCCTAGTGTGGGGCGACGTCTTAAAAAAAAAACTAGTCGCAGGAGTCGAAGATTCCGGCTTACACCACACCAAAGCATTTAAAAAATACGTCGCCCCACACTATGCATGTCTCCTGTATCGTGGGTGCATTTCACAAACATGAAACATCACATATACAAACACTCAGACTCGGGACACATATCTGTGGATCGCACAAATTTTTGTCCCGTGTGGATACGAACCTACAACCCTTAGCGCAGCAGTCCAATCTTTAGGCACTGCACCGATCGGGTCTTTGAAGATTACAGGCGTAAATTCAGAAAAATATCAAAATCTATTTTAGAACCTTAGAAATGTTCGATGACCAGTATTTTCAGTTTCAGTATAACACTGTCATTATGACACGCTTATTAGGCTTACCTTCTACTGTAAAATTAAAATAGAAATTCCTAGGTATCTATATCCATAGGTGGTCAAGGCTCAGTGGTATGACCGTTGGACTGCCAAGACAAAGGTCGCAAGTTCAAACCCCGGCACGCACCAATGTCTTTTCGAATTCATGTGCGTACTATAAATTAATTATCAGTTGCTAAAAACGGTGAAGGAAAACATCGTGAGGAAACCAGCACACCTGAGAGATTTTTCAACGGTGTGTAAAGCCATGTCAGAGGCCTACAGGCGGTTTAAACTCTGACACCAGGTTGTTTCATCAACCATACGATAAGAAGAAGAAGAAGGTGGTCAATTTTAAAATAATGTTCAAACTGAGAACCGACGTCAAGATCTCCAGTTAGCAGTTGCGCATACGACAAAACAAACGAAAGCTGAATACAGTAATTCATCAAGAAGGTGTCGAATTACATACTAGATACGAGGCGATACCTAACAAAGGTATGTGAACATAAAAGAAAAAGTAACAATGTATCTATGAAACAAGCTAATTAATGACATATTATTAATAACGAAGTTGCTCAAATTATTCCCAAACTGTTTAGTAACACAGACTAGAGTGCCTCGTTGGTCAAGTGGTCGCCGAGTGCGACTGCTGTCTGTCCTGGGTTCGAATTCCGAGTCGGGCAAATTGTTACTGGGTTATTATGGGTAATTTAATTTTTTTATAGGTAATTTTCTGTAGCTGCACGGTGTCTGGATATGTGCCCGATTGACGGCAATAGGCTTGCTCCCTATTGCATTGGGACCAAATTGCGACCTATACCTAACATAGCTGGAGAAATATGGGTGTACGTGATAATTTTGTGCACCTCTGCATACCCCATCGGAGAATACAGGCGTGATGTTATCTTATGTTTTATGTTTAGTAATAAACAATAACTTACCGTTCATATTTGAAAATTCCAACACTAATTAGAAAGTGTCCAAACCACTACCTAAGTTACACTAATCAAAGTAGTTAATTAACTACAATAATTAATTAACCAGCTGATTAAACACTACACTTTGAAATAACACATATGCAATTTTTAGAATTTAATAATAACTAAAAACTATTTTCGTACAGCCTTTTTGGAGTTGTACAGTTCTTATTTCGAATTTCGATTTGTTTTTCTAAATGATACTGGAGGCTGCGTGCGGGCAAGCGCGCGTGTCGTTAGGTCGGAACAAAATGCAAGGGAGTTGCGCAGGCGCCGGTGTAATAAACATTCGGTGCGCGCGCCTCACGATAAAGTCTCAATAGATCAACTGTACGTGACGATACGTTTTATCTAAGGAACAGATAATTTAACAAAAATCTATTAAGATATTTTTATTATTTTAGTTTTATTTGGAGTTCTTTAACATCGTCTCTGAGATTAATCTGATCTTAGAATTTACTTTCTCTAAATTTGTATTGAGTATTGCTTTACCTCACAGATCTATGTAGGTACAAAGAAGTATTTTAGTTAATAGTCCACTTGTCGGGAAAAATCTTCGTCAGACAATTTAACTTAAACAAAATTAATTTATTGCGTCAAGCTACGTCAGTCAAGGACTATCTCGCCGATTCAAGTATCTCACAAAGAAAGTAAGATCTCCATTTTATTAGTTTTTTTTTTCAAACCAATAAATTCAATTTTTGAAATTTCTTTTTTTTGTTTCGGGTTGTGCTTTGAATTCTGGCTAGCTAAAGCCGGTCTGAACCAGATTTGGATGGGAAGGATGTTGAGAAATAAAATGGAGGTCTAAGCCGTGTCTCCTGTCGGAAAACTATCCGACGGAGATAATTGCAGCATTAATTTGTCCCTTAATCTAGTGAGCTCATCAAAGTGTAGAGTTGTAGATAGAGGCCTTCCATTTTTTACTAAAGACCATATCGAGGAAGGGGACTTGTTTTTATTTTTATTAGTAGGTTTTGCTGCAATACCGGGCTAAGAATTTTCTGGTAAAAATGCCCAGAAAATAACACTCGACCGATGATTTCTACCAAAAACTACTCAGGAACTGGACAAGTGATGGAGCACCACCGTTTTGTATGGAGATGATTCAGATTCCATAAGCAGAATAGATGGATACGCAACAACTGGTGTTATCTAAGGAAATGCTGAATAAAGCTAATTAAGTGAATTATGAATTATGACTGCTAAGGGACTAACATCGCTTAGCAGTCATGAAACTAAAAATGGGTGAAGGGAAAAACAATTTAGGCCATCTTCTGAAAGAAAGGTTTCGGATAAATGAACTTAACAGTGATAGGCGAGTTGTATGACCATCGGACTGCCAAGTCAAAGCTCGCAACTTCAAACCTCGGCACGCACCAATGTCTTTTTGAATTCATGTGCGTACTATAAATTAGTTATCAGTTGCTAAAAACGGTGAAGGAAAACATCTGGAGGAAAGCGGCACACCTGAGTGATTTTTCAACGGTGTGTAAAGCCATGTCAAAGGTCTACAGGCGGTTTAAACTCTGACACCAGTTTGTTCATCAACCATACGATAAGAAGACCTGTGAATGTCTTGCTACAAATAAAACTATTACCACATCGCATACCTATCATATCATATAACTGCTAATAGACTTAACGCCAATCAATTATTAATTAAAACGGGTTTTTAATTACTTAATATGATTTTATAATTACTGCATCTGTTTATCAATTTATTGCCCGGCAAGGTGACAATAGACTTGAGAAATTTCTAGAACAACATAATATTTATTAATTTAGTTGTTGTGGTGGTTTTGTGGTTAAAGATTGGTATGCACGAAGTTGCCGGCTGAAACCTCGGCAAGAATCAATGACTGACTGTGATAATGTAATGTTTTGTCTTTGCATATGAAATTGCCGTTCAGGTCAGGTCAGTGCCGAGCAGGTCAGGCCATTTCAAATAAAACATTTTTTGTTTGGCTAATTTCAAATTAATTTTATTTAATGGAATTCTCTTTTTAAAATTAGTCATTTGTTTTTTGGTCATCGCATTTGAATTTTTTTTCGTCATCATGCATACGTTAAAAAATAATCACCGATTTAGGAGATGAATCTCATGGGTGGTTCACAAACATGCTACATCACAGACACAAACACCCAGACTCGGGACAAACATCTGCGGATCACACAAATGTTTGTCCAGTGTGGTTATCGTACCCGCAACCCCTAGCACAGCAGTTCAATCGCTTAGCCAATGCGCCATTCGGGTCGTCACAATGACAATACTCGACGAAGACAACTCTGTAGTTATCGTCATGTGAAATATATCGATCGTATCATCACGGCAAGTTGTCGTTCATTGTGGTGTTCTAAGGAGAAGCTTTTGTTCAACAGTGGACGTCTTCCGGCTGATGATGTTGATCGTATTAATATACTTATAATATTATAAAGCTGAAGAGTTGGTTTATCTGTTTGTTCGAACGCGCTAATCTCAGGAACTCCTGGTCCGATTTGAAAAATTATTTTAGTGTTAGATAGCTTATTTATCGAGGAAGCCTATAGGCTATAAAACATTCGAAATACACGAGGGCGGAGTCGCGGGTGGAAGCGAGTACTATATACATATCGATAGATACATTCTCCGAAACGGTTCAAATTTAAACCTTCATTACTGTAAATGATCTGGCTAATAAAAATACTTTTCGGAGATAAAAAAACGTTTATTTTATCTATACTAAACATTCTTTCAATCTCTTAGTCTAAACGTGAACCGGTTTCAACCGATAAAACTGTACCGTACTGTGTCCCACACATTTTATTAGGTT
The DNA here is from genome assembly GCA_905340225.1 of Abrostola tripartita. Taxonomy (NCBI): domain Eukaryota; kingdom Metazoa; phylum Arthropoda; class Insecta; order Lepidoptera; family Noctuidae; genus Abrostola; species Abrostola tripartita. Next base: position 1,693,229 of record HG996492.1, on the reverse strand, counting down.
AACTACTTGTGGTATGGGACTCTATGGCCCTCTTTAAGTTTAATCAGCAAACTGCGTTTTTATTACGCATTAGCACCACGGGATGCAATGCTAATGAGTAGATAATCATACTTATCGATCTGTATGAGTTCAAAATAATACCAGTACTAACATAAGTTTCTGGCAGACTCAAGCATATGGCTGGATAGGTTCTAAATTCGTCGATTTTAGACGAATTACTACCATAATATTCGTTTAAAGTAGCGAGCTTATTGACTGGTATATTGATTTTCTATCTGCATGTCTTCTTTAGCACGTTAAAACGAAGTGAAATATCGTATGTACGACAGCACTAACTTAACAATACTAGATAAATCTCTGGCTCTAGATAAATAGAAAAGCGAATAGAAATTTACTAAATTGATAAATGTATTGGGATGATATATAAAACATAACATAACATCACGCCTGTATTCCCCAAAGGGGTAGGCAGAGGTGAATATATAGTACACCCACATTTCGCCAGTTATGTAGTAAGTCCCAATGTAATGGGGGGCGAGCCTATTGCCATCAACCGGGCACAAATCCAGACTCCGTGCTGCTACTGAGAATTACCTAATCGAAAACTCAGTAACACTTTGCCCGACCCGAAATTTGAACCCAGGACCTCTTGCTCAGCAGTCGCGCTTAGCGACCACTAGACCAATGAGGCAGTCAGGCAGGGATGATATATAAATTTAATTATATATAATGTTTCGACTAAGTATTCTAGTGACATAATAAATATAATAATATGTCAATCCCAATAAATTACGTCTCATGGACAGCACTGATAGCCGAGTGGTATGACCGTTGGACTGCCAAGTCAAAGGTCGCAAGTTCAAACCCCGGCACGCACCAATGCCTTTTCGTACTATAAATTAGGTAGTTATCACTTGCTAAAAACGGTGAAGGAAAACATCGTGATGAAACCGGCACACCTGAGCGATTTTTCAACGGTGTGTAAAGCGATGTCAGAGGCCTATAACAGGCGGTTTAAACTCTGACACCAGGTTGTTCATCAACCATACGATGAAGATAATGGGCGGCTCAAGTTTTCTTTCCCATCATCGCTTCTTAACTAAGTAATTTTAAAAGATCCATTTCCATTACCCACTTGTTTTACAACTTATGTTAATATACACAAAGTATATACACAAAGGTACGTGGATATGTTACCTATGTTTGTTTAAAAATCATTGCTTCCATCTGTTTATCGTCGGTCAATGTTGTAAGAGCAAAGTTCTAGTCAACGAGGTAAATAGAAAATCCATATGTTTTACTATGCTAATGTTTGTAGAGAATATTCTAGTTGATAAACGTTATATTTTTCCTGAAAATCCTCTTTGGAAAATACAGATAGATTTGTGCTTTTGGGCATAACCATTTTAGTCCTACATAACTAAAAGATCCAGTCTATTGCTATAGTTTTTATTTTCCAAATACACAATTTTCATATTCCATTAATAGAAAAATGCAAAATCCAAAAATATACCTAGGTGCAAGTACGCGTGAGCCTCAGAAACTCCTCCTTTTTTACATGCCTGCCAAAAAAGGAGTGTAATGTTTTCAGGGTTCATGTATGTATGTACACTCTGTGTACTAAATATCGGGAATTTGTCAATAAAACAAAAAATACAAATTATTCATCTAAATTTATTTTATCGCCTTCAAAGTAGGCCCCATCGCTTGCAATACAACATCTCCAACGCTTCACCCAGTCTTCCATACATTTTTATAGGCTATTTGCGGTATGGCCTTTAGCTCATTCAGTGAATTTTCTTTTATGGCTTCTATCGACTCAAAACGTTTTCCTCGAAGTGGTAATTTTAACTTGGAAAATAAAAAAAAGTCAGACGGAGCCATATCAGGTGAATACGGTGCTTGGTCGAGAACTTTTGTTGAATTTTTCGCTAAAAACTCTTTAATTCAATTAAAAATATTTGTCCCGTGCAATTATCGATTAATATACGAAATATTTTTATTAAAAGATACATTTGAAGCCACAAGGTGTGGTGATAAATAAACTGGACATTCAGGGTGTATCTGTGAGACTTACTGAATTATATAATCTACTAGCTTCCGTCAGCAACTTCGTTCTCATGGATGTCGAATGTTTTATGGCCTATAGCGTTCCTCGAAAAATGGAGTATCCAGCACAAAAAAAAATTCAAATTCAATTTCAGAGCCACCAAAAAAGTGCTTTTTTTTTAAAAAACCTCGCCCCACACTAGGAATTTCTCCTGTATCGTGGGTGCGTCCCACACTACACACAAACATGTAATATCACATACACAAACACCAAGACTCGGGACAAATATATGCGGATCGCACCATTTTTTGTCCCGTGCGGGAATAGAACCCGCAACCTTTAGCGCAGCAGCCCAATCGCTTAGCCGCTCTACCAATCAGGTCGTCACAAGACACTGTTCAAATTGAAATAGACATGAAAACGACTAATAGTTATTTTTGTTTTGTCCTGTCCTATCTCATTATGTTGACTCATCTATGTGTCCTAATCAAATATTCCTCAGATTTTTTTCTTTTAGACTGCCACGTTGGTCTAGTGTTCGCTAAGCGCGACTGCTGAGCACGAGGTCTTGGGTTCGAATCCCGGGTCGTGCAACGTGTTTATAGATTTCTCCATCAGGTAATTCTCAGTAGCAGCACGAAGTCTAGTTTTGTGCCCGGTTAATGGCAATAGGCCCCCTATTACATTGGGACCTATAACATAACTGGCGAAATGTGGATGTACTATAGGTACTCCTTTGCCTACTCCGTAATGTTTATATTATCTTAATATTTTTCCATGAGACCTCCACGTAAGTAAGTCATTAACTTGCGGCCACTTACAATTCTTAACGAGCACTTACCACACTTTTCCCTCACTAATTCCCTCCCTGACCTCTTTAGAGAAGATGTCTTCATTACAAGCAGAATTGTGGATCACACCTTATTATTAGCACCCAATTTGTAGTCTCTCACATAAAATGGCTTGTTAAGTTTTTTTAACTACATTTCAACACGCAAGGAGTTTTTAGGGTACAGCCGTGAGTATCTTTTTTTCTTTTCTTTTTTAATACGTCGCTCCACACTTGACTAGCCCTCGTTACTCATAGTAAATGCTAAAACGACAGTGTATCATAATCAATTGTTCGCCACTGACAATTTTTACAACTAAAGGGGTAAGATTTTTTCTGTGTCGTCGCGTCAGTGCGTTTCGCAACAATAAAATTTAAAACAAAAAATTATCACATACACAAACATCCAGACTCAGGATTATCATCTGCGGATCACAAAAAGTTTTGTGCGGTGCGTGAATCGAATCACAGTCCAATCGAGTAGCCATTAACGGTCAGATATCTTCGAAATTCACTATCGATTAGAATTTAATCGATCAATTAATCAGTAGTAGACTAGTAGATCATCTTTTGTTATGATTATGTGTAGGAGTAAACATAAGAACGAAGATCCCTCCGGCTAAAATATGAAGAAATTAATGGTGACGTTTTAAAAAAATGGATATACGGAACAACACAAAATATACCATTACTCGTTATTCAATTTGCAAACCGGAAAACCAATTATAGAATTATTTTTTGACGATTCCAGATTTTTATAATTGTTTCTTCTTACGAACTTTTTGTACGTTTAATCTTAACGCTTCATCAGGTACCTTCGAAATCAAAAACAATTTTAATCACGAACATGCAAAACATCACGCTTATAGTGCCCGAAGGAGTAAGCAGTGGTGAACCTACATCCACATTTTGCCAGTAATATTATAGGTCCCTATGTAATAGGGGGCGAGCCGACCATCAACCGGGCACAAATCCAGATTCCATGCATCTACGGAGATTACCTAATGGAAAAACCCAATAACACTTCTAAGGGGGGTTGCGGGATCGATTCCCGTACGGGAGAAAAGTTTGTGTGATGCGGATCACACAAACTTTTCACCCGTACGGGAGATATTTGTCCCGAGTCTTGGTGTTTGTGTATGTGATATTACATGTTTGTGAAACGCACCCACGAGGAGAAAATCCTAGAGTTGGGCGACGTTCTTAAAAAAAAAACATTTCCTGGGGTTTCAACCTGGGACCTCAAGCTTAGCAGTCACGATTAGCGCCCACTAGAACAAAGAGACTATGTTTCAGTCACGAGTACGCAATATTCCTCAGTGAGTGCGCATCGGAATAGGTACTACCTACCGTGCGCGTCCTAATTACCTTAAAAAATTACCCACATGTCAAGAAGTACTTTGAGGTTACTATTAGTTTAGAGAAGGTCAAATAGAATAATAGGCGACTCATCCTCGCCTGTCACAACTTACTAAATACATGGTTTTAAGCTGTTCGGTTAAAGGCCATCATAACACTTTCGTCACACCGATATTAATGGTCGTAGTTAATATATGAATGAAATGACAGCTCTGTAGCAAGGCTGAGAATGAGTATATGCTAGTTACTATATTACTTATATTATTTTGCAGAATTGTGGTGATTATCATAGACTAACAATTATCTACTATATAATAACATTTATTACGCGTGGCAAGCGGCTTGGGGCCTACGGTCTTCAAGCCGCTATTGATGGTGAAGTTACAGAAGACGCTGCTGCCCGTCTTCTGGATTTTCCCTAGTCGTGATGTGGAGGTGCTATGCTTGCCTGGCACTCCACGGGCACTAACAAATATACTGCTATGAAATCATTGGCACACAAAAAGAGAGGCGGGAGGTGAAGACGGGCATTGTATTTTTAACAGGACGATCCCACCAGTCGTACCCATCATTGTAACTCCTGTAATCTATAATATATCTTTTCCTTACCTGTATTCTATCTTGCAGGATATACAAAGGTAGCCATTATGAACAATCAAGGCAATGAAGCTCGAGGCGCCCCAGTAAAATGACTTGAATATCTTGGAACCCGCAACGAAATTAATCATAAAAGTATAAGAGAAATCCTTTATGGACAACTTCCGTCCTGGGACGGACGAAGGGGTATGCCGGACTCCCACCGGCTAAAACCCCAGGGTGTCCTCCTAGCTAACGTAAGTCGAGAGACGCGGGAACTGCGTACGCTACAGCGCATCCCTAGACAAATTCCTGCCTACCTACTACTACGCCTACGCCTTCAGAAATTAAAAGGATGATTAATCTATGCCACTTAAAAAAGTGTCAGTTTATCAATTTGTGATTACGAATATTTGCTAAACAATAAGTCCTAACAACTGAAAGGAATTAGATGAAATTTAAATCAAAAGTAAATCATACCTGGTCTCATACCAGAGCTTGTGTGTATAACCATGTATATTTATACTTAGTATTTTTATGTATAAATTTATAAGACAGAATGACAGATAGGTACCTACTTGGCACGAGTTCCTCCTATATTTTACACAATCAAACTGACAGATTTATAAATGGTTCGCCCTGTAGGTGTTATTTCTCACTATATTTTCCTAGATCATAAATACAGGGTACCTACAAATAAATAATGTAGGTACAATAAATATAATTAATAATAGAGACTTTATGGTGTGATAGGCTGGTAGCTCCTTGATTTACTAACGGGTTTTTATGGACATAATTGATGTAACACATGTCATTGGTGTTTCACATTGCTAATACGAATATTAAAATTCAATTCGCATAATTAGTGGTGCAAGAACAGCTGATCCAGGTGTAAGCATTGTGCCGGTCATCCGGACGAAGGTCATCCAGGCAGGGCCGGATTATCCATTAGGCAGAATAGGCAACTGCCTAGGGGCCCCGCATTGGCAGGGGCCCCGCACTACGAGATTACATTTATTGTTTTTTTTCATTTAATGTTTTAAACTTAATTTTAAGATTTGTATGTAACAGACCATTAATGACAATGCCTTATTTTATATGAGTACTACAACTAGCGTTCGCCTACGAGAAGGCCTGAAAAGGGGTAATGGGGCCCTGAGACGTGCATAGCCTAGGGGCCCCGACATGGTTAATCCGGCCCTGCATCCAGGTGTAAGCTTTTAGGTGCGAGGGTACCCAGGTGTATGTTCTCCATTGTATTTCCCTAGGTGCAGGTCTCCCAGGTGCAAGTCATCCAGGTGTCCCCCAGGTGCGGACAACTCCAGTGCAGGTCATCCAGGTGTCCCCCAGGTGCGGACAACTCAAGTGCAGGGCATCCAGGTGCAGTTAATATAGGTGTCATCCACACACCCCTCGGCTATTTAAATAAGAATATTTCCCTGTCATAAAAGGTCTTAGCCCAAATTTCGGCTTACCAGTTACGAAGTTATTCTTAGCTAGGTCAAAGTCAGCTACCAGTCACGGTTAAAAAACTATTATAATAATAGTAATAATATCATTACATACTTAGCTATTATCATGTTTATATAATTATTTATTTAACCGTTATAATTTGTCGTCATTATACAATGTAGCGTGTTGCCGCCTTGACCTTCGTGTAACTACGACATCAGCAACGCGTTACAAGACAACACTCGATGCGGTCGGAAGTGAGGAGTTATGTTACAGAATCCTTGTTTTGTTTCTAACGATACGTTAACAGGTAGACCGTACCTATTATCACTAAGTAGGTATAGGTTCTAATGTTGTCTTAGCCTAGTGGTTAACGGACCGGACTTGTGCACAGTATTGCAGGTCCAAACTCAGGCAGATATGAATGTGAATTTTTCGATTTAATATTTAAGTATACTTTCCTAGATGGGTATTCTGAGTGATAGTGAAAGTGAGACTTTTCATTTTTTTTTATAATTTTATTTTATTTACTTTTGTGATATTTTAGGTCCCCACTGACAGGTAGTGTAAGGAAACATCTTAATAAAACCTAGATACCGTGAAAAAGATCTAAAATCACCAACCCGCAGACAGCTAGAGTAGTGGTCAATTCTCGCTCCTTCTCTAAACGAGGAGTAACTTTTATATACACTGTGCGGAGCAAACACAACGAAAGGACCACACTTATCAGTTTGACGAGTTCAGGTCATAAAATCCAAGTTTCATCCCGATTTTCTTTGACGACGTCTGTTACACGGTAGTGCTAGAGAATACCTAAGAAAGTACCTAGATCGTCAGCGCCCTTATGCACCTTCCCCCGGGGTGTTAAAAACCGCGTGCGCCTCTTGGTACACTGTCGCCCCCAGACACGTGCCTACTTTAATCCACCAAATGATTTATTTTGCAATAGTAATAAAATATAAAAACATTTCTCAGGTCTCCTGTCGCCTAAATCCAATTTATTCGATGTATTAGGAAACATATTAATAAGTTAATCCGAATGTAACATTTAATCTATTTAAAGTAATAAATAAATGAATTACTTGATTTAAATATAGCCTTCAGCTCAGCGATCAAAGAAAACTATATAAAATTCAATGTAGTTCCGTGATTTGTATAGTCATAAATAGGTTTTCGACATCATCATCTGCTTAACCTCCTTCCACTTATATTTAAGACGATTTTCAGTCTTACTAGATGTAGCTGGATCGTATTCTACATGGAGCGACTGCTAATGTGACCTCCACAACCCTGTTACTGGGTAATACGATACCCTTAGTAAGACTGTTAGACTTTCGGGCATTGAACTCCCTGCAATGACTGCCAAAAGTCTTCGACGAGGTCCTCAGCCAGGACAAATGGCTTAATTTGTTGTCCGAAGTACGGACGATAATCAACATAATATACTTATTTTGTATCTCACATTTTTACTCGAGCTATCAATCATGCGGAGGATACTCGGTCATTTAAAATTTAAATCTTACGTGAGGACACAGGTTCACTACGCATAGGCCCATTGAGAACTTTAATCTTAAAGGGAATGGCATACCAGCTAGAGACAACACACAGCTGTTCTATAGCAAAGCAGCCATGAAAAGTCCTCAGAAGGTACAAAACTAGTGTGAAATATGGATACTAAAATGATTTAATCTATTGTGTTGGGATGATCCGTGGATTCGCTAATCACCCATCCAAAAACCGTCTGTGACAAGCGACTCAACTTCTGAGTCTTGATCGATTGACGCGTAAGAGTCGTAAGTCTGTAATTACTAAACAGAACTTAGTGTATTTTTTTTCTTTTGATCTAACCAAAAGTTCACCGCTAAATAGTATCATCAATATAATTTGGCTAACAACCGCTTTTGCAATCGCTACACCTATTAGGGTACTACTCCGCGCATTATAAGTATTACTATCGATTACCTTGACATAAGGCTTCATAAATATCTTAAATTCCTATCAAATCGTCGCGGTAGCTTCGAGATTTACGCACTGGTAATTTGGACAGCAATTTGTAGCATTTGTGGAAAATCAACTGCAGTTGCAGAAAGGTACCGGACTAGTTTTGGAACCGTTTCCAAAACTAGTCCGGTTGCTTTGATAACCATTCCATGTCACAGAAATTTGGACTGCATTTGTGGAAAGTCAACTGCAGTTGCAGTGTTCCAAAACTAGTTCGGTAGGTCTAATAACAGTGTTATCAAATAACGAACAGTTAGCGTCCTTGAACAGATACAAGGGTCTATCAGAAGGTCACCTGGGTCAAGGCATCGTCTAAATTAGGTGTCCGTCTGTTAACATTTCTAGCTTAACATGGACTTGTAATAGTATACTTAAATGGGCGGATACAAGGAAAGATCTTCATTCGTCGGTCAATGGATTGTATGATAGATAGGAACCATGCCTGTTATTCTTGAAGACAGAAGTTTTCTCTTTTATTATATTTGTTAGTCATTAAACGTCGAATAGTTGATAACGGGCGTGACTAATGAGCCATTGCATCAGGGCCACGAATTGAAAAATAATACATATTATTTACCTTGTCCTCCGGCAGGATTGAAATTGAAACTGAAATGAGGAGAATGACGTGTCATGTATATCTTCTCGTAAATCAGAAGGCTAAAGACCAAAACAACAGAAAGGAAGATAAGAGTAAAAGAGGTTTAGTACAGGCGTAACTATTCTGAAAAATTGTGAGATGTTTGTCTGATGGCCAAAATTGGTTGTAACAGCGTTGAAATGATAACTTAAGAATATTCCAATTTATAGTTATGGTAACTTCATTGTAGGTTAAACAATAAAAATTTAGCCTATCCCAAGGGCATCAAACGGCATAACATAGGCACATTAAAAAAGACCGGTAGTTGTACAGATAGAAAATATTATGCCACATAGCACGCACCGATGCATGCCGAAATTTCTTCGCCAACAGATATTGACGCATGTGATCAAGTAATTAAAGTCCAAATTCATCTGTTGCAACACACAGCCACCGGCGGAATTCTCCGTTCAGTATGAACCTTAAAAGATCGAACTTGACATCGAGTCAGTGCCGAATACATACGCATAAACGAGTCGCCTTGTCAAACTTTTACGTAACTCGAATGTTTATTCGATTCGATTAGATTTGATTACTGGCCGCTCACCATGGAAATGTTGCAAAACATGTTAAAGCTACAATAATAGCTAATGGGTTTACATGTTATTATTTATGCGCGAAAATAATGAACGGACCACTTTCATGGTCGGGTCGGTCGGTGTTTCGAAAGATCGCAGCGCGGCTTAGAGATGAGCGTTTATTTTTATCTATTTAATTATGTTTTTTCTATTTATATACTTCATTGTATCGAATGAACTAATTGTCATGAGCACATGTCGTGGTGAAGTCTTTGGTTAGTAAACAATGGTTCACAAATAAAAAGAACTTTAAATGTTGACTAATTGATTAGGTTGTAGCGACGATGATCGCCTAGGGTGTGCCGGACATACTTACTTAGCTATCATTGTGAAGGATTTATACTTGCAATCTCAATCATTTTTTGCATCTACAAGAGCGCTAAACGCCAATTTTGATTGTTCCCATGGTACTATTACTTGTTCAATTTGTACACAACATAAACATTAAACAATCTACAATTACTTACCAAGGGTTTGTTATTATGATATCTGTAGTGAATTATAGTGTCATTCGTGTTTAACAAAAGTTTCTAAGCCGAGACCTTTTGACACACTTCATTAAGTCGCATCATTTAACTTCGCAAGGCACAAACAAACAAACACAAAGTAGATACTTACATACCTTTCATTAAGTCTCACGATCTATTCACAACCTAATTACGAAAAGCTCATTAATTATTAATACAATCGCTTTATAACCGACTTCAGAAAAGAAAAGATTGGCTGCAAAAAGCTCAACACACGCCGAAAATGGCGTACATCCTTTGCAAAATTTCATATTGATTGCCTGTTTGGATAAGCACGTAACATTCTGCGAACAATATAGATTTACCGTCTACACTTGTAACATTTTGCTGACCCGCCGTTTTGATACCGTTACGAAAGAATGTTCGTTTGCTTATCGTATGGTTGATAAACAACCTGGTGTCAAAGTTTAAACCGCCTCGCCTGTAAAACTCTGACATGGTTTTAAGGTAACATGGTTGAAGAATTCTCTCAGGTGTGCCGGTTTACTCACAATATTTTCCTTCACTGTTTTTAGCAACTGATAAATAATTTATAGTACGCACATGAATTCGAAAACAGATTGGCGCGTGCCAAGTTTTAACCTTGCGACCTTTGACTTGACAGTCCAACAGTCATACCACTCGGCTATCACTGCAATGTTCGTTGAAATGTTCAAGTGGAGTCGCAAAGGTTGCAGTAAGCTCAACATATTAAACTCTAACATAAATCTTAGTTTCTCAAATATAAATATCACCTTAGTAAGTAATTGTCACAAAAACTTAGCGGGTATTAGCCATGATGCCATGATTTATGGTGTAAAAATACTGGCTGTAAACATAGCAAGGACGGGCCTTTCACCTGACAAAGTAACGATAAGGTACGGCGTACACGCAGATAGATCAACGGCATTGTGTATGTTTTGCTGTCATTGTTAGTTTTTTATGATGTAACTTCAAAACTGATTTTAATGATTTTTTGTATAGAGCAACTGAATCCCTTCAAAGGACGTCGGCTACTTTTAATTGCAGAAAAATCTAGAGAAACCCTTAACACGGAACGAACTTAAATACAAAACATTATTTGTTTAGTCATTGACATGGTCGATATGTTAGCAATCTGCGGAAAACAAATGAATTAGTAACCGATTCTGAGACTCATCAGCATCATCATCTACATCAGTCCGTTGCAGTCCACTGCTGAACATAGGCCTCTCTCAATGTACGCCTCAAATCCCGGTCTACTACCACTAGGTCATCGAGGCAGTGATAATAATGTTTTATGCTAAAAAGATTCAGATATGTATCATTGATAGACCTCAGTATCACTATATCAGTTGCCTAATCTGCAGCTGATCTTAAGCTGTTAAACTGCGGTTAGACAAGCAATTATAAGCGGCGGTCATTCATACTTGACACACTAAACGATGTTACTACAGTCTAAAACAAAGCCTTGGATAAGCAATCATTTAGTTGTCCGAGATGATTTTGTTGTGGCCATTTAAATATGCCTTTTAAGTTATAAGTATCAGTTACTTAGTTGCGTTGTTAACCATCAGCGTAGATCGAATACAGCGGTAGAATCAGGCCGCAACTTCGTCCATTCTTAGTATTTTTGTAATTCGAATGTATTATATATATATATAACTATAGTTTGAAATGGAACTGGGCGGGTCATATCTGCCGCATGTCCGATGATATGTGGGCAAAAACCACCACGGAGTGGATGCCACACAATATCAAAAGGCGTCGCGGCAGGCCCAGAAGAAGGTGGCGGCACGAGCTTGACTCTTATAAGGTCACTTGGACTACAGCAGCTCACAACCGAGAGGAATGGAGGAAGGAAAGGGAGGCCTTTGCCCTGCAGTGGGACGACCATGGCTGAAATAATAATAATAATGTATTATCTGTCATGGAGTTCGATAAATGATCATCATCGTTATCATCATCAGCCGGAAGACAAAAAATTGTGCGATCCGCAGATGTTTGTCCCGAGTCTGAATGTTGTGTAGGTATGTAATATTTCATGTTTGTGAAACGATCCCACGTTACAGTAGAAATTCCTAGTGTGGGGCGACGTAAGAATATGCCGAAGAATCTTTGTTTATTTGTCAGATTTTTGGATAAACTTCAATTACGTTTTCATCAAGTCTTGACGTTTCAACTCCTGTAATTGGTTTATGTAAAAAAAATTATAATTTGAATTAATATATTATTTTGTTGTTTTGGACACTAGATAACAGTTTGTATAACGATCTCTCGTATTGCTAATCTTAAAACTTTAAAATAGGTATCAATCGCCCTAATCGGTGATTTATCAAGTCCGTCCGTTTTCTAGCTGTAAAATTTATGTTTTTATAAATTTTATTTAACACATTTAGAAAAAACGTATTTTTTTCTAATATTTCTTATTTATAACGTTACTTGAAAGAATACTTTTAATTTATTACGACAATTATTATTACGTAATAAAATAATTTAATATTTAATAAACATAATACCTTAATAAATTATAATTAATTAATATCAGCACCATTAGTTTATAAAACAACTGCTATCTATTGTAATTTTAAAAGAACTATGTAAATGTATTTGGCTATAGTTAGTCTACGTAGTTACTCATGTGATTCATAGATGGCAGTAAACAGTTATATATGAAGTCTTGTAACAGCGCCATCTCTTTAATTAACTTGGTACTGTTTACATCAAGCGCCATCTATTGTAGTTATATTTTACTATTATACAAACTTATTTTTCTACGTAGTTATGATTAATGTTTATAGATGGCCCTTCTGATATTTGTATAATAATATTCATTTTAGAAAGCTTAAAATTAATTATTTGCATAGATTAATCTTATTGTGTGATTATAAACGTTTCATAATCACACACTGGCATATATTATTTTGTCTCATGACTTAAAAAATCATTTATTTTATTTATTGGGACGTATTTAGATACCAAACAAAATAGGTATCTACTTGCAAGCATTTCATCAGATAAAGATTTTTTTAACAAATGTACACCTAATATAATTCATTTCATAATTATCTTGCTGATAAATTATAAGTGCCCTATTTACCAATTTTACATATAACTTTTTTGATAGTTTTACTCTTACTATTTGTATTATGTCCTGATGTAAATACCATATTTGTATACCGTAAACGGTGAGACATAGTGTTCATATAATGTTTTAAAAAAATAAGATCTGTACCCTACCTATGTTTTTACAAATAAAGATTTTGATTTCACCGAATGCTTAATACAATTATTTATTTTACCTGACGAATTTAGTTATCTAGAATGACCTACAAAGTACTTTAACTATTTGCTTTCGCGAACTAGGAAGTGTTAGGGCGCTAACTTAGTGGGAAAAGTTTTTATTCACAAAACAACCCTCGCCGAAGCCCATTAGACAAACCAAAATTAACTTAGCTTGGAAACATAAGCATCACGAGCGTGTCTGCCTGTCTACTTGAATTTATCCTCAAACCATTTTATTTTTATGTAAATATACGAGACGACTTTATTATCACCAACCAGATTTTAAATATTTACAGAAATTAATAAATATGCCAAAAAATATGAATACAATAATTACATTGTAATTTACAATTCTTGAACGTCACTGTTAATAGTAAGTAATACAAGTTAATATAATTAGTAATTTCGTCTTAGCAATTGCCAACGTCCATACTACGTTGAATACACCGGTTCTCGTCCGATCACCGTAGTTAAGCAACATCGGGCGCGGTCAGTACTTGGATGGGTGACCGCCTGGGAACACCGCGTGATGTTGGCTTTTTGCTAATTTTTTTAACTTATCCCATAATTTGTTGTTTATTCCTTCGCATTTCATCGTAATTTAATGAAGATTTCGTTTGTCTATTATTTTTACTTATTGAACAATTAACCAAATTCCATGAATGTGTACTACTGCTAGTAATTCACAATGCTTCTTGCACTATTTATTAATTTTAAAATACCTACATAGCTGATATTATTTGACATTTTTGGAATTTATTGCATTTAATTTGTAAGTACATGACATGTTTTTTTGGTTCATAATCATGTTGATAAAATGTAATACGTGTTCTTTTACCAGTGTCTTATCGGTGGTCGTGTGTTCTCTAACCGTCGTTTTCTGAAGCGACCGTCCATAAAATTAAGAAATACTACTGAGAACAATCCTTGTAAAGTAGGAACGCCAACGCGCTTTGCATAAACAGCCTCTTTATCAGAACTCCGGATTATATTTTATCAAAATATTGCCGCAAATATTAATTTTGGCAATTTGTTTTAATTTATTTGCAATTCACAACGCCATATTGCCTATCCCGGGCTATTAGTGGACTTTGTAACATAAATGTAAATTACGCCTATAATAAAATGATTAGCAAAAAGTTTTGGATGTGCTACTATTTTGACGAATATTTTAGTAGGCGCGGTTAGGGGGAGTTTTGTTGTCATAAAAATAATTATTTATACATTTTTCATTCCACTGTACTTAAATACATAAAAGGTAAGAAATAAAATACTTATTCTGATTGAAAGTTTAACGCGACAAAACCACAACTAAAATTCTAACTAAACTACACAGAGTTATTCAATGAAAATACGAAATTACTGAGTGAATAATGGTATTCTATAATAAATGGTGGTTCGAACAAGAAGGGAACAAATGAGTCCACAGTGCAAAGGTCTGCGAAGCTTTATTAATCAGTTATAGCCGCTCCAGACAGTTTGTTAGCGATGATAAAAAACCTGAGCTTTTTGAGAATTGAATTCGGTGATTTGGAACGCGAGATGAGATTGGAAAAGAACTAACCTACTAACGAATTGATTAAACACTGAAAAAAATGTTTTTGTTTTAAGTACTATGCCGCACGTATTTGACACATCCCGATTGGCGCAGTGACTAAGCGATTGGACTGCTGCGCCAAGGGTGCTGCGTTCTGGCGGCATAGTGAGAGGTTCTAAGTTAGTGCACATTAATTTGTGTCATGATCACGACCAACGCACGCAAACGCACTCACGGTATAGGAGAAATTCCTAAAGTGGGGCGACATCATCATCATTATCATCATCATCAGCCGGAAGACGTCCACTGCAGAGCAAAGACCTCCTTCTTTTAGAGGGGGGGGGGGGCATAAAACTGCCCTGTAAACTGCCCTGCTTTAGAGTTCATGGTAAGGGGGCCGCATTACCTTTGTAACGCGTTTACGATGTAAATAAACAACTTTAATGTTCACTACATTACGGGGAGCGTTCCCTGATGCAAACTTATGATATGAAAGACAAGCAATGTACGAGGAAGTTTTTTAAATGGATAAAGTTTAGCTATCTTAGTAATTTCTTGTTGGATACTAGTGCGGGTTCGTTGGAGGCAACGCAAAAGTTGTTTTTATTTACATAGTGTGATAGAATTATTTTGCTGACTGCTCAGCATGAGGTCTCGGGTTCGATTCCCGGGTCGGGCATAGTATTATAAATTATTTTGATTTCTATTTATTTAATTATTTATTCATCCACATACTAATTATAATATTAATTCGTTTAATTCGATTAATCGTATTCGGTTAAAGGTTCGCATCCATGTATGGAAACGTGGATCTATTATAAAAATCATTTGTCATTTACTTTTTAGATTAGATCACGTTTACAGTTTGTTTAAGTTAATTATAAATGTTAATTTCGCCTCAGTTATCGCCAACGTCCATACTACGTTGAATACACCGGTTCTCGTCCGATCACCGAAGTTAAGCAACATCGGGCGCGGTCAGTACTTGGATGGGTGACCGCCTGGGAACACCGCGTGACGTTGGCTTTTTGCAGTTTTTAAGTTTTCCCATAATTTGTTATTTATTTCTTACGTGATTAAAATATTACCTAACACGATACCTACCTACATAAATAAATGTTCGTGTATTATTTTTACTTAAACATTGTACCAACTTCCGTGAATGCGTGCAGTGACGATGATTAATGTATGATGTTTATCGTGTTAGGTAATTTAACTGCTAGTAATTCACAATGCTAGGCAGTCGAAGTTAGTACCACAAGGACTCAAACAGAGCAAAATTAGAACAATGGCCGCCAACTAACACGAAACGGCGGCTAGAAGGAACTTGATGGTACAACTTACATGAAGCTTGTATTATATGCAAGCTCTGGCATACGCTATGTGTGGCAATCTAAAACAATTGATAGGTAAGTTAGTTAGATACTTAGATGTGACAAATAATTTTATCCGACTTCAAAAAAAGGAGCAGCTTCTCAATTCGTCGGATTTTTTTTTGTAATTATCCTACAATATTAAGTTTTTTTTTTTTAATTTTTTGTACCTACATAGTACATAATTATTATACTATAATTAGGTATCTACTGTCAAAAACTGATAATTTCTGTTGGTATACTTTAATAAAAAAAAAAACAGTCGAATTGATAACCTCCTCCTTTTTTTGAAGTCGGTTAAAAATAATAATTAAGGATGTATTAAATTTAGTACCAGTTCTAAAAATAATAAGCGCGTTGAAAGACTGTGCATTGTGACTTAATTGTCTTAATTAAGATAATAATTATTATAGTTAGACACGAAAATAATAAAAAGTAAAACCGCGATAAAATCCTTAAAAATAGTTTTATTTCAATAAAAAGTTATTATATAATTCACTAATTTTATTCTAGTGCATGTTTTCATTATGATATTTTAAAACTTTTTCAATCTGTCAATGAAAAAATAAACTGCAAATAACCATTCTAAAATATGCAAAAAGCCAACGTCACGCGGTGTTCCCAGGCGGTCACCCATCCAAGTACTGACCGCGCCCGATGTTGCTTAACTTCGGTGATCGGACGAGAACCGGTGTATTCAACGTAGTATGGACGTTGGCGATAAGTAAGTCGAAATTAACAATTACAAGTTAGTGACTTTGTAGAATTAACTAATAATACAATCATGAGTCATACATATATTTCATAGGTTTAAAATTGATGATTAATAATTATAATTTTTATTATTATATAGCTTTAAATTATGCAACAAAATATTACAAATAAATAACTTGCTATAATTTTTAGATTAAACAATTTTTACGGATTTTATTTTATGCTTACCAATACCATAGAGAAAATTAGTATTATTATTCTCGTTGGTCTATGCCAATACTTACCTTATTACTACACCTTTGTAAACATACAATCATATTAGATGCATATAATGCAAGTAGATTCTCGACTATTACACAGTTATCAAGTATCTGAGCCTGACGTTTTGAGGCCAGTTAATAATGTCGCAGTTCCAAGCTTGGTTGCTAAGCCAACAGCAACTAACTTAGTTCCGTTCCGTTGCTATCTTATTTGCTATCAGCACTCTGGGCTATTGATAGGAATAGTCTTTACAATGAGTTTACAACAAAATCTTAAACCTACAAGCATAATGTGTAAGAATGAGACGAGACTTTTGTGCTTCGTCTCTATATTTTCTTTAAAAAAAAAAGTTATGACTTAGGTACCTACATTTTTCCTCATGTATAAAAATTGTCAGAACAGAAAAGACATAACGTTTATTACTTAATTGGTGATTGGCAAATCATCTAAAATAATTCGTAAATCGTCGATTTTGCGGACTTAATATACCTATAATTAATAGCTCTTTATTATATCTACCTATTACACAAATCAATCAGTCTTGCTTTATTATTTATCTTCGTAGCCCAAATGTTTCACTGTCCGTTAAGAATTTAGGTTTAACATAAATCTTAAACTTAAATTTTCTTTATAAGTATATTCGATAGAAAATACGGATTCATCATTGTAGGATCATTTACGTTAGATATCTAGCCATCAGATCTATGGAAAGGTGATATCAGTGTGACGTCATCTTTGACAAGGGTTAAAGTGACATCTTTCAATACAACTCTAGTAGACAAGACAGTTCTAAGTTCTTGTATTTTGTTCGAAAAACTTTTGTATGTTTCATAACCGCTAAAGAATAAGTGTACTGATACTTACACAGGCTGGTCCTGTGTTAATGTCATGACAGCATAAATGCATGACTGCTGTAAGTCAGAAAAAAAGCCAAGGAAAACTACTAATAAAAATAAGGGGCGAGCCTATTGCCATCAACCGGGCACAAATCTTAACTCGTTGGTATAGTGGTCGCTAAGCGCGACTGCTGAGTTTGGGGTCAATTGGGGCCTTAGTTCGAATCCCGGGTCAGGCTTGGTAATAACATTATTGGGTTTTTAAACTAGCTAGTTCTCAATAGCAGCATGGAAATAATTTAGACTTGGTGATTATTGGGGTGTAATAAAAAAGCGTGCCATTAGTTCGTCATGCCTGACCTAGAGTCTAGGTGTTAGTACATTCTCTGTAAGTGTCATGCATCATCATCATCATCAGCTAGAAGACGTCCACTGCTGGACCAAGGCCTCCCCCTTAGGACGCCACAATGAACGACAACTTGCCATTTGCATCCACCGGTTGCCCGCAACTCTGACGATACCATCGGTCCACCTGGTGGGAGGCCTGCCAACGCTGCGTCTTCCGGTTCGTAGCCGCCACTCGAGAACCTGAAACAAAGTCAAGTTTTAAGTCGAAGTGTCATACATGTATCTATTTAATTTCAAAATTCTAGACCAAACTAAGGTACCTAATAGTAATACTAAGTAACCTTCCAGATATTGATTTCTACCAACTAATTTGAGAGGGTAACGGAGATTGTAAAAATTATATCACCCAACTTGTAAGAGCAGATGTCTTTGATACCAGTTTGAGTCTAGTTTTTATTTTATTCCAGTCTGTTTCGTTATTAGACAAGTTTTCAAATTAAGTTTAGCTGCTAAATGTCAGATGTGATCTGTGGCCCTAGTAAAGAGGCTAAATGCGAGACGAATAGAATGAAAATATATAGGGTGCCTCGGTTTGGTGTGGTTGGCAGGAATACTGAGCATGAGGTCCCGGGTTTGAATCTCGGGTCGGGCAAAGTGTTACAGGGATTTTCTATGAGGTTATTCATAGTAGCAGCACGATGCACCGGTAGACGAGTGGTATGGCCGTTGGACTATCAAGTCAAAAGTCGCAAGTTCAAAGGCGGCACCAATGTCTTTTCGAATTTATGTGCGTATTATCAATTAGTTATCAGTTGCTAAAAACGGTGAAGGAAAACATCGTGAGGAAACTGGCACACCTGAGAGATTTTTCAACGGTGTGTAAAGCCATGTCAGAGGCCTACAGGCGGTTTAAACTCTGACACCATGTTATTCATCAACCATACGATAAGAAGAAGAAGAAGAAGTAGCAGCACGGAGTCTGGTCTCTAGGTTCCGAGGGTGTTTGTAGGCAGATGTATTGTGTTCTCATTCATTCGTTACGTATAATTCTGCCCCCCAGGCGCCCCAATTGGAAGGTCTATTTGCTATTCATCCGGCCCTAATGATTCATTGAAAAGATTACGAAATCACGAAATAATTGAGGACATTATCAACATCTTAATTATTATTTTAATTTCATCCACGTTTCGATCAAGTTGCATTCATCGTGGCCACTAGGAGACTAGAAATTTGGGGTAATTAATTAGGTGTAAGTAATTAATGCTTCTTACATTTTTAGTTCTTACCAAGTTTCACTGAACTTTTCTTAGTAACCATAAAATCAACAAACGTAACACGTGCCTAAACATCAGTTTATCTTTACAATAATCGTGAATAATTACAATTTGACTTGTTAAATATGTACCTATGTAATGAATTATTCATTCAACCTCTGGTAGCGTCTTCACCGTATTTGGTTAGTTATGTAGAACGCTATATAAGCTTAATTTCGTTTACATTTACGCTAGTCTTATGTTTCTTTGTCGTACTACTCATCTCTCAGTAGGAACAGTCAGCATCATAAGTAGCTTAACATGTTCAGAAATATTAAGTGAAATAATTAAAAGAAAAACATGCGCCGGACGTACTTATTACGTAAAGAAGCGCATATAGTACACCCACATTTTACCAGTTATGTTATGGTGCTTTCACACGGCCTGTGTTAGCCCGAGCCACGGTGCGTGTGAACGGGTCGAGCGTGGGGCGAAGCACCGAGTCACAAGCCACCCTTATTGGTCCCAATGTAATAGGGGCGAGCCTATTGTCATTAACCGGGCACAGATTAAGAATTCCAGCTGCTACTGAGAGTTACTTACTGGAAAAACCCAGTAACTCTTTGCTCGACCCGGGATCCGAAGCCAGGACGTCATGCTCAGCAGCTGCTTAACGACTACTGGACCAACGACTCTATTTGCACCTCAATTATTAACTTAATGGAATTATAAGAATAGCCTATAATATAATTATAATGATGGTGATACTTATGCAGAATACTGTATGCCTATAAGACTATTACTTATATTTCTGGAACAACTATAGTGATAGTTCTTCTAGATAATAATTAATCATCATCATCAGCAGCCCGTTGCAATCCACAGCTGGATATAGGCCTCCCTTAAGATACGCCGCAACCCGGTCTGCTGCTTTAATATAATAATACCAGCGACTGGATATAAGACCGCATCAACATGATTAAATATCTTACGTAATAATAAACAGTATGCCCGAAGAAATAGGAAAGGATTTATCAAAGAATCTCGTTCTGACCACGTCGGCGCTGCCTGTTTATTAAAACCGGACGAAATAAGCGTCTACAGCGGATTTCAGTCATTATTACATTTTTCCTTCAACCGCACTGTTTCTTTACACTAAACAGAATACACGTACAGAAATATCACTCTATTATATCTATCCCCTGGAGTGCCAGAATAAAACCTCCCCATTTCGTTCCTTGGGTGTCGTAGGAGGGGTCTAAAGGAAAATCCAGAAGATGGGCAGCAGCGTTTTCTGTTACTTCACCACAAATACTGCGATCCCCAAGCCGCTTGCCAAGCGTGGGGATTATGGTAACCCCCCTTTAGGGGAAGGCCTTTGTTCAACAGTGGACGTCTTCTGGCAGAAAACGTACGCCAATAAAATTGATAAATCAATATCCAAAGTTACTGCTTCGTTGATCAGGTAGGCGCTAAGCGCGACAGTGTTACTGGGTTAACATCCAGGCAAAGGGTTACTGAGTATTTCCACAGGGTAATACCGTGCACTGACTTTGGATTCGTGTCCAGTTGACGGTAATAGGCTCGACCCATAGTAAATTAGGACCTATAACATATCTTGCTTAATGTGGATGTACATACTATACTCCTTTGTCTACCTTCGGTGAATACAGGTGTGTTGTCATGCTTATGAAGAACTACTAGTAATATTAATTTGCATAACTAACCTTCTGCACAAATTTACGCATTCCAATTTGTAGTTGTTCATTCCATTCTTTAGATTTTCATTTTTGCAAGTGAAACCGGGGCTGTGTTAACCTTACCGTCAACTTAAAACGCTGCAAGCTGGCCTTTGCACAACGTAGGTTTCTAAAAGCACTGATGGCCTTTAACTATAATAACAGCCTATAACTGTCCCACTGCAGGGCAAAGGCCT
Organism: Abrostola tripartita; assembly: GCA_905340225.1. Lineage (NCBI taxonomy): Eukaryota > Metazoa > Arthropoda > Insecta > Lepidoptera > Noctuidae > Abrostola > Abrostola tripartita. The sequence goes on along the minus strand of HG996492.1, from coordinate 1,671,719 downwards.
GTTCTCGTATAGAGGATTGAGCATTGATCACCATGCTAGCTCACTGTGGGTTGGGGATTTCAGATAAATTAAATCTATGACATTAAAAATGTCTCATAGATACTTGCCTAGGTAAGAATCTGCATCCTTGCGTATACAAATCCGGTATATCATCCACTAGGCCACAACTTAACTCAAGCACTTAAGTTACCTAAAAATGTTCAGATACCTACCTCCATACCTTGAAGCTAAGTAAATAACAAAGTTAAATAAAAAACTTTTCAATCCGTCCGTACAAAATAATATATTGGATTTAAAACTTGGACTAATTCAAAACTAAGTTACGTCAACTAGTAATTCTGTTTACAAATTCGAAAATCAATTCAGTTTTTAGGTGGGAATAGGAGTGGGTTAATACTGTGCATAGTGAATGGAACATAGGTAGTCTAGATTGTAATTTTTTAAGACCTGATTGTCGGAGTGAATGACCGATTAGACTGCTGCTGCTGCTCCTTCACATAAAATTGTGTGGTCTGCAAATGTTTGTCCCAAATCTGGGTGTTTTTTATGTCATATTATTTCATGATTGTGAAACGCACCCTCAATACAGTAGAAATGTATACTGTGGGGCGACGTATAACAAAAAAAACAATACATACCTACAATGGCTACGACCATACCCGAAGTCCCTAAAAAGGTAGGCCCAAGGTTTCTTCTTTATTAGTTGTCTATTCACCTACATTTAGTTGCTCATATAAGTCTCAAGTACCTTAACCGACTAGAACAAATGAACGACCTAATGTCAGTCATTGGGCACACACTAAGCCACCGCTTCTTCCTGGCGAGGGAAAAGAAATGTATTCTTAATTGAACCTTCATCGGCACAATATCCTGTGATGAATCACATTATAACACCAAAAATACACAAAAATACATCAAGAGATTTAGGTATTACGTGATGAAGATACATTTTAGTTACCCAAGACAGTAACTTCTAACTTAGCAATAGAAAGTATTGTCATATGCTCACTTTAGCATTTCTATCCCGATACTTTATTGATACTGTGGTGAACGATGTGCTTTATCTGTTGTAGGTGGCTGGAAAAGGCTTGATACTTGTAATGTTTTACCTATTTCTTGTGAAGAGAAGCTGTTTAGTGAAATCAATTTCAATTATCGATCAATACGATAAATAAAACAAACTAGACAGCTTGTAAAGAGAAATAATGATATTCTGAAAACGTCCAGCACTTATAAACTGTGGCTAATTCTATTTTGCTATACGATATTATCAGACTTTGGAACTTTGAAATATCGGAACAGGAATGACAGTAAAAGAGCTAGGTAGATCTAAAATGGGTGCACCAACAAAAAGACATCGCGACAAGCGAAAGACCTAACAGTGATTATCTTATGTCTCTGCATAAATAAAATTATAAATAAGTAATCTAGCAACTAATGATTCCTTTATTAAAGTCATCAAAATATCTGAAGTTTATTTAAAGGAACGCAAACAATTCTAAAAGTATCAAAACTGCATGTGATCATACCCATACAACGAACTCCTATTGTTAACCGCACGAGAAAGAATAACAGATAGTTGGCAGATACGACACACTTTAAAAAAATTCGGCTGCGTCTGTCTCTTCGGCTTTAACTACTAACTTTAGATTTGGAGAGTTATGAACGGATTTTCGCCCAGACCTAACAAAAAATAGAAAAACAGCAGAAAACGCAGTGATATATTTATTTACTAACTCATTAAGGTAGTTTTGACTATGTTTTCACTTGATTGTAGTTATTGTAAACACGTTGGAGAAGCATAAGCTGTCTGTAAAGCTTTAAAATGAAGCAAATCATACTTTTCCAGCACGTTACCTTCTTGATATTCATACATTACTTTCTTACGCTTAGTTTGGTTTTTATTTATTTTGTATGTATAATAGCAGTTTTAACTTTAGCTCATGTAAGACTCTACAAGACAAACTAATAAAAATTAGACTTTAATAGAATTAAATCTCGAACATGCAATTGCCAAGCGTTGATCAAACTCATTTCTTCTCTGTATAACAGAAAGACTTTGTAAGAGAAAATAATACCTTCTAACACATCTGTAACTGCACTCTGTGACCCAGCTACATCCTTTTTCGATACAACGTTTATATTAAAACTCGATGCGTCCAGGAAATTGCTATCATACTTGATCTCAAACTGTCACCGTGGTGCGACCGCGGCGCGTGGCGCGGAGCGGGGATTATTTCGAGACAGGACTGAACAAATCAAACCGTTAAGGGAAGAACTTTGTGCCAATAAGACTATGTATTAGGAAAGGGTGAATTTCTGTTGCTATTGATGTAGTGAATGGTTATAAAGGACGAGTGAAGATCTTGACAATCCATGAGATGCTAGTATGTGGTATGCAGTAGTTGAAGAGAGTAAAGTATTTGAGAAATCTCAGAGAGTGTGGTGAGAGAGTAACATAAATGAATAAAGATGACTCGCAAGTTGATGATAATAGACTAAAAGTAATCTCTGAATCAACTGATGAATTGCCACATTCACATCTACATGAATGAGTGGATAATTGCTTGGTTACAAAATATTCAATCCGTTTTTTCTATTACCATAACCGCAGCCTGAATGCTTTGTAACGCGTTTCAATCCACACTCAATCCCAATCGAATTTCAACCCTATGCATGAATACTGTAGATTTGTATTTGAAAAACACGCTCGTATCAATGGGGATGTTCATAAAATAGAAACCGTAAGCCCGACGACAGATCAGAAAGTGTTTAGCTTTGTTGCATTGTGAAGTGTGAGGGGTATCTGAGATGCAGTGACAATGCAACTGGTTGCCTTTGGCAATCGCTATGGATTTGACAACTTCGACAATTCGTATTTAGATTTTCACTTGTTTGACAGTTTGGATATTCGAAACTTTTTGAAAATGGAACATTGTGCTCTGTGTTATAGGCAAGATATAGGGGAATAAGACTCATGAATGAAGTTTGAGTTTACTTATGACTTATGTTCAAATAAACTAAAGAAAAAAAAAGAACGAGTTCGCAATACGGATATCCGGCGTAGGACGAAGGTAGCGGACGTAGGTATTAGCAAACTCAAGTGGAGTTGGCATTTGTGATGGCAGGTGGAGTAAGGCCTTAACAGAGTGGTGGCCCAGAGGATTTAGTAGAGCCCCTGGCAGACCTCCAGCCAGATGGACTGACGATATTGCTGCTGTACAGGGAAAGACCTGGATGTAAAAGGCCCAAAACAGGACAGAGTGGCGTTTAAGAGAGGAGGCTTGTGCCCAACAGTGGGTCAACTAAAAGCTGATGATGATGATGATGATGACTTATGTTCTGGGAGATTCGATAAAGATGAATGGCTTACTAGCTCTCAAATCTAAAGGCCCACCAGAAACCAAAAATCAGCCGACTTTCTTAAGGCCCTTTATTCTTTTTTTTTCTTCCGATCCTGTTTCTTTAGTTTATCTTCTTTTTTTTCTAAAATAACCGCGATTTTACCCAGATCGACTAGGTCTCGAGAAAAAGCAATATCAAGGCCCTTCATTATGAGTTAAATCCTGAGATTAACAACGCAACAGGCAACTCAACCATTGTTCTAATTCGCCTGTCATTTATAAGTAATGTATGAAACTTTATTAATACTCCCGTCAACTCTTTTATCTAACTTACAACTAAGTGGAAAGAGTTATAAACGATTAGAGCTTAGAACTTCTGATATTAATTGTGAGGGAATTGCTTCTGTGAGTAAGAGTTTCCTATTGAATATCACTACCTTACACTGGTCTATATAATATAATAATAGATAATACTGTAATCGTGGAGGGTCAAAGCTGTCGCAGAATCTAATTTTGTCGAAGATAATATCAGTTTAAATGTGAACGGGCTTAATTTATCGAAGTGTTGATATTAATTTGAGCCCGAAATACTCTCAGTGGTTTTGACTTAGGCATTTAATTAGACCATTGCCTTAAGGGAACCCTTCACTTTTGGGATAAAAAACGTAGTGTGTTCACATTTTAGGCATGTGAAATTCCAGTCTGTCAAAATATCCTTGACAGAATCCTCGATACATTGTCTCCATATTATTTAAGAGGAACAAATAATGATTTGGAAATAGAAAGTACTTACTTTTTAATACGGATCTATTGTTGCGCAGTTTAATGTGGCGTTTGATAGATATTTATTGGATTGTGAAGTGCCCAAATAAAACCTTATCGGATTAGGATGATTAAAAATGTCTAGCGGGCCTAGGCAATACACCGAAGAATATTATTAGTACTACAAATGATGGTATCGTTTGGAGAGAGGGCGCTAGTGCCGCGGGTAAAATCGGCTCTGCATATTTGTAATTGCTAAAAATAGTTACAAGTGCATTATAAGTTTAAATAAGTGATATGTGTGAAGAAACCAATGCAAGGACTAAGGACAAATGTTATCTCGTTATAATTCTCACGAGAAGTTCATAAAATAACAATGTAATAACAGTGTACAAAAACAGTGCTAATATAAACATTTAACGGTGAACAACGGATGTCTAAATAGTGCAGTGTTAAAAAACAAATGAACAATAAGTGAAATAAGGAATAACTTAAAGGTGAAGCCATAAACAACGAAATTAAAAGGTTCGTAAAACCGTTAAGAAAAAGTTTATATTTGAACATTAATAAACTCGAAATACCGCCATCTATCAACAACAATAAGAACTAAGTCGGTAAAACAGCACAGCTAAATATCGCCATCTATCAAAATAAAAACGAAAAAGTTTAAACTTGAACATTAATAAACCCGAAACACCGCCATCTATCAGCAACAATAACAACTGAGTCGGTAAAACAGCACAGCTTAATATCGCCATCTATCATAACAAAAACCAACATTATTCGTTATAGAAAGCAAAGACAAATTTTGACATCTATTAGTAACGCTTGCTTAGTAAAAAAGAATTCTTCTATTAGTAAAAAAGAAGTTAGCGAGACTTCTAAGCTGTTGACCTATGGTTCGATCCCACTAATTGCATCACTTTTTGGAACATTACTCACATTCTGTAGTTGTTAAAATAATAAAACTAAGATGGCGCTGTGTGCAGGTTGCAAGCAAGATATTCCAAATAAGCAATTAAACCTCATATGCTATATCTGTAAAGCACATTACGATCTTGAATGTGCTAATATGTCTAATTTGCAATACAAGACTATGGCCGATTCCGAAAGAATAAACTGGGAATGTCAAGAATGTAGATGCAAACGGCCTAAAATGAATAACCTTAATACCCCTGCACGACCGCAACCACTAAATCCAATTGTTAATACTACACCTGATGCTAACGTCACTTTAAGACGAAAACCAAGCCAAAACATACAGAATGACAGCATATGTTCCGATGACTTAAGTCTCATAGGAGATACTATCGACCTAGGAAAGAAATCTACAAGCAACCAGCAGCCAGAACTAACATTACATACCCTAAGTGAAATGATCTCAATAAAACTAAAAGAAAATAACTCATCTATTATATTGGACATTCAAACAATAATACAATCAGAAATAAATAAAGCTATATTAAAACTAACTACAGACATGAATAAAGAAACAGAACTATTACATTTTGAAAACGACCAACGAAAAGCTGACATAGAAACAATAAACACCCAAATACAAAAAATTCAAAAAGAAACAGAACGCCTACAATGCGAAATAAAGCAACTATCAAACAAAATACCTTTGAAAGAGAAATACACGATTGAGAGCAACACTAAGAAAATCGTCCTCTATGGCTTGCCTGAAATCTACAAAGAATCGGAACGAGACCTGGACGGTAGAATAATAACCTTGTTTCGCGATATCATGCAAGTGGATTTACTGGGTTACATTGAGGATACGTATAGGATTGGAAGATATAAGAATAGAAGCCGACCATTAGTGATAGAAATAATAAGTAAGCGGATGACAAAACATATAGTAGAAAACAACCGCTGCTTTTATGGCACCGGATTATACATTTCTGACTATCTTGATGAAGAAGCACGCAACAAGAGAAAAATAATGCGAGATAAAATGTTTATAGCACGGCAAAAAGGGCAACATGCAGTTATTCAGAACAATACACTATATATCGAAGGAGAAAGAATAACTCTAAACAGCGAGACCAAACAAACATCACCTACAAACATACCTGAAAACGAACAATTAGCAACCCTAATAGATAGAAATAAGACAAAGGATACCAGTGTTACAACTACATTTCAAAGAAATCGAACCCCTACATTTCGAGTTACCTACAAAAATTCGAGTACTTTTCAGGAGAACACACACACTAGTAGTAGAAGAAGAGAAACCTACGACATCCCAACATCCCATACCTACAACGAAACAAACATCTACCGAAAACCAAGAACTTCAATTTAGAGCACTATTCCAAAATATACAAAGTCTGTACAATAAACAACACATAATGGAATCTTTTTTGCTAAACCATCCATATCAAGCAATCTGTATAACGGAAACATGGCTCTCGGAAGAAAAATTAAACATAATAAAATTCAGTGGTTACAAAATCGCAGCATCATACTGCCGAAAATTACGAGGAGGAGGTGGCGTCTGTATTTTACTCGACGAGCATATAGACTACATAGAGAGAAGTGACATCACAAACATGTCATTAGAATATATTCTAGAAGTCTGCGCAACGGAATTACCAAAGGAAAACATATTAGTAGTAACAATGTACTGGAATAGAAGGGAGGAAGACATATTCTATAAACAGTTAAATAATATATTAATGCACATAAATAAAAAATATTCCAATTTAAATATCATACTCGGCGGGGATTTTAATATCGATATTCTAAAAAATAATATAAAAACTAATACATTTTTAGAACTCATGTTGGAGTATAATCTAACACAACATATAAAACATCCTACTCATATTACACAAACAGTATCTACATGTTTGGACCTCATATTTACGAATTTTAAAAACAAACATTTGCAAACATCCGTAGAAGAATTAGGCTTTTCAGACCATTGCAGTACGATTTTATCCTTTAAAATAACAGTACGATGCGAAAATATCGCATGGTTCTGCAAAAAGCGCCTCTATTCTAACAATAATATAGATAAATTCAAATCTTCTCTTAAGGCAGTAAACTGGAGGGAGATAATACTGCCCACTAATAATATTAACCAAAATTATAATGCTTTTAGTGACACATTAAACAAAATACTGAATCAATGTATTCCGAAGCGTAAAATTAAATTAAATACACGCGTAAATAAACATTGGTTGACAAAGGGACTAAAGCTATCATGTAAGAACAAAAGGCTATTAAAAATTCTAGTTACAAAATCTACTAACCCAATTATAAAAACTTACTACAGGAAATACGAAAAAATATTAAAAAGATCAGTAATAACAGCCAAAAAAATTCAGTATATAAATAAAATTAAAAAGTCACAAAATAAAGTTAAAGCGATGTGGAATATAATTAATGAACGTACAAATAAAAAACCAAAATCAGAAAAAACCAATATCAAACTGAAAATCGATGATCACCTAGTTTCCGACCCAAATCAAATAGCAAACAAATTTAATACATTCTTTGCATCAATCGGCGAACAAAATAAACTATCAACTTGTGGGAGACCTGTACTTCGGCCTACAGAGAATACCTTCTTCTTAAGACCATTAGATTATCGTGAAACACACAAAATAATTAAAAATTTAAAAAATAAGAACAGTCACGGCATCGATGAGCTTCCACCGTCCCTCATTAGACAATGTGCAGATGAACTTGCCATACCTTTCTGTGTCCTAATAAATCAATCCTTTGAGGACGGTACTTTTCCGGATAGTTTAAAGAAGGCCATAATAAAACCCATATTCAAAAAAAACTGTAAAACAGACCCTAGTAACTACCGTCCTATCGCGCTCTTACCCACTTCATCAAAAATATTCGAGAAAGCAATGTGCGACCGAGTTTATAGCTTTTGCGAGAGATACGAAATCTTTGATGAAGCACAAAATGGCTTCCGCAAACAGCGTTCAACAACCCTAGCGGTCTATAAATTTATACAGGAAGTTTTAAATATAATTAACGACAGAAAATATGCAGTTGGCATACTTTTGGATATGACCAAAGCGTATGACCGTGTACAGTTCAATATCCTTCTAGATAAACTATACGGGATAGGAATCCGTGGAACGGCACATAAATGGTTTTCATCGTTTCTAAAAAACAGAGAGCAATATGTCGAAATTGAATATTATAATCATGATCAAAAAGAAATAACCAACATAAGATCAGAAAAACAATATATTAACGCATCAATCCCCCAAGGGAGTGTGATCGGGTGTCTTCTATTTCTGATATATATCAATGACCTCCCAAAGATTATGGAAGAACCATGCGTCTTATTTGCGGACGATATATCACTAATCACCTCTTGTCATAATAACACCAACATAAACGAAAAGCTTCACGACATACTTGAAAAGACAACCAACTGGATGAAAGATCATAATTTAGAAATTAATTATAATAAAACCAAAATAATGACATATTATCCCTATCAAAAACCCCCCCTCATTGTTAACTTCACCACAAACGGAACTAAACTAGAAACAGTAAATGACTTCACATTATTGGGCCTCACAATTGACACACACATAAATTGGAAAACTCATATAAAAAATATCCGATCTAAAATATCAAAATTCTCCTACGCTCTCCGCGAAATTAAATTAACAACTGATTTGCAAACTGCGCTAACTACTTACTATGCGTACGCTCATGCGTGGCTCAGTTACGGGATCATCATGTGGGGAAACAGTACAGATGCCCCTACACTATTTACTCTACAGAAAAAACTAGTCCGAATACTAACGAATATCGATCAGACTGATAGTTGCAAACCCTTCTTCATAAAACATAGAATACTTACCCTCACATGCATTTACATTCTCGAAATTTGCAAATTTGTTAGGAAATATAAGTCATTTTTTACAAGACGCGAAGATAAACACAAACATACCGGGCGATCACTAAGGCACAAAAATATGCTAATGTTACCATCATCCCATATGACCCTACACTCCAACAGCACTCATGTAATGAGTATAAAAATATATAATAAGTTACCTGAAAAAATTAAAAACGAAACTACTGATATAACATATATAAATAAAATAAAACAAATACTTATAAAAAAAGCCTATTACACAATTGATGAATACATAAATGATAAGCAAATATTAGAGATTAATTTAAATGAATAATATAATAAATAATGAATACACAGAAAAATATGCAATAAAAATAACAATATATATAAAATACAATAATAAAATTATAAATAAATGAATAAATGCTATAAAAGCAAATGTATTATTTTAAATAAAAACATGTTAAATATATAAATTTCGAAATATATAAATTTAATTTAATATATTATATATAGAGATAACCAAGATTTTATATAAATATTAGATTATAAATATTAGATATATAATATAGTTCACATAAATGCTTCCTCTCTCCTAAATCTCTGAATTGCTGTGCCCAACAGGGTCTACAATGAACATTACTTTGTTTAAATGTAACACCTAAACCACATTGTAGAATGCAATAAATATTGAATATGAATATGAATATGAATATGAATACAACTAAATGTTACAACACTGATTAGTTTGGATAACAAAAGAAAATGCTTATTAAAAGAGGGAGAAATTTTGTCAATTAAGTTTTTTTTTTATAAATTGACAAAATATTTGTAACTATGGAAACACGATATTTTCATTGAAATAGTTCAATTTCGGTTCTAGTCCTGGCCAAATGCAAAAGCGGTGAGTCATTTAATGGAAATATTCTACCATATTCTTTGAATTACCATAGTATTGACGGAGTAACATTATCATACCTTGGAAGATAGACCGAAGTAATAGTTTAGATCTAGAATATTAAAGTCATTTTATGCAGTAATAGTAAGTGGGGCATGAAAAGGATTTAAGGACTTATTGTCTTAGAGCTTAGACATTGCCTTGTATAGATTTAAATAATTCTCAAGATTGGTTGGTGAGGTTTACAAAATATTCATGTATATCAGAACTGAAAGCTTCGATCAGAATCGTATCAATGCTAAACCAAGCAAGAGACGTTGGCTCATTAACTAGTGAGTTAACGTTTGCAGTAATAAATCTGGTCACAGCTGAAGTCGTTCACTCCATCCATGCGTCAATGCACTCAACCATCGTATCAACTAAATCTCCCGAACTTGAATGGATCAACACAAACAAGACGAAGACAAAACCGATCGTCGTACGAGATAAAGGAGAATTTTCAAAATTTCCAACTGGATTTGCAAGTATTTTATATAAATCAGGCTTTATTGGCATCGAGAGGGCCGTATCATTTTAGTAGATATCTATTCAGGGGCTATGCCAACCGTACGTGGTCGGAATACCAACTATCGCTAGACAAACATATTTGTACAGTCTAGAAACGAATTACTCCAATACCCACAACCTTAACAGTACCATTTTAAAGTTCAAATTTGAACAGCAAAAGGAGTCAGCAAGTGTATATGTATGCGGTGGATTTGCACAATGTACCCAACACTATCTGTCAAACCATGAAATAAAGTGAGAATAAATCGAGATATTTTTACGATTGTTAAATTCTGAATGTTCTTTAATTTGCTCTAGATATATGGAGATTTATAAATTGAGAATTTTGGTTTCACATTTAATGTGAATTTGGAATTGATAGCTTTAGAAAGCACTAACCTAGCTATGGAGGTAAAGAAACTGCTAAAGATTTTTCGAGACAAAATTTAGTAGAATTTTGTCTGGAAAATATTAGAGCTTCATCCAATTAACAATTACATATTTTATACGTTACTACATACATATTAACGTATGATACGTAGCAAACAAAAAGTGAAACATAAGCGACAATATTATAATTTATCATTATATTTGGAAATCTTTATTTTATAATGTGCTACGTCTACAACATCTATTAACGAAAATAAAAAGTAGTAAATCACAAATAAAGCTTAAAGTTCTAATAGGTGAGAAAGAAGTCTTCTGAGAGTTTTCTAAAAACAAATCCTAACAATCTTATTTTCTACCTTGAAATTCAGCAAATCTTTATTCCTATAAACGAAAACAATATACATAGAGATAACAGTTGGAATCTGTCCATGTTACAATGTTCAGATTTGTTGCAACACTGTAAAACTGCGGTATCAGCTAAACGCAGATGTAAAGTTTTAACTCGACACTTATTTAGTTGGATATCCCATTATGCACACAAACATTGTATTATCGTCAAGTTGTTATTAGTTAATTGAACTGGACAGTGAACAACTGAAGGTGATTAATGATTATATTTGTGAAGTAGTTGCCAATGCCCGTCCTAAGTAGGACCAACGTCTTACACTCTTTTGGTGTCTCGGAAATCCTGTGATTGATATTACGCTTGGACTATGAGTTTGATGATATAAAGATAATAACTCCTGGCTAGTAGTCTTTGTTGAGATTTTACCAACCTGACTCTTCCCGAAAGATGACTAGTCGGCCACAACCATAATATAGAAAGCAGATAATATCACGTAGTAGAAAGAAGAATTTAATATTATATGCTCCAATAAACATTATTATTCAATTCAATTCAATTTTATTTGAACATTATTATTGCAATCATCCTTGCTCTGGCTGAGTTCAGAACTCACCATTCAAACAATAATGACGCTATTAGTGGTATACTGTGTTTACAAGACATGAACATCAATAAAACCATGTAAGAGTAATAAAAATCATCGCAGTATCAAAGCTGGGGAGTGCATTTACAAAAATTTACTACGCATTTAAAATTTAACAGCACTCATTTGTTTTTGTGCCAAAAATAAGCGGTCCCGTTCCACAGGGCATTTCAACTTTGCTATGATTTCTTGGCCACATTACAAACTTAGGTTTTCAGTTGGAGAAAATCTTGAGTTTATGCCGACGACGTTATAGTTCCCGGCAACTCGTGTTAAATCAAAACTTACGAGTTTGTTATCTTTTAAGAGAAAAATTATACAGTAGCGTTGTTGTAAACTTTTACTATTTGCTTCAAAGTACTTCTATTTTCCTAAGATGTGCTTTGAAATCTATCAATCATGTATTCTATGTTCTGAAATGAAATCTATCATTTTTAGACGTTTCATGATCGTTATAATTAGCAAATTAGGTAATTTTTCAAACCTGATTGTCACAGATAATTGTATCAATTGATTACTACTATCGAGATACAATTCTGGTTACGCATCATTCTGAGTTCGTCCGTCTAACATCCTGCTATTCTTCTACATCCTTAAAGCAGTCTTTACCTTAAGTATATTTCGGGGACAGCACACTAACTTTGTTTCTCGTGTGTGCAGCGCTGTACGGATAAATACGGCGTAAGGCGAGGAAACCGCGTTCATAACAGTAAATGGTGCGTCCACAAACGAATACATTAGCGATTTTATCGTCCGGATACTAGGTGCTGATATTACTGTACGACTTCAATATTTTTGTGAGTGAAAAAATGTAATGTTCATGTTAATTTTGTTGGCATTACCGACTGTTTTCGTCGTTTAGCGTTATGTGAGTGTTACTTATTTCTTGTTAATCTTCTACAATTTCTTTTTTATTCATACCTAACGTTTATATGGGTAGCTATAAATTGTATAAGAGAAAAAAAAAGTAATGATCTTAGTCGTCCCTTTCAGGTAGAAAAATAGGTCATGGAAGTAGCTATACTAAAATTTAAAATTTCAATTCGTTATGTAAATTGCAGTTATACCTAATAAGTTCAGTTCATTCCTTGTTCGATGAGGCTGCAGTATGTATTTCGATGAAAACGAAAAGTATAGTTCGAATTTGCGTTCTGAGGCTAACAGTGAGTCTGCTGACAAACAGCAGGCGCTGTAACTTTCGGCGTGACATCATCAACATAACAGAATGACGACTATCTATAAGTAATATCGAAAGCCTTTATGTATCTATAATACCTATAACACAATAAAACGTTTTGTTTAAAAAAATTACTAAGAAATTACACTTACACTGCTTTAATATTCTCTCGAAAGAGGCTAAATAAACATAAAACAAACAAAAACTGATAGCAATCCAAATATTTAGTTCTTCACACATACGATATGTTTTCTTCATAAACATATTAAATCTCACTTCACTTAAAAGTAGGGTGACTATAAAATAAACGGAATTAGGACACTTTTTTATCTTTTTAATCTCAAATAGCCAGAGTCATATTCCTTTTATCGGATTATTTATTACTTCATATTGTTTTAGTTGTTTTGTAGTAAACAGAATATTCTAATGTTCACTACATGTATTTCGGCCTGTTGCCAGAATTCTCTATCGGTTTAAACCCTACACTTTGCTCAGTCTTGCGCATCTTTGATAGTAAGTTTATTGGCTATAAACTAGCAATGGTTTAGCATGAACAGAATATAATAAATTCTAAACTATTAAGTTATAGGCTGCTCAGTTTAAGTAGTGCTTTATCAAAAGGACATGATTCTTCTCTGAAAAACAAAATACGACTATGGTCAACTTTACATACAAAATGAGTAATGTCGTAAGAGATCAGAAGATGGGCAGCAGCGTCTTCTGTAACTTGACCACCAACACTGCGATCCACAGTGGACGTCTTCCGGCTGATGATGATAATATACGAAATGAAAAAAAAAAACACATGTCGTTTTATTAGAAGGTTTTTTTCTTTAAAGTGTATTTTTAACTACCATTTTAAAGGTGCGCCAAATTCTTTATAAGGATATCCCTTCCTTACAAAAAATATACCTAAAAGGTAATGATACTTCCTTTTAAAGATCACGAATGTAACGACTAATAACAGTCTGTAACATTAGATGCTGTTGTCGTCAATAATATCCGATAAACGTTCACGTGGAAAATCCGAAATCGGGACATTCCTGCAATAAAATACCTAAAGGTTGGAGTCCTTACTCAAAAGTAACATGTTGAATGTAACCACATGTTCCGTTGATTTTTTAAAGGTTTTCTTGCACTTTTTGCATCGAACTCCGAAACGTCTTACACATGTCAAAATGCTTAATTTTCGAAGTATTTATGTTTGTCTGAGTTTTAAAACTGGGTACACACTGACTTGATAAAAATATTTATGTTATACAGTGTGCAAATGTCAAATATTACACAGAATTTCAAAGCCACTTTAGAGCGTTCTTAGCAGTAGTTCAATTCAAACATGATCAAGGATTGGTAATTTGTATAGGGTATAGGTACCATTTTTGGAATGCGTTTTGAGATTATAAAATTTAGTGTACTTTTGTGTTTTTGCGTGTGAATAATATTGAAATGGTTCCATCACTTTGATGCAGGTACAAAGCGATATACGTATGTGACGATAATTTCTTTAATCTACCCTTTACCCCATCTGTTGGCCTGTATAAGTGTATATTGCCTTTTTGTCACATCGTGTTACTAGCTTAAGTTTAATTTAAGATGACAGGGGTATTCATATGATATTAGTTTGTTACGGTTTATGAGTTATAGCTAAATTGGTTCATTGAAGTTCGTTCAACAAAACGGTAGCTGCTCGTTTTTTGCGTTGGTTAGATTGTTCGGTATGTGTGTGTATATTATGCCCTTGTTAAACCATTGTTTATTAACGATGATTTTTCATAAATTTTGTGGTTGTTAATGAAAGTTCAAGCGGTTTTCAAGTCGACCAAAGGGTTCTTTGTTGTCGACTGGCATATCGGATTGTTAGATTTCTATACGTAACATTATCAATCAAATATTTCCTCTTAATACTTGAAATAATCTACTGATTGTAAAATATCATCATCTTCCGCCATCCGCCTTCATCCACTACTGGGTGCTCTCTTTCTCTCTCGATGTGTATCTTCATCTCTTTTATGCAAGTAACAGTATACCTAGTTATATGTATAAATTGTATCATCATCATCAGCCAAAGACGTCCACTGTTGAACATAGGCCTCCCCGTTTAAGCGGGGGGGGGGGGGGGGGGGGAGTTGCCATAATCCCCACGCTTGGCAAGCGGCTTGGGAATCGCAGTATTGGTGGTGGAGTTACAGAAGGCGCTGCTGCCCATCTTCTGAATTTTCCCTTAGTCGCCTCTTACGACACCCACGGGTCACGGCATAAATTGTATATATCTGGATAATCATCAAAGACAGTAACTATGATGACCAATAAAAACGTAGCGGCAACTTTATAATTAGTTTTAGAAGTTCAACTTAAACGGTCTTAGCAGCGTTGGCAAGCTAAATTGAATCGAACTTCGCTACAAAAAAAGGAAATTGCAACAATCACTGCTGGTAGGAAAACTTGTGCACCTAGCTGTGTGTATTCCTGTTTTTAACTGACTCCAAATAGAAGCTCGGAGTTCGTATTCGGGCGTCTTTTTTGTATTTTTGTTTCTACTGGCTCTTAATAAGATAAGTATGCCTTAATGAATAATAAAATTATAGTGTTCAATCAAGCATAATACATACAATCATTTTTACTAAAGGTATAGGTAATCACACTAATATTATAAATATGTTTGTTACATCTTCACGCTCAAACGGCTGAACCGATCTAGTTAAAATTTTGTATGGAGGTAGCTGACACCCTGGATTACCAGATAAGCTACTTTTTATCCCAAAAAATGAAGCAGGTGACATCGCCAGGCGTAGCTAGTAATATGTAATTTGTGCCTAATCGTCAGGCTTGTCTACGGGGCCTAAGTTTCACGTATAAGAGCAAGCCCAGTCCCAGGAATTTATCCCAATAATACGAAGCTTCGTGTGGCTGCCAGGAGTTTCCTGCCAGAAAAAAACCCTTTAAACACTAAAGCGATCCTTTGGAGACTTTACTAAGAAACAGTCTGATAAAATACTTTAGATTATCAAGCACGCGTATATTACGGTGCACCAACTTGCGACGCTTGCATAGTAGGTACTTACATTAGGTCTGCTATAAATATGACTCGTTGCATCTACGAGCAGCTAGCGAGCCATCGGCCAACTCAAACATGAGCTTAGGCTTAGTCGTTAACTGAGCCCCTTTTATTTGCACAGTCTGACGCTCATAACGGACATGCCTTCCAAATGAACACACAGACATTCAAATGTGTACATATGTAATGTTACTAACTTGTGCTAGCTTGTAATATGGTTGCGCCCTGAAAGGAAGTTGCGTTGTATTGCATTTGACTTGTATACTATATGTTAAGTAACTCGTTGACTCGTTAATCTAGTGCTCACTAAGTTACTGTTGAGTATAAGGTCTTGGGATCGAATCCCCAGTCCCGCAAAGGATTATTGGATTTTTTTTACTTATTATTTTTTATTTAAAAAAAGAAACGTCGCTTCTCACTATGAATTTCTCCTGTATCGTAAGTGCGTTTCACAAACATGAAATATCACATACACAAACACCCAGACTCGGAGCAAACATCTGCGAATCACACACACACTTGTTGTCCCGTGCAGGAATCGAACCGGCGTCTAGCGCAGCAGTCCAATCGCTTACTGCGCCAATCAGGTCGTCATTTTCAAAAAGGCCTGTAGCTGCATACGAATAGCATCTGGCTAGCGCGAGCGGTGTCGGCCGCGCGCGCTAGCATACTGGCCTAGACGATACCACCGCTCATATTTATAACCTCGGTCGGTGGCCGCGCGAGAAATTATTTTGTGTATACCCTACGTGTCTGTGTCAGTTGTAAAACATTTGGTATTGTACCCTCTGTGTCCCTATTTTTGTCTGTCCATATTAGTATATAAGTAGTGCGTCGTTCATTAAAGAGGCTCATTATATTCTTGACCATCGGTTTGATTGCATGCACCTAAGTCCCTCGCTACATTGGTGACCCCGACGTCCGAGAAATTCAACATGACCAGTGGAGGACAAGAACTCTTGGGTGTCTCAACCGCGCTTCGTATACCACCCATCTGGCGAGACAAAATACGGTTATGGTTCGCGCAGTTTGAAGCTATCATGTCCCCGCACAAGAAAAGTGATCAAGCAATGTACGAGCTAGTCATCGGGCAACTCGAGAGGCAGGATCTTGACGAAATCACCGACATCATTCTCCACCCTCCTGAGTCGAAGCGGTACGAATTACTGAAGAATCGCCTACTGCAAGTATACGAAGAGTCCGAGCAACGTCAAGTTCAGCGTCTACTGTCTGAAATGGAACTGGGCGACATGAAGCCATCGCAGCTGCTACGTCGAATGAAAAACCTTGCTGCAGAAAATATATCCGACTCGGCGCTGAGGATTATGTGGACAAATCATTTGCCACAATCAGTTCGAGCAGTACTTGCCGTCAGTGACAACATCGCTAAGAAGTCCGATATCTACGACCTTGCTATGATGGCTGATAAAATTTCGGAGCAGACCCAGCCTCAAGCCGCCACTGTATCTGCTGTTTCCACCAACTCACACGAAACTCCCCGAACCAGTTCAACTCTAGAAGAAAAGATCGATATGCTTACGAGGGAAATTGCAGAGCTAAAGGCGAAACAAAACGTGCACCGTCGTCGGACAAGTTTTCACCGCTATCGAACAAGATCTCGTTCATTAAGCTCGCCTAGCCCACAACACGCGCACCGCGCGTCTCGCAGCAGAACGCCTCGTCGCGCCGACCAAGCAGACATCTGTTATTATCATCGAAGATTTGGTAAACAGGCTCAACGATGCACGCGCCCGTGCAGTTTTGATGATTCGCCTGCAGTTTCGGAAAACTAAAACCTGCGCTGGATGAGGCGGGAACCGGCGCAAATAATATATCGTACCGCCTATTCATAACAGATAGGAATTCGCGAATGTCATTTTTAATTGACACAGGTGCGAATATATCTGTCATACCACGACGAGCAGGCATGAAAAGTGCGCCTACTGACTTCCGCCTGTACGCTGCAAACAATACCACTATACCAACATACGGCGAGAAATCGCTTCAACTGGATTTAAACCTGCGGAGACCCTACAGATGGAAATTCATCGTTGCTGCAGTCAGCAAGCCGATAATTGGCGCTGATTTCTTGAAGCATCATCAACTTCTAGTCGACGTTGCCGGCCGATGTCTCATAGATAAAGTGACGAAACTCACCGTGAAGGCACCAATTTCGTACTCCTCCGAGCCAACAGTACGAAGTATCGACGTCGATCAGCAATACCACCAGTTGCTCAGTAATTTTCCTGACATCATCAGACCGTCGTGCGTGAAGGAAACGCCCAAACATAATGTTGAACATCATATTGAAACAACGGGACCCCCACTCTACTGCAAGGCTCGACCTTTACCACCGCACCGTTACCTAGCAGCGAAGAAAGAGTTCGAGATTATGATGCAACAAGGACTTTGCCGGCCAAGCAAAAGCCCGTGGTCCAGTCCATTACACGTCGTACCCAAGAAAAATGGCGACATCCGAGTTTGTGGTGACTATAGAAGATTGAATGCTGTTACCGTTCCAGATCGATACCCAGTACCACGTCTCAAAGATTTCACCTACCTCTTGAACGAAAAGAAGATTTTTTCGACCCTAGACCTCAATCGTGCATACATGCAACTACCAGTTTATGAACCGGATATTGAGAAGACAGCTATTATTACGCCATTCGGATTATTCGAATTCCCCCGAATGTGTCCAGGTCTAAAAAATGCTGGACAGACGTTCCAACGCTTCATACACCGTGTGTTGAGTGGTTTAGATTATGCTTTTCCATTCATTGACGACGTCATCATAGCGTCAGAAAACGAGGAGCGCCACAAGCAAGATCTACAAGTTGTCTTACAGAGATTAGATGACTATGGAATCACGATCAATCCATCAAAATGTGTCTTCGGTAAAGAAAGCGTCAAATTCCTGGGTTATGAAGTATCGTGCAAAGGGATCAAACCACCGATTGACAAAGTAAAGACAATCGCCGACTACCCTAAGCCTGAAACTATACACGATCTACGTAGATTCCTGGGCATGGTGAATTTTTACCGCGACAGTATTCAAAATGCCGCACGTATTCAAGCACCTCTCAATGCTTATCTTCACAATTGCAAGAAGCGTGACAAGACCAAGATAGACTGGACAGCGGAAGCACTACAAGCTTTTGACGCATGTAAGGTCAGCATACAAAACGCAGCCTTACTCGCTCACCCGTCACCGACCGCAGCAATGTCGCTCATGTGTGACGCTTCTAACACTTGTGCTGGAGCCGTTCTACAACAACACGTCAACAATAAGTGGATTCCCCTCGGCTATTTCTCGAAGAAATTCTCAGAAACTCAGCAGCGATACAGCACATTCGACAGAGAACTGTTGTCAATATATATGGCCATAAAACACTTCAGAAATGCATTCGAAGGAAGAGAACTAATAGTCTATACCGATCACAAACCACTCACATACGCTATACGCAAGCCACCGTCTAACAGTGATACACAACGGCGAACACGTCAGCTTTTGTTTATCAGCGAGTTCACAACGGACATACGACATGTAAGTGGTGCGGATAATGTAGTCGCGGACGCGCTATCACGCATTGAAACTATCGACATACCTACAAGCATCGACTATAGCAAGTTAGCACAGGCGCAAGAGAATGACTCATCGTTACCTGCGCTAATGAGTCAAAGCAACATTCAACTTAAAAAGATTGTCGCTCCCGGAATAGACAAGGCGATATTATGCGAAACGTCAACATCAAACATTCGGCCGTATCTACCAGCTGATTATCGTTGTATTGCATTCAACGCTGTTCACAACACAAGTCATCCTGGAATACGAACTACGCGGAAAATGATACAACAACGTTTTTTTTGGCCGTCGATGAACAAGGATATTAGCGAGTGGACGAAAAATTGTACTGCGTGTCAACAGTCCAAAGTTCAGCGACACACACACAGTGGCAGCAACGTTTTCCCACCAAGTGAGCGATTTCTACATATTCATGTGGATATAGTCGGAAAGTTACCTATATCTGCATGTGGTCATCAGTATTTACTTACAATCATCGATCGACAAACACGCTGGCCCGAAGCGATTCCTCTAAAAGAAATCACAGCTGATACCGTAGCAAGGAAGATATATGATGTTTGGATTACTCGTTTCGGCTGCCCGAGCAAAATCACAACCGACCAAGGACGACAATTCGAAAGTCAATTATTTCACGAACTCGCAAAATTACTTGGCGCAGAGAAGACCCGTACTACTGCTTACCACCCGCAGAGTAACGGGATAGTCGAGCGCTGGCACCGCGCGTTGAAAGTCGCGCTAATGGCGCGATTATCAAACAATAACAAATGGATGGATGAATTATCAACCGTGTTACTCGGCCTACGTACAGCTGTTCGTACCGACACAGGTACTAGTTCTGCACAACTTACCTACGGACAAGCATTGCGTCTCCCTGGCGAATTCATATCTCCAATACCAACAACCTGTACAGTGAAGATGGATAATAGCTTTGTCACTCGCCTGCATGACGTCATTACGCAGCTCACGCCAACATACCAACCGCATTCCAACAAGAGGTCTGTGTTCGTACACAAAGACTTGAAGTCATGCAACTCCGTGTTTGTACGCATAGACGCAGTTCGGAAACCCTTGCAGCGCCCCTATGAAGGTCCTTACCTGGTTATTGAAAAACATGAAAAATATTACAAGATACAGCTAACCGATCGAACTGCAAATATATCCATCGATCGGCTGAAACCGGCTTACATAGTCAACACCGACAAATATACCAGCAGCTACAATAATGACCCGACACCTGCCACTGCCACCACAGATGATCACTCCTGTCAACCATCAAGAACGAGATATGGAAGACTCGTTAAGATGCCCGTACGCTTCGCTAGAGGGGGAGCACTGTAGCTGCATACGAATAGCATCTGGCTAGCGCGAGCGGTGTCGGCCGCGCGCGCTAGCATACTGGCCTAGACGATACCACCGCTCATATTTATAACCTCGGTCGGTGGCCGCGCGAGAAATTATTTTGTGTATACCCTACGTGTCTGTGTCAGTTGTAAAACATTTGGTATTGTACCCTCTGTGTCCCTATTTTTGTCTGTCCATATTAGTATATAAGTAGTGCGTCGTTCATTAAAGAGGCTCATTATATTCTTGACCATCGGTTTGATTGCATGCACCTAAGTCCCTCGCTACAGGCCTTTTCATTTTTATCTTAATTTCATAAAACTAATATTTAAAAAAACCTGGTAAAAATATGTGGTACGCATCAAAATTAATTTTCATACAGTAATTTAAATTTTCATTCTCCTCAAAATCGTCCACTATCGCACTGAATAATTCAACGACACTTTAATTGAGGGGGTTGGGAGGCGTCAACAGTGTTGCCACTGCGTGATGGGTAAGTCTCAAATCAAAGTAATTAAAAATACCTAATAAGGTTTAGAAAGTAGTTTATGTACCTACAGTTAAGGATGCTGCTGGCTAGATAAGAGTGCCATGACTGTCTGTCGTTTGAGTTTTAACCTTCGAATAAGCGAAAAGAAGACGGAACAGAAGATGGAGAAATTTCTAGCAATTAATATAAGAAAGCAAAAGTATATAATTGAAAATTTTGATTATAATTTATTTACGTAGATATGATTTTCTTGTCACTCTCTATCATGTTAAATTCTTGTTCAAGTCTTGTTCGTTTTAGTCAATACTTTCTCTACCATTTCGATTTTGGTATCATGTACCTTTTTAATTTAAGAAAGAATGTTCCATAAACCAGCTATTTATACACTAATGAACATAATTACATAAACAAAGTGGTACGTTATACACATTTGCTAACATCGACGCAAAAACAGCGCAACTCCAAGAGCACATTTTCCTTAAAAAGTTTCCTATTAATTTGGAATCGAAAATCTCATCCCATTGCCACCCAGGGCATCAGTTTAATTTACTTCTGCACACCGGACGGGCCCACAAAGAGCTTTATTGGAATTTTTACTGACGTCCACCTTTTGAGCTAAAGGTAGGTTATGATTTGGATGCGCAGACCTCGCCACTAATGGCGTTTATAGCTTTCTTCAGAGCTGTTGGATATTGGATTTTGTTTTACTATCAGAACGTTATGTGGCTTGAGTTTATGGACTAGATAGGTACAATGTTGCAGGGTTCCAAGTATTTACCAAGTCCAGTCAAATCATCGAATCTTTTATTGCCATAACTGCAGTCATGTGTGTACTACTGGTGGGATCTTCGTGATTCTTGCTGCTGCTTATACTTGCTGTAGTGGATAGAGTGGGACGAAGAAGGTGGTGTTGCTACGTGAAGGTTGCTTCCAATCACCTACTTTACTTAACACTTTCACTGTCTATTGACCTAAATTACCTATATTCGTTCATAAAACAGTATTATTTAACTATTGAGACTGCTTTAAAAACAGTAAAGAGTTGGTAAACGAATTACTAATTGAATAGAAAATATTAACATACTTAAACCCTGAACTGTCTTTTTTTATCCTTATGGACTTCGACTTTCCTGGGGCGGACGGAGGAGTATGCCGGACTCTTACCGGCTAAAACCCCAAGGTGTCCTTCAAGCTACCTTAGCTGGACCCTCGACTGGTCCCGACCTACAACATATATAAAAGCAAGTGAAATTTTCCGTTTAATGCCTACTATTAGTTTAATAGGCCTGTGTTTACCCTGTAACTCAAAGCATTACTGTCACAATCCAAAAAAGATAAGTCACAAAACTATCTCATGGAAATTGCATTAAATTAACAACATTTGTAACTACATTAATTAGTACTAAACGTTCTTGACAGTATCTGTACATTAGAGTACAGCATTGACTAGATATCCGTTACACGAACACACTCCGGACTGTTGTGAAACTTTTCCTGCTTGGTAACTTGGACTCGCTCACTTGCCCTACATTTTGTCATGGACCGTGACTTAGGGCCATTAAGTACGAGTCTTCAGCATCTGCAAACATAAATAAAGAAATGTCAAACATAGAGAATAGTAAATTTTAGAACTAAAGCAAGATATACCTACAGGTAGATGTAGGTATATCTTGTATGTAAATGTACTTAAAAGTAGTTCTTTCTATCGTGTAGAGGAGTTTTTATGGATCTATTTTTTCCAAAGGCTGTGACTTCAAATTTTTACCAGGCAACACCCCCGCGCTCTTTCAATGTCATAGCTATGGCTCTTTCCATTTGTTTGTGTTTGCTTTCTTCGTTGGCTGATTCTATTTAATTTAGTTTTCTAGCTAGCCATTGTCTTTAGTCCTGCAGCTGTTACAAAAGATACTCTAAGATTACCTATATCATTCTCATATGAAGACACCACGTTTTGGAATGTTGCCGATTACTGACAAGGTAGCAGTTAACAGACATAGCGACGCCAAACTTTTGTTTTAGTGGCCCAACATTAAAAGATATGGGCGCCTACGAAATTTTCATATTCGCTAAAGTAGAATATTTTACGTCGCTAAGTGCATTTCGCAGAGTCTAACTTTCGTAGTTCTGAAAAAGATTCGATAACTTTTGTTCGCAATCAACTCAACTTGTTTTGTTTTTGGGCTACGCTACATCTGTTTCTCATCGAGGAAGGATCAAAAGTTCATCTTTTATTATAAATGCAAGTTTAATTATCCTTCAATGACTGGACTTTTAAGTATTATTGCCTATGAAAATCGGTTTTACCGATTGATAACAATAATTAGCAGGTTGTCACTTTTTGTCTATTTCATTAATACAGGTTCACAATGACTTAAAATTCAATTACGATTATTATTCAAATAGGGGAAAGCTAGATCAAACAAAAGGAATAACTGTTCATCCAGCAATGTTGTTCTTTAATTTAAATACATTTATATTGAAGTTCCACATGACAATACAATGATCGTCAAATACAATATAAACGATCAAAAGCAAGCTAATCTCCTAATACATGGTTCCAACAAAGCCAAACGCTATCTAGTAAACAAGTCTAAAAGATAATTAACTGCTGAACAAGACAACACAGCGCCAATAAGAGTAGTGAATTTGCATTCCTAGTCTGTTGTATGCACGTTGATAAGGAACACCCTACTATAAGCGTGCGAGTTACGTCACTAATGGAATTTTGAAGTGACTTCTCTTTCAGCGATGATGACGTATTTTAGTGTCAGGACATTTTAGAACTCAACTGCCTCGTTGGTCTTGTGGTCGCTGATGCTGATTATTGCTGAACATACTGCTGAGCATGAGGTCCTGGGTTCGAGTCTCGGATTAGGCAATTGTGATAAAACAACTCGATTTCACAACTATTATTACTTTTGCAAAAATATCATCTATTGAACTCTAATATGCCATCTTAATGGCTTAGGCCAAAACAAGAAATAATTCAACGAAAACAACAGTAATAAACTTAAAGTAACAGATGATCAGAATAATTTATTGACGCAACAATTAATCGTCTTTAAACCCTGATCGATATCGGAGAACAATTAAAATACTAATGCTGCAATTGACTCTGTCCCGCAACACAGTTCCTAAGTTTGGGAAGTTTCTGGAGTTGAAAACAGGACAACCTCTCCAAAACTGCTCCTCAACTGTTACCTAGTATGCCAATATCCTGATCAAATAACTAGAACAGAACTGTTCAACAGTTCTCCATAACTTCCCTTTACAATATATTTGTTTAGTAATAATGCTATTTATAATATTTATGCATTTTCCAAACCAATGTGTGTATTCATTTTATGTTACCTTCATTAATTGCTAGAAAAGGGTTAGTTTTTTGGAAGCCTTTTTTAACACATTGACTGTCCGCGTATCAGACACAATAGGCACAGTAATACAGAACAGTAGGTTATCTAAGGCCGCCCGCCGAGTTATTAGCCTACTCTTGCGTTGATCCCCAGGGTTTTCACTTTTACTTTTAGTTAATATTTTCGAACAAGCAGCACTTGATCTAAATTTATGTAATAAAAAGCATATTATAATTGAATATTTTACCAATTTATAAATTTAGTAAAAATAAAAAGCCTTTATTCACATAACATTTATTATATTAAGTTACAAATCTGATACCGAGAAATTTTTTCTCCGGTTTCTGCGGAACGCTTTATTATTATTTGTTAATGTAAAGTAAATTCTCATTCTGTAATTTTTTTGTAATAATCGTAAAAATGCGACTCGGCTACGCTCTTAATAAAGCAAATAAACTGTGAATTAAACAACACAATACCACATTTTCTAATAAGATTTAAGTATAAGTAGGTACATTATTGGTTCAGTAGGAACTATGAAGAATGAAAGTCCGGGTTTGCGAAATCGTTATTGAGGCACCCGAAAACACTACAATATTTTTTTCCCCTTTTTGAAGTCATGATACTGGTAATAATTAATATTATGGTAAGTGGCCGGCGAGAGTTGACGAACGCGAGCGGTCATGTAACGTACGCGCGTGCTCACAGTCGCGCTGCACAGCCCGTACTGCCGCCACCTTATTCCCCCATATATTATGCTAGTGTGTGCGTGAAATCGCGTGCCGACACGGCGCGCGGCGCGCACGCACACATTCAAACCGAAAGCGGCACGTTTGTATGAAGATGTTTTACTGTTCTGTATTTACTGTGCAATAGGTAAATAATCGACATGTACCATATATGGTTCAACAGACTGTGAAAGGCTTAAAGAATAAGCAACAAGGGTTGTAAAGCTTTTAGCACTAACATTAGTTGCTTAGTGGCAGAATGTTAGTTTATCTAACAAACTAATTGAAACAAATCATTCACAATGCCTAATGAAACGGAAGGGAGGGAGAAGTATCCATACTTCTAACCTCTCCCATTTAACAATTCCCATATTATTATACAAATTCAAACATACAATCATTCAGAATCTTACCTAGTACCTGATGTACTCCAAGAGATTTTTCAACGGTGTGTAAAGCCATGTCAGAGACCTACAGGTGGTTTAAACTCTGAAACCGAGTGGTTCATCAACCATACGATAAGAAGATGTACTCCAACATAGCAGTGACAAAGATTCGAGTTTGCTCGAATTTCCAGTGGTAGTAATCGCGAACTCTCTGTTATGTAGATTCTATTAGACAGTTCCACAGACATGTGTACTGGTACGGTGTACACACTTACCTATTGAGGAGAGTAGATGACAAAACAGGTATGGGAAGATGATACCTGGAAGTCTATACATTTCTGGACGATCTAATTGGCTAAGTTCTTGGTTTTTTAAGCAATGGGTAATCCGCTGCTTTGTTCCAATTTTATCTGTTTGTGATACATTATTTCTGTTATATGGAATCAAGATACTTTATAGAAAAAATTCTAGCGTAAGGCAAAGTTTAAAAAAGTTTATATACGAGTACTTTATATGTATATAGAAAGTATTACCTCATTTATGGAAATGATTGACAAATCTGTTTTGACTTTAGTTAAAAATCAATTTTAGAAAATATTGGAAACATTTACGTATATTTTATCTACGTTTTGTTACATATTTTTTCACTGACCTATAGGTATCTAGATTCCTGACAGACGTAGCCATAAGCCAATCATTTAATATTACTAGTATTAGTAAAACATCATTATATTGCTACTCAATCAAAACAAGCTACACGTATCCTCACAGAATAATGGCCCTTGTTCTCCAATATTTTTATAAGTCCCATATTTTGATTACACATCTAGGTTATGGACCGTCACGTATGGAGTTATCAAGTAGTCTATTGTCCTATATAAGTTTAATAAACTTGAAGAAGGCTGACGGCCTAGAAGATTGATTACACTATTGGTTGATATAATATATTACAATTTTGGGACAGTCAGGGTTGTGGAGATGTAGCTAATGGAAGTGATAAAATTAATATCATAAAATAGCGTCATATGATTATCTTGTATTTACCTAGTAATCGCCATTATTTAGTCTTTCAGTCATCACAAATTAATTCACTTTTGGAATGACGAGCTATCTAAATTCTTTTAAATTTGTTTTTGTCGAAACTGTGTACCGATAATAATAGTCTTTCCCTGCCTGGTAGACTGTCTCGTTGGTTCGGTGGTCTGATGAGCATGAGGTCATGGGTTCGAATCTTGGGTTGGGCAAAGTGTTACTGAGATTTGTGACCAGTTGATGGCAATAGGCTCGCCCCATATTACTTTGAGACCTATAAAATAATTGGCGAAAGAGATAAAGAAGAGATATAAGATTACATATATTTACATTTTATGGTTACGCAGCATCCTTAAAACGAAAGGCAGAGCAACATAAAAGTTTCATTTTCGTATTTCGGAAGTTGGAAATATGATACAATATACACAGCATAGCGTACTCTAAGCGCCTTCAATAAATCAAGTGAAGGAACGTGTCATATCTAGCAGCAGTGTATCCAAGTGTCTAGATCTGTATGCATTGCCTCACCAGCCCTATTTGTTCGGTTCGTGTAGATCGCCATATCTCACGTTGACGCGCGATTGATCAAATACTACTTGTACAACATGTGTTTCTTGATAGATGTCCAAGACTTTGAGTTTTAGCTGATGTTGGTTCTATAATAATATTGTTGAAGCCTATTTATGTGTTTGGTTTATTGTTACACTTGAATTCTTATAGACAGACGTTTATATTTACATTATTATTTATATTGATAAAGGAAATTTGAAAAATGATGGACACGAGCGGGATTCGAACCCGCGACCTTCGCCGATCCGTGGCGCTGCTCTAACCAACTGAGCCACCGTGTCGCTGCTCGCATCCATCGAATTTCAAGTTCCCTTTTAGTATTTACGTCTTAAGGGTGACGTCTGGTATTATCTGTTGGAAATCTGCTGAAATTCGATGGATGCGAGCAGCGACATATTATTATTTATATTCATTTTTAGCATCGCTAATACAAGTATTTAAAGAGAGCAAATACCAGGTAGTACCTATACTGCAGAAATGAATTCAACATCAGATGTGTATGCCCTTACAATTGTCGAAACCTACCTGTACTACCTACCTCTACTGTTTGTAATTTATAATCTAAGATACAAAACCCAATACGATGTTAAGGACGGTTTATTAAAACCCAGCGATATTTCGAAAGCCAAAGTTTTGAACTAGCTAAAATGAAATAAAGATTATTAAATTTTGTTTAAATTAAAATACGCTATGATTGGTAAAACTGTAGAAGGCCAGACTAAATTCAAAGCACAAAAAGGCGAAACGTATCATCAGTCGCATGAACTTCAAAAAAATCTTAAACATGATCGAATTCAAATCATCGTACTACCAGACTACTTTCAACGTTATTTTCTATTCGATTGCTAACATATCGATATAAATTACCGAGAGAGTAGCGTTGCCAACAACTGTGTGCGGACGTAGGTAATGCATACAGAATGCACAAACATCATAAATACACGAGTTATGAGGAGTACCGTGCTTTCTGGCAATTTTAGACTAAGTTATGCCTCTTTCATTTTAGCGGTTTCTTCGTATGTCGTGTCAGTTGCCAGGCAACGGGTGTCGGGTTGTTTGTTTTGTATACGTTCAGGCTGTTCAGGTTTGATTGTCATTTGTTCAAAGTGAGTTTGAACTTTCTAGACAAAGTCAGGCCTCCTTCGTTTAATTAAACGTTTTCTACGTTTGTCGTTTCAGTTGCCAGGCAACGGGTTTCGAGATAATAGTTATTTATTCATGTGAAGATCGATTGTCATTTATTATAAGTCTAGTTAATGTTGAGTTTAATTTTTTTACACTCAGTACTCTTTCATATTTTTTTGCGATTTTTTCGTTTGTCGGATTCATTGCAAGGCAATAGGGTTCGAGTGATTGTTTTGCACACGTACAATGATTCATTGTCATTTGTTGAACTTGCCAATATTGGGGTTAACTTGATAAACCTTAGTTTTTGAAAACGTATAAAAAATTCTGCTTTTCACGACCATTGGTAAATTGAAACACACTCGGAACAACTTAGGAAAATGGTTTAAAAAGTCGGTTCTCTCTTCTTCAGTAAAGGTAAGAAGAAAAGTGACTCTTCTTTTTACCGGCATCAGAACGATATGCATTATATTCTCATTCTTGCTCCTCTAAAGAATATTCCGCTAAAAAATCCAACACTTTAACACGAGCACGTGCAATCTTTATTTCCCACTCATAACTTCAGTCTTAAATTGGAGAAAAATCTTAACTTGAGAGCGCAACACAGTAAATTCCTTTTCTCATTACAAAATTGACGTTTAATTTAATATTATTGCACTTTATAGTTAGTTGGTTGGTACGTTGAAAGTTCTGTACATTGTAGGAAACAATTTTATCGGTTTACAATAAACTTGACGCAGCAAATTGAAGTTAAAGTTGGTGTTTCGTGTTAGAAAAGCTTAGGAAAGTATTTGTGAGACGAGACTTCGAGCCACACTATTGCCTTTTAAAACAATTAACCTTGTTTGTATACGGCCAATAGGATTTAAAGATCATTGACGTCACATGTAGCTAAAGCTGATGGGATGAAGAACTGAGATGGACACGTCTACCACATGCCACATAAACGTTGACCTAACCGCACATCCCAGGGTAGATGTCAGCGGGGCAGAACAAGACGGTGTTAGCAAGACGACTATATTGTACTCCCGTATAAAAAAACTTGTGTTTCGCAGCCCGTGATAAAGCCATGCTGTGATAATCTAAGAGGAGTAGATAAGCCTTTTCCCTACAGCGGCATCTTACTCTGTCTTTCTCTCTCTTTAGGCAATACTTAACTTTTAGTCTATTTTCTCAGAGAGCTATCGGTAGTGGTTTAATAAGCCATCTTGCTGCCACAGCGCTAAGAATGCATGAATGAAGGATGTAGGTAATCCATACTTCCATACTAATACTAAAAATATAAATGTGAAAGTAACTCTTTCTGTCTATCTGTCTGCCTGTACTTTACACCTTCACGACTAAACTGCTGAGCGGATTTTAATGAAATCAGGCATGTAGAAAATTTAAGATCGGAGAAAGGACATCGGCTACGTTTTTTTTAATTCAACCCTCTAAGGCGTTTTAAATAGGGGTTAACGCGGGCGAAGCCACGGGCAATAGCTATATGTAAATAAATATATAATACTAACCAACAATCTAAATTAAGCTAGTTAGGTATATATAACACTAGGTCTTAACTACTGGGAACAAAACAGGAGCAAGATTAACACGTTCGCTTCAATCCCTTACACGCTACATCTTAGTGAGTGTTCATCTTTATCGGAAACATTTAAGTGGTCCATACATAAATGTTATCATGAATTCTTATAACTTAGCTACTTTAACTTTAAAAGCCTTTTAGTTGGAGTTCAGTGTATGTATGCTTTTAGATATTATCCAATTTGAAAGTAACTAAGGAGTTTGTATAGACAAGTATGCTATGTCTACGTAGGAGAATTGAAGAGTTTGTAGGTTTCCTGGACATGTCTTTATTTAAAAAAACTTCGCCCCACACTATGAAATTATCCTGTATCGTGGGTGCATACCACAAACATGGAATATAAATACAAACACCCAGAATCGGAACAAACATCCGCGGATCACACAAATTTTTGTTCCGTGCGGGAATAAAACCCACAACCCTCAGCGCAAGAGTCCAATCGTTTTGCCACTGTTGTCAAAGTCGAAAGCCGATTGAGAGTTCTCGGGATCGTCTCCTTAACATTTGCCACAGGTAGGAGGGAAGGCTATAGATTTCCATATGCTGCAAAACCTGGCATATTCCTTGTGCTTCAGTCACCTCTTACTTCTTAAATGTTTTTTATGCATTTATGCGTTGGCTTAGTATCGACCGTGGTCCGATCTTTTTACCTGGTTTTCTCAAAATCCTCTTCAATCTAGTCAGAATATGTCTAGGTTGGGATTGCTATTTACCTATATTTGTGTGGAAATAGACTAACGCCTTATTGCAGAAATCCCTTTCTGAGTATCTTTTTTACTTTGGTGCAAGTTTTTCCTACCTATTTTGGGAAAATTGTGTTTATACATGAATTAATGAAATAATGCCAGATCTGCAAATAATAAAACTAAATACCAACTCCAAAGTATATTTGAATGGTAGTCTTGGCATAATTTATTCCACAAACAAGAGCTAATTCTTCATTACAAAACAAATAGTATTAAAACATGATTCATAAACGGACAATACGCAGCTGACTCACTGATTCCTTTCAATACTAAATCTAGAAGGCCATCAATCACAAACCAGATTAATCCCCCAGGATTTCAATAAACAAAAACTTTTATTATACCGCAAAAAGTGACGCGCGCGCAGTCGTTACCTGCGGTCGTTGATGCGCTCCCCGTGCGCTATTGACGACAAAATGACAAGTACGATAAAGTGTGTATCTTGTAATATCGTTATTGACGAGCTTTTAGCTTATGTTCAAAATAAAATATCGATTGCTGATGAGGCAAGTTTGGTGAAGATATGTGCGTCGGCGTTTTCGAGTGAACAAATTCAAAAATCAAATACATTACTGATTGAATCATTATCATCTGAGGTGCGGAGAACCGTCCGTAAAGGGAAAGGCAAAGATAACCGTGTCTTGAACGATATTATAGCTATTTTCAAAACAACGGAACCTGATTTGCTGCCGGTTTTTGTGGCCCGTGATCTCGAGAAATTACCACCTATAACATTTGATCATTTGGATGTCTCTAAGCTCCTTAAGGATTTAGTCCTAATACAGGCTGAAGTTAAAAACATTAAGTCTACATATGTGACACAAAGTGAGTTACAAAACCTTAAGGCAGTTTGTGAAATGAATTATTCGGCCCTACCGAATCCCAATGTAAACACTAAAAGAGGTGCACAGTATGATAAAGCTAGTGAAAGCAATGGACAAAATATGTTAAAAGGCAATACGGTTGTTAACGGAAACATTACTTCGAATATCGACACAATTTTAGCAGAGGGTAGTTCAGAAATACTTCTTCGAACGCCGGTTAGCTGTTGCGAATTCAACGGCAAAAGAGACGAAACGATGCATGCGCTTAGCGACGAATGCTCGACCGATGCGTCATTATTACCGTTATCTATGACCACTGTTCACGGGCCGAGTGAACAGCTGAGTGAAGAGGTGACTCACGTACAGTCGTCCGTACAGCGAGATCAGTATGCAAACGTTGCAGCTACGACAACGAATGATGGTTTTATTTTGGTGCAAAATAAAAAGCGTAAGGTAAAGGATAGACGTAAAGGAAACATGGGTAGCGTTATAATTGAGTCTACAGATAAATTCAGACCGGCTGACAAGAAAACTCCCATGTTTATCACAAACGTTCACAAGGACACGTTAGAATCGGACATCACGAACTACTTGCAAAAGAAAACCGGTGATAAGGTGAATCTTGAAAAAATAAATATCAAACGGCAATGTGAGCATAGTGCATACAAGTTTTTTGTGCCACATAGTAAGCTGCAGATGTTTTTAGATCATACCTTATGGCCTCAAGGAATAATATTTCGGCGTTTTAACAACTACAAACAAAAACGTGATAGCACTGAGAATGTATCCAACGGAACTTTGAGTGGCAAAAAATATAGACGCAATGATGACTAACAATATTTACAAATTAGTAACATTTAATTGTAAAAATGTGAAGCGCTCGGTTCAGAGTATTCGTGATTTGTGTAATCAATACGATTTGATTGCGCTGCAGGAAACGTGGTTGTTGCCAGACGAAATCTCATTTCTTGACACCATCAGTGATGAGTTCAGCTACACGGGTGTATCTGCGGTGGACACGTCAGTGGGAATATTACGCGGTCGACCGTACGGTGGTGTTGCTCTCTTGTGGCGGAGTAGCATTTTTTACAATGTTGAAACTATTGAGTGCGATAACCCACGGGTATGTGCAATTAAAGTTGTGCTACAGGAAAGGTGTTTTCTAGTTTTTAGTGTTTACATGCCCACAGACTCAGCGGCAAATTTAACGGAGTTCACGGATATTTTGAGCTCGGTGAGTGCAATTGTTGATAATTGTAGTGTAGAAAACGTTTACATCCTTGGAGATTTTAATGCTCATCCGTCTGAGCAATTTTTTGAGGAAATGTCTCAGTTTTGTAATGAACAAAATTGGAAATGTATTGATATAGAAATATTAGGAATAGGATCAAGCACGTATACGTTTCTAAGTGAGGTCTATGGGTCTAAAAGGTGGCTTGACCACTGTTTAGTAACGGAAGCAGCCCGGAAATCAGTTAGGAACGTGTATGTACTTCATGACGTTTTATGGTCTGATCACTTTCCATTAGTCATTGAATGTTGTTTTAATACAATTTTACCTAAGAAAAATGTGAATAGTACAATCTCGAATAGAATTCTGTGGGGGGATAGAAATCCAAGTCAAATAAATATCTATCAAAAAGAATGTCATGAGAAATTACGATTAATTGACTTCCCTCAAGAATTAAGTAAGTGTTGTGATTATGTTTGTAATAACCCTAGTCACAGGAATATAATCGATAACTTTTATTTACAAATTGTATGCGCCTTAAGCGAAGCAGCAGTAGCTGGAAGGGTTGATAGTAATAGATCATCTAGAAAAATTGTAGGGTGGAATACCCATGTTGCCGACGCTCACAGGCACGCTCGGGAGCAATTTTTGCGGTGGGTTCTGAATGGAAAGCCCACTTCTGGGAATTTATTTAATGAAATGCGTGAAAGTAGAAAAATCTTTAAGTCGCGTGTCAAATGGTGTCAGGATCATAAAGACCAGCTGAAAATGGATGTCTTAGCGTCATGTCATACTAAACATGATTTTAAGGGGTTTTGGAAGCAGACAAACCGGTTGCAGAGTAAAGCAGGTGTGCCTGTGAGCGTCAACGGTGTGAATAATTCAAAAGAAATTGCCAACCTTTTTAAAGAACTGTTTTCTGTAAAATCGCCACTAGGGCCGTCACGTATGGCGTTGGATGCTCAACCCGGAGTGGAATTACAGGTTAAATTTCACGCGGCTGAAATAACTAAAATTATAAAATCTATGACGCGTGGTAAGTCCCCTGGCCACGATGGGTTGAGCATTGAACACCTTCAATATGCGGGTCCACATTTGCCGAGGGTCCTTGCCATGTTGTATAGCTTTTGTTTGAGTCATAGTTACCTGCCAGATGAGATGATGCGTACAGTTGTTGTGCCCATTGTTAAAAACAAAACTGGGGACCTCGCAGACAGCAGCAATTATAGGCCAATTTCACTCGCTACGGTAGTGTCAAAGGTGTTTGACAGTGTGCTTAACGCTCAGTTGGACTCTGTCATCAGGCTTCACGACAACCAGTTCGGATTTCGTCCTGGGCTGTCGACGGAGACTGCAGTGCTGGGTCTTAAGCATACTGTCACGTATTATACACAGAGGGGAACGCCAGTTTACGCCTGCTTTTTGGACCTTTCGAGGGCATTTGATCTGGTTTCCTACAATAAGTTGTGGCAAAAATTGGAAAACACTAGCCTGCCAAAAGAACTCCTTAACATCTTTAAATATTGGTATGGAAGCCAGATCAACAATGTTCGATGGAATGGAGAGCTGTCTGAACCATATAGGTTGGAGTGCGGGGTGAGGCAGGGGGGGTTGAGCTCACCTACGCTCTTCAACCTTTATGTTAATGAGCTGATTGAGGAGCTTAGCAGCATCAGAGTCGGTTGCCATGTAGATGGTGTCTGCGTCAATAATATTAGTTACGCAGACGATATGGTGCTGTTGAGTGCGTCGGTCTGTGGGTTGAGAAAACTTGTGGCCCATTGTGAAGGATACGCAGAACAACATGGACTGACGTATAATTGTAAAAAGTCGGAAATCATGGTTTTCGAGGCTGGGGGTAAAAACACTAGTGTTATACCACCTGTTGCACTCAACGGGATACCGTTAAAAAGAGTGTATAAGTTTAAATATCTGGGCCACTTATTGACCCCTAGCCTCCACGATGATGATGACATTGAACGGGAGCGGAGAGCGTTGTCGATTAGAGCGAACATGCTGGCCCGTAGGTTTGCACGTTGTTCCCTTCACGTAAAGATCACACTTTTCAGGGCTTACTGTACTTCTTTCTACACGTGCAGCCTATGGGCCAGATATACTCAAAGGTCATACAGCGCTCTCCGCGTTCAATACAATAACGCGTTTAGGATACTGGTGGGGCTGCCTCGCTTCTGTAGCGCATCGGGGATGTTTGCTGACGCACACGTAGATTGCTTTTATGCGACTATGCGAAAGAGGTGTGCTTCTCTGGTGCGCAGGGTGCGGGACAGCTCCAACAGTGTCCTGAGTATGATAGCTGGGCGTCTCGACTGTGCATACGTGAGGCATTGTTGTGCCGTCTCGCATGGGATAAGGCAGCAATAAATTAAGTTGTAAAATGTTACTAACATAGTTTTAGGTAATACTAACATTATTGAGTCATGGTTACTCGAATAAAGAAATTTATTATTATTATTATTATAAAAAGTCTTACCGTGGCCGTTTACAATCACAATCGATACTGGGACTCTGATTATGCGTTGTACAAAAAATACAGAAGATTAACTGGATATACTTGTTATCATCATCATCGTATAAATTAGTGATTGGTTGCTGAAAACGGTGAAGGAAAACATCGTGAGGAAACCGGCACACCTCAGAGATTTTTCAACGTTGTGTAAAGCCATGTCAGAGGCCTACAGGCGGTTTAAAGTCTGACACCAGGTTGTTCATCAACTATACGATAAGAAGAAGATCGTCATCGTCCACAGCCCGAGTTCACCTACTGCTGGGTATAGTCTTCTCCTTTATTGTGCCAGTCTCCTATGGCTATGGGTATATCAGTACAAAGCCTGACAAAAGTTACTTTAAAAGTCGGTACCAACTATTGACATGGAAACTTTAGTGTTTGCATATATATATTTGAAGATCACAGCAATCATTTGAATTACTTACTAATTAAATAACAGCTTAGATGGACGGACTAGTTGATATCATCATCATCATCATCAGCCGGAAGAAGTCCACTGCTAAGCAAAGGCCTCACCCCTTAGTAAGGGGGGGGGGGTGGTTGCCATAGCCCACGCTTGGCAAGCGGCTTGGGGATCGCAGTATTGGTGGTCAAGTTACAGAAGACGCTGCTGCCCATCTTCAGGATTTTCCCTTAGTCACCTCTTACGACACCCACGGGAGGAGAGGGGGTGGTCAATTCTAGGCTGGATACCACACGGCACAGGCCGGATACCACACGGCACAGGCCGTATACCACACGGCACAGGCCGTATACCACACGGCACTGAACTAGATGGTATGGTAGAAAGAAATTCATACATAAAATGATTTTGTTTTCAGATGACGCCCGCATTTTATTGATGGTGGATTTATGATACTGGTATAGCGTACGAAGATCCTGCGTCCTAAGGTATTACAAAGACATCCAAGAGTTTATGTTGGTAAACTTCTGTTATATCTATCTATATATGTCCTGCTTTAAGGGGTCTTTCTTTGCCTGCAAAGTTCGTGCGGCTGTCATACGAATCATACAAATTACTAAACGAACGTTTTATTGTATGAACCGTACGACAGCCGCACGACTTTCGCAGACACATTTGATAGAGCCCTTGAGAGTTCATAGTAAAGGGGCGGGCCATTAAAACGTTCAAAAAAATATATTCTATGGAGTAAAACTTCTGAATGTTGGTCTCTGCATACAATGGTCAGCCAAACAAGACAAATGTTCGTCCGTCGAGATCGTAGCATCGATACGCGCGATGTCCCATGCCTATTACAAGATGTTACAACTTTGGCAGATAAGCCTCTGTTATTTATATGGTGTTTTGTGTGTTACTAGCTGATTAACGTTCTGGATGTATTTTAGTAAATACTACGAGTAGTGTTCCGAGATACCAAACAACATCCTGTAGAGTTCTACTGGGAAAACAAAACATGTTTCTAGACCAAAATGTTTGGTCCCGAACGCCAGAAATGAGTCTACTTTTTCAAATAATAGTGCGATCTTCAAAAGGAAGATCTTCTTTCATTAGGAAATTTCTTTCGGGTTTCGTAAGATTAGAATATTTGCTTGTTTGGAATTTGAATGAGGTTTTAAGTGGTCTGCAGTTAAACTAAATTTTGAATTTACAAATTACACGAATTGCATATAAATTAAAGTGACTTTAAAAACACATCATCGACACATAAATTGCAACTATACTTAGACTTTCGAGCCTAAGTATTTGAGTATTCGAATTAACCTCCCACTGAGAATCAAAACGAAACGATACGCGTAAAATCTTGATTCAAGCCCGTCCTGTAAGACCCAAGCCACCGTGATTAGAGGCGGGTGATTGATGAGAGCGTCACGACTCACGACGAATGGATGATCGATCGCAGCATCTGTGACCCGTCATACCTCATTGTGCCCAGCTTTCATTAAACTTCATTGGACTTGTTGATTTTTGTAACCTTCCGTTACACGAACTTCATCATTATTTACTTTTATAATCGTTAAATCTTTATCTTACATTATGCTCTCATTGTCGTGGTGGCCTTTTGGTTGACTTACTGGATTTGTATGCACTAGGCTGCATGTTCAAGCCCAGGCTAGTATCAATGTGACTTTTTTAATGTCATAAATTATTACTCTGTTAGATATTCTAAGACAACTGACAAACGGTGACGGAAAACATCGTGAGAAAACCTGGATTTAATTATCTGAAATCAACCCGCAGTGGTGATCAATGCTCAATCCTACTTTATACGAGAAGAGGCATTTGCTCTGCAGTGGGACAGTTCAAGGCTGTTATTTTTATTATGCTCTCCTTAGACTGCCTCGTTGCTCAAGTAATCGCAAAGCTCGTCTGTTGAGCGTCAGGTCTTATAAGACCTAAGAGGAAACTATAATTCAATATACATAATATGCACGTTTAAATTTTAATTTCATGAAATCTATATTTGTTTTGGTGGGTTGCCTTAAAGCATAGACTTTTCCTTCCCAATTATTTCCCTTCAGCATACAAGGCATCGCAAATCGCATAGTGAATTTTGATACGTATTACAACCTACTGCAAAAACATATGTACTTCCTTTAATAACATTTCCCACTGGATAATACACCCAAAAATGTCGATTGATCGAATGTTTTACGTCTGGTTTGATTTCACCGTAAGTTACATGTACGCACTGACACGATACAACCGAAAATACTCAATACAAATATTTGTACATTCGGTAATCGCTCTCGCAATTAATAGAGCAGAAAGTTAAACGTTGGGCCGGCGGGGTAACTATGAAGCAATGCAAGCTTTAAGTAACCCCGCTGGTTACTGACCTTGATTGTAGAAATATTATCGCTGTTGCATGTAGGTGACGGTGTATAACTTTTAAAGATTTTGTTATAATAAGGGAACAAGAATGATAATTAAAGTCAATGTTGGGAATTTAGGATATTATGGCTCCAATTTAACGGCGAACAGAATTTAATAATGAGTGCATATTCAACGACCCGTCTCATCACTCACGTGCTAAAATTAAGCTCTATTGTTTTAGAAATCATGTCATTATGTCCCGCACCAGATTATCTCCTGTACTATGGGCTCGTGGCTTAGTTGCTTAGTAACGGCTTCTGGGGGGAGTGGGGGCCTATACATGGGTGACCAATACCAAGATGCCTCTGTGCTTCTCAGCACGTCAAGTCGATACGTGGAAGAAGAGTAGCGTGTCATTTATTAGGGTTGATAAATAGAACAAAAAAACTGAGTTGGCTGCGTTTAGGTGAACTGATTTAATCAAACTTAATGTAAGCTGTGAAGTTACTATCAATATATAAATGTTCCACTGTCGGAGCTTGTACAGTCTATCTACAATATTTTGAATACACAAATATCGGCTTTTCCCGCAATTTTTTTCCCTCTCTACCATAGCAGATTATTCACGAAATACATTTTATTTCGTGTTTTAAGTCCGAATCGAAATTGCCTGTATTTAACACATGCATCGCCCGGATCTATTGAAGCGTGTGTGTTAATTAAATCCCTGATTGTAAATACATGATGAGGATTAAAACCCATTAGCATTTGTACTAGTAGGTACATAAGTAGGTACTTCGATAACAACTATTCCATTTGAACAGATGAATTATGTAAAGTTAATGAATTAGTCATGGGGTTGAAAATCTCGCAGCTGTTCGGTTTTGTGATTCTAATGATGGTTAGTTTAAATATGCCATTTTTAATTAACATGATAATGGGTTGTACCGGATTGATGCGCCGGTACCTGATTTTGGTGTAGAATAAGTTCAGGGAATATTTGGTAATAAAACAACGATGCGATCAGTACGAAGCTAGTAGGCGAGTGTATTCAATTTTAGGTTACATGAGTCGAGGGTAGTGGGGTTGGGGAACAATATTGAGACCAATCGCGGCGATGCGAATTAGCGTGTCATAACGATGTGGGGCACACTGATTGGAGCACCCTAATTCGGTGTTGCTAGTAAGGTAATGGATGTTTTAACCCGATTCCCAACATGCCCGCGGCCTTGGAAGCAGTCGCTTTCAAAAGGTTAGCATTTGCGGCATCTTCACTGGTCATGATCATCCTGCAGGAGAGGACAGATTTTTGCGTAAGCCCGTCGCACCACGCCCGAAGCTGTTTGTAGATCAGCCACTCTCGCAATCCCATCCTTGCCTGGGATAGTACGGAGA
Source organism: Abrostola tripartita (assembly GCA_905340225.1). Lineage (NCBI taxonomy): Eukaryota > Metazoa > Arthropoda > Insecta > Lepidoptera > Noctuidae > Abrostola > Abrostola tripartita. The sequence continues at coordinate 1,632,023 of HG996492.1, read as the reverse complement.
ACTCGACCCATGTTCCATTTCAAAGGTGGCAGGTTGGAGTCCTTGATCAGGGCAAGCGCGCCTTCCTTCAACTCTGCCTTGTTATCAGTCCACTTTGTCCGCACCTGCAACTCACTGACATATTCTTTGGACCATCGGGTCCAAAAATGTTGGCGTATTTGTTCCACCCTCTGAAAGCGCTTAAGTGTATGCGCAGGAATATCTTTAACATCGTCGCTAGCAGGGGTAGTTAGCGGTCGACCAACCAGAAAGTGGGCAGGAGTAAGAGGACAAAGGTCTTTGGGATCTGGAGAAAGAGGAGATAATGGTCGGGAATTAAGGACTGCTTCTACTTGTGATAAGACAGTGCTTAACTCCTCAAAAGTAAGGTGCGCGTTCCCTACCACACGGCGTAAATGGTACTTGCAAGATTTTACTCCTGCTTCCCACAGACCACCAAAGTGAGGCGAATATGGAGGTATGAACTTAAATTTATTACGTATGATGTCCGATGAGCTGCCAATCCGTTTTCGATTCCTTTATGCGCTTAGCCTCCAGGTAGTCCTGAGTCCAGTCCAGTCTTCTCGAACTAGCAAAGGTGGCCACACCCGTATACAAATTCCATAGGATGCTGATACTGAGATCCGGCTCGAAGGACCACATGTACCGGATTGATGCGCCGGTACCTGATTTTGGTGTAGAATAAGTTCAGGGAATATTTGGTAATAAAACAACGATGCGATCAGTACGAAGCTAGTAGGCGAGTGTATTCAATTTTAGGTTACATGAGTCGAGGGTAGTGGGGTTGGGGAACAATATTGAGACCAATCGCGGCGATGCGAATTAGCGTGTCATAACGATGTGGGGCACACTGATTGGAGCACCCTAATTCGGTGTTGCTAGTAAGGTAATGGATGTTTTAACCCGATTCCCAACATGGGTTTTTTTTTTTACTAAAGCGATTTAATTGTTATGTTATAAGGCGCTACGTGGGACACTGTTGGTTGGTTGGTTGGTGCGCTTCATGCTAGTTCGCTCCGTCGAAAATTGGATTCAAATGATCAAGTTATAGATATTAAAACCAAGTAAGTGGTAGTATATCACTGCAGCCTACATATTCAATATTCAATTCATACCCCAATACAGAGGAAAGCTTTGTTCTCATATACATAAGAAAAGAAAAGGCTTGTAGGCACTTATGTACCTACCTATTGTTTCCGTTTTATCAGAATCCTAGAATTCATAAATTATGTGGTAAATTTATTTTTATTAAAAAAAAAAACTTCGCCCCGCACTTGCAATTGCTCCTGTATCGTGGGTGCGTTTCCCAAACATGAAATATCACATTTTTGTCCCGTGCGGGGATTGAACCCGCAACCCTTAGCGCAGCAGTCCAATCGCTTAGCCGCTGCGCCAATCAGGTCGTAATTTTTTTTTCAATAAAACAAAGCTAAAATTTATCTTAGATACCTACCAATTATCCAAACCTTTGCAGTCGTCTTAGGATTTTCGCAATGACACCATACATATATATATATATATCTATATATAGATATAATACAACTTATACCAAATAGGACGAAAACCTATACGTCAATAATATTCTCCGCTTAACTGCAATGCATTACTTTCCCGGCTTTTATACGACGAATAAAAATAATGCCATAAGCGCTAACAGTATAGTTAATACCAATAAATATTCAAGAACGTCATAACTCTGCTGACCTTTACTTGATATGGGTCAATATTCTCTACAAGCTGATGCCATGACTTTGTTTGTACATGATCTATATACATGCTCATGCGTGGGGCTCGTAGCTATGCGGCTACCCGGTAGATCAGTCGATCTGTGAGGTTAAGCCGTGCTCGCCGCGGTCAGTCTTGTGATGGATGACCGTTTTCACATGTCGAGACCCCATCGTGCTTCGGAAGGCACGTTAAGCCGTTGGTCCTGCGCCTGATCTTTCTCCGGTCGTGTCGGTCTACCGTCCCATCGGATTATGAGAGTAAGGGAATAGGGAGTGCACCTGTGTCTGCGCGCATACTTGTGCACTATAATATCTCCTGCGCAGATGGCTGGTCTTAGTTGAGACAGGCCGCCGTGACCGAAATTCGGTCAGGAGGACATTATATACATGCTCACATCACACTAATATTATAAGGGAAACGTTTGTGATTGATAGTGGTGTGATTTTATGCACATAATAAACAATAATGTTACGTGGAATATTCATAACAATAAGAAAATGGTACAATTTGAATTTCTTAATCGTTCCACACGTCACAGCTTCTCATTTGTTTGTCATTTTTATTTGACGTCATAATATTTTGTCAATGAATGATAAGGAGCCCGACTTTTTAATATCTTGACTGGAGCACCAAAGCTCACATAATTACCGCAGTGATGGATGACGACGGTAAATATTTAAAAAAGGGCTTTGAAAACACCGACATCTTTTTTACTGTATGAGTGTTGGCTGTTGGGTTACAGCTAGAGGACTGATTGTAGTTTAATGGCGATAAACCAATATCAAACATGTTGTATGAGATTTTTACATTTTGATTCCACGATTTAATTCATGTAATATGCATATTATAAGTGTCAAAGTAGGCCCTCTGTATGATTATCTGACATGATAATATTCAATTTAAATGCATGGAAGGACTACTTTGAAGCTTTTCATCCCGGAATCATCAATATAATTGTCTGAACGGTCATTGGTACGGGATGACCATTGATAACGAAACGTAAGCGTGTGAAGTTGGCGTGCTTCGACGGTGTATAGCCTGATGTTCGTGTGGCATAAAGATATTTCGCGACGAAGTCGCAAATGAAAGCTAATTATAATCATACTTTAAGTATACCTACTGGTGTCATACATATAAGGCGAAAATTTGTGACTTTGTGTGTTTGTTACTTCTTCACGCTAAAACGGCTGGATCAATTTTGTTTAAATTTGGTATGGAGGTAGCTGGCGCCCTGGATTAACACATAAGCTTTTTATCCCAAAAATGTAGAGGGTAATACCGCGAGACGCAGCTAGTGTTACATAAATAACAATATTATTATGTTACATCCAAACAATTTCCTAATGATACAAGGATATTCTTCGTTTAATTTCTCATGTTTCTTCCCCGGACATGACTGTTATTTTGATCACCCCCAGCCCCCTTACTATGAACTCTTAAAGCAGGATAGTTTACATAGTGGAAGCGAGACTGCATTACATTTCACATAGCGGCGTCTCGCTCCCACATCGTAAACTGTCCTGTTTTAAGAGTTCATGGTAAGGAGGCAAAACTCCCCAAACAAATACCTCATTAGCAACACAATTTATGATTGATATCAAAATTACAGTGGGGGCGATGATTTGGGGCTAGTGACCCCAAAATAATAGCTGGCTGAATGGTGAATGTAATTTGATGAGTCAAATCTTATTGATGTGTCGTGTTTAGGGAGGATAGTGTGTAAGTTAGAGGGTTGGCATGAGGGAATTGGATGCGTTTGAAACCTTCTTGATAATTTTGTTCTGTCATCTTTTCTATACATGTTATTTCTATAGATTTAGGTTTTCTAAGGGGTGCAGAGCTTCCACAAGTGACGATACTTAAGTACGTACGGGGCACCCTGGACGGTCAACCTCGCTACCATCCTTGTTGACTGACCAATCTCTACACCACGGCATGACCTATCCACGTGGCTGTTGGCTTATGACGATACGATGGAGATGGTAGTGGGAATCAAACTGGAAACCCCTGGCGCAGCAGTCCAATCCTTTAACTACAGCGCCAATCGAGTCGTCATTATTACTTAGGTACTTTGTAGTACGTATCCTGTGTAGAATCGTAGACTGATATTCTGCTCGTCGGTATAAAAAATCGAGCCGGTGTGTGTTTTTATGAATTCAATTCAGTTACCATCAAGGAAACCTCAATCAATCGGACGTCTGGTAAGGCCAGGAAAAAAATATCTGATAGTTTATGAAAGGGAGAAAATAATAAGCTCTAATACACAATACTGTCACATTTGTAATTATTTTATTTGTATCTTTGTATCTATCTACGATCTCCCGCCGTTTAACATTGAGTCCTTCTTCAATAATTAAGACAAGTCTTGTTATCCAAACTATTAAATTATAATTACCACGTATGCGTTTCACAACTGTTATTATAAATTAAAAACATAATTGGATGGTTGAACTTCGTTAGATGAAGGCACGCAAGAGAAGTATAAATTAATAAGAATTTTGATAAGTTAGGCATCACCCGCTGTAAAAATATCTGTCCTTTGCATACCTTATTGCTTTTAACAAAAACATAACATCACGCCTGTGTTCCTGGAAGGTGTAGGCAGAGGTGTACCTATACTACACCCACATTTCGCTGGTTATATTACAGGTTCCAATGTAATAGAGGGCAAGTTTATTGTCATTAATCGGCACAAATCCAGACTCCGTGCTGCTACTGAGAATTATCTGATGGAAAATCCCAATCACACTCTGCCTGACCCGGGATTTGAACCCAGGACCTCGTGTTCAGCAGTCGCACTTAGCGACCACTAGACCATCATCATCACCATCAGCCTGAAGACGTCCACTGCTGGACAAAGGCCTCCCCCTTAGAACGCCACAATAAACGACAGCTTGCCATTTGCTTCCACCGGTTGCTCGCAACTCTGACAATATCGTCGGTCCACCTGGTGGGAGGCCTGCCAACGCTGCGTCTTCCACGTCTTCTTTCTTCCACTACACCAACAGGGCGGTAAATGCTATTAATGTCTTATGTTGTCTGAAATTAGTTCCTTAAAAACTTTTGTTGCAAATCCTAAAACATTACAACTTCCAACGGGCCAATTGCTGTCTGCCCAAAAAATCTCGAATAGGAAAAATAAATAAGTCATAAAGTAATTTTCTTAGTCATAAGCCTGTTTAACAAATGGTAGGATATCACGTGCCGGCAGAACACATCAGTGGCTCAGTTAAAAAGATTTTCCTCATGTTCTCCTGGTTTCTTATTATCTGCCTTGATGATTCTGAAAGGGATCCCTCCGAGTTTTTGAATGATTTCAAAGTGAAATGTCAAGAGGTTATTTCGGTGGGATTTGTGAATTTTTATAGGTTAATTTAGTTTTGCTGCTTCGTATTTTGGTTTTAACATTGTTATGTTGGATGTTCAAGACGTGAATTAAGTTGTTGGTTTGACTGATAAACTTTTCCTTCCGATTTTAATTACAGGACTCTTTATGTTCGGAATAAAATATGTTACCTACGTATTTCTATCGGAAACTGTAAACCTGAGCTAAACTGACAAAGATTTAACAGAAAACCAAAAACTCTTTGACCGACCGTAGATAATAACCAATTGTTCTACTCAACGGGTTCTGCATAACAACTATAACAATATAAATTACAATAATAACAATATAAAGGTAACAATATAAATAACAATAATAAAATGTACCCTTTTCATTAAATTCTCTCACGAAACTTCCAACGTAATAATAATTTAATTAACGAGATAAAATTGAAAAAAAACTATTTATACGGATTTTATCGCGGTTTTAATTGGTGTTTTAGTCCCGACGTTTCTAATCCTGTACAGCATTCATGGTCACGGGCAGACTGAGGTGTTAAACGTCTAATTTGAACAATCACTATTAACTACCTTACATTTTTAGTTATTATTAAAACCGCGATAAAATCCGTAAAAATAGTTTTATTTCAATGTCTAAAATTCACGTAAGTGATAGAAATCATTATAACGAGATAATAATCTAAAAGAGTTCTTATTTAATTCGTGTATTTTTTCTGTCTGTTTTTCCGACCATACCCGCGCTATGCACAGTAATGATTGGCTACACTGGTTACGAGCAGCGGTTCTACTTGCAGCCTATCCATCAAAAATATTGGCAATATTCGATGTTTCCATTAAGATTGTGATGAATATTGATGATTCATTTACCGAAATAATACTATAACTTTGTATCTACATAATATTTATTGTTTGAGCCGTTTGGGGTCGAAACTTTTGGGCCATGGGGTCCAGGCGCACGAGCCTTAAGTGATGTTGAGGAGTTTTAAAAGAAAATAGCCTTTATCTTGAAGTAACTCTAGTACTTATTTAATTAAAAATCATTCATTATTTAAACTTCACCCCACATTAGGATTTTTCCTGTAGCGTGGGTGCGTTTCACAAACATAATATCTCATGCACGAGACTCGGGACAAATAACTGCGGATCGCACAAATCATTGTCCGGTGTGGGAATCGAACCCGCAACCCTTAGCGCAGCAGTCCAATCGCTTAGCCACTGCGCAAATCGGGTCGTCCGACTTTGGCCGACCTCGGATCCGAAACCTCACGCTCAGCTGTCACGCTGAGCGACCACTAGACCAACGAGATAGTCTATGAAAAATCGTCGTGGATAGTCCAATACCGCGTAACTAACAATATTCAAAACCGCGAATGTAGAAAAAAAGCAATAATGCGATTTTGAAACTAGACTATTGGGAATATTGATTTAAAAATAAAACATTCGATTTTGGGGAAAAGAAACGGTCCACTACTCAAGCTGTCCATAATTTTGCCTACCAGTTTTTTAGAAACTTAGTTTTTTCGCCATCATGTAAAATTAGCGAAAGTGTGCATACGCGGTATTTAAAAATGTTAGTTATGCGGAATTGGACTATCAACGACGAAATGTTTGATTTGATAAAAATGTTTATTTATAACTGGTGTTTTTACCGCAATTTACGCGGATGATTAACCAACAGCTAGTATTCGCGTAAGTGATAAAAATCATTAAGATTTACCGAGTGAATGCTGTATATGTAAGTGTAAAAGTTCGAAATAAATAATAAATCGAAGAACATTTCGGACTAATACCAATAGGGGTGGTAAATTTTAGGATTTAACACAGTTCGTGCTTTTGCAGTAACACATATACGTAAGATATAATGTTTCAATGAATGGAAGATAGAATGACCTTTAACGAGTCAATACAAAATAATGCGAAACGCTGAGAATAATTAAGCCGATATAAGTTGATTGTTGTTGAATTTTATGTAGGTAACATAACATACCGCTCAACAGTTTATATGTTAGTTATAAACTAACACCAAATAACACAGTTTTACATATTCAATTTGTGTCACATCATCAGCCGAAAAATGTCCACTGTTGAACGAAAGCCTCCCCCTTTTAGAAGGGGGGAGGTTGCCGCAGTGTCGGTGGTTAAGTTACAGAAGAGGCTGCTGCCCATCTTCTGGATTTTCCCTTAGTCGCCTCTTACGACACCCACGGGAGGAAAGGGGGTGGTCAATTCTAGGCCGGATACCACACGGCACATTCAATTTGTGTAAAACGTTTCAAATAATTGCTAGATTCGAAACACGTTTTGGAAATAACTATTATTTCTTAAACGTGTTTAGAATCATTCATCATCATCATCATATCGTATGGTTGATAAACAACCTGGTGTCAGTTTATACCGCCAGTAGGCCTCTGACATGGCTTTATACACCGTCGGAAAATCTCTGAGGTGTGCCGGTTCCCTCACGACGTTTTCTTTCAGCGTTTTTAGCAACTGATGACTGATTAATACCGCACATGATTTCGAAAAGACATTGGTGCGTGCCCGTGATTGAACTTGCGACCTTTGATTTGGCAGTTCAACGGTCATACCACTCGGCTGTCAGTGCTGGAATCATTGAAACTATTTAGTAAGACAATAACCTACTTCTATTTGTGTTGGTGATGAATAATATATATTATTATATTGAATAAAACTTAGCACGGTATAAAAGAGGCGTAGTCCTAAATAAGACGGCTTTTTATGTATAACAAAAACAAAACACACTCCCATCTATTACTGATTTGATACTCGGGTTATTGCCCTTTCGATTTCAAACGATAGTCGTCTATAAAAACCTTTATTTGCACTAACAAACAAATAGGACACAACGTGACCTTTCTGTAACAGAGTCAACATTACAACCTCCTTAAACGCAAAACAGCATTCAAGAACCATTCCTTTGACCGCATTGAGTAAGAAAACAATACTGGCATTTATAAAGAACTCACAAAGACTGATTGTATTGGAAACAATGTAGAAAAAAGTACTAAGTGCTACCGTACCGCGTTATAATCTAAAGAAAAAGTCCATTAATCCGCTGATGCATTTCCTCTGCCCGATATTGTAGAATTAGCTGAGGATTCGGATTTTATTCGATGTTAGTTGCTCTATTTAAGATGAATAGAGTTTTGTGGAGGGTTATAGGAAATTTTTGCCCAGGACTGGGACAACGAACAGGCTAATTACTAAAATTTGTTTTTCCTAGTAACATAACATAACATCACGCCTGTATTCCCCGAAGGGGTAGGCAGAGGTGCACATAGGTATAGTACACCCACATTTCGCCAGTTATGTTGTAAGTCCCAATGTAATAGGGGGCGAGCCTATTGCCATCAACCGGGCACAAATCCAGACTCCGTGCTGCTACTGAGAATTACCTAATGGAAAACTCAGTAACACTTTGCCCGACCCGGGATTTGAACCCAGGACCTCTTGCTCAGCAGTCGCGCTTAACGACCACTAGACCAACGAGGCAGTCGGCAGTTTTTCCTAGTGAATATGACTATTCTCTTATATCTATAATTTATATTTTTTTGACAGACTTTATTGTTTTAATGACACTTACTCGTATTTCATGTACCGTTGCTTTATGTATTTTTATTTTATCATAAGTATTGTACAATAACTTCGGAACACACGAATTATTCGAGCAAGAATCGCTCCCGTACCAAAAAGTCAATCATTAGTAGATTTACCTATTTATAGGAAGACGAAACTGCACTGATTCAAAATTGCTATGATGATTACTAGGGATGGACCAGAATTCAGTAAGCACTTGGCCGAAATTCGGCTTTGACAGAAAAAATAAAAAGCTGCCCTAAAACCTTCGACCTATAAATTGTATTTGATCGAGGTATTTATTTCAACAGTCCAGTTTAGGAGTACATACCGAGAATTTTAATCGATATAAATGTCGATACCGGCCGATCACGAGTGCCCACTCTATTACACGTGCTGGGCTACAAGTGTAACGTAGATTTGATTACTGAATACTCGACAAGAACTAGAGGTTGTTTGGTCGATAGAATAGTTGGATTTTTATATTTTTCTCTAAAGTGGAATATTTATGCCGTGTAGAAATTCTGTTTAGCTACATAGTCTGTACGTTGGGATTGAGTGTACCTAAATAGAAATTGATAATATTATGACCCTTTTTATAGGTGATTTATCTATAGTTCGAAATATGTATTACAACATTCAAACTTGAAAAAGAATGACTAAAATGAAAGAACAGATTTTTTGATTTTGTTTTTTTTTGCGTTATCGCAACAGTATTAAACATTTATTAAAAAACATACATTCAAATTTCATTTTGTAATATATTTCATAGCCTAGTGCTAGTAGAAAAGTCTGAACTATTGGTATTATAACGAGTCAAGAATTCGAGACGGTAATGCAAGTGAGAAGGAGCTTTTAAGGATCCTTGAGATTGAAAAATTTGAAAAAAATCCAAATTAAAAACTTATGGGCGTAACAAGAAACATTTTATTTCGTGAGTTTATTACAGACCGGTTCTAAAATTAAAATTAATTAAGTATGACGCGTTATAATGTATCATGAAATTAATTAATCCAAACGCAATTTCATTCGTGTCAAATTACTTTCAAAATATTATGAGGATCTTTAGCAGAATTAATTAGTGGCAATATTCTCTGCGTCGCTTCATTCTGGGCATACGAATCTCTGAGTTAATTATGAGATCTTTTTAAATACGATGGTGTAAGCAGGGGCCTTACAAAAGCAAAACGCTTAACGAATAGAAATTAACGTATGGGGTCGACAGATTAATAATGTTTCGATTATGTAATGTGTCAATTCCTATTTTTCATTATATACGATTTCTATTCATCTAGCGTTTTGTTACTTGGTAGGGCCGCAGATATGCTAAAAGGGGACGCCTTTTATCACGTATGTTAGCACGAGTTTTATCATGTTGTCGTATAACAATGTTTACTTTCATCGTTAGTTAGTATCGTCATTTGTTTTACATAGCTATTCTTAGTAATAGCGTCCTCGTAAGGCTAGCGGTCGCACCGGTAATTCTCAGTAGCAGCACGAAGTCTAGATTTGTGCCCGGTTAATCGCAATAAACTCGCCCCCTATTACATTGGAAGTGGCGAGATTTGAGTGTATGGCGTGATGTTGTTGATGTGTTTTATAAATTATTTAGTTTATTTATTTATTTATCAACTTAAAACTACCTTATTATTTACTATATATACCGGTTTTTACTCACGACTAACTCAGTTTGGCTCGCGACCCCGCCGCGTCACCTGCTCATGAATAAGGGCTCCGTTACAGTCCGAAACTATTGGGGCATTCCCGAATATTGACGTGAATAAAAACCGGAATTTACAGTAAATAATATGGATAACTCTCGCGAAACTTATTAAAACTACCTTTACAGTTTTACTTACTAGTTATTAGTAAACATAGCACTGCGAGCCATGTGGTATGACCGTTGGACTGCCAAAGACTTTTCGAGTACATGTGCTTACTATAAATTAGTTATCAGTTGCTAAAACAGTGAAGGAAAACATCTTAAGGAAACCGGCACACCTGAGAGATTTTTCAACGGTGTGTAAAGCCATGTCTGAGGCCTATAGGCGGCGCCTCTGACACCAGATTATTCATCAACCATACGATAAGAAGACTAGTGAACATGCAAGGCACTTGTCTTCAAGCTCTTAGACAAAACTAAAGGAGACGCGTTGCAACTTCTTTGGGTTTAGAATTCAAAGCAGTCTGTGTATCGATGCTTCGATCTGACAACTGGAAGGGAAACTAATGAAGTTTCGGATTTCAAGACGATTTCGATCTACGACACTAGCAATACGAAATGGAGCTACACTTGCGGATACTGTACCTATTAACGCTAGTTCTGTAGGTACTATAACCTCTTCCTTTGATAACATACTGGTGAATTCAACTTATGTGGTTGAAGAAAAGCACTTTTGTTAGCAGTTATAGCCGAGTAGTATGACCGTTGGACTGCCAAGTCAAAGGTCGCCAGTTCAAACCCCGGCACGCACCACTGTCTTTTCAAATTCATAAGCGTATTATAAATTACTTATTCATCAGTTGCTAAAAACGGTGATGGAAAACATTGGGAGGAAACCGGTGCACCTGAGTGATTTTCAACGGTGTGTAAAGCCATGTCAGAGGCCTACAGGCGGTTTAAACTCTGACACTAGGTTGTTCATCAACCATACGATAAAAAGAAGAAGGTTGAAGGTGTTCAGTTACATCTTATAGATCACCCTAGGTAGTTAGCAGTGTTACCAACCTGCTAATTAAACTTAATGCCACAAATTGCCCTACTGCTAACGAAAAATCATAAATGTACTATATAAATATAGGAGGAGTAGGTACCAGTATATATAAATTAATTCCCATTTCCCTCCATATCAAGCGGGAGACAAAAAGACAAGAATAATTAGAGATCCACAAATGACATAAGCCTTGTTGCCAAGCAACAAGACTATAAAAGTTAAATAATAAACATCTAACATTCTGAATATACGTTAAATCCATACTAATATTATGTGCCGTGTGGTATCCGGCCTAGAATTGACCACCCCCTTTCCTCCCGTGGGTGTCGTAAGAGACGTGTGTGAAGTGAGCATCTCAAGTGTTAGCATCTCACAATTAAACTTATGAAAACGTGGCATCCAGCATAGTTCTACAGTTCTTGATTAGTTTTAACAATAGTTCTATCGATAAAGTTATAAAAAAATCGATGTAAAAAAATGAGATGCTAACTTCGCAAATCCATTTCAGCATCTCATCGGAATCCGAGAGAGAAACAACAAAGGAGGCGATATCCGTTGAGTTCTATGTTTAAAATAAGTTTAAACAATAGTTCTGTCGATTTTAATTTAAAATTATTATTTTTTTAATGAGAATTGTGAGCTGCTGCCCCTATTTTGAAAGTTCTGGGCCCAAAACTATTTTTAAACTAAAGACAGTATCACGGTACGTCTAAATCCAAAGAGTTCTGTTCTATAGTGTACTTAGAAAAAAAATTATAAATTATTTTGCGAAAAAAATTTAAACAATTGTGAGATGCTGACCTTTTTTTTAAAGTTCTGGGGCCAAAACTATATTTGAACGATAGATACAATCACGATACGTCTAAATCCAAAGAGTTCTGTTCTATAGTGTACTTAGAAAAAATTTAATAAATTATTTAGTGAAAAAAAATTAAACAAGTGTGAGATGCTGACCTTTTTTTTAAAGTTCTGGGGCCAAAACTATATTTGAACGATAGATACAATCACGATACGTCTAAATCCAAAGAGTTCTGTTCTATAGTGTACTTAGAAAAAATTTAATAAATTATTTTGCGAAAAAAATTTAAACAATTGTGAGATGCTGATCTTTTTTTTAAAGTTCTGGGGCCAAAGCTATATTTGAACGATAGATACAATCACAATACGTCTAAATCCAAAGAGTTCTGTTCTCTAGTGTACTTAGAAAAAATTTAATAAATTATTAAGTGAAAAAAATTGAAACAAGTGTGAGATGCTGACCTTTTTTTTTAAAGTTCTGGGGCCAAAACTATATTTGAACGATAGATACAATTACGATACGTCTAAATCCAAAGAGTTCTGTTTTATAGTGTACTTAGAAAAAATTTAATAAATTATTTAGTGAAAAAAAATTAAACAAGTGTGAGATGCTGACCTTTTTTTCAAAGTTCTGGGGCCAAAACTATATTTGAACGATCGATACAATCACGATACGTCTAAATCCAAAGAGTTCTGTTCTCTAGTGTACTGAGAAAAAATTTAATAAATTATTTAGTGAAAAAAAATTAAACAAGTGTGAGATGCTGACCTTTTTTTTAAAGTTCTGGGGCCAAAACTATATTTGAACGATAGATACAATCACGATACGTCTGAATCCAAAGAGTTCTGTTCTATAGTGTACTTAGAAAAAATTTAATAAATTATTTTGCGAAAAAAATTTAAACAATTGTGAGATGCTGATCTTTTTTTTAAAGTTCTGGGGCCAAAACTATATTTGAACGATAGATACAATCACGATACGTCTAAATCCAAAGAGTTCTGCTTAATAGTATACTTAGAAAAAATTTAATAAATTATTTAGTGAAAAAAATTTAAACAAGTGTGAGATGCTGACCTTTTTTTTAAAGTTCTGGGGCCAAAACTATATTTGAACAATAGATACAATCACGATACGTCTAAATCCAAAGAGTTCTGTTCTCTAGTGTACTTAGAAAAAATTTAATAAATCATTTAGTGAAAAAAATTTAAACAAGTGTGAGATGCTGACCTTTTTTTTAAAGTTCTGGGGCCAAAACTATATTTGAACGATAGATACAATCACGATACGTCTAAATCCAAAGAGTTCTGTTCTATAGTGTACTTAGAAAAAATTTAATAAATTATTATGCGAAAAAAATTTAAACAAGTGTGAGATGCTGACCTTTTTTTTAAAGTTCTGGGGCCAAAACTATATTTGAACGATAGATACAATCACGATACGTCTAAATCCAAAGAGTTCTGTTCTCTAGTGTACTTAGAATTTTTTTTAAAAAATATTTAGTGAAAAAAAATTAAACAAGTGTGAGATGCTGACCTTTTTTTCAAATTTCTGGGGCCAAAACTATATTTGAACGATAGATACAATCGTGATACGTCTAAATCCAAGGAGTTCCGTTCTATGGTATACGTAGAAAAAAATTAATAAATTATTTAGTGAAAAAAATTTAAACAAGTGTGAGATGCTGACCTTTTTTTTAAATTTCTGGGGCCAAAACTATATTTGAACGATAGATACAATCACGATACGTCTAAATCCAAATAGTTCTGTTGTATAGTGTACTTATAAAAAATTTAATAAATTATTTAGTGAAGAAAAATTAAACAGGTGTGAGATGCTGACCTTTTTTTTAAAGTTCTGGGGCCAAAACTATATTTGAACGATAGATACAATCACGATACGTCTAAATCCAAAGAGTTCTGTTCTATAGTGTACTTAGAAAAAATTTAATAAATTATTTTGCGAAAAAAAATTAAACAATTGTGAGATGCTGATCTTTTTTTTAAAGTTCTGGGGCCAAAGCTATATTTGAACGATAGATACAATCACAATACGTCTAAATCCAAAGAGTTCTGTTTAATAGTATACTTAGAAAAAATTTAATAAATTATTTAGTGAAAAAAAATTAAACAAGTGTGAGATGCTGACCTTTTTTTCAAATTTCTGGGGCCAAAACTATATTTGAACGATAGATACAATCGCGATACGTCTAAATCCAAGGAGTTCCGTTCTATGGTATACGTAGAAAAAAATTAATAAATTAATAAGTGAAAAAAATTTAAACAAGTGTGAGATGCTGACCTTTTTTTTAAAGTTCTGGGGCCAAAACTATATTTGAACGATAGATACAATCACGATACGTCTAAATCCAAATAGTTCTGTTGTATAGTGTACTTAGAAAAAATTTAATAAATTATTTAGTGAAAAAAAATTAAACAAGTGTGAGATGCTGACCTTTTTTTCAAATTTCTGGGGCCAAAACTATATTTGAACGATAGATACAATCGCGATACGTCTAAATCCAAGGAGTTCCGTTCTATGGTATACGTAGAAAAAAATTAATAAATTATTAAGTGAAAAAAATTTAAACAAGTGTGAGATGCTGACCTTTTTTTTAAAGTTCTGGGGCCAAAACTATATTTGAACAATAGATACAATCACGATACGTCTAAATCCAAAGAGTTCTGTTCTCTAGTGTACTTAGAAAAAAATTAATAAATCATTTAGTGAAAAAAATTTAAACAAGTGTGAGATGCTGACCTTTTTTTTAAAGTTCTGGGGCCAAAACTATATTTGAACGATAGATACAATCACGATACGTCTAAATCCAAAGAGTTCTGTTCTATAGTGTACTTAGAAAAAATTTAATAAATTATTTAGTGAAAAAAAATTAAACAGGTGTGAGATGCTGACCTTTTTTTTTAAGTTCTGGGGCCAAAACTATATTTGAACGATAGATACAATCACGATACGTCTAAATCCAAAGAGTTCTGTTCTATAGTGTACTTAGAAAAAATTTAATAAATTATTTTGCGAAAAAAATTTAAACAATTGTGAGATGCTGATCTTTTTTTCAAATTTCTGGGGCCAAAACTATATTTGAACGATAGATACAATCACGATACGTCTAAATCCAAAGAGTTCTGTTCTCTAGTGTACTTAGAAAAAATTTAATAAATCATTTAGTGAAAAAAATTTAAACAAGTGTGAGATGCTGACCTTTTTTTTAAAGTTCTGGGGCCAAAACTATATTTGAACAATAGATACAATCACGATACGTCTAAATCCAAAGAGTTCTGTTCTCTAGTGTACTTAGAAAAAATTTAATAAATCATTCAGTGAAAAAAATTTAAACAAGTGTGAGATGCTGACCTTTTTTTTAAAGTTCTGGGGCCAAAACTATATTTGAACGATAGATACAATCACGATACGTCTAAATCCAAAGAGTTCTGTTCTATAGTGTACTTAGAAAAAATTTAATAAATTATTTTGCGAAAAAAATTTAAACAATTGTGAGATGCTGATCTTTTTTTCAAATTTCTGGGGCCAAAACTATATTTGAACGATAGATACAATCACGATACGTCTAAATCCAAATAGTTCTGTTCTATAGTGTACTTAGAAAAAATTTAATAAATTATCTAGTGAAAAAAAATTAAACAGGTGTGAGATGCTGACCTTTTTTTTAAAGTTCTGGGGCCAAAACTATATTTGAACAATAGATACAATCACGATACGTCTAAATCCAAATAGTTCTGTTCTATAGTGTACTTAGAAAAAATTTAATAAATTATTTAGTGAAAAAAAATTAAACAGGTGTGAGATGCTGACCTTTTTTTTAAAGTTCTGGGGCCAAAACTATATTTGAACGATAGATACAATCACGATACGTCTAATTCCAAAGAGTTCTGTTCTATAGTGTACTTAGAAAAAATTTAATAAATTATTTTGCGAAAAAAAATTAAACAATTGTGAGATGCTGATCTTTTTTTTAAAGTTCTGGGGCCAAAGCTATATTTGAACGATAGATACAATCACAATACGTCTAAATCCAAAGAGTTCTGTTTAATAGTATACTTAGAAAAAATTTAATAAATTATTTAGTGAAAAAAAATTAAACAAGTGTGAGATGCTGACCTTTTTTTCAAATTTCTGGGGCCAAAACTATATTTGAACGATAGATACAATCGCGATACGTCTAAATCCAAGGAGTTCCGTTCTATGGTATACGTAGAAAAAAATTAATAAATTAATAAGTGAAAAAAATTTAAACAAGTGTGAGATGCTGACCTTTTTTTTAAAGTTCTGGGGCCAAAACTATATTTGAACGATAGATACAATCACGATACGTCTAAATCCAAATAGTTCTGTTGTATAGTGTACTTAGAAAAAATTTAATAAATTATTTAGTGAAAAAAAATTAAACAAGTGTGAGATGCTGACCTTTTTTTCAAATTTCTGGGGCCAAAACTATATTTGAACGATAGATACAATCGCGATACGTCTAAATCCAAGGAGTTCCGTTCTATGGTATACGTAGAAAAAAATTAATAAATTATTAAGTGAAAAAAATTTAAACAAGTGTGAGATGCTGACCTTTTTTTTAAAGTTCTGGGGCCAAAACTATATTTGAACAATAGATACAATCACGATACGTCTAAATCCAAAGAGTTCTGTTCTCTAGTGTACTTAGAAAAAAATTTATAAATCATTTAGTGAAAAAAATTTAAACAAGTGTGAGATGCTGACCTTTTTTTTAAAGTTCTGGGGCCAAAACTATATTTGAACGATAGATACAATCACGATACGTCTAAATCCAAAGAGTTCTGTTCTATAGTGTACTTAGAAAAAATTTAATAAATTATTTAGTGAAAAAAAATTAAACAGGTGTGAGATGCTGACCTTTTTTTTAAAGTTCTGGGGCCAAAACTATATTTGAACGATAGATACAATCACGATACGTCTAAATCCAAAGAGTTCTGTTCTATAGTGTACTTAGAAAAAATTTAATAAATTATTTTGCGAAAAAAATTTAAACAATTGTGAGATGCTGATCTTTTTTTCAAATTTCTGGGGCCAAAACTATATTTGAACGATAGATACAATCACGATACGTCTAAATCCAAAGAGTTCTGTTCTCTAGTGTACTTAGAAAAAATTTAATAAATCATTTAGTGAAAAAAATTTAAACAAGTGTGAGATGCTGACCTTTTTTTTAAAGTTCTGGGGCCAAAACTATATTTGAACAATAGATACAATCACGATACGTCTAAATCCAAAGAGTTCTGTTCTCTAGTGTACTTAGAAAAAATTTAATAAATTATTTTGCGAAAAAAATTTAAACAATTGTGAGATGCTGATCTTTTTTTCAAATTTCTGGGGCCAAAACTATATTTGAACGATAGATACAATCACGATACGTCTAAATCCAAAGAGTTCTGTTCTCTAGTGTACTTAGAAAAAATTTAATAAATCATTTAGTGAAAAAAATTTAAACAAGTGTGAGATGCTGACCTTTTTTTTAAAGTTCTGGGGCCAAAACTATATTTGAACGATAGATACAATCACGATACGTCTAAATCCAAAGAGTTCTGTTCTATAGTGTACTTAGAAAAAATTTAATAAATTATTTAGTGAAAAAAAATTAAACAGGTGTGAGATGCTGACCTTTTTTTTAAAGTTCTGGGGCCAAAACTATATTTGAACGATAGATACAATCACGATACGTCTAAATCCAAAGAGTTCTGTTCTATAGTGTACTTAGAAAAAATTTAATAAATTATTTTGCGAAAAAAATTTAAACAATTGTGAGATGCTGATCTTTTTTTCAAATTTCTGGGGCCAAAACTATATTTGAACGATAGATACAATCACAATACGTCTAAATCCAAAGAGTTCTGTTTAATAGTATACTTAGAAAAAATTTAATAAATTATTAAGTGAAAAAAATTTAAACAAGTGTGAGATGCTGACATTTTTTTTAAAGTTCTCACATCTCATTCACACAATCTCACACTTGTTTAATTTTTTTTCACTAAATAATTTATTAAATTTTTTCTAAGTATACTATTAAACAGAACTCTTTGGATTTAGACGTATTGTGATTGTATCTATCGTTCAAATATAGTTTTGGCCCCAGAAATTTGAAAAAAAGATCAGCATCTCACAATTGTTTAAATTTTTTTCGCAAAATAATTTATTAAATTTTTTCTAAGTACACTATAGAACAGAACTCTTTGGATTTAGACGTATCGTGATTGTATCTATCGTTCAAATATAGTTTTGGCCCCAGAACTTTAAAAGAAAGGTCAGCATCTTACACTTGTTTAATTTTTTTTCACTAAATAATTTATAAAAAAAATTATAAGTACACTAGAGAACAGAACTCTTTGGATTTAGACGTATCGTGATTGTATCTATCGTTCAAATATAGTTTTGGCCCCAGAACTTTAAAAGAAAGGTCAGCATCTTACACTTGTTTAATTTTTTTTCACTAAATAATTTATAAAAAAAATTCTAAGTACACTAGAGAACAGAACTCTTTGGATTTAGACGTATCGTGATTGTATCTATCGTTCAAATATAGTTTTGGCCCCAGAACTTTAAAAAAAAGGTCAGCATCTCACACTTGTTTAAATTTTTTTCGCATAATAATTTATTAAATTTTTTCTAAGTACACTATAGAACAGAACTCTTTGGATTTAGACGCATCGTGATTGTATCTATCGTTCAAATATAGTTTTGGCCCCAGAACTTTAAAAAAAAGGTCAGTATCTCACACTTGTTTAAATTTTTTTCACTAAATGATTTATTAAATTTTTTCTAAGTACACTAGAGAACAGAACTCTTTGGATTTAGACGTATCGTGATTGTATCTATCGTTCAAATATAGTTTTGGCCCCAGAACTTTAAAAAAAAGATCAGCATCTCACAATTGTTTAAATTTTTTTCGCAAAATAATTTATTAAATTTTTTCTAAGTACACTATAGAACAGAACTCTTTGGATTTAGACGTATCGTGATTGTATCTATCGTTCAAATATAGTTTTGGCCCCAGAACTTTAAAAAAAAGGTCAGCATCTCACACTTGTTTAAATTTTTTTCACTGAATGATTTATTAAATTTTTTCTAAGTACACTAGAGAACAGAACTCTTTGGATTTAGACGTATCGTGATTGTATCTATTGTTCAAATATAGTTTTGGCCCCAGAACTTTAAAAAAAAGGTCAGCATCTCACACTTGTTTAATTTTTTTTCGCATAATAATTTATTAAATTTTTTCTAAGTACACTATAGAACAGAACTCTTTGGAATTAGACGTATCGTGATTGTATCTATCGTTCAAATATAGTTTTGGCCCCAGAAATTTGAAAAAAAGGTCAGCATCTCACACTTGTTTAATTTTTTTTCACTAAATAATTTATTAAATTTTTTCTAAGTATACTATTAAACAGAACTCTTTGGATTTAGACGTATCGTGATTGTATCTATCGTTCAAATATAGTTTTGGCCCCAGAACTTTAAAAAAAAGGTCAGCATCTCACACTTGTTTAAATTTTTTTCACTAAATGATTTATTAAATTTTTTCTAAGTACACTAGAGAACAGAACTCTTTGGATTTAGACGTATCGTGATTGTATCTATTGTTCAAATATAGTTTTGGCCCCAGAACTTTAAAAAAAAGGTCAGCATCTCACACTTGTTTAAATTTTTTTCACTTAATAATTTATTAATTTTTTTCTACGTATACCATAGAACGGAACTCCTTGGATTTAGACGTATCGCGATTGTATCTATCGTTCAAATATAGTTTTGGCCCCAGAAATTTGAAAAAAAGGTCAGCATCTCACACTTGTTTAATTTTTTTTCACTAAATAATTTATTAAATTTTTTCTCAGTACACTAGAGAACAGAACTCTTTGGATTTAGACGTATCGTGATTGTATCTATCGTTCAAATATAGTTTTGGCCCCAGAACTTTGAAAAAAAGGTCAGCATCTCACACTTGTTTAAATTTTTTTCACTAAATAATTTATTAAATTTTTTCTAAGTACACTATAAAACAGAACTCTTTGGATTTAGACGTATCGTGATTGTATCTATCGTTCAAATATAGTTTTGGCCCCAGAACTTTAAAAAAAAGGTCAGCATCTCACACTTGTTTAAATTTTTTTCACTTAATAATTTATTAAATTTTTTCTAAGTACACTAGAGAACAGAACTCTTTGGATTTAGACGTATCGTGATACTGTCTTTAGTTTAAAAATAGTTTTGGGCCCAGAACTTTCAAAATAGGGGCAGCAGCTCACAATTCTCATTAAAAAAAAAAAAAATTAAATTAAAATCGACAGAACTATTGTTTAAACTTATTTTAAACATAGAACTCAACGGATATCGCCTCCTTTGTTGTTTCTCTCTCGGATTCCGATGAGATGCTGAAATGGATTTGCGAAGTTAGCATCTCATTTTTTTACATCGATTTTTTTATAACTTAATCGATAGAACTATTGTTAAAACTAATCAAGAACTGTAGAACTATGCTGGATGCCACGTTTTCATAAGTTTAATTGTGAGATGCTAACACTTGAGATGCTCACTTCACACACGTTCGTAAGAGGCGACTAAGGGAAAATTCAGAAGATGGGCAGCAGCGTCTTCTGTAACTTCACCACCAATACTGTGATCCCCAAGCCGCTTGCCAAGCGTGGGGATTATGGCAAACCTCCCCCGCTTAAACGGGGAGGCCTATGTTCAACAGTGGACGTCTTTTGGCTGATGATGATGATGATGAAGGTAACTCTGTTTGTTACGACTTCACGTCTTAACCGCTGGACGGATTTTGATGAAATTTTGCATGTAGAAATTTTAAGACTCCAGAAAGGACATAGGCTACTTATTTTAATTCAATCCTCAATGGGGTTTAAATAGGGGTTGATGATATGTATAATACTAACCAACAATCTAAATTACGTGAGCGAAGCCGCGACAAAAGCTAGTAACACATAAATTAAGAATTTAACGTTTCATACTCTACATTGCGCGTTGAATATTATATTAACAAAAACTATGCCTGTATTGTTCAGTTACAAACATGCAATGTATGGCGTGCATTAAAATTTATTTTTATTAACGAGTTACTCTTTGTATCGCGATATATTGCAATACGAAATCAAATATTCCAATTCATAAAAAGGACTTTCTCTATCCGTGTGGTATCCGGCCTATAATTGACCACCCCCTTTCCTCCCGTGGGTGTCGTAAGAGGCGACTAAGGGAAAATCCAGAAGATTGGCAGCAGCGTCTTCTGTAACATGACCACCAATACTGCGATTCCCAAGCCGCTTGCCAAGCGTGGGAATTACGGCATGCCCCCCCCCCCCCCTGCTTAAACTGGGAGGCCTTTGTTCAACAGTGGACGTCTTTTGGCTGATGATGATGACTTTCTCGTTGGTCTACTGGTCACTAAGCGCGACTGCTGAGCATGAGGGTCCAGGTCCTGGGCTTGAATCCCGGGTCGGGCAGTGTTACTGGGTTTTTCCATTAGGTCAATCTCAGCATGGAATCCCCTATTACATTGGGACCTATGACACTGGTGAAATGTGGGTGTACCAGAAATGTATAGAAAACCATATATGGTACACCCAAATTTCGCCAGAAGAGGTGTACATCTGCCTACCCCTTTAAGGAATACAGGCGTGATGTTATGTTTTAATCTGCAAACTATATTAAATCTGAATACAGTACTTCAAGAAAACTAATCTTGGTTCTAGAAAACGTCTATAATCCCTTTGAGGTATTCAGTTGTGATCTGTGATTCTATGTACAAAGCAGAGAAGCTTAATAAATCTAACACACGGTATTTATTACAATCTTTTAAGGTTGCCATGGCAACGAACATACAAAATAATATAAGCTGAAGAGTTTGGTTGTTTGTTTAGTTGAACGCGCTAATATCAGGAACTGAAAAATTGTGTGAGACAGTCCATTTATCGAGGAATGCGGCTATTAATCATTCGAAATCCACGCGGAGGAAGTCGCGGGCTGAAGCTTGTATTACATATTACTTGAACACAATAATTTTAATTTGTTTATCCGTTCTTTTATCTCAACCGTTATTCTAAAAGTTTGTTCGTCCAATGCTGTACTCATACCATTTGCAATAAAACCGAGTTGTTATGTGAAATGCAATGAAACGTTGCAAAATATATACGCACTATGTTGTACCGTAGCTTGTATGGTACTTGAAGTATCTTATTTTTTATAAAAAAATAACGTACGTGTGTGTGTCCTGAACTCCTCCTAAACGGCTTAACCGATTCTGATGTGTTTCAGCGGGTCTTTGGATGGTTTATTTTGATTGGGCCCGGTCTTCTTATCTTCTTCGTATCGGCTTGAGCCAATTGCCACATGACTACAAGTCATGCCGAGGTGTGATTGGTCATGTTTAAGCCAACATGTCATTAAATTGACCGATGTTGGTTTGAAAGTACCTTCTTTCAAGATCTAGGGAAGATCCGATAAAATCACAGAAGTCAGTTGTAACTTTTCTCAAAAACGGTAAAGATAAAAATAATTTATTCAAAAACCTTTTTTTTTAAGTACATTTTGCACGTCAAATTACATCAAGACAGCTCCAAAAACGCCCGCCCGTAGATGAAACGGCGCAGCAAACTACCCAGCAGCACAATCTGTCTGTATCATTGTTACACGTAATACCAACACAATAGAGGATCAATTCATCAAGTCAGTTTACTATCATATTGAAACCTAACTGCGCAACCCAAGTATCACAAGCGTAACACTAGAAGCATAGTGTACGTATTATCCCACTACAGTTTTACGCATTCAACACAACCTGTGCTACCAGTACCACACCATACGGGACGTTCAATTGCCTGCCGTTACGGAGAGTTACGGTAACATTTCTCAATGGTCGTTTGCATTTGTGATGTATGGGGAAATCTATACAGAGTTGTATATAGGCTTATATAGATAGACATATAATAGGTATGCGATTCTGGAGAGTATTATATATAAAGATAACCGAGAAGAGAGTGATTGATCTATAAATAAAACATAACATAACATCACGCCTGTATTCCCCAAAGGGGTAGGCAGAGGTGCACATATAGTACTCCCACATTTCACCAGTTATGTTTTTAGGTCCCAATGTAATAGGAGGCGAGCCTATTGCCATCAACCGGGCACAAATCCAGACTCCATGCTGCTACTGAGAATTACCTAATGGAAAAACCCAGTAACACTTTGCCCGGCCCGGCAGTCGCGCTTAACGACCACTACACCAACGAGGCAGTCTATGAATAATATGAAAAATGTGTTGTGAGTGGGTGAGGCGAATGGGTAGATTAGGATCGTATTGTGGAGGACAGGGTGTGATCAGTTGAAGAGTCGTCTCCGCACCCCCGAAAGGTGCGCGAAGAATCAATTCCGGCCCTCCCAGGGCCTTGCCCGAGGCGTCAGCTCAGGTAGTTTGGGCGCGCGCGTGAGCCCTGATGGGGGCTCGGCACAAAGCACGTGCCGCTGCCATCGAGATGCGAACTGCGGCGGCTGGCAGGGTGTGATCAACTAGGGGCGGCGATATTTACTTAGCGACTAACTGTGATTACTTCGCTAGCGGGATGCAGGATGCAGGATTTGCATAGTAGTTCTTCGTCGGGTAGATGTCGCTACAATATTGAATAAAAGTTCGTGCATCTGCCGAGACCTACAAGTTATAATTTAATGACGGCTGTGTGTTGTGAAAACACGGAAAGTCTCGTAAGAAATGGATGGTCCACAGGATGGAAACAAGCAAGCAGTTTCTTTGGCTGTATATAAAGTGTTTTTTATCAGTAAATGGAGTGTAAAGCTTGCAATATGCTGTCTAACCCTCAGAGAATACACTCGTAATGGCGTGCGCGGAATTCACCACAATTAGGACATTAAATTAAGCTGTATTTGTAATTCTATGTCGGCTAATGCGGCCTCGAATAGAAACCACGTTTTGCATGTAGGTGACATGTTATTTGCCGTATTAGTAATATGAATAAACATTTTATCAGATTTAGGTACTATGGGGATGAGAGGGGTGGAAACTAAAGATAAATGCGAAGTTTTAGGGTTAGAGAATTATAGATACCTAGGTACTTTAATTTATAATAGGAAGTAGTCTTAGAATATTCTTCTTTAAGGGCTTCGGAAGAGAATAAACATACGTACCCCATTTTTTAAAACTCAGTCAGCCTTTGTACTATTTTCATTAGTATAAAAGTAAGTTTAAAAAAAATGGTGACATAAAATATGCCAATCCGAAATATTTTTCATTTTGCAAAAGCGAGTATTTTTCAAACGATCGTAAAACAGCTGTACCTACTACGAAGGATACAAGCTAAATAAAATAAGTACAAGTTTCTGTTTCAATGATACTTTAAGAAGGTTATCGCAAAGTATGTTATTTTGTCAGTAAACACAGACAAGATGTATAAAGGCCACCTAAATTTGCATGTAACTGAGGCGTCAAAGCTATCTTGGTGTCAGTTGGTTTCCGCGGTCCGCGCTTCACAGGGAGACGTGTTGCTGTGTGGTACAAGTGGTAAGGGTTGGTGCATTATTAAAAAACACATCATCATCATCAGCCAGAAGAAGTTCACTGCGGAACAAAGGCCTTCTCTTAGTAAGGGGGGGGGGGGCATAAGCCTTGGATAGCGGCTTGGGGTCGCAGTATTGGTGGTCAAGTTACAGAACACGCTGCTGCCCATCTTATGGATTTTCCCTTAGTCGCCTCTTACGACACCCACGGGAGGACCACGGGTGGTCAATTCTAGGCCGGATACCACACGGCGCACACGCACAAAAAAACATAATCATAAATATTATAATATTGGCGACGACGACGAATATGACGACCCGATTGGCGCAGTGGCTAGGCGATTGGACTGCTGCGCCAAGGGTTGCGGGTTCGATTCCCGCGCGAGACAAAAAATTGTGCGATCTAGGTTATTTATCCTGAGTCTAGGTGTTTGTGTATGTGATATTACATGTTTGGGAAACGCACCCACGATACAGGAGAAATTCTTAGTGTGGGACGACGTTTTTAAAAAGAAAAAAAAAATATGACTTCCTCGGGGTCGAGCAGTGTTACTAGGTTTCTCCATTAGCTAATTCTTAATAGCAGCACGGAGTCTGTGATTTGTGCCCGGTTGTTGGCAATAAGCTCGCTTCACATTGAGACCTATAACATAACTGGCGAAATGTGGGTGTACGATACACCTCAGCCTATCCCTTCAGGCGTGATGTTATGTTATGCTTGAAATTGCAGGCAGACTCCACTACGCGTCGTCCACACTTAAATGGCGCCCGCTATGGCCGTTTTAATGGCTTTTCCATCATCATCATCAGCCGGAAGACGTCCACTGCTGGACAAAGGCCTCCCCCTTAGAACGCCATAATAAACGACAACTTGCCGTTTGCATCCACCGGCTTTTCCATACACATTAGTTATTATGACTCAGCGGATTTTCTCTTCAACCAGCTTACTCACTTGTGTTTTACAGAATATTTTACCCTGCTGTAAACAATAAAAACCTTTTATTACTATTAGGTTTGATAGCAAAAAGTATTTAACTATTTTGCTTGGTTTGTAACCTGTTCACGATTATACCACTGAACAAATTGAATATCATGAAAAAAAATAAAAATAAAAATTGTTTTAATTTATATCCGTTCACTGCAAGAACTCATGTTTGAAATAAACTGGTAAAACTGGCCCAAAACATAAGGGATATATTGAACTAAACTCTTGAGCTAATAAAACAACACACAACAATTACAGCGTAGCACTAGCGCCGAAAATTCAACCTATACTCGTAGCACTTTCGTAGCCTCATAGAATAAAAGGACGTAGGCACTATAACCTTACTACGACATCGAAATTAAAACGTTACTGTAGCGGTGTAGCCTGTTTAAAATAAAACCCATAAAATGTATAGTTAGGTTTGTATTGTGTAGATATTTGTTCGGAGTGTGGGCGTTTGTGCATGTGATATTTCATGCATGTAACGTGCCCACAAAACGCCTATTTTACAGAAGGCGTATTCAGTAGTGCCGTGTGTTCCCCGCGGTTGTCCGGCGCGTATATGATGCGCGACGTTCTCAGTAGCAACACGGATTCTCTGGATTTGAGCGTATCATCGTCATGATATTGGCAATAGGCTCGCAGCCTATTACATCGGGACCTTTAACATAACTAGCGAAATGTAGGGGATACTATAGGTGCACCTCTGTCTACCTCTTTGGGGAATACAGGCGTGATGTTATGAACATTTTAGGCGATTTTTGTAAACATAAATTACTAACTCTGATGCTTTACAGAACTAGGAATCTAACCTGACACTTACTAGGCAGCGGTAAACTTTTCCAAGAAGTACTTCGACTTATTAAAATCAACATCTTAAAACAACGAAAGATGTTACCGCCTACACTGTTTACTCAGACTGAAAATTAGACAAAGATCGTTGCCCTAAAATCTGTCCTCCAATTATCTTTCACTCGATCTAACAAACCATAGAACATTCAAAACTAATGGCGCGTCTCTCATATCCTTATAGCTTAATATAATGGCCGATCAAAAAAGGTTAAAGATCTTTCTCGATTTAGCGACTAAAGTACTGGATTTTAATGCTTGTTACAGGCACCGCTACTTATCTGAAGGTGAATAGGGAAGCTGCCTCGTTGGACTAGTGGTCGCTAAGCGCAACTGCTGATCATAAAGTTCTGGGTTTTAATCTCGAGTCGGGCAGTGTTACAGAGTTTCCCATTAGGTAAAATTAGGTCTCAGTAGCAGCACGGAGTCTGGACGTGTGCCCGTGTGTGTGAAAATAACACAATCACCCATGACATTTTTATGTCTGTCTGGGTCGGGTTACTGAGTTTCCCATTAGGTAATTCTCAGTAGCAGCACGGAGTCTGGACGTGTGCCCGTATACCACCCATAACATTTTGATGTCTGTCAAACGCACCCACGACAAATAAGAAACTCGTAAAAAACCATAGAACCACAAAAATGTCTAACAACAAACGTTGCAGTCTTAACTCGAATCTGGCAGAATAGTTGGAAGCCCGACTCTATCTTTTTTCACGTTATCTTTTAACTTGTACCACAACACATCCTCAAAGATATTTCTCACGTGGCGCAAGTGAATTCTAATTGCATTTATTTGCGCACCCGTGGTGTCGAGGCGTGGAATGTATTTATGTATGTATGGTCGTGTATGTCTGTGGATTTGTGTATGGTTGTGTATGTGTGTGTTAATGATCTTTTGTGTTAGTTGGACGTTGTATGAGCATGATTTTGTAATACGGGAATAGAATGGTTTGCGTTCGGAGTAGGGCTTCTGATATAATCAACTAGTTGTTTGAATTAATAATTTTTAGTTTATACCTATGTAATTGAGTTAAAAATATATAATTATATCTTGATACATAAAAGTTAATACTTTATAGCAAGTAATTAATTTAATTGTTATTTTTAAATTGGTCCTATATAATATATTTATTTATTTATTTATAAAAAGCAGAGACTCCACACCTTTGCCATTGTACATATTAATAGAGTTGTCAAAAATATTCCCATAAAAAACAGAAATTATTCAATACCTGTTGAGTTGATATGCTGTATTTACCCGTATAGCGACAGTTTGCCTTTTAAAAATAATTCTTAACAGCTTGCGAGGCATTTAGTTCAGTGTTTTCCAACCTTTTTATGCGCGATCAATTACTACACATTTTGCTATGCTATCATGAAAAAAGAGGTATTTAGCTGTACTTTCTTAATTTTTTATAGCTTGTAATTAAATTGTAAATTCAAATAAAGCAACTAAGTAGAATCCGAAGAAATAATTTTATCACCATGAAACTGTGGGACCTGATGCAAATATAATCATGTTCTAAGTGTTTATGAATCTGTCTCCTTAATGGTCAATGTAGACAAATGATTAAATTACACCTGCCCGTACCATACACTTTTGAAGTAGGACATTTTCCCTTGTGGAAGCAAGACGCCCCACTACACTGCACGTAACGGCGTCTAGTTTCCACATTGGAAAATGACCAAAACTGCAAGCTCTTAGTAACCCCGCTGTCACTGCCGTCCGCAAGTCAAAGAATAAAGATGGCAATAGACGTGAGAGGTGTTTCAATTAAGGGACGTTTTATGATCGTCTAAGAGTAAAGGAGCTGATATTTTGATTTCTGTAACACGAGAAATACGTGAGGAATTCCTGCGAAAAAACTACCACTAAACTTTTCTTACCAATCTGTTACAGATTGGGAACCACTGAACTAGAGCTTGCTGGCTGTTATAGCATTAACAACTCGTTTCGCTATCCTCGCCTTATAATTTTAGAGCTTCCTTTGCTAACACGATGGCGGCCATTTTGTTCTTGTTTCTAATTGTTTGACTGCGTTACAAGCAAGTTTATGTAGTAGAATAAAGGTTTGAGTTCGCTGTGTTTTGTTGGAGGGATATTCTGCTATTTGTTAAGTGCCCTTTATAAAAGCGGTTTGGACGAAGTTTCCCCTTTAAACGTTATTGCGTGCAATTCAATTGTAGGCAGTAAATATTATTGCATAATGGTATTATTTAGATTCGATAGCGGTTAATGATTGGTTATTTAGAATTGATAATTATGAGAGCGCGCGCAATACGTGGCTTTATGCGCGTGTCTATTTAGTTTACAATGTAATTACCAACATACTTCGTTTACTATCTATGTAGTTTTGTTGTAAAACTTAGTAGAACAAAAGATGTTATTTATATTTATAACCTTAGTGACAAAATGAGCCATTGATTAAATTATTCCTCTTACTGTTGCCATGCCAAAAAATATAAAGATTAAAGAGGCGTATAAGCGCGTTTTATGATTTAAGAGATGTTAACTCATTTTCAATTTATTTCTGCTTCTAAAAAGCCTCAACATGCGAGTTAGGATAGTTACCAAGCACTTAATTTAATCTTATCTAAAAAACACATTCCTGTGTCTTCAAAGAAAGCCGTGTATCATTTAAAACGATTAACTAATAAAACGGAATTCATTAGGGTCATGTCGAAAAAGGGCGCAAATGACAACTGCAAAAAAGCGGTCGAGATATCGTGCCGCAAAAAAGACTCCGACAGTTGTCATATCACACATGCGTGGCTGAAACTAGTCGCGCCGTGATGTCTCTAGAGCTGTCCACCAGTTTGTATGGAAAGGTGAATTGATTTGTTTGTATGAGATTTATTGTTTGTGATGATTTTCTAGTTATGGAATACCTACGAAATATTTTTTTTGCTATGACACTTCTTTACTTTGTTATGATGTGTGTATTTGGTTTTTTGCGCGACGACAGTTTTTTGATTAACATAAAAATATACAAAACAAAAGTAGTTTTTTGTATAAGAGTGAAAAGCAATTGAAGATAAGTTAGGTATTCAGGTAAATAATTAACAAAAACGTTCATCAAAGGGAATGTAATAAATTTTAATTAACTAGTTATACAATTAAGTTCTGTAAATGTGTCCTTGTAACGTTAATTGTCATTACTATCTCATTCTTCAAATAGTGTTTTGAAACTTGTCATAACGCTTGTACTTTCGGAAGGGGTAGGACGGTAGAGGTGTGCATAATATACATACTTATACATACAAACGAACTGTCGTCCCTGTAAGTGCGTGTCAAACAGTATTAAAACAAATGACAGATTACTCAAAGCCCGTCTCAAGCCACAACGTGCTTATTGATTTTTTATCACCACTAATGACCGAACTACAAAAATTTCGTCCCATGCTAAAAAAATGTCCCACACTTCATTCACACATGTCCCTAGCGTCGCCTCCCTACTGTAATGCTGACAAATCGCCGGTGGTTTGTGCCGAGCGCGATGATTCATGTTTATTGGCGGGTTGCCAGACACTCCCCACCAACCGATGTTTGGTCAAACATTTGACGTGGCAGAAATGTTTTATGGCCAACTATTTATTTGTCATATCTTGAGAAGAAAACTTAAGTTAGTGTTTAAGTTAAGAATTTTAGTATGAATGAAGGACTCAGTCATGTTTTTAAGCTTTACACGTGACTAAACTTTTTAATTTATTAAAAGTTTAAAAATTACGTTTGCACCTATATCTTTCTGGGAATTAGAAGGATACAAATACAGATTGGTATTGAGTTTTAAGTTAAAACTTCTTGATACTTGATGCTTCTTTGAGCTCTTATAAAATGATGACGCTTCTACTCGTCCTTTTTAAATCTCGGCTTCCTTTAAATCCACTGGGAAACCTACAGAAAAACATAAAAACAAAGATTATTTCTGTAACTGAAAATAATGCGATCAACTTTGATGTAACACTGGTATGGTTTCTTATTTGAATTCCAAATTGTTTCTAAACGCAAATATTTTAGTCCATTATTTTCGCACACGGCAAGCTTTCCTACGCTATAAATACGTTAAATGACTTTCAACATAAATTCACCCATTAAGCCGTACAATACACACGTTTCTTCATCCATAAAACATAACAGAACTTCGTCATAATAGGGGAAGCCTGTATAAAACATAATTTACTCTTATACTTTAAAGGTCAAAGTTGAAGAAAATGGGCTATTAGGGAGATTTTTTGGCTCCAACTTATCAAAGTTATGGATCAAGTTACTTTGTACAGTTCCTTGCCGCGTCGTCAAGCGTCATTCAAAGGGGCGTAAGACAACGTTTTAAAAATAGTTTTCTAAATATAAACCGGGTTTTATAAGGATTTTGGCTTCGAGCTTGCCTGCTGTGTTTTTGTTAGGAAATGTCTGTGTTGTAGTTAATAAAATTACTTCGTTTGAAACATGTTTGGGTTAGATACTATCGGTTGGATGGTTCCGTTACACGTGTATGTTAAACTCACGTTAAAATATACTATGATAACACGCTTGAGATCGAAATTTTATATTTTGTAGAAATTTGTTATTGGAAACAAATATGGTAAAATATTATTTGCTTGTTGAAATTAATTTGCGTTTTGTTGATGTTCGTAACGTAAAAACGACTATTGGAAGAAATTCTGGTTCGTAATTCGGGATAGTCAGATAGTATAGCTTTGTTTTCTTTCTAGGGAACTTAGGAAGAATCATATTTTGAAAATGTTAGCAATAAATGGTAACAGCTTCACCTATAGGGTGATGTATATGCATCGGTATACTTCTATCTCTGCTACGCTGGCAGGTATATAGTCTTCTTTTTCAACATAACATAACATCATGCCTGTATTCCCCGCTTCGGAAGGCAGAGGTATATAGTACTCCCACATTTCACCAGTTGTGTTGTAGGTCCTAATGTAATAGGGGGCGAGCCTATTGCCATCAACCAGGCAACAATCCGTGCCGTGTGGTATCCGGCCTAGAATTGACCACCCCCTTTCCTCCCGTGGGTGTCGTAAGAGGCGACTAAGGGAAAATTCAGAAGATGGGCAGCAGCGTCTTCTGTGACTTCACCACCAATACTGCGATCCCCAAGCCGCTTGCCAAGCGTGGGGATTATGGCAAACCCCCCCGCTTAAACGGGGAGGCCTATGTTCAACAGTGGACGTCTTTGGCTGATGATGATGAGGCACCAATCCAGACTCCGAGCTGCTACTGAGAATTACCTAATAGAAAACCCCAGTAATAATTTACCTGACCCGGGATTCGAACCCAGGACGTCATGCTCAGCAGTCGCTATTAACGATCACTAGACCAACGGGGCAGTCTTCTCTTTTAATACACAACTCTATTAATTCCTACGCTTATAAAGTTTGACACTAGATGGCGCCTTACCCCACAAAGCTTATCACAATGAAGTTATTTTAATGCTCAATACTTTATGGCATTCCATAATAGTAGGTACATAGGTGGACTTAATATTTACAGATCATTATTTTTAATTGATCATGGAATCATGGACATATTATCATACGTTGATCATGTAGCTAGCTAGCAGGTTGGTAGCGCGACTGACGGCCTGCGATGCGCCATACAATTAGTCAAATACCGTCACTAGCGGCTCTTTGCGCCCAATACAGTGCCGCCAACTGACGTAAACCCGACATTTATGTCCAGTATATACCCTGTTTAAAGCAAACTTGGTGTCAATACAACACGATTAGTCGTTGGCTGTCAGTTCGCCGCTCGCTGCACTATCGATGCGCGTCACAATATGAAAATAAGCAGCTGTCGGATCGTCGCGCGTCGGCGCGTGTGATGCTGTGGGAGTTAGCGCGAGTATGTCAAGTACAAGAGATGATGAGACATACTTATGCTACGTCATCATTGTGAATGCGCTGATTGTTCAAACGTCGAAGCGATGTGGGACGGTCTTTGTATAACGTCTTCTATTATGTCGGGGCATGGTTTTGCATGGCTTAGCTGGGTATTAGCAATTACAGTTCAATATATTTATGTATTTCAATGGATTTATTGATTCGAATCATACAAGCAAATAAACTGGTTTCGTTTCTAGATAGATAATTTACTGGGAATTAACATTCTTAGATGGGTAAATCTCTGAACTTTTGTAGACTAATAATTTGAGAGAGTAGACACTAATATTGATAAATATAAAATAATACCACTTTATAATATTAGTATAGATGTATTGTATGCCTGCATAAAGATTAAAATCAGAATAATCGATCGAAAGCCTCACTTTATTAAACACTGCAAGATAGCTAACCAGTCTGCTGGATATCTTACACACAAGGAGCAATGGACAACAACTCTAATAGTTGTTAGTAACTGTGTTAGTTACGAGCAATTGAACTTGGTCGAACTGAACGCGCTATGCCTAATATATTTGAGACATTTGGTAAACAGCATCTTGTAATGTCTGTGAAGATTATGTAGTAGAGGATGAGAAGTTTGATGCACGTCGTAGAAGTACCTATATAGCAAATTTACATTTAATTATACCTATAGGTAGATACTAGGAACTCATTATTTTGAGGTTCTAAAACATTCAAAATAATAATTGTACAGTTTAGTTTTTTTTTTGTATAGTGTAACATTCAAATAAAGTTGCCTATGATTAAATTTAATAAATGTAATGTTGAAGTATCTCTGAAATTTACGTTCAGTGATCCTTAATATTTAATTAAGTGTAAATTCTAATGAACTACAAACATTTTTCGTCTTCAACAAAAACAGATTAATTTAGTCGGTCCCCTCCAATAAAGTTAAATTTTCAATATATTTTCTCAAATTAAGCGAATTTAATATGAAACTCGACAGTTTTAATTAAATTCTAAATCGAATTCTCATCAGGTACTTGATTTTTACGTCGCAAACATTATTAAATTACAATTTACATTCAAAAACATGTCAGTTTTAATTACGTAACGTTGACCTATTTCCTTTTAATTAATTAATTTTGACGAGGTTCAAATACCTAGACATACATTTCATTTTATTATTAAATGTTAAAAAGTCATTATTTGTTATCAAGTTTTTAAGTGAATTTAACGCCGACGCTTTGTCTACAAGTTAAACTTAATTATACCTAGTTAAAAACAACTTTAAAACTTGTCATTTAAATTTCAACTGCCAAAATATTCACAAATGACACCCAACCTTAATAATTTTCTTCGAGGACATCTCAAAACTTTTTACTGCCAGATAATTATGCGAAAATGACAGAGATGTTTTAAAATAAGATTTTCGCAATTTAGTTTTGTAAACCTCAGGTTTGCAAATGTCGGATACGAAGCAGAATACGCGTCCAATCGTACTTGGTCGACAACTTTGACACTTTTGATGTCAAGTCTTCAATTAAACGCGAAGGCCCGTAGATCAACGTTCGCTGGTCCTTTAAATATTCTAATAAAATCACTACGAGATAACTTTCGTGGAGTTCTAAGCCTTTGAGAATGAGAAAGTTGAAAGGGTAGCGCATGAAGCCCTTTAAAAGTTGCGACGTAATTGATCGCAGCCATTTCAATTTGAGATATCGTATCATTCTGATTGATTTGGTCGCATTAAACTTTCGCTTCCAAATTCGGAAATTGATGCAAAATTTGAAGGGTCCGTTTAAATTCAATGATAACTACAATTTATTAACGAGCGCGAGTTATTTTTTAATTCATATTTATTTCACGTATTATGTCCGATAATGTTAAATAGCGACATTTATTTTTGTAATGTTACCTACGTGTTAATGTGTTTTGCAATAGTTGTTTGACAACCCCAAAAGTACAGTAAATGAACTATCTATGTAGTATATAGCGGGGCGTACCTACTAAAATATTTTTGAAACAAACCACGACGTTAGATCAAAGCTTATTTAACTACGTACAAGTTTACTACCATATGACCGACCTCAGATTTATAGCATTATCCTGTTTATGCTTCAATAAGTTTGCTGCTTGGCTGAACCGACTTGAATCTTTGCCCGTTTTCGGTGCACTGTATGACGAAGCAACTCAGTATGATCCTGACTACCGTCGGGGTAGGACGCGCGTCCCGTTTCCAAGAAGTGTTACGAAAATAGTAACGTCTATTCGACGGTTATCTATATTTGTATGAAGTGAAAGTGGCTTGTACATTGTTAAGTGTAACTTTAAATGAAGTGAATTTGTACAGTTGAGCTAAGGTTGGAGAATATTATTGTTGTTTTGCAGAGGATTTTCCGATTTAAAAGTAAGTATTCCCATAACGTTAATTATGTTTATATTTAGATTTTCTTTTGAATAATCGAAAGCCATACACAGAATTTAAAATTGACTAAAATAAAATCCATTTCCGTGTTTTATCAAGTTCAAATAAAAAGAAAAAATATTTCGAGACATAAATTTTATTTCAATCATGCCACGAATTAAGGATTATTATTACAAATTTTTATATGAAGCAATACTACGATTTATATAATTCAAATAAAAACCCGGACGCCACTTGAATAAAATAGTCTTACTTTTTATTCGCAATCATAGTTAATATTCACGACACGTGTAAACATTTGAAAAGCAAATGATAAATAAAAAATAATCGTAATGCATGCAAACGAAATTTCCAATAAGCATTCCAAAGTAAACAGGGTTTATAGCATGCAAATGTAAATGAAAATATTCATGAAAATTCGCCGATCAAAGGCAGGCGTATCGAGGGTTCATAGATCGAAGGCCCGGAGTTCAAAGTTCGGTCAGAACTGTCAACGCTCACGCAGCGTCTCGAACGAAATTGATTTGACACATAATTAAAGAGTGACATGTTTGGAATGTGATGTTTATTTTGTTATTAATTTTTTTGTTAACTAAACTCGGTTGTTTAACATAATGTTGTTGTTGTTAATAATGGATAATAATGTTTTAATAACATAGTAAATGTATGTGGTTATATTAGTGGTGAAAAAATATTATCATCCTAAATTGCGTTTTGTCTTGACATAAGTTAGTAATACCTGTGTTTTTAAAGTGTTTGACGTTTAATAATATTCACCATCATCACAGCTATAAAGTGCTGCCTTAATACATCGATGAGTATGAACAAGCAAAAAAAAATAGTTTTAGGTTGAAAGTCAAGTTTCATAATAACAACTTAATGTATACGACTGTTATAGTGTTTTACCGAACATACAATAAAAACAAATGAATAACAAAGTAATGAATGAATTATTGTTTAATAGTTTAAATTTGAATGTACACATTCTCATAATTATATTATTATTATTTTTTAACAACGTCGCCCCACACTGGAATTTCTCCTGTATCGTGGGTGCGTTTCACAAACATGTAATATCACATACACAAACACCCAGACTCGGGACAAATATCTGTGGATCGCACAAATTTTTGTCCCGTGCGGGAATCGAACCCGCAACCCTTAGCGCAGCAGTCCAATTGCTTAGCCACTGCGCCAATTGGGTCGTCAAAATAATATAAAATAATTTTTGAGGGCATGCGTACACATTCTCATAATTATAATTTTTGAGGGCATACATTAATTAATTCATACAAAAAATATTCTGTAGTTTCATAATTTCATTCCATAATTGAATCATTCCGCATTATTGTTGATGATTTTAATAATTAATAATACATTTTTAATGATATTGTAAAATCATAATACAATTTTTCATTTTCATAATATGTGTACTATTTGCATTCGTTGGTAATAGCCGAAGCAAAAAACACGAACCTTTTATTTATTTATTACACGTCGAACGTAATATACTTGATGCAGATAATAGTCCAGTGTTAAAAATATAGCTTTGCTTATATTTGTACAAACAATTGATTGGTGAATGGGCCAAGTTACCTTTAACGAATGTTGGACTTTTATCATTGGAACTTTATTGTATAGAACAGATTGCTACAAATATAAAATCAATAGCTTTTTAAGGATGAAAATATCGCCGGGTAATAAGCAAATTCATTAATAGTATCTTTTGTCCTGTCTTGTTCATGTGTTGTTAGAGGCCTACAGGCGGTTAAACTCTGACACCAGGTTGTTTCATCAACCATACGATAAGAAGAAGATGATCAGTTGTAGTTTTCTCGAATAATTTCAGCTTCCATCTATAATTCGTAATTTCATGTCATTCTGTTATAACATTAATTCAAACCTCATTTTCGAAATCACTCACAACCTCACCTCTAAATTTAATCATATCAAATTCAACCTCGTGCCATGCAAATTCAACCCATACATTGCAACTAATAAAACGTATTCATACAGAATTTAATTATCGTACCAAAATCCATATGGATTCAAAAGTTAGAGATTCAAATTTCTAGAATTTAGCTTTAATTTGCACGTATAATGCTACACGGTAGCAATTCGTTCTGTTTTGGAGCTGGAATCACACGTTCTAACGCTCGGGTTAATCCCGCTATCTATGTTGAGTTGCATTATGTAATTTATTGGGACTTCTAAATATTTCGGCTTCGCTTTTCACTGGTTTGATCACATCGAACTGGTTTTCTGGGTCTGGTATTGCATGTAGTTTAGAGTTTTTTTTACATTAACTGAAGTAACTAAAAGTGTTTACTTCACAGATTTTACTTTCTGGCTTTAAATAATAATACGATCCATACATTGTTTAAAACTTGGGATATGTACTATCTCTTGGCGTATCATAATTATCATTACACAAAATATATATTTTTTTAAACCTACTATTATTTTCATATTGTGTAACGTTGTATTTACCTGTAGGCACTAACGAGGCTTCCATACTTTTAATTTATACTGAAAATATTGGAAATGTATTTAGAGTTTTTTACAAAAGCATTGAAAATTCATTTTGGCTTTGAATGGTGAACGGTAACATGGTGCAATATCCTCATGGACAAATATTTAGTTTTCCATTTGACTCAGCGTGTATAAAGCCCTGATAAAATTATATGGGATTCTGAACATTTTATTTTGATATTAACTGAATATTCAATTTAATTTTTCTAAGATTTATTTTCTTTGCTCACTATTTTATACTTACTTCTATATTGTTTTTATATTAATCTGATATGCATTTATATAAATCTCTCAAGTCTCAATAGAAATACGTTTTCAGAATTATTCATCTCAATATTCTAAAAGAGACACCTTATTGCCCTCTAGTCTGCTTTAGCCTTTCTTTCATCTTCAAGCATTACCATTATTTTCTTTTTCATGTATCAATTTATTATTAACTCGTATTGTCCTTATGGTTTCCTAAGAGAAAATGTTTGCCTCAAGCGATCTGTTTGTCTTTAGTACCATCAAAAATGATTGCTACCTTGACCATTATTACCGGTATTGTTCAAGAAACAAAGATACATAGCAAAGTATCTGTAAACGTAATTGTAGCCAATTATATTGAACAAATAAACCATTTCACCTTAATTGGTTATCACTGCGGTGTTTTGCGGTTCCATTATGGATTCGATTTCATCGATAGGTGTATTTTTAATATTGCTACATGGTAGTGGAGAATTAGGAGCAAGTTAATTTGTTTAGGATCGATCATTACAATATTAAAATTTTCTTAACAAGTAAGCGAATGAATTTTAACTAGCTGACTTCTAAGGCAGCCTGTCTTTACAGGAGGATCTATTGATACCGCTCCATTACTTGACTCATTATTACCGCCTCAGTAAAGAAAGCTTTTATGTCTAAACCGCTTATTTAATTTACATTTTCCTTTGAATTGAAGGTGATGACAGTTAATCGGTGGATAGTACCAGAATTACGAATACATATTTTATCGCTTCATTAAGAAATTACAGAGTTTTTATTGTTAACCACAAACTGTATTTAATGTTTAACTTCATACATCATTTGTTGTTTCAATTCATGAAAATAATTTTAAATTGATTGGTGGTGATCGTTCTGCTTTAGAAGTCTAGTGTTAACATTTTGTAGGACAATAATTGTGTAATATTTTGGTCTCAGTTCTGTTAGATGTATTGATTGATGTTTGTCGCTTACAAACACAGTTTCCACCAACAAGGTTTAATTAATCACAATGTGAGCCCTAAGGGACCTGCAATGGAATCAATATTTGTTAACATTTACAATCTTTTGCATTCAGGGAGTATTCATTTGTTTTTATTCAGCAATCAATTTGATTCATAGCATTCGGGGAAATGACTGAAGTACACGGTTGGTAATTAAGTACGAATCCCGTAGTCCCTGATATTTTGGTATGAGTCTCACGTATTTACTTAAAGTGGATGAAAAGTCGGACATTTTTAATGAAACTGTTTGTTGCTCCACATTAGGGAACCCTCGTGTCTTGTTGTGTTTTACAGGCAGAAAAATCACAAGCATGAATGCCCTGACTTTGAACAAATTGGCGGATCAAACAAATATTTTGCCTGTTCTAATCAAAGCACCAATTCATCTAATCATGAATCTCTACGTCTATTCATCTTCTATCATATTTACTTTATCCATTACTCCGACTGCATGATTTAGTATCAACATATACCATTCAGTATGTTCATAAAGGTGTATGTTCTGAGGATCTGCATTTCGTGCACAGGTATAATCAGTCGTAAAGGCTTTTCCTCTCGTCCCTATAAATAATAGTCAACCTGACGTTGATGGTCAGAAACGTTATTATTTTCGCAGCCCACGTTAAGATATTATGCCATTATTTCCTTATGAGCGTTTAATGATCTTTGAGGGTGATATTACAGCTGACGACGTTTATTATAATTATGATGATATACCTAATTATAACATAACATTACGCTTGTATTCACTGCAGGGGTAGGCTGAAGAGTGTGATGCATCTATATTTCACCATCATATAATAGAGGGCGATTCTAACTAGCTAGGGACTAATCCAGACTCCATATTACCAATAACACTTTGAATAATGCTTTGCGACTACGAGACTAATTAAAAAAAATACTCATTTTATGGAAATAATTCCTTTAAGGCTCTTTCTTGCTTTTACAATTAAAAGGAACTTCTCTTATATTATTATGATGGATTACGTGGATGGAAATCATACATACATACATACATAAAGTCACGCCTATTTCCACGAGGGGTAGGCAGAGACCACGGATTTCCATTTGCTACGATCCTGACATACTTCTTTCGCCTCATTCACTCGTATCACATTCCTCATACACGCTCGTCGGTTAAGGGTACTCCTCACTTGACCCTTTTGTAGAACATCTCCGATCTGGTCCAAGTATGTTCGCCGAGGTCTTCCCCTTCCCGATATTCCACTAACATTCGCCTCATATATTTGCTTTGTCACTCTTCTTTCATCCATCCTTTCTACATGCCCAAACCATCTAAGTATATTCTTCTCGATTTTTGTAATTACATCTATATTCACTCTGCATCTCTCTCTTATCACCTTATTTTCTACTCTATCTCTCAAAGTCACACCACACATACTTCTCAAAACCCGCATCTCTACTGCATTAATTTCAATTTGGATGGAAATCAATAAGTAATTAAGTCATCATATTGACTTATATATTTGAATCGATGTCCCCTTTTTCTTTGGCTTCTTGCACTTGTGATCCTCTTGTTCTTTCTATTTTTCCTTACAATATTAGGTTAAACAAGTTTCGTGTAGTTGAAAAAATATTTTAGGCATAAGAAGTAAAAGATTATAATTCTGTTTTTATTACAATGAAGTACAGAAAAGAACGTCCATCAAAAACAACGATGGATGGCTTACAGAAAACAAAAGCTAAGCTGTCATAAGCCTTTTGTATCGTACATAAACTATCCGACATATCTCGCAATGATTCACCGAATAAGGAAAAATATGTCGAAATAATAAACTTCTTTCACACGTGACGTACTTTGTGTGAAGATAACTCGAACAGAAAATACTTGTAACAGGGTACAGGAATATATATTATGTACCGACGTAGGAAAAGCTGCGTGTTCTACGTCAGTCACTTGAATATATTGACATCGTCTGCTCGAGAATGAGTATGGAAAATGCTTCTGAAGTATGACGTGTTTGCTCTGAAGACGATAATGTTCGATGCCAAATGACTTTGGACTTTCACTATTTTATGTAACTGAGAAATGGGTTGATTGGATTTCACCCGCGATGTTTTAAAAGTAAAACCGCAGTTAAAATATATTTAACCGTATGATCTGTTAATTCCATTTTTAGTTTGATAAAAGCCTTCCAATTTACCACGTCTTCAGTCACTTTTCCGGGATAGAAATAAACTTTTTTTTACATAGACCAGTAAACGGCACTTAACTTCCTTTGGGTGTGCCGGTTTCCTCACTTTCTTCAGCTTTCGGCTGTTTTCCTTCACTGTTTTTAGCAACTGATAATTAATTTATAATACGCACATGAATTCGAAAAGACATTGTTGCGTGCCGGGGTTTTATCCTGTGACCTTTGACTTGGCAGTCCAACGGTCATACCACTCGGCTATCAGTGTTTTTTAACGGCACTTATAAAAAGTCTTCTATTGATAGACGCTTCGGCCCGAGTCTTAAACTCCAGATTTTGGATGTTTGTTTCACTTGGTTTAAAATATTGCTTAGAGTTTCAAGATTTATACACATACCTATTAATAATTACTCCGACCTAATTAAGAAAATTTATGACGATAAATAGAGATAATATAAAACCGCGTTATTTAGAGTGTAATTTCCTTAACTTTTAATTAGCTAAGCAACAAAGCCTACCGGCTGAGGCGTTGATCATCAAGAAGATGAAATTTTAAATTATGTTAGGTTAACTGGTATCATGTTACCTCCACGTATATTAATTAACTACTTAAAGTGAGTTATTGCTGTATTTCGAAACTTAGTAATATTATGCTTTACAAAATTGACTGGTGAAGAAATATCATAACAAATTTATCTTAACATCTAATCTTAAGATATCAATTCATTATCAGTATCAGTATACACTAAAATTACGTCGCTTAGAAATCATTAGCTCCCTGGTAAAATAAATAGGTGGCAAGTCTTTAACTTCATTATTACATTCCGTCCTTTATTAAACGTCTCCCCACACTAGCAGTTATTCCTGTATCGTGGGTGCATTTCACAAACATGAAATATCACACACACAAACACCCAGACTCGGGACAAAGATCGCCGGATCACACATATTTTTGTCCCGTGCAGCAATCGAACCCGCAAACCCCTGGCGCAGCAGTCGAATCGCTTAGCCACTGCGCCAATCAG
The DNA here is from genome assembly GCA_905340225.1 of Abrostola tripartita. Classification (NCBI taxonomy): domain Eukaryota; kingdom Metazoa; phylum Arthropoda; class Insecta; order Lepidoptera; family Noctuidae; genus Abrostola; species Abrostola tripartita. The sequence continues at coordinate 1,590,183 of HG996492.1, read as the reverse complement.
GTCTGTGTATTCCTTCATTTGTTGAGCCCACGCCGAGTTTGTCGCCTTAAAAGACGGAAAGACAATAGTTCCTAATCCAACTCAACGAACAATGAACATTATATCCTAAATTAAATCGACAAACAATGTCAAACTAATCAGTATATTTGGCTCTTAGCCCATCACGACACTACGGGACTCTGTGTTTAATGTCTTTGCTAGTTCATTGTCAGTCAGTAGGGATCCTAGTGAATTGTGTCCAAAATTTACGAGCCGTTTTCCAACTGAGAATTAGATGTGTGTTCCTTTGCATTCGTGTCGTGGATAAGCTTGATTTGTGATTTGGAAATTCTGGAATCGAAATTGCTGTAGACTGAAGCGATACATAATTTAATTTTGCGATTGCTTTAGGGGAATAGTAATGAGATGAATTCGTTTACTGTTTTGGAGATACTAATTGAATTAGAGTCTATACTAATATTTATACATTTGAAATATATGAAGTGAAAAAACGAGGTAAGGGGTAAATTAATTTGTATCGTTGGCCAATAGGTAAGATTGCTTTGTTACTGCTTAGTAACGGCCTCTTTCGACCGCCTCTGATTAGGAAATATATTTTCGGAAGGTTGTTCTTCCATGTAAAGTTCGTATCACCTAGTTATTATCGTTATATAGGGTTACCACCTCGCCAATCTTCCTGGGTATAATTTTTTGAAAGAGTATAATTATCACATTAATATTAGGTGCTACCTTTTTGTTGGTATAGTATTGTATGATTGACTTGTTACTCTCTCTTTAGGGATCGCCAACATATTTGTATACATATATTCGTAACTTTATTACTTTTACTGTTTTTTAAATTTTCATTTTCAATTAGCTGATAAAAAATAAAAATGAATCCCTGTTTCTCTTGGCCTCGCCAAAACTTAAGGCCAGGGAAGGTTAAGCTAAGGGAGCTTAACCTTCCCTGGCCTTAAGTTTTGGCGAGGCCAAGAGAAACAGGGATTCATTTTTATTTTTTATATATAAATCGCATCACATTATTATTTCTAATATGAAAGAGATTATCAAGTACGTATTAAAGAATGTTGGCAGCTTGATAAAGAGGAGAGAAAAAGGAAAAATTTATAAATTGCATAGTGGACATTTTTTATAGAATGCGGGTATTAATATTAGTACTTTTGAAAAGCCTTCGGGCAATGCGAAGGAAGCTTGTCTCTAGCTCTTTAAGTTCATAGGCCACAAATTAACGAGAAATTTGTTAATATAAGTTGGGAATTCAAGGGAACAGCGTAATAACTTCCACGTGGAAATGTAATCAAACAACATCCAAATTAGGACAAGTCTTTTACGAATTTGTTCGTTTATAATATGGAGTTTTTGGCATTTTTTTACTTATTCGACATTTCGGAATATGATATAAAATAATTAGGTTCACCTGCGCCCACCTTTTTATTCCACCATTTTATAACCACTTGTTAATCATCATCATCAGCCGGAGAACGTCTACTGTTGGACAAAGGCCTCCCCCTTTTGGAAAGGGGGGGGGGTGACATAATCCCCACGCTTGGCAAGCGGCTTGGAGATTGCAGTATTGGTGGTCAAGTTACATAAGACGCTGCTGCCCATCTTCTGGATTTTCCCTTAGTTGCCTCTTACGACTAAGTGGTTAATATAGGTGTAGCTAAAAGCACATTTTGCTACGACAGTCAATATTTGGTTCTGGTCAACAAAAAAGTCAAAAATACAGTATCAAGAATACTTCATCTAAATTATCCTACAGCGAAAAACTCTAGCAGGATTCCTTCAAGGTTCATTCACCCATAAAACATTACAACTCTGACGCTTTGCCAACTCTTCACAGATTTTATCAGAATTAAAAGTAACGCAATCTCAAGACTTATTTTCCACCCCGACATTTTTAAACACAAAAGATTAATGACTTGTTTTCTTGAACCACTAAGAAGACAAATAGCTCTAAAGCATTAAGTACATTAGGAAGGTCTAACCATGCAATAATTTTAAGTAAAACTTAAACAACTCAAGTGGTGTCTTGATTAAACGATGGTTTTATAGCTTTTGTAAACTATTATAATTGAAACATGGGATAATGAGCAATGAAATGTGTATGTAATGTATATAGTTTTGAATAAAAATATCTGCGTTTGATATATAGATTTTTTTTATTGTTTTCGCTTAACACTAGAAATTTCCCCTGGTGTGTGCATTCCACAAACAAACGTGTGTAGGTTACACAAATTTTGTCCCGTGCAGGAATCGAACCCGCATCCCACAGTGCAGCAGTCCAACAGCTTAGCCATGACTGCGCCAGCAAATTGATTCATATCCTTATAATCATGTCAACTTAGTATAAACTCTATCTATCCATCCAGTCTCTCAACACTGCCAAACCTATTTTCCATTCATAGTCTAAAATAATATGGATATGCCCAACCTGATATAGAATAATGTGACTATTCACCAAAACTTGACAAGAAGACACGAGCATAAACCATATCAACGCAAAAAACAAGCATAAATCAGCTACTGAATATCAAACGATACTCTGCTAATACCACCATCAATATCAGCTAAAAGATAGACACTAGCGTTTCATCTTACGCATCAAAATTCAGGCTATATGATTTTATTTCCGCCGCACACAATATTACAGATTGGTTAGCCTTCCGTAATAACAAACTTACATCATTCTTGTTACCAATATCGCCCGGGATATTGGATTCTTGTTTCGTATCCATACGATATAAATATATGAATACAACTAAAACATTACTTTCCACTAGGATTCCCTACTGCATAATAGATGCGTTACATTTTAGCTGTTACCACGATCTTTGAAACCACGTTAAAACACAATGGCTAAAGATCGGAAATAAAAATGTTTCATCAGTTTTCCTTGTTACTATCATTGTGGGTTCGCATGGTACACTTATGGCAGTGATTACAATTTTCAATAAAAATAATCCAAACCAAAAAAAATCATGTAATACAAAATATAAAAATACAATCTTTTTTTAGCCTGAATTATTTTGTGCGAAGCCTACTCATGAAACTCAATTCAAACCACTTAAAAGGCAATTCAATAGGTAAGTATTTATAGTGCTAACTTTTTAACGGAATTTAGTGAAAAGTCCCACTCCCTGGAGTAGGAAATTGAGTGGTCTATTCTTAGGACACGCTTATCCATTTATGGTGAATATGTTACACACTACCAAAGTACGGTCTTAGTTTCACCATGTCCCTAAAGACTTTATGTATGCAAAGTTCAGTTTATACTCCAACCCCTTGGAGTCTTGACATGTTGAAGGCAATTTGACGGCCCGATTGGCGTAGTGGCTACGTGTTGCGGATTCGATCCTCAATCAAAGATTTCGGTGAGACGAATTATTTGTCACGTGATGCGTTTGTGTAAGCGATGTTGTTTTAAGGCTTGATCTTTTTATATATTACATTCATAAAAATCGAAGCCAATGACGTGTCTGACCCAATAACATTTATGTCAACACATATGTATAACGCAAACACAAAGAATTCCAACAACTATTTCAATGATATAATATGTTCCGTATGATCATGTTCGTCGTTCTCTATTCACTTCGATGGCTGTTAGCACAAAGGGTCCGTCAATGTTTAAGCTCACAACTTTTGAGAGTAAAACTCCTTTTGAAGTGATTGAGCTTGAATTTTTAAGTAAAAAATGAAATGGTCGTATTATTTTATTTTAAGTGATTTTATTTGGTTCCGATACGAAGTTTTTTGCTGTGGTGTTCTGCGAGTAATATTTTTATTTAAAATCTTTTGGCTGTGAATTTTGGATATCTACCAGTGCTCTCAAAGCGACATAACATAGGTGCCTGTCACATGGGAAGTAGATATTGCTATGGTGTAGAGTTTGGACAGTCAATAAAGAGATGATTACGTACGTGTCTCTTTGCTAGCACCCAATATTGACGTAAACGACGGCTTTCTGAACAAAAACCGGAGTTATTGCCAAAAGCCGAAAAGAGGCTTTTTAACCAACAAAATAACTAATTGGCTAAATAAGTTTGCGGTTTAAAAATGGAACTTCCTAAATAACAAATTTAGTTTATTTTCATAGGGACCGATAAAGGTCAACTAAATATGGACGTCACAGATGGTAACAATAAACACGAGTCAGCCAATATTAATATAATTACCTTCCTTAATAAATATTGGCAATATAAATGGTGATAGCTAATATTTAACTCATAAAATCAATGATTTAATTCATCATCATCATCATTAGCCCGTTGCAGTCCACTGCTGGACATAGGCCTCTCCCAATGTACGCCACAAAGCCCGGTCTGCTGCTTTATGCATCCAGTCGTTGCCTGCCCTCTTATGAAAGTCATCCCGCCATCTGGCCAGAGGGCGACCCACGCTACGTTTACCAAGACGCGGTCTCCACTCCAGAACACGCTTACTCCAGCGGTTATCGGTTCTGCGACATATGTGGCCATGATTTAATTAGCTTCAGCCAATTTAAGTAAGAAAACCTTACAAAAAAATCTTTGTTCAATTTGTTGTTTTACATATTCCAATGTATGAATAGATAGAACGTAGTAAAAGCTGAATGTGTTAATATTTTCATTTTGGATCTTTTCGAGTACCTATCAAAGTTTCTATTACATTTATATGATGCTGATTTCTAATATAAATTGTAGGTATATATTGGAATATTTGCTATTCAAAATGTTAGTGACAGGTATAAAATATATTTCCTTGGCACCGAAATTCTTATTACTGTTATCTGTTTTCTAAATTTTATTTTCGTTTATTTGTTACGGTAAAATTTAATTTTGTATTCTGGTTTATTTATTCAATTGCTCGCAACTATTCCAAGTGGGTATAGTGTCGCATTGTCAACCCTTATCAGCTCTAGTGTTTGTGTTAAGTTAGAAGTTAGCAACGGGTTAAAAAGTATTGTGTCTTAGAATTTTTTACCAACATCTTTTTTGCTATCATTCATTACTATGGTAATATCTTTAGGCCCTTTTTGATAGCTGTAGTAGTATCAAATGGTAGATTTATGATTGATTATTTTAGGTATTGGGGTATTAAACTAAAGTTTACAAAAATAAATGCTGAATACAGTGGCTAGTTATTAGTACTATCTACAAACTAAATTAAAGTTCCTACATCGCCTGCTTCGGTACAGTAATCAAGTTCCTTTTCTTCCTTTGTTGTATTCTTTGGAGTTTCTTTTTACTCGCGCCCGCTCACATCTCAACGCTACCCTAAGGTTTCATCCCTTGCAAAGCAGGCTTAGACAAAAACAGTGTATAATACTAGTGTGCCGAATAACATTACGGAGTCCTAAAACGGTGCTACTACCAATTGTAGGAGCCGTTTGTTTTTCTGACCTTCTAAAGGGTCATCTGGAAAACACATTGAATTCTCTAAGTCGTCATTTGTAGGCAATGGCCTTAGCTACATTATAGTTTTGTGTAATGCTCAACTGGACTTCTGAGGATCAAGTTGGAAATACTTTCGAGGTAAATAGTTTTAGGAGTATGTGAGGATTATGTTACAGGTAGCATGGGATATACAAACATATTATAATCACGTATGTAATCCCCGAAGGGTTAGACGGCGATGTTGTCTTTTATAAGGAGTCTGTACACCTTTATTTTACCCCTATAACAACCACAGGCCCCGCGTTCAGCCATTTTTCATTTCCGTGCCCTGTGTCCATGTGCACAAATGAAATGTAATCCTAATATGTTTTTATATACTGCTGTCTGCAGTTTTGCACTGCTCGGTATAATCGAATTACATGCGCAGCGTTTAAAACATTTTAACTATGCGCGCGATCTTGGCAACCTAAATGTCAAATCTTTACTTAGGCAATTACTCCGTTTTAGAGTAATTGGTGTTGCCTCACTTTTGTGTGCGTTCGCGGATTCTGGTATGTTCTGTATTCTGAGATAATAATGAGGTCCTATGAAATAGATGACGAGCCCATTGCCATTTGTAAAGCCCTTGCTGTTTCCGTTGTCTTTTAGCATTTCTATTCTAGCGTGAACAACGTTTATTCAAATAAAAACGTTTTATCCACGCAGAATAGTCTCAAATAAAGAAACTGATCTTCAAGCATTACACTAATGTCGTCGATTTTCTACATCACACATCGATATACAAACGAACATCACTTACAGGGATAAAACTATGCGCGTACAAAGTAGCGAATGTGCATATTCATCCATTTAGCGCAGACTTATGGCGCCGGCAGTCTAGAATAAAATTATACTAATTAATTCGCTGCTCAGTTAAAATTTTGTTTAACTAAGAGCTGGCACTTTCGTTTATTGTTTGTACGAGTTTTGAAGGCGCCTGTCAGAAACACTTTTGGTTCTATAATTTTAAAATTAACCTTCCGTGAGACAGATTATAAATACAATTCTCTTCCTTTGCTCTAAATATGAACTGTGAGCGACGAAGCCGGTGTCTGACTGTTCGCCACTTAATACGATTATTAAGAGGCGAACTTAAATAGAACAGCCTTTAGCCCAAATGTGAATGTAAATCAATACTATATAACAAAGCTGATCCGGCGAACTTCGTACCGCTTTCTCGCTGGATATCCACGAGATCATATTTCGAGACCAAAATGAGCCGTTCTCGAGTTTAACAGCAATTCATTTTTATATTTAAAATAGAAGATAATAATACTATATTTATAATGGACTGCTACGTTGGTCTAGTGGTCGAACAGCGCGACAGCTGAGCATGAGGGCCTGGGTTGGAATCCCGGGTCGGGCTAGTTACTAGGTATTTTTTGTTAGGAACCCTAAAAAGGTAATTTGCATGTTAGAATGTAAGTGGTAGGAGATAGGAAAGTAATGAAATCGAATACTTTTTTGCCTCAACGTTATTATTAATTTAGTTATTGACTTAAAAAGTAAATCAATATGCAGTTAGGTATGAGAGGTTAAAACTTATGAAAGGTTTGAAATGTTTAGTGCCTCTTTGAGAAATGCCAACTTTCTTAGTTTTATTTGGCATCATAAAATGCATGGAAGACAAATCCACTCCTTATTATCTCAAGAAGCTAAATCTATCGGTACTTCAAAAGTTTTAAAGTTAGCTATCACGTAAACTTTAATAAGGAACTTTCTTATGGGAACTGACCCAGCACTTCTGATAAACGCTTCGATGAAGGATTTTGTTTTGGAGATTAACGAAGCTGTTTTTTAATCTTACTCTCGTTCGGTTTAAAGAAATTTATTAACTCAAAAAGAACAAATACAGTTCACTTATATTGAGCATAGTTATTTTAACAATTTAATTTACAAGGCTGAACGAGCATATGTCGAAGTATATAGATACAACTTACATATTATTCTAATCACTTTTTGAAAACGGGGAGACTTTTGCTTTGTATCCACAAACCCACAGCTCTGAGCTGCTTCTGAGAATTACCTTATGTATAAGACCGCGCATGAAGACGCATAAGACCTGACCAGGGAAACGGTCAGCCGTCAGCAGTCGCGCTTGGTGGCCACTACATCGATGAGGCAGGTTTATAGATAAGACCACATTTCAATTAAGTTACCCTCCTTTACCTCGCCCAGTCGGGTAAAACCAGCAGAGCGATATAACAAGAAGCGCTGTCGTGTGAAGTAGCGACATTCGCTTTATTAAACCAACCTCAAGCTGAGCCAAGACGGAGAAATTCATTGTGGATGTTAGGGACGAGAAGTGGCATTGTTGGTTAACCTGGTTGTTTACCAGGTGACAAATTCATGGCAGGCCTGTAAGACTAAGACCTAAAACGCACTCAAACTTAACTAAGTCTTAATCTCTGCAAGGAAAAATCTGAAAAATTATCGTTAAAGTTATTCGTATGTTGTCGATTTTGGAGAGTTATGTATTAATTGAATTTTATTTTATAACACGAGACACTATTGTCAGCCAGAAGACGTCCACCGTTGAACAAAGGCCTCCCCCCTATAACGCCACAATGAACGACAACTTGCCATTTGCATCCACCGGTTGCCCGCAACTCTGACGATACCATCGGTCTTATCTTGTGGGACTCGTAGCTATGCGGCTACCCGGCAGATCAGTCAATCTGCGAGGTTAAGCGTGCTCGCCGCGATCAGTCTTGTGATGGGTGACTGTTTTCACATGTCGAGACCCCACCGTGCTTCGGAAGGCACGTTAAGCCGTTGGTCCTGCGCCTGATCTTTCTCCGGTCGTGTCGGTCTACCGTCCCATCGGATTATGAGAGTAAGGGAATAGGGAGTGCACCTGTGTCTGCGCGCATACTTGTGCACTATATCTATATACTATATCTCCTGCGCAGATGGCTAGTCTCAGCTGAGTCAGGCCGCCGTGACCGAAATTCGGTCAGGAGGACATTACCATCGGTCCACCAGGTGGGAGGCCTACCAACGCTGAGTCTTCTAATTCGTGTTCGCCACTTGAAAAAACAAATACACATTAACTACCTTTTTTGAAACGCTTCTGAAGTTACAATCACACTTTTTTAATTCGACACCTACTCGTTGGTCCATTACACCTTATAATATTTAGATCAGTCTTGCAGACGAAGTTCACAGAATTGTTACAATGCTCCCTGGTACAGAAACTAACTTTTTTATGATGAACATCTGCAGCTTGGTAGTAACTAAACTGCTATAAACCTCACCTGTTTTAACAAGAGTAAAATCTCGGTGCAATGCCATGAATAAAGTGAGAAGCACTTGGTATAACTGCGGTATTAACTTAACACTTTTACTAAACACCTCCTTTAGTTTAAAAGCGAGACTATCGGTGCAGTTGCCTGTGTTTTTAACACTGACGTCAATTCTATGTATTATATATTGACATCGTATAGTACTGTATTCTTTGAAGAAGTAGATCTGGTATGTACAAATGTATAAAAGTTTTTTGATATAATATATAAAGTTTAAAGAAAAATAGTATTGCAACCACATTACTTTACAATTATTAGGATCAGTGCTTGTTTCTAATAGGTTTAGGAAGAGATCTTTATCTGAAGATAATTTCAGGATGGCGTTCGTTCATTTAAAATTATTTGTTTTTTTTTAAACAACTCGCCCCACACTTGGAATGTCTTCTGTATCGTGGGTGCGTTTTACAAACATGAAATATCACACACACAAACACCCAGACTCGGGACAAACATCTGCGGATCACACAATTTTTTGTCCTGTGCGGGAATCGAACCTGCAATCCCTAGCGCAGCAGTCCAATCGCTTAACCATTGCGCCAATCAGGTCGTCAAATTTCAAATTATTATCATATTATATTTATAACTACCATTTTTATTAGATGGGTGAAGTGGAAACCCATTGTTATTATGTGTTCCACGTGTAGAGAAGTCGTTTATTAAAAGCAAGGGAAGGAGCCGTATACTACAATGATTGATATCTCATAAAAACTAACGGTGGATTTCTCATGCTCAATTTAACAGATCTTATAACTGTTCTCAGGACATTACACTTGTTATTTATTAAATAGGTTTCTTCACATCTCGGTGAATATTCACACATAAAAAGATTCTAAGGAAAAATAAATCACATTTGCATTTTTATCCATATACTCGTAGCTAAATTTAGTAGAACATTAATGTCCCTACGGGATAGAAATATCTAGTTGCTATTTTTATAGGTTAAATTTTCTCACTTTTTTATGCTATTCACAAAATGATGCGTTATAACGCAAAAAAAAAGTATTCAAAAAGATTTTTACCTTAAAGAAACAGTACAAGAAATAACAAAAACAAATACGCAACCAAATTAATTACATACTCCTTGTTTAAAAACTGTCAAAAAAGGAACAATAGTTCCAATTTGATTATAGAACTGTCAAATAAAATTCAAATCACCATCTTATTCGGTTAGAACATCTAGTTTACATATATCGTCAACATTTTTGCGGGCGATTCCATCAGTATTGTTGAGATAAAACTCTAGACAGGTTTTATCATGTCTTTGTGCTTATTTTTACGTGACATTTCCTTTTATAAAGATTGTACGTGAAGTCAGCGGGTATTAGATTTGCGATGCATTCTTCTCGGAGTGTATTCTTATTATGTAAGAAAACTCTTTTGTTCGGTTATTCATGTTTCATAGTGCCACTGTATATTTAGTCTTTGTAACGTAGATAGAAAAGATTTATGATGTTGTATTTAAACTAATGCATGGAATGTTATTTTACCTTTCCAGCTTGATCAGAACTTTTGGTGACCTGACGTAAGATAAAACAATTTGTAAGCAAAGCATACACTATTACAGACTTAAGTACGTTTCTTCAAACCAAATCATAAAATTATAAATTTTGTAGGTTATATTGCTAGTTTACGAAACATCGCAACGTAACTAAATCTATAGAGAAAAATAAATTAACTTGTCATTGAATCGTTGTTAAAATGTTTAACAGCCCTGCAAACAGGAGACCATATTAATGTATTATAGAAAGGAATTCAAATCACATTAAAACAATAAATTATTTCAATTTAATTTGAAGCATTTTTATTATAACATTAATTACAAAAGATATGTAAGTAATAAATAAAGTTGATACATGACATGGACAAATTGCTATTTTGTTCTGTCGATACTTACAAATTGTTGGCTAATCGACTGTTTAATTGAGTCGATCAATCTATCGGGATCAACCAATCGTATTTAAGCCAATAACTCCGCTTGTAAACGACTGCATGACTGCCACGAGGATATTTTATTGTAATAATGTAAAAGAGAACAACGAATTTCTTTCTCTTACTTACAAAGTAATATTTATTGTATCACTAGAATCCAATTATCTAATAAGTGTGCTCTTCTTCCTCTCGTATGGTTGATGAACTACCTGGTGTCAGAGTTTAAACCACCTGTAGGCCTCTGACATGGCTTTACATACCGTTGAAAAATGTCTCAGGTGTGCCAGTTTCCTCACGATGTTTTTCTTCACCGTTTTTAGCAATTGATAACTAACTAATATTTATAATATTCATGTGCGTACGCACAGCGGCGGACACATTGACGGCCCAATGGTCATACCACTCGGCTATCCCTGCTTTTAGTGTTATCTAAGGAAAATTGTTGTCTATGTCTTATGTCTTAAATCACTAGCTATAGATTACTCACTTGCACAACGCCCTTTACTTTTACCACACTAAAACCTAACAGTTTCTGCGATGTATTAAAACTAAAGTGACAAAAAATATTTTGAACTAATGTTTTTGTAGTAAAATTATATATCATATCAAAAATATATATTAAAGTTTTTTACTATTCACAAATACGGTGAAGCTATACCTGCCTAACCAAAAATCCAATTTCATTAATATTGAAGATACATTTTTCAAAACGAGACATTGAATTATGGGCACTCGCATTTAATCTGTGGATCACAAGGACAGCCAGTCAAAAGTATTCATTACAGAAATTGAATTGTTATTTTTTTTCTCTTTGTATTCCATTGCCCATTCAGGCAAAACGTTCTGTAAAATTTCGTATTTCGTTTCATTGAATTGAAAGCAGCGTGTTTTGCACTAACTTAAATTAATGGCTAATGGATATATTTTGGATGAGTATAAGTACCTATATAAGTAGGTAAACATTTTATTTTTCATCATTTATAAGAGCTTTGCAACCGAATGCGTCAATCAAGTTTTATTCTTGGGTCTGCAGCAGCTGACACCAAACTTTAGCAAATGCAATGAGGTTTATATGGGTAATAAGATAAAAACCTGTGTTATATATAAACAGAAAATCCTAAAAAAGAAATGATTTAAAAACCGTATTAAAGATTCACAAAAAACAGTATTAAATTTCTTTTAAAATTTCGTTGCCAAACTCAAATCTAATAAATACAATTATATAAAAACCAAATAACAAACAAGATTCAAGCTTTAATAACGACATATTAAAAAACCGTTACGGGTATAAATCAAACAGACTCGATTTATTAAATCAGATAGTCCAACGCAGTGAAGTTTTAGCGACAAATAAACCATTTTCGAACTGAAACAAACAGTTTTTGGTCAAAACTGTTCGGTGACGCGTCGCCATTGATTGGAATGCACCTAGTAACAGTAGATATACTGGATTTTCTGAGGTTTCGGCTTTCATGGACTTATGAATACTAACATTTTGTGACTGATTGTCGCTTCATATTCATTGTTATTTACAACATAATATGTCTTAAAAGAATTACCGAACTGTCTCATTGTGTATCTGTGGAGAACGGTGTTGGTTGCACGTGTAAAACTTTAATATCAATTTCTTTTTTTGTTATTTTAAATGTGTAACTGTTTGTTTTCCCAAATAAATAAAATAAAAACATTAAAAGTCTTATTAGAACTTGATTCGGGATTAACTTTCCTGACTCGATTGTATCGACTCTTAAACTTTACTTATTTTTTTATTTTTATCTTATATTAATTACCTGTCGATTCTAGAACAGTAGAGTCGAGTTCCCACTTTTCCCGATTCATCAATGCAAGAAAATTTTGACTGGTATTGGAATCCCTGCTGGTTTCGATAAATTGATCATACAGTAAAAAGCTCTTACGTATTAGTCAAAGGATGATATTGACACGATTTATTATCAAATTTCCAATTCAGAGGAGAATAACATCGAAGCTCTTTTATAAAATTGAATCCAATAACACCAGCGCTGTCTGTTGTGAATGACTTCATATAAAACCATTCATATATAAAATAAAGTTGTTCCATAATAGAGCTCTTGGACATGAAGAGAATTGTAGTTATGAGAACTTCTGATTGAATACAAGATCGTTTGAAACAAACAATATTATAATCATAATAAACTGTCTTCGAGTTTATTTTTGTAATTATTAATCACCGTGAGAGAATTAAATCAATCTGCCTACATGAGGCAAAATTTCATTCGAAAATTTATAAGTTTGCATTAGTCAGTATGAGATATATGACCTAAGATGTCCCATGAGGAAGACCAGAAACTTAACTAAGCAATTTTGACGTTTCGTAAACCTAGAAAAAATGTTTTAGTTGACGTTAAATGGTAATGTAAAAGCGTATTACGTAACTTTAAAAAACGAAAAAGTGCACTTTACTTAACATACAGTATCTTTAAAAGGAAAAGAAAAGCAAGTTACGCGAAGATACGGGCAGTAGCAGAACAAAATAAAATATAACTTTTGCCAAATACGGAAAAAACATGGTACCAAGTTAAGTACTTATTTAATTTAAGTTAGGGGAACTCGTAATAGCTTTTACGTAGCTAAGTTGTATACTGAACTGTGGCCGAAAATATAAAGTTCGCCTTAGATTACCGGTTGATATCAGAATAATAATATTTTGGAAGAGCCCCGCAAATTATGTTGACTGGATGACGTCAAGTTGTTTTGGATTTGTAAAACTATGGATTTCTTAATAATGTGTATTTTGTCCTTACATAATTAAGTGTTCTATACATTTCAATCAAGTCCCTTTTTTATTGAAGTTTAAGAGCGACACGTTCTTTTATTAATTCCTTACCTATATAGTTTAAATATAATTTGTATGTGTTAAATCTTCTTCTTATTATCATATGGTTGATGAACAACCTGGTGTCAGAGTTTGAACTGCCTGTAGGCCTCTGACATGGCTTTACACACTGTCGAAAAATCTCTCAGGTGTGCCGGTTTCCTCACGATGTTTTGCTTCACCGTTTTTAGCAACTGATAACTAATGTATAGTACGCACATGAATTCGAAAAGACATTGGTGTGTGCCGGGGTTCGAACTTGCTATCAGTGCTACTGTTCAATTATGAATACTTTTTAATGTTACTTTAACATTGTGTATCTTAACTTTATTCATCTCGCATCTTATTGACCCGCATAAAGAAACTAGATTTCTAAAATTTTGGAATGCACTTGCCGCACCTAAAATTCACTTGGAGCCAATCCAAGGATTTAAACAACTAAGAACCGAAATGTACCTATTATATTTTTTCTTTGTTTGGCTATTACCTTTGGCTTCGGTTTTTATACTTTACTTCCACTGGTTTTCCTTCCCTTTTCTGGATCACCTGTTTCCTAAATAGGAGTTAGTTATCTTTAGTAGTAGTTACCTTCGTCATTATCTTCGTCTTTACCTGCTACGTTATCGTTTGATGTTGCGGGACCTATTTAATAGTTAGTTTGGTTCAAAACTCATCCAACATGCGGCAAACGTGTTCGGCCCAGTTTCAAGTCAAGTTAGCAGCTACCTACTATTTGTAATCGACTTTAATTAAAAAGACTCTTGAACAAAATGTTTTGTAATCTGGACAAAAATGATTATGAAAAGATAATAAAAACGTACGGCTAATTTTTAAGTGGCTAATGGACATTGATATACCTCCTTTTAATAATGCATTTTTATTGCTTTTATAACAGTTATAATTAAATGTAAATATAAGTAAAGCATAAAATATTAGTTCATATTTCAGTACATTGATAATGTTAATTATCAAGAGGAGTCTTTCAATTTTAGAAGGCTCAAAATACGCAATTATTTAAAAAAATACCTGCTCAAGTATTTCAGTTTTGGCAATTTAAAACGGAGAACATTATATAGCGTTCCATAGTCAAGTATCATTTCGTTTTCGGAGCGTCACGGCGTCACAGCCTCTTGACTCTCAACTCGAAATAAAAGTAACACGGACGCACTTGCTTCAGTACTGTTTACTGGAAAACTGTAGGGGTTACTGGGAAAAACGTTGGTAGGTTTACCTTGAGCCAACATACTAGGTTCTAGTAATTTTTACGAATCTATCACAATCTTTGTAGTGATCATTATGAAATGAATTTAATCTATTATTAGACTCCTGCTAGTTAGAGTCATTGTCAATTGAGAAATTCAATTAAAAGAAGTCTTAGCTCTCGTTCTCAGGTTAGATAGAACGTAGCAGGTTTTTCCGTTTGGGAATTCTGAAGAGCTGGTCCTCTGAAATGTCCAGTGGGTTAGTATTTTTGCAGAGGCAGCTTGTAGAGTACACGCACATTATCAGTTATGTTATAGGTGCCAATGTAGTAGGCGGTGAGCCTTTTTTTTTGGGACTAGCCCACCACTTTTTCCCATCATTGTGACTCCTGTAAACCAGGATATTCAATGATAACCATTGAGAACCATCGAAGCAATGAAGCCCGAGACGTTCCAGAGGCGGCGAGCTTGTTGCCATCAACCGGGCACAAATTCAGACACCATGCTACAACTAAGAATTACCTAATGGACAAACCTAGTAACTCTTTGACTGATCCGGGATAAATATAGATTTTCAATTGCAATACTTGTTTTGCAAATGAAATTCTGTAACTCAAATTTATCAAACTACCTTTAAACAATAAAACAATATCTTAGTTGAACTTCTCAATAAATTCAAGCCATTCTAAACCGACTAGGAAGGTGAAGCTTAATTAGTAAAACGATTTAACTGAGGAAATTTAATAATCAAATTGTGAACTGGACTCACTAAATCAAATCACATGATTGAGTTAAGTAAATCCTTGTTCTCAATTGAGTTATAGTTCAGGCCAATCATAAAGCTTTGGAGGCGATAAAAATTGAGAAATGTTGGAAAATTGGCCGGAAAGGCTGAGTTGAAGCTTTTTGTGGCAAATGGAAGGAAGTCTTAGTTGTAAAACTATTAGGTTTTTCATTTCGTGGTTCTTCGTCTTGTAATAACAATGCTGATATAAAAGTGGATTGAATAATTATAAAGGTTAAAATCTCTCAATAGAAATTGCTTTAGCTTTGTAAATTTTGATTATAATCTACAGTACGATCGACGTACCTTGGCGGTCCTGTAGTTAGCCGATTAGCTGCGCAATGGATCTTTTAGGAACGAAATTGTCTACTGCGCAGCTAATTGACTACTTTTAGGACCGCCAAGATACGTCGGCCGTGTTGTACTCTATCAAATCAAGTTCAAACTCACTTTCTTTAAATGATGTATTTAATTTATAATTTAAATTAAGCTATGATAACATTTTTGGACTGTAAACATTTAGATAAAGTTTTAAATACCAACCAACGGGTTACCTTTGTTGATCATGACTCTTATCTTCGACAATTTTAGACTTTATTCTACAACGATCAAACAGAATTCAAACATAAAGTAAAAGCTAGTTTTATAGATGGAAGAGAAGTTCAACAGTCGATCAAATAACATTTCTTTCTAACTGTACGACTCGAAGGCCATAACACTTGAACACTGCGGTTAGCTTAGGTGAACCTAAGTATTGGAACAGTCACTCAAGTATAGGGTGAGAAAAAGATAGGTCCCTTTTATAGCGGGAATGCGCAGTACGAGTATTTTTAAGTTCCTAGTAGGCAAAAGGGTAAGGAATGATGAAAAAAGAATGGATGCTAATGTTAGAAAAACAGATTTTATACAATGCAAAAAAAAATTGACCGTGGAGTGCCGGACCAGAATAGCATCTCCCCATTTCCCCATTGTCCCCCACCTCCCCATCATCCCGTGGGTGTCGTAGGAAGCGACTAAGGGAAAATCCAGAAGATGGGCAGCTGCCCATTTGACCATTTGACGCTGCTGCGTCTTCGGTAACTTCAACACCAATACTGGGATCCCCAAGCCGCTTGGCAAGCGGCTTGGGGATCCCAGTATTGTGCTGGTGTGCGGGGGGTACGGCAACCTCCCCCCTAAGGGCCACCCCCTTTCTTCGTTCCCTTTTTCATTAGTAGTGGACCTCTTCCGGCTGATGGTACAATAATTATTTTTATTTTCGTATCCATTCGCCAGTTATGAATGCAAAACAATTCCTGTAAAACTATAAATAGAAAATTATACTCTCTGATCTAATCGAGTTTTGGATACTTGGAATTTAATTTCTCTCCGTTCATAAACTCAGCAGTATCCTTGAGATAGACATAATATTTATTACCCGTACAAATATTTGATCCCCTAATCAAACACTTGACCATTGTAGCAATTCGTCGTAGTGGTTGAATTAATCTATGAAGTTAACCAAATTTTCCTACTAAAACAACAATACTTAGAATTGATAAGATGGTTATTTATATAGGTTTCCATCATAGATACTATTTTAGAGTAATTTCTGTTGCTAATAGTCAAATTGTTACGTTAAGCTTCCTTTACCTAAGAGTTCAAGGACCTCGAGACCATTAATTAATTAAGTGTCAATGCCTTTATATCAAAACTTGCGTTAAAAATAGTTGAAAAAAATTACGTATCGCGTACAACACTGAAAAAAACTGCTGTTTAAAATTACGTGTTATAATTTATACCGATATCCACGGAAAAATAATGGATATTTTATTAAAATCGGTCAGTTGTCAGAAAATTCTCACGATTATATCTAAAGACAATCAGGTCAGATGAGATCAATTGAAGAGACAGAACAAATGTTCAAAGTTAAAACCATAAAGTTCTCGAGGTAAAATCTTTACCAAAATCCGCGGCACAAACGGGTCGTTTAACAACAACAACTCCTGATACAAACTAATGCACTATTAAATCCCTAACACACTCCTCTCATAGTTCACCAGTACCTGTAAAAACAACATTATTTTTTACGACATCCTCCCCGCTTACTTCCGCACCTTCGCCGAACCCTGGTTACGAGCTCAAGCGATAATGTGTTTGTACACTCGCACTTTGAAATGTGTTCAGATGCTCAACGTTTTTTCCTCAATACATATTTATCAGGTGGAAAATAGGAGGATATTGTCATGTTTTGATGCCTCCGTGAGAGGAAATTGAAAAGTATTTTTAATAAATTACCTTTGAAGATAAAAGTCAAACTGTAAAATCGGAAGCACCTTTAGCTTATCTCCGTTTTTAGATTAACTTTTTTTTGTATTAACATTAAGTTATTTTTTGAATATCTGGACAACCTTTTTTGTAAATTGTTGTTTTGTAAATCTAAGTCGTAAGTACCACAGTGTTATTATTCTTATGCCGTTTCACTATCATCTCACAGCTGCGGCCAAGGGTGTTGTGTTTCGTTTATCATTACATAGATATTATGTTACAATATTTTTTGTCTTTGATCTTTCAAAGTCACCACATAAATTTGAGTAACAAATACTAAAAGTTTACGTTCACTTGTCATAGAATAGATTGATTACTTTTCCATCTTGAAGTCCTGACGACTTCGTTTAAGTTTTTCTTAAATATTTTATCTCATTTTATGTCTAACAAAAGAATTCTTTAAACCAAAATCCCTTATGGCTTACACAAATTCTAATATCAAATATGTATTCATACCTTAAGTTTTTCTTAGCCTTTGTGAATTCAACTCATCTTTATAATATTTGTTTAGTTGAAATTGGACCTAAATTGAAGGCGTTAACCGCAGAATTGGGAATATGGAAATTATTAAGTCTGAGACAACCTTTTCAACTATTCAATAGCAGATTGTTTTGAGTTTAGACGGCTAAGTCTGTGATTTACAACCGTGTTGTCAAGAGCAAGTCGAGAGTTCACTCAAGGTTTGGTTTTCAAGATGGCTTTGTTTGAGGAAGATACCTCTACTTCAATAATTCTCCATTAAAAGTGGTTATAATTATGATTGTTATATTCTTTACTAGGCAGTTTAAACAGAAAATATTTATACTGGATTTATATCCGATTTTAATCGAACTTTTTTTTATAAAATATCGTAATCACATTTTTAAATAACTATTTCGCACAAAAATTCTATCCAATACGCAATCATCTCTTCAAAAAAACAGTGAAATATTGCCTCCATGCTATAAATGTTCAGTCTATTAAATCAAACTCACCTACGCGTACGATATGACCAAAACAACCGCGACGATTTATGATATTAAATGTACGTAGTCCAACAAATCTGCAGCTAAAAAATAAAAAAACACCTGACTACTAAATTAAAGTCAAATTGTTTTAAAACCCTCATGCACTCGTGTGAGTATTGGTAGATGGGTTTTATCGAATATTGGAACCGATGGCGGCGATGAAAACGAATTGTGGTATTGCATCAAGTGTCGTTCCATTATCATCAAAGAAACATATAATTTGTGTGACTGTTCAAAATATTTGTTAAGTAAATAAGGAGTTCTGGTAATCTCCCATCATATTCGAGAAACACAATGGTGTGGACTGTTAAGTTTGACTATTAATCAAACTGCAAATAACTAACAATCTGGATTGGACACGACGTTCAAGGTATTCAAAGTCATTGTTTCAATAACAGAAACTTACTGATTTTCATTCATTTATTTGGCCATTGGTGATGATCATAGTTTAAGTCCTTGCTTAAGTAACTGTTCTTCACATATGGAGATATCCATACCTCGTAAGGCACGATAAGATGTCCCGCTTGATTTCTCACCGGTCGTATCGGTTTTCCGTCCCAGCGGACTATAAGAGCGAGGTAATTGATAGTGCAGCTGTGTTTGCGCTCACACTTGTGCACCGTAATTTATCCTGCGTAATTGTCGAGTCTCAGTTGAGATTTGTCGCACTGAAATTTGGTCATGAGAACATTAGGTGGCTAAAATTAGTCGAGTAAAGAATTTGTCTGCGATACGAGAAGTGAAAAGCCTGCATTGTTAAACCAAACATTTTCTAATTTTGAGAAACCTTATAAATCGCGTCGCGGTTGGGGACAAAAAAATATAACTCCACAAGCAAATACTTCGAAGGTTCCAGAGAACAATTTGTTGTTGTTTTTGTACGCAACTCTGTAACAATCTGCCGTGATTTATGTCACTGGAAATGTGATTTATGAATTCTAATTGACACTGGTTTGAGATTTATAAAGTTATAGGTCTGAAACTGTCAATAACAGCTGGGAACTATTAGAACTTTCACGAATTACCTACTTGAGCTTCAAATCATTTTCAATTTCAGTAAGATACTAAGACGTAGTTAGTAGGCGATTTGGATCCTTCTCAATCTACTAACAAAAAATATATCCCTACTAGATTCACACCTTTTTCCTATGAGGCCAATATATTGTATTCAAATTAAAGCTGTTTTAATACATTGCTGACTGCCAAGTATGTTCTACAATTACTGTATGAGTTTCTATTATTAGCATGAATTTACTCATCAATTTTGTATTTCAGAAGGTTTGAAGTTTTAAACATTATTGGAGTAGGTGTCTACTTCATAACACTCTAACTGCAAGTACTGAAATGAGAAAAGAAAATGATCGGTTCATCTCCTTTCCATAGATACTGTCTTTAAACCTTATATCATCATTAGCCAAAAGACGTCCACTGTTGAACATAGGTCTCCCCGTTTAAGCGAGGGGGTGTGCCATAATCCCCACGCTTGGCAAGCGGCTTGGGGATCGCAGTATTGGTGGTGGAGTTACAGAAGACGCTGCTGCCCATCTTCTGGTTATTTTCCCTTAGTCGCCTCTTACGACACCCACAGGAGGAAAGGGGGTGGTCAATTCTAGGCCGGATACCACACGGCACGGTTCTAAACCTTATATAATAAAAACATTGTACCAAATGATGCATGCTACTTTTAGAACTACTCTGGAACATCTAATGTAAAAAATAAATAGGCTTTTACCAAATTCAATTCTGAATAGATTGAAGCGTTTATTTTTGTAAGTATGTACGAGTACAGCGCCGTTGGGCTTCACACAAATTTGTGGTTACGCTCTACGCTCCATTTTATTGTTATGGAACGCTATTTTGGAATTTTATTGTGTACTGACTGGAGCTGGTTTTTGTGTACTTACGTTCTTCATTGAGAAGAATTCAAAAATTGTAAATGAGAGAATAACCGATCTATATTAATATTTTTTATTTGACTTTGATGCTACTCGTATTCTTATTTTAGGTATATTGTGTAGCTCATTATTCTCTCATACTTGAAATGATTGTTAAACCATATTTAAAAAAAAGTAACTATGGAGTTTCTTGCCGGTTCTTCTCCATAGAAACGACTTTTTGGAACCGTGCAACTAGTTTGACGTTTTGTAAGTGCTCTTTTGTAGCCTATATGAAATAAAAACATTATGACTATGACTATGACTATCATTTGTCTATTTGTGTTCCACTATTCGTAAATCATTTGTTCTATTACTTAACATAGCATCGTCTGCATGCTACTTTAGTATTTGAAATATTGGAAGAAAGCTATATGGATAAAAACCCTTGTTTAAGGAGAATCTAACACGATGTCGATATAAGCTGTATAATACAATAAATGATCAGCTGTCAGTATCCCTCATTCTTCATTTAAACAGTTGAAAGTGTTTCGTAATTTCCAATAATATTGGAATATTATAATACGGTTTAGTTCAACATTTTATGTAGAAATGATATCGTCGGAATGATTGAGGTATTGCGGGGATAATTCAACCACCACTTTCATTTTCATTTCATTCTAATGTTATATATTTATGTAACATATTTGAATAATTACGTCCTTGACATGTTTTTTTTCTCTATCTCT
The DNA here is from genome assembly GCA_905340225.1 of Abrostola tripartita. Taxonomy (NCBI): domain Eukaryota; kingdom Metazoa; phylum Arthropoda; class Insecta; order Lepidoptera; family Noctuidae; genus Abrostola; species Abrostola tripartita. The sequence goes on along the minus strand of HG996492.1, from coordinate 1,568,755 downwards.
GAAAATAAAACCATTTTAAACAGGGTACGCCACAAGGCCCCATTCTCCCATTTTCGCCATCCAGTCACTACCAGCTACCCTTCCCAAGTCATCTTCTCTCTATTCAGTCCAGGACAGCTGGCGTGATTATTGTAAAAACAGAAAATTTTGTATCGATTCTCAGTTTCCATCTTACTTTAATATTTTTATCGTTTTTATCAAATTGAGTTAGTCCTCTTACCCCTTTACTTACAGCTAGTACTTACCCTCTTAATGGATCACGTACAACAAACATTAAGGTTGATAGTAAGAGCGGGGCGTTCAGTGCTTCTAAAAGTTTTTATTGAGTCTGCTCGGCTCCAAGTTTTTGTCAAAGCTAATGTTTTATAGGAACGGAATTATTTATAGTTGGTTATTAAATTTGATCATTAAAAAGTATTAAAAGAAATCTTCGAATAAGACGAACCTCTGTTTGCACCTGATCGGTGTCAGAATGAGAAATCATCTACATAATATACGAGAAACAATCGTTTTGGGGTTAAATTAAGCTGTATGTGAGTAAAACTCGCCTGCTTTGCATGTTGACCATATTATTATAATAGAGTTGCTGACCCAGGGAACTTCTGACCGCCTTCTAACCATTAAAAGCTTTCGTGGGCTTCCACAAATAATTCAAAATAAAATTGGCCAAACACCAAAAGAAACAGGAATTAATTTTCAGATAGAAGATAATAATTATCTACGATGTTGCATATGTATACTGGACTGGACTTCGGTAGACCATGCTAAAGTTGATTACATTTTCGCACTTGATGTTTGTTGGTCTAAGCTTAACTTAAATACAAATACTACTTTGGAAGTAAACGAACCGTCATTTAGTTATCTTAGCCTTTAAATAACATGAGATTAGCAACTAAACAGCTTGAATTCATCCTAAAACTGACCTATCTAAATTACTTTGTGGTTTCCTCATATAATGTTCTACGTAGTTATGTTCGTGGGTACTTATATTTAAATAATGGGGATTAAGGGTAACAACATTATCAAGGACCTTCGTGTTAGATCCTCTTGTGTGTAATCTGTAAGTTAATTACATACGACCGTAGACTATAATTATAATTATTACCGAAATCTGATCATGATTTACATAACAAATTTCGTAAATGAACACTGGCTAGGCTCGGATGTGATGAGCTAAATACCATTTTCTTGTACCAAGTAACGAATCGTATATAAATAGATTTTGCTACTTTTGTAGGAATCTAACAATATTAGGATCCTTAATCTAACTGTCGTCAACTGCTTTTATCAATGCAAACATGCAAACACCACAAAAAACAATTTTAAACTCCTCGCAAACCAATTTTATTTCACCGAAATAAATCCATAATACTAATACCATCTTCGTCCGAAATGAAAAGAAAATCCTCGCAAAAATTTTCTTCATAACAGTGAAAAAATCGTTGTCCTTCGCAGGTAAGGATAATCAAATATCTGGGAGAACAGACCCGTATATCAAAGGCCTCGGTGGGGTGCTTACGTGGAAAGCGGGTTGGAATAACTTAGGGCCCAATGGTTGTTACTTTAGGATACTAGAAAAACCGGATCTACTGGTGAAATTATGTAAGTCAACTACAGAAATTGTGAGTGTCTACGGAATAGTGTTATTATATTTACGAGTTTATAAACATTGTTGTAAAGGGTTAGGTTATAATGGAATAAAAATATTCAGGTCGGGCGAAAATTGGCTTTGAAAAGTTTTTGGAGTTGGATGGATTAGTTTAGTCTGTTATGTATAACACACTACGGTAGTCTAATGCTGGACCAGTGCATGCAGGAAGGAAAATAATAATATGCATACTATGTATTTTTAGTCATTATCATTAATTTATGTGGCTGACTTGTGGCAACAAGAGATTTGCTGAGAATAAAGGTGCGTGGCGTTCTAAGGGGGAGGCCTTTGTCCAACAGTGGACGTCTTCCGGCTGATGATGATGGGTGCCAGGTGCGTGGAAAAAGTACGGAACATAAAAGTAAGGAAAAACTACAAAACAAAGATTAGAATTATCCTACAGTTACATTAACCCTTAGAGCAACTAGGCATTCCACAGGTTTCACCCTGACTTTCTCAAATATTAAGAACACAAATCGCTGTAAGACTATGACGTCATATTTTCTTACTGCGATTAAAGTAAGATAATACGATTTCAGAAACAAACAAGTCAATGAAACCCATCATAGCAAAGGCTTCAGTTTTAAACGTCAGTATCAGTTTCCACAAATCTGGCTAAGTAGGAACTCCAGTCGAAAGGTGGATCCTGGCACCTTGCCAGAATCTAAAGGAAAAATGTTGGGAACTTCGAAACATTCTTTCTCGCATTTAACATGAAACAAAACGCTAGAAATAAAATAGTCTCACTAAAATTGGGATTGGGTAATATATTTAGGGGTGAACGAAAAAATGGACATGAACCAAATACTTTTTGCTTGTACTTTGTTCGGTCGACCAGGGGTGGGTGTTCAGTTACGATGTACTATTTTATATGTGAGATGAATAGACAAGAAAAATCAAAAAGCTCGATTTGTGATGATTTATAGATAGGAAGTCTATAAATAAAAAGTCAGGAATATGATAACCGAATAAAAAAATACTAAAACAAACGGCTTATAACCATTTTCCAGTCTCAAGATAATAAAGACAATTTATCACCGAAATGTTTATACGAATTTCCCATGCGACTAATTTTAAAAGAACTCAGGAAGACCTCTCAGTCAATTAAATTAGATTTTTAATAGCCGTTTCCTTACCTATGTCAACATTTTCTTGGGCTAATTGAAATTTCAATGGATCCATTTCATCGGAGAACGGTCAAAGTTTCAAGATAGCGGTATGAATAACTTTGGTATGCTTAAATTCCGGTCTATGGCCATGAGAAGGTTATAAGTCAAGCGGAATGTTTCGATACGATAATCAAAGCATTTGCTTCTAAACTTATACTGATCATCGTACATTACCAACGATAGCAAAAGGTACTTGTTCAACCCCATCAGCGGAACACAGGTCATTAGTTTCTTGTATTCTCAAGTTGTCAAAATGGTACAAGAAGTACCATTTTGGTATCTTTAGAGAATTCAAGATAAATTAAAATTGATACAGCTCTTGTACCTGTATTGTTTAAAATTAAATAAATTTGAACCAATCAAACTCACCAGTAAAATTGCTGTGCACTCAAGTTTTATGTAATAAATTAAACGAATCTAAACAACAAAGCCTAATCAACAAATCAAAAAAATAAATATTTATCCTCGTTCTTGCCAATTACTAGGATCTAATTATGGCGTATGTTTGAAGATCAACGATTTTGACAATCAGGAACATGTCAAGGCCGTTACAAATTACTGTATAGCGGTGTGTTATGAAATAATACATTTTCTTTTCTTGTAATAGGTACTTTTCCTATAAATATAAAAAATAAAATGCTTATCCTCGCGGTTCGACAGGCTCCAATGATGCAAAACTTAATACCACTAGGAAACTTTTAAATTACTTCATTTTCTGTGAATTTCGTCGAGGCCAGCTCTCGCAAGTCAGCCAAACGTACAAGTTGGAAACTACTGGAACAGTAGTAGCAGTTTACGAAACTTTCTCAACACTTGCATTCCCCGCTTGAATTATTGCATAATATACGTTTGGCGATAAAACTAACAGTTACCATTGTTCCGCATCATTGTTTTTATTGGTGCTTGTAAAATGTTTGATGGGGTTCCACGCTTTATAATAGTTTGTTTCTCTTGGCAACATTTATGGAGATTTAATTTTTTGTTTTTCCCGTTTCCTATTACGTCATTACGTTCATGGTGTTCTGTTGAACCCTGGAATCGGGTACTTAAGTAAAATTCGTTGTAAATGTGTGCAATATAAGTATTTTTATCTTTTAGCATCCATTTTATTCTTCTCGTTATCATTTAAAATGTATGCCTTAGTTCGTTGAAAGGAGCACTGTGTACAGTTTTTAGTGGTTTACTTGTAGGAGTTTCAGGTTTTTATTTTCTATTCCAAGCATGACGTAAAAGCAATTAGTGGAAAATGGCGGTAGTCGAAGATTTATGTTAGCATCTTAGCTGCGATACATTGAGTGTTAACTGACGTCTAGTTGGACTTGTTTCTAGTCAACAATGTACTTACTGATAAAAAAACTTCTTTACACAAATACTCTTTGAAATTCTCTTTAAAAGCCATCATATTATTATTGAGCTTATTTTGCCTAAATTATTTTATCAGCTTAGTATTTTGTCAGGTCAAAGAATTTAAATTAGAATAAGCATTAAAATGATCGTGTGAATTCGTATTCAATCTCACATAGACTAATATATTTTCAATTGTCTGTACATTGGAATTTAATATGCTCGAGTAATCTGGGTCGAGAAAGATGCACGGCTAGAATTCGAAGAAATAAAAGAATTTTATCTAAGACTTTTCATATATTTCAGTCACGTGGTGCAATGTGTTTTAAAAGATATTGCATAAACTCAACATGCACAATGCACATATAAAAAAGACATTTAAATAAATGAGAATAATTCTAATATCTAAACTACATTGATTAAAAAAATTGAAGACTAAGGTCTTTTAGCCACACTACTCCAACGTGTTACAAATGGATACGTGCTACAGTTATCTATTAAGACTACTTCGCCACCATTTGATCAAACCACCCACATACGTCTGCGTTAGACTATGTTTTATGAGACGCCATCGATCTCCAACGTATCTAGGTCTGTCAGCCATTTTATTTCCCCTACACAAATCGTTTCAATCCCAAATAAAATGAAACATTTATTTCCCACTTTATTTCTATCTCCGAAATCTGGAAACACGTTGATCACACCATAAAACCGCGCTAGAGAAACCCGAAGCCGTAATCCAATTTACTGCGAACAACAAACATTATAAATAAACCAAGGACCCCACAAATAGCAAAAACTATAAATAATACGAGCACATAAACATCGCCATAGTTCAACACCATGATATTGATAATAAAAATTCCTTTCCGGACTTCGAAGGGGGATCCTAAGCCCACGTACTGAATGCCGAAGTGTGGATAAATGGAGAACTGCCGAAGATGGTTTTCCAAAACGAACTTTCGGTATTTTCCTTGAGCTTATCGTGTGAGTGTATTGACGTGTTCTTTTCCTTTATGGGTGCAAATTGAAGGTATGATTATGTATGTAATGTGAACGCAATATGGAACGGGAGGGAAAATATTATCAGCTGTTACTATCCCACGCGTGTTTCTAAAGTCAAGTGTTGAAATGATTGCAAGAACCTCAAATTTTATATCCACCTATGTAAGTTTGTTTTACACGTATTTTAAATTATGATAAACTCACCTTTTACTTTTTCCGTGTCTTTATTAGCGATAAAAGATTGTAAACTTTTTAATAAGCAAACAGTGTCGCGTTTATAATGAGAACGAATGAGCATTTTCTTGAGATATAAAACATAGCTACTACGTTTAGAAATTTAAATAGATATCTGGGTAGCTTACCTACCTAAGGACGGCTTAAAGGAATAGATCAGATGCTAATGTAGTAATCCGATGCTAACGATACCTTATTCATTATTAAAGTAGCGAGTACAACTTGACCCCACACGGCTTAAAAAACTAGGTTCTTCCGAAGGTATCTCGCCCCAAGATAATTCAGAGAAAAAAACTCAAATCCAAAATTAAGTAGCAATTTGTCTTCCTACGTAGGCAAATCCGAATATTTTACATAAGATGAAATACGCAGACTAAGTCGGGTCGAACCCTAAAGATAACCTCAAGTGGGAAGGAGGATCTGCAGAAAAATAAAATCTTTTACGAAGCTTGTATGCGTATTGAGAAAGTATTTGTTTGGTGCTTAAGTTATTGAACGTTTAAGTTTAATTATGACTTTTCACTCATAAAACCTATTTTTAATGAGGAAACGGTTATTTCATAGTAACTTGTACCATCGGAAAAGTATTGGCAAATAAATTATTGATTTTGTTTTCATATAGGTACAAGAAATATAGTTTATCAAATAAAAGGCTCTATAATTTTCACTTTATTAATTTCTTAATGTTGTTTCAGATTGGTGCCGGATTAATCTAAACTAGTATTATCGGGTATGTAACAAAATATTTATAAAATGTATCCCATTACACACTGACGTAGCAAAGGTCTTAAGATACATATATCGGATAGGGCTGAAAAAACAAGGCACGATTACACATTCAGTAGGTACCTTATCTTTTATAGATACATCTCCAACCCAAGCCAGAAAAGCGATACGATCATATCAAATGTTCACACATTAGACTTTCAAATCCCAAATCCCCATCCGCCACTAAAATAAACAGTTAACTCGTAAAGTTCTAAACTTCGTAACCCGAGCACAATATAAGAAACACAGTGAACCCATCTCTTGCAACGGTTTAAATAAGACGTACTTTAATTTAAAATGTTACCAAAAAACAGAATAGGCAAACATTTAAAGAACACATTCAGTCATTCAAATTATGCACAAGGCTTCAATAAATTAATTTCGTAAAATTCTTAGTATAATCTCAAAGCTAAAACTGTTCCTAAAACTTCCTAATCTTTCTGGTATTAATCACACTTTTCTTCAGCATCTAAATCTTGAATTATTTATTGAAAACCTCACTGTTGCCGGCTCAAATACAGTCGCTTGGAACCATGAGACCCTTGACGTAGTTTACAAATAAAGTAAAAGCGGTACAAATACAAAGAAAGTAAAATGTTTAAATTGTACTACTACGTATAGATTTGGATGCACAACCTTTTCAGTTTGCGGCGCCTTATTGTTTGCCTAGTATTGAACACTTTCAGCATCTTGATTCATGATTGCAAGCTCTAGAGCTATATTACCATTTTCATTGGCGTTTGTAAATTCTCTGTTTTCTGGTGTACTACTTCTCTATTTGTAACCAACAGTAACTGTGCGTGATTGTTGACAAGGAAATAATTGAATTCGTTTATTTTTAGGTTCAGATTGTTTTGTACGTCAATGCTCATGTTTGCACTATATTCGATTGGCTGTTAGTCAAATTTCACGATATAATTGAGTATACAGTGGTAAAAAATAGATGAAATTGGATACCACTCGTTTTTTTGCGTCCTTCCTATGTTTAGGAGTTATATCCAGTGACTGCAATCGTTTGAGTAAAAAGGTATGTTTTTCGTTTGTAATTTGATTATTAACAATTTAATTTAAACAATCGAAATTAATTGAAAATTAGTATCGATCATAATTATTACACTATTAAAAAAAACATGTGATAATTTGGAAGCTAATGATCCATATAAACCGCTTCGTAAAACTTTAGAAATAGACTAGAATACTGAAAAAGATTTTAACAAACCTAATGACATTAACTAAAACACAAAGTGAATAAAAAATTGCATTGTACAAAACAATGTACAATCTCTAAGATTTCCAAGTATCAATTTACCTAGCAACACTAAAAGGAACTATTTTAATAAATTCCTTTGCCCGGTTCCAAGCGATTCCACAAAGAATAATATTTTTTGTTACAAATGCAAGGCTTTGCTTTTAATGGAAACTTTCCCTGCAGCATCAAGCTGTCAGCTATGTAACTCCTCTAATAGTATTTTATAGTTTTAACTTCTGTTTCTGTTCCTTTGCTGGAACGAAAATACGGGTTGTGTATTGCGAATGAATGGTATGTTGTGTGTTAGCTAATTTTGTTCTTTGCTTTGAGAAATATGAATGCGGGTTAAACCTACTCATTACGAAAAAATACTCGTGTGTATAAAGGAGTATTAAAATAACTAGAAATGCAGTTTTAACGTTAGTATTTTTCTCGTTGACTCCTATCTGAGCTAAATTTGCTTGGAATGGGTTCACATAAACAGCGCACCAGGTGTAGCAAGGCTGGCCAGCTCTTAGAGAAGAAAAATAACAATTGTTATTGTGCGCATTTTATACTGGATAGCTTTTACATTATCTTAACCACTTAAAATATTTATCAACGTTAATCTTTGAATACATTTGAAAAGTAGCTTGAGGTCCATTGCAAATAACTTTTCTTTAAATAAAAAAATAAAAATGCAACTGGAGAAATAAGCAACGATTATATTGGGTTACACAATAATCTTATTGGCATGTAATAAAAGGGGAACTGAAAGTCCGGAATCGCCAAAAAACTGCAGTTCAAAATGTTGAATGTATGATCACTCATTATTATTAAACCTCACTTACCTAATAAAGTAAATATCCCAATTAACATTCCAAATGAATAAAGTTTCATCGCTGTCCGCAGATAACTGCACAATTATACAAATAAATGCCCCATATCCCCAAGTTTCGAATTAGCAAAATCGTTTCTATTCCAGAATACTACGGTTCTGCGAAGTTTTCTTTGTTCTGAACACTGTTCTATCCTCTTTGTGCAGCCGGCTTCCACTCGGTTCCTGTTATTATATTTCAATATATTTAAGTATTAAGTCGGTGAATTACCATTTGCGTGGTTGCGGGTGTTTCGTATGGGTTTAAGGGAGTTTGACTATGGATCTTGTGGAGCTCTAAGGGTTTTCTGATATGTTTATGAAGTATTTACAAAATGTTGCTTAAAAAGCCTTTTCTCAACATTGAGATAACAATGGTAAGGTATGGGTGCTAGTGGGTTTAGTTTTTACATCATTTTTTGTATTCATATGTGCAGATTAAGGTTATTTTTTATTGTATTGAAAATTTATATTACGTTTTGAAATATTTTACCCAAAGGATAGGGAACCGGACATACCTATTTTATATTGTTTACTATATATTTAATCACGTCAATATTCGGGAATGCCTGACTAGTTTCGGACTCCAACGGAGCCTTTATTCATGAGCAGGTGATGCGGCGGGGTCGCGAAGCAAACTAGTCGGGCATACCCGAATATTGACGTGAGTGAAAACCGGTATTATATAGTTAATAATATGGATCATACTCAAAAAAGTTATTAAACCTATTTTAGTTTAGTAAACGCCTGTCTTGTGAATTGAACCCATCTATCGAGTTTCTAACTCCTTCTATATTATGTCAGCCTAGTACGCTGGTTGGAACTTGGATATGCTGGATGAAAGGATTACTTGATCAGCGCAGGTCAAACTCTACAGAGCGATGGGGGCAGTGGGATTGTAAATTCAGTGCATGTGCAATAATCTAATTTTGTGTTGAAGATAGTGGTAATATCGAGGGACGAATCTTTAGTTACAAATGTTTTAATACCGTTTCAAGAGCGATGTAGTAGTAATCATAACAATGTTACCGTTTTTACAATTTTCTTTAGACTACCGCTGCAAGAAAACTGTATTGGGACATAGATATAATTTTGAATATTTTGATATATGCCTAATTTACATGCTACAAATTTGATGTCATTATTTTTAATATACAATGTGACGGTAACATTAAAACGTAATTAATTAAGTAATATAAATATGCTTGTATAAACAATGATATTAAAAAGTACAGATATGTAACTAGTGCGTTTTATTTTGAAGTCTCGAAAATTGAACAATTTTAGTCCTATTTGTTATAAGACAGTTCAGATTCAGAGTCCAGAACCTTTTTCCCGTTCATTTTGTTAGCATAATATGACGTATGAAAATTTAAGTAAACAGGTTATGTAAATCGTAGTAATGAGGTTATTGATATTTCTTTGTACGACGTAATACCTACAAAAGACAATAACCGGAAAATGTTAAGAATTTTAATCGACTCCGCTTTCATTTCACTGCAAGAGACAGATTCATCATAAATTTCAATTTACAATAAAACACACCGACGCTATAAATAAAATTTTAAGAACAATAAAACAATAATAGTTGCCATTTTATTCTCCGCCCAGATATTATTGTTTCTGGGGCATGAAGCTAGGGTGCGCTGATGTTTAATTTAATGGGAATCCCATATAAAAACATGAGGGAAATGTTTAGGGGACATTTTGTCGATTTCTTATTTCAAGAAGGGAAGCTCTAGAAGGGTAGCACTTGATTTTCAAATTTCAACGCTGTGACTTTGAATTTTAGGGCTAAGTTTGCCTGTAGCTGGCAAGTGCTTATTTTTAGTGCGAGCTATTAAATTATCAAAGTAATCTAGTGATAAAAATCTCGATGTAAAGAAAATGTATCACTTACGCTTTCTTACGCAGGGGAGTGAGTTAGGCGTCAGCCGCCAGAAAGCCATTTTAGCAATACACTGTAATGTGATAACATCTTTTAAATACTGTTTTTGACGGTTTGTTATGGAGGCCACGCGGTGGATAAATAAGAGAAGCGAATGTGTATGTAAATGGATATTTTTACTACATCTGGAACTCAAAATTATAATGTTTGAACTTAAGTGTTTATGCACATGAACGAAATCAAACTTCACCACTCAGAACTGCAACAGAACTATCATAACAAAGACACTTTTACAACCAGGGCAATGGGTATAAGGTGCTTTGTGGAATACAACTAATATACAAAAAATGACAGGCTGTAACTGGGTTTTTCTCAGGTAATTCTCAGTAGCAGTACGTAGTCTGAATTTATACCCGGTTGATGGCAATGGGCTCGCACCTATTATATTGGGACCTAAAACATATAACGAATTAATGTGGGGGTAGTATATGTGCGCCTCTACCTACCCCTTCGGGGAATACAGGCGTGATGTTATGTTATATAAATGACAAAAGCTAGACTTTTAAACATTGCCTCACACTTGAAATGTTTTTATTCAGGCTCAAGACTAACGCCAGCCCCCTAACATGAGATATAAAAGCAGGACAGTTTACGTTGTGGAAGCGAGACGCCGCATTACACTGCACGTAGCGGCGTCTCGCTTCCACATCTTAAACTGTCCTCCTTTAAGAGTTTATGGTAAGGGAAGTGTACTCACAAATATTTGTCTCCAGTGCTGCAACGCTTAGCACGGCAGCCTAATCACTCGGCCATTGCTCTAATCGGGACACCAAAAATCACTCAAACCAAGGGCCAAACACATTCTGTGTGTGTCTACCCTGTATAAATTCTCCTCCTCCAATAACAAATAAGTGAAATTCCCCATACAGTGTTTTGATTCGATACTATTGACATAAACAAAACATAGCAGCCCGTAAACAAACAACGTATCAATTTGACCGAACTGTCCCGAGTGATATTGATAATTGAACTTTTTGTAGCACTCGTGGAAATAGGCGTGACTTTATGTATGTATGTAGCACTGAACGATTTCCTTTGTGATATATTATCTGACAGTTAATTAGATGTTTGTCACTGAAACTGTGAAAGAATCTGAAATCTTTTTAATATGAACCGGCTGCAAAATGAAGAGCCCCTGAAAACCGGGTCTGATTTATGGTGACTATTACCTACTGGCTTTTGCCCGCGGCTTCGCTCACGTTAATCAGGATTGTTGGTTAGTATTGTTTTTGTATATATCTTTTTCCCGCGACTTCGTCCGCGTTAAACCCCTATTTAAACCCCATAGAGGGTTAGATTTAAAAAAGTATCCTATGTCCTTTCTTGGGTCTTAAACTTATGACATGCCAAATTTCATCAAAATCTGTCCAGCGGTTAAGACGTGAAGTCGTAACAGACAGACAGTCAGACAGAGTTAGTTTCACATTTATAATATTAGTATGGATATTAAATATACTGACGTAATAATAATTACACCTGCTACAGCTATTGCCGTGACTATTCCTTGACATACTGAATATTATGTATAACATAACAAGAAGATACCTGATTAGTGCAGTGGCTAAGTGAATGGACTGCTGCGCTAAGGGTTGCGGGTTCGATATCCGCACAGGACAACATTTGTTTGATCCGCAGATGATTATATTGAGTCTTTCATCGCAAACGTGCATGGGATATGTCATGTGTGTGAAACGCACCCACGATATAGGAGAAATTTCTAGCGTAGGCCGAAGTTTAAAAAAAACAGCAAAATTCTTATTATTTGAAGTTAACAGTACAATTTATAGTCCAAGTACTAGTGTTAACAAAAAACAAAAGCAAATAAAAGACCGCTAAGTGCATCAACGTCAAAGCAATTTCGTATAAAAGTGATTCGAGGAACTAAAATGAAACAGCTTGCGCTTTTCTCAAGAAACAATATTTAATTCAATTCTTCTCGGCTTTATAATAACGCTTAGATAGTTTGTTCATTATTCACTTCGGTTGTACAACGAGTTTTTGGAAATACCTGATAATTTGGCTCACGACCTTGCCGTATCATCATCTTATGAACAAGAACTCCGTTTGTGTCCAAAATACGAGACTATAGGCAGAGGTAATAGTAGGAAATATGGACGAAAGCTTCAATATTAAAACAGTTTATATATTTACCTATAAAACCCACTTTGAAAGCTAAAGCATTGATAACCGAGTGGTATGACCGTTGGACTGCCAAGTCAAAGCGCAAGTTCAAACCCAGCACGCACCAATATCTTTTCGAATTCATGTGCGTACTATAAATTAGTTAACAGTTGCTAAAAAGGGTGAAAGAAAACATCGTGAGGAAACCGGCACACCTGAGAGATTTAAACTTAACCTGACACCAAGTTGTTCATCAACTATACGATTAGAAGCAGATAGGAGAAAACTACTGATTAGGGCACTATGTTTTATGCCAGCGTCAGTGATCCAGTTGACTGACTTGTTACTTGACACCTTGTTTTCTTTCATTCCAATCAACCCTGAAAATATATCGCATACTTGGGGTGAAAAAAATATTTGAGGAAATAGCCACGTAAAATTTTATACGTAAAATTCTGCACTTGTAGTGGCATTTTGGTTTATATTTTTCTGATAACATCGTAAACATCCTTGTTCGGGATCCGTAAATAATGAATCTGGTTTACAGTTGTTTTTGCCATGTTGTGCTATATTACATGCCTATTTAATAATAGGTAACCAGATTCATTATCTAATATAAAACTGTTCTACTATATAATTATAGTAGAACAGTTTTATATTAGATAAGAAGTTACTTAGACAGCAGAATGTATCTGAGACTTTCCATGAAAGCGGGATGGAGGACGTGAACTTGATGATTTAAAATTGCTCACTTATCTTAAAGAAGGTTTAGCTCAATATTGCAGATTATTGTTTATCGTATTTTATTTTTGGAGAACTTCCAGGTTAGGTATGTAGCTAACGATCATGTTTAAAGAATGTAATGGAAGTTGACGAGGCAAACGGCTTTGGGGTAATCCAGGATTGTAGCAAATGACATCTCTGAGAAATAAATAAATAAAATAAAATAAAAAGCCTTTTATTTCCAGCTTAGCACATAAAAACATTTAAAAAAGATCTCTAACAGTTTCCTTATCTAACTAATTTACTAAAAAAAGATTTTTAACATATTAAACTGCGTAGAATTAATTTATTTCTTTGGAACCCCCCTCAGGTAAAGGCCTCCTCCAAAGTTTGCCATTTCATCCGGTCTTGGGCTATTTGTTGCCATTGCGGACCGGCGATTTTTTTAATATCGTCTTCCCATCTAATGTACGGTCTTGATTTATTGCTTCGGAATCACATTTCACTATCCACTACATTAACATAAACTGTGACATAACTACACTTTTTTATATTGAACGCGTTGTTTATCTTCAAGTGCTTTATTTTATGGCACTTACAATGAATGACCGTATCGCACACTATATCACCATCATTATACGATAGGAGTGAGGTAGTGTTGGGACAAGCTATTTGTATTAATTCGATGTAGTAAGTTTGCATCGTTGGTCTGGTGGTCGCTAAGCGTAACTGTTGATCATGAGGTCTTGGGTTTGAATCCCGGGTCAGCATAGTGTTACTGGGTTTTCCCATTAGGTAATTTTCAGTAGCAGCACGGAGTCTGGACTTGAGCCCGGTTGATGGCAATAAAATTGCCCCCTGCTACATGGGACCTATAACATAACTGGCGACATGTAGGTGTACCATACACCACTGTCTAAGCCATCGGGGAATACAGGCGTGATGTTATGTAATGTTGTTAGTAAGATTGAAGGTGAATTTTAAAGGCTGTGTGTATTTTCTGATGATGGGAGCTTATATTTGAGGTCAGCTTGCTTTATTTGTGACTTTTAAAGTTTACATGGGATTCACACAATGGCGCATCAGAAATCATCGGATTAGAAGCAGATTGATTCGGGGCAAAGCTAGGTGTATGCAAAAGCAGAAATGGGTCACACATTATGAAGTTCAGAGAAACGAATATTAGTCACCAAATTTGCTTAAAGACTGCTTATTCATAACCTAGTGCTGTCGAACTGACTAGGTTTTACCGCCGTCTGTGCCAATGAATACCTCAGGTTAATCTCTGTGTCACCACAAAATCTAATATGACATAATAATTATTCAACAATTAAATCGATAAATTCAATTTATTCTCTAACCACTAGGCCTAATAAACGGCTACCCTAAACTCCGATTAAGGTCGGCACATTGTTTAGATTCTGTTGTATATTGACATCAGATGATAATTTATGCGTTTGATTTTATATGCCCATGGAAATTGTTTCTATTGTTTTACACAATTTGTGTTTAGTAAATAATGGAATGGCTATGCTGTGAAGTAGGGGTGCATACGTAATACAGCATTATGTTGATGTTGACTTATGATAATAGCAATTGGAATACATTTCCATACTGAATGTGAGTGACGGATACCGAATACTAGGAATATATCATAGTAGCAGTTTGGGGTTTAGAAATGGGTCTGATAAATGGATATAGATTTGTTTCCTTTAACATAGATTATAGCACGGAGATCATCGAACAATAATGATATTAAGCAGAGACCGGAGTAGCCCTAACAGCGTCCTTTAGGTTATAACAGATAAACAGGACTCAAACATTTAAAAACATTTATTCGCTCAAATTTTATAACTGTTTTTGTAATTATTATGGACATGTTCTGAAATAAAGATTATTATATGACGTCATGGACTTCAGAAACACCTTTGTATATTTTAGATAAATATACAAAAGTGAAGAAGATCTTAAAACTAGCTAACTAACTATATTTAAAAGTACTGTTTTGTTTAGAAAGATCTATCTAAGCCCCTGTATCAACTGGGTCGCCAAGAGATGTAATTAAAGACACAGTAAGCCATTACTGTTATAAGTTATTAAAGTAATACATTAAACAATAAATGTGTTTGGTAAAACAATCATCTTTCAACAAAGCATGATGTAAAATAATCATAGTTATGAGATCATCGTTAGTATGTGTTATTCTAGTTAAAAGTATATATTACTACTAGCTTCCGAGCAACTTCGCCCGCGTGGACTTCGAATGTTTTATGGCCTATAGCCTTCCTCGATAAATGGGCTATCTAACATTGAAAGAATTTTTCAAATCGGACCAGTAGTTACTGAGGTTAGCGCGTTCAAGCAACCAAACTAACAAAGTCTTCAGCTTTATAATATTAGTATTTAGTATAGATTGCGAAATGAGGGTTACCGATACTCTTTTGTTTTCGAGAAATTAGGAAGATGAAATGTTCTAAGAATGTTGTAAGATCCGGCTCAGTGGCGTGCCATAGGAGAGGCCTATGTCCAGCAATGGACTAAGATAGGCTGATGATGGTGATGATGATGAAAATATGTTCTTGTAACCTTTAGGTCATGGCGACCAATCTTTACCAAGACTAAACATCTACACGGGAGATATTATCACTATAATATGTCCTGTGTAGATTCTCAGTCTTGGTACAAGTGTGTGCGGGAACATAGTTGCATTCTACCAATATTCTTTCACAATCAAAGTCTCATGAGACGGAAAAGAATTAACATATTGTCTTTTAAATATTGACATTGGTTCAGAAACATACTCAAATTATAAGAAACTCTAAATGATTATCTGAGAATATTTGGGACTTTTTACTATATGCTCGCCGCGGTCAGTTTTGTAATGGGTGACCGTTTTCACGTGTCGAGACCCCTTTGAGTTTCGGAAGGCAAGTTAAGCCGTTGGTCCTGCGGCTGTACTCTCTCCGGTCGTGACGGTCTACCGTTCCATTGGACTATGAGAGTGAGGGAATAGGAAGTGCACCTGTGTTTGCGCGCATATTAATCCACTATAATATCTCCTGCGTCATTGGCTAGTTTTAGCTAATACATGCCTCCGTGACCAAAATCCAGTCAGGAGAAAATTATTATTGTTACAAATTGTTATTCAGTTATTGGCATTAGTACTGACAAATTAAATTGCTTCATCTCTCACACACATGCAAACATAGGCCTCTCCCAAGTTGCGCCATAACACCCGGTCCTCCGCCTTCCACATCCAGTCCGACCCAGCTACCATTTTTAGGTCGTCGGTCCATCGGGCTGGGGGGCGTCCTACACTACGTTTGCCAATTCGCGGTCTCCACTCCCACTCAAGGACTCGTCTGCTCCAATGGCCATCGGTCCTTCGATAGACATGACCAGCCCACTGCCACTTCAGCTTACTGACTCTGCAGGCTATGTCGGTCACTCCGGTTTTTCTCCGGATAGTCTCATTTCTGCTCTTATCCTTCAAAGAAACTCCGAGCATAGCCTGCTCCAAAGCTCGCTGAGCGACTTTGAGTTTGTGGACTAGCCTTATTGTTAGTGTCCACAACCACAATTAAAATGCTTAGCAGCGTTTATTATTGACTGTACCATCCTACTAATAAACAAGTATCAATCCTTTAACGGCAATACTTGGTTACCTTGTATAGAGATGTAATACGACAAAACATTTAACTTACATTATTGATATAGTTCTAAATAATAAATAAGCCTAGGCTTGTCCTAGCAATGGATCGATAGGATCCTTGTCCAAGTTTTGAATTGTAAAGCCTCACCTGACTGTATTAAAACAAGAATTGTATCTAGAACCCAAAGACTAACCCGGCTTAACTTCCATTATTGATAAAAACACCTAGGCATGTCCTAACTATAGATCGATAGGATCGCGATGGACCCAGTAAAGGCTCAAGAAATTATGGCCGAATAGCGAGGTGTATGTATTTTGTGAGAATAATAGCACTGATTTCCAAGTGGTATGACCGTTGGACTACCAAGTCAAAGGTCGCAAGGTTAACCCCCGATACTATAAATTACTTACCTACCAGTTGCTAAAAACGGTGATGAAAAACATAGTGAGGAAGCCGGCACACCTGGGAGACTTTTCAACGGTGTGTAAAGCCTTGTCAGAGGCCTATAGGCAGTTTAAACTCTGACACCAGGTTGTTCATCAACCATACGGTAAGAAGAAGAAAATATTATATTTCCCCATTAGTGATCACAGGCGTGATTTTATAAAGGCTATGACAGTAATAAGATGCATCAATTCAGTTTGTCGATTGACATCAGATTTCACAATATTCTGTCAACACTTATAAGCTTCCAAACTAATAAAGGAAAATGACTTTCATATTTTATTTCAATCGAACATTGAAATATTTCATTGTGAAGTGTCGAGATAAAATCGAGTCCCAATAAAATGTCCATTAAACAAATAAAGTACATTTCGAAATACATTCAGTGGAACTGACTCAAACAGAGACTATTTTGGAAATATTGATGTATTCATCAGGTATATAATATGTATGTATGTATGTATAACCGTTTTTACTCGAAATTTTGTGTTTTCAGTTCACAATAACGGTTCTGTTCTTAGAATGAAATAATAAATTCGTTGTCTCCTTTATTTTTACTGTATATGTTTTTTTTTAACCATAGTTATATTTTTGAGCGCACTAAAAAAATACACAAGACTAAAGAGCTAAGATTTAAAGTACCTTCTAAGATTATAGAACAAACCTGTAGATTTCTTCTCTTCGATTCTAAGTTCATTGTCTAAGAATTTTCCGATGAACTGTAAATTGCAATTAAATCTAAACTCAAAGGAATCACCGATACACAATGAGCAAACACGGTGAAGAGGTCAATGTCCCTTAGAGGGACAATGACAAGCTAATATTAATACCATTATTATGTGTTATGTTCTCACCGTTCTAATAGGAGGGGTGGTTATCTGTGCCTGGGTCTTATATATGGGCCTGGTTATCTGTGTGGCAGAGTCTCACAGTACAGATACCAGTCTCTCACAGAGGCTGAGTCTAACAAATAATTATATAAAAGTATAGCTGTAAGACACCTTTGTGCATCCCTTGTGGACATCTTCCGGCTGCTGATGATTATGATGACTAATATTATTCTTTTCAAGTTTATTGACTCTCAGAAACGAGTGCTCTTTAATATATCTTTAAAAAAAAGACTATAATAAAAACTTTGGAACGAAACTTGAGGCGCGATTTTATATAACGGTTCTGTTATTCAACCATTGTTTACTAAACCAGTCTGAATAAGTAAAGACAAATATTTACCAGTCGATAAATAGAATAAATATAATGTTAGAGCTTCGTTACACGGGTAACTAACTACTCACTAACTATTATCTAAAGTTCCGTTTTCCTATAAACAATACAAAGGATACAACTTTACGATCGAGGATGTTACGTACATCCTGAGACAGCCCTCATCAAACAATGCCTTGTTTACACGATCCAGTTAATATTACTCCTATAAAAAGGATAAAAATACACAACAAAGCCTAAAAATGTTGTGTGAACACACCTTTCCGTTCTTTTAGGACTATGAATTTAATTACTAAAACAGATTCTTTAATCAACAACTGCGATCATTTGTTTTTTTAGGACAAGCTATAATGAACTCTGTACATTTAGTATAACAGTTAATTTTGACTGTACGTGTTCGAGGTATCGATCTATTTGTAGAAAACAATGTTAGAGATGTAATTAAAGATGTTTCGTGTATTTCCCTGTCTAATTTAAGCCTTGTTGAGTTTTGTTTGATAGCAATGAATTGTTTCGAATTTGTTTGAGTGGTGTCAACAGTATTAAAACTTGTTTCTGCAAAATATATAGTATTGGAAAACAGAGAGAAAGCTGCAGGCGATAAATGGAAGATGCTCAATAAAATTTAGTATTAATAGAGAAAAATTAAGGAATATTATTTCATTTAAGAAAATCTAATTTCCGTAGTATTTGGCGGAGGTATTTCATTATAATTATCATAAACATAACATCACGCCTGTATTCCCCGAAGGGGTAGGCAGAGGTGCATATAGTACACCAACATTTCGCCAGTTATGTTGTAAGTCCCAATGTAATAGGGGGCGAGCCTATTGCCATCAACCGGACTCAAATCCAGACTCTGTGCTGCTACTGAGAATAACCTAATGGAAAACTCAATAACACTTTGCCCGACCCGGGATTTGAACCCAGGACCTCTTGCTCAGCAGTCGCGTTTAGCGACTACTAGACCAACCAGGCAGGCACAATTAAGTATATTTATCAACAGCTTACTATACCACATTTTGCAGATCGGTATTAGTTTTATATAATAGAAGAGAGCCAGTTACCATTTTCAGGCTCACACCTAAAGTCTTTAGCATTACTTATTATATTTTAATAGAGTAGGTCAACGACCGTCACTATTATCTGTCCCTTCCATGCGATACAAACGTTTCACAAATATTATATTACACAAACATTATTAAAACAGGTAAATATTCTGCATGCCTCGAATAACCCACAATGAAAATGAAAAACTTCAGCGAAATCATAAAATACCCTATTCATAACGGTTATTTAAAGCTGGGGAACAAATATCCGAATTTCGGCGTCGGATCGCAAAGGTTATTATTTTACCGTAAGTAAACACTGTGCGATAAACGTCACAAGAGGATATAAACCCATAATACGTACAGTCACTAGCGACTCTAATGCTTTAGATATACGATCTATTTTAGGATGTTTAAGTGCATGTGTTAAATTGTCGTTGTATAGACATGTCACGCCCGGACGAATGTTATGCTCCAACAATTTTAGTACCCACAATAACAATTATTCCTTTGGGAACACTATAAGGATGTACAGTTAGTTCAGTTTGTTAGGTATCGTATAACTATTAAACTCGGTAGGGTTATACCAGATATAGTCTGGCTACATGGACTTGAATTTATAATTATGATCGGTCCTAAACCAACACAAAAGGTAAACATTATTAATGATGAATGATATTTGATGAAAAATAATGTTGTGTTTTATTTTGCAGTAGACCTTATGATCGTTGTAGTCGTCAAAATCACTGAGGCTAAAGTTACACGTAATAATAAAATAAAATAAAAATTAAATATCGTATATTTCAGGCAATTATTAAACCCATAAACACAAACATCAATAAACAATTACAATTAAAAGTAGTAACAATAATTATTATAAAAATATTTTAAACTTAATATTATTTCGACACGGAAATTAACGCTCATGTTTTTAATTTTAGCTTTAACGTTTCGACCAGGTTGCACCAGCCTTGGTCGAAAGCAGACTGATAATTATTATTATCATGCAACGCGATAGTTTAAAAGTTAGTAATGCAAGATACAGAGTCTTCAATACGAAACGTAACTACCATCAACCAAAAAATGTGACTGTTTATTCATTGTTGTCTAATTATTCTTAAATAAATCTTGTAGATATGCAATTTATTTTAATAATATAAATTGTTCTATTGATGTGTAGGCGTATTCCTAATCGGTTCTCTCGTTAGCCCTTCCAATTAATCTAAGAGTACTCGTCTTAACGGTAGGTTTAATTGTTTAACGAAGACGGCTTCCTTTCTAGAATTTTCCTTGTTGAGGTATGACTTTTTATTAATACAACCATCTATTGAATCTCTTGACATCATCATTTATTTTTTTCTCGTGATGATAAATGTTTTTTTCCAAAATCAATAAAAATAAATTTGAACTCAGAAAAATTACTTATACATTACGAACCTTATTTAAGCTTACATCTATTGATAAATAATTGGGTACTCCTAAAATAAACTGCTTTTAAAACATGACCAAATTTAATTCGGCATCCAAATTATTTGCAAATAAATGGGCTTACGGCGAAGCCCTGATTCGGAGCCTCAATTTCCTAATTCAAATCAGACGGTTGTCTTATCTCAGTGTTAAACAAAGACCGCGCTTAGTTCCGGGCTTAGGGGCATCTTGGAAAAAGCGCCTGGAGACGTAAAGTGAGGTCAATGGGTCACTATTTGTCGGTAAATTCGCTCATTTGGTCAAAGTGTAGATTTAGGACTTGACGAATTGAATTAAGAAACCTTTTAGGATAATCTTGTCTGGTGCAAAGGATATAAGATTTTATTTCTGTAATTCAAAGAATTCGCTTTGATTAATTAAAATGTTGATGAAAGTCTTGAACGGTCATCTCGCTAAAGATAAACTAAGAAAGTAAGAATAAGATAAAAAAGAAAGAAAAATATTTAAAATAAATCACTAACAAAAATACTTTGTACTCAATTAAAACAAAGAAATCGTCCATAGTATTTAAAAAGGACATAGTCTGATGTCCTCAAACAACATTTGAACCAAAAATATATTAAATCTTGTAACAAGAGATTGTCGATGTTTTCAAAGGAAACCAGTGACTTGTCTAATTTCGAACAAATTGCTTGTAAACGTCGAACAAGGAATTAATCAAATAATTCTTGATCATCACAAAAAACATTTTTTGATAATTGTGTCAAGGAAAAAGACGAGGAAAGTAAATAAGAAAAAGATTTATAACATGTACTCTCTTAAAACTCGGCTTTCAATGTCGCCCGATGTATGAGATTATTGATCCCCACGGCTACAATGGGTAATCCCAAAAGAATGGCGAAGATACAATGTCTAGTGGAAGGTATATGAGAAAGGACGGTTCACGGTTAAAAGGATGTTAACATTTTGCTAGACTTTTGTATTTGAACCAGACCAACCCTTGTTTTTGTTGCAGTAATTGAATGCTTTGCACAACACCTAAGTTCGAGGTTGATAACATACATTATTTTGTTAAATATGGATGAGAATCCACACAAACTTTTAATCATTCACTTGTTTTTCTCAGCAACCCAATGAAATTAAGAAGAAGTAAAAGTTTTCTACCAAGTCCTGAGACTTTGGAGTTCATACTTAAAATAACATAAAGGAATCCAAATATATCCATCTCAACACGTCAATTGGTAAACCGACCTACCATTGAGAATTCTAGGGATGTGACATGTAACTCGTAAACCTAATCCATACGACCTTTTATATTATTCGCGTTGATTGACGGCGCTGTTCCCATTTTGACAATGAATAGAACTCGATTACACGAGTTTTATTTGGAGTCTGACGTATTTCTACAACTGCCGTTACTGCGAATGGAACTAGCAGTGGTTACATTTTGTTGGATGAAGTGTTTCATCACATATTTACTTTCAGAACATGGCAGCACTATTATCAGTTGCATTCCGTTTTTTGTATGATTCATGTGTCAGTTGCTATTTAATTTTATCCAGCATGTTTTCTTTTCAATTCAATTCTTCTATTAGTTAGTAAACTCCATTAATAAGTAGAAAACAATTAAATTAACAATTAAATTAACACTTACACAAATGGTTTTTACAAGTAACGCATCTTTATATTTTGTTGTCTGATTATTCTGTCATTAAAACTAAAAAAGAGCGTTTCGCAAATTTTGTTCTGAAAGAAAACTTTTAATGAAATAAACAGAAATACTCTCAATTGTGGAAGTACGTCGTATTTTATGTTGAACTAAATTCGATTAAATAGTTTGACTCCATGAATTCCCGTTTGGACGCTACTGTCCATACCCCTAACGTTATCCTTTAGTCGTTCTTACGACGCCCGCGGGAATCGACAGCGTGATCCATTTGCGGCCAAAACCACACTGCGTTCATTACATTAGACAGCAGACACTAATTAATTTCCATTTCACGTACATTTTGACCTAACATTTAAACGAAATCATTCGAACTAATACCGAGTATATTTACATAATTATTATTACAGCACTGAAATTAAATCGTCTAAAATTAAACAATGTTGACAAGAGCACGTGGTAATTTTGAATTCAAGCAACACCCAACTTAATTATCTCAACTTCAACATCAACATTTGAGTCTAGACAAAAAACAAGTCGAAATATGATGGAAAACAAAATGGAACTTTGTCGGCGTGAACATTATTTAAAACAATGAACGTGGGGTGAACCAACTTAGGGAGTACTTCAATTTATTCAGCGGCTGGAATTCTAAATTGCAGTAATGTAATAACAAGGAGCAATTTATTTTTCTACTTCACGTCAAAAATATTTGGATAGAGCTGTATCTAACTCAAGTTTATAAAAAAAAATAGTCACCGAATGAAGTTCGACATCAAAACAGTAAAATTAAGCGGTTTCTATCACTAAAATTGACAATATTGTCATTATTCTTGTGTAATTGGTTCTATAATTAGAATTAAATAAGCAGGAAAACATCGCCGCTGGCACAACGTTCAAATGAAAAACTGTCGTAATCTATTAAATGAATGTCCCTAAAGCCCAACCGTTACCTTTGTTCTATATCTCATTAAATAAAAGACAGCTATCAAATAATTTTACCCAGGAACCTTCAAATACCTCCCAAAAGCGCCAACATCGCTTATCGAGTCATAAATCGATTCGACAGCCACAATAAGATATTTTCTCGCAACACACAGTAAACACTGGACGAACCCGCTTTTTGTTCGACTCGTAACAAAGAGAAGTAATAAACTCCTTCCTTCCAATATGTCGAGTAGGGAGGCAGATGCTTTAAACAATATCGATTACAGGCTTCGATGCGTTGAAGGTATTCCAAAATTAAAATCGGATAAATTCATTGTTATTGCGTAACAGTGATGTGATTGACTGATTTAAACTTTACAAAATATCAGTCCTTATTCATTACTACTGTAGTATTTTTAAACTTTTAAAACCTTAAGAGTATCTACCGAGTTTGTATACGTTCAATTAAATATAAAGTTATAGCTTGTTGTTTAATAAAGCAACATAAATTTACAGTTTTATCGATACAGACTACAGGTTAGTTAAGGGTACTAGAAAACTTGCAAGTAAAAGTGAAAATTGCAGAGAGGTTCAAAGTATTGAGCTGAGTGTTAGAGGTACAATTTTGAGTAAATGAAGGTTTTAATGATAAAAAATGTTATCATCTTTTACAGAAATTTTATTTTTGACAATTGTTTTAAAATTGCATGATGTAATGAATTCGGAGGTCAACAATAAAATAAGCAAAGGCACTTCTAATGTAGCTGATGTGGATGAAGGATATAAAGAAAAAAATATTGGAATTGATGTAGTAGAAACAATTGGTGTTAACAAATCGAAAGACATCATCTTTACATAAATTATTCGCGAAAATAAGGTATTAGGACAAACATTTAATACTGATGATAAAACAAAAGAGGATAGTCATAAAATGGGTAACATGTCGTGCAATTTGTGAGCACGATTTAATGTAGGGACATGGGTTCCCGTGATATGCTAGCAACCTGTTTCTACTGCCAGCTAATATTTTTCTCCGAACCCTCTTTCCTGTCTTCATAGTTCAAGTCTGTATCCACTGGGTTCAAATTTATAATCGTAACCCTACTAAAGCACACGGTAACGTAACATATATTGGGAAACCTGAAATGTGTAAATAAGTGTAAATTATGGACTTTTTTGATGTAATGTTAATTGGTTCATTTAAAGTCGTGTTCGATATACGATTTTTATAAAATCTGTTTTAAAAGAACTTTTTTTACTTAAGATTTTATTATACATTGTTATCTCAATAATCCCTCAAGGGTGTAAAATGTCAAATATTGGTCAAATTAAAAGTTTTAAATGGATTTATGTGCCTATAACCAATTTATTAGTATTTTTTACTAAACATTTAGTTTTACTGTTTAATTTGTAACGGACATTAATTATTTAAATATTAATCTCTACAACATATTTATTTACTTGCAAATCGCACACTCCAAAACTCACTCACTATCAAAACATCTCAAGTCAAATAATAACTAACTACAATTGAATAACCAAACAAATTACAGAGAGAAACTTGCAAGTTGCAGAGTGGACACTGCCCTTAAGAGTCGGCAAACTAGTTAACAGCAGAAAAGGACGGTTAAACTGTTGATCCGTTGATCCCGGATGAAGCACTCGTTCAAATTATTGGGGCCGGGTATCGAAAAAGGACACCAAATGTCACTCCCGGATATTGCGTAGAAGTCCCTTTGATAGGTAATGTTCCATTATTGTACTTGTACCGCCTTTCGGTTTTCCCGTCGTGGACAATATAATATTTGGGATCTAATCTTTCTTGGGAAGTATTGATTTTTTTAAGTTTGTTTTGTTGTTTCCTTAGATAAAATACTTTCTTCTCCGCTGACTTATTTAATTAGTTTTACGACGTTGTAACATTTATTGAATTCTGATTGACATTTACATGTTCTGCTTTAATTAATTATTTGAATAGCTAAACAACTAAAGTTGACAATGCTTCTGTGATATTTGTCTGCTGCATTGATATAAATTATTCGTCCATTTAACATTGCTATTGTACCGATATTAAACATTAAATCAATCCCCTAGAGCGTTTCATGTTCAAAATTGTATTCAACAATCCATCAGTTGATAATTTTTCAATCGTTATTTTGCACCAAAAACGGATATGCAAATATTAATTCCCCATCAATGTAATAAACAAAAATGGCATGGAGCAATCCCCTATCGATGTATCAACGTGTGGCATGGTCGTCCAATTTGTATAGATTACACCGTCCGCTTTGCCTCTAGGGAATTACTTGAAAAATGGTTTTTAAT
Source organism: Abrostola tripartita (assembly GCA_905340225.1). Classification (NCBI taxonomy): domain Eukaryota; kingdom Metazoa; phylum Arthropoda; class Insecta; order Lepidoptera; family Noctuidae; genus Abrostola; species Abrostola tripartita. The sequence goes on along the minus strand of HG996492.1, from coordinate 1,542,974 downwards.
TTATCTCTTGCAAAGAGTGTAGTCCATAATCCAGGAAGCGAAGCTGCGGATGGAAATTACTTTGCTGATTTGTGATCGATAGTCTTTTCAACTTTGGTATTAGCTTTTTTGCCGTACTCGCCTTTGTTTGTCTTTTAAAGCGAACTGTCTCGTTTCTTTGTTTGAAAGATCGACGGTTGTTGCTGTAAAGCTTTGTTGGTGGTTTTATACAAAGATTTGTTTTGTGACCTGATAGATGTTCAAGCATTATAAAAGTCTGTACAGTTGGTTTTGTTTATTTATTATTGAGATGCTGTTTCCAATATTTGTATTGTAAGCTATAACTTTGTCATTTTGATTTCATCAATTATTTTCACTAGAATAAAAATATGTTTGACGATTTCAATATGAAATTGAATCTATCATTTTTAAATTTAGATTTCAATAAACGCATGATATACTAGCAATTGTTTCTTTCGATCTCGTAAAATGTCACCCCAGCTGCTATTATTCTCAATCTCTGTCACTCTTAATATTTATATAAACAAGACATGGGTGCAATCTATTCGCTTGACGTCCAAAAAGCACATAAGAATTTGCCAAACAAATCAACAACGTTTTGAATTAAAACACTAAATCAACGCTTGAAAGCAAATTGTTAATTTTATTAACCTTACATAAATCCCTAGGGATACTGTGAATTGTTCATATTTTATGTTAGCCTACATTCTGCTGAGTTTACATACTTTGCCTTTGTGTTCCGTTTTTATTTCCAGCGAAACGCCCTTGTATATTTTTAATGTCAGCATTTTGTAAAATTGTGACTGGTAATCGTGTATTTTGTGGACTTGTCATCTCTCTACAGTAACAATTTTAATTTGGAGAAGTAAATTTAGTGGAATAAAAAACTAGTCGCAATGGCAAAGACGTTGAAATGGTTGAAGGTTAAAAACCTAAAACGTACTAATGAGATTTTGTTAGAATCTTCTTATATGTTTTAAATTTATCGAGGCGACACGAATTATTATACAAAATGAGCTGTATTAATGACATTGTATTTGATAGTCGACAGATTGTACTGTAGATCCAAGTATGTTATATATTTAAATAAAAACCTTATATTGATTTTAATCAGTACTTGGTACACACAGACAATAGTTTTAGTAAAATCATTGCCTACCTATGTAAGATTGATTTGGGCAAAAATCGCGACGATGCACATAACTTATTTATTCCACGCTATTTTTATTTTAATACAGACATCGTCTGGCCGTGTTTACGAGAATTCGCATCAAACTTGTGCTGGTAGTAAAAAATATAAGAAAATATCTAAAAGTTGACCGTTAAATAAATGGAATTTTTCTTTTTACCTACGCAAAGATATTTGTGGTTTTTTTATTCCAAAGTTGTTAGGTCGTCTAATAAAAAGTCTGGAAACCTTGCTTAATACTTACTTGCTTAGGTAAGGTGACTAAAAAGTCGTCTTACCTAAGCAGGTAAGTAGTAGGCAATGTGCTATTTCTAAAAAAAATTAACAGCAACCAGAAGTTGAATACCTGATGTTTAAGAAGGTGAGCCTATTGCCATCACTGTAAAAATTGTTGCTTTACATATAGCACTTGAACCCACAGTCACAATGGAACTTTAGGAGTACAATAACTGTACACCAGTCCAATGATGATAATATTATAATAGCCGCAGAACTAAAATTATAAGGAAATCTTCCTTTATATTATGGACCAACATTAATTTTAGTCGATGTAAATCTAGGTAATATTTCGTTCTAATATTACTTGTAAGGCTATTCTCAGGTAATTTTAAGGACAGTGATGTATCGCCTTGCTCTTGTTACCAAAATTTTAATGTTAACGAAAAATTCTAAGTAAAATTTTCTGTTGTCAGCATTTATGCGTTTGAGGGAAACTGGACTTTAGCTCTAGGTGATAAGATTGGAAATTGTATGACAAAGTTTTCATGTACATAATTTAACTTGACGATCCAGTTGACGCTGTGGCTAAGTGCTTGGCCTTTTGTGCTAAGAGTCGCGATTTCCGCAGGGGTCAATTATAATGACCTTAAGATTTGGCTGGCCATTGTCTGATAACACACTAACGATTAAAGAAACGATCACAATGCGGTATATTAACTACTACACTTACTAACGATGTTATAATAGTGGTCCAACAAAAGATAATTGTTGAAGAAATGAAAATAATTAAAAGATCAGAATCGCGCTGGGTTAGACAAAATAATTAATGAATTTTATGTAAATTTCCATAAACATTATTTATGAAACGTAATGACTAAATGACAGAATCCATAAAAACAGTAAGCAGCACCTTTGAATGGTAAGTCAGTGACATCAATACCTTTAGAAGACAACGAGACAGATTCATAAATTTAGACTTATCGGATTATTGATTCGACAATTTGAATTACAAATTATATTATGTTATGAGAATAAAACTGCTCCCTAACATTGTAGAAATCCACTTGAAACAAATATTGCATCTGTTAAAAGACCCTAATTTGTTCATATGAGTATGTGACAAGTTTACTACAGAAAAGGGAGTAATTGATTAAGTTATTGTGGTCATTGAAGCAGATAGGATAATAAAGCTGTCAATAATGTTATTACATACAGTAACGATAATTTTGTTCTTCTTAACACTTTGATATAATGAAAATATATTTGTACTTGAAAGAGTTCATTGACTTTGATCAACATTATGGCTGCAAGTGATACCGCCACCTATTTTTCCGAAGAACCGAAATCAGTAGGAGAGTATACTTTTGTTAATTCTCTCTACACTTGATGCAATAGGGACCTTTATTATCAACCGCAATAATAACTAATGTAACAACACTTAATTAAACTTTGATATAACCTCTTTTTCTTATTCTTCAACTTGCAGATCTACTTTCAGCAAGTGGTGACTGTCATCCCATACCGAAAGTAGGTCTGTTCTTGCTGACCATTTTTGTTCTTGGACCCATTGCATCCAAGTCATCATCGCTTTATTGAATTTGTCGTCGATCCACCTTAACTGTCGTCTTCATCTCAACTACCTATGCTCTTGAAACTACGTTCTAGCCACCAATTACAAAGGTGCTAAAAATGTAAAGTGCAAAATGGTGGAAGATTGGTCGTCTAACGCAAAAGTTTTATACTCTGACATCAGCTGATTGGAAGCTAGAAAATGTCGATCGTACTAAAAAAAAGTAAGCACTAAAGTTATATGAGTCGGGCGACTGTAAATTATTTCCGGGGTCGTAAAACAGAAACGCCTAATATATTAGATAATCGATCTAGACTTTATGTGGAACCATTTTGATCTCACGCAAGTTGAAAATTCTTTGGGATCTTGACATAAGGATAATAAGTCTAGAATTTTTCGGATAATGTTAATTGACTGAAAGGGTAAGGATTGTGAATACCTATTACTTTTCAGAATTAATTTCAAGTTGAGCATTTTAATATTAAATTGCTAGAATTGAAATAAGGCTTCATTGGAATTGGACCTTTGATAAAATTAATAACTGATGTAAAAAATAACTACCAGTGTCCTTATTTGAACACAGCTGTTGATATTACTCGTAATAATGTATGTTAAAACAAAACCGTATTCATTCGGTTTCATCTACCTGACAACTTTCTCCTATTTTAAGGAAAAAACTATAATTCCATACGTTCAAGTTGAGAATAATTTTGCTTTATGACCTTTTTGTTGCGGTCAAAGAAACCTACCAAGATGTGCTCTTCACGGGAGCTTTGCATTAATTATTCCCTTCGTCCCTTCTCAGGTCAAACTAGGCTTATCCTTTAGGCCTCTGTTCCGTCCAGTGGTTACCGATTCTGGCATAATAATACTGATTTATTTATTTCGATACATTCTTTTTTGTGCTCAGAGCCGGTATTCGTAATATGTTTTTGTTGGGCTGTTTTTATAGATTTTATCACCAATTTTTTAATCATTTTTAATTAAACCAAAAATTTCTTAAGCTTGCAGTGGCAAGGTACAGGGTAGAAATGATTAAGGATCCAGTTTTATTTAAATAACACTGAACCCGTGACTTTGGTCGTGGGGAAATTGGCGTCGTTTCGGGACAAAAAGCACCTTAATCATCCCATGATTTTTTTAGTTGATAAGGTAATTATAGGTATAACATAATATTTTAAAATTACTTTTGCATTAGTAAGAATACAACTGTATTCATTCAACTTTAAGCGGGGTTAAAATACATCGGATCTTTACCACTTTACTGAATTTGTTATGACACGTGTAACTGTCCAACTAGCTAACGCTTGTCAAAGTTCAATAATTGTTTTGTGAACGCGTCGTTTCAATCACACGGTTCAGTAACAAAACGTCCGTGTATTTTTGCTTGACTACGGTTTTCATATCTACTGTTAGCATCGCAAACAAGCGATGCATGGTTTTTTGAATTCCCGTTTTTTGTAACTCTACGGAAAACCAAAAGAATTCGACGGCAGAATAACTTTATTTCCTTTTTGATTTTAAATAAAACAATATACCTTATCGTATTCAGACTACAAAGAAGCTTATTAATTACTTAATGTCAAAATGGTAAAAAAATGGATCGCTGAGATAGATGCTTACAATTTTTTTTGATTTGCAATAGTCGCCAAAATATTTTATAACAAAAACAACCAATTGCGTAATTTATCTAGTATTCGCCAAAAAATGCTTCGTAAATTGATAGAAAATTTTAAACGAGGTAAAGTATAACTTACATAGAATAAAACCCTCCTATAAAAATATTTCTTAATAACTTCTTTCTTACTACAAACAACACTATCTCAATTACTTTTAAACCAAATTCTTCCCACAAAACTAACATTCGTAAATCCTTAGCGATCCGTCAAACAAATGAAGTGTAAACCCGTACCGGCTCGTACCGGGCCCGGCCGGCCAATTTTTCCGGATTACAGATTTACGATGTATCGGACTGGATCGGGCCGAAGAAAAAATTCGTATATCCAAAAATCCAAATACATTGAGTTAAAGTTGGGCTATTTATTTACACGTGAAGATCGCCTTTTATCGATCGGGTCTAGAGAGAAAGCGTAAGTCTCAATTTTTAAAGAATTTATCTGCACTTAGTCCTGCAGTGGGATGACCATAGCTGAAATAAATAAAATAATAATAATGTAATACAATAGACCAAGTAATTTTAGTACCAATTCTTCTCAATTATCCTGCACCTTCTGGAGACTTTCATGGCTGTTCTTTTATAGAGCAGTTATGTGTTGCCTAGCTGGTGTCCCATTACCTTTCACATTAAACTTCTCAATGGGCCTCTGCGTGTTGGACCTGTGTCCCCACGACAACCTTTTAAAAGACCGGGTACCTTCCGCATGGTTGATAGCCCTAGTAAAAATATGTAATACTACGCACACTTTACACTATCATATTATTATAAAAGCGATAGATTGTGAGTGTGTATGTTTGTTACTTCTTCACGCTATAACGGCTGAACCAATTAAGATAAAATTGGTATGGAGGTAGATGAAACCCTGGATTAACACATAAGCTTCTTTTTTTCTCGAAAAAATGTGACGGGTAATACCGCGGAGCGTCGTTAGTAATATTATAAGAAGGTAAAGTTAGTTTAAGTTTTGGGTTGTAATGGCTAACCTTGGAAACTATCCATCCTTTTTCTCAAATTCTTTCACCAGTCTTGAAATGGACCTTCAGAGTGGATATAGGCTAATTTAATCCTGGAAAAGACACGAAAAAGTTCCGCGAAAACGAAGTCGCGGGCAGATTTTAGTTTTAATTATTAATTAAAAAATGAATGTCATGTTTTAATGTTCAAGAATTGGCCTTAGTCCCGAAATTTTCCTGTATTGTAAGTCATGTCAGAATAACAAAAAAAGTATCATAGAACTAGTAGTTCTTGTGTATCTGGTCTGGGGAAAGTATAGACTTATCATTTAACACATGTCTCACTGGTACACATGGTGTCACCATGACAACGTAGAAAACATCCAATGAATATTTCTTCTATCAGGGAGATAAGATTATCGCGTCTCAACTCTAGCATTTCTCCGTAATAACATTATACATGATCCTTTATGACGTCACTTTCGATAACTGCGCACCACATCTATCAGTTATGAGACAAATCTGATGAAGGTGGTACACAACTTAGTTTCTCGTTTACAAGATAAAAGTTTTGATGTTCTTACAAATTGCTAAAAGTTTGTGAAGAGATAAATAGGTAGGTCTTTTGGAATCATATTTGAAATATTGTGTAGATCAATAGCTGATGGAAAAAACTTTATTTTAGCATCGATGTAGACTTCTTGATTACCTATAGAAAGACGATAGTAAAACAGAATCGTCCCTCTTCTTTAAGTCCTAACATGTTATCCAAATCAAATTGATATTGTAATTATTTATTGTTCTCTTAAGAACACCAAGATGCTCCTCTAGAGAATTGTTTGACATATCTGGAAAACATTCAACTTTATCTTTCGTCCATTTAGCCATAATAGCAACTAAGTGAAAAACATACAAAGATTTCCGTCCACATTTCGCAAGAAACATTTGGAAAGGAGAGTGTATCTGAACAAATCCGACACATTACTACAAATCCAGTGAATTTAATAAGCGACCAAATTAGCATATTTAAATAAAGGCGGAAGAAATTCGTAGGCTTTTTCAAATTATGGAGCCGTGAGATGAGTTGGCTGAAACAGGCCTCTTCTCGTACGCTACGCTGTAAAATTATTTGTGTGTGTTTATGTGGTACATAGAACTAGTATTACCTGAGGAAGCAGGTACAGAAGTTATAGTTGTGCACCCATTATATGCCATATACGTCCACCGCTACCGCATGACAATCTAGGAAGTCCAGAAATCCGCACTGTAACTTTGTTGCTAAAAGCATAAACTCAAGCTCCGCACCTACATCCTGGTAGTTTTAAATAGTAAATTAGTTCAAAAACAAAGCTTCTTTTGTTTCGTCCGCTTTAAAATTCAGGCTTGCAAGAATTTGCTAGTACACATTGTTTGCTGTATCACTAACATTCTTCAGGAAAGGAAATTATGAACTAGCCAGAAATTGAGCTTAGTTAATGCTTTTCTGGTATTTTCCTTAAAAAGCGATTTAAAAAAACTTGGCCTTTTGCTCTCGTAAAGTGATTTACCAAAATCTATTCTTACAATATTTACGACAATAACTATTATCGTAACTTTCCATACTAGAATTGTGGTCTTTACTGGAACGCTCTCTTCCTAAGAGACACTTATAGAGAATATTTTGGTCACACCAAGACAATTCCTTTAGGGTAAACGTTCAATGCATCGCACAAACGAAAAAGAATTATATTTTGGTTGAACATATCAGAGTCCATACATAAAAGCCTTGGAAACGAATATAGCTGTAAGAACCTTAACAAAGCAAGGCGAATTCCGTTTTGTATTGTGCGTTTGTTGCGTACGCCGAGGGTTAGTGAGCGGTTACCTTAACACGAACGCCTCGCAATGGAGTTAGCTCTATACGTATATAAACATCGCAAGGGTAGATTTTGAACAGAATTTCCTCAAATTCAACTGCGTACACTAAAATGTTTTTTGTATATTGTATAAGATACATTAGGTTTCAAGTGAAAAGAAAACAATGGATTTTGCTTGAAGTGACGGGTGGAAGAGGAGCTGTTTTATCAATATGTAATTTTAAGGTTCTTTAGGCTTATTTGTTGTTCATGCTTTATGTATTGAATAAACATTAGAGTAGGTACACTTTTTACACGACTGCCCAAAAAAGGAGTGTAATGTTTTCAGGGTTCATGTATGTATGTAAGTATGTATGTATGTAAGTTTCTTTATTCCATCATAACTTCTGAATGCCTGAACCGATTTTAATGTATGGAGCGTCGTTAGAATCCTTACACCATCGCGAGTAACATAACAGGCTATAAAATAAATAAATAAACAAATAAAAAATGTAATTAAATAATTAAAAAACACAACTGCCATGTTAAAAAAACGAACTAAAAAGTAAAAAACAAGTTTCATTGCAGTCGGGGGACCGTTCTGTGGAACACTGTCTTATCCAGAAGGACCCCGACTGCGATGAAACTTGTTTTTTACTTTTTAGTTCGTTTTTTAACATGACAGTTGTGTTTTTTAATTATTTAATTACATTTTTTTCGTGTTATCATATCACTGGAGTACTCGTCAATAATATCCTCTTCTTTTATTATGTCCTGGTATTGCTATTATGTGGCGTACATTGGTGGAGAGACCTATGTCCAGCAGTGGACTGCAACGGGCTGATGAAGATGTTGATTGCTATTTAAATCCAAAGTTAGGAAGGTATACTGCAGGTACCTATAACTAAAGTAGAATTCGAAAGAAATTATATCAGTCGTCGCATTTTATTTAAAAAACTTGAAAGTTTTGCTTAATACAGCACCTATTTATCTTCTCATAACATCTGTAGGGGTTTACAACTATGGGGCGCACAAATCAAAGGCACGATATTTAGAAAAGGCTTCATACTTTATTAACTAAGGGTCCTACCTAAGTGCATTTTGCTACGTATCACAGTAGTGTTAGGCTGACATGCATAATGTAGGCAATTGACCAATGGGAGCACACTGATATTCTTAACAATCCTGCTGGCACGATGAGCGGCACCCATCTCGTTCTGGCGCGTGCGCAGCGTATAGCGTCGTCTGCTCGCACACTATTAATATGACCGGCGCACCGGCGCGTGTAGCCAGTTCACCGTGCGCCGCTGCGAGGGCACGCTGTGTGTTGGATGTGTGACTCCCATATCACCCCCCTTCAAGAGAAGCGTACGTTTCTCTTGACCAATCTTCCGCTTTTCGTAACATAGGGTTCATTTCTAGGAGTAGTGGTCGAAGCGTAGTCATCTGCCAATGTCTGGGAGTGCGACGTCGATGCCTGGGAATTCGCAGCACTCGTCTCCTTTTCGCTCACAATGTAGGCCGGTTTGAGTCGATCCAGTGACACAACTGTAGTACGTAATGGTAACTGGATCTTGTAGTACTTGTTATCCCGCTTCAGCACTTCATAGGGACCATCATAAGGTGGTGTCAGCGGCGCTCTGGTTGTGTCATTACGAACAAAAACATGCGTACATGTCGACAAGTCCTTGTACACAAAAGGCTTGTCAGCTGATTGCGCGCGGTGCGGGGCCGGCGTGAGTGACGTCATCGTGTGAGCGAGGCGGCGCACTAGCTCGGCGTCGCAGATACCTGCACTTCGTGGTTCTAAGAAATCAGAGGGTATGCGGAGTGTGGTTCCATACGTCATTAGAGCGGGGCTGAGGTTGTTGTCTTGTCGCAGGGCAGTACGTAATCCCAATAATACAGTGGGAAGTTCCTCTGTCCATGTCGTTGTTGCCCCTCGAGCCATAAGCGCAGCTTTCATAGTCCGGTGCCATCTCTCAACTTGTCCGTTCGACTGCGGATGGTACGCCGTAGTACGAATTCTATTAATTCCCATCCTCTTCATGAGTGCGTTAAACAGTGTAGATTCAAACTGGCGTCCTTGGTCTGTAGTGATGCGTAATGGGCAGCCGAATCTTACTATCCACGTTTCGTATAGCACCTGCGCGACGACTTCCGCTGTGACGTCACGGACCGGAATCGCCTCAGGCCACTTGGTGCATCGATCAATTATAGTAACACAGTAGCGATATTCATTAGACAGACGCAGCGGGCCAACGATGTCTATATGTATATGCTCGAAGCGTTGTGACGGCGGGAACTGTACTAACGGCGTATTTACATGCCGATGTACTTTTGCTCGCTGGCAGTTTATGCAGGCTCGCGTCCACTGTGCCACTTCCTTCTTCATGGATGGCCAAAATAGTTTTTTTGTTATCAGTTCTCTTGTACTGCGTACTCCCGGGTGACATAACCCATGTAGCGCTTTGAAGGCTGCATAACGGTGTCTTTCGGGTAGATACGGTCGTGGTACTGACGTTGAAAATTCACACGTGATGGGTCGATTACATCCGGATATAGATACTTCCTTGAATATCAGGTTACTTTGTTGCTTAAGGTTCCTGAGTTCTTCGTCTTGTTGTTGATCGATGCTTATTTGGTTATAATCGATGGACGATGGACAAATAATCTCTTCGAGTCTTGATAAGGCGTCGGCGACTGCATTTTGTTCTCCCTTTATGTACTTTATGCTGGTACAAAACTGACTTATAAAATGCAGTTGTCTTTCACGTCTCGGTGTGTCGGAGGTACTCGCCGTCTTTGTGAGGGCGTAGGTGAGCGGCTTGTGATCTGTATATATTTCGACGTCGCAGCCCTCTATTAATCGGCGAAAGTGCTTTACAGCTGTATACATGGCCAATAGCTCGCGATCATATACACTGTATCGGCGTTGTGTTTCACTCATTGCCTTCGAATAAAATGCTAGTGGTTTCCATATATTATCCACTTTTTGTTGCAGCACAGCACCAAGGCTGTAATCTGAAGCATCTGTCATGATGGCGAGGGAACTTCCTTGAACTGGGTGTGAGAGTATGGTGGCTTCTGTGATGCTTTGGCGGCATTTCTCAAAAGCTTTCTCTGCGTTTGTAGTCCACTCGATCGGCGTGTTATCCTTGCGCTTACTATTATGTAAGTATTTGTTAAGCGCGCTCTGTAGTTCTGCTTGACGGGGGAGACAGTCTCGGTAGAAGTTGATCATCCCAAGGAAACGTCGAAGTTGGAGAATGGTTTCTGGTTTTGGGTACGTAGATATGGCTTTCACGCGCTCCGCTGTAGGTTTGATGCCGGCTGCCGATACTTCATAGCCGAGGAAATCTATTGTTTCTCTTCCAAACTCACATTTTTCAATGTTCAGTGTCAGACCGTATTTGTCCAGCCGCTGTAGCACTTGGTGAAGAAGCTGCTTGTGTTTTATTTCATTTTCTTCGCAGAGGAGAATATCGTCGATGAAACAGAAACAGCCGTCTATGCCTCTCAGTACCTCGTGCATAAATCTTTGAAATGTTTGACTGCCATTACGTAGTCCAAATGTCATGCAGTTGAATTCAAACATTCCAAAAGGTGTTGTGATCGCCGTTTTCTTTGCGTCTTCTTCGGCGATTCGTATCCAGTAGTACGCCATTTTCAAATCAAGTTTGGAGAATATTTTCTTGTTATGTAACTGGTACGTGAAATCCTGAATTCGAGGTACAGGATAGCGATCTGGTTGCGTGACTGCGTTTAGGCGTCTATAGTCACCACACACGCGCAATCTTCCGTCTTTCTTTTTTACCACGTGAAGAGGGCTGGCCCATGGGCTTTTTGAGGGCTTGCAGATTCCCATTTCTACCATGCGGTCGAACTCCTCCTTGGCTGCCTTATACTTGTCCGGGGGCAGTGGGCGGGGGCGAGCGTATAGTGGGGGGCCGGTAGTTTCTATGTGATGGACAACGTCATGTTTTGGTGGCTGCTTCAGTGACATTGGACGTAGGACATCAGGATACTGCTTCAAAATATTGTAATATAGCTGATCACTGCTTATGATGTGAACTGACCCTGTGTTTGTAGAAACTTCCAATGCGTCGATAGATAGTTCTGTTACTTTGTCAACTAGCTTCTTCTTGTCCAGGTCCACTAGTAGTTTATAGTGACGGAGAAAATCAGCCCCCAGTATAGATGTTTTGACGTCTGCCACGATGAATGACCACACAAAGTCTCTTCGTAATCCAATATTTAGTCTGATAGTTTTCTGTCCGTAAGTCTTGATTGGCGTATTGTTTGCCGCGTACAAACTGTAGGTGCTTGTAGTTTTTTTATTCTTGTGACTGGCGGCCAAAACGGAGATGTCTGCGCCTGTGTCCACGAGGAAACGTTCGTGAGTGTTACGGTCGTGTACACAAAGGCGATTGCTGGGGTACGGGACACCGACGTCCGCCACGGTCGGTGTCTGCTTTAGTTTTCCGACGGCTTCTTCCTTCTACAGCACGGCGATTTACAGCGTTTTGCTTTGTCGCCGAAGCGGTAGTGGTAGCGGCATTCCCAGTTGGCGTCTCCAGGTTTCGGTGCCGATCCACGTTGCGTTGACTGCGACCGTGAATGGGAACGAGAGCGAGGATTGAATGTGCGGCGACGGTACCTGTGGCTTGACCGTCCTCGACGTAGCTCGGCGATCTCCAGCGTGAGTTGCTCCACCTGCTTTGCCAGCGTTTCTAGCTGTGTCATGGGTACCGTGGACGATGGTGATGACGCTGGTGCTGTGACCGCAGCGACGTTGGGACTCTTCGCGTACTCCACCATCTTGTCTGCCATCGCAGCTAAGGTGTCCAAACTTGTTGCTCTTCCGACATGGTCACTTGCAAAATATACTCGGATCTCCTCGTACGTGTTCCGTTTTCTATTTGAGAGCGCGGGGTCACCAATTGTAGGGGTTTACAACTATGGGGCGCACAAATCAAAGGCACGATATTTAGAAAAGGCTTCATACTTTATTAACTAAGGGTCCTACCTAAGTGCATTTTGCTACGTATCACAGTAGTGTTAGGCTGACATGCATAATGTAGGCAATTGACCAATGGGAGCACACTGATATTCTTAACAATCCTGCTGGCACGATGAGCGGCACCCATCTCGTTCTGGCGCGTGCGCAGCGTATAGCGTCGTCTGCTCGCACACTATTAATATGACCGGCGCACCGGCGCGTGTAGCCTTCAACGCAGTAAGTTGAACCTCCGACTCAAAGTGACTCTCTTCCTCACTTGTGTCCGCCCTATCATGACCTTTGCGAGCGTAGTGTTCGCTCACGTCCCCCCCTACAGATTGAAAAAGTTTCAATCTCTCCAAAACCGCTTCATGCGTCGTGCCACGGGAGCCCCGTGGTTCGTTCGCAACGAACAACTCCATGTTGATCTTAAAATGCCCACCATAGCGCAATACTTGAAGCTAGCGTCCGTACGCTACTTCAAGTCCGCCTCCGCCCACCCCAACCCCCTGATCGTATCGGCCGCCCGATACACTGCTCTAGTCCGCGCCAAACGGCGCCGTCCCAGACACGTACTAGCGGATCCGGACGATCCCATCACCATCCTTCAGATGGAGATGAAAGCTAGACTCGACGCCGCTCGTCGGCAAGCTCATATCGACAACACCCAACGCCGCCTCACCCGACCATCGTACCGACCTCGCCGGCGAGGTCCGTCGCGACGCCCCTCTAGAGTTCCTCCCGCGCCGCCGGCTCGTGCCGTGCGAGAAAACTCGCCCATGTCCCCTAAAACCCCAAATAATCCGTTCCAGCAGTTACTCCCCAGTAGCAGCTCCCTCCCCCAGCGACGTCCTGAGCCGAGGTCCGAACCCCTCGCGGGGGTGCCCTCAGGCGCTGTCGCTTAGTTTTGTAGTTTTTAGTTTATAAGCCTGGCTGGAGGCCTTGTATTAGGTCTCGCCAATCGTCCGGTTAAGCAGTAACAGCTCCCTAAGAGCTAACTGCGAGAGACAAATTCGAAAAAAAAAAAAAAAAAAAAAAAAAAAAAAAAAAAAAAAAAAAAAAAAAAAAAAAGGCGCGTGTAGCCAGTTCACCGTGCGCCGCTGCGAGGGCACGCTGTGTATTGGATGTGTGACTCCCATACATCTAAACAGAATTTCCATTTTAAATTCCTTCACGTTCTATTCCAAAATATTTACGTTAAAAATAGCCCTACAAAAAACAACATACCTTCTCTACCCTATATCACTGTTTTATAGCTATAATGATTCATCATAAACGGACAGATAGACAGATAACATGAAAGTAAATTAATAAGTCCACAGTGTCCTTTGAAGTCCGGTGTTCAACAGACTGAGAAACTTATAGATATGATGCATAGGAAAAGTTTCTTATAAAGCTGCCCATTGGATAGATTGCTCTGTGTAAGTTATACGGTGGTCTGTGGATTAGGTTGTTAGAATTAATATCCATACCTTATATTATAGAATGATAAGGTTTTTACAGACATCATTTTAATTTTTTTAAATTCAATTTCAATATGGAATATCCAAACACACGTTTTGGTTTTCCGCTCGATCCGTTTTCAAGACTACTCAAATAAAATACTGCAAAATAGATTCACGCAATTAGAATAACGGGTCACATTACAAACGACTAAAACTTAGACGTCGAACACATCAAGCAAATACTTAAAACTATATTCAGAACTACAAAACGAAAATGCTCCGGAAACGAAAACCAAAACTCTTCGTTCTAGGTCATCCACGAGTGAGGAAGACGGATATATTAAACGTTACAAGCCAAAGAGAGACAGTAGATTCCCAAACAACTCCTCATCTTTACATCCTGGATGTTTGTATTTATAGTTTCTGTGAACCGCCGCTGATTGTCCCAGTGCAGTAATTTACAATTCTGGGAATATTAATATTTCGAAATTAGAGCTGTGTTGTATTGTTTTCTTCAGGTAAACAATCGTGTTATTTGTGTTGTTGATTGAACTTAATTGGCCAGGAAGCTTTAGGTCGGTACTTAGTGCAAAGCTGGTTTATAATATTGATAATTATAGCTATGAAGTCACATTTATATTTAGTGTCAGGGTCCATTAGGAGCAAGAATCGGTACCATTCATGCCGTAGTATTGATTTCATCCTGTTCAAACGTCAGTGTCAGTTTTATTCCATTGGTATTATGTGCAGTGTTTGGCGATAAACTTGCTCCCTATTACATAGACACACCCTTTTACTTTCTTCGGGTGGCCTTGTCCTTGGCCTTCATGAAATACCGTGTGCCTTAAGGAGCACAAAGCATTTTCATGAAGTAATTTCCGAATCCTTGAATTTGTAATAGTGGGTTTTACATTTTTGTTTAATCTTTAATGGTTCATCGTGTTAAGTTATGGTATGTATGGTCAGTTAGTCACTAATGAATTATTATGGTAATTTCAATGCGTCTAGTGTAAATATTAAAAAAAACTGATTAATCATACACATAACATAACATCACACCTGTATTCCACGAAGGGGTAGGCAGAGGTGTACATATAGTACACCTACATTTTGCCAGTTATGTTGTAAGTCCCAACGTAATAGGGGGCGAGCCTATTGCCATCAATCGGGCACAAATCCAGACTCCGTGCTGCTACTGAGAATTACTTAATAGAAAACTCAGTAACACTTTGCCCGACCCGGGATTTGAACCCAGGACCTCTTGCTCAGCAGTCGCGCTTAGCGACCACTAGACCAACGAGGCAGTCATCAGTTTAAATTATTCATATAAAAGTAACCATATCAATAGTTACAATCTGCGTAATAAATTGGATGACCACTCGCTTAATAATTAGTTTTTCAATACTCGATAGTACATCGTTAAATTACTGTATCAAGCTAAAGCTAAACATCCATCAAATTGATACATCTGTATGTCAGACTAGTCCATCAATCAATAAAGTCCCATTACAAAGCCATTGACGACCACATCCATATAAAAATCACCCTTTAACACAATAAAAATAATATCTTGATAACCTTACAACTTTATTTAATAATATTAATGGATAAACAAGTGAAGTGAATCCAACATTTATTGAGGACAATCAAGCAATTTTATTCCTTATTTCCATCAGGTAAAGTCTAAATTAGAGGAATTTATATTATCGCATCAAACAATTGACCCCTATCGTCAATTGAAACTTGGTTTTTGGTACCAACGTTAGGGTTCGTCTTAATGATATATTAATTAAGGCAGACCACAAATTAATGATGTCTCTTTGATCTACAACCGTAGTGCTTCGTCAAGATTGTATTACGTATTCGAATTGAATTGTGGAGTATGTTTTGATATTCTCATTGCCTGAAGTGTACCATTAAGCGTTGTCATCAATGTGATAATGAGCGCTATTGCCTTGTTAGATCAGCTATCGCTTAATTGTATAACAGAAGACACAATTACATTTAAATTATGATGTAATTGTCTAGTTTCTATTTAATTGTTGGTGATAATATATATTAGAGGATACGCATTTCAATCAGTTAAAGTATTCGTTGAATACTAGGCGTTTAGAGGATTAGTTCGCGTTCAGGACGTAAATCGTCGTCTTAATCTGTATTTGTATTGTTTATTCAGCCATGAATGGAATAGCCACATGCTCCTTATGCGAAATATTATAATCACACCGTGTCTAATGACGGTAATTTTGCAGTAACTATTGTAGTCATTTAGCGGTTTTCGGAAGCCTACATCTTATGAAAAGTTTACAGTCTGGTAAAAGTACTTCCCATATTTATTCTTTCTTGCTTGTCTTTTAATATATAAAATCCTACCTATACCTTAAACTGTATGTTGAGGCACAAATACAGCAAAGAAAAAGTGTAAGAGTTTACATAAGCACAGCAATTCATCACATTTGTTATCCGTATTATGGTGGCTTCTCACAGCGCGTTATAATGCAGGCCGCGCCAGCGCCAAGCCGAGCATCGCATCGTCAGAAAAGGTGGTTCGGGCTTGTTCGTCGTACTTGCTGGCACTGGCACGTAAAAAGAGGCTGAGCAGCGTGGCCCGTGTTAAAACGCCCTGTGAGATGCCACCATGAGAGTAACGCTAAAAACGCTGTGGCCGCAACACTAGGTAATATGTATTCCTGTCGAGAAATGCGGTGCAACGCAGATCCCGCACCCTTCTATCTAAGGTAGCTAGGAGGACACCCTGTGGTTTTAGCCGATAAAAGTTCGCTACCGCTCCGTCTGCCCCAGAACAGAGGAAGTCCATGAGGATTTTCTTCCTAAAAAAAGGTGATGTTTATAACACCAGTAATCTCTGAAATGGTAGGCAGTATTGCCAACCACTTTATACTAACATTTCGAATGCAATTCCCATGTAAACAAGCCGATACCGCTTACAAAAGTCGAAGAATTGCTGCTTTTTTCTTAACATCAAAACCTTATATGAAACTTGGCACCCTTGCTGAAATAAAATCATTTATCATTATCATTTAACAGTAATTATTATTACAATGAGGTACATTCCATCCATCTTTCATCTTATACCGTCCAAAATGTTGATGAAAATATTTACTGGTTGTATATTTAAGTTAATTCCTAGTGCTAATTAATTAAAGATGTGCTCTTTGATAAGAAACTCCTCAAGCTAAATGTAGGTATCACACGATCTCTAGTCATTCACTCAAATTACATTAGATGAAAACAAATGGAGATACTTTTTATATCTATCACATTATGCCAAAAAAAGTATACAAAATAAAAATACATTACACAACCAACAAAAAATAGCAAGAACACATTTTCTTAGCTTTTTATGTGCTTAAGTTATGATTTTAGAAAGTGTTTATGTAACACATAAAAGACACTTTGACACTTGCGGGGTTACTATGAGGTTGCATTGCAACGAATTCCTCTTGCATTGCAGGTCATTTTCCTCTGTAGAAACGAAACGTCGAATAACTGAGCATAGCGGCGTCTTGCTTCCACATCGAAAAATGATCAGCTATAATGTAAACTCATAGTAACACTACTGCCTCCCTAGACAAGTAACAAAACGCTTGACGAATAGAATGAAAAATATAAGGGTTTGACATATGTATGTCATCGATAACATATTCGAAACATGATGTCATCGCCATACATTTATACTATAAGATTTCTATTAGTCAACCGTTTTGCCACTCGTATAAGGGGGCTGATCGTAACTTGAATACGAACGTATGTCAATGATAGACAACTACGCCGACACGACTATTCCGATTGAATATGAAGCCCGATATACAAATTCTGTAAGTGATAGTTAACCCATTGGCTGCGAACCGCTATAATTAACCGCTAATATAACGAATCTTAATATACATACATACATAATACTATCCAATTCCAGTCGGATATTAAGTACATTCAGATATTATCCTGTGGGTCTCTCATTTGTTATCTATATTAGGGGTCGGTCTATCTGTTTGATTATGACAATGAAGTGATTTTCATATTTAATCGTTATTGTTATACCTTTTGTGGGCTTTGTGACAGGAATTGTGACGTTCCGTGGCTTTTGAAGGTATCAGCCTTTGTCCAAAGCTAGATCAATAGGAACAGTAATATAATCATTATACATTTTGACATAAGATAAACAGCGATAGGTTAGCCTTGTAATTTTAGTTCTTGTTGCAATATTTAATAGAGTACCAGTAAAAATTTGGTTGAATAGGTGTTAAGATAATAATAATAATAAGAATGACAGCTTATAACTGTCCTCTTCTTGTAACTCTCACACGCTAGCTCACTGCGGGCGATTTCAGATAATTAAATTTAGGTTTCCTCACGGTGTTTCCCGTCACCGTTTGTCAGTGGTAATAAAGTATTTATGACATGGAGCAAATCACATTGATAACTGCAACCTTGTGCATACAAATCTACAAGGCCACCACGACATACATTACTCACAAACGCTCTTAAGTACTATGAACAAATCTTACATGGAGCACTATTTGTAAAGACTGCTGCCTGGTTAAGTATTTTGTCTGAATTTTCTGTATGCTACAACTGTCAACAACCAAGCATAATATTATAAATCTTTCCCCACCGACAGAACCAATTTGTACGTCCGGTGCACTCTGGGCAAACAGCCTTGCTACGATCAAACTAAATCTCATACACCACAGCACAAGCCATTTTTGTGTGAGTACCTAAATATCACACAAAAATGGCTCGTGCTGTTTTGTGTTTCCTGCCGAAACTCTAAGTAGAAGAAATATTATCATGCCATGGAGTAATTTAGATCGTTGTATGTAACGGATCAAACATCACATCTGTATTCTCCAAAGATTTCCAGAGGTGTATAGTACGCCCACAATTCGCGAGTTATGTTATAGGTCTCCAAGCAAGCTATTAACTGGGCAGTGGGTCTTAGGCATTTAGTCTCCGTGCTGCTACTGAGAATTAACTCAATGGAAAACTCAATAACACTTTGCAGGTGAGCTTTTATAAATGATAAATTGTAACCTACTAATCCTCCTTTAAAGTTAATCGACACGAAGCTTCTGACGTCATTATCAACGTATCCATAAATACCCCCAAACGCTGTGGGAGGGCGCCACTCACAAGTAATTATAAATTATAATAATGTAAACGCGTTTGATGTGACGAAAACAGATGGTGACGCAGCGTGGCGACTGATAACGGTGCGCTGTCAAGGGTTGAATAGGGTTATAAAACCCAATAAATTAATTAAGAAATTTTTGTTTTATACCTTGACGATTTTAGGGTTAGGAAGCGTTATTATGAAGATTGTTTTGTGAGTTTTCGATAACTTGTTTGTTGGTTTTTGTGTTGTTTTCTGAGAAATCCGTTTGTGTAATTATGATTTTGGATTACCGGATTTAAACGAAATTATAATTAACAGGGATATGTGGGGTTTTTTACAAGGCCAAGTTATTTATCAGGAATTAATTATGCTTATGTATTGCAATTTAGTATTTTTTATTAACATTCAAACGCATATCGTAAATTTAGTAGCTAGTTTTAAGTCCGCTTCAGAATACTATTTGCATACCTACTTAATATACCGATAGTTAAAAAAAACCTGTACGAATTCACTTAACTATTAAATCTACAGTCAAAGCCTAACTATACTACTACCAATCTACAATAAAAATATCAATAATTACGTGCGATATTCTATTTGCAGTCCCTATAACGGCTGTAAAAGGAATATCTACCAGTCAATCTATCTGATGGATACTTCAATTAAGCTATATAATTATAACATGTTGTATTATAGTAATTATTTTCAATACAATATTTTTTCAATAAATACATTTAATCATTCAAATTACTTATCTGTCTTTATGTAAGTCTCAGGTGTCTAATCAAATTCTTTTTTGCAATCCAAGCTCTATTGTTATCCTTAAGAACATGAATTCTTGTAATATCTCTTTGTTACCTTTATGATCAATCGAAGGTGTGCCGAAAAAGTAAAAAAGGACCTTACATTTTATGTCCATACTAGCTTCGCCCCGAGGTGTTGCCCGCTAAATTTTTATGGAATATAAAGCAACCTATGTGTTAATCCAGGATACCAGCTACCACCATACCATGTTTTTTTAAATTGGCCTAGAGTTTGCGTGAAGAAGTATAAAACACACTAACAAATACACTCACATACTTTCGCGTTTATAATATTAGTGTGTTATTTAGTGTGACAGAATCCTTAAACCTTGACTTTTTTCACACCACAGATTTTTTTTATTTTTTAAAAAACCTTCACTCCATTCTAGGAGTTTCGCCTGTATCGTGGGTGCGTTTCACAATCATAAAACATCATATACACAAACAGCCAGACTCGGGAAAAATATCTGCGGATCACACAAAATTTTGCCCTGTGCGGGAATTGAACCTGCAACCCTTAGCGCAGCAGCCTAATCGCTTAGCCACTGCGCGAATCAGGTCGTCAAAAGGTATTTATTGTTGAAATATTACTTTATGTAGAAATTCGAAACACTATTTAGAATTCGTATCGGGAGCGAGTGAGATATGAAACTAGTAAGACTCGGCATCAAAAGCTTTAGTAGTAATTTGATCGTGGTCTGTCACGTTTGTCTCGTCATCCGAATCCTACAAATTATACCCTTAAATAATCGATAAGGGTGTTAGAATAGGGGTCGATTGTAATAATCGATAACAGCTTTATTTGGCTCATCGAGATCTCTGAATAGATTATCATGTTACATTCGATATTGGCGTGTGATTTCTGGCGTAATGTTGGCCACCTTCTAAATTGGCGAACGTGTCTCAACATGGTGCTTTGAGATTACGGCTAGATAATGGACAACATCATTTACATGGGGACTAATTATATGCGGTAACAGTCCACCTATACACGCATGCGTCGAAGTTCACCCTCGTTACAATATGTTTGTCCATTTATGGTACCCCTTACCTGGCATTTCTTCAGAATATCTCAAGTCGAGTCTGAATAAATGTTTGCCAAAGTCTTCCCCATCTTAAAATGCTTAAACTAGTCTCCTTATAAAATAAAAGTTTTAACATTAAGAAATTCACAAAAAAACTAACCAAAGAAAAGATTTTTCATCAAAAAGGTCTATTAAATGAGGAAATTCCACGAAGTCTGCAGAATTTTCGCAATCAAAATATTTTTCAACGCGACCGCACATCGCCACGAGAATACCGTAGGAGACAGCGAATGATTTATTTTAATCGATTGTTTACCGTGAAAAATCTGTTGGCTAAATCGTTTTATGTGATGTAATAAAATTGATAAAAAGTGAGTTATGGACTTGGAGGTGTGGTTATGACTTTATGTGCTTTGTTATTGTTATGGCTGATCTCTTTTATTGTCAGCACAAGTGTAAATGGTGCCATAAATAAGGCGGTGGAAATCTACACAATTTGCAGTAGTAATATCTAGTTTAATACCTGCTAAACCATCGTTTTATCGTGTAAACTGTTGTTGATAAAGAGTTTAATATTAGACTGTCTGAAGTACCTATATTTCAGTAGAACTATTATGGATACTGAATGAATAGTAAATAATACTGCCTAATGTCGCTTTACTTAGCAGGAATGAACTAGATAATCTCTTTTAGAATTATCTTTTATTAACTGCAGGGGGGGGGACATAGACAGGTGGCAAAACGCTTGTCGATAAAAAAAAACAATGTCAGAGATTTCATTGTCAATATCCCCATACATTTTACATTCTATTGGATTTCTATTCGTCAAGCATTTTGCGACATGTCTAGAGCCTCATAACTGCAATCGATTTTGGAAAAACAGTATTGTAATCGCAATCAACAAACTGAGGCTGTAATTGTCTTCTCTGTGCAGTACCACGAATTTTCTCTGTCCAACACAACTTAATCTAGAACACTCGTCTATTTAAGCGCACCGCTTGGCCGGTAGCCAGCTGAACATGAATCATGCGTTGTGCTGTCAATGAAACATAATCCGATCATTTCGTTAAGTGACTTGTTACATTATCCTTAACTCAAATTGACGGATTTTGAAATGTAACACAACGGCTGGCTAATGTTTCAGTATTACTTGTATGTTTAGTGTCAACAATTCTTGCAGTATGAAAAAACACTTCCCTATTAGCAATTTCATCATCACATTAGACGTGATTATTACTTAATATTGCTAAAGTGCAGCGATGTTGAATCTTTTGATTGATTGAATTTAATTTTCTGTAGGTCCATGAATTTGAATTTTAAAATTGTTATTAAAGTTGGTTAGCTTTAAAAAATTAATTGAAACAGAACAAAGCTATTTTGGGCGGTATTTATTTTGGTTTAGTTGTAAAAAGAAAATTGTTATATAATAAAAAAATAGAAAAAAAATATCCGCAGTGTATACTTTTGTTTGATTGTGGTAGCTTATGGTAACAAAAGTACATCTAATGGTAATTTCTGATCGTTGTTGATATCTTCCTCGACTCAGGTTCCATCACTCACTCTTCCAGCGTCGTAAATTGAGGTCGTCACCCATTAATCCATTCGGCTTTAGTTTAAACGACTAGCCTCATCCAGAGAGCCGTTAGTTTTCTGTGGACCGGTTTATACGCTGCGTTTTAACTAACGCGATCTATATTTGTATGGGCGTTAACAAGACTCGTCACTCACTTAGGAGTTAATGGTGAAAATGTTTTAGTATTAAATCTAAGGATTACTAGCTTTGAATTATCTGCGAGTATGACACATGTTATATTACTCATCACTCTACAAGGGTCTGTTGTCTTACTATGAGCTTGCATTGCAAGTCCTTCATTGAATAGAAGCGAGACGCCGCTATCTGCAGTGTAGTACGGCGTCTTGCTTCCACAGAGGAAAATGACCTGCAATGCAAGTTCATAATCACCCCGCAGGTATAAAATATAAACCACTTTATTAACTTTCTATAAAACGTAATTCTATAAGTCTAACTTTTCCTTAACAAGAAAAGAACCAGAAAAATAAATTCATAAATCCTTTCAACGTTTTAATAAAACAAAGGTTTGAATTAAAACGCTTTTACAAGTTAAGCTTTAGGTAATTCTGAAACACATTTTGTACTGGCTCTATTCCAACACATGAATCACTAAGTTTGATCTCAACCGATTTGTTACAATTAACGAATCTAGAATATACATTTTTATAACAATTCCAACCTTATTGCTAAGCATTTGAGTTGGTTTTTGTTTCCATTGTTAGGCTGGCTCAGCTAATGTCTACTTAACTAGTAATTTCGCTCCGTATTCCAAGATTTGAAACGTCCTCGCTCGCTACTCTATTGGCTTTAAATTATGCTGTTTGTATAATTCCATATACGACTATTTAGATTATCCAATTAATGAAATAAATAAATTCTGTTTCTCGGATATCTTATTTTACAAAAATTAAATTAATAGTCCTTACATCTTCGGTGATATTTTCCTGCTTCTTACACGGTTTATTCCAAAAGAAATATTTGTAGGAATTTTCTAAATAATAAATTAGGGCAGCAGAAAATTAGCAGCACTGATAGCCGAGTGGTATGACCATTGGACTGCCAAGTTAAAGGTCGCAAGTTCAAACCCCGGCCCGCACCATGTCTTTTCGAATTCATGTGCGTATTATAAATTTATTATCAGTTGCTAAAAACGGTGAAGGAAAACATCATTAGGAGACCGGCACACCTGAGAGATTTTTCAACGGTGTGTAAAGCCATGTCAGAGGCCTACAGGCGGTTTAAACTCTGAAACCAGGTTGTACATCAACCATACGATAAGAAGAAGGGCAGAATGTAACGAGTATTGCGCTCATTATCTTAATCAAAACGAATTTTTTTTTTCGTAATTTAATAGCATCGATAGGGATATTAGCTAACTGACATACCTAATGTCGTCATCTGAAAGTAGGTACTTATTACTTATAGAAATGTATATGTAGATGTTTAACTCTTTTAATTAACGTCTGTGTCCTTTTTTTAATGATCATCATCAGCCTATCTTAGTCCAGTGTCCAGTCCTTATTTAATTTACCAAAATTATGAAATTTTGACGACAAATCTCTTTGTTAAAGGTGCTTACAAACCTTTTTAATTCTAATTATATTCAACAAATACAAACATTAGTAAACAACATTACAGTAACCGTAAGAGTGTGTTAACCTTATTAGAACGTAAGCGTTAATCCCTTTAATGTATAAGGGTTCTCCGGTATAAAGGACACATAAAATAATTTTAATTATCTTTATAATTTTACGCCGGTGAAGTTTTGTAGGCCGTGTGGTATCCGGCCTAGAATTGACCCCACCCCCTTTCCTCCCGTGGGTGTCGTAAGAGGCGACTAAGGAAAAATTCAGAAGATGGGCAGCAGCGTCTTCTGTAACTCCACCACCAATACTGCGATCCCCAAGCCGCTTGCCAAGCGCAGGGATTATGGCAACACCCCCCCCCCCGTTTACACGGGGAGGCCTATGTTCAACAGTGGACGTCTTTGGCTGATGATGATGATGATGATGAAGTTTTTGAATTGGTTTCGATAGTAGGTACTGTTTTGAAGCTTTGGTTACTGTTAATGGTGTTACGTTCTATACAAGGGGTTCAAGTAGAGAGCCTCCACGAGTGACGATACTTTAGGACGTCCGCTGCACCCTGGACTGACCGTCCAGGGTGCAGCGGACGTCCTAAAGTATCGTCACTCGTGGAGGCTCCATCGCTACCATCCTTGTTGACTGAACAATTTCTACACTGAGGCATGACCTATTCCATGTGCTCATGCCGATTTGAAGAAGTTTCGTTAATAGTACCAGCTTTTAACTTTTAATTACTCACTTCGAATTTATTTTGTGTGACTTCAGAATAACATTTTTTTTTTTTCGTTCACATATTTAATCGCTTTTATTTTATGAAGCTTGAAACTTTCGCTGCTTTATTATTTTATTATGAACTGAATTTATTATTTAATAAATACTATGTTTAATTGTATAGATATAAAGCTTTTCTAAAGTTTAATTAATTTGTTGAATCCATATTTGGGTATTACTTTGTTACATGATATATAAATTAACCTTTACTTGTCACAGCTCCGTTAATTCGTATATTATGTTCGTTACATATTTTAAACTTCAATTCAAAAACACTTTCCCCTTTAATTTTAACAAATTCCCTAACATTATGTGGGTGTACATTCATTCCAGTTTTTATCGTC
This sequence comes from Abrostola tripartita, assembly GCA_905340225.1. NCBI lineage: Eukaryota > Metazoa > Arthropoda > Insecta > Lepidoptera > Noctuidae > Abrostola > Abrostola tripartita. The sequence continues at coordinate 1,517,844 of HG996492.1, read as the reverse complement.
GACTGTCAGTACCGGACGATTAGCGTGAAATCATTAAATTTTCAGTGATACCCTGTCGGTACTTATCCCGTTTTATTTGTCATCAAAGGAGCGTTAATTATTGTGGCATTTACAAAACATCCTAAATTGTTTATGTATGGTAGTTCCTCTTTTGTTTGCTCATCAAAATTGTCATTACTTATGACGTCTTTATTAGACTTTATAAAATTAGTGAGCCTATTGCCATCAATGCCAATAGGCTCGCCCGATATTACATTCAGACCTATGACGTATTTGGCAAGTTGGTGCAACATGTGCCTCTGCCTACCCTTTCAGGGAACCCCGGTGAGATGTTTAAGTAATATTGACATATAAAGTAAAAAAAGGTAGATAATTACATAAGCAATATTTCGGAATTTAACAACACACGTCACACTGCCTTAGTTGACACGTGGAATTAGGATTGCATGCCGTAATTATCAAGAGTGTAAGATATATCAACTGAGCTCAGGTGAGTTTTTGCTTAATTTTAATATGCCTCTTTTGGAGCGCTTAAAATCTATCTACCTATTTTTACTTTTAATAAATCATTGTTTAACATCTTGAAATACTTGAATGTGGTGAAAGTAAAAGTATTATCATTGAGCGCTGGAACTTGAAAGTATAAGTAATTTATGTCCAGACCGTAAAGTTTCACTTCGAGGTGGTTAACGACCTAGGTGAATTCAAGTGACTTCTTCGCAATAAATGGATGAGAGTAAGAACCGAAGTGAAGCGTGCGCTACGTCTGTAAAGAATTTGATGGCTCTGAGTTTGCGTTGGTTAACACTTCTTTATATCCCAAAGGGTTAGGCGGAGATGTAGTGTCAAGAAAAGATGTCCTGGCTAGGTCAATGTATATTGCCATCAATTTGAAAAAAGGGGTCCCCAAAGCGGTAGGCAGATGGCTATAATACATCCAAATTGCGCTAGATACATTATCGGTCCCAATGTTATAAGAGGCGAGCCTATTGCCATCAACCGGGCACAAATCCAGACTTTGTGCTGGTACTAAGAATTACCAAATGAAAAAATCCAATGACACCGAACCGAGATTCGGACCAGGATCTCATGCTCAGTAACCGATCATAACCACCACATTATATTGCCACCCATCATCATCAGCTAAAAGACATCCAGTGTTGAACATAGGCCTCCCAGTTTAAGCAGGGGGGGGGGGGTTGCCACGCTTGGCAAGCGGCTTGGGGTCGCAGTATTGGTGGTCAAGTTACAGAAGACGCTGTTACCCATCTTGTGAATCCAACCCATCGAGAGGAAAGGGGGTGGTCAATTCTAGGATGGATACCACATGGCACACCCATAAAAAAAATAAACATAATTATGATGCTAATTCCATAAAAAAAAGTCTCAAACAGAATCACCTAAGATAGTTACAAAGGCTTAGGCACAAGTCATTTGCAAACACAAACCTAATCAAGGTCTTGGTAAAATCAATATCAAAGCCAGAGCAAACCACATCTTCGACAATATTAATATAGCTAATGTAACTAGAAATTAGTTCATCCACTGTAATAATGATTGATCAAATCTATTTCTGCCAGTTGCCAGACGCCTCTAACCAAACATACGTCTTTAATAATCGAATAAATAATAAGTCCAATGAATAATAATTTGACGGTGTAACAAACTATATTTGGAAAACTCAAGTATAATAATTGGTTTTCCATCAAAAAATCATCTTTTCGTTCCTTATTCATGAGTTGAGGTGTTGGTGAAGTTACTTTCCCGTTTATTATTATTATTATTATAAGCCTGTATTATCCCACTGCAGGGCAAAGGCCTCCCTTCCCTCCTTCTACTTGTCTCTGTCTGCTGCTACTCGACGCCAGTCCTTAAGGTAGGCGTCTAGTTCGTCGCGCCATCTTTTCCTCTACATCTTTTCCCGTTACCCATCCTATTTGTTCACTAATATTTGATGTGTAGTGTTACTGCTCTCAGGAAGGAGTGACACTACACTGCCCATGAGGTTTTGCTTTTATTTGCTTTTCCTTGAAACTAGTCTTTGAACTCTCATTTAGTTTCTCAATCATTTTAGTTTGAAATCATTTATTTCCAGTATAATTTAGTAGTCTGTACATTATATGTCCTACATAATACTTCACTTCTTATTCTATGCTTTTATTTAAATTCAATTTCTGTTGTTGTAAGTATAATTCTTTAATCATCTTCTTTGCATTAATTACTTTCTGTTTCATTTTTTAGTTTTGAAAACCATATTACAATGTTACAATTTTATACCGAATCCTCAATACAATTATTCCATCATCTGCGTTTAATGTTTAAAGTTAACAGATGCGTCTCCTTAACTTGGCCCAACTTTTCAAATTTGTTTTAACGGGCAATTATAAGTTTCTTCCCTACCTCGTCTTGGGTTAATAACTATATATTGCGGTAAAGCCTTTCGTTGACAGACATACAAGCCGAAAATATTAATAATATTACACCAGTATGTTTGCGGAGGCCAGGGTAGACGGCTTTCATGCCATCGTACGCAAGCGGCTCGCATCGTTATTAAGCAGAGTCCCGAGTAGCCACAACAGCATCCTTCAGGTCATTTCGGATAAACAGGACTCAAACATACCGAAAAGATTTATGGACAATGGACATGTTCTAAAATAAAGATTATTATTATTATCCTCAGAACAGTAAGCGTGACCAGTGAAATTGAGATGTCAGATACAATAAGGAAATATTTATACTTGTATTGGATAAAGAACTAATGGAAATGGAGCGTATGATTAAGTATTATAGTGGTGAAATACAATCTGATTCACGTGTTTGTGGTAATTCTAACATTTATGTTTGGGAGAAACATAAAGATACTTCTCTAGGAACTTATGTAGCTTGCTTTGAAAATATCGATGATAATATTATCTAAGTTTAATCAAAAACTGTACTGTTGCAACTGCACCCCATTTGTCTCGATTTAGGTAGGAGGTATTCTTCTTTCATCTATTTCATATTGGCGTGATCTTCTACAGCAAAGAGCTATTTGGTTTGATTAGTATAAAATAATAATATGGTCATATTTAGTTCTTGACCGTTTAGTTGAAATAAAGGTACATTAAACTGAACAGAATACCCAACATAATATCAATTACAGCGCAAACAAAAACATGAAAATTCAACCCACAAATCCCAAGTCTACCATCACGACTGCCACTATTGTCAACACTAATAGCTAAAATATACCACCCCACCAACAATCCATTTACGTCGTAAATTCCTTTTTCATCCTACATTCTAGCTTCATAATTAAAATAATAATAGAAAAAAGACGTCACAATAGAGGGCCGTTGCCAAGCAACGCTAATCCGGTTGACCGCGCGACCCCTGTAACGGGACGACGCCGGTTAACTGATTACCCTGGTCTCTAACTTGAGTTACGTAGTTAGAACTCGTTATACTGTACCCAGTTCGGCTAACGTAAACGTGGGTGATTAATTTCAGGTAAATTTTGGGTGGGCTTTGTGTTACATTTTATCAGGAAATTATGCTGAAGTTTATTTATAACTATGTTAATCTCGCGTACGGTAGCCTCTTCCATGAATATGTAGAGAATATTGTGCTGTTGGACAAGCAAATTTTGCCACACCCAAACCTATATTTGCAATCACAATTTTATAACAGCTAGAGGCGGCTCTGCGGCCAAAATTTTTCCATAATTATGATACATATATTTTTAGCTTTCTGCATTCTTCTTCAGGACAATCAAGTTTTTACTTCAATCAATTCATCATAATTCAATCAGTAAATTTGACATTTTAAGGTCATTATCACACCAGCCTAGTGCAGTCCACTGCTGGACGTAGACCATCTCCAGGATGCGCCACAAGGCCCGCTCTTCATTTTTTTATCTTTTAAGATCAATACGACTTTTATAAACTTCAAATGCTCGAAAGTTGTTTTGGGTAAACGCTAGACAATGAGCTTTTTGAAGAATAGAATGTAATAAGAGAGAGACGCGGAGTGAAAATGGATGTAATTACGAAAATTGAGAAGAATATGCTTAGATGGTTTGGGCATGTAGAAAGGATGGATGAAAGAAGAGTGACAAAGCAAATATATGAGGCGAATGTTAGTGGAATATCGGGAAGGGGCAGACCTCGGCGAACGTACTTGGACCAGATCGGAGATGTTCTACAAAAGGGTCAAGTGAGGAGTACCCTTAACCGACGAGCGTGTACGACGAATGTGATGCGAGTGAATGAGGCGAAAGAAGTATGTCAGGAAAATCCGTGGTCTCTGCCTACCTCTCGTGGAAATAGGTGTGACTTTATATATGTATGTGTATGTATATGCTTTTCTATATTATAAAAATCCAATAGTATCCCAGGTAAATAGAAAGCCAATTGAAAAGAAGACTGTCAAATTGAAATAGATAATGAGGGTCGTTTGCTTAAAATAAAAGATATTATCTTAATTGATTATAAAACTTTGTAACGTAAAAAAATAATTCTGGAGTTTTAAAGACGCTGCCGAATTTGTTTTGTCGTTCCTTCTCAAACGTATTCAGATAGGCTAAGCAGTCGCCATTTTGTTTTAAACACAGTGACATCATCATTTTCATTCCTATCAGTAGGTTAACTGTAGCTTTAAAAGTGATTATAAACAATAAGTATTAGCTTTTACATGATTTAAGATTAAAGCTAAAAGCTTGGTGTAATTCTTGATAATTTTGTTTCAACAAGGAGAGGGATTATTCCTTAATTCGTTTAGCCTAATTCAGCCTAAATCAAAAGGCAAACTGAACCCTATTTATCTAGACTGATCATAAAGCAACAAGACTAGACGTAGGTAGTTGACATTCTCAACGTGAAATTATATTTAATGGGAACATAACAACTACTGCCTCGTTGGTCTAGTGGTCGCTAAGCGCGACTGCTGAGCAAGAGGTCCTGGGTTCAAATCCCGGGTCGGGCAAAGTGTTACTGAGTTTTCCATTAGGTAATTTTCAGTAGCAGCACGGAGTCTGGATTTGTGCCCGGTTGATGACAATAGGCTCGCCCCCTATTACAACATAACTGGCGAAATGTGGGTGTACTATATGTTCACCTCTGCCTACCCCTTCGGGGAATACAGGCGTGATGTTATGTTATGTTATGTATTGTATATCTTTGGTCTTCCTCTTTTTTTGTTAATTTTTCTTCTAATCTAATTTGTAATTATTTATCGGGTCTTAATTAATGTCCTGTCATTCTTCTTTTCCTATTTGTGGAATACGATTTTAGAATATTATGTTGTAGTTAAGCATAAAACTATGCCTGCCTACAATGCTCTGTTGTCTGTCGAAATCCATCCTTAAGAGCCGGTGGGTCCAATGTTCTATGTATTAGGTTAACAAGCCTCGTAATATTCATATACGGCTAACAAAGATAAACAATTCGTAATTGTATATAATTATCTACTAAATATTTTATTAAGTACGAAAGAATAAGCTACTTTTTCTGCGAATCATGTCAATTATACCTAATAACCTCTAACACATTTTGACTTAGACGAACAATTCCACTGAACATCTACTTGTTAGCAACGAAAGTGGGTGTATTTCGTAGATCACTATGATTCTGCATTGTTACACTTGGCTGATCTCTCGCTTTACTTTGTTCGACTTCGGTAAGCCGAGAAGAGTGGGGACCGATTGTTATCGATAAAAACAATGTAATCGATTAAATTATTATATCGATGCTGTCGATTGAAATAGTGTACCGTATGAAAGTCTATGTTGATACCACTGAAAATTCCCTAGGCGACAATAATGTATTACATTTAAAGTATTTTTGTGAAACTACGATTTTACGAAAAAATACTGCGATGTTTTTTTTTTCATATTATTACGATACTACGATAAATTATTGGGAGCATTTTGATTTTTAACATCTTTCATCATCTTAACTAGTGATAATGGTAATAATATAATGTCCTTGATCCTATCCTACATATTTGTTATATTTGAATTAGATTTAGACTTGACTATCGACAGTTACTTTCCCATCCCTACTCGTATATATTTTTGTAACGCGTTCGATTTTGCAAGTCACTCGAAGTAGGGTAAATAATATAAAAGCTTGGGCTTTCTCGTAAAACGTATTGGGTTTGATTACCCATAAATACATAAAAAATGAACGGAGCCTTGGATTATGAGCAGTCAATTATACGTCGAATGGTTATATGACGTATACAAGACACAAATAAATATGTTTTTACTTATGGATGTAAAAAAATGATCATGTTTAGTTTTGTGTCTTGCGTTTTAATACTATTTTTCCTTAAGCACGCTTTTTAAATAAACGGTTATTATAGACCAAATTTACCATCTAAACAAAGGTAGGTACTTAGATTAAAATTATTTACTCTTCTTCTTATCGTATGGTTGATGAGCAACCTGCCTCCTTACCATGAACTCTTAAAGCAGGACAGTTTAAGAGGTGGAAGCGAGAAACCGCTACGTGCAGTGAAATGCTGCGTCTCGTTTTCGTAACGTAAACTGTCCTGCTTTAAGAGTTCATGGTAAGGGGGCTGGTGTTAGAGTCTAAACCCCTTATAGGCCTTTGACATGGTCTACACACCTTTTAAAAATCTCTTAGGTGTGCCGGTTTCCTTACGATGCTATCCTTCACCGTTTTAAGCAACTGATAACTAATTAATAGTGCACTCATATATTCGAAAAGACATTGCGGCGTGCCGGTGTTTGAACTTGCGACCTTTGACTTGGCAGTCCACGGTCATACCACTCGACTATTACCAAATTATTTACTGACTATCTTTCAACCTAAGTTGCCTATTTGGCCAAATTGTCGTCAATCGACACTTAATTCAATTACTTATCGTGCATCAACAAATAATGACATCAAGAGCACAAACATCTCTGGAGAGATCAAACATACTACAACTCTTGTCAGCCATTATGATAATGTGACTTAACTATAACATCAATTGATAATTTCGTATACCAATATTGCCTCATTAATTGGCCTAATTGGGACATTAGCCAGATAATGCCATATTATTGGTGGATAATATTGGTGTTGTAAATATCGACTTTGATCATTTCATGAGCTATAAGTGCATTTAAGTATAATTATCTTGCTTGTATACTTAGTAATGATGTTGTAAATTTAGTAGGCTTTTAGATACCTTGTCCTTATCTAATTAATTAATGTTCTCCTGACCGAATTTGGGTCACGGCGGCCTATATCATCTGAGAATAGCCAACTACGCAGAAGATATTATAGTTCACAAGTATGCGCAAACACTGGTGCACTTTCTATTCCTTCACTCTCATAGTCCGATGGATCGGTAATGTAACAGGCCATAAAACTGAAGAAGAGAATCCACTATTCACTTTTCAAGCTCTTTGAGGTTTGCAGGTTTCATCACGACTTTTTCCTTTAATTAGTCAGCACAAAAGACATTGAAACAGTAACATGATACTTACCTAGGTTTCAACACACAATACCTAAATATTTTCATTTCTTCGTTCATAGAAATCCCAAATAGGTAAGCTTTGGTAAGAAACATAACCTGCCTAAGATAATAATCCTCATTTCCACATCCAAATAAACGTAATTTCTCCGCCATTATAATCACGAATCACGCATAAACTCACCCAGACCGTTTGCCCTTGAATCGACGAATAACCTTTATTCCCATACTCGTTCATCACGCTCTGATTTATGGACAATTTATTTACAAAGTCATTTTATATTCATGGAAGTACGTCGGGGGCCATTAAAAAGTAGATGTTTAAGCCATTGTATTCGAAGGGCCGTGTCTGTTGATCGACTGCTCCTAGTGATCCGTGACGGTGGACATGGCAAACGATCTCTGTTAGATCAGAGCCGAAATGCAATTAGTACTATATAGCTTTGATACATTGGTTTGGTAATTAATAATAATTAATTTGCTTTGAATATCGTTGTACGGTGTTCGCCTACGCTTTGTCATAATCTGTTCGTTTGAGTGGCATTTATGACGATGTGGGATGTGAGGTTCTGGAGTCGGCTGTAGTTATTGTTCATCCTATACCGGTAATATGATTTCATACAAAATCTGTTTTAAACAGCTCACAGCTGTATAGTCTTCTTTTGATTCTGCTACTAACTCTTCACAGTTTCTTACAATTCAAAATCAAAAGTTAATCGCAACCGTCTATTCCTTGCATCTGTAAACTGCTCCGTTGGTCGAGTGGTTGCTAAGCGCCACTGCTGAGCATTAGGTCCTGAGTTCGTATCTCGGATCGGGCAAAGTGTTGCTGGGTTTTTCTATTAGCTAATTCTCAGTAGTAGCGGTTAGTGGCAATAGGCTCGCCCCCTATTACAAATGGACTTAAATGTAACATAACTGGCGAAATGTGGGGGAATACAGGCGTGGTGTTATGATATATTTTGTTTCTTGCATTCCTTATTCTTATATCGTCAAAAAACCTCATTTGACCAATTACATTTGAAAACATTGAACCAAAATATCCATATCGGTTCATATACATTTACATACCTATGATGTGTCCATCTATATGGATGTTTATACACTAACAAACTCTAAAGCAAAATGTCGATAACGTCACACGTCGAGTCGTCAGATAAAGCTGCAGATATACACCTTATTCTGACGGTAACTTTAGATGGAACGCATCAGCCGAGGCGAGTCTATCTTACTTGAGATAACGATGTGAGGTTGTTATTTGCCAGCGTACATGAGCTCACCTACATAGCCGTACTACAGGATCTAGACAAGAATGAAACTCGTTTCATTATTATTATTTTATATGTGATTTATTTTATCTTGACACGTCTTGGTGTAGGTTGTGTAGTATAACTCTTATACCAATGTCAACATAGAGGTGTTTACTTAGCCAATAATTTTATTCTCAGCTTTACTGAGGTGGACTGAAATGGTAGCTACCGTTACGTGGTCTTTTGTTTAATGTTTATTATTGTGAAGCAAATTACTTACATATTACCTTACTAAACAGGTAATTAAAAATAAAATAAAATTTAAAAAATTAACTAATCTCTGACATAACATAAATTATTGCTAAGAACAGCCTCGATTACGTTAGTTGTCAAATAAAAAAACCGCTTCATAATCGGTCCATTCGTTTAAGAGCTACGATGCCACGGACAGATACATAGACAGACACTTCAATTTTATTACACCCCTCTTTTTAAAAACAACAAAAACACAAATTATTTTTAAAATAATTTACACTGCAGTCGTAACAAACAAAAGTTCTGTCAACGATAATATAACTGAATGGATCACTAATAACATTTACTTCTTTGTTCCAGATTTTCTCTTCAAGTGACAGTGAAAGTGCAATAAAAATGATTGAGTGACGTGTAACTGTAGTGACAGTGTTGTGTATAAATATGTGGTCACGATGAAGTTGTGGAAAAGCCTTAAGATATCCATAGGCAGCCGGAGTGACCCTAAGTCGTACTCCCAGGAATTGCCGCAGTGGAGTGGGCAAGGATATGAATTGGATGGTGAGTTCAATAAAATATTTTATAACCTAGATATAACTTGGTAGTTAGTATAAGTATCCAATAAGCAAATGGAGGTACTGGATAGAAAGGAGTGGCAATTGCTCACTTTTAAGTGTAGATGATTTATTTGCATGTAGAAAAATAAAATAATAATATACGAGCAGAGGCCTTTGCCCTTTAGTGGGACAGTTATAGGTTGTTAATATTATTATTACTGGAAAAATAGTATTATTCAAAACGTTGATTCAATCATTCTTAATTCTCCTTTCTACATAAAAACATACAGCAAAATTATGTAAAAAGGTGTCCTTAAATTGGAATTGAGTCATACATCATACATAACATCACGCCTGTATTCCCCGAAGGGATAGGCAGAGGTGTACATATAGTACACCCACATTTCGCCAGTTATGTTGTAAGTCCCAATGTAATAGGGGGCGAGCCTATTGCCATCAACCGGGCACAAATCCAGACTCCGTGCTGCTACTGAGAATTACCTAATGGAAAACTCAGTAGCACTTTGCCCGACCCGGGATTTGAACCCAGGACCTCTTGCTCAGCAGTCGCGCTTAGCGTCCACTAGACCAACGAGGCAGTCAATTGAGTCAAACACTTTAGGGAAAACATTGTTGTACTATAAATGGTTATCTAGGTCACAAAACAAAATTGAGAACAAATTAGCTAAATTGAATAAAAAAATCTCAACATCTCGTCTAGCATTTACCGAACGAGTGATCAAAAGATGTTTCTTCAAATATCTAATACCTACAGTACACGTGCTCTTTTGATGTGGGAACGTAATATTAAAGTAACATCAGCGGGGCTTATTAAAATTGTTGGTATACGCACACAAGCATTTCTTACTCCACTCGTTAATCACTTTTTTACTGTAAGTGAAATAAAAACATTAAATGATGATATACGACATCATCTATCAAGTACTGAAGACAGACAAGATCCTGAGAACAAAAAAGGAGTGACTTATGAACAAAATAAAGGGAGAACTGTCACATGGAAATCATACTTCTAACATTATAATGACAGATTTAGTAAATTCATGAGTAGTTTGATTTAAATCTGGTTTCGTAATATTATTAGAAAAATAAACTAGTAGGTCCAACCTCGAAAATCAAAGTCAGGTAAGGATCAAAATTCAAAACAACTAAAAACAAATTCTAAAAAAGCTAACAATTTATCGTCAGGACATTTACTTTAACGTTCAATCTACATAATATAGCACGCAATAAATATAAAGTCTGTAAATTGAGGGACATCAAAACATTACCCACCCTTTGTACACTCATTTTGGTCAAATCACAATTTTTCCTCATCCCGTTTAGGGCACGGACACACAGTTGACCTTCAGCCTTAGTTCAGATGACAAGGGATTGACCCGCGTTCCAAGTCTATGCTTGTCATTTTTCTTGATCCCATGTCACGTTTGCATGCTATTGATTAAATGGTTTATCCGGTAAAAATTGACGATGATGGCATTTGTTTAAACACTGATGGAAATGAGATAAAAATATGTGACAAAACTTCGAAAGGAATTACTATTGTCAAAAAGTTGAGTTTGGAGATAATTGGGCTATGTATGAAGATGTAATCCGTTTTTTTTTAATCATCATCATCAGCCGGTAGACGTCCACTATTTTTTGGTAATGGTTCCCAAATATTAAGACCATGCTCAATTGCTCATCTACATTTTAATTAATATTTCATGGAATAAAAATCAATGCTGTAACTAAGCCTTTACATCTACGTCAGAGTATGATGAAAGGCTTTTTTCTCCTAATTTTTAATCAACGGGTTATCAGCGGGCTTTGCTAAACTCACGACATCAAAGCAAATATTTCGGTTTCATAGTCAAGGTAATTGGGTATAACGGTTGTTTATAAAATTCTCTCGTCGTGTTGTTTTTAATTATGTTTTTTATGTTGTTTTGGGAAGGAAAACAGGCCATGCTATGACAGATAAGCACTTTATGTATATTGATGAGCAAAGAGAAAGGACTTCATTTGTATTTTACAAAACAAGCGACGAACTTTAGCAATTTCGTGTTTCCATGAAAAGATGTTAGATCAAAGTAACAATACATAATGACTTCTATAAGAGGGACTTTACTGAGCAATGAGTTGAAAAAAATAACAAAAGAAGAACAAGGTGCATATTTCCGCTCGAGTGGAAAGTCAAAACTTTTTCTTTCTTGCATTGTCTGCGAGCACTAGACTTACTCATCCCTGTAATTAAATTATAGGACCTGTATTTTTAAGAAGACGTTACAAAGACTGAATACTTTTTACGAAATGTCTTCTAAGACTTAGCTGTACCGTTATATTTTTATATAATGATAATAGTGTTTTTGCATTGGAAATTACAAAAAAAATCAAGCTAAACAGAATAATTTTGTTTGATACACAACACGTGAAAAAGATTTATATCTCATGGTTGTCAGGAAAGAAGGCAACTAAATTCCGTAAAACAAGATCATAATATTTAAATAAAAGTTAGCTACAGAAATTCACAAGAAAGCAATATTGAAGCATACTTACATAATATTGAAGGTAATTTAAAATATATACCAAAAAATACAGTCCGAGAATCCAATAGTGTCCGCGCTAAACTCAACGTTACCCAAGTATGCAATGATTTGGCAATTTCGTTCAAGTCTTGCCTTTGAATATTCTCCTATATTGTGGACTGACTTGGCAAATTCAAAAAAACAAATGCAATTTCACTGAAGATTTCGTGCTTGGTTTTCAGAACATTTTTTCCGCTGAAATGTAATAACATTTTATTTATTTTGAAAGGTTTATGATTTATATTTAAGTATTTATTCCGAAATATGATAGTGTTATAGGTTGTAGTGTCATAAAATTGTTTAACGATTTACTGTATACTGGTTCATATTAAAATCAAATAAATACACTGGCAGAATATTTCATATTATATTTTTTTAGTAACATTAATTATTATTTTTATTTACAACTACTTCAGACATTCAAATACCGTTGCACAATGCACATGGCTTAAAGTAAAGCAATTTTGGAAATTGTTAGATCCATTCAGCCAGTCCAATTTAAAACGCTTGGCATTCTTTATAAAGATCACAAAACCAGTTTATTACTTTTATATGCTAGCTTTTTAAATTTAAAAAATGTTCCCTATGGACAGTAATTAGTGATAAAATCACAAATATTTTGACTGTAGAGGTCAATGACTCCAAACTGAATGTTTCTGTTATTCAAAATATTGAGGACATGTAACCTACTTTGACCGACTGGACGACAAACGAGACGGGTAGAGTGGACTGGCGTGACCTATTTTAACATTAGGGAGAATTTGGACGCAAATAATATTATATTTTATTTTGAATACAACCTTTAAATGTTATGGACAGCTTTATATGATATAAAATATTGATGCAACGCAATGAAGAAGAGGATAGGAAACAGTGGCAAATTACTAATAGCCATAACTAGCCTTAATCAAATTATTCTAAAAAGAATATAAAAATACATAATATTAAGTTTACATACAAAATATTACACATTTGACCCAAATTATAGACTTAAATTGTCATATAAGGACAAAACAAAGCTATAAAAGCATTATTTACCTTGCAAAATTCTTATTTCAGCATCAAACATCAAACCACTCGACATTACCATAACAAAATGAGGCACATTTTAACTGAACCTCTCAGTTCCTTAATTAAGATCCTCCTCTGAATCATTTTTGGGACAGGCGACAAAAGAACGGGCCACAAAGGATGATTTGTTTTGTCTCAGCTTATTTTTCGGGGTTACACGTAAAAAATTGCAAGAGTCCCCTTAAAAGTTTAAAACTGACCCGGTGCTGCGTCAAGCGAATTTAATTTTTCAAAGGCATCGTTTTTTTAAGTGACTCTTGGGTTAATTTGTGAATCAGAATTTTCATATTTCATAGTCTCTTCTGGCAGTGGCAAAGTATGTAAACTTGTCATAACGCCTGTATAGTAGGGATATATAGTCTGCTGAATTGCACGTCTGTCTCTAATATGGGACGAACCATGAAAAAAATATCGAAAGAGATATCTGTACTTTTAATAATTTTTATGTATTATTCAAAACATTTCGAGACATCCCATCATAGGTATTTTGTTCGAAAATGGTTAGTTGCACTATATTTATTAGAACATAGCTGGAACATTAAATTTATGCACTAAGATCGTAAAATACAGAAGGTACATGTTTAGTACTACTACAATCTTGCTTCATCAGCTCCTACTATTTATAGCCAAATAGATTCCACCACAAAACAACCCAAAGTAAACAATAAATATTGGCTAACTTGATAAGCTTTTTTACAACATTGTGCTGAGGAAGATGAGTTATGAATATCTGAACAATTTGGATATTTGCCAAATGATGTTAAAATGAAAAACTCGCATAATGAAAGAGCATGCATCGAAACGTAAAGCACCATTGCCTGGCGGACTTTTCGCAGATGATAATATTAGGATGATGGAGCATTATTTTATATTTAGAACAGCACTTAGCGCCGTTTGTGGTATCAAAATACTTAGAAGAAGATAGGAGGAGTTCTTGAGACCAGGTTCCAGAAATTCAGCAGAAATGTTTTTCGCTGTTTTGGACTTACCAAAGCGCTTATATCAATAATCTTACTTCAGTTTATCGGAAATTTCTTATAACTAAGACTCGTTATTAGAAATCAAGATGTGTTATATTGATTTTTGGTAAAGAAAAAAAAAGACTGATTATAGAGAGTTGCTTAAAATATAAACTTAAATAATCCTAGTAACTGCAGGCTACAAAATTACTTCTTTCTCTGAGACGATACTTATTTATTGTTCCTGACAGTCCGGAACTATGGCGTCTTTTGAGATGTAGGTGAGCGCTAACCAGTAACTTACTTCTGAACATACCCTGAAACCTTACCCAATACAAAATTACCGGTGTGATAACATCTATACTAATATTATAATGAGGTAAAATGTGTACGTAGGTGGTAATTTCTGGAAGTATCCATCCGATAGCCAAAATGATTTTTTTCACGAATATTTAGAACGGACATAGGCTTCCTTAATCCTGGAAACGATAAGATTTTTTTTTCACGCAAACGAAGAGGTTTGTTATTAAATATATTGACCGTACGAAAAAGATGAATACAATGATAATGTCATTGTGCTTAATTTACATAATCATAGGTAGTACGGTACTTATGGTAAACGGCTTACCTTGAACAATAGATCCCTAAAAATAATTCGGTGTTGAGCAAACGTTTTCAGGAACATGAATATAATTATCGGATCCTCTGGATTTTGCATTAAGCCATTCTTCATTCTGACACCAGTCGTTAGCATAAATTTAAAAAGATAAAAAGGACATACATTTTGTACAATAATTGTGGACTTTACCGGTAAAGAACGGTGTACGGGAGGATTTTCCTTGCCCCTTCCATTGTTGTCATGTTTCAAACTCCTTTGTTATCTTTCTCTCTCTTTTTTGACAACTCTTACTGCAGCTGCATTAACTTTGTTGACAAATCAGTGTCAAGGGTTTCCATAAAAAAATGGGACAGTTCTTAAAATTTCGTCAAAATTGTTTTCTAGACGTTGGACCTTTCGCAGTCGATCTCTAGGTCAACTATTTATAACAGCACAAAGTAAAAATATTACTAACATTATCATATATTATAGTGTTTATTCAAATGCGTATTTTTATTTAGAATAAAAATAATAAAGTGCCCTCCATTATGTCAAAAACCCATAAAATAGTGGCCTGAGGGAACGTGTCACTAATAAAGTATTTTATCTTTGTTACGTCGTAAAAATTGCAAAATTGTATTTTGTTTTTATTATCTTTGAATATTCTGTTTCACGAGTTTTTTATTTGTTGTTCTGCCAAAATAATATTTGCAGTTTTGTGATACACCTAGGTACTAGGTAGTAAATATATTTTGTGTATGTCCAATCTTTATTTACTTACACTTCTAAGCTTCAAAAATCACGTTGCTAAAATTTACATGAAACAAATTACAACGTTAAATGGAAATACTAACTACATCTCGAACGACCTCAGGAAGGCTTCCTAGTAACGTTACAGATCAAAAATTATTTCCCACATTCCTTGCCTTGAGTATGGCGGTGCTAACTAATTAGCGAAGACTTTAATTAAACATGAAAACCTAGAGTTTAGTGCGCCACTCCAGGACACCGTCGGGATTACAGCTAAAAGCTTCTAAATGAGGGAAGAAAGGTTTTTTTATGTGCCTACAGGAAATAAAATGTAGGATTTATGTTTTTCTTTACAGCAAGCTTAAGCTTCTTCTTTCCTGCATTGAATAGTAAATACGATTGGTTATGAATCGCGTATGAATACGAGGCTTTTTATGCAATTCCTCGGTTTTATTTTTCCACACTAGGATGTCCTCTTGTATCGTTAAGTGTTGATTAGACGTAAATATTACAGGTCTCAAACACTGAACTTGCACAAATATCTGCGGATCACACATGGCATATTTTACTTGTCTCGTGCCCAGTCACTTAGCCACTGCGTCAATCGAGTCATGAAACTAAAGTAGGTAGCTATTTATTGGGTACTTATTATTCCATACCAGGCGTAAGGGCTAGAATGTTACACGAAGCTTGTTGGTGAGAGCGAGCAAGCTGCTAATAATTCACTCCCGTAAGTGGTACCAAAAGGTTTAGGTTATGGCAAGCGTCTAGTGACCCTCTAGAAACTCTCACCACCACTGACCTTTAATATTTGAGGTACATTTGACATACTTTAGTCTACTTCATAATTTTGTTGCTGATTTTCTGATGATATTCAGCTTATTCGGTGACATTGATGATCTTTGTAAATACTAGATTTTTATTTTAGAACGTGCAGTTATTTTTTTATGCATATGTATGATGATGTATATAAGACTTAACTTAAATTATTATTATTTCCAATAAATAGCCTTTTATTGTATTATAAGTACGACACACTATAAGGCAAAATATAAGAGCAATTGCACACTTCCGTCAATCCCTTCAGGGAACCCAGGTGTGATGATACCCCAGTGGTGCTGTCTCTCGCCAATCGATGTTATCATGAAAAGCCTCCTAAGGTGTATTCAGTTGGTTTTTCGGAAACGCTACAAGGAAACTCCATTAAAAAAATAAAGCTATCAAAGTCAAAGATTAAACGGGTTTCAATGCAAGAAACCGCTCTATAAATGTAGTAACGGTGTATTTCTTAGAATGTTATATAATACACAGGGAAAACCTTTTAGTCTGTAAGTCACAAAAATGTATTTTATGTGTAAGATTTATTTATTTTTCCAACCTCTTTGGTTTCAAGATCGCTACCACACCGATCGAGATTAAAGCTGGAGTAAAGCTTAAACTGAGTCAAAAGTGTTTGAGGTTTTTTGTTAGACACAATTAATGTTTGGCAATGAACACATTATCTAAGTGACAATTAGTTTCCTCCTATTACCTCCTTACCAGAGTCATAGGGTTTTTATTTCATATAGGCTACAAAAGGGCACTTATAAAATTTCAAATCAAGATGCTTGGTTCAAGACTGTCGTTTCTATGAAGAGAGAGTGAGAAGAATTCTTGTCCTAGAGAGAAATTCGAAAGAAGTCTATAAAATTTTAACTAACATAACTATGGAGTTACTTTAAAAAAAAAATTGGTATATTTAAAGTAATAATAGTCTCTTGCAAAAATTATACGTGAATTACTCATGTATCTCTATACATTTCTAAAACATGTAAAATCCAATCGTTATGACCATTAATCTTATTTTAGAATTCATCAAAGTGATTTAATAGGACAAAACTAAATGGCGACACATTGATCGCAGTAAATTTTTACGACCGTGAACATTCAATGGCGTTATTCTATTGAACTTTTTGATTAATTTACGTTTTATGTCCAAGAGATACCCTTAAAATTTTATAGACTTTTTTCAAATTTCATGGTTAAAGAAATTGTGGGTTTGGTACTTCGGTCACATTAAAACTTTTTAGGGGGGACCGAAAAGTGTATTTCGAAATTCGGCACAAACTTACTTTAGCGACGAAGTTTCACCAAAAAACCTTTTGTGGATATTAACCGAGTAAATTAAAATTACTGTGAATATCTAAGTGGTCCTTTTACGGGAATTTATTGAATTGGTGATCAAAAAGTATTGTTGCATATTTTAAAACCCAAAAGAACTATTAGCGTTATTGTAATTAAAAAACTAATGTAACACAAAAGCAATTTTGCATGTGTTTATATAATATAATAATAAAAATAATTCCTTCTAACCAAAAGTCCAGTGTTTCTAAGATCAAAATACACACATAACCTTTTCTCGATCTCATATCACCATTAGAATGTTAATACAAAAATTAACCCTAAAATACGCACCTATAAATTTTATTCCTCCTTCACCTAAATTCACAATAAAACTCCGACGCCATTAATAAGCTAACCGCCTGTCACATATTTACGATAATGAACTCAAACAGGGCACTGTCAGTTAAATTATTTTGAACGACACACATTTCCATAATGAGACGCAACAGATATTGTTTTGCGTCAAAAGCAGGTGCCAAATTTAATGTTTGTCACAATTTTATTTACAGAAGGCTCACTCTTAGTAAGACTCTTAATAAATGAAAAATTTTATGCTAATTCTAGACGATGCATTTAAGCAAATTAAGTAGAAGAATGATTAGAATACTCAATCATACCCCTAATTATAATCACGTACCTGCTGAATACTACTTATAAATTAAGGGGTTTCCTGCAACGCGCAGGTCGTTTGTGTGCTCATATTGATGTTTAACCAGGAATTTGCTGAGTCATCGTTGAAGAATATTTCACAAACTTTAATTCAATAACGACGCTCGTATTTACGTATGTACTTAACAAATTCACACTCATAAAATCACATTGCGAACCGAAAACTGAAGATATAACTATTTTGAAAAGATTCAACGTTTCGTTGCTAGCTCTTTCAGCTAATTTTGTTTCACATTTAGCCAATATTTATGCGAGAAATTATCGCTCTCAGTAGACCTTCCGTAACCATCTATTTTGTATAACGTGTCTCCGAAGCGATAATTCGCAGCTGTTCTCCGTGATTACTAAAATTTTGAAGATGGGTATTGGTTAAATTCGGTGTGTAGGACTGTTGAGTATTGTCAGGGTTGCCAACTGGAATCGTAAAATGTTGATGAAAATAATTTTAATTAAAATAAAGTGATTAATTTCATAGAGGTTTCAAGTAAGCTTACTTACGTAATTTGTGTTGAATTTAGTACTGTTGTCAGAACAAGTAAAGTTACCATCGTCAATTTCATCGTTTAATATTGAAAAGGAAATCGAAAAGATAAATAAACCTACTTACTGCACAGCAACGTAAAATCTGATAAATATTTCCAATACTAAAAGCAAAACTTTTCATAAGAGATTAATTTTGAAACTCGCGTTCTCATTCCGCTCCAATTTGGATCATCCTAAAACATTGAATTGAACGCTGATGATGAATTATTAACTTGTAAATTTATTTTGACAAAGTGAGTCCATCAAACGAATTTGCAACGGAATTATGTTCAGATCTGTTTTCAAAGTATTCATCACTTTGTGTCAGGGTATTTTGTTAATTGGAATGAATTTATACTAACAAATAGATAGTGACTGGCATACTGGCATTGTGACCAGCTAAGGAATCACTAAGCCTGTATCACTTAGATTACATGATTCATGAGGAGATAGAAACATGTCATAAATATATCTATGTACACCATTTACATGACGCAAGCCGTAAACGTAAGCAACTCACTTTTTTAATAACCGTTAGAATTAAGAATTTGTTTCATAAGGTTAGCGCTACAAAACAAAATGAACACGAATTGTTCAAAGCTACTGCACAACCAACGCTACATCCCTTGAAACATTAACTGTGCTAAAATTCACACAATTCATAAAATCATAATTCCGGCGACATTTTTTTCCTTTGCTACCGTGGCGTGGCTAATTATAAATGAATTAAACAAGCACGTCAGAACAAAAAGTCTTTGCTCTTCGCTGTCAACGTATAATAAAGCTGCAAAAGAGGAATGTTCTAAGTGCCACCAGGAAATAATGTTAATTGATATCTAAGGTAGAATAATGATAGGCATTTCAAAGGTACTGGTACAAACAATTAAATAAAGTAAACCGTTGCCGGTATTGATGTTTTTGAACTGCACAGGATAGCAGATATCAATCAGGAATGCAAATACAGGCCAGGCTGAAGCCGATGATTGACCGATGTTCGAATGTATCCATGGCTCAATACCTGTGGATATAACCAGGCGATCGTGTGTGCAAATTTATTGAACATTTTATTGGTGAGGTAATATTGTTGTGAAGCTATTTCGAGCAATGAGAGATAGATAGCAAAACTATAAAATTAATATTTATCGACACTTGGAGAACAAGAGAAAGCTTTAAGATTGTGAGTAGGAAATAATGTCCTCCTGACCGAATTTCGGTCACGGCGGCCTGTCTCAGCTGAGATTAGCCATCTGCGCAGGAGATATTATAGTGCACAAGTATGCGCGCAGACACAGGTGCACTCCCTATACCCTCACTCTCATAATCCGATGGGACGGTAGACCGACACGACCGGAGAGAAATCAGGCGCAGGACCAACGGCATAACGTGCCTTCTGAAGCACGGTGGGGTCTCGACATGTGAAAACGGTCACCCATCACAATACTGACCGCGGCGAGCACGGCTTAACCTCGCAGACCGACTGATCTGCCGGGTAGCGGCATAGCTACGAGCCCCAGTCCCCAGCTAGGAAATACAGAGAAAATGAAGTATCGACCAAAATAAAATTGAAACATGTAAGCAGATTCAATAAGTCCACACAATTAGTTTAATTTATTGACGTTGAAAGGAAGACATGCTTGCAAGCGATGAACTAGCCAACTGTCACTACCAACACTCTAAATTAAGATAGATCCTAAGCACCAATTCCTCTTTTTATATTTCCTACTGAAGCGAGAACATTTTATTTTTGGAGTGTACGGCGTTTAAGCCTTTTTGCTAATTTGCGTCCAATATGAATTCCTCTTAGCGAGGCAGGATGTCTGAATGATTCACGAGCTTTGGTGACTAATTATAAAAGCGGGGTTAGCTTTGTGTCCTATAGTTAAAGTTCTAATATTATTTCTGTGTGTGGTGAGGAAACAAATAAATGAAATGACGGGATCGACAGATTTGTGAGACGTTAGGAATTCTGTTGGCAAAAAAAAACAAACAAAAAAATTAAGAATATGGCAGCTACAAGTCAAAAGTATCAGAGAAGACATAGACTGTGATTTAAATGGTTGTTAGGAGGGTTTTAATTTTTCTCGAAGATAGTCAAGTGGGTATCTACTCCGTATTCTTCTTTTCAAAAATAGACTTAAAGAACCGGTACCTTTAAGTCCATTTTCGTTACCCAAGAATATAAAAGCATTTTATTTTTTTTGTAAATGTGAATTTAAGCGAACTATGTGCTAAGTAAGCACTTTATAATTGGATGTCATCGTATTCCAGTTCCCTTTGTCTTTTACAACGAATTTAATTAATTACAATTAATTGTAACGAGGACATCGTTCTGCCTCATAACAATTAACTTCATACGACAAAAGAATCTGTCGTTATTAAAACAAATGTTTCTTAAAAGACTCTAAAGTGAATCGCTGGCATTCTCATTAAATTTGGATTCAGTCATCTTGGCTATTATGGGCATGACAGAATAAAAATCAACTGCTTGATAAAATATCATTATCTTTGTCTTATTTTCCGCTCCAATAAATCTGTCATGAATTATTTTTACACTTAGAATCTCTTGAGATTTAAATATTTTCTTACATCAGTTTTTGGAGATTTAGGTACGCATATTAAATGAAACTTTATTCGTATCTGTTATTGAATATGGAACTTATTGGTTATTAGTCAAAAATAAAAATAAAAATTAAAATGAAATAAAATTTAAAAAGAGAATTTGAAACTTTAAGATGCCAATATAAATATTATGCGTTAAAGATGATGCTGTAAATGGTACTAAAAGTATTGAGAAATTCATAACTAGGTAATTAAGGAAACTGACTAATAATCTGTTTCAAAGAGCCTAAAACTGCTATTTCAAGCTTCTAAATCGCATGACTTGACGACACGCAAAATAACACTGGGTTCGTATTTGAAAAGACCGAAAATTAAATAATTAAGTACTTAAAATTTGCCATTTAAATTACAAAGCTTTCTTGCCGACGCGACGTCCAAAAACTATTAACTGTCTGCTACTAAGTGACATTAATCACCAAATGAAATTATAAAATCCACTAAGTCTCCAAATCCTTGGCTTACTAGAGAAAATAATTATGAAAGGAGAACTAGATATCTAATTTAAAATTTTTACACCCAGACAGCCCTTTATACATCATGTGTCGTAATGGTAGAAAGAATTTTAGAGTTCTGTGATTTTGACTCAAAAAATTTACCAAGTTTACATTTTAGTTGCTTTAAAGTTAATTATACTATATTTTTGTAAGTTTTTTACTAGCCTATATTGTGTCCCACTGCTGGGCAAAGTTTAACTAAATTATCTTTAAAATTCTATATTACTACTAAGTACTATAACTACTATAAATATTCTTAGCACGTCTACAAACAGTGACCTCCTGTCAAATAACATTAATAATTTTCTTTAAAATAATTTGGAAAATTATAATAAAATATAATGATTTCTATCACTTACGCGAATATTAGACATTGAAATAAAACTATTTTTACGGATTTTATTGCGGTTTTAATTTGGCCATGAATGCTGTAAAGGATTCGAAACGTCGGGATCAAAAAACAAAATTAGAACCGCGATAAAATCCGTAAAAATAGTTTTATTTCAATATGAGATGTCCAAACATAATACGTACGTCATACTGCAATTTATTATAATAAGGCAGTCTGGCAGTCAATGAGAAGTTCCTCTCCCTTTTAAGGCACATGTCACTACCACTCGACGCACACAAACTCCCCCTTTTCCTTGTTAGTTAAAATCTAATGACACGTGTATTTTCCACTTATTTTTCTTCTTTCATATGATTGCTAGTTTGAGTACCACGCACCCTCAGATAGATTAATGATATCACATGCATATAATATATGATAGTATAGTTATAGTAGATATTCTTATTAACTTTGTTTTTAACCTTCAGAACGTTTCGTGCTTCATAAAATCAAATACACGAATATATTTCAGTTTATTACTAAAGAAATTACTAGTAAAACATAATTGGTATATAAAATATGATTTAAATATAGTTCGTCTAACCTTTTTGTACAGAGACTCAAAAAGATTCTTTACATAGACATCAAACATAATTTGAGCAGAGTATATTTGTAGACAGCGGTGGTTTTTAATTAAAAAACAAAAGTACAGTCACGTCGTGCGTGGGTCACGTTACAATGGGCAGGTGACTCATGGTGTGACTCTATTCTACTTTAGATGTGATTGAAAAATATTTATCTTTGAAATTGAACTCGGTTAAGTACTAAGGAAGATAGGTATTATAAAATATATATATACATAGGGTTCAGCCACATTTCGCCAGTTATGTTTTAGGTACGAATGGGGGAAATATCGTGGCGTAACTTGGGAGAGGCCTATGTCCAGCAGTGGACCGCGATAGGCATCGTGAGGAAACCGGTAGACCTAAGAAATTTTTTAACAGTGTGTAAAGCCAGATACCTACAGGCGGTTTAAACTCTGACACTAGGTTGTTCATCAACCAAACGATGAGAAGAAGAAGTTGCTACTGAAAACCACCTAATAGGAAAACCCAGTAACACTTCTGTTATTTTTCTTACGATTACCTGTCGCGAGTGATCTATCTCTGATAAATAATAAATTCATCAACAACCCGTTATTTCTCTTCTATTGCTTTCATAATTTTCTGTATCAGTATATATTCGAAGTCTAAGTATTTAAGTCGTACCCTTAATTATTTGTTTTAAAAGAAAACGTTATAACATGTAGGCATTTTAGGGTTAATATCATCATAAACGTCTAATAAACAAACGTGAAATTTAATTAAAAAGTAAAAGGTTGGTCACGTCCCTTTGCTTGGGACAGGTGATCCAAATTATGACGTCATAGTACATAGATTATATCGTTACGAATATTAATTGAAAAAGGTTTTCTCCTTAACAATGATATATCAAATAAGTATAGGTAGATAATTATGTTACTGGCGCGCTCATTTTCAAGACTCATATATGTCGCAATCGGGACATTTTTAGGCTTGCCTGAATGACGTTTGACATGCGCGCGCAAGGTTCAAACACATGTTTATTCTTTTACTCTTGTTGTTATAATTGTGATATCACTTTAGCGTCTTTCTCAAGTTGTACAACTATGTATATCCCATCTAATAAGCTAGCAAAATTAACGAGAAAGTGTTCCAAACAGCCCCCCTAGACTAGTGGCCAAACGCTTGACGAATAGAATGAAAAATGTATGGGGATGACACATGTCATCGATAACATAGTCGAATCATTATGTCATCCCCATACATTTATCATTCTATTCGATTTCTATTCGTCAAGGGTTTTGCCACTTGTCTAGGGGGGCTGTTCGGAACACTTTCTCGTTAATTTTGCTAGCTTATTATATGACGTATTTTGACATATCATTGCCCATAGCGAATGTTGCTCGTTCTTACCTTTTACATTGGAAATGAAAGTACTTTGGTCTAGACCACTATGATTAAGCTTTAGGTTAGGGATTTCATTGTTGAGTCAAACAAAGTGCTGTTAAGGTTTCTATTACTCTTTTCTTCTAGTTTGATTCTTATTAACTTGTTTAGGATCTTTTGTAAGTAAAGTAACTAATGAGGTTCAGAGAGAGAGAGCACAATCTATTTCTAGTCATTTGAATATTTGACGGATTGTGCTTGATTCGTGTCAGTAGAATGTCTACTATCTATCTCTGTACTAAGGTCTTCCTGTTTCGCATAGCCAATCTGAAGTAGGAACTACTTGGTATTAAAATCTATGGATTAACTACACAGCGTATAGATATTCGATCGCGTCCAAAACTGTACAAGTGTACCCGAATAATGTGTGCAAGAAAAGCACGCGTAATGTTAACGATACAATCTTCATTCTGTTAGCACTTCAGTGGCAAACCAACTGATTACATAAGCACAGTACAGATTAACTTACATGATTTAACACGCATAATAGTAATCCGTCATGCGTCGTACTTTGACTAATTAACTAATGAGCTTACGAATAAACTTACAACCTATAGGATAGGTATTAATTGAACGTAATTCAGTTCTGTCGCTTCTGAAAACTAGTCTTTGAACCTTACACCTACAATTCGTATTGATATAAAGGAAAGTTATAATCACTGCTTCTAAAACTAAAAAAGTAGGTTATTATCCTATGATCCTATGATATCGTATGATTTTTTTCTTCTCGGTAGCGAGCTATAGCAAACTAACTAAAAACCCACATAATTGTACAAATCCCAAAATGGATCCTCAGTGCTTTCAAGTCTAATTTCTCTACTCACAAAAATATCTACCTTCATTATCATCATTTTAGCCCGGTATCCCTGTATCATCCACTTCTGGGTGTAGTTCTCTCTTTTTCTCTGCCATCCTTCTCTGCTTTTAGCGTCTCTCATCCAGGTGTCCTCGTCGTAAACCCAACGTGCTATGGTCCTGGCTTCTTTGACCTAACCTTCGCCGCCATTCGGACAAAGCCTTACTCCATCTACCATCTTCCCGTCTAGACAGGTGTCCTGCTGATTACGTCTGATTTATATTGCCATCATTTTTACCATGGGCTTCCTACTGCAAATTACCTCTCTTCCTCCTTTCCTTCTTCGAATACTTTCGATCTATATCTTCCTTCTTCTTAACTTATCGCGCATTCTCCTGGACATGTCAATGGCAATGAATATCTCGAGGGATTTCTGTTAGATCTTCTCTTCTCAGTCAAGCGCGAGTGTGGACCACGCACTTTTGTAGGCAATTAATTAATCACCTCATCATCATCCCAGTCTGCCACGATGCCGTTGTAGGCCATAAGCAAAGTCTTCTAATTACCTTTGATTACCTATTTAAAAAGGACTGTTTTAATAAAAGCTGAGTTTATGTGCCGTCTTCGTGGGTAAGGTAACGAACTGTTATCAGGAGTACAATTAAAACGCCCTAAAACATCATATTTAAAAATTATTTCGCTTGACTTGGATACCCCGAAAAGGTCAAAAGCCAAAACGGAGTCCCTTTTGAGATAATTAAAATAATTAATTTACTTTTGCTAGGATAGCTGTGATTTTAATGAGCTGTCTGATGTATAGAAATGTATTTATAATTAATGATAATGAAATAATTATGTCTGGAAAAGGCGGGTTTTTAGATTTAATATTTTGCAAAGACCACTAGCCTGTCCTTACAAAAGTTTATGCATCACACCGTAAGGTACCCACTTACGGTAATCAGATAAGTAAATACTACATGTAGGCAAACCAATCGCTAATGAAAGTAAGATCCAATCAATCGGCAGCCAATATAATTCTACCCGGACCCGCTACTGGGAATTTTCTGATGATAACCTAGCTACATACTACTAGATGAAACAGGTCAAAAGTTCTAAGATTCGGGCCAAAAAATTATAGCGTCTAATTTGTTGGTACCGGAATTATTGAAGTGCCGTGTGGTATTCGTCCTAAAATAGACCACCCCCTTTACTTCCGTGACTGTCGCAAGAGGTGTTTAAGGGTTATTTCCGGGAGGATGGGCAGTAGTGTTCCCCATGTAAGTATCATTCACCATACTGCGGTTTCTAACCCGCTGGCCCAGCGTGGTGACAATGTGCAAAACCCCCTATGAAGAGTAGCCGTAGAAAATGGCTCCTAGTTCCCGGTTGCCCTACTATTCCACGTAACTGGTAGTGACTGGTTGGTGTAAACGGGAGACGTGGCCTTTTGACGTACCCTGGGGGAGGCTTACGTCCAGCAGTGGACTGCAATAGGCTGATGTGAATTACAAAATTCTATACAAGATC
Source organism: Abrostola tripartita (assembly GCA_905340225.1). NCBI lineage: Eukaryota > Metazoa > Arthropoda > Insecta > Lepidoptera > Noctuidae > Abrostola > Abrostola tripartita. The sequence goes on along the minus strand of HG996492.1, from coordinate 1,491,213 downwards.
AACAGTAACAAAAATGTTATTTAACTAATAAATACCTGATCGTTATGTCATTGTAATTTTATCAAAGGTTGAAAATTACCGTAATCGTAGCGACGTGCTGACGATCTATTTCCTTAATGACGCATGTAACATGGACCCCTTGGTAAGCACGTACGGGGTACCTAACTACCCGTATGGCTGTAATATCGATGGTAGGCAATAATTTAATTTATGGCAGAAATTGATGGGAATGTCTCATAGATTACTGTACCATGAGTTTGGGTTTTATAATCTACACTTATTTAGGTTGTGGCCGTTTTGGATTTAAGAATCAAGACTCAGAAACCACGTTAACCAATATTACAATTAACAGGCTACAAATACTTCTCACAATGTTAAACAAACGGTATTTTCAAGTAAATAAAGAAAGGACGTTTTGTCATATTATGTCATTCATACAGACACCCCTGTAATTATCAAAGGATTCTTATTTATCGCTGGTATATTATATACTCATTTCGCTGCTTATCACTAATAGTATGTTAGCAAAATCAACAAAATCTTGGATAAAATCTATAAATAAAAACTTACATAATGGTACGTTTTTTATTTTTTTATTTACGCAAACAAATTTAACAGTAAAGCAACAGTAGGCAAGTAAATGCTTATTTTCTTGTATCGCGTAAAGCAGGCATAAAAAATTTAACAAGACAACTACTGTACATCGCGTAAACTTCGGAAAGTTTCGCGTGACAAACAAAACGAAACAAGTTTCCGAACTGAGTGTGGTGCAACACTAAAGGAGAGAGCGATTTATGTAGAACTAGCTGCGCCCTGCAGTGTTATCTGCTGCATTGTTTCAGGATAAAAAAGCCTTTGTGTCAATCTAGGGTGTCAGCTACCTCGGTACCAAATTTTATCAAAATCGACCCAGCCGTTTGAGCGTAAAGAGGTAACAAACACACCAACATCCTTTTGCCTTTATAATATTATTAGTGGGAAGTGAGATGAGATGTGATATACATACCCCGCATATTAAAAGACGTTCCAAAAGTGACTACACTCAGTTATTCGTGGGGAACGAGAACTGAGAAGTCGGCCCTCGCTACGAATTTGACAAACCATACCAGACATAACATTCCAAGCTCATTTCGACACGATAAAAAAATCGAAGGTACACATTCATTGATCTACTATTGTGTCTACCAACCTGCTACATGTCCGTTGACGTTCAACTAATCAGCCTGCTAAATGCCATAATAATGCGAATCTTCTGAACAATGCCCCAGCAGTGATAGCTGAGCTGTACGACTATTGGACTGCCAAGCCAAAGGTCGCAAGTTCAAACGCACCAAGGTCTTTTCAAATTTCATGTGCGTACTATTAAACGGTAAAGGAAAACATCGTGAAGAAACCGGCACACCTGAGAGATTTTTTAGCGGTGTGTAAAGCCACGGTAGAGGCCTATATCAGGCGGTTTATTGATCCCAGGTTGTTCATCAACCATACACCAACCGTGAGAGAATGCCCCATGTTACACCCACATTTCGCCGCAATCAAAAGTCCCATGGTAAACCTAAGTAGCTCCACAAGTCCAGCAGCTGGTTCATCGCGTCTTACGACCAATTTTCCCGGCTACTGCTGGAAGCAAATAAGTATAATTTCCGTCCTCACAATGGTCAAGGTTTTAGACAAGTTTTTACCAAACAAAAAAGAAATCTACTCTTCGTTTCTTATGCCTTACCCCACACTATCAGTAAGAAGGTAAATAAAATTACCTACAGACTGTACCCGTCTGAAAGAGTCACGTTCTTCCATGGTAATGGATTACGTGATCCCGTCTCATAGCACAGGAGTTCTATAGAGTCGAATAAACGAGGATTATAGAGCATGTCCCACTTTTAAAGTACGTATTGTTCGGGGGGTTAATAAAGCGCCTAATGAAAGACCGATGGGTTTCTTTGTTTTCACTCTTGTTTTGTTTTTGCTGATTATTGCGTATGACTGTGATATTGAGTATTCAGGTGTAGAGTTTGACAGACAGATTATGAATTGCATTTATTTTTGTATGTGTGTAAGACTTGTACATGACATGCCTGAATTAACTAATGGAATAAGCACAAATTGCGTTCTCACATTTCAACATAGTCAATAACCGTATAAGCGAGACTTATGTTAGGCTACCATATGTTTTTCCAGAAACAAGGTCAAAATATAAGACCGAACACATAATCTCCAAGATTAACATTCGAGTAGATCAATTTTCTAGGCAACCTAAAATCCATGTGATTTCAACAAACGTATTAGTAACCAAAGCGGAGCCTTATTCAATAGCTCGACCGATGTCTGTGCCAGAAGATGCTATCTACCGTCAGTTACACGTCACATACCAGCGCTAACAAATCCAATACAAACTAGCCAATAGTGCCGGGCTTGCAGTAGAAGAGGGTTAAGTTTTTTTATTTCGAGGCTGTATTTTTCACTATATCTTTTTTTTTCTGTAAAAAAAAACGTCGGCCCGCACTAGAAATTTATACTGTATCGTGGGTGCGTTTCAGACGAAGGTTTTCAACCAGTGTGTGTTGCCAGTGATGACGTATGGCTCTGAGACGTGGTCGCTAACGGTTGGCCTTTTAGAGAGGCTCAGAGTCACTCAACGAGCTATGGAGAGAGCTATGCTCGGAGTTTCTTTGCGCGACAGGATCTGGAATACGGAAATTCGCCAAAGAACTAGGGTCACCGACATAGCTCAAAGCATATGCAAGTTGAAGTGGCAATGGGCAGGCCATATCGCTCGAAGAACTGATAACCGCTGGGAATGAAAGGTTCTCGAGTGGCGACCACGAACCGGAAGACGCAGCGTTAGCAGGCCTCCCACCAGGTGGACCGACGATATCGTCAGAGTTGCGGGCAACCGGTGGATGCAAACGGCAAGTTGTCGTTCATTATGGCGTTCTAAGGGGGAGGCCTTTGTCCAGCAGTGGACGTCTTCCGGCTGATGATGATGATGATGATGATGATCGTGGGTGCGTTTCACAATCATGAAATATCACATACACAATCACCCAGACTCGGGACAAACATCTGCGGTTCACAGAAATGTTTGTCCCGTGCGGGAATCGAACCCGCAACCCTTAGCGCAGCAGTCTTATCGCTTAGCCACCGCACAAATCAGGTTGTCATATTATCTTTACTTACTTTTTTATTTTAAAAATTAATACGAAAGTAATTTTGTTTGTTTTTTACCTTTTTGCCCTTAAACCACTAAACCGATCATCATGAAATCTTGCATATACGTTATCAGGAGTTCAGAAATGGACATAGGGTACCTTTCATCCTGATAAGAAGTACTGCTCATCAGAAAAAACTTATAACACCCCTCTTTTTCCGTCGGGGGTTAAGAAGAACGATTTCATTCGACGGCCACAATTGCTTTTGGCCGCTAGATGGCGCTACGTGCCTTTTATACGAATAAAAAATTGTACGCAGACGAAGTCGCGGGCTACTACGTACGTACGTATATGCCGGTTTTATTCACGTGTATATTCGGAATTGCCCGACTAGTTTCGGACTCAATCGGAGCCCTTATTCATGAGCTGGTGGCGCGGCGGGGTCGCGAGCCGAACTTTACTTTACATTTTTAATTTTCGGCCGATTTCAATATTTCAGCTAATTGTAACCTATTCATGACTTACCAAAATGTGATTGATTTAAACCTATAGCCATCTATAGTAGGCTTTAGCCAGCCTATGTATATAGGTAAATAGGCTACGTTACAACCCGGAAAAAGACGCTAGACATATGCTTTTTTATAGAGAAAAAAGCCATAGATTTTTCCTAAAATGGACCCATATTTATTTAACCAATAAAAGATCTGTAATAAGTAAATGGAGCGAGCACTGCCAGTGTCTAAACATTAAAACGAGGTTTATATTTTCGTTCAGAGATAATGCTGAAAGGTTTAAGGCGGGATTTGTTCGATACTTATTTCTCAATAATGTTTTCCAAATCGAGTTGTGTTATTGGTTTTTTTTATAGAAAATCCTAAGAGACAGTCTGAAGCCTCGATTTGTGTTAAGTGAGAGACTGTAGACTCATCTTCTTTTACCGTTTATATTATTACTGGCATATGAGAAAATATTACTGGTACATAAAACCATCGAATATTGCCAAAGATTATATAGAAATAAATTCAATTTCATACAGAGAAAGTCCGAAATAATTTGGCATTATTAATGAATTGAGCCATATATAACATTCAAAAACAGTATTTTAGTAACTTAGAAATTAATACGCGTATAATAATTTTTCATTAGTATTTTGAAATGTTCTTGACAATATGATAAGTTAGAATCATGTCTAAAAACATAATTTTACTTACCTATTATACTTCTTATTTACTAAGCCTGTGCTTGTTGCCTTGTGGTATCCGACCTAGAATTGACCACCATCTTTCCTCCCGTGGGTGTCTTAAGAGGCGACTAGGGGAAAATCCAGAAGATGGGCAGCAGCGTCTTCTTTAAATCGACCACCAATACTGCGATCCCCAAGCCGCTTGCCAAACGTGCGGATTATGGCAACCCCCCGCCCCCTCCTAAGGCGGAGTCCTGTTTTCAACAGTGGATGTCTTCCGGCTGATGATGAATAAACCTGTGAGAAAGATCGGTACCTACTAAAATACAGTTAATCATTATTATTTAAAAGATAAACATACGTTCTCTAACGAGTAGTCCACCAGATTTCAATCGCAACAAATTGTTTCCAACGTACTCTACCTTGAGGAAAATGCTGTGAACAATATACTCGTACATGTCAGCCTTAAGAGGACCCAGGGTTAACAAAGGGCTTACATTGATTTCCTCTAAGCTCCAGAAAACTTTTACCAAAAGAACAAATGAGTGCAACACCGAAACTCGTTACCAGAAGTTATCGCCGCGGATTTATGCTGACAACTAATTGTACTTACGTAAATTGTACTAAAGTTCGTGTTTCAGAGTTTTGAAACACCAATTAGGTCGAAAAAGCTAGAGTTGTAGCAGCAGCGTACAGTATTCTGTCTCTTTTTCGAAGTACATAACAATAACACGCCTGTATTCCCTGAAGGTGTAGGTAGAGGTATATATAGTAGTACCCCCACATTTCGTCAGTTGTGTTGTGGTTCCCAATGTAATAGGGGGCGAACGTATTGCCATCAACCGGGCACAAATCCAGACTTCGTGCTACTATTAAGAATTACCTAATGGAAAAACCCTTATTGCTTCATGACCATTAGGCAGTAAATGATATAAAAATCATGGTAACTTGTATAGATGTTTTCTTTTTATTTATTACTCATGTCTGAAAGACATCTTAAATAATATTACTATTTAAATTATTAGAACTAATGATATAAACAACGTTATACATTTTTGATATGACCGTCATTTGTTGTTATTATAATTACTGTTCGTATGTTTCTTTGCCTTGAGTCTCTGCTACTATCTTCATTGTTTAGGATACCCAAACAGTTAAAGCCAGCATCCAGAAATACATCGTGGAATGTAAAGTGTCAGTTGAATGCCGGGACATTGCGTTGTGTGCTGCCATCGTATTTGTTTTTGCATTGACGTCGTAAAAGTGGTGATATGTTTAAATAGCAACAAAACCTAATGTGTTTCTTACTTCTGAAATACAGGCCTACTCAACATTCTTATTCTTCTTATCGTATGGTTGATGAACAACCTGGTGTCTGAGTTTAAACGGCCTGTAGGCCTCTGACATGGCTTTAAAAACCGTTGAAAAATCTCTCAGGTGTGCCGGTTTCCGCACGGTGTTTTCCTTCACCGTATTAAGCAACTGATGACTAATTTATATTATACCCATGATGAAGTCTTTTAAACTAGCTTTATTTGTAAATAAAACCTTCTTCTTCCTCAGTTGTGTAATTTAACATTTCATGTTATTTGCCTAGTCATTTCAGTCACATTAATAGCTCAGGAAGGTGTGTACCTACCTAATTAAGGCAATTATTTTTTCTATTTAACGAGTTGAATATTAATATCGCTGTCTATAATAAAAACTGGTCATACGTTTCATTAAGTGAGGATGTGACGTCAACTATAAAATAATATTGAGATTATTACCAAGGTATAATATTTTTAGCCTGTAATTAAAATAACGAACATTTATTTACCGTTTCAAAGGAAATCAGTATCATACATTTAATATTTCGCATACATTTAACATTATGCTAACCACTCATTTCTATAAAACAGCTTAAAAATAATAATTTACTCGCTTCGGGATATTATCTGTTCCATAAATCACGAGCAGTCGTTCATCAAATGAATAATGCTAGTAAATTGCGAGTACGGATTTAGTTTACCCGGTTCATGGCCCAATTAATGCCGTGAAATACAGAAGTATTTTAATTAAGTTCAAAGCTACTGACCAGAAATGAATGCGGGTATTTGCGGTGTCACTGTCAGCCGAATGCCGTAACGGCACATTTTGGATGTGTGGCGTGCCAAAAACGACGGTGGTTTTTTTTCGTAGGGTTCCTATGCAAGCGGTTTTGTAGATTGAGCGAGCGTGTCAAGTATTTATTGTAGCCGGTGTTAGTTATGCTTGAAAGTTTTGAATGATTATTTATCCAAATGTTAGTTACACTTAAAACACAAATATTTCATGTTTACTTTGTTTGAATATAAGAGCTTTAATTAATTTTAACGAGCACTGATAGCCGAGTGGTCTGACCGTTGGACTGCCAAGTCCAAGGTCGCAAACACCAATGTCTCTTCGAATTCATGTGCGTACTATACATTAGTTATCAGTTGCTAAAAACGGTGAAGGAAAACATCGTGAGGAAACCGGCACACCAGAGATTTTTCAACGGTGTGTGAAGCCAAGTCAGAGGCCTACAGGCGGTTTAAACTCTGTCACCAGGTTGTTCATCAGCTATATACGATATGAAAGAAGAAAGAAAGAATTCATTTTAAACATAATTTATAATTACCTTTACTTTTTGTTAAATAAATTCCAAAGCTACACTACATAAAAATTCTCAACCATTACCAACTAAATATCCATATGCCATATTAAATGTCGGTGTTAGTATTAAGTGTTATTTGACATAGTAAGATAATGCTTTGGATGACTTGGATAAGGCTAGTTTTCCCATCATAAACCGTCTAGAATAATTATACTGTAATTAGTAGAAACGAGTACACACACAACAATCATACTAAAATACTATGTTCAATTAAAAAAGCTTCGCTAATTGTTTTATAATCGCTCTTACTCGAACCCCAACAGTGCGGTTTAACGAGAGCTTGCAATTTACTCATGTTTATATTTCTTATTTCGACCTCTTGATAAATGATGCGTCGAGCAATGCTGGCTAATTCCCCAGTTCAGGGGTGGGACCTTTACTCAATTGTTTTTACATTTAAACGAAACGAACGTTTTTAAAGTGTCTGTATTGTATACCTACGTATAGGTTTCTTTGTGAAGTCATTGGTTTTCCGTATTTTGTCTTTTTTGTAACTAACCGCCGCACTCAGAGACATTATTGGTTACTTAAACTGACACTAAGTAATTATTTCACAAAGAAAACCTTTAGTTAGTGATAGTTTAAGTAAGTAATCATTAAATGTCTCTGAGTTCGGCGGTTATTTGTTCTTATATCTATTTGAGTGATCCACGGCTGTCACAAGTGTGGGTGTTTGTGTATGTCATGTTTCATGTTTCTTAAACGCACCCATGATACAGAAGAAATTGCTAGTGTGAGGCGATGTTAGCAAAAATGTAATTATAATAGTAGCAAATATTAGTTAATGATAAAAGACTAATGATAAATTAATGATAAATTTAACTAATGATAAAAGACTTATAACACCCCTTTTTGGCGTCGGGGATAAATAAAATAAATTAACCACAATGATATCATTTCGATTGGGCTTTTCTTTTACTTACAATTATTCTCAGTAACTCACAGTACCAAATTAGGTTTTGTCCCAAATTTTTCGGCAATTTTCACGTAGGTTAATTCAAAGGAGTACTACAATAAATAACTTTCATAAATTTAAATTAACCAAGCTTTGTTATCAGACCACTTGTTTAAAATTCTATTTATGATTCGTACCTAGATTATTTTGCGTTAAAATCTAAAACAATGCTTGTACAATTGAAACGGAATATACAAACAAGAACAATCACGAATTGTTACAGGTTCAAAATAATTCGCTTTTGTTTTACAAAATTAATTAACATTTGTAAATCTACTTTTATATTAAGTGACTCTTAGAGTCTGTTTGATTGTTACATGTTTTATAATGAATAGGGGTTCAATCTTTTACTCAAAAACAAGATATTCTTTTACTTTAAACAAACAACCACCAGTAGTCATAGGTTTTATTTTACACTCGCTTCGCCCCGTGGTTTTACCCGCTACATTTCGGGATAAAAGTAGGCTATTTATTAATCTAGGGTGTCAGTTACCTACATACAAAACTTTATCAAAATTGATCGATTCGTTTGAGCGTGAAGAAGTAACAAACATACAAACACACACTGTCACAAACTTTCGCCTTAATAATATCAGTGTGATTGACAAGAGCGCTTAATCAACATTGTTATCTCTGTCTCCTGCTGGACACAGGCCTCTTCTATGGCTCGCCGCTGAGCTCAATCTCCGGTAAGACAAGATATACATATTATATATCACGAGCACTTAGGTACCTACATAAAATTATAGTCAAACCTCGTAGTATGGTTATTAGTGTTCTTTTTATAACAGAAAGAAAATATAAAGGAGAATAACAGAAAAGACAGTAGTCCGTAGTGCATCTGTGTACCTTTCAGTTTCAATGAATCTACATTGAAACTGAAAGGTTATAATATATATACATATATCATCATCATCATCCAGAAACGTCCACTGTTTAACAAAGGCCTCCCCCTTAGGAGGCCTCCTAAGGGGAGGAGGGTTGCCATAATCCCCACGCTATATACAGTAAACCCTTTTACTTATCGTCTTATGCGTCTAGTGGTATCTGATCCTAGTAAGATCATCATACAGCAAAGTATAAATGTAGCTCTAATAAAAATATAAACTTAAATTTTACCAAGTAGCAACGGCAGCAGCTAGGAAACTGGTAACTTTGCCGTATTTAATAAGACATTAACAAGAATTAACCTTAAAACGATCAAAAAGTTTATACCACGAAACCTCTTAATAACCCCAAAACAAGCGTAAATCTAATTCATCTTAACCTAAAAGGATGAAACATAAAAGACACTAACAAAGGCTTTTACTTTCAGAATATTAATGACATTCGTTATAAGAATAATTACATAAAGAAGGGACAAGCTACGGAATTGTAAAAACGAGAGAAAAGTTAGACAACGCTCTTCCGTAGCAAATTAGAGACGGATAAAAAGCAATCCTTCCTTTTCAAAATGAAACGTCAAGTTTTGCTAACGACCCGAGAAGCCGCCGCTCAAATTTGCAAACAGCAATTCAAAACATCATTGATTGTGTCATAAGCGACAGCGATTTCAAAATTGGTCTTGAATCTGTTTAGTGACGTAATTTAATCTTAGATTATCATCATCATCAACTAGAAGACTTCCACTGTTGAACAAAGCAAACCGCGATCTCAGATTTTTCTACGAAATTTGTTAATTCATCATCATCAGCCTATCTTAGTCCACTGCTGGTCATAGGCCTCTCCTATGGCACGCCACTGAGCCCGATATTCGGCCTTCCGCTTCTAACCGTGCCATTTTGCGTAAATCGTCGCCCCACCTAGCTGAAGGACGTCCTACACTACGTTTACCGAGTCGTGGTCTCCACGCCAGAACACGTTTTCCCCAACGGTTGTCGGTTCTGCGACAGATGTGACCTGCCCACTGCCACCTCAGCTTGCTAATCCTGTGGGTGTGTGTTAACTATTACGACGATGATATTGCAAAAGCATGTAAACCTTACCATGATTGACGGCTGTTTTTTTTTCGGTTACAGGGTAAACATTAAAGCTGCACTTGTTAGCACTGAAGGCTCAGTAATTAGCAACTGCATGCATCTCTTGCAATATAATAATTTGTTTTTTGTTGTACTTCCAAACAATTTAATCGCCACCATTTATGGCTTGCACTGCAGATAAGTTGCGACTACAATACTTTGTTTTCATTAGCAAAAAAATGTTTGTGGTGATCCTTTTCTTTTAATATAAGAAGAATCGTACGTATAAACAATTATACTTTATAGTTTACTTGTTTCTCTCTTTTTCATACTTTAAATCTTTGTATGACACTTGAAGACAGCTCTAGGTGAAGTTTTGATACCTTTTTAAAGTGTTGATGACGAATCAGCTAAATCCTACAAATACAATTTTTAAGAAGTTCGTTGTGACCACATATTAAATATGTTTCAATTTAAAAGTTCAATGTACTAGTAGCAACAGTCATTGTTTTAAAAAGAACAAAAGTCTCCATAACAATGAAATGCATATTGCTTGAATATCTGCATCTGTATGATCATACAATTCAGTTCGCTTATTTAAAAGTTCAGTTCGTTTCTATAGAAATAATATTTTGGAACTATGAATCAATTAATATTATTCTTTTAGCTTGAGATGATGTTTTCTATATAAATAGGCTTTGATTATATATATGTCTGGATGGAGTGTCAAGACCCTGACAGCGTCGGGATTTTTTAGCGCCAATTCCTCACAATTCTGAGCTATTAAGGTGTATAGAAATTACAGAGGTCGATTGAATATTAATAAATATGTATCCTATCACCCGTATGTTAAATAAATTATATACTTGTATAAGACGTAGCTGTCACGCACTCATGCAAAAAAAAAGCAATTGGCTCGTTGATTTTTGTTTCAATGTAGCGCCAGACTCCATCTAGATAATCTAAGTAAATAGGTATATTTTAGAAAAAGCAATGTGTATTTTAATATTGCACTTTATAAGTAATGGCTGATCATTATTCAACGTTTATGTATCTTTTGTGATAATAATTTGTACCATGTTTATTTTTCTCTTATACACATTTTGTCCTAATCATTTCTCAAAGATTTGCAGTAAGAAAACTAACTCGTTAAGCCCGTCCATGTATACAGAAAGTAGGACAACCTTGAGTTTCAATATCTCCAACATATCTACCAGAAAACAGTTTCCTCTTATCGACAAACCAAATCGATACGCCGTCATCACACCGGTTTCTTTCCCTTCAATAAAGCTAATACTCGTTTATTAGTTTCGAAACTGCCACAAGTCACTATCGATATCGCAGGGGCAGCTCCGGGTATTATTTTAAGAGGCATTTGGCAGTTTACAAGTGCAGTTACAGTAAAAGTTGGGTGCTAACGAGCCTGGAGAGATTTGTGCGTCCGCTGGTTAATAGTTACTATACGCTTTTGGTATGGTTTTGGTACGGTTTTGGAACTGTGTAGGTTAGAAGTTTATGTGAAATGTGTAACAGGGAGCAGTAAGCTTGTTTTTTGAAACAATACAAGAGGAGTGTTTCCGTTGTGTGAATTTTTGTGATCTGTGTTGTCAATCCCCTATTTGCAAAATATGTGGGCGGAGGTTAGCACGCCCACATTTTGATTTTGTTGGATCCGATTTTCCTTAATTAAGTATTACTAAGAAGATACTTAAGAATATTTGAGACGCTTCCGTCGCGTCGGTTGGTTTCTAATTTAGCTTTGCCGATATACAAATGAAATAAACATTGGCATTTGGGACTGGCCTGTTGGTCTAGTGGTTAGTGGCCCTGACTGCTGAACCGGAGGTCGTGGGTTCGATTCCCACCCAGGACAAAGCTTTGTGTGATGAGCATAATGACTTGTTCTGTGTCTGGATGTTTTTTTATCTATATTAAGTATGTATTTAGAAATATATAAGTATGTTTATCAGTAGTCTGGTTACCATAATACAGGCTCTGCCTAGTTTGGGATAGTGTGAGTTGTCCCAAGATATTATTATTATTATTAAAAAAAAAACTAAATGTTTTATTGCGTCTGAAAGATGTTTTCTTAATATGATAATAAATTTGTTCCAGTGTTCAAATCTCAAACGTCTCTGTCGACTGACTCCGGGCTGTGCACTGAGCGGGGTCTGCGGAGAACCCACATAGAATTAATTAAGCCTCCGGGGAAACGCATCGGACTTAAACTGGCAGGTACTGTATTTCATTTACATATTTATTTTGTTCTACTAACAAACTGTTAACCGTATCATCATATTATTATTATAGCATACATAACATAACATCACGCCTGTATTCCCCGAAGCGGTAGACAGAGGTGCACATATAGTACTCCCACATTTTGCCAGTTATGCTTTTAGGACGCAATTTAATAGGGGGCGAGCCTATTGCCATTAACCGGGCACAAATCCAGACTCCGTGCTGCTACTGAGAACTACCTAATGAAAAAACTTAGTAACACTTTGGCCGACCCGGGATTCGAACCCAGGACCTCGTTCTCAGTCGTCGCGCTTAGCGATCACTAGACCAACGAGGCAGTCTATTATATTATTATTTAAATTATCCCAGGATAATTATACAGTATCAATTATCCTGGGGCCCCAGACTTGTGGCGGGACGTTAGACGAATAGAATGATAGTGTACTGTCACTTTTCTATTAGGGCACTTTTCAACTAAGGAGCTTTTGATTTTTATTAAATTGCAAATTGCCTCGAACCAAAAGTAGGTATATGCTACCACTTGTACTGATCATTATTCCCCTACATAAAATAAAACCTATAACAAAAATCAACAGTGCAAAATGCAGGGCGTTATACATTTCTCGTATTTCATATAAAAAATTACCTTAACGAGATAAATCCCGTTACTGCGCGTAAATAGGTGAATTGGAGCTGATTTTCACGTTTGTGACGTCACGAACGCACCGTATTGCCTTAATGTGCTGTGTCACTCGATTAATGATCCTCCGTACAATATACGGTTTCACATTGGATATATTATTCACACTTGTGTAAGTATGAATTTATTTTGAATGATCGCCCCTCACCAAAAAACTCTAAAAGCATGAAATTTTTCGTTGTGGAAGCGAGATGCCGTACTACACTGCACGTAGCGGCGTCTCACTTCCACAACGGAAAAGTCCTGATTTAAGAGTTCATGGTGAGGGGTCCGATAGAGGCGGGTTGTGGATTATGAACCGAATAGATTTGCACAATGTTGTTGATGATCAGGCAATCAGGCATTTACAAATGTGACTTTTGACCTCGCTAAACAAACGCTATGAAAAAATTCCGCAAAATATTTTTTTGCCTAAAATAATGTTATAAAAAAATTACTCACTAACCTAATAAAAGGTTAGATTGTAATAAGAATTTCGCTTCACCTACCTATGATTGTACTGTTGGATAAAAGAAAAATCCTGGGATTAACTTTTTGTGTCTATCCTAGGACGAGCTGTACGCGCTAAGAGACAATGCGTCTCATCCCGCAACACATAAGTTTCATTACAGCTTGTATAAAGTCAAAGAAAGACGCGGCGCGACACTCACCTGTCTTGCGCGCAGTGTGTTTAATTTTTAAAAGCAGAGAAACTGAAATTCTCTTTTCTAGAAAAGCGCTTAATAAAATCTCGTTGTCAGTTACCACTAGCTACATATTAAATAACTAGTACTGCGAGTCTGCGACATATTTGAAGGTATTCATATTATACCAACGCCTTCCCGTGACTTTGTCTACATGAAAATTTTCACATAACCAGGATCCAAAGTAGTCATGATCTTTATGCTAAAGCTGCTGCTACGTTCTGATTGGTTACATAGTGTAGCTGTGAAGAAGAAAGTTCTGATAATATTTGGTGATTAGCATATTGATGTGCATAAACTTGATTTAATAAAATATTTGTATTTTTTTCGAGGCGACCAGTCGTGCCCATCATTGTAAGCAGGATCTACAATGATAACCATTGAGGCAATAATGCTCGAGGCGGCCCAGAGAAATAATTCCACTGTCTTGAAAAACGCAACGAAAATAATCATAAAAGGATTCTTAGGAGTAGGAATATAAATTTTGTTCCCACCTCCTTCTAGCGTCATTATCAGTATTTATCGTCAATTGATTTGCAGTCTCTAACAATAGCATTTCGAGTAATACCCCACCTCTGTCTTCGGGGAATACGTATACATTAATCCTAATTGATACCCATCTGAGCAAAATTCAATTGCTCAACTATTAATGAAAAAAGTGTTCAATAATGTAGGAGCACATTATATAGAAACTTCTTTTAAATTATTTACTTTCTGAACACGTAACCTTTTTGCTAACAGTTACTCGTCCATTGGGAAATTCGTGTGATGCCTCGCTGTTAATGTAAATGTTCCTCTTTTTTATCAGCTTAAGGTTGATAAAACAAGTGAAAGCCAGAAAAACCTTTACAGAAATGAGAAAGAAGTCTTGGTTGTCCTATTCACGGTTGTCTTACATAAAGCCAACGCCCGTTTCCCGGACTGCCGAAAAAGACGGATTTCCATTTGAAACGATCCTTAAAAAAAAAATCTGCAACCTCCGCTCTCACTTTCTTTACACATGCTCGTCGCATACTCCTGTTTCTTTAAGATAATCTCTGATCAGATTATTATTATTTATTACTCTTACAAGGGGCTCTAACTCAGGCCAACGATGTACATTCCTTTTATAGCTGTTCTGAGACATCGCTTATATATTTTTCCCCCCAAAAATGGCAATAATCCCCCCTGTAAACATGGAATACTATCTAGCAATACACAAATCTGCAAGGGCAAACTTCTGGCACCCAAAATGATAATGGCCATACACAATTAAAAAGACCAAATATGGAGCAGAATTACGCTACCAAACAGCTTCTTACTCCCATCGCGGAGTCGTAACCGTCCTAACATATGAAATACTATCATAAAAACAATGGACTCGCTCGGAGTGAATGCCCACCATAATACTATGGTTTGCCTCCCATAGGCACCGTGTGTTGCCGCACATAAATTCTCCGGGTCCCATAAATCTTATGACCTCTGAATTCTTTCGCCTACATCGTGGAATTAAAAACATATTCCTGCGGTTTATCTCTTCAAGCGAATGGTTATTTTGTGAATGGGTTTCGTGTAAATGTTTTATGGACTGGTGATTATGTTTGTCGATATTTTATCATGTTAGGTAAGTTATTTTTGAGGTGTTACGTATACCTGATATGGAAATAGGTATTATACACGCTTTAAATGGTTTTAGGCCTTCTTACTATTGTATTCCGGTTCATATTCCTACTATAATAGCATACACGTCGCATGTGCGCGTGTTCCAGTGGACATAGAACTGCTCGAATTCTACCACTGTAGGCTGGGAGCTCTAGGAGGCATTACTGTTATTCTCTTCAAAAACTGGAAAATACTTCCCAGTTTCAGATTTATTGTGGTTCCTTTACTGAGACGCCATATTTTTTATTTTAATATTTCTGGTAAGATGTTGGTCAGTCGTTTTTTTGTTGACGAAATAAATCAACACAGCAGTACATAAAATAGATTTGATTAATTAATTATTCGAATTCAACGTTTTTACTTAAAAAATATTTTAGAAAAAATAATGTTTCATTAATTTAGCATCAATAAATATTTTTAATAGACATTCATTTTAGAACATCTATTCATTCTAAATCCAAAATTACTTTTTAAATATAACGGATTTACATAAACTCACTTCTTTTTTACATTCAAATAATTTCCTCAATACTCCAACGTTCGAGATTCGAATATAAATACACAATTTACATTTTAGGGCTGCCAAAAAATGAGCAATAATATAATATAATAAAATTGTATTTAATAACGTTAAAAAATGATTACTAGCGCCGAGGCCGTAGATATTTACACGAGCAAGCTTCTTTCCTCAATCGGGGTTAATCCAAAGCAAATTTACATATTTATTGGGTGCTCTTGGGACAGATGTGGTGTCTAATCGATAGGGACCAACTTTCGGGTTTGATTGCGATTCGGCATGCCCGGACTTCATTGTAAATGTATTTAAAATGTTAATTCGGGTACCGTGATGATTGTTAAATTAATATTTGTCGTGTTATCTGCTGATCTACATTCATGGCTGGTGTTAATTTTATGCAAGGGTCCCTAAGGCGTCAGTAATCTAATAGAAGGGTGTTTAAACACTGTTCCTTTGTTAAAAGGTTTAATTGCGCTCGCTGTCCGTGACTACGCTGCAAGAATTCTCTGTTTTACTGGATAAAGGACACCTAGAACGAATTATATCCGCACCAAGTTATATTATACCTTGGTGCAGCCGTTAGTGCATTTATAATGGTGGTGTAAATTTACCCACAAGTACTAGCGACCACGGCTATTTTCCCCGAAGGGGTAGGCAGTCGTGCATAATATAGTAACTACACCTACGTTTCGCTAGTTATGTTATATGTCCCAATGTAATAGGGGTCGAGCTTACTGGCATCAAACTGACAGAAATCCAGACTCCATACTGCAACTAAGAACCACCTAATGGCAAAACTCAATAACATTTTGCACGACCCATGATTCGAACCCAGAACCTCATGCTCAGCAGTCGCGCTTAGCGACCACTAAACCATCAAGGCAGTCCATTTTTTATCATCGTCATCAGCCGGAAGACGTCCACTGTTGAACAAAGGCCTCCCCCTTAGAACGCCGCAATGAACGACTTTTTCATACTGTCCAAAATTCAACAAAACGATATAAAACCTACTTTGAAATAAGCTACTAGTCTTCAATTGAATCTGAACATTTGTAATGTTAGAAAATCGCTTTCATTTTCATTTAACAAATTGTATTGTGTTAACATTCTCAGGACTATACTGGGCTGAAAAAATCTTTTGATTTATACCACCAAAATATATTTATTATGTTTGATAGTAGGCAATATTTTCGGGCTTACGTTGATGTTCGTTTAATGGAGAAATATGTTTCGTGTTGTTCGTATTCTGTTACTAGTTCTATTCTGTATTTTTGTTGGAATATCTCTTGGATTTTATATTTGTTTATTTTAAATAAATGTACGTACTTCAATCCTTTTATCTTTCCAAAATTATTGTAATTTTATTATCCTTCAAGAAAGAAATTATCATTATTGAAGGAGGGTAAAATACTTTCTTCTACATTTTTCTGTCTGTCTGAGTTAATTTTAAATTTATTTGTAAGTACGTGTTCTGAATTGAGATACCTAATATTATTTTATTTTGTCTAGAGACAAATTACAATTATTCTAATTTGTTTTAAGTTTGAATTGTTAAGGGTAAGACCGGTTGTAATACAAATTAAGTCACATCACATTTTGAAAAAATACCCACTCATAACAAACCTCTGATAAAGAGGTGCAATCAAAATAAAACTTTATCAACATTTATAAGACCGTTTTCTTTATTATGGCTACACATTAGAAAAAGCCGTACTTATAAATAATCTGACGTCGTATTAAGGCTTAAGCTGCAAGTGCAAGACGTTATTTAAAAACGTGACAACGCAAAGTAAAAATAAAAACGACCTTCGCTTATTTATACAAAATTACAAATCGTGCCAAAAAAACTCGCCCATCAAACTCCACATGAACTTTTATATGAATCACAGCGTACAGTGGCGTGCATTTTCATAACACGCTCAAAAGCGCGAGTTAATTTCGTCCGCTTCAGGATTTACGGCGTAATTACCGCGTCAAACGATACCGACGCTAAATCTGTACACAGCGCTATGCATTTTACGTCCGAAAACAATGTCCGAAGGTTGGGTCCGAACAAAGGATGCTAAGCACTGAAAAGTGAAGCCATATTCCAGTGAGGCACAGAGTACACTAACCGTGGAGAACGCACAAAATGACTCAAAGAGAACTTTGTTTTGGCTGTTTATGATTAGTTAGTATGCAAACTTCTGTGCTAAGTGGTAATCTATGTTATGTGTCCTCTTTGTCGTACATAGTGGTAGTCAAACGTGTAACAAGAAAACGAAGTTCCTTTATTAGTGAAAATGAATTTGAAAGATGCTTTTGGTATCAGTGAATTGATATTGCTTATCGCTTTTAAAACATAGCTATTAATATTTTTGTCAAAATATTATGCTTCTATACAGACCAGTAAAGTTAGCTTACTGCAACAATTAGAGTTGATATTTTTGTTAAATGTAGTACGTACTTGTCTACAATCAGTACGCCAAAATGTGTTGTAAGCCTTAAAACGTATTTAAATATTTGCTAGACTTCCAAAGAGATTTAAGACAAAAGAGAGAGCTTAAGGTTCATTCCGATGAGCCTAATAAAACTCAAAACTACTTAAGAAGTCTTGATTTTAAAGTTATCTATACATTGTTTAAGACTGAGATGGTAAGTCTTTAAGTCTAAGTAGATAGGCTCTAAGGTATTAAGCTTAACATAGACTATGGATAACAACTAATTGACGGTAATGAAATCAGATACATAGCAAAAAAATAAGATTACAAAACATAAAAAATCATCATCATCAACAACTATACGACCCACTGTTGGGCATAGGCCCCATCCTTTAAACTCTGATTCCTCTTTTGGGCCTTTAGAATCCACGTCTTTCCCTATACAAAAAAACATCATCCGTGCACCTGACTAGTGGCTTTTCGGAGATCTATTGAATCCTCCAGACCACACCTAAAATATGTCAGCGAGAAACACAAATGACAATTGCCCTACTGGTTTTCACTTGCACTGTGGCGAAGTGTACCGCCCGCAGTGATATGTCTGGCAAGCAAAAGTGTTCACTCAAATTAGAAACGAGTTTACAATATCGCCCAACTTCCTAACCGATGCGGTTTCCGTTCGACATATTGGCTTTGTTTTCTAGTTGAGCTATTGTTACGATGGACATGAGTTGAGTTGACGTACTGCCGAAATTCTCGAGACATTATGACTGTAAATGTTTGCCTGTGGACATTTTTTGTGACGTATGTTATACTTCAAGGATGTCCGAGTAATTTTAAACTCAATAGGGTTTTATGTGGTGGCGATGGTACAAATTGATGAATATTGTGGTTGCTATCTGGAGTATCATTCTTTCAGTATTCCTCATGTGCGTATTATAAATTAGTTATCAGTTGCTAAAAACGGTGAAGGAAAACATCGTGAGGAAACGCACCTGAGAACTTTTTAACGGTGTGTAAAGCCATGTCAGAGGCCTATAGGCGGTTTAAACTCTGACACCAGGTTGTTAATCAACCATGCGATAAGAAGAAGAAGAAGTATTCCTTAAAATGGTACCTTAAGGAGTAGCTTTTACATAATTATTCATCTTTCAATGAGGATGAGTTTAAGTCTGCTGTAATAACTTACAGACGACCTGAGTGAGGCAGTAACTAAGCGACCAGACTGCTGCACACGGGGTTGCGGGGTTCCATTCCCACACGCGCCAAAAACTGTATGATCTGCAGATTTTTGTCGCAAGTCTGGGTGTTTGTTTTTCATACTTGTAAAACTTTAAAATTCTTGGATTGGGCAATGATTAAAAAAAAATCTTTAAAATGACATTATTCAATCATTGAGTTTGATTGAAATTACGTGACATATAATAAACCTACATTTATTTTGAGTTTGTGTTTCAATGTTTCATGGTATACCTATGCTACTATATTCATTAAACATTTATTCAGGTAATAATTGTTACAAACGAATACGAAAACGAATTAAAAGTCAAATGATCATAAATGTTACTGCAATTTCATTATTCATTGTAAGCCACTAATAGCCTCATAAAACTAACACAATTGGAGCTTAATAAATTCAATTGATTGCCTTTTATTTTATCTTTAATCAACAATCGTATTGTTCCAAAGTATTTTTAGATAAATTATATTTATTTCGGTTAAATATACAAATTAAAAAAATATGAGATAGATTTTTTGTAATTTTCATAATTATTTTGCATTTTCTTATGGGACTTAAGAAAATTATAATTTTAACAAATAATTTCAATAAATATCTATCTAGATAACCTGACTGAAAAAAAATCGAAATAAAAAAACAAATATTTATTTAGTTTGAATAAGAACACCACACTAATATTATAAAGGCGAACGTTTGAGTGTGTGTGTGTGTTTGTATGTTTGTTACCTCTTCACGCTCAAACCACTGGACCGATTTTGCTAAAATTTGGTATGGAGGTAGCTGACATCCTGGATTAACATATAGGCTACTTTTTATCCCGTAAAAATGTAGCGGGTAACACCACTGGGCGCAGCTAGTTAACTATAATTTTATTTCCCTTACCAAGCCAAGTTTTCTTTGCATAAGATTCTTCATAAGCAAAGAGAAATCTCATAAAGAAACTAACAGCCGCAGAAACAACCGTAAACCAAGATACAACTTTAAATCATTAATAACAGGAGCGGGTTAAATGCTGTGCCAGTCTAAACAGGAAACTCTGTCGTAAAACTTGTTATAACCAAAGAAAACCATAATTAACCGCAGCGGCAGGGTTAAGTAAATTAATGGTATGACGAGAAAACATTTGTTTGTCTGTTCACATTTTACTAGAAAACTGCTTGGCCGGCGAAACTTATTTTACGCCATTTTCGTCATGCACGGATAGAAAATTAATACAATTGTGGTATGTAAGTAATTCCTAACTAGATTAGACGTGTCTTACAGACATGAAAACTTACCTACTTGGCTAATTTTAAACGTTTAAAAAACTAAATTGGTAAGAAAATTTAAAAGATGATGGACACTAGCAGGTCTTGAACTTGCGACCTTCGCCGTACTGAGGCGCTGCTGTAACCAACAGAGCCATCGTGTCAATCTTTTAGAAAATGCATGCAAATGTCAAGTTGTCTTTCATTGTGGCGTTCTAAGGGGGAGGACTTTGTTCACTAGTGGAAGTCTTCCGGCTGATAATGACACAAGTTTCATACCTTGTGGAAATCAAGACTGCAACCAAAGCGTACCAATTAGTCAGCCACTGACCAATAGGGTCATTCCATCCCAGCTTCTATCGTCTACGTATGATCAACTATTTCAAAAATGTGTAATATAAAAACGAAATCCCTCGCTTATAAATTTGACCCGTATTTTTCATAGTTTCAAACAATTTTAGCATTTTTATTTTAGAGCAAAAATGGGTGGTTTCTCCTGTGTTCACGTTAAATCATGTGGAAGTCGGACTAATATGACAAAAATAAATTAATATGGCAGGAAAATAGGGACACTATTTTGTGCAGATATTGTACACGTTTCTAAAAGACACTTATTTATTTATCAAATTACAAATTACACAACATAACAGTGTACACTAAATCGTTGCACAGTATAGGTACAAGTATAATACAAAAAAAAAAAAGTGATAAGTTTTACAAAAAAAAATCTTATAATTAGCACATGCCTCATTTACTTATAAAACTTGTAAAATTAATCTTGGGATTATAAGAAATGTAGAGTGATTGTTAAACCGATCTATTGTGCAACTTGTGCTATACACAAACGGCAGAAAAGACCTTTCAACCTCATTCCAAGAAGTAGCTGCTTCTTAAAATATTACTTACTTGAATTACACACAAACACTTTCTTAGAACTACAAACCACGGAATGAATTTATTTGACCAAAGTTCATTCATCCCTCCACAAGTGAAGCCGGGGTAAACATTAAGTTACGTATAAAATCATAAACGTACGACAAGTACTAAAGGGCGTGGACAGATTTAAAGCGTCAATTAGTACCCCACAGCCACTAAGAGCGACTAAATTTGTACGTGTAGGGGAGTAAAAATAGTTTCATGTGCTTCAAGGAATAAGTTGGGGGAATCTGCTGGATACGGCCAAATAGATAATATAAATACTAAAATTTATCATAATGAGATATGCCTAGTTATGGTAATGCATAGTTTAAAATTTGAGTCAGTCTGCATAAAAATTTCCAAAAACTTTGTGTCCAACTAGAGACAAACAGACAGACAGACAAGAGATTATGACAATTTCACATTGCCATCGGATAGTTATGACTGCTTGCTTATTTTAGTGTGAGCGTATTATTAGCTAATAAATAGCGTTCAACGCCTATAAACAGGTATAATTATAATGTATTCATGCACAATCAATGGTATCTTAGTATAAAATTCGCGTTATCACGTAACTTTCTTATCCGTTTCACTGTCAGCGAAGCAGAACATTTCACATTTCCCACATACGTCCGGCCCCCTTACCATGAACTCTTAAAACAGGAAAGTTTACGTTGAGAAAGCGAGACGCCACATTACACTGCACGTAGCGGCGTCTCGCTTTCACATCGTAAACTCGGAGGTCGAGTGGGTTTAGATAATTCAAGCTGCGCCCCGCGATGTTACCCGTTACATTTATTCGGGATTAAAGTAGCGTGTGTGTTACCTATGTGATAATCCAGGGTGTCAGCTTCCTACATACCAAAATACAGCTAAATTGGTCCAGCCGTTTGAGGATGAAGAGGTAACAAACACACAAACTTACCCCTAATATTAGTGTGATAAGTAAAATACCCTCTACACAGCTGCTGAACATAACTATGTACATACCTATAACCTTTCAATTTTCTTCCCTAAATAAACTTTCTATCTTTCTCTCACCCAGTAAAGACACATCCACCCGCTCTATATCCTAGCAACATTTAACACCGTGCAGCTGTCGAGACATTTCTACCGGTTTTTAAATTTTCTGTTTTACCGACAGAAAAATACGAGCAAACACCGGTGTCGTAAAGTTGAGTATCCTGTTCTCATTTACGACTAAAGTATTTTGCGATGTTTAGTAAAATGTTGGATGTGTTATTTTGCGCTCAACTCGTGTAATTCAATTGTGGGTTGCGCTACACGAGTTTTATTTAGTTTGTTTTAGTTTTTACAGTTTACATGCCTGTATTACTTGAGGCAGCGGTGAGCTTTTACATGTCTACTTGTATAACACACTGCCAAAGTCCTATAAGTGTGACGGGGCCGTTTTTAGCGCGTTTCCTTTTGTGACAAAATTGTTAAGATAAATGAAAGTAGTAACTATATTTATTTCATTATAGACAAGTGGTCAATATTGCATACGTCATTTTCATACAAAATCAAGCATACAGATATCATAATGCGTTGCGTACGTGGGACCAGCTTGTTTTTACCTTTACTGTAACTTAATTATTTCTATCATAACATGATAATGACAACAACTGAAATATAAATAATCGTGTAAGAAAGTAATCTAATTCAAGATTTGCATTGTTGTTATAATAATTTAGCAGATTTCAAATTTGCCTTCCATTTCTATCTTTGTGATGGTAATTTATTTAACTAAATTGTAATACTACGATTAATACACCTGAACTCTGTAAACAATTCGATATTTAACACAAGAATGATCAGAGATCACCGATAACTACAATTCATGTTTTGGCAGCAGTCTGTTTAACAGCTTGAGTAACCTTTTACAGTAATATGTGGAAAATGTAGTGGGTAGTATATTTATTAAGTTTATTGTTACCCATACCACTGTTTATATTGTAATATGCTACTGTTTGTTTTCCCGAAATAAATAAATAAATAAGAAGCCAAATCGTCAGCGTATAATGGGCAAATTAGTAAAGGCGCTGTCCCCAGGCTGTATCAAGTTGTGACATAATTATGTCATTTTAAAGGTCACAATAATAGCTTCATTTTATTGCATGACAACATTAACAGTTATAGGAAAAAACTATGACTGCTTTTCTTCTTGATTTATCTTTACAAGGTGTAGGTATTTATTCTATAATTAGTTAAGGAAACTTTAAGCTTAGTAATAATGCGCTCACGAAAAAAATCGACCAAAAGATCTAATCATTGACACATTACATTATTACACACCGGCACACCTGAGAGATTTTTTAACGGTGTATAAAGCCATGTCAGAGGCCTACAGGCGGTTTAAACTCTGACACCAGGTTGTTCATCAATCATACGATAAGAAGAAGGTTATTACACTGATTCTTTATAACTTTACAGCACTATGAAGCACAAAAAGCAAGGCACTGATCAAATAGTTCTCATAATGCTACAATTTCTTAACAAAATATACACCCCAGTAGGTAATCTTTCGTTAAACAAAAACAAAAATAATCTGACACAGGACAGGCACTGAAACATTTCGGTACTCCGCCAACACTGGCTAAGTTTTGTAGGTCACACCAACTTGGGTTCTCAAGATAACGTAGATTAATGAGGACAGGATATGAAGTCTCGCGTTGAAAACTAAATTTTCGCTGAAATTGTTATGTAATTTATTATTTGTGATGTGCAGTGCTTTATCCTGTTTCTACTTAATTGTGTTTGAGTATGCAGTTGCAACCCCCCCCCCCCCTTCTAAAAGGAGGAGGCCCTTGTTCAACAGTGGACGACTTGGCTGATGATGATGCAGTTGCGCAAAACTTAATCTTGAAAATAAAAAAATATACTAACTTCTATTGTCTTGATTTTATGTTGATGAATACTGCAGCATTCAAACCATGTCTCCATCATATCTCCATCTATATAGAACGGCTCTTAAACCGTTTGCCTTACCAACATTTCTATTATCCTAACTAAACATAATTACAGATCTGTGGAGCATACTCCACTTGTGGGTGCAGCAATAACACCTACCTATTGACTTTTCTCCCTCTATTGAATTTTTATTGACCATGAGGCTTATTCCACTATTCTCATTTCATTGCTCTCACTTTTCTTCATTCAAAATTTTAGAGAAACAGTAAATTAGGCTTTCTTAATAAGGCCCAACGAGATGGTGATGATGATTAAAAATCTGATTATTAACTCATTGCGTAAAAAAGAAGTTACAAAAGGCTATTTTCTTTTTTGAAGTCTTTTCAAAAAGGTTTTCATTTATGTGATCAACTTATAAAGTCAATATACTAAGCTAGCCTGTTTCCTCTTCGTATTTATCACTGAAGCTTGTTTGTTGCGTATAGCGTACATGTTCTGTTACTACAGTACTAGCTAGGAATTTATTGCCTATAGTGATATTATCTGGAACAATTCCTATATAAATCGTCGCCGCTTATATCGCCGAACGGAACATGGTTTTCTTGATGTTTATGTCTAAAATTGTTTAAAGTATTTTATGATGTTGCTTAGGGTGTGTAAAAGATTTGATTTTTGACCCTAATCAATTACTCCAAAATCTTAGTACCGGGAAATGATGAATATTAATGAAATAATTTAAACAACCTATAAAAATAAGTCCCTGTTACGATAGGTAGGTAAGGTATAAGTTGTCGAGAAGCTCGTAGCTACATAGTTATTGCGCAGATCAGACGATCTGTGAGGATAAGCTGCGCTTGTCACGATCTGTCTTATGATGGGTGACCGTTTTCATATAATGAGACCCCTCCGTGCTTCGGAAGGCACGGTTAGCCGTTAGAACTGTGCCAGATAGATAGATTCGGTCATGTCAGTCTAACGTCCCATCTGAATATGAGAGTGAGGAAATAGGGAGTGCACCTGTGTTTGCGCAAATACTTGTGCACTACATAATTATCTCATGCTCCTGGCTAGTCTCTAAATTCGGTCAGGAGGACATTACAAGTTGCCTCACTCTTGAGTTTCTCCAAAAATTATATTATCTTATTCCAAATCCTTACTGCGCATACTAAAACCCTTTAGAAAGCCTAAACAAGAACGCATTAAACTATACCTAAAGCACGCCCCAAACAAGTTTCAGGAGTCAAAAGGTCGAACCCAAGTCTTAGAATTTGCGTTAGACTAAAATGATGAGGTGGCTTATTGGCACTATATTTTAAACTTCTGACAGTTTTAAAACCCAATACGATATCGCTATTACTTGGGTGAGGTACTAAAATTTCTCATACTGGCAACATTAATTCTAATAAAAGTTTCAGAGTTGGAGAACTGTAATTGCAAAATGTGAATGATGGGCTTACAAGTTGTCCGTGTTAGTAGTTGCAGACGTTCACACTATTAAATTGAATTCAGGGTGCGACGCAAGTGTCACGGGTCTGTTGCGTCCGTTTGTGCGATAGGGAAGTATTAGAATACTCTCGGAACAGATTTTCTTTTGCATTCGGTGAAGTAAACAAGGAAATAAATACTGCATATTGCATAATAAATGCTTCTTCTTCATTGGTTGTTTTGTTGAAGATTCTGCTGTTAGAGGCGCTTGTATTCGTCCACTAAGCATTAAACAAATATATTGCAAGATATATGTATGTGCTTATGTAATAACTAACGTACTAGTATTATTCCTATCCTCTACTACCATAATGGTAAGACTTTGAATTTCACACAATCTCAATATATACTAATGACAGAGTGTAAGGAAATAATATTTCTATAATTTTTCGGTTTTCAATACGGGACCGAGTGAACCGGTTTTTATTAGGTGAGCGCGCTCCATCCTAGGCCATAATATCGCTTACCATCAGACGAATTGTAGGCAAGCGCACACCTATTTAGTATTTCAAAAAATGCATTAAATTATAAATCCATTATATAGATAACAATAATAATATCTTGGAACAACTCACACACGGTCAAACATAATTATGTACATAATCTTGACGAATTAAGCTGCAAAATAATTTCGTCATTCAAGTATCATTACGTCACCAGCGATTTTCCAACAGTAATGATCCGTTTCGTACGCTTCCCTCAACTTGCTAAACAACAAACCAAGATTCTCGAATAATCACAAGACGTAACATGCACGAGTATTATTTATAACACATAGACTTTAGAAACAAAAACAATACTCGTATAATCTTCCGCAAGACAAGCGCCAATACTGAACTACCCTTATCGTTCACAACTTTTGTGGGTCACAAACTTACACCCTGAATGACTTGGAGTTTTGGAGGAATGGATAAGAAGCAATGATTTTTGCATATTTTTTGTTTATTTAAAGAACAGTTTTAAGGGTTTTACATAGTTCATCTTCATCAGCCGGAAAACGTCCACTGTTGATCAAAGGCCTCCCCCTCAGGAGGTTGGTTGGGTTGCCATAATCCCCAGGCTTGGCAAGCGGCTAGGGGATCGCAGTATTGGTGGTCAGGTTACAGAAGACGCTGCTGCCCATCTTCTGGATTTTTCCTTAGTCGCCACTTACGACACACACGGGAGGAAAGGAGGTGGTCAATTCTAGGCCGGATACCACACGGTTTACATAGTTAAAATCATTAGATTGACATGTAAAATAATGTCGAGCAAAGACTAATTTCATTGTAAATTAAGCATCAGATGATTATTTAGGTATACATAGTACCTATATGTTTCCTTCACAAATTGATGTACGATCGAATCACCAACTTGTCACTTGCGCTCAAAGTTATCGTATCCAACATTCGGCTAATCTAAGTTAGAATCACTCTAGTATTCAAATGCTGCCGTGACCGCAACCGATTATAATGATTAAATCCGGAATTAGTTGGGCCCTACATCTTCTGGACCTCTATAACGCGTGATTGGGGTACTTTGGACCCCAACTTTGGATAATGTGTCGGGTGCGAAGTAATTTGTATGGCAATGAGATTAACATTGAGAAGGATTAGGCAATTTTAATTTCCATTCGGAGATATATAGGTTTAAGCTAGCCTATGTGATGAAAGGGTTCGAATATAATATCTTTACCGTGATTTATAGTCAAATTAGAGTAATATTTTAGGGATTAATACAGACCCATCTTATCTTGAATATAAATTCTTCTTTAAATGATACATAGAAACGGACATCACGTTATCTCGAGGATAAGTCAGTACTCTATACGAAACCAATCTTTATTTATAAATTTTATCTAGAAATAGTGAACGTAATAAAATAGGGAACGCGAGAAATACGAAACTGATTCGATAACTAGCGAGATCTGTCGCCAGTCAAAGCGAACATTTTTACGCTTGCAAACTATTGGACTCTCGGCTGTTTGTGAGAAGCTATCGACGAAAGCGCGACCGTAGTTGCTAGTTCTCATTTTCGAGTTACTATCGACTCGTGTTTCGACGACAAGTTTTCTAGCAGATTGCAGAATAGTTGTGTCAGCGTTTTGGCGGTTTATGGTAGAGCAAGTCCTGGTGGCCAGCTATGCTATTCTGAAACACAAACATCATCTCGCCTGTTACTTCGCTACTCATCGTTTGGCGGTGCTAGTATTGAAACTCACCGCGGATTTAGAAGTAGAAGAAGTAAGTTCGTATGTTATGTCTTTAGAATAACACGGCTGATCTAGGTTAAAAGTTAGATAAGAATGAAATCAATTTTATATTACGTAGTTGGTCTATAGGCAATCAACTCACCTCTTTTAAATGGGCCGTCTGCTGTATAGCAAAATATGGGTGTGCAATATTACACCTCCGGATACCCATTCAGGGAATAAAGACAAACATAACGCGTACTATAAACATTATACACTACTAAAATACGTAAACAAAATAGCAACATTTAATACCTAAGTCCTCAACAGAAATAGAGAGCGTAGTGGGCTGAAATCGGCTTATTATTATAAGCCGGTCGAGCTTTCTAGGGAATGAGGATTTAGGGCTTATAATTTAGGGCAACGGTATTTTGCTTGGGTCTTCTCTTTAGTGTAAAATCAATAAACATAGATGTTGCTTGTGTGTTCTACATAAACATAATATGTAAAATACGTAAATGTATGTGAATTTTATGCTGGATATTAATTAATTGTAAATTTTATGACTTGCTGGAATCTATTCTTGTTTGGATAAACATCAACAAAAATGGCCTTTGTTCATCAGTGGACATCTTTCGGCTGATGATGATATATATTCAATTTGTTTTTGGTTTTCATAATCGTTCTATACGGTATAAAAGTCGCAGAAAATGCCCTGTAAATAAAATATAAATACAATTGTAGAACACTAATAAAATAACTAGGCATCGTTTACACGATCCAAATTTCCTCAGAAACCTAGATACCATTTTCAAAGCTAAGTATGAAATATCATCCCAGATTAAAATCGTGCACAAAACTATTTAAGCTGTACTTAGTTAAACTAAAGTTGAAACTAACTTCTTGAAACATAAAATACTTCTGATAAACATACGCATGTACTCTCAATAAAACTTTATTCCGACCAAGTAATCAAGTTCATACAAACAGCAATTAGGGAGCCAACAAACAACCAACATTTACTTTGAAAGTTACTGAGAACATTTAATATATCAAGTGTTTAAAACATCTTGATTAAGCCCCGAATTGTAGTGAATTACAAGATTCGTGTGAGAGTCTTAGGATCTTAGAGATGGGCTTTGTTTGCGACATATTCGGCTTTGCTGGAAATTCTTATGAGATCGTCTGTTGGTCTGATACCTCGATTTTTAATCAAAAGAGATACGTTAGGTAAGAATGGTTTTTTTATGCAACCGCTGATGTAATCCCGATGGGGTAGGCAAGTGTGGTCTCCCTTATCAGGAGCCACAGTTCTCACATTTTCTAAGCATCTATCGATTGACGGTGCTTATTATCATTGATAAAGTTAACACTAAACATTTTAAAGTGTAACCCATAATAACAATAATATGAGATTCTCAAAAATCATCACATCAGCCTACTGCAGTCCATTGCTCATGGCACAGGCCTCATCCAGGGTACACCACAAGGCCCGCTCTCCCGTTTTCGCCATCCAGTCACTACTAGTTACCTGGAATATTATTAGTATTAGTATCATGGTAATAGGCCGGGAACTGGAGGCCGTTTTCTTTGGCTACTTGTCATGGGGGGTTTTGGCCATAGTCACCATTGATACGGTTTCTTATGAATAGCCTGATGCAAAAAACCTTTCGTCTAAAACTGCAATATCTCGGCCTCGTCCGATCCAATTATTGCCCATCACTATTCCATCGCCCACAAACACCCACACGTCATTCTAAACAAACTAGTTAAACTGAGGCATTTATTTAATTAGTGAATTGCGTTCACCAAACTTAGTTGAGATCAACAAAACAGTTTGGTCTTTTATAAATGGTACTGATGCTACCATGATAACGCAGGCATAAGGTACTTTAAGATGAATGGAGTAAATTGTTGTTAAAACTACAAAGTATTTTAGTAATGCTTCATAGTTATAATAATTATGAAACATTTTTTAAGTTTCTGCACCAAGTCTGGCGTTTCCGTCCGACATATCTGGTAAAACACATAATACGTTATAATACATTGGTGATTCTTAGAAAAAAATTAGAACATCCAATTTAATTTAAACGTTTTTATTTTATTCGCCTTTTATACGATCGCAGAGCAAATAAGTGATTGTTGTTTGATGTGGGGCTGCAGAGTGAGGGTCTATCCTATTTACGACACCCACGGGGATACATGAGTTGGTGTGCTCGCAGCTGAGGCCACGCAAGACATTATGTGCGACAACTTGACCTTCGAGAACCGAAAAGAAAAAGAAAATAAATAGTTACCCTGTTAATGACCCATTGGACATAATCCAGTAGTAAAAGTCCAACGGGCGAAAATATGACGACTGGGTGCAATAGATATGTTAACAAAACCAGACACGCGTTCGTTTGATCCTTGGCACATGATCGAAACATTCAAATTATAATCACACTAATATTATAAAGGTGAAAGTTTGTGAGTGTGTTTGTATGTTTGTTACCTCTTCACGCTCAAACGGCTTAACTGATTTTGCTAAAATTTGGCATGGAGGTAGCTGACACCCTGGATTAACATATAGGCTAAATGAAAGGCCGAAATGAAAAATGTAGCGGGTAACACCGCTGGGCGCGGCTAGTTGGACATAATCCAGTAGTAAACGTCCATCGGATGAAAAAATGATGACTGGTTTCAATTAATATGATAAAAAAGCAGACGCGTTCGTTTGATCCTCGGCACATGAATGAAACATTTAAAATATAATCATTTTGTACATAACAAATGAATAAATAAATAATGATTTGTTTTGAACAGGTTAAAACTAGATGAAATCGGTATTACCTAGCTGACTACCTCTGAGCAGAAATTAAAGTCAGGCTCATTTTATACGAAAATAACTCTGTATTTCCATATCTGGTATTAAAGTCTACATTTGCATACATTACAATGATTGACCTTACATTATATTTGGAACACAGGATATAATAAAATGAACATGGAATAATCTAAACATAAATGGAAAAGTAAATCCTTTAATCTATATTCGTAATCCCTCATTTATTAGCTTTGGAAAGGTTTTAGAGTTAAAGTTATTCATCATCATAGGCGTTTAATATTAGTTGTTTAAACTTCTCATATCAATCTAAAATGGTTTGTTACTACTGAAATAAATTACTGACAATCAAGTAAATAACAGCTTTTGGTCTTCAAACATTGACTGAAATAGAGTTCCTACATAAAATAAAATGTTTTGAACTTTATTGAAAAAGTTACATTGGGCAAGTCCCAATGTAACTTTTGTTGGACGTAGATTTAAAGCCAGGAACGTATGCATATGGATTTTATCCGTCATCCTGTAGGGCACCGTAGTCCATAATATATTTGGATATCTATAATATAAGCTTCATAAGCAGTTTATCCAAAAGTGATGGTGCTAGGACAGGTCGACTCAACTTGCTTTGGTTTTTTCTTCAAAAGATCAAGTTTTTTTCAGAGTTGGTCAGTTAGGAAATTCCGACGCCATTTAGTTTTTTATTAATATAAAAATATTTGTATAAACTCATAAACCCATTTACAATACAATTTACTATATAATTAATCGTTTATTTATTTATTTTAAATTGTTCTGACAATGATTAAAATAATTATTTTTGTACCGATATCTATTTTAAAAGAGACCTAAATGCCTGAGTGTTTTGGCATAACACCTTAAGGTAGTCAATTAGAAGTCGCGTAGAAGTGTCTATTGGAACAGTTTAAACCAATTTATGTTTCCTTTGCGTATTCTTATTTATTCCAGCAGCAAATAAAAAACGCAAATCCAGCATATCTTCAAATAAGACAGGATCATAATTAAGTGAATTCATTCTCAAGACCGTTTTAAGTGACGGGTCCCAAGATTTGTTTCCGAAATATCTTAGCGAGGCATTTACATACATTTTTGTGTCGGCCTACGTAATCCTTGTGCTTGGTTTATATAGAAAATCCGTATTCGGGGCCAAGATTACAGTATGTGTATAAGTTTTTTATAGAAATGCGCAGAATTTATAGAGCGTATACGTTAGGGAATTATTTAGTGCGTCCTGGTATTTTTCGTTTGTGATATGGATATTTTCACGAATAGGCGTTCTGTATCGGTGCAGAAAGCGTTTAAACTGACGATTTTTGGATTTTGTAAGGAATATATAAAAAGATTCTCCTAGGAAACGTTTTGGGTCACGGTAAACCTTTCGAAGAACTAAACTGTATACAAAACTTTAATACGAACATCAATAAAAACTTTCGATGCTATTATAAAATGCTTGCGCCCTCTAGCTGATGTTTCCTCGTATCATTTATCGACATCGTCATTCATAGTCTTTGTTTGTGCTTTGACTGCCTTGCTTGGTCTAGAAAGCTCTTTGAATGCGCCATTAACTTCGGTTCTATGGCAGTCCGAACTAGTTCCTACTCAATAATGCACTAAGTAAAATCATTTAGCCATTTCGTTTTCAGACGTTTTACGATACTCAATCTGCAGAGTGATGGAGTGCTCAATTTATGATCAGACTAATATTATAATAGCGAAAGTCAATTTGTGTGTTTTTGCGTTCATGTGTTTGTATGTATGTTACCTCTTCACGCTCAAACGGCTGGACAGATTTTGGTAAATTTTGGTATGGAGGTAATTGACACCCTGGATTGATACATAGGCTTTTAATCCCGAATAAATGAATACAGCGGGTAACACCGCGGGACGCAGCTAGTTTGTATATAAATATTGTATTGACAATAAATATTAACAATGATGTTCAAATGTTGGTAGGATATTACTGATATACATAATATAAAAAGCATAACCAGAATAAACAGATGCTTTTGGTACAGTAAGGCTTATGAGAAACTTTCTTATAATGATGATTTCAATATATAAACATGGATCAACGTAAGAAGGCTCACTTCAGTTCTACATCTGAAGATTTTGAACTGGTTACGTTATATTATTTGTCTTTGTTCGCTTTAACTTAAACCTATTTGAAGCAATAGTAATCTCTTTTCGCGTATTCTTGAGGTTTTTGCTTGTTTTTCAAAGAATATTCAAAGCCGATCTCGGGATTAAAGATACATAGAATCGAATATTATTTATTTTTGAAGATACACCTTGATGGTTAATGTTTTTTTAAAGTCCATTTTTCGCTCACGACATAATCATTATGATTTGTAAGAACCGATTTATCACTGATGATGATATTTAATTATTTTTGTTGAACTTCGCCCCATACTAGGATTGTCTCCTGTATCGTGGGTGCGTTTCACTAACATGTAATCTTACATACACAAACACTCAGACTCGGGACAAAATATATAGGCGGATCGCATTTTTTTTTGTCCCATACGGGATATGAACTCGCAATCCTTAGCGCAGCAGTCCAATTGACTAGCCACTGTGCCAATCGGGTCATCAAAACCATCATCAATTATCACATTTATTACTTCAATATTAAAAAATCTGGATTATATCTTAAATCTGTTCGGTATCACGAGACTTTATGATACAATAATACTTAACACTA
The DNA here is from genome assembly GCA_905340225.1 of Abrostola tripartita. NCBI lineage: Eukaryota > Metazoa > Arthropoda > Insecta > Lepidoptera > Noctuidae > Abrostola > Abrostola tripartita. The sequence continues at coordinate 1,457,576 of HG996492.1, read as the reverse complement.
AAAACCGCTGAAAAACATCTCAAGAAAACAATATAAAAGATGAAATTGTGATGAAACCAGCATTCACACAAAAGAAGGAAGCATAACATTATTACGACGGTAGGTAAATACATATTATTACAAAGTTTAATAAATACGTCATCTTATTTGAGGACGAACACCACGACCCGAGTGGACAGTAAAACTTGATAATAGAATTTTGGAATTTCAAAACAAAGAACAGAAAAAAACAAAGTTTTTAAAATGGAGCCGACAGTCTTCCGCTTTTGTTGACAAAAAATTTCCTGGGGTCGAAAAAGTTGGAGGACATATTTGAACTTACAAAGATTCCATGCAATACCTTCTATAGAATTATTTTGAATACTGGCAACTTACTTTTACATTCGTACTTTAGCTCTTTGTATATTAAGACAACGGTTCATATTTTCTTCTTCTATGCGTGTCGGTGGCATGAGCTTTTGCTGACTGCCAAGAGTGAGATAGTTATCAAACAATAATATTTTAATCCAATACAAGCAAATTTTTATACGTACTTTTTCTCAATAATTTATTTCCTATCGATAAATGACAATAAGCTCACTACATTATGAATTTCGCCGAAATATGGTAGTATACTCCTGATAAAATCTGTTTGGATAACATGGTGGTCGACATGTGAAAGCTACGGATATTTCGAAAACAATTTGCAGTAATTGAATAGTTCACAATAGAGGCCATTAGCAATCACAACTGACCTTGTGGATATTATCCGGATTATTCATTCTGTTTGATTAGTATTCCGTTCTGTTAGATTTGGCAAAACAACATTAGCCAGATACCGTAATGGTAATTCGAAACGATTGTTAAGCTGAAATTAGAGCATTCATTTCAATAGATTTTACGATATGGTTAGGTTATCATACTTAGGGTGGGTTGTTTCAAACAGTCGTCCAAAAATAACGATTACAGAAGATGTTCAACGTACGTAAAATATGAAGCGTTGTTTCATGGCAATAAAAACCGGTTGTTAACGTTATGAGGGCTGCTAATAGGAAAAAAAATGTTATTAGGCCGCTAGTAAAAAACAAAATTGATGCTATTTTTAACATTTACGCGTGCGTCAAGTAAAGCTGAAACAACCCTTGTAGTCAACCATTCTTGATAGTCTTACAAATCAACAATCATAATAATTCTAGCGGGACATTTTAATATTGCATGCCTGGTTGCCTACTCTATAAACCATTTGTTACAGAAGACAATAATAGAGAACTTAGCAACCTGTAACTCAGACCCTTAATACTTACCATACTCCGAAAAGCATTCAACCGCGCACAATAAATTCCCAGCCATTTGTCGATATACTCTTCGAATAACCAGAACCCACACAAGAAGATTAATCGACCGTGAGAAAAATGAAAGAGCGATGTTACCTTACGAACGTGTCGCCATTTATTATGCGAGTGTTCCATTATTATGGTATACATACAGACTGGGTGGATGGCCAGCAAAATTAACTTAAGGTCAGGAATATTAGTAATAGATTATATATTTCATTTGAGGTGGTTTTCTTGATTATCCACAGATATGATCGGAATCAAGAACTATTGGAATTACATAGCCTCATAAGGTTAATTTCTAAAACAAGTCTATACAAAAATCTATGTGTGTAGAATGTAGATGAATTTTTGTAGATGATTAAGTGAGGTCAACTCGTACAATCAATTTTTCAGCACAGTAAGAAAATCTACCAACCAACTACAATAATTAAAGTTGTGCTGCGTTGGCTTTTTTTCTTAATTAAGAAGCAAAGTATTTTTAAAGCAATTTGGGACACACAAAATTGTTAACTTAGGGTTCTAAGAAAGTTTGCGTAAGTTTTGTATAAAAGTAAATTAATTACAAAACTTAGAAAAACTTTCATTTGAAACCCAATAAAATCTTGAAAGGTAAAGATAAGAATTGATTAAAAGCTTAAAGCGAGCAATCGGATTAGTCATAACGAATACCAGTGCTGGAAGATGCATCTAGAAAACTTAACGAACTAAACTGCAATACAGAGGGCAATTTACAGCACTACAACGATTTAATATAGACGTTCATCGTTGCAACTTTGATATTAGTTCGCACTTACAGCCACTAATAATAGCGACGGAACTATCAAAATATCGTAAGTACTGTTACAGTAACTTCCGTGAATATCCTTAAAGTAATCGAGTTTTTTCATGCTTGCGTAATTTCATGATCATTTTCCTCTATGACGTAAATGGAACTGCATTAATTATTCAGTGCATTTTCGTCATTTGAATTAAATTTTTCTTCTTCTGCTTCTTGTTTATTTGCTTTGGCATACCACTCATACCAAGTTATGCCGTGCGTGGAATTTTTTTGCTTTCTTTCACAGCAGGTTAGATATTTTTCTAAATCTTTATCCTTTTGACAAAAAGATTGTGCTGGGTTGTTTTGAGCCGTTTCTTCTACCCAACTGTAGCACGGGCGAAAGCAGTGACGGGTGGGCGTTTTGGGGGCGTTCAATATGTACTACTCATTAGTCTAATTTGAATAAATGATTTTGTTCTTGTATCTTACCTCTAGCCACACAACTTACACTTTCGCTTTTACACGTATAGTTTGCCATATTTCTAATCCATGTGTCCCACAAACAAAATGCGCATTCCCGACCCAGAGAACAAAGGTTGATGTAAATTCGCACTAATATTCTTTGTGTTCATCATTGTTTTGTTACCCACTACAGACCTAACTGTTATTGCAAGTATAATTTTTATTGAAGCCAGTGTCTTTGTCTGAATAAAAAAGCCTGAATGTAGGCCCCGTTGATAATGGATGGAGTTTTTCGGTGATTTGTCATTTTCTTTTTTTGTGTCACCGATTCTGAAAGGTTCTGGAGATGTAGATGTGGTTTCAGGAATAATAATCGTTCGTTGGTAAATAAATGTTATTGTAATATTATGATCATATTTTAGTTTGTTTTTAAGCGTCTCTGGATTTTACTTTTGAGATTTTATTACATGTTGTCTTCGGTAATATCTTTTAAAAAGTAAATTCTGCACTCGTTCTTAAAAAATAAAGTTTCGTACAAGATCAAATGCCTACGACCCACCACTTTTGTAGAACCCACTTGGGAAGACTTTCCTTTTTAATTTCTTCGTAGTGTAAATACTTTCTGATAGCTTCATCTAATTTCTAAAACCTAAAACGATAAAGAAGGATCATTTAGAGAAAATTGTCCTGGGCACAGTGTACAAATATAGCGTACAGTTTGCTTAGCAAAGTTTGCGCAGGACAGAATTAATTTCTTCATTTCGTTATTCTGCGGCGTAATTTGAAACTTAATATTGTGACTTTACTAATTACTTGTTTGAATATGTCTTTGAGTTTGCTCTGTAATACTTAGGTTGCTTGTTTTCTTTTATTTAGATGAAGTAATTTGAGCTTAAAATACTTTGTCACTATTTTTGGGCATTTTGCCTTTTTGAACTTAAAATAAAAATAATTTTGTCTTAACATTTTTTTCCTAGAGGTTCCTGTTACTTGTATTATAAATAAGCTTCATTAATATTTCTAGACAGTAAAAAGAAAGCACTAAGAAACTTTAAAGACAGCACGATTTAAACAGAACGACGACTACATCAAAATGTTCAAATTATCAAAAAGAATAAATCGACGACCTTCCATCTCCCAATGATGACTCATCATTCTCCATTGTAAAAGAAAATTCAAGTTATGATAAGCAAATCTTTTAAGAGCTAATAGACCAAAGACATGAATAGAAAAACATAGGGAATACTAATACAAGGTCGGGTAAAAGAAAGTAAGAGCTCTCTCGACTCAACTCCTGATAAATTGCGCTCGATATTATGTACAGTATACAGCTAGGATACGTTACGAATGTTCTTCATAGCTTCGAAGCACGCAGGCTTTTGGCGAAAGTAATAAGAATTGTATTATGATGACACTTGGAAAGCTTTGAAATTTATGATTTTATGGACCAAAACCTTGATTTAAATCGTATTTTAGGTATTCGACTGAACTTACTTACTGAACTTAATTCGACAAGCGTTTTATCGATTTTTTTGTATCGCATATGCATCAAAAAGGCCTTAATGTTTGGTGCTTAGTACAATGTATTTCCAGCTCATACAAATATTTATTTCGTTAAGAAGGCGTAACCGAAATACTGAGCCATTAATTTATTATAAAATTATAATTCACTATAAAAATCCAAGCTATGTAATTAACTATTTTTTGTATTAATTTTTTAAGTTACCAAAAACTTATATTTTACTTTGCTGTCCGTTAGAATTTAATATAAACAAGGAGTTCTCAACAAATACCTTATAATATTTAACTGTATAAGAAGAGTGAGTACGTATTCACTCTTGATATACATATTACGCACAATAATATGCACGGATACGAAACATTACATACGCACTCCACGACTTTAACCAAGCCAGGGTTCAAGTCATAAGAGAAATGAGTAAGTTGAAGGACATTAGTACAGTATTAAATCCATTACAACTGGTATACTATCACGCGTAAAACTACTTCGCATAAGAAGAAGTGCATGGTTTAGGAGCGCTTTGGTCAACCATTTTTCCCAATTTACAAAACTATTATGGAAAAGTGTAAGTCCTACAATTATGTAACGGCAAGCCGTTAAATTATATTGGCCATTCTGAGTTATTTTTGTTCACCTATAATAACGAAGACTTAGTATATTAAATTGAATAAAAACGTCACATTAGTGAGTACTTGCCTGATTTTGAAGCCAAACCAAATGAAGGCAGGTATTTAATTATGAATTCAGTCAAACCTAAAGAAACGCAGTGACTTCCAATGGATTTTGAGAATGGATTTTTACATATTCAAAGACCTAATCTTTTTATTCTTCTCTTCTCCTGTGGCAAGTTTTGTCGCTCTATCGTCGGCTTTTATAGCTACCAGAAGAGATGCCTCACAGTCATCACCACAGATCGTCTTTAATAGACCAATGATGATGAATCTGCATTATTACTTTATGTGAGAGTAAACTTTCTAGAAAACGATGATAATGATGTTATACCGTCAGAATCTCTCACTCCTTGAACCAAACCGATATTACACGAATAATACGCAATACTTCACGGTGGTGATAAATGGAGACACGTTACGTTGATAGCATCGGTGATATGTTTCGCATTTTCCCTTGTCATTTCACCTGTCACAAGGCAGCCGCGATTTTATGGCAATTGGACTTTGTTGAGGTGTTAATTGGAAAGATGTGGTTCGAGATATGATTTATGTTGCTTTATATGTTCATTTTGGTGCATTACATTTTAAATGATCAGATACTTCATTTGATGTACTGTTTGCTACAAAATTTAGAGGCGTCGTTTGGTAATATTTCGTGAATTTGAGATTATGTTCTGCACCGACCACTGAATTTCGTTTATCTTTTTTGATCGTGAAAGAAATAAATGAGATGAGAGAGTGAAATTATAACTTTGATACCGACGGAAACAATACAAGAACCAACGTCTTATAACAGTTCTTTAAGAAGAAAATTAAACAGGCTGCGCTAGAAATGAGAATCTGAAAGAACTATCCGAACAAGAGCTAAACTTTCCAATAGGATTACTCGTAATCACATAATTAATGTTATATAAAATACTGATTTATACTGAGAACTCACGACTTCAAATAACGTAATCGATGTCATTCAATCACTGCGTGGTTATAAATTCACCTACGTAATGATAAGTGCACAGCAATCGAAAAATCTTACAATTTCAAGAATGTATTGCTATAAATTTTAAAGGTAGACTATTTTAGAAGTACCTAAACTCAACTAGAAAATTGTATTCTAATATAGCCAAAATGTTTAATCTTTTTCCAACGGTTTTAGAATTACCTCTAAAATTTCTTAAAAAGCGATTCCGTAGTGTTACCACGAAGACGTAATTATCACCGAGACGAACCCACTTTGTATTTACAATAATACTGGAAATTTTCTTAGTCTCCACAGTTTTACTTCGAATGCTCTCAACTTCCGCCTAAACAATTGTTACACTATGCAAAACTTAAGTGCTTATTTCCATTCTAAACTCATTCAGAGCCTGTAAAACCGTTTATTCCTTTGTTAAAGCCTCCGTTTTAATAATACACCTCAAAAACCAAACAATTTGCACTAAATAAAACCTTTGTGAAAGTGTAAAACGCTGATATCACGGGACGGTTAATTCCGTCTATTGTCTAGAGGAAAATTGCATTGCACTACTTCTATGAAAAAGTTCAAATTAACCGAGTCAGTTTCGACACTGGAAATTGGATGTTATAATGAAGGAAATACGTGTTATTTTAGTTGTAAACGTGCATTTGTTTTTTGAATACAATGCGTTTAGTATTTATTTGTTGATGTCAGACACACCTAGGTTTACGGAAAAGATGTTTTTAAATGGAAGCTTGCGGTTTTGTGTTTGAGTTAAAGCCTTGTTAATCCAGTGCTCGTAGTGCTAACGTTGTTAGCAGTAAAGTTTTTATTTGCAGTTTTCTGTTTGGACGCAACAATTTTATTGTTCGGTGAATATGATGCCGTTATAAGACTGTGTGCTATAATTGTAGATGTTGAATTGAAAATTGAATAATTTATAGAAATGGTGAAATTGGTGAATGATCAATTGTTACCTACAGCGGGAACTTATAGCTTCCTTTAGTCAGATACTAAAACAGAATAATACCTAAAAGTAGATCGATTTGAGTTATATACCTAATCCTCATTTTGTCTGTACTTGTGTGGAGCCTAAACATGATCATAAAACCTTTACAGAAGCATTTTCCAACATTCTTACGCATGAATCATAATCATACCAAAAACAAGGGCATACTTTGATGTAACTTCGTCTTTCGTCGCTTTCATGTCACTCCTTTGACATCTCTTAACTTTGTTGCCTTACCATCATAATTCTATATTAGATGTGTCCAAAAATAAACTTTATTCCCTTAACTTAAGGGCTATGGTCCTTGTGTGGATTTTATATATTTATAACGTAATGTATCCATCGTTTGTCTGTCAGTATCCTTCACCTCGTTTTATTGCAATTCCATTTTAATGAGGATGGATGCAAGGGTTTAGGTTTGTTTATATGGAAAGCTCTTTGAGTTTGTTGGAGACGGTTTTGATACATAATTACTAAAACTTCTTAGAAAATGCTTGGATTTAAAATAACTTTGCAACATGATTTATGAAACACAAATTTACCTTTAATTATTTACATAATTATTATTAATGCGTACAACGTTGGTGATGAAGCAGCAAACTTTAAATAAATAAATTTTATAGAAAAAACTTACACTAAAAATATCCATATCGACTTAAAAGCTTTGTTTCTCGCTAAGCCAATCTAAAATTAGTAAAACTAGGTCCCTATTCTTAATCCAAAGGGCGATGGTGAATAGTGTGACAAACAAAATTGCGGCTGGGTAATTGAATTCTGTACTCTAAGTTGATAACACTATTTAGTTAGAAGTTCTTACTTAAGTTTCATTATAACCGAGTTTAGTTTGCGCTTAAAACAAAACAAAAGCAGAATAACAACGAAAACCTTTTTCATCCAATTAATTGGATCACAAAAATACAAACCTTAACCTTTTCCTCCATTAAATTACGAAAACTTACTCGAAATTCCATTTCCATATTTCCAAAACAAATTTAAATTAGACAAGGAGAAAACTTTTAATCAGTAGAAGCTGTTGCTAAAATGACAGGCGAATTGTAACAAATAACTGAGTAATAAAACAAAACAAATTACTTCAGCTTCTTCCCCAATTTCCAATTCTAATCTGCCTGAACATAATTATGGAGACAGTGAAACTTTTCACTTAGCACGTAATGAAAGCTGGAAATTAAACTTGGAGAACTACAAGAATTTTTACGTCAATCATTGTTATTTTCTTGAAGATTTACCTTAAATATAATTTTTATCTCGGGCATGAAGGATTCTTGAATCAAAAAAATTTCTACTTAACTATTTTACATAATTATTGTAAGCTTGTCTCTATTTAGGCATTCTTCAACGTCCATTAAGTTTCTAATTTTGTTCAAATCTATTTTTATCGTTAAAACACCGTGGCGTCCACGATTACAGTCCTAATTTTCCCCGCGCACACTTTGATCAATAACCTCTCTTTTGGTGTGAGTGGGCGTATCAAAAAACTGACGAGACACGTTCTCTCTGAAGCTGGAGGGCACTTGGACACTGACGTCAAACTTGCGGATCTTTTAAGAGCCAACTCGTTTGGCCTCAAAGTGAATGCGTCAGCGTTTGCGGTCCAGCGCTTGAGGCCTCTCGATTCGCGTCATCCAAGTCAAAACGCGCTGTTGTCACGTCGCGGCCACGAGTGGCTTTCATGTTCTGATTTTTGTCACGAATTTTATGAACAAGGCATTTCAGTGTGACGTATCGGCTATGTTAAATTGCGCAGTTTTCAATAGGGATTTGAATTTTGAAAATTATATGATAGTCAACTAGGTCACGCCTACTTATATAGTACCGACGTTCCCACGATGCTGATTATAATTTTATCATCAAAATTGACTTAAATGTTGTTTTGTTGAGATAATTCGCTCTTTTTATGCGCAATTTTTAATTTTTTAGGAAGATCAAGTCAAGTACAGTCACAAGTGCCAAAATATACATATCTGGCACTACTATCACGCATAAGTGATATTAATATGTCATTCTCCATGACGCTTGACTCATAAGCGATGACAAGTATTCCAAAGGCATTCCTTTTCCATTATGATGTGTTTCGAATATAGGTATAATGACAAATAGCATGTCAAGGTAATAACTTATTTTTGTGTATTTGAAAATATGAAGTGATTTACAGAATTTTGTTGTTATTAACATTTACTAAATTGAGTTTTTTTTTGTTACAGGTACGGTGCAGCATCTCGGTGAATTCATTAATTAAAAAATATAAAGTTTCTTCTTTTCAACAAACTGAAACTCAGAACCATTGTTTTGAAAAGTCGGTATTAATGAATTTAATTAATTTAACTATAAAACTGAATAATAATTCCAACTTAAATTCGGGACTTCTTAAAAAATTTCTTTAAGTTCTTACCATGTTACAAAAAACGGTTTTTAACGCTGTATTGACGAATTGTTTTCAGATTATGGCTCAAAATATAAATTATGAATGGACACTCTACATCACTTGCCTTCGTATCGGTATAAAATCTTAATTAATTCCTAATGGCCGATCCATCATCCTTACCTTCCTAAAAAAGGTAAATATTTACCAATTGAATGAATACTAGACGTAAACAGAAGACAGTATACACATAATTCGATAACCAAATAAAGTAACACGAGTAAGAAAACTTATATAAATAAATGTATCGTTAACTATATCATACAAGACATCAATATGTCTGCCAGTAGGTACAATATTACAAATCCAATAACATATCGCCCATTCTTCGCTAGCCGAAATATCTCTAAAATATCCCATTACATTGGCACTTACACTGCTCAGTCGAACAACAATCACACAGAGATCCCTTAAGATCCTTCTGTTTGGACTGGTCGTTGTCCAGTATAATTCTTCATAGCAGTGTATTTGATTCAGTCCCACACAACACTTTCCTTAACATTGAATGTATCGAGCTCGAAAAATTATAATGGGATCACGTTCGTTGCTTTTAAGTGAACTAAATCCAATCGTCTAGCAGGGAATTGAATTTTGGCTTTTCTACAGTTGCTTGTCGATACAAAATGTTTTGTTCCTTTAATTTTATTTTGTGGAAATGTTGTTTTGACTTTATAGTCGATGCACTGAATGCATTGTATGAATTAAATTCGTTTTACTTTTGGTTTAAGTTAACTTAATTGAACACTTTATTGACTAATCTTATCTTTATCATAATCAGCATCGTTTTCTCCATATTATATGGATTTACGAACAAAATGGGCAACAAAAGTCAGGTTCTTCTTCTTATCGTATGGTTGATGATCAAACTGGTGTCAGAGTTTAAACCGCCTCTAGGCCTCTGACATGGCTTTACACACCGTTGAAAAATCTCTCAGGTATGCCGGTTTCCTCACGATGTTTTCCTTCACCGTTTTTAGCAACTGATAACTAATTTTTAGTACGCACATGAATTCGAAAAGACATTGGTGCGTGCCGGGATTTGAACTTGCGACCTTTGACTTGGCAGTCCAACGGTCATACCACTCGGCTATCAGTGCTGTTAAAGTCAAGTGACAATGTTATTTAGAACGCCCGCTAACGTCTCAATTTTGGTATTGTACACTGCAACTACTTAAAGTTTTCCATCTAATAACTTCTACGCATGCAAAGTCGTTACCAGACTGCTAGTTAATTTATAAATGAGTTAAGTTATCGAGTCTACTGTGAACAGAGGCTGTTGCCTCAAGTAGTCTGACGTCAGCTAACAAACTGGGGGAAGTGTTCGACGCTTCAAAATTCTACGTCAGGATGTTTCAAACGCCCTTCACGTTGAGATGATGCCTATTTTGAGTATTCGTGGCCCCAATTAAAGTATGTCTTTGGGTTAAAAATAAACGAAACGCTTTTCAAGGAATTTTGTATATTTATATCGCCTTCTTAGAGTGGTGCTTTTGTTTCACAAGTTTTTTTTTATGAAAGTGGTGCATGGTATTTTGGTAATATTACACGTTTAAAATCATTGGACATTATTATGTTATATACAGTTATAACATAACAATATAAAACTTATAATATAGTTACTTTTAATGCGAGTGTGTGTGTTTCTAATATGGCATATTTTTGTAGGTATGCTTGCTAGTCCGACTTTGCATGCTAGGCATGCTTTGGCTTTGATAAATAGTTCCTTTACTTAGCTGCGTTAAAGATAGCCTGAATCTAATTTCTTTTAATTTTATTTATTTACATAATTATTGTCACTATCATCATCAGCCTATCTCAGTCCACTGCTGGACATAGGCTTCTTCTATGGCAAGCCACTGAGCTCGATCTTCGGCCTTCCGCTTCCAACCGCTGCCAGCCATTTTCCGTATATCGTCATGTGACTTGTAAGTAGCTATTTCATTATAAAAGCGTTCTAGTATGTCATTGAAAATATTCGTGACCAAGGCCTTTTAGGTTGTCTAGCATCCGTCAATTTGGAGAGAAGGAATTCTCGGAAAGTTATTTTCAAATTTCGTGTCATTCTTGCCCTTCTCTTATATTCGTAGCGTGTTACAGTACGATAAACATTAGTAAAGGCTCCGTATTTTTACGCTTATTTAACAGTGCCGTTGTTTTATCTCCTCCTTACGCTCGACTTTACGCAAAGATTACGCATTATGTGCTCGGATTAACAATAAATAAGTTTTTGCTTTTGTCCGCTGTATTGGAGTTTGGAGCGTTCTGTAGGTAAGATTCAACTACGTTTAATCGTTAGACGCTTTGTGTACGTGTTTATTGAACTTACGAAGTGTATGAAATTATATATTTATAGATATCGGGTGTAGTTTTGCAAAGGTTTTCAAATGTACTTATCGTAAATATCTAAGTTTGTAAGATGACCTTAATTAGGTAAAATAAATAGGCAATCCAACTAGCAGCAGCTTAGTGGACATGAAAGGTATCAATTTCCTTTGTTTAATCAAAGGAGATTATGAGTAAACAAATTGTTTTCTACTTACCATATATTTTTTGGATCCATATATTACAAGCAGATATTTCAGAAAGTAAGCGTTCTAGTCTAAGTATTTTCGAGATAATCACATTCGGCTTAAATTACTTATAATGCATCAATGAACTCAAGCCTTTAGCTTGAAACTTATTTTTTTAACAAGATTAAGGTAGGTATGTGAATATTAAAAAAAAACCTTCCTCGCGCCACCCATACAGAGGTGTATTTCGAAACAGCCAACTCATTAATCATTTCTTAATCTCAGATTACACGCTTTAAAATGGGCAAATTAATAAATTTAGCATCATTAACGCTTACATAATATTTTAAGCTCATAATTTGGAACAGTGAAGCACAATAATAATGTTTTTGTGTCAATTTAAATAAGTGATGGCTCAATATTTAGGGAATTGTATAATAAATGCAATTATCTAACATTGAGTAGTTTTACAGAAAAAGTTTTAATGATTTTAACTGTTAGGCATATCATGGGATACCTCTATCGATCTTGAAAATAAAGACATTACAACACGATTATACTTGTTTTTATATACAATAATTAAACTGCCGTAGGCAGCTCTAAAAAGACTTTATCTGCTTTACCAGACTATTTCTTCTTATTTTACAAAGTCAATTTGTATAAGCAGTCCAAATTCAAACAAACCGCTTAGTGTAGCTTTTATTTCATCTCCCTCCATTTTAAAGCCAAAATGATTGCCATTAATTTTGAGAACCCGCGTTACAAACCTCTGCATATCATTCCCAGGTGTTACATTTGACATAAACAGGACACCATTGTCCCACCATCCCATGGGATTAGCCTATTTTGTACATTCACTGTGATTACGGCGATGCGTGTTTTTTAATTCTATAGAAATTACGATGCCCGTGTCCTGCTTTAAAGGTAAAATGTGAGGTATTGTGTATGAGACATGGGTAAACATGATGCATACCCGTAGATGGTTACGTAACAATGTGGCCTAAATTTAAGTTTTGCCGGAACCGGTACAGGGATTTTTTTTCATAATTTTCATGTCTAAATTCTTTAGCGAAACCATACAATGCAAATGATTTGGCCTTTATAAAACTAAAAAAACTAGCGTTATTAAAGAAACTATGTGCATTTTTGAAGAGAAATTGAATATTGTCTCGAATCATATAGATGAGTTTGATAAAACCCTGACTACTGAATCCTTTCTTCAGATAAACTTAGGTGACCGCAGATTACGTAAGGTACGCCAAGCAGAGCAACATTATTTTTAAACATCATTTCTACGTCTTAGAAATGAATTATGATTGTATTATGTAATCACTGGCACTATGTATTTGTATCGACTACATTACACAAATAATGACTTCTTAATCATTATTTAAGAGTGATTAATTTGAATACTAGTATCGGCCTTTTTCATTCACACTGCATTACAATTATTCATAGCCAGACACCACGACATTACATAAAAAAGAAAATAAAAAAGAGCATCTGGAGCGTAATGATTTAAATTTTAATTACAAAAATAATGACGTAATATTATTTAATTAAGTGATTTAGTTTATTATAAGTGTCGATCTTTTTCATTCTCACTGCATTTAACACGACATTACATAAAAAAGAAAATAAACAAAAGAGCATCTGGAACGAAATAATTTAAATTTTCTTACAATTAAACAATTACGGATATTATAACCCGGCCAAATATATTTGCTGCAAAACACAATAGCACTAAAGTACCTCCACCTCTTTTTACCATAGCCGGGTTACACCCTCGGGGCGCAGTAGCCCCATTTAGCCGAACAAATTAGCACCGTATACGTCCAGCACAGTCGTGATAAATTTTGTCTGTCTATCTATTACGTGCGAATACCCTACTGTTTGTGTGTCACTGACATTCATTTGCATCCTTTTGGAAGCTATTTACGGAAGAAGAGCTACTGTTTTATCGTTACTGCGGATTCTGAACATGGTTCGTTCAATGAAAGTGGCTTTTTGGTATTTCTCTATTGTTCATTACCGTTCATGGATAGACAGATTGAGAATATGATTTCGTATTATCGAGAGATCCGATGAACCCGGACTTTGGAGTTGTAGGCAATTAACAGTGAATGTACGTATATAGGCTTCTTGTATAGGAGAATTACCAATGCCTACCACTTCTAAGATTGTAACGTTATTATATAAAATAACACTAATAGGTTTTTTTCTATTTGTTTAACATATCTGTTCCATCATGCCGATCTTAAAGCGTATCTGTTGTTTAGAGTCTATCTAAGCGTATATGATCCCAAAAGCCCATTGCTCTCTGACGTATCGACAAGCAAAGGGTACCGGGTGTAGTCTTTGGCAAAATTCCAAGGCTAGATGTATCTTTGAGAAAGAACAACCCTTCTAGATAACAAATATGATTGTCAGCTCGTATATACCTATCACAGCCAAGCGATGTTAGTCTCAAATTTGTTTGTCCTTTTATCTTTAAAATATACTGTCTATCTGACTTTATAACCGTATAAATATTAAAAAATCTGCTTTCATGCCCTTATTGTTAAGATAACATAAGGCAAACACAAAACAAAATCCTTACTAATACGTATAACGACGCTGTTAATTAAATCCCCGCCACATTATGTTCAAGAATTAAGTGTTCTGAACGTTCGCTTCTAAAGACTGCGTACGATGTAATATTAATTCGCAAAGCTCTAATGCAACATGCAAGTTGGCAACAAAGAAGAGATTAGAAACGCGAAACATTATAAATGCACTTAGCGTTAACATACCCTGCCTGTTTCTAAGGCTCTCTGGTACCTTAGTACCCTAGTCCTCTTCTATTTGCTTTTGCTGCAAATTTTCTATAAAATATTTACAAACACAATTTATTCAAAGTTTTGCAAAACACGTCTACGTTTGAGCACTACTCGAAACGTTAATCAATGAATGCTGTAAGTAAAACGAATAATCCATTAATTAGTACCTATCTCTTTAAATATGTTTTTTAAGTTAGTCACCATTATTTTTTGTAGTAATTTTATTAATTTTGCCTATACTTTAATTTTAATGGTCCTGATTAAATTCATCATCATCATCATCATCGTCAGCCAAAGACGTCCACTGTTGAACATAGGCCTCCCCGTTTAAGCGGGGGGGTTTGCCATAATCCCCACGCTTGGCAAGCGGCTTGGGGATCGCAGTATTGGTGTTGAAGTTACAGAAGACGCTGCTGCCCATCTTCTGAATTTTCCCTTAGTCGCCTCTTACGACACCCACGGGAGGAAAGGGGGTGGTCAATTCTAGGCCGGATACCACACGGCACATAAGGTGATGATGATTAAATTTAGGGACATTCAATTGTAAATATTCTTGGTATTTTCTTATTTTTCAAGATCAAAAGATCCACAATGTATATCAAGTACCAACGAATTACGCTTCTCAATTTTGTCTGTAAGATCAAAATTATGTTATTTATCTACTTGTAGAACCTTATTTAATTATGACGACAGACAGTGTCAGGTGGCATTTGAAGTGCCTAACAACGTTTATTATTAAGCCCTATGACCTTATTCTCTTGTTACGCGTACAACGAATTGCCACCCAAGATTCCAGACACCAAGCAATAAATTCTAATACTAAAAACATTATTTTCGTTTTAATCATTGTGATTTCGATTTACTAAACAATGAAAAAGAAAATTAAGTTTTAGTGTTATTAAATATTGTAGAAGAAAGAAAGAAATGTTATAAGTAAATCTTCGTATATAGTAATTGAATGACATTCGTGATGCAAAAGACGTTTTAAGCGTTGGTATCGGCACAATCTAAGACGATAAACCAAGTTAATTAACTTCCCGAGCATCAGTTAAGCGTATCGCACTAAACGATCGTAACAATACTAAAGACGCAACAAGATTATATGGCTGCCAGATCGATGGGAACGTACCCTGTTTTCTGCTAACTTCCAGCTGGACAGATAAATAATTTCATTCATTAAGATAAGTGTTGTATACTGTTTTACTCTCACTCTTAAAATAGCTTTGGCAAAATTAATGGCTGACCATAAAATCCAACTCACTTCAAAGGTTATAAAAGTAAATAACGTTGGTAACCCAATAATTAATTGATTGCGTTTGGAATTTTTGCTAAAGGTTTGGAAGACATTTTCAAGTAGACCGTTCTAGAACATGCTAAGGTAATATTTGTTGAAGAAGTTAATATTTACATTCGTCCTAAAAATGGACCTCATTATAATGATGAAGATAAAGAGGAGGAATAAGTTAATGCAAGTACATATCTTACATAAGCCGGCGCCTAGGACGAATCTTTTAAAATTCGCTCCTATGTCACGGGCCATTAATTTAATCAATAATCTCCATACAGAGGCTTAGATATTTTTTCTAACAGATTGGCGAAATTTCTTATCTCGACCCAAAAGTGCTTAGAAATAATAAATACCTAAGCTCGTCATGTTGATTTTTTTATGATGGTTATTTTTCTCTTTTATTCTTTATATGTAATTACATAGTGTCACAAAATAGGTTATGTTAAGGTCTTGTTACTTAATGTTGTAGAAATTTTATTAAATATTGTTTTCTACTATTATGTTAGTTAGTAAGATTCAAATAGCATCGCTTTGGTAATTATATAGTGTAATGGTGTTATGTTGTGATAATAATAAATAAATAAATAAATCTTTAGCTAGTTGCTCTAGCCTTTCAAGATGATATACCGTACAAAATACGCTGTCTTATGTAACATGAATGTTTCAAGACGTTGTTTCACTTTCATATTGTACAAATACAATATGAATGCTGGCCGCGTAGTAGCGTAGAAAAAATAAAATTACATTTATATGTAAGTGGATTAGGGAGTCTGGGTGTAGTCTACAAAATATTGGGTGATAGGCAATAACTGTAAGCTATTTATTTCATTTGAATAGTTTATACTTACTTTAGTATCGAATTTTGAGAAGGTACCTTTAGTGTTTTAATTAAACTAATACAATTGTAGTGAAGGATATACTTACTATTCCAATCACCCAATAAAAAAATACAAAAAATTGCTTAGCGTTAAGTAGGTATGATTTAAAGCGGAATTTGGAATGGTGCAGTAAAATGGTTTTTACGAAAGATGTGCCGTATTTTATTTATTTTGTATAAAAGGTACTTTGTAATGAATAACATTTTTTGGAGGACTTTGCGAGTTGTCTGATTTTAAGAACTTACAAAACACTAAATTGCCTGTTATATTTACTTCCTCTCCATTACAATATAGCAATTATCCAGATGAAAGAATGTCTTCACAACAGCAGTTGCGGCAAAAATTGAATCTTAATAACGAGCGGGGTACAAAACTTTCCCTACTCAGTCGAGTGGTTAAATATCGTCCTATACTAATTACATCAACTTTAACCATTTATCTTGGTTCTTTTGGTTTGTTTTTGATTTACCAAGTTATCCAGACTTATTTAGGTTAAAAGTTTTAGGCTCATTACCATCGGGAGGTACGGAGCTACAAAAGGCTTAGAGGTTATATTATTTTATTGGCTCCTTGCCAGATGGGAGTCAGTTGCACTGTACTTCGAACTAGAACAGAATTTCGATAGCCTCTACGTTGTCGCACTTATTGTTGTTTCGGCTCTAGTATTTATCTACTTAGGTAATTGTTTTCGCAAAGAATTTGAGATTGGTTTTGTTGGACCCAAGATTTACGAATTACCTTTTCTATTTGTGGTTCTTACTTTCCGAATAATATTGGATTTGGTTTTTCCTTGCAAATTTTAATAAGTAGGTAGAATAGTTATGAAAGCAGATAAAGATAATAATGAGCATCTGCGCCTGAGCTAGACTGAGCCAATTCTTTATGTTCACCTAGAATTAAAAGCCATATGAAAATGTATATAACTAGTCTTACAATTAAGTGCTTCTAAATATCTCACAAGAATACAGACTCAAAGCAGTTTACTTGAGTCCGGGAGAAATGAGCATTTTGTTAGAATTTGGTAATAAGTATCCTTTACATGTTATGTAAATATTAATAAACTTTGCGTGTATCTTTACACCAGCAGGTATAATGTAATTTTAATTTTAGAAGTAAATTTCTTGGTAGTGTATTATGATCAGTAATTAATTTTAATAGCTTTTAGAATTTTATGATTATTTTGTAATAGAATGAACAAGAAGATATTTTTTGCTTTATGAAATATAACGTTACATTTTTACCAACGTATGTTATAATACTTGCTTGGTAAAATAGGAAATAATGGGTTATTTAAAAAGTAGAAATTATTAGGCATCTTTTCGACTTAAAATTTAAATAATATTTTTCTCTGAAATTACTTTCAAAAGACTCGATATTATTAACCAACTTCTTTTGTATGATTGTACAGATGATTATTTTCCGGGATTCGGACCCAGGACCTCGCTTAGCGACCACTAGACCAATGAGGCCGTGCAGGCTCATTCAATATGGAAATAAATGATTTAAATATTTATTATTTGTTCATCATACAAAACTATTGTTCTATTGTATATTTAGTTTTCATACTTCCGGAGTCATTTCAATATTTAGATTGTATAACATTGAAACGAACTATATTATTATTAGTCAACAACCTCAATTAAAACATTCAAAGTTACGGGAAACAAAACAAACAAACAATAATTATTGACGGAATTCATTGAACGTTAAACAAATGTTAATGCAGTTAAATTAGTTTCATCAAGCATTAGATACAAAAATAACTGCTTTAACTGAATAACTGGAATAGTATAAAGTACTATAACAATTTATGACCATAATAAAGTACCAAACTGGAAATATATTTTCCGTATTCCTATATTTTTAATAACACAAATACTGACTGTCAAAAGCCTATCTGTATCGCAGCAATCTAAAAATGTCCCGCTTTATACTCAACGGTGGAGTGAATAAAATCGCAATATGGAGCACGTGCGGTGCATCGCAACATGGCAAATTGAAAAACTAGCGGACCAAGCATCGTACCCTGCGGGACCCACTTACTTTGACCACCGTGAAATTAAGTGAAACCCAAAAGTGCGCAATATCGATAGTGTCATGACGAATATTGGGGCATAATATGCGATTTGGACCAATGATTAACGTTTACGTTACGGTAGCCAGTCATGTGGGTGGATTTTTTTTGAGGTGCATGCATTCGGATGGAATTGGAAGAATTATTTCAATATTATTATGATAGATTAATCAAACTACAACTTATAAAAGGTAAAACTACAAAATAGACTGAAAAATAGATTGACTATTACTAAAATACTTGTTGTGTTTGCGAAGGTACTACAACATTTAGTCAGTGTAATATTGTTTTATGAAAAAATCAGTAGCTAATACTCTTAGGGCACTCAAATTTGATGTCAGCAAAACGGCAATAAAAAAATTACAGCGTGTAGCTCATCGTTTATTTTGCACGTACTGCGATATTATCAAGTAATTTCATAAAGAAGCGGATCCTTTTGATATGTTTGTCAATCTTGTTTGAAAACTCGACGCGACGCTCAAAGGTGCATAATTCACGTGTTCCACACGCGCGAGCGTTGAAACTAAACCAAAAGATCTTTTCAAAGAACTCTCAACTCTATACTTAGTAAATAAAGTAACAGTTTTGAATGATCTCAAAAATAAAATACAGACTAGAATTGTTTGCAAACTGTATTCAATCTTGGGACTTCAACCCAGGGTCTCTTTTAGAACAGCATTGATTTTTGGTGATCGTTTTGGGTTCCAAACGTTTGGAATGAATAGACGCCATACAGTTGGGGCCTAAATTGGGTTTTTCAGTTATTTTCAGATATGTTCAGGCTTTTCACGTTCCAGAAGGAAGTGCGAAGGTTTTATACCTTTTGTTGTTTACTGGTGAATTAACATTTTACTGAATTACAAGCTTGAATAGCCTTAGAATCATTACACATACATACAAATTAGCTAGGACTAACTTGTACTTAATATCAAGCAACTATTTGTAACATTAATTTCTAAATTGTTTAAATATGGCTCAATAATTTAAAATTATAACAAACATTATTAAAACAAAACTTATACTTGAAAATAGCACTAATTTCAAACACGAAATGGAACTGTTTGCAGAAGATGCAAAATATGCATAAAATATAAAGGAGGTGTTACGCTGCAGAAACTTATAAAGACTCTCATCTCGTCCATATGAGTATCAAATTTGAAATTTGCACGTATTTTATCTTTCAAAGGAGAATATTGCTGGTGAATAATCTAGTATTAATGGATACTTGGTATGCTGAGATAACTCCAGACTTTGAAAGAGATTTTAATAGAACTTTCAACTTGTATTTTTATAGAATGTTATCTACAACTAAGTTGAAGTACTTACTTGATTTATTAGTTCAACTATCTTTTATCAAGTTTAGGCTAATAATGTTGTCTTTACAAGTGAATACATTAGTAAAAATAATAATGTGATCGCATGGAGGTAGTATTTGGACTTTTATCGAGTCTTTATTATTCTTATTTATATGTTTCTTTATTACCGATTATTATTCTTCCATTGTATTTATCAGCGGGTTATACATCTTCATTTCGCTGATGATAAAGAGTAGTAGTCTTTTGTTCAGCCTGTTGCCATTCATTAAACCCACAGCGACTTCTTGCAGCCCGCTTCCCGGGAACAGAAAGAAACCGTATTCATAATCTTTCGGCCAACGGATCCTTATATATTATATTTTAGTATTATATTAGCTGTACGTGATAACGTTAGAAGTAAATCAACCGTGTCTAACGCAGCGATTGTCCAGATTTTCCACGGTGCACCATTAACCAGATATTTATTGCCCCTGGCTACATTTCCGTCGTCGTCTCCAACCACATCAAAGAACCAGTACATCTTCAGTTGTTACGCTTTAATAAGTGAAGCTAAAGGAGAACTTAAAGATTACTGCGAACGTTAGACGGCAATCTTGAGTGACTGAAGCTACAGCGTAAATTACGACAGAGGTGTATGAATATTTCCGTTTGGATTTTTTTTGTAACTATGTTCTTTTGGCACACCACAATTTTTTGTGTGATTCGAACATATTTGTTAAGTCCAAATGTTCGTGCGCTATGTTATGTTCCTCAAGCTCATTCAGATATAGCGATACAGACGACATTTTTAATTACCTTTATAAACAACAAACTTTTACGACACTAAGTAAAATTACAAAGTTAAAAATTCAGCAACGAGTTTTAAATTCTGGAATGAAGCAATTCACGTAAACGTCTCAAAATAAATCTTAACATCGTACCAACATTCTCAAGAGATGTCGCAATATTCTGCGACAAATCGCAAGTTTACAAGCCACCTAAACTTAGCACCGACTCGCATTACGGCTACACTGCGGCCACCTTTACAAACGGTCTTCGCGGTAATTAGTTTTGTACAATTTTAGACTTTAATGCCTCGCTTGTCATCTGTTAGCCTGATAATGGCTTCCTGCGTTAATTTATATGTGGCGAGATATAAATTATGATTATTTAGCTCCGTACTCGGGGGTGTTACGTAAGTTTTGCAAATGGGACCTTTGTTTCCTATGTAAGTTTCAAATTAATGTGGAGTGAGCTCCTTTCTGGGTTTATTTAATTTAATTTTGCGTTGCTGCTGGCTTAAAAATATCACAGTGTTTTTTTTTGTGGATGCCGTTTAAATTGAATGCATGTTTGAGAGACATTCCCAATTATATTTTATGACGAAGTGTTGTCAAAAGGACCACATTATGTCCGAACTGTATGCTGTTATTTTCTGAATAAACGCGAGTACTTATTACTTTTTTGTCAACTATTTTATTATACAATGTTAAAGATGTGACACAATAAAGTACCAAAAAATAAATTGATTTAATCAATAAAATATTAAGAGTGCAGAAAATGATATTACTGAAAAAAAAAACGAAATTGGATCTTAATTTCTACATAAACATAACATCACGCCTGTATTCCACGAAGGGGTAGGCAGAGGTGCACATAATACTCCACTACGCCAGTTATTTTATAGGTCTAAATGTAGGAGGCGATCCTCTTGCCATCATCAGACTCCGTGCTGCTACTGAGAATCACCGAATGGAAAAAACTTAGTAACACTTTACCCGACCCAGGAATTGACCCCAGGACCTCATGTTCAGCAATCGCGCTTAACGACCACTAGACTTACGAGAAAGTCTTCTTTAGTTCTGACAACTTAATGTGTATAATTATATTATTGTTAAGAAATTACTATGTTGTCACGACCCTCTCTCACACTCTCTCTATTGTTTCTTAGGTCGTCTAATATATTGGATTGAACCTCCGAGCATTGAGTTTGACCTTCGCGCAGATAAAACCTAATAATAATACATTATCTGTATTAATTGTGATCCTCAGATATTTTTTAAAAGGTTATTGGCAAAGGCATGTGATATGATTTCATGACTCAAGAGACTCCAAGAGTTCTAATAAAAACGACGAATGTTAAAGCTACTGTTTCAATAAAACAGTTTGTGTTCGTAGTAATGTCAAATATTTGTTATATAAAAGCAATGGCTTTTGGTGCCATTTTAGCATGTTGGCCATGCTAAACTTGAATCTAAATTGATCACCCTTAAGACGTAAATACTAAAAGGGAACTTGAAATTTGATGGATGCGAGCAGTGACACGGTGGCTCAGTTGGTTAGAGCAGCGCCACGGTTCGGTTCCATCCATCATTTCCATCAAATTTCCTTTATCAATGTATAAAGGCAATTGTACAGTAATATTAAAATAAAATTGAATAGCGCGCACAACACACAATTTTATCATTAGCCGTACAAAACCACACACAAATTACGACCAGTATGTGACTGCCATATTGTCACAGTTGAGTAAACACTCCGTAATTATTGTAGTTTACAGAAATGCTAATAAAAGGGACCTATCATTACAATAATTTTATTAATGGCAAGCACCAGCAATATAATTAATATCTAAACTAATAAATAGGCAATCCTCCTTTGTATATGGATGTGACGTCATGTCGCTGGTGTAGATAGAGATTGACCAGGCAACAAGGATTGCGTGGGACCAAGGTTGCTCGTGTATTCAACTGTAATCAGAAGTTCAGACAATCGTTCTGCGCCTCTTACCTTTCCCGTCAACGGAAGGGAATTCATAATTATTGCACTTAAATATACTTAATCTGTTTCCCACGGAATTAACGTAGCACTAACAACATAATAAATACACGAATAAATACATCATCTACATACAATACACACAACCACATCAACCTTGATCTGCCTTAGGTCAACCATGCCCATTTCAGCTTACAAACAGGTCAGTATTTGAATTTCATACAGCGAGCGATACGGCTTAGCTAGTACGGCGACCGCACGTCCGACTTTTAATGAGACGTGCACTGAATTGTCCGGATTGAGATGGGATTTTAAATTTAAATTCAAATATGTTTAGATGTGCTTTGAGGTGCATGAGCTGCATTGTAGAAGGTTGCTTTTGATAATCTATCTTTTGATAAAATAAACAAAATGTAATAAATTTTTAATAAACGCAGAAAAGGCAAAGATATATTTTTTTTAATTAAGAATTTTATAATTTTTTTATACTCTTTATTAGGATGTATATTAAAGCGGGTAATGAAGGCAACGAAAAAAATGATTTATTTCTGTAAATAGGTTTTCACATACACTTTTATACGTCAGTTCGTTACGTCACTTCTAACGTCTACTGACATTTCAATTTATGATATTATGCAAACAACATTTACAGGTATACTTTAATCACTGTTTTAAAATTGACCATTTTTTACGTACGGGGATAATTTTTTCATAATTTTAGTAGAATATCTTCATATTTCTCCGAATTCTTGTTAAATTAATTGGAATGGAAAATAATAACAAATTAATAAATTATGGTTATAATTAAATTTCCTCTATAACAAAATATTTTTGTTAAAATATATCTGAAATACGTATTATAATAGCATTATGAATAAAATATTTTGCATCCAACCAGTTGCGAGCAGACACGTCCCTGTGGCGGATTAAACGTCCAAATAATATTAAAATGTATGACCACCCTACTCCTACCGAATTATATCTCCATTAGTAAGTTTCCGTCGTGCAGTTTTATGGTAGTCGCTGAGCCATACATCAGCGTCAGTATATCCTGTTTGGCAAATGTTAAATAGGTGTTAGTAATTTTCAGTATTTATCAGCTTATATACTCATACCTGCTACTGTATACAGGCTTTTACCCATAGCTGCTTCGTCGATAATGAATCCTTTGGGTTTCACGGAATAAAGAGGTTTCGTTCTTCCCCAGGGTACTATCGACGTGCCAATATTATGTCTTAACCTGTTATTGAATTTATGTTTTTGTAGCTCATTTAGAAATGAATGTCAATCATAACATAACATAACATCACGCCTGTATTCCCAAAAGGGGTAGGCAGAGGTGTACATGTAGTACACCCACATTTCGCCAGTTATGTTGTAAGTCCCAATGTATTAGGGGGCGAGCCTATTGCCATCAACCAGGCACAGATCTAGACTCCGTGCTACTACTGAGAATTACCTAATGGTAAACTCAGTAACACTTTGCCCGACACGGGATTTGAACCCAGGACCTCTTGCTCAGCAGTCGCGCTTAGCGACCACTAGACCAACGAGGCAGTCTATTATATATAATATCAGTATTCAATCATACCTTTTAGAGATAGGTCTTCTTGATTCCCTGGTTTGGTTTTGTGGAAAGAACTGGGTCTTTTAAAAGTCTTTTGTAGTAACGTATGTCTAATATGGTGAAGTAGAAAGCGTTGTTCTAAACTGAAGTAAGGCATGAAGTAAAGTCTCTTTATGGGTAAACTCTTAACAATATCCAGTATGTGTCAAACCGTTGAACGTATAAATTTAAAGCTAAATTACAAACATTTTGTAGGTATAGGTATAAGAATAAAATATGGCATCAGACTTTCTTGTTAAATCATTTTTACTGATGATGTAGTAACAAGCCATACATTTCAAAATTACATCGATATATTTATATCGATTCGATTAATTATATCGATACTAAAATCTAAAAATATAATACTTTATCATCATAAGAACAAGAATGAATACAAAGAACATTGTAAATGATGTTCTTAGTTCACAAATAAATGTATCGTTAAGCAACAAAGTTGTAAACCAACTCGGATTGCACGCAAAGCGCCCGTAGCAATACTTGGATAAATTTGGGTTTCCTACACGGTAATAATTAAAGTTTGTTGAATTTAGTGCACGTATTACTTATCCATACTAGACTTAATGTATAAACATTCTTAATTTACTGAACAAAGCCAACTAACACATTTTCTTCTTTCAAGCATCACCTGACATTTATGTTGAATCTTCTATATTTACATACCTTTGTTCTGTCTTCGACATATTTGTCATGTCATCAGAATTACGATTGTGTCATTAATTTTTTTAAGATGATTTGTTGGTCGTCCCTGATGAATGATTACTAAACTGACACTTAGTAAAGATTTCACCAAGAAAACCTTTACTTAGTGATAGTTTAAGTAGTTATTAAATGTTTCCTGAGCTTTTTTGGTCGACGTGTCATGTAATCAAATAATGATACAAAATGCAAATCTGTTTCTCCGAAAAATAAATAGAATCATCAATCAGTTTTGAAAGTCTCAAAAGCTTCTTTAACCAATGAACATTGCAGTACTGTTAAGCAACTGCATACCTTATCACTCCTAATAAAAAAGCCAGGAAATAAGTACACAAGTAATTTAAACTTAGTCTCATTTGAAAACCAATTCCGTACAAAATAAGTTGAAACCACTTCATGGACGAGTTAGATCACTCAGCAAATCGCGGATATCTAAATAGAGTTTAATTCAGTCTCGTGGAGCTTCGTGAAGCGGTAAAGTAGATTTGCGAATTTGCATCACAAGTCCAATTGAGTTTTTTAAGGAATTGGCGCTTTGAATTTGCTGTGTCTCCCTTCTGTAGTGTATTTAAATTTCGTCGAGTTTTACATGGCGGCTTTGATTGGGTAGTTCTGAATAGTAAGCATGTTTTGAATTGAATGCTGAACGTGAACTTTAATGAATGTTGAGAAAAATATGAACCTATTTTTACTGAATGTTTCAAATGAGATCGAGAATCTATTCGGTCTGTTATCAATCCAAGACTTCCTAATTAAATAAGGGTTGTTTAGTCGCCTATTATTCGGCGTACAATATGCTCGCTATGTAATGTATAAATATTGTGGAGAGTGTGAAAGTGGTGAGACGTGGATCCATAAACTTTCAGTCATTCAAATCCTTTACCATTTCCAACATATTTTGACAACAATTTAACTACAACACGGGAATTAACGCGAACTCATTTTTAATTTTTGCTTTACCTTTCGACCGAGTTGCATCGGCCGTGGTCACAAGCAGATTTAAGCAGTCTGCATGCTTTAAAAATAATGTTCGCGCTAATTCCCGTGTTGTACTTTAATTATCATCATACACGATTGTTTCAATGTAAGTATATTTTGATAATTTTAAGTCTGTTTTCTAGTATCTCCTTTTATATGTGAGAATTGTGTAAAGTCTTACACAATTCTCACATATAAAATTATTAAGACACTTTTGCCTACCTCTTTGGGGAACACAGACATAATTATAGTTAAATACATAAACATCGTATTGTTGTAGGAAATTAGGAACTAAAATCCACAACTCCTTAAACACTGTTTGAATAACTTAATAGATTCCAAGCGTATAATATATTAATTAGAAATTCCGCAGTAACTACAAACAGCGCAATGTTAGCATGTTACGTACATTTGCGATGTTGAACAGTTCACATTATACCAAATCTTAAATTAAGTACATATATAATTATCATTAGTATAAACGTTCATACTTATATTGTTGTGTCGACAGTCGAATCGAATGTGAATGAATCGACTCGAATTGTGAGAATAAAATACTCAGAATTTCATGCCGTACGCAATATTGTGCCAATGGTAAATATATACCTAGTAAATATATACCTAATACCTAGGTACAGTAGTTCCAAAAGAACATACTTCAATGCACATTTTGTTTTTCAAGGGTTGGACATTTAAATCTAATGACAAACGCTCGATTAAAAAACGAAGTCTGCTTATTTTTACGAAAGGCAACGAAAGAACGTTAGAGAAAGTCAAGAAGTAAGCTATCCAAAAATCACAGTCTCTTTTACCGCCCGTACAAGTGTATGAGCAAGCCACCGAATAACGTTCACGCGAAGTGCTTTCGTACGTCGCACAGAACAAACGCCCGCCCGCTGTCTTATCGTTATAATACTAGTTTAAACTAGTTTCAGCCGCTTGTGCGTTTCAGGGCTGTGTTTTATTTATTTATTTTAGCTAATCTATTTTGATTGGTTGAAAACACTTGTATTTAATTTTGGTTACGGGTTCACTGCATATAGGAAACCACGTTATTAATATTCTATTTAATTAATAACGAAAAGTGATTAAAATTAATAGCGCTTACAATAATTACATTGATATTAAATAAATGTTTTACTATGATGGTTAATTTCAGAAGCAATATTTTAAAACAATATCGATTTATGAGTATTTCAGAATGTAAATTGGGTTCTGAATTTCTCACCAATATTAAAAACTATGAATTCTGAATAGTTTCAGGCTGTGCTGTACTGTTACACACGACATCAGCCAACACATAAGCCGCTTGAGCCCTGAAATACTGTAATCATTCTTCTGTTTTACAAGCCTTGTTTATTGTAGCAGAAAGCAGACATCAGTTAGCATTCGTGTCAAGTGACACCCCTACATGAGCACAGTCGGTCTGCACGGTACATACATTTTAGTCGGCGCCGCGTCGAAGTTTGTTGTTCGCAGTTAATTTTCTTTGTGAAAATTCTCCTCTTAACTTCATGAGTGTTAATCTTTGCGATTGAAGTTTTAAAGTAAATCCTCTTTGTACGTAATAAGTATGAACTTGTGATGTTACTTACGTGATAGTTGTAGAAAGAAAAATATGACGGCTTAACTATTTAAGTTTGAAACAAACTACGGTTGTGCTGCAAGAAATAAACATATTCTTTGTGCAAGCCCGCGTTTGTAGAGAAGTCACGTCTTAGCTAGTTTTTTTTTCGAGATAGGGCAGAGAATATTACGTCTGTGAAGTGTAAGGACGCGGAGAAAAGTAATAAAGACTGTTTTTGAAATGGAGCTGTCTCTGTGTATTTTATTGTGTGTAATAGACAATCTGAAATGTGGCGCTATTTGTATGGGAGCTTGTGTAGCTGCTATTCATTATAAGGATATTACGTTGTAAGTGCCATATTATGAAGTTTTTTCTTCGTTAACTTTCGAAGATCTGTTGAGACTTTTGCCTAGGCAATCGATGCAAATGGCTATTTGTCGTTCATTGTGGCGTTCTAAGGAGGAGGCCTTTGTTTAATTTATTTATTTATTCTTTATGCACTAATTAACAAGATGTACAGAGGCGGACTTAATGACAGGCATTCTCTCCCAGTCAACCTTAGGACGGTGCAGAAATAATACCGTGGTAGGTACATCAATGAAAGATCTAAACTTACAGGTGCATAAGTGGACGTTTATAGTGGATATTTAATAGTGGACGTCTCTCGGCTAATGATAATGATGAATCGTTACTAGAATAAGTTGAAAACTTTAGATGAACATATTGACATATTGAAATATTGATGATATAAAGGTGATAATGTAAAGATTTATTGATTTCGACTTGTTTCGTTGGGTTAATTTTGAAATATTAAATAAGTAAACCCCCATAGTTCACAAAATAGTGCGCGTGATTCGTCACTACCAAGGGCCATACTATCTAGATATAGATACATCTACTTGTAGTCTAGGTCTAAATATAAACCAGACTAGAGTTTGGATCAACGTAGACGTCACTATCGGTACTACCCAGGTTCCAACGCCATTAGTAAACATGTCACAGCCACTTCAATAAAGGCTCCCAGTAAAAAGTTAGTGGTGCTAGGTAAATACGCGTTTGGACATGCTTCGGACTAAAACAAAGTTTCTTGTTGATTCGTCTGCGAGCATGTTACTGTTGACGGACTTTTGGATGCTACGAAAACTGAAGTCTCTTAGAATTATTTGTATGACATGAAAGATATGAAAAGTAGTAATCCATTGAAAGGATTATGAATAAAAGTTTCTTAATTTTCTAATGCTCTGTCAACTTGACTGTACTTTTTTTTTCTCTTTAATTTAATGAGCTATTATCCAGTGGATATGCCAGATCCATAATTCATACATCATCATCATCAGCCCGTTGCAGTCCACTGCTGGACATAGGCCTATCCCAATGTTCGCCACAAAGCCCGATCTGCTGCTTTATGCATCCAATTTTTTTTTATATTTATCTAATTCATACATGCATACACAAATATTATATCGAAGTAAACTAATTAATATAATGCTTATATACTAGTTAGTTCGCGAGTGCATCTGAACTATTCCGCCTCGCAAAAGATAGAGACAGATTCCAACAGCTGGTTGCCGACCTTCAGTAATTGTAGTGGCACTTATAGAAGAAGATACTAGTTATAATAAATACTCTATTTAACAATACTATAGAGTATTTTGCTGAGTCCGAGTTAAGCTCAGCTAGCATAGATAAAACTACTCCTAGATCTAAGATATTTATATGGAACCTGTTAAAGAACTCCTTTGTTTAAGGTGCACTCCATCAACATTGACTGTACAAAATCTCTAATCTTTTAATCTCATCTCAAAAAATATACTGACAAAACAAAACCCTCTAACCGAAAAATCAAAACAATGGCAGTCTTTATCATCGCGACTACTTGTATTGTCGTGTGGAGCCAGATAACTGGATTACGGCAGCACCTGACTGTGTAACGAAGGCTTGGCTAACTCTAACATAGTTAGATGACGTCTACGGGCGCCTGTTTCGTGCGCAACTGCTACCGAACGATAAGGAGATGGAATTTGTCTGACCTGTTGGTCTAGTGGTTAGTGACCGTCACTGCTAAACCGGAGGTCGTGGGTTCGATTCCCACCCAGGACAAATCTTTTTGTGATGAGCATAATGATTTGTTCTGTGTCTGGGTGTTATTTATCTATATTATGTATGTATTTAGTAATATTTAAGTATGTTTATCAGTTGTCTGGTTGCCATATTACAGGCTCTGCCTAGTTTGGGATCAGATGACTGTGTGTGAGTTGTCCCAAGATATTATTATATTATTATTAATTTAAACCGAACGCGAACTGAAACGAAGAGAAACTGTTGCATTTTATACCTAACGTTGTTGATGCAAATTTTAATGATACTACTGAGTGTCAGTTCTTGGTTTAGCGTGAGGTTGCGTTATTGGGGTTGCTGCAGTGTTACTATTTACCACGAGCTTGGATTTTTCCGCTGTGGGAGCGTGACGCCGCACTACACTGCACATAGCGGCGTCTTGCTTCTAACGGGAAAATGATCAATGCAAGCTCGTAGAAAGGCACCTGCCCAGATTTTTGTTTGAATTATGTTAGATCAATGGCAAGAGACTTCTATTAAACTGACTAAATGTGGAATACAGTTGATAAATAAACACATACATTTTAAGGTAATGTGGAGTAGAAGTATGCAAATTAACCCTATAGATGAAGAATCGCGAAGGCATTGACCGCTTACAGTGCATTATCCTAATTAAGTCACGCGTGTAGCGTACCGTTAGAACTTCACAAACTTACCGAAACGCAGCGTTCGAGAGCAAACTTCTCACCCGTGTATTTGAATACTAAGAATCCTATGGAAGGCAGCGTTTGGCAAACTATCGCACGTGCTCCCTCCCGTTCTCTTTCTTAATGATCTTCTGCAACAGCATCAAACTCCCACAAACTTTATTATTTATAAAGAAAATCTCATTTAAATTATTTAGTTTGCAAACAGCATACGTTAAGAGTGTTTACGCTGTTTGCCCCATAGGATTTAATACTAGGAGATGTTCCTAGTGTTGTAAAAAAGCTCGAGTCGGCGCTTAAACGCTTAAGTCGACGCTTAAGCAGATTGCTAATGCTCAAGTCGGGACTCTACTGAAGCGCTCGACGCTCGAGCAGTGGCTTGAGCGTTATACTAAAAAGGCATTTTCCGAGCACCGGATTCAGCACTCGGCTCGAGCTTGAGCGCGCGTTTAGATTACATAGCTAGGGAAACTGTAAAACAGATAGTATAATTGAAATAAGAGAATTTCAGTTTTATTTTTAATGATATTTATATTTTGACGTTGAGATAAATCTGTTGACTCCGCACTTAATTCCATCATATTATCTTGCTCATGTTCACTGCTACTACTAACAATATCGCAATCGTTTTCCATGTTATAAATGCAAAGCAACAAGGAAAATAATAGAAAATACACAATATATAATTGTTTCTGCTTGTTCACTCACAGGACTTGCTTATACGACCAAAGTCAAAAGATAAGTAATTCTCACCGTACCTACCGCCCGCCACAACTCCTAACATTTTTATTTATCACAATTTTTTCATCTACCCGCATTTAAAAATTACAACGCTTGAACGCTTGAGCGCATAACTCGAGCATGAAAGTCTAAACTCTCAACGCTTGCAAGCCTTAAACGCTCAAGCGTTTAACGCTCGAGTCTAAAACGCTCCAAAGCGTCGACTCAGCGCTTAACGCTCGACGCTCAGCGCTCATTTTTACAACACTAGATGTTCCTGTACTAAAGCTTAAAGACCATTACTTGATTAACTTGTCTCAGTAACTCAAGCTTGTGTAAGTTTTGTTTGAGCATTAGCCAATATTCCTTAATATCCGGACGTATGTTAATTAATTAGTTAGAGTAACTTTTTTAATTACTGACGTATACTGTTAACTGTTTGTGCATCTACCTTGTTTTTATCTCTGCACTACCTCAGGTTTGACTGGTAGAAAATGCCTAAGGCATTAAGTCCGCCTTGTACACATCTGTACTGAAGTATTAAATAAATAAATATAATGATTACTTTAGTATCTATCGTGATATACCTGTGTGGGTACATAAATATTATTATAATTTGTCCGCAAACGTCACAAGTGTAGGCTAAGTGAATTGATATCTGATAAATAGACGCAATCGAGTTAGTCTTGGATTGTCCGTCGAACAAGTAACAACGATAATGTAACGAGGTCACAGTTCGACTGTAACGTGGTAGAGTCAGGTATTATTACAGAATACACACTGTAGTGTACTATGTAGATACTACAAGTATGATTTACGTTGACCAAATGACTAGTAAATAACAAAGCTTTAAGTACCTTTTCTTAAGTTTTCTCTTTGGTTTTTGCAAGTAACTTGCCACGGCCCTGAGTGGAAGCCAGACAGCTCCAACATAATAATTAAAGTGCTAACTACAATTATCCTTCTTGGCCTTTCTTTCAACATAAGCGATTTCATCTAGCCAATTACGGTAAGGTGGCCTGTTTAAAAGATATGGTTTTAGTTAGATACTTATTGCATTAGAGTTATCACAAGCCTTTATCTTACCTTTTCTGAAGATTCATACATAAAGTCACGCCTATTTCCACGAGGGGTAGGCAGAGACCACGGATTTCCATTTGCTACGATCCTGACATACTTCTTTCGCCTCATTCTGTCGAATCAACTATTTGCAAACGTAATTATTCAATATTATTATTATTATATATTTATTTATTTTAGCCATGGTCGTCCCGCTGCAGGGCAAAGGCCTCCCATACCTTCCTCCATTCTTCTCGATGTTATAGCCTATTTTTAAATCTTTACCCATACCTTGACCTTCTGGCCATTGTAGATCATCAAATATGATCTACAATGGCCAGAAGGTCCTGACTCAGTTCCAACCGAAGTCTTATTTTTAAAATTAACACGTGCCTCGTGATTTTCGCTTCCATTAATGTAACAGTTACAACGTCGCGTCCAGAACAATCAGTAAATGGTTCCCAATTATAGTACATTTTGCTTTGTGTCGAGCTCGTTGACTAGCGAGCCTTGCGTTTGGCAGTCAATCATGTTTGAAGTTCACTTCATCTATCTACAATGTGTGATCGAATGCTCAGTACACGGGCCATTTGGTAATCATGACGAAATATAAGGCATTATTTAAATGATTGTCGATCTCAATTGCTGTCAGTTAACTTCAATACAGTTTCCAGAATTGCATGCATTATCTTTACTTTTACATTAACATATACAATAGGCTTGGGTTACTAAATATCTCGAAAAAAACATGGTAATAATTACGTAAACATTGTCACGGGCGAAAACTAGTGTATTATCAAAAAACACAGTCAAAATCGAAATTGATTCACTTTTGTTACAAATCAATTTCCCAAACGACTCCACAACTCCTGGTAAGAAACAAAAGACAGCTAGGTACCTCTAGTTTCAAGTGAACCGCTAAAACTCAAACAACAAGGCCATTACTGAAAAATAACCAGAAACTGTCGCCACAACAGGCACTATTCCGAAAACCCTTGTAAAAGCACATACCAATCTAGTGAAATGTGTCTTTATGCCATTCCTGGCCACACGATGGCCGTTAGTGGAGCAAACAAGAAAACCGCATCAGAATTTCAAATGCGCTCTGATCCTTAGCTTTGATGTGGCAAAAAGAATTTAGTTAAACGCGTTCGTTGAGAGGAACGGTTTTAAATGTGGATTTATGGTGGAAATAGAATTGTGTTTATAGGATTCAGGATTTGGAAGCTTTCTTAACGACATGAAAATTTTGAGCCAAAATCAATTTGTGCTACATCAAGACGGTAACTGTAAGGTATTTAATATTACATCACGAATTGATCATGTTCATAATTATTATTAGTTCCAAAAAGTTTTGAAGAGAAGCAATATGAAGTTTAACCTAATTATTATTTCGGCCAAATAACAACAACAAATTCTAGTTTCATTTAGATTTACCAGATTTTTTGAACTTAAACGTATCAAAATACTAAATGGCAAACGATTAAACTCTTAGATTTCAACAAATTATAGCTGTACTATTATTTATTTTCCCAAAATCTGTTAATTTTCTACTACAAGTCACGAAAGCTTAACAAATTTCACTCACAACATTCCTTAGAACACGAGTGGTAATTAAGCAACTGCTACATGCCAAATACTTTGAAAAGGGTAGGCATATGATGTATTATTTCCTAGAAGAAGAACCATTAATTTGTTACCTTTGTTTCGGGGAACCTGCAATATTCGTTACACTCGCTTTCCGCTCTACCAAATCCCCTTCGTACCTTTTCATCAACTAACACACTATTTTGCAGGCTACACCTACAAAAATATTTTCCCGTAAAGAAACCTTTGGAAATTCAAAAAATACCCGAACTTTAATCTGAAGGTAACGGTAACTGAATATTACCAAGGCAATAAGCAATTTATTTTTATTTTATGTTCCAAAAGCCTAGCCAGGTTTCGTTTTCATCAGGTCTTCAATATAGAGGTTTTATTTTCCAGTCTAGTACAAAGTAGGTGTGGTTTTTGGAGCTTTTACATTCATCTATCAGTCTTTTTTTAAACATTAGGACCACGTGGCAGCAAGGTAAAACGTTATTTGTTTATTTACTGTGTACAATCGTATCAGCATCATCATCAGCCTATCTCAGTCCACTGCTGTAATCGTATATTAATATTATATTGATTTTGAGTAGGTACTAATTATATGATTGTAAAAAAATATGTTAGGTACAATATCATAATAGCATTGGTTTTAAATTAAAGACTCAATAAAGGCTAAATTAAATACCTTGACATACGGTCGTATCTATCGAACGTGCATAAGAACACTTTGCCGACACATATTGCTAAGAAAAGAAAAATCGAAAACTGCGTATAAAATCTCCTTACTAGAAACGACCTAAAATAATGTATTTGGTGAAAACAAGTAGTTTTACGCAGTGTCACATCTGAATTTCAGATGCGATTTCTTGTTTGTTCTATGTTGAATAAGCTTCGTGGTCTCGCATAGTTTGGACAATAGGGATACGTTTGATTCGTATTAAAACGCTCGAATACGTGCCGGAGCGTAGAACCAGTGCGTTTTGAAATGAAATGCAGCTTATATAAATTACTGGAAGGTTGTGGAAAGCTTTTGTAAGTATGAATTTTATTGCATTTCATACTCAGTTATTAGCAGATGTATAAAATAAAGGAATCCAAGCAAAAAAAAATGCAGTTATGCATGATGATCTTCTTCTTATCGTATGGTTGATGAACAACCTGGTGTCAGAGTTTAAACCGCCTGTAGGCCTCTGACATGGCTTTACACACCGTTGAAAAATCTCTCAGGTGTGCCGATTTCCTCACGATGTTTTCCTTCACCGTTTTTAGCAACTGATAATTTATTTATAATACGCACATGAATTCGAAAAGACATTGGTGCGTGCCGGGGTTTGAACTTGCGACCTTTGACTTGGCAGTCCAACGGTCATACCACTCGGCTATCAGTGCTGTTATGCATGATGATGAAAGTAAATAAATTATGTAAAATGGCTTGACTGATAAGTTAAAGATTTTTATTGTAATGCAATTATATTATTATAATCATAGATTTTTTTAAGCCAAGTAGTTCCTTCTTTATATAGTATATCTACTAGCCAGTAATAGTTTTTGAACGTTTAAAACGTTTTAATCTAATCTTAAAGTTTTGATGACAGAAATGACATTCATTCTATGACAAACATGTCAAAATATAACATTTAGTAGTGTCTAAGCTTCAGAAAAATGCTCATACCGAAACCCGAAACTGAGATTTTAAATTTCGCGAATTGCTCTGACGTCATCGCTTGCCTCCTTACGTAATAGTTTCCATACCAAACCTACTTTGTAACAACGTAACGTAAATTAAAGTATTCCTAGGTGCTCCCCGACCGCGATTGTTTCGGTTTTGAAAGCGGTTTGCGCGTTCATTTCACAACGCTTCTAATTACACGTTGCAATTGCAGCCAGGGGTGGCGTCTATCGTAATTAGCAGATATTTTAATGAAGCTGGTAATTAGCACACCTTATAAAGGGATGTGGCTCGAATAGGAAGCTCGTGCTTACAGGGAGCTTAAAGCTTACGGGGATCTTGTAGTTAATGACCCCCATTAGCTACAAGACCCCCTTGTGATCAATGTGGGGATTAAAGACACATACAAAGCTGCGCAGCTAATTAGCTGAAGTAGCCTTTTCGCGAGACAATAGTCGATTGATCAGATGGCGCTCGCTATTATTGAGTAGGAACTCGTAACTCGTAATTTTTCGTGTCGTGCAAAGTGTTAGCGGGCATTTACGTCATTTTAGTGTTTTTAACTGTCTTGTTGGTCTAGTGGTCGCTAAGTGCGACTGCTGAGTATTAGGTCCTGGATTCGAATCCCGGGTCGGGCTAAGTGTATTTGGGTTTGTACATTAGGTGATTCTCAGCAACAGGACCAAGACTTGAATTGTGCCCGTTTAATGGCAATTTACCAATGGTTTAAAAGATCCTAATTTACTTGGGACCTTTAACGTAACTGGCGAAATGTGCGTGTACTACAGGGTGTGATTTAATAAATGTATGTTTCTATAGGTAGTACCGTGTGGTATCCGGCCTAGAATTGACCTCCCCCTCTCCTCCCGTGGGTGTCGTATGAGGCGACTAAGGGAAAATCCAGAAGATGGGCAACAGCGTCTTTTTTAACTTGACCACCAATACTGTGATCCCCAAGCCGCTTTATTATGGCAACCCCCCCCCCCCTTACTAAGGGGGAGGCCTTTGTTCAGCAGTGGACTTCTTTCGGCTGATGATGATGATGAAGTTTATTTAACTATTGAATATATTACATTATATTGGGTAGAAAAAATTATTAAACAATTAAAATGCAGTTTCAGCACATCCCTATACTGAAGCATGTTCGTACATTCAGTTGTCTGCCGCACCCGCCATGTTTATTCCGACCTATATATTTCTTTTGTTTATTTACCTTTGATTGTTCTGCCCGCGCCCACTTTAATGGCACTTCAGAAGTGGTTCCTGCTAATGTGAAATGACTTATAATTAGCTCTATTGGTTTATGGAATGGGTTTTGTGGTATTTAATACCACCATTTATGGGGCTTCAGCTGTTTGGGCAGCTATTTGGTAGATGGAAGGTTTTATTTCTGAACCTGTTTAAGCAGCTTTTTAGCGGTTGGAAAGTTTTTTTGCCAAACAAAGCGCCCGCCTATTTGGTTTCTAAATCGGCTAACGGAGCTAATCTAATCTAATAACACTATACAGGTTTAGAATACTATGTTTTGAAGTATAATGATGAGTCAGAAATGCGTTAATAACCAAACATAACCAACCAACATAACCAAAAAGTATATATTATGAAAATACTAGTAGTAATATGAATCTAAACACTATAACCCTTCAAAGTGGTAGGTATTAAAGGTCAAAGTTAAACTTTATATTATAATACTTATCAATGGAAAATCAAAAAAGTATATTCTAGGTACAAAAGAATTTAACCCCTATTCACAATACAGGTAAAGCAATGCCATTTAAAACGGAAAAATATTTCGATAGAGATTGCTATTTTCTCTATCCTAAAATATCTCGAACTCTGCTTATATAAGGTATGGGTAACAGAAACCTCCCCCTATTTGCAGGAGCAATACCTAAACGAGAATCGACCGTAAAAGTGAAACTGCTAAATATTCCACCGCATGATCTAATATACAGGTTCAAGCAAAATAACATTGAGTATTATTTCCTAGTGTCTAGTGTGTGTTGCGATAATGCCTTGACTCAATAGTGACTAGCCAATTGCGCAGTTATTATAGTGCACAGCAAGTACAGCACTGATAGATAGAAATTAGTTAAGAGTCGCTAAAAACGGTGGAGGAAAACATCGTGAGGAAACCGGCACACCTTAGAGATTTTTCAACGGTGTGTAAAGCCATGTCAGAGGCCTACAGGCGGTTTAAACTCTGACATCAGGCTGTTCATCAACCATACGATAAGAAGAAGAAGTGTGTCCGAAAACACAGATGCACTCAATATTCCTACACTAATATTGTCCGATGGAGCGGCAAACGACACGACCGGGGAGAGATCAGGCACAGGACCAATGGCTTAGCGTGCCCGCCAAGATACAGTGTTATATACAGGTGTCCCATTTAAATAAATGGCAATGTTCCTTTCTTGCTAATATCGAAAAAGCTAGCCAATTAGATATGCTATGTCAATTAGACCAACTGGCAATATGTTTATCAATAGATCCTAATTATTTTCCCGTATATCTCCCATCGTAAATATTTATCGTTTGTTTACACCTCTTTACAAAAAGCACAACCTGTTTAAAATCATGCCGGATTCAACTGAATTACGTCAGCAAATTCACGAACAATTTTCTTGAATTCAAAACGTAGTCGATAAAGACTGGAAGAATGCAAACTCCTCATGCGAAGAAGTGAAAGGGGTATCGTAAACTGAAACCTCCCCACGTTTAGGGAGCGATAACAAAACGGGAATCGAACGGCGGACTAACAGACGTACTCATCGGAAATTCTGATAGCTCTGTCCACTTGGGGAATGCGCGCGTTGCAGTTGAATGCCAATTTGGTTCCTTCTTTTTATTTTAGTGCCTTCGGGATTCGATGCTCTACTTGTTTAATGTTTGAACGTGGAAAATGGACCAACCACTTGTTTACGATTCTCGATGATTTTATAAAACGATTATGTGTTTTTGGTCTTCTATTTTACGTTATACCAAAGCATAAGCCAATATGTTTGCGTAGAAAAAAAATATGTAAGAAGAATAAAATATATGTGATTAGGATAGGAAATGATACATTTAATAATGTCAGTCAAAATGTTTAAAATTGAAAGATGTTCGCTTGGGTATCATATAAATATACCTAAAATGACAACCTTTCCTGCTTTTTTAAAGTAGCTGCTGAAAAGCAACTATTATGCGCTGATTATATTTTGAGGTATTTTACTGCTAGTATTATAAAAAACAACATAGTCATCGCATATAAATTATAACATAGGCATGGACGTAAACTCAATGACCAAAGCTTGATGAAATGTTCGTTATAAAAACATGTTGCTACTTCAGAGACAATCAAAAAGAGCCGTAGAGAGAACGTAACCCTGCTCAGTCAAGTTTTACGACTTACTAGAGATGTTGAAGAACTGATACCTTGAAACTTTTTCTTTTACTCTTGAAGAAAGCCAAAGAACAATTTATCATTTCGCTGCATCTCACATACTCGTAAGAGCATAGTGCAAAAAGCACACTAGCGCAGGGATAATCTCAAAAACAATTTTCTAAAAGAAAATGAACTCTCATTGTGATTCGGTGTATGGTTTTATTATCATCCTTCATGTAAATAAAAAGATAAGTTCGTTGGGGCCAACGCAGCCAGGTCGACGTCCCCATACAACCTCTTGTAATATTCTAAATGAAATTCTTAATGGAAATGTGCTGGGAGATGAAATATGAGTGGATGTTCGTGGGTACAGCTTAATACGCGTATGATTATAGTATATGGAATTAAAACTGCGACAACGGTTAGTGCGACTGTATTATAATGGAAGACATTGATGAAATAGGAAACGGTGTTTATTGTGATCTCAATAATGACTTCAAAGATTTCGTGGCGGTGATAATAACAGGGCACGATGACAATGACAAATGTATTACTGCTTTTTAATAATAATAATTTACAGTATTGAAATAATCGACCTTCAAATAAAACTCCTGAGAAACAATTAGTTTTTTAATTCACGGCAGCTGTTACGACAACAAGTTTAAAGTCAATTGTCAAGCCGCGAGGATTCTAAGTAATCGTAATACGTTCCTCATTAAAATCCTCATTGCGAGCCAGAAGTCCTTCAACACAAAAATATTCGCGAGAAACAATCAACTCGAGAGATGAGACAAAATTTCAAAGTTCCTGAAACTTCAAAGTGTTCGTCCCTTTGATGTGCTGGAGATAAAATTTCATATGCTAAATAAAATTAGAGGGT
Organism: Abrostola tripartita; assembly: GCA_905340225.1. Taxonomy (NCBI): domain Eukaryota; kingdom Metazoa; phylum Arthropoda; class Insecta; order Lepidoptera; family Noctuidae; genus Abrostola; species Abrostola tripartita. Next base: position 1,417,875 of record HG996492.1, on the reverse strand, counting down.
GGCGGCTCGGGACGTACGCTAAGCGTAGCGTGTCATGTGTAATAACCGTGCAAAAAGAGATGGCGCCTCAAGTGGCAAGAGTTACTACGGTGTCCAAACTCGGAAGCTTCTCGTATTTTATTCTGTGTGCTCACCCTTATTAGTTTTGTTTCGTTTCTCATTACGTTTGTTTATTTATCTTTGTTGTGAATTTCATTAGCGAGTTGTTTAAGAATAAAATAAGTGGGCCTTTTAATACATTTTCAAGCAGCAGTAAATGTATTTAGTTTTAGGATTTATGATTTTAATTAGGTTTAAAAGAGCTAAAAAGCTATATATGACACTGAAAATGAATAAGACGGGGTTGAAAGCGAAGCTATGAAAGCCAATTCGTCTAATTCAATAGTAAAAGAAAGAAAACAAGAAATTGTTATGTCAAGTGATAAAGTGAGTAGTAATCTAGCAACACATTTAAGCAAAGCAGTATTCGAGTTCACTCAGTTGTATTCAGACGTTGTTCTTATCTTATCCTTGAGACTCGATAGTAACGAATGAAATGTTCTAAGTGGAAACTCAAGAGAGTTTAATAACAATGGTACTGTAGTCATTGCTATTATTCTCCCGGAACAAAAGTTGATTTTTTTCATGTTCATTCTTTCGTACGCTGATGTGTTTAGCGTAATGCTTTTGATGAATGCTAGGTGTCGGAGCGAATTTCGTGGGTAGAAAATATTATGGCCCAAACCTAGCAGAAAATTTAAACAGGCAATTTCACGAATTCGTTGAATCGACACACAGTATATAGGAAGTTATTCTCTTGAATTTATTTCTCGAATATCAAAAATTTGTAATGGTTACACATTTTTCATTCGGTGTAAGTTTATTCAGGTAAGCAGATTAATATGTCTATAATAGCATTTAATACACATGCCATGTCTACGTTCATTTGACCTGGTTTTATGACCTACTTTTTAATATTCGTTGGCCTACGTTGATATATTGGTTTGGTTTAAATTTTAACAAAATTGTGCAAGGTATCATAACTTTGCACAATTTTGTTCGAAAATATCATCTTTACATCACACATAACATAACATCACGCCTGTATTCCCCGAAGGGGTAGGCAGAGGTGAACATGTAGTACACCCACATTTCGCCAGTTATGTTGTAAGTCCCAATGTAATAGGGGGCGAGCCTATTGCCATCAACCGGGCACAAATCCAGACTCCGTGCTGCTACTGAGAATTACCTAATGGAAAACTCAGTAACACTTTGCCCGACCCGGGATTTGAACCCAGGACCTCTTGCTCAGCAGTCGCGCTTAGCGACCACTAGACCAACGAGGCAGTCATCTTTACATCATTAGGTACTTATTAAGATTCTAAATTATGAATAGCAGCAATGTTAAGAAAAAAAAAAAATGGACACTACCTTCCAAATCTCAGCAGCACTTATGATATTTGACCCAAATTATCGGTACCTACTCGAATAACGAATACCAGGGAATAATGACACAGACAAAGAGGCCCGCCAACGATCAACTCAAACGATAATAGTAAACATCAAATTTTATGGGTCCAATAATACGATTATTAACAGTAACAATGAGGGCTCAGGCGCGATATTACGAATCTTAAGTTGTGGGGAAGTGGGAATATAAGGATATGATATAGATTTATTTGGACGATATCTTCATCTCATCTTCTAACTAATGTTTTCCTTCCCATTAAAAGAATCGTTTGGTTTGAAATGGTCGTGAGCTTATATAAGGTCAAATTCGTCTTTAAGTGCAAGATCTTTCATTATTGTAAAATCAATATTTATCAGAAAGAATATTTGCTGATACGGAATAATTACAGCCTTAATGGAAAATGTATTTCACTTGACTCGACTGATGTCAATATTGCGATACACTTTCATGAGGTGAAACCCGTTTAGAATCTACTGCCAATATTTCCTCATGTTTTCCTCAATCATCGGAGCTTTGATATATTCACATCATGGAACACGCTACAAGAGATATGACACTCAATACAGGCGCCTATCAAACCAGTGCAGCGCCTCGATGACAGATCATTTTCACTTGACTCTCGCAGTATATCAGCACAAACGCTAACAGAAAGCGTTTATAACCCGTAATATGACAACGTGAGATTCATGAATTTCCAGGAAAATAAATAAACGATAAGGCGACGAACGGATTGGATGAAAATCCAACACGTCATGCATACAAATGCGTTTGTTAAAATTCAAAATTGGCGTGACGTAGAACGGTTAATTTTGTACGAAGGAGCTTCTTACGTTATGGCTGAGGCTTGATTACGTATGAACTTGCGGCGTCTGGTGCCAGTGTTGTGTTGTCTTACTTGTATTTATTTTCGTTATGTTATTAAACGCTTTTTTACACGAATTATAAACTATAGTTTTAACATAACTTTAAATGGGGTCATTTAATAATATTGTAATTGTAAGACGTAATGAACACATGATAGTAAATTCCTAAAATAATTATGTTGATGGTATTTTGTTTACGTTATTTGGAATATTGTTGGAACTAACTCTGTGAAATGCCTGGATATGTGTGTATGCACAGAGCATCAATTCCAATGTTATAGAGAACGTATTATAGTTATTTGAGTAAACTATTTAATACATTTGTCAAAATTTGGCGTAGGTAAACAAAATTTATAAACGAATGTATTATTCATTCCACGATGGTCTGCTCTACAATTCTAGCACAATATTTAAATAATATTGAATAATGGCTTAACGCGACATATACGGATGTTGCACTAAAACACGATATGACAAGAACAACAGTAATAAAGCATACAGTATACAGATACAGTAACATAATTGTTAACATTCGCTTTATTAACAAAACAAACAGACTAAATGAAATGCGGTTTCCGTGGATTTCATTATCTAAAAGCTTACTGTGTGTGGCTATTGTAGCAGTTTAATTAGCATAATCGTGAGCGCTGACCGCTCGCCTGTTAGCACTAGTGCGTCAGTGTGCTAACACTTTTTATAGAAAAGCTATGTCCAGTTTTCTTAAGTGGAGGTATACGCTTAAGGTTCGTTTTAATCTCCGCTTGAGTCAAATATTAGTGTGTCCAAATTCTGGAAGATTGTTCTGGTGTTAGAATCCTTATGTCTTTAAAAAATTAAAAATATAGTTACCTTCAAATTATTTTGTACGTTGGTTGGGTTTTAGGCTTAACGTTTGGTAAACACCTAATTGTATCTACTAATTACTTGGGTGGCTTGGGCCATTAGGATTAGCCTTAACCCTTTCACTGTCCAGTGCATTACATAATTTACATATTGTAGACATCGACGATTGTTAAACAATTGTCTACTTAGCGGACAGTCAATGTTGTAATTTAGATTTTCAAATGAGTACCTCCCAGCTTTACTTAAAGATCGGTAAATAAACAAAATATGTAAAATTGCAGATAACTGTTTTACTTTGCACCCCCGGTACATACGACAGCTAAAAACAATCATTGATTCTCATAATAAGTAATATTCTCTTGAACTTTTCTTCCATTCAATTCCGATTACCAGTTATTGCAGTACTCAGAATTATAAAACAATACTAACTCGTATGCAATGTTTTTTAAATTCTCCGTTATTAGCTTCCGCGAGCTTCACTGGCAGCCGTGGGAGTTTTTCTTTGATTCCCAAGTTTTACAAAGGAGCATTACCGTTTTTTGTCCAGGTGCTGAAGTCAGCGATATTTTTACAGAAAACAATATTAAATACCTTCATTATTTCTCCGTCCAATTAGCAAAGTCATACAAAACAAGCGATGTAAATACAGCAAATAGTGTAGTAAAGATAATTGCAAAAACACTTTGTTCTTGCTCCAATGGCTGTTGACTGTAGCGACTATAAACAACGATCCGTAGAAACTCGTCAGTGTAAAAGAAACAAATACATTGTGAACACAACATGTGCACTTAGCGATGCATGGTCTTTGTCTTTTAAATTTTAAATGCGCTAACTTTTTAACTCGATGTTTCTTCTTCGTATTGTGCAAGCTCGCAGCATTAAACCTTAATCGCGTCTTTTCAAAGCCAAGTTGTTTTTCAACGATATGAGATAAAGCAATTTTTATAATTGGTTTTATTTTTATAATATATTTAAGCGTTATATCATTAGCTTTGCCGCATAACGAATAGAATAACAAATTTATGGGATTGCCATATTTTACAAGCTTTTATTTATCTTGCAATGTTTATATGTATGACATCTTATAGATTATATAAATTATACTCTACATTTATCATTTTATTCGATTTCAGCCTATAAAGCGTTTTGTCTCTTGTCTAAATGTCTAGTACTCCAGGAACGAAATAGGAGAAAAATGAATTTCTTCATAATATTCCACAATAATCGAGTAGACATTTACCTGTTTTAAATATAACCCTCTAAGAATCCAAATCGCTATAAATCCACTGCGTCTGTCGCAGGGTTGCACAACCATCGGCCCTATCACGTAATAGCAAAGCTACACAATTCTATCCACAGAAAATGAAAATGTAGTCCATCCGAGCGCTTAGCCAATTACCAGCATAAACACACATTTCACGTGAACTCTATAGCCATATCCTTAGAGGTGATTTTTGAATGGTTACAAAAGTGTGAGCGTCAAAATAACATTTCGGTAACGTGGATGTCTCGCATTTGAAATTCAGATGGAGTTTTTCAGGGCCAGTTTGGGCAGACGCCAATGTTATGCGGTCGAGTTTGTTTTCAGTTAATTTATGGATGAATTTAGAATTATAAAGAGGTTATGAAAATTAAATCCGTGATGTGGTCCACATCATGCCGGAGTGGGGCCGTAGTAATTTAGTCCGAGGATGTTTGAATAAAAGAACGATTAATTTAACTTACCTCGTTGACGAGGTTTCGAACTAAAACTGTTCGCTGGCTTGTTTGTGTGAAACCTTCTATACCTTTAATAATAAAAACCTGACGTATTTGACGGGCAAAGGAATATTTTGTGAAAATATTCCGTCCCTATTGTAAGCATGATGACCAACGAGGCCGACTGCCTTTGGTGTAGTGATCGCTTAGCGCGACTGCTGTGCGAGGTCCTGGGTTCGAATCCCGGGTCGGGCATAGTTTGACTGGGTTTTACCATTAGGTAATTCTCAGTAGTAGCATGGAGTCTGGATAACTGGCGAAATAACCTAAACTAACTTTAAGTACAGCTCTGCCTACCCCTTTGGGAAATACAGGCGTAAGGTATAATTGTATTATAAGCATGTCAATGAAAAACTGAAAATAAAAACAGACGATAATCGGTCGTAAAACTAATGCAAACGATAAAGCGTATGATTAAGAAGGAATTAGAATCAACCTGACTTTTATATCAAACCACTTAAATTCTCAGCAACGTTATGATTTAAAAACGTTTGTCCATTATTATTAGTAGTATATTTAATATGGAATGCTGTTCATAATATTGTGCTATGAAGTCAAAATTCAATTTAAAATAACCTACGGTAGAGAGAGCTAGTGATTAAATTAGCATTGAATTCGGTCCAGCTTCAGTAATTAAATCCGGAATTGTTATTGTAGGTATCTGAAGCAAATAACAATAAAATCGCTATACCTCTAGATTATTACTGTATTTATAAAAGGAGGACACGTGTAGGAACTAGGAATTTAATCATTGTTGTTGTTATAAAAATTAATCTATTAACATTTTTATTCCATAATCTTGTACATTTTGTCGTAAGTGACTAATGTTTAAAAAAAAATTATTAAAGGACTTAGTTTACATAAATAGAAGCAACCATGATCATGCCAGACGCTGCAATACTTCGCTGGACAGCTCATGTTATAGGGGGCGAGCCTATTGCCATTAGCTCATACCCAAATTGTAAATGAGAGAATAACCGATCTGTATTAATATTTTTTATTTGACTTTGATGCTACTCGTATTCTCATTTTAGGTATATTGTGTAGCTCATTATTCTCTCATACTTGAAATGATTGTTAAACCATATTTTTAAAAGAGTAACTATGGAGTTTCTTGCCGGTTCTTCTCCATAGAAACGACTTTTTGGAACCGTGCAACTAGTTTGACGTTTTGTAAGTGCTCTTTTGTAGCCTATATGAAATAAAAACATTATGACTATGACTATGACCATACAATATAAACGTAAACGGTAATTATGGACGCAAAAAAACCATTTGCCACAATCCTGAAATATCCCTCTTACCACATCCTCTCTCATTACATTCTTCATACAAACTCGTCACTTAAGGTACTCTTCACGTTGCCTTGATCTAGTCAGAATATTGGAATATGTTGGAAGCGGAAGGCCGAAGATTGAGCTCAGTGGCGTGCCATAGGAGAGGCCAATGTCCAGCAGTGGACTGAGATAGGCTGATTATGATGAGACTGAATATGTTAAGCATATGCGAGGTTTGCACCTGCCGTGTGGTATCCGGCATAGAATTGACCACCCCCTTTCCTCCCGTGGGTGTCGTAAGAGGCGACTAAGGGAAAACCCAGAAGATGGGCAGCAGCGTCTTCTGTAACTTGACCACTAACACTGCGATCCCCAAGCCGCTTGCCAAGCGTGGGGATTATGGCAACACTCCCCTTCTAAAAGGAGGAGGCCTTTGTTCAACAGTGGACGCCATACGGCTGATGATGATGATGATGATGCGAGGTTTTCCAGTATTAACGAATCCTCTTATTTAACTTACTTTGCACACTTTCCTTCATTCTATTTTTCTATGTTAATACCATTGAATTCTAATTTTCTCATTAATCAGGGGAAAATACCAAGCTAATATGACGGTGAATATAAAGAAAAAAACAACAGTCACCCTGAAATTGACACTGATTTCGCTTCGATTGCAACCCTGTAGCAAAAAGCCATGATAATATCCTTTTTTCTTTATCTCTAACACCGTGATAATGCGGTGTGTGATTGATTGACGGAGGCACCTGTCAGCACCCAGAGACAATAGCGTGATGTATGATCCTAAAGTATTGATTTGTTCTGCTATTAATAACTGTCAAATAATAACTGGTTATTTGGTGGGATTTAACGTTGGGAATCGAGTTGATTGTGTGTTTCTGATTCAAGCCCTGATACAATATGATCTTTTTAAGGCTATTACTGTGATTTTGATTGTGTTTAGGTCTTATTCGTGCGCTTTTTTTTCTTTGAATGCCCAAGCATGGACACATTGTCATATGGGGGTTTGAATACAGCTCGTTTCCATCATTTTTTAAATTTTCTTTATCAATGGAACCACTGCTGGGCAAAGGGCTCTCGCGCTTGAGAAGAGCCCTTTGCTCAACAGTGGGACAGTTATACATAAATAATTATGCTTTTGCAACGTAAGACTGCCTTGTTAGTCCAGTGGTCGCTAAGGGCGACTGCTGAGCAAGAGGTACTGGGTTCAAATCCCGGGTCAGGCAAAGTGGTACTGAGTTTTACATTAGGTAATTCTCAGTAGCAGCACGGAGTCTGGATTTGTGCCCGGTTGATGGCAATAGGCTCGCCCCCTATTACATTGGGACTTACAACATAACTGGCGAAATGTGGGTGTACTATATGTTCACCTCTGCCTACCCCTTCGGGGAATACAGGCGTGATGTTATGTTATGTTATGCAACGTAATGTAAATAAAAGAGGTGGTATTCAATATTCTATGTTTTTATATTATCATCATTATTTACCTACGCAGTATATCTGCCTACCAGATTAAATATGGGTAAACATAGTAGATACACCTAACGATTGATATATTATGATTGTTATGGATATAATTCTTTGTTTATAAATGTTGTGTTTTTTTTGTTACAGGTAATTTATAGGGAATATATTTTACCGTCTACAGTCTGTTATCGAAAGACGTAAGTAATATATAAATTACACGTGTAATTTATTTTTAGTAAGGTTATAAGGTTTTGGAAAAAGAAGGGGGGCCTTTGCCCAGTTGTGGAACACAATATAGGGTAATAAAAAAAAAGATTATAATTAATATTATTATGTGATTTCCAACTTTAATACCTAGAGTAAAGTTTGAGAATCACATACCATTGGTAGCTAAATATGTGTCTTTGATTTTGCATAACTTCTATTAAATATTATTTATTTGACCCTAGACCAGACCATGTACAATATTGTTATTTACATGTATAGAAGTAGAAAGATTAGCTCAAAATTTTAATTAATAGTTGGACAACCCGATCGGCGCATTGGCTAAGCAATTGTACTGATATGCTATGGGTTCCATTTCTGCAAAGTGTGATAAAAAAAAGCGTGAATCGCAGATGTTTGTCCCGAGTCTGGGTGATATAAATATGACCCAGGTGAGTCAAGTAATGTGATATTTCATGTTGGTGAAAAGTTCCCACGATACAGGGAAAATTCTAGTGTGGTATGATCGAAGTTTAACTAGTAAAAGAAACGACGATTTCGAGCCTTCGTGGCAGGTCCATGCAGTCGATATGCTAGCCTTCATACAAAAATGTTTAAACCTGTTTAGTTGTCATAGTACCTTATATATCTACTACTGGTACTTACATACCCACGTTATTTAATTTACAGCACTGATAGCCGAATGGTATTACCGTTGGATTGCCAAGTCAAAGGTTGCAAGTACAAAGCCCGGGAAGCAACAAAGTCTTTTCGAATTCATGTGCGTATTTTAAATTAGTTATCAATTGCTAAAAACGGTAAAGGAAAACATCGTGAGGAAACCGGCACACCTGAGAGATTTTTCAACGTTGTGTAAAGCCATGTCAGAGGCTTACAGGTGGTTAAAACTCAGACATCGAGTTGTTCATCAACCATGCGATAAGAAGAAGAAGACATAATTTAAGTTCAGCATTGATTAAACTTTATTAATAGCTAGTATGTACTTAGTTTAATTTCACAAAAGTCTGGAAAGTTTACTCTTATAGATATAAGAGTAAACTTTCCACTATATAAGTATGGTTTGAAATTAATGCGTTAATTTAAAAAAGTTTTTATTGTAGATTTAGAAAAGCTATTATCGATTAATTGTTTCGCTTATTTATTTTAAATGAGCTTTCTTGTTACTAACCTTACTTATAAATTTGGACGTTTAAAGACCTTTTAACCAGATCCAGATCGGAGATGTGCTACAAAAGGGTCAAGTGAGGAGTACCCTTAACCGACGAGCGTGTATGAGGAATGTGATGCGAGTGAATGAGGCGAAAGAAGTATGTCAGGATCGTAGCAAATGGAAATCCGTGGTCTCTGCCTACCCCTCGTGGAAATAGGCGTGACTTTATGTATGTATGTATGTAAAGACCTTTTAGACGTTTTTTTATCAATGTCAAGCGTGTCATCTTAATTCTGTCTGGAAATGAGTTATTGAAATTATTTTTAACTAGCTGAACCCTCGAACTTCGTACCGCCTTTTCACCATACCTTTCCTGGACTTCCACAAATATTTCAAAACCAAAATTAGCCAAATCGGTCCAGCCGTTCTCAAGTTATGGCGTGACCAAGGAAAACAGAGATTCATTTTTTATAATTATTTATTTTTAATATTTTTCTCAATCCATAATATGGAACGTGTTAGCTTGCCTATCATGATGGGGTTAACATCTGACGGCGCGTAGAACATTCGGTATATCCACAGTAACTCCGTAACAGATCATAATTATTACAAAATTGATCATTCTAACCCCATCATGTTAAAAATCACTACCACAGAAAACGACGAACCTTCAAATTAATTATGTAGAGGTTTCTTCAATTTTCTAAGAGTCTGAAAATATTTACCACTTCTTCTGCCTTTGCACAAAATATTGGGAGAAAACCTAAACGGGCTTAATATTTTATAATGTTATCTACATTACCATCGTGGTTCTTTAGAAGGGTTATAATGTAAGAAAAAATGAGAAATTCTCTGAGGCGCCAACTTTCAACTTTTTTGGCTAAAATAATTTACCGTATTTTTAGGGTTCTCTGATTTTAGCACTTAGATTTTTGAGGGTTAGTTTATCAATTTAGTAACAATTTTTTTTTCATATAACACGTTGAAAGCGAACAAAGTTGTAATTTTAACAGTTAGCCAGACCATATCACAATATTAATCGTAATTTGAAATGTGTTTACTACTAATTGTATTCGTATAATTCATGTGGAAATAATATTTAAAAACAAAAATCATTTTTAACATTGGTAAACATTTCATTTTGGTTAAAATTTATAAAGTATTTTATTTTCATAACTGCGCAGTTTATTCAGCGTAGATTCTTTACACCATCTTTAAAATTTGTCCTTTACAGTGAAAAGAATTTAGTACATTGTTCAGAAGTAACAAATGGCGCATGAAAAAGTCACCGACACCTAATTACGTCCGGAGCGCCCTGAGTCATTAGGCCAAACCTGCAATAGCAATTTTATAAAATATACACATTTCTTAAATAAAAAAAATATTTCCACGAATTTAGAACCTCCTCCTTTTTTTGAAGTCGGTTAATAATAATTCGTGTTGACACGATTACACGTCTGGTAAACAAGTGATGTAGAAATATTTCTGATTTATGGCTGTGTGCGTCCACACTTGTACGTTGGCCGTAACACCATTTCTTCTGGAGTTTAGTACAGACCAGACACGCCACTTTTTTACGGTCAGGGAGGAATGTTCGTTGAAATGTTACAAGTGGGGACACACCTTTAGGAAACCGGAGAATTGTGGTTTGAATAAAATTGTTTTATTTTTATTTCATCAGTATCCATTTAAGTGCTACTATTATTATTACTTGCAAACAAAAGCTAAGTGAAAGTAATAACCTGCAGTTACCCAAATAGGCACTTCCTAATAAATAAGACTGATGTCTCATTTTTATAAGTTTATAAAATGTTGACAAACACTATCTGTATAGAAAAAGATTGTATTACTTTAATATCCTACGTTTATGCACAGTTTACAAAAATTTAACATATTAAACAGCAATTTAAAATGTAATATTACCCACCAGTTTACATATCGTTGCCAATTTTAAATTCCAATGAGTTGTACGGAACCTTTTTGCTCTACCGAAATTGTGGATCCCATTTTTGTAGCTCATATTGTACCATAGCCGGTACGGTAACACGAATTCCCTGAGAGACTTAAAATATTTGTAAAATGGGTAAAAGCTGTTTTCTCCCCGAATATATTGAGGTAAAACGCTGTGAGGCCACAAAAATGGTTCTCACTTTTGCTTTAAAGGGTAATTCCAAACAGTATCGGGCCATAGTTTTAAAATTTTCGACGTCCAACTTTACGCTTTTGATTAAATAATGTTTATGCGAAAACATTTTTTCGTGGAAGTATCTAATACTTTTTAATCTCTCAGATTTTCACGAATTCTGATTTGATGAATAAAGTAATGTAATTAAACTTTTTATGCTAACCTGAGTTTACAGAAATCGAAACATAAAGAGAAACTACGGAGATTTAAAATAAGTAAACCTAATATTGGTTTACACAAAGTCCAATTATAACTCTGGTATATCTTTACCTTTATAAAAATTAAATGTCAATATCAAAACTAAGTCGTTGCTATAGGGGTCGTAAGCGAAACTCCTGGGTTCATCCCTGGATAGTGATATTATGTAAATTTTTCCATTAGATAATTCTCAGTAGCGGCATCTAGAAGCGAAGCCGAAAGCACTTGATCCGTAATTGCAAAAGTTTAGATTTAGGTATATTACAGAAATATCCATGCACTATCGCCAATAAGAATCATATAGATTCAAAATCATGTTTAAAATATTCCACCTTCAAATAACATATTTTCGCGAATACCGGAAGGCTATCGGTGGGGTGTGAGACCGACGCCGCCACCCTCACCCACTTATTTTGTAATCTTCGCTTCGCAGCCCCAACAACCTCTATACTCATATTTGGAAAAATACACTTTGATGTTGAAAGTGGCGGTATTTGATATTTTCTTGTTATGTCATAGGTTTCTTGACAATAAAAGATGTACTTGTGATGAGTTTAAAAGGTTCTTTGTTGTTTGGAATAGGATTTGTTGAAGTGATAGAGGAGTACACAGAATGGAACTGACATTTTAGTTAAACAAATTTACCGTATTAGCTGGTACAATTTTAAAGAATTAACATGTTGAGTATATTTAAATATATTTGAATCATCGAGCAAAGTATTGCAGTACTTAAAATTAAAAGAAACTTAATTTAAATTAATTAATACAGTAAAAATACGTCATAATATTTCTTCATGATGTGGATTTACTGGATTTATGGACATTAAACAAATATGTGCGCCGTGTGGTATCCGGCCTAGAATTGACCACCCCCTTTCCTCCCGTGGGTGTCGTAAGAGGCGACTAAGGGAAAAATACCAGAAGATGGGCAGCAGCGTCTTCTGTAACTTGACCACCAATACTGCGATCCCCAAGCCGCTTGCCAAGCGTGGGGATTATGGCAACCCCCCCCCCCCCCAAATGAAACACACAATTTTGCCACGGCCCCCAGTACCCGGCCGCTCCTCTATCCCTGGCTATGGTAGCGGGCCAGGTAACGGAGGAGCAGGGGGTGCTAAGAATCCCCGGTTGATTCCTCGCTACCACCCCCACCGGACTTTGGCCCTGGCAACGCACAACGTCCGCACGCTTCGGACCGATGAGAAGATTGTCGAGCTGGAGGAAGAATTGATCAGGTTACGTTGGGACATCATGGGATTATCTGAAATCCGACGAGAGGGACAGGATACGATAATCCTTGACTCCGGCAACATGCTCTTCTTCCGGGAAGGAGACCGAAAGTCCCAGGGTGGTGTTGGGTTTCTCGTCCGTAAGTCCCTCATTAATAACGTGGTAAAAGTCGATAGTGTGTCGAGCAGGGTAGCTTACCTGATACTCAGAATCACCGATCGGTATTCGTTGAAGGTCATCCAGGTATATGCGCCGACCTCGACACACCCTGACGATGAAGTAGAGGCTATGTATGAGGAGATCTCAGAAGCCATGCATACCTCCAAAACATACTTCACCGTTGTTATGGGGGACTTCAACGCTAAGGTGGGCACTCAGAATGGCGATGAGTTGAGAGTAGGGTCGTTTGGATATGGGCAGCGGAACCAGAGGGGCCAGCGGCTGGTCGACTTCATGGAGAAGGAAGAACTCTATTTGATGAACTCCTTCTTCCAGAAGCGACCATCCAGGAAGTGGACGTGGATTAGCCCCGATGGTTCAACCAAAAATGAGATCGACTTCATCATGACGACCAAGAAGCGTATATTCAGTGATGTCTCTGTGATCGGGAAGGTGAAAACCGGTAGCGATCATCGTATTGTCAGAGGCACACTGAATATCCATGTTAAGCTTGAACGGTCTCGTCTGATGAAGTCCACGCTCCGTCCTGGTCCTGCCCAGATCCAGAACCCCGAATGCTTTCAACTCGAGCTGCGTAATCGTATCCAGTGCCTAGCCGAATGCGAAACAGCGGACGAGATAAACAACGGGTTGGTGGAAGCTGTCCAAGCAGTGGGGTCCCAGTTCTTTAGAACCCCACGCCGCAGAAAACCTCAGAAGCTCTCCAATAAAACCATTAAGTTAATGGAAGCCCGGAATGCGATGAGACTGCAATCTTCAGCTGACATGTCGGAATATGGTCGACTCAATAGGCGAATTTCTATCTCCACGCGTCACGATTTGCGCTCCTTTAATACTGCCCGTATTAAGGACGCAATTGAGCGGAACCAGGGCTCCAAAGTGTTCGCGAGGAATTCGTCTGTTGGGAAAAGCCAAATGACGAAGCTGAAGATCGACGATGGCAGTATCATCTCATCGAAACCGGAAATATTGAGAGAGCTCGAGAGGTTTTACGGACAGCTGTACACCTCGACACGGGAACCCGTTGTCAGGATAGCTCAGGACTCTAGAGCTAAACTGACCCGACACTACACTGAGGACATCCCAGACATCAGCCTGTACGAGATTAGAGTGGCTCTGAAACAGCTTAAGAACAACAAGGCGCCGGGTGATGACGGAATTACAACGGAGCTTCTGAGAGCGGGTGGAAAACCGGTACTTTTAGTCCTCCAGAAGCTATTCGATTCCGTCATACTCGAGGGTACTACGCCAGAAGCATGGCACAGGAGTGTGGTGGTGCTCTTCTTCAAAAAAGGTGACAACACCTTGTTGAAGAATTACAGACCCATCTCGCTTCTGAGCCATGTGTATAAGCTGTTTTCGAGAGTCATTACGAACCGTCTCGAACGCAAGCTTGATGACTTCCAGCCTCCCGAACAAGCCGGCTTCCGAAAAGGCTTTAGCACCATAGACCACATCCACACGCTCCGCCAGATTATACAGAAGACCGAGGAGTATAATCGGCCACTGTGTCTAGCGTTTGTGGACTATGAAAAAGCCTTCGATTCAATCGAAACCTGGGCTGTGTTGCAGTCCCTTCAGCGATGTCATATTGACTATAGGTATATCGAGGTGTTGAAGTGTTTGTATAGTAACGCCACCATGTCGATCCGGTTACAGGACGAGAGCACGAAACCAATCCAACTGCAGCGTGGTGTGAGACAGGGAGACGTGATTTCTCCGAAACTGTTCACAAATGCGTTGGAGGACGTTTTCAAGCTCTTGGACTGGAACGGGTCCGGCATCAACATCAATGGCGAATACATCACTCACCTTCGTTTTGCCGATGATATAGTTATCATGGCGGAATCGCTGGAGGAGCTCAATACTATGCTCAGCGACCTCAGTCTCGTTTCCCAACAGGTGGGTCTTAAAATGAACATGGACAAGACGAAGATCATGTCAAATGTCCATGTCGCACCCGTACCGGTTATCGTTGGGAACGATACTCTCGAGGTTGTTGACCACTATGTCTACCTTGGACAAACTGTTCAGTTAGGCAGGTCCAACTGCGACAAAGAGGTCGCCCGAAGAATCCAACTCGGATGGGCAGCGTTCGGGAAACTACGCGACATCTTCTCGTCCAAAATTCCGCAGTGTCTGAAGACGAAGGTTTTCAACCAGTGTGTGTTGCCAGTGATGACGTATGGCTCTGAGACGTGGTCGCTAACGGTTGGCCTTTTAGAGAGGCTCAGAGTCACTCAACGTGCTATGGAGAGAGCTATGCTCGGAGTTTCTTTGCGCGACAGGATCCGGAATACGGAAATTCGCCAAAGAACTAGGGTCACCGACATAGCTCAAAGCATATGCAAGTTGAAGTGGCAATGGGCAGGCCATATCGCTCGAAGAACTGATAACCGCTGGGGAAGAAAGGTTCTCGAGTGGCGACCACGAACCGGAAGACGCAGCGTTGGCAGGCCTCCCACCAGGTGGACCGACGATATCGTCAGAGTTGCGGGCAACCGGTGGATGCAAACGGCAAGTTGTCGTTCATTATGGCGTTCTAAGGGGGAGGCCTTTGTCCAGCAGTGGACGTCTTCCGGCTGATGATGATGATGATGATGATGATGAAACAAATAATTAACAGTTTTCTTTAATTATTTCAAAGAATAGTGGGTGCGTTAGTTTTATCTGATGCACATCAATTATTCAATATCGTGCCTAGTTTTGTTTTTAAATACATCATTATTAGTGTTTTACATAATACAATAGAGAAAAACAATTCAACAAGAATCTGGTAATAACCCTGTTGAAACTCAATGCAGCACGAATTTTCTTTCTGTTACATTCACATGAGTGGCCATGTGACAAACAGAAACGTTTAAGTCTACGCCAAAGAATGTGGACATAAAGCAACGTTTGCGCTCAAAGTAAATGCAAACCACGCCAGGAAAGAAAGATGTAATAGATTAAAAAATTTCAAATATTCTTTGATTCCAGATAGGTAGAAATTTACTTTGACTTCCGTACACAAACGAAACTACTACCTGTAAACATAAAACATGCGGAGCAGCCAAAAATATAACAGATAACGCTATGAATTATGAAAACGATGAAGATAGAACACAACAACGTGGTAAAAAAACTTAATTTGAAAAAATATTTACCGAGGTGGGTATTAAATATTCCGTACCCATCATACTTGGTATCAGACTTTAGGTTTTTACAAGCGTGTCTGCTTCTGTAAACAAATAAAGACAAAAATGTATACTTCGTCGAAATAAATTGGCTTTTTGTAAAGGATTTATTGCATTACATTTGCTTCACGTCACTATTTTCTTTTTACGGTGAATTGAGAGACTTTGCGTTTGGATTTTTTTGATTTTATGAACGACTGCACTGGTATTTTGTATTGAAACAATTTGAATAATTATTAGTACGGTAATGTTTTTTCTATAAATCTAATTCCTAGATTCCAGGTATAAGGTCGGACTAAGTTTAGAAATTTCTCGTTGAACCGTATTAGATACCATTTGTATAAATGTATACCACCTTTATACAAATGGTCGTTCATTAATTCTATTATCTTTTTTTGGGGCAATGTATGTAGATCATGCTTACTAAAAACGACCTTTTAGATTTATAGAACTTTATTGAATGATCTGATGCTTACCTTTTGACCACTAGCTTCAGGAGTGCCTGTTGAAATTCTTTTACAGACTCAAGCAAGTTAATAGTTTCATGACCGAGTTAGTAGTTAGATTCATTTTTAATTGTATTAGCTCGCTATTGGTAGTGTTATGAATTATAACCAGTATTTAATATTATATTAACCAATTAATATTAAGATTAATTAATTTATCCGATACGTTTCGATTGTAAATAGTTTGTGAGTAAATTTTCACACTTTTATTGACCTTTATTATTTCATATCAAACGTCGCATTTTTTCATAGGTCAGACAAAAAATGTTTGCGCCACTTTTTTACCTTATGCATTTTGTATCTGAAAATGAAGATTGTTAATAATAGGTAGATATCATTGATAATTAATCAATTACGTAGTATAACTTTACTGCTCACAGACATTAATGAAACACATTAATTCATTTACCTGGGAACGTAATCTTGAGCTTATTTACTCAGCGCCCATTTTTCAATTAATCTACAAAATTTTAATACGATTTCTCGCAACTCGTTTTCCGGAGACGGTGAAAAGGCGTGAAGCAGTAATTCCATAACGAAGCTCATTCGTTCATGAGTCGACAAGGCGACGCAAATGGACTACTAATTTATGATAACAACGAAAATTGCTTTTGAAAAACCCCGCGGAATGCTATGAATAAAATTCCAGTTATTCGACCGACACTTCACTGGGCCCGATTTAAATATTTAAGGGCCAATGTTTGGTATCAGTTGCGTTTCGGCTAGTAAGAAAAATTGGGTGATATTTCTTTCTTTCTTTTAAGATGCTTGGAGATAGCTGACTTTATTTATAAGTAACTGGGGCTTTCCTTTGAGTTTCTTTTTGGTGAGTGGCTTATTATTTTCCTTTCGACTATTCATTTTATGGTAAAAGTTCATGCCGTGGTAAAGAGATTGGCCAATCGTCAATAGTAGTGGGGTTGTATGCCCAGGATGCGGCAGACGTAATTAACTATCATCACTCGTAGAGGCCCTATACTTGCAACTTGATGAGCTTAAGTGAAATGAAATGAAATTCGTTTCACGTTTCAGAATTAATTTATCGACTAAAGAAAAATCAGGGAATAGTAAAGGAGACCGTTTGAGTTAGGTAAAAATAAAATAAAATTTTACCCACGAAATAAATGTGTTATTAAAACTTTGCAGACTTGTGTAACATTAGACCTTAATAATAAACTTTTTGACCTTTGACAACACTTATTTATTTACGTAAGAAATATTTTGTGCTACTCATTCTTTTGTACACGTTTTAAGAGTGGATAAAAGACCGACCGAAATCTTTTCGAATCGATTTTTGAATCGGGTCGAAGGTACACCCGTGTAACTTAATTCACTGTTAAAAGTCTGTCATACTTTATACCTGTGTCTCTCTCTCTCAGCCTTTCGCGGTCCACTGCTGGACATAGGCCTTTCCCAACTCGACTCAATTTTATACCTACCTGTATTCACTTAAACGCGTCTTTCTATAGACATCATTCTCTGTTTACTAAACGACAGTGACACGCGTATTTTAATCCATGGTTTAAAATTCAATTTTTTTATGATTAAAGAGCATAAGTTAAGATTCTCACACCTCAAACGTGACTCTGATTCCTTCTAGTTCTATACGTGACTTGCGATATTGCCAACTGGATACTGAATCAGTCCAGCTAGCCATAAAATAAAATAAGAGTAGCGTATTTTCACTTTTACGTAATAGGTATTATCATTTTTAAAATTTCCAACAGCTCTATTCAGTATTGATGATAAAAGAATTCAGATATAATATTTTAAATATAATTCCAATCTAGTCTTAATTTAGTAAATGTCAGGTTTAGATATTTACGGCATTCAAAATGGTTAAGTTTGGTCTTTTTACGTCTACGATTTACGTCTTGAAATCGACTTTGAGGTTGTCATATTAATCAGTGCTGAAGAAGATATATGGACCATTTAGACAAATAGTTTTTAGCTTCTTTGAAAAACTTTTCTCTTAAAACTTAACGTAAATTTTGTGGTGAACTTGTTTCACATTGTGACTTTTGTGACCACCTTTTTATCCAATACCTATAGGTATTTATGTATTACCTACTCCTATAATAAATTATGTTGTTATAAGTGGACCGAAATAAAACAAAAAATGGACTCTGACTTATCCAATCTACTTTCCAAGAACATTAATAGGCTGTCTGACGTCCTAAAACATATAGCCTATTTCGAGAAGCGCCATTCTAAAACCCTTGTAAGTGACGGTCCAGAGTTACGACCGGGTAACTTCGATTACAGGCTTTTTCTTCGCCAATTTTATGTGGGGATTAGCGAGGGAAAGGCCGGGTCTGCGACTGATCTGAATGGATTTCTATCCCTGATTTTTTATTATGCACTATATCATTGTTAAATTATGTAGCCAGTTTTTATATTTACGAGTATTCTGGTGTTATATGTAGGTACTTTGTAGTCCGATTATGGCTAGTCTGACTTTGATTTCCCAGTATGTCTATTTTGTATTTACATTGTTAAGTCCTAGAAGGAATGTGCTATGCATGCACCTCTAATGTGTAAGAAGATCCTATAATGTCATTCGGTTATTTCTGCAAGTCTGCAACCCCAACATAAAAACGCATACCAAACACAAAATCCAAATGTGCTACCTAAAATTAAATTCATACCACTTATCATTTGTTACCTCCAGAACGTGCTTCCACTAAAATTTCCAGGCCATATGCTCTGGGGTCCAAAACAGTACAAATAAATAATAAGCACGACGCAACGTAAAAACGTACGGGCAATAAACGCAATAAAAATAAAAGCACGCTTATTTTTAATGTCCGACACACGGGAACAAATGTGAAGTGGGCCACAATGGTTGCATTAACATTATATTATTATTTGCCAACGTAATATTTCTATTAGGTCATGGCGTGTGGTTTTTTAATGTCCTCGTTATGTTATTTTATTATTTTTTATTTGGTATGGACCTGACTGCTAAATATCCTAAATCATATTCTGTGTTAACATTTGCATGTTTTATTACTTACGTTACCTCTTTCACTTGATATGTAGTCCGTCAAGTACTGAGACTTGCAGGGTTATAGTAGTATTAAGTAATTTATCTATATTATAATTTATTGACGACATTTTTGTTAAGTCTCAAATATTGATTCTTAATTTTTGGTTCTCTCATGCAAATAAACCTGGAATAAAGAGGACCCTATTAAAAAACATATATCTCTAACTCATCGTTCTACTTCTAATTAATAATGTTATTAGATATTCTTCTTCCGTATGGTTGATGAACAACCTGGTGTCAGAGCCGAAACCGCCTGTAGGCTTTGAAAAATCTCTCAGGTATGCCGGTTTCCTCACGATGTTTTCCTTCACCGTTATTAGCAACTGATAACTAATTTATAGTACGCCAATGAATTCGAAAAGACATTAGTGACTTGCGACCTTTGACTTGGCAGTCCAACGGTCATACCACTCGGCTATCAGCGCTACCTATACTTCAAGTGGCCTTTCAAGTGTTATTATTATTATTTAAAAGTCATATTGGGTATTACATTTATAGAAATTTTCATCAACCATACTATAAGAAGAAGAAGATATTTAATTTAAATTAACTATTGCTCTAATAAACCTTCTTTTATTCAAATCAAAAAAATAAATTCAGTACCGAATCTAACCTGAGTTGCAAGTAAATGTCAAAACCAACTTTTATATTAACGAGTGCGACTGTCTATTCTGCTGACAAAATGTTCAAAACGCGACCCTTTTTTATTTCATTGCGGTTCACTTCAAACAACAGCGGGCTCTATGGACTGTTTGTTCAGGTAAACATTTTTCAGCCTGACTGTACTGAAAATGATTTTGTTACCTTGGAAATCTGTAAATTTTTGAATAAATCTTTTGTGAATAATAATAATGTCCTACTGACCGAATTTCGGTCAAGGCGGCCTGTCTCAGCTAAGACTAGCCATCTGCGCAGGAGATATTATAGTGCCCGAGTGTGCGCGCAGACACAGGTGCACTCCCTATTCCCTTACTCTCATAATCCGATGGGACGGTAGACTGACACGACCAGAGAGAGATCAGGCGCAGGACCAACTGCTTAACGTGCCTTCCGAAGCACGGTGGGGTCTCGACATGTGAAAATGGTCACCCATCATAAGACTGACCGCGGCGAGCACGGCTTAACCTCGCAGATCGACTAATCTGCCGGGTAGCCGCATAGCTACGAGCCCCACAACGAGTATTTGATGATAGGGCCTAATATCAGTGATTAGGATCCTGTAGGGAATTTAATGCAAAACGGGCCCTACAAGTGTAATTGCTTAAATTTAATAGTCATATTGGGTATTGTAAATTTATAAAAAATTTCATCAACCGTACGATATGAAGAAGAAGAACTCATTTGTGAATGGTATAGTATAACATATTATGTATTACCTACGTCCGAAATCATGAAATTCAGTTATTAAGAAAAAGTATAAAATTAAGATGTATGTAAAATAAGTGTAGCATTAGAGAAACAGTTTGAGAATCAATTTTAAAAAGGTATTCACCTCTGGAATTCAAATGTGAGAACAACTTGCTTTTTACACGATACAAGCAATTTCACCGAAAGAAAAGCACACAATGGTACTATCCATATTAAAACAGACTTTTCTTCTCGCTGAACAAACCAAATGACTACAGTAATGTCAATTGTAGTACAAAATAACTGGGGAAGACCTCCTTGTGAAGTAGGCTAAAAAAAGTAATATACAGTGTCTGCCAAGTCATAAGCTATGGCAGTATCCACTCTGCTTCCTAATAACATTTTAATAATAAACTCCGCACGGAACAAAGGGAATGCCTTCGCTATTGTGTGGCCTAAGGTGGAAAAAACTAGCGATTATCATTGAATGCTAGAATGCAGAGTCGCGAAAAAAATAGGGTCAAACATCGACCCTATTTATTTCGCGATTGCAGCGTCACCAGCTCACGAGATAAGGGCTCCGATTCAGTCCGAAACTTGTTGGGCATTTCCGAATATTGTGGGTGATATTCCATTTATTGAACATTAAACTAATGATAATAAGTCCGCCTTTGCATTAAAATGCTCATTATGTATAGATAAATAAATCATGGTTGAATGTTCGAACATTTTGAAAGTACCCCGAGGTTTGTGAATAGCAATATCTATTCTATCTACATATCATCCGTGTTAAACTACGGTCTCGTGTTATGGGGAAATTCCACTGAAATACAGAGAGCCTTTCTCGCACAAAAAAAGTGCATTAGAGCAATTGGCGGTATCCCGCCATGGGAATCTTGTAAGCCACTTTTTAAAGAATATCGCGTACTAACATTGCACTCTATGTACATTCTGGAAGCAGCTAAGTATGTCAAGCGCTACCCTTCTCTATTTCAAAGAGCTAAGGATATATTTCCTAGAAACACCAGAAATCCAGACAGAATTGTGTTGCCAAAGATCCCAAGAACAACAATGTACCTAAAAAATTGTTATGCTATGTGCGGGCGCATTTACAATGCCATTCCTGATGACATTAAGAACCTGCCTGTGGCCAGATTTAACAGACGACTTAAATTTTGGTTGTTAGATAAAACCTTTTATTCAGTCTCGGAATTGCTTACATAGTAAACCATGTTATAATATGATGATAGATATATTTAATCACACTAATTATGCCTGTATGTTAAATGAATTGTAATAATTATTATATAATTATGTTATTGTATCGTGATAATATTGGTATATAGGATTTAAATGATTATTATCAATTTTGCAGTGAAATTGTTATTTTAATTTGCACGTTGTGTGTTGTTTGCATGTCGCGTTGCGATAAAATGTATTTGGTACTGTAACACATAATCATTGTTTTGTCATCTTTATGTAACCTTCATTTTATGCAAATAAAAAAAAAAAAAAAAATATTTATATCGTGTCAACACGAACTTTACCATAATTGCAGCAGAAAAAAGATCAGTCGGTAGATTGGTAGAGGGGCTGCTTACTAGGGGTGCGCCGTTCTATGAATTGATTAAGGTCACTGGTGTAGGGTTTCTAATGCCCTCAAAAGAAATATTAAAGTGGAAACTTTAACATTTCTTGACGCTACGCTTAGAATGTGGCTTAGATGGCCAAAAATATTGTCTTTCTCGAAAGTGTTTTACTATTTCATTTCTTCTGACAAACTATGACATATTTCATAATATAGTAGCAAATAAATTATAGTTCAACAAATAAAGACGCTATTTTAAAAATACGATCAAGTGTAGTGAAATATTTATCGCTACCACCAAACACTCGCTTTTAGCTTATGACTTAAGCGAAAAAAAGAAAAGAATGGAGATTTATAGTGGATTCCCGCGGCCACAAATCAACCGTACCCGTCAGAATTTGTGTGAATTTATACGATATATATGCAGTTTTTCTGGCCACTCACTGTTTCTTTGCGTAAAATTGTTCGTAGAATAATGTAAAGGCACATTTTATTTGCACTGCAATGTATTTTTAAATGGTACTGCTTATTTAAGTTGCACAGCAGTGTATTTTAATTAGGTAGAATAGTTTCAGCATTTCAAGTATTTCATAAATTAAAAATGATTAGGGACGAGTTAGCTATGTTAAATTTAAATTGAAGTTTAATAATAATGGCAGCTTTAGTTTATATTTTAATAAGTATTTTGCGAAAATACATTGTCGTGAAATGAGAAATAAACTAGGTTGTAATTAAACAAAATTAAGAGTTTATTCTCTAAAGCGTGGACCTGATACTGTTCATATTGTATATGATGTTTTTAAAATACTTCTAAGGGGGAGGCCCCTGTTCAATAGTGGATACCTTTCGGCTGATGATGAGGATGATAATTCGCCCACGATACGAAAGCAATTCTAAGCGCTAATAAAAAAAAACTTGTATAGAACATCATCAACAGCTATAGCTGATGCCCATTGTTGAGCGAAGGCCTCCTCCTTTTAGAAGTGGGGGTTGCCATAATCCCCACGCTTGGCAAGTGGCTTGGGGATCGCAGTGTTGGTGGTTGTGGTCAAGTTACAGAAGATG
The DNA here is from genome assembly GCA_905340225.1 of Abrostola tripartita. Classification (NCBI taxonomy): domain Eukaryota; kingdom Metazoa; phylum Arthropoda; class Insecta; order Lepidoptera; family Noctuidae; genus Abrostola; species Abrostola tripartita. The sequence continues at coordinate 1,394,300 of HG996492.1, read as the reverse complement.
CCGCTGCCCATCTTCTGAATGTTCCCTTAGTCGCCTCTTACGTCGTCAGAGGCGTCAATTCTAAGCCGGATACCACACGGCGATGGCAGGTATAAAGGCATACATAAAACATAGCTTCCTACTATTGCTCGGCTCTTAAATGTCCAAAAACCTATCAGTTTGCAAGACAGCACTAACTGAGACACTTCCAATTCGTCTCAACAAATCATGTCCGAAACTAGGAAACAAATTAAAGGTTTCAAGTGTCTTAGCAAGTAATTCGATCACCGATTTATTTGATTCGTTCCAATTCAATGGGTCTTATCCTATTTGTGGATGGATTAACTCCAGGAAATGGGTCGGTGGCTTTACCAGATTATTCTTGAGAATCCAAGGTAACAAACACTTGGTAAGAATTAAGACTATCTTCTGAGAATTAAAGATAAAAGCTTCGTTATCTGCGATGGATATAATAGATGAGGGTGTCATGTTTTCCTGACAATTCAAAGAATTTTGTCATCTTTATGAGAATTATGGTGATAAAGTCCAAATTTATTCTTATAGATCTACGGCTACGCTTACATTAAGTCGTTTTTGGTTAGCTTGAACTGAAAAACTGAAAAACTTTCTTCAGTTTCATAATTACTTAAATATTTCAAGCCATGATTTTATATTGAAAACTGTTAAGAGTCAAGACAATCAATATTCCTTGTTTAAAATCTTAACAGTCTCAATTCTACGACCTGATTGGCGCAGTGGCTCAAAAATTGGACTGCTCCGCTAAGGGTTGCGGGTTCGATTCCCGCACGGGAAATGATTTTGTGATCCAAAGATGTCTGTCCTAAGTCTTGGTGTTGGTGTGTGTGATAATTCATGTTTGTGAAACGCACCCAACATACAGGATAAATTCCAAGTGTAGGGCGACGTATAAAATATTTCACCGTCGGCCATCATTTACCTATCCAGAACAATTCAACAAAATGTTCCTATTTCATCAAGCGATCTAGCGAAAAGTTTTTTATACGTTCAGTAACAGGACAAAGCGAAGTCATTCCACGTTAATGAAATTAAAGATCTTTTTTCTTGAACAACAAAAAGTTTTTCAATTAAATGAACTTAAGTGTTCTTATTGTGTGTTAGAGTGCTTCTGTCTAAGGTTATTTAATCTTACTTTTTATCTCATTTGCGTAATCTAAGGGGATTGTTCAACGGAGACATGTCTTTAAGATTATTTGGGTGAGTGATTTGATGGTGATCATTATTGTTTAGTTTGATCTGAACTTATGGATTTTTATTTGAATTTCCTCGTATAGTATTATTATATTTCGGTTTTCTCCCAACATGACAATTATCAAAACTATAATATAGAGGAATATCTTGACTTTGTCCTTTAAATTTTGTTTCTGAGGCGTCTACAAAGTTTGAAAGCGACGAAAGGTATCGAATGAAGTATATAGATATGGATACTGAGTGTAAGTTTACGTATGATAAACAGTTATACAAACCAGTCTAAGTACTAAAATAACCACGACTAATCGGGAAACCTTATTTTCGGGCAACCCACAATAGTATTTTCCCCTGAATCGTAGTAAATCTTTAGTTTTATTTTAATAAAAATACGAGTAAAACATGCTTCGAACTTTGCACACCGTTGATAACATTCACAAAGTAAATAAATGTAATCCGTTTCCAGGAAATCTCGGCTTAAATATGGAACAATACAATGGAGGCCATGCAAATGTAGACGCGATATCTTAGCGCTACAAACGTCAAGCATTTCATATGACGTAACACCGACTTTGTTAAACCGATTAGCCGTACATACGAGTATGCTGCATATAATAATGTCCTCCTGACCGAATTTCAGTCTCATAATCCGATGGGACAGTAGACCGACACGACCGGAGAGAGATCAGGCGCAGGAACAACGGCTTAACGTGCCTTCCGAAGCACGGTGGGGTCTCGACATGTGAAAACGTTCGCCCATCACAAGATTGACCGCGGCGAGCACGGCCTAACCTCGCAGATCGATAGATTTGCGGGGTAGCCACATAGCTACGAGCCCCAGAGACCAGAAACCCTACGAGATGCTGCATATAGCACTGTGCTGGGAATATTATTCTGCACGTATGTGTAATCATAGTTTCGAAACGAATAATTCAACAGAATCTAACTGAAGCAAGGTTTTTAAACTTTCCACAGGAAAGTAAAGATGATTCTAGTTAAAGCGAAAGGCTGAACATAGTTTAAAGCAAGGGAACAAGATTTTTTGTTTCTTTTCTACAAAAAGTAGCTTACGTTCATTTTCTTGTGTGCCTACTTTCTACATATGAAAATTTTAATAATTACAATTAATTATCTGAAGTAGAAGGTACAATAATGTTTTTTAATTCTGATATTATTTTAAAAGAGATAATTAGATATAATGAAAGCAGAATAACTGAAAACATTTGCTTTGATATCAACAGACGAGCTCTTTAATATTATTTTACCTAAAAGGAATGATTTTTTTATAATTATTACTGTAGTTGCTGTATTTGATAGACAAGAAAAAGATGTTTTGCTTTTTAATAGCTGATTAAAATATGCTCAACGTAACACAGAAACGACAATAACCAACGCAGTTTACAGACACTCAGCAGGCATAATTACTTAACCTACCACATTACTAACGCAATTTACAGACACTCGGCAGACCTAACTTAACCTACCATATAAACCTTGAAGAACAAGATCCATTTTCGTCTGTTTTTACAACAACATTTAGGTAGAAATATTGACACTTAGACTCTTTGAGGAGGGTGAAGTGTTTTAAGTACCTGTCTTCTACTCATTAGAAGAAAACACAGTGTAGATGTGTCCATAGAACATTGTATTACGTGTTTACCTTGAAAGGATTCTTACACCTATATTTTACCAAATAAACCGTTCTCATTTCATCCAATACATTTATTGAGTACTAATTTATTTACAGCTCTGGCTCATACTGAGAATTTGTAACAGAAAACAACAATAACCACACTTTGTCTGTGTTTAATTAAAACACAACACCGTACGATCAACAACCTTCTTTGTAGGTATTTATACGATCAGCAAGGTTCATAAAGTAAATAAATGTCTACAAAATAATTATTTTCGTTTTCTTCCTTTCCACACAGCTATACCTAATTGCAAGAACACCCAATGCAATAGCGGTTTTTAGGAAAAACAGATTTCAAATGGCTTAAAAAAAATTCTTTGGACGCACCAATGTCTTTCCGAATTCATATGCGTATTATAAATTAGTTATAAGTTCTCACATCGTGAGAAAACCGGCATACCTGAGAGATTTTTAAACGGTGTGTAAAATCATGTCAGAGATGCCTTAGGTAACGTACAGGCGGCTTAAACTCTGACAGCAGATTGTTCATCAACCATACGATAAGAAGAAGAATACTTAAAATGATTACCAGGTTCTATTTCCACCTAGCAAGATTTAGACTCTCCAAATTTATTATATGTTTAGTCCACCATTACCATATTTTACTGAAATAGTGACAGATTGCTAATTTACTGCTTTAAGACGACCCAAAAGCGTTTTAGGATCGCAATAACGCTAAGAGTGTAACGTAATGGCGAAACTGAATGGCGTGGATGGCGGTAAGGCGTTGCAAGGTGGTGGAGCGAATAAATATGCCAGGGCTGGTAGACTTGGCTGATCAGTTTTGAACATTCTTAAGAGAAAAATAATTATAACCCTAGAAATGGTATATGTAGAAACTGCTAATTTTGATCTAGAACATTTAGTACTAGGTAATAACAGTTTTAAGAAACCACTGATTTATGAGGTTTTAATATCAAAGATACTGTATTAATGACTAGCTGTTGCCCGCGACTATGTAGCTTTTTTAGGTCTTGCTTCTCGTGCTATTGGAAAAATTATATTTAGACCATTCCTAATATAATTAGCTCAGCAATTAGAAATTCCTCTAAAAACTAATTTAATTTACTGCTCAAAATTGGTTGCCATTAGTTACTCTAATGGCAACCAATTTAGCTTTGTATCAACTAAAATTATACTATTTTGTTTTTCCATGATTATGGTACCCTTTTTGAGAAGTGTTTGCACAAAAACAATGATTCTATGAAATATTTTCTTGAAACCACATTTAAGTACACAATTATATTTCATATCTTAGCTCCTAATGGAAAATGTGAGGTACATAATATACACAGTAATAAAGTCTAGGCCGTAAGAAACAAAACGTGGTATTGAATCAAAAGTTTGTTTCAATAAGATCTTACAATACCAGCACAAATTAAATGTCTAGAGGGCAAGTATACTTTGCTGAATGTTATGTTTAGTGTTATTACAAACAATGAAAATAAGAAAGAACTACATAAAAGTAACAGGGTAAAAGTATATATAAAGTCTCCAGAAAATTAAAACAATCTTGACGTTAGTTGATTTCTAACAAAGCTTAAAATAATAAATAAAAGTCTGACTGAAACGTAAAATAATATTTTTGGTATATAAAAATGGAATATACTTGAATTTTCTCTATTATGATTTGAGCATAAAATCAGTTCCAAGTACTCATTAAATGTGGACTTAGAACTTGTCAGCCAGTAATACCAGTATAATAACTTACCTGAAAGACAGATTTTATTAAAATACAGAATTGATTTCATGGAATACACGAAAGTAATTTTAGTTGCTGGTATCAGTTAGTAAGATAAACTATTGATAATAAAATAAGAATTTAAAACATAAAAGACGCAGCAGGCAATAAGGAATTTTGAAACATGAGCAGTTGTAGTACCATGAGTTGTCGCATTGAAATGTGTTTTGTATCAAAACATTGATCGTTTCTAGGGCAACGAGCAGCAACTTGGAGATGAACTTAAATCTGTAGTAAGCAGATTAAGCGACGTCATGAAGTTTTTTTTTTTTTTCTTCTTGTGGCAATTGAGTCGGGCTTCCAACTATTCTGCCAGATTCGAGTTAAGACTGCAACGTTTGCAGTTAGACATTTTTGTGGGTCTATTTTTATTTAATCGTTATTAAAACTTAAAGAGCTACAATTTAATATTATTTTGTCTGATAAATTTAGAGAGAGTTTTAATAATGGAAGGACAGAAGTTACATAAAAGGGAACGAAAGTTAATAGGTAGAGGAATACAAATATTGTCAATAGTACTGTCATCTGACCCGCGTTCTTGAAAACTTCACGCTACGATACACTGAGCAGGGTTTTGAGCCGATGAATTTGTACTACTACGACACAAACTATCTCTAGAAGCCGTAAATATTTCAAGAAGCAGCCCTGTAGAGGCCCGAGGTGGCGTTGCCAATCTCGCGACAAATAACATTTTTAAAATTGCAACTTTGGAAAATAAGAGATACGAGGCTGTGAACCGTTTAATAGTGATGTATGGTCAAATAAAAATATCAACTTTTCACATTACCATTATTGTGTAACTTAGTGTCGCTGTTGCTGTAAGTAAAAATGAAAATGGCTTCGGTTTAAATTGTTAGAGGATTCAAAAAGTAGATAGTTTTGCTGAGAATTTTTTTCGGGAAAATGTAACAAAAAATTTAAAAGAAATTGGAATATTAATTATTGGTTTTAAAGAAAGAAGAAGCAAGCGAACATAGAATGGGCTAATCAAATAAAACGCTAGAAAAAATTTAGCCCATTTAACGTATAAAGAGGTATCATTCAAAAACAATGAATGCTTTATTTGTGATGAGATCCCTAAAATAAATAAAAAAGACAATTGACGAAAACACTTGATAAGTACCGCGTTATTAAATTATAATAGAATCGGAGTAACAAAAATATTTAAGTTAACAGGTGTATCTATGAAGAAAGAAAAAATGATGCCATAGATATATTTTCCATTATTCCTAAATCGTCATGGGAAAAGTCAATGTTGAAATTGATAGATCTATTTCCCAACATTCAGAAACCAAAGGTCTCATAAAATTTCTCGAAAGCACTTCCCTTTCGCCCCTTCGTATTGATCAAGCAAAACGCAATAGCAGTTGGCAATATCAATAAAATATTATGAGCCTTTTTTGCATACCCATGCTTCGGAGGATATCCGTCGAATACGTTTTGAGGGTCAACTATGACCCGTAATGCAATTTTATGTAAGAAGTTGGTTTTTTATATTGACAGATGATACACAATTACTTGACACAGTAATAATAATTGAGTAATGGAATTATTTTTCTAGGAAAATATTTTTAATAATCTGACGACTTTCATGTGATTAAAAGTGTATTCTGTCTTTTACCAGGAGACAAATCCTCTCCATACAGAATTATAAAAAAACCGATACGAACTGGTAAAGAAGCAAAATGGAAATGAATAGTTACAGCCCCACTCTCGACCTACATATAATATAAGTAAGGACGGTCAAAGATTTTACTTCTACTCTACATGTTATTACTCGGACAATAAGGATTTATGTTGGTGTCCATAGCTTCGCCTAGGCACTTAGCGTCGAGTGTCGTAAAAAGTTCTTTGTCTTTGATCAAATCTTAAGGCCTTTGATAAGTTTTATTGAGGGCCACCATTCACAAAATCCATAGAAATTTTATCAGATTTTTTTGAAACTCAGCGTATACTAAAACGAATATCTGAAGCCGTTCAAGCATTATGTATGTACTTGTTGGGCCTTATACGGGTGTGAAACTTCCATTTACGAACACAAAGCAATTTGAACTTAATCTCGAAAGCCATAAAGCTGATTACTTCTTGAGAACTCGTCTATTTTGATGTGATCGTAAATTACCAGCCGTAGTTTCGGTGGGCATGGGCTCTATTTCGAGAGAGATATGGGCTATTATAGAATGAAATGGTTGTCAAATATTATCTTTGTTGATCTCCGTAGACCTAGATCGTTCACGGTGCTGTGATGCGTGAATGTTTTATTACGAGGGCCGCTTGTCGATATTAGGCGAAATAATACAGTGCGATAGAAAATTAGGAACATTATACACTGTAGATATAACAGATATTAGATTTAGTGGTTGAGTGCGCCACGATCTCAAAACTGTGTCTTTCAGTGAATATAATATTTTATGATACTTGAAGTTTTAAACTGTGTTATATTTATGTTATTTGAGGTCATTGCACTGTTTATTTGCCTTGACATAATCTCTTCTATTCATTGCCTTAGAAATTTATATTACTTTCTTACTCACATTAATATCTTTATCAAAATCCATTTATCTCTTCTTTAGTCTTCCCTTCTTCGTATCTTCATGCAATCTCATATATGGTACATACTCTTAATCTCTTGACATTAAATCTACTTGTAGATATGAACAAAATAAATAATATATCAGATGCAGCCATGACCTAAAAAGAACAAGCTTGGAAAACATAACATAACATCACGCCTGTATTCCCCGAAGGGGTAGGCAGAGGTGAACATATAGTACACCCACATTTCGCCCGTTATGTTGTAAGTCCCAATATAATAGGGGGCGAGCCTATTGCCATTAACCGGGCACAAATCCAGACTCCGTCCTGCTACTGAGAATTACCTAATGGACAACTCAGTAACAGTTTGCCCGACCCGGGATTTGAACCCAGGACCTCATGCTCAGCAGTCGCGCTTAGCGACCACTAGACCAACGAGGCAGCTTGGAGATAATTCAATTTCAAAATATAACGTGATAAAGTGCAAACTGTCGCTACATTTCGCGTCATATGTTAAGTTCCTTAGTGTCTGCCTTACTTCAAAACTTGTCTCGAGGTCCGTGGAGCTGTTCACGTTTATTATTATGGAAATGTTTGATTCTCTCAGTTTAATAAAGGCTGTTATAACTTTCGTTAGGGTTCCCATAATTATTTACTGTTATTCGGTTGTATCACGTTTGGGAATGCTTGACTATACACGTAAGTTGAACCCAAGGACAGTAAATTTATTAAGGCTGTCTATATGACTGCCTCTTTGGTCTAGTGCTCGTTAAGCGCGACTGCTGAGCTTAAGGTCCTGGTTTCTAATCCCGGGTCGGGCAGTGTTACTGGGTTTTTCCATTTTGTAATTCTCAGTAGCAGCTTGGAGATTTGTGCCTGTTTGATGGCAATTGGCTCACCCCCTAATGTCTTGGTCTATATAATAATGTGCTCCTCTGCCTACCCCTTCGGGGAATACAGGCGTGATGTTATGTTACTATTTCTGTCTACATAATACAGATTTTAAAAATAGTCTTCATTTAATGTTTTTTTTTATTGTAATATGAAGCCAAATAATAAAAAATACATTATAATCGATTTCTGTATCTTTTGTAAGTCTAAAATCTTTCAATATTTCAATCGATTAAGATATACATAGTGTTTATAAGATTAATTTACCAGCTAGACTGCAATTTCAGTTTCCAATTTGAGATCCTGCTGTATATTAATACGTTATCTGTGTATTAATACAGTGTAGTGTGTGCACATCTAATCTGAACAGTTTATGACATCAATAGCAAAGTTATTATAACATCTACAACGGTTATTTTGAACTTAGAAATTTTGCTTTCAAATAATTTAATTTTGAGGCAACTTTTAAATTTTATTAGAGTAATTCTACCAAATGAGCTTTTAAAAGAGGTGTGTCACGGTTGAGAAACTTCTTATACAGCTTCCTTGATATAAGCCAATAGAATGATGATAGGAGCAGATTTTAATCAATAAACCAACCTGCCCCCTTACCATAAACTCTTAAAGCAGGACAATTAACGTTGTGGAAGCGAGATGCCGCTAAGTGCAGTGTAATGCGGCGTCTCGCTTCCACATTGTAAACTGTCCTGCTTTAAGAGTTAATGGTAAAGGTGCTGTTTGTACAATTTTATTGCCGACATAAATATCATATCATTCGAAGCAAAGTTTCAAATAAAGAATATCGATAAACTTCTGAAAGGTGCTCCTTTTCTCATTCTATTTTAAGCCTCAACTGACATCAAAAGACTTAATCCGATTACCCCAAAGATTTTGAACTAATCAGACAATATCGAACTTGAAAGTCGAGCATGAGGGCTGATATTAATAAATTTAGTCTGGCAGCCCTTTGTAAATAGAACACCTTACAGCGTTCAACCTTTGGAAAACTTTTCAAAAATGTAGTTTCAAAGATCTTATCCTCAATCAATGTTACAGTTTGCGAGAAAACGATGTAAATCAACGTCTTGTAGCTGAACAAGTTTACGTATAAATCTTTTGGAAAATTTGGCTGCGAACAATCAAAACTGTCGGGTCGCTGTATAAAATGGTGAGATTGCTTTGAATGTATTTTTGAGTTGGTGGAAACCCTGTAACAGGCAACTAAGGAATTTTAATGGAATATTATAAGATACTTTCAGAAAGATACTTGCTAGTTTTTGCTCAGATGTTTTATGACACAACTGAGATTTGTTTACGAGATACCACCAGGTGGACCGACGATATTGTCAGAGTTGCGGGCAACCGGTGTATGCAAATGGCAACTTGTCGTTCATTGTGGCGTTCTACGGGGGAGGCCTTTGGTTAACAGTGTTCAACAGTGGACGTATTCCGCTGATGATGATGATGAATTTTAGGTATGTTTTTTTGATCAATAACTTTATACACCAAAACTCAGCTATTTTGCCACATGTGGTCCAAATATTAAGTTGAGTTTTAATTTGAGGATTTTTAGGATTTCCGGTACATGATTATCAATTGTTTTATGGTGCTTTTATTTATTTTATTTGGGATAAACAAACAGTTACACATTGTATCTAATTAATAATAAAGGTAACTTTCTTTCTTTTTCTTTTTTTTTTAAAACGTCGCCCCACACTAGGATTTTCTCCTGTATCTCGGGTGCGTTTCACAAACATGAAATATCATATACACAAACACCCAGACTCGGGACAAACAAATGTGGATCGCACAATTTTTTGCCCCGTGCGGGAATCGAACCCGCAACCCTTAGCGCAGCAGTCTAATCGCTCAGCCACTACGCCATTATATAAATGTGAAACTCACACCGTTATCCACAGCATATAAATTTTCTTATCACTTTTCTTACCAATAATATATTTTACAAAAATGCAAGTTAACAAGGGAATTTCCACATCTATCTCATCGATACATAATTAACTACAATAATGTTACTCACAATTAATTTCAATGACAATGCACTCATGTCATTTAAAATGTATCCCTGTATTTTCCCTCTGAATACGTCATTGTCAATATTACCTTAATTAAAATCTCTTTGAAGCGGCAACCATATGAAAACTGATTGGCTTCAATGAGATACGTTTCATGCGTTCAAAATGTTGAACATTTTCGGATTTTCTAGGAATTTTAATGGTTTTAAGTTAACATTTGGGGTTAAAAATATTTGTGTTTGAATATGGATTTTCGCAGAACGCACTATTTAATACTAAATAGTTGCTATGAATTTTTGTTTTGAATATTCATATTAATTAATACTCGTTCTAACTCATCATCATCATCAGCCGGAAGACGTCCACTGCTGGACAAAGGCCTCCCCCTTAAAACGCCATAGTGAACGACAATTTGCCGTTTGCATCCACCGGTTGCCCGCAACTCTGACGATATCGTCGGTACACCTGGTGGGAGGCCTGCCAACGCTGCGTCTTCCGGTTCGTGGCCGCCACTCGAGAACCTTTCTTCCCCAGCGGTTGTCAGTTCTTCGAGCGGTATGGCCTGCCCATTGCCACTTCAACTTGCATATGCTTTGAGCTATGTATGTCTGTGACCCTAGTTCTTCGGCGAATTTCCGTATTCCGGATCCTGTCGCGCAAACAACTCCGAGCATAGCTCTCTCCATAGCTCGTTGAGTGACTCTGAGCCTCTCTCAAAAGCCTTTCGTTAGCGACCACGTCTCAGAGCCATACGTCATCACTGGCAACACACACTGGTTAAAAACCTTTGTCTTCTACTACTTGAATTCTTCTAATTGAGTTCATCAACTTCTGTCTAGACCGTTCTGACCTTTTTATCAACATTACCACGTAGTTACTAGTTAGTCTGACTCCAAACCACGTTGGTCTAACTGAATCCGGTGGCTACCAGTTTAATAAATTCTCTCACATCTCACTAATCTCTCTCACTCTTTCTCCACCCAGTTAGGTTATTTTGATACCGCTGTATGACTAGTATACAGAGTTAAGACTTCACGTAACTACTGAAGAAGATCTCTAATGGAGCCCAAGATCACAGACAAAAACTGTGTCTCAACTCTACACATCGCAAATTCATACACGAACACTACTATTGGTTTTAATTAGCGAAATTGCCGCGGATAACTTCACCCGTCACATGATTTATCACCCTCAAAATGCGGATACGATTCGGATATTGAAATGGTAGCAAGTGAGTGAGCAAAACCATTATTGCAAAATTGATAGGTCAAGTACGATAATGTACGCTCTTTTCCCTTTGAATAAAATAGGAGGTCGATAAAAAAGTCACACGGTGCTCGGTGAAAAGGCCTTATTGAAAATTCGGTAGGCTGCTCCTTCTGAAGTAAATAAAAGAATAAAAAGAAACAAGATTCTGTTTTAAACTCCTCACGTTGTAATATTTATTTTCGTATTATTTCGCTTGATAAAAGCTCTGTGAAATCCGAAGAAGAAAGGCACTTCAATGCGATTTTAAGATTTTATCAGACTTTTTTTTGTTAAATATATTGTGTGTAGGTAGATATCTATATTATGTTAAAACTTCAGGTTACTTGTACGCCAAATTTTCCTCAAAGGGATAGACAGAGTTACATCTTTCCCAAAAGTAATACCAGTATTCAAGTTTAGGTCATGCAATGGCAAGCCTATTGCCATGTATCGAGCTCACACCGAGCTCATCGCCTTTTAGGACTCTTTTTCCTGGCAATGGCATGGAATTATTAAAAGAAATTTAATTTTTAATCCACCGACATATATGAACATATTAATACCTACATTTAAAATGTAATTTATTCATTGATATATTAAAACATTTGCAGTCCTTATCTTTACGTTTCATTTTATATCTTTGAGGCATATTACTCTTTTATTACTCGGTTGATAATAAAATTGAATGCGTAAGGCCTTGACGAGCGAAACACTTCGATGCCTCGCTTTCAGCATATCAGTAAAAAGTTCGTTTAAGAATGGTATTGAATGTATCGGGAGTTCATACATCCTACGTTTTTCGAGGGTTTATTGTAGTGACATAATTATAAATCTGTGTATTTATTCTACGTCGTACGACGTTAACCCAAACTCACGGACGCAAACTTGTTTGGTGGAGGAAACTAATCCACCCATCCATCAAAACAAATGCTTAAAATACTATGACATAATAAAAATCAAACTATGTTGGCATAAAATAGAAATATTTCCTATAGTAGGTGCATTTCAGAAAAGAAACATCACATACACAAACGCAGTTTTTTTGCGTTTCCCCAAATATAAGTCACAAGCGGGGTTTTAACCTGCAGTCTTATCGCACACCCACTGTGCTAATTAGTTCATCAATTGATCGCATAATTAACCACATATTACATCCACTTAACACATTGCGACTATATAATTATGGTATACGTACATATCTGCATTCTCCCAAGTATATACATAGGTGTCACGCTATCCAAAATTATTACTAATGACTAGCATATTAACGTCAGGCGTATTAACCGTAATTTAAATTTAACGTCGGTATAATAATTAGAATATGTCTCAAACAGTGAACACCTCCTAATATACATAATATATATAGTTATAGTAAGTACGAGTACATAGATAAAACAGCATATAACGTAGCTAAACACCCTTTACTAATAAATTTCGTTACGAATTATAATAAAACGGGTTTTCGATAATAGTAAAGAAAAAAGGCCGAATATCGAGCTCAGTGGCGTGTTATAGGCGAGGCCAGCTCCCTTACCCTGAACTTTAAAAGCAAATGTGGAAGCGAGACACCGCTACTTGCAGTCTTCTTATCGTATGGTTGATGAACAACCTGGTGTCAGAGTTTAAACCGCCTGTAGGCCTCTGACATGGCTTAACACACCGTTGAAAAATCTCTCAGGTATGCCGGTTTCCTCACGATGTTTTCCTTCACCGTTTTTAGCAACTGATAACTAATTTTTAGTACGCACATGAATTCGAAAAGACATTGGTGCGTGCCGGAATTTGAACTTGCGACCTTTGATTTGGCAGTCTAACGGTCATACCACTCGGCTATCAGTGCTGCTACTTGCAGTGTAATGCCGCGTCTCGCTTCCACAACGTAAACTGTCCTGCTTTAAGAGTTCATGTTAAGGGGGCTGTTTCTAGCAGTGGACTGCAATAGCCTGATGATGATGATGATTTTGAAATAATTAAATACGTTTCCTTTGAAATAATGGCTTTAAAAACATAATTACCTACTTATTACCAAAGTGGATCTTGGCCTCCGATACGAGAGTTCTCCATCTATTTCGAATTTATTTAACAGCTATTGGCTTTAAAACATAAGTAATTGAATAAATTTATTTCAGTCAATGAAATCACCATTTAACTAAAGTAAAGTTAGAAATAACTTGCAGATATATAGATAAAGAAACCAAATCATTCAAAGAATAAAAAGTAGAGGGACGAAATCTGTTTATTTAGTGACGTTCCAACTATTATCTAGGTATTAGAAGTGTCTGGATCTAACCTTCTGTCGATCGTCAAAATCTCATCAATCACCGACAAGGACCTAAGGTACAAGGGACATTAAAGCAAGTTTTATTTCGTTTTGATACTACATCAATAGATTTAAATGTCCATTTATTTATTTAATGGTAGTAAGCTTTTTCGTCCCCCCCCTCTTTTTAAGGGGGAGGCCTTTGTTTAACAGTGGACGACCAAAGTATTCATTAACCAGATCTCTCGCCAGTCGTGTCGGACTACCGTCCCATCAGACTATGAGAGTGAGGGAATAGGGAGTGTACCTGTGTACTTGTGTTTGCGCGCATACTTGTGCTCTATAATATCTCCTGCGTAGATAACTAGTCTCAGCTGAGATAAGCCGCCGTGACCGAAATTCGGTCAGGTGAACATTATTATCATTAACAAACACTGCTGGATTGGACACAAGTAAACTGCTAATTGAAGATAGACTTATTTAATTTTAAATTCACCTACTGCTGGGTTATAGGTCAATGATCTATGTCTGGTCCTCTACGCTACATAAAACCAAACTAACTATACGTACATATGTACATTTAAATATCACATTGCACGTTAGTGTATTGTCTTAAGATTTTTGCTCTTCCGACGGGTATATATTTCAATCAAATCATTTAGGGGTTTCACGTTGACTAATGACTATGGATATAGAACCCCAACAAGTAAAGTGAGTAGATGCATGCTAGATAATAGCCTATATTTGTCAGAGGCATAGAAAATAATTGTGTAATAAAATACCTAATAAAACATAATCTGGAATGAGCTAAATAGCTTAGAACACGACATTTAATAATCCTACAGCCCAGATTGCTGCATGTCTACTTCTTAGTCCAGCAGAATTTATTCGTACATCAGGCACGGGCCAAGCATAAATCAAATTCGACCTTAGTTCAATACTGTGAGTTTTAACACAAAAAGTTATATGTAGGTGGTACGTGTGTGGCGTATATTGCTTGTGGAGTTTTCAAATAAAATGCAGGGGATTCAATATAGTTATATTATAATTTTATGATGTAGGTATATTATGAAGATACTAAACTCAATTCTGAGTTAAGCTCGCCTCTGTACATCATATTTCGTATTGTTATATGTAATCATATGTTTTGTGTACAATAAAGAATCAAGGTACCATTTTTCAAAGCAGGAATATTTAAAGTAATTATAATATATTGTCATGAAACAATACAGATCAGTAAGGACAGTAAAATGATAACTTTTTTAGAAGAGTTGTCAGAGGCCACGATTTGTGTCTTAAGTTGTATCGAAATCATGCAGTACTGTCAGATTAGAATATTTTGTAATGGTATTTTCCAAAGCTTCTTTATTTTTAGTTGAATAAAAAAAAATCCCACGCCCCACACTAGGAATTTCTCCTGTGTCGTAGGTGCATTTCACAAACATGAAATATCACATACACAAACACCCAAACTCGGGACAAAAATCTGCGGGTCACACAATTTTTGCCCCGTGCGGGAATCGAATCCGCAACCCTTAGCACAGTAGTCCAATCGCTTAACCACTGCGCCAATCAGGTCGTCAAGTGGTCGTTCGACTTCATCTTTGCTAATTAATAATTAAATTTACTTTTCTATTACCAAACTAAGAGCAATGCTGCTGGCGATGTACCAGTCGTAATTTTTTCCTTAACTTCTACAATTTTGACCTACTTAAACACGTTACAGTAACCAATAATATAAATAAAACAATCAGTGATCAGAGAATGCGTCAAGTGAAGCGAGACAGACGAACACGCTCACAGACGTGTACAGTCGCCCGGATGTCGGGCCCAGTATTTGCGGCGTGACTTACGACCCACATCCGTCCGCCATATTTGCTTTACTTACGCCACTTCCGGCCTAGGAGGCTTGCGTAATAGCTCCCTGACAAATACTTTGGGAATCGATTAGTTGGTAGCCGTATTGTTAAATTAAATTGCTACGGGTCGAGAATGTTCTTTGGGTTTTTAAGAATTTGAGGTCATTTTGAGCCATGAAGCAAAAAACAGAATATAATAGCCTTGCTCAGATTGTTATTATTAGTTAATTTCTGTGACTTGATAAAATGAGTCTTTTAATTTTCTTCAATTGGCCGTGTGGTATTCAGCCTAGAATTGACCACCCCCTTTCCTCTCGTGGGTGTCGTAAGAGGCGACTAAGGGAAAAAACCAGAAGATGGGTAGAAACGTCTTCTGTAACTTTACCACCAATACTGCGATCCCCAAGCCGCTTGCCAAGCATGAGCAAACCACTCCTTTCTAAGGGGGAGGCCTTTGTCCAACAGTGATCCTCTTCAATCTGATGATGATTACGATGAATTTTCATCATATTTTCTACATAACACCTTATAACACATTGTAGAGGCGCGCTTAGAATTACTAAGATCATATTCCAATAAACTAATATGATTGGTACTCACGTGGGTTAGATCCATAACATATATAAGTGAGATTCCCCCAGAAACTAACTAGATTCCAGAACTTTAGAATCACAGAAAGGAATATTAGCATTTTTCTTGCAAGTACATACATACATATATCTAACGATTACTCTACCCAGAATCCTGAATAGGAAAAGGTAGATAATTACAAAAACAATTAACCCACATACAAAATTAAACGCATCATTCATTACTTATTACAAGCACGTATCATCTCACGACGCGTCTCCGGTTTAATACCGTTCGTCCGGTATATTTCCGGCAGTAATTCCGAATCTCAAGAGAAATATCTGAAGCGCTCCTGAATATTTCAGGATGTTGTTAGATACTCGATAATGTGTTGGAGTATTAGGGAATACTACGATACATTATGCTGTTATACTAGTTTCACGTAGTAGTTTTAAACTTTCAGAGTACTCTATATGATAATCCTCTATATTTTTGGTACAAAATTTGATAGTTGTAATTTGTTATATGTTAAAGTATAGGAGTAGATTCTGACAGTGGGAGGCACTTTTGAAGTTATTAAAATTGAAATAGAATAATTATTAGTGACGAACTTGACTTGTATATGCAAGACTGGACGGCAGCTGGTGACAGTAAGATATAGAAAAAGAGTGGGAAGGCCTTTGCCCAGCAGTGGGACACTTTAGGTTTATCAAAATAATTAATAGTGGCGTCTGGTGGTAAAGTATATCTGCAGCTTAAAATGTTGTCTGCACTTTTATAATACATCCAAATTTCTATATACACGTGTTACGAATACATGAGTTAGAATTAATACTAAATGTATGCGGGTTCGGCTATCTTTTTCTAAACAAAAGCTATGTTATAAGCTGTATTTCCTATTGATCCTGAACTTTGCCTTTAAAATTTAAGGCATCTTTTAGGGCACGCTCTTAATTTTTCATTTGTTTAGAGATCACGCCTTCTCCAAAGAAGCAAAAGAAGACGTAAGTCAGAACTCTCAGCTTTATCTCACAGGAATTCTTGAAAGATCGCTACAAAAGGCAATATAACAGTCTATCATGGATCAAGAGACTAAGTGACTTCGCCCATTAAGGCATGCGCCGAGGCTTAGTTGCCCATAAAATTGTGCCAAAAAGGTGAGTATGGGGAGTTTCGTATCCGCTACGCAACTATCCCTGTAATCCTTTGATTGTCGTGTTTTCTTTAGAAACTAGTGTTATGTAGGTAATAGAGGAGTAATCCACTATCGTTTTGGTTGTGGGAATATAAGATTGAATGGGCTGTGCTGATTTATGTTTAGTGTATCTGTTATACACAGAAAAAAGTATGTTATCGTAAGAAAGAAATAATTTATTTGTAGTGTAGAATATATTAGAATTTAGATGTATCATCATCATCAGCCAAAGACGTCCACTGTTGAACATAGGCCTCCCCGTTTAAGCGGGGGGGGGTTTGCCATAATCCCCACGTTTGGCAAGCGGCTTGGGGATCGCAGTAGTGGTGGTGGAGTTACAGAAGACGCTGCTGCCCATCTTCTGAATTTTCCCTTAGTCGCCTCTTACGACACCCACGGGAGGAAAGGGGATGGTCAATTCTAGGCCGGATACCACACGGCACCCCCCGGAATTTAGATGTATACATAATTACGTAAATACCTATGCCTTATTTTGTGACCTTATGCTTGATGATTAATTCACAGATAATGCAAGTAGTGTGCCTCAAGGAACTTTAGAGTTTCAATAATATTTTCCTACCATTTATAAACATCTTAAAGTTTGTGGAAACCATGGAACATTTCATCGATAGCTACTAAAAGTGCATTAAAACAAAATGCGATCACAGAACAGTTATTTGTCTGTTAAGAGATCCATGAAAATATCAGTGATAACAACTATATTAATTCTGAATTCAAAAAAATATATCCCATAAAATAAGCCAAGTGGCACTGCAGAAAATAACTTACAAAACAGCCACAATATATCGAACGCATTAAAACATTATTACGACACCAAAATGCACTTTAAATATCTCATACCCAGGCCAATACAATTTTAATTTTAAATTATTGTCGCCACGGCCGTACCAATAAACTATAATAATCACGCATAAGTTGGCCGCTCTATAGCTTCTGGTGGCAATAAATTGAAGAAACGCTCCAAAGACCTCCTTAATAAGTTTTTGATAATGATGTAGGGCATGATTTTTTCTACCACCCCCTTCTTATACTGGAAGTTTAACAGAATTTACTGGCAGTTCCCGAGGCTATATATTTTAGTAATATGCATTCTTTATTGGTGGTATGTGATCTCTTTTATAATGAGATTTTAGAATTTCATCCTTTTATAAAATAGTTTAATATAACCATTTTAGTTTGTGCTCCTTTGGGCATTTTGTTCTTTTGTGGTAATTTATTTTTGTGTTCTCAATGTAGTAATTCTTTAGGGACCTATTTCTCACTTCGTTTTTCATTTATTGTTTTGTATATTTTAATCTAAATTCAATCTAATCAAAATCGTTAATTTGGAAAATTTTCATTCTGACTTGTAAATTTACTGAGATGTCAATCCCGTCAGAACATTTTAATAAACTACAAGCTTGAATTTATATATAAATTCTTATATTAACAGCTTTCATTTAACTTACGATGACACAAATGAAATTAAATATTTCACAAATTGTCCTACTTTATTAAATGTTTTGGACGCTATCTGAAAATATTAGCCTCTTATTCTCAGTTCGTAGTCCACTCGGGACAACTAAAAACAGAATTCCAACCCAAAACTATTCCCAACCCTACGATTACAATTCAACATAATTCTACGTCTGTAACTTGTAATATTTACACAAATGTATGTAAATAACAAGCTTATTGTACTAAACAACTTTGGCTCCGACATAGCTCGCATAAATCAGACTTATGTAAACGGGGGGTGAGCCAAACTCATGGCCTGTTTGCGTGATGGGAGCATTTTTTTCTTTTTCTTTTTTTTCTCTATTTATGACTTCGTTTCTTATGAGTGACTTTTCTAAGTTATTGTTTTCAAGTTCGGCTGGTTTAATCTTTGATTCCATTATGTGTATTATCAATGTTGGAATCATTCTTACGTGAGGTATTTTCGTTTATAGTGTTTCGTTGACTTGAACTAACTTTGATCAAGCAACAGCCTGTGCATTATTTGGTCCTATTTGTTTGTCGTCAACCGAAGTTTCATCAAGGCAAAGAAGTCTTTATTCTTGTCAGCCTAAGTATGCTATGTTTTCAGAAAGACCTTCTTGTACCTATTCTCTTCTACCTTTCAAAGTATGATTATTTTTCAGGCTAAGGGAACTATTCTCTGTATTGTGATCAGATGAAAAATAGAAAATTTCACAAGTAGCAAGATAAACACTTTACAAGTGGGTAAATAATGTATCACTTTACAGAGGTAGGTTTGGATAGTGTAGGCGTATATGAAACTAAAAATAAGTGAGATCACCCTCTTAACGTTATCGATATCGTAAGAAACATTAAACAGCTGACACTGAACTCGCATCGTTAAATAAATATTTACAAACTATTCTGATCTCATTAATTTATTTATACAACAAGTGATACAGACAACGAAACATTTTAACACTATATCCTTTGAGCAAACAAAAACAAACAATCCACAATACTTACAAAAACTTGATTCTTTCATATTAGTTGTCGCCATAAAAGCGAACAGGCGTACTATCATAGTAAACCGTACGACTATATCGCGAATAAAATACAAGCAATTATGAACCTTATCGCTCTATAAATAAGAACGGCATTGTCAATAAAAATACCACCATTCTACTCAGAATAAAATTCAAACGATTATGGATCTTGTCCCATTGAAAATAAGAGTCGTTACGGAAGCAATTGAAAGTTTGTTCGACGATTTTATCATATACGCCCGAATTGGCTGTCAGTGGCGAATGTTATAAATTTCCACCACTTCACTGTGATATTTTTTGTAGTTGAAATCCAGTAGAAAGAAAAAATGAATAAAAATATTTTTGACATGGAAAAAGGTTGCCGCTAACCGCTTTTGGGAATATAACACCTGCCATTAATCTGCGTAGTTGTCATATTGAGGCGGATTGGTTTCATGCAAAAGGAAACAAAAACCGAATGTCAAGTGAAGCAATTTAATACCTTCATACCACCTCTCCTACCTACTACGCTATTCTTCTCCCTCGGGGCTCTTTAATCTGCGAAGTTAAGCCGTACTCGCCGCGGTCAGACTTGTGGTGGGAGACCGTTTTCCGATGTCAAGACTCCTCCGTACTACGGAAAGCACGTTTAGCTGATGTTCCTGCGCCTGATCTCTCTCCGGTCGTGGTGGTCTACCGTCCCATCGGGCTATGAGAGTGCACCTGTGTTTGCGCTCATACTTGTGCAGTATAATATCTACGGCGTTAGCTCTCAGCTGAGACAGGCCGCCGTGACCGAAATTCAGTCAGGAGGACATTATCATTATCCTTTTCCCAATGATATCAGCTACCAGTCTAACTGGCTGCAGCCAATTTTCTACATGGATCATATTCCTATCTGATATTCACAACTACGACTATAGGCATCTAACAACAAGTCAAGACTGTCCAAGAAGCTGAAAAAATAAATAATTATCGTAAGAACTCTAAAATAAGAGGAAGAAATAAACAAAAAACGAAGAAAATTCCAGCCGTACCTCGGGGTGCTTTTTACTAATCTCTTCTATTATGGAAGAAAATATATTTTTGTTTGACGTTACAACTATTTATAAACTATCTTAAGTAACATCATTAACAATCTTCTTTAACATCACTAAGGTTTTGTGCTTCAAATTCACTTCATTGAGGGAGAATCTGAATTTAAACTTCTAACGTCAGTCAAGGCCTCAGGCTTTGTCGATCAAACGGACGGCTAACTGACGGTAAGATTATAAAAGCTTGTAGTTAGACTAACGGTCTGTTTGTTACTATCTTCTAAGGAAATATCAGTCCATTTTTGATGTTTAACGAAGGCAACTTTTGGTAAAGTTACTTCACGATAGTAAATTAAGCTGTCATGGAAATTTCAAATTTCTATAATATTTATATTAAAAGATACCTTTACTAAAATGTTTTGAGTGAGCTGTAGTAAATCTCCAAAAATCTAATTATTAAAAAGAACAATATTAGGTTTAAATAATTATGAAAAATTCTCACAGTTTCCTTACCATAATATACCTGATATTCTTTTTATTTCTACTTATTTGTCTGCAGAAGAAGAAGAAAGTTTACAGTAATATCTACATTTAAATATCTTTCATATAATACTTGTATGTAGAATCTTCATAAAAAACTTTTCGTATAACAGTCCTTATCTAAATTCAGCTCCATTGCCTCTTTGAAGCATATTTTTTATTTAAAATTCTTATGAATAGAATATATTCATGTAACTTACTGGAGTTTTCACCGCAAGTATTACTTCAAGTTATTTTATTATGAAGTTGGTTTAAATTAAATATTACTTTATAGTACTGTGTCCTGTGTGTATAATTTTTATTTTATCTTTAACCAATCAATTTGAGAGTGTTGCAGAAAGTAATTTGGTAAATCATCAAACAACACAGACTGCGCGACTGCTGAGCGTAAGGTCCCGAATTCAAATCCCGGGTCAGACAAAGTGTTACTGGGTTTTCCATTCTTCTCAGTATGTCTTTCTCAGTAGCAGCACTGATAGCCGAGTGGTATGACCGGACTGCAAGTCAAAGGTCGCAAGTTCAAATCCCGGCTCGCATCAATGTCTTTTCGAATTCATGTGCGTATTATAAATTAGCTATCAGTTGCTAAAAACGGTGAATGAAAACATCGTGAGGAAGCCGGCACACCTGAGAGATTTTTTAACGGTGTGTAAAGCCATGTCAGGGGCCTACAGGCGGTTTAAACTCTGACACCAGGTTGTTTCATCAACCATACGATAAGAAGAAGAAGAAGAGAAGAAGTAGCAGCACGGAGTCTGGATTTGGGCCCAGTTGATGGCAATAGGCTCGCCCCCTATTACATTGGGACCTATAACATACTGGCTCAATAAGACAAACAACAATTTAAGGTTTTTTACCCAAGTTTTCTGTATCAATATTTTTTGTATAATCAGTCCAGTGTAGCATAACATGGGAATTTAGACTGCATATAACAACAAGTGACTGTATATCTAACATACCCTCCTATCACTCCTAAGAAATACGGGTGGCATACTGAAGTCTTTGTAAAAATAAAGCGTGTGTTAGTACCATTCACAAAAGCCGTAAAGATAAATAAACGCATTACCAACATTGTAAGCCTTGCTCTAACTAATAACTAACAACACAATATTGCTAGTTTTATGAGCAAATCTCTTACAGTATGAAACATTGTTGCTTTACTATAATTAATGTATGCGTAGCTCATATGCGTGTGGACATTAATGACTGAACATGGGTCCCTTAATTAACCAATACTTCATGAGGTCATCACGCTAAATGTTTATTCGAAAATAATAAAAATGAGCTCTATTTACTCGTTAATAGGGTCCATGTTATAACTAAATCAAATTTATTTTTAAATGTCTTTTGAAGATACATTGATCATCACAATTCCTTCTGTTTTTCAGCGATTTCTGAACATAAACACGTTGACTGTTTGCTAAGTAGGCACAATAGTCAAACAGTAGACTTTTAATATATGTAGAACGTCAGCACTGGATATTACAGTGGAATAGAATAGAATAATTATTTATTTATTTGCTGGTTAAGTTTAAGCATCATTACTATTTTTCATTATGCTGTTATCAATGAAATCACGGATTTTTTCTATAATTTAGAAAATACTAGTAATGAATCTTGTGTTTCATCATCATCAGCTGGAAGACGTCCACTGCTAGATAAAGGCCACCCCCTAAGAACGCAACAATGAACAACAACTTACCATTTGCATCAATCGGTTGCCCGCAACTATGACGTTTTCGTCGGTCCACGTGGTGGGAGGCCTGATCTTGTGTTTATTAATCTTAATTCTAAAACACAAGTTTTTTAATATCAGTAACCTTATAAAAATTTACATACGCCACAAATATAACATTGTCACTCCATACAAAACCTAATTCCAAAACCTTCCAGTAAACTGCGTATAAATCCTGTGGGATTATAATTAAATAAAGAAGTGGTCTGGAACTATCTAATTTCTGTTCCAGACCATTCTTTAAAAAAGTACTTAGAATCTATCCTAGACAGGGTTTTCTTAAGCACTAGTAAAGTCCATCAATCCTATTTATCGGCTGACTCCAATAAAGGATTACGCTAGCTAGATGAAATACACCGGCAGTACTATCGGCAAACTTAGTTCGACTTTTGTAAGGATTAACAGAATCCCAATGGCTTTCTTTATCTTTTTATATTACAAAGTCTGAAAATAGTAAGTTGATTAAAGCATTTTCTTGTCATTTAAGTTCGTTCTTTTTGTTCTAAATTGTTATGTTCTTAAAACACTAAGACGTAGATAATACTTTATTTGCCAAACACATTGTAAATCCACAAGTGAACTGACAATGGATTAAGATGTCAAGAAATGACTAAAATTATATTATCATTTGAATTGAAAATTGAAAATTTTTATTATGACAAAAAATATATTACCTAATAGATTAGGGGGAGGCCTATGTCCAGTAGTGGACGTTTTCCGGCTGATGATGATGATAATGATAAACTCATTGATTTTATGGCCTAGAATTTCATAATTTCCATTTCTTTATCTAACAAACATTACATAAAAATATTACCTAAATATTGTTCTTAAATCTCGAGAACTCTTGTTTAGCTAAGCAGCCAAGATCCAGAAGATTGATTGAAACGTGGAGCCAAATGCCAAAAACGTTAAAATTAACACACGGCGCCGCTAAAACTAATATAGCAGTCAAAGTTCATACATTTAGGTGCCAACAATCAACAATAATCCATAACGCTAACATTAGGTAATAAATAGTTGGGTTCAAACCGAGGGCTCCCATTGATACGCCTTCCAACGTGGGTAATAAGTTTCTTGGAGTTAATTAAACTTGTCTCGGTGGGTATAGTTTGGTGATTTACAGCACTAAGGGCTTGCACAAACCAATAGATGGATTTCAGGCAGAGGTGTGTAAACCAACAGTACGCCAGTTTTGTAGGGGGCGAGTCTATTGTCATCAAATGGGCTCAAATCCAGACTCCGTGCTACTGAGAAATAATACCTAATGTAAAAACCAAGCAAGACTTTGCTGGACCAGGGATACAAACCCGGGACCTGATGTTCACCAGTCGCACTTAGCGACCACTAGACCAACGAGGCAGTTTTTTTTAAGATTTTAGTATCGCAATTTTATACTTATCTAAATTAAATAAGATATCATTGACTTTGTCCACGAAGTACCGTAGCACATTTTTTCGTAGCTCCAACATCGATCTGAAAGCATTGAAAAATACACCTTAACTCTATTGGATAAGGCAACATTTTTTTATGATTTTAAAATCCTATTCGTTCTGCCAGCTAGTTTGCGCAAGCCCTAAGCCGGTGAGCACTGAAGTTTTGAAATTAATTTTACTAGTTGAGAAGGATTATGTTAGGTGTGTATGTTAGTGCTAATTTGTATGTTCATTTGTTTAGTGACCGCATTTGGAATGCTTGTATGTGCTACTTATGTAGGTTAGTTAAGTGGGTTTTTAGTTTTGTGTTTTTGGTTTATTTTTATTCAAAAACAACGTCGCTTCACACTAGGGACTTCTCCTGTATCGTGGGTGCGTTTCACAAACACAAAATTGGAACAAACATCTGCGGATCGCACAAATTTTTGTCTCATGCAGGAACAGAGTCTGCGACCCTTAGCGCAGCAGTCCAATCACGTAGCCACTGCGCCAATCAGGTCGTCCAATTCTGAGCCTTGCACGAAAATATTTCGAAAATGTATAAAAAGGTACTGCAATTCCTTTGAAGAGCATCATTTGTAAAATTGTTTATCTGGTGGACTTGGTGCTGTACATCACCTGGATTATTTCTAGCTCGGGAACAGACTCTATCATAATATTTTACTGGTTTTAGTCTTAACAATAATTTGTTGTTGTAAATTAATAAGCTTACGTATTATTATTTTTCTTCTTATCGTATGGTTGATGAACAACCTGATGTCAGAGTATAAACCGCCTGTAGGCGTCTGACATGGCTTTACACACCGTTGAAATATCTCGGTGTGCCGGTTTGCTCACGATGTTTTCCTTCGCCATTTTTAGCAACTGATAACTAATTTATAGTACGCACATGAGTTCGAAAATGAGTGCCGGGATATGAACTTGCGACCTTTGCCTTTCCAGTCCAACGGTCATACCACTCGGCTATCAGTGTTTACGTGTTGTTAATAATTAAACTTATTTATTTTTACAAGTTTTTAATATGTATTATTTATTGTAATGTATCATGTTCACCCTTGTTAAGCATCAAGCTAGATAAGAGCACCTATATCTAATCTAACTAATCTACGTTATCGTATACCAATATACCTACTAATGATGCCTGAAAAATCCAATAAATTACCTATATTTCTCAGTCTCAAAAACACTACGGTCAACCCTAATAATTACATAGTTATCACCCAAATTCACAATACCATCCAAACTACACAGCTTTTCATTATCACCAACATTAACCCAAAACTCTTTACGCGATCCAAATCACAATAATACAAAACTTATCCACATACATTTAAACCTACCGTCTATAACTTTAGGGTTGTACCACAAAATATCCAAAAACCATACGTAGTACAGTCAGCAACAGAAATAGTAACAAGCTCAAAAACGAAATGGCAAATAATAGAAAAAAATATACATGAATTAAAATTTCAGTCTCAAATTAGAAATCATTTGAACTATGTCCAAATGTGATCTGAGAATATTTTAGACGCTTTATGTAACAAAAAGTTCTTTGGTTAATGGTATGCTTAAAAATGAAACATCCTTTCTTATAAATATGGATTCATTGAAATAATTATACCTGTCACCGTCGTTTGCATGTCAAAGAATAGACAGTAGAACAGACGTAAAAGTAAAACACCTTTTTACTCTGTTCTTAACAGAGTAAAAAGGTGTTTTACTTTTACGTAAGAGGTTTACAAGTAAGATATGTTCAGCTACTTATACTGTTGACTGTACCTACAGGGAAACAAAAACATTGTATAAAGTTTGACCTACCTGATTGTACCTGCCCTGAACATACCTTAATGACACAACATGGCGTCATTAAGTGTGTAATTAAACCTTGCGAGCGCTTGTGGTCATTCTTTGTCCCTACTGTCCTATTGATAGTGGTGGGCTTAGTTCGCTAAGGGTAAATTAAGGATTAACTGGAATTACGCTTCGGTAGGAATAGTTTTACAAAATCTAGACGAGATTAGATGAGAATC
Source organism: Abrostola tripartita (assembly GCA_905340225.1). Lineage (NCBI taxonomy): Eukaryota > Metazoa > Arthropoda > Insecta > Lepidoptera > Noctuidae > Abrostola > Abrostola tripartita. The sequence continues at coordinate 1,367,808 of HG996492.1, read as the reverse complement.
TTTGTGAATGACATAGGTTTGAAGAGGCCTAAATCTAGTGGGATATTGAAGGCTGTGATGATGATGATCACAGATATAGATAACGCAAGTATCAAGATCTATATGAACACCAAGCTTGCCATTTTTGACTACCAATGATGACGTCATAAGCACTGTTTAGTGATGGAAAATCAAATCGATTCAAACACGAAGCTGCAAGCGACTCCCAACTCGCCTCATTTTTAAATTTCCTTAATCAATTTTAATATAAGCTTAGCATGGGCAACATGCTGAAAGTGCGACAGTGGGCATGCCAAGTATTTTTCGCTTAAGCCGGGCGCACGATGATGGTGCTTCTGCGTTGTTTAGCTTTATCTATATCTGTGATAATGACTTTTTAATTAAAAAATGCAAAAACACGACTGCCATGACAAAAAACGAACTAAAAAGTATGAAACAAGTTCCATCGCAGTCGGGGTACCTCTTAGATAAGGCAGTTCAGATTCGTTTTTTGTCATGGCAGTCGTGTTTTTTTCATTTTTTAAGTTATATATTTTATTTGTTTCATTTTTATATAGCCTGTGTTACTCGCGATGGTGTAAGGATTCTAACGACACTCCATACATCAAAATCGGTTCAGGCATTCGGAACTTATGGTGGAATAAAGAAACTCACATACATACAAACATGAACCCTGAAAACATTACACTCCTTTTTTTGGCAGTCGTGTAAAAAAAACTCTCATGACGCCAGACTTGTACCCGTAACTGAAGATTTTGTTCAAAAAGAAATAATAATTTAACGATGTGTCTGTTGTATCTTTTGACTATATATTTTGCTAACAAAAGCAAATGTTTTTGGATAATACTCCTAGCAACATTTACTTAGTACTACATTTTAGCGTGGGATTTAATTACGAAGCAAGAATCTTAGATAATAAAACAAAATAACAATAATTTAGTCTAGCAATTAGCTAAGATAAAATAATCGTAATTAATTATTTCTTCTACAAAGCCTGTACCTTGAACTTTAATACTAAGTACTCGAGTCAATTAATCGATAGAGGTCTGACTCGACTCGCAATTAACTCGACCAACTAATCAAACGCTAGCTCTATTGATCATCTAAGTCGTGCCACAAATTGTAGCCAGCTCACTTCACTAACGTAACTTTAAAATACGGATAGTTATTGTGGACTGGCTGGCTGGGACATTGTTTTGCCTGATAGATACTATTAACTGCCCCTTTAGCCAAGTGGCAAAACGCTTGACGAATAGAAATCAAATAGAAACATAAATGTATGGAGATGACATAAGGTTACGACTATGTTATCGATGAATTATTATGTCAAACCCATATATTTATCATTATTTTCGATATCTATTCGTCAAGCGTTTTGCCACGTGGCTAAGGGGGCTGGCCAGCTGAAACTTTGTTTTGTCTAGCATGAATTTTAAGAATATAGTACTAGGGAGCTAGTGAAGATGATTGTAAGTAGCCTAATCGCCGATGTATTCGTCTTGATGTTGTAATGAAAACGAATGTTTTATTGTGACTATTGAATTATATTTGAACGTTTAGTCGTTGTTATAATAAGGCACTTTCTAAGTGTAGGAACTCAGTGAGATTTATTACCAAGGCAGCAAATATTAGTATGTATAATTCCGCTCGTTAATATGCCATGGCGTTCACGACAGTAAAGCATGCTCACGATACGAAACAAAATTCAATTATAGACAACCCTTGCAAAAGTATTGAAAAAATAAATAGATTTGTTTTGAGGAGTTCCTAATTTATTTATTTAGTGACGGACGTACACAATTACAAACGAATATGATGATGGTTTAATAATACGCCGATAGATAAATGTATAATTGTATACTCTTAAACTCAGTCTGCTTGCGACCACGGCCGGCGCAACCCGGTCGAAACGTCAAGCCGAAATTATAAACATGAAATCGCATTAATTCCCGTGTCGTAATTTAATTTTATTATTATCATGCAACGCAATAGTTCAAAAGTTAGTATACTTAAAGTAATGATACATGAAACAATAATTATAACAACTGTTAAAATTATCGTTTGGTGAAACTGTTTCTAAAAAGCTGCGGTTTTCCACACAGCATGGCGGCGTATGTTTACACTCCGATAGCCGACAATGGTGACCGACTGACCACTGCTGCGTCATTTGAACCGCATTATGGTACAGTCATTGCGTCATGCACGATAAAACTCTTTTGTTTGTTTGTCATGATTTTATATTTTCAGTGTACTTTATATTTATATTACAGAGCAGCTCTGTGTATAGTGGTACAATTTGAGATATTGGCAGGTTTTTGACCGCTACGCATGTTTATTGACAAGATTTTTCTTCGTCCCGTTGAAATTCGGAATGAGAAAGCGATAATTATGTTTAATAGCCTTAGGGTCAGCGCAGACCAAAAGGAGCGCAGAGGCGATTTTTTATGACACTCGAAAATATACTTTAAAACTATTGCTATAAAGTGTATACATGTTTGAACGTGACAAAAAATACTAGTGCAGCATAGAGGCCGCAGAGTATTATTTCGGAGTATATATCGAGCGAGTACGCGAGTATGAGCGCGCGATGATTCTTCCTCTTGGCGCTGACCCTTAGGTTGCAGTAGGTACTACCTCTACCGTTAACACAAGTCCCACTGCAAGGTGAATTTTCTACTTAAAAAGAGTATTCGCGAACATTGATTACAACGTCCACTCACTGCTTGATAGCAGCAAAATTTAGTGCAATGAGAGATTTTAGGTAATTTCTATTGTTCGGGTAATGCATTGTTGGTATGATTAATGACAGTTCGTACTACAAATGCGTTTTGCATCTAATGCCATCATTTTGTCAACAGAATAGAATTCAAAATCGTTTGGTCAAACAGTCAATATATTTGTTTAAAAATCGAGTTTAGTAAGTAGGTATAGAATTTTTTTAACCTATAAATTACAAAATAAAATATGTTTTCATCAGTTGACGCGTTTCCAAGCCCGACTTCCGGTGGCCACAACCGATTATTTTCAGTGTGTTTTTCTTTACGGCAATGACGCGTCACTTGGCATCATTCGGTCCTATGACATTGAGTCAACTTCACCAGACCGTTTCGTGCCAAAGTGGCTTGTAAGAGACGTTATTTTATGTAAGAGTATTATTTTAGGTTCATAGCTTCTTGGGTATTAGTAATGTTTATATTTTTTATGATGCCGATATTGCAAAGATTGCGGGGCGCACCTGGGTGAGATTGGCACAGGACCTCTGCGGATAACATATGCCTATGCCTATAGGCCTCCCTTAAACTATCTGTGGATGATGATGACGTTGCCTAACTTAAGGTATTTTCCTTTTTCAAAAGTTTCTAATACTATATACTTCATACAATACATTAATATAATTATAAAAATAGACTTAATTAATTAAACCCTTTATTCAAAGACCACAAAAAGACACTGTCTATGTCTGTAACGATTATATTATAGGTAATTTCTATGTCTTTATAAGGTCCCCTGTCTAATGTAGATTCATCATCATCATCATCAGCCGGAAGACGTCCACTGCTGGACAAAGGCCTCCCCCTTAGGACGCCATAATGAACGACAACTTGCCGTTTGCATCCGCCTTTGCATTACGCCACCGTGTGGTATCCGGCCTAGAATTGACCACCCCCTTTCCTCCCGTGGGTGTCGTAAGAGGCGACTAAGGGAAAAAAACCAGAAGATGGGCAGCAGCGTCTTCTGTAACTTAATCACCAACACCCCAAGCCGCTTGCCAAGCGTGGGGATTATGCCCCCCCCCCCAAATGAATGTAGATTACAAATTTTAATTTTATTAAATAAGAACCTGATAATTCTATGCGCTAGAAGTTTCAGTATTATTTTCTTTATAAAACTTCTTTCATATTAAAACAACATCAAAAAGCGTATATTAATATTATTTATGTCTCTAACATCTGCGATATGGAGATGTGGTTACACGACTCTGTCAGACGTCGCTTGTATTTCCTGGAAACTTATGACTAACATGAGATGAGACGCAGCTTAATGGCGGCGTAAGTCTAGTGTATGACTAGCCGTTATTTATAATTACCGTATATTTGTGACTGCGGTAATTTAATACATAACATCACGCCTGTCTTCCCCGAAGAAGTAGGCAGCAGTATAGGTACCTAAATTTTGCTAATTATGTTTTATGATCCTATGAACCCATTGCCATTTACCGGCATAAATCTGGACTCCGTGTTGTTTCTTATGTAACCTATGGAAAACCCAATAATAAATTGTTCCTGCCCAATTACGCTGCCTGCCCCTTGTGGAAATAGGCGTGACTTTATGTATGTATAATAGGTAATAACAAGCATTTTATTTTAGAAATTCATTCATAAGGCACCAAATAGACCGAAGATTATATAATTGTCCTTCCACTGAAGACTCGTGTCTTGGTAACCTAGTGGTTAATGCTCAACCCGCAAGAATTTGAAGCCTTTGTCTTTGCTTTTGAAGTAGGCATATAGACTAGTAGGTACTACTTTAAAAGTTTGATTTTCTTTCATTGTTTCAACTGGGCACTTACTAAACGACTCTTAATATAATGACAAAATATTGCACAATTTGTAACCCAGTCTTAAATACATCATGGTAACTGCTATACACTATTACTGGAATCACGCTGTCAAGCCCTTAGTAATAAAAAAAGGAATATGTCAGACTTCAAAATACGTTTTTACTACAGCGCTTTACGTCACGGGTACATTCAGTCCAGCATTGATACATACCATTAATAACAACAAACATCTGCCTACTGTACAAGACCAATCACACGTGTACGAAGAACGATCCATTAGGACGAGATAAAAGAACCGAACACTATTTATAATACTTTATTGCCGGTAATATTTGTATCGAGTTTTATTTATTAAAAAAGAATGTATATGTATAACGGACGCCCAGAGCCGACACCAGACGCGTGCGTTCTAAATTTAAACAACCCGCGTGCTCAGAAAACAACAAGTCACAATATTTAGAAACCGACGCGGGAACGCACGCATCGACATCCCCTGTGTTCACGGAAAATTCAAAAATGGATCAACAGTGATAGTGAAGTGTACTCTTAAAGTGTGCCAGTGATGTGTCTTCTGAAATGTTTTCTAACTTCAAACTGCCAATGCTCAAGCAAAAATCGACGAAAGAGGAACCTCTTTACTGCTACGGGAGCGTAAAAACGAAACCGCCTAAAACTCCGACGCTGTCTCGCGTGAGACGACATCAAAGACGTAAGTTTTGCTATAACACAGCTTATATTTGTATAATGAGAAAATAAACACGGTTTAATGAGGTGCGGGCTTCTGTTTGTTCCTTTCGTACCAACAAACTTCAAAATTAGATGTTTCTGTTAATGGGATGCGTCGCGAAATCCGGAATGAGCTTCGCAATGTGGCTGGTATTTGTGTAAATTGGAGTCGAGCGAATCTGCTCTCAATCCACGCTTGTACAAGGATTGTTTCTAGTGTTGACAGTTTTGATTAGAGAGGGGAAACGCAGGTGTCTTAGTTTGCATTTCAACGCGCGTGACTGACGCGCAGACTGGAGCTGCACGTTTATTCCGAGTTTGTAATGCCGGAGCTCTATTGCAGCGGCTTTGTATTGCAGATATCTCGGTGTGTTCAATAGTACAGAGATGGCTCACAGTCTTACTTTGGTTTAGGTAAATTGTGAACATTACACGCTTCTAATATAGTATACAGGTGTAGTACACGGTATCTGGTACATACTAGCTTAGTTTGTTCAGTATTCCCTTGACGGCAATCCGGGCGAATCCGTATTAATTCTTAGTACGGCAACAGCAATCAATTACCGGAGTACTAAGTCATAATGGTCTCTCATCTAGTACGTAGCGTGGCCGGATAGTTATCTCGCCGATGAATAGATCAACAAGTTTCGTATATCTTGGCTGTGATTTGGAATTCAGATTATATTACACGTGGATATTGAATCAGGGCTCACGTCTATTCGTTTTGTGAATTTCTCAGAAGGTAATTTGAATTGTCAATCTATGACGCAGTGTTTAAATAGTTAAACTGCTGTGCTAAGTATGTGATATTTCATAATATCTTTAATAATATAATAATGATAATATCTTGGGACAACTCACACACGATCATCTGATCCCAAACTAGGCAGAGCCTGTATTATGGGAACCAGACAACTGATAAACATACTCAAATATTTCTACATACATACATAATATGGATAAATAACATCCAGACACAGAACAAATCATTATGCCCATTACCTCCTGTTTAGCAGCTCCGGTTTAGCAGTCAGGGCCACTAACCACTAAACCAACAGGCCAGTCCGTAATGTCCGTGAGACGCACTGACATAATAGAAGTTCGACGTTTTAAAAAGAACTAATTGTAATCTTAAGATCAGCCCCCTTACCATGATATCTTAAAGCAGGACAGGTTAACGTTATGGAAGCGAGACGCCGCATTATGTCATCTAAATTATAAATAAAGATTTATAATTTTGATATACCTATTCACCAATCAGCTGATCAATTTTTAATTGTATTATATCAAATTTTAATCATATTGTTATTTATTTGAATGTTGGCGCTTGGTAGTTACTAAGTTAGCTTAGTTATCTAATTTATTGTTTTGTGCATGTGGTGTTTACCTTTAAGTAATTGTTACGCTGTAGCATTATTTAAAAAATGAATAATGTCGATGTATTAAGTGTGAACAATTGTTGGTAGACCTAAATATATAAATAAATGACGAACTAAACACAGCAAAGAAACCTTATCAAATTAATAAAGTTGAGCAGATGAATTTCTATGTAGACATAGTATTGAAGGGCACAAAATTTTCCTAAATGTACTCACGATTTCTTGGACATCTTATAATTTGGCAACATTGAATCTATACTAACTTTTATGCTGGTAATGTTACGGATCATAGGGCCTCAAATGGCCGCTTTAGAAGAATGATATTAGGATAATATAAATGGTATTGCTTTGACATAATATGGTCACAATTCAATATAGTCGTGGTGGCCTAGTGGTTGACATACCGGATTTCTATGCTTGCAGGTTCAAACCCAGGTAAGTATCAATGTGACTTTTTCAATGTCATAAATACTTTCTTAGATATTCTAAGATACCACTGACTGACGGTGACGGAAAACATCGTGAGGAAACCTGGATTTAATTATCTAAAATCGCCAACCCGCAGTGAGCTAGCGTGGTGATCAATGCTCAATCCTTCTCTATACGAGAAGAGGCCTTTGCCCTGCAGTGGGACAGTTATAGGCTGTTATTATTATTATATAATTCAAATTAATCTGACCTGCGTTCTATCACAGAACTAAGAGTATGATTCAGCATTAAAATGTCCGCTATTTTATGACTGTGTATTAGAACCATTACTGGGTATTCATGTAAACTATATTTCCTTTCGTGAGTGTTATCTATAATATTTACTGTAAGTGTATGCCATAGGACAGGCCTATGTCCACCAGTGATGATGTGAGATGATAATACATGCCGATTAACTCACGTGAATATTCGGGAATGCCCGACTAGTTTCGGACTACGGTCGAACTCGTTTCGGCTTGCGAAATTGCGACTCCGCCGCGTCACCTGCTCCTGATTGTGAACTCCGTTTAAGTCTGAAACTGATCGGAAATTTCCGAATATTCTCGTGAGTAAAACCGGCATGTAAAAGATATAGATTTAATTAATGTCTAAATAATTAGTAAAATATCGTGCCGTGTGGTATCCGGCCTAGAATTGACCACCCCTTTCTTCCCGTGGGTGTCGTGAGAGGCGACTAAGGGAAAATCCAGAAGATGGGCAGCAGCGTCTTCTGTAACTTGACCAATGACCACCAACACTGCGATCTCCAAGCCGCTTGCAAAGCGTGGGGATTAAGGCAAACCCCCCCCCCCCCCCCCTTTTAAAAGGGGGAGGCCTTTGTTCAACAGTGGACGTCTTTCGGCTGATGATGATGATGAATTAGTGAAATTATTGCGCAATGTTATGCAAGCATAGTTTTAATTGAACTCAATACGACATTCTACATCCCTCTTCTATGAACTCGATGTAAGCTCAATCGGAAGGAGTATGTTTAATACAAACCAGCTTACTTAAACTTCGCAGTATAATGTATACTATATATATAATATTATGAATATTTGCTGTAGGAGGAACACCAATACTTAGTGTAAATATTCATATGAGATAACAAGCTATTCACGAATGTATACACTAGAGGTTATTAGACGTATACACAAGTTTCAGTTGAAATTCTAAGTCTACGATATTCTCTGAATAAGTCATGTGTGTGTGCCCGATGAATGGGCATTGGGCAACGGCTCTCACTTATTACATAGGATTTAAGCGTAATATATACAAGTGTACAATAAAGCAGTTGATAGGTAGGTACATCTCTGGTAACCCCTTTGCGGATTAGGCGCTTAGCGACCACTAGACTAACGAGGCAGCCATTCTTCATTATCTTCATCATTCATTCTTCTGCTCTATACCTGTTATGGTCTTGTCTTGCGAATTAAAAAAGCAAGATTCTCAGTAAAACGGCAAGCAGTCAATTCACGGAAAAAAATAATGGTATTGGTACGCCTAATTTCGTCATAGATTTACAAGTAAGTGATGAATCAGTGAAGATATTTTCAGTCAAACTGAATTCTAAAAAGTCATCACTAGTGTATTTTTGTTCCTTTTTCTTGAAACGTTTAGGAAACTCATTGACCGTAAAAATGTCTGACTGCCTCCGTAGGTCTAGTGGTTGCTAAGCGCGACTGCTGAGCATGAGGTCCTGGGTTCAAAACTTTAGTCAGGTGTTACTGGGTTTTTCCATCAGCTATTTTTCAGTAGCAGCAAGGAGTTTGGATTTGTGCCCAGTTGATGGCAACAGGCTCACCCTATTACTTTGAGAAATCACACTTATATTATAAAGACGAAAGTTTATGAGTGTGTTTGTATGTTTGTCACCTCTTCACGCTTAAACCGCTGGACCAATTTTGCTAAAATTTGGTATGGAGGTAGCTGACACCCTGGATTAACATATAAGCTTTTTATTCCGTGAAAATATAGCGAACAACACCGCTGGGCGCAGCTAGTGTAACATAACTGGCAAAATGTGGGTGTAACTACTAAACACCTATTCCTTTGGGGAATAGAGACTAAATGTTAAGTCATAAAAAAAGAAATATAAATTGACGTACAAGCAGAACCGCGTGTACAGCTAGTTAAGTATAAAGAACAAGTAACTAATAATGATATCACTAACGAATTCTCGTAATGGGCACGCCGGGAGGTGCGGGCTGCCCCAATAACGGTTTGTTTACAAATACTTGCTATTTATAACTAGTTACCGTACTGCAGGCATCGAGGTGGATTTGATTGCGTTCTTGTGGGCAAAGCGACTGCGCGTAAGTAAACACTGCACTGTTTACGTTTTCTTCATAATCACGCGTGTAATTTTAAAGGTATTTTGATTTAGACCAAAAATGTTGGCTGTTAAATAGGATAAAAGCACTGGATTATAATTATACAAGGCAAAGTCTGGTTCTCAACCACCGTGTAAAGCAGTGACAGCCGAGTGGTATGACCGTAGGACTGCCAAGTCAAAGGTCGCAAGTTCAAATCTCGGCACGCACCAAAGTATTTTCTAATTCGTATACATCTTGAGGAAACCAGCACATCTGGGGAACTTTTTAACGGTGTGTAAAACCATGTCAAAGGCCTACAGGCGGTTTAAACTCTGACGCTAGTTGGTTCATCAACCATACGATACGGAGAAGAACCAACGCTGCATGTGTTGTTAACCATATAGCAACACATTTGATTTTAGGCTCATGGTCCGGCTATGGATGAAGTCGGGCTACAAGTTATGCCAATGATTATGAACCTTAACGATACTTATTATATAGGAGAATCATGCTATTTAAACATAACATAACATCACGCCTGTATTCCCCGAAGGGGTAGGCAGAGGTGTACATATACTACACCCACATTTCGCCAGTTATATTGTAAGTCCCAATGTAATAGGCGGCGAGCCTATTGCTTTCAACCGGGCACGAATCCAGACTCTGTGCTGCTACTGAGAATTACCTAATGGAAAACTCAGTAACACTTTGCCCGACCCGGGATTTGAACCCAGGACCTCATGCTCAGCAGTTGCGCTTAGCGACCACTAGACCAACGAGGCAGTCTTGCTATTTAATAAAGATGATATTTATTCGAATAAGCGGTCTTGACACTAAACACGAATTTATTCCTTATGGCTCGGGACACGGTTGGAACCTATAAATACTTGATCCTATATGAGGATCAAACACAACCGTCATGGCGCAGTGTACCAAGCACTTTACCGATCGAATTGTCAATTGTGTTAAACGCTTGACGTGTTCCAAAACCAATTATGCTATATTAGTCGCCGATAAAAAAACATGATGCTGTTTTATTGGGTTTGCTGATGGACTGTTAGCATTCCATTTCGATCTATAAGTTAATAATTATCTAATATAATGTGACCGCATATGTATGACTTGATAAGTCGAAATTATTTCACTTTCAGCGTCAAAGAATCTGCATCTTTTACTTAAGAATATATAGGTTTTGGGCAATTTTAAATATACTAAATCCACTGCCTTTTTCTAATACATCACCTCAATTTTCGGTGTCGTTTGATGAATCTTGTCTTTCCATTTTATTGAAATTTTCAAGTTTCTACATAAATGGAATAAGATTATATTTTTAATCAACATGAAACGGGACGATAAATTGTCGTTTTAAATTATGAAATTTGCAAAAATGCTTATCGTAATACTTCTATAATGAGACTCAGTTTAGCATTATATCAAAAACTCTGTGCCTAACATTGCTTTCCAGCTAATCCTCTGTGTGTGTGATTCACGCAGATTAATGAGCCTATAACACAATGGTAATAATTTGTGCCGCTCGGATTTATGTTCATAATAATCTTCCCTTGTATTTTATTCAAGTATTTCAGTTGTAACTGATGTCTGTCTGTCAACAGACCCATTAGGACTAAAATATCTTCGTTCATCTCAACAATTTTCAACGGCCATTTTGCGAATTCATTTTCGGTATAATTATACATCGATGATAAGCAATTGTGATACATTATAGGTAGGTATAGCAAAATAATCATTATAATATTAGAATTTTTAGCCTTTTTGTAGTTTTAATATATTTCACGATCTCATATTCATATGGTATCTACGTATTCGTCAAATTATTATTTTATAACCTGAAATTTTGTAACCAAAGACACTATTTATCATGAAAATCTTGCTTGTTATGCGTGTTTTCAACTTTTTATAACAGAGATTATCTTAACAATAAAATTATTTTATTTCACATTTCACTACCTATAAAATAAGTGATCAAACAGCTGTCTTGTAACTACATCTAAAGAAACATGTCCTGCAGAAGACATTAAATCATAAACACTGGCGAGCTCCTGGCACCAGGCAATCATAAACGTCCAAGGCGTTCCTCCAGTGACCTAATTCGATAGTCTCTCTAATGCACTCCTTATTACTTCAGAATACGTAGCAAGGGATGGTTATAGAAGAGTAGGTATTAACATTTAACCGGAATTTCTATCTAATCTACCAGAAAATTGGCAGTTTCAGTTTGTTATGCCACAAATATTGAGCTGAAATATTAGATTATGTATGCGCGGGGTCAATTTCGGTAACTATGGGACCTATTACCGAAACTATTTCGGCCTTAGGAAACTGTGTTGTATATTGCAAATAGTTTATGATGCTTTCCTCGAAATTATATGAGGTTAGCCGTAGCTTAATTTATGACCTAAATCAAATATGATTGGATGTGCTTTGTTTAATTACAGACGTCTTCTTGTCATGCTAGGTAGTTATGGTAGATAGAGACAACGAAATATCGCCACTTTTTTTTCTTTAGCTTCAGTCTTTTTCCTCATATTTTCTTCATGCTCCTCAAATTAGGTTTATTCTAAACTGGCTTCCAATTATTATCAATGTGTGTGTTTTATGGGATCATTATCGTCTTTATTAGAAATGACAATAGTTTATCTCCTTAAACTTTTGGGACTTAGGGCCGGCAAAATTGTGCCACACTGCATTCATACAGTAGTTGTCTGCTATTCGAAGAGTACAAGTGCCATAGTATCGACCGTAACGTTACACAATTGGACGATAAACGTTAATTTGACCCACCAGCATCGGTGGCAAGTGCCGTGCAAATGCGGGCTGCTTCGTAAAGTTCCAGTCTTTTGTACAACGGAACTTACTTTTAACCAACTACAAGAGAGAGGTGGTAATCCTGTTGATTGTTTTGTATGTTGCTAAGGATTTACCTTGAGGTTGACCCTGTAAACTTATTACAGTATTCTAAACCACTTTGGAGGTAAATGATTTGGTTCTGAAATTAATGAAGATAAAATTGTGGCAAGATTATCAATATCTTGGCATAGTATGATTGTGGTACGAAAATTACCATATTACATTATTGAAAAGTAACTTATGTAACTCAACAACACTTATACCTAAAAATCTAACCACCGCACTCAGAGACGTTAATGGTTACTTAAACTAACACTAAGTAAAGATTTCACAAAGGAAACCTTTACATAGTAATAGTTAAAGTAATCATTAAATGTCTGTGAGTTCGGCAGTTAGTCGTGGTAAAAAAATAACTTAATCAACTTCCTTGGACACAGCTTTAAAAAGGTGAAATCTCAAACCACTACCTAGTTTTGTAGCACCAAATTTTCAAGTCTCAGTCAAAAGAATAAAAACGCCACTTCAATAAAAAGGATAACGAAATTGGAATCGAGTGTCGATTCGCAGTGTGTGCTTGCTCGATACTCGATATTGATATCGCTGCGAGTGTACTGCGAAGCGAGTATCGGTATTCTATAAGGCTGTACAACTTTGTTTTATTTCGATTTGATTCCAATACTGATGTAGTTTTGATTGATTGCAACGGAGTGAAGACGGAGGTGTGTATTTTTTCTTTTATTACAGTTGTGGTACGGAAAAGAGTTTCCAACCAACCTACAACGTCAAATAAAATACTTTAAATTGTAATTTCTCACCCACTTATGATCATGATTTCTAAAACCTGCTTTTTGTTCTAGAAAATGCACATTAGCACTATACTGCCTCAATCAGCGTAGTAGGTAGTTATAAGCATCACTGCATGCTAAAACTTAACACAAGATCTTTTATCTATAAGATGACCCGCATTCTAAAATACTTTGTAAATATGAAATACTAACATTCGTTCTAAACTCAGCTTTTTCGAAGTCATAAATCATCATTATGACGTCACGGAAGAACTACGATATAAAAATGGCGACCACTGAGACTTGAAAGCGATTCTAAATAAACATTTACATGAACGAAATCTGTCCGTTCGTCACGCAAAATATATTGCTTAATTATGGTTTTAATTGAATTATTTAGTGTCTTTATACTTTTAACATTTTGGTGCAGTCACACACAGTCAAATAAATATTCTGTAAATTACTCTGAATTTAAATAAATAACTTATCTTCCTAAGAAATAGTTTAAAAGAGCCCTATAACCAACAGAGCTCATTAAAAGCTGTAAATAATGAATCTACCTACAATCCTACATACAATAAATAAGTTGAGACAACAATAATGTTGGTACTAATAATTTGCGTTACGATTTTTACCATTAATCAGATCTTAAATTAGTTATCAGTTGCTAAAAATGGTCAAAGAAAACATCGTGAGAAAACCGGCACACCTGAGAGATTTTTCAACGGTGTATAAAGTCATGTCAGAGGCCTAAAGGCGGTTTAAACTCTGACACCAGGTTGTTCATCAACCATACCAACTATTGGCCTCACAAATCACATTCAAAACATTTATACAAACATTATGTTTATCAATGATAAAAGCCAAGCAAAACCACACGCAAAGCCACTATAACCTCTAAAACACTGTATCTATTACCGTCTGTCCGTCAGCAAGACGTCGAAGCTCCTTCCATTGAGAGGGCCAGTTATTTAGAGAGTGTTACGTAACTTGGCCCTAATTATGGGCTCATTGGACTCCGGCCATACCGAAGACTGGGGATGAGTGTTATGACCGAGTCTTTTTCTTGGCAAATGGAAGCTTGGAATACGTTTAAAGGAAGTGGTTAGATAATAGTTGGGATTTTTTTGTGTATATGATTTGTATGAAAAAAATTGTAGTGTTATTGAGACGATCTTCAGATTTTAACATATAGAAGCAATTAACTTTTCATTGAAAAATGAAGACAATATGACAAGTAAAAAAAAACAAATAAATAAGTATGTAGAGTATTGTTATGGAAGGCAAAGAGACTTGTCTTGATCTTACCGATCCTTGTGTCCAGTAACACCTACTCTAAGAAATCGTTTAAGATAAAAAAAGGAATACACTAACTCCTGCTTCGTAGACGTAGTATATGTAGACTATTAGACAAAAAGCATCAATAATAGTTGAAAACAATTATTTACGAATTAAATAAGTAATTTTTTAAATTAACCCTAAAATTGTCTTCATAAAACTATAAATAATTATAATAATAATACTAAAATAATGTATCAAACTGAATATAACTGTTCATATCACGAAACTAGCGTCAAACCTTTCAACAAGCGCGTTAACCCGTAAAAGACCACGTTGGGCCCCAAATTCCAGACTGAAGCCTTGTGACCCGGCACTAACGCGTCGATCCCGACCACGTGCCTAGAAACCCAACGAAATGTGTCCGAATAAAGCTGTAGGCATACATGAAGACTATCAGAAGAAACTAGAGTGGATTGACCATAATTATTTGAAACTAATCACGTAAATGTAAACAAGCATTTAGAGTAAAATGTATATCAAAGTTAAGTATGTTTAGCGCACCATGGACGATCAACTTTACTCACATGTTTCTTAGACAATTAGGTTATGTCGGTACGTAGAAGAAAAACCCATTCACTATTATTGCTTGACACTATACCAACCATATTGCATTGAAGAAAGCGTCCATAAAAAAGTAAACTCAAACAAATATTTTATTATGAGGCCTTGCGTTTGAGCAATTTGAAATAAACCCAACTGACGCACAAGACGTTGTATACATTACATTCTATCCACACATAGCCTAAATCGTTACCAATTTTATAGTTCGGCCGTTTCCTCGCATCGACACCTCGCTGACACCAGATGGCGCCACGTGGCACATTCATGTTTTCTGTCTTACGCCCATAAGGACAATGAGACCCTTTATCGCAGCGAAAGGGTTGAATTAAATATCCTCGAATAAATACACTTAGATACATATATGTTAGAGATATGTTTTGTATAGACATCAACACATTACGTGTGTGATTGGATTTAGAAACATAACATAATATCACGCGTGTATTCCCCGAAGAAGTAGGCAAAGGTGCACATATGGTACACCCACATTTCGCCAGTTATGTTATAAGTCCCAATGTAATAGGGCCGAGCCGATTGCCATCAACCGGGCACAAATCCAGACTCCGTGCTGCTACTGAGAATTACACACATGGGATAATCAAGTGTGCCGTGTGGTATCCGGCCTAGAATTGACCACCCCCTTTCCTCCCGTGGGTGTCGTAAGAGGCGACTAAGGGAAAATTCAGAAGATGGGCAGCAGCGTCTTTTGTAACTTCACCACCAATTCTGCGATCCCCAAGCCGCTTGCCAAGCGTGGGGATTATGGCAAACCCCCCCGCTTAAACGGGGAGGCCTATGTTCAATAGTGGACGTCTTTGGCTGATGATGATGATAATCAAGTAACCTTTTCCCCGACCCGGGATTTGAATCCAAAACCACATGCTCAGCTGTCGCGCTTAGCGACCACAAAGTTATAAAAATAAATTCTTGTATTTAGCTTATTTTTTACTATCGCAGTGGATAATGAATAGAAGATAACCGGCATTTTAAATTGATCAAAAGTGTTTGACTACGTACATTTTAATATGGCCTTTCACAAGTACTATTTGAGTGGCTTTTTTTGCTTAGGAACACAGTGACGTCACAAACGTTTATTACGTTGCTTACAAAGTTAAAATTTAAGGACTAGCGGAGTTGAAAGTTTCTTCCACTTTAGCCCCGTCTTACGTACACAACTATGCTCATACGTTTTACTTTATTCCGTTGAATTATAGCAGTGAGTTTTCTTTCTCTCCTAAAGCATATTTAGCTAAGTAATTTATGTTTCTCCGACAGTATTGCATCTTAAATTACACTTTTTGGTAAAGAACTATTAGATTACTAACACGAAAATTGTTTTAAAAATAAATAAATAAAACTCTTTCCAAATCCTCAAGTTAGGCCGTTATTTCAAACAGACACATCATTCTTAACCAATATGTACTATTTTTAAACTTTGAAAACCATTGTCACACCATACGAAATAATTGCAACGAAACTCTTTTACCAAAAACAAACAAGTACAATCACCAACAACAGTCACTCATAATAAAAATCACTCCAAATAATATATTGATATAAGCCGGCATACTAATGTAATGAAGATGGATAAGTGGGGAAGCATTTATCCCAGAAATAATAAAAGACAAAAGCTCAACAGAATTGTTTTATCATAATAAATGAAGATATTTTTGATAAACGACCTTACTTGATCACGTGACATGTAATAGGACCATAATACGATCTATATTGGCTTACAGATACATTTGTGTTCGTGAATCGTTGTCGTAGTTTATGTACACATTAATTGCTTATTTGTAATAGTAATTCGTTGTTATAATATGTATTATGGTATTGGTAATGGTATTGAAATGTGATTACATTTCGTATTATAATAGGTATATTTGATCGATTGCTAATATAATTATGTGCATAAAGTAATTGACTTGTAAGTGGCAGGCAATGCTTATCTGCTTATAGATATAGGTAACCCTAAGTTAAGATTTAAAGGATGACACAGCTTAGATAAGGATAATGTTATATGTCGGCAGACAACAGATTTAAGCTGTTTTCTGGACAAATATTGAGAGATTGATGTTACACAATTCAAATAGTTGTGCTACATTACAGATGTCAATGCAAAACTGACAATAACTGTATAAACCCAATACAATAGAGGTCTACTCCTAAGATGTTTCTAAACAAAAAGTCTCATAACACGTGGACCAACCTGAAAACTGCTCCTAAGACTTCACAATCGGCAGTTCTGATTTCAACATGTTCTTTGAGACCAAGGAAAAGATTAATGCGGCGGAAGGTACTAAAATAAAAATATTATGACACCAATTTCATAAAATTGAGCCTAAAAAACAACATCAAGAGTCTCCAGTCACCACAACGTAAAACGGCTACAAAAAGAACTTATCTTACAACAACCGCCTTAAAATTCCAAATCACAAACACTGGCAAACTTCTAAGACAGTTCAGTAAAACGAATGCATCTTAACTAGGTCTTGTAAGGGACCCAGAAAATTATACCGACGACGGAATGGTTAGTAATTGGGATTATGGTAATGAGAATAATGCAAGGAGACGATTGTTCGCTGTGGAAGAATTTTTTACGGGCACCAAGAGATGAGTTATGTCTGGTTGGTTTTGTGAACTACTTACTGGAATTAAAATTTTACCGTGTGCTTTTGTTGCCTTTAGTGGCTCTATTGTGTAAGATTGTGTGTTGTGAAACGCTGTTTTTAACGCACAAGGAATTTATTTTATATTGTCAAGAAAGAATTGTGAAATATTTGTCCAGTTTCAAAACCGCAGACGCGAAGAAAATTTTATACCGCGATTAAAATCTTTTTTTAGTATTAGTTGTTAGAGCTGTTTGTTGGTTCTTCTCCATGTGAATGAGATTTTTGGAACCGCAACTAGCATTATGACGTTTCATAAGCGCCTGTAATTGGTTTATATGAAATTAATTTTGCAAAAGCATATAAAAAATCGTCTTAACGGTGCTTGCTGTTTAGGTGCAACAGACTCACAAAGAAGATCCAATGCATTAATACTTAAGTATGAAGCACACAATAAATCTTTAGATAGCCTCTCTGAATGCTGTTTATGTCTTTTAAATGGGCGGTGAGCTCAGAGAAATATTTAATTCAAAAGGCAGCAGCGAGAATTCTCAACTAAAATTTACCTTCGAAAAACAATAAGTTACACTCCAACCTTCTAAAGAATTGTAACCACGTACAGTCACCGACAGTCTCATTCCGAGGACCATATTAAAAATTCCACTTGATACACCGTTCTCACCTGCCGGCTTAATGGACCAGCGAAATACGAATAGAATAAAATACATCGAGAGTAAAATTTGGAATTGTAGAAGTACCGACCTGGAGTGAAAAAAAAAGTTTATTCTTTAGCGGACTCCCCACGAAGCGACTGTAAATGGATTATTCATTTGATTATTGGAGCAGTCGTAAAAGAATTCAATTTTGGGTTCGCCGAAATGAAATTTTGTGAAACCTCTTTTTCTCGAATGCAAATAAATTTACAGCTGCGAAATAGGTTAGCTCGGTTCGAGTTAACGCTGACTTGTAAATGTGTAATACGTGCATTCCACCTAGGTATTACATGTTAATCTTAGAACCCTAGTTCACATATGAATAAACAATATTTATTGAGACGTGAAGACGAAGACAATTGAGGTGAGGTAAAGACAATTTACGTTATACTTCCACTTATAATTTAAATAATATTTCTTAACTACACTTGCTCATATACCTACTCTTATTAGGGTTACAGGAAAACCAAATTGAAATACTTGGTAAAGGCAATGTTTAAATGTTCAATAGGTGTTTCTTAACTAGACTTAATTGAGCACTTGGACGAGAACACGATTCTCTGAAATCGGACTAATTTGTTGATTAATTAAAGAGACAAAAAATCGTTGTAGACGTAGAAAAGTGTCCAATACTCGTTGAAACATAATGAAATCTTCTGAAGAGTAAATAAAATGGAAAAATGTTCTTCACAAGGCTATTATTAGCACTTTTAAATACTATTGGACATAAGATGATGCATAATATTCTCATGGAAATAAATTTCATTGTGTTGGTAAACCCAATAACCTTGTGAAAAGTGAAAACATTCTACAACTTAGAAACCTATTCTTAGGAATTTTCGTATTTACTGACCATTGGCATAGTTATTTCATTCAAAACTATCATAAAAACGCCAATCACACTGACTACCCTTTTACTTGATTAACCCTCAACTCAGAGAACGAAAATCTAAAATCCCAGACGAAAGGCTTTAAACGTCAATACGCTGTGTAATTGACAGTTGTGACCACGAACTGTCACCTGTCAAGTCAACCGATGGATTTAGAAGGGACAATTAATCGTTGTGCTCGATTGTACCGCTAACACGCTAGATTTGACTTACAATTGACTTTTATCAAATTTCTGTACCTGTGCGGTGAGTAAATTTTTAAGTCTACACTGTTTTTGGTTGAGGAATTTATACAAACTGTTAGTCTGGTCCTTTCATGAATATTGTATTTGGTTACAACTTTTAATGTAGTACAGAGAATTTAAATATTATAATTGGCTTTGATTAATGTTTTAATACTTTTGACCCTAAAGCCCTAAACCGAGTGGATTAACATGTTGACATTCTTTGTCATGGCAAATTAGTTTAATTTATTTTGTAATAATCATTAGCAAGATGATGTGAAAATGATTAACTTTTTTCTTTTCTGCTGACGACCTGCCTGTTCAAGAAAAAGTTGGTATAGAAATAATGGGTGTATAATCTAAACTTAAATTAAATAATGTTCAGACGTGCTTATTAGCTGTCAAATTCAGATAATTGAACTTACTCATATTTAATTTATACTCGGAAAAAGGGTTAGATATTAAATTATTACGTAAAGTATACTCTGTAACAAGAATATGCTGGCTTATTATACAGAAATAACGTTTATATTTATTTCAAAAATATACACGTACATATTTTTATACCCTCATCAAAAACGAACAGCCCATAAAAGCCCACGGCTATTTTAAGTTTCACTGATCAAAACCAAACAAAGACCCCAGAACATTTTTCTTTGATGCGGTTGAACCTTAAAAACGTTAAAAATGAGCAAAGTAAACTTTGACGTTACACTTCTGAGTGCGAATGACAGTTGTTTCTACCCGAATACACTGCGAAAGAGAGCGGAATAAAATAAAAAAGCAAATTACTTTTGTTATTGACTGTACATTTTCGTTTGTGAGAGGAATATTTCAGCTGCTGTTAAAATGTGAGTGATCGCTGTAGTAAAAACTTTTTGTGTCTTTGTTATTACTATAAATATCTCAATAATTAGATTTTGATATTTTATTAAATAACATGAAACATATTTGCAAAGTTTTAATCCCGACTCCACAGTAAAAAACAATTGAAAAAAAGGCGCAGCGATTTAGCCTTGGAGCATATAAGTTGGTTAAATGCTCTAAGGATTTAGCAGACCAATAGAAAAAAAAAACAAATGAAGTTTGTATTTCGAACAAGTTATTCTAATACACATGGCACGAAACATTAACTGTACCGATTTTTATCATTTGGTCGCCCATAAACCAAACATTAATCTTCAGCGACGCAAAAGGCATAGAAAACCGAATTTAATTACTGAAATCCCAACATCTAACTACAAATACCTTATCTACCACGTGAACCCTTTTCAAACGGATGGTGTGCCACCTTCGAACCGCAAATAGAAATATTTATGGAGCCGGAACGTCGACAAGGTTGACAGTTGCCAAATTCATTGTAAAGCCGGGTACTCACTAGGGAACTGTTACTGTAGCCGTTGCACGTACATACATACATAACATCACGCCTTTATTCCCCGAAGGGGTAGGCAGAGGTGAACATATAGTACACCCACATTTCGCCAGTTATGTTGTAAGTCCCAATGTAATAGGTGGCGAGCCTATTGCCATCAACCGGGCACAAATCCAGACTCCGTGCTGCTACTGAGAATTACCTAATGGAAAACTCAGTAACACTTTGCCCGACCCGGGATTTGAACCCAGGACCTCTTGCTCAGCAGTCGCGCTTAGCGACCAACGAGGCAGTCCGTACACGTTAGTACCGTTGCACGTTACTGTTACCAAATATCATAGTTTAAACGTGGTTTGCGAGCGGAACGCACTGTGCTCGCAGCGAGCCCATGACGACCAGGTACTCATTTTGTACCTGTAACTGCTGCACGTTACGGTAACTTCTTCTTCTTATCGTATGGTTGATGAACAACCTGGTGTCAGAGTTTAAGCCACCTGTAGGCCTCTAACATGGCTTTACACACCGTTGAAAAATCTCCCAGGTGTGCCAATTTCCTCACGATGTTTTCCTTCACCGTTTTTGGCAGCTGATAACTAATTTATAGTACGCACATGAATTCGAAAAGACATTGGTGCGTGCCGGGGTTTGATCTTGCGACCTTTGACTTGGCAGTCCAATGGTCATACCACTCGGCTATCAGTGCTAACGGTAACTTAATCCATAGTATGTACTCCTCGTTACTGTATCAGTTATAGCTCGCATAAGTACGCTCGGCGAGGGCGCTCGGTGAACGTTGCGTACACACTAGAACGTCAAACTGTATCTGTTCGGTTACAGTTACAACTCGCCAGTGAGTACAAGGCTTTAAGGTTCACTACTAGTTAAGGGGGCAAAGTTTGGGCGAAGTTTTGTATTGCGGTGCACAGTTTATTGTGTTGTTTTCGCGGTTCTACTTTATTTTGTTTTGGATAGCATAGGTTGGATGCGGATTAAGGTGCTGTGAAGATTTGTTGAAAAGTTGGTGTGGCTAATCAGGTCATGAAAGAGATTTTTCTATTTATTAACTACACAACACGGGAGTTACCGCGAGACCCAAGTTTTTAATTTTGGCTTGACGTTTCGACCGAGTTGCATCGGCCGTGGTCACAAGCAGTTGTGTTTCGCGTTAATTCCCGTGTTGTAGTTTAATTATCATCATACAACACGAAAGTTTAAAAGTTAGTAACTAAAGCAGGTGTCAGGACGGGGTTTTTATATTTCTGAATAGTTAGTATCAAGCTAGGGCGGATAGTTTGAACACTCGGGCTGGTATCTTCCGTCTATTGTGAGGCAAAACAGTTGAGATGCAGAACTGCCCTCTGGTTCTGAAACCAGGACAGTTTAAGTTGTGGAAGCGAGACGCCGTATTACACTGTACGTAGTGGCATCTCGCTTCCACATCGCAAACTTTCCTGCTTTAAGAGTTCATGGTAAAGGGGCTGTTCCTTCCCTAAGAGTTTCTAAGTATGACTCTCCCCTGCCAAGATCACTCAAGCGATGGGTAATATACAAATTGCTATGTCAACAATGAAACATCTAAATGCGATGAACAACTTGAACCTACCACATGTTCCAAAGCCTGTTAAATAAATAGCCTGACACCCGCCTGGGCAGTTCCAATCATAAATTCCTTGTGTGACAAAATGCCTTAGCACACCGCGTTTAATCCCTTCCAGCAACAGAATGTACGCTCAAAGAGAAGGCGTATTGCGTTGAATACTAGTGAATGTAGAAGCTGTCTAGCCAAGTCTGACAGTCAGCTGAAGATGGGTAAGCTAGGAGACGAGATGAGTGGTTGAAACGCCTGTATTAGGAAGAGTTCTAGTTCTGCGCTACATGTCACATATGCCATACATTTAACTTTTTGTATTGGTTTAGCTCGGGTTATTTAATTGGCTTTTATGCTTGAAAATATTTAGCACCATTTCCACATCATCATCATTATCAGCCTCTCATCTCAGTCCAATGCTGGACATTTTATTATAAATTTTCACATAGTAATGTATAATTATCACTATCATCATTTATAAAATATCATATTTCTACATATTTCTATCAAAGGTATGGATTAACCCCCGCACTCAGAGACATTTAATGATAATTAAACTATTACTAAGTAAAGGTTTTGTTCGTGAAATCTTTCCTTAGTGTCAGTTTAAGTAATCATTAACGTCTCTGAGTGCGGCGGTAAGTCTATTAAGCACAAACACACATTTAAAATCAATTTAGATGAAACAGCTACAATCTTCTAACTCAATAACTAAATTCTTGAACAAAACTTCCCCTTAACTGGACCGAGACATCTTTACTATATCTATGGGCGCTTAAGAGAAACTTTAAGCTGGCCATCTGTTCCGAGTGCCGATGTCCGGCCTATCCGGGCGAACAACTTGCTGAATTTACCACTTGCAATCTTTAATTTGTGCGGACTAAGATTCAGGGAGCAGCGAATTTCAGCCCCAAATTTTGCCTTCGAAAGTCTAGTATAGGAACTTTTGAGTGCATATCTACGAGATAGATGAAAGTTAGTTATTAGATGTTTTACCTATAGGGATTAAACACTCGGGCACTTTATTTGTCAGAAATGTCAGTATGGACATTGAGTCAAATATTTTACGTTGATCACACAAAATCTTCAGATGATCATAATAAGACGTTTGATAATGTTGCGATATTTTTTATAAAACTAAGTTAAACTTAATTATCTTAAAACAACCTCGCAGTGAGTGGCGGACTCCATTATAGGCGTTTAAAAATGTCCAACAGTTTTGATTGAAATCATCACAATACCTTTTACCATAAAGTTTACGTGAAAAAATGAAATATAATAATAGAGGGTACTGAGGGAACTGTACTATTCGTAGGTACAATAGACAATATAATCACTACAATTACACAACTAGCAGAACTAGATTCAAATTGCTAACAGTTTATGCTTCGAGCCATTTCCGAATCAGCGCAATTTTCTCCAAATTACAGTATTAAATATAATTTTGAACACAATTCTACTAACGTACAACAACACGGTCCATATTAGAGTTTAGTCATTGTTTATAAGTATTGCTCCGATAAATATCTGTTACGAGCTTAGGAACTCGGAGCCCGATTTTAATAATAAACGATGGCCAAATTCAGGGGAAATGCTGGAATATCGTATTGAATAGTCATTAGGTGATAAGATATTGGGATATAAAGGAAAATTAAGTGAAAGGAATATGGGATTATGAAATAGTGATCGGTTTAGGGACACAATTTGATGTTTGGTATCTAGCTATTAGAAAATAAACGCTATTTGATTTGATTTGATCTAGCTATTTAAATAATGAATAGGTTTGTTTGTTCTGTCAATATTTTGTAGTGTGCCTCGTTGGTCTAGAGGTCGCTAAGCGCGAATGCTGAGTATGAGGTCCTAGATTCGGATCCCGAGTCAGGCAAAGTGTTACTGGGTATTTACATTAATCACCATGAAATTACTTAATATTGCTTCTGTCCTTGACTTGTGATTGGCCTAAGACCCATAATGACTTACAATCACCGCGCCATTCATTCGAATGATATTTAACGAGCATTTGAGAGAGTATTCATACAGGAAACGATTACATCGATTAAAGCGATTCGTTGGCCGCGCAACGATGTCTGTAATCGTCGATCGAGAATGGCGATTCTTGGTAATGTGCCGTTTTGATTTCAACTGTAATTCATACGTAAATGTCAAAGAGAACTATCTTTATCAGTTACTACAGTTTATTCCGTAGAATTAAATTGGTTATGCAGTATAGTGGATTCTTCTTTGTAGATTGTGTCTGATTTTGTAACTCCTTTTGTACTAGACTATTTTATTCTTCCAAATCTCCTGGTCTATAGCAGTCTTGGGTTAATCGTTTGAGTAGGAGTCTGGATGTAAGAAAAATGTATTTCCTGTGCTCTTGCAAGCGCTCATTTAAGTTTTCGTTATTAAGAATCGATGTTTTGCTATTTTTTAACGAACTCATGACCAGATATGCGTTATTGCATTTTCTTTGTCTCATGCCTATCACATGCACGGAGCATTCTATGATAGGGATACTACTCGACTGTCTTGTCGGTCTAGTGATCATAACGATCATGACGAGCATGAGGTCCTAAGTTACTTCCAGGTTGCGTAAAAATATTATTGAGTGTTTCCATTAGGTAACTCTCAGTAGTAGCACGGAAAACAGCAGTAGAGTCTTATTTATTCCCGGTTGATGACAATAAGGGTGACACTATTAAAATGGGACCTATAACATAACTAGCGAAAAGTGGGTCATCGTGGATGTACTATACCCCTGCTTACCCCCTCAGGAAATAAAGACAAGGTGCTAAATTTATATCTATGATAGAGCATTGTTTTTACGAAAAAATACGAATCAAAGATGAATATACACCATTCAACTCCACCTTACAGTCTTTTCTCAGCGTTGACAGCGTACCTCGGTGATACAATATTATCGTCCAGGGAAATTCAACTGAGAGGGCGCTGTTCCTTCATAATGTGTATATAACAAGGCCGAAAGCCTGCGTCTGTTAACTTAAAACATTTTTTATGTATTAACATCGTCATCTGTTTTCATTAATTACTGGGAGTCTGTGTCCGGCAAAATTATGACGCTCCTTTTTCACTTCTGACTATGTCATTTTTGTATTGTTCTATAATCTTTGTTCGTTTGTTTCTTTATTTATTGTTGTGTTTTGATGTTTATCATTATATTTGTTTATCTTATCTTTTTTTGTTTAAAAAACTTCGCCCCACACTAGGAAATTTTCCTGTAACGTGGATACGTTTCACAAACATGAAATATCACATACACAAACACCCAGACTCGGGACAAACATCTGTAGATCGCACAAATTTTTGCCCCGTGCGGGAATCGAACCCGCAACCCTTAGCGCAGCAGTCCAATCGATTAGCCACTGCGCTAATCAGGTCGTCAAGATAGATGATGAAGAGATTTTAGTCTTCAAAAATTATTGATAACATAAACTAATGATTTCTATCACTTACGCGAATATTAGTCATTGAAATAAAACTATTTTTACGGATTTTATCGCGGTTTTAATTTTGTTTTTTGGTCCCGACGTTTCGAATCCTTTACAGCATTCATGGTCACGGGCAGACTGAGGTGTTAAACGTCTAATTTGAACAATTACTATCAACTACCTTACATTTTTAGTTATTATTTACAATCCGATTCACGCAAAATGAGCTCACTGTGTCATTCGGTCTTGCAGTTTTACGCTTGGAATTAACTTTAATAGAATCTATGATGGGATTCCAAGCAGGTGGTATGTCCCAGCCATCTTCTCTATTGAAATTGGGGTGTTTCTTAATTTCAATAGCCTCGCGTATCATCCTAGGAAGGAATCGATTTTCTTTGGCAAGGATCTGTGGTTTATCAAATCTGATGTAATGGTTGGCTTGGTCAAGCGTATGGTCACAAATTGCAGACTTCCTGGCACGGCGGTGTTTAATATCGGCGATATGTTCTTTTACGCGGGTCCCTATGTTTCTTTTTGTTTGGCCTATGTAAGAGAGACCACAATCACAATCGAGCTTGTATACGCCTGCATCTTGTAAGGGTATGTGGCACTTGACCGGTGGTAGAAACTGGCTAATCTTCTTCGGCGGCTTAAAGTAAGTTTTGATTGAAGCACGCTTCAAGATGTAGCCAATCTTGTCTGTGACTCACTTGACATATGGTAGTACTGCAGGTTGACGCTCAACTGTGGCCGGTTTCACTCGGGGTCTGTGACGGAGGCGCGGTATTCGGAGCTTGTTGTCGTGCAGAACTTGCTTGACATGTTGAAGCTCAGCAGCCAGGTGTTGCTCATCACAAATCCCTCGTGCTCTCTGTAACAATGATTTACCGACGGTAGACAACTGTGTTGGGTGGTGGTGAGAGTCACCATTTAAGTATTTGTCTGTATGGGTTTTCTTTCGATACACGGTGTGACTTAAGGTGTTATTGGGATTACGGATAACTAATACATCTAAGAAAGCTAAGGAGTTGTTAACTTCAGACTCTATGGTAAATTGAATTTTAGAGTTTATGGAGTTAAGATGGTTTAGAAATGCAGTTACTTTATCAGATGGTAAGATTGTGAAAGTATCATCTACGTACCGCTTGTAGAACCTGGGTGTTATAGGTGCAGTTTCTAGGGCTGTCTCCTCGAAGTCTTCCATAAAGATATCTGCAACTACAGGAGATACTGGGGAGCCCATAGCTACACCATCTACTTGCATGTAGTAGTGATTGTTCCACAGTAGATAGCCAGATGTGAGGCAATGTTCTAATAGTTCTGCATATTCCAATGGCATGTTTCTCTCCGATAACTTCTTAGATACAATTTTGACACAGTCACCAACTGGTAATGATGTAAAAAGTGACTGGACATCAAAACTAACCATTGTTTCATTGTCAGCTAGATGTAGGTTTTTTATTTCACTGACAAAATGGTACGAATCCTTCACATGTGCTCTAGTGTTTCCTCTGAGTGGTGAGAGTACTTTCGCTATATGTTGAGCCAAGCGATAGGTTGGTGAATCGATTTGGCTAACTATTGGCCGTAGCGGAGCATTGGGTTTGTGTATCTTGGGTAGCCCATACAGTTTTGGTGGTTTCGCGCAGCTAGTAATTAAGAATTTGACGTCTAATTCCAATGTCTCGGAGTGTTTTTTAATTAAATCACTAGTTGATTTTAACGTTTTGGTGGTTGGGTCGGTTTTTACTTGTTTATATGTACTTGTGTCCGATAAAAGATCTTGAATTTTATTATTGTAATCAGACGTATCCATTACCACAGTCGCATTACCTTTATCTGCACGTAGAATAGTTAATTCAGGTCTGTTGCGAAGGTTTTTTAGCGCAATGTATTGGTTTTTCGGAAGATTTGGTTTGGGCGTTGAATTACGACGTAATACCGACGAAATGTCTTGACGTATCGCCTCCGAATCTTGTTTCTTCAAACCATTTTTATACAGACACTCTTCAACGTTGCAGATAATGCTTTCTACCGGTATTTTATAAGGTGTAACAGCGAAATTTAGGCCTTTTGATAACACTTGAACCGTATCTTCATCCAAAGTTTGTTTTGACAGATTGACAACTGCGCACGCTTCGTTCACGGTTGACGGGCGCGTTCCGTACTCGCATGCGCTGTCATTTTTGACATTTAATTTGGTGGTTAATTTTTCAAACTTTTTTATCTGGACATATTTGCATTCATTATATTTATATGTTTCGCGCTTATTAAGAGTATCGATGCATTTATTAAAATCAAATGAAGATGTTTCTGTCTTTAGTTTTGTGGATAATATCTCGATATCTTGATTAATTAATTGTAAATCGGATCGTGTGTTTCGAATGAGTTATAGTAATAACTTTTGGCTTGCCTGGTAGAAGATCTTAGCGCTTCCTCGTATGTCGTTTCTGGGTGAAATTCTGGCACACGTAGGAATGATGCTGTTGTCTCTGCATCTCTTCAAGAAATTTAATGATGTTGTATATCTTGCTCGCTTAGTCTTGAGATCTTCTAACCGGCGTATTTTGTTAGCTGTTTGCAGTCCGTACTGGCTAACATAATGATTTCTATCACTTACGCGAATATTAGTCATTGAAATAAAACTATTTTTACGGATTTTATCGCGGTTTTAATTTTGTTTTTTGGTCCCGACGTTTCGAATCCTTTACAGCATTCATGGTCACGGGCAGACTGAGGTGTTAAACGTCTAATTTGAACAATTACTATCAACTACCTTACATTTTTAGTTATTATTTACAATCCGATTCACGCAAAATGAGCTCACTGTGTCATTCGGTCTTGCAGTTTTACGCTTGGAATTAACTTTAATAGAATCTATGATGGGATTCCAAGCAGGTGGTATGTCCCAGCCATCTTCTCTATTGAAATTGGGGTGTTTCTTAATTTCAATAGTAGGTAGTTGATAGTAATTGTTCAAATTAGACGTTTAACACCTCAGTCTGCCCGTGACCATGAATGCTGTAAAGGATTCGAAACGTCGGGACCAAAAAACAAAATTAAAACCGCGATAAAATCCGTAAAAATAGTTTTATTTCAATGATAACATAAACTGTTACTTTTAGGACCAAATATGAGTAGTTTCTTATCCAATAGTTATTTTCAACTTTTCGTGTATAGGTAAATTTTTAGACTCAACAATTAGGAGTATAACCAAACCAATATCAGATAAGAAGAAAAAGAAGACCAAACCCGTATAAAATTATTCAAAATCTAGGCTAGGGGCTTGATAACAAAGGAATGTGAGAATACTCGTAAAATCGTACTATGGATAAAAGATTAGCTAGTGAAGCAGATACACAGGTTAGTGGCAGACCCTATAGTCTAGAACGAACAACCTGGTGTCAGGGTGTAAACCACCCGTAGGCCTCTGACATGTTTCATCACGATGTTTATTATAAAATAATTATGCTAAACATAATATTGAGTATAGCCTCTTGGAGGCTCTTTCAATGAAGGCACAATAGTAGGTAGCTACTGTACATACCTACATATAGGGTGTCGGAAGAGGCGACTAAGGGAAAATCCAGAAGATGGCCAGCAGCGTCTTCTGTAACTTGACCACCAACACTGCGATCCCCAAGCTGCTTGTCAAGTGTGGGGATTATGGCAGCCCCCTACCCCCCTTCTAAAAGGGGGAGGCCGTTGTTTAACAGTAGACGTCTTTCGACTGGTGATGATGACTGTAAATACCTCTAGCATCTAGAAGTCTAAAGCCACCAGGCAAAAACCCATATATCATAATGATGGCCCATTTGATTTCAAATGTTGTGTAAATCACACCGTTAACTGATTTAACACTCTGTTACGGATTAATGTGTTTTTTATTTTATAGCAACCTCTAAAATCGGTTTGTTTATGCAAAAACCACATCTGTATACGAAATTAGGTTTGTGGATGCGAATTGGGCTATTTCTCTAGAACAACACGTAAATGTAATGTGTATGGTTTAGGTTAGAAAGCTAGAGAGTGCAAGTTTATTTGTAAGGCAGGAACTCGTAAATTTACTAGGTGTGGATACAAAACTATCTCTCTGTTAAGACTCGGGATAAAGGTTTAGCTTTTGACCGATGGATGGCGGTGGCGTCGAGGTAAATAGCGCTGTGTTTCCGTTACCACGGAGACCATTTTTTGTTTTTCGTTAATTATTGTATAAAAAAGTGTGATTTTCTAGAATACCTGATGTTTGTTTCATTCTTGAGCTATTAGATAACCCAAGTTAATATGGTGATGAGACAGTCTCCTTCCATACATTTTCTAGTCATCAGGTAAAAGCCTCTTATTTTGAAAAATAACAACTAGAAAACCTGAATATTAAAACCAACCTAAATATCATACCACCGCCTCGTTGGTCTATTGATCCCGACTGGTTGAGCATGATCCTGGGTTCGTATACCGGGTCAGGCGAAGTGTTATTGGGTTTTCCATAAGGTAATTCTCAGTAGCACACGAGTCTAGATTTGTGCCCGGTTGACGGTAACAGGCTCGCCCCCTATTACATTGGGGCCTTAACATAACTGGTAAAATGTTGGTGTACTACTATAGATAAAGATTTACCTACAACTTCGAGGAATACAGGTGTAATGTAATATATTTTTTTATGTTATATCATACCAACACTAGAAAAATAAACACTGTGTATAACGTAATAAAATCATCATTATTTAGTTATACTTTTGAGAACTCTAAGCGTTAAGAAACAAATTCTCATCCAAGAAAGGTTTCTATTATGAGTGGTTTAAGCTCTCCATAAATAAATAAATCCATTACACGTGCTTACTGAACTATACAGTATAAATTACAATATACGATGTTACTAATATTCACTTCAAAGTTAACAACTTAGTTATAAATATATCCGACCTTCAGAATCCTGTAACTACCTGAGCAAATTCAGTAAATTGATGAGCATTCACTTCCTGGCATCACGACATATTATAAGTTAGTTATTACGCCAATTACGTACATTGTGCCGATATCTGCCTTCGTAATCTTTGGATCTATCATGTGGAGATGTGGAGCATTATCAAACAGAATTTGTGATACACAGCTCGGTAATGGTGGCGGATACGTTGAGAGAAATTGGTTAGGTTAGGTCCCATTTTCGGGCACAGAATTAGTTACTACTAGATACCGTTCGAAATGTTATCAGCAGCTAAGGTTACGTTGATGAATTTTAAAAGGCTTGTTCGTTGTATGGGGCGATATAGCATTTGTAGTAAAGTATGCTTCGGCTACATACATCTCTATATTCTAAACGTTACTATGAATAGCGGTCTAAAAGTATGAATATAACGATCTATATTCTGTATAAGTATGAAAATAAATATCTATAAAATTCTTATAATCACTAACTTACATTGTATTATCACTGCATTGTTATTGCATTTTTTATATTATAATATTTCATTACTAAATAATTTCTTGCTTTCAAGTAAGTACCATTGTTTTTTTAAACCTAAATATACTATCATAAACACTATAAATTCAAATAAACGTACGCAATACAGTGTATCCTATGTTTCCAAAATCCTGTAGAATCAACACCACCCATCAAACGCAGCTGAACTAAAGCAAATCAACAAGATCGGTAATTAATTCTAAACAAAACTAAGCCCCAATTCTCTTAAGCGTAGTAAGGAGTATTATTGTTAATGATACCGAACATGTGAGGCTACGGAATGTATACAGTGTTACCTCAGTGATACGTATACGGTAATACGTATGACATGTATATATTGTTTGATGTGTAGATTTGTATCTAGTCTAGGAGTTTGTCTTCATCTTCTTTGTCTTCATCAACTATGCTATTCTGATACTTTGACATCATCTCACACGTCACCTCGCTATCTAGTGTCTTAGATCAACAATATTAGATTAAGAAAAAGAACAAAATCATATAGCGTAAGAGGCCAAGAAAGCTTTTCGTAAACATTTGTATTTCTTTCAAAAAGAACGACTTCTTGGCTGCAGTCGGAGCATACTAACTTCAAATAAGACGACAAAATTATTTTTGCTTTTATTTCTCGGGCCGTTTTTGAAGCGTTGATCGGTAATCTAGTGCATTATTGATGAAAGACTAGTTTTTAATCTTACCACGGATATTAAAGTGAGTTCGTAAGGTGTCTTTAGAATAGCACGGCTGTTCTCAGTTATTTAGGGCTGCCTCAATAAGTATAATTCTATCAAAATATCGTTTACAGTCTTCTTGCTGAGTTTAATATCATCCTTACTAATCCATCCATCTTTTCTTTGACCTTTCTTTACTCATATCAACATCTTTTTCTGAATCTAGGATGCAACAGATATTAAATTTACATGTCTGTATATCTGTTATAATCCCAAAAAACTCAATTTCCTTTCAGAAAATAACAGAACAGCCTTTTTTTTTCTTTGTGTAGTGTTTAAATATAAATATTCTTAAATTCACTTCACAATACAAATCTAAAATACTAAACGCTTGCAAATACTTATGCAGTGAAAGCACCTCGCATTTACAATACTTTCAATTTAAAAAAACTTTTAAATGTAAGATTACTAATGACATGGAGAGAAAATTGATGTGATACTTAATATTCACCTGATATACGTTTATTAAAAAGACCGTTATTATTTGATCCAGTGTACGTAACAGTTTAATCTAGCGCTGTAATTTTTAGTAGCTCATAATTTAGTAGAAGACATTACTCACGGGTGAATTCTCACAATACTATATTCTGGCACGCGCAACGTAAACCATTTTATCGATAATCACAATCAATTCTCTTGATTACATTCTTTACATTTCGTTAGCACCTGTCCACGATTAGTTATCCAAAAATCTAATTTAAACAAAATTACCTTAACAAAGAGAATAGCAAGATTTCATTTTATTTGTAACAACCGAATTTGTTTGAACCGAATTTGAACCGGAAACGGACAAAACATTTTCTTAAGGTGAATTATTGAAGAGGCTATTCTCAAAATTGCCTGCAAATGACAATCATACCAAAATCGAGCAAAATTGTGATTCAGCTCCCGCTCTAGTTGTCCCAATTCGTTTCGCGTGAAAAATATTGAAATACAAGAAAGACAAAAATATATATTATCTGAGATCTAATGTATGAGCGGAAGCGATTCGATTATGTTTTGTAAATATGGAAGCAGGCCAATTCCTGATAATGAATGACTTGTTTTCAACAAATGTAACTTTTTACGTAATAAATTATCTGGTTTATGTACCGTGTGGGTTTCCGTAAATAAATAAATGATTTTGCACTCTATTCAGTCCCCAATTCTATTTATTTGTATTGCTTTTATTAGGTTGTCATTGTATAAGACAGCAATTATTTTTAGCCAACAAACAACTCCTTACTGTTGACATAATGTGCTATTCATTTGTTTATACAACGTTAGGCAATTTACATTGATCGCTCATGTCATTGCTTTATTACTAGTGACATCGTTCAAAGCTAATCTTAAGTTAAATGTAGGTACTTTAATCATTATTTTCCTTTGAACTACTACTTTGAAAATCCTTCCTCACACATCTTTCTAGTACCCGCTTCAGCTCATAACTCACGTTCATTCGTTCACTGAGCTACTGAATTAAAGATAGCACACGTGCTGACTCCACCGATATGATTCACTGCAAGTTGACTCACTGTAATGTATTGTACTACTAGTGACGTTGGCTCCGGTCTTAATAAATTATCGGTGGTGAGTGATTGATGTGCAATCGAGGTTTGTTCGCGTTTGTCTGACTTATGTAATGATGTTCTCATCGACAGCGAGTCTCAAAGCTTAGATTGTTTATTCTGCTTAAATATTTGATGTGTAAATGAGTTCTTCTTATCGTATGGTTGATGAATAACCTGCTCACAGAGTTTAAGCCGCCTGTAGCCTCTGACATGGCTTTACACACCGTTGAAAAATATCTCAGGTGTGCCGGTTTCCTCACGATGTTTTCCTTCACCATTTTTAGCAACGGATAACTAATTTATAGTACGCACATGAATTCGAAATGACATTGGTGCGTGCCGGGGTTTGAACTTGCGTCCTTTGACCTGGAAGTCCAACGGTCATATCACTCGGCTATCAGTGCTTATTTACTCGACTTTTAGTGGAATTGATTAACCGGGTTTACATATCATACATATTGGCTATAGGTTTCAAGCGATGATAAGTCATTAACTTTGCAAGGTAAGCATGTACTGTAGTAATAGTACCTATTTGAAACACACCTATTGTTTTTTTTTCTATATTTAGTCCAATATTTTCCCACTCTTGTTTTTTTCTATTAGTACCTACTATCCGACGTTCATCCTTTTTTTTCGCCATTGGTATTCAATATTGTTACTGTAAAACTCATTAGTTCGATCATTTTTGTGCCATCGTCATAAGCTAGAAGACTTCCACTGCTGAACAAAAGCCTCGAAAAACCCTCAAAAGGCTTAACGATGAATAAATACGAAAGGCGACGTGCCTAGCAGTATAGCTACCAATAACAAGCGGAATAATCCAAGCTAGCCCCTAAATCCAGCAATATATTTCTCGACAATTCTTAACACTGCAAACACCTTGCTATTAAAGCAACAGTCAAACAACAACCAACTTAATTAAAACCACCTTTAAAATTCTGAACCCGTTTTAAACTCCGGTTAACTGCTTAGTAACGATTGAGAAAGTTTTAAAACTCAATTCACATTGTAGAAGCAGATCACTTTAGCGGTATAAAAGGAGGATCTTCTGAATTAAAGATATGGCGAACCCCGCGATGGGTTCTGAAATCATTTTATTCTGTTACGTTGGCAATGTTTTGGTTTAGTACAAAGGATTATTTTTAAAATTACGTGATCCTTTTTTTAATGCTTGCTTGATGAAAACCTGTACCTATATTTTGTAGGCAAAACTTGGTACGATATTTATATTTTGAGATTGGTGGACATCTATTATATTTTATGCGGGAAACGAACTTAATAAGCATTTACAGATGTGATAACTTCTGACTTGTTAAAGCCAATTGTTAGCACATAAATCGGGCGCAATCCAAATAGTCCATAGGAGTCAATTCAATATGGAATTCATATTCATAGTCGCCGATACATTTCATGCCAGAACAGAGGAATGTGGTACAAAGAGAAGATTCATGAAAAATGCTCGCTGCATTCGCCCTCACTGCGAGCGATTCCTTTGAAGCGGAGCATTCTACTTTTAAAAGTTACTATGTAGAATATGTTCGCCAAGTTTGTATAATGGAAATTTTGGTTTCTAAACTTGCCTGGTATGGGTGGCGTTTTGTTGAAGATTTAAGCTGGTGAGGTAACTAACAATAAGTTGAATAATGAATGATAAATCAAGTTCTCATAACTTGGCTGCTTCACCTTGATTTATCATTTTTAAATTGAAATAAGAGTAGCCGTCATACTAACGGAATATTGTTTTTTTTTTTTTTTTTTAAGTACGTCCGGTCGTCCGTGTGTCACTATAGGGTGCCAACTGAAAACCAGCGCTGGGTGTTCTACACTCAGCATATGCTGAGTTGGCGACCTTTTCGGTATTGCATGTTTGATGGTACTACTTATTATATTTCCTTGTTGTTTTACCTTTTGTTTGTGCTGTCACATGTGATGTCGAATAAATGATCTTTGATTTGATTTGATTTGACCTATTCACTCATGTGTGGTGAAAACTATTTGATGAATTTGTATGCTTTTAAAACTTGTTTGGTAGTAGATATAATATCATGTTTATTTTTTTTGTAATTCATCTATATCCATTATAGCTTTTGAATCTAGTAATATATATATATATATATATTTTAGCTTATGAATCTAGTATCCAATTTTTTTTCTTATGTATCTTTGTGTTATATTTACGATCAACTATGATTCATAATTCATATACATAAATCCTTACCTTTTTTATTAAGAGATTATTACATAAAAATTTAACTCTATAAGCAACCACGCTGCTTGTTATTTCGAAGAACCAACAATTCTCTCTACGTTCAAACAATATCAATCGCCTCCGGAATTCAGTCACAAGCCAAACGTCACGTCCTTAAATGTAGCCTGCATCGAATTTACATGTGAAGCGGACTCGAGAGCTATGATCACGTTGATATATCCTGCTATTATTGTCGTTTATGTAGATTTACTCGAGCACCGATATCGTGGCAATCGATAGTTCGGTGTAAAGCTTACGCTTACGGATACAGCCTTTATTGGATCGGTTAGAGCCAGTTACGATTTGTTTTTAATAAATAACAATAAATAATTTGAAAAGACATTGGATTTGATATTTTTTTATACATCTATTAGTGTTGTTACAACATGTATCGACATAACTGTCTTAATTATTTTTTTTTTATCAAATCGACGCCCCTCGCCTTGAATTTTCCTGCCTCTTGTATCGTGGGCGCATTTCATAAATATGAAATATTCCATACATAATAACCCAATCTTGGGACGAACATGTGCGGATCACACAATTTTCAAACACGCAACCCTTAGCGCAGCAGTCCAATCGCTTAGCCACTGCGATCGTCAAAACATTTGACCTCATTGGGTCTTATTAATATAATCGCCTACATTCAACACATGTTACAAATAAGTTAAGGTAACCTACACTTTACCGTGTCATGTATTGCTTAATTTGTAATCACCATGTAAGTTAAATAAACCTATCGTGTCATGCATTGCTTAATATTGTAATTACCATAATTGCCCGAAAATGATCAAAGTTTTCAAGGACTGGAACAAGCGTTGGCTTATTCTATAACCCAAGGTAGGAAGGGGTATATTGTCCCTAAATTATCGATTATAATAAATCAATATACTTACACCATAATTACTTGGACCAGATCGGATATGACCTACAAAAGGGTCAAGTGAGGAGTACCCTGAACCGACGAGCGTGTATGAGGAATGTGATGCGAGTGAATGAGGCGAAAGAAGTATGTTAGGATCGTAGCAAATGGAAATCCGTGGTCTCTGCCTACCCCTCGTGGAAATAGGCGTGACTTTATGTATGTATGTATAAATCAATACAAGTTTACATACACAGTGGTAACTAATCACAAAGTTCACAACTGAATAAGAACAAGTAATACCTTATATTGCTTTAGTTCGCAAAAAGGTTGGGAACGCTTAGTTTCATTTATATTGTGTTGTATATTGAGGACTATTGATGGATGGTAGTGGACTTTGCAACGTTGAAGACTTTCTTTACCTTTTACATACATAATTGTATGGGGGTACTGTATTGGGGTAGGCAGAGGTGTGTAGTACACCAAAATTTTGCCAGTTATGTTATAAGACTTAAAATGATAGGGTAGCAGGCAAGCGTAATGCCATCAACCAGGCACAAATCCAGACTCCGTGCTCTTACTTAGAATTCCTTTATAGAAAAAAACCATTAACACTTTTGTTCGACCCGGCATTCAAACCCCCAAGCTTAACAGTCGCGCTTAGCAACCACTAGAGCTAGACCAACGAGGCAGTCAGTTCCAGTCACTCAATTTCTGGTTATTAGTGCCAACCTTTATAACACGTTAATTATATTCAGGGTGGTTTTGACAACTCAAGACTCTCATTCATTATCCAATAAACTTGTTAAATGCGTCAATTACACTTTAGAATAGTTATTTTGTGATTGTATTAATTTGGCAGATGTAAATTCCGAACAGTGCGTACACTATGCCGACCTCTTGGATACAAACTGTGATGGATAATATTTTAATAAATCGTAGAATTTACCTCTTTGACCTTATGTTAAAACAATATAATCTTTACCCTTTAACAAAATATTATAATAACACCGCCATAGATTAAAAAAGATAAACGAAAGGAACACCATATTTTTATGAAATTATACGCCAAAGGAAAAGGAAGAACATTGCGATTGCCAATTTTCACGCACGAGTTGTTCTGTGTAAGAGGAAATCGGCGGAATCGATGTAACACAAAAAATATGAAAGTTAACCATAAATTGTGTATTGGAACGTAATAAAAATATGAATTGTGGAGATTTATTTCTTACAGTATGTAGTATACCTAGGGCTACAAAACATGAACAGGATATATGAAACATGTTACAATGTTAAAAAGGTAACAAATAAAAGTGAATGATTCTTATTTGCAATGGATGCTTATTCTTCCTATCGTACGGTTAATGAACAACCTGGTGTCATAGTTTAAACCGCCCATAGGCCTCTGACATGGCTTTACACATCGTTGAAAATTCTGTCAGATGTGCCGGTTTCCTCACGATGTTTTTCTTCACCGTTTTTAGCAACTGATAACTAATTTATAGTACGCTCATAAATTTGAAAAGACATTGGGTTAGCAGTCTAACGGTCATACCAGTCGGCTATTTAAATAATGGATGCTAAAAGCGCAGGTTTGCTCAGGAGAGAAGTGTTTTGCTAAAATGACGATGTTTAGGTACAGTTAGATTAAAATTACATATTAAAATATAGTTATTAATGCAGTGATAAAAAGATCACATGAATTTATGATACTGTAAATAAGTCAAAGATTATCTTAAAGATCACCACAAAGATTCAGAGCTCCCATACCTCACCAAAAATATTACTAACAGGCACGAAATCATTCGATCAACCCGAAGCAAAATCAGATTCACGTAACAAATCTGATGGAACACATTCGATACCAATTGGCGCTGACAAATCAGTTTATCCAATGCTTCACACCTATAAAACGTTTGGGATTCCCTAAATTGCTAATATTTGCATATTAGCAACACAAACGTACAATCAACCTTCATTAACTGAAGCATTATCGATGGATACGCAAACTGAATACGAACAAATGAATAATGCATTGTGTTCCGATTGTGAAATTTGAAGTGGACATGTGCTAGGTAGGTTAGGCATTAGATAATAGTTTGAATGTTTGTGACATGAACGGGATGGGATTTTAGGTTGTGGCATATCGAACTTTTGGCATTCTACTGGCTCAATAGATGCCAATGGAGTTTTTAGGCTTGACCTAGGGGTAAAAGAACTGCATTGCATTGTAAGTTTTTAACTAGTGACTTGTATTATTCCAAGCCTTCCGAGATTTTGACAAAGAGTATTTTCGGCAGTAAACAAAAAAGGGTATATAAATGCAAAAAAGATACGATACAAAACATCTTTGAGAATTTGGCAACAATTTTTTGTACTCAAAATCCCGCGTCTCATTTGCCTTATTGGTGCTACCGGTCTCAATAAAAAGTGTAGTGACGCTTGAAAGTACGTAAGCAATAGGTGATACCTGGCTGAATGCCAAACCAACCAATGAAACACTACAACCTGTAGTTGGAAGAATTACCGTTGAGTTGCCTCTCATTCGAATTGTTGATTTAAAGTGTTGTTACACCAAATGGCAAATAACAGAATGTTTTTTTAGTGTAAGTAAAGAATTTTCACAGCAGTTTTTAATAAAAATATTTTTTTTGTGTTTTGACATTTTTATAGAATAATCTGACAAATGCTAAATTTATTGTTTAGGTATTCATTATAATGGTAAAATATGTTGTCCTTGATTTTGAATTATTAACGTTGAGAGAGCCAATGGTTATAACAAGATCAATGCTTTCACTTATCTTAATGAAACTGGAAAAGGCAAAACTTGTTCAAATGTTAAGTGACCAAACTAAGCTATGCTAGTGATTTTGTTATTCATTGCCCCATAACACGTTTGCGTATGTTTGCAGCAAAATTTACAAATTCTCGTGTTTCCTGCGTAATAGTATAAAACGTTGAAAATAAATTAAATTCTGTTTGCAAAATTGCGATCTCTCAACATAATCCATTCGTGACCACCGCAGGCGCCGTTCAAATCGTTATTACAATCATACATTGCTTGTTGTGATCGTAGGAATAACCGATAATACTGTCCCATTACATGCACAGCGCGCTTTGGACGAGATTCAAACAGCTCTGTTAGTGCTGAAGTGAGTCGTTGGGCCCACAAACTGCATGTTACAGGGAATAAACTGTGGTCGTATGCTGATGTCGAATCCGGTCGTTAGTAGACTTGACTTCAACTGATTCCGCGTTGAATAAATTTTATTACAAGCTTTATGGAATCTTTGGGGTGGTTTTATTAGAATTGGAACGGATTATGGCGATGTTCTGAACGGTTTCGCCATAAAATTAGTGAAGTTTTATGGGTTCCATTTCCATGCTAATGTCGGGGTGGGGAAACAGTGTGTTCTAGTTTTATGACATAGTAAACAACTAAACAATCTTTCATGGGAACGCTTCAAGTTATTTGTTTTACTTTCAAACATTTTGTGGATTTATAAGAGTTTGGAGATGTACCACATGTCATTATAAAAAAGCGATTACTTTTGTAACTTGTTACGTACCTCACCATAGTATTTAATGTACAATTGTACACATAGAAAATAAAATATTAAAAAAAAATCCTGACGGACTAACTTGCATTTGAGTTCGGAAGAGGGAAATGATTCTGCAATTTTGAGTCCTCGGAAACTGACAAAACAATGACGTGCGCTCGCATTCCGGAAATTTGAACTATTCTGTATACCTACTCGATACTGAGCAATGGGTTAAAAAAATTGTTTCATTGTTCACCAATTATTTACCGTATAGTATCTTCTTCTTATTATCTTCATCAACCATACGATAAGAAGTATAGTATCTAACTGACTGGTTTAGGAGAAATCTGCAATTTTAATGATTTGTGGCAATGTACTAAACTATCAGTAGGGTTAAAAAAAAAAATTCACAGTTCACCTATTATTTACCGAAAAATATTTAACTGATTGGTTTCATAGAAAACTATTTGCAATTTTGATGGGATTTAGTTTTTGATTTAACATCTATCATCGGATGCCAAGACTTCTGATAACAAAAACACATTTATGCCTCCAGAGAAAACTGGCGGGATTGTATGAATATAAAAACAAAGAGCACCAGAAAATTTGAATAAACTGCAATGAATCCCGGTAACTGTTACTGCGGACCGAACTACAAACAACATTTATAGCGGTAATATGTTTCAACAAACGTTTAAACATTCGCACTCCGAGCCCAGAGAAGTTTTCCACATGAAGCCAGTCGTATACCGTAGAACAATGCCGTTCGCAACCAAAGGCACTTTGACTCTATTGTGTAAAATATCTTTGAATTTCACTGTCTTACACAGCCACATAACATGATGGAAACGCGTCTCGGAGTGTTGAACAATGATTGAAGTAGTTAAGTTAAACATAGCACGGGTCGATCGATTTAGGTTAAGCAACGCTTGTTGAGGTCTATCTGCTGGTGATCGTCCTCATACCAAGTCCTTTCTGTGCCTTGGACGCTAGAAGACCGAAAGTCTAATAATTGGTCTTTCTAAAGGATGATAAATTATTATTTTGGTGCTGTTTAAGCAGACAAGAGAGATTTGTAAATTTTGGATGTAGCTGTAAACCTAAAGCAATCTAGGTTCTACCTAGAACTATTATATTTACTTCCTCGGGGAATGAAAACCGCAGAGGTTTTGTACAGGAAATTGAG
The DNA here is from genome assembly GCA_905340225.1 of Abrostola tripartita. Taxonomy (NCBI): domain Eukaryota; kingdom Metazoa; phylum Arthropoda; class Insecta; order Lepidoptera; family Noctuidae; genus Abrostola; species Abrostola tripartita. The sequence goes on along the minus strand of HG996492.1, from coordinate 1,326,379 downwards.
ATAGGAATTCTGATAGCCAGGATGTTTGGACGATTCATTGATATTTCTAGGAATTCTACGTGAACCTGCTTTAAAATTCATAGTTAGAAACAGAATCAACATTTTTGAATTTATGTTACCTATTTTGGATCAGAAGTACAGGCTTTTTGTAGTAGCGATTATTACAAAAAATTTAATACAATTTTGCTATTGATCAATTTGGCTATTAAATTATCCTTCCACACCTTTTCAACTAAATCGCCTATTTTTGGCTCCACCCGAGTCGACACGATTTGATTGCAAAAGTGAAATTATAACGTGTTCCACGGCACAAGACTTCTTCTTTAAACGCCACTTTCTCTTATACAGAAAGGAGTTGAAATATCTAAACAATACCTACTTAGAGTTACAATAGAAGTATCGATTTGAACGATACATTTTGTCGTTTGGCTTTGCTTCCCGTTTCCTGCAAGAAGCGCGGAAATTATAATTTATGTTCCATAATATATTTTCTCTGGATATTACTGTGGTTTAGTCTCTTGATCATTCTCAAAATAATACTGGGTAGTCAAAATTCGTATTGTGTCAAGAATTATACTAGTTGGGTTTATTTATGCTGTAGTTTGGTAAATTTATATAGGTATTTAAGAATTATACTAGTTGGGTTTATTTATGCTGTAGCTTGGTAAATTTATATAGGTATTTAAAATAATTATATTAATTTTTGTTAATTTGTATTAATCTTTTTGTTGTAAATCTGCACGCTAATGTTGATTATTTATAAGATTATTTTCAAATTAGTATTACATTCAATATTTGTATACTGAAACGGTGAAATGTGTAGAACTAAAAAAAAATACTGTAACAACTGTACATACCACATTTCGAACAAATATACGTTACTTTACTTTATAGAGATAAAACAACTATCCTCTTATAAATAATGACCTTGACGACTTGATTGGCACAGTGGCTAAGCGATTGGACTGCTGCGCTAGGGGTTGTGGGTTCGATTCCCGCACGGGACAACAAAAATTTGTGTGATCCACAGATGTTTGTCCCGAGTCTGGGTGTTTGTGTATGTGATATTTCATGTTTGTGAATCGCACCCACGATACAGGATAAATTCCTAGGGTGGGGCGACGTTTTTAAAAAAAAAAAAAAAAGACAAAGTTACAAAAATGTATTTTTATAATCAGGAAGCCAAAACGTGCTGCTTGTAGTTTAATTGTTCAGCGTGTGTATATCCAGAAACGACTTATTATTCCAAAACATTACTAACTAGCAGGTGTAATAGATGACTTGTCTCTTACCCACCTACGCTTTTACCTACAGTACAGTCAGCATTGAAAGACCGTAATCAATATAAATGAGACCTCTTAGAAGACTAGTCTAGACAATCTTCATAATTCATATCCTTGAATGAATTGAGACATAACTTTCAAATGCCTCAAAATACATATTTATTGGTAGATTTAATTCAATGATTCAGCCCAATCGTGTCCTATTTTAGTCACATAATTGGGTGTCGATAGACTTGTAAGGAGAGCTTACTTTGGATGTAGTAGGAGGCAACTAATTAACCGTTAATAGCATGTTATGGTAAGCTGTAGGTTTTTGGATAACACTCACATTTTGGCAGACAATATTACCATGTAACATAGTATTAAGATTTGTGGTATCCGGCCTAGAATTGACCACCCCTTTCCTCCTGTGGGTGTCGTAAGAAGCAACTAAGGGAAAATCCAGAAGAGGCAGTAGTGTCTTCGTAACTGGTCCACTAACACAGCGATCCCCAAGCCGCTTGCCAAGCGTGGGGATTATGGCAACCCCCTCCCTCTACTAAAAGAGGGAGTCCTTTGTTCAACAGTGGATGTCTTTCGGCTGATGATGATGATAGCATTAAACTCGCTCTCTACTACATAGTAAACCTTTTACTGTCTGACGAAATGTTGGAGTGCAGTACCACATCCATGACATAAGATCACCCTTGTATTCCCCGAAGGGGTAGCAAAGGTGTACATATAATTTACACACACATTTCTCTAATTATGTAGGTCCCTAAATAAGGCGAGCCTACTGCTATCAACCCGGCACAAATCCAGACTCCGTGCTGCTACTGAGAATTACCTAATGGAAAAACCCAACAACACTTTGCCTGACCCAGGACCTAATGCTCAGCAGTTAGCGACCACTAGACTAACGAGGATTTATGATAAAATTGTATACTACCAATATTATTATTTATCCAACATACCTTTCAACTCTTAACCCATCAACCGATATGTGGTTATTATTCAATAGAAAATTCATTCTACTCAAATCGGATAAACAAATACTTAAGTATTCGAAATAAGTTTCCAATATTCAAACGCGTATTCCCAAAACGTAATGTATGTGATGATAACGAATCGATAGTGTTACAATTCCATATCAGTGTGAATATGGTCTTTTGATGTGGGTGCGACATTTAGATTGTCAAACGATCTAAGTGTTTATACGTTACATGTACGGGTTTTAATATTTCGGAATGATTATGACTGTTTTGTTTATGTATTTTTTCTTCCATTGAGATATTTTAACGTATATTTGTTAATGCTTCTTCTTAAATTGTGACAACATAATAGGTTGAACCCATTGTTAAAGATGAGCCAGTCAATCGGTACGTTAGTGGGGATGAATGCACAAGAAACGCTGTACGATTTTGTATTGTCAATCAAGCAACCTCTTTTCCATTTATTTTGCGTGTAATAAACACATTACCAAAGTTCGAAGCGATTAGACTAATCGGGAGACTTGAACAAAAATGTGTTCCGTATGAGGAACCGCACCTTCAACCTCTAAATCTCTTTACCACTTCTTCAAGACAGGTGATCGATATTGTTTTTGTTGAGTCTTAGTGCTAAAGTTGTTTATTATGAAAAGCTCCTAATTTATACATTCAGGGTTTACAGAGATTACCCGTTTGTTATCGTTGGCTTAAGTTACTACAGTAACTTTAGTATTATCAATATTTGTCTGTTCTATGTACCGTCTATTATAGAAGACAGCTAGATCTTATGGTTAAAAGGTAATTTATCATCGCTGCCAAAATAATCTTAAGTATTATGTATCAATCATAGATATAAATGCAAATAAATGTAATTATAAAACTTTGTTAAACCATATCCTCTTAATTGAATCATATATAAATTTATTTATTCCTTATAGTATTTGTCTCAAAAAAAAATGTTTATTATTTTTCGGTTTACTTCATCATCATCAGCTGGAAGACGTCCACTGTTTGCCAAAGGTCTTCACCGTAGAACGCCACAACGAATGACAATTACTTACTACTGCCAATTCCTTGTTTTTAATCGGCATCTATGGCATAAGAAAGCTGTAAAGGACCATGCCATATACATAAATAAAAACCTTTTGACCCCGTAAATTGGGGGTTTCCACTTCGAAAACTACCTATTTTACATCGCACTACACAAAGTACTAAATGACCGCTCGAAGCAAGTGCCATTCCATATTTACGATCCATTTCTATACTTTTATGAAGGTTCAAACGGAGATGTTTATGACTCAGTTAGTTTTGCCAGTATATACACAAGCACTTCAAAGTTCACATCTTCGTGACTCTGTTGTAATACTACGTATTTTGAACTTTGAGGGTGGAGTGTACAGTATCTTTGGGTCAGGCTCTTTTTTTATAAAAATATGAACATTTTTCGTACGCATTTTTCGACAAACTGATGTTTGTTTCTAATAATAGTAATAAATCATTATGTACTCTTTTTTAAATCGTACGAATACAACACAAAAAATACTTTTAATTAAATTTAAATTTATTATTTAAACACTAAAGAAAAAATATGTCTCACCTCTACCATTATCAATGCTATATGTTCTTCTTACCTTAAGATTTATAATTATAAGGTCGCAGAAGCTACATGGCTGCTATTTCTTCAATTTCCATAGAATTTTCGTCATCACAAAACTCAAAATTGTTAAAAATATTAATCTTGTTTTTTTTGTCCTCAGGGCGCTCGGAACCCGGCATCGTACCTTCCATCGTGGGCTTCACAAAAGACTCGGTAGCTCACGAGTCTGATAGACTGGCTCCAGGAGACAGGATCTGCAGCGTCAACGGCATATCCACTGCAAGACTCACTAACGATGAGGTCCTGCGACTGCTTGACAATGTGGAGGAAAGGGCATCGTTGGAGGTGGAGTATTATATGCCTAACTACGGTGAGTTTGAATATAGTAAGTATTTTATCAACGTTTTACTTTTGTTTTATAGTTAAGGTCACAGTACACGTATCAACTCAGAAAGGGATCGTCGCCGTATCGCCTTTCCGTCAAACAGACTTCAACCAGAGGCGAGGCGATTACGTTACGATTGCTACTAGTGTCGGTGCAGTAGGAGGTTTTATAATAATACAGCACGGCTCGAGTTAATACAGTGATGAATGACGATCGCTTTCTGGGTTGATGTGTGTGCTATGACCTTTATACTGCCATTATGGCTTGCCATTTGATCAATACCCATCATACTGCCGTTATGGTCTACCGTTTTTTGCTTATCACCCTTTGTTATTTTTTGAAGTTCTAAATATTATAAGCTGTTATTTTCTATGAGGTACCTGACTGAACATTGCATAAATCTCCATATTTGTGAGGATTCGGAATATTTTTAGTAACGCATTTTATGAAATATGGTAATGTGCAAAGAAAAGTTAAAGTAATTAAACACGTTGCAGAAATTCTTTCAATTATCAAACAGTCCATCATTAATACCATCGGCTCCCTAATCTCTCTCTTCTACAAAAATCATGAAAGAACCAATAAAATGCCACAACATAATTATAATCAAATATACGAAATTGACATGAAATAAACTAGAACCCTGATTTAATCTTAAGGATGATAGGCTTCAAAATGTCGATGTGATTTCTTTGATCATTGGACGATAACAGATTGGATCAAATCTTTTTGCGAAATAAATGTATTGATATGAAATCGAATTTGTAAGAGGTTGTTATAATGTTATTATTTAATTTTGTTTGTAGGTCGCGTATTTTTATGATATCGATAACATGATTTATCTGTTTATGTGGTTTTGCGCTTCTTAGAAACTTAACCTAAAATATTACCTACTATGAAAATCAGCTGTGGCGTTTGCAACTTGAAGCAACATAATTTGGGTAGATAGAATTAGTTATTTTAATTACCATGTAATTGGATTGCAGAGGGCAATAATGTCATTTTTGATAATTTAATTAATATCTATCTGATTAAATTGAAAACCAACTTTTTAGGCACCCACGCAAACGACATAGAAAACGTTATATAACATTTATAAAAACAAAATCTACAAAAGTGAGAGTGTAAGTCTACAGAAGAATTTAGATTATTAAAAACTATTTAAGACCAAAAGGTTCTATTATAAAATTCAATCCAAAACGACATTCTACATAGTTCAGAGAATCAAGCAAGATTTTTTTTTTTTTTTTTTTTTTTTTTTTTTTTTTTAAAAAAACGTCGCCCCACACTAGGAATTTCTCCTGTATCGTGGGTGCGTTTCACAAACATGAAATATCACATACACAAACACCCAGACTCGGGACAAACATCTGTGGATCACACAAATTTTTGTCCCGTGCGGGAATCGAACCCACAACCCCTAGCGCAGCAGTCCAATAGCTTAGCCACTGCGCCAACCAGGTCGTCGAAAGTCCAGAGATTGTTTACTTTTGAAGCAAATCGAATCGCCGCGAACTATACACGAATCGTATTTCATGTCGCTGTAGACAAGAGCACGATTCATTTTGTTACTGCCACACCTCCTTTCGTCCTCTTAGTCATTAATCGTGTAGCACTGAGACCTAAGTCTGGCTAAAATTTTAGGATTAATCTATTGAGTTCGTTTGTTGATACGAAATGGTTCGTGAAACATAATGTTATGATCTACAAGGTACGCAGCGAGACCTTATTTGCATATTAAACATTGTAATAGAGGATTAAAATAAGTAGGTACGCTCATAATATATAATTAGGCCTGTAATCCCCGATGGGCTAAGGTTCTCCCTTTCCAGGACTTTATCCACACTGGATTCATATTACAAAGACTAAAAGGTACATTTGGTGAGGGGTTCAGTTTGAAAATTCTCAAAAGCTTGTGTATTCCGAGCTTCTGTCATCTGCCTACTTGAAATAAACTATTGTTATTATTTATTTAACTTTACTAGAATTTTACTACTTATAGAACATACCTACTAAGAGTATATAGTACTCCTAGGTACTGTTGCTAAAATTATTGCAGTCACCTCTTGGCTCTTAAAACTCTGAAAGAAAATATCGAATAGCTTTATATCTACAGTAAAGACTCATACGATTAATTTAATATAATCAACTCACAAAGTATATTTTGATACATGTATTCTCCTCAAATTTCGTCTACTCATTCAGATCAAGTGTACAGAAATAGTTTAAATTTAATTAAAACAGATTCTAACATCACTGGAACCGCTATATTTAGCGCCACCTGTCACATTGAGCAAGAACTTCCGATGCGCCGTCGGATGGCCACCGAAATAGCCCATCCTTTCCTCAGTTCCGCTCGCTCCGCTAGTTGTCATAAACTACTCAATGCCCCATGATAAGCGACAGTTTCCTCTGTGTTCTTTTAAGAGTTTGTTAAAGGAATCGGCTGCTATTTCATATTTCGTGATATATGATTTATTGTTTACTTTAATTTTCTAAAAATATGAATGCATAGCTTTTATAACCTTCTTATCGAATGGTTGATGAACAACCACACCAGGTCAGAGTTTAAACCGCCCCCGTAGGTCTCTGACATGGTTTTACATACCGTTGAAAAATGTCCTAAGTGTGCCGGTTCCTCACGATGCTTTTATGATTAAATGAACATTATGGAATATTTCAAATACCTAAAATGATTTGTTACAGTTTAATACGTAGAATTTTTCTCTTATGTGTATTGTACTTCATCACCAATTTAAATACAGTTTATTTTATCCTGATTGAATTACAAATTATGTAATCAAAAGAACCAAAGTCATAATTTCATTATTACTAATTTAACTTATAACGAAAAACTTAAATAATAATCTAGAAAAAATATTTGTTCTAGCATCCCAAAACTCCTTGTACATCACAACGAAGCTAGCAGAAGTTCCAGTCGAGAAGATCAACGGATCTCTCGGCATTACAATCAGGGGTGGTCTTCCAGAAAACTCGGCTCCTAGCGCTGACTTAGTGTTGAATAGCCGGTCTTTAGACGCGCAGCCTCTGGTTGTGACCCACGTCAGACCCAATGGGGCTGCCTATAATACTTCAAGGATAAAGCCTGGAGACAGGCTGCTTAAAGTGGACCATGTAAGTTTTGAAATTCTAGATTTCCTCGAAACAAAAGGTTAATATGCCAAATCTTCTTCTTATCGTATGGTTGATGAACAACCTGGTGTCAGAGTTTAAACCGCCTGTAGGCCTCTGACATGGCTTTACACACCGTTGAAAAATCTCTCAGGTATGCCGGTTTCCTCACGATGTTTCCCTTCACCGTTTTTAGCAACTGATAACTAATTTTTAGAAGACATTGGTGCGTGCCGGGATTTGAACTTGCGACCTTTGACTTGGCAGTCCACCGGTCATACCACTTGGCTATCAGTGCTTGCCAAATAATGACCAATATCCACTTTTCACATAATACATAATTATTATAAGCAATATCTGGTTCATTTATAACTATTGATCATTTTTTAAATTCTATTAGAAACCTAAGTCCTAGTCTATTAGAAGAGTCTAAAAGAAATAAAGATTCCGCCAACGCCACTCATGCAACAGGTTCGATAAATTAAAATTTCTCATCAGTCTTTTAAAGCCAAAAATCTAAAAGAAAATAAGCGTATATTTTAGCCATACCCTTAATCCGCAGGTATCGCTCACCAACAAAACGCTGTCAGAAGTCCACAACATTCTCCAGAACTGTCCACAAGTAACCAGCTTAACGATAGAGTACGATGTCTCCATCATGGAGTCAGTGAAGCTAGCCACAGGACCACTCCTCATAGAGATAGAGAGGCCTTGCAACGAAGACTTGGGGCTGTTCCTGACGAATCAGAGGTGTTCCGATGACGTGTATAGCTCCGGATCCGATACGTACCAAAGAGTTGGGACCTGTAATGCCATCTATATTGATAGTATATTGCCTGCTAGTATAAGTGATAGGTGAGTGGTTTACTGTTATTAAGATGGGCATGTAAAAAAAAGGTTTTTAGTTCGATTTAGCGGTTGGCGCAGCAAGTGAAATTGGTCACTGTGTTACTGTATGGGTTCTAAATTCATTTGTAAGCTAGTGTTTTTTGTACAGTGGATTTAATACAATTAGGACATATCTTATAATTTTTGATATTATAAATACAAAGAAATTTAGCCCCTTCATAACCCTCTGTCACAAGTAGTCACAACGGGGTATTCAATGCTAGCTACTAGAGAATATAAGCAAGACGATGGTTACATAATATTCTATATTGCTACTGGAAGTCACATTAATCAACAAAGCACGAAGCTTAAGCCCGCAACGGATAATAATTAGTGACAGCATCATAACCGATGAGCTATCGACATTTTAATTGGATCCCAAGATAGAGGCTTAGCCTAGTTTTAGTTCAGTGCGCTACGTTATTTAAAAAAAAACTTGAGGGAAATATTACTGTCAGTACTTCGTGCAACCACCTCATTAATTTGTAGGTTGTTAGCACGGCGAACCTGCTGAGATTTAACTAGATTTCTCAAGTCGACCAAATTGGGTTTTTATCTGCTAACAGCATTACTTGGTTTCTTAAGGAAGCTAAATTGGGTCGGCGGTGTTTGATGTAACTTTTGGGGCAATGTGGCAGCACTGCTAATTTTACCTTGAGTTTAGATTTTTATAGTCATAATGTAATTTGTAAATTGTCTTCTACGTCGTGAAGTAAGATCGTGATTTAAGACTTACGACCTGATTGGCTAAGCGATTGGACTGTTAAACTAAGAGTTGTGGGTTCGATTCCCGCACGGAATAAAAATTTGTGTGATCCGCAGATGTTTGTCCCGAGTCTAGGTGTTTGTGTATGTGATGTTTCATGTTTGTGAAACGTACCCACGATGCAGGAGACATTTCAGGGGGCGACGTCTTTAAAAAAAATTGTATCTGTTTTGTCTTTAAAATGTCATTGAACCTGTATCACCTGATTTTACCTTTCGAGACATATTTCGGAAGAAATGAGATGATCTGCGATACAACAAAAATATTATAACAGCCATACAAATACAAAACATATTGCAAGATAGAGATACAATGCTATCATACCAAATTTTTAAACATCTTCCGAATTACGAATCCTAAAAATAATGTTGTCTTGCTTCTATTAATAGTCATTGTTATAACAAGATGTTTGACCCTTGTCAACCTTCAATGTCTCCTAGCCGGATCAATACTATACTGTGTTTCCAAAAAGAATTATTAGATTAAATATGTAGTCATGCCCATTGCTTTCATAGGATTAACAAAATACATTGACCTTACGCTAAAACTCAGATCAATCGAAAAAATAATGTAAGATTTATCTTCATATTATGTCCGTCATGTTATTTGTATGTTATTGCAAAGTGACCCTTAAAATAACTACATTAAATATGAAGTTGACTTGATTTGGTTTTCCTACTGAATTTTAAATTCTGTATTATTATTTTGATCATTTTAAGAATTGTGTTGGTATACATTCATAAAGTATCAAAAAGTTTAGGTTAGCCAACTTTATTACTTTAAATACCGACGACATTTAGCTTTTCCATAAAATCAACAAACTTTAACCCAATATTGACGTCTTTTATAAACAACTTTATTGCCTTATAACTCAGCTTAAAGAAATACAAATAGAAATCCGTTTAATGCCGTTGATTGCAAGACTAGGCACAGTGTAAGCCGAGATCGCACTAGGCTTAACGTGAGCCTGCATCGAGAGATCTGCAGACTTATTCCGATTTTATTTAAGCATTGTTACTTTCGTACTTGGGATCGTTAATTCTATTTAGGCTAGGCACATAAATACGTACGTAGTAAGTAAATACCAATAATAATTGTAAATGCTTGCTATATACGAGTCTTCTTGAGCATGATTGAGTTTGGCGTTGACTTCTCAATTCATGATAACTGCCTCATTGGTTATAAGGCGCCACTGCTGAGCGCGAGGGCTTGAGTTTGCTTCCCGAGTAGAGCAAAGCGCTATTAAGTTTTCCCATTAGATAATTTTCAGTTACACGGAATGTAGATTTGTGCTTGGTTGTTGGTAATAGGCTCGCTTCCTATTACATAACAGGGGAATTGTGGCGAAGTTCATTACTGCATACCCCCTCAGGAATACAGGCTTGATGCTGTAATGTTCTGAATTCTTAAAGAACAATTCTTAAAGAATTAAGAATGGTTAAAGAATTAAGAATTGTTCTCTATTCTTATTCTGGTTTTAAACCATTTTTTGAAGGTTTTTTTGACGTTAATCTACATTTCTTAAACAATCTTTTATTCTAGATGCGGAGCCCTCCACCCCGGTGATCAGATCTTGGCGTTTGACGACCACGTGATCGACGGTAACAACTACACTGCTGAAGAAGTGATGTGCTACCTCGAGAACTGCGAGGGTGGCTTCACTAGGCTTCATGTGGCTCCCAGACATGTTGTTGGACACTGTGGGAGGTATACTAGAGGTAAGATTGACTGAATGAGCAGATTATAGATTTAAAGCAGTAACGAAGCGATGGGAGGTATTTATTCATGAATCAGTGAAGGAGTTAGAAATACCTACTTACTTAAAAATTAATTAAATGCAGTACCTGCATATAAGCGTTAAATGAATCATACCAATTGCTTGATTTTATCAATTTATACTATCCTCTTCTTCAACAATAATTATTTATAATATACAATTATTATTATTATATATTTGTTCAGTTAGAATTTCAAAATAAAAAGCAACCTTGGTCAAAATTATATTATAGGCGTTAAATTTTTCCACTGAAGAACAAAAACATCTCTCCGTTCGAAAATAAAATGATGGCAATAAATAAAAATAAAGTCCTATCAACAAACACGAACCGGGAAAATGAATATAAATGACGAAAAGAAAAAACAACAAAACCGTATGTCGATTATTATTTAGAATACAACCGGAGGCAAAATTCTCAGTCAAAACTTAAATACCCTTTTCTCTGCTTCAAGAAATTTTGCAATAACACCTTTCGTAAGCAATTCCGGAGATATAATAATTACCGGGTTAATTCTTCGCAAGCTCGGGGCGAACTTGCGTCGAATGGCCGAACTTGAAAGGAACTAGCTTACTCCAAGACAAGAGCTTGTTCTCTTGAATATTCATAACGGGTTAAGGTCACTCCCTTTTAATACGTTTTTTAAATCATATCGCCTAATATTAGCATAGGCTATAAAAAATCGAATGAAGAAAATATTTATGTGATTTTAAGTTCCCAACCCTTAAATGTAAAAAAGGAAGTTAAAATATTATTTAAGCTTTCTTGAAGGAACTTGATAATGTTTTTGAAGAATATAGGTAGAAAATCTACTTGCGAAAATGTTTTTATGCATTGCAAATTACAGGATTAAAGTATTAGTATGGTACGCTGAGGACGTACCCATAATTTATCAAGATAATGCCAGACAAGAATACTCCTTTGACTAGATTGAAACTAATGATGTGTATGCTTGTGAGATTGCTCCGTACAAGACGTTTACAAAGCAAGTTCTGAGAAGAAAAACAAGAACCGCGAGTTCGTCTAAAACCGTCCATAACTCGTCGGTTTATGGAACTAAGAGATTCAAATAAATCCAGAATCTTCAAAAAGATTGAAACTCCTCTGACAACACAAACTTTTCATTGCCTTCATGATGTTGCCTCTCATGGCTTGAACCGCTCCTAACAAGAACGAATATATGAACATCAAACTTGGCTCGTATAACTCAAAAGGCTTAAGTTCTGATGTCTGTAATAGGCTTCCACTAATGTACAGAGCAGGTACATTAATCCAAGTTTAAACTTCAGTTTGGAGTACTGCCTTCAGGTCTTCTTTTGAAGCAATTGAGTTATTATGTATTTTTGGAAGTCATTCGTGCATGCATCGATAGGGTAATGCAGCTTCTGTCAAAATAGCGTATTCCAAAGTTTGGTGGAGCTAATATCTAATGCAAATTACTTTACTGGGTTTCACCGGTACCTATTTCCATAAGATATACATTATATTTATATTGAAATATTTCAAGAGGAAACTGCTTTCTATTTTCAAGATAATGTACTGCATTTTGAGAATTTAAATTCAATTTAAATCGTATACGCTAACAAATTATTTTTAATGCTGTCATGACATACTTGCCGCTTTTGGGACGAGTATTTCATATTTTTACCAATCAGTAAAAAATAAGGCTGCATAAGAACAGCTATTGTATACAAAATTCTGTGATAAAGCTACGAAACTAATAATGATAGGAGTATATAAGAATGTAGAAGCAAGCAAGGGCCATTGTTTCATGCTTACATTTTGTTCCAGAAAATTCAATATCGGGGACGTCGACGCTGAACGCCAAGAAACATCGTCAGAGAAACTACAGGCAGAGCTCGATGCCCAAACTAGGTTTACAAGACGATTATGGTAAGATATTGGATGGGATATCGATTGTGTCATCATTATGATAGTGAGAACGATCACAAGTTTGCAAACTAAAGTTCCGGTGTGCAAACTTGGGAAAATAGACGGTGTGATTTGATGTGGAGCGAGCGAATTATCGATGAGTTTTTGTTTTATACATTAATTCGCTTGAGGAATTTTTTTCAAAGATTGTTACATTAATTATAATTCACTCTTTTTTATAAATATGAAGGCAGTTGTATTGTATGAGGTACCAAATCCAAGAAAGCACCAATGTGGCGTTTTAATTATTACTCGCCAACAAAACATATTCTATTTATTTATTAATAAAGTTATTACGTAAGTAATTAATTCTGCGGTACACGAAAACACAACACTTTTTTTGCAAAGTTTACAGTGAAAAATAATGTGACAGCCCTAAATTATTAATAAGTTTGGGGCTGACAAAGTGATTAGAGATGCGAGTGACTGATCAGTGTGTAAATTGGTGTACATTTTTTAAACATTTTTTCTATGATATAAAAATTACGCAAGCTTTATTAATATCATGATATTATCGCCGTACTCGAGCTCCGTACAGAACTGGGTCGACCTCTTCAATGTTCGCTTGCTGTATTTTTATTAATCGAGAGACCCTTTAACTATGATTCAACATAGAGTTCTTATGATGAGTATTTACGGTCACTTTCTTAACACTTATCTGTTTATTCTTACTTGGAGCTGTAAGAACCCTTCTAAATTATTTATTACTTATTGGTCAATTAAGAGAAAAGACATTACTTACATCATGTATTTGGCTTGTTCAACATTTTTATAACGGTAAAATGATGTTTAAACCCAGTTCTTTTACAAGACGTAGTACCAATTCTATAGAATTTTAATGCTATATCAAGCATAATTAGTTTTTATAAGTTTTAAATTAATTAGCACTTTCTAGCCTCAAATTAAGGTGTGCAACGTTAATCAAACAACATTTTCCGGCCACTATCATTAGCGGAACCCAAACAATCACCGTAAACAAAATCAGGTCAGCTTTCCCCAAACAACGCAAAAAGGATAGGCGAAGTAATTAATTTGTTCCAGAAAAACAAAGTTTAGTATATCTTCCTCGCATATTTGTTTAGGACCTGCAACTTCCAGTTTGTTCCCAGTCCCTTGCATGTTGGTGTAAATCATTATGTTAATTAATTTGAGGAAACCCCAATAGCCTAGTTTGGGGCTGTCGAAATTTAACTAAATATAGTAAATACCAGCCATGTTAATACTGTTTTGAATGACAAGTAGTGTTTAAATAACCACACAAATTAATTCAAATAAATCTAATAGGACATAGAAGCATACTGCAAAAGTAATAAAACCTCGATTAAAATCTTACAGCTATTTATTTGAATATGGAAAGAACGATCATAAATTCTTATGTGCCTATATTACAGATACACAAAAAATTGGATCGGATGAATAGTCAAAAATGCTGTTTAAAGGATAATAAATTGTGTATAGCTGCAATTGTTTCGGAAGCACATTTGAAAGTATTGAAATACTAACATACTTATTTTTTTCATCAGAAAGCCCACAAAACTACATGAGCATGGGCGTGTGCAGGACAGAGTCTTTGAACATACAACTCGAAGTACCACCTGGACAGAGCTCGGGTCTTGCAGTACACGAGGAGAATGCCATGCTGGTGATATCCCATGTCGCGGCGCAGTCTCCAGCTTACAGGTAAATGGAAGGAAAATTAATAAATACATAGTCGCTGCAAATATTAATAAGAGTTAATGAATTATTTTAAGATGTGCAACCATAAATAAAAACAGGCTAGAGAATAACAATTCTATTCTTGTCTCTTTATTAGATCCGGCTGCATTCAAATTCGAGATCGGGTGATGTCAATAAATGGACATGAAAACCTAACAGTGGATGTTTCCAACGAAATTTTACAGCGGAGGAATGATTCACACAACCCTAAATATTTGACTCTGAACGTGGAATTCAGTATGCCGAACACTATTGAAGCTTCCAGCGGCGTATTCAATGTTAAACTGGCGAAAACAACTGCTGGTTTGGGCGTTACTATTACAGGTATATTACAGCCATTTCATTTAGCGTCATAAATTACGTGTCATTATTTACATACTTCATGTTTTGATCGTTCATTTTTCCATGGCCTCCCAATAATGGTTGAAATACAAATTGAAAGACATTTTAAGAGCTCTCTCTACTTATATCTTAAATATTTAGTCGTCTCTTAGCTTTTTGAAACAATTATTTATAATTTGGAGAAGACTTCATGGTAGTCTTTTTATGCAGATACTACACTAAGCAACATGGCTGCGCAGCAAAGCTGCGTTAGTCAGTCAGACGTGCATAAGGCATGTCATGGTAGGTTGGATCGTCATATGTTTGCTTGACAATAACGTACTAGGCACAAAGGCTACCTGCCTGCTCAATACATACCCTCCAAACTAATATACTAATACTACAATTTCATTTAAACAAGTTATTGTATAGTTTGTCACAATGAAGTTATTTCTACAGGATGCAAACAAAAGCTGCTTAGCAATGAAGAGCCAATGGTGATATCAGATATCAAGCCAGGGTCGGTAGCTCACCGGAGTGGGGCGCTGTCGCCAGGGGACCAACTCCTTGCTATCAATGGTCAACCACTGCATAATTTATCATTGGTAAGTACTTTATTATTATTATTATTTTTATAAAACAATGTTAGAAATACCTAATATTATCATCAATGATATGATATGGTCAACTAAATCATCTATTTAGTAAGAGGAAAGGTATACATATATAGTAAAGTAAATATTGACCAGATTTATTTTTTATAGTTTTGTAAAACTATTGCCATGTTCCAGGACACTGCATTTAACATTCTCCAAAACTCACCAGAAGACATTATAACTTTAAAAATTCGCAAACGAGACCTCACAGAAGACTGGTCCAACATACACAAGCACAACGCTAAACTAACTCTTCAAAGTTTTAGTAACATAGAAACTAAAGCCGTAGTCCATAGCGGTGAAGATTCTGGTCATCATACTGAGAGTCCTAATAACAGCGCTAAAGAAAGTGAGAGAAGTCATGGTAGTAATGAGAACACAGCAGTGTTCACTGTTGAACTTATCAAGCAAGAATGTGGGCCTTTAGGCTTGACTATAGCAGGGAGTGAAGATGTCACACAGCCCATTCTTTTAAGTGGACTAGTAGAAGGTATGGTAAAAAGGCCTTGTACATATTATGTGGCAAAAATTAGAAGCAATGTTGAAGGTAAAATATTTATTACAGGTGGTGTTGCTGAAAAATGTGGTAAACTAGCTATAGGTGATGAACTGCTTACAATAAACGGTGAAAGTGTCCTAAACAAACCTTTGTCTGAAGCGATCAAACTTCTACAACAGAGTGGCCAACGAGTCCAGTTGCAACTTTGTAGAAAAATTACCGGTAAGATTTGAATTATTCTTGTGAAACTAGGAAAGAAAAATTAAAATTTTATACCATATTATTTGTATGTGATGAATTAAATTAAAATATATTACTAGCTATATAGCCAAAGACGATTCCTGTTAATAAATTAAACAATAATTCCTAGAAAATAATACTAAACTTCTTTACATAGTATTAACTGTCTCATTAACCAAGGCGTTAGGTTCTGGTGACTTGTTTATTGGATAAGCTGTAATTTGGTTTTCTGTTACAACATTACAAATATTTATTATTCAGATAAACCTAATTGAATACAGACCTGTATGAAAATTCATAAAAATAATAACACCGCTTATTAATCAAGGAACTGGTATCTACCCCTATAAAACGCATTAATAATATTTCCTTTATATAGGGTCGCTTGAAAGTGCAGAATCTAGTGCAAGAGACTCAAGTCATTCTACGTCGAGCCCGGGATTATCTAACGACAGCGCTGTTGAGTCGTGGGATCAGAACACGCCAGTCCGGACCAGTGCTAATTGTGGTAAGACATTTCACGTCACAAGTTTGATAATTGTAAATAGTGAATTAGTCTTGTAAAGTATTAAACTTTTTTCTATTGATAATCACTGTGTAATTTGCATTTATTTGTTCTTAGTTAGTATATTCAAGTCTACAAAGACACTACCGCAATCATAATAGATCCAGTGTATGTTATAGGTAATTCTGAAGTTATAGAATACGCAGTACCAGATAAAACCAGAATAATGGACAAGCAGCCTTACTCGCCAACTGACGAAGATAAATTGATGGCATCAAACTTTAACTCGGCAGCGCCATACAGCATTAACGACTTACCACTGCCAAATTATTCCTTGAACAATTCGTTAAAAACTTTCCACTACGAAAACACGTGTATCATTCCTGAAAATACTTTAAAGAACAAACAAAATATAACAAGAGAGGACGATGTTCAGCAAATAGAGATATTAACTACAAACATGAAGGACTGTCAGTTACATAACATGGAAAAATCTTCGTGCAAATGTGATTACGTCCAAATGGGACCGTATGGAATTGTGTCACCAAAAACGAGGAGACCTAATTGGGACAGTGATTATCTAAATAATGGCATATATACGGTGACGACGCCACAGAAATCACCGATGAAACCTGGGGTCCCGGGAACTAGTTTCCAGTTTTCTACGAGTCCAATTTATGAAAATGAGGTTCCAGGTAAATAAATTGTTATTCAGGTGTTGTTTTTTGTCTGCCCACAATTCATTCAGAAAATCTCCTATGCTTTGTCATTAGATTTGTATATTTGTATTCATATATGTGTTTGTATATAACCGTTTAATAATAATAATAATATCTTGGGACAGCCCACACACGGTCATCTGATCCCAAACTAGGCAGAGCCTGTATTATGGCAACCAGACAACTGATAAACATACTTAAATATTTCTAAATACATACATAATATAGATAATTTACACCCAGACACAGAACAAATCATTATGCTCATCACACAAAGATTTGTCCTGGGTGGGAATCGAACCCACGACCTCCGGTTTAGAAGTCAGCGTCACTAACCACTAGACCAACAGGCCAGTCAAAGTTTGTATATTATGTTTGCCAACTGAATAAAATCAAAGCAATATTTCCAGGGCTCTACAGCACAGAAGCAGTCTCTCCAGCTCGAGGGTCTGTCCATCATGTCATTTTATACAAAGACGCGATCTACGATGACTATGGTTTCTCAGTATCAGACGGGCTTTATGAACGAGGGGTATACATCAACCGAATTCGGAAAGGTGGTCCGGCCGATATTGTTGGGTTATTGAGGCCGTATGACAGAATTCTGCAGGTTAGTAACTGTTAATTTTGGTGTTAATTGAAATTTAATTTAAAAAAAACTAACGATATTTTTTATGAAAATAGGTAAGTAAATAAAATTAACCTTGATTTCACATACTTATTGTACCGTAAATATTGAATTTAAGGCGTAAAGATTCCACTCAAAAGCAATTTAATTTTAGCCAGGCTAAATATTTTAAGCGCTCATGATTAAAAATTAGGACCAAAGTATTTTTAATCATAATTTTGAATACAAAATTGGACTTGTTTTATAAAACAAAGTTGTTTACTCAATTACTTCGTACAGGTGTACCTAATGTCGTGCCCTGTTTACGACCTTTCATTATTTATAAACGAAGTTAAAGTCCTTATTTTTAAAGGGACCTTTTAATAAAGATTTTTATACGTTCGTAATAACATTAAGTAGGCTAAGATGTTCTTTTGTAAGTTTCACAGCTATTATAATAATTTACAGTGTATTATTAACTTTTAGCGTATATATAGGAGGAGTAAATGGGACTTATATCTAAATATATTTATATAGATACTACATCAAAGATTAAAACCACAGACTATACTAAAGTTACACAATTAATATTTCATGCTACTTCAAATTCAATTCAAGTTGTTTATTTTAAAATATGAACATGGTTTTACGTTTTATTTACATTGTCACAAAGGTTTTTAATAACTTTCATTAATATGATGTAGCAAGGAGGTTTTCTCACAAATTTTTTTCTAGGTTAATGGAACAAGGACGGTGGACTATGACTGCTGCCTAACAGTGCCCCTGATCGCGTCGGCTGGTGATAGGCTGGAAATCATCGTACAGAGGCTCGTCACTTCTCGGGTGAGATTTTAAAATTCGAATCGAATTTATTTTTCCTTTATTTATAAATTGGAATCGAGATTTTTTTGTTCTATTTATATAAATCTTTCGAATTTTGAACATAAAGCGAAGACATAGCTTATAATAGGTGGATTGTTCTATCAAACCAATAAAGACGAAGTTAATCTAGAAACGTTTCTGTTTCAATTTTTAAGTTTAAATAGACTGCAGCTGCACGTGTCGTTATATAAAACTAAAAAACCTCGCGTCCATCCAAAATAAAATCCTCCTCTATCTCTATTTTCCAACATCATTTCAAACACCAAAAACGTCCAACAATCTTTCTGTATAATATTTCACAGTCATACGTAAGCACAAAGGAATTCTCAAAAGCAACTGTATATTTTACAACTGTGAACACTTTCAAATATAATGCTTGTAAAATTCCGTATGAACCCAATAATGTGATGTTTTCATGTGTGAATGACAAAGACATGTCGCCATTTTGAATGAGACAATTCTTTGCTTTTTGCTCACTGTAAATTGATACTTTGAGAAAGGAAATTATGTTAAGTGAAGAAAGACTTTTACCTTTGTGCTAAAAGTATAAGTGAACGTAAAAAACGACGAGTTTTTGTCATCACATTATTTTTTTATCGCGTAGAGTAGGTACCTAATAAAATAGAAAAAAAAACAAACAAGTTTTACTTATTATTTACTATATATCCCGGTTATACTCACGTGTGTATTTGGGAATGCCCGACTAGTTTCGAACTCGAACGGAGCCCTTATACACGTGAGTATAACTGGGATATATAGTAAATAATATGGATAACACTCACGGAAGTTATTATAGTAAAATTGTTGTACTTATGTTTTAAAGCCGCACTGCAGTTAGTTTGTTGATTAAAATCTTTTTAAAATTAAAAAGCAATAACATTTCTGATCGACTTCATTCATTTCATTCTTCAGAGATCACTAAGTTTCGAAAAATGATAAACAAATTTTTTTTTCACAGGATTTGAAAAACCAGCGTTTGGACGACAGCTCCAGCCCGAGTGACAGTAGTATTGTGACAAAGACCATTTAGTGTATAACCCGACTTTAGTGAAATCACGCCAAAGACAATGAAAAATTAGCTTTAAGCACCTATTTAATACGGTCGTGTTATTTTAGTACTTAATTTTTATTTAGGAACTGTATATAATTATGATAAGCTACTAAAAATATTTTTAGGTAGGTCTTTATCGTTAAAGCTAAGAATTGACGAAAGGTAAAGATATAATGTGTTTGCCTTCTTAAAGTTTCTGCGGGGTTACTATGAGCACTTCTAAAACTACCTCAACATGCTTGGATTTAATATTTACCAATTTTACAGATAAAAACAATTACACTACCATAGAAGAACTAGGTTTCTCAGACCATAATGCAACAATCCTTCACATAAAAATACAAAATAATAAACAAATTCAAACAAACTGGTATACAAAAAAGAGACTATTTAACAACCTCAATATACAAAAATTCAAATCCGAATTAAATCAACAAAAATGGCAAGACATTATAACAACAAATAAAAACTTAAATGAAAATTATAATGCATTCAATGATATATTAAACAAAATTCTAAATAAATGTATCCCTATGCAACAAGTAAAAATAAAAACAAAATATAAAAAATACTGGTTAACTAAAGGAATTAGGACTTCCTGCAAAAACAAAAGACTACTAAAAATATTAACAATAAAAGGAAATAATCCTATATTATCCAAATATTATAAAAAATATGAAAAAATTCTAAAAAAATCCATAATAACGGCAAAAAAATTGCATTATATAAATAAAATGAAAAAATCAACAAACAAAATTAAAACTATGTGGAGTATAATTAACGAAAGAACAAACAAAACAAAAAAATCAGAAAAACATAACATTGAATTACAAATAAACAATGATGTGATAATCAATCCTAAACAAATAGCTGACATCTTTAATAACTTTTTCGTCTCTATTGGAGAGCAATCTACCCAAACACTGTACGAACCAAAAGGAGCCCCAGTAGTATGTCCTACAGAAAACACCATGTTCCTTAGCGTAGTGGAACCCTACGAAGTTAACAAAATAATTAAAAATCTAAGGAATAAAAAGAGCTGTGGAATAGATGAAATCCCTCCATTTTTACTTAAACTATGTGCTGATGAACTCACCTTGCCATTCTATAAACTTATCAATCAATCGTTCGAGGAAGGATCATTTCCAAATCAACTAAAAAGAGCTTTAATAAAACCAATACATAAGAAAAACTCCAGAACAGACCCAAACAACTATCGTCCTATCGCGCTACTACCCACTGCATCAAAGATCTTTGAAAAGGCTATGTGCGACAGGGTATATTCTTTTTGTGAAAAATATAAAATACTTGATGACTGCCAAAACGGATTTCGCAAAAACCGATCCACTACTTTAGCAGTGTATAAATATATTCAAGAAGCCTTAAATATTATAAATAATAAAAACTACGCCATTGGGATTTTGTTAGACATGACCAAAGCCTATGACAAGGTACAATTCAAAATACTATTAGATAAATTATATGGAATAGGAATACGAGGAAACGCTCACAAATGGTTTGCTTCATATTTAAAAGATAGGGAACAATTAGTAGAGATCGAACATTTTAATAACCACACGAAAGAAATAATAAAGATAAGATCTAAAAATAAAGCCGTAAATGCATCAATACCCCAAGGAAGTGTTATAGGATGTCTTCTGTTTCTGATTTATATTAACGACCTTCCCAAAACGATGACCGAACCATGCGTTTTATTCGCAGATGACATCTCTCTACTCACTTCCTGCCAATCGGTAATAAATCTAAAAGAAAAACTGAACACCCTTTTTTCCACTGCTATTAACTGGATGAATAACCATAACCTAGAAATCAATTTTAACAAAACTAAATTAATTGTCTTTCACCCCCACCAAAAAGCCCCCTTAAAACTTAATTACAGTTTCCAAGACACTATAATAGAACAAGTAAATGAATTCCCCCTTCTTGGCTTATCCATAGACACACATATAAATTGGAAATCTCACATACAAAAAATAAGAGCAAAACTTTCAAAATTCTCATACGCCCTGCGCGAAGTTAAAAAGACTACCAACTTAAAAACTGCACTTGCTACCTACTATGCGTATGCCCAATCATGGCTTAGCTATGGCATTATCCTATGGGGTAACAGTACAGACTCACACACAATATTCACCCTGCAAAAGAAGCTAATCCGCATAATAACAAACATAGAACAAACCGATAGTTGTAAACCATATTTCCAAGAACATAAAATACTAACGCTTACCTGTTTATATATTATTGAAATATGCAAATTTGTCCGAAAACACCCAGAATACTATACCACCCGTGGAAACATCCAAACAAAATACACCCTAAGACACAAAAATACACTAAATCTACCAACATCTCGCCTAAAAATACACTCATCCAGCCCTCTGGTTATGTCTATAAAAATATACAATAAACTACCAATAAATATAAAAGAAGAAAAGAAAACAAATTTATTTTTAAATAAACTAAACCGCTTTCTGGAAACTAAATGCTACTACACTATAAAGGAATATTTTGATGATAAACTAAAATAACAAAAATACACATATAAATATACATAAACACACACCTATATTACAAGTTATACACACTAAATAAAAACAGTAAATAAACAAATAATATACATACATACATAAACGTGTACCTACCTTACATATAAGCATATAAAAATATGATATATTTATTTAATATAAATAAAAAAAAACTCTTTTATTATGATGATTAAAAACGTACTTTATATAAATACATTAACTTAGATATTATTTATTAGAATAAGTTCCATAGATATAAGTTCATAATTCTTATGTTGTAAATAATTAGGTTAACCCTCTTCCTCTCTCCACTTTTGCTGTGCCCGACAGGGTCCATAATGATCTGTAATATTGTAAGTCCACCTATGTACTATTATGGAATGCAATAAAGTATTGAGTATTGAGTATTGAGCTTACATTGCAAGTCGTAGTAAGGTATCATACCAGTATCTGTTGTCGTCTATTATTCAAGTCCGATAAAATGTTAACCCTTCCCCTGCCCAGTGTACGATTATTGTACTCTTGTATCTGCTTCGCAATCAAGGAGTTAAAGACACGTCAAATTAGAAGGGGTGCATTTTAATTATAAATATTAATTCAATTACACATAACGCATACTTGTTTTTTGCTGATCTGATGAATACACACAGACACTTGTAATTTAAGGCATTCACATTATTTCTTATAGAAATGGTGCAAAAAATTAATGTAAAATATTATAAAATTCACTACGTAAGTAAGAGGTGATTAAAATATAAATACATCCATGTTTAATAAACTAATAATCATTTCAATGTAAACTAAACATATAACTGAAAGACACTGGTGAATAATTATTGTTTTTAACCATTCTGTATAAAAATCACGGTCAATCCGTCAGTTTTATTCGAATTTTTGGTTTGTTTAAGAATATTAAATTAGTAAAGCTTATATTAGAAGACATCAAACCGCCAGTTTGCTTACATAATAATTATAGCACAGTAGGTAATTGTTTTGAAATTGTAATTATTTAAAATGTAAATGCTATAAAAATTATATTTAATGATTATATAATAATATTATTAACTACAGAATAAAAAAATAAAATGATCGTCTAGTAATGTTAAAAATAAAGTAAGCAATCGCCAAAGACGATGTTGTAGCATTACCTCTATTGTATTTTTAGCCATCGATATAATTATTGGGTAAATGTTGATAGGTTTACACATTTTTTTTAAATCCCGTAATGTGCCTACGTATTAAAAATAAAGTAGGAACACTAATTGAGTGCACGGTGTGTGGTGTTTATAAATTGTGTAAAAATGACAACCCTGTGGAAATTTGTACAGCTAATAGTAAAATAATTAAACTAAGTTATATCGGGGAGAGGAAAAACAGTGTTTTTCAAGCACTGAATGCTTGAAAAACACTTTTTTCACAAAAGTAAATGTTGTCTAATTTCATACCAAAACTATTTAATTTAATTGTGTTAAATAAAACAATTTTATTGTGTACAATAATTTAAATTGCACGTGCAATTTTGATCAATTTGGTTACAGCCCTACATTATAATTGCAGAATACAACTGTGTTGCAAAGAGAATTACCATAATTGTAATTTATTTCCAAACCAGCAATATAATAATATGGAATACTTAATTATGAATAAATAACTTTACGATTAATTTCATCAATCATTTTACAAATAAAATGAATTAAGGAGTCAACGTTACGAATTATTATTCACTGTAATAAATTAATTTCTGCATTTAATTTAAATATTAATTCATTTTGAAATGTATTCGTTACGAAATAATTATATTAATTCATATAAAATGTATATAATTAACTGTGTAGCATTACTGTTGTTGACATCAGACTGATAGCGATTTTAAAATAGTTATTTAGATAATAAATATTATAACTCCATAGTATAAAGTACAACTGGTGACTTACTGTTAGTTTGCAATGCAGGTGATTTTCCGTGGTTGAAGCGAGACGCTGCTACGTACAGTGTAGTGTGGCTTCTCGCTTCTACACCACAAATGCGTGCAAAGGAAGCTCATAGTAACCCAGCTGGTCTGTTTCTAGTGAATTTGTGAGCTCTCTCTATACTTATTGAGTGTTTTCGTTGATTTTGTAGTCAATATTAAATACAATTGTGTAAAATATAAAAGTAAATTGACGATGTTTTATAAAATTCAAAAATATATGCTAAAGAAATATTTGTTGGCTGCGTTTTTTGGTGTTAATTAATGCAATGTGTAAATAAAATATATATTTTGATTTATTTTAGATTTTTCTTCCAATGTGTAATTAATAAGTCCAATAGTATCGAGATGTGTATACATAGCTACCTAGTAATGTGTAAGGTTTGTTAACATTTAAAAATCTTAGAAAACAGGAAGACTTTGTAATCTAGGAGTTATTGATTAGATACTTACGAAGTTTGTTGTAGATAGAAAAAAATATACATTATTAAATTGTCTTTTATCCATATTATTGTCACCCACCAATTCGTTATCCTTTTTAATTTAGATTCTATATTACTTGATTATTTATTCAAGAAGATTTGAATATCAGTTTTTATTTTTAAAATCCCTAAATTATTTTTTACATTTTAGAGTCAGTGTTAAACCCTTTAGTTATTGTGAATATATGTTTATTTCCAGAATAATTTTCAAGAAATTTCCAAATAAATCTCTATAATTATGTTTTGGGCTAAAAAGTTTAAATATTTTGCATAGATCTACTTCATTACAAACGTTCTCCCGTAAAATAATTATGTAGATAGTTTGTAATTTTTTACATTTTATTTTTGTACCCTTAATTGTAAGGATAATTTATATTATTGTCAATTAATGTGTAATTAATTGAAAAAATAGAAGAGAGCCTAGCTACAACACTCTTAATAAAATGATATGCGTGATTGAATATTTGGTATTTTATTTTTGACCCAAAAATCATTTACCCTCTTAATCAAATAAATAAAGAATTTATTTATGTGAATAGGTTTTCACAAACACACGTCAGATTTCAATAAACTAGATGGCGTCAGCATTTCCTAACTGGCTACGTCTGAGAAGAAATGCGGAAACAAACTCAGTGGTCAATGTCTCTTTTAAAGTCCAGACAAACGTAAGTTTGTGTGAGAACAATTTAGGTCGTCCGAGGTGGTTTCTTTAAAAAAAATACCAAAGTGGACTTGAGTCGACCTGTCCTGACAGACGCTCCGTCTCGTACCATCTGCAGGACATTTGGTTCTTAAACGATGCTAAAATGTGTTTTAGATAATAATTTCTTAAGCCTATTTACATCTCTATTTTATGATACGCAATCGACAGAGACGGGTAAAATTTAACCAATTATTCAACACTGTCAATTTTTATAAGTAAGAGGGTGAAAGTTAAATGACAACCTGTTTTAAAATAGAATAGAATATTTATTAAAACACAATAGGTAAAATTTTTGCACAGTGGTTAAGCGTTTGGACTGCTTCGCTAAGAATTGCGGGTTATATTTCTGCACGAGGCAAAAAATTCGTTCAATCCGCAGATTTGTTTGTCCCGTGTCTGTGTGTTTGTATTTGTGATGCTTCATGTTGCGGAACAACGGTACAGGAGAAAATACAAAGGTGGTGCGATTTTATTTTAAAAAATGAGACGAATGAATCGAGAACAGTACGTAGCAACATCGATGTTTAATTGTTTACTAGTAGTCCTACAAAACATCCAGTTGAAAAGGAGACGTCTTAAATACTACTATGTAGAATGTGAAAGATTCTATTAAGATTTGGTAACTGAAAGGAGAGGCCTTGGCCCAGCAGTAGACACATAATCAGCTGAAATTAATTTAAGTTGATCTTCAGTAAATTAATTATTTTTCTTATATGGCTTATTAGGTTAATTCGGGGTCATTCTTTTTTCCTTCCATACTTGACGTGTCTCTCATTACAATTTAAAATCTTGATCACACTTTACCTATATAATTATACCGTCTCAGTTATCTATCATTAATTGAATTATACCTGACATTGTCAACACACGCAGTGTTTAAAAAAGTATAAACGATAGTGTGCAGAAAACAATTCAACTTCACTAGCAGCATATGCAAGCAGTTTTATTGGTTCCTTGCTAAATTGATAGCCTTTTGGTTCAGCGTCTCCGACCGAAACGCAATTTTCCTTTGTTTGAACGCAATCCTCGAACAATGTCTCTGTGACCATATATGTGCATACGTAATTATATTTAACAGCTGCAGACGACAAAGGAAAACGTCTTGAGGACACGTTATCGGAATATGTTAGGATCTATGTAGTGTAGATATGGAGATAGTATCTATATTGACTAAGTTAGTGAATAGTGGAGTGCGAAATTCATTTGTAGAAGATTGCAAATTTCTGCCTCCTTACCATGATCTCTTAATACAGGACAGTTTACGTTGAGGAAGCGAGACGCCGCAATACACTGCACGTAGCGGCGTCTTGCGTCCACAATGTAAACTGCCCTGTTTTAGGAGTTCTAGGTAAGGGGGCAGGCCAATTCCCAGGCAGGTGTTAGCCTGACTTTTGTAAAAAAAAGTTATTACAACGTATTCTAGCTAGAACGCCACAATGGACGACATCTTGCGATTTGCATCCACTGGTTGCCCGTAACTCTGACGATACCGTCGGTCCACCTGGTGGGAGACCTTTGTTTAATAGAAGACGTCTACCGGCTGATGATGATGATGATAATTCTAGCTAGACTATTTTTGTCTTCGTACTTTTAGTTGCAAGTTCAAAAATTACCTAATGAAAAAACCTAATAACACTTTGCCCGATCCGGGATTAGAACCCAAGAATTCATGCTCAGCAGTCGCCTTTAGCAACAACTAGACCAACGAAGCAGTCGAACGATAGGATAAGTAGAATTTGTTTATATAGACTGCTGATGAAGAAGAACTCTAACTACCCAGGAATTACAATCGCGTAATTCCTCTACGTATCATTATCAACATCAGCAGCCGGAAGACGTCCACTGTTGAACAAAAGCCTCCTTGTTAGAAGGGGAGGGGGTTTCCTAATCCCCACGCTTGGCAAGCGACTTGGGGATCGCAGCATTGGTGGTCAAGTAACAGAAGACGCTGCTGTCCATCTTCTGGATTTTGATTATTAATCGCCTCTTACGACACCTTCGGACACCTTACGGAAAGCGGGTGGTGGTCAATTCTAGGCCGAATACCACACAGCAAACCTCTACATACCTACTGCTGACTAATTTGGAACTGTGCCAGAAAAATGGCTATCACCCCTATTATTTTAGAAACATAAATTGTCTGCCAAAATGTGGGCGTGACATAGCACACCTCTGTTTATCGCTTTGGGGAATACCTTTTTTAACTTTGGTCGTATAAAAATATTTATGGAGTAGGTATCGGAAAATTTTACAGACGTAAAAAAATGCATAAATGCACCCCCAAACTCTTCAAGCACCATAATGAAAATCAGCAATCTCCTGGTTCGATCGAACCATCGGCCAATCAGTGACATCATCTCACCTAAATTAAAACTATACCAACATTAGCCACCAAGACCCATCAAATTATAGGAAAGCCCACATAAATAAGTCACTCAAAACAAGGGAGGTATAATAAAATCGCCACTGAAAGCCCATCAATCCAGTCGCCCACACCGATTAAACAGTGATTCAACCAGGAACCGAACGCGTGACCGAACGCAGTTAGGTTGCGGTGTGACTCACGCCCGGGGGAATATTAATTTTTGTGTGAAAACAGGTCAATATCGATCGGTATGATGTTAAGGTAAGCACAGACTGGCACCTCGCTTACTGAAAAGCTGTTATAGTAAATCAAAATAATATCAGAACTGTCAATTTAACAAAGCTCATAAATTCCATCATACCAATCATAGATTCCTAAAGAATCATTCAAGTAAAATTTTGTTTTGACATAAGACTGAAGTAAAATATGACAGATATCAAAATAGTTAATTATGTATGCTTCCAGAAACTCATGACACTTGACGGGAAATTTTGACAGCTTGTAACTTACAGAAAATTAACTTACGTCCTTACTAGAAAAACTGAAAATCTACAAAACATGAGATATGTGTTTATAATTATCTAAGTTTAACTTTACTGTGATAGAAACTTGTTTTGCTCTCATTAGGGCCTTTATTCATGATAGCTCCACATGACGACGTTGGCAGTCAAACTGTCAAAATATGCATGAAGGCAATCCGAATGATCCCTTTACCTTTTTGTTTATGGCAGAAAACATGTTTTGCTCTTCATATTTAAATTACACATACCTACATACCAAGAACGCTTGGCCCTATCTTCAGACCAATGATGAGACGGCAAATATACGTACCTAATATCCGTGTTAAGTTCTAAAAGTTTCTGTAAAATGCTGTCGTAATTTTCCTTGCCGTCACACTTAACTATGAGTGCGATAATCGAGAGTGCACCATGTTTGCGCACAGAGCACAAAAATACCTCCTGCTCTGGCTCCTCGCAATTGACTGCCGTGACCTTAATTCGGTCAAGAGGTCATTATTATTAAAGAGAGTGCTGTCTTACTTATTGTGTATATAATTTATGGTAGCAGATAATAGAGAGTTGTCCCAGTTTACGCTGTAACTCAGGGCGCACCCCAAATGTCGCGACTGGCGGTCGTTAGCCGCACGTCACTCAGGGGCAGTGAGACGTGAATTTTGATTGTGGACACGGATAAAATGATAATAAGCGTCTGAATTAGAACAGGCGTGTTTTATAACAGCTAGTGTTGCTGTGCTGCTAAAATTGTTCGTAGTTTTGGGTAATTTAGTTCTGGTGCTGGAAATTTTAAGTGAAAATTAACTGGGGTTTCGGCGTTTAGCTGTCGACACCCTATTTTTGATGTTGATAAAATGGCTAATGAAGGCTAATGTACCATATATGTTTATTTGCAGTCTCTTAAAACATGAAAAACACATAAAATATAAACATCAATAACTTTTCCCATATTAAAAAGATCAAATGTTTGATTTCACTTAAATAATTTAGAAAATAAATTGAAAAATTTACGTTGACGCCGTTTAAAAATAATAATTGTGACGTGTTGCGGTTTCCTCCTGCTCTCAAAGGGGTCGTTGGCGATGGAGCTGATAGGACAGACAATAATCCTTTATCAAACCAAGACCTGTTTTAATATAATTAAATAAAGCTGTTAATGTCATATTTGTAAATAAAAAATGGGATCCTCATTAAAAACGCCGCGAATATTTTCATCACGTCTCACGCGAACGTGCTTTTGCGTTTTTTTGCCATTACCAAACACCATACACAACAAAACAACATTCTTATTTCTATGGCATAAGGTTCAGTTTAGCTTAGAATTGTATTGGGTAAGGGTGGCGTTGAAGGTAAATATAAGTTGGTAAAACCTTGGAAGCTGGAGGCTGCACAAAATTTCCATTTTCCACGCGATTTACCACAAATTAATGCTTCGAATCCGTCCGCGCCTCGCCAATTTATAGAAGGGATTTGAATCTAACAAACTTATAGTTAAGTTTTTCCCGGTCAAACAGTGATTGCGATTTATTAATAGAGTAATAGCTCGTTGCTGTGCTCCAAACTTTACTTTACTTGGCAAGCACCAGCTTCTAAATTCTGAAGATCTAATTTTTAAAATTTCTTGTAGTAAATTCGCCTCTTGGAAAGTTAGCCAAAATTGTATTGCAGATTCGAAATACTTACATAAATATAAAGTATACCATCGAGTGTGAAGAGAAAGCTTTTTATTTTTATTGTTAAGTTAATTTAAGTAAAATCTATTTATATATACATATAATAAAACAGTAACGAAGTCAAAACTGTACATTGAAGATTTTTGAAAAGAAAAGAAGTGCAATATGGTGTCTGAACGATTCTGATGCCAAAAATATAATTCTTAATATGCACATAGATTTAAGTTACAGTGAGATAAGACTGAGCATGATAATAACGATAACCTAACTTTGCCTTTAAAACTAAACCATCCACAATGAAGAAATTGCAACAAAACCAACAGCCATGTAGTTACAATCATTTCGTGCGAAAGGCAAGGGTATCGGACATTGCTAAGTCCCTGTATTGCTACAGTCGTTGATTGGGGGCATTGCCAATTAAGGGCACCGATGTTTAGGCCGTCACCAGGTACCATAAGCCTCCATTGATCGTGTTGATCCAAGTTCAATGTACGAATGTTAACGAACATAAATAAAATCACGCTTAAAAGTTACGAAGCCGTTAATTTGTGCCGTGTTGTATTTGGCCTTAGAATTGACCACCCCATTTCCTCCCGTGGGTGTCGTAAGAGGCGACTAAGGGAAAATCCAGAAGATGGGCAGCAGCGTCTTCTGTAACTGGACCACTGGGTCTGTCGGCTGATGATGATGAACTTACGAAAGAGTAGGCAGTTGGTTTTTGAGAGAAGAGAATGATACAAAATACTACCACTAACATTTTGAGCACATTTTTTGCTTCTCTGGTGATAGTCGAATCTTATTTACAGTCTTTTTTTCTTATAATAGTTAATGTTTTGTTCATATAAAGAAATCTACTCCTTCGGGTATCGCACCTAAATAAACTATATATATTCCAAGCAAAAGTTAAACATTTACATCTAAATAATTTTAAACATTATAATAACATTAATCAAAATTTATTTTTTACAATGAAAAAATGCATTCATAGATATACAAGACCATACAGTATAAACAGATAACATAGTCCAAACCCTCATAAAAGAATTCACTTAGCGAATAAAAAGTTTAAATAAAAAAAATTATTATAATTTATTTTTTTCTTTATCAATGCCAACAATTTTCCAAAGTTCTGCTTAACTAATAGAGCGTTAAGTGAAAACAGATAGTTAGATGCTACCGCTAATCTAAGTTTAAGAACGCTTATATCCGGTCCTGGAAAGCGGATAAGTCAGCCAAGATTAACTTAAGGCTTTAGCATTAATGCAGTTAGATTGTTTACCGGCGGGACCGAGTTATGAAAAGTGGAAAGACTGGATGCGGTATTTTGTTCCGAAAATAGTCATCAAAAGTGCTAATTTCAAGGTATTCATTATCCAATATTTCTATCTAAATATTCTTAACTTTGGCGAAGTAAAACTCTGCCCATACGTTGAACTCCGAAGTCGTTTATAAGTGCTATGTAAGATAAAGTTAACAGTAAGATAAAGATATTTTTGTGTCTCGCGTGTCACTTATATTGATGGAATATGATAGTCTTATTATAGAATATCATTATGGTGGTAGAACTTATTTCTAATACGTAAATTTATTTGACTTTTCTGAATGTTATCCATATTATTTACTATATAGCTCATGAATAAGGGCTCCGTTCGAGTTCGAATCTAGTCGGGCATTCCTGAATACACACGTGAGTATAACCGGAATATAATATAGATTTATTTTTACTAGCACAATGTTTTCGTTCTTCCACCTTTTTTTTTGTACAAAAAAAAAGCGTAGTTCAAAGAATAATTCAAAACATTCAAATAAATGTATTGCTGTAGAACTGTTTCCATGCTTCCATGTTTCTGAGGGCCAATGACCAGCTTGACAACGTTTTACGTCGACCGCAGCTAATCCTAACTGCAACTGTTTTGGATGTACGCTAAAACCTGTATTGTGGGGACATTTTACAGACATGAAATGTCACAAACCTAAATCTGGATTCACCACGTATATCTAATCACAGAATTTCATATTTAATTGGCTTGTTTGGCATCAAACTTCTAACTCCAAAAACCGTATGTTCAAGTACTAGCACCCTTTTTTTTCTGGGGAAGTCTATATGGACTTCCTCGGTCCTGGGGCGTGTGGAGGGGTATGCCGCACTCTTACCAGCTAAAACCCTAGGGTGTCCTCCTCCACCTTAGGTCGAGGGACGCGGGATCTCCGTACGCTGCACTGCATCCCTGGACAAAAGTAGTAGCCCCCTTACGTCGATGAAATTGTAATGTTCTATATCATTATAGATTTATTTTAGGTAGTTATTTTCGGCGGACGAGATGATGAAATTTATAAAACTGCGAAGAACACCTGATTAAACCTGCTCAAAGCAGAGAAAGATGGCAGAGAAGAAGGGAGGCCTAAACCCAGTAGTGGGTGATATCGGGCTAAAATTATGATGATGATGAATGGTTTTGGGACACACAGTCCAGATTCTAACACTTGATTTATTCGCCGGCTATCCATTTTATCTTGGAGGACTTAAAACGCCACAATTCATCTGACCATTGGAGCAATGGACGTAAAAATACAAATTCACACACATTATACTTATTTACCAAAACAATAATGATTTATTAGTTTCAATTTAAACAAAGACGTAAGTATTCCTATAAATACACCCGACATTCGACCGCTCACTACATTCTACAATGTTAAATTAGGTGGAAGACTTAAAAGCTATTAGCTAATTACGGGCCTTGTCAGGCGAACGAAAGGAGAGAGGAAATGGGCTTATAGTAACAAAAAACTGTTTACTGGAAAACCAAGATACCTATTTATTAGCTAGTTATAGACTAGTTATAACATTGGTTTATTTAAAACTGTTCTGCAAATAATTTATTGTATAGATTGTTTTACGAACCAGTTTTTTTTATGCTATCTGTAGAGTACATACTTTTATATCTTTACTGCTTGTTGTATGTTTGGATGTAAGGGGTAATCTTCAAAACTCCAGAACTTTTGACATTCAAGGTGGACATAGGTTACTTTGTGCCGTGTGGTATACGGCCTAGAATTGACCATCCCCTTTCCCCCCGTGGGTGTCGTAAGAGGCGACTAAGGGAAAATCCAGAAGATGGGCAGCAGCGTCTTCTGTAACTTCACCACCAACACTGCGATCCCCAAGCCGATTATGGCAATTCCACCCCTTCTAAAAGCGGGAGGCCTTTTTTCAACAGTAGACGTCTGTCGGCTGATGATGATGATGATGATGATAGGCTACTTTAATCCACGATGAAAATACCACGCAGACAAAGTCGCGTGAAGAATTGAGTGTTATATAATGTAATAGTGTAATTGACCATTAATGCTAATAAATTTAAAACGTAATCATGGTTGAGCTATATCCGATAGGATCCATATTGATTAGTCAAATTCCTAGACACATCGTGTGTCTAATCCTTAAAATTGGGACTATAATTCAATGTTGAGTGTAATTTAATCCACGACTAGTCTCATCTCTTTGAAGAAAATTAAACCATTCACAGCAGGCAGGTAATTTAATTAAAATTCAATTCGATTGAATTGGACCACCTAATCCGGTTCATCTATATTGCCAGAGCTGTATCCAGGAAATAGTTTATTTGCTTTGCACCTGTTCTTTCCAAAGATTTTGTTCCTCATTTTGTTTTTTATAAAGTTTATTCTATCTAGAAATTGAAGAAAAACATTAAGTAACAGATGCTTCTCATCGGGAGAGTTTTTCTTACAACTCAGCTGATTGAAATGGGTTTTTCAGTAACAGTGAAAGCATTACAAACGCTTGGATGCATCTCGTATTAATTCTATTGGAGCTGTATTTCTACTTCGTAAAATAAAACAGTGAAACCATTGGCACAGTAATTAGTAGTTCGCTATTTACTGTGAAGAAACACTGAGCGAGATATTTAAGTGCAAGTGGGATACATAGTAGTATGAATAGGAGTTCGTTTAAAGGAATTATTGTTGTAAGTTTTTTATCATGAGCAACATGACTCGACACAGTGCACTATAATTCTGCGATGAGAAACCATTGGTGGTCGTTAAATAAATTAATAAGTCTAAAAAATAAATACTTATTCTTTTCAGTCAAGTTTAATATTAAATGGTATCAACTGGCACTTTAATTGTAACACTTAACTTTTAGCGCAAAAAAACGCGGCAATACTTTCTTACCCATTTTTTGTGGCCTTTTGCTGTGGCAGACCTGGTTTAACTTAACACTGCCGGTTTATAAAACGATAATGAAAAAAAATCTTCTACTTCTTATCCTATGGTTGATGAACAACCTGGTTGCTTGAACCGCCGTCTGTCATGCTGTACACAACGTTGAAAAATTCATGTTCAAATTCAAGTGTGCCACACGATGTTTTCCTTCACCGTTTTTAGCAACTGATGACTAATTCTAAGTACGCACATGAATTCGAAAAGACATTGGTGCGTGCCGGGGTTTGAACTTGTGACATTAGACTTCGCAGTTCAACGGTCATACCACTCGGCTATCACTTAAGAAAATAAAACCTATGAATTTCTAATCGCACCTGTGCCCGTAATCCGACCCTGTAACTAGTGATGCGAAACCGCGGCAGCTCACAGAAATTAATCGCGGATTCGGGACCCGGGAATTAATTCTTAATCCGGTCTAAATGAGCGCCTCCCCGATTGTCGACCACTTAGAGAAGCGTGTAGCTAATCAAAACTCGAACAAATGGCCGGCTAGAGAATTAACTGTTATGTGTGATTTAGGGCCTTGTTGGTGGAACAGCCGAAAGGGAGCAATAAATGTTTCTTTAATGGAAGTTCAGGGTTGTATTACTTCGTTTATGTATATATTTAGGTTACTTTGGTTTGAAGATTTTGGTGATTGTGGAACTTGGTGTTATTTTCGATCTAATTGGAAACGGTTGATTTAGGGTTTTCTTAGGTGAATTTAGTAATGGTTAAGGCAACGTTTGCAGTTTTCTACTACGCTGATGACATTCCCTAAGCATACTTAATATTAACCCTTTGACTGCCCAGTGCATTACATATAATACACATCAATTATTTAACAATTGTGTCTACTTTGCGGACACGCAACATGTTAAGAATGCAACAGTAAGTTTGTTTGTTGTTAGGAGTACAGGAAAAATCCTGAAAAGTGTACTGTTTCAAGAGGAAGAACAATATCATTAGAAGGTCACAATTTTATTAGAACGCTAGGTGGCGCTACTTGTCTTTCGAACCTTGATTCATCATTCAATGTAAGGACAAATTTATCGAAGGTGAAACCACAGGGAACACCAAGAATGTTATAATGCTTACTTAAGCCGCATTACATACATACATACACATACATCAATCATCTTAAATTGACATACGTCATCAGTGAGAGCCACTGTTACTATCAAAACAGTTGAAAAGGTTAACTACGAGGTTAATAATAATAATACACTTGGGGGACACAATTTATTAAAAGAAAGCAACCCCCTTACCATGAACTCTTTATGCAAGACAGTTTAACACGTGGTAAGGGGGCAGACGCTTTATTAAGCAATAAGATCCAAAAAAGGCAAACCAAAAACAACTACTGCCATAACAATAACTCTTTCAACTTAATCTGCAGAAGATATGAAATTGTATCTACGAGAACTCACAAGCGTCGAGATAATCTTAAGAGTCTGGAATCCACTTTTATGGCAGAATGCAATCTAATGCAACAAACTGTCCCTTAAGATAAAATCAACCTGTTATTTGCTAAAACGAATACATTAGGCTATAACATTGAGAATGTAGAGGGCATTAAACTTTAGGTATACTGGTGCGACGATAGGTCGGAACCCACGTTAAAACGACTAGGGGTCAGCTGGATTTCTCTAAGATCGTTGTTTACGTCTGAATTATTTTTATCTTTTAAATCGTTTTTACAACTTGAGAAAAGTATCGTATCGAATTATCGATACTTATAATTACTGCGCTTGACGAAAATAAAAGATGTACACAATCGATTCGGCCAACCCTGGGCTATCAGCCCTTGTCTACCCATATCTTATTTATAGATATAGCTCCTGTCGGCACTAATAAATCTGCTTATATTCAACAAAAAATTACTCCTAAGTGATATAATTTGACACTTCTAAATATTATTTCGCTTATATGCGTAAATAAAGAAACAGTGTAATTAAAACTTCTTTCCTGCGATGTGCAAGAGAATCGCCATTGTCAGACAAACAACGATATTTTCTGGTGGGATTGAGATTGGATTTGGTCTTATTTATTTTGTTATCAAAGCAAACGTAGCCGTGGATTAGGGGTAGGTAATAATGTGCGCAGGACTTAAGCTTGACTGTATTTTATTTCAAATGGCTTTAAGAGAAACCTCTAGGAATTTATAATTAAACAATAAAAAAGAATCAAAGCGAAACAAAGTCAAAATTTAAGTACAGTGAACGTTTAAAAATCTAAAAAACTTAAACTTTGTTTAACACATTATCTGCCATGTAGTAGACACAATAGAAAAAACTATTGCATGGAGGTCACCCGCTGCCCACGCTGGCGTTCAAGGGGTAAACCATTTTTTTTTAGTATTTACTTTAAGTGCTTCAGAATTTACATATTATTCCATTCAACAATAAATTTCAACCATGAGACTATTAATAAAAAATCCCTACTAAACGATTTTTAAATAAAACATTAAAATTAAATAAAAAATTATCTTCCACGGCATCATCTAAATCCGGCTTATCACCAAAACATATCTAATACACAACCCCCATTATATTTACAAATGATACTCATTAACTTTAATCAAGCGGATTATGCGCCGGAGCACCATTAAAACGGGAAAATTGAAAACCTCAACGAAATTAAAACAGAACCATTTTACTCGATAACTTTGAACACTGGACATAACAAAGGATAGTACAGAGAACCCACTTCGCGCGATAAGATTCTTAATCTTTTGTTAATGGTAGAACCAAATTTTTCTAATTAAATAGAACTCGTACTTTTAGACTTTATCTTAGATGTTGAATAGTAGATTTTTTATTTTTGAAAATGACGATGCTTGTCGCAAGGATTCCTAACGCCAAAACTTGAGACCAACTGCAGCTAAAACTTTGTTAACCTAAATAATTAAAACCAGAATTCAATACTCAATGCTTTAGAGCATTCCATTATAGGTGGGCTTAAAATGTAACAGATCATTGGTTTTCTAATCATCGCTATTCTACAAACAATATGACAGTAGTTAATTATCGAAATCGAAAAATACACCGTACTGCAAATATAGATTTAGCTAGCCTAGATAAGTATTCTTATTTCGTATATTAGGTTACGACTTATAGCTAGGCATAGTAAATTAGATTGTCTCATTTTGCCACGCAGATATTGGGACTTCTGCAACATTAAAATTTGTTTTTGAATTGAAGCCAAGCTGGGGTCCGTCTAATCTGGGCGCATTTACCTGCAGATTGTGGCCGGAGCACCAATTAGCCAGCCTTCGGCGATCAAATAGATTTTTTGCGATATTATAAAGAATATTGGAACATTCAAGAGTGTGTTGAGGTTAACGATGGCACGATTGAAAATTATGTTCGGATGATTTTTAATCTAACGTCTAGAGCTGTAAATATCGATTAGTCAGATTAATAAGAACATAAAAATAAATAATAAGAGTCTAAGTGAAAGGAATTCAGTATCGTAGCAAATAGAAATCCATTGCACCTATTTTTCTACCCTAGGCAGGTAGAAAGGTTACTCTAGTTTCAGCAAATCAATCGAGTAAAAAAGGCAAGTCTCAATCCTCAAGCCATACACGCAGAACAACACGTGAAATTCTCACAATGGTCATAAAAATACATCTTACTGCATAAGGAAAAATAAGTGTAATTCATTTACGCAATTATTTGTGTGAGAAGGCATAATATACAACATGTCAACACTGCCTCAGCTGAGAGAATATTCCTTTATAATAACGAGGTAAGCATCATTTTCCTTATGTGAACAGAAGGAAATTCACACGCAAAAAGGTACGTCAACAGTAAATAGGGAAGAAACCCTTGTATTTCAGTTATATAATCGTGCGTATGTGAATCATAACTTTTAAGATAACATGTAACATGTGTATAGGTACTTTATTATTATTGTAATTAAAAATGTATACTCACGATTTTTAAACAGGTAGGTTTCGATGTATGATCTTGACAAAGACAATTGTCATATATTATAATAAATCTAATATGGTATTCCAAGTTTAGAACATTATTTTTACCAGCATTCGACTGCTGGAAGTCTAATAATCATCATCTTTTATACTGAAATAATGCTATACTTTATCATATAGATGGTCAGAATAATAAAAGAGCAATTTTATTTTTTGACTTCCTCAAGGTAGCCTACTCGGACCAATACTACTTATTTGTTAAATATTATTTATTAAATAAGCATTATAACCTAATTTACACCTTTACACAAATTTAAGACAAGACATATCTGAGTACCATGTCAGTGATATAAAAAGAACCGACAAACATAAAGCCTCTTCCTCCAAAAATGACTTACCACGAACATCCGACTCAAGATAAAATCTATGTCGAAAACAATATACAACACGGTACAAAAAAGCTTGACCCAAAACCCCAAGAGGATTCAATCCGCAAAGTAAACAGACAGATCCTTGGGGTCCTCTGTTTTTTTAGCATCTCGTTGAAATAATCAGTGGGGAACCTATTTATACGGATTGATGTGACGTCTACGTTTGTTGTTGATGGAGAATATAATTCTGTAGCGGGAAAAGGTTTTAAGTGATCATTCAGTATTAAATATAGATGCTTCTTCTGTTATAGCTTAAGAATACATACTGAAACCTGAACATAACCTGAAATATAATTAGTTTTTTAATTAACAATATTATTTTACACTTTATTAATTAACACTGATATATAGTTGGAAGAATATTTTAACGTTTCAACTTATGGACACACATTTTTGTCAATGAACAATACATTTTATTTATTTATACATTGAAAATTATAAGAAGCCGTATACCTTTATTACGGTCTTTAAGGGTAAAAGATAATACAGTAAAGCTCTCGTTAATATAAAAGGAGATTTTTGTCTTTAAAGGGACTACGGTGCCTATTAACCGTTGTCAGATGAAACATGTATTGAAGTTAAGAAGATTATAACCCTCCTTTGTACTACTATTTCAAAGAATAATATCGAGTTCGTTACCCGAATTGTTGACAATGATTCCATAAAAGGTATATTAAATAGACAACTGTGACTTTTCTTTATGCTTTTATTTACTCGTATATTATTTTCTTTTAGTCGGTGAGAGATTTTCTTTGCAAATAGCTGTCAAATAAGTATTTGCTGAGGTACAGAAAATATTTCATAAAAAAACGGAATTGAATACACAATAGCTAACAATTATTGTATTTGCGTTAGTAGAAATCAAACTTGCAATCTCACACAGTAGGCAAAGCAATCACTGAACCAATCGAGCCACCAAATAGTGTTCACTATTTATTTGTTTATACCCAATAGCCGACACAAGCTGACACAAAACTAGTACCTTTGCATAAAAAAAAACAAGTTTAAATGGCCGATGGAGCGCGTAACCCGAGTGGACCCGAGTGTACCCGAATCTTTCCCGAGAGTCTGACCAACAGGACTGTACATAAATAAAAGTTGTCAGTAAATCTGGAATGCATCTTCTTATCCTGGCTACAACACCTCGAGCGTCATTTCTTAATGTTAGGAATCTGAAAGGATTTCGAAAATAACCTCATCATTCAATTACGCGGTTTAAATTTTTTTTTCTCTTAATTATTCTCAGGATTGCCGAACGCGAGAAATATAAGCCTTGCCATACTAATATACATACCTAAGGTCCGCAATGTCTAGATAGATCGACACCTATGTTAATAGGCTCGCCCCCTATTACATTGGGATCTACACCAAACCTAGCGAAATTGTGGGAGTAGGTACAATATGTGCACCTCTGCCTACGCCTTTGGGGAATACAGGCGTGTCGTTATGGTATGTTTTATGCAAAATAATTAAATAGTTTCCAAAATGTTATTAAGTAGTCAAGTAAATACCTACTCACAATTTTTTTTTAACACTTCGCCCCACTCTCGGAATTTCTCCTGTGTCGTGGGTGCGTTTCACAAACATGAAATATCACATACACAACACCCAGACTCGGGACAAACATCTGCGGTACGCACAAATTTTTGCTCCGTGCGGGAATCGAACTCGCAACCCTTAGAGCAGCAGTCCAATCGCTTAGCCACTGCGCCAATCAGGTCGACTAGAACGTAGGTACGATACGATAAAGCACGACGTGCTTAAATCTCACTGATCATCACTCCATCGTCTTTGCTATTATTGCGTCAAAACATGCAACAGCCATTTGATAATCTTCTCAAATTAGCTTGATAGATATAATCGCCTCGAATAATTTTCAATAAAAGCCAGTAGGGAGGTGTTACCGGCCAGTTCACGGATAGCGTGGAAATAAATTCCTATGCGATCACCTTTTACGAGGGCTAAGGGAATTTATTAACGATTTGGGCGCAACTAATGAATTAAGCACCAAACATTAGTATCTACTGTTAAAATGTTTTTTTTTCGACACAATTAGCGGTGATGTACGGGTTAGAACTTCGTGCGGGCACGCTGCGTGTGTGTGTGTGTGTGTTAAAGCTACTTTTGTGTGTGTGTGTGTTAAAGCTACTTTTGTGTGTGTGCGTGTTCGGGTGTGTGGGTGAATATGTACGCTGCATGCGTTGATGATTATTAATGTAATATTATATTCATAGGTACGCTGCGTATGTGTGTGTGTGCGTCAGTGTGTGTGTGTATGTGATGCATGTGTATGTTGCATGTTTATTAATTTTGCTATTGTTTTTTTAAAGTTTGTTCAGAAACCATAGAAATAACTTATATCATTTGAAATAGTAACAAGAACCTAACATTCTTAATAATAATAATAATCCTAAATTATTTTAATCTGCACTTAAAATATACGGGCGTAACAGTTATATTTTTTATTTCACTTCGAGCCTGTTTTTTATTTATTTTGTTTATGCTCATTACGTTTAATTTCCAATTTCATTATTTATAAATCTGCTTTATTTATTTAGTGATCTACACTTCACTTTTTAACTGTTATTTTTTCATTACAGTCATCTCACATTTTCCTTTTAACTTAACATAAGCCTATTATACCGCACAAAAGCCTTAAATAAGCCAACCTACTTTACAGTTTAAAAGCGTGCCCGCCGAACTTTTCCTACCGTGTGTGTACCACGGTAAGACCATTACATTCAACTGGAGGGTACAGAAGACCCCTGAGCGTTAAAAAGCCGTTTCGTATTTAATTTCGTTTTAAAGGAATTAAAATGTTTACGAAGCAGAATCTTGTTTTACATAATTTCATGGAAAAATGATTGGCATTTGCGTAACATTGGATTAAGGTAATCGGTATCTTTACCAGAATATGGTCTATTCGTAAAAAAATATTCGTTATTAATTATTATTAAAATAATAATTATTGGCAAAACGAAAAAAAAATGTAAATAATATATTTTATCAGAACAAATGTGTTACTATTCGAAAATTTGGCACCGTAAGTTTCAAAAAAAGTACATTTCTAATGCTTACTGTATTTTTATCGTTAAAATTTGTGAATGTAAATGATAGAATTTGGAGCCCGAAATTGAATCTGCGATGATTTTTCAGAAAACGAGTTGCGGGAGATTGGTCACCATAATTATATCAAAACAAATTGAATTTTTAATTATTGTTAAAACCATATATAGTTCTTGTTAATCATGTTATAAACAAAATAATTTGACACAAAAAACCGACACATCCAATTACGTGAAGCCTTGAGTAATGGATTAGTTATTGGCTACGGCGTAGCCAGCGTAGCAGTACATCGACTACGTCGTAGCGCTATACGGTTCTTTATTATAGTAAGTACATACATAAAATATAATTATAAAGAATATTGTGAATATAATTATTTATATCCACAAGATTTCTGATTAAAATCTGATCAAGTCCAAATGAGACATTCCCTCCTATTCAATTCTATTAAATTCTGCTCAATATTATGGCAAGTGGCTTGCGCCTACTAAATAGAGGTATAAACACAAGCCCACTTCTGACTACATCTTCAAAGAATACAGACGTTAGGAAGCATACCGATTGTAAAACATGTAAATAATCATAATTTTACAAAAGCAAAAAAAAAGAAACAAACCAAGTTAGAGTAAGACATTTTCGTTTCATTGATAATAATTGCAAATGACCGCACTTGGTATCTCGTGCACCGGTACCTCATGCCAAATGCAGCACACCACTTATTGACCGCAGTCGGCTACATTCACAATTTATTATTTTCCTTTAGAACTTTTGGCACTAGACTCATAAACATGTGGGTGAAGATACTTTACTTCAGCGTTTTAAAAGTTTGTCTTAAAATGTTCTAACAAATACTCTACAAGACAGTCCTTATCTGCAAAGATTTTAACAAAAATCCGCCTGTTATATAAATGTCTCTTTTTTATACGTTTAAATAAAGGGATGAGATTAGGGCTCCCACACATAACTGTGAATTCACAACGCATCGCAAATACCAAATTCATACATCATGCTCGCTGCAGCTCGCAGATATTTGCGATGCGTTGCGAATTCGCACACGAATATAATAATTTAATTTATACATAAACATAAAATCACGCCTGTATTCCCCGCAGGGGTAGGCAGAGGTGTACATATAGTTCACCCACATTTCGCCAGTTATGTTGTAAGTCCCAATGTAATAGGAGGCGAGCCTATTGCCATCAACCGGGCACAAAACCAGACTTCGTGCTGCTACTGAGAATTACCTAATGGGAAACTCAGTAACACTTTGCCCGACCCGGGAATTGAACCAAGGACCTTTTGCTCAGCAGTCGCGCTTAGCGACCACTATTTAATTTATAAATATATATTTTATTTTATTTTTATACTATAGATTTTATTATTAGATTGATTTATTTATATATGTTATAAATAAAAGTAAGTGTGATGTATGTGTATGAAGGTACGAGTAAATAAGTTTATAAAATAATATTACGATTATGTGGGTAGGGCAATAAACAGTACTATGTCTTTGTCTTGGTGTGTCAGTCGCAAAATATACGTGTAACCGCGAACACCTAGTTTTATTCCCGGACTATTCCTGTACCTGTGCTTCCCGAATACTTCAGTAAGGATAGCATTTATAAACATTATTCAATAACAGACATGGTTTTGCTTTTGCAGACCGAAACGATCCACAAAAAATATATATTTAAAAATATAATATAATAATGTCAGTATTATAACTATGCAACCCAAAAATGACTAAACTCTATTTTCACACAATACAGTGCGTTGGTTACGTTACTTATCTCTGATAGTTTGGACGCTCGGAAAGGCTAACAGAGTACAGATAACTTTGTCAACCGTACAACCAGCAACTCTGCCACTATCAATCAAACGGTCTGATTGGCTATTGTTTTCACCTTGGCTGGAAACTGACGCGTCACAACGAACATTGAGGTAGCCGGTCATCACGCCTGTAGTCCTCGACAGGGTAGGTAGAGTAGAGAGTTGGACACACCCCTTTATTAATAAAAATGACAATTTAAAACCATGGTTTAATTATACCTGTCACTGACGTTTGCTTGCCAGATAATAGAGATGTTAAAAGACTTAATATAATAGTTATAAAGAAAAACAAATACAACAATCAGATATTATGACTTTGCTTAGTATAGTTCTAGATGATAAGTGTTTCAGGAAAAATCATATTGAAAAGATATGTGTAAAACTCAGTAAATAGAATTAGAATTTTTCTTTGTAAGATATGCAGTGTACCTATCGATTTCACTTAAGGCTCTTCTGTCCTACGTATGTACCTACATACCTAATAAACAAAAAGACAAAAAAATTCAAAGTGTACTTTATTTATAATCAGATTCTGAGCATCAATTAGGTAGTACACAAAGATGGCCCTCAAAACGCCAATACGTGATAAATAAATG
The DNA here is from genome assembly GCA_905340225.1 of Abrostola tripartita. Lineage (NCBI taxonomy): Eukaryota > Metazoa > Arthropoda > Insecta > Lepidoptera > Noctuidae > Abrostola > Abrostola tripartita. The sequence continues at coordinate 1,282,117 of HG996492.1, read as the reverse complement.
AATTTATTCTGACCGAATTTTAGTCATCGCAGGCAATTTTCTGAGACTAACCAACTACGCAGAAGACATTACAGTGTGTGAGCAAACACAGTCTATTCCAGAGACTCATATTGCTCATAGTTCTATATGGCAGTAAGCGGTTGACGTGCGGTCGAGTATATAGTATTTTATCATTATCATCAGCCGGAAGAAGTCCACTGTTGAACAAAGGCCTTCCCCTAGTAAGAGGGGGGGGGGCATAATCCCCACGCTTGGCAAGCGGCCTGGGCATCTTAGTATAAAGTATTCTATACTTAATCAAAATATTGTGAATTTGGTGACATTATTTTTTGAGTTCAGAGTTCACACATCAACCTATTGCAGTCCACTGCTGTACGTAGGCCTCCCCCCTTCAGAGGTCCATTTGCCAAATAAAAACCGGTTTTAATTATCATCTTTATTTCGGTATGTAGATACGTTCAAAATGATTTCATCCATAAATATTGCGATCCTATTTTTTTTCTACGATTTTTATTTGGAATCGAACCTTTTTAAAATGTTATTATTCTGTATTAGAATTTTATACAAGCTTGTTTAGCAGCATTACCGCATCGGTGCGCATTACATGTTTGTTGATCTACCCTCACCTAACCAAATGTTGGTTTTTGAATTTGGGAATAAACACGTCTTACCCTTTTTGTTGAGCAAGACTTACGGGTTATTGTTTATGTTTTATAATACTGAAGTTAGATATTTTACGGGAAAATATTGCAGTTTAGGCTGACTTTAAACTGTTTCGTGGCTTTACTTTGACTTGGTGATAATAACATAGAAAAAAAATGTTCAGCGTAAATAGTGCTTACTGCACAAACACCGCAAATTGACAATTGACGACCTGATTGGCAGTGGCTAAGCGATTAGACTGCTGCGCTAAGGGTTGCGGGTTCGATTCCCGCACGGGGCAAAAATTTGTGCGAACCGCAGATGCTTGTCCCGAGTCTGGGTGTTTGTGTATGTGATATTTCATGTTTGTGAAACGCACCCACGACACAGGAGAAATTCCTAGTGTGAGGCAACGATTTATTTTAAACATAGGCCAAAACTAATCGAAACAAATACAGACTATGTTATACTGTGCACAACCTACACTATAGACCAGTAAAAGACATGCTCTTATTGCCTTTAGACTTACGTTTTAATCTGTACTGCTCTTTATCAACATTCTCTTCACGCTGCCCACCGTAACCCCTTATAAGCTCAATGAATATCTTTATCCGAATCGCATCAGCACTCAGCCATACGTATAATTAAATAGTGGGAATCACAGGCGTAATAAATAAAATTGCCAGCTGCAATTATTTGCTGACCTCCTTGTTGCCCTAAGGTCAATTTGACCGCCTATCACACCAAAGTGTAATATATTAAAGATGGCGTCTGATTAAATTTTAAAAGTCCCCTTACCTAACTCTTAGAGCAGAACAGTTTACGTTGTGGAAGCGAGACGCCGCATTACACTGCACGAAGCGGCATCTTGCTTCCTCGGCGTAAACTGTCCTGCTTTAAGAGTTCATGGTAAGGTGGCTGGTTATGAATTCTAAAATGACCGGTGAACTCAAAGGCGTTAATGATTACTTTCTGAGTGTTGTTTAGTAGATTATTATAAACCTCATTACTTATAAAAATTGATAATGTTTAACCATTGATTAAATGATACCTGTCACTGTCAATTGCATATCCAGGAATAGAAAATAACAATTTTAATTAAAAAGAGAAATCTAAATTATAATTCAAATCTTTTATTGTTAGTCAAAATTAAATTAAATCTAAGTTTTAAATAGGTAAAATATTGGAAAATCATAAATTGGTATTTCCCAAGGATGGCAAAGGTATATGAATAGCACACCTATAAATAATTTTCCTGTTGCCCATGTGTCCCGATGTAATAGAGAGCGAGCTTATTGCCAAATCCAGACTCCGTACTGCTACTAAAAAGCCCTAACGGAGAAACCAAATAACAATTTGCCAACCCAACGGAAATCGAACCTAGGTCCTCATGCCCAGTCTACTAGACCAATTAGGCAATCATGATAAAAATTCCTCGTGATTTAAAACCATTACACTACGGTATAAGCGCATCCCGGCTCACGTTAAATGAGTTCTCTGTTTATGTAATGGAGGCCCCGTCGACCGTAATTGATTCCGAATTAATCCAGCCCAGTGATAAAATTCACATTTTGACCGACAGTCGCTCCAAAGGGCTGCCCGTCATTACGGAGCTAAATCTTTGTGGACGCTTCCAAAAATGGGTATTTTACGCAGTAAAATCCATGGTTAATTTTGTTGAGTAAATGGTTATTAAACGACAGGTTTAGTCGCTTTTTGCTATCGCAAAGTATACTCACTTTGAGGTGGTGTAGAAACAGGTGTTTTACAGATTTTACTAAATGTTACTATAGAATATATTTGCTGTAGTTTTTAAAAGTAAAGCATACCTCATAGGTACTTGAACTTGAGCCTACTTTTTTTTTAAACCGTGAGCACATGAGTCATGGAATTCTTGGCTTATCTTTTAAATCAATGTTTAAAAAAATAACTTTTGAGGATCTTTAACCTGATAATCCTAAAAAAATGGCTTAGTTATTAATATTTTCAGTGTCTAACTGCCTTTTTACTTTTTTGCTCGCTAATTTTCAGATCTTGACAATTTACCGTACACTAAAAAATCATAAAAATTATTTTTTTAATTTACCTAAATTAACAAAAACTGTTTAGATAGGTGATCCTCAATTATTTATATAATTATATAATCGTTGTATTGCAACGCTAGTTTGATTGTGCGCCGACATTCAAGATTTGAATTGAGGATACAGAAACCTGCCACCGCAGCTGCTCCTTTTGATGCGCACTGCAACAATTAAGGGAGCCAGTGAAGTGTGTGACTGTACTCGTACTCCTGGCGCTCAATTATGTTCATATTCCAAAGGACATACCACCTAAGACATTCACTGACCCAGACGACACACCAAGTGGTTTTTTGAATCGAAATACTACGTTTTGGTTTTTATGTTTTGGAAAATATCTATATGTCATATTAGTTATCAGTTGCTAAAAACGGTGAAGGAAAACATCGTGGGTAAACCGGCACACCTGAGGGATTTTTCAACGGTGTGTAAAGCCATGTCAGAGGCTTACAGGCGGTTTGAACTCTGACACCAGGTTGCTCATCCACCATACGTTATGAAGAAGATCTGAATTGTAAAGTTTCAGGTTTGGAGTAGGACCCTAGGCCGGGTCGTGAAATAATTACAACATAAGAAACATAATTGTAAAATTTTGTGTCGTGCATTTGTACAAAAACAACATTACGAAGAAACGCTGATATTGTCAATCAGTCATTACAACTCTTTTCCACGAAATCGTGTCAGTATGTAGGTAGTCACTGTATTAGCAAGAATTAGACACATACAATTAATATGATTAAATTATATTCTAGTTATGAGCTAGATCACGAGTCTGAACTTACCCGAAGTATATTTAGTGAAAATGGTATGTTAAGCAATTGAAAATCCACATCTTTTTTATCCCCCTGGAAAACGAGCGTAAGTTATGTTAAGTTCGTACATATGGCAACCTATGCACCAGTGCATAATTTGCTTTAATATAAACAAACAAACCAAACTAACACGTGACATATTGCATCACGTACACGGCTGACCAAAAAAACTTTCACAAACACCCGTTCTTAAACTAAGAACAAACCCTCACCCACACCGCATTCCCTCTAAAAGTCAAGGCGAAACCTTACAGCTTACAAAATGGAAGTTTTCGCATAAAACAACGTTAGTAGAATATCGCTGACGTTAAAAACTGTTTAATAGTATTGCAACGTTGAACACAAGCGCTACGAATCGAGAGGGAGTTGAAAACTCGGCCCCGTTCAGACCATTACCGCTAGTTTCGACAACTCGTTACAGACTCAGGCGCACACTGAAAAAGTTCGAGAGCTACTGCTGAAACCGACCGCAGCCACAGTACGCGTGGTGAAGTGAATCAAGTCCATTAAGTCTAACTCATCCGTGTGATCGAAGTATTTTTTGTGGTTGAAGTTAAAACCTGCAATTAATTTCGAATTACTACGTTCCATAATTCGAAGTAGGAATTATAATTTAAATTATTACATTCAAATGTAACTTTTTTTTTATTGATTTGATTCGAAAAAAAATTGGTTGGCAGATGGTTTTTTTCGCTGTGAAGACAGAAGTTTAAACTTCAAAATTAATCAATTTACTACCACACAAACATTTTGCCTCATAGGACAACGACCAGTAGAGCGAGCTTATTACTATTTACCAATCACGATTCTCAATCGAAAGAGTGACAACGAAACTTGCTACCTTTTGCATTTACAAAAAATCAATATTAATTTATAAATAAATTTTAGGGATACTATCAGTTTTATAGGGCCATATAAATCTCTTAGGCGTGTCGGTTTCCTCACGATGTTTTCGTTCACCGTTTTTAGCAACTGATAACTAACTTATAGTACGCATATGAATTCAAAAAGACATTGGTGCGTGCCGGAATTTTAACTTGCGACCTTTGACTTAGCAGTTCAACGGCTATCATCATTATAATCATCAGCCGGAAGACGTCCATTGTTGGACAAAGGTCTCCCCTTAGAAAGAGACGCGGATTGCTATAATCCCTATGTATGGCAAGCGACTTGGGGATCGCAGTATTGGTGGTTAAGTTACAGAAGACGCTGCTGCCCATCTTCTGGTTTTTTCCCTTAGTCACCTCTTAAGACATCTACGGGAGGAAAGGGGGTGATTAATTCTAGGCCGGATACCAAACAGGACACTCGGCTATCACTGCGTTTTAATACATTCAGTTGACATACCGCTCTTGTACTACATCTTCTCTTTTCTACAAGCGACCTTGCGTTTTTTATCGGCGATTTATACCTAGAAGTACAATTTGCAACACACAGTCAGTAATAAGTTGCAGCCCTGGACAATGTATGCGGGCTGAAACATTTCGCATTTTTCACAGAGAATCCCATGACAATGCATGCTGCGATATTATAAATCAGACAGAAGGTTCGGATTTGTGCCGAGGTAAAAATAATTTATAAAAAATGTAGGTGAATTTTCGATTTCATACGGTTCATTGGTCTTGTTGCTTGTGTTATTCAACGTGTGTTATCTATTATCATGTAATTTTAATAAATAATTGAAAGTTTCTTCGAATATGTAAGAATGAATTGGTAGGTAGGACTTGGTGAGGCTTGGGAGAGTATTTAATATGTTAGAACGATTTATACAAATATCGATTTGTATCACAAGGCGGTAAATGACACTAGAGCTAAAACTCACTTGAGAAGGCAAGTGAATTATAACGGCACAAGTTAATTAAAATTTGTGTGTTTTTATACATATGTTACAACAATATATAAAATACAATTATGCTTAGGTACCAATTCATTAATGTATGCCTTCAAAAATAATTAACACGTACGATTATTCGCAGAAAATCAAAAGCGAAACTATAATTAAAAGTTTTACACAGACATCTATTCAAGCATTTCTATACCTGCAATAATTACAGTCTACAAGTTAGTGTACGTGTTGATAATTACCAGCCATTTATCAAAGCTAATCTGTATCCGAACAATACTGACCACGGTTCTAACACGTGTAGTTCATTACCATGGTCCGGACTAATGTCCTAACTTTTCTTGATGAACTGGCAAACTTGGACGTTCGTTCTCTGCTTAATGAAAACACGAGAATACTCCGGACTTCAGCTAAATGGTGCAGAATATAGTTTAGGTCCAATGTATCTGCTGTTTTTTTGCGTTTTTAACTTACCATAGCTAACGTAAGTATATTATGTTGCAAGTAAATGCAGAAAACGCTGTTCTTTAACACGACTCCCCAAAAAAAGGAGTGTAATGTTTTCAGGGTTCATGTATGTATGTGAGTTTCTTTATTCCACCATAACTTCTAATTGCCTGAACAGATTTTGCTGTATGGAGTGTCGTCAGAATCCTTACACTATCGCGAGTAACATAGGCTATAAAAAGTAATTAAAAAAACAAGTAATACTCCTGTCTATAAAAGTGTCAGCTAAACCCTCTTTTAAATTTCACGTAATTTACCTTTGCAATTTATGATAAATATAGTGATTTGTCTACGTAAAAGATGTCAATATGAGTGAATAATGTCGATGTTCCAAAGATGAATAAGAAAAAAATAAAATTGCGGTTCTTAATATTGGAGAATATAGCAGAAATATATTTATTTTAGCTCGTTTTTTATTACGATTCGTTTTATAATTGCTTAAGGAAATTGTTTACAGTAATTATGGTTAAAACTTGTGAGTGCGGTCGAATGAATTCCGCGCAATGCGAGCGTAGCCGAGAGGATAATAAGATGTATAAGTTTCATTATTTTTCTAAAGATAAAGTTATTTTTATGAGAATACACAATGATATGCAAGATTATAAATATATTATTTAAGCAATTTACATGTTTGAGCCGCTGAAGCATACAAATATGAAGTAAAAAAATCTATTATTTTTTGTATCTACTAATTAGATTAAATTCTACCTAAATCGATGTATAGAAACTTTCATTTTGTTATGTATTGTTGAATTTAATGCGTGTCGGTATAGATTAGCTTTTAACGTCAATCTTAGTATGGTCATTCACTTACGAATTCTTAAGAGCACACCAAAATGATGCGAACCAACGTGAAGCGCACCCAGACTATTTCTCGAGGCACACCGATATTTTAAGGTGACATAATTAATTTCAAAATTTTAGGACTAATCTAATATTCTTTTCATCCAGATAAACTGCCAAACTTCAGCGTCTGTACTTAACGAGTGCTGTAAGCGTGGTTCCGGCGAATTAAAACCCTTATGCAAGTTGGATTTAAGCAGATGAGAGGAACTAAGTTTTCGCTAAGTTTCAGTTAAGATCTGGTGCAGTTTTACACGTAAGTAGTGAGCACAAACTCAATTTATAACTCTGGGATTTTAATGTTCTTGAAGAGGTGAAATGGAATGAACTTTATAATAGCCATTCTTAACAACTTCTTAACTTTGATAATCTCACGGAATTAAAAAAAAACTTGCACACCTACTTACACTACTTTTTGCAGATGAATAATCACACTTATTCATATACATATACATATAATAAAAGCGAAAGATTTTTAGTATGTATGTTTATATGTTTGTTACTTCTTCAAGCTCCAACGGCTGTACCAATTTTGATGAAATTTGGTGTGGAGGTAGCTTACACCCTGGATTAACACACACGCTACTTTTGTCCCGAAAATTTGGCGAGGAACACCGCGGGGCGTAGCTGGTATAATTATAAATGTGTAGTATGTCTGTCTATTTGTTACGTCATTAGAAGTATACCACTGAACCATTTGGAAGGAAATTTGCTGTAGAGCTAGCTTGACCTTGAAAGCTACTTATAATGCCGGGAAAGTAGAGCGATTTTACATTTGGGCAAAGTAACAGGTGGAAGCTTGTTTACAAAACTTTAGCTTGAACGGCAAGCTTTAATTTAATCGTAATTACAGATAATCTAGAAACATACGTTTTATAAATAATACATAATTAATTAGCTGAGCATTATTACAGCACTGATAGCCGATTGATATGACCGTTGGACCACCAAGTCAAAGGTCGTAAGATCAAATCCCGGCACGCACCAATGTCTTTTCGAATTCATGTGCGTATTATAAATTAGTTATCAGTTGCTAAAAACGGTAAAGGAAAACCTCTTAAACAAACCGGCACACCTGAGCGATTTTTCAACGGTGTGTAAAGCCATGTCAGAGGCCGACAGGCGGCCTAAACTATATCACCAGGTTGTTCATCAACCATACGATCAGAAGAAGGAGCTGATCATTTAACTGGGTCAATATTCCATGTGTATCTTTCACATAAATAACCCAATTTGTTTTCCCTTCTACTAAAACAATCTTCATAATCGTTTCATAATTAATTCAGCTCACAACAGTAAACTGGGCAACGTTCAACAACTCCCTGCCAGACAAATCCGAATATGACCCATTAAGTTCCGAAACTACGTGTGAAGAATTCCGTACGTGACCGGGTTTTAGAAAGAGATAGTGTGTACCTCTCTCTTTTAAAAGTGCTTAAACAGCTTAATAACTTTTGGATGTTTGTTAGATTGCAAGGCAAAATGTATTGAGAAATACCCCGAAAGCGGTTCGGTGCTTGTTTGATTATTCTTGAAGCGTTCGAGTAAAGTTTGTTTTCTTTAATAATTAACGTGTTGTGAGGTAGTCGATTATCGCTTGTGGAGGCTTACATTGTAATTCATGTATTTGGTGTACTGTCTTGTTTACTTGAGAAAAGTTTTAGTGGCCATTAAATTTGTTTAAAAAGTATAACGAACTAGATTGATTTGCCTGTGAAGACGGGAATACACATGCCTGTAGCAACCGCACTTGCATTGACCTACAACGACGTCGTCAAAAGTTACCGTCGCGTAAAAGGCACCAAACCAGACCCGCCGCAATGATCGCGTCTTAAAACAATGAGGACGTGATTGTGAGTAACTTTCATTACTTCAATCAAATTCGGTAAATAATACGTTCATTATGATCCTCGATCTAACGCTAATGTCCTGCACACAGTCTGCAACGTAAATCTAATCTATATGATATAATTATATACAGTATATATAACCTAATTAAGTTATAATCCACACTTCCCATATTGTCTACGCGAGGAGATACAAAGCCCGCGTGTAATAAATGATACCATTATAACAGTTCAGCTGTAATTAAAGTTTATTACAGCTCCACTTGTAATTTAAGACTCAAGACACAATTCATTATACTTTATATACCTACCTATCTATAGAACAGTATATAGGCTGATATAGTTAGTCACACTAATATTATACAGGCAAAAGTTTGTGAGAGTGTTTGTGTATTTGTTACCTCTTTACGCTCAAACGGCTGGACCAATATTGATAAAATTTGGTATGGAGGTAGCTGACACCCTGGATTAACTGGTGAAATTTGGGTGCACTATATGTGTACCTCTGCCTACCCCTTCGGGGAATACACGCGTGATTTTTTTATGTATGTTTGCTAATTTCTAAAGTAACAAGTGCAAGCTGCAAGTAGAATGCCTCTGAGATAGTACCTTAGTACGTCCAGCGCACCCTGGGCGGTCTACCTCGCTACCATCTTTGTTGACTGACCAATCTCTACACTACGGCGTGAGCATGACCTGTTTCATTAGACATAGCTCATGTCGATACGAAGTAGAACATAACAATTGAAGGGCGGGTTGCTTCAGCTTCACTTGACGCACACGTAAATGTTAAAATGATATTAACAATTTTATTTTCTACTAGCAACCCTAATAACGTTGACCACTGGTTTTTTAATGCCACCAAACAAAGCCTCATGTTGTACGTACTTTAAACATCTTTTGTAATCATTATTTTTTTGACATACTTACGTGTGTAACGTTTAAAAGAAAAACGTCGCCCCATACTAAGAATTTCTCCTGTGTCGTGGGTGCGTTTTACAAACATGAAATATCACATACACAAACACCCAGACTCTGGACAAACAGATGCGGTTTTGTTGCGCACAATTTTTTGTCCCGTGCGGGAATCGAACCCGCAACCTTCAGCGTAGCAGGCCAATCGCTTAGCCACAGCGCCAATCAGGTCATAAACTCGGCCTAAGTGTACCACAAGATACAATAATTATAATAAAGAACCTAACATAGTGATGGAAATTTATACGCGAAGTGACAATGAGTTATGATAACAACCCTTGGTGTATAAATCACCCTTCGAGCCACATTTGTTAAATAAAATAATTTATCTCCGGCTGCATAAGAGGCGTGTGGTTTTTGGAATTGTAAGTTATCATCTAAATGGGATTGCGGTAACAGGGATACCAAAAACGATACATTATTTTTTTAGCTCTTAAGTTATGTGAATAGAATAGATAAAGCCGTGATAGCCAAGTGGTATGACCGTTGGACTGCCAAGTCAAAGGACGCAAGTTCAAGCCCCGGCACGCACCAATGTCTTTTCGAAATCATATGTTTATTATAAATTAGCTATCAGTTGCTAAAAACGGTGAAGGAAAAAATCGTGAGGTAACCGGCACACCTGAGAAATTTTTCAACGTTGTGTAAAGCCATGTCAGAGCCCTACAGGCGGTTTTGGCTGTGACACCAGGTTGTTCATCAACTATACGATAAGAAGAAGAAGAATAGAATAGATTATCACATAATTATGTTAGGTAGGTTAGGTAAGTGTTATTTATTCATAATTTGTGGCGAACCTACTTTTTTTGTAATTATACTAACAGCTTATTGGTACAGTAATAAAGTCCCACTGCAGGGCAAAAGCCTGTGTCTGTTCTCATTTAGAGAAGGATAGTTAACCCTTTGAGTGCCACGGTCTTGTAAAGAAGACCTCTCGCTCTCGCTTCCGCGCTTTCCACACCATAACTGTACCAAGAGACAATATTAAGTCGTAACATTTGCATAATGTAATAACAAACAATAATCGTAATACATGTTACGATTAGATAATTTGTCTTCTAATAAAATCGTGGCGTGGAGGGCACGATAACGCTTGTCTTTCATACAAGACTGGCGCTCGATAGGTTAAAAGTTAAGGAGCCTAGAACTATTTAATTATGCTTTTTCCAGTCTCCTGCTAAATAAAGTTTAGTTCTTTACACTGTATCAAAATTCTAATAACAAAAACGGGTCTCAAATTACTTTATTTTAAAACGTACACCTAGTATAAAGATGATTACATAACAAGGAGAAAAGTATTTAAATGAGTGTTCGTAATTATGCTTAAACTTTTGGGCACAAAAGAATAATTCTGCATATATTTTTAAACGTAGATCTAGCTTGAATTAAACCTTTACGATGTTAATAACATTTGATATTAAAACTCTGAAATACTCCAGCCAAGTTTGGAGTATCAATAAAGCAACTAGAAACAAACTTTCTTACTAATCTGACCTGTTTTTGCTAACATCTAAGAGAGCTGAGGATTTCTAACGGCTGGTTTTCGATCAAGTCACATTTTCAACTGGAACTGAATCAAATCATCTGTTCGGGAGCTACAGGAACGATGCTACAGACAAGCACACAGATAGACTGTAAACTTATTATCCCTGTTTGCGTCTGAGAACAAAATGCGCGGAATAAAAATCATTAATAATATAATAATATCTTGGGACAGCTCACACACGGTCATCTGATCCCAAACTAGGCAAAGCCTGTATTATGGTAACCAAACAACTGATAAACACACTTATATATTTCTAAATACATACATAATATAGATAAATAACACCCTGACACGGAACAAATCATTATGCTCATCACACAAAGATTTTTCCTGGGTGGTAATCGAACTCACGACCTCCGGTTCAGCAGTCAGGGCCACTTACCACAAGACCAACAGGCCAGTCAATACTAACATTCATGAAGATAATATTGATTGTAATATATTATAAGTCCACCTATATACTTTTATGGAATGCAATAAAATATTGAGTAAGATTATAATAGTATCATTAGATTGTTAAAATGTCCTGCTATGTTTGAGACCTTAATCAACTATTAAATCAGCATTACTAAATAATTTGGACATCCATAATTCCGGTCGATTGAATCCAATCAAACTTATTAACTTATATTTCGCATCGATTTCAACCGATTGCATCCAAATGAAATACATTGGGAAACAAGTGGCGTTCACTCGCGTGATTAAATATGACATGATGGAGCAATGAACGGGGTTTTATAATAAATTATCTGCTGCCTGCCTCGTTGGTTTAGTGGTCGCTATGCACGACTGCTGAGTATGAGGTCCTGGGATTGAATCTTGGGTCGGGCAAAGTGGTACTGGGTTTTCCCATCAGGTTATTCTCAGTAGCACCATGAAGTATGGAGTTGTTCCTGAAAAAGACTCGCCCCTGTTACATTTGGACTTATAACATAACTGGTGAATTGTGGGTGTAGGTAGAATATGTGCACTTCTGCATACCCTTTCAGGGAATAAAGACGTGATCTTATGTAATGTTAATGTATCAGCTAGTTTTAATAATAAACAACAATATCCTTTAAGCCAAATTTCAGCAACGGCGGCTGTCAATCTCCACTGCCCTTTGCAACACTTTGACCGACGCAGGATTCAAACCCAGAATCTCATACTCAGCAGTCCCGCTTAGCGACCACTAGACCAACGAGCAGGGTTTAATATACTATTTGCAACAATAATTAAAAACTGTCGTCCACACGACACCTTAAACAATTCGTCTGCATCCAAATTAAATTACTTGTTCCCAAAATCCCAAGTGACCGTTTAGCAAACCAAGTTATCATGAAACTGGTTAATCAAACTTGTTCTATCCAAATGTTTGGAAGTTTGTAAAGTGTATCTGACACGTGCCCTTAGGTCTGAGAGTTTCGGAATCTTCGGGTACTTTATAATTAGAGTAATATTGTAAATTGTTTTTAACATGCAACTTATTTAGTTAGTAACAAATTAGCGCTGATTACAATGTATAATGTTGGAGTAATTTTTGGTTAAAAATTTGATAAGAAATGTGATTTTGCTTTATAAGCTGGTGTGATGTTGACACACGTTATGTTACTTTTAATTTCGACAGCAATTAAAATTACGTATCACTAGAAAGGGGTTATCATTATTTCCAAAAGCCATGTGAATTCTATATTTATCCATCTATCGCTAATTCGCCATCTAGTCTTTTAAAAAAAATTACATGTTAAAGTTTTTCCTGTACCTAAACTTATTTGCAAAATAAAAAGATATTATCACTAGTTCGAGTGCTAAACTAGTTGGGCTTTCCCGAAAATACACGTGAGTAGAACCGGCATATAGTATAGTAAATAATATGGATAATACTCACGAAAATCACGATACTAAAACTAGGTTAAGCCCTACATAATAATTTTCATTTTTGAATGCTTAGGTAATTGAACAATTATTTTCATTTGTTCACAACTATTTTTGAGATACCTATATCTTTGCTCTGCTAATATGATTTAGCATGCTAGGAAGGAGATTAATAAACTGTACTGTACAATAACCATAACTATTGTACAATATTGTTGAAAAAAAAAACATATTCAATTCTAACTTACCACAACAGTTCACACAAATTTCATCAAAGAAATGAAACAGAACTCTTAGTGTCATTACCGCGTGTCATGTCGATGCTACACAAAGTTCTCCCTAAGCGAAAGTTAGGGACATTTGATGACAAAAGTGAACGAGATTACGACAAGAAACTTCGCCGCCGTGGTACAATTCTTCTGAAAGACCAATTGAAAAGTCCAACTGCAACCCGCCTTGTTAGAGGTTCTTTGTGAGTTCTCCCAGATCTAAGCCCGGGATAGTGATCGTTGTTAAAAATAGCAAGAGCATGAACTTTGAAGTTATTGCTGAATTACCGATGCAAAGTGGATTGGAGACTAAGTTTCGATGAAGATTTGCTGTATAAGATAAGGCGTCACGTTCGATGTCTTATGCTTATATGTTCTTTGATAGAATTTATGGGTACGGGCAAATTGTGATTGAGAGCTTATGTGTGACAAAAAATACATATTTTGAACTCGTCATCCCCTTCTGTTGCTGTGTTCATGGTTCTCTGAGCATGAGCACAGCATCATGCTGAGCGAAAGCCGTTTTGATTCATGCATTTTGTATTTCTTCTTCTGTTGTGTCTTTTTTTTTAAATTTCGCGCAAATAAATGTGGTTTATTTAATCTTTCTTACTAACTTTCATGATAAGTTTTTAATCGAAATGTATCTCGAAATGATTTTTTTCTGTTTGCCAGTTTAGAACACGGTTTCACTGTGAAAAGTACCTAAAAGGTAGTTCTATTTTTTGCTGGTGATGTCCAGAATTAAATTAATATAAATACTTAAATATTCCGCGAAACCCACTTTGCCACTCTAGAAATTTATTTTATAAAACACGAAATATTACTTTGAGAAGCTTTTTATGTCGCTCGTTTGCCGACGCATAAATAACTAGCCTGACAAGGATAGCACATCATGCTAGCTCTTTCATTTTCTTTTATGACGTGAGCAAAAAAGGTTCCTGGAATCGTGAAAGTATAAAAATTTAAACAAGCTTTTAATTCTTCAAGGAGCTGGCAGTAAAACAACTAATCTCAATTAAAATATATTAATTTAATTATTCATTATTATGATCCAAAATTTTCAAGTTTCATGACAATTTGTCGGGCATAAACGTATTTTACGAGGTCCGCGCTTTGTGAGTTGGGATTAAAGTTATTACCTTATTATCCTAACGCTTAATCCACCCTCGGGGTAAGCGGTATGATAGCTTCATCAAATTATCACTTAGTTCAATGACCGGGGTCGCGGTAAACGCTTGCCGCCATACATTACTTTATAGTTTAAGGACTTATGTATTTCGGTACATAAAGAAAGCATTATTTTACATTTGTATTAACGTTATGCAAAGCATTCTTTAAGGTTTCTATTAAAATTTTCTAAGTGGAAAGGTCTCAGGTCAGGGAAAGCAGGACAGTTTACGATGTGGAAGCGAGACGCCGCATTACACTGCACGAATGTGTCTCGCTGACAGTCCTGCTTTAAGAGTTTATGGTAAGGGGGCAGCGTTATAACTTTGCAATTAGCATAGAAATATTTGTAGGTAGGAAATCAAAGTCATCATGGGCATATGGTATATCTTGTCTTTGAAACATTATTTCTATGCGAATTGCAAATAAGTAGCGCTGTTACAAAAATCACGGATTAGTCTACAATTTTAAGAAAAGTGTAGTCATGGTCTTTGAGGCCGGTGGTCGATGTCCAAAAACCATACCTCCGGTCAGGTTGAATGGTACAGCACTGGAGAGGACATATAAATTTAAATACCTTGGACATATATTGACCGCTGACCTGAAGGACGATGAAGACATTGAGAGGGAAAGAAGGGCGCTGTCGGTTCGAGCTAATATGATTGCTCGCAGGTTCGCTCGTTGCACAACACCAGTGAAGCTAACTTTATTCCGTGCATATTGCACCTCTTTTTACACGTGCAGTCTGTGGGCTGCATATACTCTGAAATCGTACAGCGCCCTTCGTATACAATATAATAACGCGTTTCGGGTGTTAATGGGGCTGCCTCGATACTGTAGCGCATCAGGGATGTTTGCTGCGGCCCGCATCGACTGCTTCTATGCTACAATCCGGAAAAGATGCGCGTTGCTGGTGCGCCGTGTGCGGGACAGCCCCAACACCTTACTATGCTGTATCGCGAGTAGACTCGACTGCCTGTATATGAGCCGCTGCTGCAGACTTTCCACTTCGGTGATAGGCCTGCAGTGGTGATTTGGTGCAGGCAATTTCTTAGGTTAAGATTCTTTTTGTATTTGTCCTTTATATGTATGTACCTACTAACATAGTTATTGAGTCAAAAATGTTACTAACAAATATGAGTCATAGTTACTTCAATAAATGAAATTTATTTTTATTATTTCACTTAGAAAATTTTAATAAAAACTTTAAAGAACCCTTAACTTATTTATCAATTTGTTTAACCTAGTGTAGCTACTACTTATACCTGTATAAAGAGAAATTCCCAGTGTTAAGCAAATTTTAAATAAAATACGGTCTTCATAGTTCATTATATAAAATCACCTATGACTCACAACGAGTCAGGAAGGGTTGAATGTCTTGCGTGTGGATTATGACGCAACTTATTAGCAGTAAGCGTTGGGGTAACGGTGCACGCGACACATTCGCAGCTCACGATGTGGGGTGAGCTGTTCGTTAAGCAAAGCTGCGTGACTAACAAACTTGTTTGAATATAGGTACTCTCTCAAAGATATTATACAGAAAGAAAGAAAGGAAATTCATATGGATAAGTTCCTGTAATCCTCGAAAGAGTTTGTAGAAGAGTTCTCTTTACTAAGAGTATACCTATACTCTTAATTCACTACGCTTTCAAAGACTCATGTGATTGGTGGCGGGCTTAAGGTCAATGATCGGGCCTATACCTGGTTCTTTGCTTCACGCTTTTCCGTCAAGGAGGCAATGGATTCAAAAGTTACAGTCAAATACCCACCTAGGAAATCCGCAAATCAATGAAAAGGCACTAGTTCTAATAATTTGTCAATGACCTTTAATTCGTAATTTATTTAATCATTTGTTTACTCAAATATGGTATAATAGTTGGGGTTTAAAGGTGCTATGTGAGATCAATTTTCCATGCCATATCTAGATATTAAAACGGCTAACCCAAATAATGTGCCATATTTATATAAATAAATGACTAAATTAATTTCTAATTGTCGGTCATAGTGACAAATAGGTCTTCTTAACAAAATACTTGGAATGCTTTATAACAACAAGGCAGATATACCGAAATTTATACCGTCATACCGTTGAAGTTAGCTGTTCGTGTAAAAATGTCTAACTGGCCTTTTTCGTTTTAGATAATAAATATGATGCTTCATTTGGGCTACGTCGGGTTCCTATCATGAAAAGGATCCGCGTCCACGTAATAACCATTTCATTAAGTTTTATGTTTTAAACTGAAATGCCTTACAAATCTCCTGAAGTTAATTTCGGTGGTGTTTAACTTTTTAATGCATGGCTTTTTTTATAACGTTTTGGGATAAGCTTTCTGTGGTGAAGTTGATGTTTTGGAGTGGGATTGTCATACCTAGTTACCTTTGATAGAGAAGATAAATTCAAAGCTTTTTTTTAAGTTTCCTTAATTCGAATGTCTTTATATAAAATATGGGGAGAATTATATTTTTTAGTCCCGTGGAACGCCGGACCAGAATAGCACCTCACTATTTTTCCTCGTGGGTATCGTAGAAGCCGAATAAGGGATAATCCAGAAGATGCACAGTAGCGTCTTCAGTAACTTCACCACCAATACCGCGATCACCAAGCCACTTCCCATGGAAGATTATGGCACCCCCCCCCCTTCGAAGGGCGAGGCCTTTGTTCAACGCCTTCCGGCTGATGATGATATTTTTGATTTAGTCAGACAATTTGACTATTTGATAATTTTTTATTTATTTCTTAGTTCATCTTTATTCCCCCTGATCTTATCTGAGAGAAAGCAACCACTAAACCAACAAAGCAATATTTGGTAAAGTAGTACCTCATTACCTTAAATTTTACACACATTCTGAAACCTATTAAGCAATAAATTCAAAATAATATCTTCAAATTGGCGCCGCCAGCCAGCCGCATTGCTTGCAAACACAGCCATCATAAAAACAATTACAGTAATGACTGTAATGAGCATATCAAATGAACGACGCGTCCACAATATAGTTCGCGCGAACTGTTTGTTATCAGTAATGTGTTGACCAGGTTCCAATATGTTCAGTTTTACTGGTTAACGTTGATGGTGGGTAAAATAAACTGTTGTTTATAAGCCTCGCAGGTTTGCTCGTTGCAGCGAGCATGTTAAGATCTCACTTTTTAAGGCATACTGCCAAACCTTCTACACGAGCAGCCTGTGGGTTAGTTATACACAGAGATCGCTCAGTGCCCTGTTCAATATAATAATGGCTTCAGGATGTTGCTGGGGCTGCCCCGTTTCTGTAGTGCATCTGGAATGTTTGCGGAGGCTCGCGTTGATGGTTTTCATGCCATCATACGCAAAAGGACCGCCTCCTTGTTGCGCAGAGTGCGGGGCAGCACTAATAGCATCCTGAAGGTAGTCGCTGACAAAGTTGACTAAATAATAATACAAACTTTCATGCGGGTTCTAGTTGGATAGTATGCATTGTGTAACTGAGCCTGCATTTAAGGAACCTGTTTTGTTAATTCCAATGATGTTACTAACATAGTTTTTAAGAATTTCTACTACTTACTAAATATGGACATTGTCCGAAATAAACGTTATTGTTTTGTATTGTATTGTAAGCCTGCTACTGATGTTTGCCTTTAATGACATTTTAGTATGTTGCCCATGCTAAGCTTGAAACTAAATTGATTATGGAAGTTTGAAAAATGATGCACGTAAGAGCTGCGCCACAGATCAGCGAAGGTTGCGATTTTGAATCCCGCTTATGTCCATCATTTTTCAAATTTTCTTTACCTATTTAAAATGGTGCATTTTTTTAATTTGTATATCTATATTGATAAAGGAAATTTGAAAAATGATGGACACGAGCGGGATTCGAACCCGCGACCTTCGCCGATCCGTGGCGCTGCTCTAACCAACTGAGCCACCGTGTCGCTAGAGTTGGTTAGAGCAGCGCCACGGATCGGCGAAGGTCGCGGGTTCGAATCCCGCTCGTGTCCATCATTTTTCAAATTTCCTTTATCAATTTAGATTCAAGCTTAGCATGGGCAACATGCTAAAATGGCACCAAAAGTCATATTGTATATCTATAACTAGCTCCTCCACGAGTATCATTAACCATGGGTTAATTTTGAATGAATATCCAATAAAATTTTATTTTATGACATAGTTATGTCATAGGATTTAAATTGTATTATAATCAGCTGTTCCATGGTAGATTCAGTTAGATTGTGTTGAGAACCACCCATTTAAACGAGGAAGTACCTAACACGTAAAGTCACAGTTGATCACAGTGTTTGCGGTTGTGTCATAATAAATGTAATTCATTCATAGGGCATTTTTAAATACGATATTTTTAAGAAATTCCAAAGTCTAGTTTGGGTTGCGACACCTCTTCAATTCCTTCTGAATAGGGGCTCCGTTTGAGTTCGAAACTAGTCGGACATTCTCGCATATTAACAGGTATAAAACAGGAATATATTTTAAGTCTAAAAGTATTAATTTCCTTGTATTAATTACTATCACTTTTGCTGTTTTCGTACCATTAATTTCGACATATCATCCTAACTCTGATTTTAAAGCACTTAGAACGTCTTCCTACATTTAAAGTCGACCTGAAACTGTTCTCCAGCTATATTACTATAAAGTGCAGCCACAGAGAGCACCGGTCCCATTACATTTAAGATCTAAGCTTTATGGGACCTTTGCGAGTTCCTTCATGCTTGACTTTAATCCGTGAAAAGCGACCTAATAATGCAAGTTTCTGGCTTCCTAGTATAAAATCTTAGTTGTGGTACTCCATTGTTCTTTCAGGTAAAAGAAAGATAGTAATGGTTTGCAAAGAAAGTCCAGGAACTGAATTCCTACGTGAGAATCTCATTACAAAGCGTAAAAAACTATAGCTACCTATTTAAGAGAGGCAAGTCCTATTCATTTGAACTTTAATATATTATGCATGTTCTTTAGTTAATCTTAGAGGCTTGGCTTTAATGACATACAGTGAAACATCACATAACATAACGTACATAACAACATGCCTATATTTACCGAAGGGGTAGGCAGAGGTATGTAGTCCGCCCACCTATCGCCAGTTAAGTTATAGATTATAAAAGGCGTACCTATTGCCATTAACTGGGCACCAATCCAGTCTCCATGCTATTGAGAATTACCTAATAAAAAACCCGTGTGGTATCCGGCCTAGAATTGACCATCCCCTTTCCTCCCGTGGGTATCGTAAGAGGCGACTAAGGGAACATCCAGAAGATGGGCAGCAGCGTCTTCTGTAACTTGACTACCAACACTGCGATCCCCAAGCCGCTTGCCAAGCGTGGGGATTATGGCAACTCCCCCCTTCTACAAGGGGGAGGCTGTTGATGATGAATAAAAAACCCAATAACACTTTGCCCGACCCGGGATTTAAACCCAGGACCGCATGCCTAGCAGTCGCGTTTAGCGCGGCAACTAACGAGGCAATTTTATGAGGCTCTTTATTAGAATAAAATATTGATTACTAATGTGTTTGGATATTTTAATTAAGTGTTAAACAGACAATTAATAACGCTCTCATATACTTCGTGAACAGTTGCCGGCGCATCGGAATAATACAATTTATCTGATGTCGAGTCCCCTATGGCGCGTAAATTACTTTGGAAAGCCGACCTTACGTTTTAATTTTAATATAATCAGGCCGATGTAGTGGATTGTTTATAGGAAAATTTTGTTCCATGTTTTTGAGTAAAATAGTATTGCAATTTTATAACCCCCTTTTTTATTTGTCGGGTTCGATCCTAGGACCTTATGCTCAACAGACGCACTTGCAATACTTAATATCTATTATAACTGTATAACATTGATCTAACTTAAGTTTTCAATAGGGATTCAAAACAAATACTTAAAACTCCACTTTAAATTAAGAACTTAGATAATTTTGTTATCGTGATCAGGCCCAATGTTATCTGCGTAAAAAGATAATTAACTAAATAGTTTCTTAGATAATTAACAGAAAATGGAGTTGTTGCTATAGAATGAGTTCGTTTTTCTATTTTGAAATTGGATTAGAAGGTCCCAATCCTTTGGCACCTCGGATTAAGATGTCGGATAAGACTTGGATTCATTTATTTCGAAAATTGATTTTGTATGATAGTCTGATTGGCGCAGTGGCTAAGCGATTGGACTGCTACGCTAAGGGTTGCGGCCTTGTGGGGATTCTCGCACAGGAAAAAAATGTTGTTTTTCTCTCGAGTCTGGGAGTTTGTGTATGTATTTTTCATGTTTGTGAAACGCACCTACGGTACAGGAAAAATTCCTAGGGTGGGGCGACAATTAAAAAAAAACTCGTGATATCTCGTTTTCCTAATTAAATGTAGACATAGAACATTGTTTTTGCGTCATTTAATGTTTATAGACTTGAGGTTATGTGTAGCAGATTCTTGTACAGAAACTGGAGTTGAATCCTAGACAAGAACCCTGTGTCTTGTTTTGATGGTTGCTCAACTTTGGATTTGGTCAATACGTCAAAATTAATGATATTTTATGAATAAGCAACACTAGTTATAAATATATTAAAATAATAATTCTTCTTCTTATCGTATGGTTGATGAACAACCTGGTGTCAGAGTTTAAACCGCCTGTAGGCCTCTGACATGGCTTTACACACCGTTGAAAATCTCTCAGGTGTGATGGTTTCCTCACGATACTTTCCTTCACCGTTTTTAGCAACTGATAACTAATGTATAGTACGCACATGAATTCGAAAAGACATTGGTGCGTGCCGGGGTTTGAACTTGCGACCTTTGACTTGGCAGTCCAACGGTCATACCACTCGGCTATCAGTGCTTAGTAAAATAATAATAATAACGCTTTACCTGAGTTGGGATCATATGGGTTGTACATTTATATCACAATCATAATTCTAATGAGATCATAAGATTTATGGCATAGAAACAAAATATACCTAACAGAAATCAGTATTTTTAGATATAATTTAAAATATCACTTTCTGATTGCTACTGTAACCCCTTTAATTTGGCTACAGAGAGTAAATTGAGTCTAAATTATTGGCAAAGAGTTTTGCAAAGAATTTACAATGAAGTTAGAAAACAAAATATTTGAACGATTTAAACCCGGGATTTGAACCTTCCATTTAACGGACGTAATCAGTTCAGAACTAATGACAAGCTTTGGAACACATTACATCTCATTAATTTAAATATTTAATCAACTGTTAGCACACCGCATTCATGACAATTAACATAGATTATCAAAAAGTGTTTTGGAAATCACCAGGATTGTTACCCTGACAGACATTTCAATTATGTACTGAAATTTTATTGTAATTAGTGTAAGTTTAGTTACTATAAAAGTTTAAGCTTCCTTTATTTGTTTTCTCTTGTAATTGTTACTTTAAAATAATGATAGCCTTCAATATGGCCTATAGCCTTCAATAAAATGGCACCAAAAGTCATATAAATTTGGTTTGGTATTATCGTTTCAGTGTTTTATAGCTGTAAAGGTATAATACTGAGTTGGTATTCATAGATTTCAACAGATAATACCTGACGTCACCCTTAAGACGTAAATACTAAAAGGGAACCTGGAATTCGATGGATTCGAGCAGCGACACGGTGGCTCAGTTGGATAGAGCAGCGCCACGGTTCGGCGAAGGTCGCGGGTACAAGTCCCGCTCGTCTCATCATTTTTCAAATTTCCTTTATCGATTTAGCCTTCAATACTTCACTTCCTACTTAGACCAAAATACTACTAAGAATCATAACTACACTACTACATGTAATCATTGTATCGAAGTCCATTTTTACAGAATAACAGACTCAACCCCAAACTTTTTCCTTACCATCAGCAGGCAATTCGTCTATTTATAAACAAAAGAAACGTTACAGTATTTTGCGTGGGCCGTAAAGAACGGTAGAAATACGCAGCACAAAGGCTGACGCCTATCTTAGCAGACTCTTGGGAATAGTAAAAAAAGTCATTACTCATCTTTGCTGGCAAGGTCGGTATAAAACAGGTATCTGATTGTGTCAGTATTTTTAATATTGAAAATATTTTTATGGTATTGGAAAGTGATTGAAAGGTTTGTATTTGGTCACCATCGGAAATATTAATGGGTGCCTACTTTTGAAATAATTAAGAAATTTAAGTACAAAAGAGAACCCCATATTTAAATAAAATTTATATAAAGTCACGCCTATATTCACGAGGGGTAGGCAGAGACCACGGATTTCAATTTGCTACGATCCTGACATACTTCTTTCGCCTCATTCATTCGCATCACATTTCTCATACTCGCTCGTCGGTTAAGGGTACTCCTCACTTGACAAATTAAAAATCAAAGCACAATAAATATAAAGTTGTATAAAAATAGTCTAGTGACTGACTCGTTGGTCTAGTGGTCGCTAAGCGCGACTGCTGAGCAAGAGGTCCTGGGTTCAAATCCCGGGTCGGGCAAAGTGTTACTGAGTTTTCCATTAGTTAATGCTCAGTAGCAGCACGGAGTCTGGATTTGTGCCCGGTTGATAGCAATAGGCTCGCCCCCTATTACATTGGGACATACAACATAACTGGCGAAATGTGGGTGTACTATATGTACGCCTCTGCCTACCCCTTCGGGGAATACAGGCGTGATTTTTATGTTATGTTATGTATGTTAATAATACTACTAGGTATATTATGTGGTCAATTGCTTAATAATATTCACAAAATCTTTTAACACATTTTAAAAACCTTTGTGAAAACCTTGTTACCTTAAATCTCAAACCTAAACACACTGAAACAACGAAGCCTAACAGATACACAACCAAATATACGACTATAATTTATCTACCACGGAAATAAGGCACCATCAAATTTAAAGTCCCTATTTCAAAAGTCAGTGAACCCAAAACTCATTACCTTCCGTATCTGCTATATTTGGAGCATCAATCTTGTATCAGGAATACAATGGCAGCCATCAAATAACCATTAACCATGGAAATTTAAAAGCATTTCTCTGCATGGCCGCTTGATGTGACTAGACACGTTGCTTTTTTATTGAGTTCCGTTGATGGTTGAAGGAATTTGCGATTTTGTTGAGAAGTGACGAGGGTGCTATTAATACTGAGAAGTATTGTGGGTGTTTTTGTTACCTGTATTTAAGATTTCTTACTGCAAGATTTTGAGTCTTTTCCGTGAGATTACATAACTTTTCGTCTTGTGGTCAGTGAGCCACGGTAACTTTTTTATGAGTAGTCTAATTTCTATGTCATAAAATACGGTATATATTGTTCGCAAAAATGAAGAAAACACACAAAGAAGATCCATAGTTTATGTAATAAAAAAAAAAACGATTTAAAACCGTATAGTATGATTTTAAAACATTTCACTGTCGCTGTGTCTAAATACTAAATCATCTTCATCATCATCTTTCAGCCTATCGCGGTCCACTGCTGGATATAGGCCTCTCCCAAGTAGCGCATCTGCATGTAGCACTCAAATCCATAACTTAAAATCCTAGTATCACATAACCAACATTTACTAAGGTCGGTTGATAATAAACAAACAATGTATATCACAGCTTTAAAGAATCCATCCGTTTGTTTAGTATCTTTGCAATAGGCTGAGAAAGGCAACAATGAAGAAGGGGAAATGTATCCATTACACGTCAGAGGTAGACCCGCGATCTCGCGCAAGTTACCGCACCCACTGGATTGTATTTTAGTGAATGAAGTCCTATTTAAGCCCTTAGGGCTGGTCGCAGTGACAGCGAGGAACAATGTAGGAGCTGGTTATTTTTGTGGGAGGACTAATTGCTGTTAGAATTATTCCATGTTTCATTTGCAGGTCTACCTGTTTTGTTTTGTTCGTCACCCATTTAGGACAAGTAATTACATGTTTTTTTTTAAGAATCTTTGTTGAAAACTGGACATTTTTAAATGAAACGAGTACATTAAATACCTATTTTAGCTCGATCTGACAAATTAATTTAAGACTTAAAGCATACCCGTCTCTTTCGACATCACAAAGCCAAGCGGAATTATATTGAAGTCTATTAAAAAAACATGTTAAATTGTATTTTTAGTGCCTCCATAAGCTGAAATTTTGTATTTCCAAAAATAGAGTAAGTTTAATCTTACTCCAGCTAAATCAATTCCATTACTGCGGAGTTCATAAACCAAATTTTCATTTAAAAATCTGATTTAAACACAACATTTTCCTCAGTCTCCTTATCCCGCCCGCACTGAGCCTCTGCCCACAACGCCCGGATCGTTCAGGGATTTAACCAGGAATTTGTTCGCGGTTGAAACGGGAAAATTAAGGTATTTTTTATATAATAAACGCGGCGCAAATAAGTTTTTATATTATATCCTCGGGAGATATGAGATTCTTTAAAATACGTTACCTTTTATCTTGTGAAGCGTTCCTTTCTGTGGTAAACTTGTTTTGTCGATGAAAAAACAGAACTAAAAGATAGACAAAGCAACTTTATATGGTGGGTAATGATGTGTGGAAGAATCTTTACGCTAACGTCTCTCGGTGGGGTAAACAAAGTAACAAAAATCTTTGATGAAGCGTTAAGTATTGTTAGCCTTTGCCCGGGACTTCTAACATAATGTTACGTGTAGTGAAAAAAGGTCGAATATAATCCTAACGTTTTTATAACTTTGTTTCGATATTCTTGGACAGTTCTTTGTTTGAACGAAATGTTTTCGGAATCAATAAGAGGATATTATTTATCTTCTTGCGGTAGTTTTGGGTTTTAACCTGTTTTTGGGAAATCAGAAGTTATTGGGCAAGAAATTCTTAACAGCAGTTCTGAGTAAGGAAGCTTTCGATCATACCCTATGATTTGGAGATCAAGTAAAGCTGTGCGCTTGATCTCTCCAGTCAATCATTGCTATCCTGTATCACAATGTTAGCTAAAGTTAGTTCAAGAGTTTACCTGAGCTGGCATACCCATTACCCTATCATTGTGGTCTTTAATATCTCCTGTTTAGTTAGCGAGTCTCCACTGAGATATACTGAATATTTAGGACTTTCTTATGCATTTTGAGTTAAAATAGATGTCCCATAACGATGGTGATATCTATTTTTAAGGCAACGTCTAGCTCTGGTATTGTAGAACCTAGTACCTAATAAGGTACCGGCTACTTCAGCTAGAGACTAACCGTTTTTATATTTTTAATTTCTATCGATTATCTAGATACCCATGAGACAGCATAAACCAAGCACTATCGTTAACTACCTGAGAAACTTCCACTCGCATCCGCACTAACCAAGTTTAGTATGGTTCCAACTTTGGGACGTGGAGGTAGCCAGTTGTTTAACCACAATCAGCAAGGTTTGCTTAACGAGCACACTTAGAAGTCAACAAGGTCCAAACGAAAATCTACTTATATTGTACCGGAGATTTTACATTGTGTAGTGAAGGGCGTTGTGTGTTGAAGTGAATTTTAGAAGCTATCTCCTGCAATATGTAGGTTCAAAAAGTACTTTTATAAAAACAGAAATTATCTCTTTTCTCTGCGATTCCGAATTATTGTACTTTTGAGCAGAATTTTGCAAGGCTGCATATGTTTTTGCTCTCGTTACAACAAACAAATGCTAGGTTTTACGAATTGCATTGATCATACTTACATTAATTTATGCCGCTTCATGTTATTTGCATTTAACGAAAGTTAGACTCTAAATGCTACTGCCAATATCTTCAACCTCATTCATAAGAATTATATTTATTGTATAAAAATATATCAGTAATGTAACGTTCATAATTTCCACAAAATATTGTACTATACATCTCCAATCTCTCTTGCCCTTTAAATTGAGCCTCTCCAATTTAATTAACAGGTATAAGACCATACTTAGTGACTCCATTGTTTAGAACTAAGCTGGCAGATGTTTCGACACAATCAGCAATATTTGTTTAACAAAGGTCGACTTACTTGGAGTCACAACAAATATTTGTAAATTAGTTGCTCATTTGTTCGGGCTGTGTTTGTGTATGTCTTAATTGGTATTCGGGTGAAAAAAGGAAGGTTTTGTCTAATGACTTAACAACGTAGAAATACATTTATAATTATGACAATATGAAAACATTACTTCTTAGTCTTTGCCCGTCTTCTTCTTCTTCGACGTATCGGCGTGAGCCAAATCATCCATGCCTCTCATGCCTCTGCATCTCATGGCGTGGTGTAGAGATTGTTCAGTCAACAAGGATGCAAGGTTGACCGTCCAGGGGGTGCCGGACATACTTAGGTATCGTCACTCGTGAAGGCTCTTTATTTGCACCCTTCTTTGCCCGTAACACTCAGATTAGAAGTACCTATTCTTTCTTCGAGCATATTACGACCCTAATGGCGCGATGCCTTAATAACTGGTCCTAATCGCAAAATTCAATATATTTTTTAAGTAATGGGTACATTATTGTGACTTTTTTCTTGTTCTTCTCTCACTCTGTCTCTATTGAATTAACATGTAACATCATCGTCTATTTTGCTCGCTAATGCACCTGGCATTTCCAACACCTACGTTTAATATATTCCAATAATCTTCTAGCTGACGTCACTCAGAGAGAAGTACAGCTACGTCACAGCTGTTAAGCATTATTAACTTAACTCCTAACACCTACATATATTTTAACTCACTTATAATATGATAATAACAGAACAATTCAAACGAATTTCTGATTATGTTATAACATTACCTTAGCTATACAGGTACACAGTATAATACATACCAGCTATAGTATACAGGTATGTTTCTGGGTGCCATTTACACAAAAGATATGTACCACGAACTAGAATTTCAGAAGGACCGCTTATAAATTGTAAAAATGCAACTAATAAATAAATTTTTTTCTTGAATATCGCGATGGCCGATAGGTTTACGTACCACTATGAACTTGTGCCGTGTGGTTTTGCCAAGAATAGACTGCCCTTTTCCTCTCGTGGGTGTTGTAAGAGGCGACGACTAAGAGATATTTCCGGGGGGATGGGCACCAGCGTTCCCCTGTTTAGGTATCGTTCACCATACTGCGGTTGCCAACCCTCTGTTCAGCGTGGTGACTATGGGCAAGACATCCTATAAAGATTAGCCAACGAAAACGGCTCCTAGTTCCCGGCCGCCCTCAATTTCAGGTATCTGGTAGTGTCTGGGTGGCGAAAAAGGGAGAGAGGCCCTTGTGGCGTACCCATACCGTACTCCACCCAGCAGTGGACTGCAATAGGCTGATGTCATGATGACGATAACGAACTTCTACTCTTTATCATTGTGTCTGATAAAATATCCCTAGGCTTGTCCACCCTAATTTTTTGTTTCAAAATAAGCCACTAATATTCGACAAGTAATTTAATTTTGCAGTGAGAATGTTCATAGATTATTTACAAAGACATCAATATGAGGATTGAGTAAGACTTTTGTTTCTAACCTGTTTAGTGAACGTATACTTAGAAACTTTTATCCGTTTTGTTCCCTTTTATTTTAGTGAAATCTCGCGGGTTTAGATGATTTTTCCTTATACAATCTTTTGTTTGTAACAAGTGAATTTCTTGTCATTGTGTTTATATACGCTTTTATTGCATTCGTTTTGTTTAGATGGAGTTAATGAACATTTGGTGACCTGTTCTAAGAGAAACGGCAGTGCTTCTGTCTAAAGACAGACCGGTATTTTTTTGGTAAATTCAAAAAATGGTCACCATCATCATGATCGCCTTGCTTTTGCTCTGCCAATTTTCTCTCTTCTTAAATTAATTTCGCTGAATTGAGCTCATTCAATTCAAAACTGAATAGCATTTCCCGTTTTACCGGAATAGTGTAGCAAGTACTTAACAAATTTTTTATCCAATAATGTTTGAAAACAAATCAATTTTTTTTGCAGAAATGTGTGTACAAATACATGTTATTTTTTTTAAACGTCACCCCACACTAGGAATTTATCCTGTATCGTAGATGCGCTTCACAAACATGAAATAACACTGACTCCAAAACTCAGACTCGGGACAAACATCTGCGGATCACACAAATTTTGGTCCCGCGCGGGAATCGAACCCGCAAGTCCTAGCGCCGCAGTCCAATCGTTAAGCAACTGCGCCAATCAGGGTCGTCAAATGTAAAATATAATCGTCGATATAAAATTAATAGATTCAGCACATTTAACCATTTTTGGAATGCATTATTTGTATTGTTCTACTTAAGTACTTAGGAGTAATATATTGGCGCTGTATGCCGAGATACAAGCTTTATACTTAGTTCGGCTACAGAAACAGATGCTCCCATTTCTTTGTTCAATTAACCAACCAGCTTTTTACATAATAAGTATAAATCAAAATGTACTCTGGCTGTTCGAAATAAAATTTATTATTAATTCTTAACATCTAAAATCTAATCTTTAGTCCGTCTTTTAAGATCACAATATAACATTGTAAATGAGTGTTATACAAATTCAATTCAGTTTCGTTTGGTTGTTCAGCCAGGTCTCAAAGCATCACTTTCAAAATATTATCCTTACCTACAGCTACTTAATTAAAAGATTTAAAAGCGCCTTTACTTAAAAGGAACAAGAAGAAAATAATTACACACACCGAACATGATAATCAAATCGACCACGAAATGTGAAAGCCATGTATTTTTGTGACGAACGCAACATTCATTCGTTATCCGTGACAGAGGACTGAGTCCAATTTCATTATGTCCATCTGGTTGGATGTGGCTTAAATATATATGTGTTATATGATATGAAGGACTAAATTTAACGACCCAATTGGCGCAGTCGCTAAGCGATTGGACTGCTGCGCTAAGGGCTGCGGGTTCGATACCCGCACGGGACAATAATTTGTGCGATCCGCAGTTGTTTGTCTCGAGTCTGGGTGTTTGTGTATGTGATATTTCATGTTTGTGAAACGCACCCACGACACAGGAGAAATTGCTAGTGTGGAGAGACGTTTAAATAAAAATGGAATTCTGGACTAAAAGGCTGAATGTTGATCTTTAAACACTTCCTCGTGGGTCTATGTAGTGTTAACAATAATAATAATATTACGTATAATAATATCTTGGGACAACTCACACACGGTCATCTGATCCCAAACTAGGCAGAGCCTGTATTATGGCAACCAGATAACTGATAAATATACTTAATTATTTCTAAATACATACATAATATAGATAAATAACACCCAGACACAGAACAAATCATTATGCTCATCACACAATTGTCCTGGGTGGGAATCAAACCCGCGGCCTCCGGTTTAGCAGTCAGGGCCACTAATCACACAACAGGCCAGCCAGTCAACAAGTGCGACTGCTGAGTGTCAATTCTTGTCTTCGATCTTCTGCCGGAAGAGTTTACTATGTGAAAGCGAGACGCCGCTATGTGCAGTGTAACGCGGCGTCCCGCTTCTACAACGTATACTGTCCTGTTTTAAGAGTTCATGGTAAGGCGGCAGAAGATGGCTGGTCGGGCGAACGTTTTCGTAATTCTCGCAACAACGGTACGGAATTCGTGCCCGATAATGGCGATAACCTAAAACGTAACTTGCGACAAAAAAGCCTTTAGTAAAAGAAGAAAAAATTATTACTTTACTACTCTCTTGAACTATAGTTTCCTTGACTTAACCGCTTGCAACACATACCATCGCACCCTATTTCCTCATATTAATTTCTTTCTTCACTATCATTTAGTAAAACCGACGTTCTAACTCTTAAATTAATTTCATTAAAGTTCAAAATTTTACAGCTTGGTTGTAATACTAAATTTGTAATTTATATATAGCGAGAATCAACTGTTTGTAGTAAGTAATAAGGTTGAGTTTCGTTTATAGGAAGTGTGTCAATTAAGTTGCAACAGTATTGACCAGCCTCCTTACCATGAACTCTTAAAGTAGGACAGTTTACGTTGTGGAAGCGAGATGCTGCTACGTGCAGTGTAATGTGGCGTCTCGCTTCCACAACGTAAACTGTTCTTTAAGAGTTTATGGTAAGGGAGCTGGGTCCCCATAGGGAGAGACATGAACAAATTGGAGAACAATAGACAATTTTACCAGTTGGGTGCAGTTCTGATTGTGATGTAAAGGGATTAATGGATACCCATTTGCTCTTTAAAATTTTGCAAACGGTAAACCAATCAAGTATACAACTGGTTCCATGTGACATGACAAGTGATAGCCTCGTTAGTCTAGTGGTCGCTACGTGCGACTGTTGAGCATAAGTATTCCCCGAGGAGGTAAGCAGAGGTGTGTAGTACACCAACATTTCGGTAGTTATGTTGTAGGTCCCGATGTAATAGGGGGCGCGCCTATTGCTATTATCCGGGCTTAAATTCAGACTACGTGCTGCTGCTGAAAAATACCTTATGAAAAAAACCAGTAACACTTTACCCAACCCAGGTTTTGAGCCAAAGACCTCATGCGCAGCAGTCGCGCTTAGCGACCACTAGGCCAACGGGTCTGCCTAATAATAATTATTACCCACCCAATTTTGCTGTTTATAAAGCATTGAAAACACAATCAATAAAACACCTGGCTGGAGGCTCAAGCAGTCTCGAGTTTTACCGTGACGCCCCATAAGACCTCTCTCGGGGTCGCCGGCATTTAAAAGTCTACCGAAAAATACAATAAAGCAGTTAAATTACAAGGCAAAGATACCTTTGTTACTAGTTGTTGATGCTTTTACGAAGCCGTTTCCATGGTTACGCCAGACAGTACAATGAAAGGTTGATGAATTCGTACTATAAGAGCTTTG
Organism: Abrostola tripartita; assembly: GCA_905340225.1. Classification (NCBI taxonomy): domain Eukaryota; kingdom Metazoa; phylum Arthropoda; class Insecta; order Lepidoptera; family Noctuidae; genus Abrostola; species Abrostola tripartita. Next base: position 1,251,028 of record HG996492.1, on the reverse strand, counting down.
TGAACTGACTTCAATACTAACTTCAATTTTCGAGTACTTACGGCAGTTATAACTCGAAATACTTTGGTGTAATTATTAAGAACTTGAGCCCGCATTTAATATTAGTTTACTACAGGTAAATTTACTCCGTTAGACTGGCAACACACATTTAATTTGAGGAATGAGTAGTAGGACATTATTATTAACTTTTTTGAAATTGTACAGTTGTAAATTTGTAATTGTACATTGAATAATTATACAACAATAATATACTTCGCTAGGAAAACGAGGTGTAGCTCATAGATAGCGTCAAAAATGCTTTAGATACTGATTTGCACTCTTGATCGTGTTAATTTATTGCAACTTTATACGTTGCAAACTTTTACAAATACAATTTTGTAAAGTTTGTCAAAATTCAGTGTAATTTACACCGAATTTGTACAAAATAAAATATTCTAAAATCACATATTATATTATTACTACATACACATAGGTACTCAGAAATACATCCTATTTTATTCTATGCAACGACAAAACTAGGTTCCGCACTAGACTTTGAATTCCCGAACCTCGTACACATTACGTTCGTAGTTACGAGCATTCCCGCAATCAGCATAATAGGTGCAGCTAATTGTACGTCATTTGTACTTCGGTCCTATCACAGAACAGTATATGTACGTACACTCTTGTTGGGATACATGCCTTTCAGAGATTCGTATGCACGAGCCGACAGAAGAATGTCAATTAGGTTTGATTGGCGATTTAGTGAAGTTGGTTTGTGACGGTTGATTCTTGTGTTGGACAAATATTTGTGTGGTATACAAATGTTGGCTCCAGCTCTTTTTTTTAAACCTCGCCCCACACTAGGAATTTCTCCTGTGTCGTGGGTGCGTTTTACAAACATGAAATATCACATACTCACACACCCAGACTCGGGACAAACATCTGCAGTTCGCACAGTTTCCCTTAGCGCAGCAGTCCAATCGCTTAGCCACTGCGCCAATCATGCCATTGGATAGAAAATGCAATTTTAAAGATAGAGAGATACAGGTTTGTACAAGAACCAGAGCTGCTACTAGTAATAAGTCCAGCCACTAATTTTCTAGACTGGCAATGGACCAACAAATGTGCTTTAACCTTTATGCGGTTAAAGTAGACTAGCAAGTAGACTTTAACCTGAAAAAGTAAATGATCGAAAGAAAATAGTTACACTCCTTCATATTGTTAGAATTTCTTCCTGAATTCCTTATTATCATGCCAACTGAAGTCATTCAAAATACGCTATGTCGACGCAAATCACCGTAACCATACATCGAACCCTAATCATTCCTACGATGAGTGAGGTCCCAAGTATGTTTATATCCAGAACCTCGCTTCGGTACCCATTAATCAGATCAGGAACAGTATTGTGCCCGAATTGGTCCCCGAAACGTTGAATGGTTATTGCCAAGGGATCTTATGATTCGTGTTTAGTACAGATTGGAGATATTGTTGGTTCATGACATCTGTTTCTTTAGTACATTAGTTTCACTACCTTTATGATAATGCTTATCTCATCACTTTTTTATACTTTTAAAACAATAAGAATACAAGAAGCAAATTTTTTCCGGCTTCAAGAAAAAGAGCCGTAATAGACGACGAACCCTATAGGCTCGATAAATGTAAGTAAGCTATATTGTCAACGCCTAAAAAAACAACTACAAAATATCTTTGAGTTTCGTAAGCTCATTTTGATTAAACATTAGTTTATGATTACAACCTTTTTCGTCCCAGTAAAGGTATGGAAACATTCTAACTGTTAAACCTTAAAACATTCATTTTCATAATTATTATGCAGAGTTGTGGGTTTGTAAAAAAAACTAATTGCTACATTTAAACAGGTATAATTTTTAAAATAAATCACCAACCGAATTATTAAAAAAATGCTGTACATAAAAAATAAATCTATTATCAAAATTCCACACCAATACTCACATTACCACATCAGAAACAACACCCACTTGAGCAAAACACCTACAAAGAAACCAGCAAAGCGTCGTCTAAGTAAAAGCTTTCGCAAAAGCATAATAACAGTTGGTAGTGTTCGTGCATTTTTCACTCAGCGGCATTATGCGCGCACACGACGGCCGTAATGAAGTGGTGTGGCGTGACGTCACCGGCCCAGTTACAGTACGTGACCAAATGACGGAGTGACGAATTAGTTTCTAACCGACTAGCGGTGAGTTTTTAAAGATAGTGTGGTGTGATAGGTGATTTAAGCACCATTTTTAATGACTACACTAGGTGGGTAATGTTTAAGGTTTTTTTTCCTCTGGGAAATAATTCTAAGAATTGGAGAAAGAATTTTGGAAATCGAATGGATAACATGTAATGGATGACTGCCTCGTTGGTCTAGTGGTCGCTAAGCGCGACAGCTGAGCAAGAGGTCCTGGGTTCAAATCCCGGGTCGGGCAAAGTGTTACTGAGTTTTCCATTAGGTAATTCTCAATAGCAGCACGGAGTCTGGATTTGTGCCCGGTTGATGGCAATAGGCTCGCCCCCTATTACATTGGGACTTACAACATAACTGGCGAAATGTGGGTGTACTATATGTTCACCTCTGCCTACCCCTTCGGGGAATACAGGCGTGATGTTATGTTAAGTTATGAATGGATAACATGGATAGTAATGAAGATAACACCCTACATACAAACAAAAAAAAATTCCTCTATATAATATTAGTATAGCTGATACAAAGTTACCAAATATAACATGCATATTTGTCTCCCATAAAACAATTTCTACAATCTGAGAGCTTCACGTGTTCCCAAACACAATGTCAGCGTGTAATTGTATGCTTCCCCTAATAACAGACGGTTGGCGATAAATAATTTTAATTAGGTTGTACGCGCCCTTAGATAACATGGTGTTGTTTTCAGCACACCCCTGTGAATGAAGTCGAGAGAGTTTTATGGAAAATGATCTTCATGTGTTTTTTGATTATAATGAACTACGCGTAAAAGAAACAAGCAACAGAACAAGAAGAAGAAAAGTTAGCCGGAAATAAATAGTAGAAGAAAAAGATATAATATGTCTTTGGCAATAGGCGCCACCACAGGAAAGTTTTTTTTTCTAGCCTTTTTTGTTTCGGCTCGGCAAAAACCTCCTCTTTATTCTTCCAAACCACTCTACCTATCCTTCGCAGTTTCTGTCCACGTGCGTCCCGCATATTACAGATTATTATCGTGAGAATTAAAACACGTAATTGAAAAAGTTTATAAACTTCTGACGCAAGACAACCTTCGTCTACCCGGGGACAGGTACCGACATTTTGTCGCGGTAGTAAACCAATTACTGTTCATCACAACCCAATCTCATCATCTGGTACCTTCTTAAGCAACGATTTCTGACAAATAAATATATCTTCTCTTATCTAACAAAGATGGAGATAATTTCAACAGGACTAGACTGACGGGAAATCAACGAATACAATTGGCCTTTCCTTTACTAGCAAGGCACATAATACAGTCAAAGTTTTGTCACTCCTTATACCTACTTGTATTACCAGGTTTCATAAATTACAGTAGGGCTTTATCAACCGCAAGCCAGTCCATTTCCAGTCATAAACAAATCTAGTTATAATGAATTATGATCACGTACGGTCGTCCTGGTGTTGTCGCCAACTATACGCGAATTAATCTCTCGCCGCCTTGTGGATGCTCATCACGTCTGCCTTGCACAAATAAGCAGACCTCTACGTGACTCTCTTCGAGTATTAAATGTAGTTAATGATGTAATTATTTTGGTTTTGTAATTGTGGTTCTGTTCTGCGTTTTTGTTGTGCGGTTTCGTTCATATTTTTGTTCTCATTTGGCCGCAATTTATGTAAACCTCGACCAATTATAAGACGGTCTTACAAACAGTATAGTACCAACCACATGGAAACTATTTTTTAAGATAAATCCTTAAATAAGATCTTTAAGGAATATTGCTACCTAAATCTTGCTTGCATTGCTATTAATTATAGTACTATGTGATAATTTTATAGTTTCTTCTGCTGAGTAGTAACTTTGTAATATTCGACGTATTTTTTAAGAACAAAAAGAAATCCCTATTTGTTTATTTTGTAAAAAAATAAAACAGCAAGGGCATTCAGTGGGGATCATAAAAAATGCTTTTCACAAATGAAATCCCTTTTGACTTCTAATAAATCATTCATAATTTAGCTTCGATGTTCTCAATCTTCCTTAAGCACAAATTTCGGCACCAGAAACTTAGATAACTATGATTAATATTTGCGTAACAACATAAAGGTGATTTCATATCACTTGTTTACAGCTGGTATAATAATTTAATTATATACCTACGTCTTCGGCTGAAGTTTTCATCCCGAAATAAAATAAATAGCTCCAACAAAAAACTAGTTCCAACGCCGCGAAGATTATAAATAAGTAATTCTTAACTCTATTATTGTTTATTATAAGAGAAATAATTATATACATATAAACATTTAAATTCTACCTCCTTTAAAAACTATTTACAACTTAAATATAAAATTAAAATTAAAAAGCATCGAAGTATTCTTCCTCATCGTTGTCAAAAGGAAACGTGCCCAGAAGACTGGCAGCATTGCCACGTTGAATGGCAATACTGATTCTTTGACCTAAAAACAAACCAGCCCTCTGATCACGCGAAGCATCGACTAAACGTTTTGAAAGATCTTTAAATAAGGCTCGGGCGCTCGGACCCCATGGCCCAAATGTTTCGACCCCAAACGGCTCAAAAATACAATTCACAATCAGATTATTGTATTTTCGCCGCTTAAGGGTCTCCGCAGCAGCAGCAGCAGTGCCAGCGCAAACTGCTGATCCAGAAACATGAGAAGGTGCAAGGGTATCGACGCAGGTTGCGTCCCACACCAAAGGCCTTCCTAATTTCCATGGCAACAACGACATACCATCTGGTCTCTTTCCATCGTCACGTACCAAGCCATTTGGTTCTAATACAGCTGGTACGCCGGCGGTGACAAGAGCACGACGGATGATGTCATTCAAGGTAGCGTGTCTTGGTATGCGACCAGCACTCCTACTGCAGGACAGACCATGCCGTCCGAGGCTGTCGACTGCTTCACCACAGTGACATCGATGAGGAGCAACACTAGGAGCCCCTAAGCGCAAACTAGTAGCTACGCGGAATGTGTTGTCGTCCAACATTGTTCCAATGTTGGGCGACGGAAGTGCCTGTAACCAAAGGCCCGACTCCCATTCACCCACAGCCAGCAGACGAGCGCGCTCAGCAGTATTGATTGACGTATTAATCAATTCATTCCGTATCAATCTGCAGAGCGGCTCGTCCCACTGCCTTTGGGAGAAAAGCTGGTTCGGGAGATCAGTGTTTGGGCAAGCCATTTTCTAAGCTGACACTGCCTCAGTTAAGCACGATACCTCAAAATTAACCAAGCAAGAAGCTAGAATTCTTCTGGTTAATTTTTCAGTACTGTGGACTGAGGAGAGAAATGCCGGTAAACCTAAACTTGAAACTGTACGAACTCCTAAACCACCCAAACGGACTGGAAGCGTGGCTTGGGACCAAGCTCGGTCGTCCAAGGAAATATTCAAAATCGACGTTAGGGTGGTCCGGATAATTTGATCAATTTTTTCCAAAAGCTGGGTATGCTTCCACAATGGGGTTGACCGCAGATTGTAAGTAAATTTTGGGCCGAAACAGCAATATCGAATCAAAGTAATGGCCGAATGCATGGTAATTTTGAAAAGTCTGTCCGAAATTATATTGAAATTTTGAATTTTTTCTTCTATAAAATCTGGATAGGATTCTTCCAAAATAGGAGACCCTAGGAGACGTAGAGAACTTCTATTTATAATTTTAATATTGGGAGCTATTTCATTAAATTTTGCTAAAGTGTCTTGTCTGTCGGTAGTGTCCGAGATAAAAATTTCACATTTTGAAAGATTGAGGTCCAAACCAATAGAATTTCTTAACACAGTATCATACGAGAAATCCGAGCTCAAGTGACCAGGGTGGTATAAATCTCCAGGAATTTAAACTGCGTCCCCGCCTCCTCCGGGACTCGCAAGGATGAGGGTAAAAGGACGGAGTAAAGAGGTACGAGGTACTAAAGTTATTGAGTTATATAAACTGTAGTTTTTTGTTGGAACACGGACTTATAATTGTTATATTAGTTAAAGGTTTTTTGCCTGCCTGTACAGTTTTGGTCTAGTGTCTAATGCTTTGTTAACAGAAATCATGGAAAATTTGACATTTAATGCAAGGCCTGATCTAACTTTGATCATTAAGCTGAACTTGAAATATTGACACCAAAAAAATTCACATGTAATCTGGTTTTTGCATGCGATTATTGATGTCTCTTGGTTTTAAATCAAAAATATAAATTTGTGCAATCTTTGATAGACAATGAGCAAGTTATAATGCACGGATCACGCCAGTATTCCCCGAAGGTGTATAGTACACCCATATTTCACCAGTCATGTTATAGGTCCTAATGCAGGAGAGGGCGAGCCTATTGCCATCAACCGGGCACAAAACTGAACTCCATGCTGCTATGAATCCTTACCAAATGGAATAACTTAGTATAACTTTACCCGACCCAGGATTCAAAATCAGGACCTCATGCTCAACAGTCGTACTTAGCGACCACTAGACCAATTCATTCATATACAAAATTGTCTTATCTTATTGTAATCTGAATCGAATCATTCATTTGTAAACTCAACATAGTACTCGATATTAAACGTGAATCCCTATATATTGAATGTAGGTCAACAGTCAATCGCGGTCTAGTGAATTGGTGACGTCACTAATTAATCCAACCAATCGAAGCCTATTAAAGTCATTAGGGTGGCCTTCTAAGCTTTTAGAAGACGACAAATGATTTGAAGTCTCAATCTTGTGACCTAGATTATAAAGAGCGTTAGTAAGTTTAATTTGGAAATGATACCCCTTCATCTTTTGTAATTAGCACTTATAGCCGAGTGGTATGACCGTTGGACTGCCAAGTCAAAGGTCGCAAGTTCATATCCCGGCACGCACCAATGTCTATTCGAATTCATGTGCGTACTATAAATTAGTTATCAGTTGCTAAAAACGGTGAAGGAAAACATCGTGAGGAAACCGGCACACCTGAGAGTTTTTCCACGGTGTGTAAAGCCATGTCAGAGGCCTACAGGCGGTTTAAACTCTGACACCAGGTTGTTCATCAACCATACGATAAGAAGAAGATCTTTTGTAAAAGTTAGGGGTTAATTGGTAGGCCTGATACATGAAGTTGTATCTTCATACATAGGCTTACGCTAAGGTCAGGTCAAGTGTTGTCTACCTTATCATCATTATCTGATAGATGTCCACTGTCGAACAATGGCCTCCCCCTTTTAGTAGGGGAGCGTTGCCATAATCCCCACGCTTGGCAAGCGGCTTGGGAATCGCAGTGTTGGTGGTCAAGTTACAGAAGACGCTGCTGCCCATCTTCTGGATTTTCCCTTGGTCGCCTCTTACGACACCCACGGGAGGAAAGGGGGTGGTCAGTTCTAGGACGTATGGCAAATACAACACAAGTAAGATTCCATAATAGAAATACATACTATCTATCTTATATCGTGCTCGAAATAATGTCTAACGTTCAATCTCTATTACATAGACTAAAATTACGTAAATTTTCCCTGGAAAAATTGATATGCACAACCATTCACCAGCCTAATCTATTAGGAAGACAAACGTATTACCTTCATATGGACTGTTTTAGTTTGTGCACTTCAAGCCAATTAGCCTTTGCTCCAATTTAGCCGTCTTTAAGCTTCCAGCTGTCCGTACATCCATAACTATACCTATGTGTGACGATGTGTACCTATGAGTGACCTATGTGTACCCATGACGTATGTAGTGATTGCGTTGACATGTCCGCACTACCTAATCTAGTGTCATTCACGGTAGAACGCTTGACACCCGATTAATTTGAGTTAGACAAACGTGTACTACTTGCTTGGACATGTCCAATGTTCTGTTGATGAAGCTTCAGATTGACTGAGGAAGTATGACATGAAAAATTCACATATGACTGCAAACTTTAGGGTATTCATTTGACCTGTAAACCCACCGCAATAATATTGAAGCAATATTAATTCCACTTATTTTGCAGATTAATAAAATTACAATATTAAACAGTGAGTGATGAAAAATAACTGACTCTCAAAATAAAGGTTACCTGACCTTTTTTCAGTCTTATAGCATCGTTTATGGAACCTTAAGTTTATTGTGTCAGAAATATATACAATTTCATGCGTTTAAACAATAATGATGTAATTGTAAATTGACTATAAAGTGAAAACCCTCACTTACTTGGCCTAGACAAGAAAATGAATAGTTAAAACGTGAACATAAAATATTTGCGTCTATCGCATCTTTGCAAATAGGATGGCTTCAGTAAGGGCGAAGTGAAATTGTAACAGTAACGGGAACATCATTGCGAGCTGCTCCCAACGATAAGTGGTATAGCCGACGCTCAGACGGGCCACTAAGTCGGAGAGCTAAGGATGCGACACTCTGTACTTAGGTACATAATTTATATAATATCAAATGCAGTGCAAGCCTGTACCTACTCGTTATCGAGAACTATAGACCATATAAATGAAAAATAAACAGGTAAAATAGCAAATTGAAAATATCGGAGAGATCAAGCGCATAACAACCCGTGAAACGTGCTTTTTAAAGCATACACGACAGTCAACGATACTCTTTCGGTAAAACGGCCGAGGGAAGGAATGACCGAAGCTAACACATAAAGATGACCTGATTGGCGCAGTGGCTAAGCGATTGACTGCTGCGCTAAGGGTTGCGGGTTCGATTCACGCACGGGACAAAAAAATGTGCGTTCCACAGATGTCTGTCCCGAGTCTGAGTGTTTGTGTATGCGATATTACATGTTTGTGAAACGCACCCACGGTACATCAGAAAATCCTAATGGGGCGACGTTTTTTTTTAAAAAATACCCACAAAAGCTAACTAATCTACGCGTTAGTTATATAGCTACTAACACTCTAATATTAATAAGTATCCGTAGTTAAATGTATATTAATGTCCTCCTGACCGAATTTCGGTCACGGCGGCCTGTCTCGGCTGAGACTAGCCAGCTGCGCAGGAGATACTATAGTGCACAAGTTTGCGCGCAGATACAGGTGCACTCCCTATTCCCTCACTCTCATAGTCCGATGGGACGGTAGACCGACACGACCGGAGAGAGATCAGGCGCAGGTCAAACGGCTTAACGTGCCTCCCGAAGCACGGAGGGGTCTCGACATGTAAATGGTCACCCATCACAAGACTGACCGCGGCGAGCACGGCTTAGCCTCGCAGATCGACTGATCTGCCGGGTAGCCGCATAGCTACAAGCCCCACAAAATATAAATTTATATTATTGTGATTATGGCCAACACACAAACCGTTAAAATGATCCACAAACGCATCAACATTAAAATCACGCTTAAGCTGATTAACGAATTTATATAATGTTTGTCTGACGCTTATAAACGACATAATTTCGTGTTAGTTTCATTCCCGTATTTAAATATTTCAATACCGATACAGTACAGTTTTATTTAATTGAATATGTAATCTGTTTACGCGGCCATATTGTTGCGATGCTCATAAGCTGGTATCGTGTCATGCTTAATTGAAAAGGCTTAAATGCAGCGTGTAAACGTTGATTTTAAAATGTAGGTATATGGTGTCGTTGTGAATCAGAGGACTTTTTACTATTTGCACAAAATATTTTACTTAAAGGAATAACTAATTATAACTAAATTATTACCCACACAGTTTGGGATGTTTTCTGAGGTGAAGAATTAGTAGACATTATTCAAGTTTTTAATGATAAATGATTTTATTTCTGCAATTTTTTTTTTAATAAACACTTTAACACGTAATTTTTTTAAATCTAGTTAGATGGCGTCGGCATTTTCTAACTGACTACCTCTGAGAAGAAATACTGAAACAAACTCAGGGGTTAAGGTCTTTTTTAAAGTCCAGACAAGTTCAATAATTTATGTGACACATGTCATGTGACCAGTGTAGGTGATCTGTAATACAAGTAAAGGCTTTTAAATTACATAATCCAAAAAATCAACAAAGTAGAAAACAACAAAGTTAATTTATATTATGTTATAATTTTTCCATACAAACGCAGGTTTCCTAAAGGATCATGCAGATAATATACCACGGATGTCCACATGCTACGATCCTAACATACTGTTTTCCTTGACGGTTATTCCATAATCTTTCTAAATACAAAGAAGAACACTTCTATAAGCCTCACCAAAAATCGATAACCCAGAAAACAACTCTAAATCCGCCATTTTCACAGCCCAACGTTGCCACAATCTCTTTATTAGACTCCTGTTAAATTTGCAAATGGTACAAGCTATATAGCATTAAGGACGTAACGACACCGATATGCATAATTAAATATCTTAAAGCATTTGACGGAATCTGTTTAAGTGATATAAATGATTACAATTGTTCCGCGTTTCGTGATTACGTTATGCTAAATTGAAGATCGTTCTTGAATTAACTGAATGGAAATGTGTTGAACGATAATTGAATTTGGGGGTCGGTCCACTTAACATAACTTACCGTGGTAGCTCCGTTCTTCAAAGAGTTAAGCAGCGATGTAGGTAGTATATTAGATATAGATTCCCAGGCATTCCCTTTTCGCAATACTATTTATTATGTCTTTTTCTCTTATGTATTTTAATTTCTAACACTAGTAATAAGTTTTGATATATTGTTGTTCACTAACACGCTAGGACATGTTGTTCAAAAATAAAGATTTTTTATTATTAGGTATTTTTTAGGTATTGTAGCGTTCTAAGGGGGAGGCCTTTGTCTAACAGTGGACGACGTTTCCCAAGTTTAATATATAAATAAAGGCCTCCTCCTTAGGAGGGGGGGGGGGTGCCATAATCCCCACGCTTGGCTTGGCAAGCCGCTTGCAGATCGCAGTAATGGTGATCAAGATACAGCTGAAACTGCTGCCCATCTTCTGGATTTTACCTTAGTCGCCTCTTACGACACGCACGGGAGAAAAAGGGGTGGTCATTTCTAGGCCGGATACCACACGGCAAATACAACACAAGTAAGATTCCATTTCATTGCTAAAATCATAACCCTTCCTTTTGGCTTTGCCGTAGTCGGGTAAAAATAGACTACCTACTTAATAAATTTGAACTTTTAAGTCTCCATAACCTTAGAAGATGAGATCAAGTCCTCGTCCAGCGTCCGGCCAATCCTAATTGGTCTGGGACTCAGGGAGGTACGATGACGTCACTAAGTATACCTATATAGGTTATTAATCAAAACGAACAGTGATTTCTTTAGTCACTTCTTTTAACCAACGCTTTTCAAAGTCAATTATATATTATAGCCAATCGAGTCATATAGCGTCAGTAGCTACGTAATTAGACTATTGCGTTAAAAGTTGTGGGTTTTAAGCGTACAAGGATTGATAAGTGTGAGTATGCTCTTTGGTGTATACTTTTTTCTTGTCTGTATTTTCAAGAGACAGAAAGAAATACTTATGAGTGAGAGAACATAACAAAAATTCCAATACGTAAATTCTTAGTTGTAGCATGAGTCTGGATTTATGCTCCGTTGTTGGCAGTAGACTCGCCCCCTATTCCATAGGGACCTATAACACATCCAGCAACATGAAGGTGTACTAAGCAGGAGGGTTTGCCGTAATCCCCACGCTTGGCAAGCGGCTTGGGGATCGCAGTATTGGTTGTGGAGTTACAGAAGACGCTGCTGCCCATCTTCTAAATTTTCCCTTAGTTGCCTCTTACGACACCCACGGGAGGAAAGGGGTCGGTCAATTCTAGGCCGGATACCACATGGCACGTCGCCTCGTATGTATAAAAAATTGAAAATTGTATTTAGTCTTACCCATATAATCAGCCTTAACGTTTTTCGAAAAATATTCAATTAACCAACTATAAAGGCAAATACCTACCAATCCTTGCAGAGAACTGAGGCATTAAAGTATCTGAAACTTCCTACCAAACAAGTCATCAGAATTGAACCGTCGTTAAATAATAACCGTTAAATGGAGCGTAAAGTACCAAAGACAGCATCGTTAAAATTAATGTCTGTTTTCATGTTAACTTGCAGTGTTTGCGGTTAATAACTATTGCTTTAAAATGTGTTTTGTCTTATAATCTCTAAAATGGTAAACAGTGATGGGATTCGCACGCCACATTTTGTCAAATAGTATATTAATCGTTAAGATAAATAAAGGAATACATGGCATCAAAATTTTACTGACTAATAAGATGAAATGTTGATGTATGGACTGCGGAAAAAAGAATATATCTCTGTCTACACGGCTGGGGATTACTGCCGTAATTGTTAAAACAAATTATTTTGTTCTATTAAATAATATTATTTATTTTAAGTGAACAATCCTCGTTTTGACTCTAAGCAACTTTTCCCGATACTGGGACTCGGTGTTTTTTTTTATTATATTTCTTTATTTGTTTCATTTTTTATAGCCTATGTTACTCGCGATGGTGTTAGGCTTTTAACGAAACTCCACACATCAAAATCGGTTCAGGCATTTAGAAGTTATGGAGGATAAAGAAACTCCCATACATACATGAACCCCGAAAACATTACACTGCTTTTTTGGCCAGTCGTGTAAGAAATATAGGCTGGATTCCTATCTATATTATTTTATACTTACATTACTTACCTACACATTACATACATACATGTGTTATGTAAGTATAAAATAATATAGTCTTCCAGTTACCCAGAGGGGTAGGCAGAGACGACGAATTTTTTGATACGATCTTCCATATGTACTTGTGAATACCTTAAAATTTTTAGGATAATATTACTTTGTACCATAATACTCACAAACTCTCTTAAACCTTACATTTTTAGTTCCCATCTCATAGTAACGTACTGCAAATATTTTACAGGAAGTTCAGATGGCACCGCTCTGCGCTCTCGATGCCAATGAATACATGATCACCGGCAGACGGTATGCTCACGGTATATAGTGTAAATAGGGTATGCTGGGACGTACGGATTTGAGGATACATAGCCTTGTGATAGAGGAATTATTTATTGGTTTTAAAAGTGCTTGGTTGCAGAGGAATGTTTGTTGATAGCTAATTTCGTATATTGGCGCAGTTCTATCTCTTTGAATTGTATCAACATAATATATAATATAATAAGTATATGTTTTTAAGTCGTTGAACGCCACGTGGATCACACTTGACCCGCAAATATTAAAAAATCAATTGTGTCTACGGCATAGCAGTGTAAGTGATAACTAGCAATATGATTTGTATCTAAGTCCTCGTCATTTACAGGAACAATTAGAAAGACTTCATTATGAAATAATATTAGTTATTTTATAGGAATCTTTATGTGCTAGTAGCCTCAGAGAGAAGACTTCATGTGCATCACAAAGCAATAATGCAATTAGACTAATTATACACAATTATAGGTATTTATTCTGTGCGGAAATCGAACTGAGTGCCTCTATTCCACAAAAAAAGCACTATGACAATTGGTTCTTAAAATAAATTCAATTATTTGGAATTAAATTTGTGGCATTAATAAAATATTGTAATAAGACCTATCTCCAAATAAACAACTCACTAAAGATAAACAACCAATCATCAACTTTTATATTTATTTCGCACATATCAAAGAGTTTCCGGTCGTTTTCGAATTTTCTCCGGCAAAGAGGAGGTTGCACCGAAGAGGATCCAATGAATATCTAATCAGCGCATATGTTTTGATCCGCAGGAATTGGATGCACGACTCAACTGCCTTTCAGATTATTTTATTTGCTCTCTACAGGGTGTATGAATTCAGGAAACATACGATACCTAATTTTGGAGTTCATTATTTTGAGCTGCAATTATGTAAATCGATTCTATAAGGTGTACTCTTTGCCTCCTTTTGGATAGATATACCCTTTCCGTTACATTATTTAAATGATTACCCTAGGTGTTTACTGTTTTTCCTTCTGTTGCATATTCCACATTTGTTTTTTGTGAGATTTATTTTCACGTAGTAACAGGTCAAGCGTAGCTGTAGAGTTTGCGCCAACAAGGATGGTAACGAGGTTGACTGCCCAGGGTGCGGAGTAAGGTAGGTAAGGAGTAAGATATAATCCCTTATAAGCGTAGTGGCTAAGATTGGACTGCTGCGCTAAGGGTTGCGGGTTCGATTCCCGCACGGGGCAAATTTTTTTGTGATTCGCAGATGTTTGTCCCGAGTCTGGGTGTGTATGTGATATTTCATGTTTGTGAAACACAACCAAACACAGGAGAAATGTCAAGTGTAGGGCGACGTTTAAAAAAAACACTTGGAAGCTCTATCTATAATCTACGTACTCCCAGACAGAAGAATACCTAAACTCCGGGTTATTATTTTTTTCCGACTATCAATTAATTACTCACATCTAGCTCTAGTGGCCTGAATTATTGATAAGAAAATCATTATATCTCCTTACTCGTCGTAACGTTAGACATCAAACATAAATTTACTAGCAAAAGTAGACAGGATACACCAAAAAGCTATTCCTATAAATAAATACCAGGACCTTGGAACGTAATTCCGTCGCGTCTATCTTCGTAATGATTAAACTATTGGACCGAATTCGAGCTGTCGGTCGATATCACCGAACAAAGATCTAAGCCAGTGAAGTCGAATAATAGAGCTCAAATGTAATTGAGAACATACTGCCAGACGAGGTTATAGAATGAATGGAATCGGAACAGGTCTTGAGAGCGATGAATCTATATGTCATACCTACAGATATCTAACCCGTACGCACTGTGTAAGTATCTGGTGACTTCATCTACAGACAAAAATAATTTATTTGCTTATAAACACGTGTGGGTTTTGGTGTTGTGAACATGTTTTTTGTATCTTTTCCGGTATCAAAATAGCATTTTTGGGTTAATATTATTTCGCAAAGCATAATTGTCCAGTTGTTCCTGAAGGCCCATTCAAAATATTGATATAAGAATATTGGGAATCTGAAGGATAATTTAAAAGATTACACATATGAACTTGCTTCCAAGCATACACATATGAACACTTTATACCTGGCGAAATCCGTACCGCCTTTTCGCCATTTAAAAATTCCTTGGACTAAACTAAACTGGATTCTACAAATATTTCAAGACAAAAATTAGTTCGTTGTTAGTCGAGTTTTAGCGAGACTAACAAACGTCAATACATTTTTATATTTAAACTAGCGGCCCGCTCCGGCTTCGCACGGGTATAAAATATATATTATAAGTATTTCTCCACTATTTAATGGATGTTATTATACCTATAAACCTTCCTCTTCAATCACTTTATCTATAAAAAAAAACCGCATCAAAATCCGTGGCGTAGTTTTAAAGATTTAAGCATACATAGGGATATAGGGACAGAGAAAGCGACTTTGTTTTATACTATGTTGTGAAGAAAATGTCACCCGGAATGCGTACTATGTTTCTGAAAACAAAATATGGCTGAATCTATTTAAAGTAAAATATAACAACCTCATTGGCGCAGTAGCTGAGTGATTAAATTGCTGCGCTACGAGGTGCGGGCTCCAATACTTGTGCGAATTGCAGGTATTTGTCTCGAGTCGTTAGGTGCTCGTACTTGTGATATGTTATGTCTATATAACGCTACTAGAGAAAGGAATTTCTTGAATAGGGCAAAAGAAAAATTCCTCTTTAACCTTTGTCTAAAATAATATCACCATTTGGTCATAGTCGTGGTTGCTCAGTGGTTTACATACTGATAATTTTTTTGCCCGCGATAAGTCAGATAAGTCCGCATATTTTTTTAATTTCCGGTTAATTTTATCGTGTATTTTCCATAATAAATGTAGCATAAGTGTTAATCTAGGTTGTATACTATTAGTGAGCCAAATTTCATCCAAATCCGTTAAACCGTTCGTAACAACTTTCCTAATGGAAAAACCCAATGAAACTGCCCGACCCGAGATTCAAACCCAACGTGTGCTTAACGACCACTACACCGAAGAAACACTACTAAAAACTACTAATAAAAAACTATAACTGAATTTCTATAATGCATAACAATGCACATCTAGTCTGCCGGCTTGCGGGCCATAACTCATAAACTGCTGAACCACGTCAGTGCATGCAATATGTTCCATTTTTCTGTATGTCCCGTATGTCCCACGTCTCGTCCCGAATAAGAAATATTTTAGGTTGTCGTAAAATAACTTGATGTTAGTAAATGTTTTATTAGAAGTTTTATTTGGTTGATATTTTTAGTTTTGTCTGATTAATTTAATATCGGCGGTGAACTGAAGCATTATATTTTTTCAGAAGTAATATTACTAGGCTCTGAAGCATGTTAGGATAGGTTATTTACTTTTCACTTTCTTTTTTTTAATGGTCTGCACTGATAGCCGATAGGTATGACTGTTGGACTGCCAAGTCAAAGGTCGCTAGTGCAAACCCCGGCACTCACCAATGACTTTTCGAATTCATGTGCGTACTATAAATTAGTTATCAGTTGCTAAAAACCGTGAAAGAAAACATCGTGAGGAAACCGGCACACCTGAGAGATTTTTCAACGGTGTGTAAAGCCATGTCGGGGCCTATGACAGGCGATTTAAACTCTGGCACCAGGTTGTTCATCAACCATACGATAAGAAGATTATACTTAAATAGCCCGCAACTAAATCAAAACACTTTGTATTGCCAGTAAGACCTAATCACTTAAAAGCCAATATTGATCAGTAGGTATAGTTCAGTCAAGGACTCAATATTATACAAATCGTTCCTAACATTCCTTAAGCTACGGATTATGTGCCGCCTTGCCTTATTCAGATATCGTACAAAAGATGAGGCTAAGCCCCAACTAGTATTGCTAACCGTTGTGACTCAGTAGTAAATAATGAGTGCTTGAAGCGCTCGGGCTGATATCGGTACCGTACAGCCGGGGAACGAGACAGTATTGTTAGGGAATATGGCGAGGAACGATATGGAAGACGTTTGATGCTATTTGTTTACGAGCTGTGTGTGTTCGTTGTTAGGAAGGTTTCATGTTTTTTGTATAGTGTCTAGACGTTAAGTATTACTTGATTAGTAATGTGAATTTTAATATATTTTTTCGGGGCTGTAGCTACCATAATTGCTATATTGTGCCTTACCTTACCGACCACGAACCGGAAGACGCAGCGTTGGCAGGCCTCCCGACAGATGGACCGACGATATCCTCAGAGTTGCGGGCAACCAGTGGATGCAAATGGCAAGTTGTCGTTCATTGTGGCGTTCTAAGGGGGAGGCCTTTATCCAACAGTGGACGTCTTTCGGAAGATGCTTTACCATGAGCATGTAATGCAGGTAGGTAGAAGCGAGACGTCGCTTTGTGCAGTGTAGTGTGCGGTCTCACTTCCACAGCGGAAAATGACCTGCAATGCAAGTTCATAGTATTGATTTTTGTGTGTTGAGGTACTTTCGGGCCTCAAAGAGATGTTTAGGATGTAGGCTTGCCTCGAAAGACCGGCTGTCCGATACTTAACGTTCGGCGTACCTTGGGCGGTGAACCTCGCTACCACCATTGAACACCGTTGGGTTACTATGAGCTTGCATTTTTTTTTTTTTAAATAAAAAACGTCACCCCACACTAGGAATTTCTCCTGTATCGTGGGCGCGTTTTACAAACATGAAATATCACATACACAAACACCCAGACTCTGGACAATCAAATGTGGATCGCACAAATTTTTGCCCCGTGCAGGAATCGAACCCGCAACCCTTAGCGCAGCAGTCTAATCGCTTAGCCACTGCGCCAATCAGGTCGTCGTCGTCGCATTGCAGGAGCATTTTTCGTTGTGGAAGCGAGACGCAGCACTACACTGAACGTAGCAGCATCTCGTTTCTACAACTGAAAATAGCCTGCAATATAAGCTCCAAATAAGGAACTTGGCCAATCTACACACCGCAATATGACTTACTGCTAATTAGATCATCTGGATACAAAGAAGCAGCAAAATACACAATTGACCGTATCTATGATCCTCGACGTGGTACGCAGAGGTGTTCTTCTTTCAGGCATCTTTACAAACACTGTCAAAAGACATCCAAAATATCGTCCATCGTAATAACCACATTGTTTTCATCGCATCGATGTCAAAGATTTAATATTGAAGCAAAAGCGAGCGACGGAGCTGTGCCCTCTGAATTATTCATCACACCTGGCTGGTGATTTTAAAACTATATTTACATTCACAGTTTGTGTGTTGACTCTTTGAATAACCTTATTGGTAGTCCATGTCTTTTAGTGAGGTCATGATGTGATTTTGAATGTACAAGATTTTATTCGTTTGTGCTGAAGAAATTGTTCTACTGTCTGAATCCCCTGAAGATAAGCTGGAAAGCATATTCAGTTCCACATTTTACAAAATATGACGTCAGTATTTACCTAAAAATTTGACAAAGAGTTGTATAACGCACATAGGTTTTGCCAGCCGTTGTATAGGTTGTGGGGCTATTGCTAATAATTAAGAACCCATTAGTAGTATTCACACACTTCGGAAAAATGTTAAAATCCAAAAACATTTTTCTAAACCTCGTACTGCTTACATTGATAATTATGTATTCACTAATAATAAGGTCAGAGAACTGCCTCATTGGTTAATTGGTCGCTAAACGCGACAGGTTGGTCGCTAAATGTGGGTGGTTACTATAGGTCATGGGTAATTAAAAGTACAAATAAACTTGTACAAGTTAAAAAATCACTTCACAACACTACTTACTTTTATACGCAGTTAAAAAGCTCTTAGCTTTATTCTCATTGTTATTACATGATAATTATTAGCCAATAATCACCCCATACATTATTATGACTATTACCATATCAGCATTATCGTCAAATCCATATTAATTTAAGTGCGACCTTAAAACAATTACATTATGAGCTCACAGTAAATATTATAGTGGGACATTTCATCTGCAACAAATATTTATGATCGTCGACGTAAGCAAACAGCAGCAGTCGTTATGTTATAGATGCACTAATAACTTTTATGATGATTACACTCACACACACATACGATACAATACGAAATGCATTTTCTGTTTATTGCTTTTATTACTGAGTGAATGGAAAATGTGTGGCCTGACCAGGTGGACCGACGATATCGTCAGAGTTGACGATTCATGCAAATGGCAAGTTGTCGTTCATTGTGGCAAGGGTGTGTGTGGTCCAAGAGTGGCCGTCTTTCGGTTGATGATGATGATGAATGGAAAATGTAGACAAACAATCTCTAAATTTCAATCTATTGTTTAAAAATACCCTAAGACGTAGACATATGTAGATGCTCTCCTTTATAATTGAAGTCAAAACCTACACCCATATTTCGTAATTTTGACAGACAGATTGTGCTGCTGGGTAGTTTGTTGCGCCGTTTCTTTTACCCAGCTATAGCACTAGGAAACGGTGACGGGCGGGCGTTTTGGGGGCTGTCTTGATGTAATTTGACGGTCAAAAAGTACTAATAATTATATTTTGAATAAATGATTTTTATCTTATCTTTCTCTAATCGCTAACAAACATTGACCTAGCGAATGATATTATTGCATTATTCAACAAGTTCACTATGAGCTTTTCATGAAAATTTAAACTAAAACCTTGGATTCGGCAATTGTATTCGCGAACTGAAGAGGAATCAATGAGATAATAAAAATTATGAAATAACTACGATTGAATAACTTTTCCAGAAGATGGGCAGCAGCGTCTTCTGTAACTTCACCACCAATACTGCGATCCCCAAGCCGCCTGGAAAACGTGGGGATTATGGCAAACCCCCCCTCCCCCCCCCCGCTTAAACGGGGAGGCCTATGATCAATAGTGGACGTCTTTTGGCTGATCATGATGATGAATAACTTTTCAAAATACTTCGTGATGCCATCATTCCGAAGGGTTAAATAAAAGTGTGCTGGCACATTAAGATGTCGATAAAAACTATTTTTTTATTATTTAAATAAAGCTGACTGAGCTAGACTGCCTCGTTGGTCTAGTAGTCGCTAAGCGTGACTGCTGAGCAAGAGGTCCTGGGTTCAAATCCCGGGTCGGGCAAAGTGATATCAAGTTTTCCATTAGGTAATTCTCAGTAGCAGCACTGAGTCTGGATTTGTGCCCGGTTGATAGCAATAGGCTCGCCCCCTATTACATTGGGACTTACAACATAACTGGCGAAATGTGTGTGTACTATATGTTCACCTCTGCCTACCCCTTGGGAATACAGGCGTTATGTTATGTTATGTTTAAATAAAGCTGAATTGTGGAACTAGAAATGATTTACTGAAGTGCAAACATCCTACAAACTTACAGAACCGTTTGATGTAGGAGCTGCCAATATCTTTACGACTGTGCTAACATCCAAAATATCCAGATTGTACGCACCAATAATTCCTTTTAGATATTTGGCAGACGCCATTAGTCTATGTCGGGTCTTTCTCATATCACATCAGCGTTACCTGAAATAGGTATTGACTTTCGTCAGTAAATATTAGGACTAATGTATCAAGAATTATTACTATGTATTTAACGTCGTTTTATGAGAAATTATACGCGTGAAGCTAAGAGGTCGATTCAAGTAGCTTTTAGAGCCCTACTAACTAATAAAAAAGTGTGCTTGATAAATAAAGATACGAAGAACAAATATGGAGTATTTCACCATCCACAAGTAAAGAGTTGAATAGTTATTTGTCAATTAACGCTATTTAATTAACAAATAACTATTCAACTCTAACTCTAAGTAAACTTACTAACTAATATACTAATAACATTTGAAATATAAGCTGAGATTAAGAAATATGGAATAAAATGGCTTATTTATATATTATTATTAATGACCGCTTATCGACAAGTAGAAGTTACGAGTTTCTTCTATCGTATCTTAGTTACAGGCCAGTTTATCCCCTGATTAATGCTACTCAGATATAGTGAAATTCGTTTGAGTAGGGTGAAATGGGCCCTTATTCTATTTAGCTTATAATAATACTTTGTGAAAGTCTAAATTACATACGAAAGCCTACAAAAAGACTTAACAGTTTCCTAGATAGGCTTACCTTCGATTACACTGAACTTATTATGTCACAAAAATTGTGGGCGTGCGACGTTTCTTCCTCCGGAGAATACGACCTTGGTGCAGTACGTTTTTAAAATCATAGAAAGAAGTAAATATGACGGCGTTTGCTTATCACGATGTTCACAAATACTGCGATCCCCAAACTGCTTGCTGCGGGGATTATGGCACCTCCCCCTCCCCCCCTCCAATAAAGGAGAAACCTTGTTCAATAGTGGACGTCTTCCGGCTGATGATGATGATGATGAGAGTAAATTCAGTCATCACCAGAGTCCTTTTTATTTCGAACGTTCTATTTCAGTACTTTTTACTTACTTAAAAAAGCGTGATACTTAGTTTTACAGCCCCCCTTAGACAAGTGGCATAACGCTTGACGAATAGAAATAGAACAGTATGATTAATGTATGGGGATGACATCATGTTTCGACAATGTTATCGATGACATGTGTCATCCCCATACATTTATCTTTCTATTCCATTTCTATTTGTCAAGCGTTTTGCCAAGGGGTCTGGTCAGTGTATAATGACTGCATTATACCCGGCTCCATAATACTCATTTTTACCAGTCTTTGCCCACTCGAATCATTACCGTACAGCACAGCAGCTAATGTTTGTGAACCCTATTCATTGTAGCTCCCATTTAATTGTTTGAAATCTAATTGTATGCGTTATTTGTGCTTACAATGTTATAAACTTGAACATCAAGTACCAAAGCGTGTATTTATAGTATGTATAGAACATTGTTTGGAACAACTAGAATTTTGTATGAATTGCCGGCCATGACAATGTGGGGTGTGAATACTTAAAATAGGTTTGTAATTAACTTTGTTTCAGTGTAACACGAGGCTCGGAAGTCGTTCTGTGTTTACGTTGTAACACGTTCATGGTTACAATAATGGCTTTATAATATTTTGGAGTTGCACGTGGCTATGGAATTTTAGGCGGAACTAACTATGTGTGTTTTCATTGCATCAGATATTTACAGATTTAAGAAGGTATTTAATGTTTTGAGTTCACTGTGGCTCCAATCAGCAGTATAAGCTGAGTTGGGGACCTATTTTTACTCGTACATTATTTTTATTTTTTTTAATGTCGCTCCACACTAGGAATGTCTCCTGTATTGTGGGTGCATTTGAATGAAATATCACATACACAAACACCCAAAATTGGGACATATATCTGCGGTTCGCACAAATTTTTGGCCCATGCGGGAATCGAACCCGCTACCTTTAGCGCAGCAGTCCAATCGCTTAGCCACTGCGCCAATCAGGTCGTCGTCGGTTTTTCATTATATAAACGTTTTTCATTCTTACTGTGATTATTTTGCCGTTTATCGACAATTCCAAGCCTCAGATTGCCACTGACTATATTTTTACCTACATAAATAAAAATGTACTGCACGTACGCATCAATAAACTACTGAAAAAAATCAAAAATACTTTTCGTGTCGATGGATTTTCCGCAACAATTTCTAACGTTACATTTTACGCATCAACTGACAATATGCAACAAAAACTCCGATCTATTTCATCCACGTCATCAAACATTCATCGGCTAATCCCGTCAAAAAACCACACACTAAAGCATCCCAAACGACAGTTCACACAAATTTCATAACGTTTCACCACCATGCATATTTCAACAGTATTACATCAAGTGGTTTTTCATCCCTTGAAACTTTGCCCGTTTCAAATTCCCATATCCGAAGAGCAGCGAGATTTAGCGTCCGTTGTGGGACACTGGTCCATATTTTATTAGTTAACCGGTTCAGATTTAAATATTTTAGTACACCCCTTAAAATGGTCTAGCTTTCCCTAGAATTTGAAACGTATAGCTAAAATATTTGACGACCTGTGCCATACTTTTACTTATTAACGGTGTGACGTCTTTGAACCTAAACCTCTAGTCTATTGACGAACTTACGACAGTGATAGGTATAATTTGATTAATCAATTTTTATAATCTGTACTGTCACGGGTTCGACTCCTGCACGATACAAATATTTTCCCGATCCACAGATATTTGTCTGAGTGTGTTATTTTTTTACATGCCATATTCATGTCTATCTTAAACACTCACGATATACACGTCCACGTGCTTAAAAACATATAATTATTTAGCTGTACGATTCTGAAAAATAGTAACCTATTGAACGATCACTACATATCATTTCAACCCCTAATTTATTGCAATGTAAACCTAATTCACTGCCAGTTTCCTAGCCTTAAATCAGGGCTGTCACTCGGTAAGATGAGTTACCTACTTCGAGATACGTAGCTGATACTTCCGCGATGCATTGTGTCGTATGTCATGCACATTGCACACGCACTACAGGACACAGGGCTGGTACAGACAGTTATCAGGAGGTGAGTTAGCATACAGATACGTTACTGATGCTTCCGCAAGGGTTACGTACGTAATGCTACTGTTAGATCCGGACATGAGGAACGGCCGGACGGCTGAGGGGCTCGTAGCTACGTGGCTACCGCGCAGATACCCCTCCGTGCTTCGGAAGGCACGTTAAGCCGTTGGTTCTGATCTCTCTCCGGTCATGTCGGTCTACAGTTCCATCGGAGTATGAGAGTGAGGGAATAGGGAGTGCACCTGTGTCTGCGCGCATACTTGTGCACTATAATATCTCCTGCGTAGTTGGCTAGTCTCAGCTGAGACAGGCCGCCGTGACTGAAATTCGGTCAGGAGAACATTATAGCCTGACATGCAGGACGTCAGACAGAAGGACGATACTCTTAAGTTGTAACTAGTCTCAATGACAATCAAAAATTACATCACGATGCACGTTGCACGAATCCGGAAAACCTACGTGTGTAGACTGTAGATGTGTGCATTTCGTCACGCTAGCGTAAAACCAGTGGAAGAAAAATCATAAGGGGTAAAAGTAGAAGAGAGAAAGAAGAAAATTAAGGTGTGTAGAAAAATCTCGAAGATATTGACTAGAATTGGAAACAAAAGAGTCTCAGCAAAGTTAAATACATAAGTGGGAAGAGGTCAATGTAACATGATACTAACGTAATGCCTTGGGTATAGAAATAAAAATGTCTCAATAAAATCATAGATCCGAATAACATCTTTGTTTGTACTTTGTTTTATTTAAACAGTCCTGCAACTGCAGTGGACAATAGAGACAAATAAACATAAACAAACCCTCAATTACCTCTATTATCTTAACGGCAACAAAATAAACCTTCCTATTGTCTGAATTTAGCCACAAACCGAAGTCCCCTCACGCTACGATCTCGGTACAAACTGACAGAAGCATTTAATTGTAGCTCTCTCCTACCTACTAAGCCAAACAGTTCCCAAGACACATTGATATATAAACAGACTAATTTCAGACACGTATAGTGCAAACTAACTTTCTATTATATGACTCCGATATAGTTTGGGTCATAATCGCGAGCAAAATATTATCAAAATACCATTGTTTGTTTACACAATGGAAAGATTATTTATTCTAGTCTTTTTCATCTTATTATAATATGGTTGATGAACGACCTGGTGTCAGAGTTTAAACCGCCTATAGGCCTCTGACATGGCTCTTTTTATGGCTGACGGTTTCCTCACGATGTTTTCTTTCACCGTTTTTAGCAACTGACAACGAATTTATAGTACGCACATGAGCTCGAAAAGACATGCGTGCCGGGGTTTAAACTTGCGACCTTTAACTTGGCAGTCCAACGGTCATATCTACAGGTTGCAGTGGCTTTTAGGTGTTCTCCTAAATTTGGAGTCTATGCACCAACGTTTCATCGCTTATCATCCGTCTCAATGCTATAGATGGTAATCCTTTTGCCACTTACACTGGTATTCCAATAATAAATTTCAAGTAATTCGGTCACACTACCATGTAGGTACTTAGTCTAGGAGTCAGGGACACTCACGTTTCTAAAAATGTTTCTTAAGCCAAACATTGCCGTCGTTTTACGTAATGTTCCAGTCTAAGTACCATAATATGATTATAAGAAAAACTGAGATTATTTAACTACTCTATGAGGACTACTTTCAGAACACTACTCTCTTGTAAAAGCATATATTTGGTAGGTATCTTTTTTCTATTTTGGACCAAACATACGCGACGAACAAAAATTATAATTACATTGTTCACGAATAATTCTTGGTATTACTGCGTTTTTTAACTTCTTTATATGTTTTTTTGCTGTCAATCTGCCCTCTTAGGAAGCGAGACGCTGCTACGTGCAGTGTAATGCGGCGTCTCGCTTCCACAACGAAAAATGTACTGCTTCAAGAGTTTATGGTACGGGGGCAGTTTTAAGATTTATGCGGCAACAAGACGTAGTAACTAAATAAAAACAACCTTAACAAATATTACCATAATATTCAAACTTAAGTCTTATCAGATTAGACGGATTTGGATTTGATTAGGGTCTCCGTTTATTCAGCCTCACTTCAAGCAACATTAAACCATCCGAAAACTTTGGTTACCGAACTTAAACATAATAAATAACACGGTCAAGCGAATATAGATGTGGTTTTGCTAAACGGAACCAACCCACAGACAGTACTTTTAATATAAAACCTGATTTTGAAAATAAAATTATAAGAGAAGCCAGGATTTGTATGAAGTCTGGTCCCACACTCCAATAGCCACGTGTCACGTTATTGGATTGATTTTTGAGCTGAACACAAGTTACTATGTGCTAGTTCCAAATGTTAGCCCGTGCAGAGTTATGCTTAATTAAACATGGCTGTTTATTAGCTAGTGGTTATTGGACGGTGGGCCCAAATTTCTCATCCTTCTTTAAAGGAGATTAGTTTATTATAAAGTGCAAGTATAACATTATAGGTAGATCTGTTTAAACAACTTCATGTACATACGTTCTAATTGAATTACTTGATGGTTTAGTGTAATGTATTAAGGTCACAGCTGATATACCAACTCGGAAAGGGATCATCACCGTATCGCCTTTCGCCTCGCCGGCAAACAGGCGTCAACCTGTAGCGAGGCGATTGCGTTACGATGCCGATTAGTGTGTGTTGTAGTAGGGAGTTTCATACAAAGATTACTGCATGGCTCGAATTGGTATGGTGACGATCCCTTTCCGGATTAATGTGTGCTATGACTTTTATAACACAATTTCTGTACTTTTTTTAATTTATTCGAAATATAGTTGCTAATCAACTAAATAATTGGCGATTTATAGACTCGACAGTCAAACAAGAATGCATAGAACTATTGCTGTAAAAATCTGCCTATTGGTTATTTTTTGCTTAACAACGTCCGATTATAACGACCTAACAGTTTTATTATTCAAAGATAACAGTCATAAGTAATTCACAAAACGATGTTTAGTACATTTAAGTAAGTAAAACCGAGTCACGTTTCTATTTTATATAAATTTCTCCGGTGCCACACTCTAGAGGTGACAATTTACGTAATTCCCGCGTGCCCAATTAATTCATTGCGTGAACTGAATTGTTTGAAGATAAGAAACGACTGGAAAATTTAATTTTGGTTTAAAACTCTTGATTATGGAAGATAATTGGTTGGGAATAGCATTGGAGGTCGAATTTGGTTCGTAATTATATTTCAGGAAGTAGACACAAAAACATTGTTAGAATTTTAATTTATTTAAAGCAAAAATATTTGTATAATCCTTAACATCATGTTTACTCCAAAAGGTGCTTCGGAAGGCACGTTAAGCCGTTGGTCCTGCGCCTGATCTCTCTCCGGTCGTGTCGGTCTACCGTCCCATCGGATTATGAGAGTAAGGGAATAGGGAGTGCACCTGTGTCTGCGCGCACACTCGGGCACTATAATATCTCCTGCGCAGATGGCTAGTCTCAGCTGAGACAGGCCGCCGTGACCGAAATTCGGTCAGGAGGACATTAATTACTCCAAAAGGATAGGCAAAATCGGATAAGAATTATGATGGGCGGCAAAAATATTATGCATAAAAGATTAGTTTTTTTTTTTTGCTAAAAGATTGGGTGTAAGTAATGTTATGTCAAAAATTACATGTAAATATTTTCACATGTCAAAATGTGACATTAAAAACCCAACAATGATCCGAAATCGTATATCTGACAAAAACCAGGCCTCCTTCGAGTCTCGCACTGACTCGACTGTGTATAAGAAAAACAAAAAGTCTTTGCAAAGCCTCCAATACGGGGACCATTACATACGTATGACTTCATCATCATCATCAGCCGGAAGACGTCCACTGTTGAACAAAGGCCTCCCTTTAAAAGAGAGGGTTGCCATAATCTCAACGCTTGGCAAGCGGCTTGCGGATCGCAGTATTGGTGGTCAAGATACAGAGACGCTGCTGCCCATCTTCTGGATTTTCTCTTAGTCGCCTCTTACGACACCCACGGGAGGAAAGGGAGTGGTCAATTCTAGGCCGGATACCACATGGCAAACGTATGACTTAGTCCACATTAAATAATGTTTTCCAACCAAATTTCGGTCAGCTGAGAGTAGCCAACTACGCAGGAAATAATATAGAGAACAAATATGCGCGAAAACACAAGTGCACTCCTAATAATTATAGTCCGATTGGACGGTAGACCGACACGACAGGACCAACGGATTAACGTGCCTTCTGAAGCACGGAGTGGTCTCGTCATGTGAAAACGGTCACCAAGAGTGACCGTACATCGAATGATCTGCGCCGTAGCTACGTAGCTCCGAGCTTCATTGACATTTAGTAAACCGCACTTATGTTCTGAAATAAACTCGGCACAATAGGGCTGCGCAGAGACAATAAAACCCTGCGGCGTGTGCACGGAACCGTTGGGAAATCACTAATAAACGCTCTTGTGCGTTCTAGATACTAAGGTCAGGTGCACGCCGGCGTGGCAACCGCTAGCGCCATTCTATTGCCCAATATTTTAATTGTATTATTACTTTACATTCGATTAAAGTCTATAGCACACACAATATTTTTCACAAGATACGGTAAGTAGCTCATAGGAATGCAAAGGAAATTATAATAACCTAATTAACTTCTTCACGATTTTAGAAAAAGAGATCGTATTTCTAATTCTCTTAATTTCCGCCTACATCCATAAAATACATTTAACGCCGGCAACTGTTAAGAAAGGCATCAACATCCATTTGTCTATAAACAACACTCCTGCGGTTACTTATCCCTGATGATTATGGCATTATTCCCCGAAGATCAGCCCTTGTAGTGTCTTAGGGGAAGCCCGTCTCTCCGTAGATTTACGACCTATTACGTGTGCATGATACCAATTAGATGGTAATCATTCTGTGAAACGAACAATGGGTAATAGGGAAGGTGCAATGTTTCTTCCAATGAAATAAGTACAACGAAGTAGGTTATTTTTTTCTTTTATTTTAAACGTCGCCCCACACTAGGAATTTCTCTTGTATCCTGGATGCGTTTCACATACATGAAATATCGCATACACAAACACCCAGACTCGGGACAAACATTTGCAGTTTGCACAAATTCTTGCTCCGTGCGGGAATGTAACTCGCAACCCTTAGCGCAGCAGTCCTATCGCTCAGCCACTGCACCAATCAGATCTTCATACGTAATATAATTGCTTCTAAAGTGGCACGTTAAAACTGGGCTAATTAGCTCACCCGAAATCAATTTATCTGTTTTTCATTCCCGATGATTACAACATGCTTTCTTTTTTCTACGAATCATCTATAATTGTTTAACATTTTGATACGGTGTATTGTTTATGAAGATCGCATGTTAAGTAATTACCTCTTTTAATTATACATACAATACTAGGTTTTTGCGAGTGGCTTCACCCACGTTTTACATATATTTTTTAAATAATTCAATCATGATTCGAAAGACACGTATCGCCATCTAGCGGCCTAAAGCAATTGTGACCGTCGAAAGTTATTGTTCCTTACTTTGGCTACAATATTTTTTTTGGATAAAAGGTGCCTTAAAGCCTTTTCTGTTTCCCTGACAATTTATATGTAAAATTTCACCATGATCGGTTCAGTGGTTTGGGCGTTACAGGGTAACAAACAAACTTACTTTCGCATTTCTTCACTAAGGAAGAATAATTCTTCAACAAGGAGGTTGTATTCGCAACGATTTGGGTTAAGTGTTGGTGTAGAGTGAATCAAACTGAAAGGTGAACTTTACTTGTGCGATGCACGTCTCAATGACGTCGTGTCAAAGCGCACGTGGCATCTATGACGTCACCTCAGAAACCAAAGTTTGCACTGTTATGTAGATTGTGTAATGTGTATGGCTTAGCGTAACAAAGGTACAAAAGAATTGGATACATGAATGCAAGACGTACTCGTATCTAGTAAAGAAATAGTAAAATTAAGATATTATGAAAAACGATAGACCAGAAAGGGATTTCAAGCCTCAGGCGCAGGACCAACGCAACGGCTTAACGTGCCTTCCGAAGCACGGTAGGGTTTCGACATGTGAAAACGGTAACCCATCACAAGACTGACCGCGGTGAGCACGGCTTAACTTCGCAGATTGACCGATCTGCGGGGTAGCCACATAGCTACGAACCCCACAAACAATAACCTAAGTAGCAAAATGTACCTACTAACTATTACAGGTACACCTTTGTCTATCCCTAGGAATACAGGCGTGATTTTATGTATGCGCTGAACAATAACCTCCTTTTTTGAAGTCGGTTAAAAAGATGAATGACTCAAAAACTTACCAGCTGAACTTTCGTCAGGTGCTTCTTAGACCTAATTCCATAGAATATTTCAGAGGTCATAACAACGTAGCGTTTCAACCGCACCTTTGAACGCGCCCTAAAATATTTCCAAAAGGGAAGTGGTCCCACCATTTTCTCAAATAATGCTGAATATTGTATTTACTTGTTACCTTTGGTAAGGTAACGGAGGATTTCTCGCGTATATGTGTGAACTGCCTCTGTTTTCTATCTCATAATACGGCGAAAACAATAAGGTCGGTCCCAAAGCCTTGGAACAAATACAGTTTGCAATATTTGAAGAGAATATACTTAAATAAAGCCTATTTTCTCTTATGAGCGTTGTAAGCGTAGAAAAGATTATTATGGAAAGCATAGGTTTAACACTAAAAGTATCTTTAGTTCTTTTTGTATTTTTTGTTTAATTCTGTCGTCCGTTACTATTACTGGTAGTATGCTATATTTTGTTGCTTTTATGACCAATTTATTTACATCTATGAGGTAGTTATTTTGCTGTTGGGAGGCATAGGAGTTTCAGTTTTCATTGGTATGAAAACTGAAACTCCTATCTGCTGACGTACATGGGTGGTCCCATGATGGTCAATCATCCACTCAATTAAGACCAATAGAACTGTACAAAGCTAACATCATCATCATCAGCCAAAAGACGTCCACTGTTGAACATAGGCCTCCCCGTTTAAGCGGGGGGTGTTGCCATAATCCCTACGCTTGGCAAGCGGCTTGGGGATCGCAGTGTTGGTGGTCAAGTTACAGAAGACGCTGCTGCCCATCTTCTGGATTTTCCCTTAGTCGCCTCTTACGACACCCACGGGAGGAAAAGGGGTGGTCAATTCTAGGCCGGATGCCACACGGCAAAGCTAACAAGCCCATCCTAAAAGCGCATGAAATAAAAAACCTTCCCATCATTTCCATGAACCATTACAAATAGCAAACAAAGTAACATTACCGTTGAGCATCGATCGCAGGTGCGGCCAACTTAAAACAAACACACGCCGCAAACAAGCTATGAAAACTCCAATTACAGGCTACAAAAATAAGCGGCGAGCCTTTTAACACTAACTGCAGGTTCAAAGAAAATGAGATACTGTGTTGCGAACTCAATTATAAGTGGTTTAAGAAAAATACTTGCAGTTGTAACGTTTGAACTCGGCTTGCAGGTAGCAAGGCTTTTATGGATTTAGCTTTCTTAATTGGTGGTTTTACAAAAGGAACTAAGAGGTAGCTTTTATTTTTGTCATTTGTTGATATCAGGTTAGATTTTTAGAAAATACATACATACATACATAAAGTCACGCCTATTTCCACGAGGGGTAGGCAGAGACCACGGATTTCCATTTGCTACAATCCTGACATACTTCTTTCGCCTCATTCACTCGCATCACATTCCTCATACACGCTCGTCGGTTAAGGGTACTCCTCACTTTTAGAAAATAATTAAATTATTTTTCATTTTTATACACGACTGCCCAAATAAAGGAGGGGAATGTTTTCAGGGTTTCTTTATTTCACCATAACTTCTGAATGCCTGAACCGATTTTGATGTATGTAGTGACGTTAGAACCCTTACACCTACGCAAGTAACATGAGCTATAAAAAATTAAACAATTAAAAAACACGACTGCCATGTCAAAAAACGAACTAAAAAGTAAAAATCAAGTTCCATCGCAGTTGGGGGACCGTTCGGTGGAACACTGTCTTATCTAAGAGGTACATACTTAATAAGCTACAGGTGCCAAAAAATTTCGATAACAAATTACAAATCCAACAATTCACATTACATAAAATATACGATTCCAATTTTGCACTCAACAATGAAGGAAACGTCAAAGAAAACCTTCAATCCTATAATGAGTTTCAAAACGTAAAGGACATTTAACTTCTCACGTCTGCTAAAGTAATCGTAAGTATCTTTATGGGTGGCATACACGTCAACACAAGTCATTTGCTTGTAAACAAGACGCTGACGAGTTTGTGACGAGTTTCCGCTAGGCTGAGCCCGTCTAAGTACGTACTTTAAAAGCTACTTTCAGTCACTGGGGTCCTATCATTTGAAATCGCGTGGCTGGTGCCAAATATAAACTGATGGCGAATTTAATGGATTTATCGATGTAGAAAAAACGTTTTGTGACGTAGAAAAAAATATGAAGTTGTAAAAACACTTTGAGAATGAAACATTAGACAGTCTAGTCTAAAACCTGCTTCTGTTAATCAAATGTAATTAATAGTAGGAGAAAGATAATGTAACAAATGATTCAAAAGTAAAAAAATAAAATATTATATTATTATTAATAGGTTGAGAAATGATTTTCCATTAAAATCACATAGACGCAAGACAAAAATTATTTTTCTTTTCGACTACAGAGTTCATAGTTTTACTATGTAATTAGACTCTTAATAAAAGAAAGTACCTCTTATGGTTTTCAAGAAATTGATACACTTATAGGTCAAGTTCCAAAAATTCTGCATTTCTCATCCCTTGTCCTACACCCGAACATCTGGCGTTACCTGCAATTTCGTCAATACACAACAGCTCGTTTAAAGTTGTGACGGTGACGCAACGGAGTCTGCTCTGTGGAGATTACACCGACAACTACAGCACTACAGATTCTCCAGGCTGACAATCCGTACAAGTTTCAAGTACTTCTGTTGAACCTTGTAATTACCAATGTCCGCTTAAAACTTGTTCCAGTGTCGAGTACTTTCATCTTGATCTGATCTGATTGTCTGAGATACTGAAGGCACTAAACTTGTAATTGTGATCGAAGCCATAGAAACAGAGTTGGATAAGTGCGGGTCTTATTCCCGTTCATATAAAATAATATAGACTTATACTGACTATCTAGAACGAGAAGTCTCAAATGTGTAATATTCCGTTTGCTTAAACACGTTTTTAATTATAACTTTGGGTTAATACTCTCCTGACAAAGCCAGGGAAGTCACAAAGTTTTGGACACATCAAATTAAAAAATTGCAGTGCAAAGAAGATTATCAATTGTACTTTAATTTAATTTTCCCCTTAAGCAACGAGATAATCCCAGCAAAATTGAGTCAATGTAGGCCTAACGTTAACATTATAGGTCCCCAAAAACAACGATAATCCCCAATTATTTATAGTTATCCCTGTAAGTAATCGCGACGCGGGATCAGTGGTATTATAGTCCTGAGTCGCGTGATACTGAATTCTGTTAGCTTCGCCTCGTAAATTAATTGTGCTTAGCCTAGTTTAGCCTCCTAATGTTTAGACTTCAAAGATTGATCTTTATTGAAATACGTAACATTATCTTTGTGAGATTTCAGTTAAGCGTTCGGTAGCGTCAAACCCATCTTTAGTATTTTGGAGCCAAAAGAAATGTTACATCAGGCAACAACTTTAGTCACTATATGAATATTTGAATATTCTTAAAAAAGTGTTTCGGAATTTCCTTTAGAAACTAGATAATATTTTGAACAAAGAAAAATAGCCATAAGAAAACTATTAACTTCTTAGAATATTCCAAAATGAGGATCGATGATATCGTTAAAATGCACTAAAGCTGATCTCCAAGTAGAACTCATAGCGTCTGCATTTCATTCAGCTAGCCAGCAAGAATTGTATTTAAAGTTATTAAATTTCTTTTCTCTGGCTGCAGACCTCATTACTTTTCCGAGCATCTGTTTCATTTGCAAGAAACCCAGCATTACGTCTTAGTCCTCCGGGACTAAACCGAATGCAAACTAAAGATAACTAACAAAGGAACTACACGGTAAAATCAGACGACTAACATAACACACGTACACAAAGATACTTGTTTGTAACGGTCCCTAAAGATCCGTGATTGCTGTGTTGTGATCACAAAATAAACCGACAGCTGCGTTGCACAAAAAGGGACTTTGTTCCGTTGGCATAAGGTGGTTCAGTATGTAAATGTAAAGGTGTGTTTCAATAAGCATCAGTTCGCTATTCTAGGCACGCGTTTGCTCGCGACACGGGAAATAATGGGAAGGTGGTGGGGGTTGTAATGACCATCGGTCTTTAAGAGCCGGTGTTAAATTCCTAAAGGGAATGCGCAGTTATTTAGGATTCAGCCCTAAGTGTTGCCGGTCGGGAATGTCCAAATCACCTCCTACTATAAGAGGTAAAAGCCCTGAAAACGGGCGCTTGAAATAAAGCGTAATGGTGGGTCAGTGAGAATGTATTCGGCAAATACTGCAAACATCGATTAGCGCAATGGCGAAACTAGAAAACATAGCGAACATTAACATAATATAAAACAGCAATATTAAATTCCACTTCCCGTTTTTACATACCATAATTATCATCATCAGCATTATCAGCCTATCTAAGTCCACTGCTGGATACCGTATTTATCATTTTTGATCTGGTTAAAAACCATTTTCATGACATTTTTAAAAGAAATACTGAAATTTTTACTTGAGTATCTCGTTGGTTAACAAAAAACTAATCTTAATTCAATCATCTTTAACTTTAACTATAACTATCTACATCAGTTCTCCCGAGTACGATCCATCAAATTGGATTGGGACACGGCTATCTCACATATCAGTGGAGCAATTCAATGCCTAATTCAGCTAATCACTCTATCGGTTGCTTCTATTCATGTTACGATACCTTGGCATAACAAATCAAGATCAAAACGTACTATTTAATGTCACATTTAGCTGACGATCAATTCAGTATTTAAGCAATTCCTAAAGATGGGTAATTTTGAAGCCTGGTTCATTTATAACATAACTATCGTGCTTGCAAATGTTTAAAAGTCATTGCCGTGTAGTTTGCTAACAAAAACCACTTTCAAAACAAGGCAAAAAAGAAAATTCGTTTTTCCACATTGACCTACTCATATTTCACGAATTTTCAACCCTATAACACACGAAAAGCTAATAAATTAACGTGCAGAAGAAAGCCCCTGGCTTTCTTCTGCACGTTAATTTATAATTTACTTATATTTTCTCTCAATTTTCAATTTTATTTATAAATTTACGCTAACTTAACCTGCAATCTCTCTCGCGGGACTAATAGGGAATTCATTATCCTTTGTTCACCAGCCCTTTCAACCTTGGCCCTTAGCATGGGCGATAAGAGCACTTTGATATAAGTACCTCAAATTTTCTTATGGGGTCGACTTCTTGTGGAGGTTTAAAAAGAAATATGGGTGCTCTATCAAAATTGGAGCGGAAACTGTAAGACTTTGGTCATGCTTGTAAGTTGTTGAGAAACTTGAACACTGACGCGCGACATAAATTCTGACAAAAGAATTTTGTTTTTAACATAAGAATACAGTACACTGCGACCTAAATTCTATCATTCACGTAGATTTAGACTAGACTTTGTAGACTACTTATATGTAAAAAGGGTCATTAAAACGCTTTAATAGTCGATGTAAAACAAAAGCCTTAGAGAACTGAAAAATCTGCACTGTTGGAAGATTTTGCTTAAAGTCCTGTTGAGCAATCAAAACTCCTTAGAGTTCGATTCAACTGCCGATGCGAGCGTACTATGGACTACACCTCTGTCTTATTTATTTATTAACATCCTTAACCACTGTCTTTACAGGCATGCCCCAATACAATAGTGACCTACCTTATCCTTTGGGAAAATACAGGCATAAGGTTATATTCATAAAGTGACATCTATTCTATTATGAGAGAACTACAATAACTTTGACCGCTATCAAAAACGTAAACTCAAGTTCAAGTTTCTCAAAGGTACACTGTAGTTAGTCGCAAAGAGGTATAGATGGCGCTAGCTTATAGACTTAGTCAGTGGTCTTATTTTATATTCCTCTTTTCTACCGATACTGGATTATTATGTCAATACAAAAATGAATTAAAATTTGGGATTATTTGAGCATAAATATGAAATGTATTCAATATTGCTTATTCCCTATTCTTGCCCTGTATTGCCTAGTAAATTCCATCTCTATGTGGTCTTTCCTTACTGTACACAATCGTAATATAATTTCGTCATCAAGGTGTATTTCTAAGTATCTACTCATAGGTGAATATTCAGCCTTCAATTGCGTAAAACACGTACAAAATTAATGTCCTTACGTGTTTCTTTATAAGCCGTTATTTTTATAATATTTTCTGATGTTCGTGGTGGTGATCAATTGGTGCGAGCAGCGACATGATAGCTCAGTTGGCCGAGCGTCGCCACGGATCGGGGAAGGTCGCGGACTCGAGACACTAATTTAAACCTTAATCAATTTATATTTTCTGTGTGTTTAACTGTTGTTGAAGAAAAAATGCTGTAGCAGCCCAAACATTTATGGATCAACCCACATTTATACTTACCTGGGCTAGAACTCGTAACTTCGTACTTCCGAATCTGCTTTATCAATTATTTTTTCAGCATTTTGTCCCTCATCTCTTTCCTACGAATATATGAGGTAATTTTCTCAAGAAAACAGATCATTCCGTGGCGTAGAGAGTAGTCAGTCATCATAGATGGTAAAGAGGTTTATCTGGCGGCGATGGTAGTTAGGTGCCTATTACTTATTATATGTAAAAGTCATTTGTCCTCTAACCCTCCAAATCTTCATCATCTTCCTGCCCTCAAATCTTCATCTATCAAACATGCATTTTAGAGGTTCGTTCTGATAAATCAAAAGTCGGCTCAATGCATTTTTTAAACACCCCCAGCTTTCTAAATCGTAATTTATCCTAAAAATTGTTGGATGATAAAAGACAATGCGACATTACTGGAATTTGCAATGGTATGATGAATGGCATAAATTTTTTTATAAGCATAATTTCAGTAAACTCCATTGGCAATGAGTCTACAAATAAATTGTACTGTCAAGTTCATTGTGGACATTAATACTATTATTATAAAATGTAATACTTGGTCTACACTTGCGAGATTGTATATTAAATTTAATATACTCTTCATCTTCGACATGAATTGTACAATTGAAAAAGTATAAAAATAATGAATGAATTTATCTGTGGAACTAATACTCCGATACAAGAGCAAACACAGGTGCACTCCCTATTCCCTCACTCTCACAGTCCGATGGGACGGTAGGCCGACACGACCGGAGAGAGTTAACGTGCTGTCTGAAGCACGTAGGGGTCTCGACATGTGAAAACGGTCACCCATCACAAGACTGACCGCGGCGAGCACGGGTCAACCTCGCAGATCGGCTGACCTACGCGGTTGCCACGTAGCTATGAGCTCCTTAATCAATCCAGGGTTATTAAACTAGTAATGCATATAAAGGAGTAAAATAAATAACACCTTTATTATCAACACTTTGACGACAGTGTAGAGCTGGTTTTATGGTAAATTTGGAATAAATTTTAATATAAGCATAACTAGTTTTTTTTTTATCTACGTACCAAGTAACCAACATTCAAAAAGTTTTTATCAGGTTCCTTGATAATAATATTATATTCAGTCGCGTTAAGATTTTTAAGGAAAGCATACAACAATATTCGCGCGTTCTAAATAACGAATTTTGTTTTATGTTATAGGCTGTTTAAATTTTTACGTGTGTTTAAATCGAATATCAAAAATGATTTGGCAGTTATTTGTGGGTGTGACTCTGTTATATTGTTTAGTGATGCGATGGAAAGCTAGACACAAGATTAAATTCGCGCAATCATTCAAAAATGATATTAAGTCTATGCCATTGCTCGGACACTCGTTTTGGTTTATCAACTGCAAAACTGACAGTGGTAAGTTAATTATAATTTAATCTTAAATCATCTCCTACCATGAGCCAGTAAAACATAACATCACGCATGAATTCCTCGAATTGTTGGCAGAGGTATACCTATAGTACACCTACATTTCGCCAGAAAAACACAATAACACTTGCCCGACCCGGGATTCGAGCCCAGGAACACCTGGGTTCAAGTCCCGGGTCGGCCAAAGTGTGCATGAGTTCATGCTCAGCAGTCGCGTTTTAGCGAGGCCTTCGGTATTTTGATAGAATTACATAGCCCTTAATCCGTAGGTGCATAAGCAGAAGTAATCATGCATACTGTCTCGGCGACACAGATATAACTATGCCCCCTAGAACTGCTGGATTAAAAGTCCAAAAATCTTGCCAATGCACCAATCAAAATGATCAACTTCCCCTTTACAAAATTGAAAATGTTTAATCATTGAATAAATTATACCCGTCAATGTCGTTAACAATGATATATTATATAAGAAGAGGGTCGTTACCATGTAATGAATAAACAACTCAATTTATAAGGAGCTTAAGTCAAAAGGCATTTAATCTTCGTTTTTAAGTAAGGAAAAAGGGGCAGTAAGGAAAACTTTACTAGGTAGGGATTCATAAATGATTCTGTCCTGAAGTGTGTCACCACCCCACAGACAATGTCGATGTCTATAGTGCAATTCTCGTTGCAAATTTCTTGGCCGACAAAATTGAATTGCCATTGCATCTATGTATTTCTGAAAAGAAAGTAATGTCGTATTAACTATGGGATTATAGCAACCCCCCCCCCCCCCCGCGCTTAAACAGGGAGGCTTATGTTCAGCAGTGGACGTTTTGGCTGAATGTGATGATGATGATGAATGTCGTATTAACTCTTGCACTAAAATTGCTGATCTACAATCACATAATTTCATTATGCTTGGACACCTTTGGCCGTCGAACAATTGCTAATTTGACTCAAATTATGTCATTACATTTATTTCTAGATCGTTGGAATGTACTGGAGATGTTTGGCCGTGAAGCACTGAAGCAAGGTGGCGTGACGACCTCGTGGAACTTGCATCGACTCTACTTCGGTAGGCCTATATCACTTTATTTAAACTGAAAGCAAAAATTAAATGGTTTTATACAGTGATTTTGCTTTTGGGAAAGTAAATCCGAAATGCGTTACACCTTTACGTTTTTGGAAGTTTAACCATAAATAGAAACAATTTAAATCAATTCAGTTGATGTATTTCATTATGAGATTTTAATTCAAACAATAAAAACAAAATAATTAACATGCAATTACACTCTCCGATAAAATTAGCTTCAGTAGGTTAATGCAAGTTTTGATTTGTACAAATTTTATTTTGTCTTTTATATAGTTTACTATCAATTTTCTGTTCCATAATTACGATTTTTATACTACACGTGGAAGCTTGTAATTGGCCATATTTTGTATAAACTATTACTTACTGAATCTGATTAGCAGTAAGTTTTCCTAAAATAAATAAAATAAAACAACAAGTTCAGATATAGTTTTATTTTATTTGCAGTTGTAGCAGACCCAGTGATCGCCGAAAGTATTATGAAAAATTGTCTTGAAAAGGACGACTCAATGAAACTCTCGCTGGCTCTCGTAGGCAACGGGAGTGCTGTCGCTGATGGTAAGGATGCAATAAATGCAAATAAATCTTTTAACATAGCTGTACAAAATAAGCACGAAATAATTAACCATCAAAATGATATGCGCGTGAGAATAAAAATAACGCTATCTGAGTAACAATTGATAATTTGAGTGCAATAGTTCTGAATATTAAAACAAAACATGGCGAAGACACATACGGGTGATAAAATAATCATCATATGACAACAGGTAAATGAATTTTGTCTTTTAGAAACATTAACCGAAATCAGAAACGGACACCAATTTTGATAATTGATGTAAAAGTCAAAGATCATCATAACAAAATAAAAAAGAACAGGTACTCCATAAAGATGTGTTTACTTTTTCTAAAACACTGATGAATAATTTTAACTTTACAGTTCCGATTTGGCGTCCCCGTCGTAAGGTCCTAGTCCCAACATTCAGCCACAAGAACCTTCTGAACTTTGCAGATATATTTGCAAAGCAGAGCATGCTCATGATGGATCAGTTAGAAAAGGTCGCTGATCGCAGCAGTCTGTCTTTGTCTAAATACATAATGTCATATGCCATGGATTCTGTCTGTGGTAAGTTATTTTTATGATTCCAATTCCAACGGTATTACGTAAAAGTCTAATTAAAAACGTAAAAGAATGAATGAAAACAAAAAGCAATAATTTATTCGTGTTCCTAGCGTGACGTTCATAGCAACATTTTTGACGAATGTTTGCAGATGATAGCAGTAGTTAATGTGGAATTTTATAAAAATAAATATTTTGGCAAGCACGATGAACACAAATACTTTATACGTTTTACGTTTTGGTTAAACTTCACAAGATTAGTAAGATATGTACGAATAATGATTGTTTAGAAAAAATGATGCTATAATCACAATATTTATCCCACGTTTCCTTTCAAAATTTACTTGAAGCATCAACTTTTTGAATTTCAGAAACGGCTCTTGGCATCACAGTGAATTCTCAACAGAACCCCAATGAACAATTTTTGGAAGCATTCACGGGTTCCTGCAAGCTGATAGCGGACCGTATCACCAAGCCGTGGCTCCACTTCGATCCTATCTACAAGCTTACTGCCGACTATACTCAGTTTATGGAATACGTGGATATTGTATCACGGTTTATTGGAGATGTATGTTATTTTACTTAATCCAAACCATGGGTGTTTTTATTTAAAAGGTGAAAAAAATGTCAGTTGTCAAGAAAACTTAATAAGGTATAAAGACTTAATTTGACAGATGATGAAATTTTGGGTGTGGCAAATGCTTTGTAAATATCCTGGAATGTTCTTTTTGTATCATAAGCATGTGTCAGGCCACTATTATTGGTAAAACCAAAATATGAAAATATTGATTCATAACATTACCAATTAGCCCAGGTTCGACTATACAAACGAACAGTACCTTTAGCTAAAATAATCACGCCTGCATCTATTCACATAGCAATACATGGTGCTACCATTACACACCACTTTACCGAAATATTTTCTGTTTATAAAACTACAGGTGATCCAGATTAAAAGGAAGGAACTTGTTCAGAATACAAACAACAAGCCAGATGATGAGGGTAAGGGAGTTTTAAATTCCTGGTTGTCGGCCATCAAAAAGATTCTTAACTATTACAACGTAACTGATGAAGTTCTATGAATGAGACTAGAAGAAACGAGACACACATTTGACAAAGACCGATACGTTTTTGTTGGGTTTTTTCCTTACATCTTTTCTTCACGATTGCAGATGAAAACCGCTTTAAAACATTCCTGGAACTCATGATCGAGTCTTCGGGAGGTAGCAAGGGGTACAATGACACGGAGCTTCGAGAAGAGACGGTGGTCCTGTTCACGGCGGGCACTGACACCTCCACGCTAGGATCCTCGTTCACAAGCGTGCTGCTTGCACGACACCCTGATGTTCAAGAGAAGGTTTACCAGGAGTAAGTGCTGCAACTAAAAGAATTTATATAGCTAAGTTAAATTAGAAACATCTCCGCACTTGGATTTTTTCTGTATTTTACAGTATGTGTGCGTTTTACGGAAAAACAATAGACCCTTTACACAAATATCAGCGAAACACCATTTTTTTTTCCAAGCGCCTATCAGAACTGAACGTACCAGTACATGAAAGTGAGATAAATGCTATATGAATTGAAATTAAAAAAGTTTATTTTTACCCTTTACCCGCAGATTGAAAGATGTGTTCGGCGACTCCAACAGGCCAGTCTCAGTGGACGATCTCTCTCGTCTCAAATATCTGGACGCTGTTATAAAGGAGAGCTTGCGCCTGTACCCACCAGCGCCAACTTTGCTAAGAAAAGTTGATAAGGACGTTACTCTTCGTAAGTTATGACACAATTTTCTTTGAATTTGGAACACAACATAATATATATAAGACCACGCTTGTATTCCACGAAATGGTAGGCAAAGGTGCGCATATAGTACACCCACATTTTGCTAGTTATGTTATAGGTCCCGATGTAATAAGGCGAGCCTATTGCTATCAACAGGGCACAAATCCAGACTCCGTGCTGCTACCGAAAATTACCAAATAGAAAAATCCAGTAACATTTTTTCTGACCCGGGATTCGAACCTAGGACCGCATGCTCTGTTTAAATTTGATTTAAGCTATAAAATTGTATACGGAGAAACGAGAAATATGCTTCGTTGGAATAAACCAAGTTAATAATAATGTGCTAATTCTCCTACAGCGACAGGCGAAACCCTGCCCAAAGGAACTGGTATATTTTTGAGCATTTACGCCATACACCGCAACCCTCAGTACTGGGGAGACGACGCGGAGCAGTTCCGACCGGAAAGGTTCATTGATACGCAGCTCAAGCACCCCGCTGCGTTCTTAGCATTCAGTTATGGACCTAGAAACTGTATTGGTGAGTTCAATAATAATCAATTATCTCTTTCTAGGACTTAACCTCTAACTGTCCTCCTGACCGATTTTTGGTCCCGGCGGCCTGTCTCAGCCGAGACTAGCCAACTACGCAGGAGATATTACAGTGCACAAGTATGCGCGCAAACACAGGTGTACTCCCTATTCCCTCACTCTCATAGTTTAATGGGACAGATGACCGACACGACCGGAGAGAGATCAGGCGTAGGACCAACGGTTTAACGTGCCTTCCGAAGCACCACGGATTTAATAACGACAACTAGGGTGAAATACTGCCTAGTTATTGAGTATTGTCAAAAAGCTTTGGCAATGACTGAACATGGCTTACATCACTGCACACATGCTGCTCATTCTATCATGCCTTTAATCCCCAAAGGCGTAAAGCAAGAGTCTGCATAGTCAAATTTTGCCTCTATATAAGTCATGACTACTGCCTTTCATTAAAATCACAACTGCTATGCTATTCTTAAACACTAACATCATCTTGAAAATCATCTCACACGTCACCTTGCATCATATTTGATAGCGCTAGTATCAAATCTCACCGCGGATTTAGAAGTGAGTTTGTAAGTGATGTGTTAAGAATAGCACGGCTGGTTCATAATTTTTATGACGTGCTTTTCTAGATATATATAGATAGCAATCCTATCCTTAGTTCATCCGCTATCCAGGAAAACCTCTTCCTAGGTTCTCAGTAATTATTATATCAAATCTTTCTTTCTCTTACCAGGCTATAGATATGCAATGATGTCAATGAAGACAGTACTAGCAACTCTTCTACGCCGCTACAAACTCCTGCCTGCTTCCAAACTGGATTTAGGCCAACCAATAAGTGTGAAGTTCGACATTATGCTGAGAGCGTCAGATGACTTCCAAGTCATTTTAGAATCGAGGACCTGATATACAGAGGCATGGCAACTGTTGTAATATGATAATTGTTTTAAAGTATTTTGTACTTAGTTTTGTAGTATTAAAATATTTTGTTCCTAATTGTGTTTTTAGTCATTTGAGCAACAGTTACATGAACTTCAGCATTAAAATCGGCAGTCAACATAGTCGAATGACACTTATTGTCTATAAAATAAATTTAATCAAATGCCTCGTTGGTCTAGTGGTCGCTAAGCGCGACTGCTGAGCAAGAGGTTCTGGGTTCAAATCCCGGGTTGGGCAAAGTGTTACTGAGTTTTCCATTAGGTAATTCCCAGTAGCAGCACAGAGTCTGGATTTGTACCCGGTTGATGGCAATAGGCTCGCCCCCTATTACATTGGGACTTACAACATAACTGGCGAAATGTGGGTGTACTATGTGTTCACCTCTGCCTACCCCTTTGAGGAATACAGGCATGATGTTATGTATGGTAATTTTATCTTCTTTCGTATGATTTAATTATTAAGAAGATTGTGTTCTTCTTTTACCTCTTATTGTATTGTAAAGGTAATGATAGGTCGCAAAATCGGACCACTGACAACGATTGTATTTCTATAAAATATTCTTGATGTAGCAGGCCACCACTCATTAATTATCCACCTCATCATGAGTTTCTATCAACACAGGAATTTTCTACAGACATGAATATCACATAATCCGATTAGTGCAGTACCTGAGTGATTAAACTACTATGATAAAGATCGATTCGATCCTCGCACGAAACAAACACTTTAACCGACAGGTGTTTCGACCGAGTCTACATTTTGTGTGAATTTTCGGGCACCGAACTCTTGGTCTCTTGCAGACCCATTATTGATGCTGGTGTCCGGAATTAGCAGCATTTCATTATAAAGCACACAGCACAGAAGCACATATAGTTGGCTTATAACTAAGTACTAACCTTAGCTTTTAATTCTTTGTAATTACTAACAACACATTGTATGGATCATTGATGTCCGAAATAAACAGATAGTATTATTTTATGAGCCATCTATAACCATTGTGTACAAAGCTGTCACTATCTGTGCGGTCCATCAAGCGACTGTTTATAAAAGCTATTAAAGTTATGTGTTACAGGCTGTTTCGTTTTTCCTGTGCTCTTGGATTAGTAAGCGGTCATTAAGTTCGATAACACGTTAATAGGATCGGCGTCGCTATTAAAATCTAGGAAATCAGGTTTGTTTAGTAATCAATTCTATCTTACACTTACGCGCGGTATTACATGTTTCACATGTAGATGATCTGGGACTGATTAACTATTTTTAATTAATGAACTAAGTAGTAAAATATTTACAACGTGCACAGCACCAAGCGATTAAAATTTTTATGAAATTCAACCGTAATAGCGAAAATTATTTTTAAATTCCCAAGCTTGTGTATATTATGAATTTCCATTAATTATATAAAAAATAATTCTTAATGAAGTTAATACTTTTGACTCTAGTGCTTTAGTGTCGCATCGTATTGAAAGTATTACCTCGCATCTCCTATCATTTCTTGAACCCCACATAATAGACGCGCACAACGAGCAAAAAATTACCAACCTACACATCTATCTCAGTTAACCCTATTCATATAACAATAAGGTTGCATTTCGTCCTACATAACCGCTACGATAAGATGGTACGATGGCTACAGTTCCGGACATCAGAAGTCTAGTAGTTCCCGACAAGACAAGTTGCTATTTTATTCTGGGCAGGGGTGCTACAACGAAAGAGGAAGTTTTCATGATTGTTAAACATAGCCTCGGGCTAGTGACAGTTTATTTTCCTTTATTAAACCCATAATAAGGAATATATGAGACTTCTTTTTATCGTGTGGTTGATAAACAACCTGGAGTCGGAGTTTAAACCGCCTGTACGCCTCTGACATGGCTTTACACACCGTTGAAAAATCTCTCAGATGTG
Source organism: Abrostola tripartita (assembly GCA_905340225.1). Lineage (NCBI taxonomy): Eukaryota > Metazoa > Arthropoda > Insecta > Lepidoptera > Noctuidae > Abrostola > Abrostola tripartita. Next base: position 1,206,166 of record HG996492.1, on the reverse strand, counting down.
CCAGTTTCCTCATGATGTTTTTCTTCACTTGTTTTAACAACTGATAACTAATTTATAAAACGCACATGAATTCGAAAAGACATTAGTGCTGGCCTTTGCCTAGCACAGAACTAACACAGAGCAGGCAACGTAAAAATAATAATTGGTGAGTTAAAATTGGTGGTTTAAACTTGCAACCTATGACTCGGCAGTCCAACGGTTATACAACCCGGCGACCCGGCTATCGGTGCTATAATATAATATATGAGGCGAATGTTAGAAGAGTAGTGGAAAGGGCAAGATCTCGCCAAACGTACTCCAATCAAATTCGAGATGTTCTGCAAAACCGTCAGGATAGAAATACCCTTGCCCGACAAGCGTGTAATGAGGAATGTAACGCGAGTGCATGAGGCAAAAGAAGTATGCCAGGATCAAAATCTGTGGTCTCTGCCTACCTCTCCGAGAAATCTTAATCATTCAGAGAATGACTTGTGTATCGTTTGGAACAACAACATGAAGAGAAACTTTTAAGATTACTTCGATAATTTTTTACACCCTGGACATAATATTAATATGAGATAATAAATCATTATATAAAGTCTGGATACTATTGAAGGCTGGACTGGACGTATTCGAGTAATTATTTTTTTCGACTTTGTTTAGCTAATGAAGGCCAATTTCAACAAAGACTCACCAAATAAGCGAAGCGAATACCTATAGAGCGCAGTCACATGTGCGGTCACGGAGCCTGAGAGTCGAAAAACCGAAACAACCGAAGTTTTAACTTCATTTCAACGAATTGAAACCTGACCCAAAATTTTAAAAATAAGAATAATGTAATTACCCTAAATAAAGTAGAACAATCATTTTTATAAAAGCTATCCTTCACAAGCTTGGCTACCCCTGTCTCAGTTCAGTCGGGTTCAGTCAACCTTCCCAGCGCTTCCCGGTCGCGTATCGCCACTCCTGCGCAACTAGTCGCACCGCAAACGCGACCTGCGGAACGCTATCAAGGTGAGTTATTTTACCATCATTACAGTGTACATGTAGTGTTTTCATCAACATAAAAAATGTGTATTGTTGAGTGTTAGTCCCAATAAAAAAACCGATTGTTCTCAAATCTAAAATGGTGACTAAACTTGCTAAATTGCTAAGTAACTTCAGCAGTGACCCAAAAAAAAGTATAATAGCTATGGGAAATCAAACATAATCATGTAAGCCTATGCAAGTATGCATTATATTACATAATTACTTCCTAATTATATAATAATTAATTTTCTGCGTTGTAATTAATGTTGGAACACTGTTGTCCCCATCTTGGAGGTCGTCGCTAACAGTTGTAACACAGTTTTCCAAACTAATATAGCTGTTAACGCACAATTAATATTGGTAGATTTATTTAGTTAAAAGAACAATTTACATTATATACACACACGATTGTTTTTATACTACCTTCTATACTATACTTCTATTATTAAAACTAAAAATATATACAAACAAAAATCATCAAATAATTATGCATCAAAATATTCCTCCTCATCACTGTCGACTGGCAGGGTTCCCAAAAGGCTGGCGGCATTGCCACGTTGAATGGCAATGCTAATTCTTTGGCTGAAAAACAAACCAGCCCTTTGGATTAAATTAATATTGTAAACCTAATACTGTTCCAATAAATGATTTTTTTTTTTATATGCGTAAACCACCACCAAGCCTCTTCTGTACCCAATAAAAAATGGAGCCTTGGAGTGCAAATATTTAGTGTACAGAAAATCTGAAAGCTTTTAATCTCTCCGCCTTTTTGACTTAAAATTACTAACAGTCTAACCTTTATAACTTTGCGCTTCATTAATAGACTATTAGATGGAGTACAATCAGATACAACTAAATTACCATACATCGGATGAGAAAATAATTGACCTTTGATGATGGCGCTATATAAATTGTAATTGCGAGATAACAAATGGAAGAAAGTAACTGAACTCGGTCATTGACGTATACATTTTCTTACTCAAGCTAAAAAACCAATGACTTACGGTAAAACATCACATCATCATCTTCATCACAATATCATTATCATCATCACACCATAATTGTGAAGCACGATAAACCGCAATAAATCATAAATGAATTATTATACAATTATCTCAAAACAATATTTTGAACATAACAAAAAGATAATGAACATATTTTTTAGCGGAAATCAAAACCACGACAACCCAACATAGATCAACTGGCACCTAGTCTCCAACCAGGGGTCGCTTCATATCCATTAATTTTTAGACCGCAAACAGGCTACTGGGCTAGTAGGCCAAATGACTTTTAAACTCAATAGCATTGTCGTTACCTCAACGTACATCACAATCGACTTAATCAGCATAATGTTACTATTAATAGTCATTACTCAAATAGAAAGTTTAATAGACGAATATCACAATTTATTTCTATTTGTGGTTTGGGCTTATAAGGTTCATTTTCTATTACAGATGCAGTGTTTCATCTGTGTCACGTACATGATAATTTTATACACCACTAACCCGTCAAGAACTCGAGAAATTTCCACAACCCACGAGAAACGCTCGTTATTTCGAGATGTCATAGAATCTCTTAGAATTCATTCGCAATTACCCGAAGACATCAACCAAAACGATGACAATAATTTGTCCCAAAATCATATCAGATATGGCTATGATAACGAACCGTCTCATTTACCTAGTGATGCTGAATACATCCCCAGAAGAAACGATAGGATCGAAATGCCAACGTTAAAGTATAGATTTCCAAAAAGCATTGACATCAATTCAAGCGATGAAGTGCGTTCTAGAGAAGAAGTGGTCGTGTACATTGATACGAACAAACATAAATCAACAACACCAAAGCCTAAAAAGAACAAGCCTGCGCGACCAAATGTAAATAAATTCAATAACTCGCATAGAAACAAAGAAAATGAAGCTGAAGAAAGTACAGACAACGAAACTAACGATTATACTCCGCTAACCAACACAATGGCTGGACAAAGTCAGATTGGAAATAGAGAATCGCAAACAGTACTAAAACCGACTGTTATTGTCAACATACGAGGCTCCGTCAACCACAGAGACAGCGATATCAGAGTTGAAAGTAGAGAGGCTAATGAAACAAAATCAGTACCACTGCAAAACATTTTTAACATCAACCAAGAAATTAACATCGAAAAAGAAGGGAACAAGAAAAAACCTTCGAATATAAAGCAAGAAATTTATACGGTTCCGGAAAAATCCGGCAAAATCGAAGAAGATATGATGATGTGTGAAACGGCCACTACTAAACAAAAAATGGATCAAAATCAGGAAACCCGTAAATTTGATAATGTTTTGCAAATATTGCTTTCCATATAGAACTAAACATATGTAAACGATAAAATATAGAGTGCTATTCTTTAATTAAGTATAATTAACTTATAACTTGTAGATTAAGTTATTGTGATAGACTGAAAAATAGTGATAAATGGGGAAGACGGTGTAAGACTTTTTAGGCGACATTATTAACAAGTATATTTTCCTTAACCTAAAGCATTTATACCTCTGTAAAACACAAATCATATAATAATAATGATTCCTAAATAGATAGAGACGTACACATTATAATTAAATACAGTTATCGCTTTATCCAAACACACGACGCCTTTCACTCCTATAAAGAAACCTTAATTTTAAGCCGTAATTTTATGGTGTTTAAGATTTATTAATTAATGTCTTTTTTGGGTAGACTGAACTGTCTGACTTATTGATTGATAACGCAAATTAAAAATAAAATACTTTCTCCTTCAATCAAATATGTATTGTGTATTTGATCGTTTGTATTGTCAGTTGTCACCCAGGTAACCTATTTCCATTATTTGTTTTTAAAGGAAAAATTACGTTCTTAGGTTTAGAAATATTAAAGTTTCAGTTGCATAAGATGTAGTCACTCATATTTTATCAAAAGCCTTGCATAACTTATATCATTAGCATACAATTAACTAGTAAAATGATGATAGTTAGATATGAACAAAAACTTGTCACTTGACTCTCAATACGAATAATTATGCGAATATAAAATAGTTGGTGTTTAGGATTATACTCGATGTGAAGATAGACTTAGATTAATAACATTATATCCTTAAACGTTTAAATAAAAGCCAACAACTCATTCATAGAATTCATCAATAAATCAAAGTAGGTGTTGATTGAGTCTTTCCATCTCCAAACCACTCAAATTAGTGCCACCTTCCTAATGCATCGTTGTCATAAGGTCGTTGACTCTAATACCATTGTTATAATACACTCATAAGGTAATTTCTTATTATCTCTACCTTTCGAGTAGGCAGTAAGTGCAGTTTTTCTAAAAAGCCATGGGTTATTTGAATGACGTAATTACTTCGTTTGATAGGTCAATTCAGTCATAAATATAATTATTCCATCTTCACAAAAATTATAATTTATGGAGTCTCATACACGCTACTAGATTTAACGAATTGAGATCCTTTTTTGAATATGTTAAATAAAAGCTCTATGCATCTACGTACAATAATGCTTAATTGATTCTCCTTTATAACAAAGCCTCGAACCTAAATTGAGCCTTATAAACGCTTTATCATAATTTTATCACAAATACCCATATACAAAGCTATCTAAGTAGCCCCAGCCATTCTCGGCTCATCGCTGCCCCATTCGTCGGTATTTATTGCTGGTCACCGTTAACTTCCTACGCCCCTGTGTCCAAAATGACACGACTATTATGATATTAGCCTTACTTAAAAGTTCCCTCCTTTTTTAATTAACCTAACAAGATTGTATGTTGGTAGGTTTTTTGTATAGGTATTTATAGTAACACGAAGTAACGAAGTAACATATACAATTCAATGTATTACAGAAAAAGAATATTGAAATGATATAAGAAAGAGAGCAGACCTTATAAAGAAATAACGGGAAGGCGCATATATCGCAGATCAAGACGCATGCTAACATCCACGATGAACCAAATACATAACGTAAACACATTTATATTACAGGTTAACTATATCTTACTGCATGTCATGTACATATGTCCTAAATCTATAATTCAATCAACATAATAAGTGCCCTATATCACGTCACAAAAAAAATTTATAATATTACCTAATGGATTAGAACGTACCTACTTAAGCCTTATGCATCAGTCCTAAAAATATAAACTTTCAAAATTAATATTGGCAAAAATGTTCCTCAATTTTATTTGCCGTAGACAAGTGGCAAAACGTTTGACGAATAGAAATCGAATAGAATGATAAATGTACGGGGATGACATAATGTTTCGACTATGTTATAACATACATCAATTCCATATATTTTTCATTCTATTCGTCATCCGTTTTGCCTCTTATCTAGGACCCCTGAAAACCTGTAATTTTATTCATCCGACCAAATGCCACCCTAAGTTCGAACAGTACCATAACTTTCTGAACCGGATGTAAACAAATCTTTATTTCCTTGACATTTACCTTCACTGTCATTCTTGATCTAGCTTGCTCTATATTTAATGACATACAAGGAATTAGATCGGTATTTGATGGTAACCGGCCTTGCAAAGAGACTGGTACAATTATATCAGGAAGATATCTGTGCTTGTTGACATTTTGACGCCTAAAATTATAATATATTTGGTGGTTTTGGTCGCTGGACAGTTGATATCTAGCACTACATTTTAGAGCAAAAAATAGACAAAAGTGATATAGATCCTATTCGCTAGTTTAATTTGTAATGACAAGTGCCACAGCTTGTTTAATTCGCGTCAAATCGGAATAATCAATTTCATTTCTTTCAGATTTTTAACCTAAATAAAACGGTCTCACGCACAGAAAGCTTTCATTTTTTCCAATTATACCTGAAGTATAACTTAGTAGGTATCCGATTAGTACAAGAAGAGTTTTTGCCCCAATAAAAAAACTCGAAAAAGATTTCAATCTTCCCAACTTTTCTTTTTGAAATACAAACAGACTGACAGCTAAATAACAAAATCAGTTCTGCTGATAAGGGTACAAGCTTTTAAGCTTTTATGAAACCTAAACAGGATAATTCGTTCACCAATGAGGGATTTCCCAAAGTGTTCCTATTATACTGATGTAAGAAATCATTGATGCGTCATACGGTTTCGTATTACCGGAACTACATCTCACAAAATGTGCCAGCAGACAATTATGTAATATAATTTTCTTTTATAATAAAAACAAATGAATACTCGAATGAATAAATGCTAGGTTATGAAAATCGAACATTATAAAATTAGACAGTAAATACCTTTATGGCTGTAAATGATAAGCTAATTTAATCTTTTTAAACACGAAAGTGTTCCATAACAACATGATATCGAGAACTTAAGGAAAATAAAGAATCCTTAACAACTAATGAATATAGAATACTCATTAGCAACTTGATTATAACTGGATTACTAATTTGATCACAACTCAATCGAGTCAGGATCATTACCCTACTTACGAGTTTCGGATATTTAAACCCATTAAAATAGGTTATTGTCATCTAAGTCATCACTTTTCTAATCACCTGCCCTCTTACCATGATCTCTTAAAAAAGGACATTTTCCGTTGTAGAAGCGAGATGCCACTACCTGCAGTGTAAAGCGGCGTCTCGCTTCCACAACGGAAAATGTACTGCTTTAAGCGTTTATGGTAAGGGGTCTGATTTAATCATCAATGAATATGTATGATAAAATCTTATAAATCAGTCTACAATAAATAACATGATCATTAAAAGATCTATTTTTACCATAATTATAATGAAAACATTTATTAATATCAATCATAAAAGTACCGCTAATTTGGTCCTCGCTTAATTGACTTGTCATAATAACATAATATAACATCACGCCTGTTTTCCCCGAAGGTGTAGGCAGAGGTCCACATCCAGTACACCCACATTTCGCCAGTTATTTTTGTAGGTCCCAATATATTGGGGGCGAGCCTATTGCCGTCAACCGGGCACAAATACAGACTCCGTGCTGCTACTGAGAAAAACCTGATAAAATAACCCAATAAAACTTTGCCTGACCCGGGAATCGAACCCGGAGCTCGTGCACAGCAGTCGCGCTTAGCGACCTCTAGACCAACAAAGCAATCATTATATACAATAAGAATAAATTACCTTTATCAAACAAATACGATGTTTCTTCATCTTTACATGACAACACAAATAAAACCCTGGGTAAAAGGTAGGCGAGTTCTAGGAGACATAAGTTGGCAAGTAGGTGCTTGTGCCGTGTGGTATCCAGCCTAGAATTGACCACCCCCTTTCCTCCCGTGGGTGTCGTAAGAGGCGACTAAGGGAACATCCAGAAGATGGGCAGCAGCGTCTTCTGCAACTTGACCACCAACACTGCGTTCCCCAAGCCGCTTTCCAAGCGTGGGTATTATGGCACCCCCCCCCCCCCTTCCCCTTCTAAAAGGGGGAAGTCTATGTGGACAACAGTGGACAACTATCGACTGTTGATGAGGTGCTTGATTTGGCATACTGTATAACAAAAACGTTTAATTTTTTCTCAATTTCATCAGGATCATCAGGATTTGCACCCTTGCATTCCGCAAATATTACCAAATGATCCTCTGATTTCGAGAGGATGTATCTAAGAAGTATTTACAAGAGGTAAATTAGTAGACCACTACGCTGATTAGCTAAATTTCTTTTTTGTTAAAGAACTCTGCCTCGTATTATAATGGACGTTCGTCGACGAAGCCTAATGACACACATCATTCAAATGTCAAAACACAAGCAAGCTTTTTACTTTTTTACTAAAGCTAACGTGCAAAATAATTAGTTACACCTAACGATACAACCATTTTAATAGATCTTAACTGTTCAATAATTTATAATAATTACAATAAACAAAAACTGGATGTTGATATTTGGGTCAGCTCTTTAAAGTCCAAGGTCAAGTTCAAGTATAGTTAATTTAAAAGTGATTGTACCGTATTCGGAATAGTGATGGGATGATGCGTATCGATATCGACTGTGAAAAAGTAAGTAGGTAGGTTGAGAGTGGACCGTTGATAGACCACTACAATTGCTTCTGAATTACAAGACGACAATCGCATCGAACTTGAGGTTACAACGGCATATTGGTAACTGCCTCTTCCTCCACTCCTCTTTTTAACAACATAGTAGGGTAATTTCTTAACCCATTATAAATCCTTCTTACCAAATCATTAAAAGTCATTCAAAGATTATAGCAGTGATAGTGGTATGACCGTTGGATGCCAAGTCAAAGGTCGCAAACGTCGGTTCAAACCCCGGCACGCACCAATGTCTTTTCGAATTCACGTGCGTATTATAAATTAGTTATCAATGTTATCATACTAGAAACGGTGAAGGAAAACATCGTGAGGAAACCGGCACACCTAAGAGAATTCGACGATGTGTAAAGCCAAGTCAGAGGCCTTCAGGCAGTTTAAACTCTGACACCAGGTTGACGATCAACCATACTATAACAAGAAGATTCAGTAATAATAATAATGAATGCATACTACCCTGGTGTGAATTCCAAAACAGAAATTAGATGACTTTGTATGACATAAACAACTCAACAAGTCCATTCTGTTAAATAAGAACGAGATTTTCAAAATCTATAAAAAAACTACCAGCCATGTTCTGACACTCGTTCGATTACCATTAGGATAATTAAAACAAAATCCTAAACGACATTTTTAGTGAACCCTCTTAAAAGACCCATGTTCGATTAAAGTATTTTATAAGCTAATAGTAAAGTATGCAATAAAAAAATAAAATTGCCAACTAGTTGTCTATAATAAATAATACCATAAAAAGCTCAGGATATGTCCAACTTACTTAATTTATCTGATTTGTGTTAATCTAATATAATATAATTAATTAATCAACAATACACGGATCAATAAAGAAATTAATTAAAAATCTTTGCTAACATGTTTATCGCTATAATAAAAAACCTTATCGCCATATTCTACAGGATGTATAAAAACAAACAAATACTAATTAAGCCTAAGCTCGCACTTTATAGAAAGATCGTGTGAAGAAAAAAATGCCCAAAAAAATATTTAACCGGATTTGGGCGTTTTTATTGATCTTTTTTTTTAATTCATGAGAAATGGCCAACCTCAAGGATATTATTTTGTCAGAATATCGACTAATTATAGACTACTTATATGTATATTTTCGTAAAGCACACTTTCACATATCGCATCCCTGTTTTGGAGGTGGATACTACTGAAACTCGGAACTTACTCGACATTGTTACAATTTATATCTATACGTTTATTTTTTTTATTATATTGTTGATTTACATCAGCAAATGAACGGAATAACGGAAACAGTCTGGTTTAGGTACAACATGGTCTGTCGTAGTTGTTATGTGCTCTGCAGACAGCAAACCTTTTGTACAAATACATTGGACGCAATATTAATATGTAAATTGTTTAATAAAATAAAGATTTCAATTAGATAAAAAAGAAGACAAAAGATCCAGAGGACAGACACATTTTTTGCACTCGGTTTCTTATTTTAAAACGATTTCATTTTAAGCCAGCTATAGAAGACTATAATATTCACCATTTTTACTGTTTGTATTTGACAAAAAGACATCACAAGGCTATCATTTCACTTAACAAATATTTACTTAACACAAAAACGACATTAATATCCTCATATGTAATTGAATAAACACGTGTTTGTATTCATTCACGTGACAAGCCACTTAAACTCGAAAACTTTTACCATCGAGAAATGAGCTCATAGTAAATCCATTTTCATTGTAAAGCAAAAAGCTGGCGTCTCGGTTCAAGCTCCGAACTCGCCAGTGGACCGCGCGAGTGACCGCACGTGTTCTTAATTCAAATTGTAACAATTTGGAATCAGTTGAAAATATCTTGAATTGTTTTTTTTATCGACAACTTTATTTTCGGCAAGATGTTGCGGCATTGTTCGTTTGGATTTATGGTGAGTTCTTTTTTTAATTATATTTAAGTGATATTATTTTAAATAAAAAACCGCAACATAAAGTTTTACTGTGACAAAAATTTACAATTTTCTATGGTTATTTCTAATACTTCACACATATTTTTTGTATTGCAAAAAAGTTGATAAGCTTTTTTACTTACCTACCTTGTATCTTAGATGAATGCATAGTACCTACATAAGTGTGCTTATTCGATTCGATCAATTTACCCGACCATAAAAATTCATAATTATTCATAATTATACCTACAGTGAATCGATCTTAATTTGTAATTCTAGTACCCAAATTACTGCTGACATTTCAATTCGATCCTTATAAAGGATCGTGTTCTTACATCAAGTTAAAATATTCATGAAAAAGTGGTTTTATAAAAACCAAATTACTTACCAGTAAGCACAACTGTTGCTATTGGACAAAACATGAAAAAATATGTTTTGACCCTTATCCCAAAAAAAATATAACCTCGAGACACATCTATATAAAATCTAAATAAATATTAAAACACTTAATAAACATTTGACTGCCTCGATGGTCTAGTGGTCACTACGCGCGGCTGTAAGCATGAACCTCTGAATTCGATCCGGGTTAGGCAGTGTTACTATGGTTTTCCATTACTTAATTCTTAGTTATGACAACACAAAAGATTGCAACAAAACTGTTTTAACTTTTAAGCTCCTCATTTATCTTGATACTGTTGAAAATATAATTATAAAAGTTCATACTTAATTTATCAATTATCTCCAGAAGTCGTTTCGCGATAAAGCATACTTAAAACTCGTATCAATTTAAAGCATCCACCATATAATTACTATAAAAACGTTTCGGAATTCTGTCTAGACATTGCAAACAGAATTCCAAGTGGTAGTGTGGTTTAAAGTAGACTGAGATTCTCAAAATAGTTTTCATTGCTTTAAAGCTTTTAACTCGCCTGTATTGAATGTAATTTTCTGATAAAATAATTGTGCTAATTACTGGCCTATAATTTACAACATTATTAAGAAAAAAAACGACTACTTATTATCAACAATCCTCAGTCAAAACAAATCTTAGTAGACAATTCCATAATTTGTAAGTCCAAGTTTTCTCACAAAATTTTCATTAATCGAGTCATTATATTACTGCTTTTATTGCTGACTGTACTACATACATTTTATCTTCTCGTTTATAAAATTTACCATAGAATAGCTAGCAAATAGAGTGCTTAGAGAAACCAATGAAAGCTCGTGAACTGTGTAACGGTGTCGACAGCAACACATAGAGTTCCATAAACGCGCGTCGTTGTTTACTAAAATGATTAGCTCTTTACGTGGCAACACTCTTGACCGCTTTATCTAGTGTCAGTGTAGCGTTCTACTAATATTTGTTATAAAACAGTCAATATTCTCAACAAATATTACTCAATCGTGTTTTAATTTTGTGAAGCAGATCAGAAGCATGATTTAAATATGATACAGTACGCTTAAACCCGTAACCAACTTTTTATTTGGATTTCTGTCGAAGCACCTCTTCATATTATGAAACCAACACATCTAGAGCTTTGAAAATCGAAATACAAAAAGAAAAGAAACATAGAGTTTTTCTGACCGGACTTTCCTCACTGCGACCAACTTCAAATCTCATTAGAATATATAGTGCAAACGTTCAGACAGAGAATGGAGATGCACATAATTATGTTTGTGCACTAACAGTTATTGATGTTGCTATACTTTTTTTTTGCACAAACACAAGTGCTCCCGTTCGCTCTCACTCATAGCCCAATGAGACTGTAAACCTATACGATCAGAGAGAGATCGGGTAAAAGATAAGGCTTAAAATGCTTTCCTAGTCCCAATAATCACAATAGCCGAAAAATGGTCACCAATCCAAAGAGTCTAGGACTGACCTCGCCCATCGATTGGCCTCCGTGGTCTTTGTCGCTTCAAGCCCCAGTTATAAAGATAACCTTACCCTTATCATCCTGTTCAACTTCGTAATACAGCAACAAAGAAACGAGTTACTCAAATTTATAGACCAGTATGTAGTTATGCCAGTAATGCTACTAGTATTGTACTATTGCTATTTTTATATCTGATGTATCTACCGTATACTATGTATACCGCTATATGTCTTTTTAGTATTCAAGGATTCTGGCCCTCACTAGACCACAGTCATTGATATTCAACTTGGTTTAGAATTTTGGTTTTAAACATAACATAACATCACGCCTGTATTCCCCGAAGGGGTAGGCAGAGGTGTACATATAGTACACCCACATTTCGCCAGTTATGTTGTAAGTCCCAATGTAATAGGTGGCGAGCCTATTGCCATCAACCGGGCACAAATCCAGACTCCGTGCTGCTACTGAGAATTACCTAATGGAAAACTCAGTAACACTTTTGCACGACCCGGGATTTGAACCCAGGACCTCTTGGTCAGCAGTCGCGCTTAGCGACCACTAGACCAACGAGGCACTCAGAAGGCAGATTTTTGGTTTTATGCCTATTTATGTACCCTCTATTTTTGATTATGATTGATTAACATAAATACTAAGTAACATTTATTTAATTCCATATCCACTTAATTTAAAAAATGCAAGGGTATTCAAATATTTAAAGTATCTTCTAGACAATGCAATATTTTTGCGGTTAAAAATTTATCATAACCCATAATTAACACTTCGTCACTTCATCTCGACCCATCTCAAACCACGTCTAAACCTTACATCTTTTTGCTCTGAAAAGGGCAAATAATAAAAAAAAATATGATGATAGAAAGATCACGTGAACGTCATGCGTCCATCTTTGGTATTTCAATTGCTTGAAGCTCACCGCTTTGCATAACTCATTATGTCAATGTTTTATTTATGATTTGTTTAGGCCCAAATGTGTTTGCGCAGTACATTGACGCGAAGAGAAAACAATTTTTTGTTTACTTCAAAAACCGTTGTTCACACTCGTAACTTTTCATATATCGTGGGAGTGTTTTATATATGTTAAATATTATCATATTTACAAATGCCTGTAACAGATCATTCAAATATACCATTGTATCGTGCGAACATGGCACTTTGTACCCTTAACTCAGCTATCTAACCCTGCTACTGCGTCAATTAAGCATGATACCTACCTAGGTATGTCTACCTAGGTAGGAATAGGTACCTACCTCTTATCTTACGAGGTATCATACTTACCTAATATTACCAACATACACAAGCTTACGTCTGTATACGAGTATATAAATTTATTGGCAAAAATTTATAAAAAGTGTTAAAATGTAATCCAATAGATTAGATTTTACCACTTTTGATAACGACGGATTTTATTCGTAAATAACATTTAAGACTAGAGGTAGACTTATCTAGATCTATCTAGGGTTTATCTAGATTCGATTTATTTACAAAAAAAAATGAATTGATAGGCACTAAGGAAATATCTTTAAAAAAATAATCACAAACGAACACAAGACAACGAATAAATTATTTCCTACTACCGTCTTCGTGGACTAGTCCACAATCCTGGCATTATTGTCTCTAAACGATATTTTCTTTACCCATAGAAATTTGTTGCACTAGTCCAAAATCCTCATTCTCACAATAAACAAACGCTTTCCGTCTATTATCTCATAGTAGTCTATACTTGTTACTGTCACATTATACGTGGCGAGCCTTACTGGCCCCATTAACACGGTAACTTACCATAATTTTTAACTTTCCACTGTGAACTACCAGTTTTCCATTAATGTAATTTTACTTTTACTTGCTGCTTATAATAACAACTGACTTACGTACTTTAATGTAACGACGGTATGGTTGTTATCTGCTAGACTTACTGCTACTTACGCTAAAGGTTTTAATTTCAATCTCAACGCGATCTACGATTTGCGAGACTGCGGGGTTTCTTTATTTATTGCACTATGTAGTTTCACAGAATACAATTAGGTACATGTTATCACAACAAACATAGACGCTGTAACGGTGTTTCAACACTTATTTTAGTAAAAATAAGAAAATACATTAGGTATCTAACTTAACTGCTAAGTTTATTATAATAATTATTAAGAGTTTACTTACTTAATAAATGTATAATATGTGATAATTGTAATGTAAGAATATAATTTTCAAGTGTTTCGCTTGAACAACGAAAAATGACCTGCAGTGCAAACTTATAGTAAGGCCTTAAACCCCTCACCATGAATTCTTAAAGCAGGACAGTTTTAGTTTACGTTGTGGAAGCGAGACACCGCATTACACTGCACGTAGCGGCGCGCGGCGTCTCGCTTCCAGAACGTAAACTGTCCTGCTTTAAGAGTTCATGGTTAGGGGGCTGTAGTGAGAAAACTTTGGGCTAACTTTGGTGGTTGGACTGTGATCAATTTAGTTCAGTATTTCTCTAGAGAATATTGCGCATAGATACAATCATGCCTGTAGTCTCCGATGGCGTAGGCAGTGTTCTTTTTAACAGAAGCCGATACACCCACATTTCGCAGCTCATTAAAATTCCTATATATGGTAAGTAGCCCATTGCCATAAATCAGTCCTATTTGAGAATAGATGATTTTAATTGACATAATACAATCACAAGTATTTTATTCAGATCATTAAAAAGCATTGGTTGGATATCGTCAATACGATCGCTATCTATATAAATCTATTGTATAAAGTTTGAAAACAGGTATTGCTTTTATCTTAAGCACACACACACTCACATATATGTTCTTATGTTTCATTTTTATTTTCTGGTTCGGTAATGAGTTGTTTCAGTTAGTCTATGGCCTTTCATGCACCTCTGGATTTTTATAAATACAATTTTGTATCTATCTTGATCTATATTTGATTTGTCGAATATGATGCTTAAAGCTTCAAGCCATTGACAAGCCAATTGCCGAAACGGCTAAGAGCTGCGGTTTTGATGATTAATATTCATATGACTATGATCCACAGACATTTATTCTAAGCCAAGTTTTTGTGCATACGACATTTGAATCCTGAACACACCCATGACAGGCAGAATAATTGTAACAAAACAAATAACATATCATCGTTATCATCAGCGCGTTGCAGTCCACTGCTGGACATAGGCCTCTCCTAAGGTATGCCACAGATATAAGTGATTAATTAACATAAATGTGATCAAAAAGGTATTAAATGTTGCACATGCACAATCACGAATACGGCGACAACACATAGATTTGCTTTACTTAATTCATATCTATTAACAGGGATATAGAACACTTAGATAGAGCAATAAAATTAGCCTATCGCGTAAGATCTAAGATTAGCTGCTAAATTGATATGCAAGCTTTGATATGACCGATTGCCCTTCACGCTTAAAACGATCGTACCGTGCTAGTGTGAGTTAGGTATGTTCGAACCATATCACACTTCATCTAAATAATTATATCTATTCCGCATAGGATTGCAAGTATAAGAAACGTAGAAAGCCCACGTTAGCTAAATAATTATATCTATTCCACATAGGATGGCAAGTAACACATTTAATAAAACGTTGCTCTTCTTTTGTTATAGTAAACGTAATTTTGATCAACGGATATAAAACAAGGCTAACAGAGAGATGGTATTTTTAAGCGATTGATCGTTGATATATACTTTACTACTCAAATTCAATAATAATTTATCTAAAACTGGGTTTAAAAAAATTTATCATACAAATACTGCCTCGTTGGTCTAGTGGTCGCTAAGCGCGACTGCTGAGCAAGAGGTCCTGGGTTCAAATCCCGGGTCGGGCAAAGTGTTACTGAGTTTTCCATTAGGTAATTCTCAGTAGCAGTACGGAGTCTGGATTTGTGCCCGGTTGATGGCAATAGGCTCGCCCCCTATTACATTGGGACTTACAACATAACAGGCGAAATGTGGGTGTACTATATGTACACCTCTGCCTACCCCTTCGGGGAATACAGGCGTGATGTTATGTTATGTTATGTTTATACAAAGAATACGTATACTTATGACTAGCTTCTGAAAAATAGTCTAAGTACAAAAAAAAACACTATTAAAGGCATTATTGCTCAATTAACACTACTATGGGACTACGCAAACAATTAACAACTAACAATATCATAAATTCTTCTTCATTTTAAAACTCAAACAGCACATACATAAATGATCTTTCCATCTAGCAAAGAGTACTTCACAAATAACTGGGACAGCTCGAAGAAACACACTCCTGACCTTATCTAGAACTGCTCCCGTAAGTGAAGACGTAAGTGGGATCAAGATAAGCTTGCAAGTTTATATGTAAGCCTATAACCTGTTGCCCTACACGGTAAAACAAAGACATATTCGCTACTGTATGATAACATCTTGTAGAGTGGAAAGTGTCATATTTTGTAGTTGAAAACTAACTTGATGCTTTAATAAAGATATGCATTTTAGGGTTAAGGGATTGCGTCGATGGTTCTTTTTTTCAAAGCGAAGTGGTTTATGATTTTGAATCAATGTTAATTCTACCTCGTTCGTTTTATGATCGCAAACGCGACTAGTGCGCGTGATGTCTTCAATTCCTAAGTCATGTAAAGTGTTTTTTCCAATTATTTTATTGCGATTCTCAGTAGTAACTTGGAGTCTGGGTTTATGCCCGGATATTCACAAAAGGCTCACGGTTTTTTAGTAAGGTTCTATAAGGAAACAAATGGTGTACGGTACAACTATCTTTTCGGCAAGTCTGCCTTCGGGAAATAAAGGCGTAGTGTTATGGTTTATATTTTCTACAAGACAGCAAAAACAGAAACTATTAGTAAGCAGCCACAAGTTCAGTAAGACACAGTCGTCAAGTGTCAGTAGCCCAATTTTTTATGTTCATCCAATTGGCAATATGTACAAATAAGTCAAGTAAATCTAACGGCACTACTACCAAACACAGGCACAATAAGTACGTGACCCAGTAAAATCCTTCTAAGGTGAACGGAGTAAGGTTCTGCCACACTGCTTCAAGCAATCGCGTAGATCAGATGTAGATGATTATAATTCTATGCAAATTAAGTAATGGTAGTTAGATATGTATACAGCATCTATGGTGATTCAAACAATGGTAAATCTCTCGAATTCGTTTCAGCATAAGATTATAATAAAGAATCTCGATGCGTACGAGTTTGCAGTTTTATAGTGACTCAGAAAGTTAAAAAGAAATAAACTGTTACTTCGTATAAAAACATAACTAGCCATAACTGCAATAGCCTGTAATATCAAAATCAATATAAAGCCTAACTGCAGATAAACTAGATGTTTATGTAACACGATAATGGCAACAGAGTAATCACAATTTAATAAAATGAAAACCTAACAAGCTTATAGAAGATAAAATTCATAAAAATATAATCCTAATAAAATAAATAAGGGAATATTCGTCTTCGTACCACAATAAAATCTTGATCAATATTAAAAACAATATCTCTGTTAAGAAAAGGTTTGTTGGTGCTTTCTCGCTAAGCTCTTACGCTCAGCTTTCGAACAAGCCTCGCCTCTCTCGGACCATTCGCCAAAATAGTATCAGCATTCGACACAGTTACCTTTATCGACTCCGTATTCGTATTTGTTTATGTTATCCGTTATGTTGTATACGTTTGTGTCATGTTGAGCCTCCTCAATGATGTTACCTTAAATGGGTGCTCGATATTGTGTGAATCAACTTATCAAGAATTATTCTTTTGTCGTTCACTTGTTTGTCTGACAATACCCATTATTCTTCCCATGTTTTATTAGTACTGTCGATATCAGAGTCTTTATAACATATATGTAAATCCCATATTATTTCCATTCTAATCGATTTCTATAAAACGTTTTGTCGCTTGTCTAGGGCCTCTGATGAGCGCTGATTCATCTCAAGTGCGTTCTCTATATCAATTGGATTATACACAAAGCCTTTAAAACATAAGCTCCCATTCATCTTCAGAACAAAGTGCAAGGAAAACATGTTGACATAAAAGAATTACTCCACAATTGTCACTCGAACGTTCGGAACCGGTTCGCACTTACCGCCGCAGCCAGTTTCACCTCAATCGCAAATCGGTTCACTTTCTTTTAGTCTAGATTAGAAAAAACAATATTAAAAGATTCAAAATGCAATTTAATATTCAGACTTTAAATTAGCACTATTAACTAAATACGATGTTTTCTAGGCTATTGACATAAAACACGGTTTTATTATACTTGATGTATCATTAAAGTTATGTTTATGACTTTCTGATTCATGACTTTCACTAGAAAGTTGGAAGTTATTTAAAATAGAGCACCCACCTTCGTCTGTATTTGTTTACTTTTGTGCTTGAATTAAGATCGTAATGGTTAACAACTGTTGTTTTATTAGATACGCGAGATGATTTTGCTAATATAGCAATGTCGTCAACTGCTTATAACCTTTCATTAGATTTAAGTTCTAAAACTTTATTTTTTATATTAATACCAGAATTTGTACTATTACAAGTTTTAAAATAATTAAGTTTCTTCAATATGTCATACAAAAATCAAAAATACAAAAGGATAAAGTGTTATTAAACTCAAGACAAAATCTTTATTGCAATCTGTCCCTAAATAATTTCATAAAAATGGTCCTTATATAATTGAACGTATATAAAACCTTACTGATTTATGTTTTCTTATTTCAGATGCTGTTTGCGTGCTGTTTTCTAGAAGTATCGTCTCGGCCGTCAAATAACGAGTAAGTTTCGTTTGAATATCAATACAATCAACTGTAGATAAAATACTTAATAATTTTAACGTTACGTGATAAGTTACTATAGATTTACACATAAACTAATCAATAATATTGATTTGCGAAACTGATTTCATTGTCTCATTGCTCATTATGTCTTCGAGTTCATTCATAATTTTCATTCATTCGTTAGCGGGGAAGTTTAATTTGAATTATACAATATGATTAAGGCACGAGGACCTAATAAGTCAAGCAATCAGAAACATTAAAATGTATCATCCCTGAATTGTATTTTCAATTGGCAAATTCTGATCTTAAAAAGTGTAAACCAATGATCTCAGTTTCTTAAGTATTTTAACGTGTAACAAAACTTTAGAATGTTTAAATATTCGCTACGGTATAATTTGTATCTAATAATAGCGGTGACGTCAGTAGACTTGCACATTTAGAAACAGCACAACTAACTTAAATAGTAATGCGCTTATAAACTTCTGTGAAAAGCAACACGGGATCCGCAGTACTTAGTTCAGGTATGGTACATTTTAATTATTATACTGTAAGCTAAGCCGCTTAATGATTGACACGCTAAAACAATAATGCTTTTGGATTACGGTATCAAAAATACTCTTTAGTAAGGTGGTTTATTTATACTAATAAATTATTATGTGCATTTCAGATTATCGACGCCTATCGAAGTGTTAACAGACCCGAAAGACATTGAACGATCCTTATCTTATGATGTAACTGACACCAAAAACGAACCTACTATTATAGAAATATTGGACAAAATAAAAGCTGTTAACGATAATTTACAGAAGCCGAATAAACTAACTCCATACCATCAACCAACGGCAAGTGATTACAGCCTAGATAAAGAAACCTGGGAAAAACTTCAACAAGCCATAGCTTCAGGCAAGCTTGGCCCTTACCCACAAAATACATTTAAACAAGAAAGTAACTCAATCAATAATCTTAATGACCTCAGATATTCGAGACAGCTAGCGCCATACTTTGCGGCAAACCAAGCTCAAATGGCAGTTCAATCAACGCCATATTTAATTAATATGCCTGTTCTTGTCATGCCATCTATGAACAGTATGTATAACTACGGTAATTCTATGGATTATGCGACCAAAAGTCTAAGCAAAGAGGGGCCTACATCACCATTCCCAACGTTTCCAACATTACCGACGTTCCCCACTTTGCCGACATTACCACCTTTCCAATGGCCTTTTGCTTCCTTATTTCCTATACTCATAAGAGATCCTCTACTCAGCATTATGAATGGAGGAGGATGGAATAACTTCATTGAGTATGGGCAAAGCGCTGATGTTTGCAGAAAACAAAAGTCTCAAGATCAATATATGAATGGTGAAGACTTAGCTGGAAGTACAGCTGGACTTGAGAGAGCTGGAAATGATTTAGTATATACATCCAGTGTTCCGAAAACGAGGCAAAAAAGAGCAGTAAAGAAACGTACTGTCAATCATGCCAGCCAATTGCAAGAAATTGACCCTAAGCTAAACAATTTCTTTGGACTTAAACCTACAACTGCTAAGCCTAAGCCTGCTAAAGTAGAGGCCATTAAACAAGGCACTAAGACTAATTTCGCTAATGATGGAGATGTCCGTATATTCGATTTTTTAAGCGGAAATAAATATAGGCAGCCATCCGGGCCTGGATTCTTTATAAACAGACTGAAAGTCAGAAGAGGTGGTGTCGCAATTGCTGGGCCAGGAGGAGTTGCGACTGCTGGCAGGGGTGGGACCGCTATTGTGGGTCCCGGTGGCCTAGCTTATACCCAACCAGGAGGTCTCGCCGTAGCCGGGCCAGCCGCGCGAATCGTAGCATTGTCTTCTGACGCGGATCTTACGTCCATTGCTAATCGTCTACAAGAACAAAGTACTATAAATAATTCTATACCTCATTTATTACAAGCTATACCAGAAGGAAAAGTTGTTGCTACTGGTCCTATTATTTATTACCATCCTAACAAACGATAATCATTTCTAACTAACCCTCATTTTTCATACATTCTTTCTTATTAACTTGACTCTTTCTCACTCACTAGATTCTACGGAGGAGGACGAGACAGTCAGTGGAGCAGGAATCGACTTCAATCAGATGAATACAGATACGATGGAGTAAATTTTGAGCGAGGGACCTTAAAAATGGATGATACAACATTCATGTTATTTATAAAGCCGATAGCTCATGCGTTAAGTTCTTCTGGGGCGGCATTAGCGAATCCCATTTCTACAGTTGTGATTGCTAAGGATCAGATTGGAACAATTTTCCATGCGCCAATAGCAACTGCAGTCGCTGGTCCAGGCGGTGTGGCCCATGCGCAATCAGACCTTTACCTTTACGAATATGTCAATCAAAGATCATAGAAATGTTAGAAATAGCAAAAATTGCATTTAAATAAATTTAATAATGTTATTGTTTGAATTTCGGAAATTTATTTTGACTGTTTACTTAAAATTCATTTCCGACTTAAATGTAACGTGGTATTTACGATTACGTTGAATGATAATAAAATAAATGTTTATTATATACAAGTGTTTGTTTCATTTTATTTTAATTTATATCTAGTAATGTCACGGCCAATTGGAATGTTTAATTAAATGTCAGTCATAAATGTCACAAGCTATTTGGATGGTAAAATAATAGTTTAGCCCTATTTATATTATTGAAAATTAATGGCTACAAAACTTACAGCAAAATTACATTAACATAAGACAGTATAAAATGTGCTGTTTTGTAATTATCTTCAAAACTCTGAAACACAATTGATCAAAACATTACAATCATTATTATTACTGTCTTTATTAGGTTATACCTTATGGAGCTACTAAACTGAACCATTGAACCAGATCTAGTTAAGAAAGCTTTTTCTAAAGTACTTAGTCGATTATTATCAATGCACATACAACACTGCCTGCATTTACTGTTCTACTTGTTGATCTAGAATGTCTGCACGACTTCACATCTTATACCTTTTTATAGGGCATCAGTTCAATACATACCATTCTATGGAGGAGCTAAGGGTCAATATTTGGAAATTAAAAGAGACGCTCTTGGCAGACTCATGAGCGAGAAAATCGTTTCAGAAGAAAACTTAAGTAGTGAGAACATAGTAAAGAACAAAGATGACAATCTACTCGGTAAGGTCATGGCAGCGAACTTGCAAAATCTCAAAACGCTGTCAACGAGTCTTCTAAAACTCCATAACCTTGGGCGCAAGACTGGTGCCTTGGGGAATAAGGAGAAGGCTAGGTATAAGACTCAGCTGGTATCTTTGGGAGAAGCAGCTTCGAACATCATTAAGCTAATTGAAGAAGTAGATGATGTGGAAATGTTATTCAGAAAGAATGTGACCGTTCGGAATAGGGATGAGGAAGATGATGATTATGTAAGTTTACAAGAATTTTTATTGTTATAAATACCAATAAAAATACTGGTTATTGTAAAACCAGATTTTATTATAATTAAGGAATTCTTTGACTCAATTACTTAAAGGCCTGAGTGAAGTACAGTCAACGAATACATTAGTAAAATATCATAAAGTTTCGAAATTTTTCCATAAAAAATCTAAAAATTGTCACATAATCCGGAACTAATAGAAAAGGCTCCAAACATTTGCTTTATACAGATTGCAGAAGAGGGCGTCGGCGTCGACGCATCGAGTGATGGCAGTGATGCCGATGAATTGCCCGAAAAGAGCACAGTTGCTGAAGCCAAACCCGTTGGTAAGTACTGAGTACACTTTTAAATTAGATACCTAATAGGTAACATATTTTTGTTAAATTAATTAAATATTGACGTGTCGTACCAACCAATGAAAACCGCTTTAAAGTTAATACGCTAGTGCTGCCAACTACAAATTGTGATAAAACTAAATTAAATGTAGTTCTTGATAGAAATCTAGATGTCGCTACTAGTCGCAGTATCTCTGGTTTAATTATGGAACATCAAGTACACTACTGACTGACAGATGTCGTTACGTGTTCTTTGTTAGCAATGATGTCTGAAAATTACGAGTAGTCAATTAGGAACAGATCTTCTAAAACGCCCGATCTTCTAATACACATATTATTTATGGTATAATTGTACAACTCAGTGTATTACAGTTTACATCTATTTAAGGTTACCAAGTTTTCGATAGCATGTCTAGGGCAAGTTAGAAACCAAATACATTTGTGAAAAATAGAGTAATAATTAAAAAAAAAATTATTGGTACTTAAAGGTATTAACATCAAACAGAACGTATAGATACAATAGTCAGATACTTACTACATGTTTTTAAATTGCAGGTCTTGCTGTGGTCGGAGAGCATGGTATAGCAGCATCCAGGCCATTTGCCACAGCGGTAGCCGCCAGTGGCTTAGCCATAGCCAAACCCATAGCCACGGCTATTGCTGGAATAAACCCGGGGGATTTGGGCATCGACTTCCAGATCAACCATTCTGGGAACTAAATGTAGAGGAGGGATAGAATTGTGCCTATTATGTGCAAACATGAATAATTTGGAATCTAATGGTTACCTCAACGTTCAATGCTATTATTTCATTAAAAATCACTTTAGACTTGGAAATAACTGACGATGAAACGTGGTCTCTTTGAAAGCAAGAAAATTATTTATTCAGGACTCGCTTAATTAGATAATATATAAGTATACCTTTCAACTATGGTAGCCTACCTACATAGGTATATGAATTAGGGTTATAGACTCTAGGATCCCACATGAGGCCAATAATGGGATAATGGACCTTTTGTAGTTGTCACCCAAACATTAATGGGGATGCTTTCGTTATTCAATGACTTAATCTTTAGGAGAGTTGTGACTGCTTTATCAAACTTTTCAGGAGATTTTAGATGTGACTGAAATTACTCGAACCAGGTAGTGATGTATCATAATAGGCACGATCATATTTATAGCCATTAAGACCGTTGAGCATTGTTTAGTTGTTTCTTTGAATAAACAATATTGAGTGTTGGTTAATTATATCAGTCATTGACGACATTCATTAATATTAGTAAGGTTCTTTAAAAATGTGTGCCAAGATAATTTAGGGACTGAAATCGTCTGTCTGACATTGGAACTTACAGATTTCTTCAGCTTAACTTTAATTGACAAATGAATGCTGGCAAAATTCTAACCTGTTTTTTATGCAAATGAAAATTTCGAGATTCTTCCTGATTAATGCCTGTTATACTTTATTTAGGAACATCCGACTCTATGTGACTATATTTAAAGACGGTTTTGGCTTACGCAGACAGTCTTTAACCCTGCAGACAAACAGTTAACTTGAAGTCTATACTTGTAAGAAAAGTTTTGCCATGAGTAAATAAGTGTGATAGTAATGTCTTATGAAGACAAAAATTGTATTTATTTTTAATTTATTTATAATTCTAATAAAATTTGTAATGCGATTGTCGTTTTATTAAAGCACGAGACAGTACTTATAATTAAAGCAATCTAAAATAAAGATTGATGATTGGGTTCGTGAAGAAGACTTGAATTTTTGTGCGACAATTTTGTAAAGGATTTATTGGACAACTTCCATCTCTGCTTACTCTGCTATGTATTGCACAAGAGTATAATAACATTGCTCTATTTATTTTATATTTCGAACGTGACTCGTTTGCTATTTAGTTAAAACAAGTGACTATCGAAAAGTGTGAATCTGTACAGTAATACCTGCTTACATTTCGAAGAACACAAACGTTGTATGGCCGGTGAAACTCGGCCGAAACGTCAAGCCAAAATTAAAAACTTGTGTTCGCGTTAATTCCCGTGTTGCAGTTTCATTATCATCATACAACGCGATATTTTAAAAGTTAATACAAACGTAATGATTCGTAAGTAACATAATAATCGTTTATTTCCACTCTCACATCCTTGTACAATGTACACTCACCTTTCAATTCCATATTACGGGGAATATAATACCATTTACAAGGAAATAATATGCATACAATATGCATAGACTGATTCATTCGCTTTGGAACCGACTATGCTAGTATGTGCAATACACTGCAGTAGGAAAACCCAAGGATTTTGTTTCTGAAAACTGCATTAGGTACTGCCGAATTTGATATCAAATTGGTATTTGTCCGTTTTTATTTGAGTACAAGAGTGCGTTCTTTTGATTATTAACATGATTATAACAGAAAAAAAATCGAGGACCCGATTGGCACATTCCTTTTACTGCTACGTTAATATACAGACCGCGGGGCTCGTAGCTACGTGGCTACAGCGCAGATCAGTCGATTTGCGAGGTTAAGCCGTGCTCGCTGCGGTCAGTCTTATGATTTGAATCGGGTGACCGTTTTAACATGTCGAGACCCCTCCTTGCTTCGGAAGGCACGTTAAGCCGTTGTTCCTGCGCCTGATCTCTCTCCCGTCCCATCAGACTATGAGAGTGAGGGAATAGGGAGTGCACTTGCGTTTGCGCGCATACTTGTGAACTATAATATCGCCTGCGTAGTTGGGTAGTCTCAGAAGAGATCGGCCGCCGTGACCGAAATTCGGTCAAGAGAACATTATCATTAATATACAGACTTAGTAGGTACCTGCAAGGGATTTGTTTCCCGATTCATATCAATAACCTACCTTAAAAAATATTGAAAAGAAAACGTGGTTCTGCGACTGATCTCCTTCCAGTCCTGTCCTGTTGTCCCATCGAACTAGTGTGCACCTGAGATAGCGCACACACTTGTGCAGTGTACTGATTGATACGACGACCTGATTGGCGTAGTGGCTAAGTGATTAGACTGCTGCGCTAAGGGTTCCGATTTCGATTCCGGCACAGGGCAAAAATTTGTGCGATCCACGTTTGATTGTCCCGAGTCTGGGTGTTTGTGTATGTGATATTTCATGTTTGTGAAACGCACCTACGATACAGGAGAAATTCCTAGTAAGGGGCGACGTTTAAAAAAAAACTGTAGTATCTTAGTATACTCAGATCCAGCAAGAAATTCAAATCAAACATAATTAGGGTAGATAAAAAAAAATCTGATCCCAACCTTTAGAAATACGTTTAGTCTGACTGGTAACTGGTGAAATACAGTTCTGGACTACCCAAAGAAAGCATACATACATTGTACAGTCAGCATCATAAGTAGCTGAACATTTAATTTTATAAACATACCATTAATTGAAGAACAACAACTAATTACACACTAAAAAGTCTTAAATATTTTAAGATCATCCATTGGACGCTCCTATAATTTGAAACAAAAACTTGAATTGGTTTTTGTTTCTTTCCATTATTTGACATAAGGTTTCGTAATATGTTAATCTACTTATGATGCTGACCGTACATGAATCAAGCGCGATCCTCTCGGTACACATACCATATAATTACATTAACGAGAAATACATCGTTTATGTATCCCACGCGCTGTTATTTTAAACACTAAGATCTTTATTTAGAGCGTAGTACACTGAATTAATGAGGTTTAGTAAAGAAACTAATTCCAATACCACGTGTTTTGATATTTACATTTTTATATGGTCATATACATGTGTACCTACGCATGATATAAATATCGCTACTTTGCACATCTAACTTTTTTGAGTGACGCACGTAAACCTAAATGAATGACGTGTTAATTAAAAACACATCACGCAACACAATACACAACATATAGTACACCTATTTTTCGCCAGTGAGGTAATTGAGGTCCCAATGTAATAAGGAGCTAGGTACGGCGAAGGTCGTAAGTTCAAGTCCTGCTCGTGTCCATCATTTTTCAACTTCCTTTATCAATTTAGAAAAAGTAACTTCTTCTTCTTTTCGTGTCAATGATCTAGACATTGTTCGACCAAAAATTCTCCACCTTGATGGCCCGAGCGTTGACCTCCATCATATCCTAGAGGCTGCAGGTGGTATTGCAGGACGGGCAGGACAAAAGGTCGGCAACTCATTAAAATATTATCAAATCCTCATGACGTCAATTGCCACCATCTCGACTCACCCTCGTTTTATTCCCAAGAACAAAAACCACAAAATGAGTACAGATACTGTCAGTATATACCTGTGAACAAGTTGGACCGCAAAATATGTAGAATTATATATAAATATTGTCAGGTAGGTACGTATGCACGTTCTGACTTCTGAGTCAATACGAAAAAGTTGCAACGAAAGGCTGACTGGCTCAATTCGAGGAAAAACATTAAAGTTGTCGTCTATAAGCATACCTACAACATAAGTAGGTATATATATATGGACGTACCGTACATTTACTTGTTTTTGTACATATGTATAATACCATTATAAACCACTCACTCAGCTATGTTTTAACCAACTTGTCATAGTTGACTTAAAGCATAGAATAATTTGGCTAATTAGATATTTTATTCCATGGTTTTAATTAAAATAAGTCTCATGGCTGGGAAGTCTAGATAACTTAACATCACGCCTGTATTCCCCGAAGGGATAGGCAGAGGTGTACCTATACCCTCGTTTTGCCAGTTGTTATAAGGTCCCAATATAATAGGGGGCGAGCCTGCCATTAACTGGGAACAAATCCAGACTCCGTGCTGCTACTAAGAATCACCTAATGGAAAAACCCAAAAACACTTTGCCCGACCCGGGATTCGAACCCAGGACCCCGTTAGCGACCACTAGACCAACGAGGCAGTTACAGTCTGGATTCATAAACACAAGGCACCAGTTTTGAATCGAGGATAATTATACTGTGAGAATAAAAATGCAATGGCTATAGGTTCACCACCTACTACCGAACTTAAGTTGCCAGAAAGGTTTAAGTAAGGTGAAATTCCTAACTTGATAAAGACGTAAGTTATCACGGGCTCGGCTTCTATTACGCAATTTGATGACCCGATTGGCGGAATCTCTAAGCGATTGGACTGCTGCGCTAAGGATTGCGGGTTTGATTCCCACACGGGACAAAAATTTGTCCGATTCACAGATATTCGTCCCGAGTCTGGGTGTTGTTTGTGAAACACACCCACGATACAGGAGAAATTCCTAGTGTGGGGCGACGTTTATTATAAAAAAAAAATTGCATTCCAAAAGTGGTGGTATGCATATAATAGGTGGTAAATATAATATAATAAAAGATCTATATGGACCCTGTCGGGCATAGCAAATTAATTATTACATGGAACTTATTTGTAAAGCACTCTGTTTACCCCACAGAGGTACACATACGTGAAGATTTGCACATACAGGTACTAATTGAATGAAGCTCTAGCTATGCAAGAGTTGTAATACGTTGCGTGTGACTCATGGGAAAAATATGTCAAATAATATTCTGGGGATTACACAAAAGTTATTTTGGCCAACAAAGAAGATGATTCAACTCAACCCAAATAATTCATAATGTCACAATTAATTTAATACTTTCTACTCCATACTTCTTGTTACTCTATATTGCGTAGACCTACATTTACCTATCTCAAGTATTTGAATTTTGCTATGTTTATTATGAGAACAATGAAATACCTAGAGTAGACTAATTACACTTTCAATATTTATTACGCGTTTGATTTAAATTACCTTGGTAGGTCCAGAAAAGTGAAGCAAAGACAAGTAATTCGGTATCCATTACCGGATTACTTGTCTTTGCTTCATTACTGAATACTTTTAACTAAATTGTGTAACAGAGTTTTTAGAATTCCATACTTTCTTGGTTTCGTGTCATTGACACAATACATAATATTTATTATAGTATCTAATTAGCTAAAAGTTAATGATAATATTATGTCTGATCATCTTTCATACTTTAATCTTCACAACCAGTTCCTCGTTTTGAACTATCATCATAGAATTAGGCTTTACACTGTCTTGTTTCTCTGTACTCCTGTCCCTTAAGATTATTGTACTAATTATAACTTTAGACGCCCCATTCTCCGTTAGAAACCATTATACAGCATAAACATTCATTGCCATTAGAATCAAGAATCCTTTTCGTTAAATGTAGGACACAAAATAGAGGTGTTGCTAGCGCTTTGTGTTATAACCGCCCCCTTACCATGAACTCTTAAAGCAGGACATTTTCAGTTATGGAAGCGAGACGCCGCACTACACTGCACGTAGCGGCGTCTCGCTTTCACAACGAAAAATATCCTGCTATAAGCGTCCATGGTCCCGTGGAGTGCTGGGCCAGAATAGCACCTCCGCATTATGTCCCGTGAGTGTCGTAGAAGGCATCTAAGGAAAAATCCCGAAGATGGGCAGCAGTGTTTTGTAACTTCACCACCAATACTGCGATATCCAAGCCGCTTGCCAAGCCTAGGGATTATGGCGACCCCCCCTTTCCCATAAAGAAGAGGCTTTTGTTCAACAGTAGACGTCTTCCGGCTGATGATGATGAAGCGTGCATGGTACGGAGGCAGGACCTTTCGCTTCCTCACTTATTACAATAACTGTCACCGATTTTGGTTTACTGCCAAGTACAGCGCATATACGTGGATACAAGGAGACTGTTTGTTTGTTTGTTCATAACTCCGCCACTCATCGTTTACCTATCTATAAATAAATCTGTTTCCTACTCCGTGTCAATGGGGTGATTAAGAGGTATGGGCTATAAAGGATAATGAGTCATGGTATTACAAAGATCAGCTAACAAAGTACCTGTATGCTTGCGATGTTCTTTTGCCTAAACCACTGCACGGTTTCTGACGGAATTTGGAAAAGAGATAGCTTAATCTTCAGGAAAACAAACAAACATTTTTCTTAAGCTGGGTTGCACCAACTTACTTTAACATTAACAAACATGTTAAAGTAGCGGTTAGGCAAATAATGAGTTGCAACATTTGACAATTTGTTAGATGACGTCATAAGTTTAACAGTAACCGTAACCGCCCAACTTTGCTGGTTAAAGCTATTGTTAAAGTTAAATAACTGTCAGATGCGTCAATTGTATTATAATCTCCAAACTGAAATAGCGTTTAATAGCTACAACATATTATCATGTCCATGCTTCGAGAATTAATACTACTAGTATTGCCATATTTAAAAATGTTATTCGCCACTGATTTATGGTAAATAAGATCTCATTTCACTAGCAACCCTGATAACTTAAACTATACAAAGGAATACGATGGTGCAACCTAATCCACAGTCAATGTTAAAGTCAGCGTTACTGTTATCGTCAAATTTTACATAAATGATAACTTTAACCAGTTATATGGTGCAACCAAGCATTCGACTTTCTAAACAAAATCTCCGTATCATAATAACTTTTTAGACTTATTTAAAACTTTTATATCCTAACAACAAAGACCCAGATTAAACAAGTTAGTTATTGTTTTAAGATACGATCAAGATTGTTGAAAGAATCTTGTTTGAGATGAAACATAAATGCAATCCCTTACAGTTTGCCAAACAAACAAGTTTAACGTAAACCTAGATATTATATCATCAACTGGTATTTTTAGTTCTTACACAAACAGAAAAAGCACAAAGAATAGTCATAGTCATAATGTTTTTATTTCATATAGGCTACAAAAGAGCACTTACAAAACGTCAAACTAGTTGCACGGTTCCAAAAAGTCGTTTCTATGGAGAAGAACCGGCAAGAAACTCCATAGTTACTCTTTTAAAAATATGTTGTAGGAATGTTTAACAATCATTTCAAGTATGAGAGAATAATGAGCTACACAATATACCTAAAATGAGAATACGAGTAGCATCAAAGTCAAATAAGCTATGCTATTCTGAAACTCCTCGCTATTATCATCATCATCATACATATTTGGTAGCGCTAGTCTTGTATCTCACTGCGGATTTAGAAGTGAGTTCGTAAGTGATGTCTTTAGCACGGCAGATTTCTCGAACCGAGCGATACCAAGTCCTTTTTAAATTATAATTACTCAATTCCTATTGATGAAAGTTGCTTGATCCTGAGCTTGTTGCTTGAGAAAGTTGATAATTTTCTAAAGGAAAAACATAATAACACTTTGTCCAACCCGGTATCGAACCCAGGACCTCACGCTCAGCAGTCGTGCTTTTATACCACAAAACCAACGAGGTATTGTCATAAACTGCGTCTTAAATATAGCAGTCACTCATTTCTTTAAATATTTATTTTGTACGCAAGTAATGAGCATAACGGCACGTCAAACTTAAGTATGTTATGAAAAATTGTTTCCTTCATATTGTTATCGGTCATTATCGGTCATTAACCTGAAGAACGTCATAAAATTCGTTTACGAATAGCGTCCCTGATGCGGTGAGTCGCGACAGCTCCAACAGTTATGTCGCGATTGTGGCCAGTAGGGTTGATAGCTCTATCATGTGGCACTGGATAATGACACATAGAGCGTCATTCAATAATGTCAAATAGAGTAAATTTTTTTCTCTCATTATTGTAAAATAAATCCAAGAGAGCAGTACGGGAGGAATGGAGGCTCCTGGTGAAGTAAACCACTGCTAAATAGCGACCACGACCGCTCTGACATGAGCGATATACGAAGAAGAAATTAAATGTCATTTTTTTT
The DNA here is from genome assembly GCA_905340225.1 of Abrostola tripartita. Classification (NCBI taxonomy): domain Eukaryota; kingdom Metazoa; phylum Arthropoda; class Insecta; order Lepidoptera; family Noctuidae; genus Abrostola; species Abrostola tripartita. The sequence continues at coordinate 1,175,068 of HG996492.1, read as the reverse complement.
AAATATTATTTACACAAACACCCAGACTCGGAGCAAACATCTGCGGATCGCTCAAATTTTTGTCCCGTGCGGGAATCGGACCCGCAACCCTTAGCGCTGCTGTCAAATCGCTTAGCCACTACGCCAATCAGGTCGTCGCATTCTGTTCAATTCTGAAACATCTTTCTTCAATTTTGAGTGGTGGTTCTTCAGAATTAAATCCTTTTTTCTATCTCTATCTTCTATAGAAAATTATTTATTTGACAGAAATATTGTTTACAAGAAACAAATGCGGTATAATGCAACTAATGACCCGGTATACATGCATATGCATTTATAATGAAATCATCGATTTTGACTGCCTCGTTGGTCCAGTGGGCGCAAACGCAACTGCCGAGCGTGAAGTCCTCGGTTCGACCGCAAATATTATTGGGATTAACCATTAGGTAACTCTCAGTAGCAGGAAACGGAAACTGGATTCGTGCCCAGTTAGCAATTTTTTTTTAGATATGGTCTGCCGCAGGCATCCTCGAGGGAGGCTTTATCTGCTTTACCGGACTTTTTGGCAAGACCCAAGGAGCCTCGAGCCAAGGCTAATACTACAAAAATTTAAGCGAGTGTGTCAAAGGGCGCCCCCTGCGGGGCTCGAACCTCGACTTTGCACATCGCTGACTATCATGACAAGGGCCCGGTTAGCAATAGACTTGCCCTTTTATTATATAGAACCTGTAACATAACAATGTTATGTTATATCATTGAGTTTTCGAATACTCTATTCGGATAGTTAAATTTAAAAACTTCCTATATGTGCCTATACGAGGCGTATTAATCCATGTAGCGTCGTACACGCAATACTCACGTCTCATATAAGCGTGCGCTGACCGGCGCACGCGCATTGTTATACAGTACTGAGTAGTGCGCGGGTCAAACAGTGTTGTGGAAAATGGCTTTTAATTTCGTAAGTTTTATTTATTAAGTATTCCTATAACTGTTAAATTTAATTTCCATGAAACACAAATTTTTCTTAAAATAAACTTGAATATTAATTTTTAAAAATAATCTTAAATAATTAGATATTTACTTTTTAATCATTAACTGCACTAGTTTCATTAACGACTTAGATGATACAAAAAATATTAAATCATCCATTTTTATGACACTTGGTATGTGACTATGCAATACTGTTGAAAAGTATCAAATAATAATTCGGTATAATTTATCATCAAGTAGGAAAAAACATTAAATAACTTATTGCAACTATCTAGCGTTTAACCTGTGGTTTAACTTTTGGAGTTAGGTACAGTATACTGGCTGGAAATTATTTGTTTGACGCGAATTCATTTCGCATCGAACCAAAACCGTGCCTACTTCGAAAAATATATTTACCATTTATTTCAAGTAGGTATAATTATGCCGTGTGGTATCCGGCCTAGAATTGACCACCCCCTTTCCTCCCGTGGGTGTCGTAAGAGGCGACTAAGGGAAAAATCAGAAGATGGGCAGCAGCGTCTTCTGTGACTTCACCACCAATACTGCGATCCCCAAGCCGCTTGCCAAGCGTGGGGATTATGGCAAACCCCCCCGCTTAAACGGGGAGGCCTATGTTCAACAGTGGACGTCTTTGGCTGATGATGATGATGATAATTATTGTATTTGTATATTATTTGACAATGCGTTCACAACCTGGTATTTACATTTATAATGTAATGTAGGAAAATACTAAGAATATTGGCGACTACACAGACTAAATTTTCCATATTCATCCTCAACAAACTAACTAACTAATCATCAGTAGAGGTTGTGAACCCACGACCGACGCACAGAAAGCTAATAACTTCGCCACAGCGCCGATTGACACAATGGTTTAGTGATTAGACTGCGCTAAGTGTATGATCTCCTCTGTGATTCTAAATGTTTGTGCGTATTTTGCATAGCGTATATTTTTTTAAAGTTGGCCCACACTATGAATTTCTTCTGTATCGTAGGTGCGTTTCACAAACATGAAATATAACAAACATAAACACCCAGACTCGGGACAAACATCTGCGGATCACACAATTGTTTTGTCCCGTGCGGGAATCGAACCCGCAACTCCTAGCGCAGCAGTCCAATCGCTTAGCCACTGTGCCAATCAGGTCGTCAAATTATTGTGCATGATTGTATATTCTACGACTATAAATGCTCAATATAAAGGGAATATGGGATGTGACTAAAATAGTAGGTATCTAATTATCGTTGCATATATAACAATAACTACTACTAAATAACTGCGTAAGTTAAAAAATGTCCGTATGATGTTTTATACAGTATATACTTTATCGTCTTGAAAATCTTAGCTTCATTAGGTACTTGATTGGATAGTTTTTTCGACGCGCATCCATAGTTTTTACTTAAAATTTTAAAGTTAGCCAAGCACAGCGCGTATTTGAATAGAACTGGCAGCGCCCAATTCTTTGGTAGTGTTACAAATAATATTTGTTTGTCTCGTCTGAAAACTTGTCAAATTTAACTTGCGTGGTATTGTTATATATGCGAAGATACGAATCACGCTTGTACAGGTAAACCATGAAGGACCAATTTTAGAGATGTTGTCTTTTCTGGAGGCTTTACTCCAAAATCTCGCTGATCCTTAAGAATCCCATGTAATAAGTACCAAGCCTATTGGCCTACATCGGGCCCCCATCGGTTTCTTCGCCTCATACTATAGGTTTTCATGTTAGCGAAACAGAATCGTATTCTTAATCCGTCGTGCCATGAATGACGAACTCCCAAGAACGGAGAACACCACTGCCAACTATTCTAGGATTACTTGCATGGTTATAACTTGAAATATAAAATAATAACAGCCAATAACTGTCCCACTGCTACAAAGACCTCTTCTCGTATAGAGAAGGATTGAGCATTAATCACCACGCTTTCTCAATGCGGGTTGGTGATTTCAGTTAATAAAATCCAGGTTTTCTCACGATGTTTTACGTCACCGTTAGTTAGGTGTCTTACAATATCTAAAAAGGAGTTTTGACTCTGAAAAAGTCACATTCATACTTGCCTGGGTTTGAATCTGCAACCGTGTGGCCACCAAGACTCCTCAACTTGAAATATAATGTTACTATAAATATGTAAGGACCTAATTATGTTTTAATGAAACATAAAATACTGAAATTAGGCAAAAACTAACATTTAACCCAAAAAAGATACTTAGCAGAGCGTGGTTTCGATCCACGGACCTCTGGGTTATGGGCCCAGCACGCTTCCACTGCGCCACTCTGCTCTTGTTATAGAACTGTGAAATACAAGTGCCTACTCAATCTACTGCATCACTTTTAAAACTTGATTTAGAAGCGACTGAAATGAATATAAACTATGTTCTAAGTAAATAAACACCTCTTAAATAGTATTTTGGGCAGACTACTAATCGAAACTAATTATATCAATAATTCAGCTCCAATTTTTTTTTTCTTTTAGATTAATGATCGAAGATTTTTTCTTATCTTATCTTTTGTTAAAGTTTATAAACCGATCAAATATCTTTTGAGCTTGCATGTTGGCAGAGCTCTTGTCGAAAGAGCTATCGCCACCATGCTAGTTATTAGTGCAAAATATCCGTGGGATACTAAGGTTAAAAACAATATTTTTAGCGACTTTAACTAAAGTACATTAAACGTAAACATTTACCTAGAAAACCACAATACGCACTTCCTTCGACATCAAACCGGGTCGCCTAAGAGTAGTATGTAGCCAGCGACGCGCGTCCCATACCGTCCCCATACATAATTACGACAAAATTACACTTTTCGAGCTTGCGTTACGTGTCGCAATAAAAGGAATCATTCAGACACTTACTTACCTACATGCCGTGGCTAAGTGCGTGTGACAGTTTCATTGTCCGCTTTTGCAACAATTTCGCAACAGTGCGACCCATGCCTATGTTAGGGAAAAACTGTGGTATCTTGATGAATAGAACTGGTTGGGTTATGTGGGCTCAATTTAGAGGTCGTTTATAGCGATGGAGATTCGTCTAGAATTTTGCGAGCGAATTAAATTTGTTCCAACATCTCTGTCGGCATGTCGAGTGACTAGATTGCAAATAATTTAAGTTATTAAGTATGATGAGAATTAACCTAGTGTTCGCTGAGCTAAACATTTAAGTATGATGAGAATTAACCAAGTGTTCGAACATAACGATTTTCTTGGTTCCATTGCTAGCTTGGCTAGAAAACAAACATCTTTTATCGGAAAATTATACCACATGCTCAAGCTCCTGACAGAAGAACAGACAGATAGGCGCTGCGTTCTAAACATGATAGAGTGATGCAATGTTCCAAAATTGCACTTCTCAATAATATACTACCAATCACTACATAAATACAATTAATATTTGTATCAATTTATAATTGCATTAAGTTACAAAAAAAACTGTAACAAAACAATAGCTCTCTCAGACAATGCTCCGATACAATTTGCAGGTAATCAGCCTTGTATGGTTCTAAGTTAAACAACTGTAGGACAAAGTTGAATGATCCCTTTATGTGTCACTCAGACGAAATGTGAGGCCAAGGTCAAGGGTGCCTTGTCTTATGAATTTTTATACGAAAATAATGTTGGCTTCTTATCTCAAGATGTTTCGAGGAAATTTTTGGATTTAAAGAACAGCTTGCCGAAAAACGTTAAGACGCAACTGTTTGTCTCGGTATAGATATACTTAGGTATTTTGAGGAGGTATGAAAACCATGAGATTAGAAGAAAATACATTTTTAGTGTCAACTGTATAACATGCTAGGTATTGCCCGCGGCTTCGCCCGCCTTAACCCCTATTTAAACCCCTTAGGGGGTTGAAGCGTTTGCAGCGGTTTAGACGTGAAGGCGTAACAGATAGATAGACAGACAGAAAGATAGACAGGGTTACTTTAACATTTATAATATTAAGTATGGATAACATCACACCTGTATTACCCGAAGGGGTAGGCAGAGGTGTACCTATTAGTATACACCCAAATTCCACCAGTTATGTTATAGGTCCCAATGTAATAGGGTAAAAGCCTATTGCCATCAACCGGGCACAAATCTAGACATCCTGCTGCTACTTAGATGATGATGGAAAATCCCAATAACACTTTGCGCGACCCGTGAGTCGAACCCAAGAACTCATACGCACCAGTCGCGCTTAGCAACTACTAGACCAAAGAGGCAGTCAACAAGATGTCAACTACATAATACTGAAAAATGAACATTAATAAAATGTATCATTAAGGAAAATAAAACTGACAAAACTGCAATCTGTAGGTTATGTGTTCAATAGATGGACGGTGATTACCTATCAAACCACTGTAAATATTATTCAGTAAAAAAACGCACTAGGTATTATTACACACAAATTGTATAAAAATATGGGTCAGGTTACTTCATCATCAGCCGGAAGACGTCCACTGCTGGAAAAAGGCCTCCCCCTTAGAATCTATGTCAGGTCAGCCCCCTTACCATAAACTCCTAAAGCAGGACAGTTTACGGTGTGAAAGCGAGACGCGGCATTACACTGCACATAGCGGCGTCTCGCTTGCACACCAAGATTTCATGGTGAGGGGGCAGGTTACTTAATAGTTAAGAATCTATGTGTTTACGTTTCTATTTTGCAAATACGACAGTTTACAGAAATGTTGATCGACTTCAGAAAATGGAGGAGAAGGAGTCAATAGTTGTTTTATTAAAAGCTATATTCTTAATTTACTATATATAAATCATTCAGTCAATCAGTCAGTATTCGGGAATGCCCGACTAGTTTCGGACTCTAACGGAGCCCTTATTCATGAGCAGGTGACAACAGCAAGGTAGCTTCTCATGAATTAGGGCTCCGTTAGTCCGAAACTAGTCGGGCATTCCCGAATATTGACGTGAGTAAAACCGTATATATAGTAAATAATATGGATAACACTATGAAAGTTATTTTAGTAAATTAAGCCGTATTTTATTTTTATTATAAAAATATTTCTCTTTCTAGTAAACTGCTAAAGTATTTAATATAAGTCACTCTTCTTACCTTTGCTCCCAATAGCAGCAAGGCCACATCGTCACGGCGTATGTGACATATTACGTTTACGATTCCAATGGCCACGGTAGATGATATAGCAAGTGGGTGAAGGTTCGGACAACAATCACATACTAATGTGACAGCTTACTTACCGGCTTCCTTCCGTTACGTGTCATCAAATTACGCGAATTATGTCCACCGAGACGAAGGAACATTCAGTTAGGTATTGTTCTGTCACTCAGTTTTGAATAGACAAGAATAATTTGAATGTCCTCCTGACCGAATTTCGGTCACGGCGGCCTATCTCAGCTGAGGCCAGCCAACTATGCAAGTGCTAACCTTACGTCAAAAGGCACGTTAAGAAAAATAGTGACCCATCACAAGATTTAAAGCAACGAGCATATTGATTAAAAATTATTTTCTAAGCTTACGATAATGTGTCATAAGGGGAAAATCTGTCGTGAGGAGCAATATGTTTTTAGGAAGATCAGAATGATAGATTACCACCAATAACTACAGAATCGACAACCTGATTGCACTGCAGTGGCTAAGCGATTAGACTACTGCGTTAAGGGTTGCAGGTTCGATTCTCGCTCGGGACAAAATTTTGTGCAATCCGCAGATGTTTGTCCTGAATCCGTTCGCCTTGTACTAAAATGTACTTGAAGAATAAATAAATTAATGATTCACCAATTACCAACAATTTAATAACAATTACTTAGTATAACGGCGGCTAAGCCAGGCATCAAAACAAACAGTTGAATATGTATGGTTGTAATTAATACCGATCACCGTGACTAACTGGCGCTCTCCGACAAATACCTATGGTAATATCTAAAGTGTTTACCGATGACGTTTACCTTAAGAAATTAACTTCCACGTTTTGAGTTTACCATAACCCTTACTTGGCAGTCAGGTATAACTGTGCAAAAGTAGATGATTTTATCAACAATTTAATCTATAAAAACAATCTCGGCTTTTGGCTCCAATTGCCAAAATTTCGACCAAAATAGGACCTATCTCTCGCGTTACACAAAATAACTTCCTATCAGAAATCCGGTAGGAAAATAGGCAAACAAACGTACCCATTTCACCGGACAATGTAACACACATATCGCCATTTATATTATTATGATATCTATTTATATCTGCAGAGAAATTCACGAACTTTTAAACCACTGTCGCTTGTACGAAAATTATAATCATCTCAAAATTCTGACATCATTTTTTGTCATTACTAGTAAATAATTGTTTACAGCATTCATGGTCACGGACAGACTGTAAATGATAAAATGTTAAAACCTATAGGGTGAAGAAGAATTTCCAACCAGAAAAGAAAAGGGCACGCCAAGCTAGTGAGTTAGCGAATATAATCATCTTAGCAGTAAGAACTTGCGTGACCCGCCGCACCAATACATAAAAGCGTTAGTTCCGTGAACCAAATGATATAAATCACAGAGAAATCATGTAGTTTCCTCGCCCATTGTAGCGGAACTATTAAATAATAAGTTACCAATGCAAATTGCTAGTGCGTAAAATTACATACATAAGAATTTCATACGCAATCGGTATCTTTTCCTTTTGGCTCGGTGTTATGTTTCTTTGTGAGGATTGCGTGTAAAAGTAATAGCGAGCTAGTCGAAATAGTCAATTCAAATTCAGTCTTTTAATTTCATATATGTAAATCAACAGTGCTTATGAAACGACAAGATTGCACGGTTCCAAAAATGTCATTCCTATGGAGGATAACCGGCAAGAAACTCTAAACGTTTACTCTTTTAAATAGTAAGTTCTAAAACTCACAGGGTTATCATACCAGTCTGTCGCTTTTCATTTTCAAGGCAAAGAAAATGAAGCGGTCTAAAAATCTGGATTGGAGCACTGCATGTTTGCCATAACGTAGCACTGATAGTCGAGAGGTATGACCGTTGGACTGCCCAGTCAAAGATCGCAAGTTCAAACCTCGTCACACACCAATGTCTTTTCGAATTCATGTGCGTACTATAAATTAGTTGTCAGTTGCTAAAAACGGTGAAGGAAAACATCGTGAGGAAACCGACACACCTGTGAGATTTTTCAATGGTGTGTTAAGCCATGTCAGAGGCCTACAGGCGGTTTAAACTCTGACACCAGGTTGTTCATCAACCATACGATAAGAAGATTACAGTTTTGTTTTATCTTTATAAATCTATACGATGAATCGGATATCCTGTAAAACATACCTAGAACGATTAGCTAAATACAATTTTCAAATTAATATTGACATAACATTAGCTTTTCCCACACACTGATCGCAGTTGTCGTACAACTGAAAATATTTAAAAACACTTTGTATCGGTTTGGTTTGGGAAATACATAACATGGAATGACGTTTCCGTGGCATTACTGCTACAAAATTATATTATACTGTCTGTGCAAATGAATGATGGACACAATGTTGTCTTCTAAGTGGCCGCTGGAAGAAACTTGGTCTTTTCGCAATGACAAAGTTGATTGCAAAGATGCCTGAACTTGGGATAATTATTACTTCTGTGAATGGTATCTGTGTGAAGAGTATAAGTTTGCGGAGAATTAAGATAGCTTTTCCGATCAATGTGGAGCTAATGAGGTGTTCGGAGTGAGAGCATGTTTTGGTGATGTTGTTTTAAACTGATAAAAAGAGTTTCAGAAATGTTATTTTTGTGATGACATAAAGATAGAATTCGTGATCTGTGGATGCAATGCATAATGCATTATAATAATAGTTTTATTTAATTTTATTTTAATTACAAGCTTCGTTACCTCGTTGGTTAAGTGGTCGCTAAGTGCGACTGTTAAGCATAAGATCGCGCGACTGTTAAGCATGTTACGAGGTCCTTGGTTCCCGGGTCGGACATGGTTTTACTTCGGTTTTATATTCGGATAATTCTTAGTAGCAGCAAGGAGTCTGGATTGCGCCTGGTTAATGGCAATAGGCTCGTTCTCTATTATTTTATTTTAGATCATTAGATATTGGGACCTAAGAAATAAGTGGCTAAACATGGGTGTACTACATTTATTTAAAATCTTCCTCGTCAATTTTATACTCAGTGCATCTACCACTTTTCAACTCTGCATCACCTTAAGGTTGACTGGTAGAAAATGCCTAATGGCATTACGTCCGCCTTTATACAAATGTGTATAAGAAGTATAAATAAATAAATACCTCTACATGGGAAAACAAGCGTGATGTTTTGTTATTAGCGCCTTCTTCGACACAACCTCGGTCTTCCTATTGTGTCGCCATAAGACAAGATAAACCTATCAGATTAATTGACCACTGAGAAGTTCTTCGAATGCACCTTTATACCGTCTCCGTTTGATTGTACTACTACAACACAAATATGATTATGTCACATTCAATTGTTTATACATCACCGTCACAATCGATACATTACATAGGTATTAAAATAAACAACACACGCAATTGTTGATGAACTCTACGATAATCACCATAGGCATGCTCCATAGTAAGTAATCGCAATCATCCGAATACATTTGCTTACATAAATATTTATTTGTTTGGGTTCCTTTGATATTTTTCCGGTTTTTTTCTAGTCAGATTTTCCTTATAAAAAACCGTAAAGGTCAGTTTACTTCATCATCATCATCAGCCGGAAGACGTCCACTGCTGGACAAAGGCCTCCCCCTTAGAACGCCACAATGAACGACAACTTCCCATAGTTATTTTAAACTTCATCATCATCAGCCTATCTTAGTCCACGGCTGGACTTGGGCCTCTCCTATGGCACGCAACTGAGCCCGATCTTCGGCCTTCCGCTTCCAACCGCTGCCAGCTATTTCGCGGATAGTTTACTTACTAACTAGAAATTAATAAAAGACATACAAACATACAATCACGTCTCTAATGCCCGAATAAATAGGCCGAGGTGTTCTTCGTTACCAGTGCATTAGTCATACCTACATTACGCCACGCGTCATAAGAGTGAATGTATGGTTGTAAAAATATTATACTAAAATGCGGGTAAAAGGAACCCCAATAAAAGTTTTTTTTACTGGGCCATTCTTATGGACTTCCTTCATCCTGAGCCGGACGAAGGTGTATTCCTGACTCTTACCGGCTAAAACCCCAGGGTATCCTCCTACCTACCTTAGGTCGGGAGACGCGAGATCTGTGTACGCTGCACTGCAAACCTCGACAAGAATTAAAACTAGACTCTAATAAATAAGGGTAAACTGAAGAAATTTAAAACAAATCTCTATTCTGATACATTGCTAACACTAAACAGAACAGCCCCCCTAGACAAGTGGCAAATCGCTTGACGAATAGAAATCGAATAGAATGGAAAATGTATGGGTTTGACATAATTATTATGTCATCTATAACATAGTCGAAACATTATATCATCCATTTATCATTCTATTCGTCAAGCGTTTTGCCACTTATCTAGGGGGTCAGTTTCGTTATTTTAAATAATACTACAAAGTCATGGTTTGGTCACACCATTTACGAAGAGCTTCTCAAACAGTTTAACGATACGTAATTATAATTCAGTGTGGCTATCTAAGTACCCTTCACACAGGTCAGTACGTAAGGCCAAGTCTTGCACGCATGATACGCGTCACTCGCGAAATTTGACTCATTTGCTATGTATTGGGAATTATAATTGTTGGTTTCCTTGATTTGTTTAGTTCCCTTTTGTTTCCTGTTTATTACGGGTGACATAAAAGATTAAACTTACTAATGTGTAGATCAGTGAATCTGCGAAATAAAGCAGTACTTCTTACGGGTGACCGTTTTTTCACATATCATGCCCTGCCTGTTGGTCCTGCATCTTATCTCTATTCGGTCGAGCTGGCTTACGGCCCCATCGGACTATAAGTAATAGAATATCCCACTAATATTATAAGGGCGAAAGTTTGTGAGTGTGTGTTTGTACGTTTGTTACTTCTTCACACTCGAACGGCTGGACCGATTTAGCTGAAATTTAGTTGGAGGTAGTTGACACCCTAGATTAACACATAGGCTACACTTTATTATCCCGAAAAAATGTAGCGGGTAACACCGTGGTACGCAGCGAGTAGAATATAAAGTCGATCACTGTTAGCGTGCACTACCTATATTATACTACCTATACCTACCTATACTCTGTATATTTGAATACCTATTTATTGTTTTGTTTTACTTCCAGTACGTGTTGGCAGCGGTGTTAGCGGCAGTGAGCGCAGCGCCCCCTGGTCCGCAGCGCTATCAACAGCAGCCCGGGCTACACCAGCTTAATCCGTAAATAAACTTGACCTATTCGTGTATAAGATAACTCCAAGACGTTCAAGCTAGTAGAAAGAGCAGCTTACTTTGATCAGACATCTTCATTACTTTAAGCTTGATCTGACTCTCTATCTCTGACTTGATCCCGAATCCATACGCAAACGTATTTATCTCTTTAGCAGTATAATATAGACTAGAGGTACGATTGATGCTTGGTATATAAATCGATATATATTTTATGTTTTAGATTGGACTACTATTTAGAACAATCAGTGGACAACTACTACAGGCCAACTGAACAGAAACAAGGTAATCCATGCATGTATATGCAGTGTAATGCGGCATCTCGCTTACACAACGATGTCCTGCTTTAAGAGATCACGGTAGAGGGCCTGATGGCCTTTTATCCCTTTGTCATCGTTAAGAATATTACCGATCTTTTTCCGGGATATAATGTAGCCTGTGTTCTTGCTTAAGGGTCAAGCCAAAAGGTCAAACCCGCCACTCTTATGGAAGAACACACCTCCTATGATCTTACACCGTACAGAACTATACAACTGATACAGTAATCCATCCACTTAGCCACTGCACACTTTTTAATTAAAAGTAAGATTGATTTAAAAATAACTGACGATTAATCTTTACTAACATCTGAAGTCGTTAAAATCTATGCTTTCTCGATCGATTCTCTGACAAATATTTGTGTGAAATGCAGATTCACCAAATAAAATTGAATGAAGGAAAATAATTTAAAGTCCGTGCATGCAATAATATGTTGAAGTCTATCCTGCAGTGACTAACATTGCATCAGACCATACCTACTCTACTCTTCCTTATAGGTAAGGTATGGTGATAAAACCTCGTTTTATAGCTCCCTCTTTAATCCAAATACATTGGATTGGTCGCGTGTGCAGTACCTACATCGAAAAAACCCGGCCAAGTGCGAGTGGGACTCGCGCACGAAGGGTTTCTTATCATTATCGATAAAAATGGCAAAAAAAATCTTGTCTGTTATATGGGAGCCCTCCTTAAATATTTGTTTTATTTTAATTTAATTATTTGTTTTTAAAGTCAATATTAAACTAAATATTCTGTGAATATTTCAATCATCTACCTGTTGCCGTTATCAATATCGAGCAAAAACGAGCAAAAAAATCACGTTTGTTGTATGGGGGCCCCTTAAATATTTATTTTATTCTGTTTTTTAACTCAACTATCTAACTATCGCACGGTTCATGAGATACAGCCTGGTGACCACCAGCCACGGACAGACAGACATACAGACAGACGGACGGACGGACAGCAGAGTCTTAGTAATAGGGTCCTGTTTTACCCTTTCGGTACGAAACCCTAAAAAGAGATGATGTTGATGAAGTATGCCAAAGAGCAATACTCACAAAAGACTTGTGTACCTTACTTTTTCAAAAGCCACACTGAGCTAGTGGCCCTAAAATAGTATTTGACCAACCTGTAAACCTGACTCTCTATTTATTATTCCAGTAAGCGCAAATGGTCAGAATGGACAACCTTCACGGCTAGAGACCCTGGAGCCTGACAGCGAAGTGGAACTCGTACCAGGAGTGCAGCAGCCGCAGCAACCTCCACAACAGGTAGATTACAAAGATAGTTGATTTCAAGCATTACAACAATGGTTAAAGCTCTTAGATGTGCACGGCGGTATAAAACTCTTATCGTCATCATAATTGTATGCAGGTTCTTTTCTTTTTTTTGAAAAACGTCGCCCCACACTAGGAATTTCTCCTGTGTCGTGGATGCGTTTCACAAACATGGAATATCACATACACAAATACCCAGACTCGGGACAATCAAATGTGGATCGCACAAATTTTTGCCCCGTGCGGCCACTTAGCCACTACGCCAATCAGGTCGTCAATCGTTCATCCAGGACACGATAAGACAATCTAGTCTTTTGTAAATAATTAGCCATTCGTAGAAATAATTTAGAATGTAAAGACTATCTGGTACCTGCTTCGTTTCAAATTCAAACAAATAATGACAGTGCCTTACAAGATTAAATAGCAAATCCGCGTAAGACAATCATGATATTCATTAAAGCACTTTAAATTGCATAGGCGCTGAAATTCGGGCAAACGAAGCAGTTTGAAAACTCCCGTTTTATATTTATAGTTTGAAATATTTTTGATATTATTATTAGATCAAAATGTTAACGTTTTTGTATTATTGCATATAAGAATGCGACAACAATGCCTCACAAAATTAAACCAAAAGAAAAATCTTTCGAATTGTTTAATAATTTCTTAACCTTTCTTTCTTTTCAGAACCCTGTAGCTCCAAATGTGCCTGGTCTAGTTCCTGGACAAAGGGTGTTCATAGTACACATGCCAGTGCCCGGATACAGGTAGGAGAACCGTCTTTTCCTATATGAAGTTAAAAACAGGTCCAGACATAATTTAAGAATACTTCATCTGCGCAATATCTTTATAGTCAGACGATATTAGCCGTTGATCCTGCGCCTGATCTCTCTCCGGTCGTGTCCGTCTACCGTCCCATCAGACTATGAGAGTGAGGGAATAGGGGGTGCACCTGTGTTTGTGCGCATACTTGTGCACTATAATATCTTCTGCGTAGTTGGCTAGTCTCAGATGAGATAAGCCGCCGTGACCGAAAATCGGTTTGGAGAACATTATTATTATTATTAGCCAGGAACGAAAAAAAAACTGAAAGCTTCATAAACTTCATAGACAGAAAACAAGTGAGTTTTGAGAAAATCCTTCCTTTTATAGGGCTAGCAGATACCCAGATGCTCAGGAGATGACGATTTACCTCATTGCGTTTGATTTATCTCTCTATGACACGTGTTTTGACACGGATCCTCGCTTTTTTTTTAATCATACGTATTTTTATTTCTTTAACAGCCCTGGTAGCATTGGAGGCTACCAGCCAGTGTACATAGTAGCTGCCGGTGCTCAAGGAAACGGTAGATTCCCGGGCAATGGTGAGTTTTACCAATATTCGATATACCGGCCTAGAATAGACGACGCGCTTTCCTCTCGTGGGTGTCGTAAGAGGCGACTTAGTAACATTTCTGGGGGGATCTTCTTCTTATCGCATAGTTGATGTACAACGTGATGTAAGAGTTTAAACCGCCTGTAGGCCGCTGACAAAGCTTTATACACCGTTGAAAAATCTCTCAGGTGTGCCGGTTCCCTCACGATGATTTCCTTCACCGTTTTTTGCGACTGATAACTAATTTATAAGACGCACTTGAATTCGAAAAGACATTAATGCGTGCCGGGTTTTGAACTTGCGACCTTTGACTTGGCAGTCTATAACGGTCATACCACTCGACTATCAGCAGTATTAATAAATACCGTTGAATCATTGACGAGGCGCTGGATACAACCTACCTTATTGGGATATCCTTAAACTAATAGATAATATTTCCATTTGCCCCAAGGTTACCAAAACACGGTTCTTCTAGACCCGTCCGGTCAGGGCGTGGTGTCACCCTTCGTGGGCTACCCTAGAGGTGTGATACAGCCACAGCTTCTTGGCGCTCCCCTAGCGTACCCCAACAGGCCATATGACCTAGTGTACCAAGACCCTGGACTAGGAAATGGGTGAGTATTATTTACTTTACGAAGATACAATATTTTGGAGTTACTTAAATGGAATACGCGTATGATGCATTTCAGAATAGCATTAGCCATATATGAATATCAATTGATGCTGATGGCTAAAGCTATTCTGAAATTAATAGTTAAATCCTGTAATGACGTATGATAATTATTTTGGGAAATATTTTGCTGTTTTTCTACGTTCAAATGATAAATATATTAATAATTCATAATAACAAAACCAATCTTTTTTGCCAACATGGTAATAAAATTAAATTTTGACTCACATACCCATCAAATCGATGTCCATTAGAAACGAATGGAGAGGATACATAAATTCTATATATTGCACACCCGATTAGTGATGTTTAATTGTTCAAACTTTCAGTTTTAGTGCCGAATAACTTTCTACTTTCTTCAGAATTCCTTCATTTTAACTTTTAGGTAATCTTTTTATGTTAACACTTCCAAAATATTTCTGCACAGCGCCGGTCAGCCCATTCAAGGAGATGCTGGTAGAGCGCCCATTCATTTCTCACAAACAGTTGGTCTCCAAGGACCACTTAATCCTGCGTATCAAGGACCAGTTGCCCAGCTTGTTCATCAAGGACCAGCGCCAAACACAAGAGTAGCCAATGGTAAGATCCTCTATAATCATTAGTTCTAGATTTCACTTACCAATGACTGTTAACTTAAAATAAAAGTATTCATATTGCATCAAAAATTCAAGATCTATTATCTCCGAGGTTATATTTACTATCACTACGTCAATACCACAACTCGTTTGGATTTAATTATCCTATATTTTCAGGTGCCCCAGCCCAATTGAAGCAAAGCCAAGGAAGTGGTGAAACCAAAGAAGCTGTGGAAGCTAAACAAAACCATAGAGCACAAGCACTGACACGAAACAAAGCATAGTGATATTCGATACTAACATTAGTTTATTTTCGTTAAACCAATCGATTTACATCGGAAATATTCGAACACAAATACTCGATTCACATAGAACTGTATTGAATTGCTTTAGTTGTAAATTATGATGCATTCAATGGCAGTTCTAACTTTTAGTAAGTAGTTACCAAATTGTAAAATAGCAATGCAATGACTTGTATTTATTGTGAAAATTAAATGTTCGAGCCTAACGACCATTTTCCTTTCTCTACACCTGTTGGCAAAACGACTTTAGTTAACATATCAAGCCGAACTTTTATTTGACCTCTTTTGGGCACTCATTAGTTTGGTTACTAACAAAACTAGGAGCAAAGAAGCTGTAAAATTCCGTGTACAACAGCTGAACACCGACGCCTCGTTCAACATTCTCTGTGAATTCCATCAACCCGTTCTCCCCTGCCTAAGTAAACAGCGATTTCCAGTAAATTCCTTAGAAAATCAGCACTAACAACTGTACCACAGATATGGAGCGACATCGCCCTACTAACGCCAGGACCGGTCGCTTTCTACTATGTATAATAAATTATCTAGAATCGCGAATTACGGTGCTATCTATCAGATTAGTGACTGGTAACACTAGTAAAATTGCCCGAGATTTATTATCAGCACCATTTTCCCTTACAAGGTGAAAAACGGATACATTAAATATGTCATATTCATTCAACTTACACGCAATAAGATGAAGTGCTGGATCGAGAGTCTTAATATTCCAATTGGGCGTGCGAATGCTAATTGATGGGTTGCATATCCGTCAGATTTATATTTAACAGTTTATATCGTATTTTTGGTCCTTGCACCCAAAGACCAAGGACTTATTTCTACCCTAAGTTTACCGGGGCAATATTACGACAAATTCTCAACCTTGAGCTACAGCAAAAGTAGGTATACTAATAAAATTCAATATCGAATGCTTCGTTTAACAAACTTAACAAAATTTCACTTAGCAACAAATTCAAGAAAATCCTGTTTTTTTTATAAGTTTAGTTGGATTTTCGATATGGAGCTAAAATTTTCCAACCAGCTCCCCTAGAGCTTTATATCATCCCCATACATTTATTATTCTATTCGTCAAGCGTTTTGCCACTTGTCCTGGGGGGCTAATATTTTATACTCTTTAACAACATTAGACAATTATGTAGTCATGTGATCAGTAACTCAAGATACCTAATATTTACTATCAACTGTATATCGACAAAAACTATTTCTATGCGATCACGTACTCCTGTCAATAGCAGATTTAACGCCACATCAAAACTGCTGCTGCAAAAACAGCTGTCTTTAAAATAAGAACTTTCCATAAATACCCGAAAAACGAAAGTGCCGAAACACTCGTTTGTATCAATACTGGAGAACGAACACATAACTATAAAAATAAGTAATTAAAATCATCACTTCCTGAAGTGAAATTGTCGCCATTAGCAATATTAATACTTCCTTGTGGTATCTAAGTTTTATCTGCGAAACTGCTACCGTTAGCACTTAAGCTGCATTTTATCGTCTCTAACGGAGCCTCATCCTGTGGTAGCGTCCAATCCTATAAAGTATAACGTAAACCAAATTATATTTACCACCCTCAAAGTATTACCACACCCTTAAACGTTCCCTAACAAGGTTCTGTTTTGTTTGAAAATCATTTCTGGAGCTTCAATTCCAGAATTGTCGAGTTCCAAGAATGGGTACCAGTTTATGATCTCCAAAGGAATCGGACGTATAATTATGGCCAATTGGAAATGTGATTGGACATAAATAACGGATAATTGACTCGAGATAGACGTGAACGATTTAATTCAATTATATTGTAATGTAGTTTCAATTATTGTGTGTTCTGCCATAAGTCTTTCGTGATATCTGATTAGGTTTTTTGCTTTGATTTTGGATGAAATTGTTGGTGAAATGATTCATGAAGCTTTTGTAGTTATTAAAAATTAGACTTTAGTACATTTGGAGTTTTCATTTTTCAATTAGATTTTTTCTTGTTACTTTATCGATTTTGTTATCTTCATACTTGTGTTAATGTGATTAATTAAAGATTAAGGTGGTTTTAAAAATATTGTAAAAACAACCCTTCAGTGTTTTTGGAATCAATGGTGTGTGTTATGTATGTTTGAAAATAAACTTGCATACATTTAACTTTTACCTATTAATGTACTTAGTATCTAATTTCACTTACGATTCCCAGATTCTTCGTCATACTTCAAACATGCATTATCACCACAATAATAAGCATGAAACATAACAAATTGCCAAAATAAAAAGCTTCAATTCGTTCTAGCTAATTGACCTTTATAAATTCTATCATTAAAAACAAATAAAAGCTAAGAACAATAACAAACAGCCCACAAACCGCATTTTGTTTATTTTCAATGACCTGCATTGTAGTGGCCTTGATACTGCATCATTATATTACTATCAATCACATGCACGAGATGATTATGATGGATGTCAGTAAATATGATATAAAACTACAGGTGCAGTAATGTGCAAAATATAACACTTTCTGCACAATCGAAACTAGTCCTTAGAGCTTTGTGATAAGATTCAATGCATTTGCACAACATTGATACTATCACATCAGTATCTTTTTATTTACTTTTTAATGGTCGCCTCAAAACCAATCAAGTTTGAACTATCGCTATCTACGCGGACACTTGTCGCAAAACAAAAGCTGCAAACAACACTCGTCAACGAAGATCATCAAATTTTGGGCATCAGATAATGATGACTCACTAGAATTAAGATGGAATCGCTTTCCAAAGGAAAGGTGTCGAGAGATCGTTGCAATTATCAGGCGTTCGGTACGATGCGAGGCAATTATGATCTTTTTGCTGTGGACCCGTTATCTTGGCTTAGATGCGCCGCAAAAACGCAACTGGCGCAGTGTAGAGTCTTTCGTCGCCGTGGGCGCACGCTACCGCCTTCCGCACTTACTGTAACATAATGTCACCTCGGGCTTTGTTCGTGATCGTCGCTATAGCCTGCATCAGCCAGGCAGCGGCCCGACCTGTGAAGAAAACTCTGAACTTTAACATGTTTGTGCTCCGGCCGAAAGAGGGAGCTTCTGACAGATTCCTGTTGTCAACCGACGGAGTGTCCAGATTTGGGCCAATATTGGAGATGTTCGTCCAACGCTTCCAAGGTTTGATGTCTGTGAAGTTGCCTCCAGAGCAGGGTGCATCAGTGGGCGGGTCGACCAAAGTGGTGCCTATTGGTAACAACGCTGAAAACGAAGTTGATGGAGTGCAAGAGTCAAAGATGCCTGGTATAGTGGTGCGGCCTTCTCGTACCAAGCCAGGGACGTACGAAGTGGAAATTGACATGGTTGTTGACGACGGACAACCAGACGACAAGCCGAAGAAGGAATGACGAGTCCAAGTGGTTTCGATCAAAAGCTCAACACTTAAAATGGAAACAATTAAGTACGACAATATTAATAGAGTTCGATCTACAGTTACAAAATCATAATATTTTTATGAATAATATTAGTGATGTAGCATGTGTTGATATTTTTGTACTAGTACCTAATCAATATCTTGATTCTCATGATGTATTAGGTTCGGTGTTATTAGTAACGTGATATTATTAGTTCTGCATTTATTAAATTAATTAAGTTGTTAAGTAAAAGTCGTAATATTATTTATTTGGTTTAATCTTGCCATATCAATAAGGTTTAGAATTCGTAATAAATTATTTTACTAAATTAATGATAATAATTTTTCCCCTCTTTTTTATGTTGCACTACAACTTTTCATCATATTCTTAGTTATGGCAGTCATTTGTTATGTAGATTTTCTTTCTGTTTTCCGTTTGATAGAAATCTGGAAGTCAACCAATCTGCAAGCATTTTGGTAGTAGCAGGTATTTAGCAGTGACATGTTGGTTGACTGGTAGAAAATGCCCAATGGCATTAAGTCCGCCTATGTACTAAAATGTGCATTAAGTATAAATAAATAAATAAAATGTTGAAAGTATGTGGGATAACTCAAAAACTTTATGGTGTTCGTATGCAATTATACATGTAAATGACTGTGTTATAACTGATGCAATCTATATAATGCATGCCTCTTTCACGTTAACTGATATAGGACACTGGTATTTTGTTTCGAGCATGTAATGTCCATAAATCTTGATTTGATTAGGTTGATATTGTTATGACATGTATTGTATTGTATACAATTTTTATCGTTACAATGGTAACCTCGTAACGTTATGACTAAACTTATTTTGTTATAATCTTGGTTTGACATTCTAAGAGGAAGACAAGGAACTGAAAAGAAATAAGAATTCCTTTTAATTGTTTTAATGTCTTGAGAAAATTGATAAAATGCCACAGGACTGCGTAAAGCTTAAGAAATAATTACAAACAAAAAGCTTACAAATTACGTAACTTAACCATTCTTTAGCTTAGCCAGGCAGATCGTGCCTTATTTGACTTGCATTGAAAACAAGTCGTGCCCAGTAATGATAAATTTAATTAATTAATTTTCAATTCTTAGTTGAAAATCCTTAGGTAAACATTTCATTAAAATATAATAAGGTTTTGCCGATAACAATTTTGACTCTCTAAACTCTAAATATGTGTATTATTTTTCAGTAGCTCTGTTTATTTTTGTTTGAGATGTTACATTATGATAATGCTTAGGACTTACCTACCTTGTTGCCTTAGCTACGTAGCATATGTACTTAAACACTGGTTAGGTATAGAAACTAGAGGTCTATCACAGTGGGAGATGAGGATAACGGAGGACACGACAGTTCGTTGGTTGGATAACAGTGGAAATTAGGTGGATTCGTCTGTAGAATATGCCTCTAATGTTTTCAAAATACTGCCTTACCTGCCTGCCTGCCCCCTTACCATAAATTCTTAAAGCAGGACAGTTTACGATGTGGAAGCGAGACGCCGCATTACACTGCACGTAACGGCATCCCGCTTCCACGTGTTAAACTGTCCTGCTTTAAGAGTTCATGGTAAGGGTGCTGTAAATAGTATTAAATTGGTCCTAGATATAGACCATATACCATGCCATTAGCATGTTTATATTTTGCTCATAACTCTCCATAAGAATAATATTTTCTTAAATACATCAAGCAAGAAAACTATTTAGTGTAAAATGTAAATATATAAAATAAAACTGTATCTTAATAGGTAAATGTGTCCCAAAAAGAATGTAAGTACCTATTGTGTTTGAATGACTTCAAAATGTTTGGTGAGTTTGATACAGACAGAAATGACACAATACTTTGCAGCTTCAAATTAGGTAGACCTCTATTTAGGAATACACCACAAACCCTATAGAACAGTTAGTAATAAACAACAAAATAACAGCTCTGCGGTAGCTGAGATAAACGCACAATGTTTAACGGTATGCGCAGTTACCGGCCGCGCCAAATTACCTGCCAGCGACTGTGGTGCGAACGACGCTGGTGAAGACAAGATAGAACTTTATTGTGAAGTAATGTAGATTACAAGTGAATACAGATATAATGTCATGAATTACGATTGTGTGGGCTAAATTCAAGCCTGTGGCTGATTGGCGGCGGAAATGTAGGTTCTTCAGATACCTAATCGAAAACTGTTATTTCGGGATTTCAGCTGTTATGCAAAATGGTATGCTTAGATGATTTGTACATGTGAAAAGGATGAATGGAAAAAGCAAGTATATTAGATCAGAAATGTTCTGAATAAAAACTATTATCGATACTTCTTTACAAGTTGATACAAATAAAGCATCAGATTAGACGCGTGAACTAGCTGAACGTGTGTTCTTGCAATGCTACACACGCGCCGAAAACGCTCGAATTATATTATTGGTGACATAGGACCAGGTTTATTCAAGGTATTTTATACAGTCACCTAATTAATAAAGCTGGATGTTGGTCTGGTAACCCTTGAATAATAGGATCCTTTGAATGTTTTGGATAACCGCAACATGCTCTTTATCTTAATTGTATTTCAATTTTCTTTGCTTCGAAATCTCGGAAAATCTAACTAAGTTCTTACTACATCCACTTACATTTCTCTCATATCAAAAGCGTATATCGTAAAGTACAGGAACAGCTTCTATTAGATACAGTACTCGTAAGTGCAATAGCGCTAGGAGGGCCACATTATGATAATATCGAGATAAACTTATGCGAGCTCCTAACGGTGCCAGAAGCTACTTAACTAAGCTAATACGATTCTAAATCGCCCGCCTTTAGAAATGCCTCAAGATATCTCAGATCTATAATATTACAAATTCCTCTTTAATTAGGGTAATACATTAGTATTAGGAAATGTTTCGAGTCTAACCCCTTCGAAAATCAAAATCATTAGCAAAGTTTTGACTTTATATAGATCACTGCCAACATTTCGAATGACTTGACACTTTTAATCTTTTGATCATCTTCAGTTGTCTACACCCAAGGGATGTCGATCGCTCTTCTTACCTATCTATTACTGACAATCAGCAAATAACACAAACTAAGAAACAAGACCAGAACGATTGGCGCCTACCGAACATAACGGAGCACGCATGTTGCGACTACGCGTCGAACCTGCAAGGCACGCGCACGCATCGCGCATTCTAAATACCCTGCATGGACAAACACACTTACATAAATGTGAAGGCACAAAATAGATGACACTTTTTATTATTTAAATGGAATAATTATTTAGGGAACGTTTATATTATATTCCAAGGATAAAATTAACATTCTATCATTTTATGCATGGAAGATATGAGAAAACGTTAAATTTATTCTAGTGCCTCATTGGTCTTGTGGTCGCCAAGCGAGACTGCTGAGCACGAGGTCCTGGGCTCGAACCCCGGGTCGGGCAAAGTGTTACTGGGTTTTTCTATTAGGTAACTCTCAGTAGAAGCACAGAGTCTGGATTTGTGCCCGGTTGATGGCAATAGGCTCGCCCCCTATTACATTGGGTCCTATAACATAACTGGTGAAATGTGGGTGTACTATATGTGCAATTCAACAATCAGCGCTAAGAAGAGTATTACATAAACTTTTGTAGTAACTCATAATTAATGAAGAATGGAATGACGAAAGAGAGGTCTGTGCTCTGACGCTAAATCATTACCCTGGAACGCCTCGAGCTTCATTACCTCCATAGTCCTAAATGGTATATCATTGTAGATACTGGCTTACAGGAGTTACAACGATGGGTGCGAGTGGTAGGCCTGTCCCAAAAAAAAAACTGATATTATGCCAATGGAGCCTCCAATTACAAACATAGTACGAAATTCCAATTATACGGATTGCAGCAAACAACGATTAAGCATAGGCGCACACGCAATGATAGGATAATTTTCATTCGAATGTATTAATTAGGCTCAATAAATTAACATTAGCAGCGATAAATTCGCCTCATTTCACCATTTCTTACTCCACACGGTAATGTTATTATCATTATGACACAGCATCTGTAATATTGTGTGTATTATCCTGAACATGATAACTTAACCAGCGCCATCTAGTTCTTTAAAAGTTAAACGTTAAAGAGTTATTTAAATCTTATCTTATCTTCTGTATTCTTATCTTATCTCTTCCTCCCAGTTGTAGCACTAGGAAGCGGTGTAGGGTGGGAGTTTTGACGGTTGTCTTATGTATCACGTGCAGAAAATATTTGTTGTTTATCTTATAGAATATTGATATTTAACGAATAAGGCTATAAATTTTCTGAAAATGATTAAATATTCATAAAACACGCATCTCCTGAATTTCGTAGTTTTAGGTAGGTATTTATATATTATTCAGTTGGCCATTAAAATAAGTCATTAACCTATACAAACTGCCGTAAAAATCCTTTGTCCAAAATAAACTGCTCGTTACTGAGGATTAAAATAACGGGAACCGCTTTCTTCAGTTACTGAAACAAAAATAAGCAAATGAAAAATATAAATTTAATATTTCAAGAATATAATTTTTTGAATTTTGCATATTTTTTATTATTAATCAAGGATTAATATTCATTATTCCTCAGTCACTGCGCCAGTAAAAATATGCAAGCTTGTGTAATTTGTCACTAACCTAACTGTAGATAACATAATGTAATATTATATAACGGGTTATAATGATTATATGCGCTCATGTAATCAGTGCATGTAATAGGTACAGTCAGCTAGAAAATAATCTGATAAATATTTACAGTTAATGTTGTTTAGTTCTTATCCTTGCCGCGTCATAAATAAGGGTTACTTTTGAGTTTGAAACTATTCGGGCATTCCCGAATAAATAATTTAAGTACAACCTGAGGTTGATAAATAACACAAATATATTATGTTGTGAAAAACTGTTTAATACTAAAATGTGCACATATTATCATATCTGTAACATATTCTTTGTACCATTAGATAAATAATTGAAGAATAATTAATGGTTCAATATACAATAAAAAAATAAATTAATTAATTAAAATATTCGCAGTCCTAATTGTGGCCTTTCTTACAATATAGAACTTTAACTAATAATGAGATGCCTTTATTATAATTTCTTTCAATCACCTGACATTAAACTTCTCAATTTGATCATCTATTTATGTTGGTGATTGTACTTAGTTTTTCAGTTAATGCTTAGATAATATAAAAACTATTAAGGACAGTTATGATAATACTTTACCCAGAAATAGAAAAAAACACCCACATCTAATGTTTAGTAATTATTCAAGCATGTTTATATTAGCAAAGATAAAATATAGTTAAACATTCATACATGATGTTTGAAAAATATAACATTAAAAATATTGATGTTCGATTTGTGGGACCGCCTCTTGTTTTCAAATAAGTAGCGTGTTACGTTCTCAAAATAGGCAACATAAGGTTTTAGGTTTGACTTCTATATTGGGCAATATTATACCAAGCTGAAAACTTTAATTTCATCTCTTTGGATTGTAAATAATAATAATAATAACAGCCTATAACCGTCCCACTGCAGGGCAAAGGCCTCTTCTCGTATAGAGAAGGATTGAGCATTGATCACCACGCTAGCTCACTGCGGGTTGGCGATTTCAGATAATTAAATCCAGGTTTCCTTACGATGTTTTCCGTCACCGTTAGTCAGTGGTGTCTTAGAATATCTAAGAAAGTATTTATGACATTGAAAAAGTCACATTGATACTTGCCTGGGTTTGAACCTGCAACCTCGTGCATAGAAATCCGGTATGTCAACCACTAGGCCACCACGACTTTGGATTGTAATCAATAAAAAAATATTTAAAACATTATTTAAAATAAAAATAGGCTCATTTGATGTCCTGATTGGCGCAGACGTTTGTCCCGAGTCATGGGTCTGCGGGGTCCCCTTACCGAGTGTGTGTTTATGCATGTGATATTTCATGTTTGTGAAACGTACGATGACGCATATGAGAAATTCCAAGAATGAAGCGACGTATTAAAAAAAGTTGTAGTACCATCACAATAACGCAGTAAAACGCATGAAAAGTTAATAATTATACAAGCGTTACAATTAATATTACACAGCATTACGAATCACGACTAATGTGACAAGTAACATGACAGGTGCACCTATTTACCGTTTACACAATGGCCCATGGTGTACACGGTTCAAGACTATTGCTTTACACGGTTCAGTTCACTCTGTATTAATTAACAAATCAAACCATACATACAATTACGCCTGTACCACCCGAAGAGGCAAGCAAAGGAGTGCTCCTTATTCACCTAGAGCTTTAGACAAATGGCAGAAGCTCGACGAATAGTAATCGAATAGAATAAAAACATTTGTCATTCTATTCGATTAAGCCACTTGTCCCAGAAAACAGAGCCACCCAGGACACATCACTGGAGCCACCTGTCTATAGATAATAGTTACGCTTTATCATTAGACAGAAATCCCATACGACGCACATCGGAGCCTACACCGTACAGTAGGTTTACAGCATCTTACAACATGCGATGCAGTTGCGTGCCTCCGACCCACCCCCCCTCCCGAATTTGGGTAAATTGGAAAGAAATTGGTTATAAAGTTATACGTACAAATATGCCTATAGTTTGTTGGTACCTACTTGTGAAGTATGTTTGTACTTTTTTACACTTATTCGCTAATCGCTGATCACAAATATAACCGGCTTTAATGTATACGTGCTAACAGACAAGTTCTTATACTAGGTTTGTCTCCTGTCTCCTTGTCTATTTGCCACCATACACAAACACCCTGACATGGAACCAATTTGTTGGTTTTGTTCTACCACTAGTATTTTCTCCAGTCTCCTTGTCTAATTGCCGCCATACACATACACAAACACCCAGACACGGAATCAATGCCTCTGTTTTTAAATCATTATATTTGTTGCATTCGGCAAACTAAGTCAGGACTTCACTACAACCTAAACCAATTCTTTCCTTCCCATTAATAATGTCCTCCTGACCGAATTTCGGTCACGGCGGCCTATCTCAGCTGAGACTAGCCAATTACGCAGGAGATATTATAGTGCAAAATTATGCGCGCAGACACGGGTGCACTCCCTATTCCCTTACTCTCATAATTCGATGGGACGGTAGACCGACACGACCGGAGAGAGATCAGGCGCAGGACCAACGGCTTACCGTGCCTTCCGAAGCACGGTGGGGTCTGGACAAATGTGAAAACGGTCACCCATCACAAGACTGACCACGGCGAGCACGGCTTAACCTCGCTAGATCGACTGATCTGCGGGGTAGCCACATAGCTACGAGCCCCACATTAAAATGTACGCAAAGGAAAATGGAATAGTTCTTTCAATATTTAAACAAATAAAAACCACGAAATACTGGCAACGGGGTCTCTGTTTTTAAACTTTACGCCACTCTCAAAGTCAATGCACAGACACTCGATATTCGTAAAACATCCACATCTCCTGATCAATGACAATTACTATTCGCAATAGCTACGTAAAACCGTAAATACTGTAAGGTACTTTCACGCAGGTCACTTGCTTGTAAATTTGGCGACAGCACCTTTCAATCTAGTTTCTCATTGTCTTTCATCAACTGGAGCGGGTCAAATGTTTAAGCCTTGTACCTACCAAGAAGATTTTAGTTGGATGTCGGGCATTGAAGTAATTTTTCAAAAAATATTAAGGCACTTTTTGAAATAGATCTCCCTAAACACCATTGCCCAAAATTAGGCAAACGTAACAGAACAAATTACCCATTCTATTCTATAACTGATTAGTAAATAATATCCGTTAAAGCTAAGTTACCATAAAGAAAATATAGTATTATATACAACGAGACGATTTTAACGTAGAAATTAAAAGAATATTAAAGTGCAACAGCATTGATTGGCTTTTGTTAAAAGTATTTAATTTATTAAAAATATTATTTTCCATTATAACCACACCATTTATAAGAACGAACCCCAAAAAAGAAAGCAATGCCCGCAGTAAGGTCAGGGTGACAGCCAGTAGGTCGCTGTCACAGAATGAATAATAACTCCTAACCGATCGCACAGACATACATACACTTCCGTACCGCAAGACAAACGGACGTTACCGCACTTCCTTGCGCAGGATATTATTAAAAAGAAAATTAAAATAAAAGGCACTCTGTGATCGAATTGTCAAACGTTTCGCGCCAATTGCTGTACATATATTACACAGTGTCGGGACATAGTGCATTACTTACGCTTTGTTCGTAACGCTCAAACGTGCCATCGAAATCTTGGACAAATCAAACTCTCAGTTTTCTTAATAAGAGCAATAAAAGAGAGAATAAAACGCAAGCCATATAAATATCGACAAAAGGAAACAGAAAACCAAAGAGACTGAATTGAATTAGGTACCATAGTGCCAAAAAAAATATCGAATTAATACCTACGCCTACACAACCAAGTTACAATGAAGTGCAGTGGAAAAATGAGTTACAATTTGGTAATAGTGTTGTACCTTCAAATTGCTTCGATGTGCTGCGCTCCAATGCAGTTGCAGATGTTGCCAATGCAGTACGGAATGCAACCCCATCTACCCTTCATAAGGCAGACGACGAATATGCAAGCTCCTCTGCCGCCTATGTAAGTGACCATTATCTAATATAATTATTTACCTCGTGTAAGCACTGATAGTCGAGTGGTATGACCGTTGGACTACCAAGTTAAAAATCGCAAGTTCAAAAGGCACGCGCCAATGTCTTTTCGAATTCATGTGCGTACTATAAATTAGTTATCAGTTGCTAAAAACCGTGAAGGAAATATCGTGAGGAAACCGGCACACCTGTGAGATTTTTCGACGGTGTGTAAAGCCATGTCAGTGGCCTACAGGTGGTTTAAACTCTGACACCAGGTTGTTCATCAACCATACGATAAGAAGAAGAAGATTTACCTCGTTGTTCCAGCCGCAAATATAGTGGTCGCATATCGCAACTACTGAGCGCGAGGACTACGATTCAATTCCCAAGTACGGCAAAGTGTTATTGAGTTTTTTCATTAGGTAATTCTCTTAGGTTTCTGGTGGTTATTTCCACACTATTTATGGATAGGAAAAGGTGTCTTTTTCAGGAATCTATACTCTCCCCCCACATTTGCCTTATCATTATTCCCATGTATAATCGATGAAGAGCCTTTCGTTGGGTCTTTTCCGTCATTTTTATTCCTAATCCGTTCCCCACGACCTTCGCCTCATTTCATACAAGTCGCGTAACTAGCAACAGCTCATAGGCAAATGTTTCACTGTCTAAATACACGACTTATTTCTATCAATTCGTAATTACAATAGGAGAAACGTTATAATTAAGTAAAGTATACAACCCTGGTTACTTACTTGAGTATAAAGAGGTAAACTGAGATCCCTCTCAGAGTTTAAAGTGCCTATTGCTATTCATCGAGCACGATATCAAATCGGTAAAATTTTGCAATGAAATCCACTTTTAACTGCTAGTTCTAATTATAAAATTATTTTTGGGTTGGATAGCCATTTATCGCGGGATAAACCATTCGAAATCCACGCAGACGAAGTTGCAGGAGTGAAGTCAAACTTGATTCCCAGCAGGGTAGGACACTATTCCATTTGCCATCACATTACTTAGGTAAACCCAGGTAGGTATAATAGTTTTGGTTAAAGTTATAATACTAGTTTAACGCACCGTTTCACTCACTCGCATTCTCGATTCGACACAGAGTACACGCATCTTATTGTTCTCAACGTAACTCAAAACTTTGCAAATGACCCCTTTGTGAAGTACATTGTGAGTGCCAAAATGTGGGTCGCAGTAATTACACTTGAGATATCATTCAGATGTGTAAAGGTATTAGTGGTTGCTAGAATAGATGCAAACTGCACAGCATACGGCCAAGATTACGGGTTTTTGAAGACATTTTTGTCATTGTCGAACACAAACATGCGCTTGACAATATAAAACATAAATAAAGAACCAGCCATGCGATTCTGAACCTTATGTTAAGGCTATAAAAGTATCTGATACCAAATTAATCGAGGATAGGTTACGTTTTTTTTACAAGTTGTAGCGAATGGTAAATTCGCCCTCTACTACAGCTATAATGTTTACTGAAATGTATTTGATATAGCCAAGTCGTGCCCATTTTAGGTAAAACAATTCTACTATTTCATTTAAAAAGTTATTATTGTTATATTCACAACTATGTACATTCAAAAGTCTCCAAATCATCAGCAACAAGGCAGTCTGGAAGATTTTGATAATGGGAGGAAAGGGGGTAGTCTTTTCTAAGTCAGAAACCACACAGCATAAACACAATACAGTCATAATATTATATTGTTCACAACTGTCATAGTGATGGAAGACAAATCTAGGAAATAACATAAAGAATAGGACGTTGTGTTGATATTAATGTGAATAGAAAGAATATTGTAAACAATCAAGAACCTAGGTGCCTTATCGATACGTCCTTTTGATATCTACTTGCATTTAAAACAATTCCTATTATATCTCATTAGTAGTCGACTACAATACCATTTGTTATGAACTTCATTGAGCTTCGGAACTTTAACCATCTCGTGTAGGATTCAAAAAAGGAAACTTAGTACTCCTCCAAGATGGAACTAACTGACCAAGAACTACTGAAAGATGTTGCGAAAATATTATTATCATTTTGCGAATTCGTAAATCGAGTCTTGGATTCGTAGAGTCCAAGGAAATAGAATAGTCGAACAATAACTTAGATTTAAACTATTTTTTGTCTATTTCAGGTACCAACAACAGCCGTTGATGTTCGTCCTACCTAACGCTGGACCTAACACAGAAAACGAAAACAGATACGTAAACTTGAACGAACCAAATGATATTAACAATTTAAAACGCAACACAGGACACATAGACGAGAGCAAAGAAGCCGTAGTAATTGATGCCAATCCCAAATCACCAGAAGCCGAGACGCGAAACGCTCTGGTATACTTGCCTGAAGAAGGAAGATTCTCTATCGGCCAAATCATTTCGTACATTCCCTTCTTACCTATTGAAGTCAATGTTCCTGATACGATTTCTTGGATTTCGAACATCCTTACTGGTGGATGGTTCAGGCCTCAAGCGCCAACAGGAGTTGTCAAAAGGCTTCCAAATAACAGCCCTATGATGATTGTACTTCCCTACCCTGGTTCAGTACCACAGGTTTGAATTGATGTATTATGAGCAGCTACCGTGTTGTCTGGGAGTGAGGAAGACTGATAGGAATATTTGATGTTAAGTTCTAGTATTATTTAGTCGTCGCTATTGGGAATGGAAGGATGTTTTGTTTGGGTATTGACATAATAAATTTATTTTTAAATTATGCGCTTTTATTATTTTCTTATAAACATTATTTTGAAGTAAGCACATAATATAGTGATGCATCTTCTATAACTACACAGGAGAAAAGAAGATAAGTAGTACTTAGCTTGCTTTTGCAGAACCATAAAAGGATAATTTTTGATATTTAAAAAAAAAAACACATTTTATACTTGCAAAATGATTTATTATTATAAAATAACAATCGTTACAAATTGTTTTCATTAACTGAAGCCTTAAATAACTATACATAACATATAATAATTATACATTAC
Organism: Abrostola tripartita; assembly: GCA_905340225.1. Classification (NCBI taxonomy): domain Eukaryota; kingdom Metazoa; phylum Arthropoda; class Insecta; order Lepidoptera; family Noctuidae; genus Abrostola; species Abrostola tripartita. The sequence continues at coordinate 1,144,268 of HG996492.1, read as the reverse complement.
ATACTTTACATAAAATCTAAGACGTTATGGTAACAAAACTTAACTGTTAACAAGGCTGAGTTCAAGAGTCTTACCAGAGGTTAAACAAACGGATTTTTCAAAAAGATTTCATATTTTGTTACACTATCAAACTCCAACCTTGTTGGTAGAAATTTTAATCAATCCGAAGTAGTATCCAAAAATCTATGAACAGAAACAAAAAAAATCACACAAATAACTCGACTCTACTTTCAAAAACGAAATCTACTTCGGACTAAAAAGGGCGGTGCGATGATATCGCTCCTAAAATGGCAACGCATACAAGCCGATAATCCAACGCTTAAACATTGTATACACCCGTAATTATGTCACCAGTGTCATACAAACTACCTCATTAAACTATCGGCGAGCTAAGGACACATAAAACTAATATCTTGATGGCCGCTTTTGGTTCCAACCTACTGAACCATCAATAGGCGAAACAGAGAAAGCCTAGAAAGTTTTGGACTAGTTACTGTCTCAAATGGACTACACACTTTTGTTTTTGCAATAAAAGAAAGAGTTCCCTATTTTATTACAAATTAAAATTAAAGCCAATTTTTTTAGATATTATTTTCGTATCATCAAAACTTTCTGGCTTTCAACACATTTTGAACATAACATAGAAACCTAAAATTAAGTATTATCCCGAAATCTCAAGTGTTGTTTATTGTCTGCTGATGCCGATGGTATCGTTGTCTACTGGGTAGCCAGGGGCGCTCTGCTCATTTTTGGGCACAATTATGGAGACAGGGTAGGTGAAGCTGTAGAAGAAACCATGAGGAGGACCCTGGAAAGAGATAAAGAGAATGTGTAAGTTTTAATAGAACTTGATAATTGGTTCATTCATTCAAACAATAATGATTTCTGCAATTCAATAATATAAACAATTATAATTATTTCATTCAAATAAAAGATAGATTTCATTTAGCGATTCTATTGTAGAATATTTGTATTAAAATACTCATTTCCATAACGTCATCATTTTCTAACACCCAATGCCACAAGTAAGTACATGATAATCCAACCTAAATAAGGATAACAAACATCCGACCATTTATATTGATTGCAATGTTTATGAAGTTGAAATTATTAAAATATCATTTTGTACTCACGGTTGGTTCCGGCTCTTCATATTTGCCATCCTGTCCAACTTGTTGCTGTTGTTGCTGACCGTACTGTTGTTGTTGACCGTACTGTTGTTGGCTTCCTTGTTGTTGGTAGTTCTTGTAGCTGCTGCTTTGTGCCTGAGCGTAAGCAAGGTTCTTGGCTTCACGAGCCTGGTCTTCAGGAGCTGGGGCAGAAACTACGACGCCATCGAGTTCAGAAGCTTGAGCTTCGTAGGGTCCGTATTGGCTGGAAAGACAAACATAGAGTATTGAAATTAAGTCAAAATACATTAATTTTCCGTAGGGCCGATTCCGATGTCCGAAGCATAAAAAATAATCCTAATAATTGATCCAGGCAATTTGTCATTGGAAAAATCAGTTCCAACTCGAAAACGTACTAATTAAACGATAACCGACTATTGCACATGCAATTAATTTATACTGGATCGCACTAAAACAAATCTATACCTATACGCAAAATTTTATCACAATTATAGTAAATGGTATAAGTACTCACTAGTTGCCTGTAGGTGGCTGGACAGTGGGATTATTATAATAATTGGGTGGGAGAGTGGGTTGCTTGGAGTTGGCTTCAGCTGCCGCTTTCCACGCTTTCTCGAAGGCAAGACGAGCGTCTCTCAGGGCTGGGGTCTCTTCAGCGGGTTTCAGCTCAACTTTGGGGATGTTGTCTTCTTGGTGGAAGCCTTCGCTGTCAGCCCAGTATTTGACCTAAAAGAATTTGAAATTAAAATATATTTAAATTTTTATTAACTTAGAATACCTGCCTTGAGACTTGCATACATCTCTCGGATAAAAATATATACAAGATACATGAATTTAATATATTCTTAGCTCTTTACGAATCGCGTTTCGGTTCTAACATTTGGCTGTTATATTTTAAGGTATTAGCGCTGTAGTGCTAAACCGGGTTAAACGACAATAATATTTGTTCATATTTATGCCATGTTAGACACACGTGAAGATTCTAGACTCAAAGCAAATATTAGCTTGCTTCGGACAATGAAATAGTTCCAAATCCGTCTGTTTGTTTGTCGACTCTTAAACTATTTCTATGACACCTTTTAAGCCCGAAATCAAGAAAATGATTGAGTGATGAAGCTGAATCATATAATTTTATAGTACTCACTATATTATTTTTTTCAGAATTTTTCGAAATGTAAGGAGATCAAATCGCAACAAAATTAATCCATTCTTTAAATAGATATCCACCGAGCGTACTACGTCCATACACAAATGAGACGTCGTACATAAACTGATATGACGTCACTGCAGAAATAGAGGTCGCATATGAACATTTACCTTGATAAGATTGTTGTTGCCAGACTTGTAGACGTAGGATCCTGAGACCAGGCCGGAGCCCTCACGGTTCTCCACCTTCGAGGACTCGGGGGTCTCGTAACCGTAAGCGTATTGACCTAGACCGTCCTGGCCGTGGTACTGGGCTGCGTTGTAGACCTACAATATGAATATATATTAGGATAATGTAACGCGCATGACGCAGCGTTGGCAGGCAGACTATCGAGATATCGTCAGAGTTGCGGGCAACCGGTGGATGAAAATGGCAAGTTGTCGTTCATTGTGGCGTTCTAAGGGGAGGCCTTTGTCCAGCAGTGGACGTCTTCCGGCTGATGATGAACGCGCATGAAGAAGCACTTAGACTTGGTGGCAATGAAAATCTTAAAATAAACATCGGTAAATGTTTAAGTTGAATAAACCTTTTAATGCTATTTCTGAAGCACAAGAATTGGTATATGGTTGTCTTAATAACTAAGAAAGAATTACTAGCCATTTAACATTAATGATCACTGTTGTAAGATTTAAGGAAATCCTTTGAATGACTCAAATTAAAGAGCTGGAGTTGATTTGATACACTGATAAACTCACAAACCATGCACGTAGATACTGCATGGTTTGAGTTTAAGCCAAATAAATTCACTATTATTTCTAAACTCTATAGCGATAGAATGGTAATTGTGAGTCTAATAAACTACCTCTTCAACGTAGTCGTCTGTGTTCTCGATCTCACGTCCGTTCTTCCAGTAGTGGCCGAGGGTGGGGCCGGCCTCAGCGGAACGAAACCTAGGGTCGTCGAAACGGACCTGAAATGAAAATATACAAAAAGTAACAGCATTGCCCAGTGGTAAGAAATATAAGTGTACTGTTAATGGATTTTTGGAATAGGAAACATGATATTTTGGTATTTATTAATGCATTGATAAAACATTAGCCCCAAGCAGAAATTAAAGAAGCTCATACTAGTCACTACTCCAATCTTGTGTAAATATAGATTAATTTCCAGATATGCGCGTTCTTTCATTACAAATCTTCACCCCCTAAAAGCTTGTTGTGATCAGATGATAATCTTTAATTCAAGCTTGTCTGTAAGTTTTTACATTTTCTTGTAGTCTTGTTATATCATAATTATATAATTACAGTAGTCTTTAATTCTGTTTTCATAAAGCTTCATCCAACTGTACATTATCACCTAAAATAACTAATAGCCGAGTGGTATGACTGATGGACTGCCAAGGCAAAGGTCACAACCCCGTTCAAACCCCAGCACGCACCAGTGTCTATCTAACTCACCAGTGGCAGGGTAGCGGTGCGTCCAGACAGCGAGGGTGTGTTGAAGGGCAGAGACTTGAGGTACTGTTGAGCCTGCTCCGGCGTTATGTTGTTCTCGAAGATATAGTTGGATTGGGGCGCGCCTGAGGCGAACACCACCTGGAAAATAGAGAAGAATTGTTGCAGCTTCTTCCGTTCTGTAGGAGAGTTGATCTGTTCTAGAAACGATTTGATGTTATATTGAAGGGTTGCTTTTTACCAGATCAAATCGCGTAAACATTGGTCAGGACTAAATGCTTTGATTATTATAATAATATGCAGTGTTCTACGTCCAATAATTTCCAATTATCTGCCCTATTTGACTAACACTAAGTTAAGTTAAGTCGTGCTCGCCGCGTTCAGTCCTTGGATGGGTGCCGTTTTCACATGTCGAGACCCCTCCGTGCTTCGGAAGGTACGTCAAGCCGTTGGTCCTGCGCCTAATCTCTCTCCGGTCGTGTCGGTCTACCGTCCCATCCGACTATTAAAGTGAAGGAATATGGAGTGCACCTGTGTTTGCGCGCATTATTGTGCACTATCATATCTCCTGCGTAGTTGGCTAGTCTCAAATGAGACAAGCCGCCTTGACGGAAATTCAGACAAGAGAACATTATTATTAAATTCCAAATCTCCAATACAATATAATACATGACCATCTCATTATCTAAACTCACTCAAAGTTTCATCATCCACTCTAGCTAATAACAATATATAATAATGTAAGCAGGATACTGATGTTCAAGGCTACAGTATACAACAGCTACAGATGATCCCAAAATAATAAGGTACATTACTCATCAACGGGTTTAGAGGTCAATTCATTCACAACCGGACTTGTAATAGATATTATATGATTAGAATTAGCTGTTTGTCTTAACATTAACGTCGTATTTGAGTTTTCGTAGAAACTCTCGCAGTCATTCATTGAATCTTTGAGTGTTTTATGACGTGTTTAGTATTAGGTTCTTAGTTGTTTAACAGGTTTTTATATGAATTTTAAATAAACTATGCTTCTACTATAATTCAGAATACCGCGTCCTTTGGTATCCGGTTCCGCGACGTTAGGTAGTCAGGAGAACACCCTGGGGTTTTAGTCGGTAAGAGTAACCGGCATACCCCTCCGTCCTGGGGCAGACAGAGGGGTATGACCTATACGGACTCCATGAGGATACCCCCAGAAAAAAATGGTGATCACAATATTTTTGAAATACAAAATTATTTATAATGTATCTGCCATCAATCTGCTAAGTATCCTTTCTCATTGAAAAGAGATCTCCATATCTGAAGTGTAACCTATCCTTACCTTACCTATACCTTAAAATAATTATAACATTATGTACAACTTAATATTTGCATGTCACCACTATGACTAAGTATTTAGGGACTTATCAGTATTTAATTAAGACCGAATTGTACCATTACTTATTGCAAATAAAGAAATTCATTCATTCATTCATTCATTCATTCATTCATTCATATCGTATGTAATTGAAATAAGTATACTTATTTTTATTTTACTTTTTCATTCAAAAATATATTGCTCGCGGAATCCAAGTTAAAATATGAACACAATACAACTAACATGAATGACCAATATTACGTACATGGCCTTAACATAATTTATACTGTACAAGCGTACAGTCGCGATCTAAGCTTACTACTGGAGTCTCAGCAGATAGCGAAGAAATTACGACTCCTAAAAACCCACTGGAGACTGAAATAATTATCAAACCTCTACAAATGTATTAAAATATGTTGTAACATTACATCACTTGCATACCCCACAACACATTGCCTTATCAGACCCGAGAACCAAACCTAAGATCACACGCCCCGCAGGTGCGCCATGCGACCACCAGACCAACAAGATAGAACTGCAATATTATAACAAAATCAAACCTTCTGAAGGTTTTTTTTCTTCGCTGACGATTCTACTGTATTTAATAAAAGTGTAGTCGCGCCAATTCAACAATAATCAAGCCCGACTCAATTGCCACAAGAAAAAATAAATAAAAAATAATAACAATAATCAATGATAGGCGATTGGAATCCTCAGCAAAATTCGAAAGTACTTTAAAAAAGAAACAATATACAGGTGCGTCCAGGGTTAAACAAAACAACCAGTCAAACTTGCAACTGGGACGAAATTAAAAAAAAACACATTATAAACAAGTGACGGTTACTTTTCATGTCTTTTGTTCGCGCCAGTACATCAATATGCGCACATATGACGTCATATCCATATTGACACTTACGCGGACGTATGAGCAGATTCACTGGTCTAATAACACGAATAAATATCACGATAATAATAATATAAATAATGTTGGGAATTTATATTTTGTACTGCGTTTGATTTGTAATACGTGTCTTATAATTATGGTAATATTGAATGCAGGATGTTCTGTAACTTGTCAAGTTGTCATTTTGATAAATGAAGCTGTTACCCGTTTTTCAATCATTGATATGTACACTAGACACTAGTTTATTATGATATGATGACTATGACCACGATAACCTTGTCACAGAATAATAAAAGTAAGCGATGCAAATAGAAATGAATACCTTCTTACAATAAACCTTGAAACTATTATGTAAGCTATGGTTCATTCATGGTAGTGCAGTTATTATATATACATCTTTATTAATCATCTTTTACGTTACCTTTTACTAAAGATTGACGCAGTAGCGGTTGTATTGCTGCGCACAAATTGATTAGTATGACCTTCAAATAATTACTGTAAGGACCCGAAAGTTTGCAATAATTTGTCTATCTAGACCGAACTTAAGAGTATTTTTTTATATATTTATTTGAGAATTTGCCCCATACTAGGAATTTCCCCTGTATCGTTGGTGAGTTTTATAAACATGAGTGTCCTGCAATGCAAGCTCATAGTAACATTTGGCCTAGAACAAGTTTAGACCAATTAGGTTGTATGTTTATTACTTATGAAGATATTTAAACCTACTTCCTTCAATGTCAAGAGTAAATAAATATCTTAATACATAATATAAACATATTATGTATTAAGATATTTATTTACTCTCAAATATTCACGACTGCAATAATTATTTACGTACACTGTACAGTGTACACTCAGTACAGTCGTCAACGAATGTGTACAGCACTTTGCAAGAACTTCACTTAATTGGATAAGTGGTTTTATTGTTATGACTTTTGTTGACGATTGTACCTACTGAAACAATTGAATGTCATTGACAAGTCCTTATTAGGATCGTGTAAATCGTGGTTAATTTTTAGTCGTCTCAAAGGTTTGTTCAATACTAGTTTAAATGTAAACATTCAACTTATGCAAATAAATTAGGAATTTATAGTACCTTTTATTTTTTTTAAAACCTCGCCCCACACTAGGAATTTCTCCTGAATCGTTGGTGCGTTTCACAAACATGAAATATCACATACACACACACCCAGACTCGGGACAATCAAATGTGGATCGCACAAATTTTTGCCCCGTGCGGGAATCGAACTTGCGACACTTAGCGCAGCAGTCTAATCGCTTAGCCAATGCGCCAATCAGGTTGTCAAACCTTTAATAAACCTAGTTAATATAAAATAAACAATTTTTCGATCCTTCATTCATCTTCTTATCAACATTTAGGAGCGCGCCCTACTGCCTTGGTATTAGTAACTTATCCGTAAAAATGTGGTTGTACTGTAGGTACACCTCTGCCTACCCCTTCAGGGGATACAGGCACAATGTTATGTGTTACTTTTAATTAACTAAACTAATAACCCAGATACCCATAGTAATAACAAAGCAACGCATTAATTGACCATTATTTGTACGTTGTCTATACTTATGGATGTTGTTATAAATTCATTAATGATAATAATAATATCTTGGGACAACTCACAGGCGGTCATCTGATCCCAAACTAGGCAGAACCTGTATTATGGCAACCAGACAACTGATAAACATACTTATATATTTCTAAATACATACTTAACATAGATGGCCGCGTGGTATCCGGCCTAGAATTGACCACCCCCTTTCCTCCCGAGGGTGTCGTAAGAGGCGACTAAGGGAAAATCCAGAAGATGGGCAGCAGCGTCTTCTGTGACTTGACCACCAACACTGCGATCCCCAAGCCGCTTGCCAAGCGTGGGGATTATGGCAACTTCCCCCCTTCTAAAAGGGGGAGGCCTTCGTTCAACAGTGGACGTTTTCAGGCTGATGATGACTTAACATAGATAAATTACACCCAGACACAGAACAAATGATTATGCTCATCACACAAAGATTTGTCCTGGGTGGGAATCGAACCCACGACCTCCGGTTTAGCAGTCAGAGTCACTAACCACTAAACCAACAGGCCAGTCAATTCATTGTTACTACGTGCAACAATGTAAAGTAAAATATTTATGGAGTTCATTATTTTTTTTTAACTATAAATTAATTAACTGAAGGAATGTTATATTCTTGAGTAGAAGCATAATTAGCTTCTAATCGTCTGACGTGACGTCACATTTTTGGTCCCATGCCCGAATGGAACCTTAACCGGATAACTAAGCACTGGACAACACTATACGTAATCTAGTCTAAGTCTCTATTTATAAAATAAATAAATCTGTGACATAATTATTTGATTTAGTTACTAAAATTAATATAATAATGAATAGTTTTCCATAATTATGTACTTAGGATTGCAACATAACTATGATATCAACAGGATCTGAAGTTTTCTTAAACAATTCAGTATCAACGTAACCTCATCACCTTCTAAATTAAAATTATTAAAATAAACTGAATGTGAAAAAGCCAATTGACAATAATTTGAAAGAATTATATTAATTTATTTTTTCTACACTCAGTTAAATTAATGTGGAGCTAGATCTTCGTCCATAATTCGGTTTATTAAAAACATATGAGATGATCAAAGAGTAGGTAATTCCAGCAAAGGCCTTAAAAAAGGAAAATATCATAAGTACCTCTTTTAAATAGGTATACGAACGCATGTAAAACTAAAAAAACATTGGTTCTTTATGGTTATATATTAATTGTTTGTTATTCTATACGTTACAGAATTAGTTGTGACTTCATCTTTTGAATGACGCGTTATTTGTTTGAGTTTTTTACTGTTTTAAATTACTATTAATATATAAACAAGTAATCTTTAATTAAATACAATAACAACGCAATTACATTCTGACTGCCTCGTTAGTGTGCGGGTGCGTATTCGATTCTCATTTCGACAGTCTATATTTATATTATTGTTGAATTTTCTATTAAAAAAATCATAGTAATAGATTGGGGTTTGAAAAAAACATTCTCGCTAAATGGCTCATTAGCAGATTAGACAAGGTTAACATGAAAAAACGTCTTGAAGTTTTGTTATTTATTAAAAACAGAACCCTAAAGTGCTCCAAATACACTCACACCAATCAAACAAAAATAAAGTTAAAAACTACGAAGAGTTTTTTGCAAAGATCACATAGCTTGCGGTTTAGTTAGATTGATGTTCACGATCATTGAACATAATATGCGTTGTATATCGTGCGATTTTTTCAATCGCCACATCCATATGGTAATTTTTTAGCTGATGTCTATTTTATTATTTGTTTTCTCATCCAGGAGTTGGAATATGAATCAGTAATCGTGTGGATGACTTTTCAAGTGGCATTTTTTATGAGTTTAGTAGTAAGATACATTTGCATAATCTGCGAGCTTTGTATATTATGTAGGATTATCTACCTGTGATATACAACAGACATGTTGTTAATATAAATTTAATTATCATCACATTTCACAATGTACCGGATTCATTACATTGTTTAAAGTTGTATATATGTTTAGAGATGTCTTTGCCAATAGTGAATTGCTTTTGATAATTTATCTTCTGTTTTAAAAGACACTAATTTTAATTTTGACTCAAGTTTCTCATAAAATAAAAATGACTAACCAATATTTTTAATTTATTCTTCGAGTATAAACTACCTTTATAGACCAAAAACATTTAAAAAAACAAAAAAAAAAATTAGTCTCTTGCGGTCAAAAGCACTGCCCGATACTACATTTAATTGCTTAAGAAAAAGCCGCCATATATTATCAGAAAGAACATAAAATGATGTAACAAAAGTCATAAACTATACGTAATACATCAAACGGTCAAGGTACGAGTGAAGAACTCGATACTACCACAGAGGTCAGCTGAGAAGTCAGACGATGAATAATATTGGCAAAGATTACTACGCTATTGCGCTATTGATGCCGTGTGGTATCCGGCCTAGAATTGACCACCCCCTTTCTTCCAGTGGGTGTTGTAAAAGGCGACAAAGGGAAAATCCAGAAGATGAGCAGCAGCGTCTTCTGTAACTTAACCACCAAAACTGCGATCCCCAAGCCGCTTGCTAAGCATGGGGATTATGGCAACACCCCCCTTCTAAAAGGAGGAGGCCTTCGTTCAACAGTGGACGTCTTCCGGCTGATGATGTCTACGCTATTGCTACGAGTATGTATTTAAATAGGTTATACGAAAGCCGTATGAGGACGAATTAAAAAAACAAACCCATCGTTGAGAACGCGAGCCTTATGAAGCAAATAACCCGGTTTAGGTCAGATGAATGACAATAGGCTAGCCACCTGTGTTCTAATAAAGAAGAGTTCAGTGACCCGGGATTCGAAACAGGACCTCGTGCACAGCAGTCGTACTTAGCGAACACTAGATCAACGGTATTTTTTTAATTAAGTATTACTTATATTAAGTAAATATCATAATTCAAGATATAAATAGACTCCACACATACGTATTTCTACTACAACATGCACGTGCATCTAATCAGGCTGATGTATGCTCAGATATGCATAAAAACTAAGATTAATTCACACCGGTAGGTATTTTTCACTTAGCGATGACCTAAGCCGGTGTCAAAGTAATTTACTATCATTATATATTATCGTAGGTATCATTTATTGTGTATTTCAAGAGTTTTCTAATCGTTATAATGGTTGGTGTCAATAAATTTATTCAATTTTGTCTGACAATTTATTATTAACACTTATAAAATAGCAATAATTTAGTGTTTTTAATACTAATGGAAAATCAATAGTTTGTATTCTGTCAAATTTTGTGTTGAAATGTGTGAAACCACTGCAATTTTCTCTACTGCCATAAACTATACGATTGTATCAGTCGCTGGTATTTCTACACGGGACCCTGCTAAATTGTATAATTTATTCAAAGAAATAAAAGAAATTCGGTTTATTGTACGTAAGATATTGCTAAACATACGTCATACATCCAAATAAAACACACGTGAGGAACTCCTCAGATTTTAAAACTACAACTACAAATAGTATATTTACATTGCATTCCTAATTTGTCCCCCACAATACAATATAGGAAAAAATATAAAGTAAGAATCTATGAATTATTCTTCAACTGCGACTTGAGTCTTAATGCGTTGATGACACCTCTTCGAATCAATAAGTTGTTTATGTATTTATTTCCATTATTGCAGATGTTTCTGACCTTTTAATAAACTGTCTACCTTTTATTATAAATGAATGCGATAAAAAAGTAAAGAATACAAAACACGAGACACGTCATATTACCATTATGAGTAAATATAAATAATACGGAACAATTATATCATTTTACAATTGACATCATGTTCACTTCTTTTGATGCTCAGAAGAATTTCAGAAGTAATGTTTTGACGACCCGATTGGCGCAGTGGCTAAGCGATTGGCCTGCTGCGCAAAGGGTTGCGGGTTCGATTCTCGCACGGGACAAAAATTTGTGCGATCCGCAGATATTTGTCCGGAGTCTGGGTGTTTGTGTATGTGATATTTCATGTTTGTGAAACGCACCCACGATACAGGAGAAATTCCTAGTGTGGGGCGACGTTTTTAAAAAAGAAAAAATTTATCCAAATAAAAAAACTGCATTGACTTCAAATAAGTATTTGTCTAATATGGACATACAATAGAACGCCACTGCCTTTTCGGGCTATCGGGCATGATGATACACGTTTATACACTCCGTCTTTCTGTGATTCGCCTGAAGCTAAAGAAACCAGTTGAATTTAAGAGCTGTGACGTAACACAAGCTTGAGAAAGACTACACAAAAACCACAAATCACGGTATGTGTCTATTTGTACACAAACTGGTTTGTAGCCGTGAACTTGAACGTAATGCAATCGAGACGTGTACACGGTACAGCCATGAGCACCGCGGCTAATACAGCGGATTAATACGTTGTTGATAATAACACCCTGGACTGCCTCGTTGGTCTAGTGGTCGCTAAGCGCGACTGCTGAGCAAGAGGTCCTGGGTTCAAATCCCAGGTCGGGCAAAGTGTTACTGAGTTTTCCTTTAGTTAATTCTCAGTAGCAGCACGGAGTCTGGATTTGTGCCCGGTTGATGGTAATAGGCTCGCCCCCTATTACATTGGGACTTACAACATAACTGGTGAAATGTGGGTGTACTATATGTACACCTCTGCCTACCCTTTCGGAGAATACAGGCGTGTTTATGTATGTATGTAATAACACCCTGCAAGACCGAAAAATTAAAGAAATCCAAAAGAAGTATGAAAAACTAGCAGTGCTGTAACTGGAGCGGTGCCCGCGGTGCCCAGGCACAGGGCGCAGGCCCTAGAGGGGTGAAGAAATGAACAGACCAAAACCACAAAGAATAAAAAGGGCGCTGTTAAAGAAGCTCGCACCGGGCGCATAAAAGGCTAGTTATGACACTGAATGCAAGTTAGGAATCACTGGAATAATCATTAAGTATTGGTGCTGATGGACAATATCAGATTTTATTCTCTTTGTTGAAGCTATAAACATAGGGAACAAAACGTGTGTAAGTGAAGGTCAAGGGACTTAAGAATATATTGCTAATAGTCAAGGAAAGGAACAGAAATGCAATAATATTATTGGCAAATAAAATCAAATATTAGGTACAGTCAGCATCAAAAGTAGCTGAACATTGATTTTTTTTAACATACCATTAATTAAACACCAACTTCATAAATAGTATAAAGCCTTAAATATTCTCTGATCTTAATCTGGACGTTTCTATAATTTGAAACAATAACTTGAATTGATATTTGTTTCTTTCAATTATTTGACTTATGGTTTCTTAACATGTTAAGCTATTTATGATGCTGACTGTACCTACAAAATCAAACTTAATGGCCTATCACTACCCAAATACGACCTTGTAGTACTAATTGCTATTCAGTGTAAGCACATACATTCTAGACCGAACCGCTTTAGTTCTAAACGTGAAGTTATTCACAATATATTCTACATCCATGAATATTTTAACAAAACTTAATAGAATATACACAAAAAAATAGAGTTTTATTGGAAGAAAATGTTAACACAGCATAAGAATGTAATAGAAGATATCTTTCAAAATGATGGCGTTTTAAAATACAATATATTTTGAGCCATAAGGATTTTACTAAGTGAAGTTTATTTTACATCGAAAGGAAATATTGGTGTAACTGTTAATACGTTTTTCAATTATAACAAAACTAAGGTTAGGCCGGTTTTTAAACTACAAACGCAACTCAACTTCTATAGTTCTGATTAAGTCAATAAAGCTCCTAGTACAACAGAACTATTAATTTCAACGCCCATTGTTTTATCCAACACGAATCTATACAAAAAGAAGGTAACAATTAGAAAAATGGTACAGCTAACCCTAAAACAATTTGTCGGCCCTTTCGACCGAGACAATAACTTAATAGCAGGGTAGAAGCCGCCCATTAGCCCCCAAGGTCCGTGCGAAGGTCCCCAGGAACAGATGACTCATGAATATGAATCAAGAAATAATACTGGCGATGTCCCCTTCGTGTTCATCATTTCAACACTCAAGCATCATGTTATACGTCTATAGATAATTTATAAGTGATGTTTTCCTTGTGAAAATACTTGGATTATAATATTTATAGTATTCCGACCGGCTTTTTATGGGTGGAAGTCAATTGCGGGATATAAGGTAATTATGATTTTTTATTGTATGTGTCGTCTTATTGCAGACGCGATTGATGGCAGGAAAACATTGAACTAGGACCTCACAATGTACTTGCAAAAACGTAATCGATGCTTGTCCTACCTGTATGAGGACCTGTTGCGTCTGCCCCCAGTAACAACCACAAATAGTAGAATGATGAATAAGATCTGAAGACTCAAAAGAAATATGGGTTGAAACTTCCTAAAACGAAATAAAAAATCTGTTATTTAAATCTTAATACAAAACACCCTAGAGGATAGGTAATGTTTTCATGTAAGTTAAAAATTATTTCGAGAATATATACGACAAATACGAAACGTATTTGTTTAGAAGAGTTCGGAAGAGCTGGTTCCTTCAAATCTTCCGCAATAAGGAAGCTGTTAATGCTTGCGGAAAACAAACAACTTAGCGTTAAAACTGGTTTAGTAGAAAAACTATTTGAAATGAAGATAGCTCATTTTTGAATGGTGGTAAGACCTTGTCATATGGTTCTTGTTTGACCACGTTCGGTTTTGACTGACAGACTGAAATGTAGACGTCAATTCTAAATGGTAAACAGGCAGATAACAAGTAAAAGCATATTTTTTGAACGATTTAACATGATGACGACTTTTTTGGATTGGAAAGATCACGTAACTTATACAGTCAGAAAAAATGGAGGAGCAGTTGCCTAACTTTGCTTATACCTTTTTTATTTAGACCTATCAAACATTCTTACTTGATTTGTGTTAATTGAAAATATCTTAGAGTGCATTCCCATTCGCTGTCAGTTTACGCCCTACGTTTGGAGAAGGTTTATCGTACTATCACTGTTTACAAATTTTCCTAACGTAACCTAACCGATTTTGCTGGGTTAATACGGACAATTTTTAAATTAATTACGGAAGCAGTCAAAAGAATATTTTTTGCAATACAACAAGATATTGAATATCTCAGGCACTGCAAAAGTCAATAGATTTTTTTGTAAGTATAATTTAGCTTTACGGATATCCCCAAATCATGATTGATGTTCTTCAACATATTATTTAGTTTTTCATGTTAACGCGATATTCGTGTTGTTATTCTACCTCGATTATAGTTTATTATTAATGATGGTGATGTCAAATTGTGATATTATGTAATATTTAACACGTTTTAGGTAATGTGGAAGTTCATTGTGCCGTGATCGTTTACTTCCATATTATGTTACTACTGGAATATTTTACTGAGTTCTTGACTTTCTATGATCGCAGACAATTTATTATGCGGACAGATCATTCCTCGTTTCATATAATACATTACTTCATTCATTCTTCTTCAGATGCCTGTCTCACGCAGATTTAAAAATTTAAATAACCTTTCCATATTTGCTAATATTTTCACGTTTCATGAAAAACCTTGTTTGCAGTTTTTGTCCGGAACTTCACATTTACAAAGAAAATTATTCCACCATTCATTCCAGTCAAACATCATATGTTATTAGCTCGTTAGCAAGTTACCTTCGACGACACTTGTCTTGTTTAACCACAAGACGCGTGAACAAAACGACTCGTTTTAAAATGTAAAAACATGTTTTACAAGGATTGTAATGGGACATAAAGATAAGCCTTTTCTTGAGGATGAAGGAAATGTAAACGATATAAGCTGATACTTAGCTATTGTCTAAGTGACCCAGAAGATTATGCATGTTAATTATTCAATGCCAAATTCCTGAAATTGTTCGGGAGAAAACCTTAAAATAAAACTAGGTTTTAATTTCCATCTGAAAACACCAATCCGCAGTGAGTAAGTGAAGTCTATAATATCTTTACCTTCTCTGTATGTGAAGAGGTCTTTGCCCTGCAGTGGGACAGTTACGTGCTGTTTTTGTAATGAGAAATTGACAAGAACCGAGCATCCATTCTTTAGGAAAATAACTTAGATAAAGGAATCAGTCAAAGCAATTCCAAAAAACCCAACATCTAGCCAAAATGTTTTGCGTTGAAAAATTTTGGTAGTAAATATTCCTTTGTGACTAATTTGGGAGGTAAATGATTAAAATTTATATACCCACCTGAAGTTTTTGTTAATAATTTAGTCGCAAAGTAGCTTTTTAATCGATTCAGAATCATAATGTACCATCCAATCTGGTTTTCTTACTATGTCAGGTGTCGAGGGCACTGTGTTTAGCTAATTTTAGTGTTAGCAACTCACCTATTTATAGAATAATAACGAGATTTGCTAGTGATTTTATTTTCATAGCAGCATCTTAAATATAAAAATCTTGCGACACTATTGTCTTACGAGTCATTCATTTTAGGGATTCCCAATGATTCCTCAAAGCTATCAATTGGACATTTTCTATAAAAATACTACTTATATATTAATAAAATTTTCTAGTTTTCACCTCCAACAAGATCTAATAGATTTGCCAAACTTTTTAATCGTCATATTTCAAGTGTCACATCGTATATCTATCACTATCAAAAATGTCAGAAATCCGGACTAAATTATCGTGAATTAAATCTATATTTACCGTATTCTTTTGGAGAATCATTTTCGGGTAAGTACTTAAATTCAACATTTGCATTAGAGTATTATTTTTTACTTGTATTGGTGTCAAGTGATACAATGGAGTAGATTTTTCTCTTTTGTATCACATAAATGGTCTTGTGAGGTTGTTTCCTTCACGTATCATGGATAACTTGAACTTTTATATTCCACTATTATTTTAAGGCGAAAGTTTGTGTGTGTTTGTTACCTCTTCACGCTCAAACGGCTGGACCGATTACACTAAAATTTGGCATGTAGGACTGGAGGTAGCTGATACCTTGGAAAAACACAGGCTTTTTATCCCGGAAAACTGTAGCGGGTAACACCGCTGGGCGCAGCTAGTATTTATATACGTGTAGAATATCGGTTACTTTCATAGTTTCATACGCATTTGATCATACAACAGTTCGCGTTACTTGGTGTAAAATCCCATGCAAGACTTGTACACTCAGCCCCATGACTTATTTATATGTACATATATAAATACCCAGCTACCTATGGTGTTCCATGAGGTTTTATTTGTATAATAAGAAATTAAGTGATTACATCTTATCAAAAATGTATGTTACTATCTCTTTAGACAGTAATGTGGAAGTGCTTTTTTAAGATTATTTAAAGTCGTGCCAGATTAAGGTGATCTAGATAATATAGATTTTATGCCCTGTAAGGTGTGCATGATGATAATTTACTACTCCTTTTTGTATAAAGGGTGTTCACAAGACTGTAAAACACGCAACACATTATCTCTAACAGCATCTATAATAACATACCACAGACAGAAATGTTTTGCCCTACAGCATGCGTGTGCGCAACGTTAGAAAATGAGTTTCCGGCCACGAAGATTCTGTGACTTTCGATTTACATAAGATTTACTGCTTTATGGATTATGAAAATATCATCGCTTTATTTCTTGTCTATGAATTTTTAATGGTGGTTTGCTTTTGGGAAATAAATATTTAGCTCAAAACTGAATAAAGGATATTAACTGAAGCTATTCTATAACTTCATTACGCGCGTTTTTTATTAAGAAAAATGTACTTCCATGTTTAGAGTCCCAACCCCACCCGTATGAATAGATCGCTCAGCGCGACTGCTGAGCATGAATTCCCGGGTTCGAATCTCGGGTCAGGCAAAGTGTTACTGGGTTTTTTCATTACGTAATTCTCAGAAGCAGCGCGGAGTCTGGATTAATGCCTGGTTAATGTCAATAATCAATGCCTACCCCTTCGGGGAATACAGGCGTGATGTTATGTTATGTTATTTATGTCAATAGGATCGCCCCCTGTTACATTTGGACCTAAAACATAACTGGCGAAATGTGGGTGTACTATAATGTACACTCTTCGGGAAATACAATCATGATGTAATAATATTATGAGACCACACTTCTATTCAACCCCAAGGTCTATTTGACCAATGACACTCGCACTAAGTATGCAAAGATTTTTCCAGAAATTCGCAGGTATGTCGTCAACTTATACAAATAACCGCATTTCCATTTCAACCGTGACACTGAATTAGTTGTTGAATGCCGGTTTCATTCTCACCTTATTAAATTCAGTAAAATTCCATTTACATAGCTATATATTAATACCTATATCCACCAGTATTATGGATGCAAGAAATTTATTAATACATTTGTTTACTCGAAGGTTTTACGTGATCTTTTTATTTTTAATTTATCCTTTAAATGTGTTATTGGAAAAATAGTTTTCAAGTCGAAATATTAAAAACAATGTTTAATAATAATAATATAATTTACATATCTACTCATATTAATTATTATTTTATTTGAGTACCTATTACCTATGTACTAAAATTTATTGTTGTAAATAAACTGGAGGAAAACGCTAAAGCCATTATTAATATCTTAAGAGTAATTTAAAGTTGTCATGCTATTGAGGATTGGAAGCAAAGTGTTAAAAATTTGATTGCTTTTGTTCTACGACTACCCATAGTGCGGCCGAAGTATCTTGGCGATCCTGAAGTTAGCCGATTAGCTGTGCAGTAGACAATTTCGTTCCTAAACGATGCATTGCGCAGCTCATCGGCTTACTTCAGGATCGCCAAGATACGTCGGCCGCATTGTACCTATCTATAAATTGAAAAGGTAATATCTTTAATTAAAATAACAGCACCTATTTACGACTATAAAATAATGCAAGAATGCCAAAGAAGCGTAGCCTCTACTATGACATTAGACAAACAAAAAAAAGTTACCCAATTAACACAAAAATTTAGTTTTCCATACTCAAGACAGGTCACGTTTGAAAGCACGTGTTACACACACATATAGACAATGTATGTGTGAGTACTATCGTACACAAATTACTGTAAGCACAATTGTTAATAAGTCACTGATCATTTAGGTACATAAATAAAGTCGTGTTTTAGGATGAGTTTCCATTGTGAGAACAAGAATGGTGTTTTTTATTAAAGCATCGATGCATAGTTTATTTATTTGTTGCTCGCTCGTATTCGTTTAAAGCTTCAAAAACATAAATATTATATCTATTAAGTGTGATTAAACAGGTGCTTTCCGTTTATAATTCATAGTTAACATTTAACAATCTTAGCCTATTAAAAATAGGAACGGATTCATGCATGCACTTCAATGACGAGCTGATTAGCGCAGTGGCCAAGCGATCAGACTGCTACGCTAAGGGTTGCGGGTTCGATCCCCGCACAGGGCTAAAATTTGTGCGATCCACATTTGATTGTCCCGAGTCTGGGTGTTTGTGTATGTGATATTTGATTTAAGTAAAACGCGCCCACGATACAGGAGAAATTCCTAGTGTGGAGCGATGTTTACTGAAGAGAAAAAAAATCTAAAAGAAATAGTTCCATAAGAAAATAAAAACGAAAGAAGACACTAACGTTTTTTGGCTCTAAAGATATTGTATCTATGTTCACTCATTATAAACGCACCTTTAGCCGTAGTAATAGCATAATAATTTATGAATTGAAGCTAATTAGATACATATTGCAGACAGCATGGCGACGCTGCCACCAACCAAGAAGCATCTATTCAAAAATGAGTTTATGATATCGGAGATCAATAGATAAACATCATAACTCATTTAATCTGCAGTCGATAAGCAGAACAGTTTATTTCAATGATTTTTGTTACGGTAATAATATAGCTTTTTATAATTTTAAAACACAGAAATGCCTGTTAAAAGTTTCAGGTTCTTGAAATGAATACATTGTCTATCTATTCGACTAACATCTACGTCTACGTATCTAAATGTCTACATAATTATTTGAAATAATTAAAATTAGATTTGATTCATTGAGAAAAAAATAATTGATTAAAATAAAATTAATGTAACTTTGAAATTATTAAAAAATGCTGCAATACACGTGAATTTTGAGTTGTAATTAATGAGGCGAAATTACTAATTTATCAGGTAATTAAATTTAATAGTGACCTATTTCTCAATCTCAATAAAAAATATTTTTCAAAAATAACTCACCACTGCTGCTAATATCACGAATCGTAGCATTTTCAACGATCACTATAACTCAGTTGTCACACAATTTAAAATACAACCGTCAGCTGCGCCTGCGCATCTCCTATATACCGTCGCAGCCTCCTCTGACGTCATCCCCCCCGTGCCCCGCCAAACTCGTTCCGAGACCCATCTCCGCGACATTTGACCTTCGTTTCACTTACATCGATGTTTTTATACGAGCGATGTATTAGTTTGTTTTGAAGGCAGCGATGTATGACGTGCCAATGAAACTAGCAAATCTTTGCGACTTCGTTTACAAATTTTTGACATCATTCAAGCTAATTTAAGTTCGCATTTTGTATTTTTATTTTACTACTCAGTTAAGTTATGTATTCGGATCATTGGTTTGGATAAATCGCAGCCCTGGATTAAATTTCACAGTGATCCTACAAAATCTTGAAAAATAAAAATCTCGTGATACTCTTTTAAAGAATAGAATTTAAAATTGACGACCTGATTGGCGCAATGGCTAAGCGATTGGACTGCTGCGCTAAGGGTTGCGGGTACAATTCCCGCACGGGACAAAAATTTGTGCGATCCGCAGATGTTTTTCCCGAGTCTGGGTGTTTGTGTATGTGATATTTTATGTTTGTGAAACGCACCTACGATACAGGAGAAAGTCCTAGTGTGGGGCGAGGTTTAAAAAAAAATCTATCTCGATTAATAACTGTCAGTATAACGTCGATTTGTACAGTGTATCTTACCTATATTTGACGCTAGTAAAGCAATCCAAAAAGCAGGAAAAACAAGATATTTGACCAGGAAAATGAATAACAGTTACTTCAACAGAATTACCAACTAAAACATATTTTAGTCCTGTTTGTGTTATAGACATTTATTGCGATTTTATTCATGACTACCACACGGTAACTGGACACTAGACACGACAATATTTAACATCACACCATCTCAAAAACGATATAAAGATGTAGCGTAGCTATCCATTCATACTACTTAATATTATATTACGAAATCTGTGTCCGTCTGTTCCAACGAAAGCTCTTCACTAATTCCGATTTAATCAGGAACCGACGGGCTCCGATTAAATCCTAAAGAACAACATAAATTACCCTAAAAATATTCAAAGAAAAGAACTGAAAAATCCACTTGAAGTTGAGAGCGAAAGCTAGCTGTCGATAACTTTATAACATGCACACGCTTCATCTAACGAAGTATTCGACATAGGTGTTTTTTATGACTCTGATAAACGCTCACTGTTAATATCTACTAATTTGTGGCGAGCCTACTGCCGTAGTCGGGCTCACACCTAGGTTCATCAACTTTAAAGACTCACCCTTCCGGGAAAAGATAAAATCATCATAACATAACATCATCAGCCGAAAAACGTCCACTATTGAACGAAGGCCTCCCCCTTTTAGAAGGGGGAAGGTTGCTATAATCCCCACGCTTGGCAAGCGGCTTGGGGATCGCAGTATTGGTGGTCAAATTACAGAAGACGCTGCTGCCCATCTTCTGGATTTTCCCTTAGTCTTCCCTTGGTCTATTCTATGCCGGATACCACACGGCACTTCGGGACCAGATAGGAATTATGTTTTTATGCGTCTGCCATGCAACTATCCGGAACAAAATGCCTCTGAAAATAAATAACACATTTCCTACGAGGCATAACTAAATAGCCATGCTCAAGAGTAAGCCGGTAGAAACAAGCTTACTGCCAACTGTGATTAATCAGGCATAGTCCAAAATTAGTTGGTAATATCTTAGAATAAATATGTCCTCACCCACCAGGTAACACTACCATGAATGACGCACTCTCAAAGCTTGACATAAGTCTTTACTTAATAAACCCTACCCCACACTGCGATTTCCTCTTGTGTCGTAAGAGATACGAGACATTTATATTTGGTAACGTTCAGTTAGAAATATAATGTGTCGTGCACAAACACACAAACGGAAAGTGTCATGTTCAGACGCCCAAATCCAAAAATAACATGAATTGTATTAAATAAGGGTCAAATATCTCAAATGAATTTAAAACGGAATTATATCATGAGCTTATTTTAACAAACTTGGGCTTTGAATTGTTACTTAATCACTTGTTTACCAGTGGCTTTTCCAGTATGAATAGGCTGCTTGGACTTGGAACATATAAAAGGACCTTTACTTAAGGTCCAATTACGCTCTAAACATAGGTTCAAACCCCGCGGTCAGTAAGCGTATAGTTGAAATTCTCCAACTATTTTAAATAGTCTTGCCAATAAATTTTTTGCAAGATGTTTTGCCAGAAAGCAATTACGAGGCCTGTTTACCTAGTTTTTAATATAGAAAATAATAATTAAATAATTAAGTACCTGCAAAAAGATCACATTACAATAAACTCTATTCCACTTCCTTGTACAAAACAAAAGCTTGATGTCATTATTATAATTAAAAGCTTGCGTTTACTTATGATAAATCAACCATCGGAGTGATTCACCAAATGAGGAAGAAATTATTAAACTCTGATGTTACCGAGGGCAGCGGTTCTCAATCGTGAAAACCCTTTATTATCAAGCAATTAATTATGCTAGATTTATAAGCTAAGCAGCTCTTCCATATAATCTTAGTTATTGTTAAATTTGTATTTAATTTAACTTAAAGGCTACTACTATCAATAAAACAAAATATTAATATTGATATCTCTATTTTTTGACATGCAAACGACAGTGACAGTTATTAATCCAATAATTTTTTTATATAATTTTTTTTTTTAAAACGTCGCCCCACACTAGGATTTTCTCCTGTATCGTGGGTGCGTTTGACAAACATGATATATCACATACACAAACACCCAGACTCGGGACAAACATCTACGGATCGCACAAATTTTTGTCCCGTGCGGGAATCGAACCCGCAACCCTTAGCGCAACAGTCCAATCGCTTAGCCACGGCGTCAATTGGGTCGTCGATAAAATATCTAGTTTTTTATAATAATTCCTAATATAAGCTTCATAGACATTGCCTTCTTAAAGCAACTGCAAATTCATAAGTCTGCCGATAGTCTAGATTGAATATCTACCTAGTTAAACAGAAAAAGAGGGTCTTCTGAAAACTTTGAGAACCAATATGTCCGGGTAGCAAAACGGTTTTTATGTAAAACTGTCGTCGACATCTTTTTTTAAAGGATTTTACGTCGGGACAATCTTGCGGTGTTAATAATATGAAATGGCGATTTAATGCATAGTTAACTTTAAGTTTTGCAATAAAAAATGTAAATGTCCTTTTAGTTTAATATAAAAATTATTAAATGTTTATGCTTGTATTTAATAATTTAAAATTGATGGAGTTGATTTGATTACAGTAAGTATAATAAACGCATCCATCAATAACTGGACGATAACATTACGAAAAATAAGTTAAAATTAAAACATTGGAGTAATATGACTTTTGGTGCCATTTTAGCATGTTGCCCATGCTAAGCTTGAATTTAAATTGATAAAGGAAATTTGAAAAATGATGGACACGAGCGGGATTCGAACCCGCGACCTTCGCCGATCCGTGGCGCTGCTCTAATCAACTGAGCCACCGTGTCGCTACTCAGTTGGTTAGAGCAGCGCCATTGGAGTAATTTTTTGGCGCTTGTAGTTTTTTTTTTTTCTAAAACCACAAGTGGTTTCCAGCCGTGATCCAATTTTCATATAAGTGTCTAACTTCTCTATTTGTTGTCAAAGCGATCTTTTTTAAGAAATCCGCAATCCAGTAATTAAAGATAATTTAATCAATGACTTATTTATATAAGCTAAAACTTCCCCACCACGTTTTGGAACCAAAAAAGTAATAAAACAGCGGCCGTTATTTATTTGTAATTAAAAACACGTATCTTCGGTTTAATTAATCACTGTTTTAAGGCCCTTTACGATACGAGCAGTAATATCATGACAAATGCGCTATTTTTAAATGTTGGTTAGCTTTTTTTCGTCCGCCCATGTTTTTCCAAGATTTATTACATTTAGAAACTGTATTGGAGTATATTTGAGATTTGATGGAAATTTAATAGGTAAGGCGGTTTTTATAGAAATGTTTCAACCATGCAGTCTTTGCTTAAGTAGATGAGAGAGAACTATAATCGATATCTTAAATTCTCTTCAATCTATAAATCATCCGGATGGGTCAGGGCTCAGGTGGATTATAACGATCAAATCTGAGCACTACCATCGGGTCTTATAGATATTTTGATTGTTTAAATTGAATTTGGGAAATACGCGCTTGCTAATTGCGGCTTCGACGCCGTGGTCTTTTTTTTTATTTTTTATTTTATTTATTTGGCTCACCAACAATTGATTACACTGATACACACATGAGAAACATCCAATAGACTTATGATCGAATGTATCAATCTCTTACAGGTAATCACATCATGTATAATTTAATTATATGGAGTTACTGAAAGTTAGAAACTAATCATAAAATCATCATTTCTCACAGATACTGTTTTTCTCGGGATAAAATGTAGCCTATTTTACAATAGATGTATCATGAAAGAATAAACACGGAAATATTTCGTGAATGTATATACGTCCTGGCCGCCTATGTCCTTCATGATTCATAAACTACGTCTATGCTAAAGCATTAAGCACCCCAACCCGGTGCTTTATAAAAAAGGACAAACTAACAAACACACACGTCGTATTTATAATATTAGTAGGATCTATGTGTTATTTCTGTTACCTTTGTAAACCTACCTTAATGACAAATGTAAATATTTATATAAATAAAATACGAATAAATAAAGAACGATATATCGAGGGGTATCGAATGAACCCTCGGTATTTGCATAAATGTTGTAGTTATATTGGATAAGCTGTCGTTTTGTATTATTTCTGCAAAAAGCAAGATGTATCACCAGATATAGGTACTGTTTTTCTGTACTACTGTTTCCTATAGCTAGCTAAGAGATCTATCTACTTTCATCTAGCTCAATATAGGTGTAAGTGACTGACCAACATAATTATGAAACAGACAAAAGTACAAATGCAATTAAAAATAGAAATATATTTTGTACAACTTTCGATGAACTGAACTGCCACCTTACCATGAACTCTTAAAACAGTACAGTTTACGATGTGGAAGCGAGACGCCGCTACGTGAAGTGTAATGCGGGGTCTCGCTTCCACAACGTAAACTGTCCTGTTTTAAGAGTTCATGGTAAGGGATGAACGTTTTACGGTCAATTTTTTTATTTAGCCTGTTCGTTGTCCCTCTGTTGGGACAAAAAAAATCTGTAGTTATCCACAAATCTCTATTTAATGACACTGCCGAACATGTCTTTCCCGAAAAGGTGTTCAAATTGAAAATTAGGTAGGTACTCCCGAAATTCAAATTTTTGTGGTCACAACCAAAAGAAATTGTAAATGATGATGTGAAAAATCATAACTACCTAACATAAGCTTTGCAATTTTCACGTGACTGCAACATATCCACAAATCATGATTTTCGTATGGTGTAGCTTATTCAAATGACAATTCTATGTTAAACGGAACTAAGGGTCATTGTACTAAGGCTATTGTTGGCAAAAATAACGACGGCCCACCTGCGGTGTGTAATATCTTCATGAAATATAGTCTATCGTCTACTTTAAATCTAATATTGTTATTCAGTTAGGTAGAACAAAAAGTTAATCGCAATACTGTGTCGTGAACAAAGGCTTATTGTTTATGGTTGTTGAATTTTGCTGAAGTTTGTTCATCAGCTCTTTTGTAGTAGCAGTCTTTCTGCGTGCTTGATTTTTTTTTTTTTTTATTAAAAATAACGTTGCCCCACACTAGGAATTTCTCCTGTATCGTGGGTGCGTTTCACAAACATGAAATATCACATACACAAACACCCAGACTCGGGACAAACATCTGCGGATCGCACAAATTTTTGCCCCGTGCGGGAATCGAACCCGCGACCCTTAGCGCAGCAGTCTAATCGCTTAGCCACTGCGTCAATCAGGCCGTCAATTATACTCTCTTTCTTCGTTGATAGTTGTAAATTGTAACACTATTCGTGGGTGGGGCAGACAAAAATCATTTTTTTTATCTACGGGTCTTGGGAACTGGTCTTTGGGGCCGTATACTGGTCCCTGGGGAGGACTGGTAGGCTTACCATTCCCTTTTAGCTATTGATGCTTTTCCGTTGTAATTAAGGCAAGGTCCACAGCACATCACAAAGCTTGCTATAATTATGTGTTGGATAGACTTAATTGCATGTTCTGCGTTAATCTTATGGTACTTCCAAAGTGAGTTCGCGAGCACCCGAAAACAGTTCTGAAAGAATCATAGAAGACAGTTTCTTATTCAGTTTCGTAAGCTCCTTACAGATACTTTCGAGCTCCTTACAGACACTTTCTTGTTCTAATAGTTTACCTGCTTCAATTATGTCTGAAGGGGCAACCCTAACCTATTTCCATATACCGATTACGTTGGCTGGCCAGAGATGCTACTGCCAAAGTTCAAGGTTGCTACATAAGCTACATTAAAGCCAACATATTCCAGTACCTACATATAACCATCTACATCTTTTAGTCATGTCGTGTAATAGGATCATGCTTATAATCCCCAAAAACCGCTTCCAAAGTCCAAATGGATTTATCTGCGTCCCGCAATTATTTTATTTAAGTTTTTTTATTGGCCCTTTGAGACTCGTGCGTTTAAAACTGTTCTAGACGAGTAAGTAAGTTAATAAATAATGCAAATTTTTGCGGTAGATTAGAATAGACAGCTGGCGTACGCCTCTTCTAAAGCACGACAATAAATTCGATCTTCAGCTTTTCTTAACCTACTTCACTTACTTATCTACCTAATATACAATTAATAAAATGTGCTTAAGTTTAAAAGGGAACTATTGCTCTTATGTTATATTGCCGCAAAGTTACTTCAAGCTACAACGGAACCAACAATATTCAAACCTGCAAAGTGCTTAACTACGGGGGGACAAAACAAGAAAAAAACATAGATTTATCGCAATCAACTTAATAATCAATCAATATTAACAATTCCTATAGATTTTTGTTTCTGATAAAACGTTTTATAAACGTGACCGGCGTATTTAATTCGTACGCCAATTATATGGGCGCCGGCGACTGACAAAGTTCAGGGCCAATGATGCGTACGCGCAACGCGCAGTGAATGCGCGCCGGAAGCGGTATGCATAAATTAGAAAGATTAATGTTGTGTGGCGACAGTTTTTGATAAAAATGGCTTTATTGTTATCTCTTTTACTTGATTTGTGTTACTTGTTCAGCTTTTAAGCTTCAAGTACCTAGGTGGGAACTTTAATTGCCATAAATTTATTTGCTCGAAACTTTCTGTTATGGCAGCGAAACTTTGAAAGTTAAACGTTTACATATCTGTTTTATATAATATATTTACACCCCTGAATAGTCCATAGGAGATGGTTTTTATTTTCTTCGTTCTTTAATAACTTTGTTCTATCCATAACTCTTTGCTATTATGGTATTAAAAGGTTTTGACTTCTCTATAAATTTCACATTCTTTTTCTTAGATTCACACGTAATGCTGTCAAAAGCAGTAGTCAGTAAGCCAAATTTAGACCGTGACGCGTACCTACGCAAACCTATTTATCTACTTATCAGTCGCTTGAAATGTCACAATAAATTGTAACTTGCCTTATTACTTATGTACACCAGCCAAATAGAATTAGGAACCAGATTGGTGACTAACAGTTATTTACCACTAATAAAAATATCGATTTTGTACGAAACGTGTGGTTTTGCAAACTAGTGATGTAGTACCTATGACATTTATGGGAGGTCAAATTTTTTGAATAGGTATAATAAATATATGAACTTAAGTTTCGTATAAAATGTATACCTACGCGGTATAATCTGGGCAGACACCTGTGATTTTTATAACAGTCGATTCGAATTAATGTAGTACATAATTTAGAGATTGTTGTCATGTTAGCGGTATTTGGTTCTTTCCCCAACACATATTGGTTTAACCCTATAACCTATTAGTTCAAGGAGTAGTGTTGTGTATTAGCAATACATAATATTAGTATGAGTGGAATGTTACATTGTTGAAAATATTGGGGTAAACGATATCTGCTGAAAGGGTTCATTCGAAGTGACATCAATGTCGTAGTGGTGCAATGGTACCTATCTAAGAAGACGAGAAAAACATTTTATTTATGCGCAGACCATACATTTCTTATGCATTCATTATAATAAGTAATAAGGCATTATATTATCTTTATTAAGCTCTAAATGTCTTATTTCATGGGTCAAAAACACTTGTCTAAATTGTAAGAGCTTTATTTACCAGATTTTGTTATTAAAAAAGATATAACTCTAGTAAACAAGACAACTCTATCATATATGTAGTTTTCGTAGAATAATAGGGACAATCAATTCACTAATGAACCCGGAACTGTCCTATTAATTCAAAAGTTTATAAGCCAGTATAAATCATATAATTGTCTTGCATGTTTTATGAGTTGACAACCTTATCGAAGACGCGTTGAGTTCGCTAAATTGGCTAGAAACAATTCATTTTCCTGCGAAATTGATGAAACACGACAATATTGCCTGTCTGCGCAGGCGCAAAGACGGTGATCGTCTTTTTTCTTCGCGCGTAAATTACCGGCGAAACAAGAATACAGAATTTAATTGACAGGTTTAAAAGCGTGCGTGACTGCGCATAATAATTAAATATTTTTTGTTCGACATTTTGTGTCATTTTTGCATGTTGCCCATGATAAGCTTAAATGTAAATTGATAAAGGAAATTTGAAAAATGATGGACACGAGCAGGACTTGAACCTGCGACCTTCGCCGTACCGTGGCGCTGCTCTAACCAACTGAGCCATCGTGACACAATGGCTCAGTTGGTTTCATTTTTCAAATTTCCTTTATCAATAATTTATATTTTTTGTTCTCAAATCGTTCTGGGGTTACATTCAGGCAATACACAATGTGAACAGTATTTTCTAATAAAATACCACTGACTAGTATAGAGCTTAAACGTCCCATTACCTCCCATTTGATAGGTAATTAAGGTATTGTCTAGCTTGTATGAGGGTGCGGAACACACCAGTGCGTACCCATTCTGAGATAATAGTCCTCTTGAGACATGTATTATGTTATTAGTAGAGTACCTACCAGTATTACATTTATTTCAGGTATTCACCAAAATGGGTGCCGGCCAATCAGTTCGCGCGACGCACTTCTCACGACCAAAAGCAACCTCCACGGAGCCAGATGAAGATTCCGAAGACCATCACATCAGCATATCCAACAAAATGGTGCGTTAAAACTTAAACTTTAAAGTAACGTCCATAGAATTGAGATTAATTTATTTAAATGATGAGGTGAAAGATTCGTCATGTAATGTCAAATTGTCAATAGTTTCGCCCCTTTTAATATTTACTATTTTTCGTTGGTCTATTGATTGCTTAGCGTGACTACTGAGCATGAGGCCCTGGGTTCGAATCCTGGGTCAGGCAAAGTGTTATTGAGGTTTTCCATTAGGTAATTCTCAGCAGCTGCATGGAGTCTGGATTTGTGCCCGGTTGATGGCAATAGGCCCTCCTATTACATTGGGACCTATAACATAACTGGCGAAATTTGGGTGTACTATACACGTTCTACCCTTCCTATTCGGGGAATACAGGCGTGATGTTATGTTTATATCGGTCAAAATTTGGGGTGTGCAAAAGCGCATCTTTTTAACCCCTTCTAGGAATAAGTAGGTATAGAAATAGTCGATATCCATTGTTTTGTAGGTGGAGAGACTAGTTGAAGATGCGACGCTAGCCGGTGGCGCGGCAGCAGCGATAGCACAGCCCACACCACGTGGTGACTTCAGGGACAAGATTTATATAGAAAAGCTCAAGTGCATGGACGAAAGTCACTCTGAGAGATGCGGGTATACCAATACTATATTTATAGTTAATCTTTAAAAAGTCAAAATTGGAACGGATTAGAAAGATAAACTAGCTCTTAGGATATCCACGTGCCTCAGATCCTTGTCTCTAACTATACTTAGGTCTTAAAACCCCGTAATGGCCCAAAGTCGTTAGATAAGTAAAGTGGTGTAACTGTACTACGGACTTGAAGATATCTTTGAAATGGATTTCATAATATTCACTGAAAAGTACTTTTCTCTCTATGTTTTAAATTTCACAACCCAATAACTTAATAAAAAAAATCTACTGTTGCGGAGTTCGTTGGGTTTAGGTATCCTGAGAAAGCTTGGGCTACGTTTTAACAGGAAAAAGGTCGTAGCTAGTCCTTACATTAATCTAATTGGTTCAAGGATAACAGTAGATGACCTGAACGCGATAGCCACCCGCATAGAGATGCGCACATCCAACATGGTGAGCGTGGAGCCTATATGCGCAGACTGCAAGCAAAAAGTCATCGACTGCTACAACAACACACAGATGACGTCAGAAATCATCAAGTGCTGGGACACTGTTGGTACGTTAGCATATCGATCAAATTGACGTAGGAGCTCTTTAAATCTGCTGGAAGCAGTCCGCCATTGGTATTAAGGTACGATACAACAAACCAGAGAAGGATGCCAGATAAAAAGGGAGGCGTATACCCAGTAGAGGGTGATACCGGACTGAAATGATGATGATGACGGCACAACAGCTCAGTTACACCCGCCGAACTCAGAGTCATTAAATGATTACTAACTATCACTAAGGTTTCCTTTATAAAATCTTTACTAAGTGTCCGTTTAAGTAATCATTAATGTCTCTGAGTACGGCGGTAGCCAACTTAGAAGGGCTCTAAGCCATATTACAGAGCTTCCGCGAATATTTTAGACCCCTGAAGCTGATATTAATATGGGTTGAGATGCAAACATTAGTTATCTATTTGGCGACATTATATAACATCGTTCAAGTGACTAATGTCATTATAGTTGTCTGCGCCTCGACATCTTATCAAGCTACTAATTAGCACCCTTCCAAGGTCGCCCAGCAGACTCGCGAAAAGCGGTATGAATAACAATTAGTCCGCACTAGGATTTTATGTCTGGTAAATGTGAAGGCGTCTATTTTATCAACCTGGCCGTAGCAATGTCTGTTATAGTAATGCACTTTGTTTTAGGTGCATTCACAAAATGCGTACAAGACGCAGCTACGACACGTTTGCGTGCGCGCACGCAGCGAGACGCGCGAGAGCGCGCGCGCCGGACTAGACACGTTGCGCATGCGCGGGAGCACGCGCTACGAGACATCTCACACTAATTATGTTAAGAAAAATTTATATTTTGTAAAGAACACAGAAGAGTTGCTTGGAAGAATTGTACTAATGTTAAATGTTAAAACTTGTTACGAAAAATTGAAATTCATACACTGCTTAATTGCAAGTCTTGATTTTTAATCTTGGAGTACTTAGATGTCGTCTCTGTAATATTAATTAGTCTTGTACGCAGTGGTCGTGCGGGTGACGTGTCGTATACTTAGTATAGTGTCCTTAAATTGACCTAATTACGCCTATATCCAATTGGGTAGCGGGAACTAAATCCGTATCCAATGAAAATGTTCATACCAGCTAACAATTTAGAAAACCATGAACTACCGTACTTTTAATATCAATTACAGAACTATCAGTCTCTCATATAGATAGGTCTAATGGTGTCAAGATGACATTACGTCATGGAGAGTTTTATCTGAGCATGGTAACTTTTTCATCAAAAGTATCAGTTCTACTTGATAGACCCGGCTGCACTCTGCTTTTATGTCCTAAATTCCAAGGATGAACACCCCTGCATTCTACTATCTTTCCGTCATAGAACGAAATAAGTTGTCACAATTTTAAGATATCTTATAGAACCCTACGCTTACGACAGGCGTATCACGGTTTATCTACTAGTCGTAGAAATAACTATCTATCTGTACTCGATAGATATATGTATCTTTTAAA
Organism: Abrostola tripartita; assembly: GCA_905340225.1. Classification (NCBI taxonomy): domain Eukaryota; kingdom Metazoa; phylum Arthropoda; class Insecta; order Lepidoptera; family Noctuidae; genus Abrostola; species Abrostola tripartita. The sequence continues at coordinate 1,112,620 of HG996492.1, read as the reverse complement.
CTACTAATAGTGTTATGTAGAACAAAAGATTAGTAAACAACTCCCACAAAATACTGCTTCGACCATCATTTATATGATTCTTGTTTCTGAAATGAAAAATGAAATGTTATTATTGACATTAAATCGTAGAAACCAGGTCGTGCCAAGCCATGCTAGCAATAACAGAAATAAAAATATGAGTAAAACTCATTTAAAATAAATCGTTATTTGCTAACATTGAAAAATGGAATGCGGAATAGTAGGTACATATACAATTATACATATACTATCACAAGTTAGGTATACAAGTTAGGTAGATAAAATACTTTGAGGGTTTCCCACCCAGGACAATTATTTGTATGATCTTCGGATGTATCTTTTTATTTAGAGCGTTTTATGATAAGGATTATTCATATCGAAAACCTCAGCACAATTAAAAACAATGCAGTCAATCCTACTTATTTGGAAAAATATTTATTAATCTGGCAACCCCATTTATTGTTCTAAAAAGATTAAAGTTCCTTCTTTACATATTCAAACTACAATTATAATTAGGGACTAAATAAGTTAATTTAACTGATTTCTTAGTAGATTTGTAATGGTAATATCAACAGATAATACTACACTGTCATGTTATTATAGCTCAAAAGGCCGAGGCCATTACAGCAACCGTTTTTCGCCCCAGTAACTAATAACTCGCTACCGGGCCACGTTTCCTAAGGAGACAGGCAGTAGGTACACTGCATGCTTTAACTTGTCAAAACTAACCTGTAGTTACCCTTAGTTGGATGTAGACATTGCATACTTTGAAAGTGACATTTATTTACTTCGAACAGAATAGTATCAGCTAGAGTGAACGTCAAATCTTTTTAATACACAGCTCCCTTACTATTAACTCTTAAAGCAGGACAGTTTACGATGTGGAAGCGAGATGCCGCAACGTGCAGTGTTATGCGGCGTCTCTCTTCCACAGTTAATCTGTCCTGCTTTAAAAGTTCATGGTAAAGCGGCAGTTTCCATACAACTCGCAGATGAATGATGTTGAATGCTGGTAGGTTTGATATGTTGGTAGCTTTATATATGGCATTTGGATGTTGTCTTCCAGTATTAAAATTAGCAAAAATTACGTTATAAAATAAGTGTATTTGAAATATTGTTGTACTGTAGCAAATATTCATGTAAATAAGTATAATACAGTCGTAAATAAATGTTATTATACTGCTTGTAATTTTATTTATTAATATGCTTGATTTGAAGTTAACATGATAATAACTTAAGGTTGTTACGAGCGTGTGAATTCGTATAATGATGTCTGGAGAAGGAAATAGCATTATATTTTGTCTATGTAATCAGTGACATCAAAAAGATAATAATATATATATTGATATGAGGTTTTGACACTGGAGGTTTTATTATAAAATATTATTAAAAGTTTTTCGTTTTCAAGGCACTACTTTCGCTGATAACTAGCTTCAACAACAACGTAATAATCGCGAACTTAAAAAATGAGTATCTTAGATGTTTTGAAATTGAACCCTAATATAATTAACTTCAAGTCTACATTCTAATTGAAGGACACTTTCTTCTTAACATCATCGGGGGTGGGTCTACTCCTGACTTGTACGGCGACCTTTTGACTAATGTCGTTGGTAGGTTGTTCCCTGTTGTTGTCGAGTATAACAGGCGAGGTAACACGCGTGTTCCCGGCGGTGTGCGCGGTGTGCGCGGTGTGCGCGGTGTGCGCGGCGAGCTTCCTGCGCAGGTCGCGCACGAGCGCCGCGCCGGCCAGCTGCGCCGCGCCGCGGGACAGGACCTCCGCGCGGAGCTGCTCGCATTCTGATCTGGGAATTTGTTTATATTAAATATATAACGTAAATACTTGAGGAACAAAAACGCAGCGAATTGCTTCGTTAAAAAATATAACGAGCGAAAAAAAAGTTTTTCTTCATTTTTCCGGGATAAAAGTTGCCAAATTTTTTCTCTAGGGTCTACCTATATCTGAATTACCAAATTGGTAGTAGAAAAATTCTAGCCTAGACAAAGCCTGGATAATCATAGTAGAAAAAAACTAGTTCACACAGCATTAAACCTCATTTCTGAAGCATTATCCACAGGTAAGTAGTATGAGCTAATGACAACATTGGATCACGTCAAAACGATAGCAATATGAGGATAAGATGTTAAGTGACCGCTAAGGCTGCGTTCACACATGCGCGATTTCGCCGCGTGTGTAACGCGTGCTCTTAACAAAAGTTGTCCGAACGCCAACAGCAAGCGTTGAAATCGCGTCACATGAAAGCGCGCTAAGATGCATACACCTTTCGCCTCAATTAAATCTCATATTATGCAGTATAAGGCCTATTGAACAATGCCACAGTAATACTAACTTCAAGTGTTCCAGCACTCCGGGCAGCCACCCGTTGGCAGTGGGCTCGGCCAGCTTCCCGAACCACCGCGCCAGCTCCCGCCGCTGCTTCTCGCAGGCGCCCTCCAGCTGTGTGATGCGCTCTTCATAGCTTTCTGTAATACATATACATACGTACTGCATTTAAAAATTATTTTTTTACATTATGTATGCTCCTTAGTTGCACATACATAATTATACACCTAATTTGGGCCTCTTGTACAGTCAATGGACAAATCGTAGAGGTTGGGCCCCTAGTACAGTCAATGGACCAATCTTGGGGTTCGGCCCCTAGAACTGTCAGTTGACTGCCAGGGCCCAATCCCTAATATTCTTCCATTGACTGTACTAGGGGCCCAACCCCAAGATTGGTTTTTCTATTGACTGTGATGGGGGCCCAAGCTGTAAGGCTCTCAGAGGTTGGGCCCCTAGGTCAATGAATCAATCTTAGGGGTTAGGCCCCAAGTGATCAACAATCGGGTAGTAATTGTTAATGCTGACTTACCAATAAGCTCTCTATCAAAGTGTGCCGCTGCCCCAGCCTGTTGTTCCCACACTGTCTGCTTCTCATGGAGTAAGGCATCTACTTCAGCCTGCTTATTAGCTAGCTCCCTTCTTAACTGGAATTAAATAAAACTTTTATAATCATGAAGATTAATGATAGATGATCTATTCTATCTCACGAAGTTTGCTTGACTATGATTGTTGCATGAACAATTATGCCCATTATTTTAGTATGTGTTACCTGTAGAGTGCTCAGTCACGGCTGTGACTCAGCGTCACACACAAGCACGCTTTTCAGTAAATGTTACAACAACAGCTGAGCCAAACGGACTTCTTATAGAATACCACATTTAATAGAAACAGATAACTTATTAGAATAAGTTCCATTGATATAAGCTTATAATTCTTATGTTGTAAATAACTAGGTGTGCCTGACAGGGTCAATAATGATCTGTAATATTGTAAGTTCACCTATGTACTATTATGGAATGCAATAAAGTATTGAATATTAACTAAGGTAAGGCAGATATTGGCCAGTGAACAAGGATGGAAGAGAACTACCAATTCAGCTTGTAAATAAACCAGACAGCTATTAATAAAATAAAATTATAGGTACTAGTTGAAACATATATCACCTTACCCTGGAATTAGTCTGTTTCATATGAATGAGGTTCTTTGCCATTTCTTGCCTTTTATCTTCTACTTCAGCAAATATTGAATTACCCTTGGCAGCTGGAATAGTTCAAAAGTATTTAATTTCAGGATACAGACTGTAAGTACCAAAGAATTATGTACCAAAAATGTTCAAGTAAACAATTCTATTGTGAACAATACTTTAATGAACTTGAAATAATTAACTGATGCAACTGCTGATTTGAGTGATTAAAGTTGTTCTTAAGAACTAGCAAGATATTTTTAAGTTAATAACATAAAATCATTTATTTGAAATAAATACCATGAGGCTGTAAGTCTTGGGAATCTGTACACTGATGCAGCATAGCTCTAGCTTCAGCTAACTCAGCATGTGCTGTGGCTTCCCTCTCATTGGCTGCCCTCAGTTCGTCTCTGCGCAGTTCAGCTGCTTCACGCATTTGTCCTATTTCCGATACCAATTCTTCAGCCTTCAAGCGCCATGAAGCAATTTCCATCCTGGCTTCCTCAAGCGCTGCCTTAACAGCAGCTGCATCGGATAAAGCGCTGTTCGCTGCATTTCGCGCCTCTTCTAGTTCCGCTGAATTATTTTCCCTCTCGGGACTGTCGCGGACTTTTAAAGACTGCTCTTCTTTTAAATTTCGTATCTGAGTCTCATATCTCTTTATTTCTACCACATGTCGTTCTGTAATTTCCGTGCGTTCTTCTCGCAGCTGTGAAATTTCCTCTTGTAACGATGTTATTCGTTGATTTAACTCGCTTTTTCGACGTGCTTCGTCGGCCTGATAACTTTCTAATTCGGCATTCAAATGCCTCTGTACATCTAAAGCTGTTTGATAGCTTCGTCGAGCATCGTGTAACTCTTGTTTAGTTGCTTCATAACTACTTGAAACATTGTCGAATTGTTTCTTCAGTAAATAGTATCGTTCACTTAACTCGCCGTTGGTTAGTTCCTCGGCTTCTGTACAATTGGTTTTGTTGCTGATCGTAGAATAATCCATGTTAGTAGCACTTACCTAAATATTGATTTGAGTACGAATGTATATTTAGTTAGATTAGAGCAATATCACAATAAAACTTAAAGAATAAAATCTATAAACAAAACGGTCGACGAATTCAAATATATCATTTGACAACTCAATAATCCGATCGACAGCAAAACGCATCGTCTTAAAACCAATAATTAATCTTACCCACGACTAAGGTAACCAAAAATTATTAATAATTCATATAATTAAACTCGAAGTATACATATTCATAATGATTTACTTTTTTATAGGGTAAAATATTTCTAAACAAAAAATGTTTTATTCCTTTTTGTTCAGATGGAATATTAACTTTATTTGTTTGTCCTCCGTAGTTTCTGTACGAAACTGTGATGTGTCATGTTTTGATTTGTCAACAGTGAGTGACAGCTGGCATTTGACATTTCTAATATATGGGGCGGAGAGTGTTGAATAATAAAGTTTTATCACAAAAATAAGGATAAACACCGTAATAAAACCATATACAATGTCCTCTCCACCTCCTACTAAGCCCCCTAGGGGGGTTAAACAAGGAAAAGAAACAGTAAGTACAATAATATATCAGTATTAATCATGTATTCTAACTATAAAGTAGGGAATTTTTGCTTTTGTATCTATTTGAAATCTTTCGTAATTTTCGTTGTATTGTTTATAGTTTTCTAAGTATAATAAATGGGGTTGTTAATTAAAATATTTAGAATAAACTGAACTTATAACATAAACCCAGTTCTAGATACTCAAACAGTTTTATGATATATTATAAGAGATAATTTCAGAAGCACGTCATATAATTTTCTACGCTAGTTAATAAAGTTAAATAATCTTATTAAAATGATCTATTACTAGATTTACATCAACTTAACTTAGTAACTTGATTTAATACTACTGCTTTAAAATCATTACTTATTTACAGAGTGGCCTGCTTATGTCAGTGATCCGAACACTCTCAGCAAGTGAGACCAATGAACAGCGTGAGAAAGAGAGAGCCAAGTTAGAGAAGGAGTACAAGAAAAGTGATGTGAGGCTTGATGAGTTGGTAGCGGCTCATGCACAGGAGATTATGGAAGTTATGCAGGTAAATAATATTTTAATACTTACTTCAAGCAACAATGTTGGTGGTAGTATAAAAAAAGTTTGATACTTTTCACCATTCAGAACTTTTGACCAGAAGTTTTCAAAGTAATTTAGAAACAGATATAATACTTTTTTGTGGGAGACTATAGTAAACTACAAAAAAAATGTGTAAAATACCTTTTGTTTGATATCTCTTAAAACTGAATATTCTGCTTATTATATATTTAGCTAAATATAATATTATATAGCTTTTGGTTGTACCTCCACTTCTATGGAATCATTCACCGGAATCACTCATTAATAACCTTGTAAATAATAGAAGAGTCTTATCAAATTAGAAAGTCCATTTTATAGTTTATCCAATAAAATAAGTATCAAACATTCATACATTCTCACAGATATGTGTGTAGAATACTAATAGGATTTATCATTGAACAATTCTATGATGTGAGCTGGTGTCTACACATATTGAATAAGTTACCTTTCATTTTATAATATTTTTTTTAGAAATTCGGTAGTGTTGTATCAGCACTATCAGTTTGGGGCCAGCACTGTGATGCGGTAGTGGCGCGGCTGGGCGCGTGCCGTGGCCTCCTGCGCCTGCGCCGCGATGATTTGCGCAGACTGTGGGCCGATGCGCGCACACATCATTATGCACTCCAAATGTTGACTGATATGTAAGTGAGGATATTTTTTATATACCGATGTGTTTTACAAATGTGTTTGAAAAACGCGAAATATGTAAAGAATGTGTAAAGTTAAGAGTTTAGGTTCTAATTGATAAAAACGAAATTGATAACATTTGATTATCTGCTAGTGTTGCCTGTAAAGATACAACTCTAGATAGTAATAATGAATGCTAAACTTAAAATAAAGTGTGGATTGATTTCAATAAAGTTATTGACAATCTTATCCATTCATCCAATCCTCCGCTGCATCCTCTGTGCGCCAGCGAGTGCGTGGTGGTGTCGGAGCGCTCGACGCGCGAGTCTCTGGGCGCGGGCCGCGTGCTGGGCGCGGCGCACACGCTCAGCGCCGCGCTCCTGACGGCCAACACCACGCTGTCACACGTCACTGCTCTTAACGCCACGCGACAGCATTTGCAGGTAATGTGCTTTTTTCATAACATTTAATATCATAGCAATTTCGAATACTGTTATAAATATAATCTGTGAGTCAAATTCGGATGAAACAAGTTTATTTCTGAAAAAACTTTTGTTCGCGTCTTTTAGCCACTAATTTAGATTTATCCAGGCGTCGGTATGAGTGTAGACCCTAAAGTTAAAGACAAGTAGTGCACACTTATATTTCGTCAAACAGTGTAAGTTTCAGTAATGAGGGTGAAAACAAAACATGTCAAACTGCCCAAAATCAGATTCATAATTCTTTTTTGGCCCAGCCCACAGTGAAATTACTACACACGAATCTTTAGCCTAATTACTTTTTTTTCAGCTAAAGAAAAGCGAACTAGTAGACGTTATAGTTCGTCGTTTAAGTGAAGCAGTATATCGGGATGAACGCGCGCCTCTCACTAGACGTGTGTCTGCTCGCAGACGGACAGCTCTCTTACTGGCTGGTGAGAAAGATTAACCTAAACAATAAAAAAAACACATTTTAAAAAAGAAATTTAAATATATTTTTTTTTGCATATTGCCAACCTTATAGCCTAACAAGTATGCTTTCAGAATTAACAAAGAGTGAGGAAGTGACAGACGCGTATCTTCAAGAAGTGACGCCCGAGTTTGAAGCCTCCCTCTCAGAGGAAGACAAGACCTTTGAGACTACTGTCATGATATCCCTGGAGGCGCTTGGTGTGTTGGAACAGCTTAAGGAGGCTACTGAGGTTCGTAAAGTTTTATAACCTCCTTTAAGAAGCTCCTTACCCTTACCCTCCTTATGCCTTTTTATTCCAGAAATACAGTATATTAAGTTTAAGGACGGAAAATTAATCAGGAACATTTATTTGTGCGGAAAATAAATTTGTAAGCTATATTTTCTTTTTTCGTATTAGAACCAATTTTTTAATGCAGTTAGTTTATACGTTATTTATTTAATGTGCATGAAAAAAAGAACAGTTATTTTTTCAAGTGGCAACCCATGGGGGCGTGGCTAATTCCAAACCAAAATAAGAAGAGAGGCATTATCTTTTCCAGAAATTCAAAGTCCAAATTCAAAATGAACTGCTAGAGGTAATCGATTCTGTGTCCCGTCGTATTATCGAAGAGGGAGAAGTTGAAGTCGACGCTGAGGGCGAAGAAGATGGGGAGATAACGGAAAGCGAAGGTGTGACAGAGTCAGGACGTCCTCTTGCGAGACTTGTTACTAGTCTCGGTGAAGAGTTTAGGGCGTGTGCTACTAGAAATAAGAGGTAGGCTATGTCATTTTAATAAGGAACTCGGAAACATTTATCTATTTATGTAAGCATTTGTTTACCAACTTCAAACAAAGGAGGAGGTTGTCAATTCATTGGAATCCTTTTGTTATGTATTAGTTTCTAGATGATTCGTCCATGAGTTCAGTTCAATTTTTGGAGATTTTATTCATTTTCACTTTTATATTTTCCACATAGTAAGTAATATTATACTTTTTAGCAGAATTATGACAGCGAAATAATTTCAGATTATTACAACTTTGGAGGGCGTCGTTGCAAAAGTATCGCTTGCCCGACTCCTGCTTACACACAGAGCAGCATTACTGGAGCGCGGTACAACAAGTGGTAAGGAAGAAATCAACAAAATTACGTCATTCCCAGTTTAATTTCACGTTATTTCCGCCAAGAAATATTAATGTAATTTCATTTCAGCTGCAACTCCTTCTAACAGAGTATTTGGAGATCGAGAGTGTGAATTTAGCAGCACAAAGATCAGTGGGAATCACAGTCTCTGACACGACAGAACTGAGACTTGCGGACTATTTCGCAAAGAAGAGGCCGCAGAGGCGACGCACTAAATTGTTTAAACTATCTGGTAAGATTATACACGAAGACTTTACCGCTAAGGTGTGCTAAACACGAGTCGCTCGCGGACGTTACGAGTATCTTCCGCGCGCGAGCGATGTTATTGTTCGTTCATCGTACCGCGCGTTTGCGCGCTATGTTTGGACACACCTTTATGATTTTTTCTAGGTTGTGTTATTGTTAGATTTTATATGTTTCGTGCAGGTCCCCCCGCGGTCCCCCCCAGCCGCTCGGCGCGGCGCCACGCCTACCCGCTGGTGTGCCGGCCCGAGCCCGCGCACCTGCACGCCGTGCTGCCCGCGCTGCACCCGCTCTGCGCGCACATCGAGCCTGTCACGGGGTAAGTACCCTACGTACCCTCTAGGGTTGCCGCTTTTAGTTTTTTAACAGGAGTAGGTATATATTATCATTTTAAATTTTTAGGGGCGGTGAATGTTCTCTCCGCGCTTTCATAACGGACTACGTACGCTCTGGGGAGAGTGAACGTCTCGCGTCGGCCGCCCGCGCCAGTATCGATGAAGTGATGCGCGCGCCCAGCGCCTGGCGGGAGAGGGGGCCGCCGCCGCCTACCAACATCAAATCTGGGTAAATACATTGGAATTAAGATGTATTCGAAATTCATGCTGCTTGTGTTCAGGTACTGGTACGCATTTTCGTCGAACGTAAGCGGGCCCGAGGCCCTGCGCGCTACACGAGCTGCGCTGGCCGCGCTTGTAACATTAGTTATAGTAGCGTGTATATGGAAGCCCCCTGGTCCCAGCTCCCGTCACCGCGTGATCTTCTCGTGCTGCGGCGGCGGCTGGCGCGGCGTGTGGGAGGCGGCCCGAGGCCCTGCGCGCTACACGAGCTGCGCTGGCCGCGCTTGTAACATTAGTTATAGTAGCGTGTATATGGAAGCCCCCTGGTCCCAGCTCCCGTCACCGCGTGATCTTCTCGTGCTGCGGCGGCGGCTGGCGCGGCGTGTGGGAGGCGGCCCGAGGCCCTGCGCGCTACACGAGCTGCGCTGGCCGCGCTTGTAACATTAGTTATAGTAGCGTGTATATGGAAGCCCCCTGGTCCCAGCTTCCGTCACCGCGTGATCTTCTCGTGCTGCGGCGGCGGCTGGCGCGGCGTGTGGGAGGCGGCCCGAGGCCCTGCGCGCTACACGAGCTGCGCTGGCCGCGCTTGTAACATTAGTTATAGTAGCGTGTATATGGAAGCCCCCTGGTCCCAGCTCCCGTCACCGCGTGATCTTCTCGTGCTGCGGCGGCGGCTGGCGCGGCGTGTGGGAGGCGGCCCGAGGCCCTGCGCGCTACACGAGCTGCGCTGGCCGCGCTTGTAACATTAGTTATAGTAGCGTGTATATGGAAGCCCCCTGGTCCCAGCTCCCGTCACCGCGTGATCTTCTCGTGCTGCGGCGGCGGCTGGCGCGGCGTGTGGGAGGCGGCCCGAGGCCCTGCGCGCTACACGAGCTGCGCTGGCCGCGCTTGTAACATTAGTTATAGTAGCGTGTATATGGAAGCCCCCTGGTCCCAGCTCCCGTCACCGCGTGATCTTCTCGTGCTGCGGCGGCGGCTGGCGCGGCGTGTGGGAGGCGGCCCGAGGCCCTGCGCGCTACACGAGCTGCGCTGGCCGCGCTTGTAACATTAGTTATAGTAGCGTGTATATGGAAGCCCCCTGGTCCCAGCTCCCGTCACCGCGTGATCTTCTCGTGCTGCGGCGGCGGCTGGCGCGGCGTGTGGGAGGCGGCCCGAGGCCCTGCGCGCTACACGAGCTGCGCTGGCCGCGCTTGTAACATTAGTTATAGTAGCGTGTATATGGAAGCCCCCTGGTCCCAGCTCCCGTCACCGCGTGATCTTCTCGTGCTGCGGCGGCGGCTGGCGCGGCGTGTGGGAGGCGGCCCGAGGCCCTGCGCGCTACACGAGCTGCGCTGGCCGCGCTTGTAACATTAGTTATAGTAGCGTGTATATGGAAGCCCCCTGGTCCCAGCTCCCGTCACCGCGTGATCTTCTCGTGCTGCGGCGGCGGCTGGCGCGGTGTGTGGGAGGCGGCCCGAGGCCCTGCGCGCTACACGAGCTGCGCTGGCCGCGCTTGTAACATTAGTTATAGTAGCGTGTATATGGAAGCCCCCTGGTCCCAGCTCCCGTCACCGCGTGATCTTCTCGTGCTGCGGCGGCGGCTGGCGCGGCGTGTGGGAGGCGGCCCGAGGCCCTGCGCGCTACACGAGCTGCGCTGGCCGCGCTTGTAACATTAGTTATAGTAGCGTGTATATGGAAGCCCCCTGGTCCCAGCTCCCGTCACCGCGTGATCTTCTCGTGCTGCGGCGGCGGCTGGCGCGGCGTGTGGGAGGCGGCCCGAGGCCCTGCGCGCTACACGAGCTGCGCTGGCCGCGCTTGTAACATTAGTTATAGTAGCGTGTATATGGAAGCCCCCTGGTCCCAGCTCCCGTCACCGCGTGATCTTCTCGTGCTGCGGCGGCGGCTGGCGCGGCGTGTGGGAGGCGGCCCGAGGCCCTGCGCGCTACACGAGCTGCGCTGGCCGCGCTTGTAACATTAGTTATAGTAGCGTGTATATGGAAGCCCCCTGGTCCCAGCTCCCGTCACCGCGTGATCTTCTCGTGCTGCGGCGGCGGCTGGCGCGGTGTGTGGGAGGCGGCCCGAGGCCCTGCGCGCTACACGAGCTGCGCTGGCCGCGCTTGTAACATTAGTTATAGTAGCGTGTATATGGAAGCCCCCTGGTCCCAGCTCCCGTCACCGCGTGATCTTCTCGTGCTGCGGCGGCGGCTGGCGCGGTGTGTGGGAGGCGGCCCGCGCGGCGCGGCGCTGCGGTCCGTGCGGCGGGCCCGAGGCCCTGCGCGCTACACAGGCGGCGCTGGCCGCGCTCGCCACGCACTGCCGCGCTGCACATACTAGGCTCAGCCCTACTACTGCACAAGGTTTGTAGCTGTTTACCCCTAGGACTCAAAGCACATCGAGATATTAGCGAAGCGGCGAGCAGTTTCAGTGCCATATGATTTTAAACGTTGTTTTCATTACTATAATACATAGTATCGCTTGAGAAACTTTAAAAGGTCGCGCGGCAGGCCGCGGCGCCGCGAGCACTCTGACGACTCCACAAAGCTACAGGGGTCAAGCGATACTATGTATTATAGTTATAAACATAACGTTTAAAGTCATATGACACTAAAACTGCTCGCCGCTTTGCTGTCATCTCGGTGTGATTTGAGTCTAACTATTTATGTGTGGGTATATTAGGTGAACTTCTGAAAGTCGCGGCTGATCAAAGGCGCACGCGGCTGACTTGCGGGACCAATACGACAATAGTCGCACTATGTTAAGAGCCATTTCACAAAATTTTAACGTTCGAATTCTGTCAAATTTGTCATGTGTGCGTAGCACACCCACACAAAAACAATGCAAACAGTGTAGCGCGAGTTTTGAGACGGACATAAAAATCTTGATCGTTATGACAATGTTTCATAATCGAGATTTATGAAAATATTTTTATTTCATTAGTAATTTATTTAGTCAAATTATAATTTTTACAATAATAATATAATCACCAAATACAAATATATCATATTTGTAAAATTTATTTTAATAATAAATGTAAGCGATTGTATTTTTGAGGATTATTACTCAATTACGCAAAAACGGTTAAAAGGATATAGAAAAAAAATTGCACATAGATAGTTTATAACCTGGATTTCATAATAAAGGCTACAAGCTACTTTTCATGCGTAGAAAAAATCCAAGTGGACCCAGTCGCGGACAAAAATAGTACAGACCAGATTAAAGTAGCTGAATATTAATCTAATAAAATATCTTATACTAATAAAATAATATACTTTACTTGATAATAAACAAACCCGAATGAAAATAATACACAGAAAATGAAAACGTTGTGGTCGTAGTATAAACATGCGTTCGCAATACGAATTTTCGTAATTTGAAATTAGAAAAAAGTGACAGAGATCCTACCTCTTTGGGCGCTCGGGCCCGACTGATCATTCTACGTTTGTGCATCATAATTTATTGTGATTTGGAGTACTATTGAAAATGATATGATTTGTAATTAAATAAAAGAATTTTGAAAATCACTGTATTATTAGATTTCTTAAGGTGCATAGTTTATTAGGACATGATTTTTAAATTAAAATATACCTTTATTCAAACCAAAAAGTCGCGATAAAATTACAGTATAAACAGTGAAAATAGGTATCAGTTTTTTTTTATCAATTAAAAGTGTAATTAATCGAAAATGTTGCACCGTAAGTTTCAATAAAAATATATGCCTAATGCTTACTGTATTTTTATTGTTTAAATTTGTAAATGTAAATGATAGAATTTGGAGCCCGAAATTGACTCTGCGATGATTTTTCAGAAAACGTGTTGCGGGAGATTGGTCACCATATAGCAATTAAGTTATTTTTTGTAAATCTATTAGCTTATGTGTCAATGCGAAAGATAAATCTACATTTTACAGTTATATATAAATTCCTAAATACTACCTAAGATGGTAAATTAGGCGTCCGAACGCCCTTAGAAAACTGCGTAAAAATGTAAAATGGCTCTTAATGTATAACCGTACTTTTGATTTCTGTGATTAACGTGCACGGCCGACTACTGACGCGCGCCATACATGGCACATCATCTATAACGTAGTGGTTCTACTACTCTTTGACATCATCGGTCATCACTGTTATCGTTAACTATTATATTCCTCCCGATGGATTCCTCCAATAAAATTATACATTTTTCATCGTTTAATTTCTTATAAAAAAACTTCATCCTTTAATTAAACCTCATCACATTTATTAATATTATAAGGGCGAAAATGTGTTTGTATGTTTGTTACTTCTTCACAAACTGCTGGACTGATTTTGATAAAATTTGTTATGGAGGTAGCTGGCACCCTGGCATAGGCTACTTATTATCCCAAAAAAGCATTGCAGGTAGCACCGCTGGGCGCAGCTAGAAAATTATATTTTTTGCAGGAAATATTGCTTAACCTCCGTATTGATTAACGGAATTTATCTTTAAATTACTTCCTACAAAAGTTCAACAACTTTCTTCGTAGGACCACCAAGAGCACACAAATGGTTAGCAGATGACGACATAGTGCGTTTTCTCCAGTCGTTACCAAACTGGACCGCTGCTATTCAACCAGATGCTAAGATCAGCGCTGAAGTAAGTACTTATTGATTTGAAAGATATTCATTTATTAATCAGAATAGAATAGTATGAGAAAACGTGAAAAATATTCCGGTGAAATAGTGACAAATATTGTACAGGAGATAAATATAAACGACCAAAGACCGAAAGATTGATGAAAGACGATTTAAATCAAACAAGTGAGGGTTAAGATAAGGAATAAAAAGAAATAGCTTTTAGTAAAGTACTCAAAAATGAAAATAAAAGGGGGGGGGGGGGCTTAAAGTTGCCTATTTGTGAATGTTGCAATGTATTATTTTTGTACCAGGACCTAAAACAAGCGTATGAGCGAGAAGCTGAGATCTTAGGATCGAGTCTGGGTGACGGAGCTGTCGTTCGCAAAGAAATTGTATCGGATATCAACGCTCTGGCTGACCTAGCAGTGCTGTGTGAAACTATGGTGAGTAGACGACTTTTCGTACTAACATATTGCGTGAGTCGTTGCATTATAATTATTCATCTGTATTAGGAGTATGGTGGCGAAGGTTGGGTCAAAGAAGCCAAGGACGACCAAAAGCACGTTGGGTTGACGACATCAATAAATTCGCTACGAACACCTGGACAAGAGACGCTCAACACAGAGAGGATTGGCAGAGAAAGGGGGAGGCCTATACTCAGCAGTGGGTGATACCGGGCTGAAATGATGATGATGATGATTAGGAGTATCTGTCAATAAGTTTAATAATTATAGTTTGTAGTATTAGGTCTAGACCTCTATCTATTTTTACCCATTCTGACACCAGCCCCCTTAGACAAGTGGCAAAACGCTTGACAAATAGAAATAGAATAGAATGATAAATGTATGGGGATGACATCATGTTTCGACTATATTATCGATGACATAATATGTCATCCCCATACATTTTTAATTCTAGTCCATTTCTATTCCTCAAGCGTTTTGCCACTTGTCTAAGGGGTCAGGTTGTTTACAAACCATACGATAAGAAGAGGAACATTTGGTATTTTAACATACATAATGTTCAGGACTGGCTGAGCGCCAACATCCGCAGCCTGCCGTCCATGCTGGGCGGGCCGGGCGGACTCAACAAGCTGTCCGACAAGTTCCTCAACGACATTGCCTCCGCCGCCATGATATTCGACGAGATCTCACACAAGTGCCTGCTGTTCTTACATTTGGAGGTAAGTAACGACTATGATCAGTTATATATACATTTTATAGCATTTGCCTGTGACTTTACTAGTGACGATTTTTTTTTTATCTATTTCGGAATTTTATTTTCTTTTATTTGGACTGGTTTTGAGTAGTTTCAGGAATCACCGCCATAAATGTAGGTACTCTTCGATTTCTATTCTGTGTATTGTTCATCAGATGCGCATCGAGTGCTTCCATTACCTGGGCCAGGAGGAGCGCGGCGCGGAGAGCGCGGAGGGCGGGGAGGAGGCGGGGGGCGCCGCGCACCTCGCGCATGCGCTGCTCGCCTTCCACGAGCACGCCGCCAACGTGCTCGCACCGCATCGGCTCGCAGTACGTTGTGTAAATAATGTAGTAAAATGTTTAGAGGCTTTGTTTAGGAATTTCGTTCAGTTTAAAAGTTCTTATTTAAGTCGCCTACCAGACAACTGTCTCTTAGTTACGTGGGTACCCTCTGACAGTGGACCGGACAAACAAACTGTGTTGCCATTTTTTAACTGCAGACTAAAAAAAAAAAAAATATTTTAAAGTGAATAATGATAATATTGTCAAGCGTGGGGATTGTTTGTTCATTTGTTGATCCTTTGTTTAACAGTGGACGTCTTTCGGCTGAAAATGATGATGATGATGAATGATGATATTTGTGTAGTACATAATGAACGGCGTGGGCGAGATGATGTCGGCGGGCGTGGTGTGGCGCTGGCAGGGCGAGGCGGGCGGGCGCGGCGGGCCGGCGCGGCTGGCCACGCTGCGCCACTGCCTGGCCGCGCTGGCGCTCTCGCACCGCGGCCTGCACCGCGCGCACACCTACCTGCATCTGCTCACCTGCAGCCCCGAGGTACACGCCTCACTAGATGATGTCGGCGGGCGTGGTGTGGCGCTGGCAGGGCGAGGCGGGCGGGCGCGGCGGGCCGGCGCGGCTGGCCACGCTGCGCCACTGCCTGGCCGCGCTGGCGCTCTCGCACCGCGGCCTGCACCGCGCGCACACCTACCTGCATCTGCTCACCTGCAGCCCCGAGGTACACGCCTCACTAGATGATGTCGGCGGGCCTGGTGTGGCGCTGGCAGGGCGAGGCGGGCGGGCGCGGCGGGCCGGCGCGGCTGGCCACGCTGCGCCACTGCCTGGCCGCGCTGGCGCTCTCGCACCGCGGCCTGCACCGCGCGCACACCTACCTGCATCTGCTCACCTGCAGCCCCGAGGTACACGCCTCACTAGATGATGTCGGCGGGCGTGGTGTGGCGCTGGCAGGGCGAGGCGGGCGGGCGCGGCGGGCCGGCGCGGCTGGCCACGCTGCGCCACTGCCTGGCCGCGCTGGCGCTCTCGCACCGCGGCCTGCACCGCGCGCACACCTACCTGCATCTGCTCACCTGCAGCCCCGAGGTACACGCCTCACTAGATGATGTCGGCGGGCGTGGTGTGGCGCTGGCAGGGCGAGGCGGGCGGGCGCGGCGGGCCGGCGCGGCTGGCCACGCTGCGCCACTGCCTGGCCGCGCTGGCGCTCTCGCACCGCGGCCTGCACCGCGCGCACACCTACCTGCATCTGCTCACCTGCAGCCCCGAGGTACACGCCTCACTAGATGATGTCGGCGGGCCTGGTGTGGCGCTGGCAGGGCGAGGCGGGCGGGCGCGGCGGGCCGGCGCGGCTGGCCACGCTGCGCCACTGCCTGGCCGCGCTGGCGCTCTCGCACCGCGGCCTGCACCGCGCGCACACCTACCTGCATCTGCTCACCTGCAGCCCCGAGGTACACGCCTCACTAGATGATGTCGGCGGGCGTGGTGTGGCGCTGGCAGGGCGAGGCGGGCGGGCGCGGCGGGCCGGCGCGGCTGGCCACGCTGCGCCACTGCCTGGCCGCGCTGGCGCTCTCGCACCGCGGCCTGCACCGCGCGCACACCTACCTGCATCTGCTCACCTGCAGCCCCGAGGTACACGCCTCACTAGATGATGTCGGCGGGCGTGGTGTGGCGCTGGCAGGGCGAGGCGGGCGGGCGCGGCGGGCCGGCGCGGCTGGCCACGCTGCGCCACTGCCTGGCCGCGCTGGCGCTCTCGCACCGCGGCCTGCACCGCGCGCACACCTACCTGCATCTGCTCACCTGCAGCCCCGAGGTTCACACCTCACTCGCTCTTACTGCTAAGCTCTTAAGATTCGTTTTGCTGTGTAGCGTACAAATAAATTGAAAACCCTGTTCTTAATCCGCCCTTTCGTTTGTTTTCTAATAGATAGTAGATCTATTACAAATCAAACGAAAGGGTGGATAAGCCTCAGATGTTAAACTGTTGACTTATTAGTTCAAAATCATATAAAGAAGCCGCTGCTGAGCTGAGCCATACTTGACAACTTTTGTTCGAAGAAACATTTTATGTTCTTTATCTAATTACTCCTGTAATACCAGCCTTGTGTCCCACTGTAAAGTCTTTTCTCATAGAGAAGTAATGACTACCAAACCTGTACACAAAAATATTGAAATTAATTTTAATTTACAGGAAATAATAACCTCGGTCCGCGAGAAAGGCGCTCAGTTCACCGAACTAGAATATCTGAACGCATTCAAAGTGATCGAGTCGCGACGCGGCATATCGCCGGCTGATATGAAAGTCCACCTTAAACAACTGTCCGCTGCGTTGGGCCATGTTGGTGTTACTGTATAAACTATAGAAATATAGGATCTATAACATAACTGGTAAAATGTAGGTGCACTATACACTTCTGCCTACTTTGGGAATACAAGCGTGTTATGTTATAAATAAAATATATCGAGATAGTATTAATTTGATGGCTTATCGTGCCTTAGCATTGTAATTATAAAATATAAACAATCCAGTCAATTTTGGGCTAATGCTTTTCACAAGGAAGTATTGCAATTAATTTAAGATACTCGTACTCAAAGGCTCTGGTGTCAAAATCATATTGTTTTGGCTCTCTATCTAACCCCTAGCCTCCTATTGACTGGACAATATTTAAAAATGTATAAAAAGACAATTACATATTTTTACTTATTTATTAGATAACTAGATTATCGTGTATTGGTTTAAGTGCAATTTCTATATTATTTGCAATAAAAAATATAACTATAATGTTTGTATTGAATTATCCATGTATTATAATTATCTTATTATGACCTGTCTGAATTTGAGCTGCGTTGGTAAATGGTAATCTCCAATTAGTGATGATAATAAGGTAGGTAATAAAAAGCAAAGTCAACGAACGACTTTAAATCTCTGTGTCTCTTCAAGACACTGAAGGGTCTTCCAATCGAGACTTGATGTATAAAGTACCTTGTACCTTAGATATTATCAAGCTATATGCTGATACATAATGGTAAACTGATAAACGCGGTAGTGTAGTAGTAGTAGTTTATACTATATAGTTGTACGCTTGCCCACAATTCGCCTGATGGTAAGCAATATTATGGCCTAAGATGGAGCGCGCCCACCTAATATAAACCGGTTCACACTCGTATTGCCGTATACTCTTGTATAGGATTTTTCACCCGCAGCCCTTCGTGAAGCCATGAAGCTCACTAATTGGGTCCCCAAATACCTGCGGTTAGCGGTGCACCGGGCCTAAGATCCCACTAGCCTCCGTGACTAGATAATAAGCCCGTGTAACTAATACCATAGACTTATAGCTAATACCTATGCTAATACCATAGCTAATACCATCTAATACTGGTCTTTGCATTATCTTCGTTACATTTTTACCCATGGCACAAACCATGGATGAAAGATTCTACTTACTTTTCTATGCACAACACAAACCCTATAAAACAATGATAAATAAGAAAATGTAAAAATCAGGAATTTATTAAGGTTTCTGGCTGTATTCTTTAGTACCATTGCCAATTCAGAAAATTAAATAATAACTATTTGTCACTGTCAAGATGACAAAAATCTAATTATCTAACAAATAGTCAAATACAAAATGGCGGGAATTATTTTGTAACTTGTTGTTGTTTATTTAGTGTTGATTCTGATATAAAATCATTTAAATCCTCAACATACCAGTTTGCCAAAGTTACTTTAATTTATTTTATTGTTCTCGAACAACATGGCTGATTCTGATTTAGCCGATCTAAGAAAACAGTGTATTACAAGTCTGTATTTATGTACAGACAACGTATCAAAATACTTAGATAGTGAAAAGGAAGCTGAATTTGATAAACTTAAGATGTGTGTCCAGCAGTATTGTACTCTAGAAGCCCAGCAAGACGTGACTATCGAAGCTATGGAGAGAGCTAAGGTGAGAAACTGAACGTCATATTATAGGTTATGTTTTTATTTTTGTTGTAGTAAACATCCTCTGAAAATAATTTCTCTCGTCTCCCATCATGTATAAATGATCAAAGGTACCTAAAAGACTAATATGTGGTAGGTTTTGCAATGTCTATGTAGCTTTATTCCTAAGGATCATCATTTTGGATAATTTACTGTTAAAGTGTGCATCCTTATACCTTGTAGTGCGAAATAATTATTTTTGTTGTAGCGAGAGACTGATACATCAAACGTTGACACATTGGAGGAGAGGTTTCAATCTCATTTGAGTGGATTAGTAAGCAAACGTCTGAGGGTTGAGAATCATCCATATATGATTGAATTCAACAAAAGATATGATAAAGGGCTGGAAAGTGCTAGAAGTAAGATACTATTACATTCATTATTTTTATAGGTAGCATGAAACTGACAGATTATTGTGCAATGTAACAACATAAAAATAAATAAAAGTTAAATTGTTATATTTAAAATATTTCAGATGACTTGGATGAATCTGATTTGGCCATAACAGAGTCACAGGATCAGTATGTAAGTGCATTTGAACTAATTTAATTTAAAAAACATTAAGTACAAACCTTCAAGTTTGTGAATAACAATAGCACCCTAAGTTTAATCAAAACTAATAAACTGGAGTTTTGTCAGTTTTGTTGAATGCTATGGTTGAATATAGCAGACAAATGAAAACGGGCCATCGTCAGCTAAAGTCAACAAAAGACGACGCTTAATTTGTGGCTTGGCATAAAACAGGTGCCAATGTGCTTATGCTCTGGAGTTCAAAAGGTTAAAATTAGAACATAATTATCATCAAGCTTTGTATAGACTGTACAAACAATTATATTTTCAGTTGGATCCCATCACAAAGAGACCTATAGTGGATCCAGTGAAAAACACAATTTGTGGTCACATATACGAGAAGGATGCTATCATGAATTTGATTAAGACTAAGAGCCGCTCTATGTGTCCAGGTAATGCCTACTATTATTATTATTAACCTAAAGTGTCTCACTGCTGGACAAAAGCCTCCCCACTCTCTTTTCACATCTCCCTGATATCTGCTGCAAATTACCAGTCTTGCATATACAAGTCGAGTTCGTCCAGGTAACACCTACCCCTGATTAAGTTTCTTGTCACTACTGTGTAAGGCTTGTGTGATACGGCACCTTTTGGTGTTATTACTTAACAGTGCCGTAAATAGGGCATAGCCCAGGCACAGGGTCGCTGAAATTAACTGAACAGGACCACAACTCCTAAAAAAAAAGGATGCTGTTAAACAAACTCGCACCGGGCACATAAAAGTCTAGTTACAGCACTGATATTTAATGTTCCTTCTAGTCACCTAAGAAATTCTAAAAGGTGACAGTACTTTGTTTCATATAACATCACACCTGTACTCCCCAAAGGGGTAGGCAGTGGTGTTTTGTACACATTCACCAGTCATGTTATAAGTTCTATGAAAAAGCCTTACAATACTGCCTACACAAGAGAAGATCACACAGCAGTCAGGCTTGCAATATACCAGACCCCTTACCATGAACTCTTAAAGCAGGACAATTTACGATGTGGAAGCGAGACGCTGCTATGTGCAGTGTAATGCTTTAAGAGTTCATGGTAAGGGAGCATATCACTATGGCAATGTTAATGTAATTTATTCCATTTCAGTTGTTGGCTGTGCCAATAGGAGCAGAGTCCTACCGGAACACTTGATGTCTGATGAAGAGCTCAAGTTCCGCATGACTATCACCAAGCACTCCACCATGATACAAGAACGGACTATCACAGACCTTGATGATACTATGTGATTAGAAACTAAGACGTGAGGAGATACATAGGTTACCACTCAGTTTGTACTTTCAAATGACACAAGTCACAAACAAGTATTTTACCCAATCGTAAGGTACTTACTGGTCAGTTGTGGCAAATCTTTTGGACATCATTCAGGTCACATTATGTGCAAAGATAGCGGTAATATGTAACTACCTCAGTTATTATTCCTATAATAAGTGGCGGATTTGTAGTCTTAACCGCCCTAGGCCCCAGGCCATGCAGTAAGTACCAGCCGCCCCTTTCTCAGCACCCATCATTTAGACTACACAAGGAATTTACTATTGTAGGTATGTACTTAGTACTTAAAGTTATTTCTTGTTATCATCAGTGATTTTTTTGTCATGATTGGCCACCCCTAATATCTGGCCGCCCTAGGCCCGGGCCTATTGGGCCTTAGGGTAAATCCGCCATTACATATAATATTATTTATTCTTGTGGTTCAGCTGTATGTAGGACTCATACCAAATGATCAGTATTTAAATGTTTAAGTTGAAGTGTCTCTATTATGTTGTAATTCAAATGTTAAGTATAGACTGTAATGAAGGGGCTGGACAAAGCTGATAAAAAAGAATACAACTTCTTATTGATTGTAATTAGATAATAAAGCTTTTGATTGTTAATTTACGTCCAATAACGTAATGGCTTATTTTGCGAAGTAATCTGAGTCTAAATAACATATTATTTCTTACATTGTTTCTTGTAAATAATAACATTATTTAAAAAAAAGTTTTTTATTTGTTTGTTGTTCTATATACTACGTCATTACGTCAATATCACACAGTCAATCGATTTTTGATTCCCTCGTGAGTGTTTAATAAATTTACCCACTCCTGGGAAAAAGCGTCCCTGTACACCATATATCTCGTGCAACTGCTCGTAAATTACTGTTTAGGGTGAATCTAATTAATTATACGCAATTTAATAATATCTGTTCGTCTAAGATGGTTTGTGTTGGACGATAAATTGATGAAGTCAAAATCATACGAAAGTCGTACAGTGTTAAACAAAAGCCTCCCCCTTACGGGGGAGAGGGCTTGTAAATTAGGATGTTTTTTGAGGTAATTTATTCTGAAACAATCAGGGTTTTTAAATAAAATATCCGATACATGTAGAATATAATGTATTTTAGCGAAAATCTATTAATATCTATAACAATGCATTTGTTATTCAATACATTTATCATCAAGATTACAACCACATAGCTTCGCGCCAACTTCATCTATTGTAATCTGCTTTTTTGCAGCTGTATTGTGATTTAGGTATCATTTACTGGTAAGGGTCAAAAGTAAAAAATGACTGATTGCAACTTTGCATCAGATTATCATACCAGAAATTAATAATACAATCAGGTGGTTGTTTATATGGTAGCCAAATATCATGACCGAAATAAGCATTTCAGATTAAAATTAAATAATAATATGGTTACAATCTTGATGACAACATAGTGATAATAATCATTTATAATATTGGTCCATAAAACTATATCAATAAAAGTGCATTAACAAGATTAATGTTTAACACTAATAAACTATCAAGCTCAATATGCTAATATTTAAAGTCGACCAGAATGAGAACTATTAGGGGATAATCTAAATAAATATTTAGGCCTAGTGTGAATTTAGCAACCCTTTTACAAGCCCGTTGTAATTCGGCTAGCCATATCTTTGCTATGCGGGCAAAATTTCCAGTTCGGAAGTACTTAGATGACTTCAGACGACCTGATTGCGGTGGCTAAGTTATTGACAACTGCGGTAAGGGTTGAGGGTTCGATTACCACACGGGACAAAAATATTCGTGTGATCCGCAGATGTTTGACCTGAATCTGGGTGTATGTGATATTTAATGTTTGTGAAACGTACCACCCACGACACAAGAGAAATTTCTAGTGTTGTCAACGTTTTTAAAAAGAAATAAGAAAAAAATGAAATAAAACTTATTTTTATTGACAGGAAATTAAGTCCAGATTTAAGTATGCTTGTTAAATGGCAATAGGCTAACTCGTGTCGTGCTCTGCCGCAGGCCACCATAATAAATACCGTTCAGCCTCCATACCATAAACTCTTAAAGCAAGACAGTTTACGTGGAAGCAAGACGCCTGCACGTAGCGGTGTCTCGCTTCCACATCTTTAAACTGTCCGGCTTTAAGAGTTCATGGTAAGGGGGCAGATATAGTATATCTTATAATGATGTACGTCACACGTACATAATGTACTTTTGCCGATATCGCTGTACGTGCGTTAGGTACTGATGAAATAGACATTCATTGTGGCTCTGCTGTGGAGTATACTCTAGCAGAGCCACAAAGAACATGTAGTCAGGAAAGATAAACACTATAGATTTGCATGAAAACTGTTGAACGAATAGTGCTTAATGCGTACGTGTTGAAAAATGTCACTAAAAGACTTGTTTTATTTATTTCTACTTAGCTAAAATCTTCATAGAAAGCGCCTGGTTATTTATTATTATTATATATTATTTGATTTTCAATTAGGTTATTATCAACGGGCTCGTAGAACGATATTAAGTTCAGTGTTGTGATCAATATCTTGTCCTAAATGGTAAGTTTGGGTTCGGAATGGTTTTCTTGTCATGTATAGTTTGTAGAAGTGACATTTATGGCACTAGACCAAAACCATGTGTATCTTCTTCTTATCGTATGGTTGATGATCAACCTGGTGTCAGAGTTTAAACCGCCTCTAGGCCTCTGACATGGCTTTACACACCGTTGAAAAATCTCTCAGGTATGCCGGTTTCCTCACGATGTTTTCCTTCACCGTTTTTAGCAACTGATAACTAATTTTTAGTACGCACATGAATTCGAAAAGACATTGGTGCGTGCCGGGATTTGAACTTGCGACCTTTGACTTGGCAGTCCAACGGTCATACCACTCGGCTATCAGTGCTGTTAACCATGTGTATAAGCAGTGCCGTAACTAGCCTTTATGCGCCTGGTGCGAGATTCTATAACAGCGTCCATTTTTATTGTTTGATGTCCTGGTCTGGTCATCTCTACGCCCCTCTAGGCCCTGCGCCCTGTCCAAGCGGGCTCCGGTTACTTACGGCACAGAGTATATGGTACGACAATTATCATTCTGTTTTTTGTATTTGTTACTGAAGTAAGCTTGATTTACATAAGAACATGACATTCGAGAATCGTCTAGCATACTACGATTTTATAATAGGAGACAGACAAAGAGACAATTCTGGTCGAACTACAATAAATTACAAAAACTACATCATATCACACTGAATATGGCGTGTGTATCGTTCGAAAACATTGAAAATAGCACTTTTATACGTAAAACTAAGGTATTGGTGGTTTAATTACATTAACAACAACCGATTATCCACAGTCAATATGAATGGTAGGCCTCGACTGACAAAGAGGCCCTTATTCCAAAAAGATTACACAAGCGGTTTTGTTCCATCTCATGACATGCTGAGACGAACTCAAGTTAGTATATTTCTTTAACTTAACTTATTGTGTTGCCAGATTAGGTGAAAATATGATTTGAGCTATGTAGAAAGGTTGTATACATATTTGTATAATAGTATTTACTTATACATAACCAGTGGCGTGCATCCCATATAGGCAATTAGGCAGTGCCTACCTCATATAAATTCAACAATTCAACACATTATATTTACTAAATAAATAAAATAATTCATCATACCAATTAATTTAAACAATAATTATACTTCAAAATATACTACACAAATAAAATACTTCTATTATCCATCACAAAAATATACTACGATCGTCCATTCATAGCATGACGCAATAGTAGGCAGTCGTCGAGCTGCCTACTAAATCCACGCACACTAGAAAAGAATTTGCGTATTCGTATACACACACACACTTCTTTAGTATAATACGACCGAAATAGAAATCCACTTTTTCTATACGTATTACACTGACATTTGACATTCGCAAATTAGCCGACCAAGGTAGGCAAGCCTACTTTGATCAATATTGGCTGCATTCATGCTGCAATCTAATGCATTACATTTCCGAGTCTCTTATTGGCTGTTATAGACTCATAGTTCTTAAGCAAATCAGAAAGAGAGCAAGCATTCCTTATACTTTCTTCTCCGTCGAATGTCGGGCAATGTTGCCAAATTCATAAAAATCTCCCTGTTTATATGTTTATTAGACAATATTAGACTAATTTTTATTAAAAAAAAAATTTCTTCGTTAGATTTCGTACCATATTTTAGCCTATTCCTATTTTTTTTAAGTAAAGTAAACTTTTATGTGTTATATTATATAGTTCTTATGACAAAAAGATTTTTATACAAATTAAAATACGGATTTAAACGGTTTCAGTACGGGTAAAAGGTTTTATAAATCTGGTAACCCTGCAGTCTGCTATATGTCATTTACGCGCGCGATTTTTACTTTAGTGCAAACAATGTAAACAATTTCTTTAATTATGAGTGAATTTTTAGAAAGTGTTACGTAAATAATGGCTTTTTCATGAATTTAGATAAATTAAAGTGTTTTGTTTGTGATGAAAATGCAACATGTATTGATAAATTACATGCAAACAACTTTAGTAAGATTTCGTTTGTTGACAAAACAATTAGATGTTTGTGGAAGTAAATAAAAGTCCAAGTGCCGATAAATTTGCCTAAAAATGTCAAGAGGAGTTTTGTGGAGTTAAAATTATGTGAGTAAATGATTGATTTAAACGTTTTTCGACGAATAGTTTTGTTTACGTAAACAACGTCTTCACGAGACTACGAATGTACCTATTTCAATATTATCAATTAAGTTAAGCCTATTTCCTTTTAAAACACTGTCTTTTCATTCATTGTGACGTAATCGAAATCTCAAAATCACTTTTTTTAATACTGAATGTGTAAGTAGGTATAAGCTTTAAGTCCATTGAGGTATTCACGATCGCGGTACAGTAATTACTTAGTATAAAATCAAATCTAGTGTGTTACATAAATACAATAAAATTACTATCATGTGTGCAGGTATTTCAAGATAGTGTTAGCGGAATTGCGAGTTATATTAACCGTCCCATAGGCCAATTGCCACTAGCCGGACACTCATACATTCACTATTTACACGATACCTTCATAGTGGTAAATCAACTTATTTGTAAAGTTTTTTAACTAACGCTGAGGTCAGAACTTGCCGAACGTAGGTATTAAAAAACAACAATATATTTAGGTAGGTACTTAAAAATCGATATTTTGATGATTGAAGAGGGTATACCTATACATCTTTTTATGGATTCGGGAAGATAATTATGTGCCAATTCCGCAGTGTATGTTAAATAATCGCGTTTTACGTTAAAAAAAAACTCCATTTGTCTAATGCCTACCTAGTCTAAAAACCAACGCACGCCACTGTACATAACTATACTTCATTACAAAAAAAAATCTTAAACTTATCTCTAAATAATCTGATCTGGCAATAATTGAACAATGATATAAGTAGATGATGAAATTGACTTAGGACTTAAAATAAAAACTAACATACCTAACCTAAAGTAACTTTGGCCATCACCTTAAAACATAATGTTACCAGAATAGGTATAATAAACCAATTATACTAACTACAAATATGTATACACATATAAATGATCTCATTACACTGGGAATAACATATTTAAATGATTACATTAAAGTATATTTCAAATAAAAAATATTAATAGCACAGAAATTTTATAAAACTATATTATCAAAAAATCCCGATCTGGCAATACTAGAATGATATTTAAAAATAGAATTGACAAAAAGACGAAATAAAAACTAATATATTAGTGAACACACATATTTAGCGTAGTATCTAAACTTTCTAAAGTATCTAATTGTACACTTTCACAAGTCAAGCGTCAATTCAAACTATTCAATAAGTGCACTATCGGATTATCAAAAATCTTACAATTATAGTGAATAGGTTTGAGAAACATGCCTCTAGTAGTACTTTTTAAACCTTCGCGAGGCTCTTTTGTACACGATCAATGTATCTAGTTCGAAACATTAAGTTCATTATTTTTATTAAATAATCATATATTTTTATATATTTTGATAACGATCTCTACGCGAATAAAATCCGAACTATACTGTAACAACCTTCATGATTTCTTGCTTGTGACATTCGGAGTGTCGCAAGTTTCCACTTTTTAACCGACATCAAAAAAAAGGAGGAGGTTCTCAATTCGTCGGGATCTTTTTTTATTTTTTTAATGCTTGAAATTTATGTATATATGATCATTTGTGCCTGTAACAATTCTATTGAATTTTTCACATAGCATCATAGGATTGAACATAAACTTTTTATTAATTGTCCTTTATTAACATCCTTTTCAAACATCATTATGATTTCAAAAGAACTTAGAGACATGCTCTCACTAAATTCATATCTATGATGTATATATATTAAGCAATACTTGCAGACTAAATATTTAAAATTGAAATATTTCATATATTACAGTATAATTCACTATGTGAAACTACATTGTACTTTGAGTATTTCATCAGTATTGCTATTTTTTGTATGTGATTAGTTTTAATACAACCGTAAATTTCGACTTGATCGGAAATTAATAAGCGTTTTTATTATCACAACTATTGATGATTCTATTTTGGCAGTGGCTATGTTTATTTTCCGCCTTCTTGGAAGTCAAGAAGAACTAGTGCCGTTCTTAAAAAAATACTATTTGTATGCTCTTACTAATCGAATGTAAAATCGAAATATTCACTTCAGTCTAGGCGGTTATTCTTGTCACGTAAAATGAAACAGGAAAAACTTGGTTCATGTTTAGGTCATATTAATAAAATGTTTTTAAAATATTATAACATAGTATTCTTGGAAGTAAATTTAGCAACAAAATTGTGATCAAAATCAACTAGGTATCGATTTTATGGATGCAGATGGCAAAAATATATAAAAAAATATGTATGTCTATCTATCACAGTTTTTAATTAATTTCCGATCAAGTCTACAAGCAAAGCTATCATAGATTAAGTTGATAACATTGACAGTATAAAAAGGCAAAGTTTTAAAGTTTGGAATGTAAAAATTCGAGAAAATCGCAAAAATAATTGATTTATATACGAAAATACGCTTAAACGTTACACAGTAAAGTTTAAATACACAAACTTCTAGCGTTTACCGAAGTAGAGAAAGTTAAAACTATGACTAGAGAGAGTTTTAAAAAGCTTAAAATATTTATAATTAGTAGATAATTATTTAGGTGATGCGTTCCCTCACTTCTCTGCCCAAAAACCAATATCAATAAACACCAACTTATAAAAAACAGCATAAATAAATTTTTCTACATCCTTTTCATACATTAAAAAAAACTTGAATTGGTTCTTGGTAGATATTTAGAAATTTCTGTAAAGGTCTAATACAAAAAGTAAATATTTTTTTTACTATTCGTAATTGTATATTAAAATGTAAAAAAATCCTTACATTATTTTGCATGGCGTAAAACGCATCACCTAAACAGTTTAAGAATATAATTAAAATAATACTAGCGAGAATAACATTTTAAACTTAAAGTTAATGTAATATTTTTATCATGATTATCACACATGCAATATACTAAGAATTGATTAAATAATTGCTCAAAAATGAATAACGTCTCCAAATGACAAATAGGCTGTGGTCAGATTTGGCACATAAGTATGAATAAACTGATTGCAAAAACTTGTCTGCTATTCTTCTATAAAAGCCACAGAGTAGCGACTTAATAGTGAGTAGATTTGGGAGTGAAAATTTACTCAGTTCATGCATATTAAGTAACGCGTAAATATGATTATAATTAAAATATATATTAAAATTCATCTGAAATTCCTTCATTCATCAAATCAGACCACAGTCCTAAAAGTTCAACCCTCAAAAACTTGGAGCTCATAATATTAAACCTATATAACCATAGGTAACAAAAAGAATTAGTTCATCACTCAAGGGTCTTAGGAAATAATTGATGTTATGCCACCTCGTTGTAACGGACATAATTTAATCACCGTTCCCATTTTGAGATATTGCAGACATAATACCATTGATACAGGCTTTCAAATCGTCGCTCAGATCATTTCTCGAGTCCGAAAATTTCTTCAAACTTTCGTGAACTTTAGACTCCTTATAATCAAACGCAACCTTATTATGTTTAGAAGTTATATCCAAGAACGCAAGTAAATTCTCCGCTACTTCGACAGGCATCTTGGCACAATTTGTGTCTATTAATATTGTAACGTGCTTACCGATTTCAGACTTTAATAGCTGTGCGATAAAGTTCTTTTCGTAGTCGTAGTCTGATTGAGAGTCGGGCGAAAGTTTCTTGAGCGATTCTATGGCGAGGAGTGTTAGGGCGAGGATCGCTTCGTTCTGCATCAGCGAGTGCGACGCGACTAGCATGTTCACCAAACTTGATATGCAGCCGTCGACCTAAAATAACAAAAATTTTAAAGGTCAGGACTTATTTAAGCCAGATTAAAAAACTATAGAGAACTAGAACAAAGTAAAGAGAGATATGCACCACAAGTCGGTAGTTTTAGTTGATGGTGCCTAGTAGACCTAGTAGTTAACAGTAATGAATTTAATTGGTGTCAATTGGTAAGTAACAACGGGCTTAATAATTAAAAACAATTATACAACTGCACAACTATGGGTATCACAGAGTGGGGGTTAACTTATAAGCTTGGCACACTTGGCCAGCACGGGCAAATGTGGGGAGGAAATTGATATAGGTGTTCTGATTGGGTAGTTTAATATCAAATTGATTGTAAGTAGTCAATCCATGAGTGTAAGTGTGTAAGGTAGGTAGGAGCGTCCGACCTGCACCACGTGCCTCCAGTGCTGGTGGTGGCGCAGCTGGCGCACGGCCCAGGCCAGCAGGCGCGGCGCCTCCCGCGCCCGCGTGCGGCGCGTGCCCCCAGCGGGACACCGCGCGCAGCGCCTCCGCGTGCGCGCCCAGCTGCTTGGCCACGCCCTCTGGGGGCAAGGACATGAACTTACAATCATAATAGGTCTTTATTTCGGGTATCCAGGACTCATATTAGTGTTAGTAACATAAATGACTTAAGACTATATTAATTAAGGAATTTAAATAAAATTCTAATTAGGAATTATTAATCATTGCTTCAGTATTCCAGCCGAATTTCTAGAGCAACTATTCAAAATACAGCAGTCAAACCTATTCGCAATCATATCCAGAATGCTGTTGGAGCTGGCCCGCATCCTGCTAACCAAGGATGCGCATCTTTTTAGCATTGTTAT
The DNA here is from genome assembly GCA_905340225.1 of Abrostola tripartita. Taxonomy (NCBI): domain Eukaryota; kingdom Metazoa; phylum Arthropoda; class Insecta; order Lepidoptera; family Noctuidae; genus Abrostola; species Abrostola tripartita. Next base: position 1,082,343 of record HG996492.1, on the reverse strand, counting down.
AGATTTCAAAACCTATTTATTCCTGACTAGCTTATACTCGGGACTTTTTCTCCGATACCATTGACAAGTGTTGATTCCTGGTCTATTATATTTATCATCTAGGTATATAATAAAATAGAATAGACTCCCTATCTAAATAATAATAATGTCTAATGTCTTAAATGGCTACAAATCATTAAATTATAATACAATAACAATAGCTAGAAATTCACAATAGGGTTGTCACAAGCATAATTTCTAAGTCAAAATCTTACCTTGTCCATCGACTAGCATCCTTATCGCCGCCAGAAGTTTATACGCAACATGATGGTCTTCGACCCTCGGCAACGCATTCAGCAGTATGGGGGCAGCCCTGCCCTGCGCTGCTGCCATCCTCTTGTTAGCCACTGGCACCGTCAAGTTCCGGAGGGCGGAGAGCACCGCGTGTTGGATTTTGGTCACTGTGATCGGGTCTATAAGGTGCTTTGTATCTGGCTCCTTTTGCATCCGTACAGCGAAACTATGGTATACTTCGAATATGTCTGCAAGTATGGTAGTTATTATTAACGATATTGTTTGACTTAGTTGCAAGATTTGTCTTAAATCTCTAAGAAATCACAAAGATGAAATTAGTTTTTAACTTTAACAAATGTTAAATTAAAGTTATTATATTATGTAATGTAGATATGTATAGATCTCCAACCTGACATTAAAAATGATTAGTTTTTTTATCTAGAGTAGGTATGCAATGTATAAACAACAGACATAGATTGAGAAGTCTTCAATTTGAGTATCACAGAGTCTTATGAGTAAAATAAGCTTTAAAAATATCTTACCAAGCAGCTTATCAAAAATCTTATCATGCATCATTTGAATGCAGTAATCATCTTGCCTCGCGAAGTTCCCGATAGCCAGCACAGCAGTGGTCAGGAGATGGTAGTTAGGGGAATTCAGCCACTTTACCATCATTAAGTACACTTCCCCAACGCCATTGTTGTACAAGACATGCATTGCTTCATCTAAAGTGAAGAGAAACAAGGAGTTTGCTATAAAAATCCTTGCCTTTATGTATGAGATTAACACACACACTAGAAATTATGTTGCTGATGGTTTGTTTAAATATATAACACATTATGTATTCTCACCAATATTTTTAACAAACATCTGGTGATCTAACATATTATATTAGTTTTTTCTATGTTAAAATAAAGTCTGACTTTAAACATTAGTGCAAATAACAATTGTATCAAGTATGTTATATGAATACCCCACCGATTTCTCTCAATTTTATAATTTGGTTTTCATTGGAATATATACCTACTACAATTATTATTATACATTTAAAAAAGGCAATCTAATAAAAACGACCAAATGTTACTGCAATTATTTATGAGCAATGGCTAAGGCTGACTGGTAGGATAATTGACACACAGGATAATTCAAGGCATTTTATCTACCTTTGCACAAATGTGTGCACAGTGTAAAACATACCTCCAGTCAGAATCATGATGACTAGATCACAGGCCTGTTTCATGATGGCCTCAACTTCAGAGTCATCAACGTTGAGCTCTCCTGAATGGTGTTTGTTGACCAACTGTTCCAGACGGGTGCACACCAGCTGGACTCCTCCTTCATGAGCTAGTAATGATTTTACTGAGTCTGGAACAAGTATAATAAGTTATTTATATAAAGATATATGTGTTACCTAAAAAGATATATGTGTTACCTAAGTTTAATAAAATGTTAAGTAAGAGGTCTCAAGTTAGGTTTTACAGGTCAGGCAAAATCTTATTGGTATTGGGCATGTTAGTATGGAATTATGAATACCTATGGATTATTTGAAAATATGTGCCTGTAAATAGCTATAATGATGTCTTGCGACGCAGCTAAGACTAGCCAACTATGCAGGAGATATTATAAAGCAAAAGTATGGGCACTAACACAGGTGCACTCCCTATTCCTAAACTTTAGAACAACTCGAGAGAGATCAAACTAGATTGTTGCATCATTACTACAATGCCTTTTACTAACATTACTTTTTATAATCACCTCTGACATAACAAGGTATTTCATGGAAGATAATAATTTAAGCTCACCATGTTCAGCTTGTGCATGCAAGTGGTCCAGACACAGTTCAGAGATCTCCACATTAGATGTATCTCTTAGCACCTTCAAGACAGTTTTGTTAATATCATCATTAAACAAGTGTTCCGGTGTATTATCATTTATTACACTCAATATCAACAGACATGTTGATACCATATCATCATCAAAATCTAACTTTTCAAGCTCCAGATACAAAAATTGTTGGAGGACATCTATTATACCTCCTTGAACAATGGAGTCTGAAAACTCTGATCCACCAATGGCAAAGTTTAGCAATGATTTACTTGTAAGTGTGTGAATATCACCCTTCATATATATACTCTTTTGGAGCAGTTTTATGAGGACTGGGATGCCCCCCAGCTTGAGAATAGTCTGTCTAGCAGTATCACAGTCACAGCATAGATTCCCCAGAGCTCTGCAACACTGTTTGACAAGCTCAATATTGTCAGAAGTTGTCACTTTTGTTAATATATTCAGAATAGGTTCTATTATTTCATTACACGCGTACGTTTCGCGTTTTTCTTCACATTTAACGAGTTCCGAGATCGCTTGTATGCTTAGTAGTACAATATCTTGGTCGCTGCTGTTTACCAAAGATTTAATACAGGAAGAAACGTCATATTCGTAATCTTTCCCGGTTTTGATAATTTCGTTGAGTTTAGCTTTTAACTCCAACACATTGGTTATGTTCTGAATTACCAAGGTCTCGAAGGAAGTGGACTTTTTTGCAGAAGTGCCTGGAATATTAAAATGTTTTAATAACAATTAAGTTTTAGTACAAACGCCGACCAGTTCTGTGATTTCCTTACCGTCCATTGTGAAGATTCTATATACTGGCAATAGAAGAGATTAAGCTTAGTAAAGAGTAAATTTTATTGAGTAAGTGGCTTTATAATATACATCATTTAATTTATTGAAATCATATAAAAAAACACAAAGCAATTTCATGAACTGGTTGACAAGACAATCCAATCAATCGAAAACTGTCAATGTCACTTTCGTTGCGTCATGTTATTGCGCTAAGATTATTATGAACATTTTGTTATTTTGGTGTTAAAATGTAATTTAATATTTGTTGTAAACATTATGATTGTACATTTTCTTTATTATAACATTCTGAAGACAGCCCTAATCAAAAGCTCTAAGAGATAATTCTACTGTATGAATCTTTGGTGAACTAACTTTGCAGATCAGATTTTGCATAGCCATAGCCATAGGCTCGTCCCCTATGGGTTTCAGTACTGCAACTAGCGCGATGTTGACACACCCAACAGGATAATTAATAAAGAGCCAGAAACCCAAATAATGATTAGTCCCTGGTCAAACTTTAAAAAAAAATACCTACGACTCTTTTGGGTTCATCTTGGGGTAGGTAGGTATCTAATAATTTCGGTCTATGGTCCTAATTTAGCTTTCAACAATAATTAAGAACGCAAAACTGTAATTGCTGTTGTTGCTTTATCAACGTAATCGGAGTCCATAGATGAAAATTAGAAAGGATAGGTAAAGATAAATACCCACTTAGTTAATAAAGTCGTTGAACGCCACGCGGGTCATATCTGACCCATGTACAATAAAAAATCAATTGTGTCTGCGGCATGGCAGTGAAAGAAACCAAAAGGTAACTACAGCCTTCTTGATAACGCGAAAGAAAGAAGCTAAGAACTTAGCCCCCGCCTAGTAAGCACCCACCTACGTAGCTACGTACGTAAAGTCGTAATTCAACGTCAAGTAATTCAGTCACGCTCGTGTGGAAAGATTAATTAATTAAAGATTAAAAAGTTAATTATGCAATTGAAAAATTATCCAATACAATTGTTTTTCATGACCTTGACGAAATTGTATAACTGCCATATGGTGGAATAATGTAGGCGAACCTATAAAAATTCTCGTAAAACACCGCAGGGCATATTGGTCGTATAAAATACCACAGACGCGTAATAATTTACAATGAGTTCATGTTTTTGCCATAAATAAAACAAGATTCATTTTTCATAGATCGTTATGAACAATTGTTTATTATGAGAACAACAACGGATTTATTTATCGTGCTCTGTTATACAATGCGTGTAGTTAGTTCCATGCAGGCATCTTCTAACAAAAAGATGAATCATCGAGGCATGGGTAAACGAGTCATGTAAGTATGTGCACCTGTTTTCTTTTTTATGTGGGCAGGAAAGAATATGCTCCTGAAAGATTATTTTTTCACTTCATGTACGACAGTTATTTGTCCTATTTCCCTTTCATTCATTAGAATTAAGTGGTCTCCCTTTACCTTATTTGAGAAAATGGCTCATCATTAAAATTCCAACACGATTTTGCTGTAGAATTGAATTAGTAAAGAACTTTTTTATTTGTCAGTGAACTTCGGGCCAAGAGATAACAGAATTATCCCTCTTTACTCGGCTGTGTCTGAAATACAACTAATTTCCGTTCGCCATTCATTAAGGCTCGTTTTAAATAAATATGAAGAAGTGGCAGGGCTGTCTACCCAGGGTGTGTGAATTTAATATCCTCGTATAAAGAAGCTATATAATACCCCAACCATTCTACTAAACAAACACACAATTTGTCAGTCAAGTGTTGGCACAATTATCTAGTTCTAATTTATTATAGCAGATACTCATCTATTTTGCGGACCGTCATTTAATTAATCATTGGTTCTAACATTATTAAATTTAAAATATTAAACGCGGGCCAGATTGATGACAATAGGCCCAAATATAATTAACATAATCGGCGGCATTGGGGTGTACAGACTTCGGGTTCAGAAGGAGAACACTTAGGTACCTCATAAAGGAATAATTAGCGAATTTATAATAAGTGTGTATTTTATGATCTTCCATCAACCAAGTTGTGATTTCCAGACAAAACATAAACTTTTTTAATGTCGATCGGGCCGCTTACCCGGAACCATTGCCTACGAGGCCTGAAAACTTTATACTCTCACCCTACAAGACCATTTACCAGGGATTGAGGTATGAAAACGATACAAGGGTGTTCAGAAAAAGGTTCGAATACGAGCCGATGCTGCGTGGGCAGCAAGTGGTCTGCCAAGGACTGTTTGATTGTATAGTAAGTGTTGTTTGAACCTACTTTGTATTTTTTATGTAATGATTAGTGCAGTGCCAAGCACCAACCTTTGGAAGCTACTGTTAGATCGTCGCACGGTACAAATGTTTGTGTTATCCGCGGAATATTTTATTGGTCGTGCCGAGCCTAGGCTAGACTTCAAGTCTATTAATTTTATTTAATTACCGTACCGGAGTAGCTAAATATTAAACTTAATGAAGTTTTGGCAATTCATACTGCTGCTATAGTTACAATTTAAAATAATAGTAAGATAACAGAAAAATTCGGAACTGACATTTTAATAATTCATTTATAGCAATTACCAAGTAAGCAAAATTATTGATATTATTCAAATAATAGTTCGGTTTGACTAATAAATTGCTGTAAAAAGTCACTTTGAAAAGATATTACAAACAATTTCACAAAAAAATTATATAGAACCAATGAAAAAGCTACTCAATGATTGCTGCATATAAACAAAAAAAGTTTAATGCGAAAATTAACAGAAAAATAAACGACAATGTATTGTTAATTTTTCTATTAATTTTAATGCAATGATTTTCTTCCATTAGATATCACACATAGCAATAGAATCTACAGAAGCAATTCCCGTGCTGCTGAGAGGCGGCGCCGGCTACAGGCACTTTACGGCAGTCGTGAAGGCCAAGCCAGGCCATGAGCTTAAGGGCCAAGTGAGGGCATACTGCAGGAACAACTATGTCCCAGCTGAAACCAGGAGGAACGAGGCCGGAGACGTGCCTCGGAGAAAATTCTTCTTTGGCGACCTTCTAGAAGAAGAGAATTGGATGTAAACTAAACCTATTTATTTCTGGCATGATTGTTGTTGCCGTCAAATCCTTAGTTAAACCTCTTACTGTTTCACAGGGGATTTAACGCATTATTAAGTAGACGGTATTTTAACTTGATCAACCTGCATAATACAGGCACAATGGAGTAAAAACCTATATGAATGACTCTCCAGTGAAATGGAGTATGAACAAAAGAGCACATTCTTCAAAATACTAATTTTGACAGGACCATAGCGAGATTGACAAAATCTAGGCACTCTCTTCTAACGAAAACATTATTTGGAATTAGTGGGTCCTAAATCAAAATTTGACTTGGTCAACATTACTTTGTTAGCCTTAAAGTATTGTTAGCTGACTGTTAGAGCGATTCTGACTTATTGCCTTCATAAAAATAAACAAGCTTATAAACAAGTTTAAGTACTGACAAAAAAAAGTATAAACGAAGGTTTTTTAAATAAAATAATGGCTCGTCTACACAGTGGCTCTAACTTTAGCCTTTTGGTCCACAATGGGGTATTTGACACCACCAATCAACTGACGTACTTTTTATAAGCTGTCAAAGCGCTATTTCTCCATAGATTTTGTATTGAGGTAGGAGCCTGTGACGTCACTAATTCACCTTTTATTGATTTGAAAACCAATAAAACGGCAACCTGATTGGCGCAGTGGCTAAGCAATTGGATTGCTGCGCTTAGGGTTGCGGGTTCGATTCCCGCACGAGATAAAAATATGTGTGATCCGCAGATGTTTGTCCCGAGTCTGGGTGTTTGTGTATGGGATATTTTATGTTTGTAGAACGCACCCACGATGCAGGAGAAATTCCTAGTGTGGGGCGATGTTTTTAACCGACTTTAAAAAAAGGAGGAGGTTCTCAATTCGTCGGGATCTTTTTTTTATTTTTTTATTTATGTTCCCTCATAACTCAGTCATTTATGAACCGATGTGAATTTTTTTTTCATATGATTGGGTTTACTATCCGATTGGTCCCCTAGAAATTTTTTATAATACAGAAGAAAAAAAAAAGTTAAATACAAATGTTTAAGGTATTTAGGGCTAAAATAAAGCATTTTTCAGAGAAGTAGTGTCATGGAATTATAGCATAATGGTGTCAAATACCCTATTGAAAGAAAAAGCGCGTTCAATTTAAAATAAATCTATCGATGTCTTACAGGCGCTTGGCCTACTGGGTTATTGTGTACGGGAGCCATTTAAAATGGGGCTTAGTTTTTAGTTTAGCTGGGACATATGTTTCTAAGGTACCTAGGTAGATAATAAGCAAATAAATGTTTATTCTAATACTTACATATTTCTATTTATAGTTACAATGTTTTATTGTTTTCTTATGATCGAAATACTTTGTGTCTGTCTGTATTTATTTTGTCATAGGATGAGAAAGCCTAAAGCCGAGTTGAAAACCTCCGACTTTTTTTAAGTGCCTGACGTAGGTGTCAGCTTCGTTATGTTTATAATTACTGCGTTAAGTAATTGTTACTAATGTATGACCTATTTATCACCGACCTACACGTAATGACGACCTTATCGCAGTAAAACTATAATATTGATTATTTTGTTGAAAACAAAAGTATTTTTAATACCTACCTAAAAGCTATAGGGCGTTATAAAAATTAGTACAGTTGGTAGGTACTAAATGATGTGTGTATAAAGCATTATATGTGTTATAAAGCCTTTTAGTGAATATAAACTAAAGGGCCACATTTTAATCGACATTGGAAAATGCATTACAAAGCCGCTTTAATCAACAAAAGAATTTTGCAAAAAGAAATAAAGCGTTTGCTGGTAGTGTCAACAATACCCTCCAAATGCCAAAATTAGGGCAATTTATAACATGGCCGACGTATCTTGACAGTCCCGAAGTTAGCCGATAAGCTGCGCAGAAGACAATTTTGTTCCTAGAATATCCATTGCGCAGCTAATCGGCTAACTTCAGGACCGCCAAGATACGTCGGCCGTACTGTACTCTTGCTCACCCACATCACAGTTAAAGATGAAAAAGTCAAATGTCAGTGTAAAAGACATTAACATTGAGTGAGCATATTACCATTTTGACACAATCTTCTTCTTATCGTATGGTTGATGAACAACCTGGTGTCAGAGTTTAAACCGCCTGTAGGCCTCTGACATGGCTTTACACACCGTTGAAAAATCTCTTAGGTGTGCCGGTTTCCTCACGATGTTTTCCTTCACCGTTTTTAGCAACTGATAATTAATTTATAATACGCACATGAATTCGAAAAGACATTGGTGCGTGCCGGGGTTTGAACTTGCGACCTTTGACTTGGCAGTCCAATGGTCATACCACTCGGCTATCAGTGCTGCATTTTGGTACCATCAAACCCCCAATTTCTGCACGGAATAAAGTCAGTCACGTGCGGCTAAAAATACCAGCAAATAAAAAAACAAATAGCATTGTTTTTCAGCAAGTGGCCGGCATTCATTTCAGGCCAAAACACATATAAATTCCGCGGAACTAAATATAAATGTCTTATTCACTAATTTGCTTTTCCAATTCTTGTCAATCTTAATTCGTGTAAATAGAGTAATGAAGACGTAGTTAGATTATTGAAGGTAATGGGAATTGGCGTCGCTTGGCACAGTTCTGTGCGAAAATAGTAAGTACCTACGAATCTATGTGCGGCCGAATACACTGCTGGGGCAATAAATAATTATTAATTATACAAATATAGGTAGCTACACCTATTTGCAATTGGTATGTTCATTTGTTACACGATTTGTTTACTGCAACGACTGCAATGGCTGCGACAAATGGTACTTAACTTTTTTATGAATATCTTCAATACACTTTGTACGTACCCTGCATAATAAAAAATTACCAGTTCGCAGACTCAGCAGTGCAGGATTTGAAATTGTGCCCGTTTAATTACAATGACTTTGTTAAGCAAAACGACGTTACGACATCGTCGAATCACATTCAGTTCCCAAGTGTTTGTAATGCTTTTATGTGCCCGATCACATGCATCAACTAACTCTATGTCAGATACACCACCTACACCTGGTGCTTACCTAAAAACATGCACACAGCACGCTACGCACTACAATACAAGTTGGTAGAAGGTGTTCGATGTTTCATTGTGATCATTTGAAACCACCCGGACAAACTACAAATCTTCATCAACAACAATATCATGACCATATCGATTGCTGTAATAAAACAGTACCTAAGTAGTAAAGTAGGTAGGTAGGTAGTATATGACTGTTCGCAGCGAGCCGCCACTAGTAGTATGTAGTAGAGTAAACAATTAATAGTATTCGGTTCCCGCGGGCTCGAAGCGGTTTTAACTAACACGCGCTAGATACAGCGGGATGTTAATTTTGTGTTCATTTGTTTTGTCACTTGGGTACAGTGCATTGTAGTAGCTTTCTGGGCTGGTAGGCTGCATTCTGCGAGCTGCTTCGAGTGGCTGTTTGGCTTCAAATGCATCGAAACTGCAAGTGAAATGATTTAGTGACGACCTGATTGGCACCTACGATACAGGAAAAATTCCTAGTGTGGGGCGAAGTTTTAAAAAAAAAAAATAGGCGGCGGGAAGATCGTAGCACATATTGTATAGCAGTCGACGGTGTCTCAGCTGTACCATTTGTTTGTTCTTGTGCACTTTTTACAGTGAAAGACTTACACGGATAAGTAATGAAAACACAACTGGCTAATGGCAGTTTGAATAAAGATATTTTGCAGTCGTAGCACAATAGTAGCACAATATTAGCTCACCATCTGTCTAAAAAGGATTTTAAAAGTTTGCAGCATCAGTGCATTATTATGACAGCAAGCGCAACTTGAAAAGATATCAAATAAACCAAGAGATATGTTTTTCAAAAATGCCACAGTAGCTAACAAAAAAGTGGAAATTTAAAAAAACACATCTGACAAATCCATATACGAGTTTTACCACATCCTGTGAATGAAAATGTTTCTTGTAGTTATTAAGAAGACGCACCACAATCGGATACAATGTCAGTCAGTTAGTGCAATACCCTCGAGTGATTTGTTAATATTTTTCGTTAAAACAATTCAATAGTTTATATTAATCTTAGTTTTTAATTTAAAGTGAAAGTGTAGGATGTATTTGTGTGGAATATCCGATTTCTTTCGGAGAAGACGGCCGTATATTGAAAGGGTGAGCTAGAACACAAGAGTTTTCTCTTTTTTGTTTTTAAATGTAGGTTTGTCAATAAAAAGTCTAGTGTGTAAGTGTCAAATTGTGATGATTTTGATTATATCTTAAGATTAATTACGTTGCGGATTCTAAAACAGTCGAGTCATTTCTCTGGGACGCCTCGAGCTTTATTGCCTCGATCCTTCTTAATGGTTATCAATGTAGATCCTGGCTTACAGGAGTTACAATGACGTGCACGAGTAGTGAGCTTGTCCCGAAAAAAAAAAGTGTCAAATTATCAAGGTTTTTAATTTGTGAATAAATTGGGTAGGTATACAGTTAGGTTAGTAATTACTTTTATTATTAATCAATAGATAATATCTTGTTTTTTTTTTAAATTTAAGGTTGATGATTTTTTTTATTTTAAATGACTGTAGAAAAAGAAATGGTCAACGTGAAAACTAGACTAAAATTATTTCTGACAATAATATGGTTAACGCTTTTACAATAAATAAGTCGTTGCTTTAAGGTCTACTGCCCCCTTACCATAAACTTTTAAAACAGGACAGTTTACGAAGCGGAAGCGAGACGCCGCATTACACTGCACGTAGCGGCGGCGTCCCGCTTCCACATGTGAAACTGTCCTGCTTTAAGAGTTCATGGTAAGGCGGCTGAGCTACAATTCAAAATCAGTAAAGATCATGTGCTGAAAAAGCTGAAATACAAAAATATAGTCTAGTCGGCACTCGGCAAGTTGACAGGTCGATCACCCTAAAACAGCAAGGTGAAATTAACTAATGAAGGTTAACTCATTTAAAAGTATCGGTAGATAGGTACCTACAGTAACAAGCATTTGTTTTGATTCGGCAATTCAGATGTCGCTTTTATCTGAACAATTAAGATTATGTTAATTCGTATTAATTGCTGCGTTATATACCTACCTAGTTATACCTCACTCGAACTACTAGTTCGACTATGCCTTTGTTATGATTACAGTTATTAGGTCACAGATATCGAAAGTAAGGTAACGTAGTGAAATGGTTCACAAAACTACACATTTCTTAAAATTAGACCTAATTCACGACACATAAATATCTCATTTCTTGATCCCCAAGCCGCTTGCTAAGCGTGGGGATTACGGCAACACCCTTCTTTCTAAGGGGGATGAACTTTAAAAAAACGTCGCCTTACACTAGACTCTCTCCTGTATCGTGGGTGCCTTTCACAAACATGAAATGTCACCTAAACAAACATCCAGAACCCGGACAAACATCTGCGTATCGCACAAATTCTTGTCCTGTACGGGAATCGAAACCGCAACCCTTAGCGCAGCAGTCCAATCAGGTCGTTCAGTTACTTTAACAGTGGACGTGTTCCGGTTGATGATAAAATATCTCAAACTATTGGGATTTTAAGAACATTCCATAGTAAGTCAATTTTATTAAGTAGGTAATATGTTTGCCCACTCGTTGATGACTACAGCAACATATCTCGATCAACATCGTGATATATAAGCGGGATGCTGCGCACGAATGCTGTAACAACTCATTACTGGACTGAAAGATCTATGGTCGTACATTCTAAATATTTTACTAGACATAGTAGTGCGTATTGACTCAGAATTGCCCTTTTTACAAATCTTACCACTTACAACTTCACACAACATAACAATACTACATTACGGCTGTAGGTATTCTCCGAAGGGGTAGACAGAACTATGTATTATACCCGCATTTGGCTAGTTACGTTATGGGGCCTAATGTAATAGGGGGCGGGCCTATTGTCATCAACATGGCACAGATCCAGATTCCGTGCTGCTTCTGAGAATTACGGAGACCTCTTTTATTTGGAGCTAGGTCTAGATCGATGCGTTGGTACATACGTTTTACATTCGTCTCGTACTCTTAACATTCGTCTCCAGCATCACATCTCGAAAGCGACAATTATATCTACATAATAAAATTATGATTATATAATAATTAATATATGTAATGTTAAACTTGTCTATCATTTCAATATCAACCTTATTTCATTTTTTTTTTAATAATGTAATGATAATGAAGCTCTCTTTTTTAACAAAAAAGAATGTAATTCTAGTATTTAAGTAACCACTTTTGTTAAGCTATTTTATGTAATATGATAACTATTATTGTGCATGATGTGATCTCCTGTAATTGAAGGAGTACACTAACCTTAAAATGTATATCATGTATTATGTGATTTATTGTGTACTTTCTTTGTTGGAGATCCAAATAAATAAATAAATGATAGTCTAAAATAAAATAAAGCAATTGTCCAATTGAATTCCGTATTACCAAATCCCTGGCCATCTAATTTTAGGACTGAATTGGCCAATTTATAATTTATTTTTACATCGAGCTGGAATCGTAAAAAAGCCGTGGGAGTAAATGAGAAACCTGGTGTAGTTGACGTAAATGCTACATCACTCACTTTAGTTAGGCGCTCATATTTCCACGCCCTTTATTATAACGAAGGAAGGAAGTCTCCTACGCTTATTACTATATGTGTAAGGCGTAAGATGAGTCTTAAAATAATTTATTCTTCATAAATTAGACTTTAGAAAATTCAAAATAGTAGGATAGTATAGCTTATGTAGCAAGATGTGTGAATCTGAGTATGAAGAGAAACCCTTACCCTAGGACCTCTAAATACAGTTTCCTTAACGAAGTTTCTCGACACCTCGCTAGAGTTATCTAGAAGGACTTAGAAAGTAATTATTACAATATAAGAGCCTTGACTTGGTAAGCCACGTGCTTTGGCAGTAACTTCTATTTGTGTAGGCATAACGATACTTTATGCAAAGTAAATTTGTTGAAGGTTTGAGAACTTATGAATTACTGCATCTTTGGTCTAGTCGTCGCTGAGCGCGACTGCTGAGCATGAGTTATTGGGTTCAAATCCCGTGTCTGGCAAAGTGTTACTGGATCTTTCCATAAGGTAATTCTCAGGTAGCAGCACGGAGTCTTGATTTGTGCCCGGTTGAGGACAATAATATCGCCCCCTATTACATTAGGGCTTACAACATAACTGGTGAAATGTGGGTGAAGGCGTAATGTTATGTCGTGAATTACGAAACCGGCTGGCATCTAGCGGGCTACTTCGATAGGCTGAATTATTCTATACTGCAGCAGATCTATAACAGTTTTATGACCTGCGTTAAAGTAAGTGTTAGTCTAGAACTGTCTGTAATCTGTCAATAAACTTGGTTTCATTGTAAACAGTCGAACTTTATCGGTAATCTGATTTATTGGTCTGAATAAATTAAACTCTAGGTGAAACCGTATTAGAATCATTTGGGAAATTAAAACCTAAGAACGATTACAAGCATTTTTATTTATGAATCATGTTCATAATCGATGATGAAACATGTTAAAACTATAATTATCAATATCTTGGTCATTGACTTTACTTTTCTAAGCTCTTTGAATACATGTGAATTTAGTCTTTATCGGAAGAAGAATAGAATATTTTGTAGCTTCAATTGCCATTGTTATTGAATTAAGCATCATACTAGTTTTGCTCCTGAAAGATCTTCGGACGCTATAGTAATAGTAGTCCTCATCAAATATGGTCTAAGCTGACTTTTTTTTTACTTTTGGTTATAAGAAGAGCCATAGCAAAAATGTAAATGCTCACCCTCTACTATGTAGTTCATCTTTGGCATAAAGTCTTCTTACACCGTGGTGTAGAGATAGACTAGACGAAAAGAATGGATCGACTTCATACGGTGCGTCGGATAAGTAATTTCACCCTACAGTCCCTTACCCATTACTCTTAAAACAGGACAGTTTACGATGAGGAAGCGAGACACCACATTACACTGCTCGTAGCGGCGTCTCGTTTCCTCATCGTTAACTGTTCTGCTTTAAGAGTTCATGGTATGGGGGCAGTTATCTAGCACCATCCTATTTTGGCAGGTACATAATTATATACATTGAATACCAAAGATAGATATGTTTACTGCTTCCAAGTACTGGGAGTAAACAAGAGAGGGTGTGTAAGCACAATTATAATGTTCTTTTCAAGCCATACGTTATATCAAATGGCCCCGTATTTAGATTGACTCAAATATATAATAAACACAAATACTAAAGAGTAGAGATGTCAACAAACTGCGATAGACTGGGAGTGTGGCTCTTGTGGTCGTGCCAAACTATTATTTTTTCGTGTATTTTCGAGTATCTACCAGTGTATAAAAATGTAATTTGTCAAGGTGATAGTTTTACGTTTTGCACAATTTAATTCTGCGAGTAGTCTGTTGGTGTTATAAAATCTTCTCACTTCTTTAGTTATAATCATCAGGTTATCTTTTGGTTATAGAATAATATTTATTCTTGCTTATTTGGACATTCTCAGGTCGTCTGAATGATGGACATACCGTTTCGGTCATCGGAACGTACTGTAACTTTGTGCACCACTTTTATTTACAAAATATGCGAGAAACAGTGTCAATGTAGGTATCTACACAATAAAAAATATCCTAAAAACTAGAGGCTGTTTTGATTATAGGTACCTTTTTTTGCCCTTATAGAAATTCAAAAAAATATTGTTTAAACTACTAGTCGAAAAATGTTATTACACACTAGAAGAATTTTTAAATGATAATCTATAATACATATTACCAGTTTCTAGAAATATGGTTATATTTTCAAGCTTAAAATATATTTATAAATAGCTTTAAGGTTCAATGTTGTTTATTTTGTATGTCATTATGATAAAACATAGCGTGCCATATTATATTTAAGACGCAAATCTACTACCTATGTTTAACAAATAAAATTGATTTGATTTATAGCATAAATAAAAATATTTAGGCTTCTTTTTAGCCATTGAAAACAATAAAAGTAGAATAAAATATTCTTAATAATATTCTTCATCACCATTGACTTATTAAATATTTTAACTACTAGATAGATGCTCATTTATTTAAATAAGTTTTGTACATATTATTTACTATCTCACTCAGCAGTTGAAAATTCCTTTGATGCTATCCACAATCTCGATGATAGATTGACAAGGCTCAATCTTCGAAGCAGTGTCACACATCGATTTTGTTTCCATTGACTATTGGTTTAGAAGCATAGCCTTATGAGCGTTCAGACGTACTTAAATGATTTGTACTATGTGTCTTTAGTAAAATTAATAACTCCCGCGTCAACCCGTCTCCCGCTGTAGTCTACGCACCGTCTGATCCAATTTTAAATGTCAGATAGATAATTGTGCAACGTTTTGGCGACCGATCAACACGCGCAGACCTGTCTCACACCGAAACACTTTGGTTCAGTTCATTTCTTGATTCTTAGCGGGCGGCTGCTGCGCGGCCCGACCGCCCAAACGCGCGTTTCGAACGCCGACATTATTATTTTTTATAGTCCTGTTTTCAATTCAAAAATAACCCAGTGTAGAGTGTGACAATTATGTTTTATAGTTTGTAACAAGTGTCTGGGGAATTGATTTAAAATGGAAAGGAAAAGGTGATTTGTTTGTGGAGGATTATCATTGGTTAAATTATTAAACTACAGGAATAAGTTACTAAGACATTACAAATATTATAATATGTATTTTTATAATAAGAACACATTAAATGTAACACTGCTTGGAGCCATTGATCACACCCAGTCATGTAATGAGTAGCACTGTATCTAAACCAATCATCGCAAATAGTTAGTATCGAATATTTTTAATTTATGTTCCTCTCAATACAATGTTGAATATACCCAAGCATACACTACCAGCATTAAATAATTATGCTACCTATATTTTGAATATAAAATTAAAGAACCGAGAATCTTCAATAGATAAATGGAACAACACATTTGACTTAACCCATAAATATTTCAATACATAATCATATTCTTACAACTTCATTTTTCTAAAGAAAATGTTAGGAACCACTACGCTTCTACAAATTGTCATTTCCCAAAAACCATCGGCCTTGATTCGATTATTTTGGGTCAAATCATTACTTATTATTATTGTAAGCTTACATTGTTGTTCGTATTACGTAGATACAAATGAAATAATATTATCTAGACAAAACTCTTATATGTTTATCAAATATTCGTCATAAATTATTCTAGCTAAAAACTGTTTTTATTTCATAATTTATTGAGTTTGCTCTTAGTGTTTTGGCGCTTCCTACTCTCGATCTAAACAATCACGCCTGTAATTCCCAAAGGGGAAGGCAGGAGTGTTTTTTTGCAGAAGTTCATACACCCTCATTTGGGTGCTCATTACCATCTAATAGATGACGAGCCTATTGCCATTTTTTCGGCCATTTTTGCCACCTCGGGTTCTTCGCCCCTTTGCTTTCCGGTAACGTGGAGGATCATGAATCCACGGAAAGGGGAAATTAGGGAAAGAAGAGATGTATTGCGTAAAGGATGATGTGTATGAAAGGAGACCGTAATTTAACTTGTGGATAAGAAGAAAAAATGCATTTACTTAAAACATGGATAAGGGAGAGATCAACGAAATAATACTTTAATCTATACTAATATTATAAAGCTGAAGAGTTTGATTGTTTGTTTGCTTGAACGCGCTAATCTCAGGAACTATTGGTCCTATTTGAAAAATTCCTTCAGTGTTAGATAGGCTCCCATTTATCGAGGAAGGCTATAAAACATTAAGGTTATAAAACATTCGAAATACACGCGGACGAAGTCGCGGGCGGAAGCTAGTTGGATATAAAACGCAAGTCCTAAGGATATGTATTGCGCGGTGTTTACCGTCTTCATACCGACATTATTATACATAGGTACTTAGTAGGTAGGTACTTAGTACTGCAGCCAGTAATCATTAAGAATTGTAAAATATCTCGAGTAGGATCGCATAAACTTTTGGTCAGTGTGATTAAAGTCAGCCAGATAGTACGGCAAGCTTGTTTAAAAAAAAGATTATTATGCATTAATAACATTATTCATGGTAATGACAAATTAGTTGGTAAACAGTTGTACCTTACATTTTTCAAATACTACTTCAAGCAAATGATCCCCCAATTTATGAACAGTATTTCATATACATAACATTCCATGGACCTTATTATAATAATACCAAACAAAACCATTATGTTTCTTTAATTATCCATCTACTTACTCTCATCATTGATGAACCTAACATCATCAAATCTATTCAAAATGTTAATTTTATTCTACGAAGGACTTCAAACGAATTGTATGCATCTAATTCTTCGATTACTCTTATTCGCCTTCATTCTTACAACATAATACAAAACAGATAAACTAATCAAAATTTCACGCAGCTCTCACCGAGCTTCATCCTAATACAAATCAGCCAACAATTAACACCAGTCAGAAATGTTTCGTCCGACTCTGTTTCGTGATGCGAGTCTTGACTCAGCTGACGTGACCGGCTATGGGGTTACCAGGAGCCGGCGCGCGTCGCTGTCAGCCGAGCAGCGGCGCAAGTTAAGCATGCTGCGCTCGGCAAGCATCCCATCCCCGTTGACGCCGGTGAGCCACATTTACCATTTGGTACCCTGCCCGAGAAAAGACTGTAATCAGGTATAGTTTAGTGCCTTTGTATTCTATGTGTTTATTGTGGCTAAGTGTTTGTACGCTTCCTGTCGGTGGTGTGATAACTTCTTGTTTTTCGATTTGTTGTTCTTCGGTTTCGGGTGATCATAACACATTATTGCGTTAATCTTTATAAAACAAATCTTTTTCAATAACACAGTTATCATTTAGCCAAAAGTACC
Organism: Abrostola tripartita; assembly: GCA_905340225.1. NCBI lineage: Eukaryota > Metazoa > Arthropoda > Insecta > Lepidoptera > Noctuidae > Abrostola > Abrostola tripartita. The sequence goes on along the minus strand of HG996492.1, from coordinate 1,064,506 downwards.
TACCGGTATGTGTTATAAGAGTCATGTTTTGTTGTGATGTGATTAAGATATTTGATCATTGATATTGTAATCAGCGATAGGTGTGATTTCTAAGTGTGAAGTGGAGTTTCATACAGAAACACAGACTAACGTTTCTCGATAAGCAAAAGTTTCTAACTATCGATGTTTTAGGTTAATTGGTAACTAAAACCTAATGGTATTTATTAAGTAAGTTTTTTAAACGACAAAGCCATGGCTCGTTGTACTAAGTTCCCAACAGTCTCATGATTACCTATTCTTGGCAAATAAACATGGCTTAAATAAATAAATACGCAGATCCAGACAAGACAACACCCAAACAAATTAGTGGAACGTCAAATCAATTGTATAACTTCCATTATAATTCGATGATCGATGGCGCGGCGTGAGGTTACATCAGTGTTTAACCCAAATATTGTGCAGACTAAACAGTTTCCACCGTTAAGTTTATGCTTACTATATTAAGAAGTGCACCTGCTAACAATGAACCATTTATAACCACTTTATGGGATATTAGTGTCGCATAAAGATGACGAAAGTTGTTAGGGTTAGACGTACGCGAATATTTTCGGAGATTGCTGCTCGAAAGAAAGAAAATAGTCATTTGTATAAAGTGTATTACATAATAATTGAAGAAATCGTCCAACACTTTCACTTATAGGTATGGCGTTAGGTTTTTGTTTATTATTTTTATTTTGTCTTGAGCCTTAGTCATCACTGCAGTTTAAATGGGTTTCCATCGTTTAGTCCTTGTTATCATCCAGCTCTTCTTTAGTAAAATATGCCTAATCCAATTTAGTTACTTTTTTTTATTAGGCTATATTGTGTCCCACTGCTGGACAAAGGCCTCCCCTTTCTTCTTCCAAACTACTCTATCCTTCGCAGTTTCGGACCACGTGCGTCCCGCGTATGTGGTCGGATCATTTTATTTATATTTCATCATTTAGCTACTTTATGAGAAAAAAAATGTGTCACTACTAGCCAGGAAACCTTGCAATGAAAACTTTCAGCACTTTTCGGAAGATATTGATATTCCAAAAAGTGCTGAGAGTTGTCTCGGCACTGTTTAAGACAGATTATGATGATTATGCAGAAGCAACTGCTCAATTCCATCTCATCTCATCACATGATTTTTATTCTACGTAGGAGATGCTTTCTCCATTCGTATAAACACCATATTTGTAAATAAATAAGAAACAAGGTAAAGAGCTTTTAAGGTATCCCTTTAAGGGTAAGGACACAAGATCGAATCATGAAGATAAATAAAGACACACGTTATATGTCCTATTAAACAAAAACGAACGCATTGAACGCCCATCGCAAGGGACAAGAAACTTGGCGATATTCATTAAAAATATTCCTCTTTAAAATCTTTAAATATGAAACACGCGTTAACTGTCTGTCAATAAACACATCCCATGCCAATAGTAATTCAACCGACCGCTTAAATGAAATCAATAACAACTAACTACCTAATAATAGAGCTTATATTTTTAACGCGACCCATTGCCAGCGCACTAAAAGTTCAAATAAATAATTTGTAGAACAATATTCTCATTGTCGCGACCGATTTAGATTGCTGGCAACTCCAGGGTCTGTAGTGACGTCACGACCTTTCTCATAAACATTTTTGTTTTAGGGATTTTAGAACGTTTATTTTTTGTTTGGATTTTAAATGGAACATAGAATATTTATGAGCTTTCATTACTGTATGTAAGTGTTATGTGGATACTGTTACGAATCTACTTTTTATTGCTGGAATAACGATAGCTCATACTTCAGTTGTTATTTTGATTGCAGTTATTATGTTTAGAAGAATAACGTATTGCTTTGACCTTATTTAATCCGAAACTCGAATCGAATCAATCGAGGATGCAATAAAAACAAATAGTATAGTTAATTATTGTTTTGCAAGCAGAAAGAAGTATTTTACACACTGACAAAGAGACCCAACTTTAGAAAAAAAGTATGAAGACTCATACCGCATTCCTGTCTCCTTACCATAAACTCAAAGCAGGACATTTTCCTTTCTGAAAGCGAGACGCTGCACTACTGCACGGACAATGTCCTGCGGTAAGACTTCATGGTAAGGGGGCTGAATGGATTTGGGATCCATGTAGCCCCATGACCCGGATAGGAAGAGGACATAAGGCTAATTTCTAAGTTTCCATCGAAGTAAATGACATAGTTTTAGTACGATTTGTAAATCTAGGCAAGAGCAGGTAATAACATAAAGACAGTTTGAGGATGTTCAAAATAATTAAGAGACTTGCGTTAAATAGAACCTTGTAAAATTTTAATAATTCACAATACAAACTGGATATCATTTTCAAGAGAAATATCCAAACAGTCTGTTTTAATCTGTTACAAGTAAAGTGAAAAAATTCTTAAACAAATATTATAATAACAAAGCTACATTATTTCAGAATAAAACGGGAAACCCCGTCTGAAAGATAAACATTATTCGTTTTGATGTTTGAAACAATAAATGCGCTTACAAGTAATACCTGCATATCAGAAAAAGATTTAAAATAAAACACTTCAGGACGCTGGACGATGGTGATTGATAGTTTACTTATTGAACTAAAAATTAAATATTCAGGATAGCACTTGAGTTGTAAATAACTTAATCACCTCGAGATCAAATAAAAGGAACCAAAGAGCATACCCAGGACCAGGAGTATTAGATACGAGTCTAGTTAGCCGACTAAAAGTACGACCGATGTATATGTGATGCAATATGAAAGCTCCCAATTGTCCTAATAAATAAACCCTAAACTAAGCAGCGATATGGTGGTGAATACCTACAGACGGCAAAGACCTTCCTAGTAATCTAATTCCCAATGCCATCAACAATTTACATCTACCAAAAATTAATTTGCAACATTTGCGTACAACCGAAATTTCAAATACAAAATTCTTTATTAAACCCTCGCTGACGTATAGGAAGCTGTGTCCGCTTAAATGCGAACCGTCTTCACATCCTGCCCAACACACATAAATTATGTCGTTCTTAATTTCCATTTTATTGATGTCATGTCGGCTTATCAGTAGCGTAGCTCTGTTTATGAACAGATTGTTGAGATTCACAAATATACATGATGGTGTGTTGCCCGTAAATGTCTAATGGTAACACAAGTCAGACTGCCGCTGTTCGTTTGTGGTTTGTTTTTTTTTCTGAGCCTAAAAAGTACTCTGATGTGTTGGTATAATCTTTGCTGGTATTCATTTTTGTGGGTACACTTGACCTAACCTTCACCCTCTTATTCATAAACGAGGATTAAACTGGCATTAACTAAACCCCGTATTAAATGTATTGACATCTCTATTCATTGATATGCAAACGACAGTGACACGGATAATTTAATCCTTGGTTTATAATTGTAATTTCTTATGAATAAGGGGTCTAAGGTTGTTATTATTATTTCAGCCGTGGTCGTCCCACTGCAAGGCAAAGGCCTTCCTTTCCTTCCTCCATTCCTCCCGGTTATGTTAACCTCGTATTTGTTTAGGCTAGAATTAGGTAAGTGCTTTTCGGAGACACTTCCGAAAAATCGGATTTCGAAAAATCAATAGTCTCTTTATGTCTTAACCTGCTACAAAAAATGACAATCAGAAGAAATAGTAACAGTAAAGCAATAGGCGAAGAATGTATCGAGTGAATGTCACGTCATTGGTGTTTCGTCTTACGAAATCTAATAGCCAACATGACACTGACGTGGAGAGAGAGTAGACTATTCTTTTCCGACGACACACACGGTCACGGCCGGTATTTTAGTGTGACACAGAAACGTGCCAAGTCTCGATTATACTGTGAGTCGTGAATGTTACTCGAGTTTGCACTTCAGCATATCCGAAACACTGAGAATAATTTCTTAATCTCACTATTATTTTAGAAGTGTATAAATATAATTTTGGAAGTGTAACTTTATTTGTTGCTTTTGAGAGGTGTAAGGTTACGGTAAAGACTTGACTCTCGACTTTTCTTTAGATCTCCGGGGTCTCCTAAATAGGTGGTCACGCATCTATGGACGTATGGACCAAAAGCAAAATTTTAAGTTGGTCTATCGATCCTTACGACTATGACTTAGTCATGAGCCTCTCCCAATGAAAATAAATAAAAAGATATAAAGGTTATTGGGAATACTCCAACTGCCGCTAAGTGCATGACAAATACGTAGTTGAGTAACCATAGAAACACTCGCCAGAGTAACTGTCATGGCATTGAATTGGGGTTATGATAGCCGAGTGGTATGACCGTTGGACTGCCAAGTCAAAGGTCGCAAGTTCAAATCCCGGCACGCACCAATGTCTTTTCGAAATCATGTGCGTACTAAAAATTAGTTATCAGTTGCTAAAAACGGTGAAGGAAAACATCGTGAGGAAACCGGCATACCTGAGAGATTTTTCAACGGTGTGTAAAGCCATGTCAGAGGCCTACAGGCGGTTTAAACTCTGACACCAGGTTGATCATCAACCATACGATAAGAAGAAGATTGAATTGGGGTTGATCCGCAGATAAAACAGACTTTATCGTCCAGAGGTAGCTCTAGACTTTGCCTATCATATTCATTTCAAACAGTTATAACAAATGTATATTTTAGTATATCATATATTTTTGTTATAAGTCCGAGGTGTTGGAGCGTATCTCCGTGCTTCCCACATACGTGGCGACGCGGGAAATGTGTTACATTTAAGAGAAATGTTATTCTCGTTTAAATCTGCTGACATAACATTTTCTATAATAAGACAATACTCTTTGTGTTATTTGGCAATTGCTTTGTTGAAGCTTTTTGTTATGTTTGAAAAATGTATGTGAGTGCGTATTCGTTTAGGAGCTTTTGGTATGGGGCCAGCGTAAATACACTTCTAAGTAAAGATTGTGGTGATACAACCGCCTAGTCTTCTTCTTCATCGAGGTGTGACTGTACGTTGAATGAAACTTAATTGTTTGTGACCGTACAAATTGCAATACTAAGTCACAGCGGCAGCAGCTTCGCACAGATCTTGCAAAGTGCAGATCAAACAGTTCAGGAGATACCAGGAGGACCCCGAAGGACAAAAAATTTAGCAAAAAAGGAATTAAGTCAAAAACTGTTTGCTTATTTCATTGGAGAAGAACGATCAAGTCGCTTTACTCTTTAACCCATTCTGCATTTAGGTTAGGCATTTCGGCCACAGTAAAGAGTTCTTAATCAGTACTTCAAAAGATCGAAACAGCGTACATTAAAAATGCAACATTTACATTGTACTGAACAATCGAAGCCATAACTCTTGGAGAGACAGTAAATGTCTGCGTAAACGTCCGTGGTTTAATGTGGACATAAATGTATGCTAAATCATGGTCTACGTCTAGACTTAGTAGCGGTGTTTGGATACTTTGTACCTACAGCTAATAAGAACACAAAACAATCAAAAGGTTTAGCTCCTTTTGTTTTAGATCCGATAGGCGGAGCTGGAGACATTGTAAAGTTAAGCGATGTACGAACAGACGCAGTAACTGTATGAGCGAAGATATATGAAATTTGATTCGTAGACGGTGTGCCCTGAGCTTGAAAGATATGATCTTTATTCTCGCATATGTTTAGACTCCAGCAGAAATTGAACATCAATCAACTCGCCTACCAAAAATCTCTCACTGATCGTCAAATCTAGTAGTACGGCTTAGACGTAAGAGGCCTATATATATCGTATATGCGTCTTCTGCGAAAGGTACAAGATAACAACCAAGTTAATGCATGAAGACAAAATCGTGAGGACGCCAAACACATTATTCCGGAGTGATTATTCTGTTTATTACGTACTACACACACAGGTTAGAGTGGTCGCGTTATTTGGCACGGGGGTAACGTTGACAAGATCACGTGCACATGCTAGGGTTGGCACGGTATTGTTTACAACTCACCTTGAACTTATACATTGCTCCATTAGCGAGCCTTTTGATGTGTCTATTGTATGAACGACAAGCGATGTCTGTTATTGTTTACAAGTTGCCCCATTTTGGCCGGTCACCGCGTCGAGGGCGAATTTCGGTATTTCTAGTCTTAAATTCTACTTATGTGTCTTATATTCATTAAGTGTTATGTGTCTTATATATGTTTTAAGGTGCCTATTCAAAATCCTTAAATATACTGTGGCGTTGAAAAGAAATCAAAACTAAAAAACATTAAAAATCTATCATTTCCAAAGTCAAAAACCAAGAAAACAATATAAAAGATCTAATACTATTTGTTTTCTTCGATTCTTTATTACCTGTATAAGTAAGGAGGTTAGTCGTAGCATAAATAAACACGTTCACTGTACAGTTGGAACCATTAAAATGTTTTCGACAGTTGTCATTCTGAACAAAACAAACCATCAAACAGCCGTACAGTCAGGACCATCAAAGACACTATTTATTGGCGTAACTTTCGTAGGTTGTTAAAATAAACACAGCATTTGTTTATAATTAAAATACGATTTCAATATGTCCGGGGGCCGAAGTGAAAAAAGTTTTAAAATACAATTTTAGCCAAGCTTTATTGGTTTTATTTAGGTGTGTTTGTGGACTCCGTGATAGGCATTACGGAAGACCAGTGGTGGGCCAAATGTATACAGATTAGTAACATTCTCCCCTTCTATTGCCATAGAAAGTATGAATACCTACACTATCACCATCAGTCAAAAAATGTGGTATGTATTTGATTTAATGATAATACTGTCTATAAAGCGAAATGTGGAGGTGCCATCCATCCAACAACCCTCGTCGCCTTTTTCGTATCTGTGTGTCTTACTATAAGTTTAGATTCCAAGGGAAAGCAGTCAACAATTTTCACGAGATCTCCAAAGCAAATAGAGTAACCATAACATTTACTTTCTAAAGTACGCATCAACGCCTCCCATCAGTTTCAACAAATGACATAATCTACTAAAGCGCCGCTGCACCTGCCTTCTAACATAATTAATATCACATAAAACTACGCTGAAGCGTCACCGTAAAACATTTTACGAGGATTCGATGAATAAAATGTTTATATTTACGATAAATAAGTTTATACGCGCTGGAGATGACCGCAAACGAGTATCGGAACTGTGAGCCGTATTTATTTTGTGTCAGATAAAATCTTTGATGTGACGTGACTTCGGAGTTATAATTGTAGATATGTTATGTAGGTGCTCTTCGTTAGTTTATTGCGTTTGATGGAGAGAAGATTTTGTGATGATACTGGTATTTGGGGATATACTACGAAGAGTTTTGATGGTAGGCTGCAAGTGATTATTCCGCTGCGATTTTACAGAATGGCTGTCAGCCCAGAATCAGGCACTGCGCGATAGTCGTGGGTGATACACGGTCTATTTCCATCTGGTACCCAAAAATCTTCTTCTCATTTAATGATCTTTATGAGATAGTAGAGGGGTAAGATATTTTATGTGTTATCAATACATTGGTAAACTCTTGCTTACAGAGTTTTCGGGGAGAGATGCAATTCTACGAAACTAATAAAATTGTAACAACCTGTGACAATGTTTCTGGAAAAAAAGGTTAATATTTCTAATGCCTTGCAGTGGGACCGAGACTTTACTTCTTTACTGCCATACTCCTTGATTTTGTTCGTCCCCTTTCCAGGTGTTCCGTGACTTCATACCTAATCTGACTGAACAATTTCTACACTACAGCAATAAGTCCAGGTCTTACGTGACCATTCGCATTCTCACAATAGCAAAAAATATTTCTGTTATAATAAAAGAGTATGGCATTGTAGGCCTCTCCCAATGTACGCCACAAAGCCCGCCATTGTATGAAAGTACATCTTCGTTCGTATTCTGAAGGATAGTTTTCCTTAATCAGGAGTTTTTGCACCCACATTTTGCAGTTCATTATTGGCCGCATGATCTTCGTAAAAATATAAGTGACTATTTCAAAAATAAAAATGAATTTATAAATATCTTCCTACCATTGTAAATATCAGCGTATTGAAGTTATTTTTAACTCTTCACGAGTCGCAACGTCGGTCGTATGATTACTTTCATCAGAGTTGGCTTACATGTGGCTATACCTCTATAAAGGTTTTTAAACCTTCAAAAGAAGTCCATCAGTATTGATGGTTATTTTACCTTCTTCATCTTATCATATGGTTGAAGAACAACCTGGTGTCAGAGTTTAAACCGCCTGTAGGCCTCTGACATGGACAGACTCTGATACCGTTAAAAATTTCTCTAGGGGTGCCGGTTTCGTCACGATTTCCCTTATTTCCACATTATCTGTAATGTCGGTCTATCGGTAATCGGTCACATAATTTTCAAAAAAAGGTTTGGATTTTTTTGAAATATGAATGTGTAACATGCATCTTTAACATAACATAACATCACGCCTGTATTCCCCGAAGGGGTCGGCAGAGGTCAACATATAGTGCACCCACATTTCGCCAGTTATGTTGTAAGTCCCAATGTAATAGGGGGCGAGCCTATTGCCATCAACCGGGCACAAATCCAGACTCCGTGCTGCTACTGAGAATTACCTAATGGAAAACTCAGTATCACTTTGCCCGACCCGGGATTTGAACCCAGGGCCTCTTGCTCAGCAGTCGCGCTTAGCTACCACTAGACCAACGAGGCAGTCAACATGCATCTATACTTCACTATAAAAATAACTAAGTTCCTTACATCCGTTCATTCACTATTTCATTCTCATAGGGGTGCAATTTCAGAAAATTCCACTGCTGGGCGAAGCCCTCCTCTTTATTCTACCAAACCACTCTATCCTTCCTTTTTATACCTACTATACAATAAAATATTCTATTTGTATCCAAAACACAAATCGTTGATGTTGGACATGAAGCCGCTAGTTTGAAGTGGAACTGGGCTGGTCATATCTGCCGCATGTCAGATGGTATGTGGGCAAAAACCACTACGGTGTCGGGTGTGGATGCCACACAATGTCAAAAGGCGTCGCGGCAGGCCCAGAAGAAGATGGCGGGATGAGCTTGACTCTTATAAGACCGCATGGACTACTGCAACTCACAACCCAGGGGAATGGAGGAAGGAAAGGGAGGCCTTTGCCCTGCAGTGGGACGATCATGGTTAAAATAATAATAAATAAAATAAATTTGTATTTAGATTTCTTAGAAACTTTCCGCTGTTTAAATTCCCGCAGCATGTAAACCCTCCCGTTGGACTCCATTGCGCCCGCGCATCCAATAGAATAATTGCATGCGACAGAAACGATTTAGTTATTTTTAGACTCGCCTTCACATGTCGTTTGGACAGCAAAAATAGTTTGATATTATGATTGAGAAAAGAAAGAGTTATAACGATTTTTTTTACAAGGATGTATGATCTGTTCCTTATCGTATGGTTAATGAACAACCTGGTGTCAGAGTTTAAACCACCTGTATGCCTCTGACATGGCTTTACACACCGTTAAAAAATCTCTCAGGTGTGCCGGTTTCCTCACGATGTTTTTCCTCACCGTTTTTAGCAACTAATAACTAATTTATAATACGCACATGAATTCGAAAAGACATTGGTGCGTGCCGGGGATTGAATTGCGACCATTGACTTGGCAGTCCTACGGTCATACCTCTCGGCTACCAGTGCTTGTGGGATGTATGTTAAAGCACTGTGAAAAGTGATCACACAACACACGATATTTTTCCAATAATCAAGCCAGTGTACAATATGGTGAAATATACGTCAGAGATGGTGGAAACCGATTGGATGAGATGAGAGTGACATGTGACACATGAACTTCTAAGCTTCCACGTTAAACCATAAATGTTGCTCAGTAGGTACTCAATAGTTTATTTACAGTACATAATACAAATATATAGTCTACATAAAGTAAACGCAGGAGTTTTAAACGGCAAAAGGTCTTTCTTCTTCCAAATCTCTTTATCCTTCGCATTTTGTGCCTTGTGTGTCCGACATTTGTCGCCAGATCATTCCTTTTTAGATTACATTACTATCTTATTGATTTCAAATCAACCCTTATCTCTGTTGAACAATTAATATTAATATTAACAATTAATATTAATTAATATTAATATAATATTTCCGATCTTATCTTCCCCCAGACGAGGCCACAGCACGACCTCTAGCTACTCATTAACCAATCAAACGTATTACGTGGGCCACAATTGCTCAATGGAACTAGCCCAGTGATTTACATCGAACTGACGAGGAATATGTCTCTTGAGCTAAGAATAGACGCTCGGACGAGCCCCCCGACGTTACGTAATCATACTTGCCATAGAGTAGGTACATACCAACAGGACCTACAAGACTGTACAATGTATTTGACTCAAATTCATTTTAAATACATAATTATCTTGTCCAGCGGTGGAGATGCAACTCCGATAAACATTTCATCAAACTTAAAAAATTTCCAGTGTCTCCAAGTGTTTGTGTAGGTATGTGATATTTCATGTTTGTGAAACACACCCACGGCTCAGGAGAAATTCCTAAAGGGGAAACGCGTATTTAAAGAAAAAGGAAGACTTAAAGGCGGTGAAATATACAATAATGTAAATACAATAATAGTAAGTGAACATTAAATCTTAAAGTTTCTATAATTTTTGGTTGACCCGGCAGGTGCCCACTTTCTTAAACAGCCATAATTTCAATCCGCTGGTCATCTTATAAGCTTCCAGACCTTAAAGGTCCCCTCTTTCTTCTCTTGTAATATCGTGGTCTATGATTCTTATGAGGATCGTTCGTGGCTAAATAGGAAGTCTTCGTGGCACTCACTGCACATTTGTGCAGCAATTGTCAATCAACAACAAATGGCTTCTAATTGGTTTTAGTTATTTTATTGTTTAAGTGCGTCTGAAGGTCTCTTTAAATCATACTTATGTTATGTCATTGTTCACGTAATTACTATTAAACTAGGGTTCTCTATCGCCGCACAGGTCTAACAATTAACGTCCAGAATTTAAATTTTGGTTTGCGTCAAGGGTGACCATTTTGAGGACGGCTATTATATATAGGCAAACGCTATTCCATACAACTGCAAATATTCTCGTAAACATAGAAACCTAATGATGTTGGTATATAAATTGTATTGGTATTGCAACATAAAAATACAATATTTAATAATACATGTGTAATTGTGTATATATTGTAAAAAAAACACGATATTAACATGACTTTTTGGTGCCATTTTAGCATGTTGCCCATGCTAAGCTTGAATCTAAATTGATAAAGGAAATTTGAAAAATGATGGACACGAGCGGGATTCGAACCCGCGACCTTCGCCGATCCGTGGCGCTGCTCTAACCAACTGAGCAAGGTAGCGACACGGTGGCTCAGTTGGTTAGAGCAGCGCCACGGATCGGCGAAGGTCGCGGGTTCGAATCCCGCTCGTGTCCATCATTTTTCAAATTTCCTTTATCAATTACGATATTAACATTTTTTCTCCATAGTAAAAAAATACTAAATTAACCGACACGCAGCAAACAGAATTAAAATTTATTAAATTTATAATTAAAAAGACTGTTGGTTGTTAGTCATTGGTCACTGATGTGCCATTCACAGGGTTATTAGATAAGGTAACAAAAATGACTTCAAGTTTATTAATCACTTATAAGGATTAGAGATCTAATACCTACCAATAAGATCTCAATTTCTTAAAGATTGTGCTTAGAGCGACGTCCAGCGGATGATACCGAAATAAGTTCGTCCACTGAAAGTTTAGTTTTCTACTGAAACAGACTGTATGAAAACTCCAAAAGTTTCCGGAAAATGCAATGAGATGGCGCTAGTTTAGCGCTGGAAGATTGGTATGGAAGCTATTTATATTCTAACTCGTATATCAGATTGACGAGTGATTTTTGGAGCTAACTTCGAGTGTATATGTACGTATGTTTAGAAGTATGCCTTTTGTAAGATTAGACTCAGATTATTTAGTTTCCCTCATCTTATCGTAGTTTGTAGCGGACCATGTTTGCTGGAACTGAACTCTTTAATTCAAGTATACTTTTTATTAAATAAAAAACAATACTAAGCTTAAGTAAAATTATCGAGTACCTTATGCGTATAGTGGCTGTAATAACAAGGACTCTTCGCGTCTTGTTTTCCACAATACTTATGTAGTAATTAAACATATATCTGAAGACCCGATTGGCGCAGTGGCTAAGCGATTGGACTGCTGCGCAAAGGGTTCGATTCCCGAAAGGGACAAAAATTTGTGCGATCCGCAGATGTTTGTCCCGAGTCTTGGTTTTAGTGTATGTGATATTTCATGTTTGTGAAACGCACCCACGATACAGGAGTAAATACTAGTGTGGGGCGACGTTTTTCATAAAATAGAAAAAGTATATAACAATTCCTCTGTCTATTCATATTCTCCTCTCCTCTTACGTTGGCGGGAAGGAAGCGCTGCAATTACGAACTGACCTAATTACATTGCAATTGCGGACCGCAACACACTCCTATGTACAAGTAAACACTACAAGTGTCCACTAGCTACCGACTTGCGCAATTTTTAGAAGAAGGTAAAATCGAATTAGTTTCTGCTACCAGAATTTTTTCTATTGCAAGTTGCATTTAGAAGTTTGCGTAAATTGTTTTGCTGCAATATTTTGAATACCCGTTTCGAAGGACATTACATACAAAAGAAATACGATTTGTGCACTTCGTCAAGCTAGATGCCTAGATCCAGAAAATTTCTTGAATTTACATTTACACAGGAGGCTTCCGAAATAACCTAAAACTTCCAGAAATCGAGATGCTGCGACTTTCAGTTTAAGTTGACTCAAAGCAAGTTTTTTGGCGGTGCCAACTTCTATAGTTGGTGAGAACTTGGCAATACTAATGTTCTATTTGCTTGTGTTCTATATGCACATTGTTAGTGACGGAATAGTGTGGGAAACAATTGGGTATTTGTCCTAATTAATTGTGTTGGATAGCACGTTCGTAACGGACAAATATTTGTGAGATTTTTTTCTGCGTATCTGTGTTGGGAACTCTTTGATAGAATGGGATCGAAACAAACTATGGTGAAGATAAATTTATTCTACACAGAGTATGGAGAATGTGACGAGAGTGAATGGAGAAAAGAAGTAGGTATGTCAGAATCGTTGCCAGCGGAAATCTGCGGTTTCTTCCTAAACTCTGGGAATTGAGGTAGATTTACTAGACCGATACAGAATAAATAGTCTGAGGCTGTTATCAATGATTTATTTATTTATTTATTTCAAGGTCCTTCACAGCTTACAATAATAAAGTTTTTACTTAAAAATATACAATACGCCAATTACGAAGAACACATTAGAATATCATAATAACAACGAGAGCAGAATGTGTATTATCGTGAACGAATAAAGTAGGTGATTAGCGGCAATTTTATATACTTTAATTGTGTGTCCGTGTGTGTGTGTGAGGGTGTGTGCGTGTGTGTGTGATTAAATGTTATGTGGTTTGGTTATGAGATAGAATAAGTTTAACCTTATTTTTGAATGACGTGAATGATGATCATGCGACTTTAAGCTACTTTTACATGATTAAGTCGAAGGTAGTGTGACGATCTGGCTAGATATGCGGGACGCACTTGCCCCAAAACTGCGAAGGATAGAGTGGGTTGGAAGAAAAAGGGGAGGTCTTTGCACAGCTATGGGAAACAAACTATGCTTTATAAAAAGTCTGCTTACAAGTAATTTTTCATTCCATATATTGTAGCCAGTCATATTTTAACAGCGTTATTATTAGCCCCGCCTACACAGCGCTCCATAATTTAGTGCAATTGGACACAAGCTAGAGGTGGCATTAGCAAGTGTGTCGAACCACAATGTTTAGTTACGGCTCAATTCTGTCAATTTTCACGGGCTACACTGTGTGAGTAATGTTTTTATTTGTGGCAACAAGTCTTAAGCAATAGGTCAATTTATATTTCATGTTACATGTTTTTTATGTATCTAAATATTTTTTATTATTAAAGTCGGTAGATATAAATAATATTTGGATTGTATTTTTTTTTCTTTTTTAAAAAACGTCGCCCCACACTAGGAATTTCTCCTGTATCGTGGGTGCGTTTCACAAACATGAAATATCACATACACAAACACCCAGACTCGGGACAAACATCTGTGGATCACACAAATTTTTGTCCCGTGCGGGAATCGAACCCACAACCCCTAGCTCAGCAGTCCAATCGCTTAGCCACTGCGCCAATCAGGTCGTCAAAATCGTATCGCTGCCGTGTGGTATCCGGCCTAGAATTGACCACCCCCTTTCCTCCCGTGGGTGTCGTAAGAGACGACTAAGGGAAAATTCTGAAGATGGGCAGCAGCGTCCTCTGTAACTTAACCATCCATACTGCGATCCCCAAGCCGCTTGCCAAACGTGGGGATTATAGCACCCCCCCCTCCCGCTTAAACGGGGATTGTATTGTATTTACTGTATCTCAGTATAAAACATTATATACGATCAAATTCGTATTTAAATTTCCCACTTGTATCATTCTTCACGCAACGCATTATCTTTTCGTCATAATCCCAACAGTTTCATGTTCACTCTTATTTATAAGCCTTTATACATTCTATAATGATAATGACAAATGATTTTATTTCTGCAAATAGGTCTTAAAAACACTTTTACACGCTTTTTTTTTAAAACTAGATAGATGGCGTCGGCATTTCCTAACTGACTACCTCTGAGAAGAAATACCGAAACAAACTCAGGGGTCAATGTCTCTTTTAAAGTCCAGACAAGTTCAATAATTTATGTGAGAACAGTGTAGGTGGTCTTTTTAAGAATTCAGATGTAATAACTCTTGCTACGGAAAAATTGTTAGCTTTAACATGTAACATCTATTTCGTGTCGACGCCACGATCTAGTCCGAAAGCGATGCAATTAAAGGGTAAATTAATTTGTTTAGTAGTCGACGTTGATGCCGACGGTAGCACTTCCGTATAATGTGATTTGAGAGCTTGGATTTACTAGTTTGTTTACTATGTAATTAACTTAGACTATACATAATAAATTGTGATGAGAATACCTTTTGGAATCGTGGGAGTTAGTAATTTCGTTTCAGGAGATGGTTTAGATGTAATACGGGGCGTACACTCAACTTTGACGAGTTATGTTATAGGTCCCAATGTAATAGGGACGAGCCCGGGAACAATTCCAGACTTCGCGCTGCTACCGAGAATCACCTAATGGAAAAACCCAAAAACTTTAACCGACCCGGGATTCGCATCCTCTGGACCTCATGCTCAGCAGTCGCGCTTAGCCACCACTAGACCCACGTCGCAGTCAAATCAGGAATTTGTTCTCTAAAAACTCCAAAATTATTTTTATTAACACGAGAAAGAAAAATACTTATTTATCCCCAGAAACTGTTTGATTTGGTCAACAAGTCTCACCTTGTCTTATTACGCGTGGTCTTTATTATGATTGCAAGGATACGTGACTTCAAGCACGCTGCGTTGTTTCTCGTTGACGCTCTCCAAATTGCGTTTCATATGAAGCAACATCGTCCTAAATAGAAGACAGGATGAAGATCTGACCTGTCTTGCCATACAAAGAGCAGGGACCAAATATTGCAACTCATTGAGAATGTAATTATTATGTATCGTGGGTGCGCTTTACAGGTGCACGCGTTTTTTACCTGACTGCGCAACGCAAAGGTGGATAATCTGTTTATACTCATACTCAATTGCACAAATTCAAAAAATATACAGAGAGTAACGTTATAAGTGACTCAGTCATCTAAACGAACCAAAAGGTTACTGCGCCAATTGTATGTGAAAATATGTCTTGTTTTGTTCAAACTTAACGTAAAACAGATTTCAATATCAACAAGATTATGCGTGCATGGAGTCACGCACAACAGATACGTATTTATAGAAACAACTTCATATAACTCTCAGCGGTAAGAGCTAACTCCAATCAAGGACTACCCTGCGTCGGTCATAAAAATAAATAATTTTTATAATCATCATTTATGCTGACTGCCTTGTTGATCTAGACGTCGTTAAGCGCGACTGCTGAGCATGAAGCCGGTTCGAATCCTGGGTCGGGAAAAGGGTTATTGGGTTCTTCCATTAGGCAATTCTCAGTAACAGCATACGGAGATTGGATTTGTTCCCGGTTGATGGAAATAAGCTCGCCCCTATCACATTGGGAATTTGGTATCTATAACATAACTGGCGAAAAGTAGGTGCACCATAGGTAAACCTCTGCCTACCCCTTTGGGGAATACATGCGTGATGTTATGTTGTTATTATATTTCCTAAAGTGATAGGGTTTTGCACCTAAATTTTGCTAGAAGGACTTGGCCTATGTTAAAAAGCAAGCACCCTATTACCAGTCGTAGAGCTCAATTGTCTGCTCAGAATGTAATGAAAGCTATTCCAGCTTACTTTATACCTACATGTGATGAGTGCCATCACCGCGTATTGAATTTTCCACTCACTGATAGACGCTATTAAACAATAAAAAATCCGCAGCGCGCATTGGGACGTGGACTCGCACAAAAAGGTTTAAAAATTCTTTATAAGTATAAAACGGACAACATTTTTACTGTACGTACTAAGTAAAAAAGACTTTCTTCATTTGTCTCGTTTATATTATCTGATTCGAATAGTCTGCTCTGTGTGTTGAATTGTATGAGCAAGTGTAGTATTAACTGTACAGAAAAACTTTGCCAAAGCTTTCTCAAATTCAGATTGAGACGAATTCCCCAACTGGAATCGTTTCAATTATTTAGTCTGTTTGTTGTCTGAATTTATTTGGTTCTTCAAAGCATATGTGATGCTCTCTGGGGCTTATGTTTCTTTTGCCTGTTGCTGCAAAATTTAGGCTGCCCCATTACTCAATGCTCAAGTGATACGCAACGAAAAATAGCACTACTATGTAGTATGTCTAATCCAAGGTGATGGAATTATAAACATGAACGGATATAGGAAGAACTGCGTTCATTTCAGGTCATCTTTTGTGATAATTTCATATAACGGATTCGAAACGTCGGGACCAAAAATCAAAATTAAAACCGCGATAAAATCCGTAAAAATAGTTTTATTTCAATGACTAATATTCGCGTAAGTGATAGAAATCATTATAATTTCATAAAAGTTCAACTGTTAACAGGAGAAAGTTTCAATTTAAACTGCGTAGCTTTTTTTGACTTCTAAGTTTCTGTTTGTAATCTTATCAGATATAACTAAATATGAAATTACACCAAGCGACTGCTATCTGATTTCCGCAACCCTGGCAACTTTATACCGAAAAACACAGGTACGTTTAGGATTCGGATATCGATTTTTCTTAGTGTTTTTGAAGTGTTTATGATAAAAGTATGACTTGCCAAAACATGTTCCTTAATCACAATTTAGCCCAAAAATCGCACACGAGAGAACATCATAAACAAAAAAATGCATTACTAATAAAAACCGCTGCAAACACTCCAAGCGTTTCTCGAACTCAGTGTCCGCCGTCGTTAGTATACGGCTTCCCTTATAGCCGCGGTTTCTTCATTGCATTCCCGACTCTCCCGTGCACTGGACGTTCCACGGCATTCAATTCTCCACCAGACTTATATAAAAGTGTCATGTCCGAGGAAGAAAAAGGCGTTCAGGTATGTTTAGAATTTTAGTATTACTTTGTACGAATTTTTGTTTTTGAATTATGACCCAAGTTTTCGCTAGCAACTCGATGTTGTTTGTGAACGAATTTAGATATGTTTTGGATGTGTTGGTAGTAGGATGTTTATCTTTAGTTTTGATACGTGATTGGGAGATATTGGTAGTGCGATTAAATCTTTTTCTATTGAAGCTTTTTTAGGGCGTGTTGTTCGGGATTGTTGTTAGATTTTGTTTATGAATAGTACAATTAGCAGTGTTTATTATTGTTTTGTGTAGTAGTTTTTGAAGTAAGATGTATTAAATTTACAATTTTTGGGCAGTGATTTTAGATTCTAAAGTACATAATATGGAGTTAGGTACTACCTTACTTCTACTCAATTAGTTTAATTTACATGACAAACAGAATAAATCGAACCTCTACGTACTTGTAGTTAAACCATTTAACATTTAAAAAGTTAGTTTTTTTAGTTTTACTTTCGTACTCTTATCATTAGCAATTTACTTTTTATTTGTTTTATTTTCAATTAGTTTTTTATTGGCTTGACTTTAGTCTGAACTCAGGGTCCTATCAACAGAGCAGTTGACTCAAAGAACCTTCTGGAATGTTCACTAGGCCAGCCTTTTTGTGGTGCAGATAATCGTCCGGCCTATTATGCCTTTAATCCTCTTTCAGTCGATTGACAAGTTCTCCTTTCAAACGTTCTAATTGACATTTCCTTGCGTCGACCGGTCGGTCGGTCGGAATAATGTATGTATGTTGGACATTACGACTGTATTACCCTGAAAGCTAAGCAAGGGAACACCCATGTAAGGCATGTGATAACAATTACATACTACAGAAAATATGACTTCTGTTATATTAGGTTTGTTTTTTGTTAAGACTGGGAAAAAATACCTTTTTGGCTTAGGTTGCTGCATAGTTTAGGGTTTAGTTCTAGCAAGTGATTTTTTTTTGTGATGTCAAAATAATTCAACAGTTTTGTTGTTAGATACCCGTTTCTTTCTTTTCATACAATCTCGCCAATTATCTTTATATGTATGTAGCAGTGTTATCCTCTATGAAATCTGTACCCTCAGCCAAATCTAAACTCGCTTGTTTCGGAATAATAATTATACATAGGTTATTCTAAATACCATTTTTCATCGAAATATTTCTTGTTCCTCCGACTTAAATCGGTCCCATTTCTAAGTCGTCACATTTTACGTACGTCAGTAAGATCATAAAATATGAAACACAGTGTTTAGCCAATATTGTAATTACCAAATTATGTACGCTGAAAACAGCTCATTGGTTAATGATTGTTGACTCAGTAGACTCAACGTGTTACTGTGTCAAGGATATGAGTTCGATACCCGGGTATAGTAAAGTAGTATTTACGTGTTTATTAAAATTTTATTAATCATTGATTTCTGTTAATGGGTTTTCACAAATATATCTATACTTGTTTGTTTGCTTGAATCGATCATACATACATTGATCGAGGAAGGCTAAACATTTTTTTTTATATAAATATGGCTAATACTAGATTTATTTATTTAGAGGCTTTTATTGCAAAGTAACATGTTAGCCCCATGGCTAATACTAGATGGCCTATAATTATGCGTAGGCGTAATGGTCATATAATTACAAGTTTTCGTGAAAATAATATACTGATATCAGAAATACGAATCATTTTCAAGTACTCTGTCCGTTTCACTGTCCATTTTGCAAATATTTTGACGATAAAACCACAGAAAGGATTTAACTGGGAGATCTTCTCATTTAAAACTAAACCTCGATTCTAAATGTCTAAGATCTTCCTCTTAGAAATGAATAGGCTTATATTTCAATAGTACTTTAATAGGAGTAAGCAGCTTAAGGTTTTCCTCTCTCTTAAAATCTCTGCTTGCATCCACATCCCTATACGTGACCTTTGTTGTTATACGACCTAATTCTTTGATTCATAGGGTTGTGGGGTGTGACAATAATATCCATGGCTTTTCATTGTAAAAGGTACCACATATTACATTCAGAACTATTATATTATCGATTTCTCCATTGATAGAAGTCTCCGCCCTTTTTTAGTACAAAACATATTTATATTAGGTACTGCCCATCCATTATTTACAAAATATTTCACAATCAATTGTTCAGATTTCATTTTTATCTACAACATACATTTGAATACATTATTATATTTAAGTATCTATTTATAATTGTGGTATATTAGACAAATAATTTTTAGTTATATACTTGCTCCGATAAAGTGGTTACGTAAAAGTACGAGAAGCGGCAACAAAAAAAAAACATGTTTTTAAATTCTTAATTATAGTATAATGTGCACTTGAAGGCCTTACGAACTATGAAATTCCCGGATTAATTAATCAACAAAAAATGTTGCCACACAAATATTTATCCCGTGCGGGGATCGAACTCTCGAGTGCGACTCTCATATAGTCCACTCCGCCAAAGGGTCGCTTTTTGTTTTTAATGATGATAATTAGAACTTATAATTGGGGGAAGCCTTTATTTAACAGTGGACGTCTGTGATGATCGTGAGAACGGTGTGTAAAGCCATGTCAGAGGCCTGCAGGCGGTTTAAACTCAGACACCAGGTTGTTCATCAATCATACAATAAGAAGAAGAAGTGGACGTCTTTCGGCTGATGATCAGAACATTAGTGATATCGGTCAAAAGCCAAGCTCATAACCACTGCGCAGTGGTAACCTAGCTAAATCAAAATATCAAACCAAGCTATTGTTTAGCTAACATAAACTTTAACGTAAAATAAACTGGTTGTGTTAGATTGCACAAATATGATATGTTTGATGTTCTCGACACAGTTGCCAAGTAGAGTTCTAAAGCCGAGTCTCCATCGAACAAAAGTTGCCAACTTATGTGTTATCAACAAATGTTGGGAACCGTGTTTCTGGTTTTGGCGGACATCAAAAGAATACGCTTGTTACAGATATTAATTGGCTCTGTGGAGACTTAGTCGGAAACATCAATAAATTTTCAGTATACACTTTAGATATTTTTTCTAACAATTCTGGTGCTAACAATTTCGGTGGAAACGCGCCCTAGCGATACAGTACATATAACAATGTAGGTTCCCCGCGTTTGTTGTTACGAAGTAAAAGTGAATTTGTTTCCTTTAAGATCCTAACATAGTAAGTTTAAATATAGGTATTTAGAGCTGAAACATAATATTTAAAATTACATACCTATTAAAATAATACAACATCACGCTAGTATTCAGGCAGAGGTCTATAGTACACCTACATTTTGACCAGTTATGTTGTAGGTCGCAATATGTTAAGGGGTGATAGGTCGCAATATAATATGATAATGATAAGGAGCGAGCCTATTGCTATCAACCGGGCACAAATCCAGTCTCCATGCTGCTACTGAAATTTACCCGTTTCTTGAGGGATTCAAACTCAGGATATCATGCTCAGTAGTCGCGCTTAGCGACCGCTAGACCAACGAGGCAGTATTTAAATATGAACATGTTATCTAAGATGCGAAAGCATAGAACAGATGCCTATCTGTCGATCCTTAGGGAACGCCTATGTCCTTCAGTCATGGTAATATATCTAAATTACCGTGCTTCAGTGGACTAAAATGTCCTTCTAAAATAAAAAACTTTATAAGTTTATCCCCCGCACTCAGAGACATTTAATGATAATTAAACTATTACTAAGTAATAATAGTTCCTTAGCCTCAGTTTAAGTAATCATTAACGTCTCTGAGTGCGGCGGTATATGTCCTATATTGTTAAACAGTTACCTAGTATGAATATTATTAAAAAAAAATCGCGAGCTTGACCGGTATCTGGAGTCGTCCAAGATTAGGGCTTAAAAGAGTCTAAAATAAAAACCTTCCACATACGCTCCGTGTACACTGTACATCGTGTACAGGGCCTTTCTGTTATCCCATCAGCCCTATCACTAAGAGTATCTTTAAATGTTGGTCAAAGCTCAAGATCATAATTTTCTACTTATACCATTCCTCCGTAGACTTAAAAAATTTCCTGTAATAGTAAATTGAAGTAAAATAGTTTTACATACACCTCATATACAAGTTATTTCACTTTAGGTTATTGAAAATGTTGGCTGAGTATTTCGGCCGTCCTAAATGTGGTCCCAATATTTTATATGGTACTTTATGACACGTGTATTGACACTTACGCTGCCCTAAAACCGGTCTAAACTAGGTCCATTACACTCAAAATATCATTACTTCAAAACCTAGGGAACCTATTTCATATTATTCATGTCATAAGTCACGGAAAGGAGAACTTATAATTTAATATTTAACCCTATTTCTTCGTTCCTTCTTTAGTATGTATTAAGAAGCGGTAAAACTGAGGCTTCTGGGATCTGACTTATGTATTAACAAGGTCTAAGAAATATCATTTTTAATTAGAATTTAAATCTTTATCTTCAACGTCATTTTTCATCTTATTAATACTATTTTTTGGCTAAGACTATTATACCTAATTGGCCTAAACTACAGAAGCATGCAAATTTGGCCTGCTTGTTATTCCATGCAGTTTTGTTTTGTCTATAGAGCTATATATCGGAGCACCGGCTAATTGACCCCATCAATTGCAGCCGAGCGTCTTGTCTACTGACGCAGCTGACGTGCCTGGTCGGATACTGCCGGTCTAAACAGTCTATTTTGTATCTAAACACTAAGATATACACCTAGAGAGTAAATAACACTAGGAGTTTTGTTATGGATATCCTGTGTTTCCCAAAGTGTGTTGATAGACATTTCTCCAAACAATATACTCGTAAGCCAGTGTTGTATTAGAATGACTATGTATTAATTAATAACACTTATTTTTATATGCCTGGATTTGAAAATGAAAGTTTGAATTTGTATGAAACCGCTTCTCAATTTTGAGAACTACCACAAAATTACTTAACCTATGTATCTAAAAGTATAACGTAACATAACATCACGCCTGTATTCCCTGAAGGAGTAGGCAGAAGTGACTTTAAAGTACACCCACGTTATGTTGTTAGTCCCAATGTAATAGGGGGCGAGCCTGTTGCCATTAACCGGGCACAACTGTAGACTCTGTGCTGCTATTGATAATCCTCTTATGGAAAAACCCAGTAATACTTTAGCCGAGCCCGGGATTCGAATTCAGGACCTTATGCTCAGCAGTAGCGCTTGGCAACCACTAAACCAACGAGGTCATATATTTATTTGAACTCATATCTTTATACTCGCAAACTCCAGCGAATGCGGTTCTAAAAATAAATTCAAGACCATGTAACGTATTACTCTCAAACGGCTGCAAGGACACTTCGGAATACAGCCACAAATGTTTGGTATTATGATATGGAACAAAGATATAAAGATAATATAAATAGCATGGGACAGGATAATAAGGAATAATCACCTATATCAAAACTGAAGAAAGAATGGTTTGATGCAAAGGCTGCTCGAAGTCTTTTAAGCTACAGAGGTATATCAGGATTGTTTTAGGCTCGGAGGATCACACTAATACTCGTATCAATTGTCCGGGAAACGAACTGTTTGCGCAGTAGACAACTCACTTAGCTGCTGCACTATTTAGCCGTGCTATTCCAAAGACATCACTTACAAACTCACTTCTAAATCCGCGGTGAGATTCGACACTAGCGCATAGCGAGGTGACGTGCGAGATGGCTTTCGAGATGATGTTAGTGTTTAAAAATAGCATATATAGGTCCCCATTGCCCCATTTGTACCTTCTGAAAGAGATACTAGGCTATGCAGAGGAGGTGTAAAACCCTAGATTAGTTTTAGGTCACAGCACTGGTAGCCTCTAAAAATAATTTATATTCAAACAATAGTCCGAAATTTTGTGTCATTTTTGCATGTTGCCCATGCTAAGCTTAAATCTAAATTGATAAAGGAAATTTGAAAAATGATGGACACGAGCAGGACTTGAACCTGCGACCTTCGCCGTACCGTGGCGCTGCTCTAACCAACTGATAATTGATAGATTCCAACAGATAATACCTGACGTCACCCTTAAGACGTAAATACTAAAAGGGAACTTGAAATTCGATGGGTGCGAGCAGTGACACGATGGCTCAGTTGGTTAGAGCAGCGCCACGGTACGGCGAAGGTCGCAGGTTCAAGTCCTGCTCGTGTCCATCATTTTTCAAATTTCCTTTATCAATTTAGAATAGTCCGAAATGTTTGTTCTAGAATAATAAACTGTTTATTCTCCAGACTTAGCACAATGTGTTACAAAATTAATGTTGGCTATAAATTAAGTTGGTACCAGTACATTAGGGTTTCGTGATTCTACTTCTGTAGAATTAGGTGAAGGTAATATTTCAGTTATCGATAAACATTGGATGACTACCCTATATACATAAATTCTGGTAAATATTTTAGCTGGGAACTAGACGAATAATGTACTTAATTTCACAAGTCATAAATCATTTATTTGTTCTCGAATATTGGAACAAAAAATAGTTATTACAAAATTACATTACAGTAGAGCTTATTAACCATACAAAACCATAAGGTACACAACATTACAGAAAAAAAAGGGTTTTTTTTTTAAAACCTCGCCCCACACTAGGAATTTCTCCTGTATCATGGGTGCGTTCCACAAACATGAAATATCACATACACTAAAACCCAGACTCGGGACAAACATCTGCGGATCGCACAAATTTTTGTCCCGTGCGGGAATCGAACCCTAAGCGATTGGACTGCTGCGCTAAGGGTTGCCTTAGCGCAGCAGTCCAATCGCTTAGCCCCTGCATCAATCGGGTCGTCGGTTATTAGAAGGATAGTCAGTTGGGTCAAAAGTCAAAAGTCTTTGCATGTGGTAGATCAAAAAGATCGAAATCTAAACAATCGACGTCACAACCAATAAATCTTTACAAGAAAGTCCATTTCTCTACCTCAATAACGATCGATCGTGAGTTTATTATAACTATTTTTGTAAAAGGCTGTCGGCCACTATTTTCTTAAAAGAAAGAAGCTCCAATATTCCATACACAAGATTCGCGTATTACGCGTCTGTTTCTATATATAATCATTGTTTACAAACATTAGTACCTTGGCCCGAGGAGTCAATGTATTGAGGTTTACTGTAAAAACCGATTGCCCTAAATATCAAATAACTTTAAAAATAAAAAATATACGATCTAATTCTCATTTATAATTTTCTTTTAGTTCGGAGATGCTGGTAAGTTCCTCTATATACAGAGCTCGGAGAGTCAAGATAATTATGTTCATCGTTATTTTAAGTAATGTTATTATAGTTCTCCAAACTTCCGCTGTTGAAATTGAAGGTTGCAATTAAATAACTAACTTAATCTTCTCTTCTGTCTACGCTGTTTCTAGTTACTTTGGATCGGTACAATGGCATTTCAGATGGCTACGTATCTCCTGAAGTTATAAAACGATGATCTGAAGCCAATATTTAATTAAATTATTCTAGATTGTGCTGCTAGGTAGTTTATTGCGCCGTTTGAGCGGTGACGTGCGGGCGTTTTGGGGGTCTCGTTTGGGGGGATCATAATGTAGTTGATGTTCAAAAAGTACTACACATTTAGTCTACTTTGAATAAATGATTTTTTATCTTTTATCCAAGCATTTATTTTTAAATAGGTTTTTCAGTTCAAAATACTTCAACAATATTCGCACACATTCCATTACAACCGCAACATTTACCTATAACCTATAACATCATAAAAACGTTCGCTACGTTGCGCGCGCACACCGATCTATTTCCATGCGCGCTGTAAACACGCATTGTTGGTCTAATGTTGTTTGTTTACTCGACGCCTGCTGACCGCGAAACGGCAAAACGGTTGGCAATAGGCTGGAGCTAGATGCTAGCTAGACATTCTAAATTTTCTGCAGTTAAGAAATTTTGAAACAGTGATGTTCATCAAATCCTAAGCTTTAGGTAGACTTTAGGCGTTCGCCTTAAATTCCTAAGCTATGTTTTTCCTAATAACGTAAGTGCAGAAATATTGGGGAAGAGAATGACGATGCATCCCGTATTTACCATCACGAAAACAGAATAATCTTCTGCTGTAACAACTGAAATATTGGGTTGACTAGCTGTCTGGAAATATAATAATAATGTGTAACATATTTATTTATTTTAAAATTATACGGTGTACACGAATCAAATAAATAATAAAAGGACACAAAGAGATAATAATATAGCAAGTACATTTGTTGATGTTATTGTTACGGATTAAAAAGTCATCTAAGTACAGCTCGACGCATGCGTAGTTCCCCATCGTTTATCTGTAGTTCTTTGAGTACCGTCACACGTCTTGTCAATTCAATACAAATATGACAATAGGACTCAGTTTATGTTCCTTCTTCTAGCGTCGAAGTTTGTTACGGGCATAACTGTCCAAGGTGCGGTGGACGTGTATAGGTAACTGGAAGAAAGTTATATCATACTCTTTTTATAAATATTAAATCGTTTTTTGAAAATTATTTGTGAATGTTTGTTATTTAATCATGTTGATGCTAAACAGACTTGAGGGAAATTTGGCACATATGAAGTATACAAAATCAATGAAAACAATACATTCACCAAAGAACCATTTTTAGTGCAGCATAAACTACACATATTTATTTCTTTTTTAAAACGTCGGCCCACACTAGGATTTTTCCTGTATCGTGGGTGCGTTTCGCATACACCGAACATGAATTATAAGAAGGATCGCACTAATTTTCGACCCGTGCGGAAATCAAAACCGCAACCCTTAGCGCAGCAGTCCAATCACTTAGCCACTGCGCTCATCAGGTCGTTCTGTATCTTCTTAAACTTGTACAAGCATTTGTGAATATCAACTATTTTATGATAGGTAACACTAATACCACAAAATAACTCAAGTACCTATAGCCTGCTACTTGCCATTTACCTCGGTATTCTCGCGTCGCGTCAGACGTTCGTTTGCGTTCATAAAACTTCAAATGTCAGTATTGCCATAAAACAAACGGTTATAACTGGTCAGTTAACCCCAATGCCCACTTGGCTGGACGTCTTAATATTTGCGGTTTGGGACGCAAATATAGGTCGTGGTAATTGGAAGGGTTAGGTGCGTATACGTGAGACTGGTGAAATCGGAATAGTATGACGACAATGATTGGAATGGCGCGGTGGAAAGGATATTTGTATGTTAATATGGTTAAACAGATATTAATTTATTTGTAAGTGTTGGTCAAATGCTAGTTAACGATACTGAAAAATATAAAATTATGTTAGTACTAAGCAACGGTGCTTTATTTATACCCTTCAATATGATAAAGTGATTCGCTTGAAATTAAATCAAGAAACTTCTTCGGCTTTTCCACTTAGGAGGCTCTGTCTTACTTCAAGAGAAGAGAGCTGTAAACTGATTTACTCAGAGCACTTTATATTGATTGACTTGTTGATATCGCAAGGCCACGAAGAGAAGAATCGGATCTATACTTATGATATGCGCTTATAAGTTTAGTTGTATCAATCTTGAGTGATGAGAGGTCACAAGTTTTGGTCAGTCTATAAATTGAGTAATGGGGTTGCGGGTTTGAAATTTGATCCCGTCCATTATTGTAACTTTCGGATAGTTTGTCATCTGATAATTTCTCTAAATATTTTTTTAAAGTTTCATCATTAACTTGTTTTGTCACTTGCTCTGTAGTCGTAAACTATAGATTTCCAAAAAGTGTAATATCTTTCTCAGCACTTTTTACATCTTTATATATTTTGTTTTTCATTGTTATAGCTCTATTTTTAACATAACATAACATCACGAATGTATTTCCTGGGTTAGTGGTAGGTGTATAGAGTATTGAGGGAGTATTGAGGTGTATAGTAAACCCGTATTTCGCTAGTTATGTTATAGGTCTCAATATAATAATAGGGGGCGAGCTTTTTGCCGTCAATCGGGTACGAATCTAGACTCTTTGCGACTACTAAGAATAGAATAGAACTCAAGACTTAAGCTGTCATACTTAGCGACCACTAGACCAACGAAGCAGTGTATTTTTGTTTACCTCAAAATACTTACGCAGTATTAGTGGATAGTGAAATCGATTTAATCTCCTAATCTTATAATTCCATTACACAGGACTTTGTTTCGTGTACGTTGGTTATTTGGAAACAATAAGTTCGTTAGTTCAGTTGTACGGTTGGTGTTGACGTTGATCGTCAATTTTGGGCTACTTAGGTCCTACAGTGTGTTTGGCGAATGTCGTGTTGCAGTTTTGTTGATACCGTCGTCACTTGTCATCTCTCAAATTCCATTGGAGTTACGCTTGTATAACATTGTGATTATGCATGTATGTAAAGTAAGTTGTTATGTTACGTTTTCTTTGTTTTTTTAGAGGTATGATAGAACCGACATACAATTGTACTTAATGTATAAAAGTCAGTAAAAATTGATAGAAAAACAGATTTGTAACTAATGGTTGATAATAATTCATGTAAGAGGAAATTAGTTTTGTTAATTAAAAATGCTCTTTTTGGTCTATTCTGATGCCCAGTTCCAGTTTTGTGAATGGTCATCAAAGAGTTATGTTCAGAACAATATTTACACTAAATTGCTACTATACTTTAAATATTCATACGAGAATTGGTTCCTTACGATTTGGTTACACCTAAATTTCACTAAATTCTTATCCACGTAACCTTTGTTCTTAATTGAATTTCAATGAAAGGCGTTCGATTGGGTGTGCCTAGGTAATATACGATGTGTAACAAAAGGCAATTGAGTATAGAAACTCGCAGTTTTATGCGTCAATTGGCACCTAATGAGATTGGTGTTGCTGCAGCAAGATAAGATATTCCAACATGCAATACGTTCAATAGAGTTAATGTGTTTATTTCCTATCAGACGTTTTAGCAAAATGTTATAGTTGGTTTGGCTTATTAGTTTAGATACGTTTCTTTGATTAAAATCCGTTCAAAATTGGCATCATCACCTCAGTCAGCTATATTGCATTCCACTGCTGGACGTAGGCTTCTCCTAAAGTACGAAAATATAGAACGAAATGACAATTGCCCGTTTAAAGTCGAAAAGAAAAAGGAATATCCCCTTCGTATGTAATGCGCAGTGTTGGCCTTATGAATTTCGTGTTTCACAGTTTTAGAGGACAGTGATGGTGCAATCTCCTCATTAGTTCACTCTCTCTAGTGCGACAGGGTTTAAGAAAAGCAATTTACAATGATACTGTGTCGCTCTAATAAAACGTTAAGATCCAATGATTTTATTCTGCGCCGTATCCAATGTCTATACTTCGATAGCTTACCAACTCCTTTGTACTAATGGATTATTTCAATCTGTAATCAGCTTTTACTGTGCGTGGCTTCGTGGCTAAGTAATGCGTTTGTGTTGTCTCTTACGTGTTTTTATGTATCTGTGTTTAATAATGTATGAAATTATTATAATTTTCATTTAAAATCAACGGCCCTATATGTATTGGAACGTATAAATTATATTTGTTACTTAACAAAATAAAGAAATTTAACAAAAAAAGAAATTCAATTTTTTTTCCTAACCTAATGTTTATTCTTAATTTAAATTAAAACTTTTTTGAGTTCTACCTCATTTAATTAATTAGGTACTTGACTTGGCAAAAAACAAATTATCAATGTAGTTCTTTTATTATTATTTTGTTCTCATTTTAAACTATAGTGTGTTCAGCCCCTCCATCAGTTTTGATTTTTTTCTAAAAAGTATTTATTCTATTATATGAAGAGATAAATATTCTGTAAATATTGTTTTAAAAATCTACTATGATTGTTTCAGAAATATGTCGTCAGCACAGATCGGAGTGGAGACATACATGTTCATGTTCAAGTAAGTTTACGATGTTGAAAAATATGTCTAAAGTTTTAGTAACTTAATTAATTAAATTATAGATTTTAGTCTATGATTATACATAGATAAGGTTTATTTATTTCACTGAATTAAAAATGTCTTAAGAGACTGAGATCCGATTGGTATACATATAATTTATGTAATATCAGTTTACAACGCTCATATCCTTACATATTTTTTTTATTTTATGTTTTCCAAATAATGAGCAATTGGAGGCTTATAAAACCTTCGTGGCGTAATTAAACTTGGCAGTTTTCTCTTCGTTGTCAATTACGAAGTATGGATTTTATGATTTGACATTTCAGTACCCTTGACTTTTGGAGGGAAATGCTTATTGACGCCACTAAGCAATTTCCACCAGAAAAGTATATCGAATAAATTTTATAGTGCCATTTAGTCTATTTTAGGTGTAATAGTTGTGGTAAAAATGTAGGTAAGTAAATAGTAAATACCTATTTTTGAAATAAAACTATGACTAAGAAAGAAAAATAGAAGACTTCATTGTGTTTTTTATTGTTCAAAGTTTTTAATTAATACCATCTGTTTCCATCATAATTAAACTAAGCAAACGACAAGTTAGGAGCTCAGGTTGGAAGCTTGGTTACATGATTGACTGTCTGTCAGAGTTTTGAAATCCAGTCCTAAATTAACCACGATAAGTAGGCACATATTTCGATTCCGAATTCAATCAATTTTTTTTCTTCGTTCAATATGGTATTACTGTAGTGCCTGTAAGAAAAGAAGTAATTGTTGATTTGTTAGGTATTTGCTATTATTTATTCAACAGGCACTTAAAATATTATACAACCCACGTTCAAATATACTTGTTTTTTGTCTGCTAACCAGGGAATAATACCACAACCAAACCGGGTAAGTGACAGGGTGTCTGTGAAAGAGTGTGTTTACTTCAAAAGTTTTCCATCATTATAATTATACACATACATTATTAAATTAATCAGTTTGCGGTAAAGATTATAAAACTTAACACACATTCGAGACTAAAGCTATGTTACACAATTTATTTTACATTACATACTTGATTCAAATGAGCAGAAGATATCACTGTTGCTCGCATTTGGTCATTGCTCACTTTTGGAAGTTATCAGTCTGTCTGTGTGGTTATGTGCGAGTTTATTCGAGTGTGTACGTGTGTGTGTCAAACTCATTTTAATAAAATAAAGCTACTCATTAAGTAGTGGAAGTATTTCTTGTCACAAAGTTTGTATGATTGTTTTGTTTATTGATGCTAGTTCTTTTCTTATTTCTTCTGACTGTATCTCGGCATAAAATATGGTCACATTGCCAGATTTCGCTTGTAAAATCAAAGGTGATTGATATTTCATGACTTGGTTCATCGATATACCGATTAGCCGTAGGTTATATATATAAAAATGATTTTCAGGGGGACCTAAGTCAACAAGATAAACGATGCGTCTTCCTTACCGTTCACGATCTTGGCACAAACCGTAAGTATTTCAGGTATTACGTTCATATTTTTATTGTGTCCTATTGTGCCTCAGTATGAAGATAATGCGTAAAAAAATGTACTTATGCATAGTATTTTCATTGTAAAAGCCGTAACTAAAATTGAATAAAATATATCCATCATCATCATCAGCCGGAAGACGTCCACAGCTGGTCAAAGCCTCCCCCTTAGAACGCCACAATGTAAATGAATAAAATATATTTTAGGGTAATTCAGTCAGAGAATCAAGCCTGTTTGAGGTATCAGCTCTGAAACAATTTTATTTCCGAACACTTACTTTTTCACTTTTTTTTTCATTACAGTAATGACGTCTACATAATTATTGTCAAAAAATACTTTAGGCACATTTGCAAGGGAGGTGCTGTTTATTTCCAAAAACAAACATCATAATATTTTTAACTTGTTCCTGGTAGGTCCTCCTAAGATACTTGCTGTACTTAAGACTTATTTCCAACGTTCAAATAAACCTACCGGAGTATTCCGATTTTATTGTTTCCATAAAGTCTGTTTTATTTCGACATGCAATGCTTGAATGATTGCCAATATGAGTAATGTTTAGCGATGGCTGTTAATACTTGCTCCAATTACGAGTGTAGTGACCACGATGCATTATAATCTGGGTGGAGAACCTACATCTTTAAGCCAACCAGTTTGTGTCTTCAAAAATTTGAAAATTATTTTGATACACATACATAACATCATGCCTGTATTCTCCGAAGGGGTGGGCAGAGGTGTACATATAATACACCCACATTTCGCCAGTTATGTTGTAAGTCCCAATGTAGTGGGCGAGCCTATTGCCATCAACCGGGCACATATCCAAACTCCGTGCTGCTACTGAGAATTACCTAATGGAAAACTCAGTAACACTTTGCCCGACCCGGGATTTGAACCCAGGACCTCTTGCTCAGCAGTCGCGTTTAGCGACCACTAGACCAACGAGGCAGTCCAGTCAGAAAATTATTTTGATAACAACATTAATTATAACCCTCAATCGTTATTTTAGGAATGCTCTTTACTGTATTCGCCTATATAATCCTCTTTTGTTGGTCACAGACTCCACATTGGTGGATTTTGTAAACTGTCCGGCTATGTCGGAGATCAAAGAACGTTCCTGCTTCATTCATATCGACGTGCCAGGACATGAAGAGAACTCGCCCGACTTACCCGATTCGTAAGTTTTGTTTAAAATAGAGGTACATTAACAGTAAACATATAAGTCGTTCCAGGGTACTTGATTCAAGATTCAGAGGGAAAATATTCCGGACTAGAAGAATGTGAATGCAAATCATTCTTAATTCTTTACATCATCATCACTTACTATACATAAATTTGATGTCTATAATACAGAGGCGAGCACTCAAATTCTCTTTTAGCAAATCTTGAGCGATAGAGAAATTTTATTGGTTCTAGTAAAATTGTCTTCTTCTTCCAACAATAATTTTTAACACGATTTTTTCCACAGCTACCAGTTTCCATCACTTCAAACGCTAGGCGAAGACCTGATAACAGTATTAGACTTCCTCCACGTCCGCTACGCAGTGGGGCTCGGGGAGGGCGCTGGAGCCAATGTCCTGGCCCGGTGTGGGCTGGCCCATCCCCGACGTCTCCTCGGCCTCATCCTGGTCAACTGCACAGCCTCCACGTCGTCAGTAGCCGACGCCTTCCGCAGTAGATTCTCTAGATGGCGGGGCGCCGACATTTCGCAGTCCGAAGAGGATTTCCTCATCTACCACAAGTTTGGCCACGTGAGTGTTAGAGAACAGCTTGATTATAGCTACCAGGTATTCCTTCTTCTGTTTTTGTTACTAATTCTACTAACTGCTCGGCTAGAGCTGCCTTAAGGTAATCACGTTGCCAGGTGTGATTTATACTTTTAAATGTACATAGTTTTGAAAACCCTGTCTACTTTTCTTTATACCTCTATTGTTTTATATTGTATATTTATTTTTTATATATTTTTGCTCACTAATTTCATCTCACGTCTCAATCCAGAACTTTTTGAGATGAATCTATACATGTGACATATCATAAAAACTTAATAAACTAAGGTAGTGATATTTTATGACCCCATTGCTTTTAAAATTTGAATAACGTTTTATAATTCGGTTTTGAAATACTTTCTCTCTTTCTCTTTTTGTCTTTGAATAATGTTGTTTTACTCTATCGTTAGATTTGATACCTATGCCAGTAGATGCGTCATTCTTACTTCGACTAACATACTAACAAACTCTTAGTTGCATTATTTGCTTTTATAGTGCTTTAGTATTTAGTTTTACGTATTATTTTAGTACCTTTTCCTGTAAATAATCCATGCCTTCTTTTACCAATTTTGTTTATTTCTTGCTATCATTTTATAAGATTCTGTATCCCCAAAAAATAATCTTCATTGAATGTGTCATCTGTTTATTTTCTGTCATTCCACCTGTTATATGCGGTTGCTGTGATGATGTGATTTTTCTGTTTTCTGTATAAAAATACCCTTTATTTATTTGTACCGCCAAAGCTCGTCTGTAAAAGATTGCTATGACAAGACTTCTTAAGTACCTATATTTTTGATACATTCGCGCAACAAAGTATATTCCCCTTTATGGTTATGAAATACAATGAAAAATTGTCACGATGCACGCGTCGTAAGCTTTGTCATTGCTATCGTTAACTGTTGATTGCAATGGGTTTATGTTACGGTTTATGGCTATTCTTTCTACGATCTTCTGCGGGCTCGTATCATGGCAATAAACATGACACATTCTATGTTTAAAAACGATTTTTCAATCCTTTAATCTAATTTTAAAATCAACCATTTGCTCATTTATCTGTGTCCTGACTTGGATCTTTATTCCAAGTGTCTTCTTCTTCTTATCGTATGATTGATGAACAACAATTCAATACTAAGTGGCAATAAAAAGAAATGTTTTTTTATTGCCACTTATAATAGAATTTTTGAATGAAGAATTTTAGTTGAATGACCATATTAAAATTAATTGTTATAATGGTTTTATGTATCTATATTTTTTGGTATTCTGGCAGCAAATATCCAGTGACTCGTGTGAGGCAGGAGAACGCGACCGTACTTTGGCTGAGTACCGCTCGCGCCTGCGCGGGAACCTCAACACTCACAATATCAAGCAGTATGTCAGGGCGTTCATCAAGTAAGTTGCATTAAGACATACTACTGGCTAGTAATTTTACCCCTTTTAACGTACAATATGCTAAATTTTTAACCTAGAAATAAATAATTAATTAAACCAAAAAGGATTTGTTTACTGTACAAATAATTTCTTTGGTAACGGTCAGAACTGTCACTATAATTTGAGCAAAATGAATACTAGATTTTTCCTTCATACACGTTGCCTCCCACAGGAATTACATAATACAAGAACATTGAACAGACGTATAGACTCGAAATTAACATCTGTGGACTTGTGGAGCTCAGTAAAATTGTTTAACCAGTATCGATAAGCCTCTAGTGCAGAATTCCAACTGCATCACAACTGCGGCAATCAAGGCGCTCTTGCGATACGCATCGGTTGCCGAGATAATGATGTCTGATTGCTGAAGCTTTGTGGTTTGCGTAATTTCTGCAAGATACTTTGTAACGACTGGAACTGTCCTTGTATTATCATGAAATTAATACTGTTTCCTTTGGTCACGCAATAACTTGAGAACAGCTGGACCAATTTGGCTAATTATGGTTTTCAAATATTTGTGGTAGTCCAGGGAAGGTTTAAATAAGGATGAAACGGCAAGTTGTCGTTCATTATGGCCTTCTAAGGGGGAGGCCTTTGTCCAGCAGTGGACGTCTTCCGGCTGATGATGATGATGATGATGATGAAGGATGAAGATATATGTATTTGCTTCAAACATGTGTAGTTTACAGGAAATGCATCCTATAACAGTTCAATAGGTCGCATCGGTGAGTAAATATTTTATAAGTCTGGTCATATTAATTATACCAGTTTATTTATTTATTTATAAATAAAAATTTTTCACTGTGTCGAATATTGAACATAACAATTTTATAACTTAAAAATTAAAATTAATTTTAGTAAAAATCTATCGCAAAGAATACCTACTTCTTCTATAATTCCTCTTCCTTTCCTTCCAGCCGTAAGGACCTGATCCTGCGCGGCTGCCAGCCCGACATCCTGCTCATCACGGGCATGCTGAGCCCCTACTCCACCGTCATCGAGAAGATGTACAAGGAACTGGATAAGGAGAGGGTCACTATACTCAAAGTGGACCGAGCTGGTGACGTGTTGGCTGAGGCTGTGAGTATACATAATGTATTTAAGCCTTGATGTTGAAGGACCAGAATAAAAACATACCTGAGTTTGTTTCGGTGTTTCTTCTCAGAGGTAGTCAGTTAGGAAATGCCGACACCATCATTCTAACTAGTTTATAAAAAAATGACGTGTAAAAGTGTTTTTTTAAAACCTATTTGCTGAAATAAAATCATTTATCATTTATACAATTTGGTCCTTTTGGTTCGATAGCTTTATAATAATCATATAAATTATATAATGATGAGATAAAAAATCATAATATTCTCCTATTTTAGTAATAGGTACAGTCAGCAACATAAGAAGCTGGACATTAAACTTTTTAAACATACCATTAATTGAAGAACTATATACTTCTTACATAGAAAAAAGTCTTAATTATTCTCATCATTTAACCGCTCCTATACAATTACTTTTACAATTACTTGACATAAGGTCTCTTAACATGTTAAGCTACTTATGTTGCTGACTGTACTAAAATAAGAGGCAGTCAATAGTTTTTTTTATTGATTGGGGACGACTTCCGTTAATTTGGCGTTAATTAGATTTGAAATAAATGAATAATCAATAGACATTAATTGTCTATAGATAATATTAAAAGCATATTATGAAGATGCAAAATAGAATTTTGTTCTACTTATCATTTCCAATGTATTAGAGAATGTTACAAAATATTACACAACCTCTCATATGGAATATGCTCTCGCTAGAGTTTTACCTATTATGTAAACGGTAGAAGCGTCTCGCTTGCACCTATCTGCGTCTAGTCGAGTCGTATGCGTTTTCGCATTTAATAGCCCCACCGTTGCAACCGTCACAACGCAATACCTTCCGCTGTTACACCAAAGTAAAAGTAACCGACGCGTTCATTGACTCACTGACAACCTTATCGATAAAACGCGAACTAAGTTTCATATATGAAACCACGTGTTATATATTCCCGGGATAAGTTTCGTGAATGGTCGTAATAAAGACCATGTTTAACTAAAAACTGTGCTATAACTTCCCCGTCAAGATGTCTGTGATTTTGTTGATAATCGAAATTATTATCATTTGTGGTTTAGTAGTTGGGTTGTATCAGAAAAATACCAACCAGGTTTGCAAATCAAAGAAGAGGTACGATGGGAAGACAGTGTTAGTGACTGGAGGGACCACGGGGATGGGCCTCGAGATCGCCGGGGACTTTGCTCACAGGGGAGCCAGGGTCATCGTGGCCTGTCCCTTTGAAGACGAAGGTTTGCACGGCCAGAAACTCATCATAAGGAGCTCTGGCAACGATAATGTGGTTTTCAAACTCCTCGACTTAGCATGTTTGGAATCCATAAGAAACTTCGCAGCAGATATCTTAAAGACAGAAGATAGACTAGACATTCTGGTAAACAACGCGGGAGTCGGAGTCCCGGGAGACTTCCTCACCCCCGACGGGATGAACTTTATCATGCAAGTAAACTACTTCGGTACATTTCTACTAACTCTTTTACTCCTACCGCTTCTAAAGAAGACGGGCACAGCGTCTGAATCGAGTAGGATTGTAAATACGTCATCTGTTTTGCACAAATTTGGGAAAATTGATTTTGATAAGTGGAACAACACAGGATACTGGGCCAAAATGCGGATCTATGGAAACAGCAAGTTGTGTTTGGTGCTATTCACTCGAGAGCTGGCAAAAAGGCTGAAGAATTCTAATGTTATCGTGAACATTGTTGATCCGGGAGCGGTCGGGACGAAGATTTTCAGCAGTTCAGGGATTGCGTGGGCCAGTTTTGTATCTTTTATGGCCCTAATCCTCTTCAAACAGCCCTGGGAAGGAGCGCAGACCGCATTGTATGCTGCCACTAGTAACAGGGCAGGTCAATACAGTGGACAGTATTTCAAGAATTGCCAACAAGTGAGAGCTGCTGAACTGGCTTACGATGACAAACTGGCCGCCAGGGTCTGGGAGGAATCAGTGAGGCTTGTGAAACTAAGAGACGACGAACTCAACGAGTGCTTTAGTTCGTAAATTAAAGGATAGTTTGATAAAAGTAATTGGTATGTT
Organism: Abrostola tripartita; assembly: GCA_905340225.1. Classification (NCBI taxonomy): domain Eukaryota; kingdom Metazoa; phylum Arthropoda; class Insecta; order Lepidoptera; family Noctuidae; genus Abrostola; species Abrostola tripartita. The sequence continues at coordinate 1,027,285 of HG996492.1, read as the reverse complement.
ATTTCAAACAAGTGCAGCATGAATAAAATTTTAAATTATTCAGTGTAATTTTCATTCAGGATGTTAATGTTAATTTCTGTTGACTTGAAATGAAATATTGTATGTAATAGTAGATACCTTTCGTGTTGGAATCATTAATAGCTTGTTGCGTGACCCCGTTCCACTCTGTTGGATGGTCAGCGGTTGTTTACTGTATTATAGTTAATTACAATAAGTAACCTGTAACCTTTAGCTACACGACAAGTCTGGGTCTCTGAGTACAACTTCCATCTTTAAAATTTCAATTGTCAAACAAACTAACTAGTTGATTTATGTTTTATTAACCACTTGTTGTCTTATGATGCATACAACTTTTTGCCAACGATTTACGTGATTATAAGTAGACAATGTAAGACTGCACCATAGGTCTAGTGGCTGCTAAGCGCGACTGCTGAGCATGAGGTCCCGGGTTCGAATCCCGTGTCGGGCAAAGTGTTACTGGGTTTTTCCCATCAGGTAATTCTCAGTAGAAGCACGGAGTCCTGGATTTGTGCCCGGTTGATAGCAATAGGCTCAGGCCCTATAAAATAACTGGCTAAGTGTAGGCGTATTTTACAGTAACCTCTGCCTACCCTATGTTATAAAAACAATGTAATTTGGGTACGTCTTCTGTCAACGTATAAATTACGTTTCAAATTAATTTATGTTGGTTACACACCAAATACTGTTGTAATACTAAGTTACATAAATTACATCATATAACAGGAAACCGATATCAATAAAACACTCGCCAAGTCATACATACTTATCTTATAAAGAGGTAACAAACTTACAAACGCACAAACACACACACAACCTTTCATCTTTATAATATTAGTGTGCAAGGTGAACTCCAATAATAGACAATATAACATTACATCGTGCCTGATAGAACTAACAGCTAAAGAAAACATGGTAATGGAACCTGAATTTTAATGTTTTGAAATCGCTTACAAGCTCGCTACAAGTTACAAGCAAAATATTTTTCCCAATCCCCAATTCAGATTTGTATAAGAAGAGGTCTTTTCCATGGCGAAATTATTATAACCAATAGCGAAATTATTAACAGCAGTCAGTGAAATTACAATTAAGTATTTTAGAAAAGTATTGTGTATAACCGGACGCAGAAGACGCAGCGTTGGCAGGCCTTCCATCAGGTGGACCGACGACATCGTCAGAGTTGCGGGCAACCGGTGGATGCGAATGGCTACTTGCCGTTCATTGTGGCATTTTGAGGGCGGAGGTCTTTGTTCAATAGCGGACGTCTTTCGGCCATGAACTACTCATAACTTTTACTACTAGCGAAACCATCGTGGCCACATTCTTAGCTATACTTTTTCGTCTCTAACGAGGTCCTATATTCTGATGTGTAGTAATAAATAGATACAAAAGTTTGGTATCGCTCAAGATTTTAAAAGCCTAGTCCACTCATAACAGCTCTCAGCACAGACGACTCTTCTTCCCCCAGCCGGCCAAGGTGTCGCAGTCCCTGCTGCTGTTCTGCCAGGGCCAGGGGCTGCTGACGTCACTGCCGCCGCCGGGCGTGGAGCGGCGCATGTCGCGCGCCATGTCCATGGAGGAGTACGACAAGCCCAACATCCGGCGCCTGTCGCTCACGCCGGCCGCGCCCGAGTCTCCGCCGCACCGCAAGCTGTAGCTAACACGGCCGGTATGCCTGCCAGAGGCTGTTTGAATTGCGTTATGTTTTTGGGCGTTTGGGATTAAGGTAACTATCGAAAATAAAAGTGGTCGCTGCTGGGAAAAACGTGACTTTATTGTATGTATGTCTGGAAACAAAAGTATTCCTAACCGTTTACATCAGACACTTACAGTAATAAGTGAGGAAATAATTTACCCCTATAATTAATTTACCCCTTTCAAAGCATATTAAGTGCGCGGTAAAGTGCGAGCTTTTGCATGTTATACAAACATGTGCAATTGTGCAATTTGTGCATCGAACAAAATACTATAAAAATATTGCACAGTATTTTATAATTATGAATTTATTTTCTTCATTTTGACCCCAACAACAACAGAATACTTAGTAACATACAGCTAGCAACAATCAAAAGATTTATTTTATTCTTTAGTCATATTTTTAGGTCTGATCATACCATGCTTGAATTATAGAACTTATTGATTCCAAACGCCCTAATATTGTGAAATAATTTAAAATGTCTACATGAATAATGTACATATGTTCGATGTAGATTTTTATTGTAATAGTTTTTAATTAATGTTGTTATTGAATCTGCATAAATACTACATATCGAAGGCATAAAAAATGCATATATTATTAAATGTCTATAGAATATATTTATCAATGTTTTTATTATAAGAAAACGTAATTTGATGAAAAGTCATGAATGTAGATAACTAACTAACTATTTTTCTTTGTTACAGAATAGTTAATTAGTATCAATATTTTAAAATGAACCGTTTTAATATTCTTATGAACTTGCATGTATTGTGTCGTACATAGCTTGTTGTTATGATCTTTAATACCTACAATATACATTTTAAACACCCTCTAAATTAGCGGGGTTGGTAGTAATGTTTATAGTAGGTAAGCTATTTAATATTTCCTACATGATGATAATAATTATATTGTTATCCTAGTTTCGATTAAGGTATTTATTTACTTGTTCTGAAAGCTCCTATCTATGGAGTTGAAATGTGCGGTCATATCATAAGTTGAAAAACAACACTAATAATTATTGGTCGTCGCTTCATACTTGATGCTTTATCAAGAAGTGAGACACACACAGAGTAAGGCATAATATAACCAAGAATATAACATACGTATATTTGAGTGAGCATTACTAGGCTTATTTTAATGTGTGCATTCAAAATGTTAAATAAATATTTAAAACTAAATTTTAGAGTACAATTTTACTGTTGACAAGTTTTAAGGGGTTTCGGAAATGTAGTTTTTTTTTTATAAAAAGCCCATGTTCAATAGAATTTACTATAAGAGAGGTTTTTAAATTATGAGTAAGACCAGTCTACATTAAAATACCAAATAAAATACAAGATTGATTGAAACCAAGTTTGTAACCGGCCTTGTGGTGACGGTGTAGTGTGATTTGCACGTTGCACATCACCGTCTAGGGTATATGCGTACTGTGCACGTACATGCTAAGCACTTTTATCTTGATTTGTGCACTGCACAATACACATGTATATGTTTATGTTATGTTATGCACTTTTTACAGAAGAAATAAAATAAAGCCAAAATATGCAAGCAGGCGTTTCCATGTGTGCACACAATGTGTAACAAATCATCTATTAGTTCAGCATAACCGTGCCTCACAATTAATACCTAATTAAAAGAAATTAGTAATTAGAAGCAATTACAACTGCGTGAGATTGGTATAGATTGATTACGCTTAAAGTGAAACAATATGAAGAGATTTTGTTGCTTTTTGTAAATTATGTATAGAATATTTTAAAATGTTACCAATATGTTTGTTGTATTTTAGTATTATGTACAAAGTACCTAATTAATGTGTTGAATAGAATTTATAAAAAATGTGTATCATTCAGAATTAAATATTTACATGTATACTGGTGTTTATTATTGGTAATGTGCATGTAACGGAGTGTGTTGCTTTAAACTTAAGTTATAACAAATTAAAAGCCCACATGGAAAATAAACTGGACATTTTATTGTGACAAGAACATCAGACGGTACACCGTTAAACTTTTTCAATCATTTTACAAACACAGACAGACGTACACAAATAAACATTACACTTACAACAATAGCGCCGCATACATACCGCACTCTTACGCGATTCGCCACAAAACACTTCCCTATAATTTCTTTATAGTGTAAAAATGTTTAAAATCCTTAGCATTTCTCCGTCCAGTATTTGCATTAAAATTTAAAAACATTCCAAAGTAAAATAAACTAAAAATAAGACGTCGCAAGTCTGCTCGACGGAGAAACTGTGATGAGTGGCGAGGGAGCGCAACTCTGACACGCCACACAGTCATAGGTACTTCAGTAGAGGGCACTAGCAACTCGAGCATCATCCGACCTCCGCGGACATTTTCGAACCTTTATATAAATTTTCACAGTTCTGCAATAATCAATATCAATAAACGTGTGGCCGCGGTTTTGTGGCGTCCGCTTCGGCGGCGACGCTGCGCAGCCGCCATGTTTAGACACGCACAGACCAACCACAGCACACGAGTTGCGGTTACCGAGAAAACTGTGCACCGATCATCGATTTTATATTCATTACATCTCTGTCAATCGTAGGCTACAAATAAAAAGAACGACCTTATGTGCAATATGGAGCAAAAATATGCACCCTGGTCCGTGCAGTCTAGCCTGTGTAACTGTGCATGTGCACTGTGAGCACAGTAAATGTACTTCACGTCGCAGTAAAAAGCACAGCTACGGCGGTGGCGAGCTGCGGCGAGCGGCGGAGGGGTGCGGCGCGGTGCGGCGGGAGGGGGCGCCGGGCGCGGCCTCCGCTAGCGGCGCGGTCGCGTCATAGCTCATCATCGCAGCCCGGCTGCATTTCCGACGTCTCGATGGCGACTTCGTCGTAATCTCTCTCCAGTGCCGCAAGGTCTTCCCGCGCTTCTGAAAATTCACCCTCCTCCATGCCTTCGCCCACGTACCTATAAAAATAATATAATTAAGAAATGAGAAAATTAGGTCAAGCCGCTGCGCTGGACCAATTTTATAGGAATTTGGTTAAACGAATCAGTCCAGCCAAGTCGCTGACTACTATAGGTCAAATGTTCGACTGACCAGTGCACAAAAGCTCGCTTCGAGTACATAAGGTCGAACTTGTGGTCGAGCTTGCCCCACGCCTCGGCGATGGCGGTGGTATTGCTGAGCATGGACGCGGCGCGCTTTACCTGCGCCAGGTCACCGCCCGCCACCACCGACGGCGGCTGGTAGTTGATGCCCACCTGCGGACAACACTATGTTTAAATCCGATAGCAGTACTCTAGGTGATCCAGAACAGTGTTCCAACGTTTCGTCCCAATTGATTAGATTCAGCCTAAAGTGATTTATTATAAAATACCGAGAAGATAAGACGAAATTTATTTAATCATATGTGGTTGTGCGCCATCTGACAATCTCCATAAAAACTTACCACTGCCGCTAACGAAGTTCTCCTGTAAAATCGATTTCACTCACAACAAAATAAAATATTTAGAGCATGGCATAAAACGATGATATTTCATTCGCGTGCCTTAGCCGGCACGTAAAGACGTACGCTATATCGCTTATCTACCGAGTACTCACCTTAAACCCAGTGGGACACCAGTCGACAAACCGTATCCCGGCCCTGCCCTTCATGGCTGCTATGGCAGCGTTTACATCCTTTGGTACCACATCCCCGCGGTACAGCAGACAGCACGCCATGTACTTGCCGTCGCGAGGGTCACATTTCACCATCTGATTCTGTGGCTCGAACAGCTCAGCTGTGATCTCTGATACCGACATACCTTCGTGGTACGCCTGGAAGAGGTAGGTAGGAAAACATTATTGAGATAAATCGACAAACACTGGAGAACAGAATTGTTGTGACGCTTAACATGGCATCGATCTAATTTTGTGTAAAAAAAATGGCAGTAAAATATTTTGGTTGAGAATATAAACATCATTTATCACATATAAACCGAGTGAAGATCTTATTGGAAAAATACCACGATCCTCATATGGATTTGTTTTAATAAAACAAAGATTTTAAAATAAATAAAGCTTTTGATAAATGAAAAAGAAGACTTCTTGTCCTACCTTGTCAGCGGAGACAACCGGCGCATACGCGGCTAGTGGAAAGTGTATGCGCGGATAAGGCACCAAGTTTGTCTGGAACTCTGTCAGGTCCACATTCAGCGCACCGTCGAACCGCAGGGATGCTGTGATTGACGACACGACCTGCACACACAAGTATAAATAGACATGTTTAAACCTAATGCCTAAAAGAGTAATTCATCTGAACATAATTATATTTCGAAACGGAAATACTCGAAAAGGGGATAATTGTAGTCCGATTTGACATAGACTAGTGCATTTTCTGACTCGAGAGTTCGAAACACTTGTTTAGTTCATTTTGTTAGGAGATGACGTATCTATACTTTGACATATCATTGTCTGAACACGATTATGATGACGATGATGAGAACTGGATTTGAGATTTCACAAGCAACATACTCAACTGATTTTAGAAAAATGAAATCTCATTTCTTATCAGATTTTGAGATGTCCAAAATTCTGGATACTACGTGTGTACGAAATTCTTGTAAGATTGCGTTACTAGTTCTAACTGAAAGCTGCAACTCAAGATTTAATTACTGTGCAGCATAATATGTTTGACTTCGTAGCAGGAGAAACCAGAATGTAATTTTAGCTCAAACAAAAAGTCTAGAGTGGAGATGTAAGAAGGTTCTGGTGACTGCAATTTGCTCACTTGTGATATAAGCCTGTTGAGGTTGGCATACGATGGCCTCTCAATTGACAGCCGCCGCCTGCATATGTCGTAGATGGCCTCGTTGTCTACCATAAAGGCACAGTCCGAGTGTCCGATGGTGGCATGTGTGGTGAGCACTGCGTTGTAAGGCTCCACCACTGCTGTGGACACCTGCGCACAAAGATCACCATGATACATTTGGACACTTGGTAAATAGGTTCTTAGTTCCTACGGTAGATATCCTCCTTAACCTTTTCCTAGTGTAATGACCCCCATATGGGGAATGGCTATTTTACTATTGTGTCTGCTTCGCGCACAGTCAAAGTGTTAATATTATTGTCATGGTTGTGCAGAAGGAGAAAACAAACATTAGGTGGTAAATAGTTAATTATTTAGGTATTTGTTTTTAGGACTATTAGAGGACCCTATTTCTGTTAGATGGCAGTGTATTTCCCAATTTCTATAGGGAAATTACTTCTGAATTATAAAAGGCGACCATCGGCAAGTTATTAAAAAACAACTGTTTTACCATACCAACTTAACTAGTTATTAAATAAATTGTCATGTTTTTACGCTTCAATCACTGGAACTACTTACTGACTTTTCAAAAAGAAACTGATAAGCTATTTCTATTTACACAATATTTAAGAATATTACTTGTGGTGCTGGATAAATAGCAAACTCTAGTTTACTCTTCTTGCCGAATTCGTCTGAGAGTTTCTCCATAAGCAGCGAAGTGAAACCGGAGCCTGTACCGCCGCCGAACGAGTGGAATACGAAGAAACCCTGAACAAAGGAGGTAAAAAAAAACAACATTACTACTAGCGTATTTCACTTTTTGATGCATCAAGGGCAAACGAGGGCAATTTATTTATTAACACTTCATAAACACATTTGTAATGCCATTAAATTGGTAAATATGTCGATACCTTCCAAGCGTAATAGTCATATTACATCATATAGAACACTTAAATGTCATTGGTTGAAAGGTGCAACAAATTAAACCGAATGTGTGACAGTGTGCGCTGTATCTAAAAGTGAACTCAATAATCGTTATTGTTCAGAACCACACATTTTTCGGAAAATTGGTGAATATCAGAATGACGGGTGTACGTCAAAAAATAGTGATTCTATCCATATGAAAGCAATGTTCTAGCAATGTGCGGAATGTCCGTAAAGTTTGAAGCAATGTGCTTTTAAAAAACTTTTACTGGAAGAAAGTCCATGAAGATTTCCAAACCTGAAGGCCAGTACACTGGTCAGCTAACTTCCTGACTCGCTCCATAACCGGGCCAAGAACTTCCCGACCGGTAGAGTAGTGGCCGCGTGCATAGTTGTTGGCCGCGTCCTCCTTGCCAGTGATCAGTTGTTCGGGATGGTACAGTTGCCGGTATTCACCTGAGCGGACTTCGTCTGCAAATGGATTGTGGATTTGAATCGCTCATGATATCTTGAAGGTTATTTTGGAAGAGTACGAAATGAACCGTTCATTGCAGTCTTTGAGGGGGGATTTTCAAGACTCCCAAAGGTTTCCTTAAAATAGGCGTTGAATTATTTTGAAAATCGCGCACGGCATTGGTGTGAAAAAATGGGCATATAGCCTTGAATGTAGGTATAATACTTTAAAAAATCTTTAATTTACCGCATTAAGACAAAAAAAAACTTTAATATCAGTAATACAAAACTCTTATAAGAATCTCAGAAGAAAAGCTGTTGATAGTAAAAGGAGGGCAATTTGAGAAAGTACGATTTAAAAAAATCATCTTGCACCAGCATCTTTTGAAGTCAGAATGCAGAAATTTTTATGACAGATTAAATTGACATTTGTCAAAAACACATGCCAAATTTTAACTGCGCGCGCAGTTCCATGTTTCCTTAAAACTCCGTTTTATGTTTTGTTAGGCCATATCCTATCTTACGGTATAATATTATAGCAGAATATGTGCATGTATGTTTTGTATATGGCTTTTAAGAAAACCTTTATCGCAGGTCAACAGGTCCCACTTAGAATAAACTAAAGACATACCAATAACTGTGGCTTCCAAATCCACCATAACGACCCTCGGAACCATTTTTCCTCGGTCTGCTTCAGAGAAGAACGTGTTGAAGCAGGAGTCAGCCGCGTTCGGGTCTTGCTCGCAAGCCGGCAGGGTCCCGTCGGGGCGGATGCCGTGCTCAAGGCAGTACAGCTGCCAGCACGCCACCCCCATCTGCACTCCCGCCTGCCCAACGTGCACTGATATGCACTCCCTCTGCTCGCGTACAAAAGGGTACCACGTTATTGACATTTAATTTTAGGACAAGATTGACGTGGCGTGATGATGAAAAAGGTTCGATAGCTACTAAGAAAGCGAGACTAAAGATCATTGAATATCATCGTAATAGTTTTCAAACAAAGAAAAGTCTATACTTGTGATGATGATCGTATTAGTTATGTAGAAATAAATGTGGAAAATGATTTAAAATTAATGAAAAATGGCCGTCAGTGTCAATTCTGGATTGTGACACCAAAAAACTCCAAATATTGAATATACACGTAGGCTACTATTAATAGCTTAATGTAGTTTAAAAGCACACTAGATGACTACGAAAAACCTCAGAAATATGATGACACTGACCTGGCTCTCGTAGAATCATTTAAATAACGTTTACAACGATATTCTTCGCCCTATAACTTTAAAATACAAATACCCGTAATGAAAGAGCTCGCAATAAAACCACAACTACCAATTCATCGTTATCTGCAAGACAACACAGTGCGAATGTTACGAAAACTACATACAAATTCACTTACCATGATAAATACTGGTAATTTTGACGATCCTGTGCGAAAATAATATATAGTAAAAAAAACTGTATAAAAAAAACTATTACTTTACAAAAATTTTGAAACCGACTGAAATTTTGAAAAAAATTGCGAATCAGCGCCCGTCTGATGGGCCGCTTGGATCTATTGTTAATTTTTATTCCATGTTCGAATTTGCTTATGGCCTACCGTTATGTTTTTTGGGTGCCAGTTGTTTAGTTATTGAGCAAAAAGTTTGTACTGTATCAAAATAGGTTTATAGGATTAGACAACTCTTTGGCGTATTCCGCGAAGCCGATGTTCGGTGATAGGTTTAAACTTGAAAATAATTAGATAATGATACCGCTTTTACGTGATTTCGTCTACCCAGCCAGATTTTTCTTTACGACTTCAAGAACAATAAGTATCAGAACCCAGGTAAGCTTACAGTTTACTGCATACCTGTTGACCTGAGACAGGTTACTTTCTAATTTGATACTAGTCAGAATATTTAAATAAACAACGACGGTAACCGACACCATCATTCTAACTAGTTTATAAAAAATGACGTGTAAAAGTGTTTTTATAAAACCTATTTGCAGAAATAAAATCATTTATCGAATAAAAGTCTAAGTGTAAAGTCTGACAAGCAAATCGCAACTTGTATTTCGGCTAACAGCGCCTATAATTTTCATAGAGGCAAATGTGTGCACTGCGAAGTGAATTTTCTTACACAATATCTTTTAATATCAGTACAAGTTATTTTCAGTCTCCTGCATAACGTTGTTCATTCACGTACAAAATGTAGATGACATACGGGGTCAAATTTCCATAACCTACGCTCTAAGCTTCCAGTTAGGTCCTGAGAATATTATTAGTGTGAATACTAATGAGGTGTCTCCCAGTATAAAAGCTCGCTCTTCCGTTGTTTCAAACACATTCCAAGTACAGTCCTGCAACAGTACCCTTCTACACTCCAACACAATATTTAAACCAGTCACTAGAAAACAGTATCCCAAAAATCATCATGAAGCTGCTATTGATCCTTATTCTGGTTGTGGCGTGCGCTTGGTCCTCCGGAGCGCAAAACATTGCTAACGTGTACTGCGGACGTCAGTTGGCGAACGTGCTATCATCTCTTTGTTGGAACGAAGGAAAGCGCGATGCTGGCTGGTGGGTGTCGCCGGACGCTGCGCGGGCGCTGGGCGGCATGCGCGGGAAGCGCGGACCCGTCGACGAGTGCTGCGACAAGCCTTGCACTATTGACGAGCTGCGCACTTACTGTCCACCATACGAATAATTCATCAAATTTAAGATACTCTGACTAATTGTGATAACCTGACCTTTGTTAAATTAAATAAATAAATATAAAAATGTATGTAATATGTTTTTAATATCCTCTGAAGAGGTAAGTACGTTTCTATGTATAAAAAAAAAAGATCCCGACGAATTGAGAACCTCCTCCTTTTTTTGAAATCGGTAAATAAGAGAAAACGAAGATGTTAGAAAATAGAATATTATTAATGTCGCCCAGCAGGGGCTGCTTTGTAACCATAAGTTTTGTTTTATTTTTATTATAATTAATTACTCTATGTTAATGTAATACAAATCACAAAGTTACTTTAATAAATGTGTTTTAATATATTATTACTTTATTATCGATAGTTTTCACATCATTCATTATATCATTCATTTCATTATCTTCATATGCACCAGCAAATATGAAGTTTTCTCAAAATCCAACCAGTCATGTCTTTCCAAAAAATAAGTACCTTTACAAAATAGAGGGTGGCAAGTACGTCACAAGTAGGGCACTAGGATGGGGTGGGCTGCCATGAGGGCTGTCGGATGGGGTGGATTGGGCGGGGAGCTTTGCGTTCACCCCTCTGTGTGCATGTAAGTTGATTTGCATTTTTGTACTCGTTAGTTGGGATAAGTTCGGAATTTTTATTAGTTTTAGCAAAATTATAAAGTTTACTATTGGCTTTTATTTTGTTAGTTTGAAGTATGACCATACGCAATTCAAACGCATATTTCTTTAACGGAACATATCGACATTTTCTGAAAATAGCAAATTACGCAGTAGATATTGTAGTACTGAAGTATGTGTATACAGGTTCTATCTATATTATTTTACTCTCAGAGTTTGATAGGATGACAAACTGACCCATCTAGAGCTTTTGGGCAAAGGACCAAAGATTTAACGGCTTTTTGAGGCTCTGAGGCGTAACACCGTCAACTATCAGACTCCAGCTTTGGCTGCTATTGAGAATTGCTTTTTGCTAGAAACGATCGGCGAGGTAACATGTTTACGCTAAAGCCAAATAGTGAAAACTTACTTTTCTTTATTACTAATTTCCATAAACTCATCTTTAATGCGAATGGCGAAAGCCCTTTGAATTATTATTTCATTCATTCCTATCCTCAAGTTCTACAAACAAAAATCAATTAAATTAATCCGTGTCAACAATAAATCAAGTCATTGTCTTTTTAGCACCTCATATGGTCACAGTTAACCGCGTTGTTAATCCTTTTATATTCAAATGCAAAGTACAACAGAACTGGTATACTGTCAAGTGTTAATATTATTTTGAATATATAATTGCGTGATATTGTTGTAGTGTGTAAATAAAGAGGAGCGGTACAATCGATTCGTTGCGGTTGTGGATGCGTTGGGTAAAAGGACCAAGTTTTAGTTGCCGTTGTTTGTATTATTGAAACGATGAACAGGATAGAAGAAAAAAAAAACAGTATTCGAGAACGTTATTTCTATAACGCGGTGTTGTTTGAACACCGTTTTCCCTCCATTACAGGATATTTTAAATAAAGGCCTAGATGTTTGGCAGTACACCACCTTGAGCTATAGTCTGACCGGAGGGCAGCTTGTTGAATTCCTCGTCGTTGCGGATGGCCAATTAAAGGTGACGGGGTATGATCCTGGTCTTCTTGCTGTCCCTCGCGGCATATGTTTGTTGTTTAATTATATTTAACCAGTATTTAGTTGGAAGTAGTGTTGTTTAGTCAACATTATGGGGATAAATATGTAGCACTGATAGCCGAGTGGTATGATCGTTGGGGTGCCAAGTCAAAGGTCGCAAGTTCAATTCCGAGCACGCATAAGGTCATTTCAAATTCATGTGCTTACTATAAATTAGATAACAGTTACTAAAAACGGTGAAGGAAAGCGGCACACCTAAGAGATTTTTTAACGATGTGTAAAGCCATGTAAGATGCGTACAAGCGGTTTAAACTCTGACACCAGGTTGTTCATCAATCATATGATAAGATAAGATGAGGATAAACAAAATAGGCCAAAAAAAACAAATTATCTTACCAAATACTAATAATTAAAAAAGGTTTATTCTTCATAAGCTGTCCTCCTTGCTATAAAATTATTATCAAAGAAAAAAATTCTTCATTCCCGTCAAATTTGACAAATAACTGTCATCCAACTCTTAGGGGTAGATCAAAGTAAACGATATTATTGTGAAACCCGATTCTTATCGCAAGGATTATCGCTAATGTGACGAGATATCATCTTAAAAGAGGGACAAATGTGGATTAATGTTGGGACATTACAGAATGTGGTACAGTTTGATATTTTCTGTTTACGTTTCAGTTTTATGAAACTCTCCAGCTTAAAAAAGCTCGATAGAGGTAAATAATTATTATTATTTAATTCGATTATAGGTGCTGCTTTGGCACATAATTTTTATTAAAAATAACATAGTACTTACGCCGGTATCCCTATAGATGTAGGTAGTGGTGTGCAGTATACCCAAATTTCATCAGTTTATTTATAGATCCTAATGTAATATGGGGCGAGCCTATTAACATCAACCGGACACAACTTCAGACTCCGTACTGTAACTGAGAATTATCCAACTGAGAAAAACCCAGTAACACTTTGCCCAAACCGAGATCCTAACCCAGGACCTCAAGCTCTATTAATGTCTTCTGTACATACTTACGTAGTAGGGATTTACATCTATTTATTATTATATATATATATATATATATATTTAATTGTAATACAATCTTTTAACCTACAACTGTATATGCACAGAGTAAAATCTAGTACAGATTTTATGAAAAAGAAGACAGATTTTCGCCACCATTTAGATGATTATTATTAAAAAAAAAAGAATAAAGTTTTCCGGACCAGTGACAATCCGTGCAACAATAGCTCGAGGTGTGGTTCCAATAAAAAATCCCATTTGATCCACGGAGGCGGAATAATGACCGCTTTTTACCGGTTTAATCCGGATCAGATAGCCGGGCCCTAATGCGATGCCCGTTTGATATTCATGATCATTCCCTTGGGATTTGGGAGTACTGCAGATTTTCGTTGTAAAGTAATTGATTATTGCTATTACCGGTTGAACGTGTGTGTACCTACGTTCTAAAACAGAAATAGTTTGCCTAAGAAACTTGATGTTAAATAATTGTATGAAATATACATCAATTAAAGTTATTGTCTGCCGCATCGCTTCGCTGATGTTTCGTACGCGTGGGAGTCCTAACACCATCCTGAACGTGCTCATTCAGAAGATAGACAGTCCCCTTCTGGGGCACTGGGTTCAATCACAAGTGCGTGTACCTGGATCCCCAGAAGGTAGTAAATACTTAAATTAATTTTATAACTAACATACTTTTAAGTTGTAATTTACTAACAATATTATGGGCCAAGTGTCTGAAATAAAAATATTTTATTTATATTTTTTATTTAAATTACCTATAGGCTAGTCTAAATGAAGATTTGGGATTAAGTAAGACTGTTTATTTTGTAATTAATTTGTATTGTAATAGTAGGGTATTTCAAAGGGTGCAAACATATTGCCATTTATACCTAAGACAAAACTTCGAAATATGTGACATAAAAATTCATAATAGTTCTCTTCTTAGGATCAAACCTGCAACCTAGTGCACACGAATCCATTTTATTTGGTAATGGTATGTTAAAAAAATGGAATTTTGAAATAATAATTTGAACTGGATTTGTGTTAGTAATCGAGAGTCTTAAAAAAAGTGGTGAAAAAAGCATGGTTTTGGGCATTTGGCTACGATTGAACTGCTTTTAATACATATATCTCCTCTTACAGATAACTCTTATTAAGGCTTGGATGGAAGAAGAGAGTCTCTACGAATAACGATACCTAAGAACGTTTGGCGCACCCCGCAGGATAGCCTGTTGCTATACTTTACACCACAACTTTACGTTTTCATGAGAAAAGTTAAAACTCGTGGTGATTCGCAAAAAAAGACTTCATCAGGGTACAGTAGAATGTAAATAAAGCTTACAAAATTATGTCATAACAGAAGTTTATTTACATCAAAATCATGCTCCAATCTCTCATGGTATCACATCTGGTTCAGTAATTAACAGTAGGTAAGAAGCTCGTCAATGGTACAAGGTTTGTCGCAGCACTCGTCGACGGGGCCGCGCTTGCCGCGCACTCCGCCCAGCGCCTGCGCAGCGTTTGCCGACACCCACCAGCCAGCATCGCGCTTCACTTCTTCAGAGCCCCAGCAGAGAGAAGCAAGAACGTTAGCAAGCTGACGTCCGCAGTATACGTTAGCACCAACGTTTTGCGCCTCGGAGGCCCAAGCGCAAGCCACGACCAGAATAAGGACCAAAAACAGTTTCATGATGACTGTTGATTTGCTTGATACTAGTCTTCACTGAGATAAGACTCGAAGGCTCGAAGGTTTGTAGTGTTGAAGAAGTTAGAAGGTTACTGGTCCACGGATGTGGTTTGAATGTACTTCAAGCTACGGAAGACGGGGTTTATATACCGGGAGACACCTCATTAATATTCAGACTAATTATATTCTCGGGACCTAACTTACAGCTAGCTGAGTAGGTTATGGAAAATCTCACCTTCCATGTCAATATGATTTTACATGTGGATGAGCACGCTTGAGAGTAGGTGTCATAGAAGAACAAGATTATAATGGGTTGGTAAATATGTTACGTAAAACTTAGCATATTCTCTCCAGTTCGAAAACACGTTTGCGATTAATGTGGAAAACCAAGCTGTAAGATAAAGCGCTACTTTTGAGGTTAAATAGAGGAATACATTTGACTTTCTGTTCCTAAGTAAAGCTAAATATCAATTTATATTTTAAGATACATCGATTGGTCAAACATAAACTATCTCTAAGTAATAAAAGTAAACAGTAGCGGTAACCATAAAGGTCGGTAATTAAATCTTAAGGGTTCCTCACTAAGGGTCTGAGCGAGGGTGCACACAATACAAAGGACCATAGGACCAGGGTAGGACCAGGTGCCCGCTCGCGTACAATAGCCTCAGTTGACTTTATTTTATTTGTGATTTACTGATGGTGATGTGGGAGAGAAAGTTCGCACATAAAACTGAGATATATAAACGTTGGTGTACAATAAAATCTAATACAATTCTTAACTTTTTGTATTAAAATATTTTTATGAAATTGTGTGTTTAAAGACACAGAGAGCAATTTTACAATTGTATCAGATAGTTTTGCGGAATGTTTCTAAAGTGCCTATGAATATTATCTATTTTTTGCAAGAGAAAGAATGCAGAGAAGTTCGGATTGACACTAAAATTAATTGAAGGAAAATGATGACTCTTTTTCGCAAAATAAGGTATATTGTATTTTAGTCAATATTTTAGGAACGTTTTACACAATAACATTTTTTAATAACCGACTGTTATCCCATTCCCCTTCATACTCCACATAAAACCGACTTTCCCTGTACACAATTTTTTGGGCCAAAATCCATTTTTTTGATAAAAAGTTTCGCCTCATGAATAGTGGCATTGTTCTCAGTGCATCGATGCATCGCGACAGATGGGGTCTTGGCGTTCCATGGTGTACTATGGTGTTGGATATAAGCGATAAGGGTAAACGGTTTGACACCGCGACAATCGGTCAAATTATTCTGTACATGGATTTGTATGGTAGTAATAATAATAATTTAGAAAGATGGAAATCCCTTCAAATATTTTGTGTATTGTGAATAACTTTCAAACTATACCTATATATATCTATACAATCAATTTTATACATATTTTATGTCTCTTTACGTAAATATTATAAATATTAATATTCCAGCTCAGTAGCTCGTATCTTCAATTAAGCAGTGACAAGCGTAACATCGGCGTGTTATTAGTAAATTCGACACGAGTGGGAGTCGAACCGCAGACTATTCCATGTTTATTTATTTGTATTAATTTGATGCTTGTTAGCGTGCGGTTAAGCATGTGATGTGAGGGCTGAAAGTCAACTAGTATTGATCCTTAGATACGAAAGGACCACCCAGTATTCTACTGAGACTGGCATGCATGGTGACACCCGGTATTAGTGAAGCAAATTGAATTAGAGAACAAAAAGATAAAAATTAAAATAAATTATTGTATACCTTTGAGACCAAAATATAGTATTTAGTGGTCGCTGTATGTTTTTGACATACATATAACAGCCACTTGCCACGGCCGGATGCCGTGTGGTATCCGACATAGAATTGACCACCCCCTTTCCTCCCCATAAACCAGAAGATGGGCAGCAGCGTCTTCTGTAACTTGACCACCAACACTGCGATCCCCAAGCCGCTTGCCAAGCGTGGGGATTATGGCACCCCCCCCCCCCCTATTTAAGAGGAAGGCCTTTGTCCAACAGTGGACGTCTTCCGGTTGATTATGATGATGATGAAAATAACGGCCACTTAATTATTAGAAACATCTGCCACTAAAAATATCTTAAGTTCCTTAAGTTATTAGTTTGGTTGTCATTCGCACCCTTCCACTTAACACCCACAAAATACTTAAAATTGTCGTCAATCTGCGTATCATAAACAGTTTATGGTAACCATATCGTCCGGCACGCGACCGGCACGAGAGCGCCACGTTTTTACACTTTTTAACACGTGCTGTATAAGCGTAATAGACACATGCATTTACAGATTATGTTAGTGATAGTAAATTCACTTAACCTTCCTTACTGGGTTTTACGTGTACGAGGTCTGAAATAAGTATTTAGATAGTTATCTAAAGGAATAGGAACAACTTGTCTTATCATCTTGTGCTCTAGTAGTAAAACCATCATCATCGTATCAGTGCATTTCATTCCACTGCTGGACGTAGGCCTCCCCCAGGGTACGCCACAAGGCCCGCTCTTCTGTTTTCGCCACCCAGTCACTACCAGTTATCTGGAATAGTAGGGCGGCCGAGAACTGGTTTCAATGACATCATTAGACTGAACGCGTCCACTTTTGAACGAAGCCCCCCCCCCTACTAAAAGGGGGTTGCTTTAATCCCCACGCTTGGCAAGCCGCTTGGGGATTGCAGTGTTGGAGGAAAGGGGGTCGTCAATTCTAAAAAAAAAAAAAATACTAATCAAGTATATAGTACAATAATTGCAACCCCCGGGTTGTGACAATTGATTAACCAAAAATAGAATCTAAGGTGTCTCACTATGTACAACCACAGACATAGGATTAGAGATTGAATTAATGTTTAACTCGAAATACTGCCTCAAATCATCTGCTTAATCAAAACCTCTTGTCGGAAATTTATTTAATCATCGTTTAAATACAGCTCAATTAATCGAATTGTGGCCAATCTTGGTATCATAACAGATGATACGACGCACGCGTGGCCACGTGTTGGTCACGTGACGGCAATCACTTCACACTTGGAAGTTGTCGGTGGCGGCGTGTGTGTGTATTACATGACTATTTACACTTACCCTTCCTGCTGGTCTGAATGAGTAATGGTAGGTATAGTTTCGAGCTTTTACTTCGTATCAGTTGAGGTAATTGTTTTAAGGAAACAGGTTACATCGTGTTGTAGAGATTGGACGGCATGGATGGTAGTGATGGTGATTCCCTGCCCGGCATACCCTGGTCTTACTAATCACTCGGGCTAATATTGTGGTTATCAGCTTGGAGATCACAAGAGATTCGGAAATAATACGAAATAGGTCACGCTATATGATATAAACCTAAACATCTCTGTCAAATAACACCAAAATCGAGGCTGCTGATTTTTCATATAACTTACAAAGTCAACTGGGGCAACCTAAATTGTTAAAGTATCGTTAAAAATTAAAGGGCCGTATTATAAATCTAATTATGTTTCAATTTCGTAAAAAAGTGACGCATTAAAGCGTACAACAAAGAGAGATGTTAAGGAAAGTAAAAGAGGCGGGATAAAAAAAATGCTTGCTTTGATTCCCAGGCTATCATTCAAATATTAAAAAGTGCTAATAACAATATGAAGTACACAGTGATACTTTAACGCCCTTAATTTCCACGGAGATCAAAAAACCGTGTAAACTGGTCCTTTTTTACGAATACTCCACATATGTAATCCGCAATCCTAAAACGACACTTGAAATCTTCGCATAATCGGTGAGCGGTACTTTTTAACACTAAATATGACACGCTCGCTCTCAAGTAGGATAAACATTAACAATTACACGATATTTAAAAAGCCACGCGCTATGATAGGGTTAATTTTGTCATTGTTAACGTGTGAAAGATTTTTGTTGGGACGGTACTTTTTGGTTATTTTAATAATCTAGTGGTAATGAGTGGCATTTAAGTTCTTATTAGTGCCCTTGACAACTGTGAGAAAAAAGATCAGTATAGATGTCATTTCAAGTAGAGCACAGTCCCACAATTTTGGGACAAATATCGTGCGAATTAGAAATTAAAAGGATTCATATGGACAATTCATATGGTTGGTCCCTGCGTATCAAAAGACCTGTTTTCTACAGATACTTAGATATACTATACAACTAAGCCTATATCTTCAGGCGAGATGTTATTTTTACATGAATAACACTTGGAGTATAAGATCGCGTGTAACATGCGAATATTTATGGAATTGAGGAGAAAATAGTGTAGGTATACTTTTAGTAATTATGCTGAGGAAATGATTAAAGTTAAATAATCTGTAACCGCTCTAATATACTAATTTTAAAAGGCCGAAGATCGAGCTCTGTGGAGTGCCGTAGGAGAGGCCTAATATCCAGCAGTGGACAGATACGCTGATGATGATGATGAAAAGGCCTGCGTCTACTCCTAATGATAGTCCTTCCTTTGTTTCTACTATACCTGTCTCTTGCTATTTTATAAGTTCCCTGCAATTAATTTCATATCGTCGTACAACCTGATTCTTGATTGGCCTGAAAACATAACTAATCGGTTCCGACTAACTTTATTCATGTATTTCTGATAACACTACGGTGCAGCGGAAATAATATATGACTTTGTCTGGTTTTGTCATGTGTGAGTCCTACCCTTATTTCACGACCACGTTATCAGCGGGTTATGTTGTTATTTAATAATTTCTAAGGCAATTAATACACTATGTTGCATAGCCAATAATCCTTATGAAATAATTACCCAAACTACGTACAGATGCACACTCGACTCTGATAGCGTAACTCGTATTATTACAACAAACAAACACACAAAGATACAGTTAGTTTTCAATCAACCTCAAGAGCAAGGGCTCGACCGTACTACCAAATGTTATAACTTAGGACAACCCTAGCAAAACTATTCAATCCAATTTATACCTTGGCGGTAAAACATAGAATTCAATTTTGAATACCACAATATTTTCAAGACTGTAATATGTAGAGCTTTTGATAATAGACTTTATTGCTTTTAACTAGGTTTGAATTTGAAATGTACGTTGTAAATAAATGAAAGGTTTTCAAGTGTTTACGCTTGGTGTAAAATAAACCCATCAAGTATATGAAATGCAATGGTTTTGCTTGTTCAGAATTACTGACAGTTGCGTTGTTGGTCAGTTAGCAATCTACATCGGATGGTAAGCATAATTTACTAACTACAAAAAGTAGGATACTTAGATGTTTGAATACTGTACATACCACATTTCGGCAAATAAATACCGACTATTCTATCCTATTCTATTTTATGCTTATCGAAATGATTTCGTCTTGATCGTTACGAACTTCGATTGGAATCGATTGAATTCTTCTGTGAATACTAAAAACCCCATTTCTACCGAGTTTCCATCTGTTTGTTTTTCGAATATTATCAACCTTTTAGACGTTCGACCAAACTTTCCTAGTCCTTGATTCAATTCTTAACTATAGTTCATCAGTTATGATACGTGGGATTTCCAAATCATATCAACTATAATATGCCATAAAGCACCAATCGTTATAATACAGCTCTGTTTACTCAAAGACCTAAATGTAAACTAAAACTTTGTCAATAACTTCGGTAGCCACCAAATATCCATCGATAGAATGCCATATAATATTTATAATAAATAATTTACAATATTTGCTTTACGTCAAATTACTAAGCTCCTCTCCCTAACTTATTTGCACCAGCATAAGAAGACCTCTTAGCCACTGGTTTTTGGTGAACTTTATTATACCACAAATATAGACAAGAGTTCTTTTCTAATGGTCCCTGCAGGTGACATGTTGTTGAATGAAAAATTGATCTTAAGTCGACTGGATAGAGTGTTATTTTGCGTGATAATTGGATGATAAATTTTACGTCAGCTGTACAGCCAATTTGTGGTGATGCCAATTCATCTTGTGGTATTAAATGCGGAGAATGACAGAATTGATACTTTTCCATATTGGTTTAATGTTTGGGATTAGATATATTGGGTGGTATGAATATTTGGAAATTGATTTTGCTCGTTGAATCGAATGCAGCAGTTGGGTTTTCATCTCGTCTATGTGCGCAGGATTTGATTATAGGCACCAAAGTAATATTACTTATAAAAATAAATCAACTAAGTAGCTACTCTAATGCTAAATATTTTTTATAAAACGTTTTTTTCACAAAGCTGTGTTGTTGTCGTAGATGATATCCAACGTAAACGTAGGTATCTCAATATGATACAAAATATTTAAAGATTCAACACTCTTCATACATAAATTTTAATTAAATTATAAACTCCACTTCTGACTCAATCAAAATAAAATTCAAAAAGCGACCACAAAGAACAAATACAACACCCTACCTTAAAAAACTTAAACAAACGTCTCTATTAGCTTAGTGGACTAAACACACACTGGCCCGGGGCTCGGATGAATTTAAACAAAATCAAACAGACAAACAAACAGACAGGACCAATTAGCCCAGGGCTAGGTTTCTGGACAAACGATATTGGACATGTGTTCTGTATTTGATTTTACTTTTTTATTTAAAAGGCTAAATAAAATTAGGGTGCTCACGGAACAAGTAAATCGATCTTATGCGTTTAAATATTCACTAACTAACTTGGTAACGGAAATCTTCGTCGGGATGTATCGCCTTTCAAATCTTAGGGTTGGCAGTCGGAAGCACTGATAGCCGAGTGGTATGACCGTTGGACTGCTAACTCAAAGGTTGCAAGTTCAAAGGTTTGAAGAGTTGCTAAAACGATGAAGGAAAACATCGTCAGAAAACCGGCACACCTGAGAGATTTTTCAATGGTGTGTAAAGCCATGTCAGAGGCCAAAGCCATGCCAGGCGGTTTAAACTCTGAAACCAGGTTGTTCATCAACCATACGATGAGAAGAAGAAGTCGGAAATACAGATAATAGTAAACCAATCACCATGATTCAATACACTGGACATCGGAAGGGTTAATTAATATTGGCTCTGTATACTGTCAGCCTTTCAACCACATTTTTTTGATCTTTATACTCCAACAATTCAGTTCGTTGTTACATATCAAAGTTTGAACTTTAGTTAACCTAGCTTCCTAGCCCATCAACGAAATGTTTTTAATGTACAAAGACTAGGAGCAGAGTCGATACACAATTGATTGGTTTTACTGCGTTGGGGTGGAGTCTGCGTTGGATTAATAGCCGCTGGTGTATCGGTAGATTTGTGGGGAGATATCGCTAAGTACCGCGTTTTGGAAGTTTCGGTTTAATTTGCGTTATTTATTTGTTTTTGATGAGCATTTATCATGTCGCTATCGGTATGGTCTAAAGACTCTTTAGTGACCTTCTCCTTACTTCCAACATATCCCTATTCGTCTCGACGTTTACTATCGGTGTGGTCTAAATACATAAAGTGGTCGTATATTTACCTCCAGTATACCTCTATTCGTCTTGAGATATGTATATGGAAATCAATGTAAGTATGTAATTCGAAGAGCTTGTACTTTGCCTTGAGCAAGTATTTTGGACCATTATTAAGTACTTACACAATATATAACACATAATATATAGAATTTCTAAGTTCTGATTATTAATTGCTTACAGTTGCTATATGAATTTTGTGGCAATTTACTCATAATCCATATTTTTCCTTGTAATGAAGTTTATTAAAAATATTTTCGACATAATTTTTCCAAATTCCGATTTCCAATTCTTATTCAATGAAATAGCTTTTCTATTTCCAAGAACTTTAGGTTGATTTTCCAATGATTAGTTCTAATGATGGGGTGTACCAATATTTAGCTTCTGTTGGGAGCTGTGATAATCCGTTGGTTTCGGTACATTGTGTGTGGGCACGGCTGTTACAGCGTGTCATTCGGTTTTCTAGTGTCAATGGAGTTAAATAAACGTGGTATGTAACCAGAACATTGTAGAAGGCGTGAGATTTATCTGATGGTTGAGTAAAATCGCCTTTTGAAGGTTTTGAATTAACCATAGGCATTTGCAGAATAGGCATTTAAAAGATTAGTATTTACCTTTAAAGTATTTGCATCGGCCGTTTGGCAGCGAGATGGGCGGATGGCATCGTGGCCATACTTGGTGGAACCTTGATGAGGCTGGCACAGAGGCATGGAGACTGGCACACAACAAGAGAGACCTATACCCAGCAGTGGGTAAAGTCGGGATGCGGATGATGATGATGAAAGTATTTTCTCATCTTTTTCATGGAAATGTTATTTTGGAATGGGTACGGTAAATTAATAAATTATTAAAAGCTTTCGACTTAAAATACCTCATTTTTAATCATTAAACTTTCCCTGATCATTGACATTTCATGATCTCTTCATTTGACCATTGAAGTGAATCAATTTATTTACAGAAATACCCAAATGTACACGTAGTTCACTCGTAGTTCTGCTAAGACGCTTACATAGTATAAAGCTGCTAAATTCTTTAGAGGTGCTCTTAATGCCAGCATCATTCTGCAGTCCCCACAATAACCACGGAAAGCTAGACCAGTAATTATTCTGCAAGTGACGGATATCCCATCAATCAAACGGCCTCCATACACAAAAACAACTGAAATTAACTCTAAGTCGGAAGCTAATTTCCTGTTGCACCAAAACATATCAAATCGTAGCGCATGCGCAATGGTGCGCGACGAATGCGCAGATTTGTTCTGTAATTATTGTAATTTTGAGTGACAGTTGAACGCCAGGTGCTATTGGTATATTTGAACTTAGTTGCTGTAAGGGTAGGAGCAGAGATGTCGGTATCACACCTTGCGTTTCGCTAGTCAGTTGGTTTTGTGAATTCA
This sequence comes from Abrostola tripartita, assembly GCA_905340225.1. Lineage (NCBI taxonomy): Eukaryota > Metazoa > Arthropoda > Insecta > Lepidoptera > Noctuidae > Abrostola > Abrostola tripartita. The sequence goes on along the minus strand of HG996492.1, from coordinate 1,003,590 downwards.
TTTTTAGATTGAAGGTGTTTTTGATCCAATTGCAAATAATACTATACATCTTGATTTCTAGAGTCAGGTATAGCATTCTATTTCAGTTATTTGATAGACGCAAAAGAGGGAAATATGGATATTAAATAAGCATTAATTACCTAAAATGTATCCCAACTGAAATATTTTATGACGACAATCTGGTCTCGTAAAAGAAGAAGATTAATAATGGTTTGTAATAATTTCCTATCTAAATAATTATAGAAAAAAATATGACATCTAAATAATTGGAGCAAACACCGACGTCCAACTACAAAACCCGCAACGAATTTCCAAAGCAAACATTAGTTTTCGAAAATCGTAACTCGATCCAATCGGGTGCCCCTATTTCGAACAAACAAACTTATTTTTTGTTCTTTTCCGAAACCTAATACTAACGGCATAGAGTCGATTTTGCTACGTTTTGACGCAATATTAAATTTGTGATTTTTCTATAGTCCCTGAATAAAGCTGCCATTGGGGTGCGCATAAGCATACACAACTTTTCGCTCTTTAACGTTCATTGTTCCAATTTGATTTATATTCATGGTGCTTACTTGTATTATTACACAGTGGTAAATCATGCGTCAATTTCTCCCTTTCTGTACGTTAAACTAGGCTACCGTTTATTTGCTATTGTTTAATACTTGTAGATCGATACGTTACAAACTTTGTGTTTGTGATTGTTTGTCTCTTTCATTTTAACTTTAGGTTGGAATAAACTCATAGTAAGCGTCTCTACATTTTTCTTAATTTGTTGGATAATTTGGTCCTTTGCTAATATAACCGTATATTTTTATCTTATGCAATTATGGTCCACGAATTTTCAGAAACAATTTGGAAACATGACTTGTTTTTCCACATGAAAGTTAAAGATTACATGTAAGTGTCAGGTGTAGTATCATTATAATATTATCTTTCAATCCATTATGATTAAGACGGACACAAATTTTTACACTTTTAATCTACTATTTTGATAAGTTCACGCTTACTCGATTTTCTTCTGTTTCTCAATTATCTTGTTACTCATAATAAAACAAAAATGTACAAAATATAAAAAGTATTTCATTTATTTCACAAAAATGACTAGTAGTATAAAATTTTACAAAACCCAACTTACCCTATCATAAATTTTATTGTCTTTGGTATTGTACAATACTGAACTTATATCTAATTTGTATAATCATTATCAAAAATATTTTGTACATAGGTAGTGACTAGATTTTATGACGTCATATTTGAGCATTCACAACACTTGGAGCTCTGTTATAGAAATTTCTGTAACATCTTTGATCATTATAATAATAGCTATTTTGTAAATATTCATTAGTATTTCCGTTATAACAGTTAGTGTTTGTATATGCATACATAGAGGTGTTATATTTATCATAGTTGTAATCTTCAGTCTTCTCAATTTTCCTACTCTTTGCAGTATCGAAAGCATTCTTAAATATTTCGTAATTCTTTTGGTTAAAATATTCTCCGTTAACATTATTATGTTCAAAGGTTCTTTCGTTGTAAGGACTAGCTTCGTATCTTTGGTAGTGATAAGTTTGCTGAGTCATATCTTCACCAAAACTTGAAGGGTGGGTAAAGAACCCTGTACCAGTTGTAGATGTGATACAGTTTCCACCTTTATTATTCACTGACACTGTAACATTACCAACATTTATGAGAACACCTTCAGTCGTTTGCATATAATTCGACCCATTCGGGAAAGGTCTACTGAATCCTTGGAAGTTTCGGTAACTACCGTCGTTGCATCCTTCAGTTTTGTTGGGAACTAAGAACATATCTCTGAAAGCGTCTTTTGTGACTTTTTCTCCAGTGACCGAATAGTTTTGTATCTTCTCATAGTTTAAATTGAAGCCTTCTGTGGGAATCTGTCCAGAGTTGATATTGTCTAAAGATTCTAAAGTCTGGCTTAAAGCAAATATGTAATTATGCGCGAATCTTAGGGTTTCTATTTTAGTTAACTTTGTGTCTTCAGGGAAGGTTGGTAGCACACAGCGTAGTCGGTCTAAAGCTTCATTCAACATGTGCATTCTGTTCCTCTCTCTGTCATTGGCTTTCATTCTCCTATTCCTTTTAATTTTGATGAGTTGACTGGGGCTTTTGCATCTTGTTATTCTGTTCTTTCCGTTGGCGTATTTTCTTTTAGGTTTATTTGGATCTTTCGGCTTTTTCTCCTTTTTAGGTGTTGAAGTATTTGTTTCTAGTACGTTATCTCCGAAAGCTTTGATGTCATCAGTTGTGTCTTGAAAAGGATCGTAGTTTTCACTGAACAGTTTTCTTCTTACATCTTTTGTTGGCGTAAGGGATATGCTGAGATCTGAAATCTCATGTTTCAATGGAGTCGTATTTGCGGAAGTAGCGAATGAATCATTGTAAGATCTTTCAATGCCGGAGTCATTGCTGCAGATACTGTCGTTAAAGTCGCAATAGTCTTCGAAGTCGGTGCTGAACATTGTAGAAATCTGGAACAACAAGAAATATAGGTTAATTTCTAATTAAAAGCATAGGTTTTGTTAAAGTTACTTGCTAAACACAAATAGTTTCGGGAAAGCCGTGAATATTGGGACCGTTATTTGATAATTGCTATTTTTTTAATAATGTTTTTGAGTTTGTATATATTTGAGTATTCATCTCATCAAACTAACACCTAAGAGTCGTTCATTACCATTTTTACACTGCCACCAGTTTCACATTTGAATATTGAGCTCTAGGTACCTATATGACAATTCAACATCAATCACTCTACATATTTGTAAATCAACCCCAGTGCAGGGGAACCAATTACCACGTGGAACAGAACAGGTGAGCCACCCCATGGCCAGTAAGTCGCGTGACAAACACCACAGAAAGTCAGTTGCTGTTGAACTTTATCACTTTCCATTTCCGGACTGATTTCCGATTTAGGGTGCTACGTACGCCCTAGAGATTGTCCATTGTGTCACCAAATAATCATGTTTCTGTTAATGTAGAGCGGATAATTAGGCGTCTTAAATAGGAAGTTGATTTGAGTTTATACCTTAGGATTATTTTAGCTATAACGCTATTAGTACATTGCATTTCCAATTATTCAAAAGCTAAAAATAATTAGCATTATAGCCTTATGATTTTGGTTCCATTGCTGGGCAGGTTCCTAACAGGTAATATTTCAATAAACACGAATTACCAAAACTAATTAACAGTTAACTAATTTATTGTGAACACTTTCTTTAGTTTCTGTTTTACTTTGAAGTTGGCAAATAAAGTGACTCTTTTAAAGAACATTTACCAGACATAATGATAATATATTGAACTTACTGAAACTAAGAAACTACATGAAAATAGTCATGAAATTGTGTATTGATGAACTCAATTATTTAAAAGAAATCATCACCATTACGGTATACCCATAAATACAATTACTTAAGTTAACTTGTATCAAATCACTTAATAACAAACATGATCGGCGCAATGCCACCTGTTAGTAGCACGCGACCGGCACGCTCCGCGTCGCGTGCGCCTACGCCGGTTGCGCTCCACAATGCGGCTTGGTCTAAATATTATTGTATTATCAGATTGACTTTTCCTTCAACAAGTAATTGATAGGAAAAGGCTGCAGTTTATTAATCCAGGCCGATAATGTTCATGCAGTGCCTGTCTTGTCATATGCAGCGAAAATATTTTTTTACAACCGCATGGCTGTACCTAAATTGATATCTTATTAAGGTCTGTCATATAGTTATAGTACCTATTCGGTTAAATATATTTTTTTCATTATTTATCCGTCTACTTGCCTACAGAACATAAGAAAACATAACAACTTTGTAATTCAGTTTACCTAACTGAAAATTCTAACTATAACGACTAGTAAGCCTGGCTGGACACCTTGTATTAGGTCTCGCCAATCGTCCGGTTAAGCAGTAACAGCTCCCTCAGAGCTAACTGCGAGAGACAGAATCCAAAAAAAAAAACGACTAGTAAGCTTGTTCACTTTATTCAGTAGTTACCAAGTTAAACAATAAAAAAAAATAGTACTAAATAACATTAGACACCTTATTTACAGTAAGTCAAGCATGCAGCGATTTTCCTGCCCAGTGCTTCAAATAAATGACAAAGCAGTAGCTTTTGTATTAAAAACAATGTATATAGAATACGATCTCAATCACTAAGGCAAGTTAACAATTGTAAGGGTGGCAAGCACCTGTGCGTTCCACGCGTCCGGCACGCGACAACCAGCCCACTGTGCGGTGCGCGCTATGACCGGCGAACCGAAACCGAATCAAAAGTTAATTGTTATGGTATTTTATGTGTTTTAAATGAGAGAATACGAGCCTGTTTTAAAATAATTATATACTGCATACAGGTATCTTTACAAAAAGTTATATAAAATCACAAAATAAATAATTATGACTTATAATTTTTGATTTGAGTTTATTCGGAAAATTCTGACTGCCTCATTAGGCTAGTGGTCGCTAAGCGCGACTGTTGAGAATAAAGTAGGTACTGGGTCCAAATACCGGGTCGGGCAAACTGTTACTGGGTTTTTCCATTAAGTAATTCTCAGTAGCAGCACGGAGTCTGACAATATAACTGGCGAAATGTGGGTGTCCTACACCACTGCATACACCTTTGAGGAAAACATTCGATCTTATGGAGTTGTTAACTTCTTGGTAGTAAGCGTAAACTTCATCATTATCATCATGTGCGCTTTATTAGTAAACACGCACTTCTTTTAGCATGAATCCTAGTACGAGGCTTTAACTAACATCCTATACTGTATTTAAACTTAGATCCGCATCACAATCTATTGAACCGATTCGCGAAGTACCTAGCTTTGCTGCGTTATACGTTAGTAATTAAGCGAGAGTTGATATTACGTGAAATACATACAGGCATGTACGAATATCAACATCTAACACAATTTATAGCACTGAACAAAAAACAAAAAAAAAACGTTTACTCACTTTAAGAAACCTTCAAAATATATCTTCTAAACCCACACACTACACAGTGTCACAAAAATAATTTATATAATTTTGTCCATGATGACTAGATCGTGAGCACAGTGCGGCCGCGCGTGCGTCGCATACTGGGGGCTGGTGCGGTGTGAACCCTGCTTTATGGGCCCGTCGCGCTATAGGTTGCTGTAGGGCGGGCGAAGCTCCACCCACACCACTTGATTTTTCGAAAAGCTTTTGTAAAGTATAGATTAGGTATATTTCTAACTTGTTAAAGGAAGTGAATTAAATCGTCAACAATAATATACTACTTGCCTGTAAATTCTTTACTGTAAGGATTTTCTTTAAGATAATTTATGTAAACAATTATGGAATAATAATTTCATTACTACGCCTGCTTAATATATGCATAACATTAGGTCTAGTTTAACAGCAACACCGGCCTCGGGTGCTTCTGCTAATTTTAGTTTGATTACATAATTATGCAAGGTCCATGTAGAGCAAACCAAGCTACATTATTTCTACTAGAAAAGCCTTTTTTTAACCAACCTCATTTGACGTATATTTCGATACAACAAGCACCTCTTAACAATCGGCTATAATACGTAGGTACCGACTTAAAGCTGTACCAATAATACCAATTTTCTACACTACAACATGAACTAAGACGATTATAAAGACCTACGATAACAAATTGTTCCTCACTCTCTTAACCCTTCAGTTGCTGCGATATCGTTAAATTACGTCCATGGCTACAATTCCATGTAATCTAGTTACAACGGGCACCTTACGATTGCGTCGCTATAATATATTTAATGGTTTAATAGCGCGTGCAAACTGCGTCGTTTTTTATTGCCAAACCCTTTTGTGGATATTGACATGTAATAAATTATATTAATATTTGATCAGACACGCGTTTTGGCAATGTTTTTGCTGGATATTTTTGTGTGGTGACTGAGGTAGGTTAAGGTCAAAAGTATTTAAGTGGTTCAGTGGTATATTAACTACTTTTATTGTCAAAGTTTGCATCCTACAAGTATTTTTCTGGCGAGATTTTTTCTATGTCACAATAACAATATACTTAGTTTTATTATGACTTAAAGTCTAGTACCAAAGTCCGATTTTACTAGATTCCAAATAAAAAAAAAATTGCGAATACAAAATTGTGATACCCAATATTTTGAACTCATGAAACATTAAAAAAAAATGTAAGTTCAGAACAGCGACATTTAATTTACAGCAAACGCATCAACAATTTTACATTACGATTCGTCATAACAGTTTTCGGTTGATCGGTTGACAAACAGACGTACAAAGCAACGTTTTAACACCAAATGTTGCCGGTCACGGATCAACGGCAATTACCGGTAACATGTTGACAAACTGCGTCACGGTAGCAGCCAAAGGGTTAGCTATGTGATGTTGACTAGAATTTTGCACTGTGCTACAACAAACTGAAATTCATAACATAACATATATGTACCAAGCCCAGTAATACTGATAGAATTTTCAGTAGCGGTATTTGAGGACTAATTAACTAAGGAAGAAGAGGAGGACAAAGGTAAGGAAAAAGTTGGCGGGAAGATGTACTAATATTTATAAAAACTGACATTGAACAAAATGAGATGAAAATTGCTTCACCAAGAAGTTTTAACCTGGCTCTTAATTTAAAAGAGGAAAAAAAAACTAAATTAAGCGAAGTGTCATCAGCCAGCATTATAACGAAGCAAGATGTATCTAAAAATGTTCCTTAGCTAAATAAACAAAATCACATCACCCTGATACAGGTGGCTCTCAAACAATAATGATGGAGTAAGGCCCTAATCTCAAAATTATACCCTAGCATTTTAAAATAATAAATTAAAAGCGAACGTTGGGGCCGAATAGTTTAGTTACTTTGCAGTCGCCACGCTCGAGAGCCCATGAATGCATTAAATGTTCGTACATGCACATTGAAGGGTTAATATAGTGATTTTAGAGCTGTACTTGTGTTTTATCGATGGCTGTATGTCGATAACGTTTAAATTTATTTTTTATGTATTCTATTATATTTTTGTTTCTGTTTTTTGTCATCACATAGAAAACATTGTTTAATTATACATAAAATAGTTTATACAGCCATTTAAAGAAAAAAAAACACTTGATGAAATCTCCCACAAAGACTTCTATTTGTCGTTAGTCAAATTTCAAAATTAAACGAGTTTCAACCTATTCGTGATTAATTAATTTAAGAGTTGAACATTAGTTATTAATTGTGAATACAATATTAGTTTCGTAGCAAGACAAAAAGTCAGCTTTCTTCCTTCCTTTCTGATACCTACTATGATACAATCTGTATTATGAAATATCGATATTTAACATCCCTACGCAGACGTTCAACCCTTAGCGCGCGCCCCTCGCGGCCCCAACACTGGCCCGCCACCGAGCATAATTCTGCGGACTTAGGCGCGCAACGCCGGGATCATTATTTGCTTGTTTTAAACTTAACTTGGACTTAAAACTTTTTTCGTAGCTAATTATGTTGTTATTATAAAAGTGTAAAGTCAAAAGGAAATGGAAATTGGGTAACGAAAGGGGTATCTTTGATTAAAGATATTTTAAATCTTAAGGAACGCATTTAATGAAAGTCTTGTATTGACTTTGTCCTAAAAAAATAGTTAAATGGTAACATTTAAGTCACGCTGTTTTTGTAGGAGTACTTGTTTTATATTTTGTATGTTCGTAACTTAAATAAGTACATACGTACAGTTAGTCATTTGTTTTCTAGGTATCACGTAATCGAAAGCACACAAATATTTGTATAGCTAACATGATTTGCCTAATTGACTCGATAGAATCACCAAAACTTTGCGCCGTATAAAAACATTTATTTATTCATGATTTAAAAATCAATTTTTGTAAATCATTCAGCTAATATTGAACTCAAAATCAAGAATCTTTTCCACAAATAAAAACATTTTAAATCCAAAAAATATTTACCTATACTAAAACGCAATAACATGACGCTAATCTTTTAAATATTAAAACATTTATACAGAAGAGTTGCATAATCCCTGCTGGTAGAAAAAATTCAATACATCATCCATTGTGGGTCGCAGTTTTAAAATGTTAAAAAGGTTTGTTGTTAAGGGCTGATCCGAAAGGGTTGTAAATAATGACGGTGCAAGTCTTTATAGAAAACTAAACGGTCGCTAAAAGGGTTGCTTTTGAAAGCTGAGTGCGTGTTTAAAATGTGTTGTAAAGTTACAGAAACAGTTACACTTTAGTGTGAAAGAAAACAAGTATTTTATTGACAGTTTGTTCTTACTTTTGTTAAGGTTTTTTGAGCCTTAATCTATTTAAAATTGAACCCAGACAGGACTAAAGTGAACTTTAAGTTTGACAATTTGTGGAGCTTTCGAATATGGTTTTACTTAAATGAATTGTTATAGAAAATATATAAATCTTGTACAACGTATTTCTGTCATTTCTAATCATTGTGACCGAGCATCAAATGCCTCGTTGTCACGGACCACTGTGCATGTCAATAGTAAACCAATATTCGTTGTCCATCATATCTAACGCAACAACGTGACGTTATCTTGACACTTTATTGACAAGTCGTCAAATCCCTTCGCATTTATTAATACTAATATAGCAAAAGAAGTTTATTTCAAAGCTAAAATCAAACAAAACACTCTCGAAACAAGTGGTGCGGAAAAGTAATAATTATTAAAAAACGCATTAATGTTGATAGAGCCGTGAGAACAAATTTCTCAAGAACACATGTCAGTAGATAGCGGGTATCATTAATTTTGCAATATTATATTTTTTTATACAAATCGTGATTTTGTGACAGTTGCGCTCGCAATTTGGAGCACTGTGCGATTACTTTTGTATTGTATGGCAAATATTAATTTTAGTATTATTAGTATTCAGATTGCCAAATCAACAAGGTATTTAAATATAGGTATTGTTTGATACGATACGTAATCATTTATATCGGCATTACTTGTCCCAGAACGCGCCTTAATTTTGTAGATACTGATGTGACGACTATTGTATGTAAATCGTATCTGTCAAGTATCTGCTCTTTATCGGTTTACATTTAGGTTTTGTGGTAAAAATATTAAAATTAATCCTTTATGTAATCTGTCTAAGAAATGTTTGGTTATGCTTGACACACAGGTAAATGTTTACCACTGGCGACAAAGGAGGACTACGCCGATTGAGATTTTTTCGCTTAATACAGTCTTATTCCAGTTATTGTAAAATCTCTTAATTACTTTAATAGATTACCTACTCTATAATTTGTATGACATCTTTAATCGAGTACCTACAGAACATTAGATATTTTTATTAATATTCAAGACTGCTTTGCGCAGGCGTGGAAAATGTTTTGTGCAGAAGCAGATAGATAGTTTTGCGGCAGTCTGATTTAACAGAATGACTTTTTTCTAAAGCTTGTCGTCATTTTCTGTAAGGAAAACTATACGTATCCGATTATAGAATAAATTGAAATATAGGAACTAATTACCAACTGGTTTTGATTCATATTTCCCACTTATATGATTCGTGTTAAAGATTATAAATATTTAGAGCCTGAGGTACTAAGGGTGCATTGCGCGTTTCTAACGTAGCATTGCTCTACGCTGCGCGCGCAATCGGCGAGCAGACCGTGCGTCTGCGCAACAACATCCGAATCCTAACACGTGCAATAAGTTAAATTATTACATAAAAATCTAAAAATAATACATCTAATACAAAATGATAACAATAAATCGCACCTATTTGCACAAATGTTCATTGCATCGCGCGCCGCTTGTAAAACTCGTTCTAAAATAATTCCTGGCCACAATAAAACTGATAATCGTGCTAATCCTTATTTACACTGAAGGTGAGTGAAGTGGGTGCTTTGATAAGCTGGCAGGTAGACCGAATCAGCAATTTCTATTGGTGAATTTTTGTTTTCATATCGCTACATCAAAATCGCCCTGGCAATTTTTGTTGCACTCGTGGAGGGTTATTTTATCAATATTATTTAAATATTTATTCAAATAAAATGTGCGAATTAATCAATAATGTGATACGCAATTTGTTGGTAAATGTTTATATTTCAATTTGAAATTGGCGCGCTCAAGATAAGTGGGTTTTGTCGCGCGCCTACTTAGATACGACTAGCGCCGCGTAGCGGTGAAACTTTGTTTTAAAAATGCGTTTGAATTAACTTGTACTCTTAAATAAGTCGTTGTATTAACTAGTATTTTAAGTGTACAAGGTTTACAAGGTATCTACGTGAATCTATTTATTCCCTAAATTCCTATTTAGGTACTATAACTCACAGTCAAGAAGACTGTCTGACTAATCTAATAATCATAATTTAATTTATGAAAATTATAAATGTATTCGCAAAATACCCGTCTTTAGCTTGTATTTTGCGAATACATTTACAATTTTTAAAAAACTGTGCCTAAGTACGGCACCTACTTACAAAAGCGACTCCTAGTCATAGTCATAGTGTTTTTATTTCATATAGGCTACAAAAGAGCACTTACATCAAACTAGTTGCACGGTTCCAAAAAGTCGTTTCTATGGAGAAGAACCGGCAAGAAACTCCATAGTTACTCTTAAAAATGATTATGTTGTAGGAATGTTTAACAATCATTTCAAGTATGAGAGAATAATGAGCTACACAATATACCTATAATGAGAATACGAGTAGCATCAAAGTCAAATAAAAAATATTAATATAGATCGGTTATTCTCTCATTTACAATTTGGGTAAAATACATGACAGTGAAAAGGTTCAATATAATCAGTAAACAATATTAAATATCAAATTATGGTTGAATGGCAGTATGCCAGGGAAGCCACAAATGCAGGAAAAATCAGTGCCACACGTCCCTATCGTCAATATATTATAATAAGTACTATATTAGGCTTTCTTAATTGGTACTTGTTTCACATAGGATTTAAACTTGCCTTCTGTAAGGTCAGTTATAGAATTTGGAATTTTATTATAAAACCGAACACAGTTTCCTAAGAATGACTTGTTGCTTTTTGTTAGTTTAAATCTCGGTACAACTATCTTATGTTTGTTTCTAGTATTTTTATCATGGTAATCGCTTCTTATTTTAAACTTCAGCAGATTTTTCCTTGAAGATTTTTTTCCTTGAACTTTCACGTGTCTAGTTGTAGTCCCGATTGCTAATCAAAACATTTAATACAAAGTTAGCGTAACTAAGGGCTCTTTCAAATTTGCCTGCGTTAGTCGTGCGGCTGTCGTACGTTTCATACAAATTGCTAAACGGACGTCTAATATTTGTATGAACCGTACGACAACCGCACGACTAACGCAGGCAAATTTGAAAGAGCCCTAAGTGTAACTAAGGCGCAAATATTTTATGATTCTTCTTTCATTTCATTCTTCATATCTACTTGTCAGGCCTGGGTTTTCTTCAGAAGTTCTCCAATTGTGGTCAGAATATAATATGTATATTTGCCTAAAACTTCATCTTCTAGCTTATCCAGAAATACCTACCTACATCTGCACACCCACATTTCGCCAGTTATCTGTTTAAGTCTCATTTTGATAGAAGGTGAGTCAATTGCCATTAACCGTGCACAAATCTACACTTGAAGAATTAAAGAAAATCCGGATTAACACTTTGCCCGACCCGGGCTTCGAATCCAAGATTTCATGCTCAGCAGTCGCGCTTAGCAACCACTAGACCAACGAGGCAGTAGAAATGTAATCATTTAAAAATGTGAAAGATCTTGATAAAATTAAAATACTTAACTTTGTTTTTAATTTGGTCCCTGCGTGTTTTTATGCTTCCGTGTGGTATCCGTCCTAGAATTGACCACCCCCTTTCCTCCCGTGGATGTCGTAAGAGGCGACTAAGGGAAAATCCAGAAGATGGGCAGCAGCGTCTTCCAAACTTGACCACCAACACTGCGATTCCCAAGCCGGTTGCCAAGCGTGGCACCCCCCCCCCCCCTTCTAAGGGGGAGGCCTTGTTCAACAGTGGACGTCTTCCGGCTGATGATGATGTGTTTTTATCAGCGTGTGATTTAACATTATAGCTATGGGTATAATACATTAAATATTAATTAAAATACCCATTTTAATCCTAATTAAGTACCTACTTTAAATATGTTTTTTCTTTTGTTATTTCCACGGCCCACGGTACATATTATTAAAACCACAGATTTTATAATTTTTTAAGGATTTTAATACTGTGCTTTTAAGCTGTTTTAAGATCTTTTCTACTAGGTATCAATAGAGACACACTTGTCTTTAAAAACGACACACAATATTCGAATGTCACACTACCTACATTAGCACATAAAAGTAAGACTGCATTCCGTATTTATCGCGTATTTATGAGCGCTAAATAGCCTAGATGTAACGTGCCACATTTGGAGCGCGTAAAAACTGAACTATCTTTTTATACGACTGCCCACAAACACAGTGTACCTACCTAATGTTTTTTCAGAGTTCATGCGTGTATGTAAATGTCTTTATCTACAATGAAAAACATTATTACTGTACTATACTAACACTATATACAGCCCCCTTACCATGAACTCTTAAAGCAGGACAGTTTACCATGTGAAAGCGAGACGCCGCTACGTGCTGTGTAATGCAGCGTCTCCCTTCCACATGGTAAACTGTCCTGCTTTAAGAGTTCATGGTAAGGGGGTAGGTAGCTTTAAAAGAAAAACACTGTCGCCCCACACTAGGAATTTCTCCTGTATCGTAGGTGCGTTTCACAAACATGAAATATCACATACACAAACACCCAGACTCGAGACAAACATCTGCGGTTAGCACAAATTTTTGCCCCGTGCAGGAATCGGAGCCGCAACCCTTTGCGCAGTAAACCAATCGCTTAGCCACTGCCGAAGCCAAAATGTTTAGGGATGATTCTCTAAGAATTTTGAAAAGTGACTAAAAGTTGGCAACTCATTCGTGTTGTCACTTGTGACATGTAGCTCCCATTGCTTCCTCGTATCTGGATCTAATTTATTAGTAACAATGTGTATAATAATTATGTCCCATGAGCTTACATCAGTTTCTAAATTTTCCATTGCATGTAAACGATCATCGCGGCAGATCCAGACGACGGTGGCATGACGAGCTGCTTGCCTACAGGAGAGACTGGTCCACTTTAGCACACGACCGAGTAAAGTGGAAGAGTGAAAGGGAGGCCTTTGCCCTGCAGTGGGACAATACAGGCTGGTAAACACTCCGTTGTAGTGTCTAACAACTCTTTTAATGCTGAAGACGACTCGGCGTTCGAATTACGTTGACTAAATAGTCTTTTCATTATACAATTTGACAAATATCGTTTGTTATTATATCTAGATTCCAATTGTAACCAACACTGATTATAATTAGCTGCCGTTATAGGTACAAACCTTATCAATTGTTCTGCCTCTCCAGTAAGATGAGCCTTTTTAAATCTGACGTGTAAAAGTGTTGATGAAAATCTATTTACAGAAATAAATCATTTACATTTATTTATTTATTTACTGCGCTAATCAGGTCGTCAAAAGTTAGTAATAGTTTTATTAATTAACTCTGAATACAGTTTTTTTTTTTTTATAAAAAAACGTCGCGTGGGTGCGTTTCACAAACATGAAATATCAGATACACAAACACCCAGACTCGGGACAAACATCTGTGGATCACACAAATTTTTGTCCCGTGCGGGAATCGAACCCACAACCCCTAGCGCAGCAGTCCAATCGCTTAGCCACTGCGCCAATCAGGTCGTCAGTTAGTTAATTACTTTTTATTTGTAGTTTCCACGTCTTTTGTGGTGACTCATTGAACAAGGAAATTGTGTACCTAATATCCCAATACTTAACTGTATCTTCGTAATATTCAAAACATGGTTTTCCTTTTGTGATAAACTCAAGTTTTTCCTTAACGGAAGCAAACTGAACTAACATTAAAAATGATTTGATCACTTCAGCTAGCTAAATGAGTAGGTACAGGCATGCACTAAAGTATTAGGTAGGTACGTGAATCTAAATTGTAAAGGTTATCGTATTCCCTAAATATAATTAGATAGGATCACGAATAATGTAGGTAATTAAATATAATAAATATATAGATCTTCCTGATACTTATTTCTAATGGTCCGCATGTATATTTTCATCGTTAATTAAAAAAAAAAACTGTAACTGAAGATGGTCGTTGATTGAACAAAATATCATTCGTACCGTATTTCGAATTATTTCGGTATATCAAAATATACTCTTTTGGCGCGCGCGAGTGTACCTACTAGCAAACAATAGGAATGTAGTTTGTTCTGTATTCTGAGGGAATGTATTGTGATTAGATAACGGAAAAAACAATTTAAAATTAACTTTTAAATTGGCGCGTGGCGGTCAGACACTGTCCCTACACTAAATAATACTCAAAATCGTATTTTCGCTCTCGACTGTACATTCTGCTTCACAGTGAATAACAGGAAACTCATGACGTAATAAATTAAAATGACTGCTTGATGTAAATACCCAATAACGTAGATTTATCAAAAGGCAGCTTTAAACACAGCCCCAGTAATGTCAGAAACTTCTCAGAGTTTAGACAGCTGAGAGTAAATTTAACTAAATGTTGGTTAACTAAATGGTGGCCTACAGGTTGGTTAGCATGCAAAAGTACGCTGTCTCTTTCGCTCTTGTGTAATATCAAGTAAGGTGTTTCACTCGTTTCATGTCAATTCCATGTTAAAGATTTGAAAATACTAAACTGTACTTCTATGTTGTGAAAAGTTATATAGAAAATTGGGTTAAATAAAATACATTCTAAATAAAAACATGCTTATCGTGCGGAGTTTCGATAAGCTTCGTGTACTATGCACGAAATCAAATGTGAGGTGTTTATCGGGAATTAAAAAAGTAAGTGGTAAATTTTATTTATGTTGTGCTAACTTTATTGGCGGTATAAATTCAAAATTCGACCTTTGCCCTATTTTACCTTAGTTTACATGTTTACTATCTTCGTATCGTCTCACTCTTTCTACCAGCCAGCATCACATCAATCATAGATAATACATTACATACGTATACGTGACAAAACAAATGACATTCATTCCATAGCTGATATAAGTTCAATAAAGTTTTAATTCATAAATCGGTGATCAATCGTGGTCGTTGAACATTCAAGGTATTAATTTTGCAATCATTTCTTAACAAAGTGATGTGTATTAGTTAATAATATTAAGTACTTATCAGAGTAAAAAAATTAATTTATTAATTTTCAATCACTTTAATACTCAATCAATTAAATTCTCACTGTCAAACAAAATGGATGTAAAATATCAAGTAAGTTAACTATTTTATTTAGAGAATAATGAAGTAAAGGCACTGGGGTTTTTAATATATTAATTTTTATGATTTTTTTTCACTGTAATGTTAATTTGATTGTATTTATATTTAGTTAATATAACACTAGCCAACTTCTTTGTGTTACAATATTGCTTATTTCTCCTATCACTATCATTATTATGGTCTAATGATTACCAATTTAAAAACCATCAGGAATCTGTCCGCTACATACCTAGATTGGTATTTTTTTTTAGTAAATTATCTAAAGAAAGTACTACAATTTACTTATATAACATGTGCCTCGTTGGTCTAGTGGTTGCTAAGTGCGACTGCTGAGCAAGAGTTCCTGGGTTAAAATCCCGGGTCGGGCAAAGTGTTACTGAGTTTTCCATTAGGTAATTCTCAGTGCTGCGTAGTCTGGAATTGTGCCCGGTTGATGGCAATAGGCTCGCCCCCTATTACATTGGGACTTATAACATAACTGGTGAAATGTGGGTGCACCAAATGTTCACCTCTGCCTACCCCTTCGGGTAATAAATGTGTGATGTTATGTTACATGACATAAAAAAATTATTATTTTGATTATAATGTAAATTATGGGTACTTTATTAAATACATCATTATTTAAACTACGTAGTTAGTTAGTTTAACTGGGCATTGCCCGCACTTAGCCACTTGATTGGGCCATTGAGCGTGAGTTTTAAACTACATAATTATGTATTTAAGTTAAATTCTATTAAAATAGCTGTTGAGATTCTGGTTTATGAAGTTATTGTAATAATTATACTCAAACTATCATTATTTCAATGCGTTTAAAACAAAATGGTGTTTATAGTGCCCGTTTAATTTACTTACATTAGGAAGTTATTTTTCTTTTTCAAAATTTTTGGTATTCGGTGTTGATTTCTTGATACTATGTAAGCTTGTAAACATACTATTACTTACTGTTGTAAGATTATTAACAAACATTTTTATTTCATTAAAGTGATCAATGAGTGTTCTCATTCTATTGACAAAGCACATTCCTACATCTAAGAATATTAAAATAAATAATATTATTTCTATTAAAATTGCTGTTATTATAGGTACTTTAATTATAATCTATTGTTTAAAAATAGTAACTGGTATTGGAATTTAAATTCTTTGTTTCACTTTTTTCATTCATTGCCAATGTTGCCATATTGAAACTGGTTGGTATTATGTAGTAGTATAGTATGTATTAGTATCTACAAATATCAACAAAAAGTTTGTATTGAATTATTTCTACTTTCTACTACTATTATGTAAAAGTTCGTACAATAAAGATAATGAATGTATATAATTTTAATTACAATTTGATTGTTTCTTAAACTTTAAAATTATTTCCTTGCCTTATGTATGTATGTTATATTATGTATTAGTGTGCTACTGGATTATTAATTATTTCTTATTTATTCATATTACAGGAAAACCCAGTGGTCTCGGTAAAACAGGGGAAATTGAAGGGATCAGTCAAGAAATGTTTAGATGGCAGTCCATACTATAGCTTTAAAGGTATCCCATATGCCCAACCCCCCATTGGAGAGTTAAGATTTAAGGTAAGATTTATTTTGCGATCCTAAGTTATTTACGACCCTATTGGCGTAGAGGCCTAGAGCTTGGGGTTGCAGGTTTAATCCCCGTACGTGACAAATATTTTTGTGGTACTATATTATTTCTAATCTGGGTGTCAGAGACTGTATGTGATTAATCATATGGTTACATCTGTTTACCAGGGACTTCCCTTTGCTACGATCCTGGCAAACAGCTTTTCGCCTAATTCACTCTCATACTATTCCTCACACAAAACCACACAAATAAGGAGAAGGATAGAGTAGGAGAGGTTATGACTATAATATAAACCTTGACTGCCTCGTTGTTCTGGTGGTCGCTAAGCGCGACTGCTGAGCAAGAGGTCCTGGGTTCAAACCCCGGGTCGGGCAAAGTGATACTGAGTTTTCCATTAGGTAATTCTCAGTAGCAGCACGGAGTCTGGATTTGTGCCCGGTTGATGGCAATAGGCTCGCCCCCTATTACATTGGGACTTACAACATAACTGGCGAAACGTGGGTGTACTATATGTTCACCTCTGCCTACCCCTTCGGGGAATACATGCGTGATGTTATGTTATGTTATATATGTATAAACCTGCAGGTCAGGTCGACGTCTCTTCCTTGATCTGAATATGTTATATTTCATGTTTATGAAATTCTTAATTTAATTTCCTAAAGTAAATACTAGAATAGCTAAGCCCATATCATTGTCAAAATTGTTTCTTAAATTATTGATATTGCATGTTTAGGGATAAACTCAAGTAATATTGCGGTTGGGTGTAACTAACGGTAAAACAGACGTAACGGAAATTTAATTAATATCCTGTTTGAATACTATTAATAAAGTCGTCAGCGACCTTGTCTGTTAATAAACTTGTAAAATGGGATTACCTATTCAGATAATTAGACGCATTACTCAAGTTATGTCATAATCATGGGTCATGATAACTTACTGTTTTAGTTACCATGGTTACTTAACCAGTTGTTTATTTACACAGGCCCCGCTACCAGTGAAGTCATGGGACGGTACACGCGATGCCACAAAACACGGACCCGTGTGTCCTCAATTCGACATAATCAGCTCAAACTTCGTAGAAGGTAACGAAGACTGCCTCTACTTGAACGTCTACACGAAGTCGCTACAACCTAGTTCTAAAATACCCACAATGGTGTATATCCATGGTGGAGCCTTCATGTCAGGATCTGGAAACTCAGACGCGTACGGACCTGAATACTTCTTCCAAAATGATGTCATTCTCGTCACAATTAACTACAGACTTGAAGCTTTAGGCTTCCTGTGCTTGGACACACCTGAAGTCCCAGGCAATGCCGGGATTAAGGACCAAGTTGAAGCTTTGCGATGGGTCAAGGACAATATTAGCCAGTTCGGGGGAGACCCTGATAATATCACTTTATTCGGGGAGAGCGCTGGAAGTGCTGCCGTCACGTACCACATGATGTCGCCGATGTCAGAAGGGCTGTTCAACAAGGCGATAGCACAAAGCGGTGTGTGTCTGTCGTACTGGACTCTAGCACATAAACCGGTGGAACGAGCGTTTAGGGCAGGAAAAGTTTTAGGGAAAGATACAAACGATACAACGGAACTCCTGGATTTCTTAAGAGGCGTTCCCGCTGCAGACCTGTCAAGAATCTCAATGAAATCGAGAACGACTGATGAGAAATTAAGAGGTCTACCGATTTATTTCACTCCGACATTAGAAAAGACGTTTGATGGCGTCGAGCCATTTATAACTGAGGACCCTATGGATAAGATTCTGGCTGGAAAAGTTAACAAAGTACCACTGTTGATTGGTTACAACACAGGAGAGGGTATACTGATGGTCAATGACCACTTAAAAAAAGCTGATGTTCTGAACCAAAACCCATCGTATTTCGTGCCTAGAGATATAGCTACTAAAGTGTCTCAAGAAAAAATTATTGAATTTGGTGCCCGAATTAAGGAATTTTACGTTGGAAACAAAGAATTTTCTCAGGATACTCTACAAGCTATTGTAGATTTACAAACAGATATTAATTTCTCGTACCAAAAGCATAGGTTTTCTCATTTCTATCAAGGATTAGCGCCTACCTACATGTACTTGTTTAACTGTTCGACTGAGCTCAATTTCTTGAAGAGGTTATTCGGTTTGGATTCAGCTAAAGGCGCATGTCATGCAGAGGATCTGTTTTACCTGTTCTACAGCAAAATGTCTCGGAATCATTACGAGAATGACGAAAAGATAAGAGAAATGATAAATCGATTAGCGAAATTTTGGACGGACTTTGCGAAGACTGGGTAAGCATGACAGAGTTCTTAAAGATAGAAGTCTTTCGTTCCTTATCTGACTTGATAGTTTCTCCTGCTGCATACTATAAAAGATTGAGTTTAGATTTCAAGGGAATCATAATTACCATTAACAACGATGAATGGTAGTTGGTTTGCCACTCACACAAAATTAACAAACTACTAGGTATTTAAACTCTATGGTTTGCCACTTATTTTATAGTGCCTACATTGTTCGTATGATGAGTGAAAATAGTTCTCTCCACAATATGAACACTATAGCCGCACTCTTTAGGGATAGGAATTACAAATGTGACCTTATGAAGATACAATTGTTTATTTTTTCTATCTTATTTTTCAGGAACCCAACTCCGACCAAAGAAGGCATAGAGTGGCGGCCGTACACGTCAGCCACCAAAGAGTACATGTTGTTGGATCATGATTTGAAACTGGCCAGTTATGCTGATAAGGAGAGGATGGAATTTTGGAACAGAATCTATTCGGAGGCCGGCCTACCTTGTATTACCAAGTCCAGTCTATAGACAAAAGGCTAAAAAGCTGAATTTTGCATAGAAATGTAATTTATTTGTGTAATAATAATATTAATTAATTCACATAAAACGATACAAATGGTTATGAAGTTCCTGATTTCTGAGCTACAGAAATCTGTGTCGTCTCTCATACATGACTTAATTTTTATGTAAAGTAGTTTTAGACAATGACAAGCGAGTGTGTGAAATTTATTTGTATATAAATAATAACAGGAGGTTACATATACGAGGCTGAATGGTAACCAGTTTATAATTAGTAGTATCGTTTGATTAGGCTTTAGTCTCTTGGTTACCAAAGCGACTTAAAGATATCTTAGTAGGCTTCAATTGCGAAAGACAAATGAAATTAAGGACGGTTTTTTACGATAAAAATAAAAAATATGTTTTTCTGTATTTAGAAGTATTTAGTACATAAGAAAAACATTGAAACACAATTCGGGTATTATTATATTTTTGTGCGAAGGTTGTTATTAATTGTTTTTTTATAAAAATATAATCAATCACAATGATTTCAAAATAAAGCATAAAAGCTTGTAAAAAAATATATAGAAATATAACATGCGTAAGTGATATAAAAAAGAGGTTCGACAGTTTTAGTTAATTTGTAGATATAGTATAGTTAAGTTGCGCCTGCGTTGACCATGACATGGTTGGCCGTTCTTTAAATAATTATGAGCATCCCGCTTATACCTCAAAAGCATAATGGAAGAGATGGTACGGTTAGTTAAACTCAGCCGCACTAATCATACATAATATAATATAGCTTTAATATTCTTAAACTAAGTATAGATAAAATCTATACAATTTATATTTTGACGACCTGATTGGCGCAGTGGCTAAGCAGGTAGTGACTAAGTATGTAAGGGTTCAATCCCCGCACGGGACAAAAATGGTGTGATCCGCAGATGTTTGTCCCCCCACGATACAGGAGAAATTCTCTCTAGCGTGGGGCGAAGTTAAAAGAAGGATATTTTATTATAGTGGTCAAAGATTATATTATATAAAATATTTTTTACCAGTAAGTAGTACCTGAGTACGGCAAGTAAACTAAAATAAATCGTTTATTTATTAGCGACATAATCTTCATATGAGTATAGATATTATCGTATCATTATTAGGTAATATTGTCGTATTTAACGTGAGATACGTAATCACTTATGTATTGTAAAGGTTTGGTATATTTATAAAAAAAAAATTAATAGAGTTACAGCTTCTAATAGTTGTGTATGCGGTTAAATTTATTTGTCTCTTTCTGTCATGAGGTATTTTACATTCATAAGAATAAGACAAAGCGTTCGATAGCAGTTATGAATGACCGGTTCGGTATCGGTCTTATATAACCGATATATATACATACGGTATATATAAAACATGTACCTATTAGTTTTATTTACTACGTCGCCATTGTGTGTGTCTTCGTATTGTTCGAAAATAGGTTTTGTTATGAGCCCAGTTTATAATAAATAATATAATTTGTTAAAGCATAAATTAATAATAAATATATAATAACATAGAGATAATAATCATAAAATTATATAAGCATAAATTGAATTATAAGGAATATAATAATATGATTTTACTCTGGGATATCCTGTATATAGTTTGTAAATAAAATATAGATAAGTAGATACATTTTGTATGTTTGCATTGAGTACACTTTCTAACTTTTGGATAAGAAAACATTAATATATAAAATACTCATTGAAAAATAATATTGTATTAAATTAGGTTCTAAACCAATTGGTTATGGTTGATTGTATGAAGTCATTGGGTAAAAAAAGGTTTTATGTTTTATTGTTAAAAATTACAGTGTGCATTTTGATAATTAAAAATGAAAGTAAATATCTCAAAGTTCGAAGTTTATACTGTTATATTAAAATGATGATATTTAAGAAAATGTTTTTTATTTCCCTACTAGGTAAGTACATATGAGGAAAAGTATGGACAGTGAACTCGTAGCTTGTAAGTTGTAATTATATAAAGTCATCAAAATTTGTCTCAAACATAAGTAGTATATAATAGTATATAACTACTGAAGTATAGTGAATAATAGTCCAACTTAAAACACCTAAAAATAATATAACCATAGTTTATCTAATACAAGGTTCGAGTCTCTGTAACTAGTATGCATGTTGAAATTACTTAGTATGTTCCGGTTAACTTAAGTACATACGAATTTACTAATTTAAGAGCAATTAAGTAACTACAGACATAAAGAAAGGTTTCTACAGAGAGCTACTGAAAACTATCCGAATAGTCATTCAAGTAATGAAGCGACATCTAGTTATTAAGTTGGTTACAATAGAAATGTACTTCTATCATCGAAGTTCATTTTTTATGATATAGGTGGCGCTTTCCAATGTTTATTGAAGTGAGGCAAGTTTCGTTAGTCACTGAACTTATTACTATGATACCTACAGAAATATTAAAACTGTGAAGAATACAAATACGTAACATTACGCCTGTAAGTATTTATTATATAGGTTATTTCCGATTTAGGTACTTACCGAAAAAAAGCTAAACAAATAACAATGAAAGACGAACACAGGGGACAAGGAATCTTAATGATTTATTTTATCTGATAATTTCGTTTTAAAACCATAATTAATTTCCGCACGTACTTTACGATGGTCGGTCGAGGAGTATTTCGGGGTCAATCATGGGGCCAACACTTGGTAAACACAGGTCACTTTTAATGGTCGCAGTACAACCTTTTAAATACGCGTCTTTAATAGTTTTATAGCTTTATGATATGCCATTATAATCGACATGTGAGCTATACATTGTTGACGTGTTTTTTAAGGAAGATTACAATTTGAAGAGGATTCAGAACAAGCTGTTTAATTATTTTAAAACAAACGAATACCATTTTTAACCGACTTCAAAAAATGGAACATAAGATCATAGCAGAACATCGTCGTGACATGTAATATTGCTTTGTCTACTGACCAGTATCGAGAAAGAGGGGATGCGTGCGTGCCCCCCTCCCCCCCCCGGCCACTTTAAGGATATCAAATATTATTCTCACTAAAGTCTGAGGAGGGAATGAATCCTAGGTATTACTAAAAATAGTTAATTATTTGAACTTGCGACCTTTGAATTGGCAGGACAATGGTCATACCGCTCGGCTATCACTGCTATGATTACAATGCGGCAAATAAAGAATCTATACGAATAAAGCTCAATGTCGCAGTCAAAATTCTATTTTCGCATCGTCGCAATTGCATTTCTAAAAATAACAAATTAATAAGTATCTTAAGTTAATACTCAGTGGACGTACCTACTACATCAATTAATTTTTTTTATAGCACAACTATCTAGCTGCTGATAAGTACCTATATAAGTCAAGTGCGCCGGTCCTACGTCACAGTGGGTTTGTGTGTGCTTGCTTTAGTCATGTTATGGATTTTGTTTTCCATCCTTTTGGTAACATTATGGAGAATCTTCAGCCTGGTTAGCAATAGAAAGTTGATAAAGATGTCTAACAAAATAAAATGTGGTCAAAAATGTTATCCGTTTGTCGGACACGCGTATTTATTTGTTGGGGACGGAGCGCGTAAGTTGAAATATTTATGATAACGCCATTTTCGTGAAATAAAATGCAAAATGACTTGATAAGTTCTGTAGACGTCAGTTTAAAATTGTATACCTAAGTGCTAACTTAGATAATAGTAGTTATTTAGTGACATTAATGACAGAAGATGCGTACGCCGGAACCGGCAAAATATGGATATAAATATTGATGCATTAATGTAACAACTTTACCGTACTATAATTCTGGCAAATAAATCTAAGCTAATTAAGCTTGACTGTGCTATAGGTTTTATAAGGAGCGATTCCTATTTAGGGTAAAATATAATTATATTATTCTAGTGTCTCGCAGTTATTAGTTTGAGGCGTAGGATGTGTTAATGTGTACTTACCTAGTCGTGCTCAGATTAGGGGGTGGTTCGTAGCGGTGTAGTTTCCGCGCAGGTTAGTTTGCGGTTAGCTTTTGGGTGGCGTCAATAGAGAAGTTTCAGTGTGTGATAAGTGGTTACACTTCTCAGTGCCTTAATTTATTATAGGATCTGTAACACAAACAGTAGGTAATTTAGGAGTTAGGGCATATCGCCAATTACCATTGTTTTCCTAACTTCTGGCATCAATTTAACATTCTACGTTATAATTTACGTTCCTTAAACTCAACTAATATTATATTGGAGTCATCATGAAAACAAGACGAAGTTCGGGCTCTTTAAAACATTTTTTTCCATGGTTTTTTTAGTAATGCACTACAGATAGGTTTCAGACAGCATTGCTAGAATACTATACTTTTGTACCTATCATGATAAACAAGCAATTAAATTGCAAACTATATGAAGGAGTAGACATAGGTGCATATTATAGCTAGGTGTCTACGTGCGCCATAATTGCAAACCCATATTTTACCAGTGTGTCTGTGCTTTTTCCTTTGAGCCAAATATATTGGAACATGTTATCGGTATCGAATATTTACTTCGGAAGTTTCGTTCATGAGACGTATCTAAATATACATAATATTTTTTTTTGTTTCAGGTCGTATGCAATCCTTTCAAGTGTTGGCTCGTGACGCCATCCAAAATGGCGGCCGGACCAACCTGTGGTTGGGATATAAATATTTTGTTAGTATGTATCTCATCTACCGTTAATTCAAAGATACTATAATCATTAGATCCGAATAACCGATAGGTGACTGCCTCGTTGGTCTAGTGGTCGCCAAGCGCGACAGCTGAGCACGAGGTCCTGGGTTCAAATCCCGGGTCGGACAAAGTGTTACTGGGTTTTTCTATTATGTAATAATCAGTAGCAGCATGGAGTCTGCATTGTGCCCGGTTGATGGCATTAGCTGCTGGCGCGGCCCGTGTCACCATACGCCATGAGAAGCCACCCTTAGCTGGGAAGTGGACACAGCGCAACAAACTCCCATAATAAAACAAACATCAATCGTGGTGGTGATAAATATTGAAAATAAATATAAATATTTTGTATAAAATACTGAAATAATTTATTTCTCAGTTATAGTGGATCCTGTTGACCTGGAAGTTATATTGAAGACCTCATTAGAAAAGGATGATATGCTGAGGTTTGTGAGAAATCTTCTTGGGAATGGAAGTGTATTTGCGCCAGGTAAGCATGGAAGCAGCTGTTATGTGTAACAGAGTTTAGGCACTAACGATGTCGTTAATGACGCTGGAAGAATTCGTTAATAGGCTAGGTAAAAAATAAACTCATTACAGATAATTTAAAACCTGGTTTAAAGTATAGCATAATTTTTATCCTTGTAAAATAGGTGCTAGTTTTCATTAAATGAATTTGTTTAGTGTCAATCTGGCGTCCCCGTCGCAAGATCCTGGCTCCGATCTTCAATGCCAAGAAAATCAACCAGTTCGTGCCGGTATTCTCCAAGCATGCCGGTGTGTTGATGAAGGAGCTACAGTCGGTCGAGGGGACAGGACCCTTCTCACTTTGGAGATACATGGCGAGTTATAACATGAATTCTGTTTGTGGTAAGTTGGTTTGGAATTATGTACTGTATCTATTTGTATTTTTTATATTATAATGATTGCGTCATTATGCGGTTATGCAACGTGTGAATTGACTTGCAACATTTAAATTACCTACATTCACTGCCCGTGGTGATATTGATCTGGACCGACATGCAGGAAACTCGTCGCCTGAAACTGCAAAGGAGAAAGGTATGCAACAAGATCGGTAAATGTACTATATTTAAGATACTGATCAGGTCTTTACCCAGCCATGGGATTTAAATGTATGTAAAGACATCACAACCTTTAGGAATAGGAGTCCTGAAGATTGCACGCTTAGCATTCTTCTCAGTAACCAATCAGTTTCATACCTTAACTATCTCTCTTTAATCTTTAACAGAAACAGCTTTCGGCGTGGAAGTGAACGCACAGAAGGACACAGATAAGCAATTTCTTAAGGCATTTGACGAGTGCTGCCAGCTGGCAGCAGCTCGCATGTTGCAGCCTTGGTTGTACTCTAACGCCGTGTACAGACTGCTGCCCTACCATGCGACCTTTGAATGGTGCAAGAAAGTGATCTATAATTTTGTAGACAAGGTAAGCATAAGCTCTTGGATGTCTTCAACATCAGTAAAAGATAACACAGCTTAGACTGTTGCGTATCTTAGTTTGGTTAAGTAGATTTGATTAAGTAGATTGAATTATCAATAGTTATAGACTGTGTTATATTCCTAAGAAGCTTAAAAACTAGCAATTGGTAGGTACGTC
Organism: Abrostola tripartita; assembly: GCA_905340225.1. NCBI lineage: Eukaryota > Metazoa > Arthropoda > Insecta > Lepidoptera > Noctuidae > Abrostola > Abrostola tripartita. The sequence continues at coordinate 977,619 of HG996492.1, read as the reverse complement.
CACTTTTAGTTCAATAATCATGATCCATTCACTTCTGTTGTCTCATAATTGTGTAGTAGAAACTCGCTACATGCTTTTCCTATAAGAGAAGTTCAGTCGGGATTTAAGAAATGACATCCAAGATTTTCTTTGGATTAGGAAACGCTTCTTATCAGTTTAGACGTAAAGTAAGTTTTGGTAAATGTATTTTTTCATGATATATTTTCTGTTTTCTGTGTCATTCCAGGCAATCAAAGCGAAACGAGTAACAATGAAAGAAGATGGCCGTGAATTGAAAACACGTGAGTTTAAATAAATATGACATGTGAGCATTGCTGACGTGTTTTTAAGGAAGAGGCTTTAGAATAAGCTTAATAATTATTTTGTTCTAAAAATATCTAATGCCATTCAACACGTATAAAAACCAACTTCCAGGTGCACACGACATGAAAACATTTCTGGAGCTGTTGATAGAAGTGTCTGGTGGTGATCGAGGGTACTCCGACACGGAGCTAGAGGAAGAAACCCTGGTCATAGTGGTGGCTGGCACCGATACTTCGGCTGTGGGATTGTCCTTCACGGTATCTATGCTGGCCAGGCATCCCCATGTACAGGACTTGGTGTTTAAGGAGTAAGTGTCTGAATTTTAATAACTTAACCAATTTCTGCAGTGGATGAAAATGGCAAGTTGTCGTTCATTGTGGCGTCCTAAGAGGTAGGGCCTTTGTCCAGCAGTGGACGTCTTCCGTACAGTTTCTTAGAGCAGCTTTTTTCAAACGTTCAACATCACCCTATATCGAGACACACTCCTACATAGTGTCTGCTCGGACCACACAAATTTATTCTCATTTGTGGTGATTACCCCTGCGACTGGTATAAAAAACCCGTAGACATGGTAATATAAAGGAAAACTTATCTAATATTACTTGACACTGTTTCTGTTGCAGGTTGCAGGAAGTTTTCGGTGACTCTGATAGGCCGCTGACCCCTGAGGATCTTCATCGGCTAAAATATATGGATGCAGTGGTGCGGGAGACGTTACGGCTGTACCCACCCGTGCCAATAGTGGCTAGGAAAATCGAGAGGGATTTAGTACTTCGTACGTATTCTTGGTATTCAGTTGCGTCACTGTTTTGCTATGGCCATGTTTGAAAACATTAATGTAGCCATACGACTTAACGAGAACAAGATCTATAAAAAAAAAATGTGTGACAAGGAATCCACCTCAGTGTACAAGTATGTTGTGCTTCAGCTCCTAAATAAGAAATAACTAGAAATCACTTATTATCTAAATAAACTATAATAATAATATATAAATTATAATAATATTATAAATAAAATAATATGATAATAATATTCTACCTAAAGGCGAAAGTTTGTGAGTGTGTTTGTGCGTTTGTTCTCTTCACGCTCGAACGGCTGGAACGAATTTGCAAAAAAAATTTATGGAGGTAGCTGACACCCTGGATTAACACATTTAAAATACTTTTTATCCCGTAAAAATGTAGCCGGTAATACCATCAGTATCGGCTCCCCTCACATAATGTTGGGCGTAGCCCGTATATTTTTGTGCCAGTCTCCATCCCCTCACCACAGTGCCAGCTTCATCCAGGTTCCATCTACGTATGTCTTCTGTCTATTTTACCGACTACAATATCATCATCACCAGCGTATCTTCGTCCACTGCTGAACATAGTACTCTCCTATGGCACGCTAATGAGCTCTGTATAATTATAATCGTCGCTGTTCCGCGCCCAACCATTTTGCGTACACATAGTTACATATTATGTACATACGTCTCATCGACCACAATATAGAAGCAGTCTCTAATATTTCAAATTCCAGCGTCAGGAACAGCGTTAGTGAGTGGTTGTGGAGTGCTCATTCACATTTGGGGTACGCACCGCAACCCTCAGTACTGGGGAGACGACGCGGAGCAGTTCCGGCCGGAGCGGTTCATCGACGCGCCGCTCAAACACCCCGCTGCGTACCTGCCGTTCAGCTATGGACCTAGGAACTGTGTTGGTAAGCTAATATGTATTTCCTTTAATCACTTTTAATTTGCAGAAGTATTTGTTATTGTACGAGGATTAAAGATGCAGGGTGACTAAATTAAGGCATTGAATTAATTTACTTATGCGTATATTTATTTTATAGAATAATAATATGACAGGCTAAAAATAAGCTTTCTAAAAGAATTTAAAAAATGATAACACGAGAAGGATTAGCACCTACGCCCCTTCTAAACCGTCGCAACTGCTATTCAAACTGAGCTACCGTGTCGTTTGTAAGGTTGTTAGGTACTCCGAAGACCAATTGTTCCAAAACTGCTGGAACATGTTTTCAGTCAACTGCCATTTATTGACCTTCGTTCAAGACTATCAACTCATGAAGAAAACCCCTTCAAGAGAGATCGAAGCTAAAGTTCTTTTAAAATATCACTGACTTCCTAATTCCAGGTCAACAATTCGCAATGATGTCTATAAAAACAGCTCTAGCAACTCTATTACGGAGATACCGAGTTTCAATGCCTGACAGCAGAAAACAAGATGGCGTTGACTTCGCAGACGCGCCCATAACTGTCAGCTTCGATATCATGATGAAGGATGTAGATGGGTTTACTGTACAAATGGAACGTAGGAAGAAGTGAAGGAGGAATCTTAATATATGCAGGGTTTAAATAAAGCGAGGGCCAACCTAAAAAAATAAAAATAAAATGAGCCACGATAATTTTTTTTTTGTTAATTTATTGGAAAATAAATTTCTTTAAACGTCGTCCTAATGGATGGATCTTAAGTTGAAATATGACAAGTGACAACATGATTACGCCTTCTGTTATTTCCCTATCCCTGTAAGCCTATGAAAGTTTTGACTTTGAGTTTATTTTGGAAATATAATTTCCTCTTCGTGCATACTTAAATAGAAAATTCCATATGGATTTCGGAAAAAATTTAGGATCCAATTGTACATAAATGATGGTATAAACAGAATAGATTAAATAGTTCCAGTAAAAAAGAATAAAATCTTTCTGGATCTTTCGTCACCAGCACTTGCGAAACCTACGCATACTTTTCTGACTTAATTATCATCAAGAGCTTTATTTTCGGCTTCCTCTTAAATAGTCTTATTTGTTTTGCTTTTCACATTAAGTTTAAAGTCCTCACTGATGTTGATATTGTTGAAGCACTTTGTACCTATCAATAACATGATGTAATACTTGAAGTTTTAAACATTTTATTAACTTAATAGAAGTGAAATTGCGTTAGTGTATCTACCATGAGATGCAAAAGTAAATATCTTTAAGTTTTCAAAAACTCAACTGACAGTGATTTGGATAATACTTGTATTGTACTCCGAAAACTCATAGAACGTCGCGTTTTCTGCAAACTACATATTTTTATTTATTGCGTTAACCCAGAGAGCTTTCCGCTCGTTGCCATAGAACGTTTTCAATAGTAAGTTTAAAACGCAACAACTCATGGTAAGCACCCTGTGATTTTACCATGAGTTATTACGCTTAAAATTTACATACGCAAGTAAGAGTGTAGTAACAAAATATGAATATAGTGTCTTGAGCGTAGAATGCGCTATTTTTTTCTTTAAAAACATCGCCCCACACTAGGAATTTCTCCTGTATCGTAGGTGCGTTTCACAAACATGAAATATCACATACACAAACAGTCAAACACCCAGACTCGTGACAATCAAATGTGGATCGCAAAAAATTTTGCCCTGTGCGGGAATCGAACCGGACCCTTAGCACTTAGCAGCTGCGCCAATCAGGCCCTTACCATAAACTCTAAAAGCAGGACAGTTTACGTTGTTGAAGAGAGACGCCGCTACGTGCAGTGTAATGTGGCGTCTCGCTTCCACAACGTAAACTGTCCTGCTTTAAGAGTTCGTGGTAAGAGGGCAGGTCGTTTTTGATCAAGCACTTCTGTTACTGGGCTATGACAAATACACTTGAACAAGAAGTGTACCTATATATACAAAATCAATGTCACTTGTAACTATTTTGTCACACTCACTAGCTGATGGAGCTTAACTTTTCAATTGATCAGTATTTAAAAATGTAACATTATTTTCTATTTTCAAAGAAGGGTTCTTTCATTTTATTTATATTCTTTCGTCACTGCCACTCGCACGATTTTGGATCAACTCTAAAGTTTGTCAATATTCCCAGTCAGTTTATTAGTTATTATAAGTGCAGAGTAATAGGCCGACTGTCATCATTGCTAAGCTTTTCTGAATTTAATTTTTGTCTTGGAAGTGCAATTTTATATAGACCTAGTTTTTTAATTACCTCAGTGCGGATAGCCCGGAGAAAATGTTAGGACAAGTTATCCTAGTGTTCATATTAGTGTGGATGTGCGTGTTGCGTTGGCAGAGGAGGAAGATGCTTACACTATCACATAAACTGACAACCATTAAGAGCCGATCATTGCCTTTTATTGGGCACGCTTATTTATTTTTTGGAAGTGATGAAGGTAAATAAATTAAGATTGTTTTCAGGGTATGTCCGATATTTTTCGAATAATAACAAATCGTAAATTCATTTTGGCACTGACCAAAGAATAATGATAATTGTTATGGCCCAACAGTGGCTAATAATCATTAAGTAGTTATAATTTTAATGAGATTTTATCCATCGCCATGAACAAAACTCCGGGACGAGAAAGTTGTAAATAATATAATAAATAATATAATGTTTGTTGTAGATCGCATGGGAATGTTTCAGAAACTGGGCAGAGAGGTGATTGCTAATGATGACGGCATAGTGACACTATGGCAAGGAAATAGGCTTTACTTATGTAAGTAACCAGGCAAGATAAGTTTAATTTTTTTTTAACATCTCCCCATACTAGGAATTTATCCTGTAGCATGGGTGCGTTTCACAAACTAAATTATCACATACAAAAACACCCAGACTCGGGACAAATACCTGCAGATCACAATTTTTGTCTCGTGCGGGAATCGCAACCCTTAGCGCAGCAGTCCAATTGCTTAGCCACTGCGGCAATCGTCAAATGTGTTTATTTTATTGAATTTATTGTCAAAAGGTAGTAGATTTAATTGTTTGTTCATAGTGATAGCAAATGTCGAGGCTGCTGAACTGATTTTGAAGACTTGCCTCGAGAAGGATGACGCAGCAAAGACCTTGCAACTGGCAACTGGCAATGGCAGCATTTTTGCACCAGGTGAGATGATAAGAGCTTAGCCAAATTTAATGATACGTCTTCCCTCTATGAAATTATGGACTATAGTGGAAAATTCAGAATGCTTTTTTGCGATGTGCTTTCAATTTAAATAAGCTTACTTATTTGTTAACTAGTGAAGATCTGGCGTCCCCGTCGCAAGGTCTTGGCCCCGACTTTCAGCCCAAAGAACCTGTTCCATTTCGCGGACATCTTCTCCCGTCAGAGCAGGATCATGGGACAGCAGCTGCAGTCAGCTGCCGGAAAGGGAGCCTTCTCCATATGGAAGTACATCACCACGTACACTTTGGATTCTGTTTGTGGTACCTACCTACTTTTAAACTATATTTTAAAAACTTAATGATAACGTTAATATATCTAAGTAATGAATACAAAGTTTCAAACTTTCAATTACTGTTCAAATCTTGTTAGTTGGACGAAAAGTCTGTTATTTAGAAATTCTTTTTACTAAGGTCTTTACGTTACTTACAGAATCCACTTTGGGGGTATCTGTGAACTCTCAAAAGCAAACAGAGCAGCCATTTTTGAAGTTTTTTGAAGAAAATATTCAGCTGGACTCTGCGCGGCTCTGTCAGCCGTGGCTATACAACGAGGCAGTTTACAAGATGACACCGGCTTACAAAAGACATATCAAGTGTAGAGATTACCTCCGCGATTACGTTGAACGGGTAATCCAACGTTAATTTATTGAAAATTATTGATCGTAATCAAATTATTTGCTTTAGCAATTTGTTGCGTAAAATTTTTAAAGCTATATAATTATGCATAATTATCTTAATTACTTTGGTTCTGTGCATAGTGCTCTTCTTTGTAAAGTAACAATTTGCAATGCCTGATTCTACCACACCTTTCTGCTCTTGGATAAAATTCTGTAAGTAGTATCTGCCTGAGTATTTAAACTTACGCGTTTACATTTCAGATAATCAAGGCTAAAAGACACTCTATCGAAAAAGAGAAGGAATCCATCACGGAGTCTCAAAAAGGTAAATAAGAAAGTAAATAACTGTCTATTATACACATGACCACTGGTTTCACCATTGCTAATCCTCCTTTATTCTATCCTTAATTCTAGATATAGAACAAGACGGTCTGAAGACGTTTCTGGAGCTCCTCATAGAAAGTTCTGGAGGTAACCAAGGGTACACCGATATTGAGCTGCGTGAAGAGACTCTGGTTCTAGTCTTGGCTGGCACTGACACCTCGGCAGTGGGCGCTGCGTTCACATCGATCCTGCTGTCTAGACATCCCGAAGTGCAGGAGAAGGTTTATCAAGAGTGAGTTTTAAACAATATTAAATATTCATGGGTCATTTTTCCTGAATGAAAACCTAGTTATGAGTTTCAGTTAAGTTTGACGTTCCGACTAGCGCCATCGGGTGTGAAGCTTGTGAGTAAGAAGTGTTTGTGATTTACTGATATTATATTATTATACATATATTGTGAGTATCGTTGTGATATTCTATTCAGAGATGATCAGTTTGTAAATTAGATAGCTCACTAGTCAGACGCGTTAGTCAATACTAACGCTGATAAATTGAAACATGGTTTTATAATAAAATTGAACCTTGTTTCTCCAGATTGCGGAAAGTATTTGGTGATTCCGACAGGCCTATGGCTGCAGAAGATCTGCCACGGCTCAAATATTTGGACGCTGTGATCAGAGAAACCTTGAGGATGTATCCGGCAGTGCCCATTATTGCTAGGAAGGTTGAAAAGGAAGTCACTCTACGTAAGTAACACGGTTTATTTATTTTTGATAAAAGAAATGATAAGCAATCAATCATAGAACACGTTATTGTCATTGATTTAAAACTATCGATCAGAAAACAAACTTAAAACTTACTTACTTCAATAAAAAAGCAGTGATAGCCGAGTGGTATGACCGTTGGACTGCCAAGTCAAAGATCGCAAGTTCAAACCCCGGCTCGCACAAATGTCTGTTCGAATTTATGTGCGTATTATAAATTAGTAATCAGTAGCTAAAAATGGTGAAGGAAAACATCGTGAAGAAATCGGCACACCTGAGAGATTTTTCAATGGTGTGTTATTATTTAAGCCGTATCAGAGGCCTATAGGTGGTTTAAACTCTGACAGCAGGTTTTCCATCAACCATACGATAAGAAGAAGACTTACTTCCATGAATTGATTATACGGCTGATGATACTAATTCAGAAATCCTAAACAATGCAGTATCGGGTTGTATAAAGATGTTTACCTTTTTTCAGCATCCGGAATAACTCTAGTAAAAGACTGTGGGGTGGTGATCCACATCTGGGCGATACACCGCAACCCTCGGTACTGGGGAGACGACGCGGAGCAGTTCCGGCCGGAGCGTTTCATCGACACGCCGCTCAAGCATCCCGGTGCGTTCATGCCATTCAGCTACGGACCCAGAGGGTGTATTGGTGAGTTTATGATACGTATATCCATCCCATCACGCTATCACTTATACATTATCATCATCAGCCGGAAGACGTCCACTGTAGGCCAAGGCCTCCCCCTTAGAACGCCACAATTACCCACATACTCCTTGGCAATTTTTTTTATTTGATTAAAATTACTTTTTTTATAAAGGATTAAATAAAAGGTCAAGACAATGCGCGTTTATCTTATCTGGATATTGTTTTTGCATTTGGAAATGTCATAACCCGCACACACAATCAATAAACAAATAAATGATTACTAAGTATTATTGGTTGAATTTAAGTCATATTTTTAATCAAAATTGAGCACTAATGAAGATACTAACTATTACTAAGTGATGAATTCTTCATTTCCCAGGTTACCAATATGCAATGATGTCAATGAAGACGGCGATAGCGGCGTTAATCCGTCAGTACAGGGTCCTGTCGGCGACGGACACCTACGACCTGAATAAACCTTTGAGACTGAAGTACGATATCATGATGAAGGACGTTCAGCAGTTCACGGTTCAACTGGAACTTCGGAAATAAGTTTCGGTTGTGCTGTTGTAGTGGTTCCAGTACCTTTCAGTGTCAGAAGTGCTGCAACAATTAATAATATTAAAGCCTGACTCAGAATTATTGAAGAGAGCCGATGGAGTTTTATTTTGGATACATGATGAATTTTTTATATTGCTATTCATGTATTTTAATTTCAATTTTTGTATCACCACCATCAGCCCATTGCAATTGTTGTATGCCAACAAAAAATTAACTAACGAGATTTTGTTTTTTTTTTCTTAAAAACGTCGGCCCACATTAGCAATTTCTCGTGTATCGTGGGTGCGTTTCACTAACATGAAATATCACATACATATCAAGACTCGGGACGAATATCTATGGATCGCACAGATTTTCGTCCCGCGCGGGAATCGAATCCGCAACCCTTAGCGCAGCAGTCCAATCGCTTAGCCTCTGTGCCTATCGGGTCGTCAATTTATTTTATTTTCTCCCACAAGATTACATGAAGCATACAAATTTAGTTAGTTACAGTTTAAAGATAGGACACAGGAGCCCATGCTAAGTAAAACCGTACTACGGGGGTCCTTAACTCGGATTTATTATAAAATTAAGAGTAAATATCAATTTTATAGTAGCAGGAAGATCTTCAAGCTAGAAATTTATTAAAAATAATATTTAAATAAGAAAACCAAGTTTTTATATTGAGTTTTAACAAAGTTTAATTAGTACGCTAGGCGCACCTTGGAAATCATAATGGAAGTCGGGGAAATATAATAGTTTCTGTACCTACTAGACTTACTTAAAATTAATTGGCAATGATGATTTTTTTTTTAATAAACGTCGCCCCACACTAGGAATTTCTCCTGTGTCGTGGGTGCGTTTCACAAACATGAAAGATCACATACACAAACACCCAGACTCGGGACAATCAAATGTGGATCGCACAAATTTTTGCCCCGTGCGGAAATCAAACCCGCAACCCTTAGCGCAGCAGTCTAATCGCTTAGCCACTACGCTAATCAGGTCGTCTATATTTTATTAACAGTTATCTATTTTACAATTATTTACATTTAAAAACTAATTTTAATTAAAAATAATACCTACACACAAAAATATAAACATTTCTGTACTTATGTTACACGAAAGGCGAAGTCCATGAACCAAGAATCTCGTCTGATGTTCCTTGAATAGGTAAAAGACGGTTGTGTATGTTTAGTACATCCACATTTCGCCAGTTATGTTATAAGTCCCGTTATAGTGGGGGCCTACCTACATATTTACCTTCCTTGAGTACGACGTAATAGAAAATCTCAATACCACTACCTGTCCAAGGAATCGATTCCACGACTGCTCCATAACTCTCGCAGTTATTTATCTGATTGATCTCATTATTATACCTCCTCCTTGGAACGCCACAATGAACGACAACTTGCCATTTGCATGCACCGGTTGCCCGCAACTCTGACGATATCGTCCGTCCACTTGGTGGGAGGCCTGCCAACGCTGCGTTTCCCGGTTCGTGGTCGCCACTCGAGAACCTTTCTTCCCCAGCGGTTATCGGTTCTTCGAGCGATATGGCTCACCCGTGCCTATTATTACCAGAAAACTGAAAAAATACGTTAAGCTACGTAAGTTTAAGCATCGCGTGATGCCATTCTATTCATTCCATTGAGTTTCGGTTGACAAATCAATGACGATACTAACAGATTATTTCCCGAAGTCCAAAGGAGTGACAAAAGTATTGTCAGGCATACTTTTATGGGTACTCATTCATATAGGTCTATATTATATTAGTAAACAGCTAGTATCTACTGACACATTGATTGATAATAATTAATATTCTAAAATTGTAAAGCTTTTATTGATCCGCAGTTTTAATGCGCAAGCATACTTACCTAACCTAAGACAATGAACTATATATAATATCGGGTTCCTTTACAGCGTCAGATATAAGGTTTATACCCGGCACCGGAGTATTCATCAACATCTGGGCGATACACTGCGACTCTCGGTACTAGGGAGATGACGTGGATCAGTTCCGGCCGGAGCGGTTCCTTGGCCCGTCGCGTGGCTCAAGCACCCCGCTGCATACCTAACTGCCGTTCAGCTACGGACCCATAAAGTGTTGCTTAGCTAATGCGTCCGTAATTACTTCTGTATTGTTTTACTTCATGCTCAGAACGAATATTTTCCTCCGCTATATTTGACTTGAATTTCATATTGAAAATATTTTATTGAGTTTTGTCCTAATCAAAAAAAAGTCTTGCACTGTGTAATTAAGGATTAAAAACTAACCAATTTATTAATTATGGTAAATAAGGTTCAGGTTTTTCCATATTATTTAACTTTTTGTAACATAAAAGATGCTGTTTGGTAATTTATCTATTGTCAACCTAATACTTAAAATAATGAATAAAAAGTTCAAACAATCCAATGCAATATATATTGTAAAAATGTAATAATACTCCCAAACTAAGTGTTTTATCACATGAATTTGTTACGATGGACTTTGGACATATTATTGTTTAGACTGTACCTCTAACGCGGTAGGTATGCATACCTGCAAGGTGGGTAAGGTGACCCCTTAAAGGTTAACATAAACGTTACCAAAATAATTATGCCTATAATTACATACCCTTTTAATAAGTAAACATACATTGAATGACGTATGTACAAATGATTGTAAAAACAATTATTTTTTGTTGATGTTGAGTATTTCGTTTCTAAAATTTTGTGTTAAGGTCCTGTCTGCCATTTTAGAGCTTACGTTATTAAAATAAATTAGCACCGATAGCTGAGTGGTATGACCGTTGGACTGCCAAGTCAAAGGTCGCAAGTTCAAATCCCGCCACGCACCAATGTCTTTTCGAATTCATGTGTGTATTATAAATTAGTTATCAGTTGCTGAAAACGGTTAAGGAAACTAAACTAAACTAACCTAACTTGAATCGTAAACTTTAGTCTAAACTGATAAGAATTATTGAGAGAGTCTATATGGGGCTATAGATACGTCTCCCTCTACTGGTATTACATAGGTAAAGCGTGATAATATACCTACCGTTTTTTTCCCTGGACTTACATAATATATGTACTAAGCAAGCAGAGTCATACCAAACGTTAAACTGAACATTTGAAATGTAAATGTATTGAAATACTCATTCATTTGGTTGAGAACACAATAGTGACCTGCCACCGGTATTAAATATTCACTATTGACGAAACTAAAGTTAATTACCGTCTAGACTCGTAATTACTTCGTGGGAAAAATAATACGTACAAACTAAAAATATTATTTTATAATATAATATTAATAAGACGGTGTGGGGATGTTGTGTTATTGAAACAACTGTTCTCAAGCGATTACCTTTAATTACTGACTAAAAGAGTACAAGATTGTTATATATTAATAGAAGATACATTACATATATGGATAGGGTCAAAGACATTACACTATAGGTAGCTTACTACACCTCGGGGGTGAAATAGAAAAAAAAAAATGTTGATACAATTTTTTTTTTTTTTTTACTTAAAGTTAATTTAATTATGTATGTAGTTTATGTTACAAATGGTTTGGTTCTATTTTTATGGACTAAATAGGTTTTGTTATTTTTTAATATTTCTACATTAACACCTAAATCATTTAAAATAACAAATGGACCTTCCCATTGAGTATCTAACTTATTAGCAATTTCATTTTTCATTAAAATTAATTGTCCTTTATTATATGTCACATTATTTGTTGATTTATCATAACAACTTTTACGTTTTTGCTTACTTATAAGTAAATTATTACGAGCATCTTGATGTGCTACTTGTAACCTATACTTAAGATCTAAAGGATAATTTTCTGAATTATAAAGTGGTTCTATATATTGACTAACTCTAGATGGTATTATACTAGCTCTACCAAATACCAGTTCGAATGGTGTGTACTTTGTCTCCGTATGAACAGTATTATTAAAACTGTAACACCAAAATGGTAGCCAATGACTCCATGTGTCTTTTTGACCATTACACTGTATTCTTAAGAAAGCACCTAAATTTTTATGTGAATTTTCGAGCGCACCGATGGACTGATGGTGATACGCTGTAGACATTAATTTATTTATACCTAAAAGTTTACATACCTGTTCCATTACTGAAGATACAAATTCGGTTCCACGATCAGTCGCGATGATATTAGGTATTCCATATCTTAAAATAAAATTATTAACTAATGCTTTAGCTATACTTACGGTTTCCTTCGTTTTTAAAGGATAGGCCTCTACGAACTTAGTAAGTTCACACTGCAGTGTCATAATATAAGAATTTCCTTCAATGTCTTTTTCTAATGGACCTACGATGTCCAAATAGATCTTTTCAAAAGCATGAGAAGCCGTTGTAGTTATCTCCATGGGCGCCTTGACATACCTACAATGCTTCATTTTCTGACATTTAACGCATTTACTAACAAATTGTCTTACATCGTTGTCTAAACCTGGCCAGTAAAATTTTCTTTTAATATTATTAGTCATCCTACGTACCCCTGCATGTCCTGCGGTAGGTAGTAGATGAAAATCATGTAAAATATACTTTCTTTCTTCTTCATCATCAATTCTTCTGACTCCTCTCAATACATAAATACGTGGACCGGTCCAATCCTTATTATCTTTAATCTCTTTTAATACATCTTGAATAAAACTCTCATATTGTTTATTCTTCACTATGCATAGCTCATTAATACCTATTTGCTTACAAAAATCTCTTAACTTAGTCACAAATTCGGCTCGCGTAAATTGTGCTCTAAAGTTAAGATTAATATACAACATCTTCCTTTGATTATTATAAATAAAACATTCCTTTACATTATTTATATTATTTTGTCTCTTTAATTTATTTAATTCATCACTTCCTATAAAACTCATTTCCACAGAATTATTTGGAATTTTTAGTACCTCAACTACTTGTGGTTGATCAGGCCACGTTTCGTTTGGTTTACTAAAATTTTGTGTATCCCATTGTTTTCCCGTATCTATACGCTTCTTCTGAGCTCTTGTCATAACTAACGAAATTTCGTTATTCATTTCTTTTAAAGTTTCCGATGTTATAATTATCCTAGATAATGCATCCGCGACGCTATTATCCTTTCCTTTTACGTATAAAATTTTAAAATCGTATTCTTCTAATGCTAGTCTGAACTTAAGTAGTCTGCTTGATGGATCCTTCATTGAAAATAAATATATTAAAGGCTTATGGTCTGTCATAATTGTAAATGATGTACCATATACATAGGGTCTAAAATACTTTACAGCCCAAACAATTGCGACTAACTCTTTCTGAATAGTTGGGTAATTGAGTTCAGCTTTATTAAGAGGTCTGCTAGCATAAGCTACAGGTTTCATATTTTTATTACATAAGACTGCTCCAACAGCCGTCCCTGAGGCATCTGTTTGAATGACAAACTCGTTATTTGTTGAAAAATCTGGAAATTCTAATACAGGTGGAGTGCTCAAAGCGTGTTTCATTGTTTCGAATGCACTTTGACACTCATCAGTCCAGATAAATGGTATATGCTTCCTAGTTATTCTATTTAATGGACACGTTATTTCTGCAAAGTTTTTAATAAATTTTCTATAGTAGTTACAAAAGGCTACGAATCTTTTCACCTCATCTGTATTAGTTGGCACAGGATAATTTTTTAATACTTCTACTTTAGCTGGGTCAGGTAAAACTCCATTTCCTGATACTAAATGCCCTAAATAAAGAATCTCTTTCTTTAAGAAATTACATTTTTCTGGATTTAATTTCAAATTAATTTTCCTAAGTCTTTCTAAAACATCCGTTAAGTTTTTATTATGGATATCTAAATTTCTTCCAAAAACGACCAAATCATCCAAATTTATAAAGCATTTATCGTACGTTAACCCAGACATAGCAACTGACATTACTCTACTAAAAACACTTGGACTTGTTTTTAATCCCATAGGCAACCTCTTCATCTGATATTGCCCAGTACTAGTAGTAAACGCTGTATACTCTCTACTGTTTTTATCTAAAGCCACTTGGTAATATCCTTGATTTAAATCTAAATGAGAAAAGTAGACTGAACCAGAGAGTGAATCCAAAATTTCAGTAATACTTGGCAAAGGGAATTTATCATCTACAATACAGTCATTAAGTTTCCGATAATCGACTACTAGTCGCCATTTCTTATCGTTTCCACTTTTTTTCGGTACCAATAAAATAGGACTTGACCACTCACTCTTTGCTTCCTCTATAATATCATTGTCAATCATTTTTTGAATTTGCCTATTTACTTCGTCTTTTAAAGAATGTGGCAATCGATACTGCTTTGTATAAACCGGACTTGTATTCGGTTTTATAGTTATTGACTGTTCATAAACATCTGTAGTCGTTAGTTTATCACCGGGTAAAAAGAAAACATCCGAATATTTAGAACATAATTCTTCAATAGATTTCCGTTCGTCCAATTTTAAATGATTTAATTTCAAAATGTCTAATAAGCTCTTTGCTCTTTCTAAACTGTTATTATTTGGTTTAAAATTACATAAGTGAAACTCTTCAATTGAATATATGTCTGGTTGAAAAGTTGGTAAATAAATATCGTGCTCGTTTGTGTTTAAAATTTTTATCGGTAATCTATTATTTTTTATTCGTCCTATACATCCCGCAAGAAAAACATTTTCCGCTAATTGCTTACTATGGATAACGCAGTCATCTTTATTTCCAACATTTAATAGTAAATAATGTATCGACTCACTTCGTGCTGGGATATGTAACACCTCAGCTGAGTAATCTATGATATCACTAAGTTCTAATGAATAATACTTTCCATATTTAGATAGGCTAATGACATTAGTCTCTAAGTTGATATTTGAAGAATATTGACACAGAAAGTCTAAACCTAATATTCCATCCGCCTTTAATGGTATGTTATCAAAAACATGAAGCTTGATATTAAAGTCAACAAAGTGTTGGTCATCACGATGAGTCAAACTAAGTTGAACAAACCCAGATGAACTAATTTTACCTCCAATACCATTTATGATGGTTTCATCTCTAATTACTTTGCTATTGTTTGGTAAAGCATCACTTTTAATAACAGATAAAGATGCTCCAGTGTCTATTAACCAAAAATATTTCTTATTTCCGATGTACAATACTAAAAATTTTGCCTTGCCTTGCAATGCTAAAATGTTATGTTTAAGATCGAAAAAACTGCATTTCGCTTGGATTTGCATTCACACTTTCGTTTTTTTTATCAGATTCATTACTGGTATAAAATATTTTATTGGTATGGCCTTTACTACGAGTTTCATTTCTCGATCGATTATCGTTCGAAGATTGATATCCTCGTCCACGTCCGTTACCACGATAATTATGAAATGAACGTCCACGTAAATTATTGAAATCACGTCTCCCGAAATTATTTGTAACATGGTTAAAATTACCTCTCGAATGATGATAATGATGTCCTCGGCCGCGTTGATTTGACTGCTGATTAAAAGAACCACGCTCATTTCTGTAACTGTTATTACTATGAAACTTACCTCTACCGCGATGTGAAAACTGCATGACATTTTCGTTCGCTGAAGTCGATGCCGATGATAACTCTTCATCTTTCGCTGCCTGGATAGCGTCCTTTAAACAATCGTAATTACGCGCAGCAACAATAGTACTTAGTCTCGTATCCCTCAATCCATCTGCGAATCGCTTAATTGCCAATTTTTCGTTTATCGGCTTAAGTACAGAATAACTCTCAGAATTACCATTTGCTTGCGATATTGTCAGATTAGTAAATAACTTTTCTAATTCTGTTCCAAACTGGTCGATTGTACGCCAGCCTTGCGTTGCGTTTTGCAACCGAGATTGTATTGCAGTAAACGATTTTTTGGGCAGAAGTATAACACGTAAATCTCTGACAAAATCGTTAACAGATGTGTAATCACCGGATATACGCAATTTAGCATTTTCAGATAATCTACTTTTTAAGACAAATTTCATTAGTAACTTTTTTCCCGTTTCCGATAACATGTCTGCGTACATTTCCACAGAGTCAATGATACTTCTGATATTATTTTCGTTACTGGTCATAACAGGAATCAAACTACACGCCGTTTTTAAATCGAACTCCATGATTAATTCTGAATTAAGACTCGCTTCAGAAATTTCTCTGTCACTACCACTATCGGGATTAGTTGCAGTACACAAAACAATAATTTGTGAATAATACGATTCTATTTCATTTTTTGTAACTGATAATGATTTTAATAATTCTGATTTCACTCCTTGCTTTGTAGATAATAACTTAATTAATTCTTTACTTTTTCCATAAATTATCTCAACCTCGCTTAATTTATTTTTAATAACATTACCCCTAAACCGAGATTTTCCTTTTTTAATTAAATATTTCCTTATTGATATAAGTTCATTTAAACAATGTAATAATTCATCTTCCATTCCTTCATGTAAAAATAATTTATAATTCAAACATATTTAACAATATTGAGATACATACCAAACTCTCACGGTGAGTTAATGTAGTAGGGGACACAGCGCGTAAGATGATACATCGATATGCGATCACTTCATAACAATAATACGTTCATTCACCAATTACTTTTATAACTACTATACCTAGTCATGTAACTTAGAGTTCATTATTATAAATCATAATGTCTATTATTATTTCTTATTGTCTCTTTTATATATATTATGAGATGACACGCGACGTACCGAATCAATTTATTTTACGCACTAAATACGCACAACGCACTTGACACGCACAAACACTTTTAAACTAATTATACCGCACAGCAAACTGGTACGATGAACCTTCTGACGTCTACTTCATTGGAAGATTGACTTGCTCTTCTCCACGAATAGCTCTGGAACGGTTGAACGATCGTCGCAGGCTGTTTTGCAAAATCTGGACCCTGATCCAAGAGTGATGACAATTCTTGTATTGCTTCCATGCAAAATATATAATGCCAAGACCCAGTAGAACGCACATTACTATGAGGATTATGCTGATCGTCGAAATGTTTGCTTTCAGTTCTTCAACGTGAGCATTATTTGAACCCGCAGAATTCTGGTTCACGAAGACAGTCTCTTTTTCCACATTTGACCGACACATTTTCACTGATTTGACTCGTTTTACATGACAACGTTCGGGATGTTTAATTAAATTACGAAATTTTTATTTAATTTACATTATTTTGGAGCCGTAACACTACGCCTAGGCATAAGACGTGTCGCGCGCCCCAAAAATGGCAAGGGTCGCCATGTGGGGATGTTGTGTTATTGAAACAACTGTTCTCAAGCGATTACCTTTAATTACTGACTAAAAGAGTACAAGCTTGTTATATATTAATAGAAGATACATTACATATATGGATAGGGTCAAAGACATTACACTATAGGTAGCTTACTACAACGGAAGCCGGAGACGCGGAAGACCCAGACGGAGATGGCGGGACGATTTGGACGCCTTCCAAAGCGGCTGGCCAGAGCTGGCCAAGGATAGGGGGAATTGGAAAATCAGGGGAGAGGCCTTTGCCCAGCAGTGGGAAACAATATAGGCTATAATAAAAAAAAAATCTAATATAAAATAATATTTTATATTATTTATAATATAATATTTTATAATATAATAAAATATAATCTAACAATTAGCAATTACTACGAAAAATAAAACTAGTGATTATTTTTAATAATAAAATCTATTTTCTGCATGATGACATTGGATATATAATTTATATTATATTAACAAGGATAATACTGCGAGGTTAATAACGGTGTGGTAATCTCGCCAACGTCAATTTTTTCCAGCCTAAGACTGTCCTACTGAACGGCAAAGGCCTTTTCTCAAACTGAAATGAACACGTGCACAAATCACGCTTGTCCTCAAAATCGTATAATTGCATTAAAATCCACATTAATTCTTATCGATAGACAGGTTGATGCTATGCTATATAATATTTTAAAATTCTGTTAGATACATAAAATAAATAATATTATCCAACTATAATAGAGACAATTAGGTAGGTAATTTTTTTTTTGTCGTAATACATTAATTAATTTACATAACCTTGATGTTATTTGGTACTTATACACCATAATATGCTAATGTCGTTGTATAGTCATTATATAGTCACTATTTATATAACTCCCATAGCAACCGATAACTTTTGATTGAAATTTGAAATCTTTATAAGAAATTGAATTGAATTGAATTAATTGAAATCTGTGAAGTATAATGTATCTTCAAAGATTAATGTATCTTTGAAGATACATTATAGTTTCTTACAAGGATTTAAAGCACTGGTCAACTTCCTCGTTTGTTAACTTCACTAATCTAATGGAATCTTCCCAGAGAGCGCTGGCAGATTTGTCACAGCGAGCGCGACCAACTGCCCAGCTAATCTCACAATTTTTGAAGTATTCTCCACTTACTTCCCCTGCTTTCGTATCCAATGCAACATGTAAAGCAGTCTGCGCTCCCTGCCACGGCGTTTTGAAGAAAATGTTGCACAAAACTGTTACTATACTCCCTAAGAACAAGTTTACAGAGTCAAAGATCCTAGTGCCGACCGCCCCCGGGTCGACGTTATTAATCACAACGTTAGAACCTCTTAATCTTTTTGTTAGTTCATGAGCGAATAGAACGAGACATATCTTACTGTTTCCATAGAGCTGGACCTTGAACCAATACTTCGTTCTGTTAATGTTGGCAAGATCTGCTAGTCCAAATGTATGAAAACATGATGCAGTGGTCACTATTCTAGAGGGTTCACCATGCTTTCCTGTCTTCTTTAGAAGTGGTAAGAGCAGAAGAGTCAGCAGGAACGTTCCATAGTAGTTGACTTGCATTATGAAGTTCATCCCGTCAGCTGTAAGGTAGTCAGCAGGGACCCCGACGCCGGCATTGTTCAGTAATATGTCTAGCCTGTCCTCAGTTTTCAAGATGTCGGCAGCAAACTGTCGCACTGACTTTAAGGATGCTAGGTCCAGATGTTTGTACACTACGTTTTCATTTCCCGTTTCTTTTACTATTTGTGTTCTAGCACTAGTTCCTTCGTCTTCGAAAGGGCAGGCGACTATGACCCTTGCTCCCCTGTGGGCGAGGTCTGTTGCTATATGCAGGCCCATCCCTGCCGTGCCTCCGGTCACTATCACTGTTTTACCTTCTAACCTCCTTCTTGAGAGACATATTGCGTTAGTGCTTTTCTGGTAGATGCCGACACAAAGCGCAATTATAACTATGAGGGCTATTATAAGCAGAAGTCCATACATTGTAGCGGTGTTAGTGGTGACGGGCAAACACAAACGGCAACGGCAACACACTGTATGCGATGAATAGCGACAACTTAATATAAAGACCCTAAAGATTCCGAAACTGGTCTTCTAAAGTTAACACATAATGATAAATATGAATTTTACCACTGAACATAAAGTTAGATAGACAACCTCTAACCATTGATAAGGACGTATTTATTATGGAAGCCGGAAAGCCGGGTATAGAGGCGTAACTTATGAGAGGTCTAAGTCCACCAATTGACTTATACCGTGTGATCGATTTAAGTTTAATTTTAAGTCAGTGACAAATCGATATTTACAATAACAAAACCACTTCTTCGTGTACACAGATATAAAAATATTTATTGAACGAGTTAAGAACCTTTGATATTACATATTTGTATTTCTTTAGTTAGTCAACCTTGATGATTCCTACTTGTGTAACAATAATAATATAGGAAATAATACAAAAATATAAACAAATAATTTATTTATTTAAAACACACAATTTAGTTACATCGCTCTTGTTTATAATTTATTTTTCTATTACTATAATAACTAGTTATAATATTAGAGTTATATTCAATAATAGTGACTTAGATTATAAAATATATTTTATCATATTATCACACTATTATTATGGTCATGACACGTTTTATATAAGATTATTATAGGTATATTATAGGTACATAGTTACATTTTTTTTATTACCCTAATTCCATTTGCTTAAAGTTTTGACAGCCTTAATAGTACAAGATCCCACCGTAGTAAACAGTGATAGTTATTTTATGCGAATCGTCTTTAAAAATTTGGATTTAACACACTCGCGGCCACCTTTTGACCGGCAAATCTTCAGAATCATTCCTCTATCGATAATCGATTATGATTTACATTAATATTTTATCTACGCAACTTTAAAAATATTGAGTAAAAAAGTTTTCTTTTTCTATAATGTTCATAATTTGTGCCCTGCAAATTGACTCGCCCCCTATTGACATAATTGCCAAAATGTGGCTGAATTAGACACTGTCTACCCTACCTTTAGGGAATACAATCGTGATGTTATTATGTCATTAATGTGTTTTTGTATATTGTTTAGAAAAAAATTGGTTTAACTTGGTGAAGCTACAGTACCTGCAGCTGTAGGTACTTGTTTATAACCAGTAGCCGACAGGTTGCGGCCAAATTTTAAATGCAACTTTTTATGTTCTTTAGATGCATGCTTAATATAATAAATAATCGTCTTCCAACAGTTAAAATAACCATACTTGCGGCCAATTTTTGATAGGCAACCCTACAGAATCAATACTTGTATATCGAATTCAAATCAATCGATAATTATGTTTAAAAACCATGTCTGAATGAAAAAACAGATGAACGAAGCAACCTTTTAGTAGTATCTCTGGCTAATATATTTTTACAAACAACCTTTAATCAACAACGGTCACCTTTGGGTTAATTATTACACATGGTGTGCTCGTAAGTAGAAACAATGTACCTTGATCGAATTATAAAGATAAGGAAACATTGTATTTTTGTTTTAATTAATTATTAATTATTCACCTACTGTTTGCCAATTATGTTTTAGGTCCCAAAGTAATAGGGAGCGAGCCTATTGCCATCAACCTGGCAAGAATTCAGACTATATGCTGCAATTGAGAATTACCTAATGGAAAAACCAAGTAACACTTTGCCCGACCCCGGATTCGAACCCAGGACCTCTTGCTTATCAGTCGCGCTCAGCGACCACTAGACAAACGAGGAGAGAATTTTGTTATGATCTCATAAATTAAAAAATAAAAACTTGTAATTATAATATTAATTTTGTATCTATGCGCATGCATGAAGGATTTGCACTTGTATAATTATAACTTAAAGTAGGTAGGTAGTAGGTACTCGTATTATAAAATTTCGTACTTTGATCGTATCTTGTTTTGTATTATAATATCTTTACCTACTTCGCAAAAACTCAAGTTTCAAACAAGCCTGGCTTGAACATTTTTATATAATTTATTTGTACAATAGAGAGTAATTAGAATTTATATACATAAATATATCTAATAATATTACAATAATTCAAAATTACTGACATTGCAAAATGTACAAAGCTTTATAAATGAATGGCGGGGTTACTATGAGCTTGTATTGCAGGACATTTTCCGTTGTATTGCAGGACATTTTCTGTTATCTTGCAGGATATTTTCCGTTATCTTGCAGGATATTTTCCGTTGTGAAAAAGCAAGCTCATAGTAACCCCGATATCGATAATTTAGGTATATATAAAATCTCTTCCAATTTTTGATAAAAGTAAATTTTTTTATATAACGATTTTTTTATTGATAATACCTATACATTAGAAATTATCTCATCATAAGTATGAGATAATTTGTAATGTATTAATTATAATGTATTATATTTACTAGATATAATATGAATAATTATTTTGTTATGTAATTTAAAATAATACTGTTTGAATGCAATTCAAAAGGTTTTTTCTTTTACTTTTACTTCAATTGGAACAGAGTATACAAAGTTAATTGATTGTTATATATTAATAACTTTGTTTACACGCTTAACGTATGCTTTTATTTATTTAACGTAGGTAATATATTTACGCGAAGTAGTAATCGATTTCAATTAATTAAAATTTAAAACGTCCGTCGTAACAGAATTTTTATTTAATCTATTTTGTGATCATGATGATAATTTATTATTACACGGTATTTCTCTTACACGGTAACGTTAAATTAAAACCTGGACGGACACACACTCTATTTTTCTCTCACACGCACACTTACTTACTCAATCTCTTTCTCCATTACACCACACACACGCACTCACACATACAAACACACAGAATCCACAGACATGACCTAGCTTTCTTAACAAAACACAAGCTAAGGCACACACAAATCAATCTTCAAGCTCGTATACTTAGCCTACGTCGCTACCTCTACGTCACGTGGTATACAATGGCTCTGCATACAGTCTGGTTGGCACGGATATGTTGCTGGCTGCTACTGGTGGCGGTTCTCTGCTGATCAGTAATGCTTCACGAGCTCTTTTCTTGGCTGTGTGAAAAAAAAGTAGTTTACAGAAGGTCTAGGTCAACTTTGAAATTAGCAGTAGGAAGGTGTATCGTTTCTTTTTGGTCAAGTCTGTTTAGATTGTTTTCCTTTTTTTTTTAAACATCGCCCTACACTAGGAATTTCTCCTGTATTGTAGGTGCGTTAACAAACATGAAATATCACATACTCAAACACCCAGACTCGGGAAAATCAAATTTGGTTCGCACAAATGTTTGCCCCGTGCGAGAATCAAACCCGCAACCCTTAGCGCAGCAGTCTAATCGCTTAGCCACTGCGCTAATGTAGTCGTAGGTCGTAGAGAACGTCGAGGTTGATTTGATATTTGCTCTAGAAAGAGGTATCTGAGTGGGTAATAACATCAACATTTATTTGGAGAACTCCTCACCCTGATTACTGATAGGTCACGGGAACACTTCTTTTTACCCAGGGGTACAGATTTCTCCCTAGCATTAACTGTACTCCTGCCACAACTTACTGACCGACTAACTGAACTTTATAATTATGGGAACATTATATCTACATTAGAACATTCACCCTCGTATTCATAAACGAGGATCATACCAGCATTAACTAAACCCCGTATTAAGTCTATTGACATCTCTATTCTTAGATATGCACACGACAGTGACAGGTATAATTTAATCCTTGGTTTAAAATTGTAATTTTTATGAATATGGGGCGTCACAGTACAATGATGACATAACACGATGTAAACAGCATCTTATTCGCGAATTATTTCAATGACACTTTTGCTCAAGTGAAGTAAAATACTAGTTAACGTTCAAATATTAACTAAGTACGAGTCTGTGTGCTCAACTCTTAGTTCAGGGTCTAACAGACTTCGAATGAATAGACGTATCTGATTTTTTTGAATATTGTTGGATTTCAAGATTCGGTACGTATGTACCTAAATATTATCGTCTTGATAGATATTACTACACTACCTATTATATTATTACATGTCCTGAGATATTTGCAGTATAAACCGTGTGTTAAATTCAAGAAAACATTAATGTATATACCTATTTAAATGAAGGACACAGTGCCGTCTGTCCATAAATTAAAATTCACACTTAAATTAAGTGAAGTCACATAGCAGCAGAGATGTGACTAATAAAATCAGTGTGTATTTAAATACTTACCACTAGAATGCATACAGCAAAGTACAAGTGTGGCAATGAATGCTGCAAATGGCAGCACCCCAGCCAAAGCCAGCAATGCATGCTGCGCCGGCGAATGTTTCGTCCTTGACACTCCGCAGCTAGTTATGTTCTGAACACTAAAGTTTTCTAGTATCTCTTGGAACTCTGTGCCTAAAGCACGGATGGTTGCTTTCATTGCTTTAGGCGTCAAAGCTTCTCCGGATTCCACTTTTCTGAATTGGAAGCATGGCCTGTGGACAGTCAAAAATATAAGATGAACATACGATTTAAATCTCTATGAAATAAGTGCAAAAGCTTGAAGAGAGCTGTACTCGTCACCAATAAGACAGATATGTCTTTAATCTGCCAAATCTGCTAATTTGACAAATAAGTGTGTGTGTATTTATTACTTACCCAGGGTTAGCAAAGAAGGCTGTATTTGCGTCATGCAGCTGCATCCTAAGTCCTTTCTGCGCAAGCGCGGCAGACATCCTGTCACGAAGCTGAGCGTATCTCTGTCTTGTGCCTCCCAGCATCACAAGTCGAAGGAGGTCGCGCTCCCTCACAACCACTACCTGGGAATCATTATATTATAAGTTAGTAACTTTAGTTATCATACTAATGTTATTTGCTTTTCTTACACGGAAACTCCTGTTTTAAGTGCAATTTGTGCTGAAACAGCATAAACGACAAATTTTCTGAATAAAATACATCTGAAGACAGTTTGGCAGTTATTACAACAAAAGTGCCTTAAAAAGTTCACCATTTTAAACTTAATATTTTGTGTACCCAAACCAAGAAAGTTCTATTGACACCGTCAATGCCATCATAGTAGAACAGCTATACTATGGAATATAAACGTTTTATCAATAACTCTTACCTCTACTAAAATATCTTTGTATCTTTCCGGGTCGACAGAATTATTAGCTCGTACAACCAATCTAAACCAAAAACAATAAACACGTGAATTTTACTGAGAAGGTAGGAATGTAACGGTATTTATCATCACATGCACTTGATCTAATGGTATTCACCATCATGATAGTACGAATTAATAAAAAAGGGCTCCAGAGCTTACTTAAATATTCCATCAGCATAATGTATCAAATTCTTCATAATTTTCAAGTCTCCAGTAACATTGTTGAGGACAATCACATCTGTGATATTGCTAAGTGATTTACCCTTTATAGGGGACTCAAAAGTCATGTTCACTATGGTGTAGTGTATGGGTTTCGCATCGGGATCTTTGTCAGTAGCTTTGAAAGATGCTATAAGTGTATCTACAGGCACGTTCAAACGCACTCCCACAGTTATATTGGCACTCTCAAATTCTGGTAAATGATCATCAATGTCTAAAACTTTTATTAACACCTGAATTTCGGACGGGTCCTAAAAATATAAAGTCGTAGTAAAAGTACAGGTAAAGATAGCTTCTAAATCAATAATTAGCGCTATAAATAAAACTGGTATACTTATTCTTGGCAAAAGTATTACGTCATCATTGCGTTTGATACTTGGACCAACATTTTGGTAAAAGGCCTACTTTTGAACAATTTTATATATTTACATGATGAAATGTCTTGTGTGTCTTACCAGCCTGTTATAAGATTTATTCAGTCTTGGTTTTGTTCCATACTTAAAGCACTTTATGGTAATCAGCTGTTTAGACACCATCTCTCTGTCGAGTCTTGCTGCTGCGATTATCAATGCTTTGCTGTCGTTTGTTCTTTCCAATTTCAAGAGTTCAAACTCATTGCCAACTGAAATAATAGTATTCCGTTACAAATTGTTTTATTTCAATCTCGAGTATTCGGGTAAGTTTGTCAATCATTTGTTTAATAGCTTAAATGATTATTTTAGTTTTAATTACATACCAGTAATAGCATAGTCAACAGCTGCGTTCTCATCGATATCCTCATCAATCGCTTCTAGTTGTCCAATCACTGTACCGATAGGGACCTCTTCTTTGATTGTCATCAGTACTGGAGGATCATCCTTGACAAAATAATTTTCAAATTAGATTTCAAGCTTCATGAAAAGGTTTACTTAGTAAACGGAGAATCACTGACTGCTTCGCAGGAGATTCCATATGGCTTACAACGACTCATAAGTAAGTTCAATTTTCTCTTACCAGATTTCTTCCAAAATGGGGTTTATGATCGTCAACATCGGTGACAATAACGGTGACGATCCTGGTACTCTGTTGAGGTGGTTGACCTCTATCAGTTACTAGCAACACGAGAGTATATGATGCCTTGCGTTCCCTGTCCAATGACTGGCGTGTCGTTATTAATCCTGAATGAGGATCTAAAAGAAATAAACTTATATTAAAGTAAAGAAAGTTGGCTATAGTCTTATTGTAAAGCATACCTACACACCCTTATGCTGACATAGTAGTGAAATAATCTAGAAGGATTTTTTTTATATTCGTATAAATCAACAAGAATGGAATCTATAATGATTATTTTTACTTAATGACCAGCTTGAGTCTAGTAAATCAATTTGTCAGAACACTTACCAACAGCAAAAATCTTGGCATCAGCGTTGCTTGGCTGTATAGAATAGAACAGTTGTCCTGACGGTTGAGTGGGGTCGTCCGGATCACTTGCTACCACTTGGAAAACTGGAGATCCGATCGTTGCATTCTGTAGAGACACCACTGCTGTTAGGTCTTAATGTCACTGCTTCAGTACGTAATGAACGCCATAGAAATGAGACAAACTTTTTTAAATGTGATAAAAGTTATTGTTATTATTCCACGTATTAATTACCATAATGATAAATTACATTCCATAAGAGACACCGTCTTGATTTTACCCGTAGATAGTTAACATAATTATTAAAGTTGTTTCATAATTTTTTTACCTCGCTAACACTAAGTACTTCTCCCGCAGCAGGTCTGATAAACCTAGGCACACCATCATTAGCACTGACGTCACCGATATACAGAGACAATGACGTATCTCCTGTGTGTCCACCGCCATCTGTCGCGCCAACTAGTAGTCTGTATGGATCAGTACGACCTCTTCCGGTAAGATCCTTATGGGTTGTGATCTCACCCGTGATAGCGTCTATTGTGAAGAGGCCTGCAATTAAAATATTTGAAGATTTATTAATATTGCTAAGTACTTAATATTTTGCAAATTTTTGCAACATCGTGTTTATGAACTCTAGTCACAAATTTCGTACCTATTAGAAAAACTTTTTAATACACATTGAACGCAATTTAGTGTAAATAATTACAAAATTAACGAATATTCTCATAAAAGTTTTGTCAAAATTGTATCCACGATGTAAAAAAATCTGTACGAAACTTAATAAAGTAACAAATTGTTATTCAGAATAAAACTAAGTATAACCTTACCATTGGCCTCTCCTTCATCCAAAAAGTCATATTTGATCTCTCCACCTAGACCTTCATCGGGATCTGTCGCGGTGACGTTGATAACACTTATACCAATCGGTACATTCTCCGGTACCACAGCTGTAAGAGTAACACAGATGAAACACTTTTTATTTACACCAGGATATAAAACATATCGAGGGATTTCAACGGTATGCAGGTTTTCCTTTTGTAGTTTTATAACTGGTTTCGATTTATTAGAAAGTTTTGTTACGTAGAAATCATGATGTGTAACTTACCAGTATAAACATTCTTCTCAAACTCTGGTGAATTATCATCAACATCGAGGACGTCTACAAGTATGGTGGCAGTTGTTTTCAACTTATCTGCCCCTCCTCTTGGTATGTCAGCCGCTTCTATTTCTAGTCTCAGAACGGATTGTCGCTCTCTGTCTAAGGTTTTGTTTAGTGCAACCTAAAAAAACATTGTTTCTTTTAACGGTATAATAAAGAGGTCATGACCCTCAAAACCTAGCTATTAGTAGAGAAAATATTTTTGCCATAAAGTAATATTGAATATGTTTTACCTGTATGGATCCAGTGACGTTATCAATTTTGAAGAGATCAGAATTCTCGCCTCTTAGCGTATATCGGACATCTGCGTATCCTTTGATTTTGTCTTCTTCGGTCAATACAGCGTCTGCGTCATGTGCCTTCACTGTTACAATATGCTCAGGATATTTTACTGATTCAAGGACGCTTACTTTGTAAATCTGAGGGTAGAAAATATTGTAACAATTACGTACTTAGAATTTAATTCCTAAGAATTCATTAATTAACACTTTTTCCTCTAAAAAAGCGTATAAAACCATTTTTACATTAAAACAACCGTGAAACTCACCTCTTTTTCGAATATTGGTGGATTATCGTTAATGTTCATGACTTCTATAATAATTTTCGCCATGCTATGCTTGCTTCCATCATTACTTGTAGCTTTCACGGTAATAGTTAAATTAGGATTTGTTAAATCTTCATAATCCAAATGTTTTGTTAAAACCACTTGACCACTTAACGGATTTACTTGAAGCAGACCTGTTTCTGAATTTATGACTTTGAAACTAGACACTAAATGACCAGATACTGGATCTTCTGCCATCAGAACGAGTACAGTGCTTCCGATTGGTTGTTCCTCTTTAATTTTATGATATATCACTGGATTCGAACTAGTCCAACCTGAATTTGTAAATTGTGGATTTTTATCGGCATACGGTTGTATATAAATCGTATGTTCTATAACAGCAAATTGCTTTTCCTTATTTAATTCAGCGTTTACATCAACAACTTTTATCGTTAATATCACTATTGATGCTTGACTGTAATCTAATGTACCATTTACAATAATTTCTCCACTATCCGCATTTATCCGGAACATGTGTTTGTAATCGAAAGGTGAGTTAGGTTTTAGTTGTACACCAGCTTTGGAAAGAGCTTTAATTGGTTCCATTATGCTGTATTGTAGTTTAGCATTTACATCTGTATCATATGCAATTATTTTTGTTACTAAATCATCTATTTTTGCTTTCTCAGATATGTGAGTTGTTGATTCAGTAACATTGAATTTAGGTGGTTTATCGTTTACATCTTGGATGGTGACAAAAACTGTGGTAGTAGCAGTTTCTGGTATGGGCATTCCACTATCAACAGCAGATACGATAATTTCGTATCGATCAGGATTCATATCTCGGTCCAGGTTAGCGTCACTTGATACCGTTATTAGTCCAGTCCTGAAAAAGGTTATAAAATAATTATTTTGTAATCAAGCACATCAAATTACATACCTACATTTAACTTTATAACATGAGATTCAACATACTTTTCGTTTATAACAAAATTATCCCTAGATCCTGATACAATATGATACGTTAGCAAATCATCCAGCCCATCTGGGTCATTGGCCACTACCATGGTAACATTCTGACCAGGCTTAGCATCTTCTTTTATATTAGCTTTATAGTTCATCGGATTAAGATCAAATGTGAAATCTTCAGTGGTTTCGGGACTATTTTGTGACACGGTGTACTTATAATGATGGAAATTGCCCTTAAAAGTAGGTCTCTGATTGCCAGGAACTCCTACTCGTATATAAACTCGAGTTTCATTGCGAAGAGATGGGATACCTGAAAAAAGGCAATGTGAATACAATAATGTATTTTTTTTAAAGAACTGACTTATGAATTGTGTACTTTTATAGTAGCTTTGATATTTCGTTTTCACTTAGTAGAGTAAACTTACCATAATCAGTTGCTTTCACAACAAGCTCATATTGCCCTCTAGGAGTATCCATACTTTCAACTTTATCAATTATACTTATTTCCCCAGTATCTTCATCAATAGTGAACACATTGCCTTTACGGCTGATGCTGTTGTCAGATTCCAAAGAGTATCTTATCCTACCGTCGCCTTGCGCTGGACCATCTGCATCTGTAGCCTTTAATAGATATAATAAACATTAATATGGTGGGGCTCGTAGCGATCCGGCTACCCGGCAGATCAGTCGATCTGCGAGGTTAAGCCGTGCTCGCCGCGGTCAGTCTTGTGATGGGTGACCAGTTTGAACATTTTTAATACATTCTGGAAAATTAAAGCTTTTAACAATTACTTACCCGAACAACAAATTGGGGCTCAAAACTAGTGGCACCATCTCTTATAGTCCTACTATATTCTGCTGCTTCAAATATTGGTGCATTATCATTAATATCTAGGACTTCAATAAAAATACTAGCTGTTGAACCTTTGCCACCTCCATCTTTAGCAAACAGCGTTAAACTGTAACTTTTCTGTTTCTCATAGTCCAAAATTTGCCGCACATATACACCACCTTTGCTTTTATCAGTCATAAACATATTTGATCCAAACCCTGTTAAAGTGTATTCAATTTCACCAAATATTCCGTAATCTCTATCAGTAGCATATACATCTCCAATTTTAGTTCCAATAGTTGCATTTTCCGGTATATTGAATTTATATGTGGTTTCTTCAAAAATCGGAGTATTATCGTTTATATCAAGAAGTTTTATGTTCACTCGTGCTGATGATAGTTCTTGGTTGTTAGCTGATGTAACTATATCAAAGCTAAATAGTCGTTTATCATCGTCATCCACCTCATAATCCAATCTGGAGGAATCTTTCACCTTTATGCTTATTGGCGTTCTACCTTCTCCGTGATCCGTGCTAATAGCAAATACATCTTGAGAATTTAACACGTCTCTTAGGTATAAATCGTATTTACTGTTCTTTCCTATATCATTATCTTCGACGTAAATTGATAAGCCAGGAATTGGGCTGCCATTTTCAATGTTCTCGGGGATTGATATATCAAAGACATCTTTGTTGAATTTTGGAACGTGATCGTCGACATCAGTTACGATAATCGTTATAGTTGTCACGGTGTAGTCTGATGGCACTTCATTATTTATTAGCTCTGTTGCCTGAAATTATTTAAAAATATAAACATTGGACATTGATAGATGTTATACATTTTTTTAAATCAAATTGTATTATATAAATTACAATAAGAGAAAAATAAATTTATCGTGACTACCTTAACAGAGAAACTGTAAACGCCTCCATTTTGCATCACAATATCACTTTCCCTATCAATAGGATTGTCTGAAGTGACCAGAGTGGCTTGCCCTAGAGGTCTATCGGGAAGTAACTTAAAGTACTGTTCGGAGTCTCCCTCAAGGGTC
Organism: Abrostola tripartita; assembly: GCA_905340225.1. Classification (NCBI taxonomy): domain Eukaryota; kingdom Metazoa; phylum Arthropoda; class Insecta; order Lepidoptera; family Noctuidae; genus Abrostola; species Abrostola tripartita. The sequence continues at coordinate 946,881 of HG996492.1, read as the reverse complement.
AACAGTACTGGTCGTAGGTTGGCTGTATCCCCGTCTTTGGCTATGATATCCATTATACTTGTTCCCTGAAAGAAACGTATTTTGAAAAGAGTTTTATTCTTGTTATGTTCATAAATTAGTTGAATTCAGTTCATAATCATCATTCATTAACATGAAGTTGACTATATGTTTAAAACTTACCGGTGCCGTGTTTTCTGGGACTGTAGCTGAAAACGGAGCATTAACAAACGCTGGTGGTTGATCTTGTATGTCCCATATTGCAGCTGCAACACTAGCAAGAGCTCTTAACGGCCTCTCAGAAGCGTCAGTGGCTTCTAAACTAATAACGTATGCTGATCTGCTCTCAAAGTCCAGTGGTTGATTGAGAAACAGTCGTACTTGGTATTCGTTTTGTGTTATCTGTAATTATAGTTTTAAATTGTATTTCAATCGAACAAAAGTAAATTACATCTATTATGAGGTGCTTTTACGAATATCTTTTAAAATGATCTTTTCCAAAAATTTAAAAACACAATTATGTTCATACGAACCATATCAGTTTGAACCCTGAAGGTAGCGCACGCTTCAAAATCGCTTCCTTTCTCTTTGGTAGTACATTTAACTCGTATTCTTGCATTTTCACCTTCATCACGATCGGTCACTGTTATCTTTGGGTTTACCTGAAATAAAAATATGTATAAGGACACATTGCATTATAATAGATTGTAAGCACATTTTACCCTGTGTACTAAATAGAGCTGGCTAAAATGAAACAACTATTGTAAACATTCAAGAATGGATCCAAATCATTAATTTGATAAGAAAACAATGAGTCTAATTAATCCCTAACTTCCAGTTATGAAAATATCTGTAGTAGAAGATATTTCTATATATTATTCATCGTCTGGTGTCCAACTCTTACCTCAACTTCTGTGCCAACAGGTGTAGCTTCACTGATATTTACAATGTAAGGCCTGTTATGAAAAACAGGTGGATTATCATTTACGTCTTTTACTGGAATTACTCGTCTTAACGACACTGTGTTTGGTTCAGTGTTGGCAATACCTTCGTCTGTAAAAAAAAAAATTGCGTGAATATTCATAAATTGTTTTAGGTGCTTATCTTATTTCACCATTCCCGTTGCAAATATATCTTCGATCCCAAAAGAGTTGACATTCTTATCAAGGTTCACATTGGTGAGACCATACGTAGTGCGACATAAGTCACTCTTCGTTTCACCTTTACCGTCAAAATTAACAATATTACTAGTAAAAGTAGGTTAGCATAGGAACAGAAATGTTTACCGTTGTGATAAAAACAAGCGGAAATAATCAGCAATATTAACACGCTATCGTTAATATAAGAACAGTCTTTAGTTGATCATTATTGTACTGGAAAGTGAAGCAAGATCCTTATTCTTGGTTCCATGGTAAACAATCTTGTTTATATAAATATGTTGATTTAGAAATAAGGTTGACTTTCTGAGACTGTGTACTTATCGTGTCTGTCAATTCGACTGTTAAAATATGTTTAGTTCAGATTCCTCAGGGATTTTAGTTATTGTGTAGTCCCCCGATAGTATACAATTTATTCTACCTAGAGCTACTGTTCCCATCACAAATATAAAATCTAAAATAAATTGATATTTTGTACAAAATTGTTATTTATAAATAATATGATTAATCTTATGTATTCTTACCAGTAATACTGATGATAACTTCTAAGAAAGCTTGCTCTTCTCGATCAAGCGTCTTGGCAAGCGTGACTACACCTGTCAGTGAGTCTACTGAGAAGTACTGACCGGATATTGAGTAACGGAGCGGGCCATTCTCGGGGTCAACACCTGGAATTATGAAAGTAATATCTTTAGTTAAGTATTTGAAATGTATGATAATAGCAATGGAGACAATTTGATTTGCTGTAAGTTTTGGTGACGTGCTTAGACCATCAGAAATTAGATTCTATATTATAGGAGTCCTGGAAGAAGTAGGTATAGGTTATTTCATTTATCAGGAGTCAAAATAGACACATTTTGCCATTAGTCATAGCCGTTTCTCATGTAAACAGTACCAAAACAGAAAAATAACCAAGTCACGGATTCGAATCCCGCTCAAGTCCATCAATGTTTCAAATTCTCTTTGTCAATTTGAAAAATGAATTGCTTATTTTCAATGGCTTTTCTTAAGTCTACGAAACAGCATCAACAAAATAAATCCATGCGTTACCTTTCAAATGATACACCGGTGTGCCAACCGCCGTGTCTTCAGACACGCTGAACTGTGACATGTCTCCGATCTGAGGGATGAAGTGTGGCGCCCTGTTGATCACCTGCGACCAACATGTCTGCAGTAGTGATAGCACCAGTAATATTATCAGGGGGTTCGGATCTGATAACACGGTTGCTATTTTTCGACGCTGGAATATGATTTCCGCCATCTGGAAGATCGAAAATGAGTTTTTATTCTTCAAGTATGGTCATGCTTGTGTACTGGCCTTGTAACTTTACCGCTACTGGAAATGTAATTTAATAAAATAGTCAAATTCTTTCATGTATGGAATGCTTCTTTTAAATATTTCGAAATCTTTTTTACAAGACATGCTTCTCTTAGCCCAAAAGGATTGGTATAACAATATAATTATTATGTAATATACGAACTTCCTTTGACACGAGCGCCTTTGACTTATTGCACCCTGAAGGTCTATTCTGAATATTGGTAAAATAAATTTAGAAATTGGATGGATTATTCGTGCATACAATTGCAACCAATATTGGAGAACGCCTTTTAATAGCGTTTTTTATAACAATCAAAATACAAGGCACAAAGTCAAAAGAAGTGTCAGTATCTTGATTGACCTTACAAAACAGCTTGATATAAATATTAATGTCGACCAAAGATAAGCTATTGACGCCATGCGAGAACGAATATGCGTCCTTCAGCTTTGAAAGCACAAGAACAAACTGTCTGAGACCGTTACTGCTACGTAAATCGTATTGTGTAGTGTAAAGTGCAGTATTTGCTCCGGAGATATTATTTTAATGAATCTATTAAAATTCAAAACTACGGAGTCTGTCTGTTGTTTTGTAGGTATTGATTATTATTTTTCTTGGTTTATTTTTGATGAAGATCTTTGAAAACAGATCCAGATAGACTTAGTATTAAATGATTAATATTAAAGTCCGTCTTGATAATTGTTTTAAAGGAAATCTACATTTCTTATGTGAATAGTTAAAAAAACTTGTAAAAAGGGGCAACGCAGGTTACCTCTCTAAACCGTTAGCTTCAAAGAATTTCTAGCTAATACAGGTAGTATCCAACAATTAAGCGAACTTATAATGAGAAGCGTAATGTATTAATTTCGAGGTCTACTTTTCTCATGCGTGAAGAATTATAAAACCATCCATTAGCGTGCGTAATATGAATACTTATCATTCATAATACCTCGTTACTGTTTGGTGTTACTAAACCAGTACGGTTCACTGCTGCGGTATACGGGTTAGCTTGTGCAGTCCGCGTAATAATTATGTTGCTGTAAGTTTTTGAGATGATTTTAAGTAAGCTCGATAAATGCTGGCTATGTTATAAATGGGTCTTACGATAATGTGGGTTTAATACAGCTTGCATGGAATTCTGATAAAGGAAAACACCTCTGCCTAACCCGTCGGTGATTAGAGGCTTGATTGTACTACCAATTGTCCAAAGTCTAGGTGATTGGGCAAGTGATATTTTATGTCAGTGAACGCACTTTGTGATACAGAACAAATTCCAAGTGCGGAGCAAAGATCGATTAATTTGTCAATACTATAAAAATAAATTGAAAGCAGACCATTATTATTAACTAGAACATTTAATCAACGTCACAATTAGATACAGTAGACAGCCCCTAAAATCCCATTCTATGTGCTATGTCAATCTTAAAATACTAAAACAAACCATTTTGTCTGTTTACGACCGACCATCCCAACAATTTCTTAAATTTTGTCCTTCCAAAGGCTGCCTGGTAGATCTCGCTTTAAGCGATAGGACCGCGATTGTCCACTGCTTCAACGATGATGTAAATAAATTAAGTTAAGATGTGTTTATATGGTGTACAATAAAGCATACTCTATCTATCTATGTTATCTTCTTATCGTATGGTTGACTAACAACCTGGTGTCAGAGTTTAAACCGCCTGTAGACCTCTGACATGGCTTTACACACCGTTGAAAAATATCTAGGGTGTGCCGGTTTCGTCACGATGTTTTCCTTCACCGTTTTTACCTACTGATAACTAATTTATAGTACGCACATGAATTCGAAAAGACATTGGTGCGTGCCGGGTTTTGAACTTGCGACCTTTGAACAAAAGGTGTGATCTATACTTTACTAAACACGGATATTCAGACTGAACTTATATTCACGCTCTATCAAACAAGTTATACAACAAACAACCTGTCTCGATTATTTCTCAATCGGCCATTCGCCCGCTAGTGACATTCTAACTAGATTGTAATGTATCCGAGTAAACTAGTCACTGCTATATATTATATTACCTAGAATAACACTGTTACCGCGTTGCTTATAGCATAGTCTGCCACGTTGTACTAGTGGTCGAATCGAATCCCGGGTCAAATTAAAGTGTTATTGGGTTCCTCCATTAAGTTATTCTCAGGAGCAGTACGGAGCACGGATTAGTGCCTAGTTGATGGCAATAGGCTCGCCCCCTATTACATTGGAACCTATAACATAACTGGCGAAATATGGGTGTACTATAGGTACACCTCTGCCTACCCCTTCGGGGAATACAGGCGTGATATTATGTATGTTTTGATTTAAGAACGACCCTGTTTTCAGCCAACCAGTCACTTCCTTCACGTCAGAGATCAAATAAACTACCGGTAGGATACCTTATATGTTTTTATAACTTAACGTACACAATGGGCCACGCTGGACCTACAATATCCATTGTTATATTATGGTACAGACAATACCTTATGGCTTCTTATGTTCTTTAACGTAACCCATAATAACTTTTGTAGTATCCGTTGCTGCTTTGAACTTATACAATCAGTATTATCCTACGCTATTTAGTCCAGTCCCGTTGTCCCAACTGCTGAGGGGTTGCGGGTTCGATTCCCGGACGGGACAAAAGTTTGTCCCGAGTCTGGGTGTTTGTGTACCTATGTGATATTTCATGTTTGTGAAACGTACCCACGATACAGGAGAAAGTCCTAGTCGGGGGCGACATTTTATTTAAAAAATGTTTTTAATGACACAATCATGTTAATCCCATACATTTTTCATTTCATACGATTTCTATTCGTCAAGTCTCTGGTTACTTGTATGGCGCCCCTGGCAAGAATCATCCAGATTCCATTCCGTATGGTAATGGCTATTGCTTTACTTCAGAACAAAGTATCGCCCTAATATTGGTGTGAACCGCAAATACACGAATCTTGTTTATTTATCCCATATTTCAAAGCTGAAATACTCACTCACTACTTGTACAGGAAAAATCACTAAAGTAGAGCATAATTGCAAATTGTATAAATATTTATCGGTGCGAAGATCGACCCTGACCCCTAGTGCAGTAGATTACTTATCTATTGCACTTTTTAAACGACTGCCAAAAAAAAGGAGTGTAATGTTTTCAGGGTTCATCTATGTTTAGGTAATAAATTTATTCAGCACGTGTAATTATTGACGTCACGATCAAAGGTTATTGTGAATTTCAATGTTCTCAAGATGTGAATTAGACTAATATAGTTTTAGTATAAATATAAAATCAATCTATAACAGTCTGATATACCTAGATTGTTTTTAATACTACTCAAATTATAAATTCGAATGTATGTTTGTTGGCTTCTCAAAATAATTTGTGGACCAATCTTTTATGAAACTACGGGAGCAAATCCGCGAGCAAAAGCATGTATTTTGTATAATATAATGTAACAAACTACTTTTCACGTCTGACCTAATACAAAATAATTTAAATGTTTATAATACAATTAGTAAGTACATTTTAAAAGCATATATTATTACGTAAATACTACTTAGAGTTACAACATTAATAAAATGATGCGCTTGCGCTTATTAGCACGCACCAAATCGTGTCGTTTGCTTACATTCTGTGTTATTATCGTGCGCGTGATTATTCGCTGTGAATGATATTGATCTACTCAGAATTAATGTTGGGAAAGAGATGGTTCTATTGTATTATATTGTTACTATCGTTTAGTTAGGTACTATTGCGTGAGAATATAATATCTACGCCTGTTTTAGAGATATGAACATGCTGTTTAAAGCCATTTTTCTGTTATAACAAAAATACATATTTTTGCATAAAACAGTAAATTACCTTTATCCTTGCGTAACCGTGTTTAGGTTCGATTCCTATAGGCAATGAAGGTTGCAGATTCCGAGTCTTTACGATCAATGCATGGAAGATTTTCAGCTAAGTACAGAAGATATATTTTGTGTAGAAGAACACCTTTAAAGAATCTGAGTTTAATGGTCAGAAGCACCAACCTTAGTAATCAAACGTCGACCCTACTACGCAATTCAATAGTAAAAAAAAAAATTAAACAACACGACTGTCATGACTAAAAACGAACTAAAAAGTGAAGAAAAACAAGTTCCATCGCAGTCGGGGGACCGTTCTGTGGAACACTGTCTTATGTAAGAGGCGAGACTGCTATCGCAGTCTGAGTATTTTTAATTATTTTTATTTATGTTTTATTTTTTATAGCCTGTGTTACTCGCGATAGTGTAAGGATTCTAACGACACTCTATACATCAAAATCGGTTCAGGCATTCAGAATTTATGGTGGAATAAAGAAACTCACATACATACATGAACCCTGAAAACATTACACTCCTTTTTTGGGCAGTCGTGTAACAAAATAAATCAGTTATGTAGACATTACAAGTTCTTCAACAACAACAGTTATCAAGGAGAGGCAACAATTATGGTGACTTCTCACGGCTATTGTGTGTGGTTCAGTGACACGAGGTCATGCCACAATGGCGTTGCGTTACTGCCTCTAACCTAGAATATTGAGCGATTAATTACAAGCTTTCAAGCTCTTTAATTGGGCACGATAAACGGTAATGGCGGATTTACAACTCCATACTTATAAAATTGACAATGTTTGACCATTGGTTAAATTATAGGTACCTCTCACTGGCGTTTCCAAGACGAAGACTGGGGATCTTACTAAGAATAGATAACTTAAATCCTTGTAAGTTTATTGATATGTACTTACAAAGGTTTAGTTTAGTTAAGACAGGTAGAGTGGCAAAATCTGGGTGGACCAATCATCTGCATTGCTTTTCCTAACTACGATGGAGTCGGCTTCCAGCCTCATCTGATGGAGCAGAATACCAGTATTCTAGCGAGCGACTGACTGACAAATATCAAATAGCGTTGCCTCTTGGGGAGCAGCGTAAACCTTCCAAGTTATAACATTGTCGAAACTCAGCTAGTAGCCGATTTGGAAAACAATTTTTATTCAAACTTTACTTAAAACTTAAAATCATTCAAGGCAATGTAAAAACGTCGCCCCACTCTAGGAACTTCTCCTGTGTCGTCGGTTCGTTTTACAAACATAAATATCACATACACAAACACCCAAACTCGGGACAAACATCTGCGATTCGCACAATTTTTTGCCCTGTGAGGAAATTGAACCAGCAACCCTTAGCGTAGCAGTCCAATCGCTTAGCTACTGCGCCAATCAGGTTGTCGGATTAATTTACAAAGAGTAAAAACAGTTCGATTTTGTCATTTTTTTCTTTAAAAAAACGTCGCCCCTCACTAGTAATTTCTCCTGTATCGTTGGTGCGTTTCACAAACATGAATTATCATATACACAAACACCCACACTCGGGACAATCAAATGTGGATCGCACAAATTTTTGTCCCGAGCGGGAATCGAACCCGCAACCCTTAGCGCAGCGGTGTAATCGCTTAGCCACTGCGCCAATCAGGTTGTCTAACAGCATTAGTTTGTAATCAAAATTAAATCGCTTCGAAAAAAACAACACCTACTCATCAGAGGTATATTCTCACCTACGAGCCATCAGTAATTTCTTTATACTGAAACCATTTGTGTACCATTTAGCTAACAATGATTTCCCACCTCAGGCGGCTCCAACACTGCCTATGTTGACATAAACTGTGGGAACATGTTTAAGTAACATCCTAACATGTCTCTTTGTAGCATAACCGACGTCTGGTTGTTAGCTCATCGTATTAAGTAACACATTTCCTTTACTATGCTACCTATTACTTGGAAAAACGTGTATGTAATCACTGGTGAGTTTTCTCACATGTGTACCTATTTACAGATAACATTTATAGTACCGAAGCTCCAAATTATATTGATCATGGAGCATGGTAATTTCGACTAATTTGCGTTAATAAGATTGATAGGAGTTGGTGGTAACTCTCAATTCTTTAAAGTCATATTTGAATTTTCGGTGCAAAGCAAAAATGGATTATGTTTGATACGTCAAAATTATAAGTTTGTACCTAAGCCCAAGGCTAATAATCTTCAGGTTTACACCGAATTTATTCTAAATACTGATAATGTTTACATAACTTTTCAAAGATTCACGTGGTATCACGGACTAAGGTGGTTTGACAAAATATTAAATACAAACCTTAAAACAGTTGCCATTGAGTACCATTTTGAACGCCTTTTTTGAATAAATAACTCCTTTATTAGGAAAGAAGCCTCTAAAATCTACTAAAGAGGTAGTAATCAGATTAAGTATTTCAATATAAAGTATCGCCCACGTTTAAATAAGTCGTTTTAAATTGTAGGATAAGAGCTTAGCCCCCGTATTAGACTTAAAAACCTTGATTTGATTGTACCTATGGCATTTAATAACAATACTTACTGAAATAATTTGCCGCGCTGTTAGCAAAATGGTAACATTTTAAACTAACCAGAAAATGATTTCACACATCATGTATAAATTAATCCTGAAGTTATTGGAGAACTTGTAGATACCATTTGGTAATCGAATCCTCGACCTTTAGCGCAGAAAGCCGACCTCAGCCTGCGTAGCGTGCTTTTGACGTAAATATCAGTTACCAGTGTTATTTTAACAAAACTGATTTTATGCAAACGAAGTGCTACAAATAAAGTACAAGGTTTTTTATGAAGATAGAAAAGAATGATAAATGAAAGGAATTGTGGCAAAAGGCAGTATCCTTATAAACCGATGACCCATTACCTACCACTTTTTCCCTAAAAGACATAGGTACCTACTACACGTGGGATTTACTGCGAAAATTATGGTTTACTGTTATGCGGTATATCTTTAGTAATATTTCTGCGAAAAAGGCCAGCTCCTTTCCTTTAGCCACACCACATTTCTTCGAATTTTGTTATGTTTTTATAAAATTGTATTTTAAGGGTTTCTTTTCTTCTTTGTCGTTTATAGGGAAGGTTATCCAAGTTATGATGAAAAAACCAGATATAGGAAAATTGGCTGCGATAGTATTGTCTTATGAGGACCAGATTATCTGGTGTCTTATATAAGTACCCAAATGAATAGAAACTGAATAGAATGATGAATGTATGGGGATGATATAATATTTTGACGATCCTGTCAATCCCATATATTTAGCACTAGCTTGCACCTGCGACTTTGTCCGCGTGGATTTCGAATGTTTTATAGCCTATAGCGTTTCTCGATAAATGGACCATCCAACATATATATTTTTTTAAAATTCGAAACAGAAGTTCCTGAGCTCGTTCAACCAACCAAACAAAGAAACTCGTCAGCTTTGTCATATTAGTATAGATTCTATTCGATATCTAGCATTTCGCCACTTGTCTGTTCCCCAGACAATAGTCGAAACTCAGCTTTGATACTTTCTTGCTAGTCGAAGATCTAGAGGCAGACCCAAATCCAAATGGTAAGATGTTCGTGAAGGAGTATCAGGACTCCAAAGACTGCGCGAAATTTAGGAGAAGGAGCACGAAAGCGGACATCCATATAGGATTTATTACAGGTAAGAAAGAGAGGTCCATATTTCCAAGTTGTTTTTGGGTTTGTGACACATTGACAACTCACGACTGTAGGTATTCCGAACGTCTGAGCCGTTGACATACAAACGATACCGTTTGGAACTCGTTCCGAAATTGTTTGGACAGAAATCCGTTGCATTGAGAAAATATGTTCGGGATTTTTTGGAATTCGTTCTTGAAATTGATTTGGAAGCATTAGTGGTTGAGTCAAAATTGTATTTGGAGACGTATTGGTTGTTCGTCGGCTTTAGATTGTGTTGCAAATGCGGAAGAAACGCCATTTGAAAATGTAGAGTTATAATTTCCTTAATATTTGGTTAGTAAATTGTTTTGTGTAACAAAACAATTTACTAATGTTTTACAATACCTATTTTACTTTTACATATAGACAAGGATAAACACATATTTATATGACTTAAACATACGTGTAAAATATTTGCCTTCTAAAGATTGCGACGAGACAATAAAATTCGTAAACTATTATAAAACCATCAATTCAAAAATATCTTTGTAAAGGTCAGACCTAACGAGATTTATCCTGACCTTGATGACTAACTGACATGTTATGCAAAGAAAGCAAACTGTAAACACACCTTATTGCAACATTTGACACATTGCAACACGTACCTTTACAAAAATAATTCCAATAATCACAATTCACTTCACAGATCACACGATTTTACATATTTTTATTTATAAATAAATAACACTAAGGAAACTAAAAACACTATACACCAACTCAACTACTCTGCTAACTTTGATACGTACTGTCAAAAACTTGCGCCACCGGTCCACTGTACCGGATTAGCATTGTACCTCACCTTTTCTCACTTATGAAATAAACTTCCAAGCGAGAGAGAGACGGCTACTACGCGTTACCACCGTCCTTTACCTCCGCAGATAGAACCTTTTTGCACAGGTAAAAGTAACGGGGTTTTTCTTAAGATGCGTGATGTGAGATAGGAGATATGAGGTCAATGGCGTTTGAAAGAGACAAAGTGTCTGCTAGGTCACGTTGTAAAGGGGTCCGTTGCATTCAGAGAAATGTTTTGGTACGAAGGGAGTAACCGGTGCTATTGTCTTATAATAGAGGCTATTTTACCTTTTTTGGGTCAGTTCCAAGTACTTCGAAGCTAGTGGTTTGGAACATAGAGGTGCGCCGATTTTTTTGACCGTTGTTAACAGCTGTGTGTTAACAGACATGTATTGCGTGGCTGGGAGACAGTGTAGAGTATTGGTACCGGTATTTTATGTTCGTTGATGATAAATTATCATAAGATAAAAATACTATACTTTGTAAAGGTAGAATTACATAATACTTTTTGATTTAAAAGCGGATACTTGATGCAGATTGTAGATTTAATGACAAATTTTAATTAAGTTATATTACTGTACATGCCTTTTATTAATACATTTTAGGAGAGGAAAAAGGACACGGCTGTCTAAACCGCAGGACAAACCGGATGCCACATTCTATTTGCAGCTGTATCCTTAATATTGATCGATTGAACTTTAAAACCGAATCGAATCTAAGACCTAAAATTTCATCCACAAAACCCTGGACTTTACTTACCTTATTAATAAGAAATAACACTCTCTATGTGGGTCCGATTTATATTGCTATGCGAGCTATGTCTAATCTCACGTAAGACTTGAGATGAACGACGAAATTTGAAGGCCCCAAAAATAAGAGAACTCTAAAATAAATGAGAGAGATGTTTGCTCTAGCTCTGCCTACACTTTAGGGATTGCAGTCATTATTATATGACTATGTATACGCTCCTACCATGTAAACTTAAAGCATTCATAAACTGTACACAAACACCGAAACTTTAATACTCGTATCATCATCAAACTTGCAATATTCTGAGATCGATGTCGCGACCTTTAGTTTAAGAAGCTAAGTGCTAAGCTACTGCGCCAATGCAGTGCACAACGCATTAAACGCTCATGAAAGAGACCTGTCATTAACATCATCGTACACTTCATCTTGTGACGTTCAACATTAATCATTCATGTTACCTATGTTATAACTTTATAGTGCATATAATTATCAACATACCTGTAATCACTGAAGAGGAATAGATGTGCTCTTCACACACATTTCGTGTTAGGTTAATGCCATTTATTAGTTACAATAATTATCATCGCCCCTGAAAGCGTAGAGCATTGCACTCTTCAACAGACATTTCGCCAAATAATATTTAATTCATATAAATGAAGATAGTAGAATACGAGGTTTATCGCGATTTATCACTATCACTACATAGTATAAAACAAAGTCGCTTTCTCTGTCCCTATATCCCTATGTATGCTTAAATCTTTAAAACTACGCAACGGATTTCGATGCGGTATTTTTAAATAGATAGAGTGATTGAAGAGGAAGGTTTATTTGTATAATAACATCCATTAAATAGTGGAGAAATACTTATAATATATATTTTATACCCGTGCGAAGCCGGAGCGGGCCGCTAGTTGGTTATAATTAGTTAGAATAGGCAAGAAAATACTAACCAACACTTTACACTGTTTAATTAATGTAAGACAATACTTAAGAACGTGATACTTAACGGACAATTACCGTCTTCTTCGCTCTGATGAAACTATCACCACTCCAATTTCCTGTTCTTCTGTCTTCAGATGAAATTTTCCATACCGCCCCTAACTCTTGTTCCTTAGAATGTATTTTACTCCATAGTATACTGATGACCGTGTGGTATGACCGTTGGACTGCCAAGTCAAAGGTCGCAAGTTCAAACCCCAGCAAGCACTAATGTCTTTTCGAATTCATGTGCGTACTATACATTAGTTATAAGTTGCTAAAAACGGCGAAGGAAAACATTGTGAGGAAACCGGCACACCTGACAGATTTTTGAACGGTGTATTAAGCCATGTCAGAGGCCTACAGGCGGTTTAAACTCTGACATCAGGTTGTTCATCAACCATACGATTAGAAGAAGAAGAAGACATATTGTCACCTAATCTTTTCTTTAGGTACTATTTTCTATCATAACATACATTTATCATTACCAAATATTGTAAATTAAATTCTAAGTTACACATTTTCTTAGTATAAATTGACTAAACGTAAGCATGTCCAAACTACGGACACCTTAACGTAACCGTAAACTATTGCAAGAACAGTCTTTACAAACAAGAGACGGTTGAGTCCATTGTCTAAACATTGTTCTATTAATCGTTTTGTAACTTTACGGCGCTAGGAATGGTGTTATTAAATTCACATTATAACATACTCGTAACAATGTAAATGAGTTCTACTACATCCAAAGGCATGGATTAAAATACCATTCTCTTTTGATCGCAAAGCAAGTGGTTAGAGGCCGAATTGGTTTATGGCTCGCCGTTTGTGATAAGTGGGAATAAGTAGGCGTTGCGTTTACCTCTGATATAAAAGAACAATTTTACCTACCCCTTTAGGGATCAAAGGCGTGATGTATAACCTGTTTCCTTAGATATAGCTCATGTCGATACAAAGAAGAAGGTGTACTATTCATTCAATGACGCTTTCCCAGCTTACACAAACTTCGAGAAGGCTTGAAGGTGGGTAGCAACTAGCAAGGTGAACCAGATGTACACTTAAAGAATGGAAATAGGCTTTCCACCTTGTTATCCATCTAATGGTGAGAAGCAAAATGTGGGTGCAATTTAAAATGCACCATTGTAAGAATCTGCCTCATCGGTCTAGTATTTGCTATGCATGAGTGCTGGCCGCGAATCCCGGGTCGGGCAAAGTGATACTGGATTTATCTATTAGGTAACTCTCAGTAGCTGCACGGTGACTGGATTTGTGCCCGGTTGATGGCAATAGGCTCGCCCCCTATTACATTGGGGCCTATAATATAACTGGCTATGGAATACTATACATTAATGTATTTAATTTATTTTCTTCAGTGTCGCTGAACACTGCACTTTATCGATAGCAGCTATTATGTTTAATATCTTTACGCTTATAGGAAAACGGATATAAGTGATCACTTTCGACATTATACACAAGTTAATATTCACGGTGATGTTTTGATACGGTTTCACGATTTTTATCAACATTTGACATCGATTCGATGTACGTGAAAGTATAAGAATGAAGTTCGGTTTGTCTAAAATGTACTACGGTGTGTGATGCACCTTATTATTTTGAGTAATTATGCTTGTTGTTGCGCCGTGTGGTATCCGGCGTAGAATTGACCACCGTTTTCTCTCGTGGGTGTCGTAAGAGGCTAAGGGAAAATCCAGAAGATGGGTCCCGAAGCCGCTTGCGTGGGGATTATGGCAACCCCCCCCCCCTTGGGGTGAGGCTTTGTTCAACACTGGACATCTATCGGCTGATGATGATCATGAATTATGCTTGTCGAAAAAATTGTAATGATGTCTTTATAAAAAAAAACATAAATAATATCATGCCTGTATTCTCCGAAGGGGTAGGCAGAGGTGACAGTAAAGTATCCTCGCTTCGCCAGTTATGTTTTTTTAGGTCCTAATGTAATACGCCTTTTGCCATAAACCGGGCACAAGTCAAGACTTCGTACTGCTACGGAAAAACCAATAACACTTTGCCCGACCCGGGATTTGACCCCGGTACCTCATACTCAGCAGTCGCGCCTAGCGATCACGACCACTAGACTATCGAGGCTTTATCATCACTTCTTTATTCCCTGTAAAGAGGCTCCAGAGGTGTAGGATTGCATATTTTTTGGCCAAACCTTGTTCTGTCGTGTCAGCACGTAGAGGGGCTGCTCTTAGAGGCTTCACTCACGATGTTCTCCACTGCCTTATACCCGGAGCACATCTCCTCAACAGGTGCCTAAATGTCCTAACAAATGACCTGCACTGCAACCGCATAGTAACCCCGCAGGCCATCACACGCCAATGTTGCCCGATATTGATTGTGAACAGATTTGAAAAAGGATGTTTATCTGTATAATTATATTGCCCGGTATGGTTTACGCCTTAGATTATCTAGATGGAGTCTTGCGCTATTATGAAACAAAAATCAACGTGCCAACCGTTTTGACATGTGTGCGTGACAGCTACGTCTTACACAAGCTTTTTTTATTTATTTATTTTCCAATATTTTCAATAATTCATTCTGCCGGAACTATTGATAATTTATTTACCATACCGGTTATAGGATAGATATTTATTAATATTCAATTAGCTTCTGTAATTTCTACACACTTTAATAGCTAATTTCGCCATTTTTATTACGTTATTATAGAAATATAAGCGTCTCCATTGGCGCCAAAGAGCTGTAGGGCCTCATAATTGGCGCTAAAAAATCCCGACGCTGTCAGGGCCTTGACACTCCATCTAGACATATATATAATCAAAGGTTTACGCATCGAATCCTACACGAGAATCGCACACAGAAAACCGTCTTGCGCTACGTGTGTATTTGTGCATGTGATTGTCAATTGTCAGGTCTGTTTACTTATCTGTGAATAAAGGGTGATGTTTATTAAATAACAACGTATAAATAAAAACCCTTATATAACTAAACTAAAGTAATTATAGACATTGTCCTATTTTAAGTTATAATGTGACATTACAAATTAGTCTTGCTAGCGCCATCTATGAATTTTATACTCAACTACACACGATGTTACACAAACTATGGCGCGCGCGCGCCTTCTTTATTAAGAAAAGCATTACACAGTTACACACTGTATCTCCATCGCGTTCACTAGTTCCTCTTTCTGCCGATTGAAAATCATGGCGTTGGTGTATTATTTAGTAACAAAATATGATTTCTAACGGATGCTGAGATGTCTATCTCACATCATTAATTACACTACTACTGTATGTTTATATTTAGTTTATAGACTGTATACTGTTTAGTGTATATTATACTTAATTATTGTTTTATATATTATGTCGAAGCCAACTAGTTTAATACGCCGTTCAATTAACTGGCTCAATATCATTAGGCCGCTAACTTACGCGACAAAAGTCAACATACATAAAAAGTATAAATTAGCTACAGACTCACTTTTGTGACAGTTAGGTTATGGTATTTTTTTTCCGCAGAACGACTTTTATCGCGTATAGTTAGCGCCCTGAATGATATTCAGCCTATTAATTGAACGGCTTATTAAACTAGTTGGCTGCGACATATATATTAATTTAATGACAGGTTACTCTAATCTATATTTTGTACATGTTTATATCTATAGGAATTTTAAAAACATTTTTGTAACTTTAAATTAACAAATCTACTGATAATTATCTAGGCTCGACAAGTTTTATCAAATCTATGGAAGTGAATTTTGGATTTTATATAAATATGTACCAACAACCGAAATATAATTAGTTAAATAAAACAAGCACCTCGTCCATACTTTATTTAATGTATTTACAAACGTGCCCACAAAGTGAAATCAGCTCAAGACACATCAATGGGTAGCAAGTAAAGTCGGTGGGACACAGAAATAAATATTTATATAATTTACAATTACTAGCTAATTTATAGATTTTCTACTAATTCACAACACCGATTAAATTTTACAATCACAATAATTTATCATCAATCTTCACTTTTATTATTAGCGTCATCAGCAAAACCATCATTGTCAGCACCATCATCATCATCGCTGGAGATTTTTGTATTATTCCTTTTGATTTCTACATACATCGGAACGTAATCACTGAGTCCTGATACAGACTGCTCTAGACGCTTTTTCCTATCATTTTCCGGGTTAGCATTCAACCATGTGTTAACATTCTTTGAATTCTGATTAATGCTTCTATAATGACCGTTTATTTGAGGCACATACGTCCAAACTGTTGTGGTTTCTTCTTCAGTATTTTTTGTTTTGACTTTTTCAGGCGATTGGGATGTTGTTTTTACGTACTCATTTTTCAACTTAACAATAAGCGTGCTAGGTTCTTCAATATCAATGTGTTCTCTGGAATTTCTTCTGCTTATTTCTATTGGCTCGTTATTAGTATTTCTTTCTACGTTTCCGTATTGATTAGGTATTTTCGCATCTCCAGCATTAAATTGATATACTTCTGTTGGAGCAGGCCAAGTATATTCAGTCGTCATATCAAAGAATGGTACCATGGTTGTTACTTTAGGTAATGAGGGTGTCTCTGATTTTGTGTCCACAGGTATATAGCCCGAACTACCTGCATGGTAGTCTTCGATCTGTGAGGTTGATAATTCAATAGGAGCTTTCGTTGTATATGGATTTGAATGAGTAGACGGAATAGTAGAATATATTTTACTTGCCTCGCTTGTATGATCAAGTTTTTCATCAGGATACACTTTAACATGTACTATCATTTGAGAACCAGTTTCGATAGCTTTGTTGTCATTAACTTTCTGTTTCTCTACTTTGCTATCTTTGTTGATTAAATTGCTCAAATATCTAGGCCTTTTATAAGGAGTGTATACGCGTCTAAAAGCAACATTAGATTTTCTTTTAAATTGTATTAGTGGTCGTGAAGTCGTAAGGTAAATGTTATCTAATGACTGCTTAGTCGTTGGTAACTCTTTCTTAAATGGAAATAAGTTTAGCATTACGCTAAATGATTTTGTAGTACTCACTGGTGGTGTTACTGTTGGCCTAATTTCCCTAAAACTCTGAGGAAACGTATTAAAACTAATATTGTTTTCTTCACATCTGTTGCCAAGACAATTCCGTTTGTGTAATGGAATCTGTCGGAACATAGGATTTTTGATATTTTGATTGAGGCTAGGAGTAGAAATAGGTGAGAATCGTAGAAAGTCATCAGCTAACAGATTGACATCTCCGGGATTTTCTGGTTTGAAATTGAAGAGTGGATCTGCAAGATGGTTGGATTTCAATTTCTTTATATTATCTGAACTTTCTTGTTGTAAATCCGAATTCGAATCAGTATTCGCGCCTTTATTTTCTAACATGGGTTCTATGTATAGACCAGTAAAAGCTATATGAGTGTTCGTGGGTTTCGACTGCATATCTCCTACTTTTGCATTGATTGTTGTTTCTAAATATTTAATTATTTGACGTATGTTTTTCAATCTTTCCTCGTTTCGGTATTTCTCAATCCAGCTTCGTGATCCATATGATTTGCTAAACGGCAGTGGCGTAGGGCTTCTGTATTCAAAGAAAAAGGGTCGTGGGCTGGTTCTTCTAACTGTGTTTAATTTATAGATTGGTTTAGATGTTGTCGGCCTTATTATTGTGACGTTGTACCGTTTTCTTTTGGCCAGAGGGCCCGACATTTCTAATGTTGGGTCAAAATAACTGCTTTCTTGTAAAGCATTGATGAGTAGCGGCATTCGTTCGTAATAATCTTGGTCGAATCCAAAATAACTTCGGTCGAGTCTATCGGCGAACGGTTGGTCATTGTTGATGCTATCTGTTCTGTTTACTCCTTTTTTACTTTGTACTAAACTCCATTCTACAGCAATCGCGTATTCGTAGATTAGTAGAATTACCTGAAAATATGAGTTCAGGTTTACTTTTGTGTAAAATAATTAAGTTACAGATTATGTTATTTGGGGCTAAGAAAATTAATTACACAAATAAAGAAAGCACTAATAGTGAATTTTATTTTAATGGTTTTCGTGTAGAATTCGGATTAATATACACATCAGATTCTCTGAAATTAATTTGTATGAGGTGTAGGTAGTAGAATAGGACTACATACAT
Organism: Abrostola tripartita; assembly: GCA_905340225.1. Classification (NCBI taxonomy): domain Eukaryota; kingdom Metazoa; phylum Arthropoda; class Insecta; order Lepidoptera; family Noctuidae; genus Abrostola; species Abrostola tripartita. The sequence goes on along the minus strand of HG996492.1, from coordinate 928,227 downwards.
ACAATTGCTACAGAAGAAAAATAGTCAAATAAGTGCAATACATACGAACAGAAAAAAAGTTACTATTATTTACTATAATAGTATGTTGTAATATATTAAATATTCGGCAAATCAAAAATATTGTTGTTAAAATTCATGTCGTAGTCGGGATGATCATCTTGTCGCCAGTCACTGTTTCGGTGAACGTCTAAATAAAGCGGTTTCATGGATGGTAACATTGACGTAAGAGAATTTGATGACAGTTTTTCTTCATTTTTCAATAAATCCCATGAACTCAGTGTGTCTTCTTTGCTTTTCATAATCGTGTTTATTCGTTTAGTTGTATTTTTATATTTATACGGTGGTCTAGTAGTAGTATCTATCTGTTTAAAGCCATACTCTTCTTGAAAGTCTTCTTCACCCAAATTTTCTATGTTGTTTCCTTGATCACCACTAGGCTTTGTATCTGTTGATTCGGTTTTTATTTCCGGTATAATGTCCATTATTTGAATACTGTTTTTTAAAGAACTAGTATACTTAGTACTAGTACTATTACTAGTTACAGATGTATTGGTTTCTACATAGTTAGAAATAATTGCTTTTGCTGTCGCAGGTTTCAAGTCTGGTAAATATTCATTTTTGAATGGTATAACTGAATATTCTGGGTCTATCTTATGACTCGTTTCTTTGGCAATTTGATCTCTAGGAATGTAAATCATATCTGCCATTTTTCTCATTGAAGATAAATCTAAATCGCTAGGTTGGATAATAGGGTGATAGTTTATCGATTTTGTTTGAAATGACATTTTCTTTAAATTATTATTAAATTTAAGATCATTCATATTTGATGATGATGACATCATTTTTGTTTTCACTAATTGCAAATTGTGTATATCGAGGTTCTCATTACTACTCTTTGGTGTTGTAAGAAAATAATCATCATACTCTTCTTCTCTATACAAAGGTATGGTTGACCGACGCTGAGACGGTTCTACAGTGTACGTCTCAAAAAACTTCTCAGTACTTGACGCTTCATTAGATAAATCAATAAATTTTATGGGTATAAACATTTCTGTTGTTGGTTTTGTTCCTGGGTTTCTTGTTGTTTCAATATACGGTTCAACAGTAGGCTTTACAATGGAATCATAGTCTAAGGTATTTTTCTCATAGTATTGATATGTTGGTTGTAAAGTAGTTGTAATTATTGGTAAGCGCTTCCAATCCCGAAAATATTTATTGTAGAAAATATTTTCAGTGGTTGTAGCTGTATTTGTAATCATAGGAATTTTGGAACTAGGTTCAGAAATCTTGGCAAAGGAACCTGCTGTAGTACTTTCAGTAGTTCTCTCGGGGTCGCTGCCCAAGACATTATACACATCACTCCCAGTTTCGCCCTTTTCCCTTCTTAAGGAATCTTCAGTTGTAACTTCAGCAGTAGTAGTAGAAATGCTAGCGGTAGTACTAGTAGTAGTGCTGGTTGACATTTTGTTACAACAGCTTGCAATGGGTTTTCTCTTTGTAAGATATGTTGCTTTAAAAGGACGATTGGTCAATTTTGATATTAATATACGAGGAGTCTTCCTTCTTGAACCTATTGAAACTGTTGTAGGATATTCATAAGCACGTTCTTCAGTTTGTTGAATGGTTCGAAAAGTAGTCGATTCGTTTTGGTTTTTAACCTTTTCACATGTATGAACAGCTAGTTTGTTACTAACAATTTTTGGAACCATATTTTGAATACTTGCCATCAATTTACCTAACATCTGCCCAAATTTATTTGGGCATTTACAGTTTGCAGAATTTTCTATATTGTCATTTTTTAATTCTGTAACATTTTTTACTGCCTCCAGAGGATTTGTTGTCTGCGATATTTCGTTTATTTTATCATCTTTCATAGAGGTCTCACTCATAAAAGGATTTTCAGTATACTCATATTCTCTTCTTTGGCTACTCCCAACTTTTTCATTAATCATTTTGTCAAAGTAATTCAACATTCTTTGGTAGTCTCTTATCTTTCTTATTTTAGAAAGATATTCCAAACGTTTGGTTGGACTTTTCCAATATAACAATGGCGATGCTTTGTAATCAATTGTGTAAAGTTTCGACGATGGCATTTTCAACCAATTCTTAGAATCAGAGAAAACATTTCTTTTAAACGTGGTTTCTGTTGACTCATTTCCTAGGTATGGTGGACTAGAACTTGAATAGTCTTCGAGTATCTTCTCTAAGTATCTGTTTTTGTTTAATGCTTTCAACAGTATTGGGAGGAGCTTTAGTGTCGTTCTGTCGAAGTTAATTTTCTTTGTAAATTTTGAGTCAAATGACTTAATATCACTCTCGTTCATTGACCCAAGCCAGTTGGGTCTCAGTGAAATTTTCTTATTTACGTTAGACTCGGAGTTGACGCTGTACTCATAGACCAGTATGACACTCTGAAATAAGAAAATGATAAATTAGCATATATATAGCATACCTTGTCAAACGATAAACAGTTATAAATGACATTTAAAAGTAAGATTAGTATTTTACAAAATTACCAAAACTAATACAAATATGTAAAGAACTTACCTGAAGTTGTGCAATGTATCTACTGTTGCTTACTGTGAATTAACGATAAACAGTATCCGTCTAAGAAATAAATTAGTATGTATTTAGAAAAGAACTACAACTAACTGTTATAATACATTACAAATGACATGTAGCAACAAATAAATAAATAAAACGAGAATTAATTTAAATATAATTGATTCCACTAATGCTTAGTAAATGGGATTGAGTTGGCTGACCTTAACCTCGTCTTAAAGGGCCCCATCTACGGGACGATTCGTCGCAACGGAAGTGTCGACTACCTCATTGGCGAAGTGGTTAAGTGATTGAATTGCTGTGGTTAGGAAGGCAGGTTCGATTCCCGGAAGGGACAAAAGGGTTTGCGATCCGCAGATGTTTGTCCTGAGTCTGGGTGTTTATGTATGTTATATTTTATTTTTGTGAAACGCGCCCACGTTAAAGGAGAAATTCCTAGTGTGGTGCGACGTTTTTTAGATAAAAAAAAAGTTCAAGTTCAAGTCCTGCTCGTGTCCATCATTTTTCAAATTTCGTTTATCAATATAGAAAAAAAGTCGTGACGATCGATCGTTTAAAAATTGCCACTCATGTCGACGATCGGTCATTACGATCTGACGTTTTCTTGTTTTTAGCAAAACTAAATGATATTCTATCATAGGATGGGATTATTTTGCGATCTGAAATAGCGTTTGCGAGAAATTAAGTTGTTTTCGATGTTGACAACATTTCTCTTGCGATCCGTGGTTACGATTAGTATGTTCTAAATTTGAAATGGATAGCTACGACTGATTGTACGGTATACGGGGCCTTTAAGCTTAAATGCATTATGTATCTCGTGAAGCTAATAGTAGTTTTTATGCTGAAAAGTTTCTATTATTATTTCCAATTAAGTTAATTGATTATACATATTTCAATGTTGCTTGTAAATTACATTCATCCGTCACGCCTGTTATTTGGTAGAATGTAGGCCCGTACTAATCACATATAATTAAAATTGAGATATAAGAAGACCCTAACGGCTCATTAGGGAATTAAAAAAGTCTTCCCTGTCCAATATCAACGTAAATATAAGCACACATCCCCTTAAAATAAATTTCAATTTTAAACCAAGGATTAAATTATACCTGTCACTGTCGTTTGCATATCAAAGAATAGAGATGACAATAGACTTAATACGGGGTTTAGTTGATGCCGGTAGTTGAATAAGAGGGAATAGGTCGCACAAAAAAAGAAGAAGTGAAAATATTAGGCAAGAAAAAATGTCGCATACTAACAAATACATAATTTTGAACAATTTATGAACTAAGATTATATCACTTATAAAAAACACATAATTTTATAACAACTTGAAATAAAACCACTTATAATCTTCATAGTTATTCTTTTAATCAGATACTCAACCAAGCAATCATAAAACCTGACATATAGAATTGCAATTTGCATTCTGCTGTAACCTGCATGGAATTAGATGCCACTAAATTACAATCATGCTGTGTTTACTAACAATTAGTCTAGTCGTAAAAATGTCATAATATATTTTATTGGTCATCAGCTCGTATCTTTATAGCGCCTTTGTATTTTTACCGTTCAACGTTTATTGTATTACACAAGATTCTTTCAGCAAGTTGTTCGCGCATAATATATTATGTCAAGTGTTCCTCTATAGGTTCGTTGGCTTGCGACTAGGTTTGATTTTGTTTGGAAATGTTATTAACGCTAAATATTAGAGTAGGTATGTATTAACTGTAGGTAGTACCTAATTAAACAAGCTATGGATTTTGGTTTGAAGTTGGATCTACAATACATAGTGTTGCAAATATTAATTACCTAGTAGCTGTACCCCGCGGTGTTAAACGCTACATTTTTTGGAATAAAAAGTAGCCTATATGTTAATCTAGGGTGTCACTTAACATAACATGCACTCTGCACTACCCAAAGGTTTGACTGGTAGAAAATGCCTAAGGCATTAAGTCCGCCTTGTACACCTCTTGTATAAAGAATAAATAAATAAATAAATAAATAACATCACGCCTGAATTCCACGAAGGGGTAGGCAGAGGTGTTCATATAGTACACCCACATTTCGCCAGTTATGTTGTAAGTCCCAATGTAATAGGGGGCGAGCCTATTGCCATCAACCGGGCACGAATCCAGACTCCGTGCTGCTACTGAGAATTACCTAATGGAAAACTCAGTAACACTTTGCCCGACCCGGGATTTGAACCCGGGACCTCTTGCTCAGCAGTCGCGCTTAGCGACCACTAGAGCAACGTGTCAGCTATCTCCATACCAAATTTTATCAAAATTGGTCCAGCTGTTTGAGCGTGAAGAGGTAACAAACATGCAAACATACTCTTAAACTTTAAACTTTTCAATATTAGTGTGATATAAAGTGTGAAGTGTGATGAATAGAGAATTAAATTTTTCAACTTGGCAATAACTACCGCTGTAGTCTCGTGTGTTCCTCTATTTAGACATGTTTTACAAATGTTATAGTGTATTGTATAGAGTTATTTAAAACAAAATCGCTAATAGTTAAGGTATCTAAAAAGGTTTATGAAACAAAATTAGCTACTGCCACTACACTTAAATTTTTATTGTTATTTTTTTATTTGTGCGGGGCGACGTTTTAAAAAAAAAACTTTAATTTTCTTCTATTTTACTGACATGGTACACCAAAGGAACAAACGCTTACACTCAAGACAAATATCTGCAGATCTCACAGATATTAGTCCTGCCTGCCAATAAAAACCTTTCACTTAAACACTAGAATCTCAGTATAACGTGACGTCATGGCTGCGCGCACGGCACTACGCCTGCGCAGACGAAGAAAGCAGAAAGCAAGCATTACGCTCAATATGTTAAGTACACACATTGTTTCAGCTTTGCGCTTGTACGACATTAGCATTTTATCTTATTGCCATAGTAATATGCAGAGCATGTGTGTAGTATATTTCTTCTGCCCACGCGATGAAAGTTTAGACGTGATTGGTAAGTAAGTATGATAATTATTTTTATGGAATCGACGCAGCGGTAGTCTTAGTAGCTAGTACAGCCCCCTCACATCAGCCTAACCATGAACTCTTGAAGCAGGACAGTTTACGATGTGGAAGCGAGACGCCGCTACGTGCAGTGTAATGCGGCGTTTAGCTTCCACATCGTTAACTGTCCTGCTTCAAGAGTTCATGGTTAGGCTGATGTAGAGTAGGGTATGCCCATAATTGGCGGTAGAATGCTTTTGCGATCCCCCGTTCCTGCCATTAAAAGCACAGCGCATGCATGATGAGGTATTTAGTGGGTATGCCCCTGTGGGCCTTATTGGGTTCATGAGGGAGAGTCTCCCATACCCCCGTCGGTGCCCAGCGTCGGGGGATGCGTATTGTATTTTCCTATATTTTTTTATTATAATTAACTTTTTGCCCAAAACCAGAAAGAGTGGCGTTTAAAGAAGGAGGCTTATGCCCAGTAGCCTAGTATGGGTCACCTAAAAGCTGATGATGATGATGTTGAATTAACTGTTTATACAGAGTTACGTGTTCGAGTTAAAAGTGTTGACGTTGAGTTTGTTACTGCGGCGCGACGGGCGGCGTGTGACTCGGCGCGTCGCACCACGCTCCACTAGTTCACACGGCGCGTGGCTCGGGCTCCGGGCTGGCGCGATGCTGCGCGTGCTACCACGCGCCATTCTTCTTCTTCTTCTTCTTCTTATCGTATGGTTGATGAACAACCTGGTGTCAGAGTTTAAACCGCCTGTAGGCATCTGACGTGGCTTTACACACCGTTGAAAAATCTCTCAGGTTTCCTCACGATGTTTTCCTTCACCGTTTTTAGCAACTGATAACTAATTTTTAGTACGCATATGAATTCGAAAAGACATTGGTGCGTGCCGGGATTTGAACTTGCGACCTTTGACTTGGCAGTGCAACGGTCATACCACTCGGCTATCGCCATGTGAAAGCACCATTATATGTTCGAATTGAATAGTGATCGATTAGTGAAGGAACAGTAATTATTGTTTTATTGTTAACAGCGTTATGCCAGTAACGACAATAATAATAGAAATCATTATAATAATGTGCGTGTTAGTACTTCAAGATATAGTCAAGTGCGAGTTTATATCTTTCAATAAAGATAATTGAATTGAATTGAATTTCTTGGTTTGTAGCGGTGGTTGGCAATAAACTCGCCCCCTATTACATTGGGACCTATAACATAACTGGCGAAATATGGGTGTTGTATATGAGCACCTCTGCCTACCCTTTCGGGAATACAAGCGTGATACAGGCATGATGTTCTGTTAGATGGGCTAAAACCAGCTGACAGCAGCAAAGGCCTCTTGTCATAAATTATGCCTAACATAAACATCACGCACTTATTACCTGAAGGGGTAGGCAGCGGTCTCTATATAGTACACCCACATTTCGTCAGTTATGTTATAGGTCCCAATGTAAGACAGGGGGCAAGGTGTAAGGACTTCATTGGTATTACCGTCACACCTGCGAGATCTTTCAACGGTGTGTGAAGCCATGTCAGAGGACTACAGGCGGTTTAAACTCTGACACCAGATTGTTCATCAACCATACGTTAAGAAAGCGATTGGTATCGTATTTATAAAGCAGTTGTCTAGCGTAACATAGACATCAAACTATCCTATTGGGAATTGAATTCTCGGAAATTCTTGCCAGCGGCAGATCCTAGAGAATTTACACCAACAATAAGAAAAAGATCGCCGTTTTTCTTAGTTTTTGCGCAACTCTGAAAATGGCGCGTGCGCAACCAAAAGGAAGCGTATCACTAATCAGCATGATAAGTGTTTACAAAACAAAAAATGGAGCAAAAACCAACAATCGCAATTATGTACACAAACGACAACGTGCTTGGAATATTATTCGATAATCGATGCGCGTGCGCACTGACGTCACATTTTATGTACCTATTGAGTAGGTATCTTCTCTTTTAGGTATAATTATATCAATGTCACTGGATATAATAGACCCTTCTGGATCTACAGAATCATTAGGTATATTTTCTGTTCATGGTTGTAATCGAACTTGTGACCTTTCACCTTTGGGGCAATTAGTGTTGGTCAACGGCCCTAATTGGGTCAATTTAACCTCTTAATTATTGTAAAATACACTTTTGAAGAAATATTAACCAAGGAGTCTCTTAATCGTACTCTTTGGAATGACTTGGTTTTGGCAAGCTTATAGCATACCTATAGGTAGCAGCACTTTGCCCGACCCGGAATTCAAACCCACGACCCTTGACCCACGACTAGATCAACGAGACAGTCCTTATATGCTTATTAACTCCTAATTACGATAACATTTTGACAGGCAGACAAATGATGCAGCAAATAAATCCATACTTCCATACTAATATTATAAATGTGTAAGCAACTCTGTCTGTCTTTCTGTCTGTCTGTTACACCTTCACAACTAGACTGCTGGACGGATTTTGATGAAATTTAGCATGTAGAAAGTGTAAAACCTGAGAAAGGACATAGGCTACTTTTTTTAATACAACCCTCTAAGGGGTTTAAATAGGGGTTAACGCGGGCGAAGCCGAAGGCAAAAGCTAGTAAGTAGTAAATAATTTCCGATATCATGTTAGCTGAGACTATTGTTTATACAACTGCCACTATGCTTATTAATTTATTAGCTATTGTTTATAAATACACATTAGTTGTTTATAGCAGTTAGTATTATTGCTTTACACGTCAATTACGCTTCCGTAAATCAAGAATCTAATTGCGGACACAACCATGTTTCCTTGGTAACTGTTTTTAGAAATAAATCGTGCAGAAACCTGGCTTTCATTTGTTTTTATTAACCGTACCGATACAACAGGAATATATCAAATTTATGTTTGTTCTTGTTTCAATCATCATCATCAGCCAAAAGACGTCCACTGTTGAACAATTGAACATAGGCCTCCCTGTTAAGGTGGAGGGTTTTGCAATAATCCCTACGTTTGGCAAGCGGCTTCGGGATCGCAGTATTGGTGGTAAAGTTACAGAAGACGCTGCTGCCAATCTTCTGAATTTTCCCTCAGTCACCTCTTACGACACCAACGGGAGGAAAGCGGGTGGTCAATTCTAGGCCGGATACCACACGGCAATTGTTTCAATGCTTGTTCATTGAGGCAGGCGAACAGCTTTGCTATATACTTATTTCAGTACTAGTTGCGCCCCGCGGTGTTACCTGCTACATTTTTTCGGAATAAAACGCCTATATGTTAATCCAGGGTGTCAGCTACCTTCATACCAAATTTTAGCAAAATCGGTCCAGCCGTTTGAGCGTGAAGAGGTAACAAACACACTCATAAACGTTCGTCTTTATAATATTAGTGTGATTGTCCTCTAAAGCTGATCGTTATAAAGTTTATTTTTTTGTGTGTGACTTTTAACCCGGGGTTACCCATTGATTAGACTAAGGACTAATTAGATAATGAAGATAAATGTTAGTTGTGAAATACAGCCAAACTACAAAAGTAGTATTCAGACTTTTACTAAAAGCATTGGCCAAATATTCGCTAGATTACGGTTGTTATACTTTGATTTGTAAACAAACATTCTTTGTTGAAGTCAACACACAACAAAGGTAATGTAACACATTGTAACTATAGTCAGTCAGTATTGAATAATATTAACGAATAGGTAATGCCTTTCGAAAATTTGTGTATGAAAAGGCACAAAGCATGAATGAAGCAAAAGCTGAACAAATGTAAGATTTGTAAGACTAAGAGCGGGTAGCACCAATCGTTTGTTATCGTTAAGTCCGTACGTCTACGTTAAGTTAGTAGGAGATTCTCATACAAGCGGCCATATTTAACGCTAACCAATATGTCAAAGTTGTTGGTGCAACTCAAACTAAAGGTATCCGTAAGATTGTTAACACACACAACTTCCTAAAACGAAACAACCAAGTCTATGCGGACAGTAACATAAATACTTAGTTTGTGGCTAGTCAGTTTTAAATAACTATTATGTTTCTACTATACACAAATACGACTCAGTTCATACAATAAAAGCAATTGTAAACACATAACCGCCGCATGTTTATAAATAAACTCTACATTCCACAAACACGAAAAGAAAAATTAAATTAAAAATGTTACCAAAAAATGTCCAAAATTCACCAAAAAATCACTCACAACAACAACAGTAACTGTGATTGCCGTAGAGATAGCGGCGCACGCACATCCTTGCCGTATCTGCCGCTTCCTGGAGGACCTCAGGAACTCCTCGGTCCGCGCATCGATAGTCCTGTACAGGCCGAACTGCCTGATACGGGACCCACTCGACGTCACAGAACCCTCACTTGACATGTTACCGACTCATCACTACTACAAGAATGGTCTGTTTGTTTGTACGCGCGCGTCCGCTGCGTCCGCACTAGAAAATGTGGCGGATTCTTTGCGCAGTGATAATGTGTTTTCCTTTGAGATTCTAGGGATGGGGCGCTGGCTTTCGTTTTGGTGTCGATATCGATGTTTCATTTGTGTTTTTTTTTAGATTGGGCGTTGATATTTGATCCTTAAAAGATATGCAGATTTTATCCTGATTCAATGATAATTCCTCGTCATTTATTAATAATAATTCTTAGATTCATATAAATAAGATCCAATGTGTTCGTAATTACAATAATAACTTACATCGATTGTTAATAAAGTTGGTGATATTGGTGATTCATGATAAGAATATTAATTTATCACCGTCCTCACCACCTATTTTAAAATTGGAAAGGCAACATCCTCCCCTATTATTTTGAGGATGCTGTTGCTAGTGTCTCGTACTCTGCTTAGTAGTGATGCAGTTCTTTTTTAATCACCGCATGAAAGCCATCGGTTCGATTCTGCACAAACCGTGCCAGCATATTACCTCGGACCGGATAATGGTTTAAAAGGTCTCGACACTTACCATCATCAAAGTTTTATCATCATTTCAACCCCGTATTACCCACTGCAGGGTATAGGCCTCCCTTTGTTTTCAATCCTTCTCTGCTTTGAGCGTCTATCATCCTGGTCTTCAACGCATTTTTATAACTGCGTCAAAGCGTCTTGAAATCATTTAACAATAAGATTTTTGACATGAGCTTTTTCTTCTTATCGTATGGTTTATAAACAACCTGGTGCCAGAGTTTGAACCGCCTGTTCACTTGTGACATGGCATTACACACCGTTGAAAAATCTCTCAGGTGTGCTGGTTTCCTCGCGATGTTTCCTTTTTTAGCAAGCTACTAAACATTTGCAATAATATTTTACTTGTGACTCTTGTTCAAAATGTTGCTGTTCTACGAATAACTTAATAAAAATGTATCTTTTTAAATTCTCTTAAATTGAAAACTAAATAAGCTTTATGTATAATTGTGAATTAAGTTAATTATTTAAAAACAGTTACTTTAGCCATTTTTAAATCATTAACTTAATTCACAATTTTATCGACATCATTCCCATCACTATCCAACATGATGCGCGGACGCAAAGCACCGGAGCGTGCCGGCCACCGCTCCCACACGACCGAATATTCGTAACACTAGTGAAAATCACAATTATATGTAATTTATTCACATCACTACGTATGTTCACTGCGGTTACATTGTAAGGTTATTAAGCAAGCAATTTTTGTTTATTTTATGTGTTATAATATCATAAATTGCGCGGGTCATTTGTATAATTGACTAGAGAGTGTTCTGTTGCTATGACGTAGAGTCATTGCGTCATTATTACTGGACTTTAACTGTTTTATTGCCTACTGCATTATTTTTAATGTCAAGTGGTTTTGTACTAGGTATTTCCTGTGGTTTTACGCTAAGTTTACTTACGGAACTGCAATTCGTACTAATATCGGTATACCATGCTAGTACAGTGCGAAACAAACTGCTTAGATCTTACCCCCTTCTTAATTATATCCGAAATATGTAATTGTCACAGTCATAGAACCATTTCTATGCCAATACGCAAAATGGCTGGCAGCGGTTGGAAGCGGAATGCCGCAGATCAAGCTCAGTGGCGTGCCATAGGAGAGGCCTATGTCCAGAAGTGACGATAAATGATGCGCTGATGATAAAAATGTCCATGCTAATGCCGTGGTAGACTGTGGAGTATCCAGTTATCCACGATGGTCAAGACAAATATGGTAGTGTGGTTAACCGCCCATGGGCCATGGTGCGCTAGAAGTAGGTACTTAGGTATCGCCACTTGCAGAAGCATACTTGCACCTTAAAATTAATTAATAAAATGCAACTAAGTATTGTTTCATCTACCCTATCTAGCTGCCAAAGCGTTGTTGGGTATTTTTCCTCAGTAGTAGCACGGACTCTGAATTTGTAACTGTTTAATCGCAATAGGCTGGCCCCCTTTTAAATTGGGATCAAAAAACATAACTGGTAAAATTTGGTAGTACCATAGGCTACTGCTTACCCTTCAGGAAATACAGGCGTGATGTTATGCTACCTCGTCGTACGCTGCCAGCCTAAGCTCTATGTGCAAGATTACAATGTTTATTCTGCTCGATGAAACTAAATGAGGTGCATTTAGCTCGGTTGAGCGACGCTCGTCACATAGTGCTATCAATTTTAATTAATCCTCATAAAAGTAGTAATATATTATTATCGAGTTTCGTTTAACGTCACGCTCTTTTTCACTCACGGGATGAACAGACATTTAGTGGTAACGCTTGAACTTTATCTGATCTATTTAAAGTCTTGAAAAAAGACATCTCGTTCACGTGATGGTAAAAAGAATTTCGAACAGAATTTAAGGCATTAACAGTACCTACGTCCTATATTCATTTAATCACACTTGCTTCCCAGCTTCGAGATTTTCTTTTGTTATACTACATACTACCTTTTAGTACGCTCCGTTTTTCTCTTTATTAAGTGCATTGCCTTCTTGCCTGCTTCAAAAGTATCTCCTCGATTGCATATAGGAGTAAATGAAAAAAAAAACATCTCAGTGCAATAGCAATTTATTTTCCCACTATTTGTTAGTTTCTATTATCAAGATCCTATATGAACAGCTCCAAAATGTATAAGTGGCAGTTGCGTGAAGATCCACAAAAAAGGTTCATCATTATCGTCATCATCAGCCGGAAGACATCCACTGCTGGACTAAGGCCTCCCCCTTAGAACGCCACAATGAACGACAACTTGCCATTTGCATCCAACAGTTGCCCGCAACTCTGACGATATCGTCGGTCCACCTGGAAGGAGGCCTGCCAACGCTGCGTCTTCCGGTTCATGGTCGCCACTCAAGAACCTTTCTTCCCCAGCGGTTATCGGTTCTTCGAGCGATATGTGACTCTAGTTCTTTGGCAAATTTCCGGATTTCGATTTAGATTTAGATTCAAAAAAGGTTACACATTTGGTAATAGCAACATCTGCAGGTTCCAAAGATTGGAATCGAAATTGCTGAACCTTCGAGTAAACATTTATATGAATTTTACCTGACAAAAATAAAATCTCACTAGTGCATATTTATGTGTGGGAGTCTCCTTTTACAAAAAAATGTGGAGTCTATAAACTTATCATAATCTTATTGCCTTTTGCGGTAGGCCCAGAAAATGTCGGGACGATCCTAACTGAAAAAAGAAATGAACTACTGCAGCTCACAACCGAACAGAATGGGGGAAGGAAAGGGAGGCTTTTTCCCTGCAGTGAGTCAATCAATATGATCATGGCTGATTAGTATTGCCGCGACGCAGCGGCGACAGAAGGGAGTCGTATTCTTAATGACCCCACGGATTTATTAATGGCATGTTGATAATTTATTGGTTTTTCCATTTGGTGATTCTCAGTAGCAGACGAATTCTAGATTTTTGCCCGGTTAGTGGCAATAGTAATGATATCGTCAGAGTTGCGGGCAACCGGTGGATGCAAATGACAAGTTGTCGTTCATTATGGCGTTCTAAGGGGGAGGCCTTTGTTCAACAGACAATGGACATCTTCCGGCTGATGATGATGAGTAGCAATAGGCTCGCCCTCTATTACATTGGGACCGATAACATAACTGGCAAAATATATGTGCACTATTAGGTACACCACTGCCTTTCTCTTCGGGAAATACTGGCGTGATGTTATGATATATTTAAATTCTAATCTGTAGATTCTATATAAGATACTCACCACACGAAATAACAAACCATACCATATCTGATGAATTACACCGAATTGTTATAGCTCCAAGTTATTACAATTTTAATGAACTTTCTAATGTGTATTGGCGTTGATAACACGTGAATGATGAGTGTACCTAATTACGTGTGTTGGATTTACGATGACGCAGCGTGATCTATTGATGTTTTATACTCTTCGGGAACCTGGTATTACGTTACAAAAGTGCAATCACCGCTAACAAAGGTATTTGTTTCAAGCAGGGTTCAACTTTCTTTGTAGACTCCATTTTTGTTACTTGCATGGCAGCACATCACCTATTATAACGATCCATTCTTAGACTAAATAGCGATTTGGGACCATCCACGACCTGTTCAAAATAAACGAATGCACTAGTTTTTTTGGCGATCCCATTAATATGTACTTAATTTTATCAGAGTCTGGGTGCTTCAAATACAGGCAAAGTGATAGATTTATTACCCAGAGAGCAGTCTGTTTAAGGGTAAAACTTCGTGTTGATAAGGAAGCATGCTAAGTCAGAATACACAAGAGATTCTAACTTTCTATAGAGTACAACTTGTGCTACTTAAACTAGTCATTTGCATGAACGCTTTGTTTCATTTTCTTTGAAGTTTAGCATATTTTTGAGCTCAGACAGCAGACAATTCACTGATAGATTCATTTCCAACCGTCCTAATACATCAAGTTCGTTATTTCTCTTTAAATTTTCACACTGGAACGTATAACATTCCTCAGGCCAAGAACATACATAATATAGTACGGATGATAAATAGTGCGTCGTCGAACTTCACGCTTCAACGAGCTCTGACTTGATTTATGATAAGAAAAAACGTTGAGAAAATGAAACTTTGCTTTTGAATATTTTTACTCTTTTAGCATACATAACATCAGGTCTGTTCCTGATGAAGATAGATGAAGGTAGAAAGGTAAATTTACCTTCGTGGATACTGTAGATAAAGTAACTGTCTCTTCTATTTCAGTTGCCTACATTGATTCTGCCTCAAAAGTTTATTTTATTAGCTCTATCAGATATGAGATAGGAGAATTACAGATTATAATGATATGTATACTTACTTATTAATATACTTTCTTCTACAGCCATGGCAGTGACCAATCCGATAGCTATGACACTTGTGACGGTGGTAGATTGAATCCTAATGTAGAACAAATGTTTTATCCTATTGGAGACGCGCCAAAATGTTCCATGCCAGATAATTTGTGGGCGTATGTAAGTCTTAAATCTCCAGTAGGGACCAGCTGAAAATCAGTGCTTTGCCAGCGTACACTAAGCTGAATACCCTGCCATACATATGTATAAATATCAGGTTATTGAATAGTATGTGTTGTATCTACTCGTATATTGTGTGGCAAAATGTGGTTTATATGATTTTTAGCACTTTTAAAAAGTCTGAAAATCTGTACTAAAATAATTCCATGGGATTGTTCTGATATATTTTACTAGAGATCTATCATATTCCTAGAAACCTGGTTTCTCTAAGGGTCTTTATAGTTGTTTCTTCGCAAGTTATAGGAAAATGAAACTGCACAGATAATTCACTTGTTTTTTATTTTAAAATATTTTACAATCTTAAACGTAGAATTAGTTAAAGGCAGTGATTCCGCGTTTTATTTCTGAGTATTACCGTTACGTGATATATATGTATATATATAAAACTAATTACTAATATATATAAAACATTATTAACAAACAAAAATATAATATATTGCGACTGTAAGTACGTAGTACTCGTTTGGTATCACAATTTATATGGCAACTTATTCAATACCTGATTGCACCAAAATTAATATAACTGGAATTGTTGGTACAACACGTCACTGAGCTAAATTATAGTTACTGATTATTTGACTAATTGCTGAATTATTTCATCACGAAATAATGTAGGTTAGTTTGATGTGACTGTTCGTGTCTTTTAAAGCTTGATATGATTTTTTTTATTTCTCTTTCAACTTAAATTTTCTTTCGTTTGATTTTTCTTTAAAAAGTGTATTTCCAAATAAGACTGCAATAAGGAGTTTTTGTATGACAAAAATTTAATTACCCTTTATCGAATTTGGAAATTCACCGATATAAGCAAATGTTTACTCAAATACGTATTATATCTTGCTTTTTATAGAACCAAATCATAAAATTTTAGAGCATCAGGTTTCTTAACTAAATTAGAACACGAAAGGCACTAATGGTCGGTCGTAGAAATACCCTTTGTCTTCAATAAAAGGCGGTCGGGTCGTGTATGGGATCCTGGTCGTTGAAGGAATGTATACTGGGAGGCGTGTTGATGCCGGAGGGATGTAGACTGGCGGCGCCCTGGTTGTTGAAGGGGGGATATAAACTGGAGGAGCTCGCGTTGTTGAAGGAGGGATGTATACTGGCGGTGCCCTTGTCGTTGAGGGAGGAATATAGACTGGCGGCGCCCTTGTTGTGGAAGGAGGGATGTATACAGGCGGCGCTCGGGTGGTGACAGGAGGCAAGTAACGAGGAGGGTTGGTTGTTGGTCTGGCAGTGGTAGGGAAGGTGAATGGTACCTTGGGAGTGGGGTAGTCATAGCCGGTAGTCCTGAACGTCGGTGGGGTCACTGGTGGTGGCGGTCTCGTTGGTGGAGGTGGTGGGGGAGGTGGGGGCCTGGTTGGCGGCGGTGGCGGGGGTGGGGGTCTAGTTGGTGGAGGAGTAGGTCGCCTTGTTGGAGGAGGCGGTGGCAAGTATGTTGGTGGCCTTGTGGGCGGAGGGGGTGGCAAGTACGTACTTGGCGTCCTTGTTGGTGGAGGTGGTGGGGGTCTTGTTGGCGGAGGTGTCGGGGGCCTTGTTGGTGGTGGGGGAGGCAGGTATGTAGATGGTGTTCTATATGTCGGTGGTGGTGGTGGTGGTGTTGGGGGCCTTGTTGGCGGCGGAGGAGGCAAATAAGTGGACGGTGTTCTATAAGTTGGAGGAGGTGGTGGTGGCGTTGGCCTCTTCGTGGTAGGAGGTAGATAAGTAACAGGTGCGAATGTCCTTTGCGTTACCGGAGGTACATAAGGCCTTCTAGTCGTTGGGTAGGTAAACGGTACTGCTGGGGTAGGATAGCTGTAACCCGTGGTTCTAAAGACGTCTAATATTGTGCTGTAAGTTGGTGGGGCCCTAGTTGTTGGTGGAGGAGGCGGCCTTGTTGGGGGTGGAGGTGGGCGTCTTGTTGTTGGGGGTGGTGGAGGTGGGGGAGAAGGGCGTCTTGTTGTTGGGGGTGGTGGCGGAGGCGGTGGTAGTCTTGTCGTTGGTGGTGGGAATGGTATGCGTGGTTTTTCGTAGACATAGCCTGTCGTTTGCGGCCTGAATGTTGGTGGCGGAGGAGGTGGTGGGGGAGGTCTGGTGGGTGGTGGTGGAGGAGGTCTAGTTGGAGGCGGTGGAGGAGGTCTCGTTGGTGGAGGAGGAGGGGGCCTTCTTGTAGTAGGGGGAAGATAAGTAACGGGTGGCAATGTCCTTAGAGTTACTGGAGGTATATAAGGTCGTTTAGTTGTCGGGTAGGTGAATGGTACTGCTGGAGTAGGGTAGCTGTAACCTGTGGTTCTAAAGACGTCTAAGATAGTGCTATAAGTCGGTGGGGCCCTAGTTGTTGGGGGCCTGGTTGGAGGTGGAGGCGGGGGAGTCCTTGGTGGTGGAGGAGGGGGTGGCGGCCTGGTTGGTGGCGGTGGTGGTGGGGGAGGGGGTCTAGTTGGTGGCGGTGGAGGTGGGGGAGGTGGCCTTGTTGGTGGCGGGAAAGGTATGCGGGGTGTTGGGTATACGTAACCAGTTGTCTGTATTATGGGAGGCCTGGTAGGCGGCGGGGGTGGTGGCGTTGGAGGTCTAGTTGGGGGTGGTGGAGGTGGCGTAGGGGGCCTCGTTGGAGGTGGTGGTGGCGGTGTACGCGGTGGCGGTGGCGGCGGTGGTGGCGTGGGTCTCCTTGTAGTCGGTAACTCAAACGGTATACGTGGAGTATTGTATACGTATCCTGTTGTTTGCGTAATCGGTGGCCTCGTTGGTGGTGGCGGAGGGGGTGGCGGGGGTCTTGTCGGTGGCGGCGGTGGAGGGGGTGGCGGGGGTCTCGTTGGTGGTGGTGGAGGCGGTGGCGGGGGTCTTGAAGGCGGCGGCGGGAAAGGTATCTTCGGCTTTGGGTAGAAGTAGCCATCCTCGTCAAGGTTAGCGGAGATGGGGGCCCCGATTACAGCATAGTTCTGGCTCGAGCCGAACTGAATGGCTCGGACTGGTCGCTCCGCCTTGCAGGTGTGGTACACCGCAAGCAGCACCACGGCCACGTGCAGTGACAGCCTCTGGAATAACAGAAATGCGATATTAAATAAACAATACTCATTCATTCAATGTTTTATTCATATTACACAAGTGCGAAATTTATTCTGTTTATCTGTATTGTTTTCACAGCTAAACTGTAATATCGATGAAAAAAGAGAATAACTGAATACGATTTCTTATTATTTAGGAGCGATAAGTTGTGAAAACGGTCACGCATCTAAGGACTGACTGCGCAAGCGCCGCAAATCTACGCAGATCGTCTGGTACCTAAATGTTCTTAATTACAAGCTTCTCTTTCAACTGCCTTTTCGTGATATTAACATAATGAATTCGAGCCTTGTAACTCATTGATAAAATATTTTTGACTGCGTCGTTCGTCTACTGATAGATCAAATTCCCGGGTCGGGCAAAATGTTACTGGGTTTTCCCATTAGGCAGTTAGTTTAGTAGCAGCACGGAGACTAGAATTGCGCCTGAATAATGGTAATAGGCTCGACCCTTTTACATTAGGAGGAATAAAACTGTACTATTTTAGTAATTTTTTTTTATTTGGGTAAACCAACAATCGTACATTTCGTCTTACATCTAATGACACAATAATGATTAGTTTAATGTAAAATCCACTACGTTTCCACATGTTACGTGTACTATAGAGAGTACTTGTGGTACTTTGTGGGGCTCGTAGCTATGCGGCTATCCGGCAGATCAGTCGATCCGCGAGGTTAAGCCGTGCTCGCCGCGGTCAGTCTTGTGATGGGTGACCGTTTTCACAAGTCGAGACCCCACCGTGCTTCGGAAGGCACGTAAAGCTGTTGGTCCTGCGCCTGATCTCTCTCTGGTCGTGTCGGTCTACCGTACCATCGGATTATGAGAGTGAGGGAATAGGGAGTGCACCTGTGTCTGCGCGCATACTTGTGCACTATAATATCTCCTGCGCAGATGGCTAGTCTCAGCTGAGGCAGGCCGCCGTGACCGAAATTCGGTCAGGAGGACATTATTAGAGAGTACTATACAGTCACCCCTGCCCCTTCAAGGAGTACTAAGGACGTTATATTTTAATTATCTTTTCTCCTAATGATCCTAAATTTAAATGTCTGAGTCACGGTCACAGTTTCACAACGTACTGAAGATCACTCCGTGACCCGCGGTCAATCTATGACATCGTGGTGTATTAATCAAAATATTTTTATGCAACACATAATTAACATTTATATTAATAAAGTTCGTGTTTTATTTGCTTCTATTATTTAATGGCTATACGAGTCGATTTATTTATATTTATTGTTGTATATTAATGATTATTATTATTATCGTGTTATTTAATAGGCAGACTAATTGTCTAATGCCTCGTTGGTCTAGTGGTCGCTAAGCGCGACTGCTGAGCAAGAGGTCCTGGGTTCAAATCCCGGGTCGGGCAAAGTGTTACTGAGTTTTCCATTAGGTAATTCTCAGTAGCAGCACGGAGTCTGGATCTGTGTTCGGTGGCAATAGGCTAGCCCCCTATTACATAGGGACTTACAACATAACTGGCGAAATGTGGGTGTACTACATGTACACCTCTGCCTACCCCTTCGGGGAATACAGGTGTGATGTTATGTATGTTTTTTATAAATTACGTGAAGTATTTTAGATTGCAGCAGACGCAAAGCTTAAACTAAAATGCCTGATGACTATGGTTTATCTTATGGACGAAACCATAGTTATCTAAAACACAACAACTAAAATAATCCCCACAAGGGAATGATTTCGAGCAAAAAATCAGTAGGTACTGTGTGATCATTCAAATCTATTAATATCTAGGGACATAATAAGGCACTAAAATTGGGTCAAGGCCAAAATTGGAATATTGTCTTTTGAATAACATAATAATTATTAAAAGTATGTGAAGGTAATAATAGTAAGATATCAAGTTCTGTATGAAACCTCGTAAGATGTGTTATACACTTTGAATTGTGATAATATAATTAATCAGGCGACGCAATTAGAAAGAATCCTAATTCAGTTCATAATTTTTTAACTAATTCCCGTCCTTTTTGAGCAAAGACGGCAACTCTTCACACAACACTATTTACATTATAAGCTGGCCGAAAATTACATTATTTATGAAACAAATAAATATAATCACAATGTGTCAACTTTTGAAGGTTATCCTATGCAAGCGACACACATTCTAAAACAAATGGGTTCGTCACGAGTGCATAAATGAATTCATTTTAGTCAATATTGGATAATTATATTTGAATATAGATTATTGCTATACACAAATATCAATGCATTTTAAACACTAAATAAAAAATGACACGTAGATATAATATTGATTTAGCTAAGTCATTGATATAATTAAGTCCATTTCCAAAGCAGTAGTTAGTAGTTACTCTTAAAATAGTGAACGCCTAAAATCTTGTTTTGGATAACATTATGAGTACATTAAACTTTGTTTCAATTCCACACTGTGATCAAATTCGTATAGTCGACGTAGATAAAAAAATAATCCCCCTATACATAAATTTAAGGCAATGTTCCTTTACCTAACAATCGTAATTATTATTTCAACAGGCGCTCGTAAAAGAAACCTGACTAGTTCATTGACAGTTAAATCTGCATGCACAAAATAAAAAACATTTTAACCATCAAATAAATTAAATAAAAATTATCATAATTGTATTTACGAATGTTGGTTAGTGCGTCAGTGAAACATATACCTTTGAAGAGGCTCAAGGCATTCCGGTCAGTACTAGTAGAATTCAACTTGTACGCCGTATGGCCCAAGGTAAAAGTTTTCGTCAACGGCCGTAAAATTTAATAGGTTGATTGACCATTTTGTTTTAAATTAATTGGTTTATTATGGGATTATGCGGCGTTGGGAAACATAATTTTTATGACCATGGCAGAAAGTATTTATTGAAAGGTGGTAAAGCATTTTTAAGTATATTAAATTATGTATGTAAACATGGTATTTATTGCGTATTTAACCAATTATTTGTAGGCATGTTTTAATACGAATCAGATAATATTTTATGGGAACTTGAATGGTACGTAATGGTTACGCATTTTTGGGAATAATGGTTAACTTTTTCATTCCGATCTTTCTGAGTATGGTTGGAGGATGCCACATGGTTTTAAGGGTTTTTTGGTAAGGGCCATTTTTTAAATTGGATTTTTTTGAATAATTATCATGGCTTGCGGTAAATACAAGTGGAAGCAAAGGAAGAATTTTGAAATTTAAGTTTTTTTGTTGCTTAATTTGAGTTATTCATTTAGCTTTTGGGGTTTCCCAAGGGTTCATCTGCGAGGGCCAAAGTTGGACCGCTAATGTCAGGACCTAGACTGAGTACAAGACTTTTAGGATAAACTGTAATAATGTCCTCCTGACCGAATTTCGGTCACGGCGGCCTGTCTCAGCTGAGACTAGCCATCTGCGCAGGAGATATTATAGAGCACAAGTATGCGCGCAGACACAGGTGCACTCCCTATTCCCTCACTCTCATAATCCGATGGGACGGTTAACAGACACGACCGGGAAGAGATCAGGCGCAGGACCAACCGTTTAACGTGCCTTCCGAAGAGTGGTGGGGTCTCGAAATGTGAAAACGGTCCCCCATCTCAAGACTGACCGCAGCGAGCACGGCTTAACCTCGCAGATTGACTGATCAGTGGGATAGCCACATAGCTATGAGACCCAGAAAACTGTAATAAGACGTAGATAAACCTTAAAAGTCAGTGTTATAAATAAATAGACAAATAAAAATTAATAAGCTTTATATTCGTTTTAAAATCGACGGACATAAAATACAGTAATTACGTTACATTGCACTGACATTAAGTATTGATTCGAGTGTTAATGGTCTATCAATCATAACCAACAAATCGCTTCAACCTTCAGACTTAGACCACAGGCTGACATTGATAAAGTATTTTGTCACTAACAATGATTTAATTAAGTCAACACAACCGTCTTCTTACTGTTTTTGTTGGTTGATTGGTTATTATGCGTAATGACCACTTGTCATTCTGTTTATTCGTTTATAATCATTTCGTGTAATGTTCGCAGATGTACAATTGCAAATTCATTTAGAATTATTTCTTGTTTGCAATAGACAAGTTTTATTCCTTTGCTAAATTGTTAAATGCTAAATTGAGTAATTTACCTAGGTCATTAAATTAGTTCTGTGTTGTCCTAACCTGTAGCGTACGAGACTTAACGTTTTTCTACAGCGCTATTGGCTTTTTTCTAGACCTCGCCCCACACTTGGAATTTCTCCTGTATCATAACATGACATCTTTTAAGTCACACAATTTTTATACAGTGCAGGAATCGATCGCGCAACTCTTAGTGCAGCAGTCCAATCGCTTGGCCACTGCGCCAATCAGGTAGTCGTTATTTTGTATAATCTAAATATTTTTACTGTGTTACAACTGAATGTAACTATTATGAAAAATTATTTTTGTAATTTTGTATAATAATAATGTTGTAAATGTAAGCTGGATTTTTATCTAGGTTTAGTGCAGCGCCTTTGGCATTTCGTCCTGCTCTTAATCCTATATTTCTATTAGAAGTCAGCATTCATTTGTTACGCTCTAGACACAATAGAACCACTCTTGTTTGTGGTGAGTGCTGAGGAGTTCAAACGTGAAGCCATTGTTAGATCAACAGCAAATGCAATACGTAAGGTACGTAACACGAAGTGACCCAAACATCCAAATAGGAATTACATAATCAGTAATGATTAACGTAATAGTGATAATAATATCTTAAAAATTTTGAATTCTTTATTGTACTACACATAAAGCATATTTATGTAATTAAAGAATCGCAACAAGTCATTTTGTGTGTTCAGTGGCGAGTTTAACTCAAAGTCGAGTTCTCTTACAGCAAACCTTTGAGAGATTGAGAGGTTTTGATTGGTGATAGAAAAAACTGTTTAGGTAAGAGAAAAAGAAAATAAATCTATACTTAACATAACCCTTCAAATCAAAACATTAACATAATCTTTATAGCAATGTTTAATTGTTAGTATTAATTTGGCAGGCGTTGGCGTCAGTGGGTAGCTAATTACCCGGTTCGGCGCAAACAATAATTTAGGCTTTATACTAGATTGCACGGAATTAATTGTATGGTAATATTGAAGAATTTCGATCATAGATAACTCTGTTTTTGGATAAATTATGGTTAATTGTGATAATATGGTAATGAATTTCTCGGAGATGAATTTGTTTGAGTGGTAACATAATTATGTTAATGTTAGGTATCACATGATTAATGATGAAAGAAAAATAGCAATATTATTAAATTGCATAGTTTTGGTAAAAACCTATAGCCTTCATCGATAAATGGGCTATCTAACACTGAAATAATTTTTCAAATCGGACCAGTAGTTCCTGAGATTAGTGCGTTCAAGCAAACAAACAAACTCTTCAGCTTTATAATATTAATAATATATATAGTAGGTATAGATATTTCCAAGTGCACAAGCTAGCACGAAATGATCTATAGATTAGTCTAAAGTTCTTATTTATCAACATAAGACCACGCAAACCTAGATAACTGACATTGGTTTCCGAAAACTAAGTAAACAGAACGGAGGTAACATAAACTACTCGAATACTTATAGATCTGCGTCTTCCTAGGTCACACACATTAGCAGGTGACACCCAGAAATTAACAAACTGTTGAAGGTCGCACGGAGTCACAGCGAAGAGTAATTATTTACATATGATATATAATAGCGAGCTGAGCACTGACCCTTAGTTACGACAGCGAGCAAACACGAAGGGTGCTGCAGGTCGTTGATGAAATATGTCAAATTACGGTATTTCTAGTTCTTTTATATAACGATTGGTGATTTATTGTTTCAGTATAGTTTCCTCAATCCGTCTACCTGCCTTTCTTAAAACCAGTTTTTTTACAATTTGCCATATTTTTCCTGACCTGAATCGTGTATTACCCGTAACAAGTTTATAGGAATGAAAATACATATATGAGGTAGTTATTATTGATGCATCTTATCCAAAAGGCTTCTCAGATATTGGTGTCTAGACACCTATGTACAATAAATGTAGGTGGCGAGTTGTAGACACACAAAGAAGTCTTCTATACCCTGACCCTGATGACTAAGTAGTAAGTTCTGGACGGAGTACGTCGCCCCAAACGACCGCTTTCCCAACGTCGGAAGTGCATTGTGTTCTTAATCCGTCCTGAATGACCGGAGAAATGAGATGTTTATACAAGCAAGTAACACCACTAGTAATTCTATAGAACGATTGATTTGTACTTGGTCCGCAGCATAGTATTAAGTTACAACAGTAACTGTGCCAGTTTCAGCATTTGTTTGGGAAGTGACTCGTCCTATTAAGATAAAAGAACATGTTTCAAACGAGAAGAATCGATTGGCGACGCTTGCAACACGTTTCTTAAGTGGTCTAAAAATGAGTGTCGGTGCAGCGTATCTCTATCAACCCTATAGGTACGATGCATATATTATTTTAAGTACCAAGAATTTTCATTGAGCGCCGTATAACTAGGTATCTGCACAGGAATATGTTTGAAACGTCCGTAGAGACACCTATAGGACGGGATATATTTCCAGTTGTATTTAATAATAATAATAATAACAGCCTATAACTGTCCCACTGCAGGGCAAAGGCCTCTTCTTGTATAAAGAAGGATTGAGCACTGATCACCACGCTAGCTCACTGCGGGTTGGCGATTTCAGATAATTAAATCCGGGTTTCCTTAGGATGTTTTCCGTCACCGTCAGTCCAATGGTGTCTTAGAATATCTAAGAAAGTATTTATGACATTGAAAAAGTCACATTGATCACATTGGTTTGAACCTGCAACCTCGTGCATAGAAATCCGGTATGTCAACCACTAGGCCACCACGACTTGATTTACTTCGTTGTATGTTGTATTTACCAGTTGTATTTACTTCGCTAAAATATTTACGAATTTAATCCATAAAAACTTTAAATAACAATCATGTAAATCATAATACGAACTCATAAATTACTTCAATAATAACAATTTATAATGCATTATATCATACACCTGTATCCCCCATAATAACACAAGTAGTCAAATATATTATTGCACACCCACATTTTGGCAGACGTAGTCCCACGTATGGTGTGAGAGCGTCTATACAAATATGAATAACTCTTCAAAAATTAAGGAAGTACATTATTCACACATGTTATGTGTGTAGTTAATCGGATAATTAATTCAAAGTCAATACCAAGGTGGGCCGAACGTAAACTTTAGCGTAAGCACATGATGTAAATCTGTTGTGCAAACTAATGGCATTTCTCAACGCTAAATGACATTAATTTCTTAATTGATCAACGAAACATGGATGTTTTGATCTGAATAAGGTTGAAACCCCTTAATTCGATTGCCAAGTGGTCTTAAGCAAGTCGAAGGAAGTAACACCAGGTTGATAACCTTCAAACAGCACTGATAACATCAGATCTCTTGTCATTGATTGAAGAGCAGGTAAGAATGTTATATAAGGGACATTTATTTAAAATGTCCCTTTGCCGTGGTACAGCATTGTCAAGAAGTGTTAGTAGCATCTAGTTATTACCTTAACAATGACGAATTTTCATACAACATTTCATAGGTGTAAAGAAAATTCCTGTCGCTATAATCAGGATAAAGTATCAATTGAAATTCTGTATAATCAAGACACAGAACAAGATTGTTGTAACCATGTGGTCTTCTGTCATGAAGAAAATATATGACTGGCCCAAATCCAACAGGTCCTTTTACCATCAGTCTTTAAGCCCCATAGAAACTACTAAACAATATGATTAATTTACAAAAGCAGAAATTTTTTGTAGGTAGAAAGATAATATTCTTTATTGCACGACGAGAAAAACCTTAAAACTAAAAACAGTGCTAGTGGCGGTCTTATTGCTCTAAGCAATTTCTTCCAGACAACCATTAGCTTACTCTACTAATAAAATAATCGACTCACATTAAGTTTGGACCACCAAACGCTTGCTGAACCATAACCAAACGAGCTGTATGAAAGTCGAATGGGACTGAGACATAATTGTACACGCCGAGTAAAATCGTGTGTTGTTGTTTATCAACAGTGAGGTCTAGAATTCCAAACAATTATTGTTTGCCAGCCATCAAATGATAGGCACAAGCAACATTTAAGTTAATGTTTACAACTTGTAGGACATTTTGCAATTTTGTAAAATTGTTAACGACAGTTGGTTGAGGATGATTTGAAATTGATCACAAAGAATACCCTAATACATGACGTTACATGAGTAAATATATCTAGAGTAAAATATTAGGCCACTTTTAACTAAAATAATTATATTTAAACTAATAATAGTTCGATTAAAAGCAGAATTCAATGCGCATGCGTTGAGTTTAATTAAACAAGTGTTTCAAAACTCAATATGATGGGAATGAATAAGAAATTTGGTGGCCAAGTTGAACACGAAAACACGAGAAATGAAGAAGCAACCGTTGACAACCATAACAAAGCAGTTAAATGGATATTACCTACCTACATTATATTCTAACAAAAGCTCTCTTAGTCACAAACATCAAAACAATAAAGATCTTGAATTGTAAACTATTTTGATTGAAGTATTTAACATCGCTAAAGTATCAAGAAGACAGATTGGTGTCAAGTGACCCTTAAATCACCATTTAATTTATCAAAAGGTGATGAAGAATCCATTGTTTGCCTCTTATTTCTTAATGTTTATAAATTAGACGCTGTCAATAACGAATAGTTCTGAGCTATGATGGATGACCCGTCTTTTGACGAAGATTTAATTTTAGGCCATTGAATTTTCAAAGTAAGCACTCGTAAAAGTTTTATTGTGTAAACATTGTTTTGAAATTGTGAACGGAAGAATCTCATGGCAAGACTTCAAAGTCTAAACATCGTAGAAGATTTTAATATTTTGCCTAAAATCTAATAAGCTTAGGCCCACGTGGTAACGTTAGAAGCTAATGAAATTCCTGTTATCAGTAAATTGCTGAAGGAAACTCATAATTCTCATTGATAATGTTGCTTTTGGAATAAATGGAATTGCCGCTGTAATGTAAATAAAATAAAAATGTATAGTATTTGATATGTTTTTTAAAAAGAGAATAAGCGTTTATCTTCATAATGTGATTTCGCTCAAATTATCCACCGATGACGTAAGTGTCTGATTTCATTATTAAGTAACTCATCTAAAATGACAAATTACTTAATAATCTATGAACTTAACGCCTAAAGGTCTAATTACATGAGCGCTTCATTTGATCAACGACCTTCACCTTTGAGATTACCGGAATTATATCAGCAATAAATTATTGCATATACCAATCATGCCTGAGGGCAATCATCGTCTAACGGTTACAATTGAAAGCATAATTTACCATCTTATTAGGTAATCTATTACGCTTAGCTTTTATGGTTTATCACGGGTATTATCTAAAATAATGTACGTAACATCAACTACTAAACAGAAAAGGCATGGAGTAGGTATCTATCATTAATCGAAGACGAAATTGTTTACCATATACGAAAGACATAAATATGAAATAAATATTTCTTCTTCGTATCGGCATGAGCTATGTCTCAGGGAACAGCTCATTGCTCATGCCGTAATGTAGAAATACATATATACGTAAAGTTGACCGACTAGGTTGCACACCAAAATGTATACTTACTTTATATAACAAAACTATTTCATGTTTTCGTTTCAGAGTCCAAAAAATTTGATGCAATTCAGATGATCACATATCCTCATAGGAATCATAATGATATTATTTAACCCATAACCGCTTCTGAAGTAAAAGTTGTAGGTCAAGACTGCATTCTTGGAAAAGTGAATACCAGTTTATAAAGAAACTCGAAAAACAATAACTACTGGGGATAAAATCTTACATTTTATTGTCAGTATTGATTTCAATAATTGAATTAATCGTACAACGGTTTATCATTACTATCTGTATGTTGCTTTTGATATAGTCAACGTCGATAAAAGAAAAGAGTAATTACCGCCTTCCAATTTCCTTTTATGGATTATTTATCTTCGTTTCGACTTATCCATTGACCAGCTTCAAAGATATTATAGATCGAGAGTATCACAATAGTATGATGAATTTCATTTGGAACAGAAATCGAACTGGGTTGAAATAGATCACGCATATCGCCATATTGCACAAGCCTACTTTCAACGTGAATAATATAATATTGTGTGAAAACTTGATTTGAAGATCTAGTTTCACAAGTGTAACTGAGGCAATTATAACTTAGGCAATTATTGGTTAACGACAACTGAGTTTAGTATTAACAAGGTTTGGACACAATACTAATTCTGTTAATTAGTTTAAAATCTAAAAGTGATGTGACCAAAACTGTATCTTACAATGAATCAGAGAACTAATCCTTATTTCAATTTAAATCTAAATATTTAATGAACACTTTAAAGCTCTATGAAACCATAATATATTTTTCTTATTATAAATTATTTATTACAAAAATTATTACAAATTATTGACGTCTTTATGTAGTCGTATCTAAAGGTCCTGAAAATCAGATATTTAAAACAATACGGGAACTCACATTAGGTTAGCTCTAACCAGTTAGTTTTGAAACTAGGGAAATATTGCGTTTGGCTCCAAGGCTTAAAGTTTAATGGCCGTTAAGTTTTATGTTAACTGCTTTATAATGTGTTGTTAGGACATCAACATTTTAGTTTACTTAGAGGTGTGTAGAATTTTCTTCATGTTTGCCGACAGAATGTGTTGGAGCGATGGGATATTTCAGTTTGTAGACAATGTGAAATAAATCAAAAATTTTGATGAGAGTGGAAGTGGCGAAAAAATCATGTCAGAATCGTAGTTAACAGAAATTTGTATTCTCTGAGTACCCGTCCAGATAACAGGCGAGACTTCATGTACGTAGAAAATGTATGAACTGATCCAAAAATGCAAACTTTACAGGTATCACTTTTCGAAAATATTAGTTTTAGTGCAAACAACTAGACGGTAATATTGCAAATAATTTATTAGTTCACTAAGTCAACGCATTACCTATATCAATTTCAACCAATGATCTTAACCACTTCTACTCAATATATAATGTTAAAAACAAGGTATTTTTACGCTGATCACGTTGGTATTTATAAAGCCATACCTACTACTAAGTGTATATAAATCACTTGAGTTACTTTGACTTAAGATAAACAATTGATTTCTGCTCATTGTTGAACATTAAGGATAACAACAGGCTGCCATTATAACGTTTACTGTGCCTTTGACTTTTACACTTGTTAGTTTCACAATGTAGTCTAACCATACATAGATTTTCAAATGTTGATTCGTATATTTGTCATCGATACCTTAATGATTCCAAACAATTATACCTTGGCCCTATTCCACTAAAACACTAAAATCATTCACACTTCTCAACAGAATTCAATCGAAACCAATTTTATTGTCTTTTGGTGTCATCATTCCTTATATGGCTCGTCCAGTTGGCTCGCTTGCGTAAGTCGAAGTAACGCAAGCTTTTGTTAGTAATTATTTTTAACATGACAGTTACATTAAATTACGTCTGTTCATCCTTAAAGGTAAGTTTTATGATGCATCTTAAGTAGCAATTTGTGTCAAATGACAATACCTTAAATCTAAAAGATTGAATCATTTTAAATAAAAATGTAATGGAAATGATGGGATTTAATGTAGGAAAGGAAACTTTATCGATTCATTGATAAATGAATTCTTATTAGCAGATAATAACAATTTAGAACTTACATGAATGCATTTCATAACATATGACGGATACATTTAAGAAGTTGAATTTCAATTCGTAATTCTTTGTGAACTCTAGAAACTAACAGCTGGCGCAGAATATTTGTATTATGCTTATGTTAAGAATTGACAAATAAATGAAAACCTTCAATTTATTTATGATTGTCATTAGTCGTAGTAGTGTATTAGGAATGTCTTTAATAATCATACATTTGAAGACTGATTGAAATTCTATGATTTAATGTCAAAAAATGTCAAAGATGTTAATAGAACCAACATACTTCTGCCAACGACTGATGTAGAAGGGAAACCAACTACAGTAATGATAGTCTTTAAGCCTTTATAATATCTTTTTGTTAACATTTATAGCAATGTTGATATTAAATAAATATTAACGATTAACTACAGCCAAATGAAGCAACTTCTTGAAGTAAAATATTTTATGAGTCTATATGAGATTAACTATGCCCTTGATCCTCTATGAGTATGTTCATATTTTAATCATAATTTTCTAGTAAATATAATTTTAGAAAATAATTATTTTATTTTTGTAATTTTTATACGAATGAAATTGCATAGCTTGCAAAATATAGCCATGTTAAATTCCCTTACACAAAAAATAAATTGCTCCATTTAAACAAAAGTTTAGTGTAGATTGTAGTTTATGTTAATTGAGAAAAGATCATAATTAATCCACCGCTGCCTTGTTATTTTTGGTTACAACGGAATTTGGTTAATCAAGCATTACCGATGTTGATAAACTAGCTATTAAGTTTAACAACACAAGTTCAAGATGATATAAAATCCCAAATATAAAATTCTGCCACAAATCTATCATAAATCAACTCATCAAGAAAACAAGTTACGATCAAATTATTAAACTACAGACCATATACGACATAACAGATTCTGAATAACAACGGAATAAAAATCCACGATATTATTGATTCTTCTCATAAATCAAATCGGATAAGCTATATTTCGGCCTTGACATTTTGGTGATGTTTTTAAATCCGTCCTTGCTCCGGTATTTATCCGGATGGTACAAGAGGATCCGGGTCAAGTGTTGAAACTGAACGCAATACTTTTGTCCATTTTCGTTTGGACGAAACTATTGGCTTATCTTTTGTTTACAATATAAGTCTTCCACGGGAAAGTGTTAATAGGTATGTTTAAAAGTAATGGGTTTGGTGGTTTTCATATTTTTACTTTTAAATTTAGACTGGTTTTCGTTTTATTCTTGCTACAGTACACTTTTTCATCAATGTTTACCTTTAGTTCCAAAATAATTTTGTTGAGATACCTAGAATCTCAGTTACTAAACTTGATTTTACAATATTGTGTAGAATGGCATTTGCCTTAAATATCAGTATTCATCAATATAATATCTGATGTTGCCATGTTAGAACTATCAAAATTACAAGAAACTGTTGCCTGACCTTTTTCGTCATTGGGTAATGGTTCACACTAGACATCACTTGACCTGATCCCTCCTGATCGATGGACGATATCGTATTCAGGTCGCCTGTCAGGCAGGCCTTGTTTGCTTGACGTAACTAGTTTTTAAAATTTTGATTTTATCTTAAGAAATTTTCACATGACCGGTTTTAAAGCTACCAATTCTTAAAGCCAAATCATTTTATGACGACGAATTATTTGATGCTAATGTGCGAAACGTTAAGTTTTGATTAAAAGAAGATGATTTTTTTATAAAAATGTCGTTTTTAAACACTTACCTAATTAGTGAAAGAATCTAGTTCTTGATGTAAAACAAGTTTGTTCTAAATTAGCATTTGCATTTTGAGGATAACAGCTTGACCTATTACGGAAAGAATTTAGCTAATATATTTTTGACCAAGTTGATTATATTTGGCTAGTAGATTTAAGAAGCTTTATCATTTCATTCAAATTCTGTAGTAACCGTCCTATTGCCTTGTTAATGGTATTGTCGCACATGCGTGTTATTTTTGGGTCCATTTCCAGAATGTGCGAAGGTTATTTGATTGTGTCCGATAAATTGATATTCTGGGATCAGAACTTTACATAATTCAGGCAAAACATTCAATAACCTATTTAAAACATTCTACAAAGTAAAAACAATTGAATGTCAGGGCTTCTTAAAAGCCTTCGTTTTCTATGTCAACGCCATAACAAATAGTAATAATAAACAGATATTTATTATCTATGTCACCATGGCAACAATAAAATACATTTTTAACTATGTATTTATAAACAACTATCTTGGATTTGGGTGTCTTTAATAGATTTTACTGTGACATTTACTTGGAATTGATACAATCTCATCGTTGCTCGTATTAATGCAACATTATTACGATTCAGTTTTTATTAAAATTTGGCATTGACTCCATCGCGACTCAAATTGTAAACAAAGGAGTTGAATTCCTATAATTATCATTGTGTGCGTGCGTTTATGTGTGCAGAAAAAAAGTGTATTGTTCATTGAATTTGTGAATATGAGAACTTTACAAAAAAGGGAAATTAATTAATTATGGGTCATTAATTTGTATGGATGCTACTTTCTTAATGTGTGTCAAGTGCATGGCTTATGGATGAAGTATGAAATCAACTTATTTTGTATGGTTTTATCCAATCACTGTTTTAATTTAGCAATAAGGTCAACTGGATGACGACCAAATAAGTCTGCTATGATTAGTTACTCCAAAAAAATTATATTTTGGATAGTTAAAATAGTAGTTATTGCTCAAAGTAGTAAATAAAACGTCTTCTTATTACACAGAAAAACTTTTGCTGACCCTGGATCCTAATATCAGCATCAATATTTCATCTATTAGTAGATATTTGTATTCTGCATTTTATGATAATGATAATTTTCAATCATAATTAGCATTAAGATATTTTTTGTTAATTATAAATACATCTGTATTTTTATGAATAGAAGATTATACATAGAATGTTACATCTCGGTCGAGGTTGCTTAGCTAATCTTGATGCAACTACACTAATTTGCAAAATGTTTTTGTAAACATATCGTATAAAAAATGTATTGGCACGCAGGTTGACAAACAGGCTTTCACGTCGCCCATAGCGAATCTAAAATTTGACCAGTAGCATAATCTTCTTTAATGATATACGCACTCTTTTATGAATGATACAGATTTAATTAAATGTAGCAAAATAAAGTGCCGAAGAACAAAGAAATGGAAGCACTGGAAGCCAGAAATAAAGCTTATTGAAAGGAAAAATCGAACATAAACTTGGATCCAAATTAAAAAGATTTGAAATCATTAAGCATATTTGCAAGCGAGATGAACACCGCTGATTTTCACTCTTGGGGCGAGAAGATACTTTTTATAAAGAACAGTTTCTCCATTTAATAAAAAAAATACTTAATTGATGTAATTAATGAATACCAATAAAGTTAAAAGTTAAATATTATAATAAATAATTTTTAAAATTTAATAATTATATTAAATGTTATTTATTATAATAAATAATTGATAAACAACATAATAGGATTACCTATTATTTAGAACCTAAAGGTCAGATAAATTTTTTGCTGTATAATTTTAAAGATAAATTACGGCAAGGTAACCTCAGAAGCAATATACCATTTTTGACTGACTACAAAAAAGAGGCTAGTTTCATTTCGACTGTATAATTATTTTTAGAAATATATTCACCAGAATGTGAACCGCATTTTTATGATTCTCCTTTTATTTAAGAATATTAAGGAAATAGGTAGGACCCGTGGATTGGTGAAGATCTGATCAAGAGCTTTAGAGATAGATGGAATGCCAATTTTATAGACCATGAAGACACGTGTTTGGATGAGGAATTAGAAAGATAGATCACATGGTGTATCGTACAATCCATCAAATATGAACCCCTCATAATAATACTACTAGAACACATAATTATAAATATTGTGTATAATACCAAAACAAATAAAGCTGAACCGGTTTTAAATGTTGGATATTAAAACATTGAAAGTCGCATCCAAATTAGAACAGATTCACTATCCGTTGACGCTGTGACTTTGAGAGGACGTAGTGCGTGGGAGCACTGTAAGTTGTAACTAAGGTAGCCATCTTTAGACACGATATGATTGGTAGGTCAGAACAGAATACCAAGTGTAGGTGTTCGTTGTTAATAGTTTCCTTCGCGCCTCATTGTGTCATTCTGTTTCTTGGTGCATTCCATTGTCTTGCAAATATAATAAACTAGCGCGTGAACCTTGCATTGCTTACTGGTTAAGTTGATTAAAAAAAAACCTTTTGATTATCCTCTAATTAAGACTTTTTGATTTTGCCATTAGGGCAATTTGCCACAAGTCCAGATTTCGTGCAGCTAGGATCATTCCTAGCTGCACGAAATCTGGACTTGTGTCCGGTCAATGGCAATAGGCTCGTCCCCTGTTATTTATGACCTGTGACTTAACTGGTAAAATGTGGACTTTAGTACTACATTTCTGCCTATCAATTTGGGTAATAAAGGTCAAATGCTGTTTACCTTTTTCACTTTGCCTAACCCAAGAAACTTGTCTTGGCAGTAACATCCATTACGCATTAAACATTTCACCATTGAGTAATTATCATAATGAAGTTATAAATTATAAAATCTTCTCAGTGTTCTCCAGTCTCCAAGGCTACGATTATCCATAATTAGTCCTACAGGTGGTCAATGCCGTCATTTCCATACTTTTATGGGTAAATCGAAACTGGTTTTATAATTTTATCTGTCGCGATGTAAGTGTTGAAAGCTGGGGTCATAATCTACTCGTAGCAGTTTTTTTAAAGTTGTATAGTGCTAAAGTAGTGGAATGGTCGATTCATTCTTAATATGGAATACGGAAGGGAAGAGTAATTGTAATAGGTCTACTGACAAAAGAAGGTCTTATATTAAAATAAAAGCAAATAAATATGAATATGAATAAAAAAAGATGCTGAAATAAATATCATGTCTACAATAAATTGTCTGGCTACAGTATTGTAGTACGATGACTACGACTTTTTAATCTATAATAAATTGTCTGGCTACAGTATTCGATGACTACGACTTTTTAATTACTTTCATTTTACTTGTATTGTATTTTGTAATTCTGTTACCAAACATGACCCCTTAGACAAGTGGCAAAACGCTTGACAAATAGAAATGGAATAGAATGATAAATGTATGGGGATGACTTATGTCATCGATAAGATAGTCGACACATTATGTCTTTCCCATACTTTTATGATTCTATTCTATTTCTATTCGTCAAGCATTTTGCCACTTGTCTAAGAGGGCTGATGTCAAAAGACTAATTGATGACTAAATGAAAATATTTCTCAAAGATTTGCATGATGTTGTACTCTCGGCAACAAAATCTTATTTTTCCTTTAAAGCAGTAGGGTTATGAACTTTATGATCTTCAGTCGATTGCCACACTGCCCTTCACGGTACCTGTCGCCCTGCACTTTGCGTTATATTATGTCATTCAAGCTGCAACACATGCATTTTATTTGGTTGTAGTACTCATGTTACAAACTATGACGTCACACAATTATGCGATACCAGGCTTACGATGTCACCTTTAGTATTCGATCAGTAAACTTGACCATTATGATCCCT
The DNA here is from genome assembly GCA_905340225.1 of Abrostola tripartita. Lineage (NCBI taxonomy): Eukaryota > Metazoa > Arthropoda > Insecta > Lepidoptera > Noctuidae > Abrostola > Abrostola tripartita. The sequence continues at coordinate 892,906 of HG996492.1, read as the reverse complement.
TAGTGACCGTTATATTTGTATTATTGCGCGCGCGCATAAATTAGGTACTTTAGGTAAAGTATAATATACTGAAAAGTCTACAAATATTTAGCATATTTTTTGTTCGTCTGTCATTAAATCCTAGGTTTTTCCTGGCAACAAAATTATTTAATTTGGTACTGAAGTGAACTGCAATACGAGCAGGAAGAGACTGTTTTGTACCTATGACTAATTAAAATTAAAAAAGAAACAAATTTAAAACTTAATACTCAAGGATAATTGGCTGCTCTGCACGTAATATTAGCACACCAAAAGGCTTTTCAGGAACTAGGATGATAACTAGCTTAGCTATTGTTGGCGATAATTAAATTGTCGTTGAAACTAAATATATTCACACGAGTGACTTAAATACACTATACTTAAACTTTTCTTAAAATACACTTTAGGCCAAATAAACAATTTTTTTTGGCGACAAATTAATGTGTTATTAAAATTAGTTTGGTTATTAATGAACTTAGGTCAATGAACCTATTACCGTACCGTAATACATTTGAACACTTATTTAATTAATTACCCTTTCTTATTTTATGTTACGGTTAGGTCAAAGGTTATACACGTTACGTTAATGGGTGTATCAAATTACCTGACAATGTTTAACTAAGAGGTAGTATATCTTATTTTTTGAATAACTGTTACATTTTAAATTTAAAGTAATTCTGTATACGTAAAGCAAAAACTTTGGATCTATTTTTAAGGATTTGTATAGTTAAAGTTTATATGGAGAAGAAGTGCAGATAGCTAATACCTATTTTTATCATAATTTACGGCCTTATTTTAGCCTCAGGGCAACGTCTAGTTATTATAATTACGGTAAGCAAGTCAATGGCACGACTATAATCCCTTTGTTGCTTTGTGTATTGTAAAAATAAAACGTGAAATTTAAAGCTACATCTAAAATGGCACGGGGTAGGTTGTTACAATACATACAAATACAAAACATTTGCATCTGCATTATTCTAAAGAAAGTTTTCGTCTAGGTCCTGCTTTTATTCTGTTCCGTGGATTATACACACGAGTTAGATTATTTTTAATAGTATAAAACATTATACATAATAATTATTAAATTCTTAGTCGTTAGATTAAACAGTCGCATTTTCTTCGCGACGATAAAATCCCAAAGAAAATAACATGACTGTGTTTAATACAAATTGACTAATTATACAAATCTCCTCTGATACGGTCGTTAAATTTATTAATAGTCTACCATAAAATCACTTATTTATTAGGTATTAATCCATTTTTATTTACACTTATTGTTCATTCTCACAAAAACACGTAATATGCAATAAAATTAAAGAAAAAGGTTTTGCTAATCTAGTTTTATATTATTTATATGAATGAAATATAATATCATAAATCTAGTGCTATAAATGTTGTTTTCTATGTTTTAATTGCTTAAAAACAAGAACGTTATAACTAATAAAAATATGACTTAAACTAAATTGATAAAGGAAATTTGAAAAATGATGGACACGAGCGGGATTTGAACCTTCGACGATCCGTGGCGCTGCTCTAACCAACTGAGCCACCGTGTCGCTGCTCGCATCCATCGAATTTCAAGTTCCCTTTTAGTACATATTTACGTCCACCAAAAGTCATATAAATATGAATTAAATTAAGAATGGCAATTATAACGATAGATATAAAAAAGACCCGTGAAATTGCGGCCAGTACTCGAACCATCCAATTTTCTTCACGATAAAGTATCTCAAAGCTTAGGCCTGGTAATATAGACATGTGAGCTGAACAAACGACGATCTCTGGATCATATTTTCTAACAATGTATGGTTCTTTTCTTATTTCAGAAGGTACCTAACACACTTCGGCCTTCATCAAGCTTACTGTGCGGGACAAGTGTGTATAGTTATTGTGCGGGACAAATGTGTATAGTTATACAAGTGTACAGTGAAAAGAATAGTGCGAACTGACAAGGACAGCAATAGTTTGATAAGATAGTTTTTTTATAGATTTATGATATGTTATGTTTTTATGTTTATTTTATTTTTTATAGATAGCATTAAGTAAATAGAGTAAGAAAATATATAATATATCATATGTTTGAATAGTAAAAATAGGAGAAAACCGCAAAAATTGTAACGCGGCTCTCGCTATGGTAAGGTTTCGTTGTAGTTAAGCAAACTGTGTCGAACCCGCCCCTTTCTTGATTGGTCAAAATTCGTGTACTCTGATTGGTTGACCAATCAAGGACTTTAGTTTAATTTATGAGATTTCATATAAATATGGGGCCAAAAAACGGCTTCGAGGCAGTCGGCGAGCAGCAGTATTAGAAGACACACGAACAATAGGGGAAATAAAGCTTCAAGATTTCAAGACAGTGTTTTATTCTTCACCAATCCAGTGATAGCGAATGTGTCAACCACATTTAATGGTCCTTCGAGCCGGATACCGTGAAGAATAGTGCATGAAGATAGTGTTACAGTGAAGAAATCTCGAAGAACGTACTGTACGTGTTAGTGTTTGTGCGTCATCGAATTTGAAGATCAGCTGACACCATGCCCGTTACGCGCTCCGAGGGAAGGGGCCGCAAGCCGTCGAGTGCACAGAAGCCGTCATCGTCCGAGGCCACTCCTGAGACCTCTGCGACCGGTACAAGCACGGAAGCCACATCCGAATCGACACAGACGGGGACAACTGCCACGGAGAGTTCCGAACAGACCTACACCTCCGCGACGACCGACCCCACCACCGTGACTTCCGTCGCCACCGCCTCGACCGCTGCATCCGCATCAGCCGCCAGCGCGCGCCCCGCGCCGGTAGCCACCGCCCCCCCCCGTTCGGCCGCTAACGCGCCCCACGCCCCGCACGCCGGCGTCGTCGCACCTTCCGTCACTCCTTCCGCCGCGACGACGCTCACCGCGGGTGCGAAATCGAAACAGCTGATGAAGTCGTCCGCCGCTGTCGCATCGAAAGAAAATCGCCGTGAGACTGACGCCTCGACTGTGAAGCAGCGAGTTGTCAAGACCACCGCCGCCGGTACGTCGAAACCAACCGGCACACAGCTCCTCCGCCCCCCTAGCAAGAAGGAGGGAAGGGAGGGATCGATTTATAGTAAGAAGAAGATGCAGAGAATCGCCAAAGCAAAGGAAGATTTGCTCCGCCTCCAAGTTGAACTAGCCGCTGCCCGCCTGGCCGCGCTAGAAACGGAGGACTCCGATAGAGAGGAAGAAGGGGACGAGGATGAAGTCTCCCTCTACTCAGAAGTCAACGCCCGTGTGGACAACTGGTTGGATAACCAGGTGACTCGTCCAGTCCTAGCCATCGCCAACGAGCCTCACCGTCCGCCAGAGCCGACGATCGTCCACGAAGAACCACCGAAGCAAGTGGAGGTTCATCGAACACCGGCGGGAGGTCAAGGGGACCTAGCCCTCTTAGCTGAAGCCATCACTCGGGCTGTCAGCAACGCCCAGCGACCCAGATTTATAGAACTACCTTTCTTCAGCGGGTCGCATCAGGAGTGGCTACCCTTCCGCGCCGCCTACTACGAGTCTGAACCAACGTTCAGCGCCGTCGAGAACATCAACAGATTAAGAAGAAACTTGAAAGGGAAGGCCAGAGAAGCCGTTGAAGGGTTACTCATCACAAATGCGCACCCTTCAGAAGTGATGAAGACTTTGGAATCAAGATTCGGAAGACCAGAGTCAATCGCAATGATAGAAATGGAAACGCTTCGAGGTCTACCACGTCTCTCTGAGTCGCCGAGGGACATCTGTATATTCGCCACGAAGATCTCCAACGTCGTAGCAACGTTGAAGACATTGGGTTGTTTCAACTACATGTACAACCCCGAACTTGCGAAGACATTGGTGGACAAGCTGACGCCGACGCTTCGGTACCGCTACTACGACTTCTCATCGACGCAACCCAAAGAAGATCCCTGCCTCATCAAACTGGAGAGATTCTTCAAGAGGGAAGCAGAACTGTGCGGACCTTACGCGCTACCTGAACAGGTGGCAGCACCGTTGACAGCCGCACCTCCAAAGAGGACTCAGCGGGTCACCAACGTCATAGAGAAAAACAACACACCGAAGTGCTTCGTGTGCGACGAGACAAGACACACCAGCGCAACGGAGTGCGACGCATTTAAGAAGATGGAAACCAATTCGAGATGGGATGCTGCGAAGTCCAAGCGCCTCTGCTTCAGATGCCTGCATTATAGGAGCAAGACTCACAATTGTCGAGCGAAGCCATGTGGTGTCAACGGGTGCAAATACACGCACCACAAGCTGCTTCATTACGATAAGAAAATAGAACAGGCTGAGAAGACAGAAAATGAAGAGAAGCCAGAGGTCATCAATTCGGCATGGACAGTGAGAAAACAATCCTATCTCAAGATCCTCCCGGTCCAAGCAAAGGGGCCGAAAGGATCAATAAACACATTCGCGTTGATGGACGACGGGTCAACAGTGACACTCGTCGACGACGGCGTCGCTGCGAGCATCGGAGCTACAGGACCCGTAGATCCGCTGAAAATAGAGACCATCAACGAATTGAGGACCGCAGAATCGGCCTCAAGAAGAGTGACCATCGGGCTGAAAGGGGTCAACAATCGTGAAGAGCAAATTCAAGCAAGAACAGTGAAGAACTTGCAAGTCTCCTCTCAACGGGTTCCACGAGAATTAGTGGAAGGATGTCCACACCTATCGGACATCAAGGGGCATCTCGCGTACTCGAACGCGAAGCCACGCATCCTCATAGGGCAAGACAACTGGCATCTCCTGCTAACTAGAGAAACGAGAAAAGGAGACAAGGACCATCCAGTGGCATCGCTCACGCCGCTTGGATGGGTCCTGCATGGTAGCCAAGGAAATTCCTTCGGTCAGAAGAGCGACTTCGTGACACACATAAAAGAAGCCGGAGATGACCTCGAGGACCTGGTGAAGAGAGACTTCGAGATGGACGCCCTCTGCATCAGCCCGAAGAGACCGCAAACCAACCCAGAAGAGAAGGCACTTCGAATTCTCGAACAAAAGACCGAGAATATCGACGCAACAAGAGATGTACCCACAGCCTTCAACAAGAATCGTCGATGGTACAGAGGGCCGGATTTCCTCTACCTAACAGAAGACTCCTGGCCAATAGAACCTGTGAAGACCACAGAAGAAGAACCCTCCGAAGAAGAGAAGACGCATCACATCACCAGTAAAAGAGGACTGAAGCTAGCAGAGGGTCTGCCTGATCCTTTGAAATTCTCCAGTTGGGATCGTCTCCGGTACGCGACAGCACGTGTGCTGCAATTCATCGACCTCTGCAAAGTCGCCAGCCACAAGGTCAACTACCGACGAACAAGAAAAAACAAAGAAGCGGATCCTACGTGGAACAATAATAAGCCTGTGACAGCGAAACGACAGGCACCCATACCGAAGAAGAAATCGTCACTCAACCTGCTTCCAGTCACCGCCGAGCTCCTCAAGAAAGCCGAAGAGCTCCTGATGCGATCTTCACAAGAAGAGGCCTTCACAGAAGAGATAGAAAGTTTGAACAGCAGGAAGCCGGTCGCCAAGGAAAGCCGCCTTCACCAGCTGTGCGTCGAATCAGTCAACGGCTCACTCCGACTTCGGAGCCGTATCCGAGCAGCCAACGACGTTGAAGAAAACGTCAAGAGCCCGCTAGTCGTCAACGGAGAGCATCCAACGGTGAAGCTATGGATACGGGCAGTTCATCGGCAGCTCCATCATGCCGGCGTCGAGGCAACCGTCAATGAATGTCGCCAACAGTATTGGGTATTAAGGTTGCGCCCCATCACACGCGCAATCCTTCGCCAATGCCTCTTCTGCCGCATGAAGACTCAAGCGCCACCATACCCAAGAACCGGAGACCTGCCAGCGTGTCGCCTAGCACATCATAAGCGACCCTTCACCTTCACCGGGGTCGACTACTTCGGGCCTCTCTCCGTGACCGTCGGACGCGCCAGACATAAGAGATACGTGGCCATCTTCACGTGTCTCACGATGCGAGCCATCCACCTCGAAGTCGCCGGCTCGCTCAGCGCCGATTCAGCAGTGATGGCGGTCAGACGAATGATCGCACGACGCGGCTGCCCGGCTGAAATTTGGTCGGATAACGGCACCAACCTAAAGGCCGCCGACAAAGAATTACGACAAGCAATAGACGCGGCAACAGCGGAAGAAGCAGCGAAGAGAACCATCTCTTGGCGTTACATCCCGCCTGGAGCTCCGTTCATGGGTGGTGCATGGGAGCGCATGGTACGCTCCGTGAAAACCGCGCTCGCAGCAACACTGCACGAGCGCCACCCCACCGAAGAAGTCCTCGCCACTCTACTAGCTGAAGTAGAGTACACCGTAAACAGTCGCCCGCTGACCCACGTCTCCGTCAGCGCAGAAGATCCTGAGGCCCTGACCCCCAATCACTTCCTGCTAGGGGGTCCCGGGCGCGTGCCACAGCCAGGCACATTCTCCGAACAAGACACTGTCTCCCGGTCCAGCTGGCGAGCTGCACAGAGGCTCGCTGACGTCTTCTGGCTCCGCTGGGTGAAGGAGTACCTTCCCGAGCTCCAACACCGGCGGGAGCCCCACGGACGAGGTCAAGAGGTCAAACTGAATGACCTCGTCGACCCGAACCTGCCCCGCAACGTGTGGATACGAGGACGAATCGTCGCGGTGTATGCTGGCCCCGACAGCATCGTGCGGACAGTGGACGTGCAGACCAAGGGAGGTGTCCTGCGCCGGCCAGTGAGGAAGCTGGTGATCCTGCCCCTGCCTACGGACGACGTGCCCGCACCGGAACGAGATGCGACACAGTCGCACGGCGGGAGTGATGTGCGGGACAAGTGTGTATAGTTATTGTGCGGGACAAATGTGTATAGTTATACAAGTGTACAGTGAAAAGAATAGTGCGAACTGACAAGGACAGCCATAGTTTGATAAGATAGTTTTTTTATAGATTTATGATATGTTATGTTTTTATGTTTATTTTATTTTTTATAGATAGCATTAAGTAAATAGAGTAAGAAAATATATAATATATCATATGTTTGAATAGTAAAAATAGGAGAAAACCGCAAAAATTGTAACGCGGCTCTCGCTATGGTAAGGTTTCGTTGTAGTTAAGCAAACTGTGTCGAACCCGCCCCTTTCTTGATTGGTCAAAATTCGTGTACTCTGATTGGTTGACCAATCAAGGACTTTAGTTTAATTTATGAGATTTCATATAAATATGGGGCCAAAAAACGGCTTCGAGGCAGTCGGCGAGCAGCAGTATTAGAAGACACACGAACAATAGGGGAAATAAAGCTTCAAGATTTCAAGACAGTGTTTTATTCTTCACCAATCCAGTGATAGCGAATGTGTCAACCACACTTACAGACATGTCCGATTGCCGTATGCCTTTAAAATGTAGTCTTCGATTACTCCTTCTATCGTTACATCACCTTTACTAGACTGCTCGATTATGTGGGATGGGTTAGTACCGAGCCAACCAAATAAGTCCTAATACGATGATTGCCTACAATACGCAGGTTTCGCTTAAATTGACAGCACTTGAGGTAAGTTGTACCTCAACATACAACTCACGAAGCCCTGAAGTGGGCTCTGCGTAGGATGGGTAGTTACCTACAGGTCAGTCCTTCATCTCTCGTATCTCTCTTATTTGCATTTCTTATTGTTCCAATTTGTAAAATTCTAAAGATGATTTTGAGAAACTAAAGATTTCGAGATTAGACTGTCTTGTTGAGCTGACTGAGTATGAGATTCTGGGTTAGAATCCCGGGTCCGGCAAAGTGTTACTGGACTTTTCCATTGGTAATTCTCAGTAGCAGCATGGAGTCTGGATTTATGCCTGGTTGATGGCAATAGGCTCGCCCCCTATTACATTGGGACCTATAACATAACTGGCGAAATGTGGGTTTACTATAATGTGCACCTCTACCTATCCCTTCGGGGAATGCAGGCGTGATGTTATGTTTATGTATCCGATATGTTCGAAGACAACTACTTGAGAATAAACCCAAGTCTAAATAGGTATGTACGTGCAGACTCAGTACAACTAAACGATTTTCGAATGTAACATTCAGATTTTATTCTCGCACAATTATACATAAGCGACATTATGGAGTTATCAAAACTAAACTTTAATTTCATTCACTTACAGTATTTTCTTACTTGAATGGAATCTTGAGCTTCCGTGGATTCGACATTCTATCTAAGCCCTTTGACAATGTTTTTTTAACTAATTGACATTGAATTTCAAGTTGCTGTTAGCTTTTGCATTATAGACTCTATATTGTTAACGCTAAGAGTGTTTTTAGTTCAGTATGTACATATTATTAATAAATTAGTATTATATCGAAGAGGATATCCTGGTATTACTAAGCAAAATACTTTTAAATAGTTTTTTTTTCATAAAAACGTTTTAATGCAGTATCCGTGTATAAGGAATTTTGTAAATCGTGATTAAGTCATTTTTGCTTCAATATTTGTAAAATTTGTAAAGAATCCTGTTTCTAATTAATTGCTTAGACCCGGATCTTTGGAAATAAATAGAAATATCTTCCATCTTTTTTTTGGAATCTAATGCTTATACGTTGCATTCTAGGCAATATAATTATTTGTCTTTGAGAATATTGAAACTTAAAAGCAAAATTGACATCATGATCATTAGCCAGAAGACGTCCACTGTTGAACAAAGGCCTCCCCCTTAGAACGCCACAACGACAACTTGCCCTCAACTCTGATGATATCGTCGGTTCATGGAGAAGAATAGACATATTTAATTAAACTAATTAACATAAATTATTATTAATAATATTCATTATTATTTATAATTAAACTTATTATTGGTACCATCATTTTTTAATGACTTCCATAATCGTGCTGGTTATTTTAATCAAATCGAAACATATTAATTACTAAAAGTCATAATAAAAGTAAACGTCGTAATTCAAATTTATAGCTACCAACTTGAGACAATTTAAGACATAAGAATTTACGAACCCGACATTAATTAGTGTTAAAACCTAATAGTTCAAGGTTACCAACATAAATATTCAAATTATTAATTTCTCGCAAACTTCTATTTGTTTGCAAAACGCCTATGATGTAAACGCCATAACATGCTACGCCAAAATTGACTTTATGTGAATTGATATATGGTTCATTTTTACTTGTACGTGAACTTGTACATCCGCGATGACACTAAATAAAAGCCACCTTTGACATATTTATTCAACTATTGACATTGATATTCAAGTTTCTTTACGCTACTGCTAATTATTGTTCGTTCAATTATATACTCTATGATGTAACCATTAAGAATGTTTTTGTGTGCATCTATTTTATTAATTAAAGAACAATATCGAAAAGGATGTCCTGGTACTCGGCAAAATGCTTTTTAATAGTTTTTTTTTTATGTAAAAGGCATTGGAAAATCCGTTTAACAAAAAAGGCTGTATCCGTGTTAGTTGGAATTTCTTATCTTGATTCTGCGGTGAATTAATTAATAGAATCAAGCATTAAAAAATAATTATTTTTATACGGTTTAAAATCATTTTTTTAAATACATTTACTTTACACGGACGACGATCTCATATTTTTGCTTAATTCGGATTTTTCTACAAAACGTCATCTATCTTTACACACAATTTCAACAAATTTTGTTGAGTAGTAGCATGAGTTAATCTGTTAAAAACAACAGACAGACAGATACTCACGCATTTATATCATCAGCTTGAATAAACTTAATGTACCGCATAATTAACGGTTAACTGAACAATATGTGAGAAGTTTTTTAAGATTCTTTTGTGTTCCAAATTTCTCAAGTCATTCATTCATTCCCAGTATTAGGTGAAGGATAACGCAAAGGATAGATTACCTGAAAATATTATGTTTTGATTAACGTCGTAATATAGAATACATGCTTGGTTATTAAAGATTGTATAATGTATAATAGTGGTTGCTTGTTTGTTTCTTTGAAAATAACATGTATTTTATTTATTTGGATTGCCAATAGTTATTACATTACATTTATTTAATACAGATTACATCCAAAATTATACAAGCTAAAAAACATAGGTATGTATGTTTTATGATACACCTGTAAAACATTTACCTATAGTTACTATATTACTCTTTGAAGGCGAGGCAATCGATGTTGACAAGTCACATTTCTACACCCCAACGTTTGTTACCGACATTACAATAAAACAAAATTATAAAAAGTCATAAAGCGATTGAAATGTTGACGCGAGTCATCTTGTCTCCTTGCCTCTTATTAATCAAGAAGTGGTATGACCGTTGGACTGCCAAGTCAAAGTTTGCAAGTTCAAATCCCGGCACGTACCAATGTCTCTTTGAATTCATGTGCATACCTACTATAAATTAGTTATCAGTTGCTAAAGACGGTGAAGGAAAACCTCGTGAGGAAACCGGCACACCTAAGAGATTTTTTAACGGTGTGTAATGCCATGTCAGAGGCCTACAGGCGGTTTGAACTCAGACACAGGTTGTTCATCAATCATACGGTGAGAAAAAGAAGATTCGTCAAATTAAAAGCTGTAAAATCCGGTACACATAACTGTGGCAAAACTTACGTTCCGAAGATGAAAAAAAAAAACAAATGAGCCGATCTGACCAACACACAGGTATGTGTGTCAAAATGTCTTAAACCAACCATTTTGCAATGTCCCGATAATAAGGGTTACATAATGATGAATCACTTACGCATCTTATTATATACGAACAAATAAATGATTGTCATTTATTTTAAGTATGCACTACGCTAAGCTGAATTGAAGAGGAAAGATGACAAAACCTGGTGAATTGTGTTTGGCCAGTGTCATTTAGTACCTACACCTGCGATTCTCAACCTGCTTTTTCATGGTATGAAACGTCGCCTCACACTAGGAATTTCTCCTGTGTCGTGGGTGCGTTTCACAAACATGAAATATCACATACACAAACACCCAGACTCGGGACAAACATCTGCGGTTCGCACAAATTTTTGCCCCGTGCGGGAATCGAACCCCTGCCTTGGAGCCACTGCGTCAGTCAGGTCGTCGTCAATATTGAAAAGCTAAATAATTTAGCTAAGTATTACATTTAAAAAAATATAAACAACGTGGTTAAATCTGGATTTAAAGGTCTAACTAATCAAAAATCTACAACCCGACAGCAATGATAGTGATGAACAATCTCCTTCTTACTCTGTATGAGAGAAGACGTTTAGCAGATCCTAGACCAGATACCCGAATGACGTCTTATCTTGTAAGAAGACTCGCAATAAAAGATCTTATCAATTACCGTGTTTAAGACTTCAAATTAAAATCTTTTCGCAATATGCCTCTCTACAAGTCCTATTGTTACCTGGAGGTAAGAATTAAGGAAGGCCGACACGTGCCAAATTACGCAGGTGTTTCCAAATACGTATTCTGACCTATCAGGTTTCTATTGGACGCAATAGTTAGCAAATAATAAGACTATCTTCAAATACAATCAAATAATCAATTTTGAGTTGTAACGTTTTAATTTACATGAGACTAGAAATAGCTCTGTGAGTATAATAAAAGTCTCGAAATTCAAATTAAAATGTAACAAGAAAAAATAAAAACAATGGAATATTGTAATTACTCATTTTTTGTAACATTCTTCTGAAAATGTTTCTGATGTTACGTTTTAGCATAGATAATTAAAAAAATATACTATTCCATCCATGGTTTTGGTAAACTCAAAAATATATTATATGCACACTATCTAAGCTATTTATTCCAAAAATTGCTTTTCCTAACAAACATTGGCCATACCTAAATTTTTTCAAGTGATAATAAATAAACCTGCTTTAGTTAAAATACTTTACATTAACAATGAACTTAATTATCTTAAATGTACTCAAAATTAATTCGTTTTGTTCAGAAGTATGTTGGGTATCGCTCCTTAATTAAGATGTTAAACATATCAGTGAACGTTTTAATTACATATCTTCACATATTTAACTTCATTCTAAAATGCGGTAATAAAACTAACCAGTTAATTTACGGAATATTTATATCTAGTTTTTTGATTTTTAAAAATTGCTTGTTTCAGTAATTAGGCTGTTGTTCCTGATTCATCAAATTATTCAGTTCTGTAAATAATAGGCATGTTTGATACCATAATTTCCTAAATCGTGGCTTTTAGAGATACCTAGTTGTCCGTAGTTCTTATGAGCTTGAAGTATTAAATAATCAAATAATATTAAGTAATTCAACCATTAGGTAATCGTAAATTTTCTGAGATAAGATTTTTTTTAATGCGTTTTTGCCAGTTGATGGACAAGTAATTTTTATGAAATCTTCGATTTGTGACGTAAAACTTATCCAATTGACCAATACTCATTGGTACACACTTAAGTAAGAAAAACTGGAATAACAACGTAAATACAATAAGTCGAACTTTCCGCTTTTGTGCATAACTGCCAATCAGACGTTTCATAACGTGTCAGAGACGCTACTGGGTTGTGCCACATACATGTACAATCACGACCAATGGTGTTTGTATTAAGAAAACTCTGTAATCCTCAATATAACATACAAGCACTCTTGTACTCTCCGAAGAGGTAGGTAGAGGTGTGCAAATTTCGCCAGGTATAAGTCCCAATGTGAAGAGAGCAAGAAAAAACGTCTCTCCACAGTAAGAATTTCTCCTGTATCGTTGCGTTATACAAATATGAAATATCACATACACAAACACCCAGACTCGGGACAAACATCTGCGGATCGCACAAGTTTTAGTCCCGTGCGTGAATTGAACCCTCTTGAATCTGGTCGTAAAAATCGATTGATAGATTTCGATTTATAATTTAGTATGGGTAATCTATGCTTAGTAGTCAAGTTTGAGCTACAGTAACCAAAATAGATAGTAGTTAGTAGAGTTTAAGGTTGTTCATCAACTACACGATAAGACGAAAAAGAATTGTAGTGTAACGTCTTTTGACAAGTCCTTGATAAAGTACCTACCTAAATAACCTGTAAGATAGAACCAGTAGGTATGAATTTTATTAAAAACTTGAACGTAGGTCAATAACCACAAATAAAACAATAATAAAATGAATACATTTACAACGAAGACACATATAAATTGATTTCGGTTAAAAATTTAATTCGCGAACATCTACTATTTGGAAGAAACAAGTTTGATTATACCTAATGAAAATATATTATTGATACGTAGTCTAGTCGAAAATTACCATTAGCTGATATATCACGAAATCAATTTTAAAATTAATATTTATAGTTTTTGTAAATTAATTATATTATCAGCGAAATTATAAACGTTCACAATTTATTGGTCTAGGCTCTAGGTTCTTTATAAAACCTTTTTGCCATTATAATAATTATGGAAATATTGTCATCATCATCATCAGCCGGAAGACGTCCACTGTTGAACAATGGCCTCCCAATATAGTCAATCAGAAAAAATAGTTTTAATTAACACGTTGAATATATCAGATCCTTGTACAATTGTACATATTTAAAAGATTTTTGTTTTGACTAAACAGAAGCAAATTCATAAGTAAAATATAACTTCAATCCAACTTCATATATTGTTAGATCGCTTGTCATGATCTTAAATAAAACCTTTTTTCTAAATTAATCAATAATAATACCAATCACTTGCTCCCGCGAGTGTACGGCGTCAGGTGGCTAGACAAAGCGTACAACACAAAACTATCTGTCGTTGCATCTTGTACAGTAGGCCGCGATGTGCGTACATTGGTTAGGGTGTGGTCTAAGGCAAAGGCGATAGCCGGTGTAATAATGTAAGTGTAATATTGATGGATTTAGGGCATCATAAACTAGAGTTTTTAGTTGAATTCGGTCTTAAGATTAACCGCAACAAGACAAAAATGATGATTGTCGATCGCATGAATAATAATTTGCCAGAAATAACACAAGTCGCAAATTGTGATGTGGTCCAATCAATCATTTATCTAGGAGCCATGATCACAAACAGTGGTGGATGCGCCGACGAAGTTAAGAGACGTATGGCGATCACTAGATCTGCAATGGACAGGTTGAAAAAAGTGTGGAAGAACCGCAATATATACAAAACCACGAAAATCCGCCTGGTTCGAGCACTTGTATTCCCCATATTCCTTTACGCCGCAGAAACATGGACCTTGCGAGAAAGCGAGCGCAAGAGGATAGACGCCCTAGAAATGTGGTGTTGGAGAAGACTACTGGGTATATCATGGACGGAATTCCGTACCAATGATTCTATACTCCGGGAACTCGGCATAAAGCAGCGTCTGTCTTCCGTTGTACAGTCCCGCATCCTCACCTTTTTCGGCCACGTATGTCGTCGGGGGGATAAATCAATTGAGCGTCTTGTTGTTCAAGGAAAGGTCGAAGGTACAAGGCCACGAGGTAGATCCCCTATGAGATGGACCGATCAGGTTAAGGCTGCAATAGAGGGTTCCTTGCACGAATGCACGAGGAAGGCAGCTGCAAGAGAGGAATGGCGGCGTCTCGTAAAGCGTGCCACCAAGACCTGAAGTGACGACCACGACCACTCTGTCAAGAGTGATAACGAAGAAGAAGAAACTAGAGTTTTAAGCAGTTATTTATAGATAGCAATATTGTTTAAAAATAAAGTCAGTTTCTTCTTTGTTTGTCTTCTATCTTTTTTTATTACTTAAAACATGCGATAGACTAAGAAACTAAAGATTATCAATGTTAGTCTTTACATTGATGCGGAATATAGCTGATGAATAAAAAAAATCGAAAACTATTTAAAAGTATTCGTCGCTTACAACATGTTATCATAAAACCCTTCGCTAAGAATAGACTTATAACTAATTCATATTCGTATTTGTTCTTAAAATAGTGTTTGTTTATGATAAATGATTATAACCATGCGGTAGTATTCTAGTACCTACTATTATTATATAGACCTTTACCAAATACAGCATAAAATTATGTTGTTTGAGAGGTCACAGAAGTTTCGTGCTTAGACTTTTGTATTTCGTCTTACGCACACACGTATAGAAAAATATATACCAAACTAAACAAATCATTGACCAAAGCTTTTAAACTCGCTATATCCTTATCACTTGCACCACACACCACAGCTAAACAGAGAAATAACTGGCGTACGCAACATTCCTCTAGTTCCATTGTTCATGAAAATATTTACTGAAAAAAGTCGTGTTTTGTTTCACCAACAATGTCGATTTTGTGTCATATAGATAACAAGACTATGTTGATTATGTAATAGTCTGGAAAGAGCTTTGTTTGAATTTAATATGAGAATTAGTTTGCAGCTGTTTGGCACTGAATCTAGGCCTCTTGAGCAAGAAGAATGGTAAACAAAGCATGTAATATTTATGCGATTCAAAATATTATTTATAAAATCTTATGATGTCTAAATTAAATGAGAATTGTGATACTTGCGATAGTAATACTAAAGATTTTTTAAGTACAATACGGATTTTTCTTCTTATCGTATGGTCGTTAAACAACCTGGTGTCAGAGTATAAACCGCCTGTTATATGCTTCTGAAATGGCTTCACATATAAAGATAAACTAGGTATACTGTATTAGAAAAGACATATTTCATCACAGAATTGCAAATGCTGCCGCGTTGACAACAGTGTGTACCTACCCAGCAAATAGACAGAGAGTATAACATGTTTGCTAACCAATCTGTTTGCAAATAATAATCCAAAGTACACTCGAGTCTCCGTGACAGTGTGTGGTATAAGTGTGACCTTCGCTGAATTGCGGATGCCGAAAAGCTTACACAAAAAAAAATTGTGATTGTCATTGATCTGGTGGTTAGTGTGATGTCCCCTTAACCTGTTTGGTACAACTTACTTTAGGGCAAGTATGCACTGAAGTAAGTTGTACAAAAAGCTATTAACAAAATAGGTAGATTTAGACTACGTATAGTAATGATATAGCTCTCTGTTTTATAGATAGGTTTAAGTGAAGTTCGATCAGCCCCCTTGCCATGAACTCTTAAAGCAGGGCAGTTTAAGATGTGGAAACGAGATGCCACTAAACTGTCCTGCTTTAAGAGTTCATGGTAAGGAGGCTGACTGTGTTAATTCCTTTATATCTAACTATTGTGCTGTATTTACGTAATAATTACCTACTCATTAAATTTTCAACACACAGGCTCTGAAGAAACACTTGTAGGTCACACTAATATTTATTTTAGCATTGAGAAAGTCTAGTATTCTTTACAGTAATCGTCAATACAAATATCTATACGACTGTCTGAAAAAATAAAACTGCACATTTAGTCCTTCGCGCAAACCTAGTGAATACAAAAATTGTATTGTTTTTAAACTTGTATATTTTTAAAATGTCTAGATACTAAATGCAATTCTACAATTAATCTAGTGTGTATAGCTTCTCTAATAAAACAAATAAGCTAATACCAAAACAAAAACGGACATGTATTTTTAAATGTGATTTAACGCCTGTCAAATTACCCATTGATTTGAATGCTAAGGTCAGAGATTATTATAATTACACGCATAATACACATGTCGACTTTATAATGCGGACGTCGTGTCTGTTAGCATACTATCACGCCTGTATCTATGAAGGTCTAGACTAGCGTGCTAATAGCAAACCCCTATTTCGAACAGTTTGTTAATTAAACTATAACTAACGCGGGAATTAACGCGAACACAATTTTTTATTTTTAGCTTGACGTTTCGACCGAGTTGCATCGGCCGTGGTCACACAGACAGACTGACACGGGCAGACTGTCGTGCAACGCGATAGTTTAAAAGTTAGTTTGTTTATTATAAATCTCTGTAATAAAAGACGAAGCTATCGCCATTGACGACCCGATGGGTGCAGTGGCTAAGCCATTGGACTGCTGCGCCAAGGGTTGCGGGTTCGAATCCCGGGACAAAAATTTGTGCGATCTGCAGATATTTGTCCCGAGTCTGGGTGATATAATATATATATAACATGTTTGTGAAACGCACCCACGCACGACGTTAAAAAAAAAAATAGGACATAGTCTTTATGGTTCATCATCATCATCATCAGCCAGAAGACGTCCACTGTTGAACAAAGGCCTCCCCCTTTTAGAAGGGGAGGAGGTTGCCATAATTCCCACGCTTAGCAAGCAGCTTGGGGATCGCAGTATTGGTGGTCAAGTTACAGAAGACGCTGCTGCCCAACTTCTGGATGTTCCCTTAGTCTCCTCTTACGACACCCACGGGAGGAAAGGGGGTGCTCATGGTCAATTCTAGGTCGGATACCACACGGCACGGCGGTCTTTATGGTTAGTGCTGTCTGAATATAACTAAGAAAGTCAAAGTCAAAGTCTTTATTGTGGATCATAGGTAGGTACATGAATACAGATGGAATATAAGCACATTAATGTTCAGCTATGTCCCGCCCTTGGGGCTTACAATATTGGATTATTACAGGGTAATTATGAAACTTACAGAGATATTAAATTAACTATTATTATTGTTAAATAAACATGTCACTTCTTAAACATACACACACACACACAGAAACACATCATGACTCATCGACGAAGAAGTCTTTAACAGAATAATAACATTTGTTTACTAAAAATTTATGTAGATCTCTTTTAAATGCTCTTATATCTGGAGTATTTCTAATAGTCCCTGGAATTTTATTAAATATACGGGGAGCCGCACAAAATATACTCGAATGCATAAAATGAGTTTTACTTTTAATTGAGTGTAATTTATCTTGATGTCGTTGACGCTTTCGATATTCAAAGAGATCTTTATTATTCTTGACAAATACGGCAACCTCAAACAAGTATAGACATGGCAGAGTTAATATTTGTTGGTTTTTAAAAAAAGGTTCGCAGGAGTCAGTATCACACAAACTATATATGGCTCTTATGCAGCGTTTTTGTGCGATGAACGCTCGCTGCCTGTCAGTGCTATTGCCCCAGAAAATAATCCCGTATCTGAGGGTAGAGCTAACGTAACCGTGATACGCTGTTAGCAAAGTTTTTTCATTTGCGACCTTTCTTAATCTATAAAGTGCGTAAGAAAACTGGCTTAGTTTTTTGCAGACATGGTCTATATGGGTTTTCCAGTTTACTCGACTGTCTATGTGTAATCCTAGAAATTTTGTTACATCAGTTTCCTCAACAATATTTTCCAAGTAATGAATATTTAAAGGAGGTGTTTGTCGAGTTCGTATTTTAAAGTTCATTATATTAGTTTTATCAAAATTAATCGTCAAGTTATTCATTTTAAGCCAGCTCATAATGTCTATTAAAGTTTGATTTATGTCAGATTCTAAACTAATTGAATTATTATTAGTAAATAATACTGTGCTATCATCAGCAAATAATGTAATGTCATGTTTTGTTATTGAAGGCATGTCATTTATATATGCTAGAAAGAATAAAGGTCCTAAGATACTCCCCTGTGGGACACCACTTTTAGCACTTCCAGGTTCAGAAGTGTAGATTTCTTCAGTTTTTGTGACAAAATTTACCCTTCTTATCTCAGTAAACTGTTTCCTGTTTGAGAGGTATGATTTTATGAGGTTATACACATTGCCCCTTACGCCATAAGCATACATTCTCCTTAGGAGAACATTATGGTCTACACGGTCGAAGGCCTTAGACATGTCCATGTATAATGCTACAGCTGGTAACCCTTTATCCAAATTTGCTATTACCCTATGTAGAAAGTTATATATTGCTAAATTGATTGATTTATTTTTTCTAAAGCCATATTGACTAGGAGTTAAAATTTTGTGACTTTCGAAAAAAGTGTACAAACACTTATACACCACTTTTTCAAAAATTTTTGCAAAGATGGGTATGAGTGCTATAGGTCGATAATTATTCAAATTTGATTTCTCGCCTTTCTTAAATACAGGTTTTATAACTGATATTTTAAGTTTATCTGGGAAACAGCCTTCTTGTATGCACAAGTTAATTATGTAACTTAAGGGTTCGGATATAATATCGGCTACATCTTTAATAATAGGGGTGGCAATGCCATCATAGCCAGTACTATTTTTATTTGTCAAAGATTTTATTATATTAATTATGTCATTAGGATTGGTAGGTATCATAAATATGGAATTACAATTATTAAATAATTAAAGTTCTAACTTAATATTATTATGATATTAAAATAGTTACCATGATACGTGCCAGGGGTTAAGCCCGTGGTATATACATATGCCAGGGCTTGAACCTGGAGTCTAATGTCAATAAATTTTAATGCAGACGCCATTTTATTAGATACCTGTTGTTAGACAGAGATATATATTAAAATTAAAGCGATGGACTCGCGATCAAAGAGGTTGTAATACGAAATGCTACTTGTTGAACTTTAGTTCGTTTGGACAGCTTGATTGACGCAGTGGAGGAGTATTTGGCTTTAAACTTCAAGGGTCGCGGTTTTGATTACCGCATGATACTTATTATGGTATTTACATGACCGGTTCGGGTGATTATGTTACGGTTTTCTCACGGCTTTTTCTCACCGTTTTTAGCGACTGATCACTAATTTATAATACGCGGAATCAATCGAAAATATATTGATGCGTGCTGCTGTTTTAACTTGCGACCTTTGTATTGGCAGTCCAGCGGGCATACCACTCGGTTATCAGTGCTATTCTATTAGCAATTCCTGTAGTTTCATTTATTGCTGAAACTGGTCAATATTTTATCCCATATCGTGAGAGCCTCAACGTCCACCCTGCGCGGTCAAGCTCGCTATCATCCTTGTTGACTGGATAATCTCTACACCACGCTAACCTGGTCCACGTAACAATTAGAAAAATAATCTAGCGATTGTAGGTGGCTTAGTTTTACAAATATATTATTGATTTCGTACTATATTAATTGTTGACTGCCTCGTTGGTCTAGTGGTTGCTAAGTGCGACTGCTGAGCAAGAGGTCCTGGGTTTAAATCCCGGGTCGGGCGAAGTGCACCGAGTTTTCCATTAGGTAATTCTCAGTAGCAGCACGGAGTCTGGGTTTGTGCCCGGTTGATGGCAATAGGCTCGCCCCCTATTACATTGGGACTTACAACATAACTGGCGAAATGTGGGTGTACTATATGTACACCTCTGCCTACCTCTTTGGGGATACAGGCGTGATGTTATGTTATGTTTTTTATATATTATATACATACGTCATACTCTATATCAAACTTTACGAATCGCTTTAGGATTATTGAAACGCATTATGTGGCCTAAAACAATTTCATGGGATTGAATTGCGGTTGCTTTAGCGCTCCAAAATGTATAAAATATTGTAGTTTGTGTAGCGTATTCTATTGATGATTTGCTTTTGTTTTCGATCATCTACATATTATATAATCTTGCTTGTAATCCGAAGATAAGCAAAGGTGTATCTGTCATATCAACAGAAGTCTATGGCTACACCCACATTTCCCCGATGATAAGAAGTCATATTATTATGTAAGGTGCCCAGCCTATTGACACAAGGAATAAGGAAAGGAATACATCACACACACACTCATATACAATATACCTACATCAGCCTTTTGCAGTGTTGGACGTCCTCCGGCCACATGGACCGATTACTCGAGGAGGGTAGCTGGACTACCAGCAACCCAGTCACTAGACTGGGTTGCGAAAACGGGAGAGCGGGCCTTGTGGCGTAGCCAGACCTATGTTCAGGTACTTTGAGATATAATATAATGAAAAAAAGATAGGTTAACATGTATGATGGAAAGATACTAAATTTGATATTTCTATTCCGTATCTCCTAAATCGGTAATCAACAATCTTTTAAACTTAATTACAAATAATAATATTTATGTACTACCGTTTAATCTGCAATTACGAGTTATTATAACAGTATTCCAATCATGTTGTAAGTGCCAACTTACAAACGTTACATTAATTACTAATTGCATTTAATCCGATAATTACACCTCATTTACCGATGTCTATATCAAGAAAAAATACATTAAAGCCTTATACAGAAACGCATCTGTTATAAATGTTTTAATTAATGTGATAAATGGCTATAGTAAAATGTTTTGCGTACGACATAACCTTGGTATGTGGTTTGATATTTAAATAAACAAATATTAAACGGTTTATTAGCTAAGTGGCTTAACTGCAAGATCAGCCTGATTGTTAGGTCAGAATAATTTAAAAGTATGATTAATTCAGTTTTGAAAACTCATCATTTTTTATTCGCAAATATGAGAATTTACGATTGCTACATATCACTACATAGTATAAAACTAAGTCGCTTTCTCTGTCCCTATATCCCTATGTATGCTTAAATCTTTAGAACTACGCAACGGATTTTGATGCGGTTTTTTTTAATAGATAAAGTGATTGAAGAGGAAGGTTTATATGTATAAATTAAATATTGGAGAAATACTTATAATATATATTTTATACCCGTGCAAAGCCGGAGCGGGCCGCTAGTATTATATATATTACAAGTTTGATTTTAAGTTTACGTATGGCTGTGGGTTTGAACCTAAGCAAGATTGCAACAGCTAATCTGCCCCCTTAGACAAGTGGAAAAACGCTTGACGAACAGAAATCGAATAGAATGAAAAATATATAGGTTTGACATTTGTCATCGATAAGATAGTCGAAACATTATGTCATCCCCATACATATATATCATTCTATTCGATTTCTATTCGTCAAGCATTTTGCCACTTGTCTACGGGAGCTGACTTTCCTAAGCTTTTTTACACTCTTGAGGAGTTTTGCATTCGAGGAACCGACGATTATCAATAGGTTTGCCCCCTTAGGACTTATATTTACTGAAGTAATGTGGTGTAATAGCACACTCCTGCTTCCATATTAATAATAATTAGATAATTGTATTAAACAGGAACCCCTTGAAATTGACAATTTTAAGCCATGGATTAAATTAAACCTGTCACTGTTGTATGCATGTCAAAGAATAAAGATGTCAATAGACTTAAACCGGGTTTAAGTTAATACAGGTCAGTATTGTCCTTGTTTATGAATAAGAGTGGAATTGTTTACTTTAAGCAAACACGCAGATAATATCCACAGGTGAAGAAATTAATGTCTTTATAATTTTTCTTACCTTAAGGGCTCACATTACTTAACATAATATGTTTTCTTCAACACTTCCCTCAAAATTTTCCCTCACTCAATAAATGACCAATAAGTTCGGTTTACGTAAGACAGAACCTTGGAATGTGGTTATATTTGAATAAACAAATAACCTCAAACATGATATAATTTTGCGAATCGACGTACAATTCCTTTGCCAGATTAATAGTTTTATTTGACAAGAGATCAAAACAAGTTTTTCGTTTATTTTTACGATATACATACAGAAGGTAAGAGCATCCCGCCGTTTAAAATTGTATATATTACAATACCTAGAGAGAAAAAGCCTGATAAAGAGATAGGTAGTTATATATACAAATATATATTTTAAAACATCATCATGCGTTTTACAAAGATGAAATATATTATAATATAATTCACAATATCGCACACAAACACCCAAACTCGAGACAAACATCTGCGGATCACACCAATTTTATTCTGTGCGGGAATCGAACCCAAAGCTTAGCCACTGCGCTAATTAGGTCGCCAAAAGGTTACATAATAGATGATACGAATAAGAAGACTGATTTAATGACAGTTCAACTTGAAAACTGGGAAAGAGAAGATAGCAATGATTGCTAGGACCTTTTAACATATAACCCTGAGAAAATTCGAAATCGATGTGTCACAGAATGACTCAAGATTTTACCATTTTCACGTGTTCTAGTGTGTTGCAATAGTAATAGTAATAGTAGTAATGTTTATTTAAGGAAACTTAGACATAGATTACAAAATATTTTAACAGGCTAATTTAGGTCAGAATAAGTGGTGTAGTCATCTGTAGCCGAACTAGGCAGAGCCTGTATTTCGGCTATCAGCGCCAAACCCAGCAATGGTCATATTGGTCACTCTGTTTTTGAATACTGACCGAGTTCAGGGTCATAAGTCAATTTATAAACGTCTTCTATATTGTAAAGTATTGTAATTATTCATTTTATGCTACACAACGAATTGAATGTTTAACCCTCTAATGTTCATTACCTAAACTAAATTTGATAAGTTAATGTTAAGCTTACATGTTCAAATTAACATAACATCACGATTAACGCCTGTATTCCCCGACGAAGTAGGCAGACAAAGTCATTTAGCTACTGCTCAAGCTGTGTTTAAATAATTTTGGTATCAACAGCCTACCTCATCGGGTGTGGCAATATTATTTAATTTAGCATAAATAACTTATGACTAAATAATCCACTTCTTGTCATTAGAGGTAACTAATATGGGCTATTACTAGGTCTTACACTCCACAGTCCCGTTTTGCAACCATAAAACTTCGGTTAGAATAATCAAAATACCAAAAATAATTAAAAACACGATTGCCATGTCAAGAAACGAACTTAAAAGTAAAAAACAAGTTCCATCGCAGTCCGGGGACTGTTCTGTGGAATACTGTCTTATTTAAGAGGCACCCCGACTGCTTGGCAGTCGTGTTTTTTAATTATTATTTTTTATAGCCCATGTTAATCGCGATGGTGTAAGGATTTTAACGAGACGCCATTCATCAAAATCGGTTCAGATATTCAAAAGTAATGGTGGAATAAAGAAACTCACATACATACATACAATATGAACCCTGAAAATATTACACTCCTTTTCTTGGGCAGTCGTGTAACATAACATAACATCACTCCTGTATTCCCCGAAAGGGAAAGAAGAGGTGTACATATAGTACACCCACATTTCGCCAGTTATGTTGTAAGTCCCAATGTAATAGGGGGCGAGCCTATTGCCATCAACCGGGCACAAATCCAGACTCCGTGCTTGCTACTGAGAATTACCTAATGGAAAACTCAGTAACACTTTGCCCGACCTAGGATTCGAAGTCAGAACATTAATACATCGAGGCAGTCAAAACACAACAAACTGCATATAATTATCCTTTTTTGTTATGTTGTTATAATGACTTAATTACTATTCGATTCCTAGTCCATAAAGTTTAAATAATAATAATAATATTTGGATTTGAACCCAGGACCTCTTGCTCAGCAGTCGCGCTTAGCGACCACTAGACCAACGAGGCAGTCCTAGACCAACGAGGCAGACATGTAATGATTTATATTCGATTCTTAAAGACTATGCACGCAACCCATCAGGAACATTAGTCTTATCAACGATAGACACAATTTGGTAGTGACATTTAAACAGTAGATACATGCCACTCTTTATTCGTGTAGCAGGTGAAACTACATCTCTCAGTGTTGGCAACATTAGAGGATACGTTCAGTAAACTTTGGTACAATGTGTTACGTACTAGGTTAAAGATCACCGCATAAGTCATGACAAGCTGCTAACGTATCTCTTTTAATAATCACTTAGCTAACGTGTTCAAAGCCGTTTTGTTTTAAGAGAAATTTCAATTAAATTCAATACTCAATAAATAAATCAATCTTATCGGTAAAATGTTACTGAAATACAATTAAATTGTGAAAAGCACTAATAGCGGACTGGTATGACCGTTTGACTGCCAAGTAAAGGTCGCAAGTTCAAACCCCGGCACGCACCAATGTCTTTTCGAATTCATATGCATACTATGAATTAGTTATTAGTTGCTAAAACGGTGAAGGAAAACATCGTGAGGAAACCAGCACACCTGAGAGATTTTTCAACGGTGTGGAAAGCCATGTCAGAGGCCTACAGGCGGTTTGAACTCTGACACCAGGTTGTTCATCAACCATACGATAAGAAGAATTGCAAAAACTTAATTAAATCAACCACAGATAATTATAATATTAATTATAAACTTTTTATTAAAGCCGCTGTTTCAAAATCACCGCTGATGATACAAACGGTAACAATGTTCAAACATGAATTGATGTGACAACACATACTATTTTTTTGTTACCAATTTTCTGAATAATGATAACACTTTATTTTATTATTTGAAAGTAAAGTCAGGTGGAAAGAGAGTAGGGCTTTTGTCCAGGAGTGGGACACTTCAAGCTAATAATAATTATCATAAAAAATGAAGTGCGGTGAGTTTATTATTTCCATTAAATATGTCGAAGTCTCAGATACACATCTGCGAATTTGAGTCAACAGTAGTATACAACATTTAGAGTGATAAATCATAAGTACCAAAAAGAAATAGTCCGAAAACTTGAGTCTGGCATGTATTGTGAAAAGATGTTCAAATGTGCATATTCCAGTTGACGCGTCGGTCGAAACTGTCGTTCGGCGTGACCTTTGCGCGGCGGCCTTCTGCGTTGCGTAACTTTGTCCTCCGGCGCAAGCGCATCTTGTAGCTTTACTATTTTACTTGTAATACTTGTAACCACGTCGCATCCTAATTACTAGTTACCGTTATTTAATTATCCATAATTTTGTGGGCTTGTTAGTATTATCACGTTTTGTTGATTTTGGTGTCCATAATAATTATTATTACAGGGATGACTTATTGAGATAAATAATATAGGGGAATAATATTTTGTTCGCAGTCTTAATAGAGTCTGTAGTTTGAGATGAAATTGCTATTGTGTATTACATTTCCTTTTGTTTATTATCTAATTATAGCGGTATTTTATGTATGGGGTCCATGATACCTACATCATTTGCAGCATTTCATCACAAATGTAAGATTATGTCCAAAAGTCAATACACTGCATGCCTGACATAACATGCAAACCTTGCATAATGAGAGAAATCAATTACTGCAACCTAATCATACACAAATATATGGTTGATGAAGATTATGACATACACAAGGAACGTATTGTGTCATTAGATACACACTGATCTTAATGCTGATGCGATATTAGGGAAAAATATTGAAAATGTCACAATTTCGCAGTTTTCGTGTCTGTAATATTGCACAAAATTATGCAAATATATTGGAATTCGGTATAGTAGTGGCATTGAAAATATTACAATCGGAAATATTTAGTGAATTATAGTTAATTTTAATAATTATTAAATAAATCTTACTTCGATAAAATTACTTTTAATTTATGATAAGTTAATTGCAAAACAATACATTTACAAATACATGTACAATCATACATTTAAAAAATAAATAAAAATGAAAAATGAAAATAAATTCGCGCCATTTTCAACTACCAAATATTGTCTTCATAATTTTCACAATCTAATATTTATTTAAAGAAAAAATCAAAGTTAAATATTATAATTATCTAAAACATAATTTTGGTGTGCATCTTAAAGTTATTGACATATAAGAAAAACTTTGCTTCGTTCCAATTTTCATTGCCACGACTAAAAATAAATTTTCCAAAATATTAATCAGCATTGGTAATAATTAATTTCCTTGAATAAGATCACAAAACTCACCATATTTCCTTCTTTTGACTAACACATACACTGCATATTATTTACTTCAGATCACACTGCACCAAACGCGTCTCACTTTGCGCGTGCGCGAATACGTTTGAGCTGCGCTCGCGGCGGTCGCATACCATATATACCGCCTACCAATATATAAAGCCTGAAAGTTTGACTGACATTGATGTACTGAACATCTTGTAGCTTTTTTATTACAGCCAGGAGACATGATTATTGATAAAATAAGGAACAAGGTATGGTACTGCAAAGAGATTGAAGGACCATTTTAGGAAATGGGGGCTTTAAGAATAAGAATAAGAATCTTTATTTGCGTGAAACATGGTTTACAATATTGGTGGTAATATTAATAAATGGTTCGGCACATTCCGCCATAACAGAGGCATGCAAATATTTTCTTAGGTTTAGACCTAAGTACACTAAGTTTCTAATTATATATTACATTTAAAATTCTTTAAAATTACAAGATATAAAATAACACTCTAAAGTTAAACATTATATCAATAACTCAAATAAAAACTAATACTTTTATACATACTAACCAAAAACCAAAACAAATAAAATGTAAAGCAAACAATTATTGTACCTTTCGAAAATATTTATTATTTGTGATTCATGAATTCTGAGATACTATAAAAACATTTTTCAATAATCATTAAGTGACAAGTTATCCAGTTTTAGACGTACTTTAAAGATTTTGTTTAATAAAATTTTTTGAGCAATAATAATCTCCTACAATGATCCTCCTTTACAGTGGTCATTGTCTTTTTTTATTGCGTTATCTACATAATAGGCCAGTCGGTATATAACCGACTGAAATTGCTTGTGACTAACTTGGGAAAAATCTATCGATCTTAACAAACCAATCTAGTGGCCTATGTAGATAACGCAATGAACAATTTTTGTACAAGAAACCTCGGAAAAAGCTTTCTGAATAGAAATTGTTTGTCATGAAAGTTATGTGCAAAGTTCAGGGTGATAAGAAACTTTTTTTATTCAACCTAAAGTTTGATTTTGAATAGAGATATTGGAATTCCTATTAGCGGTTCTTAGTAGCAGTCAAGATAAGTGTACCTTGCTGATGAAACCGTGCCATTGCAAATGATTCGCAGGAAGTTAGGGAGAAACAGAAATAGTTCTTGTTACCCATCTTCTTTTTACTCCAGTCTCTCCTGTATTACACTAATCTCGTACAGGCTACTCCGAGAAGCTTAATAATGTCATTGACCTGTTTACTTATTTGTGTGTTGTGCCAGTGTAACAATAAAAATATTCACAGCGAAATGAAAACATTTGAATGAATTGTACTGTGAAATCAAAAGTTTCAGGACACATGAACTCACAACTACAGCAAAGGTTTAATAAAAACGGTTCAAAAAATTGACTACCTGATTGGCGCAGTGGCTAAGCGATTGGACTGCTGCGCTACGGGTTGCGGGTTCGATTAATGCACGGGGCAAAAATTTGTGCGAACCGCAGATGTTTGTCCCGAGTCTGGGTGTTTGAGTATTACTTATTGTAATATGATATGTAATATTAATTTTTGTTTTCTAGAGGCAGAGACCACGGATTTCCATTTGCTACGATCCTGGCACACTTCTTTCACCTCATTCACTCGCATCACATTCCTCATACATACCATACCTCAAGGATAAGGAAGAATACAACAGTATTAAACAGCATTATTCCACCTGGAAATATGAAGGCTCAATTAATGGGCATAATTTCGAGAATCTCAGAGGCTGATGTATTCGTTGTAGCATCGTAAGGTCACTGCATAAATATCGACAGGTGGCTACGCATCCGCGATCAACTGATAATGCGAGCAGGAAATGTTTTTATTGTATCAATACTATGGGTCTGTGTTATGTGGGAACCGGGGCGTAAAACACAGACAATCAGACATATTTATGGCATTGTGATTGTTTTCTTCAAAGAGGTAGGCAGATCGAAGAAATTTATATATAAAATATCTATCTATAATTCTATATACATAGTCAGATAATATTTTTAATACAGACACTTCTTCTTATCGTATGGTTGATGAACAACCTGGTGACAGAGTTTAAGCCGCCTGTAGGCCTCTGACATGGCTTTACACACCGTTGAAAAATCTCTCAGGTGTGCCGGTTTCCTCACGATGTTTTCCTTCACCGTTTTTAGCAACTTATAACTAATTTATAATACGCACATAAATTCGAAAAGACATTGATGCGTGCCGGGGTTTGAACTTGCGACCTTTGACTTGGCAGTCCTACGGTCATACCACTCGGCTATCAGTGCTACAATAAAGACACTGAATCCCTAGATATCAGAAATAACTATGTTCGTTACATGTCGTAAGGTCAACGTCAAATTAGGAAGCGCAGTTAATAAGCTTCTGTTTATGATCTTGTTCTTAGGATTAGCCAAATGTCAAATGATAAATAAATGATAAATGATTTTATTTCAGCAAATAGGTTTTAAAAAAAAAATTTTACACGTAATTTTTTTTATAAACTAGTTAGAATGATGGTGTCGGCATTTCCTAACTGACTACCTCTGAGAAGAAATACCGAAACAAACTCAGGGGTCAAGGTCTCTTTTAAAGACCAGACAAATTCAATAATTTATGTGAGAACAGTGTAGGTGGTCTGAAAAGGGTCTCAGGAAAGAACCACGGCGAGTTTGAGTCTACCTGTCCTCGGAAACATTGGTTCCGGGGTGTAGAAATTGGTCAGTCTACAAGGATGGCAGCGGGGTTGACCATCCAGGATGCGCCGCACTTAGGTATTGTTACTCGTGGAGATCGTCTACCTACACACTATATATAAAAACAATAGGTATAGTAACCATATCTTTTTGTATAATCAAAACTTGAACTGCAAATGAGAGAATAAACGATCTATATTCATATTAATTGTTTATTTTTTGACTTAAGTATATGCTATTTATATTGTGTAGCTCATTATTCTCCCATAATCTGAACGAATTGTTAAATATACCTACTTTTTTTTAAAGAGTAACTATGGAGTTTCTTGCTGGTTCTTCTCCATAGAAACGACACTTTTGAACCAAGCAACTTGATTTGACGTTTTATAAGTGCCCTTTTGTAGCCTATATGAAATAAAAACCTTATGACTATGATTATTATGACTCAGTTGTTATGATGATACTTTAAGACTTCAACAGTTTTCCTAGATCTTTAAAAATTGTGTTTATTATAATTGTTTGAATTTAACTCGACTTTCTTTTCATTCACTTTAACCTTTTAACTGTCGCCCATTTTTTCCTTTTTTAATAAAACTGTGAGTCTTTTATAAGTTTATAAATGGAAAGAATTATATTTTCTTGATTTTTAATAACGATATATTTATAAATAATACATGGGGTTTTGCCTCAGGTAACATGATCTGCGTTATTATCTTTGAATTTGACCTTTGTAATTTTTATTATTGTTTGTTTCAAAGAAATGTTATCATCAAAGACTTTCCAATTTTCCTATGAACGGTTGCCTTTATTTATTGTGGCCTTAAAATAATGTAATTAATAGGAATGTATTAATTTTCTTGCGGTTTTCCGTTATGCTTAGCAATGATGTTTGAAGTTCAAGAACGTTTTTTTTATTACTGGTAAACTATTTTTTAACGCACTTATAAAGGTCAAGATCTAGTTCTACAGTTCATAAATAGATGTTTTAATATAGATGATCTCTACTGATAAGTAAAATTGTAGGGATTGGAATAGACTAGGATCAAAACTTTATCTGTTATCTGTTGGTTTAAAAACTATGAGACGATAGATATTTGCTTATAAGTTAACCTCTTTTTCGTTTTTTTTCTGGACAATGATCAGTATTTTCAAGCCAGTTGTAAAGACATCAAGTGACCTTAAAAGAACTTTGAAAATAACGCCAAATCACATTCAACAAATTAATCGCTTATAATAATAGGTACAGACGCCCTAATATACAATTTATCTTACGCTAATTATTATGAAATCGATCATTAACATAATAACTAGTCATATAGAACCTAATAATACCAAAAAAAACGAAATAAATCGATATAATTATGGGTAATTTCAAATAAAGCAGGAATTTGGCCCACCGGTCTATAGTGGAACATCCTAGATTATAAAAACTAGTGTGATTATAATGATATTTCGTCGAAGTTGTAAATCGTAACGGCCTATAAAAAGCCCAGATGATATTACGTGGTATAATAATCGTCTTTTATTGTCCAAGACTCGTTTAAAATGTAACGTTTGGCACTAATTGTAACTGTATAAATATTGTATACTAAATATCAATGTGATTTTTTTCAATGTCATGTCAAAGTATCTGAATTGTTTTATACCTCTGATAGGTGGAAAAAACCTGGATTAAATTACCAACTCGCATTGAGCAAACGTGGTAATCAATGCTCTTTCTTTCTTTGAATGGGGGAAGCCTTTGTTATGCAGTGGACAATAATTATTATAAGCATAAGAATTATTATAATTATTATCATCATCATCAGCCGGAAGACGTCCACTGTTGAACGAAGGCCTCCTCCTTTTAGAAGAGGGGAGGTTGCCATAATCCCCACGCTTGGCGAGCGACTTAGGGATCGCAGTGTTGGTGGTGAAGTTACAGAAGACGCTGCTGCCCATCTTCTGGATTTTCCCTTAGCCGCCTCTTACGACACCCACGGGAGGAAAGGGGGTGGTCAATTCTAGGCCGGATACCACACGGCCATTATTATAAGTGTTATTCTTATCATTAATAATAGTACCATAGCCTAGCATAATTGTAAAAACAAACCCCAAGCTATAGGTAATTTAGGTTTTCACTTTCATACCTTTTTTCGATTTTAACCCATATTACCACTTGGCCCGATTTATAAGTAACTTTTAGTATAACCAGTTTATCATCTAGCCTCAGTCTTGACACAAAGAGAAAAAAAAAACAATTTGTTTATAAATCTAACACCCTATAGTGCATATTTATGAACAAGGTTCATTCATGGGAAATATGCGACTACATACAAACGAAAAAATCACCGACTCCATTATTTTGAATCGATTGAGGCAGGTTCTAAGATTTTTTCTGCAATCGTTGCTTCATAAATATTTGTGTATACTTACTTTTCATAAATGGGTTATTTAGTCACCATAAAAAGTGTTTAGGCACATGACACTACTTAAATCGCACAGACCAAATAAATGTAGGGATAGACTATCGTAAAGTAGCTTATCAGCCATGACTGGGGTGCAAATAGAGAGCCTCCACGATCGTCGATACCTAAGTACGTCCGGCGCACCCTGGACGGTCAACCTCGCTACCATCCTTGTTGACTGACCAATCTCTTCACTATGGCGTGACCTATTCCATGAAGCTATTGGCACATGCCATGGCACATATGAAGAAGTAGAAGCCAAGACTTATCGCTGTTAAATTACAATTATTGTTAATTTACCATAATTAAAAAATTGCCAGGGGTAACTTAGAATAAAAACGTAAATATGTAGCCAATTACTAGGTTTGGATTAATAATTTCACTGCTAATCCCCCATACTCCTACGAGACAATTTTAAAGCTGACTTGTCTAGACCTTTGGTATTAACATTTTGTCTAAATAGAAGTAAGTAACTAGGGGTAAGCATTATAAAGATAAAAAGCTTTGAGTTCGGCAAATTGAAACATTTGAAAATATCCCTTTAAAAAAAAAAAAAAAACGTCGCCTTCCGCCAGTAAATTCTCCTGTATCGTAGGTGCGTTTCGCAAACTTTAAATATCACATACACAAACACCCAGACTCGGGACAATTAAACGTGGATCGCACTAATTTTTGACCCGTGCGAGAAACGAACCCCAGCCACTGCGGCAATCAGGTCGTCATAAATATTTTACTAGGTGCTAGGTATTATCTTATCGACAAATCAAACAAAGATTAGTCGATAAATCAAAGTTTATTTTACTCCTAACTCACAATTAGCAATCACAGAATTTTAATGTAAATACTGTACCGAAGAGACATTGAAATAAAGAACATAGGCATTCATTTCATTTATATCACCATCAATATAAATTCAGACTATGATTAAGAATCGTAATATTTCAAGAATTAACATTAAAAACGCATCATTTATTAGTTATTTCGCAACAGAATGTCAATCATTTCGCATATCAATGTCGCAGTTGGATTTAATTATTTTATTTTGTGCGTTTTACGTTTTATAACATTTATTTGAAACACGACACCTGTCGAAAATCATTTTAATGCTAATTTATTATCGTTTTATTTTAATGTTGCATTGCAGACGTATGTATTGCTTTTTTAATAGATTGTGCCTTACTGTTATTCATATTAGTAAAATATTTTTTTGTAAACAATCTTTAAGCGTTGCTTATTAATAAACATTAAACTTTAAAAGAAATAGCTTTAAGTCAAAACTAAGCACTTTGATTTATGAGGTTACATCTAGAAGAAACAAAATTAAAACTAACAAAAAAAAATATCTTAAAAGGGACAGTGATTTCATATAATATCGATTCCCGTTCGAATAAAATATGTAGGTATAAAGTAATTAGTGTAAGCGATGTTTGTATAGGTGCCCATGTGCTGTAAATATTGGCTACATCATCATAATCAGCCGGAAGATGTCCACTGTTGAACAAAGGCCTCCTCCTTAGGAAGGGGGGAGGTGCCATTATCCCACGCTTGGCAAGCAGCTTGGGGATCGCATTATTGGTGGTCAATTTAAAGAAGACCCTGCTGCATCGTCTGGATTTTCCCTAAGCCCCCTTACGACACCCACGGGAGGAAAGGGGGTGGTCAATTCTAGGGCGGATACCACACGGAAAAATAGTGGCTATTAAGTTTGAATGCTGTAATGCTCTTGTATGATGTATGTGTAAGAATATTTGTTTGTTACCACGCTAATGTACTGCTAATAAATCACAGGAAAGTGACCAAGTGGTACAATGATATATTACACTTATAATTTAACAAGCATGGGATGTATGTTATCGAAGTAAAGAAGATAGATGTTTGAACAATTACAAAAATGTTAGGTGAATTAACTGTGAATTTAATAAAAATGTATACCTTTAAACATTTTAAATGAATAAATGATTTATTTCTGTAAATATACTTTCACAAAAACTTTGTCAGATTTCAATCAACAAGAAATTAAATGGCGTTGGTGGGTTTTGCCAATAGTAATAATAATAATAATGACGTTCTCCTGACCGCATTTCAGACACGGCGGCCTATCTCAGCTGAGACTAGCCTATGACGCAGAAGATACTATAGTGCACAAGTATGCGCGCAAACACAGGTGCACTCCCTATTCCCTCTCTCTCAAAGTCTGATGGGACGGTAGACCGAACAGACCGGAGAGAGATCAGGCACAGAACCAAGAGCTTAACCCACCTTCCTTAAGCACGGAGGGATCTCGACATGTGGAAATGGTCACCTATCACAAGACTGACCACGGCGTGTAGTGGTCTGCGCTGTAGCCACGTAGCTACGAGTCCCAATTTACCAATAGTACTCAGTTTGTAACTAGTCTAATGTGATAGGGGTCGAGCCTACTGAAGCCAATAACAGAATTAAGCAAAAAAAAAAATTAGTCTTTGTACTAGTTTCTTTCTACTAGCCCGGCAAAGGTTTTCTTTTTCTGGAGATATGAATAAAAATGTATTATTACATATCCATTTTGAGGTATTGCGTACTCGTTATAATACATAATTAGTCGCAGTTTCGTTCCAGATTCAGTCAGAACTGTTGGTAAGATTTGTCTTAGTGAAACACAGTCCGCAGTAATATGCAGTTATAGCGCGCAAATACCTCTGTCATTTATTTTTATTTTGCCTTTGAAGTTTTATAATACGATGACTTACGAGCATACACGAGCCATTTTATTAACATCGATAGTTCCTACAGCTTTATTTGGAAAGGACTTTTGTCCCTATT
Organism: Abrostola tripartita; assembly: GCA_905340225.1. Classification (NCBI taxonomy): domain Eukaryota; kingdom Metazoa; phylum Arthropoda; class Insecta; order Lepidoptera; family Noctuidae; genus Abrostola; species Abrostola tripartita. The sequence goes on along the minus strand of HG996492.1, from coordinate 858,562 downwards.
GATATTGTTTTAAAACTAAACCGTAGTATTTGCCAAACGTTCTTGGTACTTTAGAGTTTAGAGGGGCCTTTATTCTTGAGCCTACGATGCCAAGGATAGCAACCAGTTTTACGAGACACGCGCAAACTATTGTCCTTTTGTTAATCCAGTAATGAGCATAAACTATCTAAAACTAATTTGTACATTATTGTTGAATAGAAACAAGTTGACAAGCGATATTATTGATTGCGATAAGTCATTGCGTAGACAAGGTATTTACATATATGCTTGTTTTGTTTGTTTAAGTTCATCATGATAATATAAATTATGTATATTTTCAGTAGGCGTGGGCAGAGGTGGGCCATTTCGATATTTTTTATCCTAATAGGAGTCACCTCTACCTTTTTTAATCAGTGGAAACTTGGTTCAAGTCTTTTCCAAGATAAAAATCTCTCAGGTCCTAAGGCATTGTTATGGTCTTTGCGAAAATTTGTCAAAATCAATCAGAGGTTTAGTAGCTGTATCTATACCTAACTAGGAAACACAGATGGCCACTTTTCCAATTCGCATCAAGGATAGTTGTAATTAAAATATGTTTATCAAGATCAAAGTTGTAATTAAAACAAGTTTAGAACAAAGTTGCCTTGTTAGAGCGGCCACGTACCGAAGCATTAGCCTAAATGATCACACGTACTGTCGACGGCTCATAGATATTTATTTCACGTCAACCTTTACATCGGCTATAAATTACACTGATGATCGTCGGCGCCACCGAATTAATGAAAACTTAATGCGCATAGAATTAGGAACGGGTGAGACTGAGAATAGTTAGTTTCATGTAAAAGGTGCTTTGTCACGTGGGCCATGGTGTACAAATGGTGTTGTACACAATGGTGAAATGGTAATTTGAATCTAGGGCGCGATGGATGCAGCGACTTTTGCGCTTTACGCTTGCGGATTCGATTCTCGTAACAGAGAATATTTGTGTAGTGTTTACGCGTTTATGCATGGATAACTTTGTGTAGGGATACAATAAGTATTTTTAAAACAATAGAATTTTAACTTTTGTTTTGTAACCGAATGTATAGGGCCAAGCTAGGCCCTTTAATGGGACGGTTCTCCGTAAAATAGTAAGTACATGTTTAGGATTGTTAAGTTAAAAGGTATGTCCACTTAGTTAGTAATTACATTTACGAGAGGACATAACTATTTATATATTTATGACGTAACCATAAAATATTTCATATACAACCACACTAAATATACTATGATCAGATTTATATTCTATGTTTATGATAGAGAAAAATCCACGAGGTTTCTCAGTGCGATGCTGGCGGGCCGTTACATAGGCCAAACTAAGCTTCAACTGCTACGGTGCTCCTCCTAATATCCTCAAATAGGTTTAGTTCTACCTTTCCTTGGCTGACTGCCTCGTTGGTCCAGTGGTCGCTAAGCGCGACTGCTGAGCACGAGGTCCTGGGTTCGAATCCCGGGTCGGGCAAAGTGTTACTGGGTTTTTTCATTAGGTAATTCTCAGTAGCAGCACGGAGTCTGGATTTGTGTCCGGTTAATGGGCTCGCCCCCTATTACATTGGGATCTAAAAAGTACTATAAGTGCACCTCTGCCTAGTGCCTACCCCTTCGGGGAATACAGGCGTGATGTTATGTTATGCTACCTTTCCTTGTTCAATTCCATCCCATTCATCCTTTGTTTTCATCCCTTACCTTCATCATTTTCGTCCGGTTTTTCTTTATCCCTTATCTCATACAGAACCCATTCGTTCACTCAGGCACCGTACCTCCTTCTTCTTCATATCGGTATGAGCCAAATATCACCTATAAGGAAACAGGTAATACCGTGGTGTACAGATTTTTCTTTTTAAATAAACGTCGCCTCACACTAGGAATTTCTCCTGTATCATGAACATGATATATCACATACACAGACACCCAGACTCGGGACAAACATCTTGGACTGACAACAAGAATGGTTGTGAGGTTGACCGTCCACCTCCGATTAGTCTCGGTCAACTATCGTCTGATATACGTAACATAGTGTCGGGCCAACGTGTAATCAAGGAGATGCCAATGTTTAGTCTTAATATTTTTAATTTTTGAAGGTATCGATGGAGTACTGAATTTTAACCGTTATTACGCTCAGTAATTGGGTAGTTGACAGTTGACAATCAAAATTAGAAAAACAGTTCACTCCTTCTCTGACAAAATGCTTTATTTTAGCCCTAAAACCTCTATACTATTTTTAATTTTAAAATCTATGGAGGAACAGCGTTTTGACAGCTCATAAAAAGTATATCAATTGATTGTTGGTGTCAAATACCCAATTAAGTGACTAAATATAATAGTAAGGTCAATGACTTTATAGTAATTTGGTTCGACCTTCGATTCCAACCCTACAGTAAGTTAAAACAACCTGTTTCTAATTAAGAAACATTTTAATTAAGTAAAGGCTCATTTCAATTTATTTATTACCATCTTGTTATAATTAAAAATGTATATATTATTTCTGATTGATTTATTACAAAATTATTACGAAATTTTAAATCTGTTGATGTGTTTTTATAAAAACAAATAAATTTTGTTATTATCTACGATTATTATTTTAATATAAATGTTAATATTGAACCGCTTCTGTAGTTCAATAAATTAGGCTAAGTCGGGGAGTCAAAGCATCAATTATGCAGTTATTTTAACTTAATTCTATTGTTTAATTAATTAAGTTCAAAACAAATCAAAGCATAATTATGTTATTAATTTTTTCACATCATTTAGTTGTTTTATTAAACACACATGAATATTTTGTTATTAATACTTTAGAAATTACTATAAATCTTTTGTGAATATAATTTATTTATCGCTTAAGGCGATACGTGTATGAGTGGCTGCTAGGTGGCGCTGTGATACGCTACAGCAATGTTAGTGACCGATGTTAAATATTGGTAAAATAAGAAAATAACACCACTTTTTGCACAACCTTCCAGTGGATTGGTAAACATATAGGAGAAATTTTACCGTCTAATAAAACAAAACATCTTCCGTATTATAAATGAAAAGTCCATGAAAAATATATAATTCTATAATGTTGTTAAATTGGATGATCTTACATCAAGCAATAAGCGACAAATTTTTCATCGGCAAACATAATCTGTGATAAAAATTGTAAGTTTTAATTAAACATTACTTGTTAAAAGAAGTATGTCAGAATCGTAGCAAATGGAAATCCGTGGTCTCTGCCTACCCCTCTGGGAAATAGGCGTGACTTTATGTATGTATGAATTTTTTGTTTAACCTTTTATCGGCATGAGCTAATTGTCACTTAGAAACCGCTAATGCCGCGATGTGGAGATTGGTTAGTTAACAAGAGTGGTGGCAAGGTTGACAATTGACACAGAGCGTACAATTGTAGACGCGAGGAGGTTTTTTTTCGGAATCTGTTTAAATGCCAGCGACCCCGAGAGGGGTCTTATTGGGCTTCACCAAAGAAAACGGCGAGACTGTTTGAGCCTCCAGCCAGGCTATTACTACAAATAATTTAAGCGATGCCAACCAAGGGCGTCTCCTGCGGGACTCGGACCTCGAGTTGATGCATCGCTGCCTATGCGCAATAACAACAGGGACTACTGGATCAGTTTATTATCTAGGGAATGCGTGGAGGAGGAATACTTGTAGCCTAAAAAGCTTGGTACCTTCGTATTGGCATCTTCGTACTTCATGATATTCACAACACGGACTGATTGATTTACCTCCTATTTCCACACGACAGAGTTCTTCACCTTTCACTGTCTGAGATATAAGCGTCAACAATACAGAATAACTTTTGCAAACAAATGTCGGCGTGCCGTTGTTAATATTTAAATACAATGTTTACACATTGGAATTTTTGATATTATTAGTTGTACCATAAAGCCAAAAGATGGTACAAAGCATAAGAGAAATTCATTATCCGAAAGACGTCCACTGTTGCACAAAGGCCTCCACTTAGAACGCCATAGCAATTGCCTACACCAAATTAAATTGACAACTCATAGAGAGGGACGACATTTTTAAACTGTTCATTTCGCTGTAATTAGTGTCGTAGGTACTGAAGAAAATTGTCGAGTCTGCTGTTGTAGAAACCAATTTAACTTCGAGACTAAAAATTTTCGTAATAAAAACAACAAGAGCACTGAACTATTGCAATAACTCCAGCGTTCTGTAATAAAAACATAATACTTCAATAAGCTTAAGTTTCAGTATTTCAGAGAATAGATTTACAGTACAGTATAACAGTAATTCATAGCTATAGGTTCATTTGTTTCACCTAAATCTTGATGTACCACATACATGGTATGTACTCACAACTGCTGTACTTGACCCCGAGCCTCTGCTGGCTACCTCATGTATCTCACGTAACTACTGATCAATTTGAGATGTCAATGGGCTTTATATGTCAATGTGACGTTTTGCATATTACCAAGACTAATGCGAAATGCCATTTCGTTGCACAGTGAGAGTATCGCAGTGTTCAATCATTATTATTTAAGGAACAGGGCCTCAAGTCTGCTATTACAATAGTGTCAGAATGGTCTATCATTGATTTAATAATTGTTGATTTTAACAAGTTTTGTAATCAACTAATTTAAAAGCGTCATTATGACTTTCCAATGGTCAACCACTGACACTCCATTGAAAGAAATGGCATAGAATGGTAAGCTTTGAAAGAGTGTTTTCAAGTATAAAAATATACTTTCTTGGGTTGTGGAGAGCCGGGCCGAATTAGCACCTACCTATCTCGTGTTCTTGGGTGTTGAAGGATGGTTGGGTGGGATGTTGGTCGTAGGAGGTGATTAAGGGAAAATCCAGAAGATGGGAAGCAGCGTCTTCTGTAATTTCACCACCAATACTGCGATCCCCAAGCCGCTGGCCAAGCGTGGCGAGATTGTCCCCCCCTTTAAGGGGGAGGCCTTTGTTCAGCAGTGGACGTCTTCCGTCTGATGATGAACAAGGACACTGAAGACTGGTATACCTATTTTATGTATAATATAATTTTCCCTAGCATCTTCTACGACCGTTGATAAATTTTATATGGTACAACGAAGCTTATAAATTCTTTATTAGATTTCTTACCACAATTTATAGGAGTAAAATGAAACAAAAGTTGTAAGTCAAAATCGACGCTTTAGGAAATCCTTGCTATCTTACCATCCAACCCAAAGTCAGTTTGACAGAGGGAAACTTGCTGACTTTGGGCTTAGTAGGTACCTCATGTATAATCTTAAATAAAAGTTTTATCTTATGGAGTAATGTTATGCTCATAAGCTGCTAATTAACAATTCGCCACAAATATTGAACGGATGCGGCGTACCGGATTACTGTGCCTAATGCCATTTGTACACGTATGACTAGATTTTTCACGCGTCGTCATTCGTGGTTCATAGGATTAATTATGTGCCTTAAACGGAGTCATCCTTTTCTTTATTGTTGTATTTATCAAAATAGTTCTGCACCTTCATTTGTTAAGATAAATTGGGGAAATGTGCATGAGTTAGTCTACCTTTCTACGATAGTAATTAAAGAACTTTATGAAAAAAAAGATCAACCTCGGTCCACAATGACGGAGAAATCGTCCAACATAGTACATAAAAAAACATACATACCGACGAACATATAAACTTCTCCTTTTTGAAGTCGGTTAAAAAATTAAAGAATATTTAAAAAAAATAAAGGCTGCAATCGTCCAAGTAATTATAGGAAGTTGATTGCATTGCAATAGTGAATCTTCCAGTATAACTAAAAACGTAAAAACTAAACGCTGGTAATCCAAGAAAAGTTTTTCTGCTGTTTACAGGCCAAATAAATAATTTTTAGCTAACCTTTCTACATCTAACTTTTGAGTATGAATCATACTGTGATCGTGAGCAGTCAAAGTGTGCACAGACCCACATAAATCCAATACTTTGATATGATTAGGTAGGATGCGCAAGCGCATACGAGTGCTCTCGAGTGACCTCACGTACTATGCCTCTGATAAATGTAGCTGTGCCTGACAGCTCTTTAACTGTTGCTCGTAAGATGATATGGTAGCAAATGATTATGCAGTTATAATTGAGACGGTTAAAATATCGCAATTGCCATTTATTCTTTTTTGAAAATGTGATTATCAGGCAGCGGTATATTATAATATAATATACCACGATGATATAGCATATTAAGCTATATCATCGTGGTATCTGGCCTACAATTGACCACCCTCTTTCCTTCCGTGGGTGTCGTGAGAGGCGACTAAGGGAAAATCCAGAAGATAGGCAGCAGCGTCTTCTGTAACTTGAACATTGATCGCCAATTTTATTGTTCTTAGACACACACAAATAATTCGGACACTCGTGTTATAAAAATAGCCTTTTATAGTTATGGTGTACAAAAATCGTACGGTAGCCTTTTATGAAGCATCAACATCAGCCGGAAGACGTACATTTTTATAAATAATATCCCTAAATACAATTTGTAATAAACATGTTCACCACGAAATGGAAGATGCAGCGTTGCCAGACCTCCCACCAGGTGGACCGACGATATCGTCAGAGTTGCGGGCAACCGGTGCCGGATGCAAATGGCAAGTTTTCGTTCATTGTGGCGTTTTAAGGGGGAGGCTTTTTTTCAACAGTGGACGTCTTCCGGCTGATGATGATGATGATGAAACATGATCTTTTTTTTATTAGTTCAAGGAAAGACTAGGTACGCAAATTTTAAATACAATATGTCAGATGCTAATTGCTAAGCTATGTAGAAAAAAATCAACAGTTTATATATTAATATAAACTGTTGATTTAAAAAAAAGCCTTAAAAATATGACACGATATTTATTTAAGGCACTATATTAAAAACAAAAAATGCAAATCTTTTTGCGGTATACATATTAAAGTCATTGTATTTCAAAGACAAAAAATAATTTAGACGTATCAAATTCTCTTAGAAGAAAAAACAATTATTTCAACATTTCCTGTACAATGTACATATAAACAATGTTATTGCGAAATAAAGTCCTCGACCTTTGGATTTGTTTCGAGTATTCTTCTTTAGTCGATTAGGGCCATCCCACCTGCCTAAACATCATATAAGAGTGTTTTGATAATTATGATTGTTTGTAAAACAATAAATTATTGCAAATTGATTACACAACCAACATTGTTCGCACATTTACATTATTTTGTCTGGACTTTAAAAGAGGCATTGACCCCTGAGTTTATTTCGGCATTTCTTCTCAGAGGTAGTCAGTCAGTTTCCTATTTATATACTCAGAAATTAATCATTTATCTATTTTACATCAAACCACTGTGTGATTTGGTCGCTTGCCAGTTGAGAGGTTAAAGTCCAGACAAACGTAAGTTTGTGTGAGAACAATGTAGGTCGTCCGAGATGGTTTTTTTTTTAAGAAAAAAAACTAAGCCGGCTTGAGTCGACCTGTCCTGACAGACGCCCCGTCTCATACCATCTGCAGGACATTTGGGTAGGCCGTGTGAGATACTCAAACCGTCAGACATATAATATAGAGAAAAAGTTAAAAAAAAAACCTACATTAATCTCACACTTACAAAATGTCACCAAGTAAAAAATGATTACGTAAAATTAAATGCAAGTGGGTTGGTTATGAGGCTTAATCAAACAAGAATCTTAAAAAAGTACGGATACAGTCGTGATAACTTCGATTTTAAGAAAGATTAGGTTTTCTTGATTAATTCAAACGAAATATGATGCATTGGCTTGTCCAATCAAGGATGCCACAAGTTTCGTAACTAAACGCCAAAAAACGACACATTAATCTAAACTCAGCGTGTTTACATTATACGAATTAATTATTATCTCCATATCGGACCTAGGATTATCGAAAAAATTATCGTTAAAATATTTGCGTTTGAATTAAAAAAGAAACCACTGTTGTAGGTGCATTGTTGTGTTGTCGAATATGCTAATATCAAAATGTCGTGAATACGTAATATTAACGGATTATTATTGGTTTAGATTGAGTTTAATAAATGAATGACTAGGTAATCAGAGACAATGTTGATAAACTTAAAAAAAACACTTGAGTAGTTGATCCATTGGATTATACAATTAAATTCTTAATAGGTGTCGGTTTTGACTTGCTTCTGATATACGAAATTTGATAACCGACCATTAGTGGCCACCATTGGTGAAATATATGTAGCGTTATCTACCGGCATTACAACATATCCAGGGTGAATTAGGATAGCCATCATCCACACGACGATTAATTGACCAACTTTATAAAAATCTACCTCTAAGTCACCTGTCGAAACACCCGATCCACAATTCAATACCAGAATCGTAAAACCAAACTTACCAAACGATTACTTAATGAACGTCAACAGACACTGGTTTCTGCCTACACTTGACGACACCGTGATGTAATGTGACGTACGTTACCAATGACCTCCTAATGAGACCCAAATTCGATTTTAATCATCTATGAACTTGACATTTGATTTGTTTCATCAATCTTTGATTATAGGAATACGCAGAAGTGCTAATAGATTTTATGGTTGAGTTGTGGTTAGCTGATCAACTCTTTCTGTTTCTTCATACATAGTTGCTGGATAAAGTTCACAATCAAACAATAAATTATGTCCATTATGACATTAAGGCGAAACATTCACGGTCTCACTTAATTATTTCCTGCAATTAACGAGCTTATTTATAAAATTAGAGAATTAACCAATAATACACCCTACAAAAGATGATCAATTAAACCGGATTATATTCACGAGGGCTATCCATCTTCCTCAAAAAAATCTCAAATGAATCAAGTTAATACAAACTAAGCATATAACTCTTATATGGATAAAGTGTAAATGAAATAACACAATGCTTTTCTGAACTTTACTGATGAGATAGTTAAAAAGCATGAGGACAATATTCTGAATGAATGAAGAACCCATATGACAAATAATGATATAGGTGAACAATAGGATTGCTTTTAGCAATAAGACCGCCCATTGTACTCTGTTTTTTAATTGAGTGATCTTGTATAAAATCAAAAAAATATTGAATAATATTTTAATTGTATTGTAATTTTTGAAGCCCTGTATCCATATCCATGAATCAGATATCGGTAAAACACAAATTAAGCCATAACTCCACAAACGCTGATGGTAACAACGTAATAAGAATATTAAATATATTTGTCTTGCTCACTGTAATCGCCACAGGGGTTATTGAGGTCGCATAAATAATTTACTATTACTATTTACATATGTCATGTACAACGTAAACTATTTCTTCTGTTTGACCTGAATATAGTTAGTTATATACTGTATTGGCCATTCAGTACCTAGATTCAATATTAAAAGTGGTTTAGCGGATCCAAATTTAGACCAAATGTAGATTAGTCTTTGCTTGACAATCTGTGACTAATAAGCTCTTATAGAAACAACTAGCTGCGCCCTGCGGAGTTACCCGCTACATTTTGCCTATATGTTAATTCAGGGTGTCAGCTACCTCCATACAAAATTTTAGCGAAATCGGTCCCGCCGTTTGAGCGTGAAGAGGTAATAAACATACAAACACATATGTGTGATAGATCATTTTGAAAAGTTACTAGTAAATTTCTTTAGCGTTCAAAAGATACAAGTACAAATATATGGGAGCTGTCTAATCCAAAAGTATATTATTGCAGAGTTGCATAAGTAAGCATAGAAGTAGTGGAAATAGCTCTTAAATTAATAAGATACATAAAATGTCTTTATTGTAAATCATCGTAGTAAAATTCAGCACATAGAAGAGTGTCATAGAATAAGTTTTGCGGAAGCAATAGGAAGCTTTTTTTATTTATCATCATTCTAGACTTCATTAAAATTGAACAATTTCTCAATTCTTTATTGCGTACCATAATGTTCACATAGTTGGTAGAGAAATAAATATTTTAGTCCTGATTGGCGCAGTGGCTAAGCGATTGGACTGCTGCGCTAAGGGTTGAGGGTTCGATTCCCGCACGGGACAAAAATTTGTGCGATCCGCAGACGTTTGTCCCGAGTCTGGGTGTTTGTGTATGTGATATTTCATGTTTGTGAAATGCTCCCACGAAACAGGAGAAATTCCTAGAGTGGGGCGAGGTTTAAAAAAAATAAATATGGAGCTTGTCGGGCACAGATCAAGTATGAGACGGGATGAAGACACTGTGTTTCATTAGTTAAGAATAAATATTACTGTAACAATAACAAGATGTTAGGTTGTGCGGATGACATCCCATGAATTTATTAACTTACACATAGATCATTGAAGTTATTATTTCTAAACTGTGTCACCATTTCTAAAAAGGCGGTTCTCTATCTTAAATGTCACCTATGATTTATCGATAAAGTTCATTAATTAAGTCCCACACTGTTACAACACTATTCGCTGATGAGTTTGACATCGGTCTCAGACGGCTAAGGATGGGACGTTGAAATATTATCGTACGCCCAGGTTGCGTCGTTGTTTACAAAGTTTATTATATTATTAAGAAAGTCCGTACGATATTGAATACTGCAGAATATTCCTAGAAAGTCGACAAAGGTTTCCCTATGATTTATGTTGATGATGGATTAAGGTCGTTTTAATTATACGCTATAAGTGTTTCAATAATGTAATTAACCTGAGGCTTGTTAATAAACTTCAGGTTGTGCTAACTAGTGGTATTACTGCATCATTTCCAGTTAGCATCATTCTATACTGTTGCCTATCCTTGTTTGTGTTCTCCGTACATTCTGGTCTGTTCTCTTGTATCCGACCCTATTTATTTGTATCATCCTTCTTGCAATTCATTCGTTTCTTCTTTGGCGTTATTTTGCCCATGTTTCTATTCACTGTCATACTCGTCACTATTTCGTTTTCTATAATTCTTCATTTAATAAATTTGAATAATATATATGTCTGTATGTTACGTTTTCATGGCAAAACCAAGCCGATGTTTAGAGTAAACATCAAGATAACGTTAGGTATCTATTGCCACAGCCTCACGCGTTTATTTCGCCACAAGTAAACATGCCCTTACTATTTATTACTCGTGTTGACATAAATATTTCTTCAATACACTTGTACGGTTTACTAATACAACAAAAAATAATAACTACTTTTTAATAAAAAACATCGCCCCACAGTAGGAATTTCTTCTGTGTCGTGGGTGCGTTTTACAAACATGAAGTATCACAAACAACCAGACTCGGGAAAACCGTCTGCGGATCACACAATTTCTTGTCTCATGCAGGAATTGACCCGCAACCCTTAGCGCAGCAGTCCAATTGCTTAGCCACTGCGGCAATCAGGTTTAATTCTAAGTACCATTTTAGAACTTTCCGATATTTAACCCTTTACAAGTCAATCAGGAGGAACGAAGACAGGAAAAGGAAATTATCGCCCTGCAGTGGGACAATCATGGTTGAAGTAATTAATAATTATTAATTGTATTATTTTATTCTATTTCAAATGCTAGATATTTGTTTAAAATTTGTTTCTGTTTATTGTTTAAATTGTTAGGTGTTTGTTTGAATGTGTAATGACCCACATAATTATGGTCCATGGCGATTGTTTAACTATTACGTCTGCTTCACGCACAGTCACCGTGTTAAAGATTAATTGCTCATCTAGATTGTGTTACCTTGACCTTTCTTATCATCATCTGTGGACGACGCCGATTTATCCGCAGCTGGATCTAGACCAGTGTGCTAATCTCCACAAAAACCTAGATGAAGGTGGCACACAAAGCTTCATCTATGTTTCCTAGGCGGATACATCTGGATTTTCCTAAAAAAAAATTTTTACACGAATCGAATGTTTGACCTCTACCACCCATCTTTAAGTATACTAGCACACAGCCTACTCAATTGTTGCGAAGATAAACCAGTTTTTATTATTATGAATTAAAACAAAAATGTGCGTGGGCGTACAACTAGATGACAAACTCAGTTTTATTCTTCTCTGATCACCATTTGACATTAAATAGGTGATAATTTGAATACTAAAAATAAATAAAATTCACTCAGATGATGAGATCCGTTGACAAGGCAAAAATTTAATACAGATTCACAAATTAGCAAGATTTATCAAAAAAAAAAAAGTACCTCTTGTAGTAGACAAAACAAGTTCCGTAGATATTAATGTTTATGGAACATATCTATTAATATTACTGGCTACATTTTTTTTTAGACAAAGCTATACATTACCTTTAATATTTTCACAGTCATACAATATGTCATGTAAAAACACCCAGACTATTGTTCCTCCACCTCTGTTTGAGGGCCCAACAAGGAACTCCAAAGCAGATGTATTATTATTCAGATCATCTAAATTATTTTTTATTATGGTACGGCCAATGATATGTAAAAAAGTAATTTTTTTTTCGGGACCAGCCCACCACTCTTGCCCATCATTGTGACTCCTGTAAGCCAGGATCTACAATGATAACCATTGAGAACCATCGAGGCAATGAAGCAGGAGGCGTCCCAGAGAAATGAGTCGACTGTCTTGGAACCCGCAACGAAATTAATCATAAAAGAATATATAGGAGGAGCAGGAATATAAATTTAGTTCCCACTTCCCTCCATAGCAATTGGGAGACATAAAGACTAATATGCTAAAAGCATTATAAGGGATCCATCCACAACTGAGATAAGCCCAGTCGCCAAGCACCACGGGTATAAAAGTATACATGTCAAAAAAAAAAAAATACAGTCGAATTGATAAACTCCTTCTTTTTTTGAAGTCGGTTAAAAAGTATAGATTTGTACGTCATAAGCTAACAAAATGAACGAGAAAAGTGTTCCGAACTGCACTAGTCTTATGTCAGACCGGACAAACAATTGTAATATCCAAGACTACGATTGTCCCCTTTTCGAGTCTTCAAAAAGACCGCGCTAGTAACAAAGTATCTGTACTTTTTTGAAATATCATTGGGTTACGGCTTAATAAATACCCAACCCTACCTTACCCTTACAGAGTTGATGTTTGTAAAGAATAGCAAGTATTTGTTTTCTGTAAAACTGCATAATGCAATAAATAAACATTGTACCTCACATTCAAACTTAGTGTATAAATGCTATTCAAATGCAAAGGATTACTCATATTTCTATACACATAGACAAAGTAGCTGACTAGACTTGAAATGATCCTTTAGAAATAGATTATTAATGTAGTTTGACATTTGTGAACCGAACGCCTTCGCATCTTCGTTTGTTTCCATTAATATGTACGGTAAACGATCGCTAGACACCTTTATATGAGACGACACGATACCGTCACGATTATATACCTAGATTTTTTTATCGGAAATGGAGAGCAATTTTTTCGTTGTTGATGCATTGATATTTGATATCGTTGCATTGAGTAATAAAATAGTGATTCGGTATTATCAGACAGCCAGACATAAGAAACGAGGCATACCACTATGGAGCAAAAAGTTGTTTATCAAAATAGCTTCCACCCGCGACTTTGCCCGCGTGGATTTCGAATGTTTTATAGCCTAAAACCTTCCTCGATAAATGAGCTATGTAACACTGAAAAAAAAATTCAAATCGGACTAGTAGTTCCTGAGATTAGCGTGTTCAAGCAAACAAACAAACAAACTCTTCAGCTTTATAATATTAGTATAGATTGGAAAATAGAAGAAGCCTGAATGAAGAATGAACATCAATTATCACGGTCATCAATTTTATTGAGCGAGTATTTATCATGGATTATTTTACCATGCGTAATTTGTTGTAAAGTGCATCACACCGGACGATAATAATACGACAAATCGTACAGCAATCGCTTGGGCATTTAATTTTTAATTAATTTTAATTTTTTTTTAAATTTGTCACAACATAGGTTTTAAATTGTCACCATAAAATAGAATTTAAGAACATCGTCGTATGTTAACGTCATTATTTTCTCACACCTATGCAAGTCTTATGTATTTTAAATTCAGGGCCGTCCACTGCTATAAAGTTTTGAATGATAATTATGATACAGTATCATAGCGCATCAATTCTGTATTATGTTGGTCAAACTATTACGATAGGAAATAGATTAAGGAACTCTTAATAATTTCCTTGACCTATTGCCAATGACAAATGTGTACTACATAATAAACGCGATGATCTGAATAAATTGATTTAATTTTTTATGTGCCGTTAATGGTTTCTACAATTTCCTCAAACGAGTTGTATCTCTGAAATAAAACTATTTTTACGGATTTTATCGCGGTTTTAATTTTGTTTTTTGGTCCCGACGTTTCGAATCCTTTACAGCATTCATGGTCACGGGCAGACTGAGGTGTTAAAAGTCTAATTTCACCAAAAAAACAAATTAAAACTGCAATAAAATCCGTAAAAATAGTTTTATTTCAATGCCTTTTATTCGAGTTGAAACTATTTGAAAAAAAAATCGATAGGCTCATTTAGATGCTGTTGTTCGACATCGTTGGATGGTCTATTGTTATGACATTAATTCTTTAAAAAAAGAAGTATTGAATATTGTCTCGGACTAATTTTTTTTGTAACTTTATTAATATTTTGACGGTCAATACAAAATTCTCGTAATTTTTCTTACGCATAATGATAAATGGCACTTAACCTGTTTCTTAGATCAAAACATCATGAATTCAGTAAAATAATAAGACACACGGGTCTAATTTTAGTTTTTAAATCTAGTTTCAAAACAGAATCAGGTTTAACTAGAAATACACCTTTATAAATTAAAGAAGCTGCGCGTTTCTCAGAGCAGACGGTTTTTTGTAACGATACACAAAAAGGAAGATCACTGAGTCTCCGACATTTATTTATTTTTTACTAGCGGCCCGCTCCGGCTTCGCACGGGTATAAAATATATATTATAAGTATTTCTCCACTATTTAATGGATGTCATTATACATATAAACCTTCCTCTTCAATCACTCTATCTATTAAAAAAAACCGCATCAAAATCCGTTGCGTAGTTTTAAAGATTTAAGCATACATAGGGATATAGGGACAGAGAAAGCGACTTTGTTTTATACTATGTAGTGATCTGTGCACCCCTCATGTCATCTTTCTTTTACAGCTGTTGGTATTTTAAAGTTTCTTCGTCTATCGTATTGCCAGCATACTGCCCCCTTATCATAAACTTTGAAAGCAAGACATTACGTTGTGAAAGCGAGACGCCACTACGTGCAGTGTAGCAGGTACAGCGTGGCGTCTCGCTTCCACAAAGGAAAATGTCCTGATTTAAAAAATCATGGTATGGGGACCATGAATTCTTAAAGCAGGACATTGATTACCGTTGTTCACAGTTTATGCTGGTAACAGATAAGGCATTCAAAACCTATTTATGTACCTAGTACTCGTAGCTATGCGGCTACCCGGCAGATCAGTCGATCTGCGAGGTAAAGCCGTGCTCGCCGCGGTCAGTCTTGTGATGGGTCACCGTTTTCACATGTCGAGAACACCGCGCTTCGGAAGGCACGTTAAGCCGTTGGTCCTGCGCCTGATCTCTCTCCGGTCGTGTCGGTCTACCGTCCCATCGGATTATAAGAATGTGGGAATAGGGAGTGCACCTGTGTCTGCGCGCATACTTGCGCACTATAATATCTCCTGCGCAGATGGCTAGTCTCAGCACAGGCCGCCGTACCCGAAATTCGGTCAGGAGGACATTATTATGTACCTGTTATACTATTATTATTTTGGGTAATATTACACCGTACAATGTTCTACTTTACGTGAATTCTCAAAACAGTGTCAACCCTGAACAGTCATCATTAGGCCCTCAATAACTTAATGAAAAACTCGATTATAATTATTTTTACTATAGGGGGAAGTCCCTTAACGCCGGACGGCACCTAGCGCCGGACACTCGTACTATTTAAGCGAGTATAAATCCGTTCGATTCAAAATACAAGTGAGAGGGGCGCGGGGGGCACACAGGTACAGGATCACGCGCCGCGCCTCGCCAGTGACGCACACGGCCACGGCGAGAGCAACCGTTTGCTGTTTTGGCGCGAAATCACGGCGTCACCTAAATATCAATGTAAGTAATTCTAGTATATTTATGCATTTACATTTGAGTGGTATTCAAAGATAAAAGTAGTACTTTATTGTTATCCGTAAAATGGTAGAATATTATTAGATCTTTTAAACAATTTTAGTAGGTACCACCTAATGAACGAAAATGTCTGTTCCTTAGGACCGGACACTAAGTCGTCCCTTAGCGCCGGACAGTAAACATATTGATATTTCTTGTGAGAATTTACGTCATTTATTCTAATTATTTAATTTTGTTTTAGAGTATAGAAGAAAGAAGATAATTAAAATGGAAGAGAAGAAAAAAAAAGGATCCTGGGAGCCACAGAGGTTACAAACTGCTATTGATAAGGTTATGTCAAAAGAACTGAGTGTAAGACAAGCTGCAATGCAATACAATATTCCTAAAAGCACTATACATGATAAAATAAAGGCCCTAAATCGAGGAGAAGAAGTAACAATGAAACCAAAGTTAGGTAGGTTCACTAGCACCTTCTCAGCAGAGTATGAACAAGTCTTGGTGGACCACATTAAAGATTTATCGAATAGATGCATGCCGCTCATGAAAAAGGAGTTTCTGAAATTAGCATACGACTTAGCTGAAGTCATGAAGATTCCTCATCGATTTAATAAAGAAAAAGGCAGTGCTGGTAAACATTTTTACTACGATTTCATGAAAAGGCATTCTGACCTTTCGTTGAGAGCACCGGAATCGACGAGCATGATGCGCGCCGTAGGATTTAACAAAACACAAGTGGATCTATTCTACGACAACCTTGAAAAGCTGATGAAACAGTACAAATTCACACCCTCAAGAATTTATAACTGTGATGAAACTGGTGTCAGTTGCGTGCACAAACATCAAAAAGTTCTCGCTCCGAAAGCCATCCGTCAAGTAGGTAAGCTCACTTCAGCTGAGAGAGGCAAAAACATCACAGTTTTGTTCTGTATGAGTGCTAACGGTCACTACATACCCCCATTCTTCGTATTTCCTAGGCAAAGAATGAATGAAAGGCTTATGATGAATGCTCCAGCTGAGAGCATCGGTGTGGCCCAGCCAAAAGGGTGGATGAATAGTGACTTTTTTTTGCAATATCTAAGAATATTCGCCAAACACACGCAACCAACCAAAGAGAACCCTGTGCTGCTTCTACTGGATGGCCATTGCAGCCACAAGACATTGGCGGTAATCAGTTTTTGCAGAGAAAATCATATTCACTTGATGAGTTCACCACCACACACTACGCACAAGCTCCAGCCTCTGGACAGGACGTTTATGAAGCCATTTAAAGATGCATACAGCCAACGATGCGATTTGTGGATGAGAACAAATGCTGGATGTCGGATATCGGATTACGACATTGCTGGTTTGGTCAAAGAAGCATTTATAAAAGTAGCTCGATTGGATATTGCAATATCTGGATTCAAATGCACTGGAATCTATCCATTTGACAGACATTTATTTTCTGACCTAGATTATTTGGCTGCAGATATGACCAATATACCACTAGAACAAACAGAAACTTCATCGAACGCACTAAACAACGAACAAGCTGTCGTGATATCAAACTCAATCATAGAAGAGCAAATGAAAGAATCTGAACAATCTATTAGTGAGCCTATAACCACAAGTCCCAAACCGTCGACAAGTTCTGCTCCCGATCTTGTTCAGATAATCCATAACTTATCACCGTTGCCTGACGCAGCAAAAAAACGAACAGCAGCTCGAAAAAGAAAGAGTGAACGAAGTGAAATTTTAACTTCATCGCCATACAAAAAATTGGCAGAAGAAAAAGAAAATGAAAAGAACATGAAAGATAAAAAGAAGGAAATAAAATCTAAGTTTGAAGTAGCAATGGGAGGTAAAGGAAAGCAAACCAAAGGAATTAAAACCAAAGGAAAGAGCGTAGACAAGGGAAAAGAAGCGACAAACGTGAAATCTAAAGGAAAGAAAGGAAGTGAAGTAGAACCTTTAACTGAAACATCTAACACAAACATAACAATTTGCGTAGTTTGCTTAGAAGACACTGACGAAGACTGGATCCAGTGCTCATCCTGTCGTGGGTGGGTACATGAAGCATGTGCAGACATTCCAGAGTCTGGAGATGGCTACATATGTGATCGATGCAGGTTATTTTGAAGTGTCCGGTGCTAGGGGTATGACACAAATATTCGTCCGGTACTAGGTGCCACTTTTTAAAATTATATTTTTTGTTACCAAAGTTTGATTGATAGTATTAATTATTTTTAAGCAGAGGTTGCATTTTTGTTAATTTAATTTGATTTCTAACTTTGTTATCTAATATAAGTCATAATTTAATAAACATTTCTTAAAATATTTTTTGTTTTATTTATAAATAACCTTAG
The DNA here is from genome assembly GCA_905340225.1 of Abrostola tripartita. Taxonomy (NCBI): domain Eukaryota; kingdom Metazoa; phylum Arthropoda; class Insecta; order Lepidoptera; family Noctuidae; genus Abrostola; species Abrostola tripartita. Next base: position 840,191 of record HG996492.1, on the reverse strand, counting down.
GTGTCTGCCACTAGGGGACTTCCCCCTAAATTGCTTTTGAAGTGTTAATTTTGTTTATGCTGCGTGTCCTTGTATACCGTTTAGTAGCAATCAATCAAGTATCAATAATTGCGTTTTTATAATGTGTAAATACGATTACAGATAATAAATATCTAGTAGGCGCAGTAATAATATTTTACTGACTGTGTTCTGTTTATGTGAGACTAGCTTGCGCCCGCGACTTCGTCCGCTTGGATTTCGAATGTTTATAGCCTTCCACGATTAATGGACTATCGAACACAAAAATATTTTCAATTCGAACCTACCGAAAGATTAGCGCGTTTAAAACCAAACAAACTAATTCTTCAGCTTTATATATTAACTAGCTTTTGCCTGCGGCTTCGCTCGCGTTAAGAAGCCATCTATTGTCAACATTTAGAACTAAAAATTATTTTGTTCGTCTTAATTTATTCATCCATTAGGTACTGATAGGTTCAAACTAATACATTTACATCCTCCATCATCCCTTATTTTATCCCCATGGGGTTGAATTTATCAAAATCCTATTTAAGCGGACGTCTTCATCATAGTAGCTCCAATCTTTAATTTCAGTTCAATCAGTCGAAAATCTAAGAAGATTTATACAAACTTTCATCCCCTATTTTATCCTCTTGGGGGTGGAATTTATTAAAATCCTTTTTTAGCGGATGCCTACGTCATAACATCCACCTGCATGCCAAATTTCAGCCAGATCTGTCCAGTGGTTTCGGCTGTGCCTTGATAGATCACTATGTCAGTCAGTCAGTCAGTCAGTCACCTTTGAGTTATATATATTTAGAAGAAGATAGGTAGTATAGATACTAGATTGTTACCGTGTTTCACCGAATTCATTTTTGGAACAAAAAATCTCATCTTCAATGATAATTATTTATTTGACGCACTCAGAAACGTTAATGACTTCAACAGCTGACACTAAGTAAAGATTCACAAAGAAAACCTTTACTTAGTGACAGTTTAAGTCATCAATAAATGTCCGTGATTTTGGCAGTTATAAAATTATTTTTAAGCTCCACAAAGTGAATGTATCATCTAAAAGTTTATAGATTCTTATATTAATTTCTTATTACATTTATTTTTGCACACTGAAGTGACAACATAAAACTTTAAACACGAAAACGATGTTAGCCGACGAACTCCGAAAATTCCCGAAGGAAGAGTTTCGTACCCATAGATTTAAAATACCAAGAAGTTCCAATCGTACCAACTTGAGAGTTGTGATTATGGGTTTTAGAATACAGAATACAAACGGTTATGAATAATTAAGCTGTTATTTTACGATAGCAATTAACGAGTTTAAAATATAACACCTTTTAGTGAGCGGTATGATGCTACATAAATATACGACCTCTGGTACTATTTGAATGAATTTTAACGCATTGTAATAAGGTCAAAATGTTTGACACTGCGCTCAAAGTCGTGAGGCATTCGAAAAAGGTTTTATTAGTTTTACGTGTTACATAAAATAACAGAATTCAAATTTATTTTGTTTACAATACAATTATCAAACGTACAGCTACATAAGAATTACGAAAACAGTAGGAAGTGTGTTATTTACCTGTGTGCCATGCGAGTAAAGTTTCATTTTCCAAAAACATAATCATTTTTTAAAATTTATTCCATCGCAATTTTTTAAACAGATAAACGGATAATTACGCAAAACGTTATCTAGAAACCAATACATTAATAATTATTGTTAGTACTTTAATTAGCATTTGCCTCGTTGGTCTAGTGGTCGCTAAGCGCGACTGCTGAGCACGAGGTACTGGTTTCGAATCCCGGGTCGGGCAAAGTGTTATTGAGTTTTCCATTAGGTCATTCTCAGTAACAGCGTGGAGTCGGGATTTGTGTCCGATTGATGATCATTGACTCGCCCCCTATTATGTTGGGACCTATAACATAACTGGCAAAATGTGGGTGTACTATAGGTACACCTCTGCCCACCCCTTCGGGGACTACAGGCGTGATGTTTATTTATATTTCGATCAAATATAGACAGGAATTATTTTCGCATTTAAGTAAGTTAATCAACAAGGTAACCCACATAAAATAAAATTATCCTAATCGACGTCATCCCTTTGTTATGTTTGTCACGTAGATACTCCTAATAAACGGTAATCCGAAAACAAATAAAATTACATCGCTTACACATAATAACCACAGATTAGATAAAATTCGTATATTAGTTAACCGCTATATCAATACTCAAATCAATGCAAAAACGACATAAGTCTAAAGTACACATTTTAAATTTTGCCTGAAATACACCCTGAAAGTGGATCTTAAGGTTGAGTTTACAAAATCATGCTTTGTGAGGTATGTCGTTTTGTAATTAGTAAAACACGCATGCTATTTGATAGGAAAACTTCGTTAAGTAAACTTATGTGACATTGCTTGAGTATTTAGGTTGTGTGTTGGCGTAAGTTATTTTTATTAGGTATTTGTGTAATAGTTAAGAACACAAGAGGGGCGTGGCCGTACGGCTACCGTGCGCATGTCCAAGGTTCTTACATGTTTAACCGTCCCATCGGTTTTGAAGTCGCAAACTAGATTGATGTGTGTGAGGTGTTGGTGTCCATTGCCAACCGCCAAGAGTTTAAACAGGCACAGTGTGGCAACTTGAGGGTATTTAAACTATTTCTGCCACCTTTTTATCCGAATAGTTGACTGCTGCGCTAAGGGTTGTGTGTACGATTTCCACACGGGACAAAAATTTGTGCGATATGCAGATGTTTGTCCGGGTTTGTCTGGGTGTATGTGATATATCAGTGTAAAACACACCCACGATAAAGGAGAAATTCGTAGTGTGAGGCGGCATTTATTTAAAAATAAAATGGTGCCCTTAAAACCGAAACCAGCAATCAAAAGGTTTCTTACATCTTCTTTTATTTAGAGGTTTGGAGATAGACCAGTTACCATGTCAGCCCAACAGGAAGGTAAGTTGAGAGCCTCAACGAATGACGATACTCTATTGATAATAAATAGCACACCCTGTGTAGATCGGCTAGCAGATTTCCATGGCACCTACTGTATATAATAAGTTACCTAATGGTATCAAAGAGCTACCAGTAAGAGAATTTAAAAAACATCTTAAAAAAGCACTTATACATAAGTGTTATAATTCTGTAAAAGACTTTTTAGCTGATAAATTACCATAATTGTTAATTTATAATTAATTTAGGACTATTTTGCATACCTTATGGGTAGAATGTACAAGGATTCTTAACATGTAACAAACATCATATTGTAATACCTACATTATAAGCAAATAAACTATTCTATTCTATTAAGAATAAGAAGAATAAGAATCATTTATTTGCTCGAAATAATGGTGTTTACAGATGGAGATAATATTATAATAGTAGTTTCACATATTTCGCCTACTTTTTTCGGATATATTCTATAGATATTTCGTCAGTGATCAATAAAATATAGTAAATACGGAAATTTAATTATGGAGCATCTTCCGCAATCTTTTGTCGCGGAAACACTAAGAAAATTGCGGCCCATTTTCGGTAAAAACCACTTACCTTTGCGAATCTTATGAAACCCGTCCGGAGTTTACATTTTGACATAATGTAAGATTCAGAATGTGGAATAAAGAATTAGCGCCTGACATCATAAACTGTATGTATACCGATTTAATGCAGAACACAAAATGATACCTATTTAACTAGTTACTTTTATTACTATGTTAATTAATTTAATGTAAATTAAGTACAGTCATAAAATTAAAACACAATAGTGTCACAAAGCATCATCGTTAAATCGTTGATTGCTGATGCTAAAATGTCGCGTATACTTTGGTTCCTAAATACGTCTTAGCACACATATTAAAATCTTATTTGGAAAAAGCTCGCAACGCGGACTTAATTACGATAGGATATCATCACATCATCAGCCGAAAAAGTCCACTGTTGAATGAAGGCCTCCCCCTTTTAGAAGGGGGGAGGTTGCCATAATCCCCACGCTTGGCAAGCGGCTTGGGGATCGCAGTATTGGTGGTCAAGTTACAGAAGACGCTGCTGCCCATCTGCTGGATTTTCCCTTAGTCGCCTCTTACGACACCCACGGGAGGAAAGGGGGTGGTCAATTCTAGGCCGGATACCACACGGCACCGATAGGATATACATCCATCCATATCCGATAAGTTAATAATTATATACTCCAGAAAAAAAAAGCACTCACAACTGCTACGCCCGGAATAACAGGAGTCCTTGTATGAATAAATAATTATGTTAAGCCACATTTTAACGCAAAACAATTTTTATATAAACTAGAATTAGCTTCCGTCTTTGTCTGCGTGGAAATAGCCTATATCATTGGTCTATCCACCCTGAAAGTCTACTCTAAATATTGTTGTTTTAATCTTGGAAATTATAATATCTTATAATAATACCTTGGGACAACCCACACACGGTAATCTGATCCCAAAGACTAGGCAAAAACTTTATTATGGTAAACAGACAACTGATTAACACACCTATATATTTCTAAATACATTTTTACATACTATAGATAAATTACACCCTGACGCAGAACAAATGGTAATGCTCATCACACAAAGATTTGTCCTGGGTGGGAATCGAACCCACGACCTCCTGTTTAGTAGTCAGGATCACTAACCACTATACCAACAGGTCAATTGGATGGGTAGTTTCGAATATTGCCCATTACATACCAACAAAACTTCAGTTAACCTCTTTTTCTTTTAAAATATTATGTATAGATTATTAAATAATCTGTAGCAATATCCACAGACACAACATATGGTATTTTTAACAATACAATTAAAAATAACACAGTTTTAAGATCAACCTAGTATAATAGTATTATGTTAGGAATACAAACGCTTAAAGTTCTAAACAATAAATAACAATGTTAACAGAATACAAATTTAAAACAATCGTATAAAACCTATAAAGCTGCCATAACTTTTTAAACGGCGTTCGGCCTCCATAACTCAGTGTCTTTTAAAATGCCTTTGTTCACAATTAATCTTCACATTCCTGCTCCAAATCGCGTAATGAATTACGGCGTCTGCCTTGATAGCATTGACTGCGGTATATCAAGTATATTCGAGTATTTACATATGGCCTATCAGTCGCCATGGGCTGTTTAAATCTTTAAAAATATATAAATCATCATAAATATTTTGACAGCCTCCTTCGTGGTCGGAGGCAGCTGAGACTAAGGTTCTTAGAAGAGGAAATGTTTATTCTTGAGCATAACAGGTGCAATGATTTTCTTACTTTTATATCGTTCTTTAAGCTCTATGCTCGATCTTTTCGCGCTTGATTAATGCAGTAACATCAGTGCTCAGTAGCCACTAAGCACTGCTGTTGCTGCATCATCATCATCATCTCTCAGCCTATCGCGGTCCACTGCTGGACATAGGCCTCTCCTAAGTTGCGCCATAATACATCACGCATGTAAGCCCGAAGATTTGGGCATGTCAAATAAATTCATTTATTTCGTTTAAAACATGGGTACTTTGGGTACAGATGGTACACGTATAAAATAAATAAATAACAGCCTATAACTGTCCCACTGCAGGGCAAAGGCCTCTTCTCGTATAGTCAAAAAATTCCTTCACACATTTTGCCTTTGCGGCCATAGGTCTCATTGATTCTTGCCTAAGTTTGAAAAAGAGAAAAAAATAATAATATAAAACTTAACATAGATAATAAAATAATTATTAAACCAAAGAACGTAGCAAATATATTTAACAACTACTTCGCTTCTATAGGTGAAAACAGTAACCCCTCTGGAACCGAACCAATGGGAGCTCCAGTTGTCTTCCCTACAGAAAATTCTATGTTCCTCAGCCCAGTCGATGGATACGAAATAAACCGAATTATTAAAAACCTGCAAAACAAAAAAAGCCATGGTATCGATGAACTACCACCATTCCTGATTAAACACTGCGCCGACGAACTCACATTACCGTTCTACCTATTAATCAATCAATCATTTGAAGAGGGAACATTCCCCAAAGAACTAAAAATAGCCTTAATAAAACCTATACACAAAAAAAATGAAAAAACAGACACCAGCAACTACCGCCCCATAGCACTATTACCAACGGCATCAAAAATTTTTGAGAAGGCAATGTGCAACCGTGTTTACTCCTATTGCGAAAAATATAATATATTAGATGATTGTCAAAATGGTTTCCGGAAAAATAGATCTACAACTTTAGCAGTTTACAAATATGTACAAGAAGCCCTAAATATTATAAACAATAGAAATTATGCTGTAGGTATACTACTCGACATGAGTAAAGCCTACGATAAGGTGCAATTTAAAATACTTTTAAATAAATTACACGGGATTGGGATACGGGGAAATGCACTAAAATGGTTCGAGTGCTACTTAAAAGATAGAGAGCAAATTGTAGAGATCGAATATTTTAATAACAACAGTAAGGAAATACAGCAAATCAGATCTGACCGAAAAGCAGTAAACGCCTCTATTCCACAAGGGAGCGTTATAGGGTGTCTTCTGTTTCTCATTTACATTAATGACCTTCCCAAAACAATAAATGATACATGTGTGCTATTCGCAGATGATATATCCATACTCACCTCTTGCCAAATAAATGAGAATACCAATGAAAAACTCAATTCTCTTCTTACGTCAGTAATCAATTGGATGGAAAATCATAACTTAGAAATAAATTTCTCGAAAACTAAATTAATCACCTTTCACCCACATCAAAAAGCCCCTATAAAACTAAACTATTCCTACAACAACACAAAATTAGAACAAGTTAACGAATTCACCCTCCTCGGTTTAACAATAGATACTCACGTAAACTGGAAAGTACACATACAAAAAATTAGAGCTAAACTATCAAAATTCTCCTACGCCCTACGCGAAATTAAAAAAACCACCGACCTACAAACATCACTTGTTACATACTATGCCTACGCCCAAGCGTGGCTTAGTTATGGCATCATATTATGGGGAAACAGTACAAATTCTCACACAATTTTCACCTTACAAAAGAAACTCATCCGAATAATAACCAATATTGAACAGACAGACAGCTGCAGACCACAATTCCAAAAGCACAAAATCCTCACACTTTCCTGTTTATACATCTTAGAAGTATGTAAATTTGTGCGACATCACCCCGAATTTTATACTACCCGGAAAGATATTCAAAAAAAATATAGCTTACGACACAAAAACAGATTAAATTTGCCTACATCCAATCTAAAAATACATTCGTCCGGTCCACTAGTTATGTCAATAAAAATATATAATAACTTACCAAAAACAATAAAAGATGAAAAGAAAACAAATCTATTTATAAACCAATTAAAAAAATTCCTTCACTCCAAATGCTACTATACCATAAAAGAGTACTACGATGATAAATCAATAAAAAGATAGTGCAAACAATTCAAATAAATTAATATCTATAGGGATAAGCCCCTCTACCTATACGATATATACATAAACACATATAAACACACACACACACACTCACATACACACACATACCTACTCACACACGCACACATTCAAAACATTTTTATTTTATATTATTATAACTACTTAGTAGTTTTACCAAAATAGTATTTTAGAAATAATTATAATTTTAGTATTAAGCTGCATATCTCTCCAACTTTAAGCTGTGCCCTACCGGGTCCATAATGATTCTATCTCATATGTAACACCTGTATTTGACTTATGGAATGCTAATAAAGTATTGAGTATTGAGTATTGAACCTGCAATCTTGTGCATACAAATCCGGTATGTCATCTAATAGGCCACTACGATTCAATTTAATTCAATCAATATTTAATTATTTTAACTTTTTAATCTAAAAAGCAGCAGTGTCAACCCGCAACTGAATAAACTCTCTAACCAAATGTGCCTTTGTTATCAAAACCAATTATACTAGCAGACAGCTGTTTATTAGTATGTATACATTTTAATATACATATACAAGCCATGTTCCAGGATGTCGTTACACAACTAAAATGTCACATCTATATTACAATAAATACCAACATTATGTCTTTAGCTCTCAGAGCCGGTATGTTGGTATGCTTGTGAAGAATTCTAACCTTGAAGGAATGTCGCTTTTATGATAATTTCACGTGTATAGGCTAAACAGAAAACATACAGAAAATTGTATTAAGTGCATACTTGACATTTAAAATAATTCAATAAAACGATGTTATTGGTGCATACTCAAATATTAGTTCTCAGCAATATGTGTGCGTGTGTGTGTTAGTGTATCATAAGGCCTATATTTCTGCAAGTGCAATGAAAATATATAATTATGTTATTTAACTAGACTAAACAACAATCTGAAAAGCTTTTGTCTGAGCAAAATAGTCTTTATGTCCCCCGTTTGCTATGTAGGGAAGTGGGAACTAAGTTATATAACCCTACTCCTCCTATATATTCTTTTATGATTAATTTCGTTGCGGGTTCCAAGACAGTCGACTCATTTCTCTGGGACGCCTCGAGCTTCATTGCCTCGATGGTTCTTAATGGTTATCATTGTAGATCCTGGCTTACAAGAGTTACAAAGATGGGCACAAATGTTGGGCTTGTCCCGAAAAAAAAACTTAGTACTAAAAAAATCATATTACTAATACTCTTGTTTTATTACGAAAAGATTAAATCTTTTTATAACTAGCGTAAATATATCTACTACAATCTATCGTTTGTTTTTTACTTGATACCGTATCGAACCCACACCATGCCGAGGTCATGACCATACTTCAACAAGCGTCAAGCCTCTACACCAATTAAGCTAAGTTGGCATTTATTGACGATTGTAACACTTTGCTTGCGCAAACGCATCCTGTGTTACGCGTTATACACCGTTTAAGTCATTCATGTTATGGTATAATAACGTTATAACTCGATAAAAAAGGGTTTTTTTAACTTTTAATCCGATGAATAGGGTGTAAGAAGAATAAGGTGAAAATAATGTTAGAATTGGGTAAGGAGGCTTCTATGTCTTGCAGTGGGAGTAAAAGAACTGCAGTGGGAGTTGATGCTAGCATTACAAAAGGAACTCCTCCTGTCTGTAAATAGCTCCCATTTTGTCGTAATCACATGCTCAAAGACCCGGGCTCGGGATAAATATCTGAAGACATTACTATTGTCTCTTGTAGAGATCGAACTAACAACCTATGTAGAAGTCCAATCGCATAGCAACTGGTCTATTTATGTCTATTTATTTGTCAATATTTAATCTGTAAACCAACAATGCCCTGTATATCGAATAATATGTATATAGTATACACCATTATTCTAAATCTATTGTTCTTACGCACTTTATTCTTAAATATGCTATCCCATGTGCCCTTTGTAGTACCTATGTGTACTTGACCGAATATATTTTATGGACATTAATTCAATTACCACGGCCATTCAAATCCTCTAACGTTTCTTCAACAATTAGTGTACAGGTGTGAATACATTGTCAATGTTTTTATATACTTTCAGGCTTTTATATAAATACAATTCAAGTACGTTAAGTTCTAAATGATCAGTATAGTAAAGTGGTATTACTTAGCATCTTCTATTGATCAGTTTTTTGTTAGGACTCGCAGACGTCAAATTAAGCAGTTTTAAGATTGTAACTCTCTTTAGAGTTTGCTGCGAGAGCCTGCATCGAAAAAAAAATATCTTGGGACAAGCTAGACACGGTCGTTTGATCCCAAACTAAGCAGAGCCTGTATTATGGTAACCAGACAACTGGTAAACATACTTACGTATTTCTAAATACATACATACTATAGATAAATTACACCCAGACACAGAACAAATGATTATACATCACCTAAAGATTGGTCCTGGGTGGGAATCGAACCCACGACCTTCGGTTTAGGAGTCAGGATCACTGACAACGCGACCAAATGGCCAGGCAAACATCTATTGACACATACGTATGGACTATAGGAAGTCGACATGAGTTCTAAACTTATGCAAAGACTTAGAACAGCCAGTCGTCCAATTTATAAGCCTGGAACAGTGGTTGGTAGACCAAGCGTATCCCTTGAGAGGTAGATACTTATATTTGGTACCTCTCAAGGTTGCAGGTCTAGCTAAGGTCTAGCCTACTATTGGCATGTGGTATACACACTTTAGCGAGACATAAATTAAAACAAGAGTAAAGGTCCAGAATTTTGCAAAACTCTCCTTTGATTTACTAAGAATCAGAGAGTAAGTGAGGATTTACTCTGCAAAAACGTACTATAATTCTCAATATAAACAGATTTTGCGCCGCATCCATCACAGGAAACGCTCGTCATATCATTCTGTACTTAATATAGAAAAACACTTACTTTTTATAATAGTTTAATATCACATATTAAAAAGATATATGAATAACCTTGAATAGAATGTTATTCGTAACAAAAAAGGCATTATTCAAATAACAACTGGAAGATATTACAAAATGTCTCGATTACGTGCGTAACGATTCTAATAGGCGCCTATTATTGTCATCGCTCGATATTGTAACGATTAATTCTAATAATACTGTTGATATAAGTAATTTAAAAGCACATAAAGATTTCCTACTGGTTTCAGAAATAATAGGCAGCAAAATCATGGTATTATGTTTTTAAGATTTAACTAAAACTTGTGAATAGTAGATTTCAAAAAGTTTTTATGTAAATCGGCTTTAATTCGATTTATTGAGTCATTTTAATTGGCGCCCTGATGGACGCAGTGGCTAAGCGATTGAACTGCTGCGCTAAGGGTTGCGAGTTCGATGCCCGCACGGGACAAAAATTTGTGCGATCCACAAATGTTTGTCCTGAGTCTGGTTGTTTGTGTATGTGACATTTTATGTTTGTGAAACGTACCCACGATACAGGAGAAATTCCTAATACCAAGCGACATTTAAAATAAACCTTCCTGCATACATAATAACACATCGCTCGCCATTTTCACTCATAACATTGTCGAGTGACACCAGAATAGGAAAACACCTCCAAATAGATGTCATCACTTGAGATCAAGTAGTAAGAATAAATTTGTTAGAAGCAAAGGTCAATCTCGTGACCTTTGCGGAAGCAAGGCCGGGTTGATTAGGCAAGGAGTCCGGAGAAGATATAGTTCGAGAGCACATTACTGTTTGATTAGATAGATTCATGTTTTAGTTGAGGAATGCGGTAGTCGGATGGTGATGCGATTGGCAAGGCTTATGTCAAGTTTTCGGTAGACTTGTTGATCAGTATTTATGCAGTATTTTGATGACTTGATTGGCGCAGTGGCTAAGTGATTAGACTGCTGCGCTAAGGGTTGCGGGTTCAATTCCCGCACGGGGCATAAATTGATGTGCGATCCACATTTGATTGTCCCGAGTCAGGGTGTTTGTGTATGTGATATTTCATGTTTGTGAAACGCACCTACAATACAGGAGAAATACCTAGAGTGGGGCGCCGTTTGAAAAAAAAAAAGTATAGACGCACCCACGATACACGAGCATTTCCTAGTGCGGGGCGACGTCAAAAAAAAAAAGAGTATAATGATAAATAGTCTATGTTTGTTAAGGATATATATTGGTTTTCTGTAAAACTACTTAGCGCAATAAAAAATAAAAAATACTGCTTCGTTGGTCTAGTGGTCTCTCAGCGCGACTGCTGAGCTTGAGGTCCCGGTTTCGCATTCCGGGTTAGGCAAAGTGTGACTGAGTTTTCTATTAGGTAATGCTCAGTAGCTGCCCAGAGCTTGGATTTGAGCCCGGTTGATAGCAATAACCTCGCGTCCCATTTCTTCCGTTGGACTGCCAAGTCAAAGGTCACAAGTTAAAACGTCAGCACGCAGCAATGTCTTTTCGAATTCATGTGCGTCAGGTATCAGTTGCTAAAAACGGTGAAAGAATACATAGTGTGAAAACCGGCACACCTGAGAGATATTTTAACGGTGTGTAAAGCCATATCAGAGGCCTACAGGCGGTTTAAACTCTGACACCAGGTTGTTCATCAACCATACGATAAGAAGAAGCCTAATTTATAAACGAAGCCTATTGATATAAGTCCTTTAGTTAATGTCACCAAATAAATGCATATATACTAAATACTCTATTTATATACTAATAACAGTCTAGATTATTATAATAGTGACGTCCTTCATCAGATTGCACTTGCATAATGCTATTATTAAGTGTTAATTAAGTATTACGTCTTAATTTTGTTAAAAGTCACTTGATCTATTTAAAATTAAACATAAATTCGTCGTAAATTGACAGGTTTACGAGTTAATAATGAAGATTCATCGTTCTCATTTTTTGAATATTTTTTAACTTTTTGTTTGCTATTTGAATCAAAACGACATTTTTTTGTTATTTTATGTAACATAACACTATGTTATTTAAATGACTATAATACACCTACATTTCACCATTATGTAGGTCCCAATGTAATAGGGGTGAGCCTATTGCGATCAACCGGGCACACATCCAGACTCTATGCCTCTACCCGTGCCTCTACTGTGAATTACCTAATGCAAAAGCCCAAAAACACTTTGCCCGACCCGGGATTCAAACCCAGAACCTCACGCTCTGCAGTCGCACTTAGCAACCACTGGACCAACGAGGCAGTGTTTTAACCTATCTAAAGTCCTTCAAAATATTTGAGCCTACAGCTAATCGCCTGAAAGCTAACCAGTAAAATCAAACTAACCAGTAAAATTAAACTGATAATACAGACATTAATATCAATACAAATCTTAAACGTTCAATCGACCTTCCAATGATCTCTACGCTTTATTCAGTAGACCCTTAGCTAGTGACTATAGCTGCTTGAAAAATTCACCTTTGCGAAAAAGTAGTCCATATTCTTCCTCAGAATTCAAGCTATCTTTGCCCAAAATTTTATCAAAATCGGTTTTGCAGTTTCGTAAGAATGTATCTAACAAACCGACACAGAGATACCAAGTTACCTATAGATGCATTTTTATTATTAGTTGGAATTTATAAAATTACATTTCGATGTTTTAATGATGATTGTATTTTGAAAGATTTCTTGGTAAATACACAAATATTTTATTATTTGTACACAAAATCACTTCACTTTGATTGAGCCTTTTCAGCTGATGTTGCAATCAAAATGTCTTAAGTACTTAGGCAATAGATTATACGTGATTACAAGGCAGTTAGCCGTAGTTATTATTATTTTATTATTATAATAGCTTTGTGGAGGCAGAGTGATGAGAATAATACTTAAGTACGTCTGGCGCACCCTGGGCGGTCAACCTTGCTACTGTCCATTTTGACTGAACGATTTCTACACCACGGCATGATCTGCCCCCTTACCATGAACGAGCACTGATAGCCGAGAGGTATGACTGGTGGACTGCCAAGTCAAAGTTAGCAAGTTCAAACTCCGGCACGCACCAATGTCTTTTCGAATTCATGTGCGTATTATAAATTAGTTATCAGTTGCTAAAAACGGTGAAGGAAAACATCGTGAGGAAACCGGCCCATCTGAGAGATTTTTCAACGGTGTGTAAAGCCATGTCAGAGGCCTACAGGCGGTTTAAACTCTGACACCAGGTTGTGCATCAACCATACGATAAGAAGAAGACCATGAACTCTTAAAGCAGGACAGTTTATGTTGTGGAAGCGAGATGCGGCATTACACTGCAAGTAGCGGCGTCTCGCTTCCACATCGTAAACTGTCCTGCTTTAAGAGTTCATGGTAAGGGTGCTGTTTCCTTGTGACAAATTAACTCACGCCCGATACGAAATGACAAAGCCTTAGTCGGTGGATCTGGATTGCTAATTAAATATAGTTATTGATGCGATTTTAATTTAGAGTGAACATAACCTAAAACTTTTTTGGTAGAAAACAAGTTAGTATGGGCTTATATACATATGTGGCTACTTATTGTAGAAAAAAGTTGCCATTACAGATGTCTTCTAACACAGACCATTTAGGTTATTTAAATGCCAAAGTGTGACATGCGAAGACACAACTCTGCCTCCTCCTTCGGAGAATACAGGCGTGATGATATAGGTACCTACTTTTTCTTATCGTATGGTTGATGAACAACCTGATGTCAGAGTTTAAACCACCTGTAGGCCTCTGACATGGCTTTAAACACCGTTGAAAAATATCTCGGGTGTGCCGGTTTTCTTATGATGTTTTCCTTCACCGTTTTTAGCAACTGATAACTAATTTATAATACGCACATGAATTCGAAAAGACAATGCGTGCCGGGGTTTGAACTTGCAACCTTCGACTTGGCAGTTCCTCGGTCATACCACTCGACTTTCAGTGCTATTAACCTACTGCAGTAGGTATAAATAATATTGCCTCTGTGTGTATAGTTCAACAGAGTAAATCATCGAGTAAGTAGCGACTCATTCAATAATAACTCGTTCACCTTTGTATGATTTATACGTCTGCTTGTCCACACCGGCCATTATGCTCTTGAAATAACAAATACATTTTGTTTTTTTTAGGTTTCCGTACCTTAAAAGGAAAAACGGAACCCTTGTAGCATCTCTTTGTTGTCTGTCTGTCTGAACGTGAAAGTATAAAGTTGAAATTAATATCAAGTACCCAGACGACGGTGGCATGACGAGCTGCTTGCCTACAGGAGAGACTGGTCCACTTTAGCACACGACCGAGTAAAGTGGAAGAGTGAAAGGGAGGCCTTTGACCTGCAGTGGGACAATACAGGCTGAGAAAAAAAAAAACGTCTGTTGTCCAATGAAGCCGTGAAAAAATGTAACTTCCAAGTCAACGCAATCAAAAGATACGACTTAAAACACAACTGGTATGTAGTGTGGAGATTGCATATACCACTCCTGTATTTCTTAGGACGTAAGCTGGATGATAGCGGGCAGCGGAGCGGTGGCAAAAGCGGCGTCGCTCGTATGCCACTGCTATCGAAAACACTTCAATACAAATTAATGCATTTGAACGCGCCGCTACCTGCACCGCTATCCCCACCGCCCCGCTGTCTGCTGCCACCCAGTTTAAGACCCTAGGAAGATAGGGAGATGGTATGGAATTAATTTTTAATATAAACCTAGTCTCACGTTTCCAAATTGGGTGGGTTTCACAGACTGAGATATTTATTGTAAACATCACACAAATATTAATCCTCCGCTGGAAAATCGAATCCGCTATACTTAGGCTATCAGTCTAATTACTTAGCTACTGTTGACTTTGATGCTACTCGTATTCTCATTTTAGGTAGCTCATTATTCTCTCATACTTGAAATGATTGTTAAACATTCCTACAACATATTTTTAAAAGAGTAACTATGGAGTTTCTTGCCGGTTCATCTCCATAGAAACGACTTTTTGGAACCGTGCAACTAGTTTGACGTTTTGTAAGTGCTCTTTTGTAGCCTATATGAAATAAAAACATTATGGCTATGATTATGACTATGTGTCAATTGGGTCGCCTGATTGTCTGTATTGTATATTAGTTGACTATCGTAAAGACAATTATTCTTCTTCTTCTTCTTATCGTATGGTTGATGAACAACCTGGTGTCAGAGTTTAAACCGCCTGTAGGCCTCTGACATGGCTTTACACACCGTTGAAAAATCTCTCAGGTGTGCCGGTTTCCTCACGATGTTTTCCTTCACCGTTTTAGCAACTGATAACTAATTTATAGTACGCACATGAATTCTAAAAGACATTGGTGCGTGCCGGGGTTTGGACTTGGGACCTTTGACTTGGCAGTCCAACGGTCATACCACTCGGTTATCAGTGCTAACTAAGACAATCATTGAGAATAATAATTAAAAGCTAATGTTTGGTATCTAGGAAAAAAGGTAAATTGAAAAATTCACATTAGACCATCCACTCACCTGGATTAGAAGTTAGAATCCACAACTAGGAATCCAGTCATAAAACATCAAAGCCACCGCGGCTTTATAATTTCAGGTAAATTACATTTCGTTAGTCACAGTCATTAGCAGTTACAATCATATTTAACAGTTCTGACATTATCGACTCTAATATGGCGATAAAGATTGTGAAATTGTAATTAATTAATTATTTGTATTTAAGAATTTTGTTGAAACCCTATGTAGTTTTAATAGGTACCTAAATTTTGTAAAAGATGGCTTGCAATAAGTAACACCTGGATTATATTATTTCTGTCCGAATTTCCAAAACAAGTCAGGCATTCCCCAAAACCCCGTAAGTGAAACTTGAGTAAATTTAAGATTTGCTACACCCAGGAATCTATCGGGTCAAAAACTTGTGCGATTCGCAGATGTTTTGTCCCGATTCTGGGTGTATGTGTTGACATTTTATGTCAATAAAAAATATTTTTTAAAATTTAGTTTTTTTTTATGACACCAGCGGCAGACGTCGTCCTGTCCGGAAAAGCAACGCCGTCGACCGGGTCCAAGTGTGTTTTCAAACCATCAAGGAACCCATTCACTCCAAATCTGTCCAGCCGTTTAGGAGGAACGGTGACAAACACACGTACACAAGTAATACAAATATTAAGATAGACGCCTATTTTAAGATGTACAATAATTTTATTGCCTAATATAATTAAATTATTTATACTTTACCAAATTTGGTTTCGTATAATAATCGTTCAATATAAATATTCAAACATCAATTTAATGCATACAATAATATAATGAGTAGGATGACGATGAGCTCAAAATGGGCTTAAAACCGACGGATTTAATTATCAATGTTCGTGTGCTTTATAATGAACACAACAAAAGCGTTTTTATAACGATATTTAAACTTTATGGGCAAGGAATCGAATAGTAATTAAGTCATTATAACAACATAACAAAAAAGGATAATTATATGCAGTTTGTTGTGTTTTGACTGCCTCGATGTATTAATGTTCTGACTTCGAATCCTAGGTCGGGCAAAGTGTTACTGGATTTTTCCATTACGTAATTCTCAGTAGCAGCACGGAGTCTGGATTTGTGTTGTTGATGGCAATAGGCTCGCCCCCTATTACATTGGGACCTATAACATAACTGGCGCGATGTGGGTGTACTATTTATAGGAACACCTCTGTGTACATCATCATCAGCCGGAAGACGTCCACTGTTGAACAAAGGCCTCCCCCTTTTAACGCCACAGTGAACGACAACTCTGCCTACACCTTCGGGGAATACAGGCGTGATGTTATGTTGTGTTTTGTTATATTCGTCGTTGAACCTTTTCAACTTCCTTGTTTACATTTTAGTTAAAGGTTGTTTCGTCTATAATTAATGTTTAAGTGTAGAAAAAGGTATTTTTACTCGTGTCTAGAAGTGTTTGTCAGAAGGATTTAAGTATTTTTCTTTGTATTTTAAATAAATATTCCCACACTATTATTCTATTTTGTTTTTTTACATGACAACCGCGCATATTTACTTAAAAAAATAAAATATTTGTTATGACTCTATATTCTATTGGATAAAGGAAATTTGAATAAATCATCAAGTCCCGCTCGTAACAAATCAAATCAGGTCAAATATACACACTGATTATGTAAATCCAAAAGTGGACCTTATTTTTTTTAACAACACGAATAGAACAGACTCGACACGAGATAGTTACTATTACAGTAAAATATTAGAAAAAAATATATTTGAGAAATTAACTTGATAATGATAAAATAGACTTAAACCGCCCTCTATTAGTATATTCTTAGACTAGTAAGATCCGTCCAATACAAACGAATTTGCGAAACTAGTAAAAGTTAGATACAGATGATGTCTTATCAAATATATAGATGGCGTTGTACGCAATAGACGATGTTAGAATTTTTCTAGTACAATGTTCGTTTCTTCCATACAAAAGACATCAACGAGTTGTCGAATAGTGTGCTTTTCTTCAAAAAGGATAGATATTTATTTTTGGTATTGTGCACATGTCAGAAAATTTAAGGTCTGGAATTTGTCGTCTGTTGGAAAAAATAACAATGTTTATGCACATAGTAGCACATAACTATATGCTCATCATTGGTGCTTGTTTTGGTTTGAATATGAATGCTTGTGTGTCTGGCTCTTAAAACTTAGTAGGGCTTTAACTGTTTCATTTTTTCATGTCCAATGTTACTATGATAATGGCTCCGTTAACATTAAAGTAATAAGTAGGTTTATCTGGTAGATTGAAACATATGCACAATGCACATTACACATACACATAACATCTCGCCTGTATTCCCCGAAGGGGTACACAGAGGTGTACCTATGGTTAATCAACATTTCACCAGTTATGTTGCTGGTCCCAATGTAATAAAGAGCGAGCTTATTGCCATCAATCGGACACAAATCCTCACTCCGAGCTGCTACTGATAATGACTTAACGAAAAAACCCAACAACACTTTGCCGGACCCGGGATCCGATTCCAGGACCTAACGCTCAACATTCTTTCTTGGCGTCCACCAGACCAACGAGCCAATCTAAATTAAAACGCCTACCAAAATATAATTCGCGTCTCATATAACTAAGATTTAAGTTAGCGCCTGTAGCATCAATATACGCAAAATCAATGCTAATAGTTTGCGTTTCAATAAAATCCAACAATTTATTTCTTCGCCCTTTTAATGCCAAAGGCGAGCCAATGAAGGACATTATTTATCAACAAGGTACTTAACCTGTAATTGCAGTTTTTCTGCTTCATTAATACATCCCTCTCGTGTGGATAATGCCAGTTTATAAGATTAACTACAGCGTTTACTGGTTATATCGGGAGCCGGCCTGACTAGTTTATAAATGTTTTATTAGGTATGTGATGTGTGTGTTGAAAATAAACTTTTCTTTTATGAATTGACTTCTACGGAATATGATAACTAGAACATTATGTTATTTATGAGAGATTAATTTTGATATCGTTTGTCTCTCTTAATCAATAAATCATCATCATCAGCCAAAAGACGTCCACTATTGAACATAGGCCTCCCCGTTTAAGCGGGGGGGTAGCCATAATCCCCACGCTTGGCAAGCGGCTTGGGGATCGCAGTATTGGTGGTGAAGTTCAAAGTTCAAGTGAAGTTATCCAGAAGACGCTGCTGCCCATCTTCTGGATTTTCCCTTAGTCGCCTCTTACGACACCCACGGGAGGAAAGTGGGTGGTCGATTCTAGGCCGGATACCACACGACAAGAATCAATAAATAACTTCATAATATTGTTATTTCTCGTTTTAAGGCTTGAATTAAAGTAGAAAAAATATTTTTTTATTAATAAAACGTGTTAGTATTAACCCGGATTCAAGCAAAAAGCGTGTAACACCACAACCTACCCTATAGGCTACAATTGACGACCTTGGTGCAGTGGTTCAGTGATTGGAATGCTGCGCTAAGGCCTAAGGGTAGTGGGTTCGATTTCCGCGCGGGACAAAAATTTCTGCGATCCGCAGATGTTTGTAACGAGTCTGGGTGTTTGTGTATGTGATATTACATGTTTGTGAAACACCCGCGATACAGGAAAAATTCCAAGAGCGGGACGGTGTTCTTTTTTTTTAAATATCGACCCAAAATTGTGTGCAGGCCAGAAATATCTAACACCATAACATACCCCAAACACCATTATACCCATAGACTTCAATTAAACACCATCTCTTAAACGTCTTCTCTTATACGTAAGCTGTTGATGATATGGTAAAGTCCATAACGACCGGGTTTCCCCTACATACTCGTGGAACCTCGATAAATAACGACAAGCTCATTAAAGCTGACGATCAACGATGTTACGATTGTACTAAATGATAGTTGATATCCCAGATACTTGAAATGCAACATTCCTTCGCTTCATGACAATCTGTAGGTCTGTAGCGTTCACTAACGAGGCATTTATAAATGCTGAGTGCAGACGTATGGTATTCATATCCCTGCAAAACTATTTAATCCAAAACTTAAGATTAACATAAGATAATTAAGATCTTTACCATATATTTTTTTTATAAAAACGTCGCCCCACACTAGGAATTTCTCCTGTATTGTAGGTGCGTTTCACAAACATGAAACGTCACATACACAAACACCCAGACTCGGGACAAACATCTGCGGATCGCAAATTTTTTTGACTTAGCCAGTACGCTAATCAGGTCGCTTAATTGGTACAGTTTTAGTATGAAGAAATAAAATTGTCACTTGGCTGGACACGCTACCTTACTACCGCGTCTAGATTGCCACCATTTTACCTTAGTAAATACTAAAATTGAAATCATTATCTTTTTTGGTGAAAAATCGCCAAAGATTTGGCACAAGGTTAAAGAAACTGACTCTCACGTCGTAAACGTTATAGGATTCGTATCCTATAATAACAGGTAAAAAGATAAACACTAAAGAAAACCACCAAAATAATTCATTCAATCATAATTTAATAAATATATTGCATATCTTTAAAACTATTTATACATTACAATACATTTAACGGCAGTGATACAATATACTCTTACATAAATTAATCCTATATACACGTGCGAATTTTACTGACGTTACACTTGCTCACACTGAATACAAATGCTACAAATAAAATGTCACCGAAATTTACAAACAATTAGACTGATATCGAACGGTCAAAGTAAAATATCTTGTTGCCATACCGACAGTACACACATGGAATATACAAATAAGGTAACTGTATATATACTACAACTATGTAGAAATGTATGTATATATTAGCGTCACGCATGCGCAAGTGCCGAAATTGAGAATTCCCTTCGCAAATTCTGGATGATTGTGTTTTGTTTGCGTCACTTTATTAATTTTTTTTTTACTAAGAGCGTTTTAGCTATTGACCTAGATTAATTTGTTTTTTAATGGTTTTTGGCAATGTTAATGCTTTTTGGCTGATGAGAAAACCTTTGTAAAAACGTGTTGTGTCAAAGTGAGTAACGAAAGTAAAATTTCCAGTGTTATAATTAAAGTTAGCCTAAACTAACTATTATGTAATATAATACATATTTACCGGCAAGTTGTGAGATGCACACACACGATACATACTTATAATTCGATGTCTTTAAACTATTAAGTGTACAATACATTTTAAAATCAGTGTTGGTTCAAAAACATTGAGTGTAGCTGACAAAACGAACACTGTCAAACTGTATGTAACTCATTAAACTTTTTGTAATTTCTGAGGACGCGACTTAAAACTAATACTGGCATTATCGTCACCCGCTAAGTATCACCTACCACCATCCGCCGTAGCCGTGATGGCCACCGTAATAGCCGCCGTACGGCCAGTAGCCGTAGCCATAGCTGGGCCATCCCCACCCGTAGCCGTAGGACGGGTAGTAGCCACCGTAATGGCCCCCGTAGTGGCCTCCATAGCCGCCCCAGTGACCGCCCCAGTGGGAGGCTGCTGTCTTCAAGTCATCCTTGTCAGCGGTAGCCAGGTCATCCTTCTCTGCTTCCACCTTGAGGGATTCCACTGGTTTCTCTTCAGCGGGCGCCGCATATGAGAACGCAAGGAGTAGAAAGATGGCGGCGGTGAAGAAGGCGATCTGGAATTAGAAAGAATTGTTAAATATTTATAGTATCTTTGTTCGCCATGTAAAACCAAATGTTAGTTGCAAGTTTGGGCTATTTAGGACCTGACAAACCCTCATACAAGCTAAAGATCAAAATAAGACATTAAAAATAAAATTGAAAAAAGTCAACACGTAGACTATCCACTTAGTAGATACAAAACAATCGATGTGTACTGTAGGTGGTACACTGGACAGTGAAAGGGTTAAGTTAAAATGTTAACGCTAATTCAATTCACAAACACCACACAAAAATTACTAAATAAACATTGTTCCGACTGTATTGTCGTTACAAGTATTAAAGAACTTACAAACTATTGTATTTCAATTCCATACAAAACACTTTAAGTACACAATACTTGTCCCTACAATACACTAAATACTCGTATCTCACAATCGTTTCTATAGGTTCCCACGGATGTGTATGGGGCAGCTAATTAGCAGCTAGCTAATTAAGATGTATTGAAGTACTAAAAACCAATTATTTTGTGATAGAGGAATTAAGGTGTGCGAAAGGTTCTTAGGGTTTACTTTTCAGAAATTCAAAGCCAACTGTTTGCATTGCATTTATATAAAAATTAATATAAATCCTATATACACATAGCTAAAGATCTAAAAAATCTAATTCACTTATAAAGTCATCTAACTTGATTATAACTTAGCTTAGGTATACTTGATTATTACTAACGAACAAAAAAAAATCTATTGAGAGAAAATCCAAACTTAGATGGAAATTTAGACACAAACCTTTTTATCATATATCAGTTTATTCTATTCAAAGACTAAAATTATAAACAATGTTCACCCCATGCATTAAACCTATTTTAAAATAAGTTTAATTATCAAATATTTTGACCACTACCAATGCAATTAAATACAAAATTAAGCACAAATCAACAAAATTAAGGAGCTCAATTTTCATTAGTGTCATCACTCCTTTGTTCCGAAATTAATTCAAAATAAGTATCACAAGTAATATCACTGTTTTTTAAATTTTAATTAATTCTATATAAATAAAGCCATACTTACTTTGCAAGCCATGGTGTCTGGAGCTGTATGGTACAATACTGACTGTGGTCGCCCTACGCCGCGTTTTATATCTGAACTGCGTCCTAGCTATACGGATGGTCGCCTCTACGACGCTATTGTGCTGCCAATGACCTTATGTATGGGATTTGCGATTAACTGTCTGGGTTTTGCTGTCCTATATTTTGAAAGACGAAAATTGAAACAAGGTAGGCGATTTTTTTTATTTTCAAAATTCAGTAATTTTTGGTTCAAATACAAGCCAGACGACCCACAGGCCAAAAGTAGTAAATGATAAGTGATTTTTATTTTGCAAATAGGTTTTCGGGAAACACTTTTACACGTCATTCTTTTTTAAAGAATGACGTCAGCATTTCCTAATTGACTACCTCTGAGAAGAAATGCCGAAACAAACTCAGGGTACTCAGGTAAATTAATTATAACAATATAAACGTACGAGACCTATGGGTAAGGAAGTTTTTTGTCTTAAACGGAACTCGAACCCTAGAACAATCACGCAAAAACGGAAAACGTCAAATTTATAGTATAATGTTATGCTCAATGATTTTAATGTTAAAACATCTATTATAGTTTTTAATAACTTTTTTTACAACTAATTAGTAAGCATTTTATAATGAGCCAAGGGCACAATAACATTTATGAGGTACTTTGGTTTAGTTTCTTTTAACCCTTAAAAATTATAACATGCTAAAATGGCACCAAAAAGTATGTTTGGGATGGTATTATCGTTTCAGTGATTTATCGCTGTAAAGGTATAACACTGAGTTGGTAATCATAGATTCCAACAGATAATACCTGACGTCACCCTTAAGATGTAAATACTAAAAGGGAAATTCGATGGGTGCGAGCAGCGCCACGGTATGGCGAAGGTCGCAGGTTCAAGTCCTGCTCGTGTCCATAATTTTTCAAGTTTCCTTTATCAATTTAAATTATAGAGAGTTTAATCAACATGATTATGCCACCCTCGAAATGATGAGGTTACTATGGTTCTTCCTATAGACCTATAAACAAAGGTACCTACACAAAGGTGATGACTGGCTGTAGACTGCTGCTATTATAGATAATATTATGATTGAAATGCATGTAATATTATGTGTTACCGTTTTGTCTTAAAAGTCTTCGATAAAATACCTTATGGCTTTATGTAACTGAAAAATATTTGTTTTCTAAAACTACGCTGACTTGTGCCAGTATTGCAAAAGATTTTAAATACAATAGATCCAACATAACACATGATTTTGACCTTGAAATTGTTATATAACTGTTCCCATCTCTGAAGGGTAGGTAAAGGCAGAACATAATAACCTTTTGCAATAGCGAGCTAACTCATTACCACTTGTTGTCAGGGTTTGAATCTGCGGAGTCTTAGTATTAATTACCGCCTTTAACTTCTTGTCATCCCGTGCTAAAGATTCAAAGGTACACCCAACACAGAGTTGAATGATGTAGTATTCTAGGACATGACATAGGACATGTGTGTGTCAGTAAGATTGTAGTATAGCACTATAGGGCTCGTAGCTATGCGGCTACCCGGCAGATCAGTCGATCTGCGAGGTTAAGCGCCGTGCTCGCCGCGGTCAGTCTTGTGATGGGAGACAGTTTTCACATGTCGAGACCCCACCTGCTTCGGAAGGCACGTTAAGCCGTTGGTCCTGCGCCTGATCTCTCTCCGGTTGTGTCGGTCTACCGTCCCATCGGATTATGAGAGTGAGGGAATAGGGAGTGCACCTGTGTCTGCGCGCATACTTGTGCACTATAATATCTCCTGCGCAGATGGCTTTTCTCAGCTGAGACAGGCCGCTGTGATCGAAATTTGGTCAGGAGGACATTATTAGCACTGATACCCGAATGGTATGACCGTTGACCTGCCTGGCCAAAGGTTGCAAGTTCAAACCCCGGCACGCACCAATGTCTTGTCGAATTCATGTGCATACTATATTTATTTATTAATTTTCAGTGGCTAATAACAGTGAAAGAAAACATCGTGAAGAAACCGGCACTCCTAGAGAATTTTTAACGTTAAGTGAAGCCATGTCAGATGCCTACAGGCGGCTTTAATTCTGTCGCCAGGTTGTTCATCAACCATACGATAAGAATAAGTATAAGATTCATTGCTAGAAAGAGTATACACACGTACCACATCTTCATGTAAAGCAATCTGAATCAAACAAAACAATCTCTTCGACGACCTGATTGGCGCAGTGGCTAAGCGATTGGACTGCTGCGCTAAGGGTTGCGGGTTCGATTCCCGCACGGGGCAAAAATTTGTGCGATCCGCAGATGTTTGTCCCGAGTCTGGGTGTTTGTGTATGTGATATTTCATGTTTGTGAAACGCACCCACGACACAGGAGAAATTCCTAGTGTGGGGCGACGTTTTTTTAAAAAAAAAAAAAAATCTTCGCTAACAAAAAGCAAGTAATTAATAAATAACATGAAGTCCCCAATGAAACGCATAGAGCGGAAAATTACTATTACACACAAAAAATCTAAGGAAATTGAATTATACGCTAATCATGTGGGTAGTTAAGTACCTGATAGCAGATGCTTAGCTATTTTCAATAATAAATCAATTGATAAAAATTGTAAGATGAAAAGGAAGATTTTACAAATAAGTAATTTAAGTAGGTCCTATTGACTGCCTCGTTAGTCTAGTGGTCGCTAAGCGCGACTGCTGAGCATGAGGTCCTGGGTTCGAATCCCGGGTCGAGCAAAGTGTAACTCAGTTTTTCCATTAGGTTTTTTTCAGTGGCAGTCTGGACTTGTGCCCGGTTGGTGGCAGTAGGCTCCTTTCTACATTGGGGCCTACAACATAACTGGCGAAATGTGGGTATACTGCACACCTCTATCTACCCCTTCGGGGAATACAAGAGTGATTTATGTTTTAAAGTATGTAGGCTCTATTGGCCCTCTGCCTACCCCATTGAGGTATGTAATTTTGATAACAATTCCAAAATTGTGACCTTTACTGAAGCCTGGGAAATTAAAACAAAAGATAAACACAGTATTTCATAATTTGTGAAAATTCCTATGAAATACCTGACTTAATTACATAACATAGCACTGCTTTAATTTCAGGGTTCCGCGATAAGAAGAAAAAATTATTTAAATGGGTTTAAAATATTGAGGGGATCCCGTGGTCCCGTACATTTGTAATAATGAGGACTACTGTGATAAAAAGTATGTGGAACTTTCTGGTCTGGTCTCAACAAGGAAGATTTAAAATTTATATATTGCACGTTATACAAAAAAATATTCGGAAATGTAATAAAGGGCAATTGTCTAAATATTTGTGCAAGTCTCCAGAAAAGGATTTTCTAGCAACGCATTTCCAACTCTTTAGTAACTGTTACATAGTCCTTAAAACCAAATTATATGGTTAAAATTTTCAAGGACGGCATTGCTTAAATGTAGATCACTTGAAAATAGAGGCCTTGTATGACATAAGGTAATAATTTCCTTTGATATTATACGCATTGTTGTTCTTCTAATGAGAACGTAGGAAATACAGCAATTAGTTTAAAGTAGTTGCCATCATGTATTTCGACATGAGGAACTTTGGGGATTTATGTTAAGAGCGTAAGCTGTAGCGGAATTGTTTGCAGATATATTTTAATATGAAGAAACTTATGAATTTCGGAATGATGAAGTCATTTTTAGTACAAATTATCGTGATAATTTGAATACGAAACAGATAACAGGTGGGAAAGTTCCAATGAAGTAATGAAAAACGAATCTTTCACTTAAGATAGTAAAACCTCTGAAGTGACTAACACTTGAAAGAGCCTAACAATAACGCCACTTATAAATCATCATATCAGCCTATTACAGTCCACTGCTGGACGTAGGCTTCCCCCGAGCGCCACAAGTCCCGCTCTTCAGTTTTCGCCATCCAGCCACTACCAGTTACCTGCAACATTACCGGCCGGGAACTGGGGGCCTTTTTCTTTGGCTATGAAAAAAAGCCACACTTTAAATTGAGAAAAAAAAATGAACCAAACAAATCGCATAAGGTTATTGGTCTCAAACATTCATACGTTGTTCATGACGTTCCAACATTTGACCAGCATCCAAAATCCCCGCTAGTTATCGTCCCTTCAGCCATACACACAAACGGACATTGTCACCATCAAACTAGCTCCGTCCTTCCTTCCGTCAGAGGTCGCTGTAATCATCATACCTATCTGTCATTGAAACCTTGACCGTTTATATAAAAGGTACTTCACGCCAATATAGTGTTTGTTTTAGGAGCTGAGTAGCTACTCGGCTATTGTGTGCTGTGTTGGAGTTAGCGAAAATTTCACGATACTATTATTTTTGATCTAGTCTGTAGATCCACGTAATTGTTGTTCACTGAAAGTAACATTCATTAGTCTTCTGATTTCTATGAATGAATCGATAAAGAGCTGAGGTAACTTATGTAAATACTTAGTAAAGGGCTTTCATTGTTTGCACCTCCTGCCTATATTGTAATTATTAAATTTTCCCCCCTTTATTTTAGCTATCTCATATCTACTCCATTGCTGATCTGTTTGTGCTCCTGATACTTACGCGTACAGGTGTTATACTTAGGCTAATTATTTTCCCATTCAGCCTGCTCTGAACAAATTTTAGATTGACCTATTAGCAATTTATTGGAATAACGAAGGCTGTTCTGTGGATTACAGTTGTAAAAAAAAAACTAAAAATCTTTTCCTCAAAAATTCAAGAAATCATCCAAATTATTCTGCCCAATACTCCGCAACACGGTAAGAGGTCACATCCGCGATCAAGTTAATTTACATGGACACTTCAATACGGTTCTAGCTCATCAAACGTAAGCCGCATCACAGAAGTAGCTGCCAATACACCGCTTGTTCGGAGAATATGCGATAAGGTGACTCACATGTTTGATGGTATTATTTAGTATATTGATGCAGCTGGCACCGTGCTCTTAACCATCAATATCTTTAAATATGTCAATTAAGTCTGTATAGTAATCGTTAGCTCGCAATTTTCTTTCCATTGAAAGAATATGCACTTTGCGAAAAAAAGTTTCGTAACTAGGTGTAAAGTTGCACGTGTCAGATTCAATTGAAAGTTATATTTTACTTTACGCGACGGTTTTGTACCTACGGCAGATTTTTAGGTTATTTCTTAGCTTTCCGTTATAGGTTGTTTCTTATAATTATTAATTTATTTTGAGATTTATAACACCATTACAGATCCTCCAATGCGAAGTTATAAAATAAACTACTTACCTTAAATGATAAACTATACTAAAACACAAATAAAATAAAAACACTCAACAAAAACCAACTAAAACTATTTACATTTTAGTTTCTATATGTTTCTGTGCCCTTCCTGTGTATTCCGTAAGGCTAAGTAAAAATATGTCTATATTTTCCTTATTTAACTTATTTATTAAAGTTATCGCTTATGTCGCATCCAGATCTTTGTACTGGTAGGAGTACACAGTGCAGTACGGAGACCCGGATGCGACGTGCCTTCCCTGCCATCCTTATTGACTGGCACATACATTACATCGCGGCCTGACCATCGTATCAGTTTAAGTAATTGCCTCTTTGACAATTAGCCAAACCAATACGAAGAAAGTAGATTTGTTATTTTGTAATCGATGTAAAATCCATACCAAAATGAGAACAACCAAGCAATTTAACATTAATTCCGCATTCACAAGACTAAAACGTCAAGACAATGGCTACATATGCAACAAAACTAGTTCAGAACAAAAAACCCAAATGTTATGACAATGTGCCATAACGGGAACAGGTCGAAATGCATCGGTTCTATCTGTATTCTGGGGCCTTTCCCCGAAACCAGCTTGTTTAATAACAGCGTTACATGTGCCAAATACGTCACAGAGCTCGCAAAATACCAAGCTCAGTGAAGTGAGGTGTTCACAGAATACGCAATGAGATTAGGTCGGTTTAGTACAGTAAAAATCGATGCTTTGATGTCTTGGTAGACGAAAATGGGATGTCGTGACTTCGGGTACCATTGGCGGGCAATATTACATAAGTTTCGGTGTTATGGGTGATCCCCAGAAAATGCGTTGTCTAGAAATTTCTCCGATGCCCTGTAATCCATTTACATACCTATCTATGTACCTACAAATTTGGTTACGTCAGTGACTTCAGATGTGATGGTTCAAAACAAAGTTTAATGAACCTCCACTGCCTCAAACTACTTCAATTTTGTATGTAAGATAAATTCTACGTATACTGTAAACTCAAGTATAGACCCATCTTTACAATTCTCTGACGTCACAATCCTATACCGATTCATTCATACATCGGTCCTTTATTATTCTGCTCGCATACTGTTCTTAATGGAATGCCTTTTTTATTGTGAGAAGATTGTTCTTTATGCCAAACTATCGATAAGCGGATATGTGTTCTATATACGGTGCTATACGAACGTTGGCAGACTTCATAGGTGAACACCTGTTTAAACATAACGGTGTCTGGAGGCTTAAGGGTTTTCTGAGAGCTAATTGGACTTATAATGAGAGGTATTCTGGTATTTTTGTATTTAATACTATTTATAGTTGTCGTTCATTGCGGCGTTTTAAGGAGGAGGCC
Source organism: Abrostola tripartita (assembly GCA_905340225.1). NCBI lineage: Eukaryota > Metazoa > Arthropoda > Insecta > Lepidoptera > Noctuidae > Abrostola > Abrostola tripartita. The sequence continues at coordinate 811,074 of HG996492.1, read as the reverse complement.
TTTGTCCACCAGTGGACGTCTTCCGGCTGATGATGATGATGATGATAGTGAGGGAGGATGAGTTTATTCTAACTGAACACCTGCAATAAGGTCTAGCGCTGCGGCGTTAGTCCTTCAACTAGTACTGTTTCCTAGTGAAACACTACAGTTGAAGGACTAAAAAAGATTCATAGAGTTTCTGAGAAACAAACTAATCTTTATAAATATTTATGTTGGCAAACAATATTTTTAGCCGGTAAGTCGTGAAGGTTAATTTTCGTAACCGATGACCAGCTATAGTAAAAACCATTGCTGGGATGTTAAATGATAGATTAAACCAATGTTCACAGAAAACTATGTATTGTTCAGTATGTTACAAAATTATTTGCTTGTTAAAGCAGCGAGGGAGCACGCGCGACGGCATTTATTGCGATCTGACCACGTACTGAGTTAATAATTATTTGGATCGTTTGACTTTTCGCGTAAAGTGATAATTTGGCTAAAACATTAACACAATGATGTGCGGTACACCGTACACATTTTATGAAACTTAATAAAGTAAGAGGTTTAAAAAGGATTTTTTATAAGTGCCATTTTGTAGCCTAAATGAAATAAAAACCCTATGACAAAAAATATCTATCTGTTTCTATGCGTAGTTTTAAATATTCTTGCTATCCCATAGACCGCGACACCGAATCTTTTCGAGTGTAATGCAGTAATTAATAAGCGGATCAGGTGAGTTTTGGGTTGCGTTTAGTCCTCATTAGCACACAGATGGAAGTTTAGCCATCCATCTTCTAGACATTGATGATTCTTTAAGACAAATATTCTTAATTAATTGCCTTGTTTTGAATTCGTTCCCACAGAGATTTTTCTGGATTATTATGTCTGTATGTTTTTTATTTTACCCACACAAATGTCCAGACTTGCTACAATGTCTATGGATAACAAGAATGTTCTCCACTGAACAAACCTGTCACTATTGCGGGGCACTTTTCCACAGCGCGACTACGAGGTGACGGTAATCAGGCAACAAAGAAATTAAAAAAAATGAAAGTAATCTTTTTAACCAATTAGGAGTTTACATAACCTGAAATTAATTTAAGTTCAAGCTAGAGGGAAATTTGTTTGCATATCATTGCAGTGTTAACAGTACACAAACAAATATTGGCGAGCAATGCATTAAATCTAAGCACTAATAGCCGAGTGGTATGACCGTTGGACTGCCAAGTCAAAGGTCGCAAGTTCAAACCCCGGCACGCACCAATGACTTTTCGAATGCATGTGCGTACTAAACGGACGTAAACACGTCAGCCTTCGGCTTTTGCTGAAAATCAGCGCTGGGACTCTGTCCAACAGAGTCACAGCAACATGCTGAGCAAGGGCCTTTTCGCGTGGATGTGACGCATATTTCCCCCTATATTGTGTATTGCCTTCCTCTACTTTTTTTCTTTTTTTTATTAATTCGTTTTTGTTTGTATTTTCTGTTTGTATTTGTCTATGCGTTGTGTCTGCGTGAATAAATGTATTTTCTTTCTTTCTTTCTTCTTCTTTCTACTATAAATTAGTTATCAGTTGCTAAAAACGGTGAAGGAAAACATCGTGAGGAAACCAGCACACCTGAGAGATTTTTCAACGGTGTGTAAAGCCATGTCAGAGGCCTACAGGCGGCTTAAACTCTGACACCAGGTTGTTCATCAACCATACGATAAGAAGAAGAAGATGCATTAAATAACTAAAAAAGGAGATACCTCAGTAGAAGATGATAATGCCAACATTGCGGTGTACAATATAAAGAGACCTTTTACGAGTAGTTAAGTAACAATCAATAGATGACCATGTCGGATCGTGAATCGAAATTGTTCGGTCATCGTCAATTGTTTTATCACCGGCCGCGAAATCTGTGTAAATAGGTACTTCAATGTGTCTGATTTTGGGGAATTCGTGTTTATAGGTCACGGGCTGCGCGCGCAGCGACATCTAGATGAGAATTTTAGGTTTTTTAAACAGCTCGATAAATCACTGTATTAAATATGAATTTTATAAGGAATCTTTGAAAAATTATAGAGATAAGCGGGACTTGAATCCGCAACCTCTGCTGATTAGTGGCGATAGCTCTTTCATCTGAGGTATCGTATCCGTATAAACACTGTTTGTGTATTACTTAATTAAATATTTAAAAACAAATAATATCTAAAAAAAAAATAACAATGCGGTTACTAGAAAAATCGAAAGCATAAAGGAGGTAAATCTTACAAAGTCGCTTCTCAGTATTGGTTCTATAAATATACTGGACAAGGGCCAACATCAGTTTCCCACAATTGCGGTTTTAGTGAATGTACTGTCGTTGTAATATTGACTGCAAATTATACTACGCTTATAATATTATACCTTACTCCAAGATGGTAATAAAAATGTCTGTAAGCTCGCGGTTTGGCGTGGTCAGCATAATAATATTGGCTTATGTCATTCCTCACACTCTTCTACAATTTTTTTGGCGTTGTAGATACCTATGTGATAAACTGATAGATTATTTATTTATTACAGATATCTTATTGCTAACAGACAGATCCTTACGCAGTAAGTGACTATGAAAATAATTAAAGTTGCTTAATATAAAGTGTATTCCTGGGTATTCATTTGTAGGCGTACAAGCCTATTATTCTATACTACTAGCAATACTCAACGTTTCAATATCACCATTATCAGCCGATAGACATCCACAGTTGAACAAAGGCCTCCCCCTTTTAGAAGGGGGGGGGGGGCGTTGCTATAATCTCCACGCTTAGCAAGCTGCTTGGGGATCGCAGTGTTGGTGGTCAAGTTACGGAAGACGCTGCTGCCCATCTTCTGGATTTTCCCTTAGTCGCCTCTTACGACACCCACGGGAGGAAAGGGGGTGGTCAATTCTAGGTCCGATACCACACGGCCAACGTTTCAATATAACGCTTATATAATGCCTATCATATAAAGTAATGCCTTTTTATAAGGACATGATAGAGTTAAGACCATGAATTTCCACTTGCTACAATCCTGGTATTTCCACCCCTTTTGCCACATTTACAGTCATCACATTATTCTTACTTACTTGTCCACTGTTGGACAAAGTAAACAAGAGACAGTTCAGGGCACTCCTCATCTTTCCTTTCTCCAGAACATGTTAGGTTAGTTGAGGTGTCTGGTTATAATAGGGTGTTCCTTTAATAACAAGCTTTGTGGGCTCACGCTTACCCTATACAAGTCACATTAATAATGAGTACCTATGTGGCCTGTATACGTGAATTTTCTTTGGTATATTCTAAGGTTTGAATGCTTGAGAGCTTGAGTGGCGACCACGAACCAGAAGACGCATCGTTGGCAGGCCTCCCACCAACTGGACCGACGATATCATCAGAGCGGGCAATCAGTGGATGCAAATGGCAAGTTGCCGTTCATTGTGGCGTTCTAAGAGGGAGGCCTTTGTTCAACAGTGGGTGCATTCCGGCTGATGATAATGATGATTCTAAGATATTTGGGCTCGATGAATGGCAAGAGGTTCGCCTTCTATTAAAGGGGTCTAACGTTATGCATCAGTTTCATTTCACCAAAATTTCTTCAACATGTATAATCCAAAACTGGAACGTCCTTACGCCATGATTGCGCGTCACCTTCGCTCCGCTGGCCTAATTTCGTTAATAACTGAGCTTGGACTAATAACTGACAGTAACACTGATCTAATGTCATAGTATAGGCGCTGTGACGCGTGGCGGATGACCCACTAGGAGTTATGTCATGCGTGTGTCAACATGACCTTGGAATGAGGAGGTTCCGTGGTGTAGGGACTGCAAATGTTCTACGGTATAGAGGTAAGATAAGGTATAGAGTAAAGGGTAAACGGAGCGTAGTGACCAGTCGTGTTAATAAGTTACTTGCTTTTCTCGCGTTTGTTTCTGGTGTTGGTTTCTCCTAAATTCCTGTGCCCGACAGGATTCAGATGATCTGAATGTTTAATTTACGATCTTAAAATACATTGTTGAATGCAATAAACATGAGTTTTGTAATTTTATCTTTCTGAGCGATGCTTGGTTAATTATCTTTTTTCAGAATATTTTGTAGTAGGTACATAGGTGCAAGGGAAGCTTTGGCTGTGATTTCATCATAAATATTTTTGCTTTTATGCGAAGGTAAATTATAGCATTCGATATCTACATATTATAATGTAATCCATTAAAGAAAAAGTTGGATCAGTGCTTTACTATTTAACGTAACACTCAGTAATCGGTCCGTACAAGATCCTATTTAAATACACATGTACTTACGCACGTGTAGGCTCATAGGAACTGTGTATACGGACAAAAAGTAGCAAAATTTAACTACAATCGTCATTATCCGTGGGAACTAAGTTGGTATAAAACAATATTGTCTCGTAAGTTATTTGTTTGTGACAAGGTACGTTTTGTGTGAGTAGGTACTTTGTTTTACTTCGTGTGAGTTGCACCAACAACTTTAACGTATTGGTTAGCGTTAAATATGGCCGCTTGTATGAGAATTTCCTACTAACTTCTTCTTCTTATCGTATGGTTGATGAACAACCCGGTGTCAGAGTTTAAACCGCCTGTAGACCTCTGACAAGGCTTTACACACCGTTGAAAAATCTCTTAGGTGTGCCGGTTTCCACACGATGATTTCCTTCACCGTTTTAAGCAACTGATAACTAATTTATAGTACACACATGAATTCGAAAAGCCATTGGTGCGTGCCGGGGTTTGATCTTGCGACCTTTGACTTGGCAGTCGAACGGTCATACCACTCGGCTATCAGTGCTCTATTTATCTTAACGTCTTATCTCTACTAGCTTAACGTTGAGGTACGGACTTAACGATAACAGACGATTGGTGCAACCCACCCTAAGTTTCACTATGGTAAAACTCAATTGTATGGTAGGTGCGTAGATTGAATTGAGTATAAAGACAACAATATCGTTCTTTTAGCAGACTTATTTGCTTTTTAGTCTTAATTTTTTTAAGATTCGATTTTTTATAGATAGATTAGTCTTGGATGTTTAACCGACTTAAAAAGAAGGAGGAGGTTCTCAATTCGTCGGGATCTTTTTTTATTTTTATTTGATGTTTGTTTTTCATAAGTGTAGGTAAGTATTAATTGGTGTTTTACAACGATTCTGTCCGTCTTCAATAAAATAGCTCTTTTTATACTGGGAAGGAATCAGTACCTATTGCGTAGGTACTATGTTTGCTCACTGCAGGTTAGTGATTTCAGTTTAATATTATAACTTACAAAGTCTATGGGTGAATACATAACAATGTGGAAAATAAAACAAACGGATATTTACAAAATAAATTAATGGCGCTTCTACAAAATAAAAAAAATGGCATTTAACTTAAAATTCTGCTGATTGAATAACCAATTTTTGCTCATTACACAAGTATTCTTCAGGGCTGAGTAAATATCTCTAACAGAAAAACTTAGATCTCAACTCGGTCAGGTAATCGAACCCAACTCTATAAAAACAAAATCCGAACGTCAGGAAGCAGTGTAATATTTGGTTATCCAAGTCCAACAGACAAAATCATAACATAACATAACATCACGCCTGTATTCCCCGAAGGGGTAGGTAGAGGTGTACATATAGTACACCCACATTTCGCCAGTTATGTTGTAAGTCCCAATGTAATAGGGGACGAGCCTATTGCCATCAACCGGGCACAAATCCAGACTCCGTGTTGCTAGTGAGAATTACCTAATGGAAAACTCAGTAACACTTTGCCCGACCCGGGATTTGAACCCAGGACCTCTTGCTCAGCAGTCGCGCTTAGCGACCACTAGACCAACGAGGCAGTCAGAAAAAATCACTACAAAATTATTCTAATAATCTCGAGACTTAAAAAACTAAAAACTGTAAGACTACTGGCGACATCTATAGGTACTGTTCAATGGGCGCGTAGTCTACATTGTTGCCGCGTAGACCTATCAGGCTGATGGACCGGCCGCCAGGTGGCGCTTGTCGTCTGAAGAACTCCGCGACGTTGCCGCTCATACTGCCGTAGGGTATACCTCCTGAAAAGTAAAAAGATTTTAGTAAGATTTTGTGTAACTTATTCTCACACCAAGAAGCAGTCTTTTGTATGGTAGGTGCGTTTTAAAAACCTGCCACTTACCATGAACTCTTAAAGCGGGACAGTTTACGTTGTGGAAGCGAGACGCCGATACGCGCACTCGTGCAGTGTAATGCGGCGTCTCGCTTCCACAACGTAAACTGTCCCGCTTTAAGAATTCATGGTAAGGGGTCAGAATTCATATCATCTATACATTCAGCGCACAAACAATCAACCATTAGTGAATTGACGAGCTGATTGGCGCAGTAGCTAAGAGATTGGACTCCTGCGCTAGGGGTTGTGGGTTCGATCGAAAAGATTGTGTGATCCGCATATGTTTGTCCCGAGTCTAAGTGTTTGTGTAAGTAATAATTTGTGAAAAGCACCCACGATGAAGATGGTCCTAGTCCGGGGCACGTTTCTTTAAAATAAAAAGAGTTATTCTGTGTAGTCTTAGAAACTGCAAGTTTATAATAATTTAAGACCGCACTAGTGAGAAAAACTGGTGAGAAATATTAGCAAATTAAGCGAAATATTTTTAGATGACATTTTATGACTAACAAGTAGCGTGCACTTAAAAGAAACAGAAAAAGATTCAAGGTTAGGTTTTTAGTATTCGTTTTTGTTAAATTTGGTATCTATCACATTGTTCTAACTTCTAGTTTCTAAGAAAGCTTATGAGGTCATGTTTTACAGTACAGACACACCAGCTTTAAAATAACTTCTTCGTAAATATCATTTAGAAATGACAAAGATTCATTATGATGCGATAAATAAAAGAACATCTTGAAAATATGTTTCATCATCAGCCGAAGAACGTCCACCGTTGAACATAGGCCTCCCCCTTAAAAGGGGGGAGGGTTGCCATAATCCCTACGCTTGTCAGGTGGCTTGGGGATCGCAGTATTGAAGGTGAAGTAACAAAAGAAGACGCTGCCCATCTTCTGGATCTTTTCCCTTGGTCGGCTCTTACGACTTAAAGTGATCAAACGGGACGTCCCCAACCGGAGGAAATAGAGGTGCTATTCTGGCCCGGCATCCCACGGGACTGGAAACATGTGATATTAGGAAACTGCGTTTTTATGAGTAACTGGTTGGGAAAAAGTGAGGAGAAACAATGCCATGTGATAATTAAACTTTTAATCAGGTAATTTACAATACCCTCTAAAATCCTTATGATGCAAGTTTAATAAAATCTACTCGTAATAATATAATTAAAATGGAATTTATTAAAATTGTATTCAAATTAGTTCGTTAGTGACTACGTAAAGTTGTGTAAGCAGAAATGGGTATCAAACGTGGAACAAACTTAAGGTAAACGCACACTCATCACGAGTCAAGCCCACCGCGTGTGACAGCTTCTCATTACAAGATGTCTATAACTCCAATGTTATAGGAAACAAATGTATATGCACTGCCAGACCCCACCGTCAGGCTATTTGAATCCCTAAAGAACACAACAACAACATTCCTTTTAGAACTCTATTATGATACCTTAGGGTTCAATTTTGTATGTAGGCCCCGCGGAGCCCAAGATCCGTGTAGTTTATGTCTTGTAAAATAACTATTGACACTTTTCCCGCACTTTTATTGCCTAATTAAGGTAGTGTTTGGTTTCATACGAATTGCAAAATTAAAAAGAAAAGCGATTGCAGTCCATAATTTGATACGTATGCATTTACCTTTACGATAAATATTCTACTTTAATTAATATTCGTAAAAGTTTGAAAATTTTCAAGGAACTTTTGAAAGAACTGGTTTTTATATTGTTATTATAAAATACAGTCATGTGACTAAATCGTTGGTCAAGCATTTATGTTAAGGTAACCGGCCAGTGAACTATGCTGTCTATGGCCTCCAATATAATATTATTTCTAAGTCAAAATGGTCAGAAAATGTGGAACGTAGTGTAGTAAAGAAGTGTATTTGTCTTTATAATTAAAAGATACTTGGACAACCACATACCTAGTGATGAAATATTAACATCAGTCTGTAGTAATAATAAAAATATTTAATAATAATATCTTAGGACAACTTACACACGGTCATATGATCCCAAACTAGGCAGAGCCTGTATTATGGCAACCAGACAACTAATAAACATACTTATATATTTCTAAATACATACTTTACATAGATAAATTACACCCACGCAGAACAAATGATTATGCTCATCACACAAAGATTTGTCCAAAAGTGATCACTGGTCAGACATCATAGTTGCGGGCAACCGGTGGATGCAAATGGCAAGTTGCCGTTCATTGTGGCGTTCTAAGGGGGAGGACTTTGTTAAACCTAAGAAGTCTTCTGGCTGATGATGATGATGTAGTGGTTCTACTGTTGGTCTAAATGCCTCTTCTCAACAAGAGTAACAAGCATAGATCACTGCTCTTGCTTACTAGGTTTGTCAATTTTAATCTGATGTTAGAATTGAGTCCAGGTTTCCTTAAGACTTTTTTGTTAAGCTGTTATTCTGTTATGCCTAACATTATTTACAAAGTTTATAAATAAAGATTAAGTCATCATCATCAGCCGGAAAAAGTCTACTGAACAAAGGCATCCCCCTTGGTAGGAGGGGGGGGGGGGGTGTTGCCATAATCCCCACGCTTGGTAAGCGACTTGGGGATCGCAGCATTGTTGGTCAAGTCACAGAAGACGCCGTTGCCCATTTTCTGGATGTTCCACACGGCATGACAGTCAAGTGTGGCAAGAAAGATTAAGTACTTAAACAGAAATTACACACACTTATTAACATTTTTGAGCTTATGACGTGTCCACTACGATATACTATGATGTTAAAATATACCTAGTATACCTATAGCCATTCGAAGGATACTAATGAACCATCTAAATGAGTTCATAATGATATTATAATTGAGCAAAGAGTTTAACAACAAATTAACTTGAATGTCACTTAAAGTTTGATGACCCGATTGGGTAACTTGGCTTTCTAAGATGAAGGTCAGTTGGATTGATTATTTCTTTAACTTAGGTACCAATATATTTTAATTATTGTTAAACTTTGAGCACCAAAATCCATGAATCCTCATTATTTTTTTTATTAAAAGCTGTCCCATTGCTAATTTAAGACTGCACCAGCACTTAGCTTACAACTGATCCAAACTGCAGTGCCTGCAAAACTTGGTGTTATCCCGTAAGCTTGCTTTCAGCCTTATTTATCTTCATAAAAAGAATATTATTTTATAAAAGAGAATGAGTCTGCTGATTAAAGCTTTTGGGTTTAAAAAATCAATAAAACAAACTTTACTGGAATTACAAGCTATAAAGAATGCCGTTCCATCGAAATTCACACAAGAAATCGAATGCTTTTCATCCGAATTCACACCTTAAATCCTTATATTTTATACCTAAGTAATTGTAAGTATACTAACTACCCGTAAAAAGGTACTTTTCCAGTGTAATGACCCCGCATAGGGGGCATGGCTATTATTTAATTGTGTTTGCTTCGCGCACAGTCAATGTGTTAATACTGACCATATGACAGTCCAGGTCCTGGAAGAGGAATAGTTTCTCCACTGTCAGGCCTCGCCTCCGTCAGCAGGACCAGCGCCAGCACTGCGCTCAACAGGACGAACACCTGGAAGTACATAATACATTAGACACACCACATAATACATTAGATACAAGAATGAATGATAAAGGATTTATTGTTATATTATAGTTTGTATGCAATATTTATGTTCACAAAGTTGATAATTATGGACAATTTAAACAAATTATTTTAATATTAATTAAGCCCTATATTGTTTGAGAGCAATTGTAAAACAGTGTGATATTATCAGAAGATGATCGTCCGAAAGTTAGCATCGACTGTACATGCAGAAATAAGAGCCATTATAAGTTCCATTAAAAGAGCCTTCTCAAGTAACGATGGCAGTATCCCAAATATCAATATTTTAATCCTGAAAAACACTATTATTATTAGATGATTATTTTATTTTATTGCAAATGTCCAATTACATTTCTAACTACTTAGACCGAAAAACATTGTTAACAAGTCTTTTAGTGAAAAAATAAGTAAAAAAGTGCACCTTTTAGTGTGTCCTAAAAATGCGTCCTAATACTAACACTTACTTTAATAAATGTTTGCACTGTATTTCATTCGTACCTAATTGTGTAAAGTGGTCACATTAGCTTGAGGAAGTTTATATATCGGCATCGTTAAGTTTTAATGGTTTGTTAACTAAATAGAGTTTATATTCAAATACTATTTATATACAATAACATTTAAGAGCTTTTGTGGAGGTCAAAAAGGCGGCAGCAACTAGTTTTTGCTTCGGTGATTACTATCAATGATATTTCTCTTCGAAATTGTAAAATTAGACATAAAAAATAAGTGCTTTTGTATCGTCATACAATACAGGAAATATCACTTTGAGACATCATACATAGTCATACATAAACGTCTTCTCGTTGCCTCCCAAATGCTATAGCTGAGAATATAATTTTTTAAAGAAAAGAAAAGATCTTCGGAGTTCTGGGCCTCAGAATTAGAGCTTACATTACGAGATCGACTTATTAAGGGGTACTGAGGCTCTTGAACTAGTAAAAGACTAGACAAATATAATGTTATCCCTTAAACATTTTGTATTATATAAGTGGAAATATATCCGATCGAAGAATATTTGTGTTTGATATACTTACTATACTAAACTTATCTACTTACCTATACTTTTTTGGTAACGTGAAGTTCGTCAAGCAATTTGTCACTACACCAAAAGATTATTCAATAATAAAATATCAATAACTAAATAAAAAAATATATTCTTAGCTATAGCATTTGGGAGGCAACGAGTAGACATTTCTGTATGACTATGTATGATGATGACGTTTCAAAAGTACCTACTTATGTTTTCTGTCTAATTTGATCCATCTTTATTTATGTACTGTGTACAAATACATAAACAATGAATTGTATATAAATAAATACCGTCATTACCATCTTAAGCCCACGACAAAGAGTAGTTGACATTTAAAGGCCTTGGGCAGGCGCATTCGCATTACATTCGTGTGGTTTACTGCAACTAGTTTTGATTATTCCGTGATTTTTTATGTACCAGTGCGAGTCCGGTGTTTTATGTTCCCTAAAGGTTTTACAGTTCCGTATAATATTAGCAAAATATTTAAAAATCTAGTTGGATAATTAGATACTTAGCTGCTTTATCAACAGACTTACCGAAAACGTAATCCCAAATCTAACCTCACCGCAAATTTGCAAGTATACAAAAAATATTGTCAGGCGATGCTTTAAAATAAACGATCTTCGATTATTAATTCTGCCTGTAACAATGATTTACAAGAAAAATGAAACTTGTAGAGTGCATTATTACCTTCGGGATAGATAATATACTAAAATTAGCCAACTACGTATGGATGGTGCCGTGCCGTGTGGTATCCGGCCTAGAATTGACCACCCCCTTTCCTCCCGTGGGTGTCGTAAGAGGCGACTAAGGGAAAATAACCAGAAGATGGGCAGCAGCGTCTTCTGTAACTTGACCACCAATACTGCGATCCCCAAGCCGCTTGCCAAGCGTGGAGATTATGGCACCCCCCCCCCCCCCCCATTAAGGGGGAGGCCTATGTCCAACAGTGGACGTCTTCCGGCTGATGATGAACGTATGGATATATGCGCGCAAACAGGCTCTGTTCCCTCACGCTTATAATTAAATAGAGTGGCTATCTTTACTTTTACAATTACATTAACCTACTACAAAATAACAGTTACAGATAAAGAACATAATATATCTCCACATTTGTACTACTGCAAGACTTACTGCCGAACTCAGAAACATTTAATGAATACATAAACTATCACTAAGTAAAGATTTTCTTTGTGAAATCCTTACAGTTTAAGTAATCATTAACGTCATTGAGTGCGGCGGTTAATTAGGTAGTAATAGATCCTTCTCCGATATTCCATTTGTGATAATTACACTGTAATACGAGAAGGCTTGTAAATGATCCTAGTCTGCGGCTGCTCTAAATATGGTGCTCTAAATACCACCACGTAAAGAATCTGATTTAAGTAAAGTACTCATTTTAGAACTATCTTCAAAATCTTTGTAAATTGACATTAGATTACGTATTAGTACTAACATAAAATAAATAATTGGTTTAACTGAAACAGCATAAAACAATGGCCATTTGGAATTATCAATATGAATCAGATCCAGCAGTCCCTTGTTGTTTTTGCAAGTTAGTCAGCGATGCACCGAGTCGAGGTTCGAGTCCCGCAGGGGGCGCCCTCGGTAGCATCGCTTAAAATCTTATTTAGTAGTTAACCTGGCTGGAGGCTCCAGAAGTCTCGCCTTTATCCGGTTACGTCCAATAAGACCCCCCTCGGGGTCGTCGGCACAAACCATTTCGAAAAAAAAAAAAAAAAGAATTATCAATACAATTTTATTTTATGCTTAAATCACTATTTAATTATTATAATCACTAGTCATTTTAGTTCTAGAATAGGTACGTATGTATCAGTTATTATGAAGTTTACATTTTGGTGAAAATCTCTATCATCATCTCTACAATCATTTTTTCTAACGACTCGTTAATTTTAAATTTCTTCTGACTAAAGTCTCATAAAAGAAAATTGATGAAACTCAAAAGAAAATTCACTACCCACTGTTTATTTTTAGTCACTATCCGCCGCAGGGACTTAGGTACTTAAATTATGACTAAGTAATCTGTGAAATCTTTACTTAGTGTCAGTTTAAGTAAACATTAATGTCTCTGAATGCGGCGGTTTGACTACTCAATCAAGGTATTATTTAAAATACGTCCACATAATTACTTAGTGACATAACACATGACATGTGACGTGTGTACAGTGTTACTTAAAGCTGAACTTGATCTTGCGGCGATAATGTCGTGCAACCTTCGCTGTAGGTCGCTGAGAGACTCGCTCACCATGCCGGCTAGATGAGAACTAACAGGAAATTAGTTCACGGAAGTTTTGGGATACTATTTTGAAGGTTATACTGTGTATAAGGAACTTTGGCTAATTGATTTTGATTTTATAATTGGTCAATCAATATTGACACTTGGCAAGGATAGAATTGAATAGGATTTCAGTATTACGATGACAACTAAAGATGGTGAAAAGCTCATCACATGAAACCTCACTGTGAAAGTTGGGTTTAAAATATAGACCTTGATTCGTAAACCGGTTAGGTATTAACATAGATCTTTTTACAGATACCTGAAGGCAGGTTTTATTAGAGGCTAAGTAAAATCTGAGTCAGGCACATTGTAACAATAATACTAAACACCTTAGATAATATCAATGAGGATTTAAAACTTGATCGACGAATGGATTTCAGCCCCCCTAGACAAGTGACAAAACGCTTGACGAATAGAAATTGGATGTAATGAAAATTAATGACGGGTTTGACATAATTATGTCATTGATAACATAGTCGAAACATTATGGTTGTCATTCCCATACATTTTTATCATTCTATTCGTCAAGCGTTTTGCCACTTATCTAGGGGGGCTAAGAAGTTTTACAGAATGAAAATTATACTAAAGCCTTATATTAGGTTATTAATAGCAATCAATTGGTATTAGAAGGCAATTGAGACCAGAAATGCAGTTCAGAAAGCCATAAAACCAATCGGGCGAAAGTAAATCGCTTGATTACAGTACTTTCTTTATAACTATACTTCAAATAAAACTTGTTTGAGTTTCAATATTGAAATCACGTTACACAACGTTACGTTAAACTCTGGTAATACTACCAACACATATTATTACGAAAATCTCATTCATATCACTTTTAAATTTACGATTATTAGTAGTGAAAGCCGCACTTACTTAATATATTGATTACTTTAAAGTAGCTATTACCACTTCAAAAACGAAAAATATGAGAAGGCTTTCGATGGAGATTTTCTACGTAACCTTGGTGAATTATATAAGCCATTGGGTTTCATGGGCCATGATAAGTAAACGTTGATCTTCTTCGTCGTATCGGCACAAGCTATGTTTATGGAATCAGGTCATGCGCATTCCGTAGTGTAGAGATTGGTCAGTCAAAAAAGATGGTAGCGAGGTTGACCGCCCAGGGTGCACCGAACGTACTTAGGTATCTACTATCACACAAGGATGCATTCTACTTGCACCCCTAACGATGATGTAATACCATTGTCTTTTTAATCAAGCTTATTAAAATGACTAATTTTAAATGTATCCGTGTCTTATTTTTGACCAATCACCTGTCAGTGCCTACGTCACATAGTATCAGCTTAGGAGACTATTTCGAAAGCACTGCACTAAATATTACAATTTAAATTGCTACCTCTAAGCATTTAATAATAGAGATTAAGCATCTCGTGACTTTAGCTAGAAGCCCTTTTACGGCGTAACACTGAGGTAATTTGTTAAAGGTAAACTATATTCCTACGGACGTTGTATATATCTTAAGATATACTAGTAAATACCGACATTGACCTCAACCTACTCTTTCGATAAAGGCTCACATAATGTAAATAAACATGACATATTAAATTGATCAAGTGATCTCAGGCTTGGAAAATGACAATCGTAGTGGGACTGTTTTAAGTATTTTTTCTTTTACAAAAGTACTATTATCATGTCTGATTTTAATCAATGAATTAAATTTTAAAAGAATGCCGTACGTAATGGTAAGTGCCAATTACGTCAGTAATGCCAAGAAAATATTAAAAAGCCTTCCGCATTCTGTAGAAGATAGTGAAAGATAAAATGTGTAAATTGAGCAGTGAAGAAAAATGTTATCTCTTTTATTCACTTTAGCACTGGAGCTGGCTTTTAATGATTGAATAGAAAATTATGGGCAACACGTAACTGTAAGGTAAAACAGACGCAAAGCTGTATAATCACTTTGCAAGCACTGCAATCAAAAGTTCATACAAATAAGTTCTATGACGTCAAATGTAAAAAAAATCGCAATAATTGATCACGATGACCGAAAATAATCGGATCAACCAATCAGACAGGATTGTGAGCGAAACCGTAATTCCTGACCCCATCTGATTGGTAATGGATTGTTAATTCACTGATAGGAATAGAGTTTACAAAATACTCACCCGCAAACAAATCATGATGGTAACAGAAACACTGCTTTAGTGCGGCGCCGCGCGATACCACCTCTATTTATATCGGTGCAGTGACCGTCAAATGATCGCTCGTATACTAAAGCCTTTGAGATAAACATTGATCTGTCCTGGTTGTCAAAAAAATATAGAATAAAGACTGGTGTAGGCAGTCGGAGGAGGTGGGTCTGTGTCTTCGGGAAACAATTGACTAACGTTAAACGTTTTTTGGTAGCTCGAGTTACGTATACCTATATCTACCTATCAACACTACCACAAATACAATAAAATTAGCGGGCCTAAGTAATTGTGGCGGGCCTAGATGTCCCAAAAATTACTGTGAATAAGACCATAAAGTGTTAACCTTGAGAGGCCTTTGTTTAAATTTTTATTTTTTAAAACGTCGCCCCACACTAGCAATTTCTCCTGTAACGTAGGTGCGTTTCACGAACATGAAATATCACATACACAAACACCCAGACTCGGGACAATCAAATGTGGATCGCACAAATTTTTGCCCCGTGCGGGAATCGGACCTGCCACCCTTAGCGCAGCAGTCTAATCGCTTAGCCACTGCGCCAATCAGGTCGTCAATGGACAACAATGGACGTCTTCAGGCTGATGATGAAGAAGTGTCAACTCGTTTGGTGCGCTGGCTTAGTAATAAGATTGCTGCACAAAGAGAGGTTCGATATTCGCACGGATAAAAAATATCAGCGTGTTCATCATAGGTAATTGTTATACCTCCCGATACTAGAGTATTGGATTTTTAATTAATCGCACCAACAGCCAGGTTTAGTGTTTACAAGAACAGAAAAGTTTGTTCAAATGAGATAACTTAACTAACAGATTACTTATGCTTATCAAAAAACCGTACAAGTATTGTCCTTTACATTTACCAAAGACTAAAAATTTAATTATGTTAATCAGAAGCGTTCATGGTGCCCTCAACAAACCTACTGACATAAGCAAATTACATTAATCTGGCCCTTGAACCTTAAGGCTTGCCAATTAATCTTCTTAAGGTCAAAACTGATAGGTGGTTAAGGCCCAACCAACATTAACTATCTATAAAATAACCATATTTTCAGTTAGCAATATGAAATTGTAAAATCTTTTATGTAAATGACCGACTAAGTATACCAGTCAAAGTTTAATTGACTGATTTTAACCAGCAGTAGGTCGGTTCAGGTGAAATTTAATGTAACCGAAATTCTAATAAAGCCCCACCTAGCTGGAGGATACCCCTACACTACATCTGAGATTTATGACTGGTTTGACTGAATTATGGCAATAATAAGCCATAGTCATTATGTAACAAAGTAGACTGCACCTTAAAAACTGCGTGACTATTGCACCCCAAAAATGACTTTGTTAAAAATAGACTACTTCGAAACTACTAAAGACAACTTGCACTCAAGTGCAAGTTACCGAACTGTGTTTGAACACAATCTTAGATAGCTATACGATCTACATCACTAGTGCTGTGTGATAGTTCAAGAGACTGCTAACAGATGGCGTTGATATAAAAATATGTAGCCTTAATTGTTAACCAAACAAAACTTTCCAGGTGAGTAGAGTAATCGGAATTATTATTACATGCAAGAGATTGATGATAAAGCGAAAAGATTATTATAGTGACGGGCAATTTTACGTAACAAATTTTAACATGCAACTTACTAATATAAATACTCTAATTGAAATGAACATGAATTCAGTTTCACTTACAGGTACCTACCTATCGGGGTATTGTGATGGTAGCAACAATTAATCTTACCCAATCCATTGCTCTATATTTTAAATTAAATTATCAAAAGTCTTTAGAAAACGAGCAACGAAATATAATTTAAATCAAACTGCAACATTGTACTAAAGGTGGTTTCAGTTCATTTTTAAATTAGTTACCGTTTTACAAAACGGAACATGTAAAAACAATTTCCTTGACTCAAAGTTTCCAATGTTTGTCAACAATCATCCGATATTACTAAATGCAAATCAAACTCAGGCTTTTATACAAAAAATGGTGCTAATGATCGCTGTGTTTAATAGGATCTGTTGTGATTATAATTCAGAATATGGTGCAATTGAAATACTAGGCACTAAAAACAAATGCTTTGAAAAAAAGCTTGATTGCGAAGCCCGAAGACTCATAACATAACGTCTATATCCCCCATAGAGTGGCAGAGGTAATGCTACCAACACCCACCTTTCGCCAGTTATGTTTTAGGTCCTAATGTAATAAGGCTTCTTCTTCTTATCATATGGTTGATGAACAACCTGGTGACGGAGTTTAAACCGCCTGTAGGACTCTGACATGGCTTTAAACACCATTGAAAAATCTCTCAGGTGTGCCTGTTTCCTTACGATAATTAATTAATAATATGCGCACAAATTCGGAAAGACATTATCGCGTGCCGAGGTTTGAACTTGCTTACCTCTGACTTGATAGTCCAACGGTCATACCAAACGGCTATTAGTGCTTTAAATAATATAGGGGCTGAGCCCAAAGACTCAAATAATAAACCTATAAGGCAATTTCAACCGATAATGTTAATGATATAAAAGACCAATTAAAATCTCTCCATGAATCTAATTACATTGAGAATCTGAAACGAAAACCTTCACGCCAGTGTTTATAAACAGTAGATAATAATGAAAGGAAGTAAATCGGAAGCAACCGCGACGAATGGTTACGGGGAAATCAACAACTATGACCGAACCAACACCATGGGCTCGTGTTGTTTTCTTTTTAGAAACTTTGTTTAGTTTAACGATTGTCGCTGAAGAAGAGTTGCCGAAACGTACAAGTGGGAGGCAAAAACATTTTGCAATCAAAATAATTTATCTTTGATTAATATGCATATGTAGTAAAAAGACATAACATTACGCCTGTATTCCCCGAATATATAGGCAGAGGTGACTGTTAAATACACCCTCATTTCGCCAAGTTATGTTATAGGTCCCAATGTAATAGGAGGCGTGTATTGCCATCAACCGGGCACAAATCCAGACTCCGTGCTGCTACTGAGAATTACATAATGGAAAAGCCCAGGAACACTTTGCCCAACCCGGTATTAGAACCTGGTACCTCATGCTCAGTTGCGCTTAGATCACTATACTAACGAGACAGTAATGTGAAAGTATTTACATAAAATCATTCATGCATTTGCCTCTAAAATTTTCCTGTACCGCGTGCAATTGTGCATACATCTCATGAACAACCTACCGATCACTATTAACGAAATTGCTGATCACGATAATCATTTTATTGGCCTGTAGAATAAGCCTACAACTCCTAGCGCAGCAATCCAATCGCTGAGCCACATTCCCAATCGAACTCCTAAAAAGCCCATGATAAAATTATTTTACTTAACGTTGACTATCTGAAGTAGACACAATAGTTAAACAATCGCTGTGTACTATATGTGGACAGTGAAAGGGTTAAATGTAAACAAAACGCTACGACGTGTTAAATAATTTATTCACATTCTATCTTAATAAACATGGAAATAATGGATGACGAAAAAAAAAACCATCGCCTGTCACTATTTAAACGATTGTCCCCTAACTATGCATCTGTTTACATTTCAGTAGGTACATAATTCAAATGGTTTGTTGTAACTTAACAATGAAGGTGTCAACTGGTTGTTATGTAATGAGGAATGATAATATTTAATACGTTTAAAGTGGTAATAATCGTATTGTGGGCCCACCCGTTACGTGTTCTTGTATAAAAAGGAATGGTACACTTTCTATGATTAATAATACTTTTAGATAAACACAAGACGCACATTAGGAACGACTGAGGTAAGTTAAATCATTATTTTACTAGCGACTTAAACCTTTAACGCGTTTGCCTTAAGAGTGGGCTTTTAGATCACCGTTACCTGTACCGTGTGTCTGCCTAGCCCTAAAACAGATAAAGCCATATTGTTATAGTTTTAATTGAGATTCAAATCTAGGATTTTATGGTCAGCAGTCGCGCTTAGCGACTATTAGACCCACGTTTGCAGAACGCTAAATTGCGTTTTGATCGATTTCTCGATCGATTCAAAAATTCGTATCCTGTTCCTTCAATAACTTTGGGGGAACATGGTGAATTTAAACTGAGTGAGAGGGGTTCTTTGAATATTTACATTGATGCAAAAAAGTTCCTAACATTTTTTATCCGCAAAAGAGCAAAAATATTAACCGCTTTGCGACAGCAATAATTGTTATTGTTACCATTACTATTTTTACTTAACTACAGTTGACCAATCCTTTGCTAATTCGTGCTTAGGCCTATCTCAACCTAGACCTTAGACCCCAGGTGACTGACCTTTGCTGCACAATTGAGCAATGACTGTCAATCGAGACACGTCTAGATTTTAAGAGATACAGTTTCCTCTTACGATCAGATTACGATGAGATTTCATTACGAATGTAAAGTAGTTTTATTGTGATTTGTTATCTTTATCTTCATTACGATTCCAAAAAAATAAATGCATATTTCAAAATAATTTCTTTTTATTTCGTCATGGATATCGTCGTCATTATACATGACAAAATGGAATCATTCATTTTTCAAACTTTTAAAAATGTTCTAGTTCGGGTTGGTTAATTACTAACTTAACTATCTTTTTGTTTACTTTTGTTATAACTCTGATGAAGAAAAACAATACGCAGTTGCTATGGTTAAGTTAGAGATTAACAATACGTCTACGAGGTACTGTCGCGCGTGCTACGAACAAATACGTCGCTCTTTCACCGCACACAATGAGGTCTAGGATTACAATCCAACCTACGATCTGCTAGATGATGAATGGATGAAAATATTGTCAGTATGTCTGAAGTTTTGTGAGAAAAAGGTATGCTTATACATTGTGCTTGTTTTTAAATTATCACTTTGTGTCCTTTAATTATGGAATTGGTGTGCACCGTGTAATTAAAGAAAATGAAAATAAATAAATACGAACTCAGACCAGTACAAATCACATCTTTCGTGCAATATAACTGTACAAGATTAGTTTCTTAACCTTTCTTGAAAAACCTAACTATCAAAATATCTTTGAAACTATTTCAAGTGCAACCCGGAACACTAAAGTGAGTACCACTTAACATTACAACAACACGAACTGCCGAATGCTCCATTTACCGATTGCAGACGTCATTACATAAAGGTACCGCCAGTAACCCCCTCGCGGTGTTTCACAAACATTACCATTGAATTGTTACCGATATTGCGTTGTTGATTAATGTAATAAATACCAATTTCCACCGATTAGATACGATTGGGAATGTTTAATCGTTATTTGTTATCAATGTTGCTTAATTAGTGAGCTGCGTGAGACTTTGAATATGGAGCTTTGGGTTTAAGAGTAGTATTGTGTGTTGTTTCTAATTTTAACGCACACAAATATCTACTTTTTTGTGAACACAGTAGAGGAGATTGTGTTATTTTTATTGACAGAATTTAATGTTTTTATTGGTTGTCCGGAATGTATGTTAAGACAATGATACTTATTAGTTATTAATATGATTGTTAGTTTTATAAACAATCCAGTACTTCTATTAGATGGGGGAATAAGATAAAATAAATAAAATAATAATCTATAATTATAAAAACTAAAACAAAATTCAGTTGTTGTAAACTTTCATAATAATTTTCTTAATAATAAGACATTGGCATAAAAAGAAAGCATTTAGCAGAATGCAGAGTTTAAAATTTCGAAATAACCGTTAGACATATATTAAAACAAATTCTCTTTACCTGCAGTAATTATAAATGGTTAAGCTATATAACTTAGCTGGACACTAACGATCGTATCCACTAAGACGCTAATTAAAACAAATACGGTGTTCCAGGTTAATAATATTTTACCGTGACAGCCTACTAGCCTTTCGTTTCGTGCGAGAATTACCGCTTCGTGTTTCGACATTTAGGACTTGAGCAAATTTTACGAGATAATATTTTATCATTAAAATAATAATTATATTGATTATTTACTTGTCATGAAGTTAAAATTGATTTTATCAATATTTTCTTTAGCAAAGGCCTCTTAAATATTTTTATTAAACTGCCTTCGTCAACTTTTTCTATTTTAATTGATTATGCAAAGTCCTACATAATATATTGGTTAAATAAATAATAATGTTGTTTTGAGTAATCACGGAAGCAACATATTGAAAAAATAAGATGAATAAAATATCCAACAAAAAATGTTCTGAGACACTACTATTACTTTACTGTCTTTATAAATTGGCCCATACACTATCATACATCTATCAATCATACTACCATACACAATCAATATTCAACGGAGATACTATGAATCATTATGATAGTACTACAATTATGATGATTGTTTACAAAATATTCTTCTGCAAATATTTCCAACGATTTTCAAAAAGCAACTGCATGCTGGGCTGGGAAGTGACTGCACACTTCCCAGCCTTATTTACGCATTACTAGGCTTGGCTTTCGAATGTACTGCGTAGCGATTATTACAAGTACTCCATTCAAGAGTGCCTATTACCATTAAGTTCGTATTTTGGCCAATAATTTCATCTTAGTTCGTAACCGGTAATCCTACTGCCCAGAACGAGAATATTTCACCATAACTGATAATAACTATGTAGACTGACCACATAGAGAAGGCGATAGCGAAAGGTGCACGAAGGTCCAAAATTAAACACCATAAAATAAAATAAGGTTGAAACTTAGAGGTTTTTAAAAAAAACTGTAGCCACACCCACATTGTTCAAAACTTCCCTTGTCAAAACGGAGAGGTGTAATTGCTCTTGAACTTCTATAAAATAAAAATTATCCCGACCTCGGAAACGAGCCCGAGCCGGTTGACAATGTGTGTCTGACATAATAATGTGAATAGTGAAGCCTAATCACGACTTGATAGTAAGTATCACTTGTTCTTCATTCGCTGTTCATTTGATAATCTTTTGATTCCAGAAATCAGTAACCAGCTACATGACAGACCATGTCCACAAAAAGCTTCAATTATTGACAAAGTCAAACTCAACGAGTTCTAAACTGCTGCTAATAATAGCCATATTGCGCCAGTCACTGTTATATTAGTTTCATAAAAAATGATTTGAAAAGGTACTTAGTATGATGATATTTTTATTTATCAACTCAGGAATCTAACATCGGAGTTGACACTCAGCAGTTGAGCTTTGAACCACCAGACCAACGACGCAGTTAACTTTCTTCCTCTTTCTATAGTGGGCTGAAAGGGAAGGTCTACGCCCAATCCATAATTACTCATTAATAGGCTCTGTTACACAATATAATTATGCAACAGACTTGTGTCTAAGGTTCTGAAATTCCAAACAAGTGATAAATCATGCGTTTTCACGTAACACACCTTGTAACGCTACAGCATCCGGTTGTCTTTGTCCCAGACGTTAGCAATTTATCAGTTTCGTTATCTTTCATGTACTTACCTTTTTTCTTAATTTCTCCATTGAACAGATTAAGGTGCAAGTTATAAGAGAGCGTTTTATCTTTTGTTGATTAAACATCTGGAAGGTTGGTATGTATTATTAAATGAAGAAATATTGTTTGTCTATTTAATTTAATACCAGTAATTTAATGGGCTTCGAATTAAGCAAATTGTTTGCAATATTTTTCTTGTTTAAAATAATTTTCAACAATAATATAAATTATATTCATGAATTTTCGCTCCATAATCTTCAACCAATTATTATAAAATATATGCTAGTAAGTATTGATTTTATAAATCGTTGTCAATTTTATATTTTTAATTTTAGGTAACCCGCTTCCTTCGATATCTTGAACCAAGCGTAACAAACAAAGCGAACGGCCGCCAAGCAATCGGTCCGCGACGAACGACCGAGGAGATAAAAACCGTTCGGTAGCCTATCGACCTGGTTCAGTCAACCGCCAGCCACCGTCGCGATCCGTGATGTAAACAATGCACATGAACAAAGTTCCTTGTCTACTCCTAGTGCTCTTGTGTTGTAAACTGTGTTCAACAATAAAAGTCCCAGTAACTTGGGACGAGAGTGCTAATAGTGAAGTGAAATATGATCCCAACGGGGAATTACCAGTGGATATCATCCAACTACAAAATGTGCAAAATAAACAACCCCAATACATACAGAATACCAATCCACAAAATCGACCATCAATACCAAACGAATACTTCGTATACACAGCACAGAAACCTAGATTTGCCGCTGATATAGCTGCGTTCCACGGAGTGGCGAATCCTCATAAACATTATAAAGCATACCCTGTCAGCCCTTACACAGGTAAACAGAAGCCCGCCTTCGGCGTTCATCACTTGCTTGATGAAGATAGGCCGATTTATCAACCCTTTCAAAGTTATGTTAATCAAAATGCTGAATTAAATAGATATGTAAAACCGACGTCCTCAGGCTATGAAATATTTCACCCATACAAAGCAGAAGAGCCTGCATTACAAGAGATATACAAGGATCCTGTTCTTACAAAAATTAGAAATGATATCCATGATAGTAGCAATCGACTGCAGTCATATGAGCAGCAAGCTGGCGAACCCAATATTTCGAAAAATGAATATTTTGAGAGTCCGGAAAAAACTGACGATAAACTGTTTCCACATAAAAATATACCGGTGCGATATGAGATTCACAAGCCTGAAAGACGACCAATATATTACAGACCACCAGTAAGAGATTCGCACAGAGATATCATACTAAATCAAAAATTCAGACACCCTTGGAATCAACAAAATGTTAAAATAAGACCACTGCACTATCGTCCGTTACATAAACACATTGGTCACTTAAGACAACAACATGCCATAAAATATGATGATGAACGAAATGAATATCCTCAAATTCATGCCGAAAATAATGAAGAAATTCCAGAAGGCTACGATATATTCGAGAGAGGTAAAGAAAAATATACTAAACTTAGGGATAACTTGGATGAGTCTGTTAACCAAATTGTACAAAAACATCGACCAGCAAACTACAAGTCATTAGAACTTCAACAAAAAGAGACTAAAGATAAAGAAGTTGAAGATGAATTTGTTCCTGTCAAAAATTACGCTCAAGTCAGAAAAACAGAGACTTATAAACATGTGCCCAAAAAAACTGCATTTGATGACGCAGAAACTTTAGAAGAAGTTTTAAACGCTCCGAGACTAAGAGAAGCTGTCAAGAGTACGAAAGCGCAAACCGTTTATAGCGAAGAAGGTTATGAAGATTCTGCTTATGACCACGCTGGAGAACAAAAACACGCTTCCGATCAAGAAGGTCATGGTGGTTTTCTTAAAGAGCACGAAAAGAGTAGTGGCCTCTATAAAATTCCTTCGGTAAGTGGAAAGTATGAAGATGGCAGGGGATCAGAATACAAAGACAGTAAGGAGCACGATGAGAAATGGATAAATAATGAGAAAGATGATGAAGAAGAAACAGAAGCTGAGGATTATTCTGAAGTAGAGCACGACGAGGTTATAGATGTTGATAGCTCTAAAGGAGATAATCCTGAAATCGTGAACCGGAATAAAAGAGAAGATGATAAAGATACCGATACTGACACGAACGATGAAAACGAAAATAATAATGACAATAACAATAATGACCACGACGATGCTGAAATTAATTTTAATACTCAAAATAATAAAGCCAACACGACAATGGTACAACATGAAGTTGATAAGAGAGAAGTAAATTTTAAAGTACCAGAAATAAATTTAAATTCAACTTTTTCAATACAAAACCGCATCCCTAAACAAGACGAGCCAAAAAAAGACAGTATTAAAGAAAAGTATCCATATTACTTCAAAAATGTTAAGGGCATACATAAGAATTCGCCTTTAAGGTACGCTGAGAATCTTAAATTCATACCGAAGAAAACGAACGGTGGAACTGAATTTTACGACTCAAGGTCGAAATTAGAATGTTCTGAGGTCGATGAGGAGGTAGATCCCTTGCCTGAAAAACTTAAGAATGGAGAAAATCCTACTGATGAAGATGAAGATGATGAATCTCAAAATAAAGAGGCAAAGAATTTTGATACATCAAAACAACTACCACGACTTGAAGGTCTCGGTGATAAGATAGATTGTTTTAAGGCAAAGTATTTTGGAGAAAATCCTTTAGACAGCCCATTTTTTAAAGAAGATATTATATCAAACCCAGAACCAATCGCGGCCCCTCAACTACCAACGTTACAGTTGAAAAATACAAAAGGTGAGAAGGCCCAAGAATCTAAAATTAATAATGTTTTAACATCATCAGATTACGTAAGCAAAACTAATATTTTTGATTTGCTAGATAAATTGAGATCAGACAACAATAATTCACAAGAACTTGTAAACAAATCAGAATTCAGAAACAATTCAGAATTTCAAACGTCTCAGTTTTCACCGCTAAGTAAACAAGTATCTAATAATGCGGAACAAAATAATGTATATACTGATGTTTTAAAAAATATTAAAAACTTCTCACGTAAACCGCAAGAAAATATAAATATTTCTAAAAGTCTGTTGAACACTGACTCCGACAATTCAAATTTAACTTACAACTTCTTCCAAAACAAAGAAGATGTTACAAAGTTACCTTCAAAATTAAGAAGGAAGAGAGCAACACCCTTTGTTTATGAACCTTATAAAATTATACGAGATGGCCAGATTCAAGATTCAAAGAAAACTACCACATCTAGCAATATAAGCCCATTAATAAAACAATTACAGTCAAGTAGAATGGCTGATCGAGTTTCAAGATCAAACAAAGATGACAAACAAGTAAAGAAAACACCTAACAGCCGTACATATATCGATATAGGGAGAAAAGAGAGAATAAAACCTCCTACAAATGATAACTCTGATACTGCCTTTGTAGATGTTAGTGTTGATCATCGTAGAGGTGAACCAAGGTATGAACTAAGACCTACAAATCATAAAACTGAATATACTCCTGTTGAAAATAAAAGAGCGATTTCAGTCCTTGCTTACAATTCTCAGAAAACTACTGAAAGAAGTGTAGGGATTACTACGCAAATACCAAGTCGAGGTAGGCAGCGCTTCCGATCAACTGTGTCTACAGTACGTCCTGAATATGTGACGCAAGCTATTCCAAAGAAGGTTAATATTCAGAATGTAGCTGCTTCAAATTCAGTTAAAAAAACAGTAACAACAGCACCAGATTCAATCGTTCAAAATAAAGCAAAATTGGAAGATAACTCTGAAGAAGAAGACGATAGCGAATATTATATAGATGACGACGAAGATGAAGATGACGAAGAAGCAGAAACAGAAGTCATTACTACTACAACCACGACGACAACTGTGAGACCATCATTTAAAAGAAGGATAAAAGTTTCGACCACAACTGAAAAAATACCAGAGCATAACACTGAATCCGAAGCACAATTGCTCAAACTTGTTACAAGATTTCGTAACTACCAACCTTCTGAAAAAATCGAGCCAAAAGTAGAACAAAAACCAGATTCTGCTGAAAATAAAAACTTAGAAGATGCTGACATAGTAGTACCAAAGTATAGAGAAAAGAAAAAGAAATCACATACTAGTACTATCGTAACAGACTCTAAAAAATACGGAAATGATCAGTATGAAGATGAAATGAGAAAAGAAGTGGACGAATTAATTGGAATAAAACATGATATGAACGATTATATACCGATGTATGAAAAGGAAGAGAAAAACAAAGATAAAAAACATTTCCACAATAAACAAGAAGAAAATGATGAAAGTGAAGAAGATGATGATAACGGTGATAACGCAGATGATGATGATGAAGAAGAAGATGATGATTATAATAATGATAGTAATGATGATGATGACGATGACGATGAGGAGGGTATTAACAAAAATGAAGAACAATCTGAATTAGAACCTAAAGCTACAACCCCGGAACCCACAAAACGCACCCTTATTAGAACAACAGATGCACCTCCAACAACTATAGCAACACGTATCCAGACAACATCCCCTACTGCCTCTTCACGTAATGCGAAACCAGAAATCAAGCCGATCGTTACCAGAAAGAAAGTTGAAATACACAAAGAACTGCCCGTCAACAAATCGTCTCCACACGTTACACAATTCAAACAAGACATAAAAGAGATTGAAATTATTAAAGAAATGCCAATGATATCAAAAAGAAAACCACAGAAGAATGTCGAAGTACTAGATTTGTACAAAGATGATAACTTAGCAAAAGATATTAATAAATTAGGTGATGTCGAGATATTTCGTGAAAATTTAAATTTGAATAGTGGACCAAAACATGGTGGAAACTATCGAAAAGCTACAAAAGAAGACCTAATACTTCACAAACCTCGGGAAAACGCTACTAAACATCTAAAAGACGCGGAAACCTCGCAGAGTGAGACTTCTAAACATGTTGAACTAGATGAGTATGCACCCAAAAGATTACATGGAGGAAATTTAAAATCATTAAGCGATTCAAAACGTACTAGAAGTGATGGTCGAAGTTCAAAGTTAATTGAGCTACGTGATCCTCCAGGTAGGATGCATGGTGGTAATCTTAAATATGATAAAGATAGTCGCGGCAGTAGGAAGAGTGAGAAATTGGTTGAACTCGATGACGATAATGATGATGACCATTCATCACATCATAGCAAAGATTATAAGCCCCCTAATACTAGAAATGAACGAATGCACGGCGGGAATTATAGAAGTGCCAAATTGGTAACACCAAAAGAAAACAACGATGATATTCTAGTAAAAAAATCAGCTAAAGATTCTACAAGTAATGCTGCTTTACTTTTGAGCAGTTTTGCTCAGGCCGCTCCAATATTGACTACCACCCCAGGCTATATTGTGGACCCTAGTAAACGAATGTACTATTATGTAGAAGCCTGAATAGTTTTAAATAAACGTGGTTGTTAGTCGTTTAGTACAGTTATAAAAAAGATGATTGAAATCCATTTCGAGGTGGAATTGTTTAATTGCATAACGATTGTTTTATGACTAAGGCGTTAAAATTGCTGACTTACATTTGATTGAAACTGTAGCAGCAAAATGGACCACTTACTTGAATAAGCGATACAGTGATAAAACAAACGTATGGAGCAGTTTTATGTAAGCTGAATTACCAAATGCACTACAGGAAATTGAAGTGTCGTGTACTCGAATTCTAATTATAGTGTCGATTAAAATTGATGGATTGCTATGCTTAGACATACAAAAACAATTAATAATTATTTTCTTATGCTTAAAGTTACCGTAATTATTTTAAATAATCTTAAATACCCTGTTGATCAAGTAAACAAGATTATGATAATTGCAAGTATTGGGGTTAGATAATTATTTCTGTCACTGTCATTGTTTTTGAGTATTTTTTAATGAGAAACGGCAAATTAAAGTATTATTTTTAGACAAGAGTATGGCCGAAATAAAAGTTCTACCAGTGATGTGTCAGAAATAAATATATACATCACTAAGTTCTACTAAATTATTATTTTAGTTTCGTAAGATGGCGATTGGATTTTCGAAAGTAATTAGTCTATTGTAGTAGAAAGTGCCACATTACGTATCGCGAGACAAAAGTCGAAAGCGATCGATTGAGTTGTTATCAACATCTATGTAATTATTCGCTATTGTTAAATGTACTGTGATAGATATAATTGTTAATGTTTTATACAACGAAATGAACTTATTTATGATACCTGTTTTTTTATAAATAAAGTTCGCTTTAAAATGTGTTATGACTTTTATTTCCCATGAACAATTTTGATGGCGGTAACTTTCATGATGAAATTGCACTATATAATTTTAGTAACTTAATAAACTTCCAGCAATAAAAACCAGTGTAAAGACATTCATGTTAACTAAACTAAACCTGTTACAGATTGCTAAACTCGTTGAATACATTTCCGCAAACGCCAGCCTAACATATTTGTAATAGTCTGACCATAATTGAACCACTTTGAAACAGTCAGATAGACGCGACTAATTTTCGAACATAACTGATTGCGAAACCAATAATACATTGCCAAAGATTCCATTAAATTTTGTTATCACACAATGAGCGGTCTCAATGCACATCTGGGTTACGTACTAGTGTCCCAACACACTTTTTGTGATCTATTTCAGTATTTGGTTGAGCACGAACGAATGAGAGATATCTTCACGTAGTACGTTCAACTTCGGCGCTGCAGCTTTCACTTTTGACGGCACTTAACTGCAGCGGCTTGTATTTTGTTAAGTTTTATGAACGACTTAATATTGTAAACAAGGTTTAGAGATTGGATATCATTGTGACAGACGTGCGGTAAAGAACTGTCACTCGCGTGTCTGGTTGTCGTTGCAATGATGTAAATGCGTATAATATTTTAGGTATCAGATGACTAAATATTATAAGTTTCATATTTCTCAAGTTCCAATACAAAGTCCGAGAATATTATACCGCCTCTTTAATACTTGTTAAAAAATCGTATCATTTTTTGTCACTTCTACGTCATGTCAATTTAGTTCCTACAGTTCCAGTTTGGGTTACGTGAGTAAAAAAGGATATCTTCGATGGTATATTTATTTTACTTTAGTGGCAAGTCTTTGAAATCTTACAATTACATGAAACTTCTACAATCGATCTAAACATAGAAAAATAAATTACAAAATAATTTAACAATAAATACTAACAATTAACATTGCAACTTACATTTGGTTTCGTTTGTTCAATGATAGTATACAATATTAAGCAATTTATAAGTGTTACATTTACGTTATGTGATATACTAAACTTATGTATGAAAGAATAAAGACAAGCAATCGAGACAGACAAAGTGAGATAGGCTGATGCAATCTTCGTAATTACTCATTTCGCCTGAGGGACTTTAAAATACAAAATCTTTGTTGTAGTCCTAGGTATAGGTCCTAATTCGATTTTGATAATGTACCCATTATCTAGGATTTGATTAATTTGTTATCAATATGATAAACCCCATAAATTAGGACAATTCCCTGTAATTGTTTTATATTTATTGGACGAGTATCAAATATTACATCAGCAGAAATATCGTCTCAATCGCTCGTTCTAATAACAATGTTATTAATTTAAATGATAATTCTTACCTTATACTAGTAATTAAAATATGAATAATTGCATAATTTACACTTAATTCGATATTCATTATATTATCATCACCTTAATTTAATTTAAACATTATAACTGTTTATTTCAGTGTTTTTCTGACAACTGCATTCGATTGTGTATTTCTAGAAGGTGGGTTGTTAATAGGTTTCCATTCAGACTCTACACTGGGTTCATAGCTAGGTTCGACGTCTTCCCTGTCTATTGATTCATCTTCTTCTATTTCTTTGTCTTCATCGAAGAAGTCAATAATTGGATGGTAGTTATAGTTTACTCGCTGACCATTTGAAGTAAAATGATCATTGTGAGATTCTTTTGTTTTTTGTGGTGATACTTCTTTTTCTGTTGTTAAAGCAGTTAGCTTAGGAGCAATGGTCACCCTTGGCTTAGGAGTATTAACTGACGTGGCCTGTCCAATATCTGGTTCGTCATAATCGTTCGAATCCTCTATTGTGTCTCCATTGCTGTTGGGAAATGATTCAACAGCCTGTGAGCCTGATGAGACTAGGTCATCTGGTCCTCCAGATATTTTCTTTCTAATCGGCCTTCGACCAGGTGGGTTCGGCCTTGTAGTACGTTTGAACTGGTTACCAGGTAATTTGAATTTAGGTGAACTGTCCTTGATAAAGTTAAACGATGATCCCGCGCCCGGCGTGGGTGGCTCCAAAAAGCTTGGTAAAGTTACATCTTCATAGTTTGGTGCAGATGGAGAAATAGATGGATTCCGAACAGAAGGTGGTCGTTTCACATGTCGTACTGAAGTAGCCTGGTTAAACGAGTCTGGGAAATATGAGTTTCCATATGAATCTATAGGATTCGAAGATGAGTCATCGTTATCATTTTGTTTACTAAAAGGACTACCAGATATCAAGTTCTGGTTATCTGCAAATGGTGGGAATGATTCTAAGGGTTTTTTGTGACTCAAAGGTGGCAGTTTTCGTTTAGGTTTATGTATAGTTGATTGTATTGCTTCGAAAGCATGATTTCCTGTTTCTGACGATAGGTCTTCTCCGGGAAAGTGTTCGGAAGAAGTTTCTTGAAGCCGGTGACCTAGAGGTGGGAAAGCGACACTGTAGCCCTCGATGTGGCAGGAACAACATGTCGGGACCTGAAAAGGAAAAAAAAATTGCAACGTTTTTATAAACCCTTTTTTGAAACCACAACTTCATGATTTAACCAATGAACACTGTCCAGTGTCTTAGCTAGTTTTCTTTGGTAATTCTTAACCAATAATTATATTGGTCGGTAACAGATTTCATAAATTTATTTTTATTCTTTAGCTCAAAAACGTGCTGTTTATTTTGTTATTTTTGTAATCCAAAGTCAAATCCATAAGCAATTTTAATCTAACTTTGTTTTATTACGTAACGTTCTAGATTAAATTTGGTTCAGTAAGAGCCATTATATTATTAAACTGTTTTATTTATTATAGATTCAGTAATTTCTTAGCGAACATTTTCATAAGTTTACCTTAAATATATCCATGTGTAGCCCGTTCTGTTGGTCCCAGGTCAACAGCCGATGGTAATTATAAACTTGAACACATTTCGATTTAAAATTATCAGTCAGATACGTGCAGGACTCTTTTGGTTTCCTGAAATGAGATACAGCTTCAATTATTTTTATGAACCATTTACACAATTCACTGTCGTCATCTTATCTTCAACATACTCTTACTATTATGACACCTTGTATTAGTACTAAACACAATTTTACTGTCGAAATCAGTACGTAACCTGTAGAAAGATAAAAGATCATCAGTTTTGACTTTAGGCCTTCGCACACAACGCTACGCAAATTCTCGATACTAATATAGCAACTTATGTCTTCCGTCCATACACACGACATTCAATCGCAAGACGCAAGTTTTCTTTAAGGGCCTATCGCAGTCTTATTGCTTAAAGATTTAATCCAATTATCTCCAACTTAAAAACAAAAATTAATGCTTACTTAAATTAAACATTACAATCAAATGAAGATGTTAATCAAAAATCACAAACGAACAACTTTAAAAGTGATTTATTGTCAGACAAAACAAATCTTTTTGCAGATAACATCTACCAAGCCAAATATATAATTACATTGTCGCAAGAAGTTAACGTGTTACTGAAATTAAATATATCCGCTCGTCGAAACGAGTTGAAGTTATGTAAGAGAGGTTTAATAACAGCTTTTGATCAAAATATTGCGTAATTGGACATGTTTCCACTCACACTGACAACTCAAGACTTATTAAACGGTACGGTTTGAATAAATTGTTAATTAAATTAAAGGTAATCAATAAGACAATTTTCTTCTTCTTCTTTTCGTATGGTTGATGAACAACCTGGTGTCAGAGTTTAAACCGCCTGTAGGCCTCTGACATGGCTTTACACACCGTTGAAAAATCTCTCAGGTATGCCGGTTTCCTCACGATGTTTTCCTTCACCGTTTTTAGCAACTGATAACTAATTTATAGTACGCACATGAATTCGAAAAGACATTGGTGCGTGCCGGGATTTGAACTTGCGACCTTTGACTTGGCAGTCCAACGGTCATACCACTCGGCTATCAGTGCTGCTATTGTAAGACAATTTTGATACTTGGAAATTATTTCACTTGGTATAAAGTCCATCATTTTATTTTGTAGTATTACTGACTGGTATTTTAACTATAGGTACTATTAGCTTTCTTTAATAAGATCTACAAGTACTTAAATTATGTTAATTAATGTTTCCGTAAACTTATTAGTTTCAGATAGAATAATTCTGTACCTTCAGTGAAAAGTGATATAAGTGAAAAATCATAGTTTTGAGTAATTTAAGGTTAAAGATTTAAAAAAATCTCGTTACTTTTCTAACGTTCTAAAATAAAAAACGATAAGTGGTACGTGTAGATAATATTATAAAGATTATAAAGAGCTTGGTTTGAATATATTATTTTGCACGGAATTTAAGTAATTAGTAAAAATAGCCAGTTATATCAACGTACACTATAGTTTTCTTTGCTTATTTTTGTGTATTTAAATCTATAATGAAATGAATTATTTTACACATTTAGTTACCGTTTTGTGTGAAATGTTATAAGGCTTGTGTTTTGGCATGTTTTGCCTGCAAATAGTTGTTGTGAGAAAAAGTCGTAAAACTAATATGATCATTTTGATTATCAGCAACCTTTTTTCATTGTTTTATTTAAAATTCCTACGTAAATATTCAATTGTACCCCTAAACACCAATGTATTTTTCAAACTAGTAAGTGATTAATGCTACAAGCTAGAATTTATTGTGATACATTTTGTTTACATCGAAGTGTTTATTGATACAAGTAATAAGTATTTTCAAACGTTTTTGTCACAGAAAGGGTAAAACTATGTTAATATCATAATAAAATAATAACTAAATTAAAAAAGCGTTTCTTTAATAAAGAATTCTTGAATCAACACAAAAAAACATTAAAACAATAAAACATTTTTATAAATCAAACTTAAAACATAACTTTTAGACCTAAGTAGGTATTTATCGTTAATCTGATTATCAGAGTAGGTATCGTTAGTCTTTAAACATATTTAATCAGTCTCAAAAAATCAAATAACAGATGTGTTGTACATGTAGCACTTCAACTATTCGCTATATAAAACAATATAATTAACATCCTTATAAAAAAACATAACTTTTAAACCTCTTTATTATTAATCTTGAACAGTCTTAAAGCGTATTTAATCAGTCTCAAAAAATCAAATAACAGATGTGTTGTACATGTAGCACTTCAACTATTCGCTATATAAAACAATATAATTAACATCCTTATAAAAAAACATAACTTTTAAACCTCTTTATTATTAATCTTGAACAGTCTTAAAGCGTATTTAATCAGTCTCAAAAAATCAAATAACAGATGTGTTGTACATGTAGCACTTCAACTATTCGCTATATAAAACAATATAATTAACATCCTTATAAAAAACATAACTTTTAAACCTCTTTATTATTAATCTTGAACAGTCTTAAAGCGTATTTAATCAGTCTCAAAAAATCAAATAACAGATGTGTTGTACATGTAGCACTTCAACTATTCGCTATACAATACAATATAACATCCTTTTAAAAAATCACAACTTTTAAACCTACTTATCGTTAATCTTGAACAGAGATCGAATTAGTCATAAATCGTATGAAAGCAGTCTCCAAAAATCAAACAACAGATAACAATATAGTTTTCTTATAAAAAAAACATAACTTTTCATCCTTTTTATCATTAATCTTGAACAGTCTTAAATTGTATTAAATCAGTCTCCAAAAATCGAACAACAGATATGTTGTAGCACTGCAACTATTCATTATCCGAAACAATACTATCAGGATCTATGTCACGCAAATTTGAGTTTGTTATCAAATTATGATAAAAATCGTGAACACTTGGATCAATGTATTCTAACAGTGATATTAAATCCCTTTTCTTTAAAACACTTATAGGAATCGGTCCATTGTAACATTTTGGAACAGCATTAATACTAACTAAACTGTAGTCTTTATTCCTTTTGTCGTAAGACATCGCATAATAATCATCACCGACGTAACTTTCTTTATATTCAAAAACCGGAAATTTTTCTTTACTAAATTTAATAACTCTTACATTCAACCATATAAACTTTTCACCCGTAGAATTAGTTTTTTTAACTGTAAAATTATTTTTAGCAAACATGGCAAAATCGTAAAAATCTGTCCCCGCCATTTCAATTACTGAAAATTTATTAGTTCTAGTTGATGCACTCCTTACCAATTGACACCAATCGCGTGGGTGGTGAATATTCATTGATGTTCGTTTTTTTGCTTTTTCAATGAGCGCATGGTCACTATCAACTTCCATGTGTGTATGGCCGGGTACGAGAAATTTATGTTCTATGTTCAAAAGTTGAGGCGAGTCTTTTAGTGCAAATAATAAAGCTGTACAAATAATAGAATTTTTGTTTTGTCCCGAACATGAATCTGAATACATGATTAAGGTTTTAGCATTTGGGTGAAGCAACGGAAGTCTCACAGTGATAAATTCGTACAAGCACGAAGCTATTTGATTGGCGCCCCTACCACCACTACTTTCTGGCCACATGTAGCAATATGCGTAATCAGTCGTAAAATCGTGGATTGTCAGATTAAAGACCCATAGTTGTCTTTTATAAAATGCTGATTGAGTATTCAGCATAGGAGTAGGTAGACATTGTTGTAAATCGAATGCAATGACACAAATATCCGAGTTAGTTTTAGCCAAAGCCTTATCTTTGCGTTTTTCAGTGTAAGCACTTTCATAGCTTTCCTGATGTAGTCTCAGTTGCTCCCGTACTTGTACAATTTGTTCAGCATCTTGTAAATATTGGAGCTTATTTTGTAACAAGTTACATTTATTGCATGTATCTATACTAGGTTTCTTAAATGATAAGTTCATATCTTTAAAAACTTTGCCATATACAGTTTTGCTGACAGGGTTACTATTTTCTTTACAATAAAGCTGATACATAGTATTGAGGGAAAGGTCAGAGCTAAGGTACTTTTTGGCAGTCTTGGATCGAGAGTAATGGCTTTCATACGCCGGGAATTTATTAATATGCTGTTCTACCTCTTTCAGTCGCTCGTTAGAAATTTTTTTGTAGCTGGCAGCACGCCCCCTTTCGCTTTTAGTTACACGACCATACTTTTTTATTTTTTCACACACGGTCTGAAGAAAGCGATTACTCTCACCAAGAGTTTTCAAAAGACAACCTTTACATATTTTGTAATCTTCATTAAAATAAACTATTTTATATGTATTGCTGTATTTTCGTTTTCCTTTGCCTCCGATTGTATGTGTTTTTTTATTATTAATTTTAATAAAGCGTTCAGTATATTTAGCTCTCTCATCGTACGAACCCAAACTCCAGTACTCCTTAAAAATAAATTCTCTTATGTCATGGGATATACGACTATTGCATTTCATGCGACAGTCCGTTAGTGGGCCCAAATTTCTTCCAGGTTTCATTTTACCCAGTTTAGTAACATAACTCTTGCCTGCATTGCGTAACATTAATCTAGAATCTCTATCTGCCCTTCTTTCCTTGAATGATTTTCGTTGTTTTTTATTTGAATGCGAGCATCCAGGTTCTGGTCCTGCGGTCGTGCTATCTGAGTCATCAGAGCTTTCATGAACTATCAGTTTTTTGGTATAATATCTTTTCTTTGGTTTACCAGTCGACGTGCTTGTTTCAGTTGAGTCGGTTTCACTGTTTGGTATAAAATCATCACTGCTACCCGAGCTGAAATCTAAAATTCTAGGTGATAGTCCAGTTTCCTTACCCTCTGATCCACTGCTAATATTTTCTCCATATTGATCGTCTTTTTCATGTGTGGTTTCTTCTATCTCCTCTTCACATTGATCCACTTCTTCTAAGGCCGTCTTTTTACAGGATTCCATATCTATTGTCTCTCCGGGCTGATTAGATTTTTTTTCATTTATTATTTCTTCATGTACCATATTTTCTTCATCCCTCTGTAGCTGAACGCCTTCCATAATCTTATCTATTCGTTTTTTCATTATAGACTGTAAAAATAACAGTTCAAATTAATATCGAAGCGTCACATTAAAACCATTCAAGGTAGAATTTATAGCAGAGCGTCAGCGTCAGTGTGACATGAAAATGTATGGACGGTGGCACTCGGCGGCTGACGTGGCGTCAGCCGAGCCATCAAGAGTAGATAGAACCAGGGCTTGGAAACCGGTTTCTTAACCGGTTTCGGGCATTGACCCCAAACCGAAGTCGATTTTGGGTTAAAGGTTGCTTTATAAGACGTACAAGCATACGTGCAATGAAACTACACCAGGAAAGAGCAAAGATACCTATGTTTTGATTAAAAGTATTGTTGACATTTGATTAACAACGTCTGCCTATCCCTATTATACCTACTGAATACTCAGTTAGCATTTAATAAATTAATAATAATTAAAATACATTGTTAGGCTACCTATATTATTAATTATCATAATAATCTGTTTTACGATTAGTAAGTTCGAAAAATAGGTATTCTTTTTATAAATTAATTAATATTGTTTTAAAATAGGTATTTATAAAATACTGTATAATACGACAATATTATTGAATTCTTAATAAATCAATATAAAATACATGTTCTTTGTAAACATTTAAAAAACAAAATTGTTACATAATTCGTGTAAAATGATACAAGTCTTACCTTACGCATCGTAGTTGTGTGCTGTAACGCACGACGCACCTGTCCTGACGCACGCCCGAGACTAAGAATCCCCCGTCGCCTGCGCTCTTTCCATGCGTCCCGCGGAGAAGTGGGGAGTGGGGTGCGTAAGAGCCGCGCGACTTGCATCACTGTGTACTACGTATTTTTTTGCTAATTTAGTTCTAAACCGCAATGCAGTTTTGATTCTACTATATTAGTATCATTATTCACGTAATCATAATATGATTTCCCTTATGTTCTTACTAATAGAATTAATATTAAATTTGTAATCACATCAAAATTGGCTACATAAATTACGTGTAAATTGTTTGATTAGCAGTTGTATCATTAGTCACACATTTTTATGAAAATAAATTTGTGTTTGTATGGTTCATGTACAAATGTAACACTTTTCACTAGAATGTATTGTTTCAATTTTTTAATGTTTTGTGATAGGATTTCATTTGTATCATTTTGGATTAATTGAAGTAAAAGCTTTCGGTTCGCGTAAGATGTGGTAACTCGAGTCGTATTAAAATACATTTTAGAAATATAAAGATCGGTTCGGAGCACTTTGGTATGAATCAAAAAGTATTATTTTACACAATAATTTCAATAAAAAATTGCTTACTTATATCAATGTCCACAAAAAAATCTCATTCATTTTTAATCTTATAACAACGGGGATAAGATAGAAATGAAGTTAATTTTTTTTTAATAAGTTTAATCAGAGAATATAAAAACCGCTCTAGGTCGACATGTATCACTTTTCACTGAAGGTACAGAATTATGCCCAGAAAATCCTTTGCGAAATTAGGCGTAATGATTATTTTTTAATCCGTCAATGGGCAGGCGGGCTTAGAAAACTAATCCATTCCATTGCTGGAGAAGTCAGGCGCAAAAAGTGACAAACCTGATGAATGGAAATAGGCACAAAGCACCCTCTTCACAAGGAACTTATGAAGAGTCGCAAACTGTTAGTGACAGTATTGGCTTCTAATAAACAAAAACCAACATGCCTGTTATTCCCTTATAGGAGAAACAGGGGTCATATCCTGTATGATATCTTGTATCTTTTTTCTTTCTACTAAAATACTTACAGGCACTTCTCCAGCCTCAAAGTCTGCGTATGCTCGCCCGTGTTGACGATGTATTTCCATTGTCCTGACGTGGCTCTGGCCCGCTGTGGCCTGGCGTACTTGACGGTGCTTGGGCACATGAATCCAGCTTCGCCTGCTCCGGCAAAGTCCCGGTTTGCTGTGTCGCCTCGTCTGTGAGAAAAAGATGTTAAATTACAATAGGTTTTTAGATATTGATTTAACAACAACCCGAAACGAGGATTGACATACACAATTATGATAAAGATTAGGTACATAGTCAAAACATTATGTCATCATCCATCACCATACATTTATTAATCTATTTGACAAACGTTTTGCAACTTGTCTAGGATCTAGATAATTATCTAGGAGATAGATTAGGATGCTATTTACATCAGCAACTTTAGAATTTAAGAATCATCACATTATGGCCAATCAACAAGTTAGTTTAATGATATAACCAAGCTTTCTGGCTTCAGGGTCATTATCATCATCATTATCATCATCATCATCATTCGGAAGGCGTCCACTGTTAAACGAAGGTCTCCTCCTTTTCGAAGGGGAGTGTTGCCATAAACCCCCGCTTTGCAAGCGGCTTGGGGATCGCAGTGTTGGTGGTTAAGTTACAGAAGACGCTGCTACCCATCTTCTGTATTTTACCTTAGTCGCCTCTTACGACACCCACGGGAGGAAAAGGGGTGGTCAATTTTAGGCTGGATACCATACGGCACACGGCTTCAGGGTATTCAGCTTTAATTACACCATTTCAGATTTAACGTAAAGTCAGCAACGAAAGATTTCATCTGGCCTGGTATATCCAGTACCCCTTACCTATTAGATTCAAAGTAATGCTGCTCATTATATTTAGCTTCTTGTGCCGCTGTTACACCGTCAACGACTCCATCGCCCGGGTCCTTGTAGTCGGCAAGCAAAGCCGCTGCAGCTGCCTTGTTGCGTCTTATTGATAAAACAATCGCTTCGCTGGAATCAGAAACATTGATTGTTTTAATTTGTTCTTCAGAATTTGTTTTGTTTTAATTTTTTGTACGTCATCTTTGTTCATTTTATCAATTAGTAGCTTATGCTTGCCTACCGCATCACTGCTTCCTTTTTTGTGTTTAAATTAAACCAGCTGCTACAAAACGAATACCCACGCAGTTACACAATATTATATCATTCCGAAAACAGAATATATTGAATAGCTAATTCTGTATTTCGAGTCATTTGGGACTAGATTTTTGTGAGAGAAAGTTAACATTAGTAGTATACTATAGTAGTAATAAATTTAAGGATATTTAAAATTAAAGCAGTCTTTAGAAAGTTATCTGTTGGGTTGCTTATTACAAAATATTTCATGATCTAATACACATCTACATGCACACAAGTTCATCTTAGTGCAAATTATCTAATAGATGTAATTGCTGTGATTAACATAACACATCACGTTATTGAACCGGAAATTTATCTTAATTGTGGCAAATAAGTAGTATTATGTAAAATCGATGAAATTATTAATTTTTATGCTATAATCCAGAACAAATCAAAACTTAAGATTAACCACAAATTGCTCGTCCAAACACTTATTAAAATATTTCTAATAAAACGCGTGATTTGCACTTTCTAAACGGTGTTTTGCTAGATTGTTTACCAAAAATACTCAATTAATTGAATCTATAGTTCTTAATCTTTCAATTTTGCTTTTCTTAATTAAAAGTAGCAATTTTAATAACGCTACTTATATCAAACTCGCAGACACCTTACATAATCATTTAACTTTATAGACAATCATTATAATTTGTCTAATTTTTCTTACTCAGTCTATCAACCATGTGGAAGATACCCGGCCTTTTAAAAAGCCTACGTGGGAACACAGGTCCAACATGCAAAGGCCCGTTGAGAACTTTATTATTTTAAAAGACTATTTTTAATTATTCTAGTTTTCCCCTCAATAATGCATGGTCGTCTCCAAGGTTAATTGGTAACGTTTCGTTGGTTTAATGACTTTATGCTTAAGATGGTCAAAATAATTGCTCTTCAGCGGAAAATAAACAGCCATCTCTATTATTGTTACAAAGACGGCTATAATTATAAGATCACCAACAAATCTGTATCATGCTTATGAAACATTATTTAAGAAGACATTACACGGAGCAGACAATGAAGACATTACTACGATTTTTGATAACGGTTAATGATTTTTATCTTAAAGATTATATCTTTGTTCCATTTAAAAATACAAGTATGAGGATGAATCTCTATTTTGTATAATGGATGCAAACGAATGCTTTCAGCTTCCATGCAGAATAATATACAATTCAATTAATCACAGTAATGCTAATTTTATCACATTATAGAGTAGCTTATTTATACTATTATTAATCACAAGGCCACTTGATCGATGTCAAAGCCAACCCGATTGGCTCAGTGGGTCGGTGTTTAGACTGCTACGCCCAGGGTTGCTGGTTCGTCGATTCCTTTACGAGACCTTCAATTGTGATAAGCAGGTATTTGTTCCCATTTTGGGTCTTTGGGCATGTATCCTTCATGACTGACAAACGCACTTACGATACAGGAGAATTTGAAATTGGGGCGACCAAAAATTCAAACAAGGGACTGCCTGAATCTTCCATTTCAAATAATATAGATTCCCGAATAATAGTTGCAGCAGCTAACCCTTAGAAAGTGGCGGGGTGTCATAATCCTCACGCTTGGCTAGCGGCTTGAGGATCGCAGTATTGGTGGTGGTAAGTTACAGAAGGCGCTGCTTCCCATCTTCTGGTTTTTTCCCTTAGTCGCCTCTTACGACACCCACGGGAGGAAAGGGGGAGGTCAGTTCTAGGCCGGATACCACACAGCAACTCCATAAGTAATTTGAAAGAATACCACAAACTTGTAACTAATTCTTGTGAGGCAAACCTCAATACCACCTCACACCTCAATCTCAATAATAACGGTCACGCATATCGTTCCGCGAAAATCACATGACATTTGCGAACCACACGACACCAAGAGAATCACTTTCGCTCACACAATACTCTTGCTTTCTATACAGTCCTGGTTATGCAAGTCAATATCAATGCTAAAGAACCCGTTTTATAAAATTAGGGAAATTATACAATTTTGTATGAAGCTGTTGAACTGGTTGTAAATGTTTCATGGTTGCAATCATTGCTTGTTCCGCTGATTATATTAATAAAGTAATAAGCTATACTTATTGTGTAGTTAAGTAAGCTTTTAGTTGGTTTGTTATATAACTTTTATGAGCTATTTAGTGAGTCATGGCATATTGTTTAAGCATAAGTTATTTATTTTTAAGCGGTTATTAAATAGTCACGAGACATTGTTACTTTTACATGGTTGGTACCTATTATATCAGACTACAAAACCAGTCCAATTAATGATTAAATTAAAAATTGGGGAAACCTCTTAAGGTCCTAATTATAATAACGATCGGTGGATGCTAACAGGCGCCGTAAATAAGAATGAGGATACGGATTTTTTTTGTACAGCCGCCGCGACATTCTTCTTCTTCAATCATTCTTCGTTTTATTCACCCTCATCACATTCTGCATACATGCTCGTTTTTTTATCTTTATCTTTAAGGAGGCTTTTGTCCACACGCCAGCCTCATCGTACCTTAATCTACATACCAGTAACTGGTAAAAGTCAGGAATAATTGACGAGCTAACAACAAAGTACTCAACTGCTTCGCTAATCCTGATTTGGGATTTGACCAAATAGATAGCATAAGCCCAACATCTAAAGGCTCCGCATACACAAATGCGTTATTGCGATAATGCGTCCTGATTCCTTGCACACAACTGCGTATGTTATCGTCCGGTGATTCTAAATCGCAGTGGTGTGCAATCATTTCGCAATGACGCACCTGTGTGGGAGAGCCTTAATACATTACACAACTCTTATCCTGATCCTTCTCTAGAGAATATTATTTATAATAAGTAAAGCCTGATTTTTTTTTACTTACGTCGGATAATCCTCAGAATGGAGACACAAGGTGTTTGTAAACAATTCACATTTGTTAGGATCTGCTGCTGATATTGGAAGCTTCCTTGCAGGGGTGGGTCTTCTCTTGATAATGGACGGCGGTGCCGGAGCAGCTGGTTCAAGAGTTGTGCGACGAACTAGTGCTGGTGGTTTCGGCTGGTAGGCTCCCCGGCGGAACTGTGAAACTGAGAAACAAAACATTTGAAACAATTATTTTGGTGCCTGTTTTTCGGTTTCTAAAAGAACTTTTCGTTTATTTATACCAAATGAAATTATAAATATTTTCCGTCGATACCAGATGTATATTACTTGAAAGCAGAAAGTTTCTAGACTAGTTTCAGAACACATCACAGAACAAGACACACATAGAAGTTACAATATAACTGACCTTTTCTATCACTGTATCTGTTCAACGCTCTCAACTTCTCAGCCACTGGCAGGTCTTGGGCCAGCGTCTGATTGGTGGAGTCCGCCATCAGGTCTAAAGTCCCGTTGTCTTGTCGCGACACTTTATTCTTCAACACGGACATTGGAGTTGTTGGTTCTGGTGTAGTTGTTGATGTGGAAGTTGAGTTCCGCTGTGAAATAGATGTATACTAATAAACATGAGATTCGGAAAAAAAATATGGTACCCGAAATATTCATTTTTATCATAAAACAGTTTTAGGTTTCTATTACACTAACTTAACTCCAGTAAAAAAAAAACAATAATTTCGAAAGCAAACGACGTCCCTTAAATTATGAATTAATCCACTCACACTGTTTTCTTTACACTGTGTCTTTACACAGTTTATTTAATTTTTACGTGTGTTAAATAAATGTATGTTGTATATGAATTATCTACTTATGTGCTGTAATTATTACATTTTAAGGTAACGGAATGGTTTATCTAATATCTTTAGGCCGTTACGCAGTACAGCCTTACCATGAACTCTTATAGCAATACAGTTTAGGTTGTGGAAGCGAGACGCCGCATTACACTGCATTTAGCGGCGTCTCGCTTTCAAATCTTAAACAGTCCTGTTT
Source organism: Abrostola tripartita (assembly GCA_905340225.1). Taxonomy (NCBI): domain Eukaryota; kingdom Metazoa; phylum Arthropoda; class Insecta; order Lepidoptera; family Noctuidae; genus Abrostola; species Abrostola tripartita. The sequence continues at coordinate 767,497 of HG996492.1, read as the reverse complement.
TATGAATACATGGTATGGGGACAGTACTCAAATTATATACAAAAGTATTAACAATATTGTTAAATTTACTTACTCTATTGTAACTGTCTGTAATGTTAGTTTCTTTACGTATTGCGTTCTGTATTCTGTCTCCAGTGTAAGTCCTATTTGTGTTATTTCTCGGTAATATTCTACGAGATCGTAAAGTCGTGAGTTCTATTCCCATGTCAAATGGTTCATCGTCTAGTTCTGTGTCTTCTGTGAATGATCGTCTGAGTAACTGTGGAGGTGCTGGCTCGTATGGTTGTCTGACTTCCCTCGGTTCCTTCCCTGACCTGACGGCTCTTCGAATAAGGTTAGCCATGTCTAAGAGTATTGGTAGCATTAGGTCTGTAGTATTGTCACTGTTACCGAACATTGATCTCACCTGGAAATGGCAAAATACTTTATGTATTTTTCGTTGATTGTGATTGATTGAACTGAAGATGAGTGAAGAAGATAATGAGAGATAGTATGAGAAATTGGGAAGAGATTGAAATGTTAATTCATGAATGACAGACCAAGGAAAGAACCAAGTAAGAAGACAGATGGTAAATACGTATGAGTGTAACACAATGTATTGCTAAATTAACGACTTCTGGAAAAGAACAAGCACCGGCTTTCATAAGGTCATAAGAAAGCTTCTTCTTTAAAACATGGACAACTACTGTTGATACCAAAACATAAATCGAAAATAGACAAGAATTCTCGAACAATATTTATAATTATTTAACGTCGATTAAATACTCCATTCTTTTCAGTATTCCCACACTTACAATTTGACATTGCAGCTGTTTATTTTTATGAGCAATTGTTTAGATCTCGCAGCTGTTATCGTACAAACTAGTTTATTATATTACAGCCAACAATGTCCATTTCACGGCCATGAGAAGGCCTAGTTCTAGTTTTGTGAGATATCCATTCTTTTGACAGTGTGCACTACTGTTTCTAAGATGGTAGATAGCGTGAGCGACGTGTGTGTACTTAGCCTAATTTTTTACTCACGATTTTAAAGGTGAGGTAGTTTTTCGTTGCTTTGTTTTGGTAGTGAAGTTTATTAAAACTTATTATCTATATATTGTATAATGTTGTCAGTGTTAAGTCTACTATTGTGGTCTTATCAGTTAAAGTTTTACTTCCTTAGTGTGTTAAATCAATTACTAATTCTAGCAATTAAAGTTAAAAATACCACATCTACAAGCGTAAACTCATTTTCATTATAATCTGGTTTTAATAACCCTACATTCGTCCCAATAATATAAATATTAATGACAACCTTATATAGCCAATTAAAACCACTTTCGCCTAAAAAGTAAATCACCTAAAGCAAAAAAACATTAAACTTGTTTTATTTACAATATTAGGTGTTCAAATATTTTTATCTTAGTAAATCGGCCGATTAATAGTACATTCTTAGATTATACCAAAATATATTCATGGATTAGATTAAAGCATCATCATTATATTAATCCAAAGTTTAGGAACCTTTAAGACCTACAACCCCTTTTTCTTTAAAAACGACAATTTTAAACCATGGATTAAAATATACCTGTCGCTGTCGTTTGCATGTCAGAGAATATAATATATAACAATAGACTTTAGACGGGTTTAAGTTAATATAGGTTTTATTCTCGCTTATAAATAAGAGGGTACGAAAATAAGGTTCATTAGTAAAGTTCGTAGTTCATCACCTCTTGCACAATATTATCATTTATCATGTAAACATGCAATCCTTTCTCACAAACACCTAATATTGTCAGTGAAACATTATCATCAATCATTCACAGTTCACAGGCTGTTTTAAAGTCAATAAAACCACTATAATAATTCATCTTTCCCCTAAAGGCATGACGTAATGGCCGCTTGAGATAAAACACCATGGAGCGAAAGTTTTGACGTAATGTGGACGAAACGAAAGTAATCGGAAACGGTGATAATCGCATTATACCTATATCATTAGGGACAAAGTTCGAAGCACAAAGACGAGTGTTATTTAACCGGTAGAATGCAATACTTGCAAAGGTCAGGACACATACTTACTAAGTATTTTAAAAATGAAAATGATCTTTGATTAGGATTATTTAAGAGAGCAGATCAGAATCATCATCAGCCGGAAGGCGTCCACTGTTAAACAAAAGCCTTCCTCTTAGATAAGGGGGTAGCAAGTTCTAAACAAAGGTATTGAAGAATCGATAGTTCAGCCTATTGAAATTTCTGGCAAAGCAATCGGCTAAAAAGATGCTAACTGTCTTCTGCACGTCAGTCTCGGTTAAGCCACACATGTGCAGACCAAAAATACATCAACCATGTTAGGAAGCACAGTAACACCTTCTGAAGAAGTTTAATATACACATACGCATCTGTATTTCTGAAAGCTATAGGAAAAAATGTTCTTTTTATCGGAATTCTATGCATTAAAGTTAAGTAACGTATGTAAGGAGGAACGATCGTGTTACAATTTTAATGTTGTCTTGTCTTTTCTTGTCTTTCTTTCTTTGTTATTGTCTTGTTTTACTATTGTCGTTTAGAACGACTGTCATTGAGTGCGAAAGTATTATGACAAGTAGAATCACATTCATGAAAGTACTATTTTACTATGCAAGGTATGGTATGCATATTCCGAAACCTTGACATCGAATGGAACCTGGTTTCCGACCGGAACACATGAGCAGACATGCGAACAAATAAACACACAGTTTCCTGACAATATGGCGCATGCGCGAAGTTCCGTCACGCACACTATGTTAATAATATAGACAAAACTATCAATGATTCCTAATAACTACATGAGGAGTATTAGCTTTAGGAAATGAGTTATTAAGATGTCATTGTGTTGTGTCGATAACCTCGTTGGTGTCGTCACTGTAAACATGTCATTCAAGAAAGACTTTATTTTGAGGAATTGGATGTAGAGGGGAAAAATAAAAATTATTGATTTGAAAATCCATGTACAAAGGAAGAAGTTGGAGAAAACCTTAAAGAAGAATTAGGAGACTTTAAGAATATTACAAGTACTGGAATAAATCATAAAGATTGGACTCTGGTTTAAGGAATTATGGATGATTAACTGCATATTGTTACAAAACATCTTGGTGATTTTATTCGTAGAATGCTAGCATATCTAATTTGTTTATTATGATAATTATTACAGTGTGTCTTATAAAAATAATCATGCAGCTATAGATCTGTCGATAAATCGATATTTATCTTATCATCGAGTATAAGGGCAATGTCATGGCTGCGAGTGTACCTCGTACAAAACAATGCGGGTTCGGTACCGAGCGACAAAAACACTTTCTCGGCTAAAAACCTTAAAAACATTTTAGAAACAAAAGTGAAAACTAATTGCCACCTGCATGGCTCACCACATACTTAACAAGTGTTTAAGTGGTGATAATCGTTGGTGTAGCACGAATGCACAATTGCACATGAACGGGGTACTAGGTTAATGTGGGATTTAAATACAAGATTATTATCTAGCTCGCAACTTCATAGAAATGGAAAAATGTAAGATTTACGTATTTGAATCTTTCCCTAAATATACTATAAAACTGCCTCATTGGTCGAGTAGTCTTAAAAATCGACTGCTGCCCCCTTACCATGAACTCTTAAAGCGGGACAGTTTGCGATGAGGAAGCGAGACGCCGTTACGTGTAGTGTAATATGGCGTCTCGCTTCCACAACGTGAACTGTCCTGCTTTAAGAGTTCATGGTAAGGGGGCTGAGCGGTCTTAAAATCGATTCTCGAGTCGGACAAAGTATTATTAGGCATGGATTAGGTCCATAGTGGTCGCAGTTCATTGAGATCTATAGCATCACTGGCGAAAAGTCGATGTACCAACTATAAACCTCTGCGTATCTCTTCGGAAAAGACACGCGTGTTCTCACCATCTTATTATTTAGAGGTACATATAGCTATGATTTGCTATAATGATTCTAAAACCATTTCTATCAAGGCACTAAACACTGAGCTCAATAATTTCTTCAAGTCCTCTGGCCCACAAAGCGCAGTTTCTGTTACATATTCATCATCATCTTGGAATAGTTGGGAGCCAGTGAGGTGCATCAGATCGGATGCCGGAGCGCTCACCGCCGACGCGCGACGCGCTTATTATCGATATGAAAGCGTGCGTTGGACTATTTTTGATCATCAGATGGTTCTCACGACAAATAAATAGCTCATAAACCAAGTGTGAAGACTTGTAATTACTGTCTCATAATTTGACAACGCAATTAAAGGAAAGGCGTAGTGAAAACGTGGAATATGTAATTCTACTTGAGCGTTCGATTTCTTTCGGATACGTATTGGAATGACCCTATATCATACCGCGTATTGGCAACTATATTACACGTCAGAATTGAAAGTAATAATATTATAGTTAGTAATCGAATTGATTAGAACAAAACTCGATAATCGGTTATCGACATTGACACTCATGCTCCGGTGACAAACCTTTTTGAATTAATTCTATTAATTTCTCATAACCATTAATTGGAACAAGGGCGCGTATTATAGTGTTGGCAATTTATCATACCGTCTGGCCTTTTACGATCGAGTTAAGATTTGTTAACGTCTTTATTGTCTAAGGTGCCCATTACATACTAACAGCCACATTAACGCCTTGAAAAAACAGAAATAAATTGTCCCAAGCGGCTCACACTCTATCCACCGTACCTTTAAGTTTTTACTTTACTTATTGATTCTTATTGACTCAGGTAACAATAAAATCGATACAAATTATGGAGCAATATTGAATTAGAAGACAAAAACATTGTCTAATCTTTATCAAATATTGGGTTTTTATTGATAAGAATACGTCAAATCTATCATGCCGACATTTTACAAACAGAAACGGATTACCTAATTAATGTAATAAGAGAAATCCCAAGTAATTGACTTTATTTACTTTATCAACTGACATAATCTTTCTGCAACATCTGATTGTGGTTGTGCTAAATTGATTGCACTAGCCCAACTTCTAAGAAAACGAATTGTAACAAATAATACCATTTTAGCTTCGTAACTATACAACGAATTTCTCAAAGGTTAATAGTTCATTTTGACCACGACCATTTTACGGTACAATTAATCTGTAAAAAGAAAATTGCGACAATATTTTCGACACCTGCCGTTTGATAATTTGTGGACAATTGATTAAGAGTTACATTTAAAAAGAAATGTCTAGATGCATTTGTTGAAATAAGATTGAATTACAAATGAAGTCTGTGCCAATATTGTTTGTAAAAAACGTAAACAATAAACAAATAATGCAACTGTAAAAACTGCAGTGTTCGAAATATAATTAAATTTATTTGTATGGTTAGTTTTATACTCTTTCGTGATTGAAAGTTAACGCTGTATTGCAACATTGTCTTTAGTAATAATGATCTATATTTATTAGTCTCATTAATAGTGGGTACAATGCGATGATGCAAAATGCAATTACTACGACTTAGAACCTACTAAGTTGGATATGCAAATACTTATTCTTATTTTCTACTGAGTATATATTTTCTGCCGTCATCATTTAAAAGGGCACAACATAATATTTAGAAAATATTAAGAAAATAGACTTTAAAATATATTTTTGTTCGTGAAATGGTGCTGTTGTATTAAGCTTATGCTATCTTTGTTAATGTTGTTGCTAAAAATACAGAAAATATCAGGCAAGTTGGCTTTTTTTTCCTGATTCCGAATATCAATCCAATTTAGAGAAAAATATTAATTGTGCCCTGTTTAATTAAGACTGCAGTTATTGTTTGTCATAGCGCGTACAACTTGAATGAACACAAAACACGTGTTTTTCTTTTTACTAGGTAACTGGCATTACCTTACTGGCCTAGTCGTAAGTCATTTGCAATTTATCACCTCACAATGTCATAATTTATAATTAATTACGTGACGTCACACGAAGAGTAACAAGACGACATGGTTTAAACGGTTTTTTTTCAACTAATATTTTGCGTTTAACTTTCTAATTCTATGTTTTTTTTGTTTATGCCATTTTATTGTTGATTTAACGAGAAACCATAACAGCGATGGCATAATTTTTTTATTATACCTTGTATAAATCAAGTATTTTTTCTGACATGAAACACGTTTTTGTCTTATTTAAGTATGTCAAGTTTTGAGTTTTATTAAAAAAGTGTAAAATTAAAAAAATGTAAATTAACATGTATTTTTTCTTGCGTCGTTGATAAGTTTTAATCTCTAGAATAATACCATATACAAACGACATGGCTTATTTTTGCTAACTCCAATACCAATTACCTTGGATACTTTTCATTTAGACTCGGAATTCATATTTTATAGGCGACACAAATAATATTTGTCGCGGTTATATAGTTTTGCATCAATCGAGTCATTTAAAAAGTACCTAAAAGTTTTGATTGACTTGCTAAAGTACGTAGTTTGTTCTTATTATTATTGTGTAATATCTATGAAGTAAATATAAGAGCTTTTAGTAGCATATCAATGTAGTATGATGTAATGTCAAAATGTTACAACTAGAACACCTGCCTAACTGTATAAGTGGGACTAACAATTGTATTATTATTATTATTTTTTTCTCTCATTTTATGTTCTTTGTTTTATACATTTAGATTTATTTCTAAGTAATTAGTAAGTAATTTAGTGTAAGTGGCTAAACGCTGTACTAAATTTTGTTTAATAAATAAAATATAGTTACATGAATTGCCCTGATAATTAAGTATAACGAAGAAAAAGAAAATCACATCATTATCTGAACACATTACCGTGCCCATTAATTACAACAAAGAAAGTATTGTACAACAAAACCCACAACAAATCACACAATACGGAGACTCGTGAAAATACACTGCAGGACAAAAACATCGACCCAGTTCCGTTATATTGGAGATCAAATGAAATCTTGTCGATAACGATACTACAGAACAATGAGTGGGATGGAATGTTCGTCACTATAATAGTAATGTACAAAAAGTTAACAAGTGAAATTGGTTCCTATACAATGTCAACAGATCATTTCTGCGGCGTAAGTTGTGTGTGTAAGTTTTGTTATTGTGAGTAATGGAGAGTTCCTTTTTTGAGTTTAAACATGAGTTTCTACTTCCGTGAACAGTAAAGTTAAAGCTTAGCAATATGCATTGCCCAAACTTACAAGTGTGCACCTCGACAATTATTATGAATTATTAGGGCCGGTTTTCCAAAACTTTTTAACATTAGGATAGTATAAAATTTGTCATTATGACAGATTTACACTGTCTGAGAAACTAACCCTTTAAAAATTGAGACTAATTTATTCAAGACTCGAAACGAAGTCTGTTCTTTGGGTGTCGCCCGACGCCGCAAAAACTGTAATAACACTCACTTCGAGGATAACACCGTGGCTCAAGTTCGAATCTTAATAAACTCCCATGAAGAATTAGTCAGATAACACATGTACTCACACAAAATGTTGGCTGTTAATATCCATATCAAACTGAATGCAGAACAAAAACTGTTTACGTGACAGTAGTTAGTGAGCTCGTAACTATTATGAACCATAGTTTTCAAACTTTCTTCTATCCGCCTTTTACGACATTAGAATAAAAATTTGGTGTTACTCTTTTATGGGCCGACACTGTGTATAATGACCGGTCGTGAGTTTTTAATGCCGTATTGCTTTTTATGGAATAATGCTTAAACAAAATGATCGTTTACTTATGGCAATCCTCTTACCAAGTTTAGTCGGCTTCGCCGATAATATGGAGGAAAATGAAAGCTTAATCCAAGCTCACTTATGAATAAAGTAATTAATATTATTTTACAATTAAATTGAAACCCATTAATGTGAGCTTTAATACCGAATTTAAACTTAATGCTTATAATTAACATAATCTATTTGAATCAGCTCACGGATATAAAATATCGTTTATATCGTAACATACTAACTAAAAATATCGTTTCTAACTAAAGTAAGTTTCACCATATAAGATAGGAATTTAATTTATATAATAATTAAACGTGAGGAGTTAAGTCACTCTCTGCAATTAGATTACATCAATATAAATGATCATTTTCGTATAACTAGATCCTTCGTGCGTGAAAGCAAGATACGTCGTCAAACTTACGTCTAATAATACTCTTCGGTATCGGTTTACCCTCCCATCGAACTAAGGATGTGAGGGGATAGAGAGTCCACGTGTTGCATTGAAGCACTGAAGCTGTAAGAAATACTTTAATATTCCTACATAGTTGACTCTAGTCACAGCTACGATAGGCTGCAGTGACCAAAATGACATTATTAGCATAGCCAACATTAACCCAAACCAAAAGATAATGTGAAAGTTGCACAATGGTTAATATTAATGTTTCCAAAACGTCATATTATTTCCGCAACCCTAACAGATTGTAAATAACTTGTAGCGCCACAAACCGCACATTTAACGGTCCTCAGAAATATCTATTTACTTTCGTTAAGTTTACAAAACAATTTGCTGTGGAATTCATATTTTATTGACTACTAGCTTTTGCTCGCGGCTTCGTTCGCGTTAAGTAAGATTTTAATTAAGGTTGGTTATTAAAAATGAACCTTTAACACTCTACTGTAGCTTCTAACAATATAATTTATACATAATTCAAAAGACACGTAGTGCCTAACGTCCTAAAGAAGCTGTGAGCCGAGACCGTCAAGTTATTGTTCTTTCCCTCCGGAATAGAACCTTTTTTCTGTATATAAGGTTCAAAGGTGTTCAGGGTTCTTTTCCGTACTCCTGACAACGTTAATGTAAAATTTCATAATAATCGGTTCATGGTTTATGCGTAAAAAGGTAACAAGCAAACAAATTTACTTTCACATTTCTCATATTAGGATTATCTGTCAAGAAAATGAAGTGATCAAGAAATAATTTATCAAAACAACAACTTTTGTTGTAAGTAATAACATCTAATAGAAGTTAAGTAACAATAAATTGAAATGAGTTATTCACTGCTGATGTTAAATAAATACCTTTTTAGTTTAAACGACTCATAAATGACACTTAACATGTTTAGTACCACTATAAATACTTACTTAAACATTTCTGCAAGTGTTTCTTTATGGAACTTCAAACATACATTTACAATTTAAGGAAACTTTTGACGAGTGGGCAATAATTTATGCCTCTTAATATCGTCCACAGCTGAACATAGGCATGCAAAAAGAAACTTGCTACAATCTCTTATTAAATCCAGCATTCCTTACAAGATTTCCTTTTGCTGATTCAATTTTGATTATAATCAACACAAAGTATCAAATAACAATCTTGTAGCTTAAACTATGTCGCTCTCGTAACGCTTGGAATACTACACAGCCAAGGAAAATATATTTATCTATAGTATTTCCTCAAAGATACAGCTATATAACTGTGTTTCTAGCCAATTAGTTTAGACATTACGTCGGTTCACATGACTAATTACAACACGCTTGCACCAGAGAAACGGAAAAGTAAAAACTCGATAATTGTGCGAACCAATTCTCTCGCTGTATTGTGTCGCAAATAATGTGGAGCATTTTTGTTGGCCGCCAGTGTACGGGTATTATCGGGGAAACTGCGCATGTGCGTTCGTTCATAATGGGTTGGGGAACGTATGTAAAACAATGGTGTTGATTAGTTGGTCGATTCCATTTGCTTAGGAGATAATGTGGCTTTCAGTATCGAAGCAGGAGCGTACCTACTGGCTACTTGTGTAAACAACTGCCTTTTTGATCTATTGATACCGCGGATGCCAAGCATGGGTTTCTGGGTTCATTTTGGGTCGAATAAACGGTTTTTTCATTAACACAGTCTGAATTTGAATCTGGTTAATGGCAATAGACGTGCCTTCTATTGCAAGAAGCTATAAGGTTCAATATTGTATATATTTGTATGTCATTATGACAAAACATAGCGTGCCATATTATATTTAAAACCCAAAATTGCTACCTATTAATTTGATTTTATACATGGGACCCTTAATATACCAAACCGGACGAAATGTTGGTGTACTATACTATTATACCCTCGTATGCCTCTGGTTTAAAGAATACATGCGTATGCGCATTTTATGATATATTTAAACGTGTATGATTTATACATAAGCTAATAAGCTGCAATACATACTTCAGATATTTTAAACGAAAGCCTATTTAATCGTTTTATCTTTAATTTGTTTTATTAAGCGAATCTTGGATAAGATTACTCTCGCGAATTCGTCATAAAAACGGTGTTACGTTGAAATTCGGTACAGTAATACTGTCGCGTGACTAACTGTTACTGCGCTAAAAAGAGAATTTTCGAAATTCATTCCATTTTTAAAACGAAAGTGGAATTTGGAAAATGAACTAGTATTTTGAAATTCTGAATTCTGATACCGATCGTTGAATCTGAACTATGAAATTTCAGTTTCTTAACACGTTGAACGCCACTCGGCACACCGGTGAGCTGCGAGCAATAGTTTTTCTATTATGTCAACTGCGTTGTAGTCATCAGGATTTCATAATTACGTGCCTATAAGTTATATAAAGGTACAATGAACCTTATATTCTACCTATAAAACACCCTTCTCTCAGACAGCTACGACATGGTGTCTAGTACAAGTAGAACAATTGGAGCGGTAAGCATGCTAATATTGTCTACAACAACAAGGACAAATGCAAAGAGTAAGAAGAAACATTGAACAGAGTGGAGTGATGTTCATCTGGACGTGGATAATGATGACGAGCCGAGGATGATACCAGTGGAACACAAGGAGATATTATATGACTTTTGGTGCCATTTTAGCATGTTGCCCATGCTAAGCTTTAGATTCAAGCTTAGCATGGGCAACATGCTAAAATGGCACCAAAAGTCATATACATTTGGGTTGGTATTATCGTTTCAGTGATTTATAGCTGTAAAGGTATAACACTGAGTTGGTAATCGTAGATTCCAACAGATAATACCTGAAGTCACCCTTAAGACATAAATACTTAAATTGAACTTGAAATTCGAGGGATGCGAGCAGCGACACGGTGGCTCAGTTGGTTAGAGCAGCGCCACGGTTCGGCGAAGGTCGCGGGTTCAAGTCCCGCTCGTGTCCATCATTTTTCAAGTTTCCTTTATCAATTTAGATACAAGGAGATATTATTTAAATTCGTCCACTAAATAAACCATACTAATACCATTTTCTCGTAACCGGGAAAGTCCATTTACATTGACAATGCAACATCGGAGCACATTTCCAGCGATGACAATGCTAGAATACGCCATAAACTAACTAAACAAGATTTTACATGACATGTCAACACGCACTTTCTTTTAGTACGCAAATACTGTTGCTACTTAATCGTGCAAGTCAGTAGAGTGAACACTGTTTACATAGTTTCGAAACGGGTGGAGTTACGACTCTATAATGAACCCAAGCTTGCTTGATAACTGGATAGCCGCATACTTATGAGTAAATTTTTAAAAATTCGTACGTTTATTTTTGAATAACAATACTTAAATATATTTTACCCACAATACAGGAAGAATTAATAGAGCGAGGCGACGTTTTTTTTTATTTATATGTACCTAGTGTTTAAATACAGGAGATATATAATTTAATCTGACCCAAAAGTCCATTTTCGTCTAGATATGTTTTAAGTTGGAGTTATGTCATTTCATGAAATTAAAATGAAGGCATAAGATAGAGAACACTGGTGATCATCACACACTATCAAAAGCTGAGCTAGCAAATTAAAGAAGAAAATATTTACGGAATAGTCTTGCTACAAACGTATGAAATTTTGCAAAAATAAGGACATGCAATAGACGAAAACGGTGACGGTATACTTATCTTATACCTACATAAACTTCATGAAAGACCTCAATGGGCGCAATAACAAATTAAACGTCAAGCTAAAATTAAAAAAATGTGTTCGCGTTCATTCCCGTGTTGTAGTTTAATTATCACCATGCGCTCAACATAGAGAGGATTGGCAGAGAAAAAGAGAGGCCTATACCCAGCAGTGGGTGATACCGGGCTGAAATGATGACGATAATGATGCAACGCGATAGTTTAAAAGTTAATAACTTATACGACTTAATCACTCGCAGTATATCACTGACAATTTTTGTCTTTAAACCCACGTATCAATTCAATATAGGCAGTAGTATACAAGAACACAGCCATTGTCTTAATCGGAATTACTTGGAACAGTGATCATAAAAGAAAAAGTATGTTTATGACTTGTTTTATCGTATATACTGCTGTCCAATATTTTAGAAAACAACATTAAATACAGCATAATGGCTTTAAATTGAGACAAGAGAGATATGGTTTTTCTTGTAGAGTGAACTTTCCTTAAGCCGAATATCTGAGACACGCCTTTTATGTAGCCTGATTTCTTTCCTTAAAGAAAGGCCTAAGATATACAAAGATTTGCATAGAAATCCTCCAAATCTATCATTAGCATAAAGGTACTCTTTGATCGTTATTCTGTATCCAACTCTACTCTTGTCATGTGGTATCCGGTCTAGAATTGAGGAAAGGGGGTGGCCCTTTCCTCCCGTGGGTGTCGTAAGAGGCGACTAAGGGAAAATTCAGAAGACGGGCAGCAGCGCCTTCTATAACTTCACCACCAACACTGCGATCCCCAAGCCGCTTGCCAAGCGTGGGGATTATGGCAACCCTCCCCGCAAACGGGGAGGTCTATGTTCAACAGTGGACGTCTTTTGGCTGATGATGATAAGCTCTAATCAATATCATAAATATTATACTGAAAATATAGAATAATAGATGGTACAACAGTACAATTTGTTTCTAAACTTTGCCCCACACTAGGTACTTCCCCTGTATTGTGGGTGCGTTTTTACAAATATACAACCTCACATATACACGCCCAGACTCGCGACAAACACAACATTTTATCCCGTGCAGAGATCGAACCCGTAACGTCTAGCGTAGCAGTCCAGTCGCTTAGCCACTGTGCCAATCTGGTCATCAATTGTTTTTATAAATAAAAAATTAATTGCTTCTCCTGTAGAGAATTTGATGTGGTACCAACTTTAGCTAAATATGATTCCATACGCAGATAAGAAAAATCTCAACACTCAAACTTTTACCCCAGATTGATTGACGACCCCATTGCGACGTAGGTTATGTTTTGGGCTTTCTTTTCAGTTCCATTTGGTATCATAATTTGAAGAGCAAAATATTCTGCAAGATACACTACACATAAAATCACATACATAATATTTATAGATACATATATGTAAATGCATACGGTGTATGTAGAATAAGTAAAAAAACCTTGTGTACTACAATAAACTAAGTTTTCTATCACCGTTTTGGTTGACTACCATGCCCAAATATATGGCTACGATAACACAAAAATTGTAGAAGAAATGTAAAAGATCCTTACTCGTGCCCGGTTTCTGAACACCTTGTATCGGGAGTTTTTGTATCCATTAGCGCTATTGGTTCGATAAGTCACATAATTGTGTTATTGTTTTATAATATTTTATTATGTCTTTCTTACATAGTAGGCCGTGGGACTCTTGCTGTATATACCAAACAATATTTCAGATTTTCTCAAACGATTATTTATTTGACTAGACTATTAGTCTGCCTCGTTGGTCTAGTGGTCGCTAAGCGCGACTGCTGAGCAAGAGGTCCTGGGTTCAAATCCCGGGTCGGGCAAAGTGTTACTGAGTTTTCCATTAGGTAATTCTCAGTAGCAGTACGGAGTCTGGATTTGTGCCCGGTTGATGGCAATAGGCTCGCCTCCTATTACATTGGGACTTACAACATAACTGGCGAAATGTGGGTGTACTGTATATGTACACCTCTGCCTACCCCTTCGGGGAATACAGGCGTGATGTTATGTTATGTTATGTTATTAATTATTTGCCTGCCATTGGCTCGGTCAATGACATGTTTAAATACTGTTTACCTCAAAACGATAGTTAGATAACTATAACGATTGTTATGACTGAATAACTGAACTAGTTTTCTGAAACTTAACCAAGGCATAACTTAGTTTTGTAAAAATAATAATTTGTATGATTTAGGGTACCGTAGTATGACTATGAAAACGGTACCTCTGATTACTTATTGTAAAGTATTTTTAGACGGGAGATTAGTAGACAGACGAACGGTGTACGATTAAATAGGTATATTAATATCTTATATAATATAATTATTTAATACTTCTTCTATTTCTGTACGTGTGTTTGTCACCTAACTCTTCCTAATCGGCTGGACCGATTTGGACGAAATTTTGTGTGTATATTTCAATGGATTCCTGGATGGTTTAAAAACACAATTGGATCCGTTAGGTGGTGCTGCTTTCCGGGTTGGATGACGTCTGCCTTGTCCGCTAATTATGTAGATTAAGTATTGGCCATTTAAATCAATTAATAGATATAATTAATACATAACATCACGCCTCCAATCCCTGAACGGGTCGGCAGAGGTGTAAGTTACTAATAATTGGGTAAAATTTCAATTAAAATGAGTTTAAGCAATGAATTAATGACAATGTTAGTTTGAATATTAAACCATTTTGGACAATGAATGAAAAGTTATTAAAGCAAGAGCCAATTATCCAATAGCCAGATAATTATTATCAAAGGAAAAACTTTATGACAGATAATCTGCAAAAAAACTGACAAAGTTACAATTTTATAAAAATATTTAAAGTTAATTGAGTAAGTCAGTAAGTAGCGTGCCATAAGACAGGCCTATGTTCAGCAGTGGACTGAATCCGGCTGATGATGAATTAAGTCATCAATAATTAAATTATAAGGGTAGTAATAACATAAAATTACCTGCGCAAGATTCAGCGGTGCTCTTCCAGGCGGGGTGCTGACCTGGTTGGCAACTAAAGACGCCAGCGCCACCCTCTGGTTCCCCGACATCGCCCTGATGATGGGCAGGATCTGTGCGAACTTGCCCACGTGGTCCTTCCTCTCCAGCGCTCTCAGCACAGCGTCCTTGATCATCCCCTCTTTAGCCCTAATCTTACTAGATGACTTGTAGTTCTTAACTAAACTCCTTCGCGGTGGACTGTTGAAGTCCTCCAGTATATCATGAGACCTATCCTCTAATGAGTCCAAATTGTACTGAGGTCTATGTGAGTTGGTCACCCCAGTGGGCTTCACTATCCTAACGGGTGGTTTTACTACAGTCTGATATTGCCTAGACTCCTGCGCAATCATCACCTCGTCGGGATCACTGAATTCAAAGTCTTCTAAAACATCTTCCGCCCTCACGAGAACAACGAACGCTGCGACGAGAAAAACTCTCGATAAACGAGCCATTTTATGTTAATTTTATTTTTAATTAATTGTCATTCTAATTTAATAAACAGTTTGATCATAACATTAACACTTTCCACGAACACATATTTGGTAATAAATATAAATTAAAAAAAAAAAATTGTCGCGCGCGTTGATGTCTTTTCCGCAGCGATGCGCGCACGCAGCTCTCCGCGATTCAACGTCAAATGGACGCGTGCGCTCCCCCACACACGCACACAAACATACTCTCTCGTGTTGTATTTACAGGTGTCGGATAATACCGGAACTGACGACTTTCACCATCTTGAGGTCATTTCTGGTCATATCTGATAAGTCTACCTTATCAGTGGACAATAGATAGCTTGTGATGTAAGGGAAAAGTTAATGGAAGTGTCACAATTTGCGCCTACTCACGGTTCTTTATGTAATTGAAGAGAAAAATGTGTACAGTGCAAATGTACTGTGAGGTATCGATGATAATGCAATATGTTCCAATAATGTATTAGAAGATGCTTTCACAGTTCGAATGGTGTCGTGACATTACGAAACCTAACAATGATTGTCATCGGCAAACTTGGGTGTAACAAGAACAACCCAATCAATCAATATTTACCTTTAAAACAATTCACTTAAGGTCGAAATTTAGTTGTATAATTAAACCAGTAGGTAGGTTAGATAATAATTTAATATTCATCAGAGATATTTAATGATATGTAAAACTTTATAGGAATTATGTCTGCCATTGTATGTCGGTAAGCTCAGTTTTCATTGAAATCCGTGAAAGTAGTTTCGTACATAACTGCGATTCTCATAAAATTGGTGTTTTAATTAACTTTGATTAAAAATTATAGTTATATACTTGAAGATTTATAAAGAATCTGCTTCACTATCTTACTTTCAATGATACAAATTAAAACGAAATGTGTACAAATTGAAAAATATTGTTGATTTATAATTAATATAATGCAATTATAATTATAATTTTACATAACCTTAGAATCAATTTAACTCTAAATAGATAATATTATTTATTTAAATAAAAATACGTTTTTAATTACTTTATGGCGATCACCGCCGTGGAGTATTAAGATTTTTACAAGAACGATATTTATCATTCTCTTGAATGACTCTTGTACCTATAGTTCAAGTTCATGACAAAATCACACATTTATTTGTCCCGTGCGGGGATGGAACCGGCATTCACTGACGACTAAACACTTAGACCAGCGAAGAATATTCCACAATGTGATAGGAATACGACGACCTGATTGGCGCAGTGGCTAAGCGATTAGACTGTTGCGCAACGGGTTGCGGGTTCGATTCCCGCACGGGGCAAAAATTTGTGCGATCCACATTTGACTGTCCCGAGTCTGGGTGTTTGTGTATGTGATATTTCATGTTTGTGAAACGCACCTACGATACAGGAGAAATTCCTAGTGTGGGGCGAAGTTTTTAAAAAAAAATATCTTTCTTAATTCCATAATTTAACGCAAATCTCTCAACAAATCAGAGTATAATATTATACCTACTAGTGTTAAAAGATGTTGTACCATCAAGCTATCGTTTACATCAGATAAGTTTCACGTAAAAAAGGGACTCATGCGAATATTTATGCTCTAGTTATTGAGCGTATAAAACGAACCATAATGCTTACACAGTTATGGTTCTGGTAACTGCTAACTGATGTATACGTGAACATTTTATCAGTACGTGATAGTACAGTCAGCAACATAAGTAGCTGAATATTTAACATTTTTAACAAACCATGAATTGAAGAAGTACTTGTTATGTAGTAAAAAAGTCTTAAATATTCACAGATCATCATTTAGACGCTCCTATAATTTTAAACAATAACTTGAATTGATGTTTATTTCTTTTAATTATTTGACATAAGGTTTCTTAACATGTTAAGCTACTTATGTTGCTGACTGTACCTGATATTTTTTACAGCGCTTTTTCGCTGTACTGCTAAGTTCAGGTGTATTTATGTCTGTTTAATACAGTTTTGTTTTAGTAATGATTAGCTTAATTAAAATTATATTGCAATCGTAATCATAGAAATATTTAATTCCCTGGAGTATCGAACCAAGAATATGATTCCTTTAGACATGGCTAGGAAAGTGTTGTACCTAATAGACGGCGAACTCGGCATGAGTATACTGACGCATGGAAAGTCTACATAAAATTTGTGTTAACAGGAACCAATCTGAAGACTGCTTTTCATCGCAAATCTTACGTATCTACTGCATGTTAAGTGTTAGCTATGTAACTACGAGATCCATTATAATGGAGAATCCATAATATAAATATGTAGTGTTCAAACTGAGGAACGCACCAATTTCATTTCCAAGTCATGTGCGTAAAAACTACAAATTAGTTAACAGTTCCTAAAACCGGTGACGGAAACCATCGTGAGGAAATCGGCACACCTGTGAGATTTTTCAACGGTGTGTAAAGCCATATCAGAGGCCTACAGCCGGTTTAAACTCTGACACCAGGTTGCTCATCAACCATACGATAAAAAAAGAAGAATAGGTATGTAGAATTGTAAAGTCTACATACGATGTTGAAAGCACCAATTGTTGCAGTATTCTCTACAATGTATTTATGTAGGCACTTTATAAACGAAAGAAGGAAACAATTTAAATATAAGAAGCGTGCGGTTTGACACCGCTTGTTACTTTCTTTGTGCTTGAGGCTTTGTTCGTAATAATGTACTTATAGATCGTATATACAGGTAGTTCTTATTTCAGATATTCTTAACAGTTTCCTATGGTTTAGGGGACGGATTCGTATGCACCGTCTTAGTTGAGTTTAAATTGAATTTTGTATGTAAACAGAAAATAACATAACGAATAAAAATTAAATTTTATTTATTATACACAGCCGTATAGCCGTGGTGGCCTAGTGGTTGACATACCGGATTCTATGCACGAGGTTGCAGCTTCAAACCCAGGCAAGTATCAATGTGACTTTTTCAATGTCATAAATAGTCTTTCTTAGATATTCTAAGACACCACTGACTAACGGTGACGGAAAACATCGTAAGGAAACCTGGATTTAATTATCTGCAAAACGCCAACCCGCAGTGAGCTAGCGTGGTGATCAATGCTCAATCCCTTCTCTATACGAGAAGAGGCCTTTGCCCTGCAGTGGGACAGTTATAGGCTGTTATTATTATACACATTATTGTACACCAGTTTACAAAGAAATTTCACTATTAAGTCGTAAAAGATTATGTACAAAGGGCGGTTTTACCGCACAAGGCGATTTCTTACAGACAACCTATTTTACTGTAGAAATGTTATACATTACAGAAAGTAGGTACAGCTACTGCTGCCTATTACCATGTCAGATAGATGAATCAAGATATAGTTCTGGATATGAACCTACTAGCAATGATTTATTGAAGACAAAGTGTATGCTCTGGGTATTATCACAGGCGCTTGTCCATTACAAATCACATCCATCAATTCATACAATTTTAATGAAAACGAGCCTATACAAAGTCATTGATTGATGAAATGAATAGTTTTGTGTATTTCTTGGCAAAAGGTTCAGTGACATTAAATAACTTGGCCCTTTACACTGAATCCAATAACCATTATTAAAAGACTTCATTTTTTTTTTTTTTAAAACGTCGCCCCACACTAGGAATTTCTCCTGTATCGTGGGTGCGTTTCACAAACATGTAATATCACATACACAAACACCCAGACTCGGGACAAATATCTGAAAATCGCACAAATTTTTGTCCCGTGCGGGAATCGAACCCTTAGCGCAGCAGTCCAATCGCTTAGCCACTGCACCAATCGGGTCGTCAAATATACAATCCTTTGTAGTTTTTGTAACACTTTGCACCGACCCGGGATTTTAAACCGGAACTCGTGCTCAGCAGTCGCTGAGCGACCACTAAACCAACGAAGCAGTCTCATTTTTAACCGACTTCAAAAAAGAAGGTTTTGTATTCGGCGCATATTTTTTTCTTTTTCTGTGTAATTTACCATACCACACTCTGTATTACTAGGAGCAGCGCCTTAAATTGCGGTTTAACGAAAGTATACCACGATTACACTGGCGTGCACTATCATTACTCATTGTAAAAAGTATAGACAAACGCTCAGCGTAGCACGATGATGCCACCAAATGTAAACTTGTGGTGTTTCTGTTGAGTAAGGTGGCCTAAGAAAATGGCCCGACGTATACTTTCCCTTTTGAATTGATTTGTAGATTGATATTAGTGTTATTACTATTTACTTTGTCAGCGGTTTGTATTGCGAAAATCTGCGACAATAACGGTCGATTAAATTACACAACCCATTGATTAATAATAAGAATTCATAGAAAGATTATGGCAAACCCCCCCCCCCCCCCACCATTAAAGGGGACGCCTTTGTTCAATAGTGGGCGTCTGATGGCCGGTGATGATGATGATAGAAAGACTACTCTATTTTATTACAAATATGCATACTAATTTGTTTTTAAATCTACATAAGCTAGGTAGTATCAAAAAATGTAGCATACATATATCTATATATAGGTATATAATGTAAATTGTTAAATGAAATAATAAACCCAATCAACATAATAAATTAGTGTACTGTCATGACAGTAGATAGATGATTTAATTTAGTATAAAAAGTCTTGCCAGTAGATCTTTACGCTAGTTTCTTGCCTTTAGTTACTGAACATTTTATAGATGTCTTCGTCAAGTGCCATTCAGCCAAGTCACGTAGGTTTAAAGTTATGTGTATTTTAGACTCACACACACACATTCACATTTGTCAGATTTGGTATTGTTTTAAATTTCAAAATAGTCTCATCACATTATATATAAAACAATAACAAAAAGAAAAATAACACACAGTCATTCATTTTCAATACATTTTAATATTTATTTATTTATAATAAAATAATTCTTTTTAAACTTACAACTAAATCAGATCTTACTAAAACCAATACTATCATACAATCATACAATTTTTTGAGACTAGACAGCGATATCTAACTGAGATATGGGATAGAGAAACAGATAAACCTGTGAGTAAATAACATTAAATATATAATGCCAGAGTTAGCCACGAACTATGTTAAAAGCCAAACATGGACAACGAGAAATGATACAATTCAACAATATTAAAGGCACACATGGTTGTCTTTGTTCAGCAGTTGATGTATTCCGCGTTCGTAATTGATTAAAAAAAAAAAACAAAGTAAATAAACTACGAGATTTAATCTATACTTATTAATATTATAAAGCAAGAAGAGTTTGTTTGTTTGCTTGAACGCGCTAATCTCAGGAACTACTGGTCCGATTTGAAAAATTCTTTCAGTATTAGATAGTCCATTTATCGAGGAAGGCTACAAAACATTCGAAATCCACGCGGGCGAAGTCGCGGCCGGAAGCTAGTCTTACATAAAGATGAGGAATGACTTAATGAGCTTTGTTTCAAATTTTCAACATGCAAGACATATTATTGAACACATTAATTTAAAGCCTTTGAGGATTGAATTGCAAATACAAAAAAGGATTTAACGAAAACAAAATCTATGCATCGATTTTCGATCGAATCATTCATGATGAATCAAAAATATTGTTATTATTTCCCAATGACTGACGAATCGTAATTATAGGTATATAAAAAAAGGAATTTGAATTTCCACATGTTGCTTTATGTTTTGGCTTTAACACAGTTTGTAACTAACTCCATAACATAGTACTAAACAACATCTGATATTATTTACAGTACATACCTAACGATTTATGTTATAGCACCATTGTGATCCAACTTTATACATCCGATAACTATTAAGAAAGTGATTTTTAAACATAAACTGGAGACATTTAATATTGTCATCAAATAATTTGTAATAATAATGTTCAAACAGTGGCTATTAAAACAATTCTTTGTATACTTTCATAGAGTGGTAAGTACAGTCTGAGAATTTCTGATTTTAAACTACTTTTAGGTACTTAAAAAAATGGATTATTATATATTTGTTACAAGTTCTTTCTCCAGTTTATATGCTTTCAGCCTAATGATGAAAAATGTTCTAACTTTTTACATGAATAAAATACAGTAATATAAATGGTGAAGCTAATAATTACAAGGCCTGTATCAAATGCGGGCTAAATACCTATCCACCTAAAACACATAACATAATCAACATACATAACAGTTCTTTATTTACAAATCATAAAAAAATCACGTCGCACATTAATATAAAAATACTGTTATAAATTAACAATTTATTTACAATTATAAACATAGAATTCAAGTTACGAAATTTCAATTTGTATGAAATTAACACTTAATGTCATGTTTCCACACTTGTGCAAAGTATTGTGTTGCGTCAACTCAGTGCTAGTGTTTGACAAAGTAAGCCTAAAAAAACACACAATGTTAGTTACGTTTCAGTCGAGTTTTACTGAATTAGTGGGAACGTGACGATTTCGAGATAAATGTAGGCACAACTTGTCAACATCTTCATTTCTTATCCGTCCATAAAATAAAGCTAAGACCATCTATACATTTACAATGTTTGACACAAATAATACAATCACAGTTTGTATACAATGTCTAAAATAGGCGATTACTTCTCACAGTTACCAAACTAAATAACTAGACTTAGTTATGCCCTTATCTCCACTGTATTCGCTTTTACCAAGTAAGGTTGATAGATTTGCAAAATGGCGCAAACTGGCTCCGCCCACTTGTTGACGCGACTAAATGTCACATTCAAATTCCGACACTCTCTTATTCCTCCCATCTGGTGCCATTTGGAAATGATTATCTCTCTCCCTATTCCCTACTCTGGGGAAGCCGTTGAAACTGTTCCTACTGACCAAAGGGTTCTCTCTTTCTCTTTCTCGCTCTCGGTGAAAACTGGAAGTTGAGAGTTTTCCATCTTTTCGTTCGGTGAAATTCGTGTCACCAAAATTTTCTTTGGGGAAATTTCTTTCGTTGAATTCGCCGTCTGAGAAGTTTCTATCATTAAAGGGCACGTCTCGAATCCCAAAGCCTCCCATCCGTGGTGTTCCGATGCCAAATTTGTTTCGGAGTTCCTCATCACGGAAGTTGAACGCTCGATTATCGAACTTTGCAGGACCCGTGGCCAGTCTGAAATGATAGTTTCGTTACAGTTTGTATGTTTAGTTAGTCTTGCAGTCACTTGGGCAGTAGTTATTATTTTGATTTTAGAGGAAATATTTTTAAACGTTTTTTATAATTAGGACAAATTATAACCATATAATAAAAAAAATGAACACAGAAAAAAATGTTTTTCTTTTCTTACTCTCTGAAGCAGCGCCTCTCCCGGTCGTACTCGGCGGAGAGTCCCTCGTCGTCGTTAATGATGGCAGAGGGGTCGCTGTAGACGGAGGACTCCTGGTAGAAGGAGTCGAGGTCGACGTAGTTGCCCTCGGCGGGCTCATTGTCGAGCAGGTGCGCGAGCTGCGCGCGCAGGGCGGAGAACGACGGGCGCTGCGCCGGGTCGGCGTGCCAGCACGCGCTCATGGCGCGGTACAGCGCGGGCGAGCAGTGTGCTGGGCGCTCCAGCCGGTAGCCCTCCGTCACGGCTGATAGCACCTCGCGCCCGGACATCGCCGCGTACGGCGTCGAGCCTGCACGACATGTTAAGATTATTGGTACTAAAATAGGTATTCACATCTATGGGTTCTATGATGATTCCTTGGGGAACTAAAATAAAAGTTATAGACCCTGGATGGTAATATCATATAAATATTTTTAGGAACAAGTAATTATACATTAAAAATAAACAACGCATCGCATCTTAATAATGTCGAATGTGACTGCAATTCCGAAGTAATCTAATTAGACAAGAATCAAGTTAGACAGATAGAACTCCAAATCATAAATAGCTGCTAAATTTTTCATGAAAATTAGTAAAATATCCATCTGAGTGCGTAATAAACGTGCGTAGTAACCGAACAGACGCTCATTTATTAACTTTGTTCTAATTGGATGGTATATTGTCACTAAAAGGTAAAGTAGGTAAGTACCAGTAAAGCAATAAGTACTCTATGTAGCTATAATACTGACCGAGCGTGACGATCTCCCATAGCAGGATGCCAAAGGCCCACACATCAGTGTGCGTGCTGTGCACATTGTACAGCAGCGCCTCGGGAGCCATCCACCTGACAGGCAGCGCCCCCCGCGGGCCGCGCGCCCCGCCCCCCGCGCCGGCCGTGCCCCCCGAGCCCCCCGGGCTGCCGGCGCGCGACATGCCGAAGTCCGCTACCTTGCACAGCTTGTTATGGTCCACCAGCACGTTGCGAGCCGCTAAGTCGCGGTGCACGATCTGGAATTTGTACTTGGTATTATTTTCCACGCTGATTAACATTTGATGGTGAAACTGGTGATTAAACTATTTAATGTGAAGAACATCACATCATTTATCCTCAATAGCTAACACCATTTTCTTTCGGAGAAGTGAATAGAACGAAAGGCCTCTTGGAAATCAAAAACTTTAAGTTTCCAAAACGTTGATTTACTAACAGTATTATTGACAGTATGTACCAGGGTATCTATTTGTACCGGATAAACTGTCATAAACCGTCGCCCTTTCTATAAAGATACTTTAACTTACCCCCTTAGAAGCAATATAATCCATCCCTCTAGCGACGCAGTAGGCGAAGACAGTGAGGTCTCTGGAAGTGAGTGCCCCGCTACCACTGAACCGGTCGGGCCTGGACCGGCGCTCGCGCAGATATGTGAGCAGCTTGCCGCACATCACGTACTCCATTATTAGCAAATATGGTTCTGTAAATGAAGAATTTTCTTAATTAATTTGAAACAAAAATAAAAAGTCTCTTCAATGAATAATTTATCAGAATTTTCTTGTAGATCTTCGTTGGTATGTCTGTCCTAAGATATACCCACATTATTAAATCATTTGACTAACAATTCTTCTATAAAATTTAACAACATGAGAATAGCATGTACGACAAATGGCCATCCGTCCAAAAATCGACCGTGTTACCTGCTTCGAAGCTATACCTACTTATATAAGACCCTAGAAACAGGAAATTTTTACAATAAATAATGTAGTTGCTCTACGAACCTTGTTCAGTGCAGCAAGCAAGTAGCGTCACAACGTTGGGATGAGTCCCTATTTTCTGCATGATGTATATCTCATGGAGGAGCTCCTGCTTCTCCTTCTGTGAGGCTGTCTCCTTAATACTTTTTACGGCCACCAGCCTTGTCAGCCCATCGTGCCCATTCAGGTCATCTGCTTCAGCTTTCCATACCTGAAAAGATTGTAATGATTTATTGAATAAATTACAAATATTATTTTTACAATGAGCGACATAATATGCTAAATAATCAGATTATAATGATCATTTAACATGTTTATTATTGTTTCTTAACTAAGTTTATAATAAAACTTTATAAATATAATTTTAGCATGTTATTTTACTTGGATCTCACCTGTCCAAAGTTTCCTTGTCCTAGCAGTGTCTGTAGGCGCAATTTGTTTCTTGGAAACTCCCATTTCTGATCAGGCTTTGTCGGCGTCGGTAGTGGTGGTCTGGCAACCGGCGTTATAGGAGACTCCTTTTTAATATCGCCATCCTCAAAATACCCCTCGTACTCCGTATCAATTTCTTTGGTCTTTTTATTTAAAACACTTCTTAATACAAAGGCTACTATCGCTGCAACGGGCAAGAATCCCAACCCAGCTAACACATAAGATGCTGTGTATGTTTTCTCGGCTTCAATCACCACCTCCTCATCCTGTGATGCTAGTTCTTTAGATTTTTCGCCGTCAGTCCTATTAACATATTTACTAGTATCACTTTTGCTCGTAGTACTTTGAACCAAAACCGGTTTAGAGCTTGATTTTGACGAGGTTCGTGAAGTGACTACAAATGGCTTGAATGCCACTGTGGTGTCTGGAGCTAAAGTAGTTGTAAGAATTGTAGAAGAGACCGTAGTTGATTGTGTAGTCGATATCGGGGCCTCTGTAGCTTTCTCAGAAGGCAGTAAAGTCGGTACAGGAGTCGTGGTAGTTGTGGTCGTAGTCGTAGGTCGTCTTCTCCTGTGATTTTTAGGTCTCATCGTGCTATTTGTCGAATTTTCGATATTTCTTTGTCGGAATAAACTCGCTAATCTTTCTGATATTTTTGATTCAGTATCGTTTTTGAGTGACGCTATATTCCTCGTCGTTTGTTCACTGGCTAGTGGAGATGCCGTAAAAGGGCTAGAATTTGGATTTTCAGTTGTTGTTGTTCTGATTCGAATTATATGCTTAGACCGGAAACCTAAAGGCGCTACTGTAGTAGGAACGGTTTCGTTAAGAAGAATTGCTTTAGGTGTAGTAGTTACATTAGTTTCAGTACTTACAGACACTGTACTGTTATCATCTTTGAGAGCAGCATCAGTTTTATTGTGCCCCTTCATCGATGAAGTTATAGATACTGAAGTAACAACAGCCGTATAAACTGATGTAGAAGCTTTTTCAGTGGTCGCATTAACCAGTAAAGTTGAAAGTACCGGTGTATTCTCTGTACTGGCGGCCGCTGTAACTCTAAGCGGTCGTCTTATGTTCGAATAGTTTCGTGTAAAGTTTCTAGGCGCTGCAGAAGTTACATTGGTTTTATTTAATAGAATTTCTCTAGTAGTTATACTACTGTTACGTTTAGGTGCTGTATATTTACTAATTACGGTACTGTTTGTCTTATTATCATCTTTACTTTTGTCTAGAACACTTGGTGTAACGTTTTGTACAATAACTTCAGTGACATTTGACTGCGTTACACTTGGGTATGGTGTTGTTGGGGACAGGGTGCTTGAAAACTTTCTATATGCGTTAACTACACCCACGTGTCGAGCGGGCGCAGGACCTTTTACTGTATTTCTTATTTTGTTCTTCTCTATATATTTCTTCACAACTGATACATCCATATCTTCATTAATTTCTTCTTCGTCTACGCTTGTATTTTTATACTTTTCGGTAGCTGAGTACCTTGAATTAAATTTTCGCTTTTCTGATGGTGCAACAATAAAATTCACGGATTTTGTAGATGCTGAAAGCGACGGCGAGTTAGTTAGGTTATCACTTATAACTTGTCCACCGAGTTTTTGACCAAAATACTTGAACGGTGCGATTTCTTCTACAGGCAACTCGGTTTCAAGTGGCCTAAAGTGATTGTAAATCTCATCAGTCATAAAAAGCGTGCGGTTATCTTTTTCATTTTCTACTTTTATAAGCTTTGTATTCTTACTTTCGGTAATGTTTGCAATGACGTTTATTTCCGATTTCTCTTCTGAATCTTTAGTAACTGGTTTAACGAAAACTTCTTCTTTAAGAACATCGCTGGAAATCGTCGTGCTCTCAGTAGTTGTGACATTTTCACTGACAGTGTTATTTAAATTTGTGTTCTGTGTAACGTTTTCTGTGTCGGAATAATTAAGCAAATATAATCCGTGATTAGATTCATCTACTTGAAACTCTTCTTCAGGATCCAACTCAATATCTTTATCTAGATTTTCAAATTTTTCTGGTGGGACATAAACTATGCTACTTTCAGTTACTTCTATACGTTCAGGGATTGTAACAGACTTGTTGATTCCATCTCTTCGTCGGTTGTTCATAAACCCTGCTCTACTTTTATTTTCCTGGTATATCCTAGGTATGAAGAGGTGTCGTATTTCGTGAGGCTTTACATCTTGTCTAATCTCCTTTGTTCCATCGGAGGTTATTATCTTTAGCGTAGATTCTGGTTCGTTGATCGGATTATCAAATGTTATTCTCTTCACTGTAGAGGTAGTTGAATCCCGAACTTCTAACTGGGCAAATGTGGTGTTGGTTCTGAAAATAGAAATATGAGTAAGTTACTATTTAATTATATTTTGTACAAAAATATGGATAACTAGTTTACGTAAATAAAAGCATATCTAAAAACAGTGCAACATTCATCAATCTAAGCCATGTATGTACTATCCTTATAAAGCTAACTAACCCACTTCACAGTCCCTTCACCACAAAAGACAATACTAACTTGTTAGCCTTATGTGCTAATGACGCTAACGTATTGATATGCGTCGCCAGTCTGTCGTTGAGAAGCTGTCGCCTTCGGGCGGCGAGCAGGGAGAGCAGCTGCGAGTCCCTCGTTGCGTTAGCACTGCTCTGCGCCGTAGTCCTCCTACCACCGCCTGCAATGAATAAAGAATTTTGCGTTACAGACGTGTAGGGATTTTTCTAGAAATTATTGTAGTAGGTATGTAGAAAAGTAGGTTACAGAGCTAATGTTTTCGCTGTTATAAGATGTTAAATGGTAATATGGTAGTAATAGTGTAACTTGAATAGTATTAAATAATAGTACAATAAAAAAATGTTGAATTTTTGATTTACAACAAAATACAGCTATAGTAGCTAGTACACTTACTTGAATACGTAAAAAGGGTTTTAATATTTTTACCTGTAACATTTGAATCCTACAAGCAAACTACACTTCTTATCTAGTAAGAAGTAAGCATTCTATTAAAATAAACCTTTTATATTACGGATTACTCTTGCACTAAGACCAACGCAAGCTCTTGGTAAGTGTGAATTGTTCAAAATATAAAAAACCTATTGTTGTCATGTTTACACTGAACAGTTGTAAATCAGAGAATGCAAATGTAGAAGCACTCAGATACGGCCTACGTACAACCACAACAACATTTAGAGGTTATTTTTAATCGGACTTAAAAACAACGATATCGTAAAACCTTCAAACGTCAGATTGCATCATACAACGGGGGACATCCGACCGCGCCAATTATGTGGCATCATAAACGACAGATCGCATGATGACCACAATGGACGTAATTGCACGTAATCAAGCAGCTTTGATCCCGAAGCCTTCACCTAGTGAGGTAGCGAAGTAGACGATGATATCATGATAGAGAAAAATAGCGAATTGCTTATAGAAATCTCTACAGTTAATTAATATTCTATAGTGTTAGCAGGCAAGGTATGACAACCCAGTTATAACCTTGGTATAAAGATAAAGTGATCTGAAAATTCCAAGTAAATCCGCTAGTGAGCAAGCGTGGCCGTAATACTCTTTTTTATCTCAGTAGCGGTGATAGCCGAGTGGTATGTCCGTTGGACTGCCATGTCAAAAATCGCAAGTTCAAACCCCGCACCAATGTCGTATGGAATTCATATGCGTACTATAAACTAGTTATCAGTTGCTAAAATCGTTAAAAGAAAACATCGTGAGAAAACTGGCACACCTGAGAGATTTTTACGGTGTATAAAGGCATGTTAGAGGCCTACAGGCGGTATAAACTCTGACACCAGGTTGTTCATTAACCATAAGATAAAAATAAGAGATGAAAAATGGGCTATTGTTCTCCAGGACTGTTATAGACTGCTATCATTAAATTATAAGGACTAAGTCAGCATGACATATGCTGTGGAAGTTGCATTTCCTTATGGACTTCGCAGAGCGCAAAGGTTTCTGAAAAGAAAGGTGTCCACCTTTCTTTTTAGAAACCTTTGCGCTCTTACACACGCCCTGAAGTTATTAAATTAATAAACTCTTAGGGGACAAAACAAATGTTTACATACTGAACTAACAAAACAATTCCACACCTAGTTACATAAGGCTTTAGTTCGGTGAGTCCTTTAGATAACATCATCACTACACGTTCTCTAGTACACACACTTCAATGTCATCACTGACATTACGGCTACTCTCACGGCACGGCGATTAAAACAATAAGTACCTTAAGACACCGACCTTGACATGCGCCCGGAGAAAGTATCGTGAGTAGAATTAAATGTGTAACACGCTAGGCTTACTGTTTGTCTTACCGTTTGTTTATTTATGCGTTGCTAAAAAGTTGGGGTACCAGTTTCTGGACGTAGTAATATGATCTAATGGCTGATTGATAAAGGTTTGAATGATATTTTGAGCGGACGAAGGGGTATGCCGGACTCTTACCGGCTACCTTTGGTCGAGAGACGTGGGATCTGTTACCTAACAGAACGACAGTTACAAGCTGATATTATAACTGGTAACTAGCTGTCATATTACGGGTATGCTTTTCGAATCAATTTTTCAATTCAGTCATCATACCTGATTTTAAAACCGATGAATTTCTAATCGTGTTTTTATAAACGTAAAATCTTGCGCATAATTCGCCACCCGGTTTCACCTGCCACACGCTAGAGAAATCAAATGCTATCGAATAATTACGTAGTTGTCGGTTGAAAGTAACCTGTATGAACCTATTGATCTATTGGTGATAGGTTACAATACCATACGATTACCTGACCCCTTAGACAAGTGGCAAAACGCTTGACGAATAGAAATCGGATAGAATGAGAAATGTATGGAATTGACATAATTATGTTACCGATTACATAGTCGAAACATTATGACATCCACATACATTTATCATTCTATTCGATTTTTATTCGTCAAGCGTTTTGCCACTTGTCTAAGGGGGCTGTTCTTCTTCTTATAGTATGGTTGATGAACAACCAGCCCCCTTACCATGAACTCTTAAAGCAGGACAGTTTACCATGTGGAAGCGAGACGCTGCATTACACGGCACATAGCGGCGTCTCGCTTCCACATGTTAAACTGTCCTGCTTTAAGAGTTCATGGTAAGGGGGCTGGAGTCAGAGTTTAAACCGCCTGTAGTATGAAATGTACCTGTTGTATTCCACACTGAACATAACAACTAACACTGTTACTTCTAAAGCTTTATTTAAAGCGTGATCATAAATTTCAAGTTATAATCATTAATTATAACTTGAAATTTATGATCACGCTTTAAAAGAAACAAAAAGGCAGCTTCATACAATTTTTAAAATTGCAATTGTAGCCCCACGTTTGGGCGCCATTTGCTTAACTTTTTATCATAAACTGTTTATGTTGGCAGTGTCCCTGAAATAATCAGATAAAGTTCAAGTCCCAAAAAATTCTCATGCGATTCTCAATCGATAAAATTAAGTCTGCAAAAATGTAACTCTATTCAGCTGGTTACAAAATATACTACAATACAATCTGTGTGTATACGTTTATAGGTATCTACAGTCAAGGTACATGCATCGTTGCATAATATTATATAAACGTTATTCGTGCGAAATAGTTGAATTTGTTCGTAATCTCACGGTTTTTCAGTACCCGTTGTTTACTAGTTTATATCACGATTTTGTGTGGTCTAAGCGATAAGCCAGCAGCGATTATCTAAAATACTAATTCACGTTTCTAAGCGATCCTCTATTCAAGATTGACCGTCATTGTGCTACAAGATTTCCAGAACTTAACACGATTCAACGTTACTTTAAAATCAGATACGTACTTAAAAATAGTTCTTAGACAACACGAACTTCTTAGAAAAATACGGTTTAAAATATAAACACGTACTGAGCCATCGCGATGATCAATCTTTATTTTTTGGACTACGACGCTTTTCCTGCTGTAGGATTTCAACACACTGATTTTTAAAGCCGTAGATTTAATTAATTATTTATATGAACATACAAGCACAAAACGTTTAAATTATAACGTGAAAAAAAGCTTAATTTCACGGGAATAATAAGTAAGAATAACTACTCCAATCCAAATTTGTTTTAAAAATACTGTCATAGTTGATGATGCTACGGATGAAATACTATGCTAACTATGTAGCCTGAACGCATCTCATCTCTTTTTAGCTCCAGATAATTACAAAGTGTCTTATGTATCTCTAATGATAAGTGACAATATTTTTGAAGATCGATTGTTGCGTAGTTGCCTAACGTATCATTTTTTTTATCTATTACAGTCTTTGAACGCCTCGCGGTATAGATTTGTCCCGCGAACAATATAAAAGTCAATTGCGTGTGCGGTATGGCAGGCAAAGTGTTAATATCAAAGTTTTTATTCTTTAGACCACGCCCTTTAGGATAACGGGTGTTCGATCCGTTGCCTCAACCGGTTCCCTGCGGTCTCGACAACTGTAGAACTGGGTTTCACAACCATCGCAACCACGGTAAACGATGATGCTCCTTATATAATGGAAATTGTTCAACAGGTTATTTGTTAAAAGAGAAATGCCATGAAGACTTGAAGAGTGCAAATGAAATAAGGCAATCTATTTACCTATGTTGCATCACGAGGATGAAAATGAAGATCTTCTTGAAGATTGGAGATTTGTAGTATAGATATACGCTAATATTGGACGGCTTTGACAAGTCCTCCAAAAATTACGTGTGAGATGTTATACAGGCAAACAGTCTTATAATACCTTCAATAATAATAGCGTAGCAATAAGCATGCGTATACATCGGCAATGACCTGTCAACCCAAATTATAACACACGTAACATAACACGTCAAACAAAAAATAATATACGTTTGATCCAATTATTATACATATGTAGTAGGTTAGGTACCTACGAAAGTGTTACAAATAACAATTACGACTTCGGGCAGACAGCTTCACACCTAATTATAATGTAATTAAATTATTATTTAATCATTATGGATTGACGCGCAATGATTTTTTCTGTGTCAAGGCTTGAAATGAAAACAATTGATAACAGATTTTCTTTTGTTTTCAATGGAGTGTGCATTACAAAGACGGTCTTAATTTGTTGGTAAGTGGTAGCAAAGTATTCAATTAATTACTTTTAAAATTTCATGCTATTAGTCTAGTAGCTTTATTAGCGTAATTTATAAGCGCAATCGTAATAATAAATTACGTTGCAATTCTCACACCACTTTAAAAAAAGTTCTTCAAGAAGAGAGCTAAAAGTAAAAGCCTAAAAATAATGTTTACTACCAGACAGTACAAATTGTTACATAGAAATTAAATTTGTTACCTTTATCTATATTAATAGGTAGCCGTGTGGTATCTGGCTAGAATTGACCACCCTCTTTCCTCCCGAGGGTGTCGTAAGAGGCGACTAAGGGAAAATCCAGAAGATGGGCAGCAACGTCTTCTGTGACTTGACCACCATCACTGCGATCCCCAAGCCGCTTGCCAAGCGTAGGAATTATGGCACCCCCCCCCCCTTCTAAAAGGGGGAGGCCTTTGTTCAACAGTCGACGACTTCCGACTGATGATGATTACAATAGGTAACTTTTTGAATTTGAAATTGAAATTTTTTCAAAATTGATCAATTTGTTCGCCGGTCAATACTCGCTATACTTAATATAGCAACATTTGATAATAGTCCAAGACTAACAATATAAATTAGTTATCAGTTGCTAAAAACGGTGAGGGAAACCATCTTGAGGAAACCGGCACACCTGAGAGATTTTTCAACGGTGTGTAAAGCCATGTCAGAGGCCTACAGGCGGTTTAAACTCTGACACCAGGTTGTTCATCAACCATACGATAAGAATAAGACTTTGGCATTGTACTGGACAAAATAAGGATTGCTTGACTGACAAGCGCCTGGCTCTTAAAATAAGACAGAAATCAGCTATATATTGTAAAGCTGACGACACAATAGAGATAAGATGATTAACAAACAATTAGCGAACTATCACATAAGAGTGCGAACACAACAAACTCGAATGGCTACCATATTCCATTTACTACGCACCGTTAAAACAATTACGTACTATTGACTAACCCATTCCAAGATCTTGTAGTTTCACAATACAGAGTTCACAGCGATCGGACCCATTCGGAACCGTTCGTAGGGCTCGAAGGCTGGGAAAATTCAACGTTTGTAGTCGGGTAAATTGTTCCGTTCATATTGTTATGTTTTAATGAGATATTCTAAGTTTTAGGAGATGACAGCTTATAGGTTACGGCATTTAATTTCTGCAGATTAATATGGTTAGGTACTTTATTTGCGTGTCCTTGTTTCCGTAGTATATTTGTCACACCAAATCTGAGTGGACAGAGAATGATTTTTCGTATTTGCCGGCAAAATTATTTAAAATGTACATTGTACAAGCTATTATTGAACATAGACTAGGCTGTAGATTGTAGCTAGACTAGACGTTTACACATAAAACAAAAGAATGCACTTACACTTAGTACCTAGTTTCAAAACAACCCAAAACATGATTCAGATATAATTATCTATACTAATCGAAAATCCATCATAACCAAAAAAGACATAAAGCTCCGATTAACCACAGCTCCACATTGTCAACACCAAACAACTCGAATGAGCTGTTCTATAATTATCGCAACATTTCAACGAGCCTAATTAGGTGGTCACTTGGTCGGTCATCGCATTCCGTAGAATCCCAGCAATGCGCCTTTCGCTGACCACTCAGCCAGTCACTACACCGTTCTAGTTTACCTACACCAAATACTTAATGTGCGTTCAACTACCTAAATGCCTAATGAGGCAATAGCACAGGCAGTTACTGTTTTGGTAAGACTAGATTTTTGATTAAATTTTAACCTATAATATGATGTATAAGCAAAGTATGGATAAATTCTCTTCCTAACTTTCCTATATTTGTTAAACTGCCCACTTACCATTAAATCTTAAAACGAGACATTTTTCGGCGTGGAAGCGAGATGCCGCTACTTGCAGTATAGTGCGGTGTCCCACTTCCACAGTAGAATATGTAGTTCATGGTCTTCTTCTTCTTATCGTATGGTTGATGAACAACCTGTTGTCAGAGTTTAAGCCGCCTATAGGCCTCTGACATGGCTTTACACACCGTTGAAAAATCTCTCAGGTGTGCCGGTTTCCTCACGATGTTTTCCTTCACCGTTTTTAGCAACTGATAACTAATTTATAGTACGCACATGAATTCGAAAAGACATTGGTGCGTGCCGGGATTTGAACTTGCGACCTTTGACTTGGCAGTCCAACGGTCATACCACTCGGCTATCAGTGCTATAGTTGCTATAGTTCATGGTAAGGGGCCTGTAATGCATCAGCACATTTATTATTTCATAGATACTTTGTTTTTATTCTGTTGTCTCAAGAGTCTATCAAACTGTGTGTATTCCTCAGACCAGGGAACTTCTAGGTACTTAAAATCTATGATGTATTAATAGCATTTTATAGAAAGGTATGAAGTTCTGATGAATGTCAGTCATCATTTAACCATTGAAAATTAAGCTGATTACATTCGCCAATAGAGTCATTGTACTTATGACGTTAGATAAGGTAACGAAATAGGTTTATGTACGCAATATTGGTCCAACAGTCAAGTCTGGCTACAACATGGCACCCGCCATGTTCCCAGCATAATTGTTCTCCAGTTCTCACAGATAGACATTCGTAACACTAGATTACATTCCTTTTTCCGCGATTTAGCAAAAAAACTCGCAACATACAAGTTGCACAAAATACGCATTGTTTGTATAACGAAACGTATTACAATTACATTTGGTAATGTCTGGTATGCCTTAATTGTAATCATTGTGATTGATATTAATTAGCGGAATTGTTTTTTATTTAAGACAGACTGAAATCTGTTCGGAGAAATTGTGGGAACAATGTGAGAAAAGGTGCAGAAATTCGAAAGCGTTACGTAGATCATAACATCACTCATTTTTATGTGAGGATTTACTTACGGCCGAAGCCAATCAAATACATAATTATAAAACTGTAATCAAAAAGAATTATCTACTTTTTTATATTTCAAACTTTTACAAATTACGATAGCTTGCCATATCCATAGCTTGAGCATATATTCCGTGACAAATTCGTTGATCATGAAAATTTGTTTAAGCTTTCACCGTACATCGTTAATCCTATCGCTGCCATCCAAACGTATAGTATCGCAATACAAATGAATAGAAGGTGATATTGTAATAGAGAGGGGCCTAGCTCACAATAGACGGTGGCATGTTCGCACCTTCAAACTAGAGATGGAAAAACGTTGACAATATATCGACTCCTTAATAAAACGTGATGTTTTACATATTCCCCAATTCCATGTGAATGGATCAATAGCCTCAATCTATCTGACATGTTCCCAGAAACCCCACCATTGAAATATTTTTTTACTAAAAAACCAATCAAAAGTAAAAAAATTGGTTATAGATTTTTCTATATCATGATTAGGTATTAGATTAATTATATTTTTTTTTTTAAAACGTCGCCCCACACTAGGAATTTCTCCTGTATCGTGGGTGCGTTTCACAAACATGTAATATCACATACACAATTAAATCAAACACAACAAAAAGCAACCCTTATCTGTAAGTGACTATACGTTTGTTCTGCAGTAGGACAGATAGGCTGATATAATCGAAAAACTTGTACGAAACAACTTACATGATAGACCATACATTATTATAAAAGCAATTTATCGACTGCAGCACACCTCTAGCTACACCTGCACCTACTCCCACGTGCAGTGACCGGCAATGGGGTCGCCTATGCACCGCGTCGCCTGCGTGTGCGCATAGCATGTGTGCAAATATGACTGTCGCTATAAAACTCGATGTGTAACGATTAACGGGTTTAATTGTTTTGTATTAAGGTTAGGTATATACATTATTTTGTTGTTTAGTACTTTAAAAAATCTTTATACGATGGTATTTAATTGGCTTTCTGACGTTTGCATTTGTGTCATAATAATAAATAATGTTTAATAAGCTGTAAAGTCTTTTATTTATATTCTAAACTAGCTGCGCCCCGCGGTGTTCGCCACCACATTTATTTGGAATAAAAAGTAGCCTATGTGTTAATCCAGGCTGTCAGCTACCTCCACACCAAATTTTAGCAAAATCGGTCAAGCGGTTGAGCGTGAAGAGGTTACAAACATACAAACGCACAAACGTTCGCCTTTATAATAGATTAGTGGTAAATGGGAAAGTTTGGATGTTTGTAACTCAACTACACAAAAACGACATAACAGATTTTGATGACGATTGCCACACAAATAGTTTATGTGTTAACACATTGGGAACTTTTAATCCCGGAAAATTGAAAATACCCGTTGAATTTTTCCATGCAGGGTCGGAGGCGAAAGCTAATTACATATTCTAGGCGTTAAGAAACTGCACTGAAGAAGTGAGTTGTCTTAGATGAGAGAAGTTTCGAAAGTCGACTTGTTATCTATGAGTAAGACTTAGAGGAACAATACAATTCTTACCCCATAGCGTTACTAAGCCTCTCAAATATTTAATCTAATCTCACACAGAACCAGTCTCCAATCTGGGGACAGGACGCCATTATCTGTTGCAAAACAATCTCAGCCGAACCAGTCAGCATGAAATTAAAATGTACAAAGGCCACGATCCGGCATGGATGGACAGGTGGAAACTGAATTTAATTGGTAGGCTCAATTTACAGTAATATTATGACAGAGATTATTAAAAAACTGTCGTTGTCTTAGTGATTGCTAGGCTACTTAGCGTTTGGACTAGGTTCCGGACAGACATATGGGTATTTCTTTGCGCCCGGTAAGGCTCGCCCACTATCAGGAAGTAGGACCTATAAAACTCTTGCTTTCGTCACGAAGTGTTCCCGCACGGGACAAAAACTTGTGCGACTCACATATGTTTGTCCCGAGTCTGGGTGTTTTGTGTATGTAATGTTTCATGTTTGTGCAACGCACACACGATACAGGAGAAATTCTTAGTGTCGGGTGACGTTTCAAAAAAGAAAAAAGTATATTCTGTCTCTTCTGATATACTTAGATCATCATTATTTCATTGACGATTAGTCCCTATGCAGTAGTTTCATTTTACACAATGGCCATTACTGGCCTTTGTGAACACTTCAATAGCCTAGTAATTAATATTACCAGACAAACTAAACCAGTCAGGTTCTCATAAGCTAAAACATAGGTACCTTCCCAACTTATGTTAACCCGTCCACCACAAATGGCATTTTTCGATATTTTATCTATCGATGGATAGATAGATGGAGCTACAAGACAGAATTATAATATATTTTGTATGGAGCTTATGTCGCAAATCAAATGAAGCATATCGATCGACGGATAAAATATTGAATACGGCCGTAAGCCACTACGTCATTTAACACGTCATACTTCACAATAATTAAAACCTGAATTTTACATAACTATAATTAGCTTTAGTTAGTACTTATTACAGTTGAAACTGAAATAACCGAGGTAATTGCCGTAAACAGTACCGCGGCGTCCAGAAGCGAAAGTTTAACTAATTTATTGTTTAGATTGTATCGTGTGTAATTGGCCTTAGTAGAAGCGTAGCGCATTGTATAACATTACGCTTGCCGTCCGTAAAACGGTAGGTAGAACTGTAAGGTTATAGTGTAAAATTACGTCACCAGGAATTGGGATAAGGGTTTATCGTAGATAACATTCGACCTGCGGCAGGCAATCATAGGTATATAAACTCTATGGTATATGAAAACATGGTGTGGGGCCTAACAACCGGGTATAAAATACTGTTGAAACAGTACATCTAGTGTAGTACAATGTGGCAACATCATCATCAGCTGGAAGAAGTCCACTGTTAAACAAAGGCCTTCCCTTAGTAAGGGGTGGGGGTTCCATAATCCCCACGCCGCAGCTTGGGGATCGCAGTATCGGTGGTGGAGTTACAGAAGACGCTGCTGCCCATCTTCTGGATTTTCCCTTAGTCACCTCTTACGACACCCACGGGAGGAGAGGGGGTGCACGGCACATTCTAGGGCGGATACCACACGGCACGTGTTAACATTTTAGCGATATTAGTTGACATCGATGGGGATGAATATGATGCTTTTACATGTTTATATTATATTTGTATATATATTGTTTTTAATTTGTATTATATTTAAGTTGCAAATAGTTGTAAAATATGTCTCATAAACTTTCGCAAATAATACAGTAAAAAAACATGCGGCTGCAATTTTAATTGGTGTGAATGATTAATTGATTGTAACAGGGCTTTGTGCTGTTTCCATCTTCCAAAACTCGAGAAATGCTTGATTCTAACCAGGTATATAATATTTCATTACAAAATGATAGTAAAACAAAGATAGCCGTATTGAAAGATAGCGTGGGAAATTATTACAAACATTGACAGATAACCTATAACAATGGTATAAAAGACAAACAGACGACTAAAACCCATCTTGACGTATGTGTGTATGTTAATTTAAAACTCCAGAGCTCATCAATGAAACGTCAGTTAGTTTATAAATAACACTAAAGACATAAGAAAACGTTCGTTCATTCTATTACAACAGCCTATTGAGACCTGCGCGTGCGCCGCATGTCGAGCACGGTAATAATATAATCTAGTGTAGGGAACAGGGACAGTTCTTAGAAATGCGGGTCTACATACATAAATGTTTGTTGTTTTCCTCCTTCGATTTTAATGTGAAGTAGGTATAAACAACAAAACAAATGCTAGCGAAACAAAAATGAAAAGTTATTTCTCGTTTATCAAAAGGCTCCAAAGTGTAAATAGGTATTTGAATTAGAACAAATTAAAAAGTTGTGTTTTGTTGTCTGTTAGTATTCCCGAAAAAGAATGGCAGAGTTGAATAGTTAACCCACATTTCGCCAGTTATGTTATAGGTCCCAATGTAATAGGGGGCGAGCTTATTGCCATCAACCGGGCACAAATCTAGACTCCGTGCTGCTACTGAGAATTACCGAATACAAAAACCCAGTAACAAATTATGGAATTCGAACCCAGGGACTTAAGCTCAGCGACCACTATATCATTAACTCTCTCCTCATCGTGTGGTTGATAAACAACCACCAGGTTGTCAGAGTTTAAACCGCCTGTAGGCCCTCTGACATGGCTTTACACACCGTTGAAAAATCTCTCAGGTGTGCCGGTTTCCTCATGATGTTTTCCTTCACCGTTTTTAGCAACTGATAACTAATTTATAGTACGCACATGAATTCGAAAAGACATCAGTGCGTGCCGGTGTTTGAACTTGCGACCTTTGACTTGGCAGTCTAACAGTTATACCACTCGGCGATTATTAACTTATTGGTATATTTAATTTTGTTTGCTAAACATATCTATTACCTGTTAGGCGCGTACCATGTCAGTGCGATAACACATTCTTGGCGTGGACCCACTGTGACCTCAACAAATAACTATTGATTGTGCTATCAAACGAACCGAGCACGATATGCAAATACATGCAATAAATAGGTAGGTAGGGTACCTAGGTACCTGTGTCCTAGAATTCTGTATTACTCTATTGTGTGACAAAATTGTTATTGTGACTCATGACATCATGATTTTAGAAAGGAGTATGCTAATCACGTCATGATTATAATTGTTATCTGTCTTGATTATGTTCTGAAAAATAATAGGTTATATATTTGTGTATTAAGTACGACTTGCTTTTGATTCATCCATGTTGTGATTAAGTATGATCAATTAGGAAACTGGACTAAAATTATAGTTAAGATACTCAATGGGTTCGTCCAAAAATTGTTAACTTAATCATCTGTAAACGAACCAAAAGAAGCTTAAAGATTCACCACATACATACTATCCAAACAACTGATAAAAATACTGTTTCTTTATACAAACAATTTTACAGTTTTTGTCGCGAAAGCTAAAGCGTTACTAGTATTATTATGATACTGCTTTCCCGCTTCAAGATGGCCACCGATGTGATATAAGAACCATACACCGACGACCTGATTGGCGCAGTGGCTAAGCGTTTGGACTGCTGCGCTGACGGTTGCGGGTTAGATTCCCGCGCGGGACAAAAATTCGTGTGATCCGCAGATGTATGTCCTGAGTCTGTGTGTTGGTGTATGTGATATTTGATATTTGTGAAACGCACCCAGGAAAAAATCCTAGTGTGGGGCGACGTTTTTTTAAAAAAGAAAAAGAATACAACCGCACTAACGTTACTGTAACACGTTACACTAACGCCACATAGCTTAGCGTGACAACCTTCGACCCGAGCGGTCCCAATAACTGCCAAGTTTCATCAACGATAAACGCTCCGATATGTCTGTATAACATAAATTTAATTAATGAAACAAATAAATTGTTCTCGGACAATTAAATTGCTTCTAAATGCAATCGCTACCTAGTTCGTGTCTTATCGGCTTTTCGTTCACCTGCCTTTACGGACTCAATGGAATTTATATTAATATTACGTGACTTTATTAATAATAAATAAAAATAAAATAAAAATAAAAAAGCCTTTTATTTCTTGCTCGTTTAGAATTGACATGCAAATATAATTAAATTTAGTTTATAGTATTTTAAATTACATATTAATATCATTATAATTATACATTATTTAATATTATTCAGTTAGGCAAGAACCCCTCACGGGTAAAGGCCTCCTCCAGAGCATTCCAATTGTCTCGGTTTTTTGCAAGCATAGTCCAGTCCGGGCCTGCTATGCATGTGATGTCATCTGCCCAGCGAGTTAGTGGTCTGCCTCTCTTTCTGTGTCCCTTAGGGCCTGGCCAATCTGTGGTTCGGAGTGTCCATCTGTCATCAGTTGATCTAGCTACATGTCCTGCCCATCTCCATTTTAGTTTCTTGGCATAAGTTAAGGCATCAATCACTCCGGTTATCTCGCGGATTTCTTTGTGAGGTATTTTATCCATTTTTCTAATTTTCAGAATGCTTCTTTCCATGGCTCTTTGACTAGTTCGTATTTTATTTTTAACCTTTTGTGTAAATTTCCATGTTTGACAGGCGTAAGTCAGGGAAGGCAGAAGACATGAGTCTATAATTTTACGTTTTAGTTTTATAGGGAATTTACCTTTAATAACCTCTTTCATGCTCCAGAATTTGTTCCAGGTCTTTTGCACTCTTCTGTCAACTTCGTGTTCATTGTTTTTGGTATTGAATGAGATTTGTTTTCCCAGATAGATGTAGTTATCAACGTATTCTAGTAGAATATTTTCAAGCTTTATTGGTTTGTGAGATCTGTTAGCCATTACCTTAGTTTTGCTTAGATTGATTTCTAGGCCTACTTCTTTGCTAGCTTTATGTAAATTTGATATCATGATTTCCAAACTTTGGTGATTTTCAGACAGAACTACAATGTCGTCGGCAAATCTCAAATGTGAGATATAGTTCCCTTTGATATTTAATCCTGATTTTTTCCAGTTCAGTCCTCCGATAACAGACTCTAGCACTGCGATGAACAGCTTGGGTGAGATTGGGTCGCCCTGTTTGACTCCTCTTTCTATTTCGATCGGTGGACCCAGGCTTTCTAGATGAACTCTGCTTTGACTTTTCTCATATAGATGTTTCAGTATTTTTATATACGTTAAGTTTACTTTTTGTATGTAAAGTGTCTGCCAAATTGACGCATGAAATATAGTGTCAAAAGCTTTCTGATAATCCACATATGCGATATAGAGCGGTCTCTGAAACTCTTGGTATTTCTCTATTATTTGTTCCAGTGTGTGAATATGGTCAGTGGTACTGTAACCTCTTCTAAAACCTCCTTGCTCTATAGGTTGGTTCTTGTCTAATGATTGGCCAATTCTATTTTCTAAAAGTGAGGAGAATAGCTTATATAGAGCTGGGAGTAGGCTTATGGGTCTGTAATTAGAAACGTCTTTTGGGTCTCCTTTTTTATATAACAAGATGATGTTCGATTCTGACCATTGATGGGGTGTATAAGTAGTTTCGATTATCATATTAAAGAGTCGTACCAGGGGAGTTGCTAGTAATGTGATACCTGTTTTTATGACTTCGTTGGATATTCTGTCTGGGCCGGGGCTTTTTTCTACTTTCATTTTCTGTATCTGTTTGATTATTTCAGTTTCGTTGAATGATTCCACGGCTTCCTCGTTTATGGTTTCCAAAAACTCTAAATTTTGAGATGGCTGTATGGGGCAACTGTACAGTTTTTTATAAAAATTTGATGCGATATTTATTATCTCATTTCTGTTGTTGTGTGTTTTACTCTGTCCTTGTACACTTTCTATCCAGGTTTTGTGAGTCCTCAGCTCTTTGTACGCTCGCTTCAGACTACCGGTAGTATTTAAATGTTTTTCTATAGTACGTGTTCTGTAACTTTCGTAGTCCTGTTTTATACGTTTACTTATTAGTTTATAAAGTGCTCTCACTTCGTTTTTCATACTTCGGGTTCTAGGTTTAGTATTTTGAAGTTCATGTCTGCGTTTAATTAGCTGTTTTGTGTGATCGGTAATTATTGATGGTTTTTCACTTCCTGAATTAGAAGAGTGGGCGTTTTTAATACTGGTGGCTATGATGTTAGTTAATTTGTCATAATATTCTTGTACAGAGTAGTTAGTCTCATCATCCAATAGAGTTTTTAGGGATGTGCTTAGTGATTCACAGTAAACAGAAGTTTGTTCTTTAGTTTTCAGTGCACATTGATGTATTTGCCCATAACTTGTTCTGCTTCTTTTAGGTAATTTTAATTTAATTTTAACTCTGATAGGTCGGTGGTCTGAAGGGTAGTTTACATTTAAGACTTCAATATTCTGAATACTCGTAGGGAAATTGCAAAGAAAGTAGTCGATTTCGTTTTTTATCTTGCCATCAGGTGACTTCCAAGTCCATCTGTTTTTAGTTTTCTTATTGAAGTACGAATTCATGATTGATAAATTGTTTTCGCAGGCAAACTGTATTAATCTTTCTCCTCTACTGTTTCTTACTCCGTAGCCATATTTCTTCATTATTAGGTTTTCTTGTGATTTAGGGAAACCAACTTTTGCATTAAAGTCTCCCATAACTATGGTTTTTCTCTTGTATGCCATGGTTAGAGCTTTGTTCACAGTTTCATAGAATTCGTCTGTTATGTTATCGCTTGCGGCATCTGTCGGGGCATAAATTTGTATAATGGAAAGTTTGAAGTTGTTAATGTTTAGAGTTAACATGGTAACTCTCTCTCTGATAATCCTATGATTGCCTCTATGTATTGTTTTAAGTGTTTTTTTATGATGAACCCGACTCCATATAGTCCTGCTGTCACCCCGACAAATTGAAATATGAAATCGTCATATTCTTCAATTGCATTTCCTACTCTCCTTACCTCCGACAAACCAATTAAGTCGAATTTAATACTTTTCATTGAGTCTACAAGTTCCAGCAGTCGTTCGTAGGACGATAAAGTCCGCACGTTGTATGTAATTATGTGGAGTTTTTGCTCTAGAGGGTTATGGTCGCCTATCTCCGCGGTGACCAGCCGTACTGGAGATGCTTGAAGAGGGGTTCGCGCTCGTTGCTAGTCGGTTGAGGATTCTTTAGGGTGGTGAGGACTCAGAGTTTGTTTGTGGGTCGGTAATTTATAAATCTCACTCTGTGAAGTTGTGTCGTCTTCTCTTCGTGTAAAATATGTACTTATGTCCTGTCTATTTTTCTTCTGGTGATTAGTGTATGTCCCCGTTTTAGTATAGATATTCGCCTCAGGTGATAAGGATAAATGTCTTTTCTGGCTTTTGTTCATGTTGGTAGGTTTTCCTTCTTGGATAATTAGTTTGTCGTATTTAATGATAGCTTTTATACCTTTTTCTTTGTACTCTTCTATCTGTTTATATAACTCCTTCCTCGTTGCAAGTACTTTTGTTGGTAATTCTGTTTTAATATAATATTTGGTATTTACTAAGTTCTGCTTATTGCGTAGGAGTAATATCTTTTTCCCGAGAGTGGAAATTGTTATAGAAATAGGTCGAGGTTTGGATCCTTTTTTACCAAAACGTTTTGCATATTCAAGTTCTTGTCGCTCAAACGGTATCTTCATTTCATTTTTTATAATATTTAAAATTGTTTCTTCTAGTTCAGTATAGTTTCTTTCTAGTTCTTCCACACCAAACATCACTATATTTTTTCTTTTAAATTCTTTTTCTAAGTATTCAATTCGTTTTTCTTGCTCTTTTACTGTGTTTTCCAAGATTTCGTATTTATTTTCGAATTCTAAGAATTTCTGGTTCATATTGCTATTTATATTGTTAATTACATTTGTTTCCATCTCTTTTCTGTCGATTTTTTGTTGTTCTAGTTCTTGTTGGATAGATTTAAGCATGCTTGTAATGTTTTCCATTTTTGCTACTCGATAATAGATGTCGCTCTCGGCTACTCGCCAGTAGATGGCACTCTTTTCAATATAATAGGTAGCGACGCTTCTTCCCGATAGATGGCGTTACTATGGCTTGCAGTTAAATTAAGGATTATACTGCGGAATCTTTTTAATTTTTTAGGTTATGTTAATTTAGGAATCTTAATTTTACTCACTATTCAAGTGATAACCTTCAATTGTTTTGTATAGTTTTCACTGTTCATGCTTATAATAACTCATGATTGCTTCGTTGTTGGGTAAATCCATAATAATCACAGCAAGCACCGCCGGTGATTTGACATCGATTTCTTACGATTTTTCTTCCTGTTTTGCGATTGTTATTTGTTCACTGTATTTTTGTCACTGTTGCTAATTATTCAAAGAGCTTTCTTTGTTGTAATGATATTAAAAAACATTTTTTGTTAATTATTTACTCGTAGCAAAACGCTCTAGCTGTCAACAGCACGACTGCAGCGCCCTCTCTACTTGACTTTATTAATACTTAACTCAAAATGAGGTTTTTAACTAGAAAAGAGACGTTTTCTACACAGTTACAACTTGTAACCCTATATTTGTCAGCAAATGTTTTTTTAAATGCCGCGCGCCGCCTTACTTTAGTAATTTCTTATCGTTGGTGCGTTATACCCGTTTTTCCCCACGTGTGGGGAGACGTTTAAAAAACGTATG
The DNA here is from genome assembly GCA_905340225.1 of Abrostola tripartita. Lineage (NCBI taxonomy): Eukaryota > Metazoa > Arthropoda > Insecta > Lepidoptera > Noctuidae > Abrostola > Abrostola tripartita. The sequence continues at coordinate 722,648 of HG996492.1, read as the reverse complement.
TGTACAAATAGTTGTGTGATTCTTAGTAATGTACAGGCAACCGCGCGCTTTCCTAGAAAAAGGTTACATAACAACATTCTCTAAATAGACATAAGTATGTCTTTTAACTTTTTTATTTTTATTTACGCTTGCCATTCCCGATACACGTAAATTGTTAATTCTATTATATTATATCAGAGACTGCCTGGTTGGCATAGACGTCGCCAACTCGCTAAGCGCGACTGCTGATCATAAGGTTCAAAACCCGGGTCAAGCAAAATGTTATTGGGTTTTGCCATTAGGTAGTAATAGAGTCAGGATTTGTGCCTGATTGGTAGCAATAGGCTCGCCCCCTTTTAAATTTGGACCTTCATAACTTGCAAAATGTGGGTTAACCTACTATACACCTCTGCCTACCTTTTTAGAGAATACAAGCGTGATGTAATGTAAACTATGTATTCTTATTTTAATTTTTTCTACGTCACTCCGTCTGCCTTTCAGGAATAATATTCCTAAGATCACATAAGTCAAGAATAGCTTTCAAATATTCGTGTGCCGTCATACAAAACGCACCTTCTATGGGCGCGATATTGATCAGATAACTATTAGGAAACCTCTTAGACTCGACGTGGCATTTAGCTCTTAGACTAAGGAGCCGCCCAACCAATAATTAATGATTATAAATATTGATATAACACGTGAAGTAATTATTTGTTTGGAGATTTCTTTGCTGATAACAAGATTGTTTATAGGTTTTTTATTTATTAAAATGAAATAGGTAGGTATTGTAGGATGGCCTTTTTGATAAAGTTGTTTTTGTTTTCTTTCATAACCTAAGACATATTAATGTCTTAGGTTTTACTTTAAATAGTGCAAAAGATTCAAGATACCGATTTAATATTTCTGAATAACATTCTCACAAATCACCGAAAAATAAGTCGACGACCTGTTATGCGATTGCTCTGCTGCGCTAGGGGTTGCGGGGTCGGTTCCCGCGCAGGACAAAAATTCGTGTGATCAGCAGATGTTTTTCCCGAGTCTCGGTGTCTGTGTATGTGTTATTTCATGTTTGTGAAACGCAACCGCGATATGGGACAAATTCCAAGTGTGGGGCGATCTTTAAAAAATAGCGATAGGTATCGGTTTCATCGAGATCGTCATTTGTTTGTCATAAAATTAGAATTGTTATCTAGATTTTCTCACGGTTAATCCTAGCTACAACGTACTATTAACTACAAATCAACAAACAAAAAGAACACGCTGTAGAGCTTTATAAATGTCATGATGCAGCATCTAGCACCTATTTATAGTCATAGAAATCTCACAACAAATATCAATGGCGGGAAACATTTATTAAAAACATTACTGTTTACCGTCGACTGTACTTTCTAGGCTGGACACCGGCGAGCCCTGACCTTTTCCTCAACAAACATAGTCACTCGCCCTCCGCCCGCTGTGATTGACACGATTTACAAATGCAACGCACAACCTTAAAGTTCTTTTTAAGTAGCCAAAAGCGTTTATTGGTATTGGTTGGACGCAACCACTAATTTAAGAAGATAGACGAACTAGAAGATAGACTAAACAGGAAAGAGATGAAGGCGGCAGCCTAGAAGCAGTTTCGTAAAACAGGTGGAGGAGAAAGCTGGCATTGTGTAGAGGACCAATAGGTAAAATGAACACATCATCATCATTTTTCAAATTTCCTTTATCAATTTAGATTCAAGCTTAGCATGGGCAACATGCTAAAATGGCACCAAAAGTCATATAGTATATTATTGTTAATTTAGTATGTTGTACCTGCGCCTGTGAATACTGTTTTCTTATTGAATTGTTGTGCAAGTCTATAATTGACGTAAACACTAGTCTTAGTACACCTGAATTGTTATTTTATATGTTTGTGTTTATATTGTTGATGTGCCTTATTAATAAATAAATAATAAATAAATAAATAAACACAAACAAGAGCCGTGTTTTCATTTATTTGTCCGTCGTATGAACATTATACAATAGTTAGCTTAGGACTCGTTTGTGCATGTAAATCTGTAGTACCTAATATGTGTATATTAAGAGTCTTTTAAAAAAGAATTACGCAGTGGCTAAGTGAATAGACTGCTACGCTATCAGTGTCGCGATCAATCACCGATCGTTATAAATATGTTTGTGATTCGCAAATATTAATTCCAGGTCACAAGTAGTAGTTAATATTACATATGTGTAAATCTCATATACGATGCAAGAGAAAGATCCAATAATGTCTGAATATAATTAAAACAGTTTTTATCATTAATTTATTTTATCACTAGCTGCGCCTCGCGGTGTTACCCGCTACAGTTATCAGGATAAAAAGTAGCCTATGTGTTAATTCAGGGTGCCAGCTACCTACATACCAAATTTCAACCAAATCGGTCTAGCCGTTTTCGCGTGAAAGAGTAACAAACATCCACACATCCATTCTCACAAACTTTCACATTTATAATATTAATATTAATAGGATATAGGTACTTAAACTTTTGTGGTGGCCTAGTGGTTTACATACCGGATTTGTATGCACAAGGTTGCAGATTCAAACCCAGGCAAGTATTAATGTGATTTTTTCAATGCCATAAGGACTTACTTAGAAAATCTAAGACACCACTGAATAACGGTGACAGAAAACATCGTGAGGAAACCTGGATTTAATTATTTGAAATCGTCAACCCGCAGTGAGCTAGCGTGGTGATCAATGCTCAATCCTCTGTACGAGAAGAGGCTTTGCCCTGCGGTGGGACAGTTATAGGCTGTTATTATAATACTCTAAATTTTCTATATTGCAGTAGCGCTTGTATATCATGCACGTGTTAATGATTAATAAACAATTAATAACTACAGCCTTCACGCGTCCTTATTTAGATTGCGACCATTAATCTGACATTAACGCATATCGGCCCGCGGCGCCGCTCGACACGTTACATAAATCTTAGGAGCGGCTATATTCCGGCACCTCATGATCATTGGCGAAATATGAACCATTAAATAGAATTTATAATTGTTTATAGCACCAGTAATGCATTGATAGCCAAGTGGTAGGACCGTTGGACTGCCAAGTCAAAGGACGCAAGTTCAAAACCCGGCAAGCAGCAATTTTCGAATTCATGTGCATTGTGCGTATTATGAATTAGTAGTAGTAATTATCAGTTGCTAAAAAAGTTGGTAAAGGACAATATCTTGAGGAAACCAGCACACCTGAGAGACGTTTCAATGGTGTGTAAAGCCATGTCAGAGGCCTACAGGCGGTTTAAGATCTGACACCAGGTTTTTTATCAACCATACGATAAGAAGAAGATGCACCAGTAAATCATTTTGTAAGGTACCTGTCATGCAAGGAACTGAAACGTATCAATTTTCTTGCTCTGTATGAATAGCTGACTTCCTAGTAAGTTCCTACTGGCTGGAGGCTTAAGCAGTCTCGCCTTTTGTCCAGTGACGCCTAATAAGACCGCTCTGAGTTGTAGGCAAGAAAATATCCCGATTTTTTTTTTGTAAATTCCTATTTATTTTTCCCATTACAACCTTCGTAAGTGTTTTCCGTCTTACCTATTCTCTCCAGTTCATCTCCCATAGTCATTCACTCACATATTTATGACGTAGTTAGTCAGGCATTCTTAAATAAATACCTATGAACTTACCACCGTAGAATAGAGAGTGTTTTTTTTTGTCAACCATTCTACAATTTTCGTGTGTGATTTTTCATGTTGGTAAAATGTGGCTGCGGTTCACAAACATGAAACATACACACAAATAAACTATGTCTTGATCTACTAGCGTGGTGAAAAACACAACGTATAGTAATCTATACAAGGTGCGCCCGCACAATTAACTGAGAACTTACACGTCTCATCATCAGCCGGGAGACGTCCACTGTTGGACAAAGGCCTCCCCCTTGGAACGCCACAATGAACGACAACTTGCCATTCACATCCACCGGTTGCCCGCAACTCTGACGATATCGTCGGTCCACCTGGTGGGAGGCCTGCCAACGCTGCGTCTTTCTTTACACGCCTATTGTATTTTAATAGCAGCTTACACACATATCAAACTTCGTAAATACATACACAACAAGCTAGGATTTCTACCTGGTTGATAATTGACATCTTCTTGTTCTTTGCCCATGGTAGTGATCAAGTGAGCCACCGCGCCATGACATCAAGGCAAGGTTTAAACAACGCCGGCCAGCTTCCTCTGTTGTTAATAATTATGTTATTATGATAATTAGTAATAATAATAGTTTAGACAATAACGAATAAAATAACCCAACAACATTAGGCTGAGTTGGGGACCTATTTTTGCTCTTACAGATTTTTTGTTTTATTGATTTTTTTTATTACTAATCTATTGTGCGGACACAATAGATTAGTTATTTTACAGAAAAAAAACGTTTTTTTTTATATTCTTTCTTTTTTGTAGAAGAAAAAACATCGTTTTAATCTTGATTTAGTGTAATCACTTAAAGGTGTGTGTCCGGTTTTAGACTCTTGATAAAGGATGCAGGATGACACCGTTGCCGACCCCTACGGGTTTTTTGACGCGATTGAATTTAAATATGTTCTATTATATCTCGACTGCCTCGTTGGTCTAGTGGTCGCTAAGCGCGACTGCTGAGCACGAGGTCCTGGGTTCGCATCCCGGGTTGGGCAAAGTGTTACTGGGTATTTTCATTAGGTAATTCTCAGTAGCAGCACGGAGTCTGGATTTGTGCCCGGTTAATGGCAATAGGCTCGCCCCCTATTACATTGGGACCTAAAAAAATATAACTGGCGAAATGTGGGAGCACTATATGTGCACCTCTCCCTATCCCTTTGGGGAATACAGGCGTGATGTTATTTTATGTCTTATTATATCTGCTAAATCTCCATTATACATACTACCATATCAAAAAATAAAATGTATAGGCTTTTTACGCATCTATCGAAATAACATTAGCGTTATTTTTTATAATAAAATGGAATACAGTTATAAAGAAATGTAGTCATCTATTTATCACCATACAATAGTTCTTCCAACAGTACTGTGATCTACGGAAACAAGCAATTTGTCACGCGATCATAACTCTGCTACACCTACAATTTCATGCAGATTGTTAATAGAAAAATCACATGTAACTCCACAATGGAATTTTCAAGGTTGAAATACAAAGGATCAGTTAGGATGAGTTATTTTTAGAACCAATCTTGTATTAACATCACTGCTTCCGAACACACGTCGAACACGTTGGACAGTCTGCTAAGTAGACATAATAGTTAAACAATCGCTGTGTACCATAATAGGTATATGTGGTACACTGGCTGTGAAAGGGTTAATAATCATTAAAATAAAAAATCTTTATTTTTTGTTTATTATCTTTTTACATAATCGCTAACATGCTATGCGTGCTAACACGCTACACGCATAGCTAAAACATATATTTAATTAATATTCACGTCGAAAATCTGAAGGCAAGTGTTAATTTCTATCTGAAGTCTAAACCCCTACATTTCGCCGCTTATCACAAGCCCCATATATGTATACGAGTTTAACTTATTGCCATTCTCTGCGCCTAACAACTTGCTTTTCCGGCGACGAAAGATAATTGTCTTAATCCGTCTTCCACAACGAAAAATAAAAAGTATAAAATTATACATTCGAAACAAGAACGCAACTAGTAGTTGTATAAAAATCTAATAAGCGTATAACAAACGCACGGGTCCGCTTAATTGTCTGTATGTATGTACTTAATAAGAGTACCATTAAAACGCTAAGTGTAAATTATATGCTGTAGTTACAACGACCTTTAGAAATTGATGTAATATGTAATTCATTGTTGTAATGTAAAATTACGGGTTTGAATAAAGAGCTAAGTTTGTAACAAGACGATTCGACAGCGCTAACCATGGCCATCTTAACTTGGTCTCCCAGCATACATTCATTTTGGACTTACTCTTCATTTGCCTGCACTTATCCGATAGCCTATCTGACCTCCCCAACCCCGCCATACCAGTACCTACCTAATAACTGTGTAATACGATCTTCTTCGTATTATAATTATCATATTTAAACAGGTCATAATGTCTCTATCCTATTGTCAAGTCAGCAAGGTTGACCGTTCCGTAACATCACCCGTAGTGGCTCTAGGTAATACGATACCTCTGCGTAAGACTAGATTTTTGAGCTTCTGGTTAGTAGCGACTAAGGTATTTCTCTTATTACTATTGTATTTTTAGATGTTTGTTACTCAATCACGCAAAAACGGTTAATTATTCATCATCCTTACTTGGCAAACGGTTTGGGGATCGCAGTGTTGGTGGTTAAGTTACAGAAGACAGTGCTACCCATCTTCTGGATTTTCACTTACTCGCCTCTCACGACACCCACGGGGGGAAAGGGGGTGGTTAATTCTAGGCCGGATACCACACGGCACAACCGTTGTTGTGAATTATTACTCAACATTCTTTTCTTTCTGGACTCAAGCCTGAAATCCAAACAAAGTCGCGGACAGATGGTAGTGTTATTACGTGTGTTGCATACACCTAACAATCCTAACTGGGGCCTCAAAGTATGCAGTATTTACTCAGGTGCTGTCTACATTTCTCACATAATATTTCCTATCAACCATCTGCCTCCATGCTTGACAATAGCTGGACGTAATGAGTGCGTTGTTCTGTGGGAACAGATGGACGGATAAACTCAGGATTCTGAACATTGTGTTATTTAATGAAGGACTGGACGTGAGGAATTCATGTTATAGTATTATTGTTTGTGTAGTGTTGATGATGTAGGAATGTATTGTGGATATTAACTTTAATTTATTCACACCGGTACTGTATGGCAGCTTTTACTAATTGTTTTACTATAAGATACCTTCTTTTCATAAGGAGATACTGTGTGTGGTATCCGGTAATGTGTGCCTAGAATTGTCCACCCCCTTCCCTCCCGTGGGTGTCGTAAGAGGCGACTAAGGGAAAATCCAGAAGATGGGCAGCAGCGTCTTCTGTAACTTGACCACCAACAATGCGATCCCCAAGCCGCTTGCCAAGCGTGGGGATTATGGCGACCCCCCCTCTTCCAAAAGGGGGAGGTCTTTGTTTAATAGTGGACGTCTATGGGCTGATGATGATGAGGTATAATAAAAATAGCTCGTCTTCCAGGAAAAGATATCTTCAGAGCAGATAAGGAATACAATACATCTTGTAAGAATATTATAAATTGCAATAATTAACGGCACTGCTGAGCACGAGGTCCTTGGTTCGAATCCCGGGTCAGACAACGTGTTAATGAGTTTTCCCATTATATAATAATAAATAGCGCGAAGTCTGGATTTTTACCCGGTTGATGTCAACAGGCTCACCCTCTATTACATTGAGACCTAAAACATAACTGGTGAAATGGTGTTGGTGTAGGTACTATACGTACACCTCTGCCTACACCTGCGGGATACAGGCGTGATGTTATGTTACATTGTTTACCATGATTTTTTAGCAAGCAACATTCTAAAGCTAGACTAAATCGTAACCTTAAGATATAACCCTACGACACACACCGATCGAAATCTTCAATAACGGTTACACAACTTCACAATGGCGGCAACAATGCTCTCTAATCTCCAAATCTAAAGATACTGAATCTCATATTCTAAACAAAAATAGTCACCTCGACCCAGAAGCTGGTAACAATACGCTAAATGCTAGGCCAGTGTCAAGTGTTAGTGTTAACTGAATTATATAAGTTATATGTCACGTAACATTCGTAATTATTGTACCACAATGTCGCGAACGTAACGTTTTAAATCTTCCTCACTAATAGTTGTTGAGGTTATTTCCTAGCCGTCATGGTTAGACCTATTTGAATTGTTCTTCTTATCGCATGGTTGATGAAAAACCTAGTGTCAGAGTTTAAACCGCCTGCTGGCCTCTGTGTGTGGTATCCGGCCTAGAATTGACAACCCATTTTCCTCCCGTGGGTAGTAAGAGGCGACTAAGTGAAAATCCAGAAGATGGGCAGCAGCGTCTTCTGTAACTTGACCACCAACACTGCGATCCCCAAGCCGCTTGCCAAGCGTGGGGATTATGGCAACCCCTCCCCTTCTAAAAGGGGGCGGCCTTTGTTCAACAGTGGACATCTATTGGCTGTTGATGATGATGATGACTTAGCTTTTTGTGATAATATGTACGATTGTAGGTATATGTATGAGGAATGTGATGCGAGTGATGAGGCGACAGAAGTATGTCAGGATCGTAGCAAATGGAAATCCGTGGTCTCTGCCTACCCCTCGTGGAAATAGGCGTGACTTTATGTTTGTATGTATGTATTTATACAAGGTGAGTTTTCCAAACTTCAAAGTTCACTCCCGATAATCATATGAAACAAGAATGATTGCCTATAATACTAGAAACATCATGCGAACCAGATAATCACAGTTTAACCCAATATTAGACAAAGAAGTAACCTTGCGTTACTCACAAACAAAGCTATGAATAAATAAACATGCAACCGACTGTATTAACATACAGTGCAGGCCAAATGAAAGGGTACAGTGCGGTGTGTGGAGGTTGTACACTGAGCGGGTGAAACGCAGTGTTTTGTTTTTAAGAAGTGCAAAAGCTCTTAAATGTTGCTAAGAAATAAGCAATATTATGATTACTATACTAGTTTAATTTAAAGACGCTTTCTCACGCGAATTTCTAACATTATTTCATACATAAATTATCAAATAATAATATGAAATGATAAAATAACTATCTGTCTGTCTGTTACCATTTCACAGCTAAATCACTGACCTCATTTTGATGGTATTTGATATGGAAGAAGATTGAAGGATCTATATGAGCCTGGAAAAGTTGCGTGAAATTTTTCGGGCGAGTTGTTAATATTATTATGTCAAGACGTCTCCCTGCATATTTTTTAAATGCATTGCATGCAAAAATGTCTGAATTTAACTTACCAATGTGCAGTCCCCTCAATTCCAAAGAGGCTTAGTGAATATGCAAATCCACTGTCACACACAGATTGAAATGTCGATAGCAGATCTAGTACCGGTCGGCATTGAACGTGAGCACACATGATCGATATCACCAGCGAGCACCATTATATGCTAATCTGAGAATGTTCGGAAATCTGGGTATACCAATAAATCATCTCTCTTACACTCTAAAGTTTATACGTAGGAATTACTTACAATATCTACATTTATGTATTTCGTTTCAAAGGTTTTTTTAAACGTCGCCCTACACTAGGAATTTCCCCTGTATCGTGGGTGCGTTTCACAAACATGAAATATCACATGCACAAACACCAAGACTCGGGACAAAGATCTGCGGATCGCACAAATTATTAACCCGTGCGGGAATCGTACCCGCAACCCTAAGCGCAGCAGTCCAGTCGCTTAGCCACTGCGCCAATCGGGTCGTCAAGTAGTCAAGTAAACAGTAAACTACAACTTTTATAACCTATTTCAGCTTACTCTAAATTGTTTTTTGGTAATCAGTAACCTAAAAAAAGCCTATCGTGTAGTACATACAATAGTCTGTACAACCATAGGAACTGTTCGACTACAATAAGCTGTGTAAAAACCAAGCCAAACATTCAATAAACTTTGTAACAAATCATATTTTTTTATTGATTTGTCATGCCTGACAGATCACTGTATCATGTAGTGTATGTTAGTTTAGTAACTAGCTGTCGCATGCACTGTATCTACCATGCACTGCACTATGCATGTGCCATGCACTGAACCATGCACTATACCGTGAACTGTACCATGCAAGTAAGTATCACAGGCAACCGTAGTTTACATTAAATACAAGTGCAAACTTTCTTCATAAACAATAAAGAATGCTAGTAACAACAAACAATTATTATTATCTATAAAACAATAACAAACAAGCAATAACCGCACACAATGCAAGAGTTTATTTAAACATGTGATTGCGTGTGTCGTTATTTCCTACATACGAGTATTCAAACAAAAAAGGAAAAGGAAAATTGTGTTTTCCGCCATAGGCCTTAACACCTTCCGCAAATGATAGAGTCAGCGCAAAATAGTCAATTTATAGTGGTTGTCAAATATATGTATTTTATCGTGTCGATAACCATTAGGTTAGAATACTTCGCAGCTATAATACACGAAGGAGTAATAGGATACGTCAGTGGATCTTTTAAAGCAATTCAAGTGTGTTGAGAACAAATATACTTTTTTTTTTTAATTAGACTGCTCCTGTGCCCTACTGCTGACGTGGGCCAACGATACATTTTACTCTATATAATTCCAATTTATTTTTTCCTTTAGGCACACGATTCAATGTATTTATTGGTTCCAAGTTTGTTCCGTAGAACCTCAGAATAGAAAACTTTAGTTCGTTACAGGTACCGATGAATAGCAATCGACTCGCCCCCTATTACCTACATTTAATTGGGTTTTTTTATAATCTAAAGGATGCCGGTTCAAACCCAGGCATGCATCAATGTGACTTTTGAATGTTATAAATACTTTCTTAGCTATTCTAAGACACCACTGAATAACGGTGACGGAATACATCGTGAGGACATCTGGATGTAATTATCTGACATCGCCAACCCTCAGTGAGCTAGCGTGGTGATCAATGCTCAATGAAGGATTGAGCATAAGAGCATCTATAAGAGAAGGCCTTTGCCCTGCTGTGGGACAGTCTGTTATAGGCTGTTATTATTAGGGATACTAACTTGGGTTTGCCAAATCACACCTCGGCCAATCAGGGACCAAAGTGTCATACCATATATTTAAAACCATACTCTATTAATTATACCAGTAGCTTGACATAAACTGGGTCGTATATGAGAATGTCTAGTTTCGAGTCACTAAGGCCAGTGCTAATTGTGTGATTAGCATACTCACTGAACTTTACATCTTGTATTGTGTAGACTATAAACTAATAAAGGCATTAAACTAGTCTACGCAGAATTTTTGTAATAATTAGATGATTTTCTTTAATTAGAAAGATAGAATATGAAACCAGAGACCGGCCCATAAACCTATAAAATGAACTAATCCTACTACTTATATACTAATTATCGGTGTGCAATACTTCGTATACTCCGTTCATTAACTTATTAACAGTTGAATTTTAAATTGATAAAGGAAATTTGAAAAATGATGGACACGAGCGGGACTTGAACCTGCGACCTTCGCCGATCCGTGGCGCTGCTCTAACCAACTGAGCCACCGTGTCGCTGCTCGCATCCATCGAATTTCAAGTTCACTTTTTAGTATTTACGTCTTAAGGGTGACGTCAGGTATTATCTGTTGGAATCTATGATTACCAACTCAGTGTTATTAATTTTATTACAAATTTTGATAGATTTTCCATGCGAAATGATAAACTCACCTGTGAATAAGTTATGTGGCGATTGTATTCATATGTATAGGCGTGATGTTATATGGATGTTATGTTTTGTTGATTCATCAGAAATATGTCAACAACCTTATCATTTAGACCAGTCATAAGAAGCTGAAAGCAAACAGGTTATTGTATTAGACTGGTTAGTATTTAGGTATGCACTTTTGAAATTCTAAGTCGTTGATAAATGCTTCTGTAACGCAATGCTACGTTCTAAATAGTTTAGAGCTTACACATACAAAAAAAAATAAAGAGGAGGCTTTGTCTAGCAGTGGACGGAGATAGGCTTATGATGCTGAAATCTATCTTACGATACCGTCAACAACTTAAAAACTTTTTACAATATACAGAAAATATACGAGACCTATTGAGAGAGAACAACTGATACAATCAATTCGCACACACAACGAGAGTACACCCATTACAATCGCTTACAATAAACCCCGTAATCCGAACAATATCAGTAGCAGCATTCGATAATAACAATCGATTCGATCGTTGCGCCATCCGCCGCGATCGAGTCGGCTATGTAATCGATATCCCCTTGAAGGAGTACTACGAGTAGATCGGCATCTACTCGTAGTCGAAATAATAGCTCACATCCTTAGCAGAGTATGGGGTAATATTTGCATGTATGATTGTTTTATTACTTGTGAGAGAGATAAGATTATGAATTTAGTATTTTTGTAAACGCATCCTACGTCCATTAGATATGCAAATCTGTGCTTAATATAATTCCTCTTTTTTTTTCAATTTGTTTAAGAAGGCTAACAGATACAGCTAACCTTGAATTAATACAAAATATGTTAACCTTAGTCAAACTTCGAGTCTAAAAAAACATATAAAACTGAAGTAAAAGTCAAATTAAACACAAACAAAACCAACAATGACATTATTAATTATTAACTTGACGCCCACACTATTACAACTAATTAAAAACAATATGATTTAGAGCTTATAAAACTAGTGAGAGGATTGAATCTAAGTCGTAATTGAAAGTCGCGTCTTAAAGAATTCTTAATAACAACGTTGATGATGAATATCAAAGAAAATTCTATAGTTCGGTAACAGAGGAACCTTTTAAACAGAATAGTAAATCAGACGACAGAATAGGTTGTATAGGTGCATCTTTTAAGGATGAGATGGCATGATTCACGCCGACGATAATGAAAATAATGTTCTACTAGTGTCTCGAAAGACTTATTAGGCGGTAAAGAATAGTTAAAAAAAGCAGGGTGTTGTATCACTATCACAACATAGTATAAAACAAAGTCGCTTTCTCTGTCCCTATATCCCTATGTATGCTTAAATCTTTAAAACTGCGCAACGGATTTTGATACGGTTTTTAATAGATAGAGTGATTGAAGAGGAAGGTTTATACGTATAATAACATCCATTAAATAGTGGAGAAATACTTATAATATATATTTTATACCCGTGCGAAGCCGGAGCGGGCCGCTAGTATGAATATAAAAGGAAATCATACCACATTTTAATGGTATTGGTTAATAAATACTAAATAAATGTTTCATATGGTTACAGTTAACATGTAACTGTAACTATCAAAATACCTTTAAAACTTAATTAATATACAAAACGGTAAAAAGGAGGAAGGATAAGCGCCAATAACAAATATTACGACATCTTTGCCCATCATAATTATGAGTCGTATAAAACTAATGGGTCGCGTTCAATTTGCATAACCAATCGCTACCAAAGATGGCACATTTAATTTTATAGGAAACAGCTGTTTTGAAACATATTCTTGTGGAATTTATCGGTGTAGCAACCTGAATTAGTAGCGAATTTTGAGGAATTAATTTTATTGTTTTTCTGTGAGTGGGAGTTTTATGGGTTTATTGATTACTAGCGGCCCGCTCCGGCTTCGCACGGGTATAAAATATATATTATAAGTATTTCTCCACTATTTAATGGATGTTATTATACATATAAACCTTTCTCTTCAATCACTCTATCTATTAAAAAAAACCGCATCAAAATCCGTTGCGTAGTTTTAAAGATTTAAGCATACATAGGGATATAGGGACAGAGAAAGCGACTTTGTTTTATACTATGTAGTGATAATTATTGTTTCAATCAGTAATGAATATGTTAATTCGTATTATTCGGATCGTTTTCTATTCGTTGGATTATACTCATTTAAATGTCACGCCTTTATCTCAGAATGGTAACCAGATACCACAATATCCCGCTACAAATCTGTTTATTCAATAGATCAGTTAGGTACATTTAAAGCGTTGCTCTACTAGGGTTTTTTATTGCATAATGTTGGTGGGAAGTTTCGCAAAACAAAAATCATACACATATCCTAGTAATAAGTAATGAAAAAAACTCAGTCTCCCATAACTGCCTCCTTGGTCTAGTGGTCGCTAAGCGCGACTGCTGAGCAAGATGTCCTGGGTTCAAATTCCGGGTCGGGCAAAGTGTTACTGAGTTTTCCATTCGGTTATTCTCAGTAGCAGCACGGAGTCTGGATTTGTGCCCGGTTGATGGCAATAGGCTCGCCCCCTATTACATTGGGACTTACAACATAACTGGCGAAATGTGGGTGTACTATATGTTCACCTCTGCCTTCGGGGAATACAGGCGTGATGTTATGTTTTCCATAACATTGTTATAGTCTTCGTTCATCTTCAACTTGTCTTAGCATATTCCGGGGACCTTATTACCTGGCTATTCTCTATAACATTCCCTCTCTGATCAGCATTATGATCACACCAAGGCCTGTTATGTCTTAAGACATTCTATTCAATATTTTATAATATACAAATCCGTCCTAAATCTGTCCTACAAATAATGTAGCCAATAGTATCAGCTGTATATTGCGACGGCACACCTACTTTAGAGAAGTCAAGTCGATTGGATCCATTCCTACTTTCTCCGACCTTTTATTGGATGTCTAGGCATTCCTAGACATTGGCTAACGTCTTGAGAACGAGCTTCGTGCCCTTTATCTATCTAGATTTAACCTAGATTATTGAGAAGATAGACTAGTTCGGAGTTAACGGCTCAACTAATTAACGAGGATTGGAGACGGAATAATCTCGTGTTTTAAATAATATTTTATCAACAAGTCAACACTGCTCGTATGTTCAAAACATAGTGTCGATGATTATCATTGCGATGATGATTTCTATTGATGATGAATGTTGATCAGCTCACGATACTGAACCTAAACTGTGGTTTAAAACTACAAGGGCACATTTTGCCAGTTATTTTATAACATAAGGAGCCTATAGTCCCTATAGGCGCATATAATAGGGGGCGAGCCTATTCCAATTTATCGGACCCAAATCTAGACTCCGTGCTGACACTGAATATTGGACCTGGAAATCGATCCCAGAACCCCACATTTTGCGACCAATAGGCCAACGAATTTATAAACATTTCTATATGATTCAATCAAAGATTCCTTGACCCGTGTGCAAAGCTTAATGATTCAGAACCACCAGTTTATTACCACATACACTCGCCGCCTTATAAGCTCCCAAATAAGGTTCGACACTCCAATGTTACTTGATATCATTAGAGTCGTGACATCACAACACGCACGTGTTAGGTCTTCGGATTGATCTGGTTTATTCTAATAGCATTCCAATAAACTAAAAATTACATGAGAATATTATATGAGATGAATATTTAAAGGAATATTGACTGGTGACCCACGCAAACAGCAGATGTCTCTTCGATATAAGTTCATTGATCAAATGATACACTGATTAATAGTCAATAAATATTCTTAAGCTTATTTTATATTGATTTTCCCATATATTGTAAAGTAATTTATTTAAAAAAAGAAAACCCTTCAGCAACTATATTTAGAACACACAGCTATAAACGTAGCTAGGGTTAAAACTGAAGTGACCGAATCGAAATGACTGGAATTTTGAAGTGAGTAAACCTTATTTTATTTAGTTCATAAGATATTTGCAGTTTATTAAAACATTATTACGTAGGACATCATCATAATCGGCCCGGTATCACCCACTGCTGGGTATAGGAATCCTATTTACTGGCCTGTTGGTCTAGTGGTTAGTGACGCTGACTGCTAAACCGGAGGTTGTAGGTTCGATTCCCACCCAGGACAAATCTTTGTGTGATGAGCATAATGATTGGTTCTGTGTCTGGGTGTAAATTATCTATATTATGTATGAATTTAGAATTATTTAAGTATGTTTATCAGTTGTCTGGTTGCCATAATACAGGCATTATTATTTAGGAAAACTTATAAATGGAAGAATCCTCATCATTATCATCATCATCATCAGCCGGAAGACGTCCACTGTTGAACAAAGACCGCAAAACAAAGAAATAATACAGGTGTTTTATTATTATTTAGACGATAATACTACTATTTTAATCCTCAATTTTCCTTATATCCACATCCTATGTTCCATATTCCAGCATTCTTGGAAGTTTGCCATACATGTCGCAGATGAGCGACGCGCGCATAAATCCGTTTAGTTGCGCAGTCGCATCGTGCGCGCCGTTCTCACAGTGGCGATCAATCGTAGATGTGTGGCAGACTGTCATAGTGTGTAGGTGGTCGCAACTGAATGAATTGATATGAATGAGATGTGGGAAAAAGTACCTATTATAGATTTAAAACAAACTCTTGCGCTGGTATATTATTGAGTTGATGTATTTGATAAATTGGCCGAATCAAAGATTAAATATAGCATCGTAACAAAAAAACAATCATTTCGAAATCCTGCCCTAAACTTAAAATAGATTCTGGGGCCTTAAAAATGTCGTTCTACCAGGATATAGTAGTATTTGTTATACGATTCAAAAGAACAAAAACCAGCAAATTACATCCATTTGCATGTCTAGATTAATAAACCGTAATTAACAGACCAGTTTTTAACAAAACAACGCCTATTACCTAATCAAATCATTAATCAACGAACAGAACACTGTCATCAACAAAAAACAGGTAGGAACATAAAAACATAATATTAAAGCCAGCTGAGTGCACAAGGGGAGCAGCAGACGACACGGATACCGAAGCCAGTGCGCACGAGTTAGTGGGCCGCGACCAACTGGCGCGGGCGCTGCAATCATGTGGGACAGCTTTCCAACTACATCCACTTAAACTAAGGACTTTGATGACATAGAACAAGCTCAGAGTAATAGTTTTTTAGGTAAGAACAATACTAATGGTACAATCAGCTTGACACTTTGGCCCCTAGCGGATCCTCTCCCTCAATTGCCTAGTTCATTTACAAATAATACGACAACATAGACTGGACTATCCCAAGTCCAGTCTTAAGATAGTAAGAGACAGGCTTAGAAGAACTTGGTGTTCTACGCTCGCCGCTCGAGAAGGGAACTACAATACCAAACAGTATTGCTTACCCCCTAGCAGGTCCTCTCCATTACCATTAGCTGTGCTGTTGCTTTTTTCATTTACAAATGATATTTAGGACTTGGGATACTCTAGACCAGATAGGCTTTGACGTCAGTGCGCTCTGGTATTCTGTGCTCGCCTGTCGAAAAGAAACATGCAACGCGTAGGCTGCACAAATATGACAGGAACCGGCGAACTATGACGGGCTAAGACCTGACCCGGGATGCGGTGTAGAACTCTAGAAGAGTGTTGCAGTTTCAAATCCCGACGGCATAATTATGTGATCTGTGGATATTCATATTGAGCTTATGTACACCTAGACACAGCCAATACGTCATCATTTAGTGTCACTCTAATATTTAACATTATATAATTAAGTTCGCTGTATACGTGGTTCTTTCGAACGCATGAGTCCGAATTCATATTCCCACTAAAATGCCATATTCATCGTCACCGGATGCACCGGAGACTATTGTACTGACATGTTTAATGTTTATTGATCTGCGCAGCTCTATTGGATGACAAGGTCAGGCTGCGCTTGCGTTTGCTTACTACTTTAGAAAAAAAGGCGAGACGTTTTGCATAATTGTTTTATTAGAACTCTTAATTTAGACTATCGTCTACGGGAAAATCATCATCATCAGCCGGAAGACGTCCACTGCTGGACAAAGGCCTCCCCCTTAGAACGCCATAATGAACGACAACTTGACAACGACAACGGGAAAATAGCTTCAACTAAATTGATTCGATGAAGTCGACAAAATTTTAAGGCTAATTTTCTTTGATCCCTTTCTTACTCTTTTGTTGGAAAGTAGAGAAATAGGTACCAAAACTTACTTACTTACTTATCTTCATCATCAACAGTTTCAGTGGTATTATGTATTTAGTTCACCAACCGGACAATATCCGCTTTTGTATTTTTTTTTCTCTTTTTCTCCATAAGGATATACAAACCGTCTTTTGTTATTCATAATTTGTTTAGTTATGTTAATATCATGTCTCGCCGGCGACTTTCTACCTCACTTTTATGTAATTACCACTCACAACTAAATTTTCAACTTTATCTACCAGCAGATAAGGTTTCTTTTTCTGTGTCGTTCTTACCTGTAAAAGAAAGAGATGGTCATTAGATTAATTAAGATTACAAACTGCACTTTTTGTGAGTGGATGTAAAACGATTAAGTTAATTTTAAGCTTGACGGCAATTAAGTTTATTAAGATTGCATAAATATGATAAACTAGAGGTTACAGTTACTGTTGAGGCGGATTTTTGGTTAAATTCGGAAAAAGTTTTTTGACGTATCATAGTTGAAATTAAAAAATGTTTATAGTCGAAGACTTGGGGTGCAAGTAGCCTCCACATAGCCTTGACGATACCTAAGTACGTCCGGCGCACCCTGGATGGTCAACCTCGCTACCATCCTTGTTGACTGACCAATCTCTAAACCACGGCATCACCTGTTCCCATGTGACATTTGGCTCATTCCGATACGAAGAAGAAGATCGAAAATGAGTATTTTATCTATACTATATGTGTAACGCAGTAGATTTGAGTAAGTACCCTTTAAAGAGTCTCCTGAAATACAGTCCAACTGTTGGTTTTATCTGTTTGCAATAGTTTATTTTATTTAAATTCAGTCGATTTTTTGCAGTACTATTCGGCCAGATCTATATTCGACCGATCTACAATTAAAATATAATTATGTATTACACATCTGACCATAACTGTCTGCCAGACAACACAAATAACAATGCGTGCGACACTGTCATAAATATCAGTTGATAGCCAGCGTACTAATGAGGCGACTATGAGTGACGCAATGACGCAATGCGTGTGCGCATACGAAATTGACGCGTGGTATAATGCAACACATATTCTGTATGCCACTATATATAATATCCATATTGTTTGTTATAATTTATTCATCATCATATATTTCTTTGGTGAGTGGGCAAAATTGTTGTGCTGACATCCATGTTTTTAAATAGCTCTGATGATACAGGAGTGATCTGTAAGTTCGCAATGTTTAGGCATTATAGAGGACGCGAATCCCAAACATAGCATAGCAACTCAAAGCCTGTCTGAAGGTAAAGTTGGTATCCTATCAAGAGTTAACGTGAAAGGCTAAAAATAGTATTATAAACACGCAATCAGTATAGAAGACAGATGAGTTCTGCTCTATATTATTATGAGAAGACCTATCACCGCGAAATATTTACAGATCAATAAATAAAATCATCATCATCAGCCGGAAGACGTCCACTGATGAACAAAGGCCTCCCCGTTAGAGGGGGTCCATAATCCCCACGCTTGTCAAACAGATTGAGGATCGTAGTATTGGTGATGAAGTTACAAAAGACGCTGCTGCCCATCTTCTGGATTTTCCCTTAGTCGCCTGCTACGACATCCACGAGACGAAATGAGAAGGTACTGTTCTAGCCCGGCTCTCGACGGGAAAATAAAAATATATAACAAGAATAAAAAATACCTATGTCTGAGTTCATTCACCCATTGTATTTCTATAATAACTATTATAGTGACCGACAAAAAATATTAGGTACGGAAACAGATTACAAAATTTAATAACCCTAATGGGTAAACGTTCAGTAATCTGAACGTTTAATTTCTTTTACAATAGATATTAGACAATAAACCATTCATTCGGACCTACAATGGTTTCTGCAGACTTATTTACAATTACAAACTTTTATATGCACTCGCAGTGTACCTTATTTGAAGATACATAAGGTTTGAAATAGGTTGCAGGCGAACGAACGAGTTTATACACGAAGGTTCTCTATTTTGCAATATGGACGACAAGTTGTAACCGCTTATTGCGTACACGCATGCGTTTTCCAAACAGATTGTTTGAAATAAAGACGCAATGAAACAGCCTTTGAAATATGAACTTTAGTCCGTTATAATTTAAGTATATTTTTGAGTGATGATAGTAGACGAAAATGCAAATGATGGTTGACGTTTTTCTTGGCAGTCATTGTTTATGAAATAAGAGAATAATAAGAATAAGAATAATAAGAATAAATTTATTTGTTCCACAGATGTTACAATATAACAAACAATTAGTAATTAAACCTAAATTAATATTATAGATAATAACTGTAACAGGCATTAAAAAACATTGTCAGTGGTCTCCAAACTAAGCATAGCTTGTATCTTGGAAACCAGAGTTGGGTAAACATTAAACATAGTCTCGTTAAATCGGTGAAAGTAACAGTGAGGTCTTAGTTTAGGTTTTTTTACATATATTATATTACAGAGATCATAATAAAATGAAATTATATTAACTTATTATAAAATGGAACATAAAAACATTTTTGAGATCAGTGTGCGTAGGTGAGTCCTGGCGCCTGTGTGTGATATTTTTGTGTGGGTGTGTTAGTGTGTGTAATTCTTTTTGTGCTTGGGTGTGTGTGTATGTGTATTAGGTGAGTAGCTTTAGTCTCGTCATGGGTGTGTTAGTGTGTGTGCGTCTTTTTGTGTTTGAGTGTGTGTCTGTGTATTAGGTGATTATAGCTTCCGTCTCGTCGTACGTCAGGGTAATAAGGAATGTTTTAATTGTATTTTTGCATTTGTAATTGGTGAGGGATTTGATAGCACAACGTTTACTGACTTTATTATATATTCTTATTAATGAGAATGTAGGACATCTTCTTGATAAAAGGCTCTTAGACACGGGGACAGGTACATGCATAACTCGCTTAGCTATTAAACTTTCGTAATCTGGTCTGTCTTTCAGAGTTTTATGAACGTATAAAGTAGCATTAAGAATAAATAATTGTCTAACACGAAGAACTAAAAATTCATTATATAATAGGTCTGTAGGATATCGGAATGGTTTTCTTAGTGTTACCTTTATTACGGCCCTTTGAGCTCTTTCTACTTCAATAAATATACTTTTCCCGGCTGCACCCCAAACAGAGATTGCATACTGTAGGACAGATTGGCATAAACCAAGGTAGACTGTGCGTAGGATGACCACAGGTGTACAATCACGAATTTTTTTCATTATATATATTAGTTTTCTAATGCGACTAGATAATATATGAATGTGTGGTTTGAAAGAAAGGTTTTCGTCTATTGTGATACCTAAGTATTTTATGGAATGTGCGCGTTCTATTGTAAGACATGTGCAGTTTATAAGCTGTGAGTTATGAAAGTGGTTTGTGTGAAACTTTAGGGTAAGATTTTGTGGTGGGACTGATTTTGCCGTTTTGTAAAATGTTATGCACTTAGTTTTTTTTAGATTAAGCGTTAAGAGGTTTCTATCAAATTCCTTAGCAACAACACGCAATCCATCCTCTGCAAGACGATAGACTTGGTCCCATGTTATTGAATGAAATAAGATTGCTGTATCATCAGCGTAGGCTATTATTTCTGCACTGGGTAGAATTACATTGAGTATGTCGTTCATATAAAAAGCGAATAAAGTTGGGCCGAGTGTACTGCCCTGAGGAATGCCAAAATTTATTGGAAGTAAGTCGCTGCAGTGGTCTCCAATTTTAATAACTTGACTACGATCGAGGAGGTAGCTTTTAAACCAATCGTGGGCAATACCTCGTATTCCTACTCCTTCTAGTTTTTTTAGAAGGAGGTGGATAGATATTGTATCGAATGCCTTTGCTAAGTCTAAGAATACTCCTATGCAACGTTCACCCTTTTCAATATAGTTCGCTATCGAGTTGGTCAATAATATTGCTGCGTCTTCGGTTGATCTACCTCGTCTAAAGCCAAATTGTCTGTCTGATATTAATTTATGTTCCTCCAAATAGTAAACTAAGCGTTTACTAACAATTTTCTCCAGTAATTTTGATAGGACACATAGAAGGGCTATCGGACGGTAGTTCTCAGGCACACCCTTAGGGCCACTTTTATAAATTGGTCTTACTGCTGCTATTTTCCAACAGTTCGGGAACGTTCCACTTTCTAAACTGAGGTTAAAAATATGGGACAGAGGAACTAGTATAGCTTTTCTAACTGTTTTGATGAGTCGAACAGTGATACCATCTGGTCCTGCTGCACTGTCTGTTCTTAGTTGGAGAATAAACTTATCTACTTCGTTCTGGTCGGTTGGGTGTAAGAACAGAGAGTGCAGAAAGGTACCGGGCGTCTTGTACTTTTGGGCCAATGATGTTTCAGTTTCAGAAAGTTTTGTCAGAATAAGTTCTGAGAGATTTTTACCTATAGAAGTGAAATAGTTATTACATTTATTTAAAGATTCTTCAGGATATAGTGCATTGGCTATGAGATGAGTAGAATCGTCTTTTTGTGTGTAGGGGTCGTATATGGACTTCAAAGTATTCCAGAGTCTTTTCGGATCGTTTTTATTTTCATTGATCAATTGGCTATTATAATCTGTTTTCAGTTTGTGCAATAGGATACTGCAAAAGTTTCTGTACCTAGTGAATACAAGACGTCGCATTTGATCATTAGGGTGTTTGCGAGAGTCTGCATGTAGCTTGTCGCGATGTTTTATGCATCGTATGAGGCCTGGAGTTATCCAGGGTTTAATGTTATTTTTGCTGCGACTGAGTTTAACTTCACGTTTATTCTTTTGGATAACATTTAACAGGATTTCAATAAACCGATTAGTTGCTGTATTGGTACAATTACAGTCTAATACATCGGACCAGTTAGTATTAATGAGTTCTGTCGCGACCACATCTTCGTCAATTATGGTCTTATAACGACGGTTATTGTTAATTGGTCTGGTTTTGGTAGATGTTGCAGCCATTACAATGTTATGATCTGTAATCGTGCTTATGCCTACCAATCCGGTAGCGTTCGTTTTTGTTTTTATAAAAATATGATCAATACACGTGTTTTCTCTAGTGGGTTCTGTTATAGCAGCTAGCAGGCCATGTGAGGCCATAAGGCATAAATACTCACAAATATTGCAATTTGCCGTGTTTCTAATGTCAAGATTGATATCGCCGGCTACTATAATCGTGGGGTATGACTTTATTTGAGAGGATTTGTAAGTTAAGTAGTTTTTTTGTCTTTGCACTGTGCCAATAATAATGTGACTCAAGTCTGCCTTATTTTCTTCACCGAAGATATCATAATAAACTCATGAGTCATGTACAACTTTTGGTGTTAGACATGAGGTCCTAGGTACAAATACCGGGTCGGGCAAAATTTTACTAGGTTGTTCCATTAGGTGAATCTCAGAAGCAGCAAGAAATCTGGATTTGTGCTCTCATATGGCAATACGCTCGTCCCCTATTACATTGGGACCTATAACATAACTGGCGAAATGTGGGTGTACTACTCACCAGTAGCGCAGGTTCATAACCTAGCACAGGTATCAGTACTTCCCACAATACTGTACACAATTTTATGTCATTTAATGTAATTATTATCTAGGTACCTGCCTACCCCTTCGGGGAATTCAGGCAAGATGTTACGTTTAATGTAAAATCATCAAAATAATCATCAAAATAATCGGAGTTATATCATTCTCCCATCATCATTAGTGGATAGGGGTCTAGCGGGCATCAATTGGCGGTAAATTATCTGCACAAATTGAAACGGACCTTCTGTATCCATCTTTACATTGCACGCACGAGTGCTGATGAAACAGCTCCCGTTCACGATGGTCATGCGATCATTAGTCTCGATTGGCCAATTCGGGGACTTGCTACGTCAGTGATGTTGACAAATTATTTTATGGTAGCTGCTTAAATTAATTATCGATGGCTGGAGCACATTATAATTGGCTTCGCACGATTTAATTAATAAGGTTAATGATTTCAAGATTTGAGCATTAATTAGTTAAAATTGACACGTCTTTGATTTAGTGGTCAGTAGTTCTATTCGGTGTCTGTTTCTCTCTCAGCCCATTGCGGTCCACTGCTGGACATAGGCCTCTCCCAAGTTGCGCTACAACACCCGGTCCTCCGCCTTCTGCGTCCAGTCCGACCTAGCTACCTTTTTCAGGTCTTCGGTCCATTTTAGACTTTTTTCCATTTTAGATTTTTAGACTTTCGGTCGTGTCTGTTTGACGCAAATATTTTGGTTGCCTTCTCTTGGAATAGTCGTTACATCCGACATTGTTCCTCAGTCTACTATCTTTTTATCAAATTACTGATGATTATCACTAAAGGCTTGTGCGTAACGCAATAAGGCAAACCTTCTTGAGCATGACCTAATTGGCGCAGTTGCAGGTTCGATTCCCGCACGAAGCAAACATTTTTGTGATCTGCAGATGTTTGTCCCGAGTCTGACTGTTTGTGTATGTGATATTACATGTTTGTGAAGCGTACTCAGTACCCACGATACAGTAGAAATTCCGAAAGAGGGACGACGGTTTTAAAAAAAAATTAAATGATTAGATGTATTACTAGTATCCTTCAGGTATGTTTGTAACCACATAGCAACTTGTATACTAGGTATACATATGTTCATGAAATCCATCTGCCAACGGTACATACCGTTGTTGCATGAGGCTTCAATGTACAGACCTATTGCATGTCTGTACAAAAAGTACCGTTCCGACACTAAAGACAAAAGACGAAGTTCTTTTAAAATAACCATTTTGACCAAAATCAAAAGGACTTTCATCCAAAAAGTTACAGACGCTAGTCGCTTATTCCGAATCCATTCTAATTTTTAAGAATAAGCAGGAATTTTAGTCTATACCTATTACTGTTACTCCGACTAAACTTTGAGTGTCATAAAAAATAAGTGTTGAGAATCATTAAGTGATCTGTGCCACAAAACGAGAACGTAGATGTGGAATGTCTTCACTATACAGTGTGGATTTACTGTCCGTTTCCTTTCGTGACGTCAATGACATGTGAATAACAAACATACTGAACAGAAACTTAAGCCAATTGGGGCAAAAAATCGACAAATCAGGGTCAGCCTCGCCGAAGTGAACCAAGTCGTCTTGTTTACATCCGATGTTCGACAAACCTACTAATGACTGCATGTCTCAATACTGTATGCATATCTCAGGCTTATCTTGATCTCTCAAATATATAAGTATTCTAATTAAACATGTGAGCAATTAACCAACAAGCACATGAAAACGGAAGTTTCCGGAACGGGGCATTTTCAAAAAAAAAACCCCGTGAGTGTAAATCGTCGCTACTGTTGTGAGAGAAAAGATCTCTTATTTTAGAAAGGGCGAGCCTATTGGCACCCGGTGGATGCAAATGGCAAGTTGTCGTTCATTTTGGTGATCTAAGGGGGAGGCCTTTGTCCAGCAGTGGACGTCTTCCAGCTGTTGATGATGATGAGCCTATTGCTATTTTGACATTCTTAAAAGTTAATCAGTGTCGTGGTTTCCTAGGATAACTAAGAAAATACATAATGGCATTGATACTAGCGTGAGTTTGAACCGCAACTGTATGAATCCGGTCCATTATTTGGGCCACCCCGACGTCCTATATACTGACATCTCTCATTACTGTATTAGCAAATGTGTGTCGCTGCAAATTAAAAGTATTCCTTAAGCTATATTATAACATGTAGCTTCGAGTTACTACTTATAACACTTCAAAATTGCTCGAAGCTATAAATTATGAGCAAGGTCGTCTAAAAATGGTGTAAATGTAACGCGTAAATTACCTAATTAAAATTTGTCTAATTTCTATAAATTAATTAACGTTTTGTCCTAGTTTTGTGGTTTTGCAAAATTGCTTCGACCATTGACCGAGTAAATGAATTTGTAGGATTTTTGAAAGAAGAGAAATTTGAATTCGGTCCATTAAAAAGGAAATACTGAAGAAGTGGTTGATAGGATCTGAAAGATGATGTGATTAACGAAATAATAGAAAAAGGTAGGAATGCACAAATGCAGTACATCATCATCATCATCAGCCGGAAGACGTCCACTGTTGAACAAAGGCCTCCCCCTTTTAAAAGGGGGTGATTGCCATAACCCCCACGCTTGGCAAGCGGCTTAGGGATAGCAGTGTTGGTGGACAAGTTACAGAAGACGCTGCTGTCCATCTTCTGGGTTTTCCCTTAGTCGCCTCTTACGACACCCATGGGAGGAAAGGGGGTGATCAATTCTAGGCCGGATACCACACGGCCTGCACCAAATGCAGTACGCTGACCCCTAACAAATTCAAATCGTTTATTTCGGAATAAGACATCCATAACATTGAGTGTTAGTATAGAGAGCTTATAACTATGTTAGTTATGACAATAAATTACATATCATAGTTCAAAATTCTTTTGTTTTTCTTATGTTGACAGTCAACATTTAAAACGAAATCAAGTTTAAGTGGGTTTACTACCGGGAAATGTCAAAATAACTAGTTTCACATTTAAAGCAATTTGATAGGTTTGTTCTTAGAAAATAATGATCAACTGGAACTATAGTCTAATATAAAATGACGTCACTTAATTGGTCGACTATCAAATACGTGAAGGCATACGGTGACACTAAATTCTAAATCAACACCTGCATCATGTGCACATTTGTGTAAAGTATTACAACAGTAGCGTCACATTGAATGCTAAGTACGCATAATTCTATGAAGAGTTAGCGATTATTGCGCAATGGAACAGGTAACATTGCGAAACGATCGCATAATCGGGAATGTATGCAAGCATCGTTGGTACTTAGTAGGAGTCCATTTGGTGTGATGTTCTTCATTTTAAAGGTTGACATTTATAGTACTGATAATCCTTGTTTTCAGATTTATCGATAAAATGAATTAAAGATGTAGGTTTAATTAATTATTGCAGAGAAAAAGCACAGATTGTATGTTTCGTTCCTCAAAAATACCTTCTTTGAATCATGTTCCTTATTAGTTGGCTGTTTAAGGGAAGTTTAACACGACAGGTGCAATTCTTTTTATATAATAAAAAATTAACGTTAACAATTTAAACAACCCATAACTTCACGCCGTGTTGGGGAAGTGATTAACTTCGACCCACCTCGACCTTAGCAAAGGTTGTATCACTTAAAGTTTATATACGCCGAGACACGATAACTAAATACACAATCATTTGTATAATAATAAACATGTATAATTTACCAAATTCTAGATCCATTATGTATTATATTACCTGAAGGACAGCGCAAATATATCTTGGAATCGAATTGAGTATTTAAATGCTTCAATTTATGAGTTTTTTTAATTTCTATAAGGCACTTATCGTCTGTCTTTCGAAACAACGTCTTTTATTATGTCAGGACTTTCTCCTGTCTGTATAAAACGCGTTGTACAGTCATTCGTGTGTGAAATTCATATAAAAATGACTCAAATAGGGAAAATATCACACGTGAAAATGCTTTCGGAACACAAATTTGTAATCTGGTGGAGGTCTGACAGAACTGACCCCTTAGGCTCTAGACAGACGGACCGCATTTCAACTGCAATCCAACCGCAAATTGCAGTTCAAGTGCAGTTTGAATGCAGTTGACACGACTGCAATAGAACTGCAAACCAAACGTTCACACAATTGCACGCCGGCTGCAATTGAACTGCAATTTGCGGTTGGATTGCAGTTGACATGCGGTCCGTCTGTCTAGAGCCTTAGACAAGTGGCAAAACGCTTGACGAATAGAATGAAAAATGTATGGGAATGACATAATGATTCGACTATTTAACGATGACATATGTCAATCCCATACATTTTTCATACTATTCGTCCGAAGTCCGTCGTCGTGAAGTCCAAACGCTTAGTTGATGTTGATGCAGACCAGTTTTGTCTTATATTAACGATTTATATTAGGTGGGCGCGCTCCATCGTCAGCCACAATATCGCTTACCATACTTACCAGGGAAAGAGCACACCTATTAAATATTTAAAAAAGGATGGTACTGAGGCTCTCTAGGTACCAGTGTAAAAATCATATACACTATACACTTGAATTTAAGTGTATATCAATGTCAGCAGTTATGAAACACTTACATATATTATACAATTATTCTCACAGTTGACGAGGCCGATGCAATGTCAAACGTTAACAAATAGTGTAAAACAATTGTATTGTTGTACACATAACGTAATTAATTAATGTTGTTAATTAACATGGTGCTTGAATGGTTCGCGGTTGGAGCTTGTGAGATAATATTGTTAAACGTGGGTTACGTACCGGCTTGGAGGTTTCTTCGTATGTACAAGGTTACGGGTTTGAATCCCGGTAAGTAAAAGTGACTTTTTCAATGTCACTAATGTATTTTAAGGTTTTGACGATAATGGCAATAGGCTCTCCACTTGGCCATGCTGATCTAAATATAGTCAAACTCCTGACAAGAGAGTAGATATCAGCATACGTTTTGGAGATCACAGAAGTGGCTGTATATTTGATTAGACTTATGGCAAACGAGCCTTGATGAATCGACTTAATTTTCTGTCATTCATTGACAATTTTTTTATACGGATTAAGATTCCTTATTTCCCATAAGAATAAAATATTCACATACATGAGAAACACACAATTTAGTGTCAGTTAATCCACGCAGGTGAACACGAATAAAAACACGACCAGACCATTTGTCTGAAATAACTTGATTTAAAGCAAGTGACGTGCTTTCACCATAGCGTAATACATGACGATATCTAAAAAAAATATTTCACATACACAACTTGAAGAACCGTCCGTTAACTTGAAAACAAATAGCCAGAACGGTCACAAGTCATTAGCGAATGCTTTCTAAGCGATGCATATTGATGAGCTCGGAATCTCGCTAACTGGCCTTTGTTTGTGGAGCGGACACGACTTCCAAATGCTTGATGATCGTGAGGTAATTGGTGGGAAACTAGCAAATAGCCTTCAGCGGTTTGGTGTTTAATTAACAATATCGCTGTAATAATTATCGGTTTTGAATTGGGGTCTCAAGGGAGATGCTGGCTTGTAGGATAATAAGGATGGATATAGGTACTGCCTGTTATAATATGTCTTTAAAGTCATCTGTGATAAAGAGGCAATTGCTAAAAACGCAAATTTGACGCCCTGATTGGCGCAGTAGTTATGCGATTGGACTGCTGCGCTAAGGGTTCGATTTCCGCACAGGAAAAATTTTTTGCGATCCGCAGATGTTTTTCCCGAGTTTGGTTGTTTGTGTATGTGATATTTCATGTTTCTGAAACGCATCCACGATACAAAATAAAATCATAGTATGGGGCGACGTTTTTTTTTTAAATATTCTTGTTTTATAAAGTAGGTACGTATTTCTGCTTCTATTGTTACCTTATTTCTGATATTCAATGATTTCCTTCTCTAAAATATGCAATAATATTCAATTTCGGTCTAACGTTCACGTACACTTCGCACCAAACTGGTTTAGCAGTATAGATATTGTTAACAACAGGTAAGTTGGGTGTGATTTATACTATTGCTGGAATTTGGACGGCAAGTACAACCTGCAACTTAACAAGCTACGATGACAAGTCACGAAAATGGTGTTGATTACCGAATTCTTGTTCTAAGGACGTAGGAGCAGACTTGATGACGCCACTAAGATACGAAAGTACAATGCGATACCGTTAGATTATGCCATCTTATTTGTTAAAAAGACAATCTGGAAGAACTAAAGGCATATTAATTACAGTAAGTAATGTTAATAAGTAGGAAAAAATAATGTAGTAGGTATCAAATGAAACATACAGTCCAACTAGTGTAGAAATTCGGACTAACGATGGTATAGTTTAGGGTGCTAGGAAGCCGAATCTCATCATCATCATCATTCATCAATTCTTAAAGAGCATTGATAGCCGAGTGGTATGACCGTTGGACTGCCAAGTCAAAGGTCGCAAGTTCAAAACCCGGCACGCACCAATGTCTTTTCGAATTCATGTGCGTACTATAAATTAGTTATCAGTTGCTAAAAACGGTGAAGGAAAACATCGTGATTTCAACGGTGTGTAAAGCCATGTCAGAGGCCTACAGGCGGTTTAAACTCTGACACCAGGTTGTTAATCAACCATACGATAAGAAGAAGATCAATTCTTAAAGCAATTTAATGGGTTGGCTCACCTAGGTTGGAGGGGAACTGTCACTAACCAATGTTCCACAAATAAATGAATTATGAATTGTGAAACTTCGTATAATAATTTTGGATGACTTTTCCTTATATATAGGTATTTCGAGACAAATTTCCCCGAGTTTTGACATGACAAGAAGCTTATAAGCAAATTTATAACTTTGTATCTCATTGTAATAATTTCCTACAATTACAAGATTCCGTCATAATCACAACGGCTGACTCATCTTTATGATAAATCAATGATTAACCTTCCAAATTTCCAGCATTTCCCTTTCATTAAAATAAACAAAGGAAATAAAAACAAAAATGGGCACGAGAGGGATTTGAACACGCGACCTTTGCCATACCGTGGCGCAGCTCTTCCAAATGAGCTACAGTTCAGAATTTCCCTTTCACTTTATCCATTGTCAACTATCACCAAAATACTCGTACTATACAATTACGATTACCATGACATAATTAGTCTTGAGAACAAAGCTACGAATTGTATGCGCAGGCGCAGCGATTAAATCTTGTACTAGACAAATATTTACGAGCATGCCCATTCAATAAGCTGCACTATTGTTTATAAACAATGAGATTATCTTCACGCTTATTGTTTTGTGAACGAGGCAGTGCAGTTTTGTCTGTGATCTGAGTTTTCCGCCATGACTATTATTTTTATCAGGGAGAATGAATCAAAGGTTTATTTAAGACAATTTTGCCCTTCACTAGACTTTTCACATGGTCAGAGGAATAAGTACTAAAATCTTTGGTTCATACTTTTATTATATCCAGCATATAAAAATAAAAGCGCCGTAAGTACCTACTTAAGACAAGAAAAGCGTCAATTATTGTCAATCACCGATACAAGTCTCTATTTATCATAACACCTTCTTCTTAAAAACTTGTATCTCATCACATCTTGGTACGTTGTTTCATCATAATTTTGTTAATAATATCCTAATTTATTGCTTGTCTTAATACGTCCATTATTAATAATAGACTAATGATCAACCATCATCACTCTTAAAAGCTAAAATACTTAATGATCTCATTATATTTTCATCGCAATCTATCTTCGCTGATACATCAAGCTTATTACGTAAACCCCACATTAGATCTAACTTATGCTGTGAAAACATCCTTAATGACTATGCGGTTAACACAAACAAAGCATTATCCAATTACACTTGACACGTATAGTGTGTTTAAAATGTTGACGACACACGTTTTAGTCAGGGATCCACGAACCATTTTTACAATAGATTGATTCCAATCCATCCAAGTTATAATAATAATAATATCTTGGAACACCTTACACACGGTCATCTGATCCCAAACTAGGCAGAGCCTGTATTATGGCAACCGGACAACTGACAAACATACTTAAATATTTTTAAATACAGACATAATATACAAAGAATATACAAGATAAGTTACATCCTGACACAGAACAAATCATTATGCTCATCACACAAAGATTTGTCCTGGGAATCGAACCCACGACCTCCGGTTTAGCAGTCAGGGCCACTAACCACTAAGCCAACAGGCCAGTCGAAGTCATAATATTGGTAAACTGTATTTGTAATGCGAACAAACTTTTTACATCATCTTAAACTGGTAATAAACACAATACGAATGTTATTCTTCATTCCACTCAATTGACAATCTCCTTCTCCACCCCCGTAATGAATACTAATCATTTGATTGGGCACTCAGCAGCCATTTGAGATTTAATTCCACAATAAGGCGTGCTCTTACATTCCTGGCGAGCCTAGCCGCGCTCAGCTACTATCGCCTTACTGAACTTTAGCCGTAGGCGTTGCTTATTAACACTTATCTATCTAATCATCTGTATTTGTTGAGTTATAAATGAAGCTTTAAATAAGCGTCTAACAAACGACACTGCACTAGAACTGACAGTGATTGGATTATAAAGTCCAAAAGACTTCGACAAGATGGGACAAGGATAGAGCAACGCTCGCTGGCTGATCCTGAAAGATAATAAAATGACACAAGAATGGCTGATCCTAAAAGATAATAAAATGACACAAGATCGCGACGATTGGTATAGTTTGAGGGAAACCTTTACTTGGAGGTAGGCAGGATATTAAGAGGTGATAATGACAAAGTTAAACAATGCATCAGTACAAAATAAGCCCTCGGCAAAAAACAGTTCACAATGCTACAATCAGCCGTAAAATACCAAGACAAAAAGATTAACGATACCCTGCACTGATCATAATCCGTTCCAATCATAATTTACATAAGCATTTCAAATAACCGTAATAGTAGGTAGGTACTGGGCCTTATCTGCGGTATGCGGTACTCCTAAGTCCTAATACAAATGCTAGAAAGGACACGGCGGCTGAATCGAGGTCACATATGGACATAGCCGATCTAAAAGCAAGTTTGCTATTGAAATTATCTATAAAATGTTGTTCGTGAGATCTAGTTCTCATGTTAAAGCGTAAGACGCAGCTGAATATTAACGTTTTAATAGAACCCTAAAGACCGAAGACTTCTTAAGACTTTATATGGATTGCTTATCATTAATTGCAAAAGATTGGTGATGGAAGGATATAAGAAAGCTGAATAGGACTTAGGCTATCAACGACTGTCAAGAAAATACTCTGCTTAATAAGTCACTTCTCATTTCCAAATTTCAAAAGCATTGTATACAGCCAATAAAATCAAAGAAACCAATCGGACTTTTAATCGCGATATTATCCTATAGCTTATCAATGAGGATAACTCGTAATGTATCTAAAATAAACTTCCTCGAATTACGAGAATAAGGATTGTATCTTTCCCGTTACATCGACTTACTGGAAATACTTGTGACCTTAGAGCTCTAAAACACCTACTATTGGTGCTATGTGACTGTCCTCAATTCTCAGAATAGCTATTTCTAAATAGACAGAATAAACATAGTAATGTCAATATTTTGCGGAAACAGTTAGTGTTCTCAAAACAGTGTCACAAATGTTTAAACAACTGGACTGTTTGCATTTAGTTTACTGAAGTGATTCCGGTCGCATTAAATTGTTACAAGTCCTCTTTTATGACCAATATTTTGCATTGGAAAGGCTTTTTTAAGACATTAGCGAGAACGCCTAAGAGGTGTTTAGTAGGAATTGTGGACTAATCTTTATCATCGTCTGTAACATTATTAATAGAAAGTATAACTGTCTGTTATATTTGGTCTCGATGAAGCAATTTTCTAAGAACTTTAGACGACCTGATTAGCGTAGTGGCTAAGCGATAAGAATGCTGCGCTAAGGGTTGCGGGTTCGATTCCCGCACGGCGCAAAAATTTGTGCGATCCACATTTGATTGTCCCGAGTCTCGGTTGCGTATGTGATATTTCATGTTTGTGAAACACACCCACGATAAAGGCGAAATAGTGTGGGGAGACGTTTTTTTTTTTAAAAACTAGCTCAAAGATAAGTTAAATAAACTCGCACTTAATTAAATTTAACAAGAACAATCTACCGTTAAAAGAACACTGGGCGTGATTGTTGACCTGTAAACCCACGGGCAGATACGATACTCCAATATAAACTACATTCCTAGCAAACAATTTTGGTTAACCGCCAAAAAACAGCACACCATTGTAATGACTAAGTAAAGGTTAAGTTGCAACATTAGCGTACTTAAGTACTTACTTAATAACTTAACACAGTCATCTATGTCCTTAATGTTGTTAAGTTTTTGTTTATAAAGACCTGGTGATTTAATAATATAAGCTTTAATTTATTAAGCATATTAAACAAGTTTTGAAATTGGCTTTAATTTTGGCATTTGATTCTATATGTGGAATTAGGTGCTTAGGATTTTCCTTATTAATATTCCTATGAATTATAATAATTCTGAGACACCAGTACTTATATGTGTATATGATACTGAAGTTTTCACGATAAACGGTAAAGCCCCTATTGTTTCGCAGTATTTTCTAAATTTAACTCAATAAATTCTTGCAGTGTCAAGCGATATTATTGATATTATAGAAATTGTATCTCCTGTAAGGAAAATGAAATACTAATACCTAATTTTATAAATGCGAAAGTTTGTGAGGATGTATGATTGAATATGGTTTGTGACACTTCCACACAAAAATTATGTACGGATTTTAATGAAAGTTTACAGTAATAGGTAGTAGCCAGTAAATAAAAACAATGAATAAAAAAAAATGAAGACCCACAAATTATTTCCTTACGTTTCTGTAGGATACGATTAAACCAGCTAGTAATTATATATTTACGTAAAGGCCTCAAAGATATCAAAGTGGGAGGGAATGATATACATTTCCAAGAGAAAAAACTATTAGGGTAGGACAGATAGTGTTAACAATACCAACACGAATCAGGATTTGATGAAGTCACGTAATTACGTGAACCAATACCATGCTGAGCTCGAAGATCACGATCCTACGCGGACATAACTGATAGCCGTACGAATCTTGTTAGTAATAACTATAGTGGGTAGATGAGTAATGTACTAGTTCTCAACACCACTGAGAAGCCCTAAATCAATCCTGACCGTGGGATGGTGAGTAATGAACCCTAAACTGATAAACCCAAATGTTGTTACAATTATGAAATCGTTATACTTGGTCTAAAACTCGTATAGGTGCATTACTGCTTAGATAGTATATTTAGCTTATGTGTAGGTAGAGGTACCTGTACTAATTCACACTACAATTTTATAAAGGCTATAAGCGTACTGTCACTTTTTGGTCATATATTGGCACTAGGTGAGAATTTCCGAAAATGTAGTCTCGAACTCCCGCTTTTGTGGCAATATTAGCATCATGATCATTTCCGTCTACCATCATCATTCTTATCATAATTCTCTTTACTAGCTTATTAGGCACAAATCTCGCTTTTTGCTGACAAGCTCGCAACAACGTTAATCTTTCTAGCAATACTTGCAGCTCTGGCTCACAGTCCCAAATTAAACAAACCTTCTCCGTACCCAAAATTGCCAAAAACACTTTAGATAAATTTGAATGCCACCTCCTCTCATACCCATTTTTATTTGAGTCAAGTTAAAAACTGCCTTTTTCATACCCAAATCGAGAAGCATGTGCTTAATAATATAAAGACAAAATCACATGAGGTAATACAATTCAATCAAAGTTGAGCCAATAATTTATGGGGTGTTTGACTAAGACTTTACTTGAAAGGTGTTGACCTCTGCAGTCGTGTCCTATTCTTCCGTTACTTGTAACTCGTTGTGAGGTAATATTGTGCCAATAGATATGTAAATTTATCGTTCTGTGAAGAAATATGTATCTTTATCTAAAGCCATTCTCCGCGGTTAGGTATTTTGCTGTTACCGTGTGAATCCAGATGGACTGGTTGATAAAAAAAACTTATCTATTTTTACCTTCGAAATTGAAAGAGTCCAGTTTAGAAGCAAGAAACTTTTTAGGCCATAATTTTTTATAGTAGAACCCCCCTTTACGACTATAGCAGCTGCGGCTGGTGGCAATATTCTTACCTACTTACTACTTAAAACCGCATTGTTTTTTTTTCTTTCCATTTATGGCCGTGGACACAGAAATCACTTTCTTATTTACCGCATACTCGGTTGAACTCTCTGGATCCTCTCTCACATCGCCGTTTAGTGCCATTTGGCTGATTCCCTGCTCCTAGTCCGTTAACTATTGGACATATTTAGACTATTATACTGGGCTTGGGCTGTCTTTTGAATAAGCTTCTTATAATAGAACCTACTTCCAGTTTAACCTTTACACAAATTAATATTCAAGCCTTTATAAATCGAGATCATGCCAGCCAGCGATGTCACGTCATTGGCTATTTCCCGACAAAAAGCTAATACTGCCTTATATAGACTAGAAACTATATCTAGATCTCTGCCACGCCTTAGTGACTCGCTAGGTTGATATTAATTATGCAATGGTCTTCGGAAAATTGTTGCTCTATTTTTAAATCTGACTTAACGTTCACCTAGTTGTGTCCTTAGTATTTTAGGGTTACGTTGAAAAGATCGGCTAAATAGGGTAGTCACACTAGTCACGTGATTAATTTTTGTTATCGATATAATTGGAGTCTTCTTCTTCTATTCTGTGAATATTATCTTTAGTTCTATACTAAAATTTTAAGTAATCCACAGTCCATGGCATGGAAAAGAAATTTGTCAGACACGTAGCGGCTTCACGGCCTAGGACGCGCTGCAAATATTACATGTCACATGCGTCTTCCTCGTAAAGACATACCTAATAGAGAAAAGCTTGAGGAGAATTTTTTTAAGTTTAAGTAATTAAGTTAAAGTACCTAAACGAAAATGAAGCAGCGTGTAGTACCTATGTATGCAGTAAGTGCAGTATTAATAAAAAATAAAAGTGAAAAGTCACAATTTCTTTAAAGTAAAAACAGAAGTTTAATAGGTTTAAAGTTTAAAAAGCGTATTAATTTAGTTTATGTGAAAGTTAATACACAATAATACATTTAATACAGTAATGTCGTCAATAAATTTGAAACATGTATCGTATTACACATTATTATTGTACCATTACCATAATGTCACTTGCAAGAGTCCATTATTATCACTTATTGTTGTGAATATCAGTTAAAAACATGTTTTTATGAATAATTCTCATTCAAGCAAATGATTCTTGATAAGCGGTAAACAATACAAATTGTTTATTAAACTAGCATGGCAATAACAATTGTTTTTGTTTTAAAAATAACTCCTTACTAAGACATTTTGTTTTGTTAGTGCATATTTCAGACATATAATGTATTTATGTTATCTATTCTTTAATAGTAAACACTTGTATAGTTATAGATTATTCTAGAAAGTGGTCCTAATACATACATAATTATATACTTACTCCATTACATAGATTTTTGTTAAGTCATTTTCATTACGTAATTATTTGCCGTCTGATTTGAGTATTACACTTTATAACCGACTTCTGGCAAAGCAAAAAAAGCAGGAGGTTATGAATTCGATGCGTATTTTTTGAGACGTCAGTAATGACGGCATTTAGCATGTCCTAAAAAGTCAGCGTAAGATCAACAACCTGGATTAATATCCAACATTTTTATGTGTTTATAGAGGTATTAATTTGATAGTTTATGCTTAATTAAATTACGAAAAACAAGAGAATTAATTAAGCAAAGGAAGACCGACAAACCCAAAAAAAACGTAATAAATGTTTGATTAAATATCCTCTGTGTAAACTTTACCAGTCTGTAGATTAAATTAAAGCACCTTATCAACCATCAAAATTAATAAATTTAATGAATCACTCCAACACCGTAAATAGAACAACTTAGAAAACATGTTCACATGTCAAAACTGCTAATCAAAAACCACTTTCCCTACAGTTATAGATCACAAAAAACCGTGTCTTATTGAATAATCGTGCTAAAACAAAACACGAACGGAAGCTATAAATCGAGACTAGCATAATTAAAGTGGCAACATTTTAAGAGTATTCCAACAATTATTGAATGGCAACTCAATGATATCATTCTTGGGTGAATGAACTATTGTTATTTCGAAACATGCGATTCCAAGTTTGAATGTTTGGTAGATAAAAATATTTGAACAATACGAATGAGTGGATCGTGTTTTGTTTTTCCTGTTTTCTATACCTGGCAATACTGACAATAGGCAACTTTTTGTCTACTGGCTAATGTCTAAAGTTCTTTATTTTCTGTATTTATTTTCATCGAGCAAAAGCCCCAAAATTATGTTTTATTTACCGTGACGGGTGAGTTAAACAAACAGAAAAAAATACGGACTAACGACCAGATACAAACAAAATTCTGTCTCTCACATATTTTTTTGTGAGGGGAATTAAACGGCAACCCTGCTACTACATAAATAATACAATAAACATTCATAAATAATACAGTAATTAATGATGCAGTGATTAAAGCTTCAATGTAATGTTCCGTCCGTCTGTGGTAAAATAAGGCTGCAGTTTAGAAAACAGTGGACGTATATCACTCGTGGCGCGTGATTAACATATTGCGCAACGATATTATCACGTAACATAATATCACTTGAACTTTACACTATCTGCAGGTAGTGATCTACATACTGACAGATTAACTCACATGGATAGTCGTGATGTTAGAAAAAGTGCGATTAGAAAATCGATTGGCTTGATTACCTTGTGAGAACAAAACGCGATGGCTAAATTAGATTTTTGGGCATGTTTTGATTTATAAACCGAGAAGTTGTCTAACAGCTAACATCTCGAAGATAAAATTGTACCTTAATGAAGGGAATTTATTACACTAACAAGTGCACTTACATAACTTACAAGTAAATGTAGTCTTCTTATAAGTCACATCTTTGTAGTACAGGCAAGGAAATGTGTAACTTAACATAGACGCAATACTACTGCTGATGAAAAAACTGACAGGATAACAAACTTGAAAATATAATCGTTGGTCATATCATGAACTATGATCTTCGAAGGAGAGGTCAGACCAGCTGACCTGTTAGTGTGAGTGAATGATAGACAACGTAATAATTATGATTTCAGTCCACAGTTGGTCGTGCTGCAGTTTGATGTCATGAATTAAATAACAGAGTTCACTTTAGGCCATCACGTTTGCAACCCTAAAAAATATTTTTTGTTTATTTTCACGGCAAAAAAAAATGTTTCTACCTTATTAGACTTTTTGCAAGGTCTACATAAAAGTTTCCAGCCTGTTACGTCTTTAATAAAATGATACCTATAACAGGTAGAAAAAAAAAGTTTTTCAACCTTCTCCACACAATAATAATGTGCTCCTGACCGAATTTCGGTCACGGCGGCCTGTCTCAGCTGAGACTAGCCATCTGCGCAGGAGATATTATAGTGCACAAATATGCGCGCAGACACATGTGCACTGCCTATTCCCTCACTCTCATAATCCGATGGGACAGTAGACCGACACGACCAGAGAGAGATCAGGCGCAGGACCAACAGCTTTACGTGCCTTCCGAAGCACGGTGGGGTCTCGACATGTGAAGAAGGTCACCCATCAGAAGACTGACCGCTGCGAGCACGGCTTAACCTCGCAGATCGACTGATCTGCCGGGTAGCCTGTTAGCTACGAGCCCCACATTATCACACAATACATCACGCCTGTAATCTTCGAAGAAGAAGTTAACGGCGTTCTCCTATATTAAAATGTATATACACCATTTATCTCAAGGAATACTTTAAATAAGAATTAAGAAGATATTTCAGAAGCTTTCTTTTACCTTAACAAGCGTAGGTTTGAAGTTTTGAACATCGTATTACACAACCTTCAAAATAGTTATACAAATATAGGTATCAGAACCGATTTTCTCCATACAAAGCCACAAGAATCCCACACGTCGCTTACCATTAACAGCCGTTATGGTGTAATGGTACCATAATCGAGAGAAAGTGTTTTGTTTCCTTTCCTAACAATAATATTTTATTGTTTGAAATGTCAGACATTGTCAGACAGGTATTGAAAGTTGTGCATCTATTTGAAAATATCGGTGTTATGTAATAGGAACCTTTAAAAGGCATGGTATGAGAGAACTTGGCTGTGCCCGACAGGGTCCATAATGATCTGTTATATTTATAAGTCCTTCATACTATCCATTTGTCCCGCGGGTATCGTAAGAGGCCAGGAAAATCCAGAAGTTGGGCAGCAGCGTCTTCTGCAACAACACCACCAATACTGCGATCCCCATGCTGTTTGCCAAGTGAGGATTATTGAAACCCCGTACAGTAGACGTCTTTTGGCTGACGCTGCTGACTATTATGGAAGCAATAAAGTATTGAATACAATGTACTCGCCTTAACTTACCGTTTGATAATATTTAAAGCTATATTTTGGTATTTTAGCGAACGCTATCGCCAAATATTTATAGAGTTTAACTTTCAGGTAAGCAGTCGTGTTCAGGTTTTTCTACGCAATATATTATGGAGAATAGAACAGAATAATCTATAATAGACTGACCTCTTAGGAAAGGTAATAAATGGATATCTAGGTCAGTTTTACATAGAACATTTATTGTTATTCGTCTTTCCTTTGTTTATAATGTTTTCAAATAAAATAATAGAGATTTTAAGCAATTCGCT
This sequence comes from Abrostola tripartita, assembly GCA_905340225.1. Taxonomy (NCBI): domain Eukaryota; kingdom Metazoa; phylum Arthropoda; class Insecta; order Lepidoptera; family Noctuidae; genus Abrostola; species Abrostola tripartita. The sequence continues at coordinate 682,861 of HG996492.1, read as the reverse complement.
ATTGAATCAGTTTCTATATAGGTACATTAGTTATCAGTTGCTAAAAACGGTGAAGGAAAACATCGTGAGGAAACCGGCACACCTGAGAGATTTTTCAACGGTGTGTAAAGCCATGTCAGAGGCCTACAGGCGGTTTAAACTCTGACACCAGGTTGTTCATCAACCATACGATAAGAAGAAGAAGTTTCTATATAATAAGTCAATGACCCGGTCCTATGCTATATCGATTTCAATAGATAATCAATTTCTTCGTAAGTATGGCGAAATGCTAATTCGTTTTCCTGATTAGTCATTCAACTAACTTGATCATAATTCGAAAATTGACTTTTAGCAGAATTGTAAGCTTTTTGTTAGAAAGTTCTGAAATGAGGAAAGAAGTTGATTTTCGTGAATCATATAGGATTTCAGAAGTGATTCCGGATTTATATTTGAAATTCTGGTTTATCGAACTTAAAATTTCTTATATTGCTAAAATATACAGAGTGGACTTTTTTGATAATTTTTATTTACTATATATTCCGGTAATACTCACGCGTGTATTCGGGAATGCCCGACTAGTTTCGAACTCGCACGGAGCCCTTATTCATGAGCTGGTTACGCGGCAGTCGCGAGCCAAACTCTTTTTGACATATTTCAGGAGCACATTGATCATATTTATGGTCTCCTATGTCGTGGGTAGGTTACTATTGCTTGGACTCTTAACTAACTATTACATATGATTTACTATATCGATATGGCTAACACGAAAGTTATCATTGTAAACGAACTACTACATATTTTTGGATCATAGCTATATCGTATCGAAAACTTTTCTGCCATCTACAATGAACTCTTGAAGCAGGACAGTTTACGTTGTGGAAGCGAGACGCCGCTATATGCAGTGTAATGCGGCGTCTCGCTTACACACCGTAAAGTGTCCTGTTTTAAGAGTCCATGGTAAGGGGGCTGATTACTGTTTTACTCGCACTGTATCAACATTCTAAGTTTTTAATACCGGTATGAGAATGTAGAGCCAGTTTAAATATTTTCCCTTATTAACTGCTTAAAGTTTATAAAGAACATCTTCCTTTGTGTGAAAAGATAAAAATGATCTTAGATGACTATTTATACAACCCACGTATTGTTCCTATATATGGGAGAATGCCTTGCAAAATATCTTTATCATATTCGCCATTCTCCAGTATTGGAGTGACTTAATACCTCATGGTACTTGACCACAAATAACCGAGACACCTAAAGCCCACTCAAAAACGACCAATTGGAATGCAGACAAAAGTACCTCCAACAAATACATGACCTATTTACACTACATTCACCCGATTAACACCCTTAAGCATATAATTATAAAGCAGTTATTACCTTGTATATCAGCGGTTAGAAAGCGGTCGTCCTTGTAAGTAAAAGTTATCCAGTGAAAGTGGACGGCTTAACAATGTATCAGTTTTTATATGAAACGAGTAGAATTGTTTGTCGATTCTCAGAGGTTTAAATCTCCTCTGAATATATTTTAACCCTTCTTCTTGCCTTTTATAGTTGGTGTAATCTGTATTAAGGTGACCCGATTGGCGCAGTGGCTAAGCAATTGGACTGCTGCGCTGAGGGTTCCGGGTTCGATTCCCGCACGGGGCAAAAATTTGTGCGATCCACAGATATTTGTCCCGAGTCTGGGTGTTTGTATGTATGATATAACATGTTTGTGAAACGTACCCACGATACAGGAGAAATTCCTAGTGTGGGGCGACGTTTTTTTTATTAAAAAAAATCATCTCATCTGCAGTCAATTCTTTTTCAGCAGTTATTTAGACATCTGACACGCAATTTATCCTGTCCTGTCTTATTTTGACTATTTGGCACCGTTATTACCTACAATTGGGGTATAACCATCTATTTAGTATTTTAACTAAAGTAGCTATACTATGTTTTTAAATTAAAATATAATGGAACTGTATAAGATGTTCCTAGAAGAAGCTATGGTTAAATTTATTTATTTCTCTATTTCAAACTTTAATTTCATTTTTAAGTAACATAACACAAACCATTTATAGCAATTTTCCATTAAAACAATAGTAAATAGATAATAACAGATTACTATGTTTGAGGAAGGCGCGAGTATCCGGCGCAAGCGCAATCAAATGGTTCCGTGTTTTTTTCAGTTCCAAATTCAAAAAAATATTTTTCCTAAGTTAATTAAACGGCTGCGTAATGCTGGCCCTTTGTTTAGCGAACATTAGGAAGTGGTATTTTTTCTTTTTAATATTTTCCGCATACAATATTTTTATTTTGTTAGATGTAGTTTAATACTTACGAAAAAATTAAAGTTTTTTATCTTGGTTTATAGTATTCTTTAAGAAATACTTTTTCAATAAAATGTATACAAAACAGTTTTTATATATTTTGATAACCTTATCGGTGTAATAAAATAGATGTAAATATTTGGATGTCGAGTTTTGCAAGGCACTTTTAACACGTGTTTTTCAAGGATTTGCATTAGGTAAATATTATTTTAAGTTTAGTAGTACATACTAAACTAAACCTTTAATAATATTTAAAAGAAATATACCATATATTTAACTTTTTTAATGTTAATATCCTCGTTTACCCACAACCTCGGGCTGTCATAAAGAACAACACTTCCTTGAGGAAATTTCCTAAAAGAAGACTACCATAAATATTTATGACTCCTTTTTGAAAATGTATAAATAAACAGCAGTGACCTAGAAAACGTTCAGTAACCACTGCTTTAAAAGGAAGATGTATGTAAGTCTGGTCGTTTATTATCGGAAACTGATGAACCTATTCAAGTAAAATTTACGATGCATGAGCCATAGTTGAGTTTAACAACGTCGCGGTAGTCTCAAGTTAACTGTCAGAATTCATAAGATTAAGGTTGTAAATTAAAAACCAAGCAAGTATTGAAACTTGTAATAAAAATCACTACATAGTATAAAACAAAGTCGCTTTCTCTGTCCCTATATCCCTATGTATGCTTAAATCTTTAAAACTACGCAACGGATTTTGATGCGGTTTTTTTTAATAGATAGAGTGATTGAAGAGGAAGGTTTTTATGTATATAACATACATTAAATAGTAGAGAAATACTTATAATATATATTTTATACCCGTGCGAAGCCGGGGCGGGCCGCTAGTAATTAATAAATCTCTCACCTTCTTCAAAAATATCATAACTGCGTAGCATTTATTTATGTAAAATGGAGCTAAGTATATGATTTTTTATTTGAATTTAGAACGCAACAGTTCATTTCTGGAAACTGGCGGAACTTCCTCAATGTTATTTAATCGAATAATTTTAAATATTATGAATAGCTAAAATGTTGCCAGCATCAATGTCAAATTAATCAATATTATAATTTATAATCATATCAAAATTAGGCTAGTAGTTCGCGAGATTCTTATAACACGACAACATTGAAATTAATTAAAACAAATATCAGGAAAGATAATGCCGTAAGGTTATCATGGATTTTGTAAAGCACTCAACCTATAAACGAGTGTAATAAACCTGATGATCTTCTTTCTTCAAAAGACAAATTCAGAAAATGAGACGACCTTCAAAATTCTGCCTTTGGTTGATCGTTACTAAGAACTTTGATATTAAAATCATAACATCACGCCTGTATTCCCCGAAGATGTAGGCAGAGGTGTACCTGTAAGACACCCACATTTCGCCAGTTATGTTATAGGTCCCAATGTAATAGGAGGCAAGCCTATTGTCACCAACCAGCCACAAATCCAGACTCCATGCTGCTACTGAGAATTACCTAATGGAAAAACCTAATAACAATTTTTCCCGACCCGAGATTCGAACCCAGCACCCCGTGCACAGCAGTCGCGCTTGGCGACCACTATACCAACGAGGCAGTCTGTCAGATTGACATTAAATAGATAAATCAAACTCATATTCAAATTTCGGACTAGGAACTTACTTATTCCGACTTTGGTACTACAGGTACAGTCAGCAACATAAGTAGCTGAACATTAAATTTTTTCAACTTATCTACCGTTAATTGAAGAACAACTTCAGACATAGTCAGTCTTAAATATGCGTAGATCATCATATCGCGCTCCTATAATTTGAAGCAATAACTTGAATTGATGTTTATTTCTTTTAATTATTTGATATAAGGCTTCTTAACATGTTCAGCTACTTATGTTGCTGACTGTACTACTGAGAATGACTTGAAGCCCAAGTACCACTTGTTAGCAGACCTTTATCTATGTCAGCGAGAATCTCACAACTTACTTAGACAACATATTAAAAATAGAGACGGGATATTGGTTTATTAACTGTTCTTAATTACATCCTTTGAAATTAACTAATAAGTAACTCAGTGAGTTCCCACGAGTTAGGATGTAGAAGTGGTATCGAAAGTTTAGACAAGATTCTTTGGTAACAGGTACCTATGGATGTATACCTAGTATAGTATGTTCTAGTTTGTATTCGATGATGGTCCGAATTTCAAAATTATACAAAAGAAAAAGATACGATATCGGCAGAGTTGAGGGCAACCGGTGGATGCAAATGGCAAGTTGTCGTTCACTGTGGCGTCCTAAGGGGAAGACCGCAGCGCATTTGTCCAACAGTGACCGTCTTCCGGCTGATGATAATGATGACGAAAAAGAAAAAAAATTGGGAAGAAATAAATGCTGAAAGCCAGCCAGTTAAAAGCTATACATAATAATAAAGTTAAAACTATTTCCTATAAGATAAATAAAGCAAGAAAAATAAAGTGACCAAAAATAATATTGTCATCTTGAAAAAGAAATCCCTGTTTTACTTAAACACAATGTTAACAGCTCATAAACACAACAAACTTGAAGAAGATACACAACATCAGCATATCTAGGTATGTAAATAAGGTTGAAGTACATACGGATGTATTGATGTATGTGTATCGTAAGTTTTACATAACACAAAGTAACACATCCTTAAAAGTAGGTGCCAAATAACATAATATTATTATCAGTTGTAAACCAAAGGTTAGGTGACATCCTTGATTCAGAGGTGACATACATTAACGTTATGCATACAGAACATACCATCACGCCTGTAGGCCTAAGGGGTAGGCTGTTTCCTCAACCAAGAATCCAGATAGGTACTGCCCCCTCTACTCATTATAAAACGCATCTATAACAATTTCATAATAGATGGTGCCTTTATCGAGCCTACGGCGAGTTCGTTACCTATTGCGACTCTATTTCCGTGTGAAGGGAAGTATATTTTTGATTGTAACTCATAGTCAAGCAAACGATACGTTTTTTTTTAGTAGACGTCGTCCCGCACGCGAGACTTTCTCCTGTATCTTTGGTGCGTATTACAAACAAGAAATATCACACACACATACACCCAGACTCGGGACAAATATCTGCGGATTGCACAAATATTTTTCCCGTGCGGGAATCGAACCCGCAATTGCTTTGCCACTGCGCCCATCAGATCCTACGCCCGGGCTACCAATTCGCTAATTTGACAATACCTTCACCACGGCAAACACGTAAAAAAGTAGTAAGTAAGATACTTAATTAAAGTTACTTAAGAAAAAAATATTATGTGATAGAGAAAACGGCCCTAGTCAATCAACGGCCCTACTTTCTCAGAACCATAAATTCAATGTCCCATAAAATTCACGTATCATTTACACTAACCACGGCATTTTACATAGTAGACAACTTTTACTTCCGATATTGACGCAACTTCTAATAATTAATGTTTAATTATTCGCTTCAATAATTACGACACATGACATCCGAGTGTCCACATAGCGTTATGTAATTTGTCACAGATTAATTGATTGATAACACGCAATTAGAGAAGCATTTTTGTGATGTCACCCCTGACATTAGGTTGCGAATTTTTTTATTGGATGTCATGTCATTAGTTTGGTTTTTAGTACGAGCCACTGCCTGCGGCATCTTACTCTTAAAATTCTCATCATCGTCGAAACATAGATACTAACAGATCAAATAATAATAATACTGTTCAGTGTACAATAAACATTTTAAAAGTAGGTTAAGTGCCAAGGTTTTGGTAAAGGGCTATTAGCAATGTTCCATAAAACTGCAGGGAGCAGTGACATTCTTATCATCATCATCATCAGCCAAAAGACGTCCACTGTTGGACATAGGCCTCCCCCTTAATGGGGGGGTGCCATAATCCCCACGCTTGGCAAGCGGCTTGGGGATCGCAGTATTGGTGGTCAAGTTACAGAAGACGCTGTTGCCCATCTTCTGGTTATTTTCCGTTAGTCGCCTCTTACGACACCCACGGGAGGAAAGGGGGTGGTCAATTCTAGGCCGGATACCACACGGCATTCTTATCAATCCAAAGCATTTAACAATAACGGTACATGGGTGCCTCGAACGGTACAATTTATCGCCACCATCATTACACAATGGTATGGGAACCAAACAGTTACATAACCTTAATACAGCGCTGCTTCTGCAAGATATAATCTAGAGTGATCCTCAATGACCCCGGCACCGGCGTTCAGGTATGTTATTGAGTTCTGAAGATTATTGTCGTTATCGAAGTATTATGTACTGCCTCGTTGGTCTAGTGGTCGCTAAGCGCGACTGCTGAGCAAGAGGTCCTGGGTTCAAATCCCGGGTCGGGAAAAGTGTTACTGAGTTTTCCATTAGGTAATTCTCAGTAGCAGCACGGAGTCTGGATTTGTGCCCGGATGATGGCAATAGGCTCGCCCCCTATTACATTGTGACTTACAACATAACTGGCGAAATGTGGGTGTACTATATGTACACCTCTGCCTACCCCTTCGGGGAATACAGGCGTGATGTTATGTTATGTTTATGTAATTTAGTAGTAGAATAAAGTTGAGTGCTCTATTCCCCATAAACAAAACTCTAATTATGTAAATATCCCAAATTTTGATCGCTATAAAGGAACGTCATAGGTCGATACATGGACGGCATCGATTGTATCGATACGACCTAATCGATTAGCTTCAGTACATTCATCGATTCGCCTCACCTACCCTACGTCACTGCTGTTGAATTACTACATGTTTCTTTTATTATTTTTAAGTTCGATTGGATATCGATTAATTCGATTTGCGTTTCAATGAGTCACTGGGACAACATCTTTGTAAGTTCTTTTAATCATGTGAAATTTCCCTTCACTATCTACTCCAATGAATAAAGGAGTGAAACTAAAATTGAATGGAGTACCTCTTCCGCAATTTTCTTGATTTTTGGTAATAGCTGTGCAATTTGTGACCCGGGTCTCACGAACCTGGTAATTTTCTTTCACTTTTGCTATTGAAATATAATCATAGTATGAATAACGTCTCCACTCCACGTACGTAATTCTGGTTGTCGGTACTTCACTGTTACCCGAAGCAAGACAGATTATTTACCTGCTTCCGTTTTGTCGCCAAATCGTTAACTGTAGCCAAATACGACTTACACGAGAGTAATATAAGTGATGATAGAACGTCGCACCCAGGGCTGTTAGCCAGCTACCTACACGTTGCAGACGAAGGACTTAAAATGCTAATCTGACTGATACACCTCCAGCGTGCCGCTTAACCATTAGTCCTTTATCCTCGCTACATAATTAATTTTATTATAACCATATCATCAATTTGGCCATTCAGAATCTGGCCAATTTAATACTGAACCTGTTTAATCAATCACGGATAGACTGACCAATTTGTCTCGTTTATCTTGTCAATAGAACAAAAGGCACAATGTAATCAATTTGTGTACAACAATACATCGACGACTAGTTTCGCCCGCGGCTTCACGCGTATCAAATTCATATTCGATTTGGCATGGTTATTAATTATACTTATATATTATATGGTATATAAGATGTATTCAATTAACAAAAAGATTTACAACGTGGAATTCGATATGCCGAAAGATTTGAAGACTTTTTTTGGTGTTGAAAAAGTGCATAAATGTAAAAGAATAAATCGGGTTTATGTTAAGGAAAATGTGTGAAACTTATATTGTTTTATAACTGCCCTTTTTTGATGCATAAGCTAAAAAGATCAAATCTTGGCAAGTACGAATTTACGGACTCATATTCTAACATGTAGGTAGTAGGTATCCTATATGAGGTACAATAAAGACACAACTAACTAAAGAACATATGTTGATACCCTTTAGAGGCACATCATCATCATCATCAGTTGGAAGACGTCTACTGTTGAACATAGGCCTCCCTCTTTTAGAAGGGGGGTGGTTGCAATAATCCCCACGCTTGGCAAGCGGCTTGGGGATCGCAGTGTTGCTGGTCAAGTTACAGAAGACGCTGCTGCCCATCTTCTGGTTATTTTCCCTTAGTCGCCTCTTACGACACCCTCGGGAGGAAAGGGGGTGGTCAATTCTAGGCCGGATACCACACGCATACGCGGCACACTTGCTTATTCAAACAAAGCTTTTTCTTTAGCCTTGAAGACACATGGAATAAAGCGTCTAAAACGCCCACAATATCAAGGTATTCGTTCGTTCCTTCGCCATATGAGAAGTGGCATTTGCCCTGCAGTGGAACCGAAACATGATAATATTAAGTATATTTAATGTGTCCGCATATTTTGCAAGAATTTGTACAACATAGTCGACTTGTATATCATATTGTAATCATTTAAATTCTTGTCATATATGCCTCAATATCGCTATCTGATTGAACAATAAAACGTTGCGTTAAATGTATGCTGGTTCCATAACAATGGATTCGCCGATGCTTATCATAAGAAAAACATAATAAGTAGTAACAATTTTTATTATATATTTATTTGGTGACGACTGATGACTCGATTGGCGCAGCCCCCTTACCATTAACTCTTAAAACAGGACAGTTTACGTTGAGAAAGCGAGACGCCGCATTACACTGTACGTAGCGGCGTCTCGCTTCCACATCGTAAACTGTCTTAGTTTGAGTTCATGGTAAGGAGGCAGTACGCTAATGGTTGCTAAATATAAATGAAGCAAGCTATTTTTAGTTTGTTCTTCCATACTGACTTAATATTTGTTTTTTTTTATAAATTGTTTAAACAATGTTTCCGTCGACTGCCTTTGACAGAGACTTATGGAAAGAGAGTAGGGAGGCCTTTGCCCTGCTGTTGGACATTACATGCTCATAATAATAATAATGATTCAGCAACATCCTGACTTTCGCGTTTACTCAATTCATAGGATCGTGATACTTGCTAGTGAGTACGTAAATAAGCACTGTCGTTTGAGTAACTTCGATTCGTGCAATTTGTATGTTGATGTGCCCTTTAAACACTGAACTGGATTCACAGATAGTGTTGATGTCATCACTCGTAAGTAGAACGTGTAGTATGTAAAACATCGAGATTTAAATTAGTAAGTAATGCCAACATACTCGTATACGATTTTGTGAGTCTATAATTATGTATATGGAGAGTTGGAGTAATTGTCTAAGTTATCGAGCAGTGAGATAGGAGCCCAGCAAGGTGGTTAGCATGGCTGGCAGTGGTTGGCAGCGGAAGGCCGAAGATCGAGCTCAGTGGCGTGCCATTGACGAGGCCTATGTCGAGCAGTGGAGAGACTGTTGCCATAACAGGACGCAGGAAGAACCTGGATGAGGCTGGCACAAGAGCATTGAGAATGGAGACTAGCTCAAACTAAGAGAGGCCTATAAGTACCCAGCAGTGGGTCCAATAAGGATGTAGATGATAATGACGACGATGATGATAATGAAATGAAATCCTCACACACATACCTACATACCTATGTTTTCAACGTAAAAACAAAAGAGGGGTCATAAAGTACACAGCTAAAACAACTGAGTACTCAAAATAAGTAGCGTTGCTAAAGAAAGACTTAATGATCACGTAGATTTCATTGCGACCGATCTATCCAAAGATTTACGATACAAGTGAAGTATTATATCATGAGCCGTCATTACGAAGCTTACCATCCATCATCATTATTTCCCAACCATGGGAACCGACTTTCCAGTGGTCTTATCCGTACTTATCATAAAGAGAGATTAGAATTCTTTGTTTTAATTTTCTAGTATGGAATTATCTAAATAAATAACTCATCCTTCAACATTTTCAAAATTCTATCGGCATTTGGAGACAGATTTTGTTAAGTTCATAATAACAGCAGCTCTATAATTTCAAAAATTGTTTTTACGGTTTAATATTTTTTTTAGTTCTTGGCTGCTATTTTAAATCTTTGTTATAGGTAGCCTATCTGTCAGTAGGTTTATAATCTCCATCAATTGATGAACGAAAAGAAAATTAAATTATTCTTGATAATCGAAAACACTCGACGGTACACGAGTGAGTCATAGATCAAATAAAACGTTTGATTAGGGACTTCCTCTACAATTCAACACAATTAACAATAATGCCAGCTTAATTCCAAGCCACTCCTGCAGAAATACGTGGGCTATTGAAATGTCTGCAACATAAGGAAGAAACCTATAATGCACAGGTGAGGAAACCTAATTATAAGTGAGATAATGTCAGTAACCCCTCTACCAGTAACCCCAACATTTTGAAACAAGCAATTCGGAGCTACCATCAAGCTACAGTTAAATTCAATACGTTATACCGTTACCACAGAAGTACAGAAGGTTCGATCAACGAAAACATGTGAAAAACGAAATATTTATCAGTAAACACGAGTATACCGATCGATATTGGTATCGAAAAATCGAGAAGAATATGCTTCGATGGTTTGGGCATGTAGAAAGGATGGATGAAAGAAGAGTGACAAAGCAAATATATGAGGCGAATGTTAGTGGAATATCGGGAAGGGGAAGACCTCGGCGAACATACTTGGACCAGATCGGAGATGTTCTACAAAAGGGTCAAGTGAGGAGTACCCTTAACCGACGAGCGTGTATGAGGAATGTGATGCGAGTGAATGAGGCGAAAGAAGTATGTCAGGATCGTAGCAAATGGAAATCCGTGGTCTCTGCCTACCCCTCGTGGAAATAGGCGTGACTTTATGTATTTATGTATGTATTGGTAGATTTTAGACGTAAACGAACAAATATTGGTCCGAACATAATTATGAAATCTTAGGGTAATTTACATTTAGGTATTGTAGAACTTCTGAGTTGTATTATAAGAATAATCTTTTTAAACTTTTGGCCAAGTTTTACAGATCATAAAAACTCGTTTGCTTGACTCACGTTGCTCCGAAAATTTTCATGTATTAAGTGCAGTGGAACTTCTGTCTTCCATAATAATATAACGGTGGTCTACCGAATTGTTATTACGTGATCGGCTCTACAATTTGATACGATCGCGTGATACTAGAATATTTTGATGTAAACTTTCATCATATTTGTCTCCATAACCATTGTAGTACGGTCAAACTATTATAACTATAGTGAAAAATAATGAATTGAATGGTTTATGGCGTTGGCAAATCAAACGTGATGTACTGGTTATAAAATATATATCATCATCATCATCAGCCGTAAGGCGTCCACTGTTGAACGAAGGCCTCCTCCTTTTAGAAGGGGGGTGTTGCCATAATCCCCACGCTGGGCAAGCGGCGTGGGGATCGCAGTGTTGGTGGACAAGTTACAGAAGACGGTGCTGCCCATCTTCTGGGTTTTCCCTTAGTCGTCTTACGACACCCACGGGAGGAAAGGGGGTGGTCAATTCTAGGCCGGATACCACATGGCACAAAAATATATATATATCTCTTAAACTTGGAATCACAATTATATAAGGATGCCCATGATATTTTGTTCAGAATCTGAAGCACTATACTATTTTTTTTTTCTTCTACGAATTATGCCTTGGGTACACTAAGAAGGTATCCCGTATCGTAAGTACGTTTTGCCGTCATGAAATGGCACAAGCACAAATACACCGAAACAGAAATAACATCAGCGATTAGTCTCGTGCCAGTGTCGAATTTGCAAACGCTAGCGTCAACTCTAAGCTACAACGCAAATATACAAAATTATAAAAGCATGTGACATGATTAAAAATAAGTTCTGATTAAGCGATCATTCACAACACAATCTAGTTATCTCCAAGAAATAATTCGTTGCATTAACGGTCGTGAATCCACAAGCAACAAATTAAACCTATATAGCATGTTTATTTAAAAAAGAAAATTGGTTCGTCTGTCGTCTTTTTGCTTGGAGAGACACTATTGTCGTGCGTTGTATCACAAATTATGCAGCACATTGCAATATCAAATCCGGCACGTTATTACCAGTGTGACGCAATGTGTAGTACCGAGCTACAAAATTACTTCTTGCGTATACTATCTTGCGCATTTTCTTGCATGTTTAATTTACTGCTTCACTTGCAGTATCGTGTCAATCTCTCTTGGTAATCTCTGTGGTCTTCATTTCTACATGTTATAAGGATACAATAATGTTTTCCTGATTTTGTTCAACTGTAAAAATAATATACGATGCTGTGAATACATTAATGACCAATGTTTAATTAAAAAGTTGAGAGGTAAGCCGTTTTTTCGTGGTATGAGCGTATTATTAGGGGGTTAAAAAAAATTATAAATGGGAATATCCTCGCAAGACATCAGTACCTACAATCTGTGATAACAGGTAAAAAGAAGAAAACTACACAGTGCATAACCATTAATAATAAGAAACACGGTGGAACCAATAATGATGAACAGTCCCCATACATTATACATTCTATTCCATTTCTATTCGTCATGCGTTTTGCCACTTGCCTAGGGAGTTGAACAGACATAAAACCAACACTATGATTTTATCCTGTATTACAGGTGCATCACACCAACCCATCACACATAAGGTCAAGACAACAAATCCTATTCTAGAATCCTTTGTAGTGAAGTAGTACATACCATTCGTCGACTACCCTAAACGTATCGTCAATTGAAGACATGAACAATATGAACACGTACCACTGTATGAAGCTTTCGAAAGAATTCAAGAATGGACTCGCCTTTGGCGGTTGTCTATTAAATAGGTACAATATTTCACAAACTGCCCAGATGATCGTCACGTAGATCTGCTATTCTGACTGCGATGGACTGATTGTGTCATTCTGTAGGTTTGAAGATAATCTTGGAAGCCTTATTGGTTAGAAAATTGGGGAGTTTCCCAATTTACTTACTTCATCACACAACGTACAAAGTGGCTTGCATAATGACTTAGTTATGTGATTTCATTATTTTGAAATTTCTTTTTTAAAGTGACGTCGTCAAAGGTGCAAAATTATTTAAGAAATTCGTTTATTTGACTTTCAGAAATTGTGTATTTGACCTCTACTTATGCTATATTATACAAATTAAGCATTTGTGTATGAGGAAACTGATAAGGGTCTACACACCCAAAAACTATTTACTTTTAGTTTGACGAATAGAGTTTCCTTCTCTTCCCATTTGTTCTGTCGAATATACATATATGAATTTCAAACCAGGTAGAAAATCAAGGCATTAAATATACAGTGTCCACTCTGTTGATTTCATTGTTATCTACTTTTCTATTGCGATCATTCATCAGTATCATTCCGCTTACAGGCGCACCATCAATTTCAGCAACGGATCTGACATTTCAACACTCAACATTGACTTAATTCGCGACTCTATTGCCGTGTAATAGAGCCTATTATAGCCAATAAATAACAAAGAAGAAAATGGCCATTGTTCTTTAACACTATCGATCATAAAGTAAGGTTCTAATGGAGCTCTAATGGACCTGGGATGTGATATATCTTGGGAATAACGATAAAACGTTGCATTGGTACAAGTATTATCACTTGTTTTGACAGATCAAGGACTGGTTTTATTGTGTTTTATGGTGGCCTTTTAATATAAATAATGGTAGCTTGAGAAATAAATAAGTATATCGGAACATTTTTTCGTAAACCACTCATTACATGACGCGAAGAAAGACAACTGCGTCACAAAACCGTTTAAGTATAAGATTTTCTTGAAAACAGATTACAATACATTTATTGGAGAGATCCTCAGATGTCTAAATAACATTGTCGTGCACACAAGCCAAGAAATGTTTCATGATCCAGCGCGAATCGATCGACACAACTAGAAAATAAACATAAATATTTCAACAGTCTTATTAACGAGCTTGAAACACACACTGCCTTTACAAAACCATGATAAACATCTATCAAACGATAACTCGGTAGCATTACAAGGATTGCTCAAGGCGTTGAGAAATTTCGATAGTTTCCAACTGTTAACTACATGTTCTCCATCTTACATTAAGTAGAGATGTTATTGTCGTTCCATTATTATAATAATGATGCTGGTTGGTACAAAACGAAGTAGATGATTGACATGTGGATTTGTTACGAAATTGGGAGCATTTGTGGGTTTTAATTGCTTGAAGATGCTGTTGTGGAACCTTGGGATGGATAAGTAGAGATGTATTATGAAGATAAATAAGTAATAATAGGCTTCTCAATAGACCTTCTTTATTACGTCAAATTAAATGAGTGAATTGTTGTTCAAGATTAGTAATAAAATATTTGTAATAATAAAAATAAATGTTTCGTGAATCTCACGTGAGTAGAATGGGCTGTGAATGTGTTAATGTTGTAAACGAGTGTCATAAATTTTGATGCTTTTTTTATGTCTTCAGTTGGGTTGCGATATGCAATAAACAATGCAGAATAAAGGTTTGTTGTTAACTTTCGTGGTTGCAAAATAAACTTGTTAAGTGCCAAAATTCAAAAAGAGCCTTTGAAGTTACTCCCACACGATTCACCTTACCTTTTCCCGAAATCTTTAATTGACATAAAAAAACTGTGACCTACTTACAAATATCGAAACGATATTCATATGAGTGTTAAACATGCTAATTTGGCTTCTGGCGAATTACCGTCAATACATAAGTAAAGGGCCGAAATGCCAGGATCGTGCGCAAGCGCAACGGTACAAACAATTTCGTACCGCTATTTACTAGCAGTGTTTCTTTGAATCAGTGGAGATATGTTTGATATTTATGCGTTTCGTGATATCTTCTGACCTGATGGGCAGAATAGTCATAATACCTACGCTACATATCACTACATAGTATAAAACAAAGTCGCTTTCTCTGTCCCTATATCCCTATGTATGCTTAAATCTTTAGAACTACGCAACGGATTTTGATGCGGTTTTTTTTAATAGATAGAGTGATTGAAGAGGAAGGTTTATATGTATAAATTAAATATTAGAGAAATACTTATAATATATATTTTATACCCGTGCAAAGCCGGAGCGGGCCGCTAGTATCTAATAAGAGTTAGATACTAATGTTTAATGTTTATCAAAAAAACATCAGAGTCCTATCAGGGTAGTACATCTATTAAAAGACTAAAGAAGAAGATGGCTCCTAAGGTGATGATAAATTCTTCCTGATTTCCTTCGTCAGAACTCGATAGCAACGAGATGCTATTAACAAAATATTCAGAATATTTCACGGAACTTGAACACAGCGGTCAAAATAAATCAAGTTAAACTTCTTTGGTCTTAATATTTAAAACTGGTTTCTTACAATGCAGCTGCCATTTACGAATTTTCGAGTTTCGCCAAATGTCACTGTCAATCTCAAGAACAAAGATAGTTCAAGTTAACATGTTTAAATCGACGTCCTTGATACAAAGAATCTTCGTGAAAGCACAATGTTACGTCATCGTGTTTATCCTGACTCCTGGAGTATTCGTATTCCAGATGAGCGTGGTGTTCCCGACCCTTGTCGTCAAGTTAGAAGCCGGTATCGCAAAGCAAATATTGCACATCTGTTTAGCAACATTTTGCTTCACCAATGTTACTGGGAACATGATATTTAGTATCATCATTGACTCAAGCGTTAAGGGACCTATCTACAAAGAAGGCACTTACTGCGATCACTGTCGTATGTTGCGACCGGCGAAGAGTTGGCACTGCACGCGATGCAACGTCTGCATTCTACGGCGAGACCATCACTGCTCCTTCATCTCGCGCTGCGTTGGACTAAACAATCAAAGATATTTCCTTCTATTTCTTGGACACGTGTTCGTATCCATGATGTATGCGACCTACTACAACTACTATTACGTCACTGCAAAGTTTGAAGACCAAGGATGGGTTATATCAGCGTTCCGTATCATTAACCCGATGCTGAGGTTCGTGATACCAGAGCCGATGGGCATCAGGGACATGTACGTGCTTTATTTGTTTTTGAATGTCGGGCTCATCATCTGGTCCGGTTCCTTGTTCTCCTATCATCTCAGGAATGTGATCATGGGTGTGACCGCCTACGAGGCGAAGTACCCACAGCTTATGAACTCGGCGAATTGGAAGCAGAACCTATTAAACGTATTTGGAACGAGGTGGTACTTTGCAATATTGTGCCCAATCTGCGACAGTCCTTTACCTGACGCCGTGAAAGCTGAATAAATTTAAGTGTTGTCAGAAGTATAACTGAATTTTGTAAATATTTAATTTAATAAACAGTTACTGTTATAGATATTAAACACAATTCTGGTGTTTTTATTTTTCCCACTACTAAAAATATATCTTAATTAAGCTGCCAGTTGATGGCCCAGATATTTTAAGAAAAGTCAACTTAAATCCTGAAAGCAAGTGGCCAGTCCACCTAATGGAAGTTGATACGATCTTCGCGGATTAAAACTTGATGTACTCAGCATTATTCGCCGTTATTCAGCAAAACTGGGCGCGATAAAATGCCGCAAGGTTCGTCTGTTGTCCACATGCGACGGGTTACCTACATTGCCGCATTAGCAGGGCGCGGGAAGCACGTAACCGTTACATAAGCAGCGATAAAACGGTAAACACCCACTGCATGCTAATGTGCAGGAAGTGGGCTCGGCTGCGAGCTGTGCGGTGGATGGTACCCATAGTGAAGTACCAGGATTACTAGGGGACACAAAAAAACATTCAAACTGTAAGAATTTTTACTTTACAAATTCGTCAGTTATCATCACAGAGAACTTTGTAATTGATATCATTATTAGTTGCTATCACATTTAGTCTTCTCTGTGCCTTGTTTTCCAGAGCATACTATATGGTAAAATTCACATTTTAATGTAGTGGTTAGAGAGCAACATGGACAAATGAACAATAAACTACTCGAACAAAAAAAAATATAGTTCAAAGACTTTATAGGTAAACAAATGAGAGTCAACGCGAACGGCCAATCAAATTACCGAATTAAATTATTCAACAGGTATTCAATGAAATTCTAACATGGAATCGCACAATAATTCTTGGCATGCGCCGACGCCGCTGACGGCGCTGCGCACGCGATGCCGATGTGCTCACCGTTACGCAGAACCCGTTACCACATGCGAAGGAGGTTGATTTGACGTAATACATATTGTCTATGGCATCCGAGAATTATTGCTATGAAGCCAAACAAGAATTTAGTTTCGTTCTAGAGTAAACCCGAATCACCGAGGTCTGATAATAATTCCTCTGTGCAAACATAAGTACTGTTTTTCTTTCAAACAAAAGATACTAAGGCATCTTAGGTAATCACACATGACACCACGCCTGTATTCACAGAATAAATACGCTGCGGTGAATAGTAAACCCACATTTCACCAGTTATGTTATAAGTCCTAATGTAATGGGGGGCGAGCATATTACCATCAACCGGGCACTAATCCAGACCTCGTGCTGCTTAAACTACCTAATAGTAAAACCTAGTAACACTTTGCCTGGCCCGGGCTTCGAACCTAGGCCCTCATGCACAGCAGTCGCGCTTAGCGATCACTAGTCCTACGAGGCAGCCGAAGATATTATTTTTTCTATACGTCAGTAGGAACTATTTGCTATTTTACTTGGTCAAAACACGCATGAAGAGTTCTCATAGATGTAGAATGTTTGTATGACCCAATTGTTCGTTAACAGCTCTGAACTTCACCTAATATCTCGTTCACGATAACCCAGCAATACAAATAAGCCGGTTCTTATTCGCGACGCTGGCGGTTGCATCACAAATACTCCGTTTGAAGCTAATCCATCATCTTTATAGAGGCATCACGAGTCACAAGTGGGGCGAGGCGATGCATCTAGTGATAGTGATAAAGTGGTGATGATTTGGTGTTATAGGTTTACTTTTTCAATAAGTTAAGTCTGGCTTTGCACTGAGATGCAGGGAAACATAATTCTCGTTACATCTGAGTATAAAGTTGACTATGTTTGACTATTAATTAAATTATACCATTGATTATAGATTATATCTGTTTGCATGTCAAAGAATAGAGATGATGATAATAGACCAAAAGATGTTTAACGTGTAATGTCCTACTTTGTACATATATGTACCTGTAGGTACCTACTGAAAATATAGACCATTAGGCAGATTTTATGAATTGTACTATTCCTAATTAATCACATGGGTGACCAAAACTATGGGTAAGAACTTACATATTTGACTGTTCATAAATTTATTAGCAATTTTATTCTCCGTAGATGTCACAACAAGATTTTCAGTCCTTTTATGAATAATTTTGAAATTATTCTTCTATCACACGCATAATATTACCTAAGATAATCTGACCGTCAGTCCAAACTACCCGAACACATTCATTACATACAGGATAGAAATCGCGCGGAAACATTAAATAAGAACATATTATCGTGAATCAACGTCATTACAAACTTTATATAACAGTTACTAAACTGACACACCTTACTTTATGTTCCCACAAATGTCTGTAGTCAAGCACTTGGTTAGACGCAAATATAAGTTTGTACAGCTTCCTTACCATGAACTCTTAAAGCATTGCGGTTTACGTTGTGAAAGCGAGACGCCGCATTACACTGCACATAGCGGCGTCTCGCTTCCACAACGTAATCTGCCCTGTTTTAAGAGTACAAACTTATATTTGCGTGCTGGGCTGTAATGAGACAACTGCCTACTTTCGCTTTATATCATAAAGTTACGCATACGCATTGCTCATTAGGTAGTGCCGGTGCAGCAGTGGGAGAAAAGTTTAACGAGATCTGTAAAGTTCAATAAAAAATATTATACCTCAAAGAATACAGTGTCTTCAAAGTAAGTTACAAAATTGAAGGTCTCTATGTCCTAGTGGTCGCAAATAGTGACTGAGCGGTCCTGAGTTTGATCTCAAGGTTGGGGAGTGTTCTTTGAATTCTTCGTGTTCCGTAGCCAATAGCAATCTTTCTATGACATGGCACCTACAAGTGCAACATGACTGAAATGTTGGAATGAAATGTGGGTGAAACACACATGGAAAACATAACAAAACATCACGCATCTTACGATGATTTGTTATGTTTTAATAACAAAAGCAGACGTAGTGTTGAGCATTCATGAATGAGTTGTTATAAAATTATCAATCGCTGACTACGAACCTAGCCACACAACAAACCTTCATAGTGGGTGCCTCAGAGCTATTTGAATGAAACTCGTTTCTCAGCCCTGTCATTAGTAGGCGGGAGAGATACCTGTCATAAATAATGCACTATCACGACTCCTAGATTAGCACTTGGTATATTCTCGAGTTTTATTTACATTCACACCCAATTCTCATAGTTTTACATTTGCGATGTTTTATTACGGATTTTTGAAGCGCATTGGAAACTACTTCAGAATGTATTGATAATGTAAAATTTTAACTTTGGCATATAGAACTAAAATGCGATTCCTGAATATCATCAACTTTTAATTGTGTAGGAGTATGATTAGCTACTTCTTCTTCTAGTCGTGTCAATGATCTAACCACCTTCCGACCAAAAAGTCGCCATCTTACGGTACTAAATGTGATTTTTCGTCTTTACATTATTAACCTAATATGTTTGCATTATAAAAATAGATAAGTCTTATGCAGGCCTTTTAAAAAAAAAAAACTTCGCCCCACACTAGGAATTTCTCCTGTATCGTAGGTGCGTTTCACAAACATGAAATATCAGATACACAAACACCCAGACTCGGGACAATCAAAATGAGGATCGCACAAATTTTTGCCCAGTGCGGGAATCGAACCCGTAACCCTTAGCGCAGCAGTCTAATCACTTAGCCACTACGCCAATCAGGTCGTCATTCGCCATTGCGCCTTACATTCGTGGAAGCATTAACTATTTACATAGCATTTTAACCATGCTCATACGGGCTATTTAGAAGCAATAATGTTATTTATTTCATTAAGTACCTATAATAATTAAGGAATTCTGCATGCAATTTGAACTAGCAATCTTTAGCGCAGTTAACCATGCATTTACCTAGCCCACCAATTGTCGTCAATCATAATCCTAATTTGCACTGGTCTTGACACTCGGAATCAAAGCCCATCTTTACTTAACTTCAACTTGAGCCCGCCACGTTTTTGCGGCACGAATTCAACAAAGTTCAAAGGGCTAGTGAAGGGATTGTTCAAGGAAAAACGAACGGGTTACATAGTGATGGCGTGAAATATAAAATAGGTAAATATAGTGAAACGGAACTCAGTAGACAGGTACTGCTGACTGTTGATCGATAACTTAAAAATCAAAGAACGTGGGAAACTTATCATCGAATTTAATATTATTGAAAAAAAAAAAGGGTTTTAAGGTAATAAGTAAATTGGTTTAGCGAAAAATTTACTTTAACGGAGTCACTTCATGACATTATAACGTCATAGTAAATTAATCGAGGGATAGCAGCGATTCCGGTTCGAACAAAGTGTAATTAGGTTTTTCCATTATTAAATTCTCAGTAGCAGCATGGAGTTTGAATTTGTGCTCAGAATAGGGTCGCCCCCTATTACATTAGGACCTTTAACAAAACTGGTGAAATGTATGTGTACTATACACGTCTGCCTACACCTTCGAGTAATACCTACAAGCATGATGTTATATTTTATTTACCACCATACCGTACATCAGTGACGTCACAATACGTCTTCCGGTCGCAGTCTGTTACCAACCGAACAATTTCGACAGTCATTATGAAACAATCTATTTCCGATCAACAATAGATCCACCGATTATGTCAGCGATCGAGATGAGTTTTTGATTCGATATAAATTGTCTGTCAAAATAATGTTACATAACTTCTCGTCTTCCGACGGAGAATAAAATTAGTGTTGTAATAAATAATTCGCATCACTTTATCCAAATCTTATTTTTTTACAAAAGAAGACGTTGCAATCTTAGTGCATAGTTTAACGCCCATCTTGCAATCGTTCTGTTTCAAGTATTTAATTTTTAAACTTTGAATAAATAATCTTTTTGTGTGATCTAAAAATACTGCAACTAAATTTCTAATTGACTATTCTTCATTTTATTGTATGGTTGATGAACAACCTGGTGTCAGAGTTTAAACCACCTGAAGGCTTCTGACATGGCTTTACACACCGTTGAAAAATCTCTCAGGTGTGCCGGTTTCCTCACGATGTTTTCCTTTAGCGGTTTTAGCAGCTGATAACTAATTTATAATACGCACATGAATACGAAAAGACATTGGTGCGTGCCGGGGTTTGAACTTGCGACCTTTGACTTGGCAGTTTAACGGTCATACCAATTAACTATGAAAATGTTGCTTCAGTTATAGGTAAGTCGTTTCGAAGACAAATATCTTGGTTTTAAAGAAACTAATTCGGCGAAACGCTTACCATTATTTCCATTAACCAGTGTGACTGAACGGGTGCTTACCTGAAAAAAACAAATCAACAATAAGTAATTTGACAATACACACAGAATAATGCATTCGCTGTCTCAGAGCGTATGTTAACAATATTATTGTAGGTATTTACAGTAATTATATTAATCAAACCTATTGTGCCTAAAGTTAAAGCAAATAAAAAAACCAGCCAAGTGCAAGTCGGACTCGCGCACGAAGGGTTCCGTACTATAAAAACGGCAAAAAATCATATCTGTTATTGGGAGCCCCCTTAAATTTTTATTTTATTCTGTTTTATTATATTGTGACTGTCTAAGTAATAGGATCCCGTTTTACCCTTTGGGTATGTACGGAACCCTTCTTCTTCTTCTTTTCGTATCGATGGTATAAAATGGTTAAACTTTTTGTGCCCAGTACTTGGCGACGTTTACAGCGGCATTTGATGCTTTGTATAAGTCATCCAGTGTGCAGGTGAAGGGGCACATGGGGCATTCAAGCAGGTGGGACATCGTCTGATCGGTAGCACCACACTCGCACTGATTAAATTATCCGAAGGATTGATGACCCCCCATTTTGCCAGGTTGTGTTTGCAGCGGCCCACCTGAGTTCGCAAACGATTGAGAGCTTTCCAAATAGGCCACTGCAAGTCACGACCAGGCGGCAATTGTTCTCGGGGTTCAACATAGTTGGGAGGTGGTGAGAACTTAGCCTTCCAAAGTAAACTCCGTTCGTTGGATGGACTGTCCTGGATGGTTTTTGTGACACGGAGAAAACTCTTGCGACTTTTGAGCCTACCCGGGATTGTTGTGAAGTCGAAGAGGGGATGCCTACGAGGGGACGGAACCCTAAAAATGGACAACAAATTATTCTAATATCGAATATTTTCGAGAATATATTTAGTACTGACACATTAGAAAGTCTAGCCTGGTAGCGTTACCAGATAGCTAGAAAGAATCTAGGCTAACAGAAATATTAACATAATTACATATATACGTAGGTACCTACAGTCTTTAAATAAAATCCGTTTTACTTTTCGTCATTGCAACTTGAGTGTTGAATATTATAAAATGAGTATTTGCAATATATTTCGTTACATATTAATGTGATATTAATCTATATACGAAGATGAAAGTATTTAATATATCGGAAGATATTTTAGACAGGTATTCTGCGAAAGTTTAGCTGGAATGCGAAATCACTGATGATCAGTCATCAGTGATTTCGCACACGGGAATACTTTGCGAACACGATGGCCACTGATAAGATTTAAAAACTTAATGTCTGGTGGTGACAACGCCTTGGGATTATAGGTGATAGGTGGGGATTTATTTTAGACTAGCTTATGCCCGGGACTTCGTCCCCGCGAAATTCGATTATAAACCTGTACGTAGCAGCATTAAGCAATTTTATATTTTTGATTCAACTGACCAATCTCCAAAAGTTTTAGTGGTCAAACCAAAAATACGTACTACATAGAAAAATTCAAACTAAATCGTGGTCAAAACATGAGTCGACGAAATCCGAACGAAAGTAGGTGGAACGACGATGACCAAATGATTGGTAGGACCAATGAAAGCTAAAAAGACAAAGATAAGAAAGGTCGAAGAATAGGTAGTAGAAGAATGGTCAGTAAAATGAGACCAAGTCTTGAGATTCATGCATCTAAAGACAGTTTAGTCAATAAAAAATGCCAGAGCCAATTGGATATAAAAAACCGTTAGGTAGAGACACCGTTTAAACGCATTTACTGAAAAATATCATGTAGATGGTAGACCCTAAACAGAAAATCGAATAACGATTTTAATCAACCAAGAAATCGTAGGCACGTCCTAAGAATCATTACGATTATTACCAATCATTATGCCGATCAATGACTCGGGCGCAAGTATCTCGTACTATTATTATATAAGTTTTTGTGGCATCTAGCTGTTATAGTTTAAAGGCAATTCAATCAACCTGAGAGGTCAGGAGTCAGTAACCGTGAATTTGTTTTTGTATTTGGTAATGGCTGGTGAAAGATGTTTACTGGTCAATTTAAAGAAACAAATGAGGTACCTGTAATGTCAGAACAATATTCAAATCGTAGGTATAATGGTAAAAGGTTAGTTCATAGTAAAATACCTATAAAGTGATATAAACGTCATCGTCATCATCAACAGCCGATAGATGTCCACTGTTGAACAAAGGCCTCCCCCTTTTAGAACGGGGGCACGCTTGGCAAGCGACTTGGGTATCGCAGTGTTGGTGGTCAAGTTACGAAAGACGCTGCTGCCCATCTTCTGGATTTTCCCTTAGTCGCCTCTTACGACACCCACGGGAGGAAAGGAAAGGGGGTGGTCAATTCTAGGCCGGATACCACACGTTGGTATAAACGTACGACTGCCTTATTGTTTTGATACGGTGCATAAGGTCCTGAGGTCGAATCCCGGGTCGAGCAGTCTTATTGTGTTTTCCATTAGGTAATTGTTAGTAGCAGCACGGAGTCTGGATTTTTGCCTTTTTAATGGCAATAGGCTCGCCCCCTATTACATTAGGACCTAAAACGTAATTGGCGGAATATGGGTGTACTATACGCCTAACCCTTCGGGAAATACAGGAGTAATGTTATGTTTTGTTATGTAAATAACGTGTTATGTACCTATAAGTTATTCTCAACCTCATTTCGCTTACCTCCAACTTAGTAACATTCAAAAATATTGAACTCTTTGTAACAGGGTCTGGCCTTTTGAAAATTATGTATATATATTATATTGGTACATAACGCACACTACATTGTTCATTGTCATTAAATTAATTAGTGTGACGCAAGCCTGGCTTTAACTCAGCTTTCACTGAGCGTAGATTATGTTAATTATTTAAAATAATGGAAGCAGGTCGTCTTGTGTGCAACCAAATTTGAATTCAATGCAATTTATTGGTTGCTTAAGTTATACTCAGAGCTCTCTCAAAACTAGTTGATGGAACTATATCGGAACTTAGACGAGGAGAGACTTTGAGTTTGTACAACACATGTCTAGGTATAGTTAAGTTGTCACTGATATATTTTGTTCTTTATAAAATCACTTGCTGCGGACAGTGACCCCTCTTACACACACACACACACACGTCGTAATGAGAAACAGAACCTTTAATTACCGTGTTAATTAGTTTATTAATAGCTAAGCTATTAAAATGCACCTTAAACTCATTTTATTTTACTCGTACCAAAAAACTCCTCGTTCAAAAGCCCGATCAAGGCGTGTCTAATACCAAATCACATCCCTACAATAGGTTACGTAACCCGGTACCGCAACTAGGTCTGCTCACCATGCCAACGGTCGGTAACCAACCGTGACGGTACGGTAAAAGCATGATGGTGCAGCTTTAGATGGTAAAAAACGAGCAAGGTTGCGGGAAATAGATTAGGATTGACACCTGTCGAAGCTAAAGTAATTCTTACCATATAATGATTGTTTGAGCTTTCTACTGTCTTCTTATCGTATAGTTGATGAACAACCTGGTGTCAGAGTTTAAACCGCCTGTAGGCCTCTGACATGTCTTTACACACCGTTGAAAGTCCCTCAGGTGTGCCGGTTTTCTCACGATGATTTCCTTCACCGTTTTTAGCAACTGATAACTAATTTATAGTACGCACATGAATTTGAAATGACATGATGCGTGTCGGGGTTTGAACGTCCAACGTTTATACCACTCGGCTATCACTGCTTACTTTCTTCTGTTAATGCGATGCAGCTACAGACCGGCTGAAGAGTGTCTCATGTTTTGCTTTCTTGCTTCACTTAAGTCCTTTAAAGAGTCTTACGCCATAGTATAATTGAAGATTTACTGTGCAGTATCTTGGTAGTTCACCTATATGAGAACACTTGAACCGGACGATTAGGGTTTAATTTCAAGAGTGCTTTTCCCTAGCCCTCATAAATAAAAGGATTAGAGTTCGATTTATATAATAATATAATGTAGCACATACAACATTGATCACTGCAATTTATCTAAACATACTGTTTGGAAAAATGTTTTGCACTTAAGTCTATTGACATTTATTGAGCATAATGATTGATCAATTAGTTGATAAATTGTTTATGCAATGCGACAGCGGACACACAACATAAATATACAAAGTATCTACAAATACAACAACGTAATTAAAAACAAATGACAATAATAACTCAATCAGATACCTGTGACACTGTATGACTACCTATATGAAATGCACCATTACATAATATGAATTTTGAGTAGATAATAGGAGAAATCGTAGAGTACACACAAAACAGACTGGTCATTCCACTTGTAAATCGGTTATGACATAAGTTCCTCACTCGAATCAAGGAAATGAATGGTTTCACATTAAACCGCACAAGTGTTAGCATTTGGCGTGCATCCATACACATGCAATTTCATGCATGCTATGCCTAATGTAACAGTTCGCTTCCTGCAACCTTTCATTGAAATACACTTAGAATTCGTTTAAGGCTCCGTGTTTTCCCTCATCGTCGCAATTCTAGTCAGGAGCCGGTATTAGTTAGTCTACCGTGGCAAAACTACTGACCAGACCATTTGTTTTCCTGTAGAGGTTATGTAGCAAATGGACTACCTTAATATGGGCATAATATAAAATAATTCTATTTGAGGATATTGTTTACGGTGATAGTAAATATTTTCTTTTTGTTCTTGGTCGAAGGAAATGCTATGGATAATGATGATGATCACTTGGGTTTAAATTTGACAAACTCCTAAGTAGTTTGTCATTGAGTTTTGAAGTTCAACACTCACTATTGCTACACTCTGAACAACAATACTACAATGTTTTAATTAACAGATTTTTGCTGCAAAAGAAAAACATAAGGAATCATCTTGTCTCCATGCCTATATTTGGCATTGGATAAATTATGCCGTGTGGTATCCGGCCTAGAATTGACCACCCCCTTTCCTCCCGTGGGTGTCGTAAGAGGCGACTAAGGGAAAAACCTGAAGGTGGGCAGCAGCGTCTTCTGTAACTTCACCATCAATACTGCGATCCCCAAGCCGCTTGCCAAGCGTCGGGATTATGGCAACCCCCCCGCTTAAACGGGGAGGCCTATGTTCAACAGTGGACGTCTTTTGGCTGATGATGAAATTATGCCGTACTGCATCATCTTGATATTTTTTACCAAGAATCTACAAATAAAAATAATGTTAATCTAATCCTTCCAGTTTTACAAGGGCCAACAGGTTCCTCAAACAGATAATAAACAATAAATATCAAAGTTCTGTCGACACGATAATGGGCGTCAATGAATCACCAGCCAGTTAACAGACCAAGAATTTCGCTAATTATGCATTCAAAGTTAACAGATTGTTATACAACGCGGAAGTATTGGGTCGTGACGTGGATTCGTGACTTCAATCCTATCATATCATACCAGGCTTGTGAACGCCCTCCACATGGTTGCATGTGCCCCGAAGCATCTTGTTGTGTTCGTAGGTTATGTGGTAATTGCTGATGTATTTAATTAAACTACAACACAGGAATTAACACGACACACAAGTTTTGAGTCTGTTGTGACCACGGCCAATAATGTCCTCCTGACCGAATTTCGGTCACGGCGGCCTGTCAGCTGAGACTAGCCATCTGCGCAGGAGATATTATAGTGCCCGAGTGTGCGCGCAGACACAGGTGCACTCCCTATTCCCTGACGAGCTACGAGCCCCACACGGCCAATACAACTCGGTCGAAACGTCAAGACAGAATTTAAATCTAGTGTTCGCGATATTTCCCACGTTGTAGTTGAATTATCATCATGCAACGCGATAGTTTAATAGTTAGTGCTGATGTATTTGTACAAAATAAGCTATAGAAACGTGAGACTAGAGGAAAATTGTAAGTAAATCAATATTCAATACAGTATGTAAATATAATTAATTCTTAACGAATCATGTCGTCCTCACAGCAATACCTACTGAGGACACTATGCTTGCACACCATATTTCAGTTGTGCTTGTAACTCTGGAAGCTATAGAATCTATTGGATGTGAGCTTTACTGATAACTTCGATATATAAAGTGAGCAGCCAACCCCAGAACTCAATTAGTAGTTAGCCTGGCTGGAGGCTCCAGAAGTCTTTTCGATGGGAAAATCATCTTATGACATCCCCCACTCTCTTGGGCGCTCTTGGGCGGAGCGGGAGATAGTGTCAGACTTTTACTGACTAAAAACCCACTCCTGTTCCTTCGTTGCCTTTCGTACCAGGGCCGAGTCTTCCTTTCGGAATCAGACCCTTGGCCCCAGTAGGCTTCGACCCTGATGGGCCCCTACAGTTGCTGACATCTCCTTGAGGCGCGCGTGAAACAGTACGCGCCGTCGACGACTTGGGCTCGGTCCGGATGGTTACCGGACGGTCGGACGGCGAGCCACCCATTGCTCACCGACCGCAAGCCCGCGCCTACGGTGGCCGGAAATCGGGATCAGAATCCCGGCGGCGGTTGGGGCGTGAGGATCGTTGCCTCACGCGATCGGCCGCCTCCTTTGCTAGCATTACTGCTTCGCAGAAGGAGGCGACCGCCTGCCACTCCTCCTCGCTCCGGACCATGGCCTGTACCAAGGCCCGGCGCGAGAGATCACCGCCACCGATCGCCCCCACGAGGACACGGCGATGCTCTTTCCAAGCGGGGCACACCTCCAACGTGTGCTCCACCGTGTCCTCCGGGCTTTCCACGCAATGGTGACACCCGGGCGTTTCTTCCGCACGGATCCGGTGCAGTAACCTCCCGAACTTACCATGTCCGGTGAGGACCTGCGTCATGCGGAAGGTAAGGACGCCGTGTTGCCTTTCCAGCCACTCCTCAAAGAGGGGACTTACCGCCATAATTACGGCGTGCCCAGGCCGAAATCAGCTAGGATATCATCATCATCAAAATCATAAAGTATAATGCATAGGTATAGTATTTTTTCGGCTTCACGGTATGCGCATCTTAGGCGACCGCTAGCTTATATTTTTCTTTTGACCAAACAAGCGAGCTTTTTATAGCAAAGGATATTAGATGAGAGATGTTTAGGCGTAATAGGTATTATTTATATTCTCTGACGCAAAAACTTTGTATCGTAGATGCGTTTACTGACCGGAATCTCACGTGGGTACAGCACTCAGACTTGTATAAAATATGTACGGACAGTCAAAATAATTCTTCCAAGAAGGAATCCATATTGTGATAATGCTTACAATCCATTTATTCATCATCGATGACAGTGAAAAACATGTTCATATACTATGTTTGTCACAAACTATTTCATAACAGATAATAAATATCTAAATTGATAAAGGAAATTTTAAAAATGATGGACACGAGCAGGACTTGATCCTGCGACCTTTGTCGTACCGTGGCGCTGCGCTGCTCTAACCAACTGAGCCATTGTGTCACTTTCATCATTTTTCAAATTTCCTTTATCAATTTAGATTTAAGCTTAGCATGGGCAACATGCAAAAATGACACAAAATGTCATATAGATAATAAGTATGTTATGCCAATTCATAAATGGGTATCTTAATTAGTTTACGCTGCAGGCACAACACAGAATTGTTCTATATTTATGTGGACAGATAATAGGATCACATAATAAATAGAAGGTGGGCGTTTTAATTGCTTCTTTATATTAAATGTAATGGTTTCCATTATTCATTTTTTTGCCGCGAGTCAATGAAGTACAACATGTTACGTGTATGGGTTTCAATGCCATGGTCAGAAAAAATCTATGGAAGCACACGAAGATTTATTTAAGATTCAACTTGATAAAGATATTAATTTATTTCTGTTTAGCCAGGAAGGCTTTTTGCATTCATTGCTTAACATGGAGTTAAATGTTTTAAATACTTATTGTCTTTTTTTTCTGACAAGAAGCTCTGTGGTTAATAGGTTTTACATTACATAACATCAAGCCTGTATTACTACTAGTATTCCCCGAAGGGGTAGGCAGAGGTGTGTAATACATCTAGATTTCGCCAGTTATGTTTTAGGTCCCAATGTAATAGGGGGCTAGCCTAGTGTCATCAACCACAAATTCAGACTCCATGCTGCTACTGACAATCACCTAATGGAAAAACCTAGTTACACTTTGCCCGACCCGGGAATCGCGATTCGAACCAAGCACATTAAGCCCAGTAGTCGCGCTTAGCGACCACTGGACCAACGAAGCAGTCTTAGAACTGTTTTATTTGACAGTTTCAAAACCTATACTTAAAAAAAATGCAACTTCTCGGTACGAAATCAATGTTCTTTTCTTTCTTTTTCGGTTCTATCAAGGTTCCCATTGTGGGGCGAGGTTTGTTTAAACAAACCTCGCCCCACAATGGGAACCTCTCCGGTGCGTTTCACAAACATGAAATATCACATACACAAACACTCAGACTCAGGACAAACACCTGTTGATCGCACAAATTTATGCCCCGTGCGAGAATCGAACCCGCAACCCTTAGCGCAGCAGTCCAATCGCTTAGCCACTGCGCCAATCAGGACGTCGTTATTGTATACTAGCAAAAATAATAACTTTATTTCTTTACTCATCGCATTTGCACACCCATTCAACGTTGTATACAATTACAATAATTATATTCACGAATGAATATTTCTTATTGATGGGTTACCGACCCATCATTACCTACATGTGCGTTGTTGTAGTGTTTACGAGCACATCCAAACAAACACGTGCCTTTTTTACTGTAAACGTATAACAGAAGTTTAGTACAAGAATTTTCTTTGTTTAACAGACTTTGATCTATGGAAAAAGACACGTGTCTCTACCGCGATTTTTGCGGTTTTGACTTACTATCGAAAACCTTAGTTGTTTCTATGGCAACGAGCATGAGACGTCCAGGAGTTTACTGGTACAAATACTGAAAACATCTTAAAATCTCGCGTTATTACCACCTACAAGATTTTGTAACACATATTAGACATACTGATTCAAAAAAAGTTTAATAACCATACCTACACATGATATTATAGATAATTAAATTGTAAAGGTTAAAGGCAATCTAAATTTTTGCCTTCGTTGTTGTACAGAGCTTTTCGTTTCTGGAATGAGTGCATTTAACTTGAATCTCTAGAGCCATAGTACAGTGTACAATGGTAGGAATAATATATTGTAGTCACATGAAAACACAAAATGGAGTAACATAATAGAGGTTTTCATCCACCCGACAATGTCCTTCTGACCGAATTTCGGTAACGGCGGCCTGTCTCAGCTGAGACTAGCCAACTACGCAGGAGATATTATAGTGCACAAGTATGCGCGCAGACACAGGTGCACTCCCTATTCTCTCACTCTCATAATCCGATGGGACGGAAGACCGACACGACCGGAGAGAGATCAGGCGCAGGACCAACGGCTTATCGTGGCTTCCGAAGCACGGTGGGGTCTCGACATGTGAAAACGGTCAGCCATCACAAGACTGACCGCGGCGAGCACGGCTTAACCTCGCAGATCGACTGATCTGCGGGGTAGCCACATAGCTACGAGCCCCACAATAGTCCACTCGATAATAGGTCAATGAAGCCATAGAACAAGTAGACCAATACCTTCTCAACAAATCCTGTGAAATGCCTTCATCATTAGACGCAGAACTAACGACAAGGATGCATCGTTTTTGCCAGATTAGCAACTCGTACTTGGCATTCATTAACTTATTATAACTATATCCGTTTGCATTCGTCAAGCAGACGTCTACTAATTGATGTTCGTGCCCTCGATCCACGATTTGGTCCGTGATGTTGAAGCTACGTAGAGCCAGTAAACTGCAATCTTAATGAAGTAAATGTTTTCTGTCATTTTTATTTACTTTTAGGTTGAAAACGTTTTCGATTTGACATTTTTGTCCCCGCAAAAGCAACACTATTACTTTACACATTTTAAGAACCTATTGTAGGTACAGTCAGCATCATAAATAGCTGAGTATTTTTTTAACATATACTAAAAAGTCTTAAATGCTCTCAAATCATCATTTGGACGTTTTTAAAATTTGAAACAATAACTTGAATTGATGTTTATCCGCCAATTATTTGTCATGAGGTTTCTTAACATGTTAAGCTACTTATGATGCTGACTGTACCTACCTATGTTGTATAAATTAAATTTTGATTTAAGTAATGCTTCCAATTATGAATGAAGAGAATTAAATGAAGTTCACTTGTTTTTATTTGCTGCATACGTCTTTTCGGACCTTGATGACCACGACAATTTCTTGGTGCTGTGATTGACCTTCGGTCGTCTTTAATCCTTATGGCGTTCCATCGTCTATTAGTGTGAAGAAATATACAAAGCCTCTATGTCTGCACACTTGTGCACTACAGTGTCTGCTGCTTCTTGCTTAGTCTCAGTTGAGAATGTCCGCCATGACAGGTCAAATCAATAAAACTTGCGTAGCGTTTAAAAAAAATGTTATATTAGAATTGATTTATCTTCTACATAAACGTCGCTGAACAGAGCCTTATGTTTGCCTTCTGTGCTCACTTTGTGTTGTACGCTCCTAAAGCACGTGTGATGTAACGTGTACTTAATAAAAAATAGAGATGTCCCTACCACACATGTAATACAAAGATCATTAACTAACAAAAACTATTTATTACTTCTTGATTGCTTACCCATCACGATATGGGATAAAAACCTATAAAACGTGTGTAGATACTAACACTTACATTAGATTAAAGAGTATTATTGGCGGGATTTGCGGTTACGGTATGACGTCATGAACATTATGTGTGAGTTCAAAGTCACACTGTTTTTGTTTGTGTAAATATTTTACTGGTATTACAATTGCGAAAGTAACTTTGTGTGGCTGTTACCTCATCACGTTTACGTTATATAAAGATATAGTTCCTAGGAAAAGACTTGGCTACATTTTGCTCCAAAAAAGGGAGGAAAAAATATGTATATACGAGCTAGAAAATATTATACTATTATCTATTTATTATACACTACTGACAAGTTGCTGTTTATCATGGTGGCCGTTCATTGTGCTGTTCTAAAGGGCTGATGATGATGATGCAATACTGAATATTTGGGTCCAGTAAATGGGTCCCCACGAGCCACAATATATCCACAATCCATATGGTATATTTGGCTTTACATTTAAAATTAATAAGGACGAAAACAAATCTTCGGTTTTGAATACTGCTATTATAAAAATACCTGCATTATTTTCTAACCTGATTTTCATCTTAATAATTATACATTTTGGAATATTTAATGAAACCCTCATTTAATTTAAAAGGGTTTGATAAACCATTTACTGTGACATTATTGAAGTGATGATGTTTTGGTTTTTTTTTAATCCTAATGTCTTGTGCGTTTGTTTTGGTTATACGACCCAAAAATAATATACTAAAGAGCAAATCCTTAAAGAACAATTAAAAGATTATTCTGACGCATACCACTACTCGATACCTACACAGGGCAAAAAAATATTTAATCAATGTTTTACTGACAGACACCAATATTCAAGTACCTAATATACATTTTAGAATTCCGAACATAATGTACAAAAAACACATCATATTATTTCTGGGAACGATCCTTTATGCATAACACAGCGCTGATGTAAAGATCTAAATATAACGATGCCTACACTGGCGGTCGGAGCACATACATGCACCCTTTGTGAGTAAAAAGTATTTTAACGACCGTCAATAGTTTTTGGTGTCCAAGGAGTATCTAAGGTCAAGCGTACCTTTTTCTCATCGTACGGTAATGGAACCTGGTGTCAGAGTTAGAACCGCCTGTAGGCCTCTGATATGCCTTCACACACCTTTGAAACGTCTCTCAGGTGTGCCGGTTTCCTCACGATGTTTTCTATCACCGTGTTTAGCGTACCAAAACTTATAGATGGACAAATGCGTGTCTAAGCTAATACGATTGCCTAAAAAAACCTTTCCTTTAGACTTAGCATTTTGCAGCAGACTCCAGGAAAGTTGTGACTACCTAACCAGACTTTAGCAAGGCGGAACGAAAGGCCTCCAGCTAGAATAAACTAAGCAACAGTGCCGCTAACATTGTTGTTTGGACTTCGGGTTTTAGGCATGGCTAGAGGAAGAGGTGTTAGGGAGCTGGATCTAGTTAATACTGGTAGGAAGGCCATAACGTGACGAACCAACACTTTTCTTGGAATAAGGTCTGTTCTGGTTTTCTGGATTCGAACAAAATTTTAAACCTTTTTAAACTCTGAACAAATGAATATTAATATGTCATGAATAAACACCGAACAAGATTTGCAAATAATGTAATATACCGTGTTATCATAAACAACGATCACATGCAACGTTATGATACACAGTCGTATATAATTAATAACACTTAATCAAATTGGCTAGCAATCTTCTCAGTATGGAAATAACAAAGTGGCAATAGGTAATAAAGAACGTCGAACGTTTGTCACGTTGGGCCAACGCTAGAGCTAGCACTAGGATTATAATCGCTCAACGTGATGCTTAAATGACTGTAAAAACTCTTCCTTTGTAACGTGCAGAAATGTTGCTTGATTGATGGCATTATTAAGGCTAGGAGCATAGCAACAGTCGATCGCAACGTGTTGAAAAACATTGATTAATGGATGGGTAATTTTGCGGTCTCGTCTCTGTTATTTTCATTCATTAGAACTTTTGTTCAATTTTATTAATTAGTATGACTATTAATTAATTATTAATATTTGTTATTATTGGAATTGTTTGACCTGACACCCTGCCATCATACCAGACAAGAACAGATGACGTAGGTTCACGAAATTTGAACTAACGTCTAACGAAAAACCCATATTTTTTGTGATTTTTAGTAACGTCATAACAATAATTGTTCATAACACTGGTCAGGTGTAAGAAAAAAGCTCAAAGGATGAAATTCTGAAACCATTTGAAGAAACAAAACACTATGAAACAACAATGGTACAATAAAATAAAAGAAACTATTCTCTGTTTGTTTATATTTCATTAACAGACAACGCAACAATACTATTTAAATATTCGGCAATCAAAAGTCTAGCGTCAACAATCGATTCGAACATCCTTATTGAAATCGAATGATCCGTTTCAAATCGATAAATGACTCGATAGTTCGATACTACAAATACATTGACAAATAGAGTCAATAGAATGAAATTTGAGCGCAGCGAATAGCGAAATGTCACTTCTGGTCGTGTTAAATAATCGTTTTGAAACGAAAAAGCGAAAGTAAGAGACGGTGTTCAGACGAGTGCGTGTTCATATATTATGCATGATATTAGCATAAAGAACGGACGCCGAAGACCTCTGTCGAAACATAACATATTAGAGTCCATTGATCTGCGATGTTAACATTTAGAAATACTTCTGACTGGCCATCGAACAATATTTCGTATTGTACACCACACAAACAGAATACATTTTATCACGAACAACGATTTATTCATTCAAATGTCAAATCGGAGACTGTCGGAACTAGAGGTATAATCCACATCGAGGACACTATCTAGGCAAAAGGAGAACAGGTAAAGCAATGTGGTATTCGCATGATGGTCAAAGTAAAGTGTTAAGAACTCAACGAAGTTTGGTCGAATCTATTCAGAACATAGATCCGTGTTTAAGGTCATTTACTCCATGATGTACAGGACTAGATGAGAGGATTTTATTTTATGATGATGCAAATGTACGGTGTCGACACCATCTTAATCGCCAAAAATTAAGGTGGCCAGAAAAATCTTGCACTTAATGATGACATTACTTGCAACATAATCTTATAAGTTTACCAACAATTTAATTGAAGAGTAATATCGGAAACCACAAATCAAAGTTGTCGAGCCTGTATAAACATTAGACACTTTTTACTGGCCGTTAGCAACAACTCAATAAGGCTTAACAAAAACCTATAACAATACTCAAATAAAAACTGTTATTGAGAAGAGCCAGTTGGAATCACCAGTGGGTACCTACACAGATTTTAACAATAAGCCACGGGCGAAGACCCCAGACAGAGGTACCAAAGAAAAACAAAAAAATCATAAAAACCTCAAGGTTACTTATGGAGTTGGGTCGACTTCTCCGTGCGGATAAAAATACATTAAGCCTTTTATAATTCAATGGAGTTTTTAATAAAAATGAAGGTATGCAACCTTAGGCACTTCATTTTGAACTGATAAAATAAATGTGTTTATAAGTGGTAACTTTGAGTCTGATCACTTGCTTTGTGCATGTGATATTTGAATTTGAAATGCACTCACGATACCTCTATCGGAGAGGTTTCTGGTGTGGAGCTATGATTGAAAAATCCTGCCAAACCTTCCTATTCTACTCTAGAATTCATTTATTTTTCCAACCGGTTTTACTGGATATTTGTATGATCCTACAAAGATTTCGAGTTTGGACATTTGCTAATTATAATATAAACGTGATACAGGAGCATAAATGCCTTCATTACAACATTACTGATGAGCAGAGATTATGGCAGTTCCATAGGAAAATACGCCAGCCACGATAAGGGATGGCAGTTTATAATTAAATTAAAATTTTAGTTGAATTTTATTTTGTTGCTTCGTATACCAAAAATTTTACAAAATTTACTTTATCCATAATACTAGCAAGTATTTTTTTTTAATATACTCAATTTTAGTTTGTTTTATTGATGCTATTTTTTTTTTCTAATTAATTTATAAAACAATGTTACTTAACATTTTAGGCTGCCTTAGAAAATGAATTGGTTAACAAAAAAAAAACAATATTTAAATTAACTTACACCACATTTATCTACACGAACACCATTCTCAAATAAATTATTTGTTACCTATTTCGATACCTGACAACCCTAATTACAGTAGTAGTTTTTGCAGTGGTGTATCAACCCCACTGCATGCAATTACACGATTCATATCCACGTAAAGGAAGCGAGCACAATGGACAGACCGACTGTTTATATAATAATATACTACATCTAATTGTTTTATAAAGTTATGTGCGCGCCGCACGGACGGACACAAATTACATCGAATTACTTGCAGTTTTATTAATATCTTTTATTTTTAGAATCACCATTAAAGTGCACCTGAATGCAGCTAACAAATAACAATGTGTTTAGGTGGCAATGATATGTCAAAAAGTATAGATACGTCATAAGCTAAAAATGTGAACTAGAAAAGTGTTTGAAACCTTGAGTCCGAACTGCACTAGTCTTATGTCAAATTGGACTACAATTGTACCCTTTTCGAATCTTCAAAATGAGCGCGCTCGTAACATATCTGTACTTTTTTAAATATCATTGTTAGCTGGTATGTTTGAGTCAACTACATATTCAAGATACATGCATACTGATATAAATTCAAGTTAAACATTAAACAAGTTTGTAACGGTCTACAAATACTAGACTAGCTGTGTAAATATGATGATGATACCAAAACTCAGTTTGAAGTAGACCATGGTATAAAGCAATGTTATCCAGTACCTATATCAATAAATGAAAACAATTCGCAGGTTCAAGTCCTGCTCGTGTCCATCATTTCTCAAGTTTCCTTTATCAATTTAGATTTAAGCTTAGCATGGGCAACATGCAAAAATGACACAAAATGTCATAGAAAAACAATTATTAAAAATAACATGGTCAGAAATTACTCTTGGCAATATGACCGCCACTTGCATTGTTTTAGTAAATTTTATTCTATATTAACTTGTATCTTAGTGTCCAATTAACAATGTTCTATTCTACTATAGAAAATATTAGGTCCATGCTAGTGGGAAATGAATAGGCATAATTAGAAGCGCTCATTGATGCTTGTTATTGGCTAATGGAGCAAAACGGAGGCAAACACGCTAAATCAACCATAAAGTCTGCAATGAATGAGATCCTAGAATCACGTGCCTGCTCTAAACAAATGACGACCTCCTGACGCACTGAGGTCGACTCTAAAGTATAAATAGCTAATTGTTGTTGACATCTTAGCTGAAAAATAATGGCTGAAAAAATAATAAGAAACTTGTTTTGCTAGTTTCAAAGTCGTACCGTGGTGGTTGTAAATCGAATGCGTATTTCGTTGTTTCACATCCAGGCAAGAAATAATAAAATCAATAATGCAATATCGTGTGTGTCTTTATGGTAAAGAAATACATCGTAATGTAATCTGGATATGGTCTGAAATAGCTTTTAATATGTGTATGAGAAAAGTCGTATTGCGTTCGAGATGGCAGCTCTTTTTTCCGCACGAAACAAACGTTTGTACGTTCTACCAATATTCGTTCCGAGTTGAAGCGTAAATGTGCAAGATTAGTATCTGTAAAACCACTCACAACACAAAAATAAACCATTGTAGAGTCATGTAAAAAACCAAGGTACCTAAGCACCTATAATCTTACAAATTATTAATTATATCGAGGATGTAAACGTACAGAGTTGTACTGGCTTCCTCATTGATGCTTACAACTAACAAGCGTGAGAACCAGCCATTATCACAGCCACTGGCAATCGCATTGGTATTCGTACACATACATAAAGAATTCCGAGATCTCAGGCTTCAGTGACTTCAGTACATGAACATAACATGACACGTACCAACAATAAACGTACAGTTTGGCTCACGACTCCGCGGTGTCACTAGCTCATGAATAAGGGCTTCATATGAGTCCAAAACTAGTCAGGCATTCCGGAACAGACACATGAGTAAAACCGGTATACACAATAAAATAATAAAAGTACATTTGTGGGGAGGACGAGATAATTATGGATGAGATTCCCTTATCGACAAGATTAATCCTAGTGAGGTTCAAATTAATGAGAATGAAATCATACATACTAACATACCTGGAATACAAAGAGATTTCCATGAAATAGCATATTAGTGCAGGTAGCAAGGCTACCATTTTTGAGCCTACACAGGGTAACCTAAAAAGCATGTTAATAAGCGGTAAGTAAAGCAGTAAACATCCAACGAAAACATTTTGAAACAGATACGATTTCCCATCAGTAATCTCCAGTTACATTAATATTGCCAACATTGAAAAGACGAATAACGTCCAGTTGTTTCACAGTATGCACCGCTTTTGAAACCGATTGGATACTTACTGTGTGCCTCTAGACGACAGATTTCTATTTTACGACATTTGGATGCTGCAGGCTCAATCTCAATGGACGGGTCATTTGAGTGAAGTTTTTTCTTATTAGCTGATTTCGTGATGACGTACCTGAAACAAATGATGAAAACGTTAGCGATTTAAAAAAACATGTTAGGTGGAAAGCTGTTTATTGTTTCGCAGAGGTGAAATGTGACGCCACTATATTTAGTTTTACGAATTTGTCTCCTACACATCTCTCAAGGAAGTACTTTTCGGGTTCTCAGTAAGTCCTAGGTTATTTTTTACCGTCTGAAACCTGTTCATGAGTGCCGGAATAAAGTCTACGTATTTCGTCATTTACAATTAATATGTTTTAAATAAGGTGGGAACATTACACAATAGTTTATAGTAAGGCCATATTCAATGTTCACTAGATAATTCTTTTGCAAAACAATCGTGAATTAAAATAGTTCTGGTCTAATCTAATTGTCTATTGACTTTAGATCAAGGTAAGTAAATAAAAGACAAGTTTGTTGCTTATTTGTAAAGTTGGATTTTTTGTAAAGGGTCTAATGACTCATTCTGATACGTGGCTCACATGGGTTCTTATGTTGTATATTGCTGGTATTGTCTACTGGCATAAAATAAATTATAATGGGCTGGAAAGCTTTCGGATGCGAGCGGGTTTGAGTGCGGGGTTCGGCAAGGGGGGTTGAGCTCACCCCTACTCTTCAACCTGTACGTAAATGCACTGGTTGAGAGGCTTAGCAGCATGCATGTCGGTTGCTATGTTGATGGTATTTGTTTTAATAATCTCAGCTATGCGGACGACATGGTGCTGCTGGCCCCCTCGGT
Source organism: Abrostola tripartita (assembly GCA_905340225.1). Taxonomy (NCBI): domain Eukaryota; kingdom Metazoa; phylum Arthropoda; class Insecta; order Lepidoptera; family Noctuidae; genus Abrostola; species Abrostola tripartita. Next base: position 643,419 of record HG996492.1, on the reverse strand, counting down.
TGGAGCTCTCCGGAAGTTACTTTTAGTATGTGAGTCTTTTGCCGCATCACACGGTCTCATATATAATATTGATAATATTAAGAAATCGGAATACATGGTCTTTAAGTCAGGTCCCAGTAGTCCCACTGTACTACCTGTTTTCCTTAACGGTATATCTTTAAATATGGTTCACCAGTTTAAATATCTTGGACACTGGGTAACTGATGACCTTAAAGACGATGTAGACATGGAGAGGGAACGCAGAGCGCTGTCAGTCCGGGCGAACATGCTGGCCCGCAGGTTCTCGCGATGTACGGACGCAGTAAAAGTAACTTTATTTCAAGCGTACTGCACGTCACTATACACGAGTAGTCTGTGGGTCAACTATACCCAAAGGGCTTACAACGCTCTGAGGGTCCAATTCAATAATGGGTTCAGGGCGCTGTTGCGGCTTCCACGTTTTTGTAGTGCGTCAGCGATGTTTGCCGATGCGCACACAGATGGTTTTAATGCAGTCTGGCGCAAAAAATGTGCTTCATTACTTGGCAGGTTGCGTGGAAGCAGCCACGGACTCCTGAGCACCATTGCTGGAAAACACGACTGCCCTTTTAGTGTGGAAACTCACCCAAAGGACCAGGTCATTGTTAACTATAAAGTATTAATTGTTGATTTTTATCTTTGCTATGTTTTATGTATTTGCTTTGTATGCTTATTGTGATGGATCTCAGTAATCCGAATAAAGATTTTTTATTATTATTTTATTATTATTATTATATTAATTATGTTATTCATCATCATCATCAGCCGGAAGACATCCACTGTTTATAAAAGGCCTCCCCAATATTATTATGATCATATTATTGTTTACTACACGCAGTCTGCACGCAGAGTATATTCACGTGCGGTTCGTAGTTGTCTGCCACGCAGTAGATACAATAGAAAAACTATTGTTCGCGGCTCACTGGTGGGCCGAGTGGCGTCCAACCAGATAAATCTACAAATGCCAATAAATTGCTTGGCGAAATCCTAGTTCGAAATTATTATTTGAACAAGAAAGAGTACTTAGTTATATCTTGTACCTAAGTTTTATCGCCGATAAAAAAACTTTAGTACCTAACATCGAACTTAATGTGCGCCTTTGCAATACCAATATCGATAAAATGGGTGACGCGTATCTAAATTCTGGTCGCGTGCTCAAATAAATTGTGAACACAATTAAACTAGGCGGATTTCGGCGGCCTTGGTGCTTGGTTCTAGCGTCTTCGAAAATTAGTCTGTACAGCACTAATTACGATGGTCGTGAGGCGGCCATTTGCTAAGACCTGCTATTGTACGATTTGACATGAAAGACATTTTGAATTTACTTGCAAGTAATACAAGTGCATCATATTTGTAAGATAAATAACTGCTTTGTTAATCTTCAGAGGGTTTAAAATTAAGAGAGAATAAGTGGTAGTTATAAGAAACTTTACAGCCGACTTAAAAACGAATATGATGTTCAGATATTCATAACTTAACCAAGGAAATGGTTTGGATTGTTGCGTCGATTCTAATAAGGAGCAAAGTGCAAAATATCTTTAAAGCTTTTTGTTTTGAAATCAGCGAGTGATGTGCCTAATAGATGGACTTACTATTGTCTGTGTCGCAAACACAATACTGTTCATAAATCAGCCCTTTCACAAAAATGAGTGATAATTACAATCAAAACACCGCAAAGTTTAGTACAAATATAATTTTTTCAAACACCTGCGTGTCATGTTATCTACTTACTATAATGAACGTTCGTGCCTTATCTCCAGATATGCATTAACCAACAATTACCATTTATAATCAACAGTCATTAAATATTCATATCCAGCCGGACGGACTGCAACTATTGTTCAAGATGGAGGGAGGTCAAGAAAGTACTGCAAATAATCGAACCTTTGAAACTACACGCAATTTTAGTATCTTTTATTCCTAAATTGAGAAAGAAATTTTGAAAAATGGTAGACATTAGCGGGGCTTGAACCCGCGACCTTCGCCGATCCGTGCCGCAGCTCTGCCAACTGAGCTTTCATTTCGCTGCTCGCACCCATCAAATTTCAAGTTCCCCGTCTTCTGTTTTATCCCTCCATGTTGTCTTTGACATTTAGAAGATTGAGGGTTAAAACTTTCGACAACACTATTAAATACTGCCTAATAGGTGTCGAAACAAGTTGGTCTGCTGCGTCACGTTTCGATATCCGATATACTATGACATGTATGTACCTAATTATAATCCACAGAAATTTATTTAGTGCTGTCTGGGCGATAGTGACGATGACATTTAAATACACTGCAACAATATGGGGAAATTACATTGCTAGAGAACAAACGTTTACTGTAAAGAAAATATCACTTATTTTATTCACTCCCGAACTCAATTGGACTAGCAAAAAACCAGAGGTTCCAAACACTGTAGATTGAAATCTATTAAAACATGTTGGGAAACCAATCGACTCGTATCCAATGCTTTTTAAGACACAATTGAGCAGAAGAGGTGACGATTAGCAACACTGCAAGCCTGTGGCTAAACGGACCGCGCAGAATTTTACAACTGAGGAAATAATGTCCGGAACATGATTTCAAAAACCGCTAAGCAATTCTGATGGCGCAAATCTGGACCGAAACAAAAAACACGAGCATTCCGCTTCTTTATATTTCAATTAATAAGGTTTTCTAAGCTACTGCATTAATCATTTGTAATTGAATTAAAATCTGCCAGTTTTTTTCAAGGCGGATTTTAGCTTATTACTTTTACATTTTATATGGCGAAGGATTAGATGGCGATAGGATAATAATCAGATTAAAGTAGACTATTAATAATAGTACTTTTCTTCTTCTTCTTTTTATAGGTATGAGCTATGTCCAAGTAAACAGGTAATGCCGTAGTGTACAGATTGGCCAGACAACTATGATGGTAGCGAGGTTGACCGTCCATAGAGCGTCCGACGTACTTAGGTACTATCATTCGTGGAGGTTCTCCACTAGCATGTCGTACTTTTTAAGCGCCAATTTTAAGACAGCCACAAACGCCCACCGCTTCAGTGTTTATAGCTGGTAAGATGAAAAGGCACAACAAACCCCCAGCAACACTATAATATAACATTACACACATAAATAATTATATTATTTTAGTGTACACTGTCATCACAGCGTGGGTGAAAAACATTTGTTTTAAAATGTCAGAATTTACGATATTTTACTTTGATCAGCCTTCATTATAATTGGTTTCGTTGACGGTAACTTTGAGTATTGTTTTGGTTGAGTGCTCATAAGTTCTGGCTTGTCTATTTACTTTACAATAAAGTAAAGGCATTTTAGAGCTCATTTTACATCCCTTTCAATGTTAGGTACATATTTTCATTAATTAATCAATGATAAGTTTTCTCGTCTATTAGTTTTAGTCAAATAGTAACAGCATTTTTACGACCAGGCTTAGTATCAAACATTTCACAATGCGTCCACAAAGAAAACCTCTAAGTTAACGCTAATTACCCGTAAAAGGCGATAAGGCATGTTCACATGATTTTCATTGCAAGACACACACACTAATTAACTATTTATAGAATTGTACTTAATACTAGGGCAAAAAAAAGTACTAATAACTCTTAAAGCAAGACATTTTCCGTGGAAGCGAGACGCCACACTACACTGCACGTCTCGCTTCTACGTCAAGAAAAGTCCTGCTTTAAGAGTTAATGGTAAGGGTCTGTACTTCTACACTCATATTGTAGAGAGGTAACATTTGTTTGCATTATAAGGGGAATTATCCTATAAAAATTCTTGCATCAATATTTAGAATGGATCTTCAGGGTGGAGAATTCACATGGGCTACTTTAATCTCAGAAATCTCTTCACGCAGACGAATTCGCCGGCTGATTCTAGCCTATACCGAGCTTCAGAAGGTAGTCCAGCATCTCTCTCCGGCTGTGTCGGTCTACCGTCCCATCGGACTATGACAGTGAGGGAATAGGGGGTGAACCGTGAACCTTCGTAGTTGGCTAGTCTCAGCTGAGACAGGCCACCGTGACCGACATTCGGTCAGGAGAACATAATTATTAAACAAAGATGCAGCATGTTTATAAAATGATAAAATAACTAGTTAGAAGATATAAGTTGATGTTCTTTTTTATAAAATAGTTGATTACCTAAGTTCCAAAAACTAAGCGTAGCACTCAATTAGTATAATTAATCTGAAAATTAGAAAATATAAATTACACAAGACTCGTTTACAGCGGTTACTTAACAGCGGTAAATCAGCGATATCGTGTCTAAAGAATAAATCTCATTAAATTTAAATTGGACATTATTTTGCTAATTCATAATACAGTGACTACCTCGTTAGTCTAGTGGTCACAAAGCGCGACTGTTGAGCGTGAGTACCTGGGTTCTATTCTTAGGTCAGACAGTGTTATTGAGTTTTCCACTTGGTAATTCTAAGTAGCAGCACGGAGTCGGGATTTGTGCCCGGTTAATGGCAATCGACTTGCCATTTACATTGGATCCTATAACATGGCGAAATGCGTACTATACATAATATTACCTCTTCCTACGTTTTTATTTTAATTAAGTCGTGATTTTTATGCGTAATACAGTTAGTTAGTTTAAAAAGTGTATTTATTTAAATTCAACAATAAGATCTTATTCTAGTGGAAACAAATAATGGATAGTATATGCATGCATAATACAGTGAAAAAATGAATTGGTTGCAGCCATCTACCTGGGCCATATTTAGCGAAGTAAAACTACCTGGGTCCGGTACCCAGGTAGTTTTATTAGGGATCTGACGTCAGAGAAAAGGGAATCTAATGATAATATCATGTAAATGCCTTATAAAGCATAATTCGTTTCTGTCAACATAATGCGTTCAGCATCCACTTAGTAAAGCTGATTAGGGAAGCGACTGATTGGTGCAGTGGTTAAGCGGGTTCGAGTCCCGCACAGAACACAAAAATGTGTGTGATCCGCAGACGTTTGTACCGAGTCTGGGTATTTGTGTATGTGATATTTCATTTTTGTGAACCGCACCCACGACACAGGAGAAATTCCTAGTGTGGGGTGACGTTTAAAAAAGTATTAAACCGTTGTGTACCTACTTCACAAACATGTACTCTCCGAAGAGCGTAAAAAAAGTGTCTCCATCAAATACACCCATGTCTTGCAGTTAATCATAAGTCTCATCTAATCGATTCTTCTTCTTCTTATCGTATGGTTGATGAACAACCTGGTGTCAGAGTTTAAGCCGCCTGTAGGCCTCTGACATGGCTTTACACACCGTTAAAAAATCTCTCAGGTGTGCCGGTTTCCTCACGATGTTTTCCTTCACCGTTATTAGCAACTGATAACTAATATATTATACGCACATGAATTCGAAAAGACAGTGGTGCGTGCCAGGGTTTGAACTTGCGACCTTTGACTTGGCAGTCCACCGGTCATACCACTCGGCTATCAGTGCTATCTAATCGATAGCGAGCCTATTCAGCGAGTTATTCATTAATCATGTTCTTTTTAAAACCGTTGAATACATACATTCTGAGGATAGTTTCTAGTAATTATCAGTGTCCGATACACTTGCGCTGGGTAAGCATCGTGGTCGGGACGGTAAAATAAAATGTGTACCATATATTTAAATTCTGCACCGACAAACATAGTTATTTGATTAATAAATAAATAATAATAATACTGCTTTGTAACAAATAAAGATTTTAATGCGTTTAGGCTTGCGTAATCAAATATAACACACGTCAACCAGGAAAAATAAGTACATATATTGTTTACATTGATCAACGTTAAATAAACAAGCGATTATATTTTTATATGACTTCTGATTTCCTAAAACATCATCAGCAACAAGGTTACAATTATTTCATCTATTTGATTATAATATTAAAATATAATGAATTCAATGAACATAGTAGCAGTATCAAAAACTTATATATAATTTTAACACGAAAACGGAAATCTAAATAAATGTTTTAATCACGAACGCGCTAAAACATATAAAAACATAATAATAGCCCACTTACTAACTTTGTAAAAAAATTAACAAAAACTGTGTATACTTGTGCAGGTATTGAATTCAACATTCGACACACGTGTGCCTGCCAATGCGTATTCGTGACCATTCAGTAATTAGCGATATATTTTAATAGCTTTTTAATTTTTTCTGTAAACATATTAATAGTAACGGTGGGGACAATTACATGTTAAAATACGTAATACGTATAAAAGCGATAATGAAAAAAGTTTTAGTATTTATTTACAATTTTATAAAAATCGTTGTGTAGTAGCATATTTTGTATTAATTAATTAACTGCTTTTATTTCGTCAAAGATAGATTAATACGATTCATAGCACCGCAACATAGCACGCTTATATTACTATTACTACTTTATTTAATGAGGTACTTACTTATTTTTTATAATTACTGCACTCTCACAGGCTTACACGTATGATAGCCTTCATGGTTAGGTTTATTCCATCCTTGTTCAAATATCCAGAGTAACCCATAAATTACACAACCTGCCGACTAAACGAAATTATAGATACTTATCTGTGAAGGTAGCGTTAGGGGTGTTCTTGTAAAGCTAAGATTACATTTATGTTCTCAAAGACTTGCCAAGACCACACGCGCGACATTGACTCACTATCTCTTAATACGCGGTGATCCGCGGAATATCTTCATTTCCTGACATGTTGACCCCACAGTCGTGTTGCCACGTTTGAGAATTGCATGCGCACGACTCTGAAGCGATGTGGTACCGTGTGTAGGTACTGTGTGATATAGGGTTTCTTTGTTGCTTTGATATGCTGAAGTTTTATCCAAAAACATAGAAATACATACATTGTGAAATTCAGAAATCTTTAAATATTTTTTTTTCCCGTGACATGATCAGCTTAGTGGCTAAGCGATTAGAGTACTGCGCTAGAGGTTGCGGGATCGATGCCTACACGGGATGATACGTGCGATCCGCAGATGTTTGTGTATGTGATATTTCATGTTTGTGAAACGCACCTACGATACAGGAGAAATTGGCAATATAAGGCGACGTTTTTATTCTTAAATACAAAAAGAATGGCGTTTCTCTAGTAGTAGTAATTATTATGCCATAACATTGCAATTCTTTTTTGTATATTTTCAACTGTAATCAAGAATCTTCGTGAAGCTCTTCAGAAGAATAACATACTGAAATATGTAGGTAACATAATGAAGAACCTGGTCCAATTCAGAAATAGTTTCTCCAATAAATTCTCATAACAGAATACTCTTCATCCATTGTTTCACTCGAATCCCTTGACTCACTAAAATACTTCTGAATCAAAGTTATTTATAACAATTATGTTTAAGGCCATTGTTCACTAACAATAGAGGGCATACAAAATTAATAACTAAACAAAACAGAATCTCGTAATTACTCTACGCTTGGTAGCAGAACTGCAGTACTTAGTACGTTGAGGTGGTCGTGCATGATGTGACCCAAGTTTTGCAAAATCGTGCCTCAGAGCGCCCATGTGTACGTACGTAGGTGTCGTGTCCTTACTCCTTAAATTATAAGCTTCACTGCGTGAGATAAGGATTTTGGACGCACGAAACGATGAACACGTTTCTGTGTTTTTGGGAACAACGAGCAACGACTAAGACTTGTTTACTTTGGTAGAGTAACTGGATACGGTCATTTTGAGTACGGTAATAACACCGGATTGGTGCTGTGGCTTTGTAGCCAAGCAAGAGCACAAAAGGCTGCATCTCGTACAGATATTAATTGTGTGTAGGTATCGGATTTGTTTGGGTTAAATGTGTACTCGTTTGGAAAGATATTCCAAGCCCTATCTGTTTACTTCACTTTAAACACGAAATCAAAGCTTTCATAAATTCATTGTTTATAACCGTCTCAAGTCGATGATAATTATAATAAAGATTAGCGTCCAAGTATAGAGTTTTGTCCTCCTTCGATTCACTTTTCTGGCGACAAAGGAATTATACTCTTAATCCGTCTACGGGATCAAAATAATTATTCATAATGCGGCTTCATTACATGTGCTCTATGATCTCACCTCCCTTAACGATTGGCATGTAACATGGATCATTTTAACCTAATCGACACTCATCTGTCATTAGATACCTGATAGACAAGTTAATTATTCGCGGTGTACTCCAGTCAAGGTTCGACGCAAGTTCGGGTCAAATAATCATCGCAGTAATTAAACTAAACGTGGCAAAACACATTCGTGAGGTGTTTATTGTTTAAAAAACGCTTCCTGAAGCTTAATTAGTCGGTAGTTGGTGTTTGAAGATGTGTGGATTAGTTCAGCTTTTTACTGCAGTGTGGGTGGGCTGGTTTTATGCGGAATATGGCGCTCAGAACTATGATAATTGTTTCACACTAAAATATTTGGAGTCGTGATGTTTCATTATAGATCAATTAATCCTATCTATATCCGTATTAAAAAAATGATCGATGATTCGCATACCTGCTTGGCAGAGTAGGTATGTATCATGTATATAATATACTAGCTTCCGCCCGCGACTTCGCCCGCGTAGATTTCGAATGTTTTACAGCCTATAACCTTCCTCGATAAATGGGCTATCTAACACTGAAATAATTTTTCAAATCGGACCAGTAGTTCCTGAGATTAGCGCGTTCAAGCAAACAAACTCTTCAGTTTTATAATATTATAGCGGACCCGGCTGACGTTGTTCTGCCCCGGAAAAGCAGCGCCACGTACTGGATCGGATTGTTTTCAAACCATCCAAGAACCCATTGAAATATACACATGAAATTTCATCCAATTCGGTCCCACGTTTAGGAGCTAGGTAAAAAACACATACTTCCCTATATTTCTGTTATCCTGGTACTCATGACATGTGCTATCAATTGCGGAAAATTTACCCCGCGGTTTTATCTGTTTCATTTGCATTTGTGTATTCCTTATTTGTCTTCATTCTGATATCCTAGTACCCAACATTCAAAAATACGGCCGCAGTGGGTAATTTTACAACATTGCGAACCCCCAAACAAAAATCCCCTACGATTGATTTCACAAATACTTCCTTCTGTTATCCTGGTACTCATGACGTGACCTGTCAATTTCGGAGTTTCAAACCTTAATACATATTATTAACAAATCATTTGTATGGGAAAAAGAAGGGCTATTTTTAGGGTTTTTCCAGCAATCATTCTAATTTTTCTCGCCGTAAAAACCATCCTTGAACTTCAACGAACATTTTAAAAAAAGATTTGGCCAAATTGGTCCAGGCATTGTTGAGTTATGCGCTTACCAACACATTTTGCGATTCATTTTTATATTATAGATAGGTAATGTATCACCATTCTCGCGACAAATACGACATGATAAAAGTAAAACCAATCATATGAAAAAAAAAAATCAAATCGGTTCATAAATGACTGAATTATGAGGGAACATACATCTATAATATAAAAATGAATCGCAAAATGTGTTGGTAAGCGCATAACTCAACAACGCCTGGACCAATTTGGCCAAATCTTTTTTTAAAATGTTCGTTGAAGTTCAAGGATGGTTTTTACGGCGAGAAAAATTAGAATGATTGCTGGAAAAACCCTAAAAATAGCCCTTCTTTTTCCCATACAAATGATTTGTTAATAATATGTATTAAGGTTTGAAACTCCGAAATTGACAGGTCACGTCATGAGTACCAGGATAACAGAAGGAAGTATTTGTGAAATCAATCGTAGGGGATTTTTGTTTGGGGGTTCGCAATGTTGTAAAATTACCCACTGCGGCCGTATTTTTGAATGTTGGGTACTAGGATATCAGAATAAAGACAAATAAGGAATACACAAATGCAAATGAAACAGATAAAACCGCGGGGTAAATTTTCCGCAATTGATAGCACATGTCATGAGTACCAGGATAACAGAAATATAGGGAAGTATGTGTTTTTTACCTAGCTCCTAAACGTGGGACCGAATTGGATGAAATTTCATGTGTATATTTCAATGGGTTCTTGGATGGTTTGAAAACACAATCCGATCCAGTACGTGGCGCTGCTTTTCCGGGGCAGAACAACGTCAGCCGGGTCCGCTATAATATTATAAAACTGAAGAGTTTGTTTGCTTGAACGCGCTAATCTCAGGAACTACTGGTCCGATTTGAAAAATTATTTCAGTGTTAGATAGCCCATTTATCGAGGAAGGTTATAGGCTGTAAAACATTCGAAATCTACGCGGGCGAAGTCGCGGGCGGAAGCTAGTAAACTATAAAATAAAAAGATCCCGACGAATTGAGAACCGCCTCCTTTTTTTTGAAGTCGGTTAAATAGAAAGATGTTCTAGCAACTGCAATAAGTCATTACGAGTAAAACAACACAACAAATTTAAAATCGGTCCATAATTGAAGGAGTAATCGATGTACATACATTAATAAATACGCGCCGAATACATAACCTCCTCTTTTTCTGAAGTCGGTTAAAAAACATAAATACCAGGGATCATAGAAGGGGCATATCATGTCAAACATGTATAAGCGTGTATTGACAAATAGTCGTACTTGACGCAAATTTTCCTCCTTCAAACCTTGCAGTGATGTCCTCTAGTATTTTAATCCCCAGGCAAATAGTCTCGACCTTTGTTATTCAAAGAAACTCGTACGTAATGTAAGTAAACATTTACGAGAAAAGGCAGGGCACATAACTGAGCGCTCGCAAAACATCGTACTAATCGTGTGTAATCGTTTTCCAGCTTCCGAGAAACGTGTGCCTTATGAGATCGCTGTAAGGAATGATGGTCGCATACCAGGGAAGTATGGAACTATTAAGTAGTAAGTACTTCAAGCTTATGAAGCTTTATGATGATGTTGGAATTATAGTTGCGCGGCGCTTGAGAAAAGAAATTACGAAACAATTGAAGTCTTATTATTTACTATATATTCAGGGTATACTCACGAGTGTATTCGGGAATGCCCGACTAGTTTCGGACTCTAACGGAGCCCTTACTTTACGCAGGTGACGCGGCGGGGTCGTGAGCCAAACTACCGAAATACACACGTGAGTATAACCGGAATATAATAGTAAATAATACATGGATAACACTCACGAAAGTTATTATAGTATAATAGAATACTTAGTGTTTATTTTGTTAAGCGATATATTGACCAATTTGAAACATGGCTTTTTTCTAAGGTAGCTGTTCGTTTTTATTGGAGCTTGATAGACTTGAATCTCTTTTTGTAATACTTCAGAAATCGTCCGACATTACCGTAACCTTTTGTACAGCATAATATTGGTTCTAAAAGTCAGTTTATTAGACACATGTCTTTCATCCCTCCCCGTAGCATGTCCATACCACGACAGTGTCTTCATATTTCTGTCTGGCTTGTACTGTCAACAGTGTGTCATGTATCGTCGGTTGCTTTGCTCATTGCATGTATTGATTTATTTATTAGTTCAACTACGTTAACGATCCAAATTCTAGGAACACGTGCAACATTTTCTACGTAAGGATGTTCTATTGTGAGCGTTCATAGAAACCGTGTTTGGTAAGCGAAGCGAATGATCTGTCATCGGCACTTTACCTTTGAATATACATTATGTTAGATATTTATTGAGTGGGACCAAGAGTACATATGTGAATTTTGACGATGGGTTTTAGAACTAGCTAATTTCGAAGATACATTTTTTTTTAGTTCTTCTGATTGCACTGTAGGGAACTGCTTTAATAACGGGAACTCGATTAATTGTAGACAATTGCGGGCACGACAGTGTAAAGGAAATATAAGTAATAATTCAAATGCATTATGACGGAAATTGGAGTAAATTCCAACGTTACGCAGTATCTGGAACCTGTGCCGGTTGACCCAGCAGTTGTCACAATAATAATGCCACAAAAGGTTCACAATAAAAGTCATGACAAGCTAAACAGGTATCACTGCAGTCAGGACCATAATTTTCTCTAGCGCCTAGGAAACGAAGTCCTATCTAATAAGAAAGTGATGTTTAAAAAAGGTCTTATTATAAAACCATCCTGTCAACATTTATTAGGGATAGCGCGGCATAAGCTCATGAGTAAGGGCGCCGTACGTATGTCCGAAACTAATCGAGCATTTCGGAATAAACATGTGAGAAAAATCGGGAAATAGTAAATAATATAGAAACTCTCTTAGTATCTAATATAGAAAATTCACTGTTACAAGAGTAAAAAAATTAAGTAGAGCTTCTGTAAGTTAGTTGTATAGTGTGCAAACAAACATGGCGGCCTCCAGCAACTAGACACACCACTTTCATTTGACTACTGCGACACTTTTAATTAATACATCGTCATTCTAATAGTTTTTATAGCTCATTGAACGCAGGATATGTGAAAAAATATAACCGGTTCAGTGTCCCATTGATGTCAAAATAGAACGCCTCAAGTTACGTTAACGCGTGCGTTTGATTGCAGTTTAAATTCTGTCTGGTTTCCTATTCTTGTACCTAAGTAAGCACGTGCTACACGTTTTTCATTAAATTTCCCTTAATCGATTCCAATAGCTTCCCATAGCTATATCCCATACATCTTATGACGAGAAAAAAAGCAAATTCTAGATATACCTACACACAAACACCCAACTCGACTACCTCGTTGGTCTAGTGGTCGCTAAGCGCGACTGCTGAACAAGAGGTCCTGTGTTCAAATCCCGGGTCGGGCAAAGTGTTAGGTACTGAGTTTTCCATTAGGTAATTCACAGTAGCAGCACGGAGTCTGGATTTGGCGCCCGGTTGATGGCAATAGGCTCGCCCCCTATTACATTGGGGCTTATAACATAACTGGCGAAATGTGGGTGTACATCTCTGCCTACCCCTTGGGGGAATACAGGCGTGATGTTATGTTATGTTGTTATGTCAAACACCCAACACCTACTATAGATATAGAAGAACACATGTGTCACGCCATCCGGCCAATTAAGTCTTCAACTTTGTATGAGATGACAGTGTAACTTATTTAAAATCATTTTCTAAACATTACCTAATAAAGATTGCAATCATTTGATCAAGAGTTCTCTTACCATTATTCAAACAAGTATTATTCTAACATTTAAAATATAAGTGTGTATCAATAATAAGCTCACACAAATAGCGCCGTTAATCTATAGAGAATAAAACCTATTATTGCATGAAATATCCTACAGTATTATATAACTTGTGTTATCAATAAATTGACAAATAGAAAACGATTTAACATATCGTCGAATCTTCCTAATGATTAATATTACACATTAACACTTATGTATATGTAACTACTCACATTCTACTAAGTAAGATATCAATGACCAAGTCATTGTCTTTAAAAATAAGATAAAAATTACGTACCATAAAAATAAAACAAGTTTTATTTCTATTAAATATTTTTGAAACGTTGACTTACGATTTACTATTTCAAATGGGAACTGAGTAATTTAAGTATTCTCCTATGGCCTTACGCACGGTAAAAGTAACTGAATTCCATAAAAAACCAAACCTAAAACTTAAATTATTCTTGAATGAAGAAATCTGTGGATCTGTGGTCAATATAGTAGAGACCAAGAAAAAACACATCCTGTACAATACTCCTACATTTATAGCCTGTAACAAAATGTAAAACATTCAAATAACAATAAAACGGATTTCTAAAGCTATAAAAGGTAAACCGATCTGAAGAGAATACGATAATAGTGTGGTGAAGGTGAGAATGTCAATTAGTAATAATAGGCTTGACCTGAATTAACTAAAACAATTAACAGTATTAAGTGTATTAAAAATCCCAGCCTATATCAGAATCAGTGCAAGGCTAAATCGCCTCTTCTTACATCCAAATAGAGAAAGAACAAATATTGATCACTACTTGCTTACGCGATGTTTTTCTCGGTTAGAAATTATTGAGTACTGTTAAATAGCATATCATAACATTACGGAAGTCAAATTAGTATTTTTGGAGGAGTAATAAGTGGTATAAGTCTGGCGCACCCTGGACGGTAAACCTCGCTACCAGTCAGTTAACACCAATACGAAGAAGAAAACTGAATTATTCCGGTATTAGGTACATAATAATAATAATACCTAATAATAACAGCCTGTAACTGTCCCACTGCAGGGCAAAGGCCTCTTCTCGTATAGAGAAGGATTGAGCATTGATCACCACGCTAGCTCACTGCGGGTTGGCGATTTCAGATAATTAAATCCAGGTTTCCTTACGATGTTTTCCGTCACCGTCAGTCAGCGGTGTCTTAGAATATCTAAGAAAGTATTTATGACATTAAAAAAGTCACATTGATACTTGCCTGGGTTTGAACCTGCAACCTCGTGCATAGAAATCCAGTATGTCAACCACTAGGCCACCACGACTATCATTAGGTACATACAGCTTTCCAATTCCAACAGTGAATCTATCCAGAATTCCATTAGTCTCCCAACATAACCAAACAAACTGGACCAATCCCAAAAACATTTTTAATCGACTTGAAAAAAGGATTCTTTAATACATATTCAATGTTAATAAACAAAAACAACGGGGCCATAATGTTTACAATATTATTTGCGGGCCGCCGACGGCGCCATGACAGGCGACCTACCACTTTCACTAGAAAGTAAAAGTGGTCGGTCCACTGTTTCATACCCACTCATAAGGCCACTTCAGTATTGGATAATATACTATATATAATATATATGTTATCTAAGTGTGTGTTATGTACTGTAATGTTTACTTTATGTAACGTGTGAATTTGGATGTCCGAGTGTTATGTTTACTGTAAACTCTTTTGTTACTTGTCTCCGCTTCTCTTTAGCGCGGAAATATTCATTATATAAAGTCCAAAAGTAGAAGCAGAATACGTTTTGAAAGTAATTTATATTGTGGTGAAAATGTGAAAATATTTGACAAAAATCCAACTTTCGTGATTGTTATCTATATACTCTGGTTGTATGCGATTTTTTGGAGATTTCGGAGTCAAACAAGGCCCGACACCTCGTAAAGCCATCAGCTTATTATTAAGGGTTCCATTTGAGATCAAAATTAGCCGGACTTTCTCAAAAAATACGTCACTAAAACCCGAGTAAATAGAATCGAAATTAGGTGAGTCTTGTTACGTAAAATTGATTATTTCTTACATAGATAATTTCTAATTCACAATTAAATCTATCAAACAACACAACTAATATAATTCTTACGCAACTGCATTGTCAATACAAGCTTAGATAAATCATTATTTAACAAGTTTCCCTCAAGAACAATTAGCAAAAACAATAATGATCATTACAATAGCCAGTAGTAAGGACACTCGGAATGCCGTCAATGCGAACGAGTCTTGACGAAAACCCGGCAGCGGCCGAAGATCAACAAGACTTGTATTATACATACATAACTATAATATATGTATAACAACTTTTATCAAGTTTTTCCAGAGATGTGTTGAGGTATAAATACGCAGTTTTGTGCATCTTCGAGTTTGGTCAGACTTTTATTGTTTATGATAATATATTATTTAGAGCCATTTGAAGAGCTTTATTTGATAAAGTTGAATGATAATAATAGATTATGTATTTTTTTTATTTCTTAGGTATTTGAAGACACAACTAACTAATTGAAGTAGAAAAACTATCCGTAGTTATCAACTTATCAAGTGTCAAGGTAACCTTTTGCTATTTAGGCCCAAATATTAGTTTGTGAGTTCGAATAAGTGAGAAATTACCTAATTATGCCATTCAAAGTGTCCCATTGGTAGTATTACAAGCCCATCTCCTGCTTCTTCAATTTAAAAGCTCGACTCTTGTCAGTGGAATATTAGCTACTATGGGGTTACCATGTACTTACATTGCAGGTCATTTTCTGTTGTGAAAGCGAGATGCCGCACTACACTGCACATAGCGGCGTCTCGTTTCCACAACGGAAAATGACCTGCAATGCAAGTTCATAGTAAGGCACCTATTCTCCAGCCTCTGCCTTTATTTACATTACATACTTACATATGATAAATACATTGATAATAATATGAACACCTAAAAAGATACACACACATTTGTAAAGGGAAAATCTATAAAAAAATCAACAAATCAAAATGCATGAGAGACACTGTGAGTCACTTCCCTCGTTTAATTTTACGACATCCGCGGGATGCAAATTGTTATACACGATAATAAGTTGACGGCAACTATAATCTGTATTTGTATATTAGCAAGTTATATTTGCTATCTATGTATGTATATATGTTCTGTGATTAACGTGCCTAACGTTAACCCGTTGGTCCTGCGCCTGATCTCCCTCCGGTCGTGTCAGTCTACCGTCCCATCGGACTATAAGAATGAGGGAATAGGGAGTGCACCTGTGTCTGCGCGCATACTTGTGCACTATAATATTTCCTTCGTAGTCTCAGAAGGCCATGACCGAAATTCGGTCAGGAGAACATTATTATGTATTTATGACTGTAGTGTATGATTGTATACAATTTTGATTAATTTTTTAATGTTCATAGATATTTGAATAGTTATTTTATACTGTGCAAATGTTCCCGTATGTATAAAGTAATTGACACAGTTTCTTCTTAGGCTTCAGAACAGCATTAGTAAGTCCTAAAGTGCGTTTAACAAAAAAACACCTGAGTGATTTGCAAATTCTCTACAGTCCTGTCCATAAAACACGCTTACGATACAGGAGGAACTCCAAGAGTGGTATTGTTTTTTAATAAGTAAAAAATAATGTTCCTGCCTCTTTAACACAACCGTCAAAAATATTTACACACAAACACATTAATTGATCGAACATGGTTACATTACTGTTGAAGTTCTTTTTACCTACATTGCAAAAACTGATGATTCGAATTTTTATAAACTTTGAAGTCACGATATTGCTGTATTTAATTAATTACACGTTTGTGTTAATTCTAGGAAATGATTTTATAACACAACACAATATATTACACGTTTAATAAAAAACAAACAATTTGATACCTAATTATATGAATCTAATCATCGCACGATTGTCCTATTATTTTTTTAATATTATTTTCTATTGACTTTATAATTCAACATTTCGTCAGAATCATCAATAACCAAATATTGAATATTCTCATACAGTCGTATATATTAATATCCGTGCCTGATATCCTGATCCTTCAGTCATACAGTCAGTCACACCATCATTCTAACTAGTTTATAAAAAATGACGTGAAAAGTGTTTTTTAAAAACCTATTTGCAGAAATAAAATCATTTATTATATTACGCTCTTCATAACAATACACAGAGTGTTTTTTGTACCACGTAACAAAGAGGATCAGCTTTCAGACGAGCGTATATCAATGTCAACAAACATTTCTTTAACTAACACAATCAAACCACGATAAAAACGTGAAACGCGGATATCAACAGTTAGAATAGAAATATGAATACGCCAACACTAAACCATTAAAACGTATTCATTAAGTCAAAAACTACCATAATATTATGCAATTAAGGCGCAATTTTAATTGACACGCCCCGGGAAAGCAATGTTCGTGTCGCCATACAAATACGGCATTCAATTTAGCGTGCGCCGGCGCTTTTCCCGAGCTAACTTCGGCTTTCTAGCGGCTCGTGCGTGACGAAAAACGGAACGTATAACATATAGCTGTCCTTCATCATCCTATGATGCTTTCTCGCTCTTTAGATGGTACTACGTTCATATAGTTGTCATAAGTTTATAACTGTTCATGCTTTACGAGAGCCCATTGAAGACTTTGAAGGTATCAGTGCGTACACATCAGCTTGCTCGTCACGTACCAAGACTATTTGAGACACGTTCAGGTAAGTTGTGTCATGAGAATTTTTATTACAACCAAAAATGGATAATGGTATGGTATGGTAAATATAGGTACCTACATATATATTTATGGGACCTTATTAAGAATTCCATCGCAGACACACCGCGATAAAATTAAGCGATCCCTACCATATCTAGAAACGATACTTAGGAATTATAATCTATACATATTATAACAAATTAATATTATAAAGCTGAAGAGTTTGTTTGTTTGCTTGAACGCGCTAATCTCAGGAACTAATGGTCCGATTTGAAAAATTATTTCTGTATTAGATAGCCAATTTATCGAGGAAGGCTATAAAACATTCGAAATCCACGCGGGCGAACTCGCGGGTGGAAGCTATATTTCATATAGGCTACAAAAGAGCACTTATCAAACGTCATATATAGTTGCTCGGTTCCAAAAAGTCGTATCGTATATCTTCTTTACTCCATATCCACAATTACCGCTATTAACGCCTATTTATTTATAAAACAAAAGAAATAACAAATAATATTTTTCAGTAGAACGGGGCTTTATCAACCAAAAACAACAAACAAAATAAGACAATCGACAGCCTAGCCGTTTAAACCAAATAATGGTGCATACAATACTACCCACATTTAAACAATTATCCGTGTTAATCAGAAGACAATGGCGGACGACATTGTGGCCACCTTGGCCTGATCCACACTGCCCTTAATTGAGAACAATTCAATAACAATCGAAAACACCAGACTTGTCGAATCAGTTAATTAACGGTTCCACTGTTTTGTTGACAACATCTTAGACCTTAGTAACTAGTTTTTAATTCTTCATTGCATACATTTGTCATTACAATATAAAGCTATTGTACAGAAGTTATACTGACGTGTTTATTCCAGAATACGTGAACAGTTTTGGTTCTAGCACGTGGCCCCGCCGACCCTAGCTTATGAGTAAGAGGTAAGTTTGTGTTCGAAACCAGTCGGGCATTCCCGAAAAAACACATGATAATAGTGATTAATATTTCTTAGTACGACGAACACTCTCTGAGCTTTTAACGCTGTAAGTTATGTTATATGACAGAAATCAGAAATTGATTATTTGTTAAACGTAGGTGATACAAAAATCTTAAATAAATAACATACAGTGCGCTATGATTTGCCAATAATGACATACAAATTAAGAAGAAGACCTGATAAAAGGACAGAATCATTGAAGCAATCAAAACGGTATAAACAACTATGATTCAGTCTCCCAAAAAAGCAATCAGTAATGATTTGAAAAGCGTTACCCAATTAACTATTTCCAATAATTTACGACACTTAACAAAAACCAATTGCATCACATTGAAGCTACCCAACTAATGCAAAAACAAAAGAGTAAACTTCAAGTACTCCATTCAGCTGAATGCTTGTCCATAATTAATCTGATTACAATCACAATCTACTGGATCACAAACTAAGGCACACGATCGATTATAAGCAGCTCTCTCAAACGACAGATTGCTAAATACACGACCAGTTAAATCGATCGCTGTCGAGACTTCACAGAAAAGTCGTGCGCGATGATCATAATTATGTACAAATACTTAATTACATTATGAGGAGATATATGCGCGTTTCATAGCATTATACATTTATTATTAAACACACACAACAATGAAGTATACCTCTGTTTAAAATAAAGATCATTAATCGCAATGGCCGCTAGCCTCTTCGCTTTTTCCGCCGTACAACCTCGGTGATAAAATCTTTAAAACACACCATTATCTTTACGTTCAGTGTAACTCTAAATACCATACACATAAAGACTGATTTCTATTGTTTCAAACCATTGAAAAGTTTGCATATGCGCTCCGTGGATTGTAGTTTGCCGAGTACGACCTATAGTATGTTTGAACAGAAAACTTCATAACTTGGTTGAAGTACTAATAATATTTGCATTTGACTATACTTATGATTTTGCGCTTTATTTTGTGAGCCGTAAAATCGTTTATCGTTTGGAGCGGGTATAATTAATTTTCAAAGAGCATTCCCTTGAGGTACCTTGGTATTACGTAAACAGATGTCTTGTGAAATTTCGCTTCCAACGCAGTAACAAAATCGTAGACTAAATAGAAATAAAGGTTAAAATGTACACCTAAAGAAAGACGTAATGGATTTTAATTCTAAGGTTTAAATCAGCTTTTTATACTTTTCTATACATGGTCAAAAACGATTTCTTGTTCTTTATTTTTTCGGGATATTTTATTGCCGAAGACTCCAAGAAGAGTCTTCTTATAAGGCGTCACCGGACAAAATCTCTAGATCTATCCAATCTTGGACATATCAAATAGATTAACGGCTATACTGAAGTAATTATTGATAATACTATTGACGGAAAAGAAAATAATAATCAACAATCTATTGTCAAGGGACTAGAAACTGTAGTCACTTTAGCATAAAAGATAAACATTACTGCTATCAACAAAGAACATGACAGAAACGACCTCCCATAGACGAAGCTCGAACGTCTCGATAAAAACGGTGTTATTAATGATTCGCTACATATTAATTACGATAATCACTCGACTGTTAAATTATACTTGCACTTGTAAGGTTACCGTGGGTTATACATACCGTGTTCGATCATGGGTTATAACATCAAGATCCGTATCTTTCGTTTTGGAGTTCCGTTAAACAAGGGACTTGGTGTGCCCAGTTTTAGATTTGTTCTGGGCGTAATTCACAGGAATTGTACCTGTTAACCAGGGATAATGTTACTCTCAAAATGCAAGCAAAGCTTCTTATTAAAAACACTGATCACAAGCTTGCTCACAGTTTCTTTTTCTTACTTTTATGGATATTACTGTTTTGTAGATAATTCCAGACCTTATGATTCTTGGTTTTTTAGGTCACTTAAACTAACTACTATATTTGAGTAAACTTCTGACCAAAGACAAATAACCCAGTCTACATACAATCATGATTGTGCTCCACCATGGAGTAAATAACTAATTACCTGGAGTTGTTTTTCTTTATTTCTAATCTATACTTTGCCAATCATTAGGCCTAAAATTAAGATGATTTTATTCACGTAAAGCATTTATGAACAGTAAATACTCTAAAGTTGGTCTTGCACATATACCATAAACTACATAGTACCTATCTATTGAATAAAAAACCTCTTCCTCATACGATACTACGTCTCGATACTGTTTCTCACGCTGTCGACGTTCAATAGTTTCAATAATTAAATTAGTCTTACAATTGCTTTGAAGACAAGAAACCAGTCGCTAGTGTGTCACCCCGATAGGATCAATCTCTGTGGTTGCAATCAATAGACTAACCAAATTGTAACGTGATTCCGATGAGATTTCTCGACTGAATCTAGAACATAGCACATAATGTTATAATATTATTTGTGTTTTTAGTAACATCTACGTTGATTTGGGATCCGTGTTGTGTATTGTTGATGTATTATTTATCCCTATTGTATAGTTGATTTTAGTTCGTCAATAAAATAATACCTAAGTAAATAAAATTAAGATGCATAATAGTCTGTATCAAAATTAGTTCAATGTACTACACAGTTAATTCTATGACAGAATTCATTCAACATTGTAATTTCGAAGACAATGTTCACATTTTGATACATTTAGGTTAGAAGCTTGACGCTATTTGTCTTTTGTTGATGCCTATTGTAGAGAAAAATATAAACAAATGAATGCCATAAAGACAAAATAAGACGATGGTTTCTCCCGTCGTTTATCAAATTCATCAAAAATAAAGAAGTCTATCCAAGTAGGAAGTTTGTGGAAATCTAAACGGTGTGCAATTTCCATACGCAACACAACCACATACCCTTACATAACCAATTATGTAAGAGTTAGATAATTAAATAAAACGCAATTAATTTATAGAAACAACATGGTTTTATGTAAGAATTTAGTAGAACACTAACTTAATTGCTATTATAATGTCTGAACGATAATAGTTAGTCTTTAACCTACCGACCTACTGGTTAAAAGTGCGGATGTTATTTAAGTTCAGTTAAGTTTTAATGGTGTCAATAAGACCCTTAATTTCAATACATGGGTTTATCAAGAAAATAAGAAAATTTGGATTTTATTTGGAGACCATGGCTTGGCAAACCTAGTGTCGGACGCCCTTCGGCCAGATGGACCGATGATATTTTGAGGAGGGTAGCTGGTAGTGACTGGAAGGCGAAAACGGGAGAGCGGGCCTTCTGGCATACCCTGGGGAAGGCTTACTTCCAGCAGTGTACTGCAATAGGCTGATGTGTGATGTGTGGATTACATTTACTGATAGGTTATCGTTCCTTTATCGATAACTTATATGTAATTGCCGAGTGAAAATGAAAACACTTTAGGTGGAGTTTACAATTAATTCTAAGTTAAAAGCAATGGAAGTTGATAATAATATCATCATCATCATCATCAGCCGGAAGACGTCCACTGCTGGACAAAGGCCTTCCCCTTAGAACGAACGACAACTTGCATCCACCGGTTGCCCGTAGCTCTGACGATATCGTCGGTCCACCTGGTAGAGGGGCTGCCAACGCTGCGTCTTATAATATATGCGTCTTATAATAATAATATAATTAGTAGAAAATCATTATACCAAATGATTTCTATTTAAGTCAAGACTGCTAAAAAATTAAATCCCTTTCCATGAGAACAACAAGGCAAAAGCGAATTATCCTAATTCCAACCTCATAGTAAATACAAATTGTCTACATTTTTTAAATACGAACAATATTGTTTAGAATTCCTCGTCTCAGAAGAGTATCTACTATGTCAATGGTACTGAATAATCCATAAAATTAGATTTTATTTCCTATAAATAATAGAGTAATAAGCATTTCATTGATATTGTGGCATTTATTTTTTAATTATTATAGACTCAGACATATTTCTGTTAAAACAATCATAGGCGGAAAAGACTAAGGAAGGTTCCCAGCATAATCATTCCTTTTAAACTCTTTTTTATTGTATACTAGGACTGTCTCTTGGTTGCTAAGTGCGACTACTGAGCGCGAGGTCCTGGGTGCGAATTCCAGGTCGGGCAATTTGTAATTACGTTTTTCCATTAGGTAATTCTCAGTAGCCGCACGGAGTCTGGATTTGTGCCCGGTTGATGGCAATAGGTTCGCCCCCGATTACATTAACATAACTGCCCAAATGTGGGTGTACAAAATACACCTCTGACTACCGCATCGGGGAATAAAGGCGTGAAATTATGTTTGTTACTGACTAAACTAAAGTCTAAAGAACCGATGTAGGTACTTACATAAATATAGGTACAACATTGTGATATGACAGCGCGAAATAAGTTAGGAGTTAAATCATGTTTTGGTTAAATGGTTACATTGCATTCTTGTCATGCTAAGCAGCTAAAATAATAACGGATACCTATACATAATCAAAGCTAATAACATTTTCACAAAGTTGTATGTTTTCAAGAATGTAAGAAGAAAATTAACCATAAAAATTGACGATGTTTCTTTTTCATACACATGACCAATATGACCATTTGAAGCCGCGCAGTAAAATCTAGGTCTAGCCTATAGTGAATTAAAATAAAATAATAATGACCTGACGTCAATGCTACAAAATAAAAAACTCCTACAAACATATACAATAATATGTGTAATAAACAAAGTTGTAAAACGACGCAAAAAAGTTAAACAACAAAATCTCAATTCATAAAAGTGGTAAACATGAGATCCCCTTATTCCGTCACTTGATAGATCAAAGCGTTCTACAAAAACTTTAGGCAGAATATCAACGAACAATAATTCGAGCGTGGGAGGTTAAGAAGTGACTGAATCAACACGAGATGTTATAAAAATGTAAATGGATACACACATGATACTTACATTTGAAGTCAAAGCATTGTCACGCACACATGAAAATCACACCTACCATATCTCATACATACATAATCAGTCAAAATATCACATATTGATAAAATAATCAAAGAATTCTTTTTACCGTAACCAAAGAATTGCGTAGTAGAATTTTTGCATAATTTTATAGCTGTTGACAAATCATCATCAATATCAACTGATATTATGTTTTTTCTACAATTAAATAACGTCTGTTTTTGTTATGCTTTAGGACTCTTAATTGGAATTAATGGATTCTTAAGTTAAGTGAGCTTACGAATACGTTTTTTGTTTTCTTTGCAATTTTCAGATAAAAACATATTATGTTCTGCTGCGATTTGGGCAAACTACAAAACCATGATTATGTGTTGGACTCATCAAGAAGATCAGTTAAAAGCCAAGTATTAAAATGTGAAGGATTTCTGAATTGTGCGGTTTAATGGTACAAGGCCTCTCTTCGACGCAGTACTAAAAGCGATACGTAATTTGCGTACTATACACCTATACCTGAATATTTAAGGAACATCTAATGGGCGTAATTCTATATGCGTTCTAACATTCCATCGAAGCTTCGCTGCGTTTGGCCATGAATGTTTAAATTGTGTTATCAACAACTAATATCAAAGACTACCTACATTATGTTTCAAAATATCGGATTGCACAATTTTTGAAATAACTCCGCTTTAAGTTTGTATTACTGTTTCTTTTTTAAAGCTCATTCAGTATGCGAGATTGACAAGCCGTCTTAAACTAAGCGAAACTTATATAATTTTTTGTCTGTTTTGATTTAGTTTTATCTACACCTCTAAGAGAAAATCTATTTAATAGAAAATGTTGTTATTTCTTTTTCATTAGCTTACTTTGTAGATTATAATCCTTTTGAGCCAAATTAAAATTATTGTTTATGCCTTTTGTTTCTTCGTAAGCACAGTTTATATTTGCAGTGTTTGTTTTCCTTAATTCTCCTTAATTTACAAATGTTTTATAATAGTTATTATCCTTGACTATTGTTTGATATTAAAGTTATGGCTGTAATAACAGTTGAATAGGATTAATTTAGCTTTTTTTCGCTTTCTTTGCTGCATGAAAATTAATTTACTTGCATGTATGTTGTATAATCGAGACTATTATACTATTAGCATTTATTAGAGATTACACTTGTATTCTAACTTTCACCGACATGATTGTAGAGAAACTACAGTTTTTCGTACCTCAAATCGTCCACTAATCTCTTAAGCAAGTCAGTAGCCTAATTAATTTTTTCATACTATGAATCTTTGTTGTCATATAATGTTCCATAGTAAAGAGAGTATTGAAACACACGAAATGAGTTCTTGATAGTAAAAGTATCGTGCTCGCCGCCACTTTGAATAAACTTTCACTTATATTGATATCAATATTGCCACCGCGAGAGAACGGAATCGCTTTTAAACGGAAGTGTACGAACATTACCTTTAACAACGGCCGAGTCGTAAAGTGTTTACTTAACTTTTTTTAATCGACCGTTTATGTGTATATTCTAGTAATATTTAAAGTGGGAATTCACAATTTACTTTTGTCTGCAAATTGGTTTTATCACTCTTTTTATTGACAAAGCTTTATTATTACACCTTTTACTTAGCAATATCTTTTAATGGGTTGTCAATAAGCTTTCTTAATATCTTTCTGTCATTATCTTTTTTAAGTAGTTTATCATCATCATCAATCGTCTCCAAATTACGATCCCCAGTTACGCGCCTCTCACTTAAACCAATCTCTATTTCCCCGTCTAGCTCTAGTAGATAATGTAATTTTATATCACTATCGTCTACAAACTCATCAGCTTTCATTTTAATCTGAAAGTCTCCCTTCAATTGAGTCCCTTCTGTTTTCTCTTTGTTATTATCTTCAAGAACTATTTGTTTATTTTGTATTGATACTATTACTTGTTTCTATCCGGTTCTGACGACAATATCTTCGTCATTAGGTTAATTTTAATTTTTTCTAATCCGTTTTGGTTATTACCGGTGCTAACCCGTGCATGCTGTGTCTATTACCCTGTTTAACCCAATGCCCGTCGGCGGGCTGATATGAAATCATTTCCCATTGAAAGCATTCCGAACTCACACGATTGTGTACGAGCGAAAGTGAAGTCATCAGAGCGTCGCGTGTTTTAATAACATTCTTCGTGCGATTTATATTGTTCGGAGTGAGTTTCTTCTGTTGTTTTGGAGTGGGCACATGTGTGGCATTGATTGATGTCTTTAGGGTTTGCGAATCAATGCCCTGGACCGGGATTTATTGAATTTAATATTCCTGATATTTTTCGGCTTTCTTTTCTCATTGCTCTCCTTTCTAAGCGAATCGCGAATTTAATTAGTAGACAAACCTAATATTAGGTACTATTGTAGGTCCTAGCAGGTCTATTATAGGTTTTAAAAGTAGGATTTTTTAAACTCTTCCCTACTTCTTATAACGTTTTTAGTGCATATATTTATGGAGGAAAATAAAGATCTAGTTTGTTGGAACAAAAACGGAAATAGGAATATTGTTCCGAAAAATACCGTAGTAACTGCATTTATCACTACTTTATGATAAAATTATATTTCTACACTATCGACTTTAATCATATAACCTCCATTAATAACTTGTATGTATGTAGATATAAGTACACGTTGTTTGGGCGACGCCCACCCGTGTAACCTCGGCTTATTAAATTTTATACTGTCAAGTAGGCGATGAACTTGAACGAATGAATACGCTAAATGCTTCACATTACAAGCTTTATTGACTTAAGTGATTATAAACATACCCATGTAGAGAAGTGTGCTGTAACTTGACGTAATCTAAGTTACCACTTAGGCACGGAATCAATAAACAAAGCGGCTTTATTTATATAAGAATAACCTGAAATATAATGTCTTATTCAATCTAAAATCAGATAGATTAATCAAAACACTTATTAAATGTCAAGTATAGATTAAATTAGGAAGTAAGCACCCTTTAAAAATAAGTAATATATAACCTAAGTAATTTCTAAAATAGATGGACGTACTAAGTTGTAATTAATTAAGGTAATGGACAATTTAATATCAACAACGAAAGGAAAATAACCAAACGAACAGACCAGAGAACAATCAGACAGCAAATAAACACACACGCCGATACATGAATGAGCGAAAAGAGAAAACGTAACGAAGGCTGCCTACTACTGCTACAGTACTCCCGCAAACCATCCAATACCCGGCCGCGCGCAGGAGGCTCGTCAGCGAGGATATTACAAAATAACAATTGAACGCGTTTGTAATCGAAACCGCACGGCATTAGCACTAATTGCAACAATGTGCTCATGTAACATACCCGTAACTTCACTAGCTCAAATATGCAGCACACAAAAAGGATAATTTAAACCTTATGACAATTGTACACAGTTTAAATTAGCCTAACCTGTTATTCAGTATGTATTTAGTAAAGTTTACGCAACATACATGTTTAAAATCAGGCAGCGTGCGTATAGCGGAACGCATTCTATTTTAGGGCTCGCCTCTATTTTTCGGATACTTAATTCGTACACTTAAGGTTGATAGCCGTTTAGTTTTGGGATGTACAGTACGTCATTGTGTCAATTAGGTGTGCCCACAGTAAAGTACGATGAGAAATGACAAATTATGTAAGTAATTATAGTGGAGTATTCAATGGAGCGATAGTAGGTACTGATTGAATTGTAGTGTGCACAGTCAGTGACAAGATAATTTGTTTTGTATAGATTGGTATCGGATTCCGGTAGCTGTTGAACACAAGGCCTGTTCTGTTAAATATAGTCATTCATTAGTCACAAGAAGTTAGTTATAATACTTGTGAATTAATGAGTTACACATTGTTCATACGGACTATTAACAGTTGGTAGTTTTGCTTCGTTGGACTTCTTATGTTACATTTCCTTTAGGCGCACTCCCAAATGCGATGGGACTAAAAAGGCTTTAAAAGAATCATATTAGGATAATAATATGACTCTTATTGTAACGTCACGAAATAGTCACAAATCGATCATTTATTGATAAAAATATGACCGGCGTACGTTCATATTACGAAATTCATTTGTTTCACAAAATATGACTCTGCTTAGATACCTATACTGCTAACCATATTTTAGAACTTATGGTAAGCTTTTGCTAAACAAGAATGTCTTTGCCTACCTTTATCTTTCGAGAACAACAGGAGTGACAGAATAAATCATTAATATTTTGAACTGTTTAATATGTTTAAAAGAAGATGAGTTAAAAGTTGTACTGCAGGTGCTAGATGCTGCCAAATATACTAGTGAATATAATATTGGCAATCCTTTTGTTAGCCTTATGTTGCAACACTTAACCTTCGTCCACTTTCAAAGGTTTCTTCATGCGAGCACAACTGTGGAGTTACACACGGCTGAAGACTTCAACGGATGCTCACTGCTCAAATATTCCAAACCATTGAAATTAAACACATTTTACGAAATATAGAAGTTATCGCAAATGTATTGCTGTGAAGAGATATATCGTGGGGAAACCATGTTTCTTTGATAGCGTTTGTATTGTATTTATTGTCTAACGAGTAGACACGTTCAGCCCCATACCATCAACTCTCAAAGCAGGACATTTTCCGTTGTAGAAGCGAGACGCAGCTACGTGCAGTGTAGTGTGGCGTCTCGCTTCTACAACGGAATATATCCTGCTTTAAGAGTTCATGGTAAAGGTGCAGCATGCCCTAAACTTTGTGCATATAGACCTGAGTCCTTGTGTAGGTAAGTTACATCCTAGTTACTAGCTAACTTAACTACTATGTCTGCGTTTTACTTTTGTTATTCTCTTCTAAAGTTATTACAGTGTCTTATGGCATTCTGCTGTGGGGATCGGCAGCTGACGTTGGCTCGATATTTATTCTACAAAAAAGAGCCGTACGCGCGATCTACAACCTAGGCCCTCGTGAATCTCTTAGAGACTTTTTCAAAGAGATTAATATATTAACGCTGCCGTCACTTTACATTTTTGAAAATATTATGTATACCCGGAAAAATCTGCAGAAGTTTAAAATAAGAAGCGATTACCATGATAAAAATACTAGAAATAAACATAAGATAGTTGTACCGAGATTTAAACTAACAAAAAGCAACAAGTCATTCTTAGGAAACTGTGTTCGGTTTTATAATAAAATTCCAAATTCTATAACTGACCTTACAGAAGGCAAGTTTAAATCCTATGTGAAACAAGTACTAATTAAGAAAGCCTACTATAGTATTACTAGTTATATTGACGATAGGGACGTGTGGCACTGATTTTTCCTGCATTTGTGGCTTCCCTGGCGTACCCGCCATTCAACCATAATTTTGATATTTAATATTGTTTACTGATTATATTGAACCATTTCATTGTCATGTATTTTACCCAAATTGTAAATGAGAGAATAACCGATCTATATTAATATTTTTTATTTGACTTTGATGCTACTCGTATTCTTATTTTAGGTATATTGTGTAGCTCATTATTCTCTCATACTTGAAATGATTGTTAAACCATATTTTTAAAAGAGTAACTATGGAGTTTCTTGCCGGTTCTTCTCCATAGAAACGACTTTTTGGAACCGTGCAACTAGTTTGACGTTTTGTAAGTGCTCTTTTGTAGCCTATATGAAATAAAAACATTATGACTATGACTACAGTAACTTACTTATTACAACTGTAGTGCCCACCAGTCGTATTATACAACACCAATAATGAATGTATCCACGCAAATCATACAAAACGGCGAGCATTCAGTTGTTTCCTGTCCTGCACGCTAAACAATGGAAAACGGAATTTCCTTTGTGGAACAATACGTACCGAGTGTTAGGGAGCGTTTTCACTGGCCTTTGTTGGTAGTACAACAGTAACTCGCCGCGGAGGCCATTCATTACTTTTTTATGTGTATAGTGCTTTTTGTAACGTGTTGTTTTTAAATGCAGCTATTTGAGGTATTATTTTCATGTTTTACTGCCTCGCTGGTCAATGATCGCGGGCGTGACCGCTGGGCATAATGTTCGGGTTCAATTCACGAGTCAAACAAGTAATTTGGGTATTTAAGTTTTTAGATTATTCTCAGTAGCAGCACCTTCTATTACATGGAACCCATTGAACCTAGCAAAGTTTGAGTGTACGACCAACTCTGCCCATGCTATCGGAAAAACGAGCGTGATGTTATGTAATGGGTTTGAAGGTTCTGGTGCGTATGTTCACACGCGTTTTGGAAATTCACCATTACCTTCTCCGAAACACATTATGGATTCAACCATAATCCAAGTGATTTGGAGATTAGGCCGAAAATACAAAAATACGCTGTGGGAAACTTTATTGTTTATATAATACCTATGTCTTAAATAAAAGCTTGTCAAAACGTTTAGGTAGGATTGTAAACAGTATCGTAAAAAACATTTTTGAAAAGCATTTTCTTTACATAGAAACTTGATTTATAAAAAACGTAAGTTGTAATTTTTATTTGATAGATACTGATTTCTTTGAAGTAGTCTAGTCATGTTATAAATGTGCGATTAAATTCTGTAAGCCTATGGGCTTAGAAACCAGATATTGTCATAGGTCACACTTGGACATACGCACTCAATTTTACCAGACTGTATGTCCTATGCACAGGGGTAAACCATTTATTGATAAAGAAACTGTCGATCTTAGCCAATAAATATTCGTATGTAATCTTTTAAGCTGACAAGATCGTTATCAAATATCTACAGAGCTCTGTGATTTACTTACATACTCACAGCAAAAATAATAAAAAGTTAAAATCCTTTCATAGAAACGTCTTCACATCGTAGCGAGAAAGATGATTGATATTTTTATAAAAATCCTTTTGTATACTCGGAGGTCATTTCACTACTAACAATACCTCTTGATTCAACGGAATGGTTGCAACATATATTGTTCCACATTATTAAGAAAAGCCTACACGACGCTATGATATTTATTGTATTGAATTTGTATATTGTATCATCAATGGCATGGCGAATTAAATTAAGTATTCATGTAGGTACCTTATGAACTTGAAACGATACAGTAAGAATCGTGTATTGATGTTTCGCAAAAGTCATTGTCGTTTCAAATCAATATTGAATCACAAATCAATTGCACTTATCTGTTTACGAAATCGTGTGTTTATTTAATAAGATATATTTAAAGTTCTTTTTAGTTCACAGTTCACCGATGTTAGTCAGTATAATTGTAGTTCAAGTTTTACGATCGGTTCACGCGCATATAAACGTAATCAAAATTGAATTCAATGTCGCGAAATTTATATTTCGAAACTGAACTGCTATTGAAACAATTTTATGTGAAATCACGTGAAAAAGTCAAGTCAGCAACGGGATAATTTTTACATATGGTATTGGAGTCAGGATGTTTGTGTATTGTGTGTATGATATTTCATGTTTGTGAAACGCATCCACGATACAGGAGAAATCCTCCAAGCCCTAGTGCGGGGCGAAGCATTAAAAAACAGATATAATTGATGACCAATTGTTAATTGGATGCTATAGTAAACCACTTGGAAATAACTGAGGTAACTCGAATACGTATGTAAGATCCAATCTAATGTCATTGTTATGCACAGTTTTATTCTAATGGCCAAGCCCCGAGGCTGTCTGGCAAACTACCTGTGCACTGTGTACGTAAACGTAACATGTTTATTTGATAGGATTTGATTCATAAACTCGTTTCTATTTTATGACTGCCTCGTTTGTCTACGCGAGACCTGGTCCTGGGTTCTAATCCCGGGTCAGGCAATTGGGTTTTTCCATTACTTAATTCTCAATTACCAATACGCTCACCCCCTATTACATTGGGGCCTAAAAGTGCTTTGTTCGGATTCATAGAGACGGTGATAGTTTTGAACATAAAATATGATCGGCTAGTATGCGCTGCCATACGGCTTAAGAATACGTTTCCGGTTCCCGCCATTAAACGTGAGAGCTCAGTACAATGTCAGTACTCCGCTGGTATTCGGCGAGAGCAGGAGGCTTTCCTAATCAAGCGAGTGTATTCTAAGTGAGATACTACAGAACAAAATTATATGTATAACTAGCTGTGCCCCGCGATTTTAGCCGCTACAATTTTTCGGAATAAAAGTAGCCTATGTGTTAATCTAGGGTATCAGTCCATACCGAATTTTAGCAAAACCGATCCAGCCGTTTACCGAACACGAACACCCGAATACGAACCGTATGTGAACAACGTAACAAACACACTCACAAACGTTTGCCTTAATAATATTAGCGTGATTTCTATCGTTATTTTGGATTTGGTTCCGGAAAATTTATTATTTCGCACACGCCCCGATTATTTCGCACAATTGGGAATATATGGTAGATAAAAAGGAGAGATTCATCATCATCATCAGCCGGAAGATGTCCACTGTTGAACAAGGCCTCCCCCTTAGAAGGGGGGTGGGTGCCATAATCCCCACGCTTGGCAAGCGGCTTGGGGATCGCAGTGTTGGTGGTCAAGTTACAGAAGACGCTGCTGCCCATCTTCTGGATTTTCCCTTAGTCGCCTCTTACGACACCCACGGGAGGAAAGGGGGTGGTCAATTCTAAGCCGGATACCACACGGCAAAGGAGAGATTACTGAAAAGGTTTTTAACAAATATAATAGAATAATTCACATAGTTACATCGTTATATGTTATGATGAAGTGGGAAGTAATTTCGTTGCGGGTTCCAAGACAGTCGAGTCATTTCTCTGGGACGCCTCGAGCTTCATTGCCTCGACGGTTCTTAATGGTTATCATTGTAGATCCTGCCTTACAGAAGTTGCAATGATGGGCACGAGTGGTGGGCTTGTCCCGACAAAAACAAAAAAAATGATATAATGAACTCATCTTTCACTAACTAACGTTAGAAATGGTATGGTACAAAGGATAAGTAGATAGTCAAATAACTTCATTTTATTTTCATTTAATTCGCCTGATATATTGTCCGAACTTATAACAAATTAAAATTCTTAACAATTGATTAAATATACCCGTCACTGTTGTTTGCATTTCAGATAATAGAGATGTCAATAGATTTACGAGCAGCCCCCTTACCGTGAACACTTAAAGCAGATCAGTTTAAGATGTGGAAGAGAGACACCGCTACGTGTAGTGTAATGCGTCGTCTCGTTTCTACAACATAAACTGTCCTGCTTTAAGAGTTCATGGTAAAGGGGCTGATTATTTTAAAACCCGTTTTATTATCGAGAAGAAATACCTTTTTAACAGAATAATAGCCATTTCAAAAAAGCAATCATCGATAACATTTAAACTTCTCAAAAGAGAATCTTTCATTAAACCTGTAGCATCAGATTTTATCAGCGATTATTTCGTCATGTATCTTGGCATTTAGGTGCCCTAGAGCGATGGAACAATGAACCTAATGCCGCTATAAGTCAGAAAGCGAGAGGTCATTATATATCTAGGGATTGTCTTCACGTTCGATCATAAAGGTAGGTAAACGACTTTTAGTGTCATTTTTGCATGTTGTCCATGCTAAGCTTAAAACTGAATTGATAAAGGAAGGCGCTGCTCTAAACAACTGAGCTCAGTTAGTTAGAGCAGTGCCACGGTACGGGGAAGGTCCCGCTCGTGTCAATCATTTTTCAAATTTCCTTTATCAATTTAGATTATTTTAGATTCAAAGTGGGTAAAGTTGGGAGCCTACCTGAGGGATACCTTAACGTCCGGCACGCTCCTAGATCTTGCTCACTAGCTAATCTTCAGATATTTGTAGCTAATATTGCACCTACTTAACTTAAGATAAATATCTTCAAGGTTTATCATTATTGATACGTACCCAATGTGAACTTTAACCCCCTTGCTTATAAAATTGACAATTTTTAATCATTGATTAAATTATGTACAGAAATGTCAATATATTTAAAAGGTATTTCGTGCAGACGAGAGACAATAAATTTATTAGGTAATACGTCAATAAGCAATCATGTATGTTTATTTTATTATTCTTGATATGCTTAAAAAAGGAGGAGGTTCTCAATTTGACTGTATACTTTTTTGTCTAAAGCTTGGTTACTACAGTAAATGAAATGACTTCTCTACTTTTGTTGTCAACTTAAATGAAACCATACAAAACGTAACTTTCTTAACTTATTCAAATGAACACCATATTACATAACCCGAAGCCTGCATCACCATAGTCTTAGTAACTGAGTGTGTGCGTTACGCTTTGTAATTGTAATGTAAATCGCACGGCAGCTTGCGCAAGAGTTGACAGTCGCGGAAGGTCGATGCCTCCGTCCGTCATTCAGTCGCTAGGATTCTTCTGTTTATTTACCGTTTCATTTGAAGATTTACGATGTGTTGTGCAGATTTATAGAAAAAGAAATAGAACCACTGCAATGTTTTAATTAAGTTTTATAAATTGATATAAAATATTCTACAATAACTAATCAAGTACAATTCTTACATGAGGTAATTTCTTAAGCTAGAGTAATTAAAAAGTGCCAAAATTTTAATTTAATTAGAACTTAATGTTATTGCGACACCTTTTACATTTATTGATATCTCTGTTCTTTAAAATGCAAACGACAGCGACAGGTATAATTTTAATCAATGATTAATTGCAATAATATTAAAAAAAAAGTCCAGATATGTTACTAGCGCGCTCATTTTGAAGACTCGAAAAGGCGACAATTGTAGTCTTGGGTAGTACAATTGTTTTCCGATTTGACATAAGACTAGTGCAGTTCTCACTCGAGAGTTTGGAACATTTTTCTCGTTCATATTGTTAGCATATGACGTATCTAAACTTTTTGACTTATCATTGGTTAATTGTCAATTTTTATTAATAAGTGGACGTCTCATATAATAGATACGGCGATAGGGGATCCTACTGCTATTTTGTCATTGCAATGTAATAGTTAATTAACCAATAAACCACACGATCTAAAACCCGAACAAATATTTAAAGCTTGTAAAGTGAAACTAATCGTACTAATTGCACATCAGACAAATGTATTAATTCCGACATATTAGAATAGTTAACTAACGGCTAGTGATTACTTAATCACTAATAAATTAATCTGACCAGTGGAAACGTTTCGACCGATTAGGCTACGATTATGTTACGAAGGTTATTTTGCAGTTTCTATTTAAAATCCACCCTTTAGACTTGGTCGACCATCTAACGAATCACTTTCATCATCAGCCATCTCAGTCCACTGCTGGACATAGGCCTCTCCTACGGCACGCCACTGAGCTCGATCTTGGGCCTTCCGCTTCCAACCGCTGCCAGCCATTTTGCGTATATCGTCAACCCACTTAACTGGAGGACGCCCTACACTACGTTTACCGAGCCGTAGTCTCCACTAAAGAACACATCCCACGAATATCATTGTTGCATAGTTCGCGCAAAACTTTATGAGCTCTCGGATGTTAGCCGCGAAAGGCTGCGAAGTACCCGTTTTTTAACGATCAAAAAGAGACAGACAGCGAATTTGTTCGATGGACCTGCGTGATTTGGAATACGGGCCTAACTTCTGAAGGGTCATAAAGATTTGCGCAAACTATATTAGTAAAAGCGCATAGCTCCGAATCTAAGAATACGTCTGGCGCACCCTGGATTGATGATACCTGAACAGGTAGGTAACTCTGTGCCTAAATCCGGCGCACCCTGGATGAACAGCCTTTCTCCCATCCTTATTGATAGGCAATGTCGACAAGTCGGTATCACCAGTTTTCATGTGACAATAAGGTCAGGCGGTCATGCCAATAAGAAAAAGACTTGTGGGTATGTACTTATATTCTCTTTTTGTTATATATTGTCTCCTTGGTGTTGTTAGTATCATTGTGCTGCTGGCAAGTTTTTTGCGCCGTTTCCTCATATAGGTATAGCATGTGGAAGCGATGAAGGGTGAATTTTCTGGTCTATCTTAAGTATGACGTTCAGAAAGTACTATTTTTAAGTGGACTATGTCAGTTTTGATTTTAATTTCATATTTTTAATTCCTTTTATCTTATCTATTATAATATAATATCTTGTGACAACTCACACAGGGTCATCTGATCCCAAACTAGGCAGAGTCTGTATTATGGTAACCAGACAACTAATAAACATACTTATATATTTCTAATTAGATGAATAATTTAAATAAATTACACCCAGACATAGAACAAATGATTATGCTCATCACACAAAGATTTGTTCTGGGTAGGAATCAAGCCCACGACCTCCCGTTTAACAGTCAGGGTCACTAACCACTAATAATATATTATATCTATTCTAACATCAATGTATACTTAGTATTCTCTAAAAGCGCCAAGCTGGTTACCTTTCACATACACCAGAGCTGATATACAATACAGAAGACTAAAGAAATCATTTCCTTATGACAAAACTAAATGCTTGATTAGCCTTAAGATAAGCCACCTAACCTCCATATTAGCTACAAAACAAAATTAAATGAATACGATTAACAGTTAAAGGTCATGTTTGTAAGCTAAGTTGAATTATAGCACATTTATAATCTAACACTAGGACTATCGCTGCGGCGAATGTTGAATATTATTCGCAAAACTGGTTATTTTTCGAGAGTCTGATAAAGTCTGCATTTTTGTGCAATATCTAAAACTAAAATTAGTGGTTGGTTCTTTCTATTGGAAAGAGGGCCTCGTAACTACCTTCAATCGGCGAGGTTAAGCATAACTCGCCGCGGTCAGTCTTGTGATGGGTGACCTTTTTTTTAATCTACATATCGAGCTTTTACCCCTTTGTGCTACGGAAGGCATTGCCGTGTGGTATCCGGCCTAGAATTGACCACCTATTTCCTTCCGTGGGTGTCGTAAGAGTCGTCTTCAGTAACTTGACCACCAACACTGGGATCCCCAAGCCGCTTGCCAAGCATGGGGATTATGGCAACCCCCCCTTCTAAAAGGGGCCTTTGTTCAACAGTAGACGTCTTCCGGCTGGTGATGATGCTACGGAAGCGTTAAGCCTTTGGTCTTGCGCCTAACCTCTCCGGTTGTGTCGACTATGATTATGAGGGAACGGGGATGCACCTATGTCTGCGTGCACACTTGTTCATTTAATATCTCCTGCATAGTTGGCTAGTCTCAACAGAGCTAGGCCATCGTGACCGAAAATCAATCAGAAACTATTACGTTTTCTAAACAACCTTCTTTCATACGCAAGTTCCGTAAATTGTATAAGATTGGTGTCCTAAATAAACGTGATGATAACAACTATATTGTATGATGGGTCATCACTTGCTTAGTACAATTTACTTATTGGTAATTCAACGTTCTACTATTTCTAGTGCATTGCGGCAACGCACTGTGCATGGCGCTAATTGTAACTTGTAACCTAAATACTCGGAAATGGTAATAATTGTTTTATTATGAATGTCACGTAATGCATGGATGATGTAAGTTATATCACCTGAATAAGTAGCTCCAAGTAAGAATCAGACAGACACTAAATATATATATAACATAACAGTGACGAGTGAAACGCTGGTCGCCGGAACTGTCAAATTCACTGCAT
Source organism: Abrostola tripartita (assembly GCA_905340225.1). Lineage (NCBI taxonomy): Eukaryota > Metazoa > Arthropoda > Insecta > Lepidoptera > Noctuidae > Abrostola > Abrostola tripartita. The sequence continues at coordinate 606,246 of HG996492.1, read as the reverse complement.
TTTTCTAATCTATACATTGTATCGTGTATAATTTATAAAATTTTATATTAATAATAATCTAACGGTAAAGAAGAATATCGTGATAAAACCTGGACGTAGGTATATTCTGAAATCGTCAACCCGCAATTTGCAAGTATGTTGATCGATGCTCGAGCCTGCTTGCTATGCGGTGTTCTTCTTTTTCGCTTTATGCAATCTTTTTCATGTAGAGTTACATCATCATTTTATTTCATTTATATCCTTTATTTCCGAACTATATTCCGAACGGGTACACAAGGAGCATCATAAATGATTAAAATTTTGCTAAAGATCTTACAAGTGAAATTCAAAAGTACCAAAAAAGAAGACATAATATTGACAGATCTTAGCAATGAAAATCTGTGATATCTGCCTACTCTTTTTGAAAGCAGGAATGACTGAATTAATTTGTATATTTTTATGTGTATTGTGGATCTCTATAACCTGGGAATTACTCCGCAAGCCTACAGATCCCAACAAAAACATCCAGCAAGACTGTAATACTTCAAGTCTCAAGGTACGAGCACTCGTACAAAAATCTGTCAATGTATGATTTATTAGAAACCCGTACCAAATTAAGAATGTTTATTTAGTCATAAGCATGGAAATGCGTGGGAAGATAATATAGCATGCGAGCCTATTAAACGTAGGAATTTTAAAAGAACATTGCCTTGATCAATGAAACATCTGCTTTATAAATTAAGTTAATATTAATGTAACAACAGCCTATAGCTGTCCCCCTGCAATGCAAAGGTATCTTTTCTTATAGAGAAGGATTTAGCGATTGATCACCACGCTAGCTCACTGCGGGTGGCGGTTTCAGGTAATTAAATCCAGATTTCCTCACGACGTTTTCCGTCACTGTTAGTCAGTGGTGACTTAGAATATCTAGGAAAGTATTTATGAAAATGAAAAAGTCACATTGATGCTTGCCTGGGTTTGAACCGACCTGGTATGTCAACGACTAGGCACCACTACATACATTGCAATAGAAATTTAAATCCTACTGTCCCAAAGGTTATTCTATCTTCAAATTTGTCCTAAGCACTAAGGATTTTTAATCTCCAAGCTTGTGACCGGACTTGAGAAAGCTCTTGTATTCTGTTCTGTTTATTGTTCACATGTTTACCTCTTCAAATTGAAAGGCTTTATCCATTAGAACAAATATTTAATTTAAGTTTGATACATATTATTATCGGCTAGCCTACAAAATCCTAGTTCTCCAGTACTAAACCACCAATTTGCTCACTTACAAATACATCAAGTTATGCAGTCATCATCATCATCATCAAACTATCTCCGTCCACTGCTGGACATTGTTTGCATTCGCTCGTAAAATGTGTTGGTGGAAATTATCAGGACTTTTCTATGGAAATCAGGCTTTTCAAGAAGGCTTTTCTCCTTTGATAACCCTAACCGTATCATCAGGTACAACAGTATTTGTACTTCTCGAGGTGCTAGGTACATCATCGCTTAAAGCTCGAAGCCGACCCTTCACTTGTGTACCTAAGCACACTAAGCAATCATAGGTTATACATACAAACCTCACACGGCCTCTACTACGACATTCTATACATAAATTAACCACCGTTACTATTTCTATTATTGTTTTTATAATGTCAACATGGTTTATGCAGTTCAGCATTATGTTTGCAGCCTGTGAGTATTGTGACCTACCTGGTAGGGTTCCTTTGGGATCCTTCCTCTGCTCACTCGGGTCCTCACTCCTTAGACCTCCTTCCTCCACTTCGGACACTTCATCCTCACACCTTGTCTCACGCACTGCCAAAAGGAAAGCGCACACACACACAAACGTAATCCTCGTTAACTCTCTCATCTTCATCTTTATATCGCAAACAGAACGTCAGTAAAACCCATTTTCGATCGACGATCGATTATAACTTGACATTAAAACAAACAGTCACATTTTCGTTTGTTGCAACTGGCTAAACGAATCCAATGACATACGTGTTACACGAGCATAATTTATTATAGAACATTACACGGACACTGATCATCACATCATTCGAGCACAACAACACAAATAAATACGATCAAATATTACTATTGAAATGTGAAACGTAATTTTTTCGTGTCGATTAAAATTTCAAATTGGAACGTAAATACGCGCGTCACTCGGTGTTGGCAGCGATGGTACTGGCGCGTTCGTTGGTGGGAGATCGTGCTTGCCCCCACCTGCGCGCGCGCACGATCAATGGACGCGGTATCGAGAACGGCAGTAACTGTAGCTGAGGTTTCTACAGATAAGATATCAGAGAAAACTGTCCGCGTAATTAATGTCCCCTTTTGTGGTCAGGCACCGTTGTAAGTAACTGCTGGTTGATGCACTCGTAGACTGTACTTAGTTATAATGTGCACCGGTTAGCATTGTTCTTTGTTATTGTTGACATTAATTGTTGTTTTGAATGTAACAAGTGCAATGCGATAGTGTAAACAAATAGTCATGTAAGTAGAGTATGTTACAGGACGATGTATCATCATGTCTGTGTCCCACGTAGGTGAGCAGAGAGCCCGTTTGTTGCATGTCCACAATGCCACCAGACAAATAATTAATGTTCGCTATTCATTGCATTGCCACAAAATTATTATATAATCAACAAAACTCATTTATATATTATATACCTACCTACCTAGGTAATCACTCTTGAACACTTGCGACCTTAGATTTTTAGCTCATTTATAAGGTATATGTAGGCCTTGTGAATAGCGGCCGTAAAATTCCAAAATAGGTGGCAATGGAGTTTTCCAAAAGTCCTGGTACCTCCCTTGTGCTTGCTGAGGGTGACCACTGACCACCGGGGTGGTTTTAGTAAGGTACAAATCCCAAACTCCTCAGTCCTTACACCAGATAACAAAAAAAGATGCAGTCATACTCTACATGAGATAATTATATTATTGACGACCTGATTGGCGCAGTGGCTAAGAGATTGGACTGCTGCGCTAAGGGTTGCGGGTTCGATCGGGACAAAAATTTGTGCGATCCCCAGATGTTTGTCCCGATTCTGGGTGTTTGTGTATGTGATATTTCATGTTTATTTCATTTTCACATGTCGAGACCCCACCGTGCTTCGGAAGGCACGTTAAGCCGTTGGTCCTGCGCCTGATCTCTCTCCGGTCGTGTCGGTCTACCGTCCCATCGGATTATGAGAGTGAGGGAATAGGGAGTGCACCTGTGTCTGCGCGCATACTTGTGCACTGTAATATGAGACAGGCCGCCGTGACCGAAATTCGGTCAGGAGGACATTATTATTTCATGTTTGTGAAACGCACCCACGATACAGTAGAAATTCCTAGAGTGGGGCGACGTTTTATTAAAACCTGCGTGACTGTACCGTAAATCCGCATTTCGCAAGTTATGTTATAGCTCCCAGTGTAAAAAAGCGCGAGCCTATTGCCATTAACCGAGCACAAATCCAGACTCCGTGCTGCTACAAAAAAAAACCTAATGGAAAAACTCAATAAAAATTTTCCCGACACGTTAAACGAACCCAGGACCTTATTCACAGCAGTCGATGCGACCACTAGCTTACTGACTTAATTTTAAAGGCATGGAGAGGTGATAGCGAGCTACGATACCCATTCAAAGAGTGCCGCAGCGGTCACCCGGTCGGTCGATCTGCGCCGTTGCTATTTCGCTGTCCTTCATAGTCAAAGGCATTACATACAGCTGCCTTTACTATGAACTATTAAAGCAGGACGCCGCTACGTGCAGTGTAGTGCGGCGCCTCGCTTCCACAACGTAAAATATCCTGCTTTAAGAGCTCATAGTAAGGGCCCTGTTAGTATGTAAAGCCTTTGACTATCGACTTCTAAAAACAATCGTAAGATGAGAGCGTTTGTTATGTTGTAATATGTTGTATAGTGTCGTACCTACTTAACTTGGTACCTAATTCGTTACAACTTATTGCACATTATTATGTTCTGCCATTCGTTAGTTACTTTACTTTATCAAAAGTAAATATTAGGTCATTATACATATACTAACAATCACACTTAGTATTACATAGCCGAAAGTTTGTGTGTGTTTGTATGTTTGTTACCTCTTCACGCTCAAACGGCTGGACCGATTTTGGCTCGACCGATGAAATTTGGTAGCTGGCACCCTTAACACAATGTAGCGGGTAACACCGCAGGCGCAGCTAGTGTTACTATATTTATATAGGTTGGTTTGTCAGGTATTTATCTATGGGCCATAGTTGCCTAGAAATAAAGGTTTTATTATTATTTAGAAGGTAGCGATCTAAGCTGATTTTGTTTGCACTACTCATGTATTGTTAGTTTATTGCTAACAATTGATATTGAAGCATTTAAGTACCTATCTACCTAATATGCAGTGTCTGCATTGCCCACGCTGAACAACAATACGCCTTCATAAACCTAGGCACCAAGTGGCATATTAACGAATGAGTTGACGCTTGTATAATTAAAGCAATTTCTTAGAGTTATTATGCTTGGTGCTTCAAGGGTTGCCAAACTACTTATGATGTCCTCCTGACTGAATAGGTATCTGAGTCTAGCCAACTACACAGAATATAGACATTAATGGGCAAACGTCTGGCACAAGGGTGTGCGTAAACGCAGGTGCACTCTCTATTACCTCACACTCATAGTCTAAGTGGACGGTACCTATTCGACCGGTGATCAGGCGCAGGAGCAATGGCTTAACGTGCTTTCGTGCGAAAGGGTCTCGACATTTGAATAACAGTCGCCCATCACAAGACTGACCGCGATAAGGACTACTTAACCTCGCAGTACTTCTTCCTCAAAGAGACACTAACAATTGAGGCTATTATCATAGTCCTGTATTTAAGAGGGAGGGAACTTATTAACTTATTTGACTAGGTTTAAAGCTGCACCCTCGAATATCTAAATTCGGTCTATCAGACACTCTAAAATGGCCACCATGACAAACAAACATTAAAAATTGCTTTCTTTATAAACAATTTTTATTTTTTATCTATGAGATTTTAATGTATATACACAATGTTTACCTATAAAGTAACAGATTATAAATATTAATATTAATTACAGTCTTATTCAAATTATTCCTACATAATTATTATTTATTTCTCCAGGTATTAACTAATTATTTCTTTACTCTTTTTGTTTTTTATCAGATGCTTTATTAGACACTTCATGCGGTCCAGCTTCTGTCTTAGTCTTCGTTTCCCTTGCCACATCAGATTCAGTCTCTTTTTTCTATTCTCAGCTATTATTTCTAGCCGGTGCACTTTGTATTTCAGTTGGATTACTTCTTCCGTGTCCGTTGGGTTTATATCCACCGGTTGCACTCTGGAGATAGTCGGCTCTGGTTCTTGGCATGGCTTAAACAAGAAAGATAGGTTACTGACAATTGTTATAATCAGAAAAAGCTAAAAAATGTTATGTACAATATTATTAATAGTATTCATCTTCATAGTTACACAACACTAGAAATTCGAATCAGGGTGTTCATAACTGCACTACAGTATTTTACTTTTGCAGCTATCTCCGTAAATTGCTAAATGAAATTTTCCCAATAAAACTTTTTGTATTTCTCTCGTATTATGGGTTCCTGATAAACATGATATATTATAAATTAAAATCTCAAGATCACACTAATTAAACCTGCAACTAGCATAGTAGACCAACAACTGGACTAGCTAGGAGTCTAAGAAAGAAAAGGAGAAGTTTTTTATTTCAATTTCCTACTTACAGATATATTAATAGCTGGCACAGCATACATAGATAACCGTCGCAGGCCACTCTCAGTCAAGTAAAAATCTTTAGCTTCAAAATGTTCTGAACAAACAGCACTGCAAGCTGTTGACTTCCATTCCTCCTCTCTATTCACAGCTAGCTCCCACTGCTTTCTTCTGTCTTTATCGCGAGGAAACCTGCGGTATGAAATTGACCTATTGCCACAGTACCTAAACTAAACTCGCCATGGTACTTTCTTAAAAAGACCTCTTCTCAGACCACCTACACTGTTCTCACATAAATTATTGAACTTGTCTGGACTTCAAAACAGACATTGACCCCTGAGTTTGTTTCAGTGTTTTTTCTCAGAGGTATTCAGTCTATCTAGTTTATTTTTAAATGACGTGTAAAAGTGTTTTTTAAGACCTATTTGCAGAAATAAAATCATTTATCATTTACCTACTGCATAATATATAATTATGTATTTTTCCCTAAATTCACTTTGCAAACACTAATTTTGTTTAATTAACTTCCAAGTATCCTTCTTTATATTTCAAAAATAGAATCGAGGTGTTATGAATTCAAATCTACTAACCTGTGGAATGTAATTCCATCTTTATTTTTTGATATCTTAGCGGAGGTATTCTTACAATTGGCGACAGCACAGCAAACCATTGTATAAATTTATTCAAATAAGTTTTCTATAGTATTTTCAGTAACCACACAACACAACTGAATCAAAAGACTGAATTATTGTATTCGTTTAATATTTTATTAATTAAAGCCGGCAAAGAACAACACCGAACAAAATGAAAAATAAACAGTTTTGGAAAGTTCTGTGTTACTTAGTTGCAACCTTTAACATACAATTTTAGTATAAATTAATGAAAATCATATGAAAGTGCTGTCCCAGTAGGCTAAAAATGTAGAATTGTAGATAAGCATACTTGGAATGCAGATTTTGATGTCATCTGACGTTAAATTGACAGTTGACACTTAACAGCAACATTTACGTTCTAAAAGGTTATTTTGAGTTCTTAATAATTAATGGAGCATTATAGTTATTAAAGTATAATTATAAACAAATAATTTATGCTTTGTGGTTTCCATTCAACAAAAAATATAACCAATTAAATTAGACAATTAAGTAACAAAATATTCTCTTCCCCATTAAACTCATTGGAGAACTACGGGTTTTAATATAAGAAGTAAGTGACTTTGTCCAAAACCTTATTCTATGCGTAGGTACCTCAGATGCTTATGGTGATGGAGATGGTATTTTTAATTTACGTAAAGTAAAGTTAAAAGCGAAGTACATGAAATATTAAGTCAACTGAGAGTTGAACCTGAGATCGCAAAGTCAAAAGTAGAAAGCATTACTATTTTGTAAGTACCCTAGTACTAAAATAAAATCTTAGTCGGGTTTGACATGGTTTTACTCAAAGACAAAGAAATTTATTCGTGAAGGATATGGTACATTACAAAGTTTGTCAACATTATAAAGTTATTGTTGAGTAAAGTTGAAGACTTATGTCTAGTCCTCAACTTTTCTCCACGCTTTTCTTAAACTGTCTTGTTTCATTTAATGACGTAAATTATGGTCAAGAAATGTCCTAACTAAATTAAAGTCTACCTAGTGTTTTTTAAATCGTATTCATTTTAACCCTGATTTAATACGTAATAAAACGTGGCGTTATAAAATTCTACATGACATTTTAATAATGTCTACTTTTCATATGATTGGCGTGTCATATTTTTTCCTATTTCTTATTCAGACCGTAATTATAGGGTGCGTTCCCACCGCAGTGATGGCTTCATTATTTTTTTAAAACGGGGTGCGTCCGTTGTGTTACTGTCACGCCTACATTTAGCGGGTATAATAGAGACATCTAAATTATCGGTTTGGAATACAATGTATTAAGTCTGTTAGGCTGCTATAACTGAACTAGTGTTGGGATAGAGAAGTCAGTTATCGATATTTTTTAAATCTAAAGATCAAGTTATAATGTCATTTTTTTAGTTTCGTCAAAAGCTAAAGCAATTGTAATAACTGTTATAGATCATATATTAAATGCCGTAATCATAAAAATAATCGATATTACCACTTCTAAAAGTTTTAGTAATATTCGAGTTTTTCTATTTAATAAAACATTACGTATCTGATTGGCCTCTCTTAATTATTATAAACAAACATTGTCTTTGAGGGTCTAATCTTTGTATCGCTCGCTGTGACGTATATCTACATTCTGTGGATTAATTACTCACTTTACGCGTTTGTGTTTAAGCCAAGATTACAAATAAAGTAACTTAAAGTAGTAAATTCTTATTGAGGATAATGTAAGTTTAAGTAATGGTAATGGTATGGTATGGTAATAATTGAATTCAGTTTGGTGAGAACTACACTAAGCTTTTAACTAATCTAGCTGTTCTAGTAAATTATTAACAGCTAAAGAGCTATCATTTTAAAACAAGCTGGGTATTATTCCTGTCTGTGTTATTAAATGAACAGTTTTCGGTATTTTTTTTTTAATTCATTCATATCAAAATTATACCAGTATTAAACTGGGAAATATACAATCATTCCATAAAAATTCTATTCTCGTTGAAAAACAGGCAGTGATTTTCCCCATCGTGGGGTTGTTAGGGGTCACCAGTATACAACTACATTGTAGCGTATAAATATCAGACACAAATCAATTCATCGCCACTTACATAAAATCTTTCACTTAGTCATAATGAAGTCGCTACTCAAAAACTTAGAAAATCCAGAACGACCATTTCTGGGTCCAAACTACTGGATAATCAAAAAAGTTGGATTACTATTACCAAAAAGTAAGCTTGCTAAAATTATGTACATTGTAATACACGAGATAGTTTCGTTATTTGTACTAACTCAGTACATGGAGCTGTATGTCATAAGATCAGACTTGGATCTCGTGTTAACGAATTTGAAGATCTCCATGCTAAGTGTCGTTTGTATTTTTAAAGTGAATACTTTCATCTTGTGGCAAACCAAGTGGCAAGAAGTCTTAGACTATGTCACTGCAGCTGACAACTTTGAGAGAGAAAACAATGATTCTATTCGTGGCAAAATAGTCGACACTTATACTAAATACTGTCGTCGCTTAACATATTTCTATTGGGCTTTAGTTTTCACCACATTCTGGACGACAACTCTAACCCCGCTTATGAGATATCTATCGTCATCGACTTTTAGAGAAAACTTACACAATGGGACTGAAAACTTTCCTCACATCTTTAGTTCCTGGATGCCATTTGATAAGTACCATTCACCTGGTTGTTGGATCACGGTTCTGTGGCACACACTCCTTTGTGCGTACGGTGCCAGTATCATGGCGGCTTACGACACATGTATCGTGGTGGTTATGGTGTTCTTCGGAGGAAAACTTGACCTGCTGCGAGAGAGGTGTAAAGAAATGTTCGGAAAATATGGAGTTGTTGAAATGAGCGAAGAGGAATGTGAAGAAGCAGTTAAACAACTACACAACGTACATGTGATGCTGATAAAGTGAGTACATTATATTATTATTTCACATTCATTCATGTAGTGTCTGACTTGCTTAATGACGAGGTAAAGAAATAGAACAATAAAAATATTTACCAAAGAGCTGGCTGCTCTGAGCAGGACTTTGGCTTGCGCCAAATGGATGCAAAGCAGTTATGACTTGATTCCTTGACAAAGCCGGTACAAGTACGATATGGTCCTCCACCCCCAGGGCCAAAGAAGTCTGTGAGGACTCTACCCTACTATCAAATCTTCATTATCTAGTCTTAAAACTATAGTGTCATTGTAGAGTTCACATTTTATTATGCTGCGATCTTGATAATGGGTTGAAGAAGCTGTAAGCTTAGACGGAATTTGTTTTCCAGGATAGATTTCTCAGTATATATCATATCACAGTCGCTTTGCATGGCTGACGAGACAATTGTAGTGCAATGTGATTACTTTGTCGTTAATTGGATATGCAATGCAGGTTTGATCTAGTCCCATGTGCAGTTGCTAATTATAAGTTGTGGCAAATACCAAATCACAATGGTTACTATTAAGAACAGATAGTATTTCATATTCAGGTTTTATACTGAGCATCTTTTGGATAGGATTGGATTGGCTTTGAACTGAATCAATACAGAACAACTGCCGTTTGGGTTCCAATCTTTAATATAGTTTACACTAATATTGGGTATCATAATACCTATACTTAGTCAGACTGGACTTTGGCTTCATTTACTTTCGTATAGATACCCTGTAGCGTTCTGAGTGTTCCCGAGAGTTTACATACATATTTCATTAAGCACAGTCAGGTAATATAAAATATAATATCTAAATAAGAATAATACAATTTGAAACCACTCCTGAATTTTTTTTTTTAAGCTTTGCCAATATACTAAATTAATAATTAAGTTTAAATCCAAACAGATTTACAGGTTTCTAAAGGCTCGGTTTAGCTGTTTTTACAGACCGTCGTGGCTAGGTATATCTTTTGTCTAATTAAGGTAAAACACTCGACGTAATTTTAATAAGCATGAAAAAAAACCTTGAAATTGTAAAAAATAATTACTTAGGTACGCATCTAGTAACATACGAGTATTACCTATGTAAATGTGTCTCCACACAATTTTTTTCATAACAAATTGTTCATACACATAAACTAGGTAGGTATATCATATCACTTATTAACTAAAATCAGTCTGTTCATTATCATCATCATTAGCCTATACCACCGTGCACGTCCATTACAGACGATCTATGGTAATGTCCGTGAGGTATCTCTTCTGGTGGCTGTATGTCTATTGTCTGTTCATACACATGAGATACATCACTTATAAACCTCAAATCAATCAACATTTCAAGTCAGCAACTGGTCCCCAAGATACATACAAGATATATAGACATTACCTAGATTAAGGTCTGCTGATAATTTTACCATAATTTATTGAATTGCAATGATAGCAAGGGGTGTGACCGTTGGACAACAACGCACCAATGCATTTTCGAATTCATGTGCGTACTATAAATTAGTTATCAGTTGCGAAAAATGGCGAAGGAAAACATCATGAGGAAACCGGCAAACCTGAGAGATTGTTCTTATTCACGTTTTCAATGCATGACCGGGATAACGTAGCATGCGATACTCATTCGATCTCTAAACAACCCCAGCCTTTTACATAGCTTTACCACTGGCCCTACTATGTAGGAATAAAATATACTTATACATAATTATTTATACACACTAACCTCAGATAGAATGCGGCAGCATCTACAAACGGACACATTACATTTTATGCTCGACAAATAAACCTGCAGGAGAACATTTTAACTTAGGGCATACCCATACATAGACTAGACAATAATGATCAAACAGTTACATAAAATTCCTTAGAACAGTAGCTTATGTAACTGCGTATGTTATCACAGTTTATGACACAAAACAAACATAAATATAGTAACAACGCAGCATGATTACCTACCTTAATAAATTCAATTCTTTTCGCTAAGTCGAGCGTACGATATGTACTAATTATTTAATTAACACACTAATATGAAATTATAATGCCATTAACTTCGTTTACTTTAGCCTTGTGTAAAAACACGATACTTTTAAGGAATTTACTATGCATTCCCAAATTTTTATCGATAGAATGTTTGACGCGTAACCACTACGAAGGCAAAGAAAATTATAATACAGCCAAACTGCCGAATAAACAAAATAATAATTACGGACGCCCAAAACATGAATGACCCTATATATAATTATCATTTGTTTCAGATATTCAAGATTATTTAACTCCCTGTTATCACCTGTTATGTTCTTTTACATGGTTATGTGCTCTTTGATGCTTTGTGCGAGCGCATATCAGCTCACTGTAAGTATTAATAGGAAATAATAATAAATGTATTTATTTTCTCGTTCTCATACATACATTACATCTACAATTGGACAATTATTAGAGACTGGTGTCTGCTGTAGGTAAAACCTGTATCACAGATCACCAGGCCTTACCTCCGTGAGGGTGAGATTTCTATTTAATTAATAGCAGGTTATTTGGTTAAAGGAACATATAAGTAGTTTAACAAAATAAAATTAAGAAAAACTTAAAAACTATTTAGAATATTAGTCAAACATTGAGTTATATGAATGTTGCTTACATAAAATAAATAACCAAATTAAATTTCAGTAAAATTAATAATAAAAAATAAAGAAACACTTCAGAAAATAGTGTTTATATATGTGTGTGTGTGTGTGTGTGTTAGAGAGTGTGTGTGCGTCATCTGTAGCCATAAACAAATCTTTTTTTTGCAGGTCGAGTTAGAAAGTAGGTATTTATAGACAGGTGTTTGTTGATATTGTTATATAAATATGGGCCTAAGAAAGCATAGAAATTTTGAGATTGAATATAACTAAATCTAGTTTTTTGACATACAGCGGTTGATCTTTTAGTGTTAGAGGATGATCTTGGATCGAAGGGTAGTTCCGAGTGCTTCTTCATGGTCGTAGTTAAAACAAAGAGTTGTTGGACTGTCAGCACCTTGCAACGTTGGTAGAGATCGTACGTAGGAAAACGTATGGGAAGAAAAGAACTAACTTTTAGTATAGTTAGCTCTTTGAGCTCTCCCTAGACTTTGGGTGCGTTTTAGCAGCCCCACCCCAGCAAGTAATGCAGTAAGTCAACAATGATTGGCATAATGCAAAATAAACAGATAGCAATAAGAAAATAGACGGCAATATGAAGCAGAGATTTAAATTAAAAAAAAAAAAGTTTTTTTATTCATTAAATAAGGAATACAAACTTAGCCTAGAACGGACCGTAAAAGCATTAGACAACTTAATATGAGTACCTACTAGTTAACAATTTAAAAGTACTACTTACATTATTATTGTTGTAGGTAATATATACCAGAAATGCTTTGGTTATTCAAGGTTGCATCGCACTATCCTCCGTACTAGTGAACACTGTATCACGGTAGGATAGTCCTCCTCATCCTTGTTAGCCACTATTACGGTGCACAGCATAATTGTTCATTACTATTTCACAATATTAGTATAGACTGACAATGTAATTTAGTGTGAGGGTGGGTAATAAATTCACATTAAATATATAAATAAGTTTACGAATTCTAGGGACCAAGGCGTCAATGTGTTGTTGGAAAGTCATCTTAATGGCAAACTGCAATTTTCAATAAGTTTTACAATGCTTGCACTAAGTCCTAAAACTGGTAAAATTATTATATATTTCCTACATATTAGGTAGCTAGTATAGTAAGTACCGGTGATTATGTTCTAATACTCCAGAGCCAGTTACTTAGGTGCCTTGATAATTTTTATCAGTTTGGAATGCGCATCTCGATTCTAAATTATTGTGAATGTAAACTAAAGTTAAATGCACCTACAAAAAATACAAGAGCACTTTGCCCTCGCGCGTCAGTCCTGCGCTTAATCCATTACCGGTACTCTGTGCGGTTTGCCGAGCCGTCCCATCTGACAACAATGTGAAACTTTGCGCACACACGTTATGATTAGAATAATAAAAGACGCCCTGGTCCGACGTACTCAACGTACGCAACGCTTTATGATATCTAGACGCTTGATTTTGTATGAAAATATGCAAAAGAGACACTTGTCGTAGGACTAGTTTGCCTATACCTTGAATAATCTAATAGTTAGTCTCAGTCTCAGTAGAGAATGCTGCAGTGACTGAAATGATGATCGAAATGACCTATACATGTTTTTTCAGTCAGCGCAAAATGCTGCTCAGAAGCTGTTGATGGCTGAGTATTTGATCTTCGGGATAGCGCAACTGTTCGTATTCTGTTGGCATAGCAACGACGTATTGATCAAAGTAAGATATTGTTTGATTAATGAAACTGGTAGCGTAACGGCTATTGTCAAATTATGTTAACTTTTTGGCCCCAATACTGAAGTTCACGCAAAGACGAAAGTTCCGATTATACAAAATGATTAGTTCATATTACCTACTTCAGTTTTTTTTATTCCAGAATGAAAACATGACGCTCGGCCCATATGAAAGTAACTGGTGGGCGGCGGGTTACCAACAGAAAAAAGACGTGTTGATTCTATCTGGCCAGCTCCATATTAAAAACATCTTTACTGCAGGGCCCTTCGCCAATCTTACTTTACCGACCTTTATTAATGTAAGTTTTGCTTTTATTGGGGAGATGCGCCGTCGATAGGCGCGAAATTAATTTTATTTTAGTGGTTTTAGCTCACTCAAACACGTGTGTTAGGCCTCCTAGTTGTCGCATATTCATTCAATGCTTTTCTAAGAAGTATTGTTGTGCTGTGATGAACAAAGAAATAATAATTTCACGCCTTAACTACATCTCATTGGAGAGTGGTAAAGAATGAAAATTATTTTCTTATTTTTTTGGGCCACATTTATATTGTATTCCTTTTTTTACAGATACTGAAGGGAGCCTACAGTTATTATACGTTGCTGAGGAAATGAAGTGATATTTTAATAACTTCACTGAAGTTACACGTAGATAAGTTGGTATTCATGTAGTTTCTTTGATATACCTACCTAGACAACTAGATGCGATGCAATAAATGATATAGAATTGCTTAAATCTATTATTTTATTACTTATATAAGTACGTATTTGGTGAGCCAAAAAAATCTACCGAGGTCTCTGCCGACCCCTCTGGGAAACAACAAACGGGCATGACTTTAGGTATGAATGTGAACCTGTATAATAAATTATGAACGCAAAGTATTGAGAAATAGAAACTCATAACAAGCTCTGTATTCTGATATGCAACTATCATTAGAAAACACGAAGCTAATAAATCATGGATGAAAGATCCTACTTATTTTTTTATGAAACAATTGCATTTAAGCGCCATCTAGCGTTGCGCTTCAGAACTTCTAAAACTTTGAAGTCTTCGATTTTAATTTGCACATGGAAATTATGAACAAAACACATTACTCGTATTCAGTACAGTGTTTAAATATAAGTGATAAAAAACCAGTAAATTAACACAAATGCAGATAATTTTTAAGTTATCTTTAATGTTACGGTTTTTCCGAACCGATTGGGCCAGAACACAGGTACCCGAACCTACCCGGGAAATTAAAAAAAAACAAAAGGCTGTCTTGTCTTTCTCTTTCACGGAAGCTCTTTCTTTTGATTTCTTTCTTTACACTTTCGAGCTTTGAGTTAGCATATTTACGTAGGTGCTCAATAAAATAAACATATTTATAAATGAAACTAGCATTGAGTGATAAAGTACAGTTTAGGTGTAAATATACCTCGATTGGACGCGGCTAGAGTTCATTAAACCTGAATGTCGGGCAGGCCTTTTAGAAATGTCATTATTGGTTATTGGATTTTATTGTGAATGTTTTGTGATTCTACCGTAAGAACTGTCAGTGTTGGTGATAATAGACGTATTGCTATGGAAAATCAAAATCCTCCTGAGAGAGTAGTGCCGGTTCAATATGGTAGAGGATCAAGAGCTTTTCGTCAGTTTAAAAACCCTCCACAGCCGCACATGTGTATTCAGGATACTATAAAAGACACCACGGAGAAGTTGTACATTAACGTGTTAGGATGGCAGAAAATAGCGAATCCAAAACAGTATTCAGATCCCATACCACTATATGGTGGAATGCAGGTGAGTGTCCCTTTGTTATTTGTATTTATGTCACTATCGGTATTCTGAATAATGTTATTACTTACTTCAATGTTTGACTCTGACAGGTTCTAATGAGATTTGTTAGAAGTTCAACGAGTAAGAAGTAAAAATACACTTAAAAAATTTGTTAAGCTTTTTCCATATTTCTTAAAAACTATATTAATTAAATAGATACTGCTTAATGATTAATTAATGTTGATAAGTATGGTATGTATGGTATTCTAACAAAACTCTTAGGTAATGATTTATTTCTGTTTTGAAACATTTAGAAGGTAGAATAACTTTTAAAGGTTATTGTGGAAACACTATGGATATAAGATTTATAAGAGTTGGGGAATCGTATTATTAATAGAATACTTAACACTTTAATAAGAATCTTGACATTTAATGGATTTACTAGTGTATGAAGGGGGTAATATGTGCCAGACAGATGCTGTCTGCAAGTTGGATTATTGGTAGATGGTAAAGTATCATAGCATGTAAAGAATAAAGTCTAATTTGTGGTATAACAACAAGTTGTAGTATGACACACTTTCTGTTCAAAGTGCTAAGGTAAACCAAATAAAATATTCATGCCTTTAAGTATCTAGTCTTTCAAGTTTTACACATTTAATAATGAAACCATACCTGTTGTTCATATGCCAGATATAAGAATGCCTTATAATAAGTATTGTAAGGCATTTTGGAGTACTATTAAAACATTTTTGAAATGTAAGTATTTATTCGACTCTTCCTTAGTGAAACATGGATGTAACATTTGTTTGACTCTAGACAGTGATCAATATTAAATACTTTCTTACGATTTGTTTATATTAGGTCCCCCAATTATTATAATCTCTTTTTTTTGTGGATAGAGCGACTAGTTTATTTTTTTTTTCATATATTAAACCTGTAATTGATAAAATAAATATATTTGAAGTCTAACTCACCAAGAAAAATAGTTAATAACAGTGAATAATAATTCATTTATAAATATACATCATCACAATGCATCTAGTTATTAATATCTCTAGATCCAGATTGCATTTTGTATCATTCCAAAAGCTAGGCATATCCTCTATGACAATTCAAATCTCACATAAATTACTGGTTTCAGAAAGTCACTTTTATAACTCACATAAATTACTGGTTTCAGAAAGTCACTTTTATAATGCAAAACTGTCATGAAACTCCCAAAGGTTACTTTTAGATAAAAATTACTATATTTTAGGTATAAAAACACTGATGTCTAGAACAAGACAATATCATATTTATGTATAAAAAAGTGAAAGAGAAAGTACCAGAAAATAATAAAGAAATGCACTGTGGTCTGATTTAAGGCTCCCACACATAACTACGAGCAAACGCTAACGAGCTAACGAGCAAATTCATACATCATGCTCGCTGCAACTCGCAGATATTTGCGATGCGTTGCGAATTCGCAGTAATGTGTGGGAGCCCTTAAAGTTCAAAACCTAATGAAGAATGTAATAATAATATTGTTTTGGTTAATCATTCCAGGTGCCACAAAATTATGGGCCCCATGCTGGCAGGCCTCCCATGGTAGTGTTTGCAGTGATGGTGAATCCAGATATACTCAAAGCTAACGGAAAAAATGCTACCAGTCCAACAGTAATTAACGTTTGCATAGTTTTATTTTATGATATTTTCTGTTTACTTATAATTCATGATACAAAAGTAACAAGCTTTTTATGTTGATACTGCTTAATAGTTAAAACTTTTTTAGTAGAAATTGGTATGTGCATAGCTTATAAGGACATTGGCTACTTCTTATACATATGAACTTGAGAAAGTTAGATAGTGAGTTTTATATAGTAACAATAGTTACACTGATAGATAGTCCCCCACTCTTCAAGATTTAATTTTACCTGTCATTGTCATTTGCATGTCAAAGAATAGAGATGTCAATAGACTTGATACAGGCTTAAGTTAATTCAGGTATTATCCTCGTTTGTGAATAAGGGGGTTATGTATTAGTCTATCATCCATCTACAGTTCAGTCACCTACTAGTCTACCATGTACTTGTTATGATAGATGTAATTTAATATCAATGACTCACCGCCACACTCAGAAACGTTAATGATTACTTAAACTGACACTAAGTAAAGATTTCACAAACAAAACTTTTACTTAGTGTCAGTTTAAGGAAGGATGTCTCTGAGTTCGGCCATCACACCCATAGAATTAAAGTGACCTAACTTAAAATTCCTGTAACTTCGGAGAACAAGAGACCTAACTAGTAGTAAAATACCCATTGTCACTAATTGTTTGGTCTCTATTTTCTATACAGCGTAATCAGAATTTACAGGAACTTTGAGTTAGGTCACTTTTATTCTAAGAGTGTGACACATTCATTTGACTTTTATCTAATTCCAGGATCGTGAAGCATTAGTAAGTCTCCTCTGTGACTTTGTAGAGGCTATGAACCCAGGGCTGATGTTGGCAAGGAACCCTGTCATATTAAAAGACAGAGACCTGGCTGGAGAACTGAAAGATGTGTGGCTAGCGGTCCAGAATAAGAGGGAGAGGGAAAAAGGGATGAATCAGGATGTTATGTATAAAGTGGGTATTTTATTTCATAATAATATTATACATGTACTTATTGTGACTATTATCATATACTGTTTAATATTATTTATAACAATATTATAATATACTGATAGCTCCTAGGAAATCTAAATTAATTTTTGATTAAATTAACACAATATTTTTTTTAACTATTTACTTAATTGCAAAAAGACAATTTTAAATTTATATTCGTAATTTTTCAGGTGTATGACATTGATGGTATTGGTGAGGAAAATATCAACGAAGACGACAGCAATCCAACAAGCAAGCAATGTTCTCAAAACAGAGGGGCTAATGGTGATAAGAAACCTGTGAAATCTTCCAAGCAAATACTTCTCAATGCTGGCCAGAAATCAGAGTTTGACTCTGGCATGAACAACTGCCAAATTAACCAGAGCCATGCCAACAGGGACAGTAAGTGCGGCATTAGTTCACCAGACACAACATACTGCACGCCAGTGTACGGTCAAATTGTATCCACGCGGGAAAACCACAACCAAATCAATGAAATCCAACAAAAATTCTCCTCAAACGAAATGAAACCTTCAAGCTCCTTTAGGAAAGACTGGAATCCCGTGCACGGCAAAACAACGGAGGGCTGGGATGAATTCTCAAAACGAAACATATCTTCAATAAAAAACGACGAAAAAAAACGAAGTGCAAAAAACGATAAATCTAAGATTAGCAATGGTAAATCTCACTACGATTTCTTCCCGTATTTTGACAATAAATCGGCGAAAGAAACGGAAATATCTGAGGCCGATAGTGTTGACATAGAACAAAATTCGAATGATGAAAATTCTAAAATAATTATAGACCCTATGCAGAAACTAGTTCTGCATTCGACTGATAAGAATATATGTGATAATAACACAAGTGCTCTCAGCTCAATAAGCCCATAAAATAAGCTTTTACAAACATTTTGTATGGCTGTTGACATTGAACTGTATTCGCTTGTGTCTACAGAATGTTTTAATGTAATAATAGCAATCTAGGCAGAGCAATATTATATTATTTTATGATGATTTTAACAAATATACGTTTTAATATGAGATATGTTTGCATGGCTTGCGTTTGATGAGTTTCTTGCGGTGTTAGTTTCATATTACTAATTCTAGGTCACGTAAACAAATCAGTCCATTCGAAATTCTCGTGTCACATTTGTACAGATTTAATATAAAACTTATATTGTACGTAACTCGCAGCTAGAAGTGTGCATGATAATGTAGGTATGTAATTAATATTAAACATTGTTATGTTATACTGGTTTTTGTAAGGTTTTGTTACTGTCATGGCCATTGATGGTGTCGCTTAGTTTTAACATTACACAATTACCAAATTCAACAACCAATCACATTGCACGAGATTGGACAGTAGTTGTGTATAAACAGACTTAAAAAAGTAGGTTCTCAATTAGACTGTATTTTTTTTAGTTTTATGGTAGTTTCAAGTTACTACAAACTAGGCAAGACAGAGACAAAGCCTTACAATCCTTGTCTATGTTCAGTGAGACACGACAATACAGCAATACGAAGTATACATGAGCCGGCTTTCGTGTGTGAGTGGAGTTTTATATGGTTGTGTGTATTCTAATGTTGTTAAGTGTTCGTTCAGATTAGGCTAGTTGATGTTACTGTAGTCACAAAGACTGAAACGTATTACCTAATTATTAAAGTCAGTTCTCTAATATTCACGTCTGTATTCCTCGATGTCGTAGGTAGAGGTGTGCTACATCTACATAAATTTTCTTTAGGCGGTCATTTTTGCCATTCGTCATTGATCGGGCACCATAACTCAATGGCGGCTTAGAATTGAAAGTACACGATTAAATTATGACATGGTCCCTTTGAAGTTCGGGTGTGTCAGTACTGAATCGTTTTATTCAATATGGCACCCGCGCGTTAATAATTATCATAAAATATCAGTCGGTTGTATTAAAGCCTTTTTATCCAGCGACAATTCTCACCTTTTTCATTCTATAATTATTTATTTTTCTGCTTTAATGAATTTTACGGATAAACTTAAATTTAGCCGACCTATTGGAGTACAATTGATAAATTCCACTGTACTTATATTTTTGGTCTTAATTTTGCGAAGTCTGATAAAGTCCTTCGGAAATGGAAATGGATAATTGAATAGTATTAAATCGATTGACATTATTTAAAAAAGACGTTATATTGTGGTTCAACTTTACACCTCGGCTTATTCTTCAGAGAATACAAATTTGATAATATCTTTACTATAGTGATATTCCATTTCACACTGCCGGTGTTAATTAATTTATTTTTGGGTATTATTTTAACAGTATTTACTAATACTCGATTGCTCAAGCGATAGTACCCAATGTGAAGGAAAAAAAACAATATCCACGTAAACTGTGTAATTTATTTATAAATTTACGTAAAACTATATAATAGTTATATCCTACGTGACAAGAACAAAACACAGAAATTAGCCTAATTTGAGCCAACAAACGGTTCCATAATATTAATGATTTTTATAAAATGCTATATTTTTTATTGTTGCCAATTTACTATATTTAAATCCTGAGCTTGTTACACACGTATATACTTTAAAATCACTGAATGTAAATGAAAATCTAAGTGTGAGATGCCTTAAATGAAATAATTCCGGTTGCCAACCATTTATTGTTGTAAAAATGGGAATTGACGCTAGATGGCACTAGTGAGCCGTGAGGTTTGACTGGAAAGTATGAATAACGATACTACCTCGCGCCTCATTAATGCTAATGCTAATTAGAATGGAAAATGTTAATAGAGTTTTTGATAAGAGAATGCAGTGTTAAAAATGTATTTTAATCTTCTAAATTAATAATTCTAATGAGTGTTTGAATTTTGCTCATTGTAAAAAAATATTTAAATTCTCAAAGTGACCAATTACTAGTAAAATAAATTACGTGTTCCACAGGTTTTATATCTTACTTTGAAAATGATCTCAGAATGTATTGATACATTTTTACTTTCGATTTTATGCCCGTCGGCGTTACCAAACACTGCCAAATGATGCTTTTATCTTAACACTGAGGGACTGAATAAGTTACATCGACATGCAACTATGTACTACAAGCGCACATAAAATACTTGTATCAGTCTAGAAACCATTACTATATATAAGACAATTAATATTACTGAATTTATAAGTCCCAAGGGCTTGTTTGTCTTACCATCGAAAACATCCACTGATTTGAGAGAACCTGTGCGCAAATAATATGTATGATAGTCTATGTTACTTAAATAAATTGCAACAAATCTATGGGATAAAAATGAGTAAGACGTCCCAATTTTTAAATCATTGGATTGATGTATTCGGTCTGCGCGCTACTTAGACCATCTCATTTACACAAATCGATGTTACTTATTGCTCGTCTACTTTTTTATATTTACACTTAGATCATTCATTTTGGATATTAAGCTAGAGAAGAAAACTTGCAAATATCGTAGATTTTATATGGTTGGTTAGTCAGTACATACTCAGTCGATAGGTATATAATAAGTCATTATCCTTGTGCAATCCTATGGTTCTTTTTTATTATTTGTAGTTTTATTTTTGTTAGTTCTATATATTTAAAGCTGATCAGAGGTCGAGATCTCAGACTCCTCGCCACTTGAGATACAGATCTTTTGATTAACGAAGTCTCATTTTCTATAAAATTGTAGTAGACTACTTATACATTTAATAAGAAGGAAATTATTGTGTAAATTCCTTTAAAACTAAATGTAAAAGTAGACTATCCAATACTGACGTATTTTAAGTAGTTACTTTTGATAAATGTTGAGATTTAGGCGGGTTGTGCACGATTCAATTAACGGTGACAACAACACATATACACAAAAATGTATATTTGTGATATCATCAGATCTTGAAACGCCTTAGTATTTATGAAAATTGATGTTCTCATAATCAATAAACCCAGTTTGAATGACATCCTTTGGTTACGGTCCACCTTCTAAATGCTGACTCGACATTTATTGTAAGTTATACACAACCAGATCAATGAATTTGCATTTAAAAGATTTTCTATTATACTAATTTTATTGATGTGCTACATACACTTAATAAGTTCTGTATTTTCTAAAGTAATTCCTTTTAACATTATTCATAGTTTTTAGATAGGTACAATAATTGTCGTATGTTATGTATGCAGTAGTGCTGTGACTGCACCCTATGTTACTTTGATATAAATTATATTAATTTGTATTCAATTGTATGATCAGACATGTATATTGTAATAATAATTGTAGTCGTATATTTTGTTACGTTAATTTTATTTGTGTAATTTAAAGTGAGTTTCACTTGTAATCAATCAGTATTAATAAAATATGTTTGAAAAGTGTAACAGCCATTTTTGATCATTCATGAAACATGTATTGTAAAGTATCTTAACTAGCTAAGACTAATGCCCGTTTTTATTAACGCTTAAGCATAGGGATGATCTTGCGTGAAAACTATGAAGCCAGCTGTGGTGCTTAACTCATCACCTAGGTGTCCTCGAGGTTAGTGACCTGTTTATAGGAATTATCTCAAGCTGGTTCACGGTTTTAGTCAAAACTGATATGATGGCTTGTTTAACTACCTCCTATTAAGTTCTTTCTAGAATTCCCTCGCAGTCAAGACATTCATACGAAAAATTGTTGAAACTCAAATCATACTAATTCTGTTCAATTTCAATTCTAACGTGAAACAAAAATAGTTATTTTTATTAAACTTGGTCTTATCAGTTTAATTCCACTTGTAAATTGATGTGTAACTTTAACTAGAAAATGTAAGTACTGAAATTGTACGTAAATAGAACAATATTCTTAATTGTACACAAAATAACATACATTGAATTAATAAATTCATTAAAATGGAATTCTATAGCTCAAAATTTAGTTGATATGCAAGTGAAATTCGTTCCACACTTTTGGGTTGTAATCTCAAAAATAAGTAGACAGCTGTTAAAATATTTAAAAGTCAATGTTAATTATAATAATGTATACACGACAAGACTATAATTATGAAGTTTTAGTACGAAATAGATGTATTTTTTGATTTTACAAAGTAATAAAATAAGTTTATGTAAATTGTACCTACCTAATATAATGGAATTAAATAGCAGATCTCTTGTTTACAGTATTTAAAATTACATGTCGTTTACAAGACTGGTTAATGTTGTTTTTATTTATTGTTTTAGCTCGAATCGACCGAAATTGTTGTCATTATCTAACGCCTGTCAATCGAATAAAAAGTATTATTTATGCAGTTTTACGCTACATACGATCGCGTGATACGTTAACACAACATCAGATGATCAGAAGGGAATCCGAATTTGGTTGTCATGTTTCGTCATCATATCAATCATCCGAGATTTATTCTTAATAATCTTATCGAATCAAAAGTGTGCCATCAAACCGAATTCGAATTCCGAGGATAGTTGTTCAAGTTTTTAAGATTTTTCAAATTAAATGGAATTAAAAAGGACCGAAAAGTTATTACTAAATATTTATTCTCATTAACATATTATCCATACACAATAAAAAAAAATAGTAAAATACATAACAAATATTTCAGATTATGACAGTACCTACATGATTATCTATAAATAATTATGACGCTTAGTGCCATGCTATGATTTTAACCCCCTGATAGGGTTGATAATTCGCTACAATGATTAATTTAAAAGATGTAATTTTAGTTTACCCAGTGACCACCTGTACATTAGTCGGCAATAAACATAGCTTATCGCGACTTTTGGAAAGATGATCGGCTAGTTTCGGCTTCGTAGATCGTATCTCTGTCTCACGGAGTACTAACTAAACTACTACCAGTCGATCTAACGAGTGCCGTCTTAATCTAATTGGGAAAAAATAATAAGGATGTGGTATGACGAAGAGGGAGACGCTCTACGAAGTCAAAATCGCGAGCGATTATCTCTTTTTAAAGGTCAATGTACAAAATCTATAACTAAAACTATTAACACATGGAAACAAAATGCCCTAGTCTTTACCCACTAGAGGGTTAACTCATAGGTACCGATTCTATATGGCCTCTTCACTGTTTCTGTCAAATTACATCCTGATAAGTAATTTGAGAACAGAAAATATTTCATTTTCAGTGCATAGGTCCATATTAGTTTTTCGTGAATTCTCCCCAACACCCACACGTTTGTTCTGCCTTAGGCTCCGGCTCCACCTGCGTCTTAACGTTACGCAGATATGGCTAAGATTTTAACGTGTTAATTTACTAATGACATTAAACGTTAAGCGATAACTCGGGTGTCGGTTTTTTAGACACATCAAAGGATTTTAGCGCGTAGTTTAGCGCGCTAAGCTATGTTTGCTACAATAACGCCGTCTCACTCCGCGGGGTGCATGCGCAGTGCAAGGTTGTTTGTACTTTGTTCTTAGGCGGGAACTGCGTTATTACGACAATAGAGTGGTCGAATGAGAAAATATTGGAGTTTTTGGAGCTACTTCAAACAGATCCATGCCTTTAGAATCCAAATTATATAATGATTGATCACACTCATTGCTGCGGTTGTGCAGCCGCATCAACCTCTCCATTGTTGTGCAGTTAACGTGTAACTTGACTAGAAATCAACTTTTGACGGGGTTGTAAGCAGATGTGGCCGAAATGCATTTTTAGTGTGTTAATTAGCGCGTAGTTGGACACTAACATCAACGTTAACGTGAATGCAGGTGGAGCCGGAGCATTAAATAGAACTCTCAATATAAACTACACACTATGCACTATGCATGACTAATAACATGATAAGACAATCTTATCATGATATTAGTCACTTCATGCTATGACCAAGTATAATAGCTGTACACTTATTCAATTTTAAAGTGTTTTACCAACACACAAATACTTCAGAATGATACACATACAATCAATAATGTACAAGATAACCAACTTATATGTTACTATTTAAATCATTGTAACAATATTTGTATAACATTAATCCACATATTCCTTTAGCAAGTATTTTTTGTAATTCTTTGCAGAAGTCATTAACAAACTGGTTTCCACAGATTGCAATTTTTTCTAATGCAACTTTTCATTAGAATGTGTGGAAGTTGATTTAGTATAAGATGAAGTGTGATCAAACTATATTTCTAATTGACTAGTTGCAAGAAATTACATGAATTTATGTTTATGCATGCAAGAATGCTTCCATCGCGCAAGCAGCTTGCCAGAGCCAATTGCTGCAAATTGTATTGCTAGTGGACACTTTGCTTACATATAATAATAGTAAAGATACATTTCCATTAATATTCTTGTGATGAACTATTTGTATTATGTTGGCTCTTCATATTTGTCTTCTTCGGTAACAGATGCTGTTCAATGTGTGGTATTACACCGCCTTGAGATATTGTCACACCATCTAGCATTTTGTTTAGTTCATCATCATTGCGCACAGCCAGCAAAATATGACGAGGAGATATTCTGAAAGACATTAGATAGTGGATATTGTATGTACCTAAATGTTTGCAATGTCTAATATCATTTTTTTTTATCGTTTTTTTTTAGCCTTGATCTCAGATTAGCCCACAAATGTTACACAGACTCCTTAGTGAGTTCATGAAATGAATATCACTAGGGGCTCACATATTTGGATCCATTGAAATCAGGTTTTATATATTGCTTAGCATTTCTATTATCACATACCATTTTAGTTAAAGTATCACTTGTTTTTTTATATGAAATACCTACCTGCACTATCATAAATTTTATTTTAAACACAGTACTTAAATTGATAATTGATCAACCTACCAGGAGGACAATGACATGTTACCTGTTTGCTTACTTAGCTATTCAAAGACTGGATATCTTGTGTACCTCCTTCCTCTGTTCCTTAAAGTACAATAACCTACCTAAATGGTTCTAAAACTTATACCTACCTAGTTCTCTTGTTATCATCCGCCGCCTTTGCAGCCAATTCCAATATCTCTGCAGCTAAGTATTCTAGCACAGCAGTCATGTATACTGCGGCACCAGTGCCGATACGAGGAGCAAAATTGCCGTTTTTAAGAATCCTATGAATTCTACCCACAGGCAGTTTCAGACCAGCGCGATTACTGCGAGATTTGGCTTTGGCCCTCATCTTGATGGGACTATTATCTAAAAATATGTTCAGAATATTTAATTTAATGGACATTACTAACATTTTGCTGTAAATCTTGACTCATGTCATAGCATTGATGTATAGTTTGTTCTGTATTCTGAGGTCAATAGGATATTCACATGCCTGCACCGGGTTAGTCAACTCTGAAACCTAGCTTACAGATCTCCCCGCGTTCTGCGTCAAATGAGAATTGGTATTCTTATTTCCTTATCTCTTTCGTTTACAATAAAAAAAAATACGTTGAATTGGGGCTATTGAAGTAACGGTTACAGTTTGATAATTGATTAGAAAACAAAAGTAGGTAGAGGTTGTGTTTATTACTCACCATTTCGGAACATTGGCATAATAACTAAGATATATTTTAACAGTTTTATTATTATATTATGATTGTTGAGAGATAACGTCGTTAAAATAATAAGTTCAAAAGAAATCAATCTTCTGTGTTTTACTGACTTTTACTTTGATTTGACTTGACTTTTATTTTACCGCCAGGAATTAGACAGTTAGACACTATGGAGAGGTATTCTATCCACAGACACTATCACAGACTACATAAGGACTTTGCGGTTCATTCCACCTTGAAAAATATAATTATATACCAAAATACCATCCATGATTTTACTTAATTACTTCGAATTCACAGGTCACTTTAATTTTAAAAAAATGTATATCTTATTGTTGTACATATATAGTGATAATATTTTACGTTTTTACGTGACGGGAACTATCTGTACATGCGTGCCTGATCGACAATGGCTCAGCTAGGGGTTATGCGATAAGACTACCCAAACTGTAATTATTGGCCAGAGCAGCTTATTTCTGGAGTAGGTGCGATGCACTCAAGGGCGGATCCAGGATCATGGGGGTCATGACGGTCATGACCCCCCCCCCCTGGGCTAGGTCTAGGTTTCGTTTCTACAACTGATTATTGAATTAAATATTTTCTATCGATATACATAAAATGAATTGGAGTGACTGTTTGTAACATCAAAATATCAGATTTTTACTCAATGCATACGATAGTGTACACGATACAGCAACAAATATGCAATTCAAAGAAAATTTGTCTGTCTGTCTGTTTGCTCCGGCGAATCTTCGAAACGGCTGGACCAATTTTGATGGAACTTTCATAGACAGATAGCTGATGGTCCGGCGTCTAATATATACTATTTCGAATTTCAAAAATGTTTAGGATACAGCTACTCCGCGACAGCTGACGGATTTTGACGGGACCTTCACTGGCAGATAGGTGATGTTTATAAGGTATAATAAAGGTTACTTTGAATTTCAAAATTATTTTGGGTTCCGCGGGAAAAAAGGAAAACGCGGGAAATTTATAGGTTACAGTAACTAGTTTATACCCGGGACTTCGTCCCGTGGCTTTCGATAAAAATTACGTACGTAGCAGCAATTAGCATATTTTCCAATTTTAATCTCATTTCGTCAATTTAATACGTTTTATTTTCAAAATTAAAAGTAGCTTACGTTACTCCTAATAACATCAGCTATTTGTCAGTGAAAGTTCCGTCAAAATCCGTCCAACCGACGTGGAGAAGCTGTTACCTGCGAATTTCACGCGTTTTTTTTTCTAGATGAAACATTAATATTTTTGAAATTAAAATTTAGCTCTGGACCATTAACTATCTGCCAGTGAAAGTCCCGTCAAAATCAGTCTATCCATTTCGGAGATTAGCCGGAATAAACAAAAAGACAGAAAAAAATGAATTTCTTTTTTCTTATATCTATCGTGTATGCTATCATATGTAAAGCTGTTATTTTGATGTTAAAAAGTACAAACAGACACTTTAATTTTATTTGATTATTATTTTAATCAAATTAGAGCCTGTAAGGACTCTGTGACCCCCCCCCCTGACTTGAAAGCTGGATCCGCCCTTGGATGCACTTATGTCTAGTAGGTAGTACCTATCGTAGCTCAGACTTCGATGTGCTAAGGCTACGTCTAGTGTTACCTCAGTTACTCTCTTCCACCACCATGTTCTATATTGAGGCCTGTCTCAAAATAAGACAAGGGTCTGCAGGTCGATTTTGAAGTACATGTGAAAGTTTTTTGTGGGCTGTCCTATATTTCTATTTTACTAGGTTCACCAACAATTGTTTACTTAAAAGGAAAAGACAAAATACAATACATGATATTAATATGCAAGTAACAGCTAACAGCACAACAATAATTACATTTAGGTAATCACAGCTTATGCGATATTATGATAATAATTGTAAAAGCCCGTGTATTAGTAAATCCTAGGTTTTACTAGTAAATCCGCAGGTTTACCAACATTGGTTGGTGTATTTAAGATTTTTATTTATTATAGATACTAACTTATGCCCGGGACTTCATCCCTGTGAATTTCGATTAAATTACCTGCCCCTTACCATTAACGCTTAAAACAGAACATTTTCAAATGTGGAAGCGAGACGCCACATTACACAGCACGAATTTGTCATTAACCATTTTCGCAGTTTTATCTAAAAATATTTTAAGGAAACAAACAGACAGGCAATTTTATTTTAATTGCCTTTTTGATATGATTGTGTATACTAACGAATTCATTGAGTTTGAAAATATATTTTGATGTTACAAACAGACACTACAATTTTATTTTTGTGTATTGATATAATATGACGTTTTGAAAGTAGTTACCTACTATTTTAAATTAAATGATTTTTATTTTTTAGTATAATAAGTTCTGCTTGTAGTTACAAACCATTTAAAATAATAATAATAATAATTGTTTATTAGACAAGCACAGTTAGTCTTAGCATAGAGAAAATTATTAGTCTATGGTCTTAGTAATATTTATATAGTACACGAGGAAATTGCTAGTGTGGGACAACGTAATAAAATAAAATTAAAAATTAGTGAGTACAGCCCCCATATCATGAACTCTTAAAGCAGGGTAGTTTACGCTGTAGAAGCGAGACGCCGCATTACGCCGCACGTTGCGGTATCTCGCTTACACATCTTAAACTGTCCTGCTTTAAGAGATCATGGTGCGAGGGCAGAAGTATTATTTTATTAATGTTGTTTGTGTTGTGTGTTGTTTACATAAGTTATTATGTAAAGATTAATTTGCTTTCAGCAATGAAAGAACTTTTTCAAGAATTAATTCATCATCTAAATCATAATTCCTTGATGATGTCCTGCTGGAGGGTCCAGGGTTCGACGAATCAGGACCAGAGACTCGACTGATGAGATCATGCAGACGATTCACCATTTCTGGTGTGGGTGTAAAGTTATGACAGCATATATTATTACTATTCAAGTAAAGTCTAATGCGTACGATTGCCTGCAGCATAGGCAACAGATCTTTGTTGCACAATTTAGTTTTCATTGCGTGCATGATATCGTACACTCTTACTACAGTTGCGTTACCGATAGGTATCGATAACGCGCGTAGCGCAAATTCGGCAATGTCTTTATAAATACGTTGTCCACTAGCACTTGACATTTTTAATGCGCTCACCCAAAATTCCTCGGGTGTCAAATTCATTGATCGTGCTCCGGGAAATTCGTTTTCCCCACACGCATTAATTGAATTCCATTGTCTCTCAATGTTCTCGCGATTAACGGTTGCGGATGCGAGAGGCCAAGGCATATTAACCAAAGTACTTTGAGAGTTGTCTTCTATATCTCGTTTACAGGCAATTTCGGGTTTGAAATTTTGCAGTCCTTGGAGAATTGGCATACTATCTGGAAATCTTTCAACCAACTCTTTACATAAGCGAACAAGTACCATGGAACACTTTTTCCTAACTCCATTAACTTTTTGTACAGGAATGATACCATTGGCGATTTCTTCTTCAAATTGGTGGCCAAATTTTATTCTATCTAGTTCTAACATTTTTTCTGTAAAATCATTAAATGCCGACTTAACAGTTACGATGTTATGAAAAAATGTATTGCGATCACGGAACATGTTCAAAAAGGTAGGCATAAAAACTCTATTTGCCGTTACGAACAAGAGGCGATACATATCACAGTAAATTTGTGTAATATCAGCATTTTCAGATTGAAAGTCGATTTCCAAAGTATTTACATCTTTTAGTAGATGTGCTAAAAATACCAAGTATAAATAATTCCTTTTATCGTTGTAAAATTTACCTAGTTCTGAGGCTAGATGGCATTGTTGCTCGCCTAAGTTACTTCTAAAATGAGTAGAGAGCAAGTCCCAATGTTTTACAATAGTCTTGACAACTGGATAAAATGAAAGCCAACGTGTCGCTTGATCCAGGTTTGGTGGCATTTTGAAATCCAACATTTTGTACAACTGGTGGTAGATTTTAATACGAATTGGATTACTTGAGAACCAGTTGTAAGTTTCTCTAAGTAGATATTCGAGATGCAATGGTAACTTTTCACACGCTTTAGCTGCACAAAGACTTATTGCGTGATACACGCAACGTATTAGCTGCAAATTTGGTAATTCGAGTTTTAAATATTTATATAGTGAATTATTTTTACCACAGAATTCATAGCCACCTTCTGTGCCAATCGCGATAAGATTGTTGAAGTTCAAACCCATGTCACTGATAAATCGTTTAAAGGCTAAACATAATGCCTTAGCCTCGTTATTAGGCACATGCTGAAATCCCAAAAAATCTACAGTTATTGCTCTTTTGTTTCCATTGTAATAACGCACCATGTACGCCATATATTTCTCCGTTCCGTTCTCAGTGAACGCGTCAAGAATAATTGAATAAGGGCGATCACCTATATCCATGATCATTTCGTAACGTAGAACTGGTTCTAATACATTTAATATTAAATTGGAATACGTAGTCGTGTTCTGAAAAGGCTTCACAATCTTTGTAATGTGCGTTACAGTTATTAACGAACCGTGCAGAGCTATGTTAACAGCAGCCCTTATATAATCATGCTCATTTCTTTTTTGAATGTTGTATTCTTCATTTCGATGTGAACCTAAAAGAAATATTTAAAAAGCTATAGGTACGTACGAGCATAATTACTATATTTAAACTATAATTTGTGACATGGCTTCATGAAAATTAAACACCATATTGCGCATGTAAGTATTCTCCGAAGGGGTAGGCAGAGGTGTAGGTAGGTACCTATAATTATTTTGGGTTTCTTCACTTGGCAGTTAATTGTCAATAGCAGCACTGAGCACGGGATCGGGATTTAAGCCGGGTTTTTGGCGATAGGTACCTACCTATTCCCAAAGCCCGGCTTAAATCCAGACCCTAATGAAGAAACCCAATAACACTTTGCCCCACTCGTAGGTCAATTCTCGTAACGTAAGACGTTATCGAGCATTGCAATAGCGAAGTGTTTTCGATAAAAACCAACGATTTTAAAATGATTATTATAAAAATAAATTATTAATACAAATAATGTTTGAAAATAAATTATTATCGTGTATCTACCTATGAATACTTACGTTTAGGTTGTTTATTCCAATAATCGTATTTTTTATAATTCTGGAACTCATGACTTGTTTCGCGTTTATTATGATCCATTTTCACGTTACCAAACTTTTTGAAGCTATCTAACTAGTTGCCTATTTTATTTTAAGCAGTGAAGTCCGCTGAAATCCACTACGAGCAAGCAATTTGTGTACTCCTTTATACGACTGAGTCCCGGTATCCAATATGTAAATACTTTGCTAGACCATGCTCATATTTAAACGTTTATTAAGCCCATATAATTTATTTGATAAAAATATATTGCAAGACTTATATTACGTAATATAAAATTAATATTTTCACGAGAATCTGATGAGGCCTGTAATCACTTAATCGTTTTATTTTCCTGATTAGATATTAGTTCGTTAGCTTTATTATTTTCACGATTCATTTCAAATTTCAATGCAGTCATCAAACTTAGTCAATAACAATCCAGGATTAGAGTTGACGATCGGTTCAATAAGGATTAAGATTATTGTTATACCTGTTCATTGACCTCCCACCGTGTAATGCAGGCATGCTTAAGACTTATAAGTAAAACAATTGCTATGGCCAATTGGGGTCC
This sequence comes from Abrostola tripartita, assembly GCA_905340225.1. NCBI lineage: Eukaryota > Metazoa > Arthropoda > Insecta > Lepidoptera > Noctuidae > Abrostola > Abrostola tripartita. The sequence continues at coordinate 574,148 of HG996492.1, read as the reverse complement.
ACAAATTGTACAAAACCGTTACGACTTACGTAACGAGTAATGAAACCAAGGAGGTTAAGAAACCTAAGTACTTCCGGCGGCGGCGGCGCAGACCCGGGGATAGCCAACCACAGACAACACAAAATGGAAATAAATGATAAATTCTATTATATTCTTTAAACATGACCCATACCTCGTTGGTCTATGCCCATACCTATTGCCATAGACTAACGTGAATAAAAATCTATCTATATCTATTCTATATATTCTATATCTATCTATATCTATACTTATAATAAAACTGTAGAGAGGTCAATTCTGTACATTGAATATATTATATTCAAAATTATTATTGGAGGATAACTGGTGATCGATACTGATGCCAAAAATGCAATTAGTAAATTTTTTGTCGGTCTGTCTGTCTGTCTGTCTGTCTGTATGTGCACGCATGGGTCAAAAACTACTGAAGGGATTTTAACCAAACTTGGTACGATTGTAGTCCATACGCCTGGGCAGGTTATAGGCTATATAACATAACGCTAAAACACATAGGAGCTGAGCAGTAACGATAAATTTGAAGCAAGTCGGATGAAAATGCGCTTTCGAGCTCTTATCCTCGCATACGTCGATCATACACCAAAAGTATGTATTACAAAAATGATGGTCTCTAAAAGATCTACAAAAAAGTCCTCAGTAGGCTATTGTGGCTAATTTATAAAAGATAGATATATATATCTATCTTTTATAAATTAGCCACAATAACGTGTTTAATCGTTAGGCACTTCTGAAAGTGTATTAATAAAATATATTGTATTTCACATAGGTATATCGTTATCAAACTCCAATATTCAAAAAGTACACTTTAATATCTATTTTATAAAAAAAAAAATCGGTATTCAAGATATAGATGAAATAAAACTTCCAAATCTTGCCGCGCCAGTATGGGTACGGCTATACGGTTGATTTTAGTTTAACGCGCGACACGGCCATCCGCTGCATTTATAAAAAGGCGGGGGCATTCACGCGCCACCTTATTGTCCGGTTAAGCAGTAACAGCTCCCTCAGAGCTAACTGCGAGAGACATTTTCGACAAAAAGAAAACGCGCCACCTTCGCTCATATTGTCACTGTTAATGCGAACAGACGTGGTTCTTATTGACTCTTTGGAATCTTCTTCTTATCGTATGGTTGATGAATAACCTGGTGTAAGAGTTTAAACCGCCTGTAGGACTTTACATGGCTTTACACACCGTTGAAACATCTCTCAGGTGTGCCGGTTTACTCACGATGTTTTCCTTCACCGTTTTTAGCAACTGATAACTAATTTATAGTACGCACATGAATTCGAAAAGATATTGGTGCGTGCCGGGAGTTGAACTTGCGACATGTGACTTAACAGTCGTACTACTATGTAAAGATTGACGTAACTTTTTTTTATGAACCGATTAAAATGTAACAAATACTAAATATTATGGGAAGCTGCCACAATACATCAATGAAAACTGCATTCAAATCGGTTCAGTCGTTTCTGAGAACGCACTAGCGTTCAAACGCACAGACAAACCGACAAACAGACAAAAATTTTAAAAACTATATTCTTGGCGTCGGTGACATAAATACAGAGCGTATAAATTGTTTTTCTTTTTTAAAATTGAATGTACAGACACGGGTCGTTTACGATTTTATTATATGTATAATTATAGATTTTTTCTCATTACCTCATAGACAATTGTAATTCTCGCAGCAAGTAACACATACGGTTCTCCGGAACTTATTTCTGTCAAAGTAATTTAACGACTTCTAGCTCAAAAGCATCCTTCAGCTATAACATCATTGAGGCGCACATTCTAGCAGCAAGATAGATTTTCTATCCTGTGTATAACGATTTCGGCTGAGTGTACAGCCTTATGCTTCGCCTTATGCATCAACCATTACCATTGTCTCACGCAGTCTTAAAGTATCCTTTAATCTTACGAATACTTAGCTGCTTCTTACACGCACACACAATCGTACGACGCTTACTCTTAGGTCACGAGTTCTCTATAAATTTTGTCTGTTGAGATACTGATACATTGGGATCTACACCGAACCTAGCGAAATTGTGGGAGTAGGTACCATCTGTGCACCTCTGCCTACGCCTTCGCGGAATACAAGCGTGTCGTTGTCGTATGTTTTATAACAATAATTTTTATAAGAGTCAACTGCAATGATTCCCTATTTTAACTTAATTACGAATAAACCGACAAACAGACAAAATATCCAAAATAATAGAAATGGGTTGTATTGTATAGGTTTCTAAAACGTCGCCCCACACTAGGAATTTCTCCTGTATCGTGGGTGCGTTTCACAAACTTGAAATTTCACTTACACAAACACCCAGACTCGGGACAAACATCTACGGATCACACTTTTTTTGCGGGAATTGAACCCACAACCAATCTCTTAGCCACTGCGCCAATCAGGTCGTCACGGTTGTCTTTTATCCTTGGCATTTTTTTTTCTACAGTAGTTTCAATGGACAGGAACTCAGAAACGCACAAAACGGATTTATTTATGTTCTCTACTTCAGTTATATATTATTTTCAATAGACTTTCTGTAACTTCCGTAATTACCGTTCAATTTTTTGCGTTTTTTTTAATACCGGAAAGTATTCTTAGTTAAATAAGTAGTTTAAAGATTTTTAACCTACTTAAAACAGCCTGCCTGGTAGGTATTTTTTTCTGTTAAAAGTTCAATTTACTACTGGTGTTTTATCCGAAATACACGCGGACGAAGGAAGTCGCGGGCAACAGCTATACATGTAATAAAATAGTACGGCATGGCGTAAAAACTACTAAATCGAATTCGCTCAAACTTAGCTAATATATTAAAAACAATTTAAAAATACTTTTGCTGTTTCCGAATTTCCACGCGGACGGAGTCGTGGGCACATTTAGTACTTAATAAATATACTTATTTTCTCTATGCCCATACTCAGTTCTAAGTCAAAAAGAATTGCCATGCAAAATGAAACGATTTGGTACTTATTCAATATAACTATACACTGGAGATTAAACTACTTTTAGTGCAGCATTTTGGTATTGTGCGAATGGCTTAGAGCATGGTTAAATGCTCGAAGTCGAATGGTCTTTATACGTGCCATAGACAAATTTTGCACTATTTCCTCCATGTACGTACCCTACCCAGTCATATCAAATACATTTTAAGTCTTCTCAGATTTCCATAAAAATAAAGTAAAGTTAGTTAGGTACTACTTATTAATTCAGTATAACTTAAGTTCCTTCGCTCTCTGTTTCGTAGTCGATAGCTGGGAGGAACACCTGAGGACAAAGCTTAAAATATCACCACTCTAAACTCATTTCTTATTTACAACTTAAATATAAAATTAAAATTAAAAAGCATCGAAGTATTCTTCCTCATCGTTGTCAAAAGGATATCATCGTTTTTTTTTTTTTTTTTTTTTCTTGTGGCAATTGTTTCGGGCTTCCAACTATTCTGCCAGATTCGAGTTAAGACTGCAACGTTTGCAGCATGAAGGTGTAGGTTAAATATACCTTCATGGTTTGCAGTTAGACATGTTTCTCATTTTGGGTGGTTGACATTGACATTGTTCACAACAAAAATAACTTTGACAAGTGACATTAAGTTTTGATTGACACAAATAAACGTCGAGCTGATTTCGCGTGTCGGTACTTATATATTATTATGAGAACATACCGTATAATTTAGTTTAGTTTAAATATATTGTTAAATAAAAGAAGTCAGCAGTTGTTCATATATAAAACAAAATATATTTTTACATAGTGCTAGACTACCTTCCAATAACATACGTGCATTCTGGTATTTTTAGGTTAAGTAAAATTTATAAGTAAAAATGAATAAAAGCAGGCCATGGAACCATAATAAGCGGGATCGCAATATTATGCGAGGTGGGTTTAGAGGTGGGCGTGGGGGTAACAGGGGATGGTTCGGAAACCATAGAGGTTTTAAAGGCTCGTGGAACAATTCTGAGGGTTACAGTGGTGGCAACAAATATCCAAGTAATTATGGTGGAAATAAGGGCCAGTGGATCAGGCAAAAACGAGATACCCCTGGAAAGCGGTTGTCTGAAGAAGATATTGGTGTTACAGAGTATATAAGTGATCACCCAGGATTTAATGGCATTATTAAATCAAGGTGTGTTAAATGCTGTTTATAATAATTTCCTTATCTCCATAGCTTATCCTCGAATAGCCCCATCAGTTGCATTGTCTAACATAATATCACACCTGTTTCCTGAAGAGGTAAGTAATAGGTAATTCTCAATGTAATAGTGGCCGAGGCTATTGCTATCAACCGGGCACAAATCCAGAATCCATGCTACTCCTGAGGATTAACTAATGGAATAACTCATCACCACTTTGCTTGACCCAGGATTTGAACCTAGGACCTCATGCGTAATGGTCACTAGACAACATGAGGCAGTTTATCCCAACAAGTATAATTAATTAATTATGTATTTGTGTTTGTTTTGAATTTTAATGTGTTAATATCAGGTACTCAGATTTTCAAGTATCAGAAATAAATGAGCAGGGAGAGATAGCTGAATTGACCACCAAGAAACCACCAGAGCCACCTGAAGAGGAACTAGTTAGTGAGGATGAAGACCTCCTGCTCTCAAAGTATAACCTTGAAATATTGCCCATGGAGACTTGGGACAAAATCAATACCTTAGCTGTGAGCACGGACCAAAATCCTGAATGTGTTGAGGTATCACGTAGAGTTGATTTTTATTTAAGTATTTATTTACTGCTTCATTGAAATGTCCATGGATTTTCATATTATAATGTTTACAGATTGATATGGCAGGAGTAACAAAAGAACAAAGGACCAAAATACATGATGCAGTGAAGAAAGCATTTGGTGAAACAATAGTTGGCAGCACTGTTAATATTGATGACAAGAAACTGATGCGTTTCCAAAAGTATAGGAAAGGAGGTATTTTATCATGGTTTTTTTTCTTAATTGTGACTTAACCCCACATGAGGACACCGCCATGCATGCATTCACATAACCAAATACCTGTCTTGGGACAATTAACTGCAGATCAGCAGAGTTACTATAAACTTGCATAGGAAGTTATTTTCCACTGTGGCAGCGAGACACTACACTGCACACAGCAGTGTCTTTCTTAAACTTAAGCTTCTTCCAAAGCTGAAAATAACCTGCAATGCAAGCTCATGGAAAGGCACCAGGCTTATAGTTGTCTGATGTTCAGTGCCGTAACTATCCTTTTATGTGCCTGGGGAAATATTCTTTAACAGCAACCTTTTTTATTGACGCTGATCCTAGTCTGATCATTTTTGCACCCCTCGATGGTCTATGCCCTAGCACAGCCCTATTTACGGCACTGCCCATGTACAGTCATGAAATCAAACCTTTAACACAGCAGTCCAATGACGTAGCTCATTAGCTAACACTTAGGTATTTTGCATTTTGTTTTTGCCCAATAATGGCAATAAGTTCACCATGCCATGGGACCACCTACTATTTTGTGAAGTGTAGGCATTACTTGATTAGGTACAGGTGTTTTTTTGCACATTCACATGTTATAGGAGATAAATTAGTTAGGTATTATACTAGGATATATAAAAACATGTTATGTAGTTAGTTAGATTGGCTTATCCTAAGATTGTATATTACCTCATACATATAAATCCAGTAGTTTGTAACTTATGTGATGAATTTTCCACAATGTGATTATTGCATTATGATGGATGTTGACTACATTAACAATTATATTGGCATTAATTGAAATCTGAAATAGGGTTTAAAATGTAAACAAATCTAGGAAGAAACAGAGGATTTTCAATTATTCCAAGTTAGTAGAAGTTACATACAGACAATTATGTCACCATACTTATGGTGATAGCACTATAGAACTCTCTCATCTCTATCTCACAATAATATTTCAATTGCTTATAACTTTGTAATTTTTGGCCATATTTAGTTTGTATTTACAGTTATTATATTGATTTTAAACACCTTTCAAAATGTATAAAAAAAGTTGAGTCAACAACCCTATTGTTATCTGGAAAATGCTGTTCTGCAGAAATAAATTTTAAAAGGCGCATAGCATAAATATGCTGCACGCCCACGTCACATGCAAATTCAAAGTTTCAGATGTGTATGAATTATTATCCTAACACTAAATACAGGTCATACAGGGTCTTTATAGGTTGCCAGAAGTTAGGGCTCAACAAGGACCCTTCTTAACCTGTAATTCTTCTTTTCAGTACGCATAGACAATAGGGTGAAGTGGACATGGCCAGGCGAATATGTGTATTTCATAGTACACAAGGAGAACTGTGATACAATGGACGCGGCTGTTCGCATTGCTGAACGGATTGGAGTGCAGTGAGTTGCTCTCTTTAATTTTTATATATGCATATCAATAAAGATAGGTATTAAAGTGATCCTTCCGTCTTAGTCTGAAGCCGTCGATGCTGGGCTACGCGGGCACGAAGGACCGGCGCGCGAAGACCTCGCAATGGTTCAGCGCGCGCCGCGTGGACCCGCGCAAGTTTATCAACTCCTGCCGCCATCTGCGGGACATACACGTGGGGAACTTCAGCTTCAGGAACACTAACCTCAAGCTGGGCATGCTCAAGGGGAACAGGTCTGCTTTCTATTGATATAGTTAACATAAACTTCTCGAATTTTGGTTATGACGGCCATTTTCGATTAGGACTTGCCAGCTAACTACGCAGGATTAATATATAAAACTGCTAAAGAGTGTGCGTGTTTTGCGCAGTTTGTCTAATGTCTTCAAAAATCGTTTGTTCTTTTGTGAGAGGAAAAAAAGGATTATGTCTGTGACCCACAGGTTCCGTATAGCACTTCGCAACGTCACAGCTCCCGATGAGGTCGTGAATGAGGCCTGTACACGTCTACAGGAACATGGGTTTATAAACTACTACGGTTTGCAGCGGTTCGGATCGAGGTTCGATACGCCTACGTATAATATTGGATTAAAACTGCTACAAGGACATTTTAAAGAGGTACTACTCATTTAACTATTTATTGTTATTTTCAGTTGTATTTTATATTTTGCTTCGTAGGTGTTGGTATCACATTACTATTTGTTTTTTTGTTGTTGCGTTTACAGGTTAAGGTTCGGCGCAATATTATTAATTTAAGTTTAATCAGCAGCGTAATATTATTTATTTAAGCAGGCTAATAGTATACTATGGTAGTAATTACAATTAATGAGATTCGAATTTGAAAAAAATACGTAACATAAAAATAATGAAAAACGCTCATGAATAAGTCTCAAAAAACTTCAGACATGCTTAAAAAATTAACGCCTGTCCATTCACTATCAGATAAAGATTTGGGTATCAATCCAGAAGATCGTTTAGCGCGGCGAACGTGTGCGATGTAGGCGTTTTGGCTCTGGGAACGTCGGTCTTACTATCAGTGATGATACCGCTGTAGGCGTCAATGTGGCAATCAGTGTCAGTATCACTTTTGGTATCGGTCTCACGATCAGGATTAGTATCACTATTGGCATCGGTCTCACAATCAGTGTCAGTATCACTATTGGCATCGGTCTCACTATCAGTGTCAGTATCACTATTGGCATCGGTCTCACAATCAGTGTCAGTATCACTATTGGCATCGGTCTCACAATCAGTGTCAGTATCACTTTTGGTATCGGTCTCACGATCAGGATTAGTATCACTATTGGCATCTGTCTCACAATCAGTGTCAGTATCACTTTTGGCATCGGTCTCACAATCAGTGTCAGTATCACTATTGGCATCGGTCTCACAATCAGTGTCAGTATCACTATTGGCATCGGTTTCACGATCATTGTCGGTATCACTATTGGCATCGGTCTAACAATCAGTGTCAGTATCACTATTGGCATCGGTTTCACGATAATTGTCGGTATCACTATTGGCATCGGTCTGACAATCAGTGTCAGCATCTCTATTGGCATCGGTTTCACGATCAGTGTCAGTATCATTATTGGCATCGGTTTCACGATCAGTGACAGTATCGCTATTGGCATCGGTCTCAAGATCAGTATCAGAATCTCTATTGGCATCGGTCTCACGATCAGTGTCAGTATCATTATTGGCATCGGTTTCACGATCAGTGCCAGTATCACTGTAGGCATCGGTCTCACGATCAGTATCAGTATCACTATTGGTCTCACGATCAGTGTCAGTTTCTCTATTGAACTCACGATCAGTATCAGTATCACTATTGGCATCGGTCTCACGATCAGTGTAATCAGTGTCAGTGTCCATATCTCTATGGGTGTCGGTTGGTGTCGATTTGTAACATCGTTTGTGTTATTTCCAGGCAATAGATGCCATCCTAGAGGTCCGCGAGGGTCCGCTGGAGCAGGCGCTGCGTATGTATGCTTCCAATGGGCCCGCGGCAGCCGGCGCCGCGCTGCGCCTGCTGCCGCGCCGCTCGGCCGCGCACAGCGAGGCGCGCCTGCTGCGGGCGCTGGCCGCGGCGCCGCACGACCTGCTGGGCGCGCTCGGGAAGGTTGAGCCTCACTTATCTCTAGGGGCTCTCCGTCTAGCCGTCGTGAAGAAAATGTATCCCGCGAACTACCCGCGTTTTTCAAATTTTCCAGCGGAACCCTAAATATTTTTGATTTTCAAAGTAGCCTTTATTAGACCTTATAACATCTGCTATCTACCATTCAGTTAAAGTTCCGAAATTCATCACGACGCAGAGTAGCTGAAACCCGCCAATTTACCGCGTTTTTCTTGTTTTCCCGCGGAACCCTAACCATTTTCGAAATTCATAGTAGCCTATATTATACCCTGGACCGTCAGTTATCTGCCAGTGAAAGTCCCGTCAAAATTGGTCCAGCCGTTTCGGAGATTACCCGGAACAAACAGACAGATAAAATAAATGAAATTGCATTTTTGTTGTGCATCGTGTATCGTATCGTATCTTTGTATATCGTGTATCGTGTATCTACCATATAATGCATTGAGTAAAAAGCTATTATTTTCATGTTACAAACAGACACTACAATTTAATGCATGTGTATTGATTAACTTATGCCCGGGACTTCGTCCCCGTGGATTTCGATTAAAATTTCTTTTAGGTAGTAGCAGTAACCAGATTTACCTATTTGTATCCGATTTAGTTTTCAATTTTATGGGATTTTAATATTTTCTCGCGTAACCCTAAATATTTTAAAAATTAAAAAAGCCTAAATTACTCCTTATTTGCCAGTTCGGATAAGCTTTAATCGCGAAACCCTAAACATTTTCGAAATTCAAAATAACCCATATTAGGCCCTGGACCATCAGCTATCTGCCAATGAAAGTCCCTTCAAAATCAGTCCAGCGGTTTCGAAATTCAGAACAAACAGACAGACAGACAAAAAATTTGCATTTTTGTTATGTGCATCGTGTATGCTACACCTACATATGCATTAATTAAAAAGCTGTAATTTTAACGTTACAATTAGAAATTCCAATTTTATTTATGTTTATTGATGATGTTTAATCACGAGGTGTCAGCCAGGTGATTTGCAGCATTCGTTTGTCAGATATTTGATAAAGAACTCGGTTTTCATTAATGGAACCATTTATTGATTAACAATGACTTCTATACTAATAAGCAAGATACCTCAAATATCAAAACATCTCGCGGAATACTACTCGTACCTATTAGTTATTTATAATGGAGTGTTAATATTTCAGTTGGCGCGTAACACCCGGTTACTGTACCTGCACTCGTACCAGTCCCTGATCTGGAACCGCGCCGTGTCCGAGCGGCTGCGGCGCGCCGGGCTGCGGCCCGCCGTCGGGGACCTGGTGGCCCTCACGCAGCTCGACGCTCCCGGTACGGTACACACCCGCGCGGGTACTATCACACGTCCACTACACACTCTCACATCTACTTACCGTCCTACCTTTTCCAGACGACATAGTAGACGCAGAAGAATCAGATTCCGAAGATAATCAAACCGACGAAGATCTAGCCAAGGCAGACGATTCTGATGAGTCTGATCAAGAAAGTGATAAACAAGACGACGGTTCAGAAACTGAAGCGAAAGACAAAGATACGCAAAAACAGAAACATGAAGATAAACCTAAAGCTAAGATTCCTGTAAAAGTGTTAACGCAAGAGGATGTAGACAGTGGCAAATACACTATTTCGGATATTGTTATGCCGTTACCCGGCTATTTTATAGAATATCCACCCAATATGAAAGAGTTTTACGAAGAACAGCTGAAGAAAGATAATCTCACTTTGGAATTAAGGCATAAAATCAAGTAAGTTGAGGTACTCGATAAAACTACTAAAAACAATCTGTTTATTTGGAAACTTGTAAAGGCTAGGCATCGAAGTGAAATGGCAGTGGTGTACACCTATGGCTCATTTCATAATTTCTGTCCTGTGCAGTGTTCATTGTATAATTTAAAATGAGTATTTTTTTGTGTAATTAACTATTGCTATAAAATTGGAAAGGAAATAGCCCATCTTCCCTATATCTTGGGGCCTACATGTTTCAGTCATGAAATTGGTGTTATTTTTGAAGATAACACACCTAGTATAATGTGACTTAATTTTAGTGAAATTGACAGTTGGTATTCTTAGATTTTTTAATTTGAATTTATGGCTAAAGTGAGCTTAGAAGTGACAAGCAACTATACAATTAAATCAGAAATCATTCTTATTTAGCTGGTTTGTTATACAATTACAGTTACTGGTAATTCGTTTTACGTGTGATTATAACCGAAACCTGATATTTTTGTAGTATTTATCTACCTAGATCATGTTTTCAATAATATAACACTGTGCAACAATGTCAAAGATTAATTGCCTGCAAACATTTTTATTAATTAGTTTTATGATATTGTGTTAGCAATGGTTTGTCCGTGAGAGCAAGATTCGTCAGATTCCAGAAACAAGCCAAAGTCGTTGGTAAGATCACAGAAAATACGAATTTCGTAGCAGAACACATTCACCGGTGCAAGCACAACAAAGCGAATGAATTGACGTTTGAGTTCATGTTTGACAAATGAAAAAATACGTGACATATATTTTGAAACCTGACACAATGTCTTTTTAGCCGCGTATCCATACTTAGCTAGTGAGAGCTTTAAATAATACAATAAAATCCATTTTCACAGTTTTATATCTATAATTTTTTTTTCTTTTTTGTGTTTTCGTTATATGATAAAATGACGATAATTTTGCAATACAATAGTTGCCTGTAACGCGTAGGCCCAACTACGGGCATTTTCCTTTGGAATTAACTTTAAGAGGTACTACAGTCGGTACCAGTATCTTGAAAATTATAACAAAATAAAATTACCGTTTTTATTTTAACGTCGTCGTTCTGCGGCCAAATTTTGCCCGTAATTATGATACAATAAAAAAGGTACTCTGCTGTGTGAGCACGTGTGAGGGGTTGTCCATTAATCACGTGTGCCTTGCAGGGGGGGGGGGTCGTAAAAAATCACGAAATATAATTTGACAAGGGAGGAGTGTTGGGGCTAGTTTAAAACCTCACCAAGTAACACCAAAGGGGATTTGAAAAAGTTGCTAAAACATCACGTGATTTATTGACGAGCTATGATATGTACTCGGCAGGAGCTACAGCATGTCGGGCGCCTACCGCCACGTGGTGGTGCGCGCCAGTGACGTCAGCTGGAGCTGCGTGCGCTACTCCGATCCCTTCGCCGACCTGCTGGCCTCCGACCTGGACCGCCTGCAGCGCCGGGAGCTGGCCTCCGTCCTGCCAGGTCTGCCTTACCTCACGCTTCGTTGCGATCGTTTACATGTTGACAATCAACTCAATCATTCAATTAACTCACTACTAAAGTTTCTAAATAATATAATTCAATCATCATTCGAAAAACACGTAGCGCCATCCAGCGTCCGTAAATAATAGGGTTGTTGACTGCATTTTTTTTCTAAATAAATTTTGAAAAGGAGCTTAAATTAAAAAAAAATGTAACCAAACTAAATACATGTTAAAAATCGAAAAAAGAATTAAAGTTAAGTATTTCAAATTTGACTCTGAGATAGAGATGGCACTATAGTATGGTGACGTAATGGTCTGTATTTGTTTAGTAATTTTCGCATCGCCCCGTACTTTAAGCGTTTTGCGCGAGAGAGATAGAGAATGCCTCCTCCATCTTAAAAACGTTGTAAATCCTTCGTTTCTTCCTGTATTTTATTTATTACAGTTATCGTATTCATTTTAAATCCCTTCTTGAATTTCAACGTCATTATGAATGTAGTCAACATCCCCATCGTGACCGTCGAATGTTATTTCTTTTTCCCTCAGTAACTTAAGGTAAGGTACTTTTTTCTGGTGGAACGTATCCTATGTCCTTTGCTGCATAATTTCATGATGATCGGTTTAGTCGTTTTGCGTAAAAACGATATCCTGACTATATAAATGTATGTAGTTAAGACGTCGATGTATTAAAGCGTAGCTAGGTCATTTCATACGAGATGAATATAATCACACAATTACCGATGCTCCCGTGACGTCTAATTTGTCTGTTAGATATTTTCCAAGTTTCACTCATATTCACGTGTCTACTTTTCAGATGGAAAATACAAAGCAGTGCTCTTAAACATGACACTACCCGCCAGTTGTTATGCTACAATGGCATTACGTGAATTGCTGAAGGTAGACACGTCCTGTGATAACCAAGCCTCGCAAAACAACTACCATAAAAGGAAAAATAGTCTGAAAGAAGAGAATGACAGTGGGGAGAAACGAAAAATTGAGAATGACACTGATGAGAAACTAAAAATTGAGAATGACAGTGGGGAGAAACTAAAGAATGAGAATGACAGTGGGGAGAAACTAAAGAATGAGAATGACACTGATGAGAAACTAAAAATTGAGAATGACACTGATGAGAAACTAAAAATTGAGAATGACAGTGGGGAGAAACTAAAAATTGTGAATGACAGTGGGGAGAAACGAAAACTTGAAAGTGAGTCGGGAGAAGACGCCAAGAAACCGAAAATGGATGAATAAAAATATATTTCAGTAGTTAATCGTTTTATTTTTATTTTGCTGTGAAGGGCAGTTTATCTGAAACAAATAATTAAGTATTTCATAGGTAATTGGTATATTGGGTGGTTTTTAGGCAATGTTGCTAAATACATAAACCTATCTCTGTTTGTATGGTTTTGAGAAAGCATTGGACACAAAGTTTCTTAAAAAGAAAATTATTCATTAGAGTTTCTTATAGTTTATTGACATGTTTTCTATGTAATATTATATTACTAATATATCAATAAGGTCCATTTTATTAAATGGTTGAATTGTTTTTGTTTCCTACCTATATGATATTATTGCCTATTCCCTGATTAAAAAAATTTAAATATCTCGATAAGGGTTATTTTATGGTTATGATGACAAAACAGATTTTATACAAATATCAAGTTAAAATAGAGCAATGACATTGCATGGTCACCCTACACAATTTTCTCGCTTAGAAATATAATAATGTTGATTAATGTTAAAATTAAACAAGCAAAAAAATTGAAAACGTGTTATGATTTAGTGATAACATTTTTCAACCTCTGATGATTTATTTTATTTATTTTTTATTTATTTATTTATAGTTAATTAAAACGGCGTAACGCCAATTACATTAATTAACATAGAAACAATATAGTACATGATATCTACAATATTAAGAACTAACACGGAATAGTAGACACTCTTGCATACTTTCTCTCACAGAACATCAGACATACACGCATAATTCTGCTCCATTCATCTGCAAACACATCACATTCAGGATAGGCAGTTAGGAGGGCGTTGAGCATCACAAGGGTACGGCACACTGGTGACTCAGCTCTGGCGACAGTTCTACATGGTGGTTGCGCGAACAAGTTATGTCGGCGTCTCTGACGGTGACTAATGTATTTGTCGGGAACAAATAGTCGACAGAAAAGGCCAAGGAGCTCTGGACTATCAATACGCCCTCTAAGGATTTTACAGGCAACTGTGAGTTGATCAAGGCCTCTTCTAACCTCCAATGAGTTAAAGCCTAACATTCCCAGGAGATAGTTAGTAGGGTACATGTAAGGGAAGAAATTGAATAACCTTTTAAAAATAAATCTAAGGAAAGTTTTTTGTACCTTTTCGAGCATCAATGTTTGATTTGCTGTATAAGGATTCCAAATACAGGCACTAGACTCCAGCTTACTACGAACCAGAGTAGTGTACAGAAGTTTGATAACGTTAGGGTTGTGAAAGTCACGAGCATTGCGCAAAACAAATCCCAAACGCCTAAAAGATTCCTTAGCCAAACTGGAAACGTGATCTTTAAATGTCAGACCACGGTCGAATGTCACTCCTAAGTCCTTAATGTTGATGACACGAGTAATTACTTCACCACCCAATATATAGTTGTAGAGGATTGGCCGCAACCCTCGACTGAACGTCATGACGTGACACTTACTTACGTTGAAGGATAACTTGTTCAACATACTCATGATAAGTTCGGCTTTTCAAAATATGGAGCACTTTTAACGGGATGATGAAAAGAAAGTATTTTTTTTATTTACTCTAACTATTATGTTGTACATCGAGGTTTTTGTTTTACAAACTATGACTATGTAATTTACTCGTAAAACAAAGAACTGACCTAAGAATATTAAGAATTTATTTATACAAAGTTGGAGAGTTTTGGAACACCCTGTCTGCACCTTATGAGGATTGAGTGGTCTCTGTCTACCTATTCCAAAACCAATGCGGCGTGCACTGGTGGACATGGCCATGCACCATCTGGACACCGATTTATGTCAGGGAATAAGACTTATCTTGACATTTAAAATCATTATGTCACTCGTGCTGTACTTATTTGACATGCACCATTCGGGCACTGATAAAAGCTACAGAATAAGATATCTTGATTTATATTATCCAAACTGATAAAGGAAATTTGAAAAATGATGGACACGAGCCAACTGATCCATTGCAAGTGTCACAATGGCTCAGTTGGTTAGAGCAGCGCCACGGTACGGCGAAGGTCGCAGGTTCAAGTCCTGCTCGTGTCCATCATTTTTCAAATTTCCTTTATCAATTTAGATTTAAGCTTAGCATGGGCAACATGCAAAAATGACACAAAATGTCTTATATAATCCATTTATTTTTTGACTGGCTCACTACCTTTATGCGCGGCTTTCTCACGCGTTTGAGTACTGGCTGGTCCTCCGGTGAGCGCGTGTGAGGTGCCACCCAGACGCTAGGCCTAAATGTCCCGAGTGACCAGAATGGCCCACATGTCCCGTTTGGCCCAAATGTCCCGCGTGGCCGGCCAGATGCGCGCGCAGCTCGCCCGGTGTCGGGAACGAACGAGTGCACCACGTACACTTGTGGGGCTTATTCTGTAAGACATTTAATTTAATATATAATTTTGTGACGTCATGGTGGTTTTGAAACAAGAATAGGCGTTATGGACTTCCTGGGCAATATGGGTTAACTCGACGAATTTATAGGAGCTTTAATTTACCTTTTCAAAGTTTCAACCAACCAACGCGTCGATCAGTAATATGTACATACTCCAATTTAAAATCTAAATAAAGGCAAGTACAAGTAAATTGCTATAGGTAGGTAGTTAGGTACAAGTTTAATCTCGTTACCTTAGTATGTGTCATGCGATGGTAGTAGAGATTGGAGCTGGCTGTGAAGCATTTGCCACATTCTGGACATTTGTGCGGCTTTTCTCCTGTGAAACTTTAAAATAATCAAAAATCCTCTTCTACTTAGTTAAAGCTACTCAAGTAGTGAATCTACAGGATTTGCAAGAGTAGGTACTGTTTAATAAAGGCTCCTGCCGATTCATCTCCGTGTTCTCTTGTTAAGATTTAGAAGGCATTTTTTTAATTTAACTGCTGTTTTCTGCATTCGACTCAGCTCTTTTTAAAAAGAGACGATAAACAATTTTCAACTTTAATTTTATTGAAATAAGGTAGTTGATAGTAATTGTTCAGAATAGACGTTTAACACCACAGTCTGCCCGTGACCATGAATGCTGTAAAGGATTCGAAACGTCGGGACCAAAAAACCAAAAACCCGCGATAAAATCCATAAAAATAGTTTTATTTCAATGTCTTTTAATCGCGTAAGTGATAAAAATAATTATATAACTTTAATTTCGTTGGGTTAACCTGTTTAGGCCTCTTAACACAGAGTAATGAGAGATTTGACATGTTAATTTAGTTAAAGACTTATATTTTATATGAAGAAGACGTGCAGAAACCTACCCTACGTTCTAATTTCGATAACTAGTCTTAATTAATTTTAGATTATTTACAAGCTATGTAGGTACAATATGAAGTTACCTGTGTGTATTCTACGGTGTGTATTCAGCGAGCTGGATGTGCTAAACCCTTTGTTACACACGTTGCATATGTGAGGCTTCTCACCTGCAATGAAGACAGACTTCAACTGGTTTAAATCATTTTTTTAAATTATGATCATACCTCTGCTGTGGAAAGGCATTCCCTTCGATGGTAAGCTGTTGTCCATGTATTGTTATAAGTAGGAGTCAACAGTTTGTCCGTCAACCTCTCTTTGGGCCTGAATTTTGATTTTGGATATAACAGAAACTGTTATAGCAGAGCGATAGAAAATAGTCACATAATATTCAAACTTAAAGTATCTTAGGTACCATATGGTTGCCTTTTGGACAAAGGTTAGATGGCTGACAATACACTTACAGTCAATTTGTTCTGTCCGTGACCGTGAGTCGCTAAGGAATTCGAAACGTCGTGTCCCAAGTCCAAGCCAAGTAGATAAATACACTTGTTAACTAGTACCTAATTATTATTAGAAGTCAGTTTGAAACATTACTTTGTACACCTTTGAAATCAAACACAGACATTGTGCTGCTTGGGAATTTGTTACGACATTTCTTCTTCCCAGCAGTAGCACTAGAAAGTTGTGATGGGCGGACGTTTTGGGCAAAAAGCAACTATTAACCAATTTGAAATAAATAATTGTTTATCTTTATCTATATAATAAAGTTATTAATAATACCCGTGTGCGTCCTCATATGTCTCTTTAACAACGACGGCCGGTCAAAAGTTTTTAAACAAACTTGGCATGGTAAGATGTTCTTCATGTTAGCGACCTTCTGGGGTAAGCAGAAGCTTTCCTTACTGCAAACCAGACTCGTCCTCTCGTACAACTTTACCAAGTGATTGTTTAAGCCTTCAAGAAACTTGTAGTCGATAATGTTTAAGATTTTCGAAGGCTTTTTGCTTTTTGTTGATAAGTCCAAGGGTTCCGTCTGGAAATCCATTTTTTTTAACGCTTTTGCACTAGTCAAAGTACTAACACCTTTATAACAACAGTATGTTTCTGTTTATTTGATGATTTATTGATGACACTGGCCAGTAGGTACCTAGTTATTGAATAAGTGTGCACACGTCTTAGATCGGACTGGTATCAGGGTCATACCTCTGGATTTTTGTCTATGTCATAGTTTTTTAAGCACATTTACAATTCGAACCACCTACTTCATATTACAGTTTAGTAATTTATGTACCAAGTTTTGGCGCAAGCATCGCTACACGAATCAAAATGATTTTCACACGAATTTTCACAGGTAACTGTCATAATTGCCCTTCGGTTTGCCTATAAATACGTCGAGGGTTGACGTGTACAAATGACAGGGTGATATTAGTATATTAGATTGTATAACAGTTGTGTCGATGATCGTTTCAGAGTATTGTGGTGTCGCCAACAATGAGTTTTGTAGAGCACGGGCCACTAATCGACGTGATTGGACGGTTTTTTGTGTTTTGATCGAAGTTACGAAAAGTTGGATGTGGCGTTTTGATAAGTTTTCAGTTTCATCTGTATCTGTAACCACGTAGCGCCTTCATCGTAGCATCTGTGTTCTACAAAGCGGTGTAAGCAGAGGTGTGCTTCCACACACATGAGTATTCTTTGGGTAAAAACGATTAGTCAGTTGTTTTAAAATAACTAATAAAAATACAAACTTAGTAACTGGGTAGGTACCTAGCTGACATTGTCACATCGGTCCCTATTTGCCTCGGGTTTATTGCAACCTTTTATACCGATATTAATCCTTTAGTACCTTAACATAGAGCTGCCAAGACATTCAATGCAGACTATCATAAATAATACTATAGTCGTTAGTCAGTAGGTAGCTGGTAGGAAATAACATTTTAATCTCCGTTTAATCACAACTTATCTAAACGTCGCCTCCACCCTTTCCCTCATCAGAGAACAGTATTGAAGAAAACGTAATCGCCTATAAAGGTGACGGTGCAAACCTTTGGATTTCCACGCTTTGTGCGACAAAACGCAAGAAAAGCGTGCCCATACAAATATTTACGATTGGTCGCATTGTGTCGTATGTCACTCACACCTTTGAGCATCCAACAATAAATGATTAGATAGCAATTTTGAGTTTTGAAATATTTTGGGTAGTTAGGGAGAACTTCTTTTAAATTGTTATAGTTATAAGTAGCTATGTATCTAGTCCTATACCTAAATAGCAAAGTGTTGATGATAATTTTAGAGCTGATACTCAAAAGAGTAACTAGGTATGGAAACTTAAAACAAAAAACGAAGCCCCACGCTAGGAATTTCTCCTGTATCGTGGATAGGTTTCACAAACATCAAATATCACATACACAAACACCCAGACTCGGGACATACATCTGTGCATCGCACAAATGTTTGTCCAGTGCAGGAATTGCAGGAAAAAGCGAGCCCGCAACCCTTAGCGCAGCAATCCAATGGCTTAGCCGCTGCGCCAATCAGGTCAACTCTGAACTAAGAAATAATAAGTTGACAATCTTGTAAAAAAAATATTCATGATCACTCATTTCGAAAACGTTGCCCCATACTAGGAGGGATGCTGTATCGCGGCGTACAGCGCCGAGCCCCTTAAAATCAAAGAACAAAAAATAACAGCTTCAACAATACCTAAAGTGTATTTTTCTCTTTTCAGTCTCTTTTGATATTTGTTCCAATCGGGGATCCAAACTGCTACCTTGACTTCAAGCCAATTTTAATCACCAGTGCGCTGATTAAATCGTTTATTTACCGCTGCAATAAGAATGTGCAAAACACATCTCTCATGTCATCATGTCTACCCGTAGGTACCTACCGGGAATATATACCTATATGCATAGGTTTAATTTTTTAATCCTCGCCCCACAATAGAAATTTTTCCTGTTTCGTAGCTGCGTTTTACAAACATGAAATATTACTTAGGCACTCAAACATCCCATAAGAAACTCCGAGCATAGCTCTCTCCATAGCTCGTTGAGTGACTCTGAGCCTCTCTAAAAGGCCAACCGTTAGCGACCACGTCTCAGAGCCATACGTCATCACTGGCAACACACACTGGTTGAAAACCTTCGTCTTCAGACACTGCGGAATTTTGGACGAGAAGATGTCGCGTAGTTTCCCGAACGCTGCCCATCCGAGTTGGATTCTTCGGGCGACCTCTTTGTCGAAGTTGGACCTGCCTAACTGAACAGTTTGTCCAAGGTAGACATAGTGGTCAACAACCTCGAGAGTATCGTTCCCAACGATAACCGGTACGGGTGCGACATGGACATTTGACATGATCTTCGTCTTGTCCATGTTCATTTTAAGACCCACCTGTTGGGAAACGAGACTGAGGTCGCTGAGCATAGTATTGAGCTCCTCCAGCGATTCCGCCATGATAACTATATCATCGGCAAAACGAAGGTGAGTGATGTATTCGCCATTGATGTTGATGCCGGACCCGTTCCAGTCCAAGAGCTTGAAAACGTCCTCCAACGCATTTGTGAACAGTTTCGGAGAAATCACGTCTCCCTGTCTCACACCACGCTGCAGTTGGATTGGTTTCGTGCTCTCGTCTTGTAACCGGATCAACATGGTGGCGTTACTATACAAACACTTCAACACCTCGATATACCTATAGTCAATATGACATCGCTGAAGGGACTGCAACACAGCCCAGGTTTCGATTGAATCGAAGGCTTTTTCATAGTCCACAAACGCTAGACACAGTGGCCGATTATACTCCTCGGTCTTCTGTATAATCTGGCGGAGCGTGTGGATGTGGTCTATGGTGCTAAAGCCTTTTCGGAAGCCGGCTTGTTCGGGAGGCTGGAAGTCATCAAGCTTGCGTTCGAGACGGTTCGTAATGACTCTCGAAAACAGCTTATACACATGGCTCAGAAGCGAGATGGGTCTGTAATTCTTCAACAAGGTGTTGTCACCTTTTTTGAAGAAGAGCACCGCCACACTCCTGTGCCATGCTTCTGGCGTAGTACCCTCGAGTATGACGGAATCGAATAGCTTCTGGAGGACTAAAAGTACCGGTTTTCCACCCGCTCTCAGAAGCTCCGTTGTAATTCCGTCATCACCCGGCGCCTTGTTGTTCTTAAGCTGTTTCAGAGCCACTCTAATCTCGTACAGGCTGGCGCGACAGGATCCGGAATACGGAAATTCGCCAAAGAACTAGGGTCACCGACATAGCTCAAAGCATATGCAAGTTGAAGTGGCAATGGGCAGGCCATATCGCTCGAAGAACTGATAACCGCTGGGGAAGAAAGGTTCTCGAGTGGCGACCACGAACCGGAAGACGCAGCGTTGGCAGGCCTCCCACCAGGTGGACCGACGATATTGTCAGAGTTGCGGGCAACCGGTGGATGCAAACGGCAAGTTGTCGTTCATTATGGCGTTCTAAGGGGGAGGCCTTTGTCCAGCAGTGGACGTCTTCCGGCTGATGATGATGACTCAAACATCCAGACTCAAATTCAAATGCAAATTGATTTTATTTCATGAAAACCAATTACAGGCGCTTATGAAACGTTAAGATGCTAGTTGCACGGTTCCAAAAATGTCATTCCTATGGAGAAGAACCGGCAAGAAACTCCAAAGGTCACTCATTTGTATAACTGGAGACAAACATCTCCGGATCACACAAATATTTGTTCTGTGCGGGAATCGAACCCGCAATCCTTAGCGCAGCATTCCAATAATATAGCCACTGCGACAATCAGGTCAAACATGCATAACTATGGCTAAATTCAAACGTGTTCGATTCCGCGTCACAACCAAATTAGGCTAAACGCTTTAATTATGGTAAAACCAACAGGTACCATTGATACGGGTGTAGTGCTAGTGACGCAGTACTTTTTTCTCTATTGTATGGGCTCCATAAGGCTAGTCGATTATTTTAATAAGCTTTGCAACTAGGTTACTTGTGGGGTGATGTGATTGATTGTGTTCGGTACATCGCTTTTATTAAAGCTTGCTTGGTATTAACGTGTTTTCACGTAGGTAGGTACCTATTCATTTCGGTCCTTTTAAAGGATTAGGTATATTTCTGTCTTAAAGATGTAGGTACCTATTTAATGTCTTCGGCATGGAAACTAATTAGGTAAGTATTTTGTAGTGTACCGTTAAAAATCATGTATTTTTCAGTCCTACTTATTTTGATATAACGAACGAACTTTAAATGAATAAAAACTAATTAAATTACAATTCCTTTATCGGCTTCATTGTTTCTACTTACACGAATTTTAATTATTAAATAATAAATATTAATTTTAAGTTTTTACTCTTTTTAAGCAGACGCCTCTGAAAGGTCACGTCATTAGGGGAGCCGAGTGGTTAAAACTGCTAAAGTATTGTTTCATTAAAATGTGTTTATATGAGGTGCAAGTAGAAAGTGTACCGCACGCATTCATGCAAAAAAAAAAAACAATTGGCACGTTGTTTTTTGTTTCAATGTAGCGCCAGACTCCATCTAGATAATCTAAGTTTTAAACCATAGTTCTTTACTTTAAACTAGGGGCCGCCCAGGTTTGGCGTTAGACCATAGAATGGACAATGGTTTTTCGCAAAACCACTTTTTGTAATAACACTTTCCTATAAACCGTGGTTTTTAGAGGTTTTAAACCTTGGTTTTTAGATAAACCGCTTTTTGTAATAAGGCCGATAGTGGCTAACCGATGTGGTTTAAAGTTTATAGACAACGAACAACATTCGCCTGAGTCACTCAAAGATTCTCAGATTAGCGTGCAGAACTCGGAATTACGCACAGAACAATCGAACAATTTTTATTTTCCTACCTATTGTTATTTTAGCAACAAAACCCTCCGAAGCTATTCAAATTCTGCTTTGCCTCTTATTCAAATGCTCTCACAAATCGGATTTACTTGGTACTTGTTAAGACTGCCCTGTTTCACTGTTACTTTTCTTTTTATTTATTTTTCATCTATAGCGCGATAGGAGGGAACTTTTTGTCCGTGTACCCAGGTATGGGTATCTTTCGATTGTTCGCAGAAAATTTACTGAGAATCTGTTTCGTCCTTGGATGCTGAACCTGCGGGTTTAATTTCCTTCGTATAAATACTTGCCACGTTGTATCCGGCCTAGAATTGACCACCCCCTCTCTTCCCTTGGGTGTCGTAAGAGGCGACTAAGGGAAAATCCAGAAGATGGGTAGCAGCCTCTTCTGTAACTTGACCACCAATACTGCGATCCCCAAGCCGCTTGCCAAGCGTGGGGATTATGCCAACCCCCCTCACCCCCTTACTAAGGGGGAGGCCTTTGTTCAGCATGATGATGATGATGATGAAATACTTACTTAGGTACTTTCCTACAATGATTGTTAGACTCGCTACGTGTGTACCTAAATAGGTATTAATATCAGTAAATAGTAGGTACGAAGCCAGACAAGATGTCTCAAAATAATGATGTCAATTGTCCTTTAAGTATTAGGTACTTACAATATTATTAGTCAGTGGTGTTTTAGAACTACGAAAGCATTTTAACTTACACGACAACTCACTTAAGATATGTAGTAATTAAGAACTCTGGTGCCTACTTTCAACTTTGTATTACATACTATGTACAACATATTCGGAGCATATTATGTACCTTAGGTAGGTACATAATATGCTCCTACCTAAACCTACTTGTACCTAAATCTTAGAGCTATCTGGCTTATTAGTTCAACATACCGTGACCATGTTGCCATGCGATCTTCTTCTTATCGTATGGTTGATGAACAACCTAGTGTCAGAGCTTAAACCGCCTGTAGGCCTCTGGCATGGCTTTACACACCGTTGAAAAATCTCTCAGGTGTGCCGGTTTCCTCACGATGTTTTCCTTCACCGTTTTTAGCAACTGATAATTACTAATTTATAGAACGCACTTGAATTCGAAAAGACAGTGGTGCGTGCGGGGCATTTAACCTTGCGACCTTTGACTTAGCAGTCCAACGGTCATAGCACTCGGCTATCAGTGCTATAATGCCATGCGATCATGATGACCTTACCGAAGTTAACTATAGTAGGCTGTACCTTTATTTTTCCCAATAACTATCACTTGCTTTAACAAATTGTTAAGAAGTGTTTGAGATATCTATACCGAAAACAATTGAATTAATAAAGTTTAAATATTCGTATGTGACGCACAATGAATACAGTATCTAACTAAGTAACTACCTACACCTGTAAGTATATTTATTGTAAAGTTAAAATGTACGAATTTTTAACTACCTTACTAGTTAGTATGTTGAATTACTCATTTATAGAAAATAATTAATAAGGTAAGTGTTAAGCTACCCTACACTTAAAGCTAAGTAATAAAGTTATTACATCAAAACGAATTGTGAACAGTGCATCGTTTTCAATTGTACCACGTTACCTAGTATCCCGAAAACTACGTTCAACCTCTAAACTAAAACTGAGAGGTAATAAACCGTCCTTCACTACCCTCCAAATATAAAAGTAACAAAGTAAGAAACAAAAGGTTCTCACAATATTTTCGTCAAATTACGCGCTGTATCGATCCTCTCGCAGCGTCTGTTGCATAAATGCATTAGTCTGAAGATAGGCACCTCGCACTATTGTGAAGTAAGGCATGGGCGATAGCGGGGGCAGCAGCGGGAGCGGCGGCGGAGGGTGGCGGCTGGTATAGGTACACTATTGGGTTCTAAAAATAAGATAAGTAAAAGAAGTTTTTTTAACTAGTAGTGCTACTGCTGGAAAGCTAGCCAGAAATTGCGTAGAGAATTCTGTGGAGTACTGCCCCCATACCACGAACTTTAAAAGCAGGACAGGTTACATTGTGAAAGCGCAACGCCGCATTACCATGCACGTAGCGGCGCGGCGTCTCACTTCTACATCGTAAACTGTCCTGCTTTAAGAGTTCATGGTAAGGTGCTGAAGCACGTCAAACCTTATTAAATTAAAATTGTTGATAACAAGAGCCCTACAAATATACAGTTAGCTGACCTTTGTGCCACCAACCTGATGTATAGAAACTTACGTGATGATGCCTGAAGGTAAAAAAAAGAACCAGCGACTTAAAATAAATCTTAAATAAAGTAGTTTGTAATATTTAGTACTTATAAATTATTCAGTAATTAATTCTATTTTAACTTAGTGAAACTTATTTTACAAAATGTGTACATATTAAGTATCTATATCAACCGGATCAACAAAGAGAGAGCCTCCACAAGTGATGATACCTTAGTAGGCATATCGAAGAAGAAAAAAGGCAGCCATGAACAAGAAGAAAAAAAATACATTATCATTGGCGAAGTGTCCCACAACTGGGCAAAGGCATCTCCCACACGCTCTGCATCTCTTTTTATAATTATTAATAAAACAAATAAGAACCTCTCCGCCCGTGACTTGGTCCAAGCCCGGTTCTCTGCGTCCTCCCTAAATTTATTCTTAATAAAGCGCGGAGCGGCCGTCCGATGTATTTTTTGATATCTCTCGCTTTGCGATGAAAGCTTGCAATCCACCGGTGTTTTTCTTTGGGGATTGAGTTTGTTCAACGTTTTGATCACGTATTTTCGATGCTCGACCTCCCAACGTATACGGAGAATAAAGTAATTTTTTATGGCTTTTGAAGTATATTATTTTTGTTTGTTTTTCGTTTTTGGCGTTTTAAGTAGTTAAGCTTGTGTGTCAGGTTTGAGTTTTAGTTAGGTTAATCTTTAGGTACAGAACTTTAGATGAGACGTAGACTTGTAGTCAAGTGGAAACATTTCATCGAATTAAATTTGATGTTTTGGTATTGTATTATTTCTGTGAATGATGTTCGAAAAATAGTAACAACTGTTTAAAGAAATCAACGTATTGTGGAGGACCAGGACAAATGATACTATCGCACTTAGAGTAGGTGATTATCTTTACTATGTACCTACTAGAACAAAGTGTGAGGCCTATGTAGAAGTGCACGTCTGTCGACGCAAACGACGGAGACTAGATCCAGGGTAAAGAAATAAAAAAGATAATATTGATATGACTGATGAACTCATGTTACTCATGAATAGTAGGTAAGACTAGCCAACTACGCAGGAGATATTATAGTGCACAAGTATGCGCGCAAACACAGGTGCTCTCCATATTCCTCTCATAGTCCGCTGGGACGGTAGACCGACACGACCGGAGAGAAATCAGGCGCAGGACCAAAGGCTTAACATGCCTTCCGAAGCACGGAGGGGTCTCGACATGTGAAAACCTATGTGGTGATACGTTCAGAGAGTCGGATTGCGAACATATTAAACAACTGCCTGTTAATTGTTTTAGTTATTAGCGTGGGCCCGGGCCGTGTCCCCGTTAGATATCTGCCGTGATCTGGTCCAAGCTGAGATCACCTAGTGGTTCCTTCCGCTTAAACCGCTGTATCGATAACAAATAGAAATGCGTCAACAGCTGATTGCTGATATTAATTTGCTCGCTGCCTTTTTTGGAATTTGATATTGCTTGTAAAGCTTTCGTTCTCATTGTATATAGACAGTTTATTTAACATTCTGGTATTAGACTATTTTTTTTAACTGTTAAATCGAAACCCAATGGTCGCATACAGTTAGTCTTGTAGTCATTTGAAATTCAGTAATGTTGATTCTACGATACAGCTACTTAAGCGTAGAATCAGACGAACTAATAGCTAACAAGAACTAAGATCCTTGCCAAAACAAACTCTGACATTAACGACGTTGGCAAAGTAAACAAATTTTATAAAATACACCTTCAAACAGTCGATGTTAGCGGAAAACTAATTCAGGAGTGTTCAGGAGATTCTGTTCTAAGATAACTTTACTTAAAATATACAGTCCAAGTTCTGCGGCAAAAAGTGGAGGCATCGCCAAGATGGCTGGGCGTGGCGTGGCTGTGGGCGGGCGGATGGGCGGGCCGCCCAACTGTGTCAAGTGTTTTCAGATGGATTATTTTTCTTTGATGGCTCTTACCGAGAAAGCTCTTCGCCGTAATGGAGTGGGCTATACTTGGTTTATGTAGCCATGCCTTGCTGTCTTTAATAATGGTCGTCTTTTATTAAACTTTGTTTCAGATGAATAAAGAAATTTTGTTTTAGGCAATAAGCGGAGTTGTGAAACTTTCTGGGTGTGTCAAAGACGTATCATACAGGCTACAGAAGATCAAATAGTTAGCCTAGATCTCTTTGCAAGGGTGGTTGAACAGGCAATTAAGAGATTATGTTAATAGAATGGATAACAGCATTCTTGAATCTTGTCAAGTAGGTAAGCATTCTTATCGGAACCCTTTTCCGATATAGTTGTGTGATTATGGCAATATTCCCTCTTGTTAGTTCTACTATGATCCTCAAGTTTAAGAGTCGTGACGTTCTTCATTCCTTAATCTAAGCAATTAATAGAACCGCTTTTAAAATTATTAGTTTATACTTTTCGCTATCTATTCGTCATAATGTCTCCATTCAGTAACACATTAGCTATAGAGATTTTATATTAAAAAGTTTATTTTTAAATTACAAGTATTACAAATTATAAGAATTATTCATTGGTTGGCTGTTTAGTCAAAAGAGTTGTTATTTCGTAGATGGACAATGCTTAAATTGTACATCTAAATTTCATATTGGTGAAACTGATTTAACCGATTAACGAATTTTGCCTATCGTAGACTAAAGACAATTTTAGCTTCAAAAGAGAAAAAAAAAATTGTAGAAAAAATACTGTAGGCACAGGTTACAAAAAAAAAAAAAAACCCATAAAATGTCTCCAGCGCACCCAACACAATATATCACACAATTTCTGCGTAACAAACCGCTCCCCGACGTAATTCTTTCAATTTCATCATGTTTATTTAAATGAGTTTGTATTACAGAACGTCTGTAAGATCCCCACGCTTTAATATGTACGGAGACACTCTTATTAACTTGCGAGTTGCGCGTTTTCATTGTCGTACGGGATTTTTTCTACCCAAATATATCTTGAACTCTTTCGAGCAGAGCGTTCGCGTCGAGTAGACTCGCATCGAGTATTGACGTAGTGGCTTGTAGGTAGATAACCCTAAATACTTGGTTTATTTGAACTTGAAAATATTTGATATTTAGGTGATATATTTAAGAAAAAAAATATAAGTAACGTGTCAACATTATGAGTGCGTTCAAAAAGGCAATAGATCTAACTATTGCATTTTCTGCTTCCGGCACGATATAATATTATGACTAGGGACATTTTTATTGCGGGAAATAAGGCATGTGGTAAAATTAATATATTAAAAAATGTGAAATTAACATTTGTAAATATTCGGTGTTTTTTTGTTTTTGTTATTTACCAATGTAGTAACAAAACTGAAAACATACGTGAAACGTAAAAAATATCACTATCTATGTACCTATATGAAACTCCCATTCTTGCTGCACGCAAAAAACAGTAACTACACTAAATCTCGTACAAAAATCCTATTTCACGTACCTACCCTACGATAAAATGGAGACAGGTTCAACCCGTGTCGCGCTGTAGATTTTTTCCAATTTTGTTGCGTCGACGTGTCGGGAAAAATCCTCTTTTGATTTATATTTTAATTCACCGTCTCATTTCAATTTATGGACGAGTCGATTGCTTTGTAAGGGCATTTGTACCTGTCTAATGCCATATACATGCTAATGTGTTCTTATTGAGATATATTTAAGTGAGACTCAAAGGAATACTAAATTGGTTTCGTTGCAGTTACGTCTGTTTCTTGGTGTTTTTAAATTGTAATTGGTTTCGATCACTGAGTTGTCGTTCTATTTTATTTTTAATTATGCTTTACTTTTTCTAATATGATGTATGAGATTGAGATATCGTGTTTATGTAATATACCTACCTATTGTCACGTAAATGATTCTAGAAGCCGTTGCAAGTTTTAATTTTAGAACTTAGAAACTCAAACATCTAAAATTCCTATTTTAAACTTATCCAGTAGATCCTGATTCAAGTTTGATTTGTTCGTAATTTGAATGTTACTGTCAACGTTTTTCATAACGATCTATTGCACATGAAACGATTGTCGTAAAGCGTCAACATTGTTGTTTGAGAGTCACTAATATCGTCGCTAAGTGGCGCGCTGGCCGGCTTTGATCCCGATATTGACTCCGGCCTGCATATCATTTGCACGGCACGCACGGGATGAGTTTTCATCCACTTTTAACTAAATAAAATGTTATATGTTTTATTTGTAGCATGCATGAATGAATTGTAAACCTTAAAAGTATAACCATTTTTTTTATAATAATAATTATGGCGACCTAGAAAAACTTAAAACTATCTTGGAATACGCGTGATGCGTCTAACTTAATCGGAAAAGGTATGTGGGAAAAGTTGTTAGTATAATTATAGTTCTTATTTTATGAGGCCAGAGCAATGAAATACTTGGCTAAAACTCAAAACACACCTACTTAGGTTGCGTAGGAAAGCCAAAGTATCGAAGTAATTTTTTTTATTATTTATTTCTTCTCTGAGGTAGGTATAAGTCAGTTAGTAAAATATGCCGACGCCATCTAGTTTCTTATTTTAATAAAATTCTGAAACGAGACGTGAAATACTGTTTGTGTAAACCTATCGACAGAAATAAATCATTTACGAATTTACATATTTTGAGTAACGTAATATTTAACGTTACTGATTTCGTTACTTTTTTCAGATAATGTTATTTAGTACTGGAACGTTACTAAACAACGTTATCCGAACAAAAATTTTGAGTAACGTTTCAAGTCCCTGTATATAATGATTACCTACCTAACCTATGCCACCTTTTCTCAAAAAAACGCAAAAAAAAAATAATCCCCGACGCGTGACGTCGCGAGCAGCTTAGATGCGAGGTTCACCAAACTTCCTAAAATGGCTGAACCCAGTTGCCACTCGTTTGTTATTATTTATCTAAGTATATATAGTAACCGTTGTATTCCAAAAATCGTGTACTGTGGGCCCGTCCTGGTCCCCACTCGAAACACCCCCGGTCCCTGAAAATATTTAAATGAAGATCATCTGTTACTTGCGAAGCTTTTTACTAACGCCATCTTGTCCCCTGCCTTATAATGTTGTTTTAAAATAAACGTTTGACGTTATTTTAAGGTTTACAGTCTTCATTATGAGTCTAAGCAAACTATAGGTAACATTGTATTAGGTATCTGGTTGTTTATCACGGCACAGAAACAACAAAATAAGGACTTATTTCGAAAAATTTGTCGACATTTATTGACTTTTTATCAATGTAGGTAGGTAGTACTTTTGGCAACCCGATTGGCGCAGTGGCTAAGCGATTGGACTGCTGCGCTAAGGGTTGCGGGTTCAACTTCCGCACGGGACAAAAATTTGTGCGATCCATAGATGTTTGTCCCGAGTCTGGGTGTTTTTGTATGTTATATTCCATGTTTGTGAAACGCACCCATGATACAGAAGAAATTCCTAGTGTGGGGCGATGTTTTTTTTTTTTTTAAAGAAAAAATAAGTACTTTATTTATCTGATTCTATTCATCAGATCTTTGTCTTCAACTTATAGGTACGGGTAAAAACAGTAACTTTGTACCTAATTCTATTGTATAACTTAAACAGATATAAGTAAATTTAAATTAATAGAATAAAGTCACACCTGTAACCACTGATGGGAAGGCAGAGGTGAGATAATACAAGTTATTTTGAGCCTTCGTGCCTAATTAGAATTTGCCTGTATAGATTACGATGTGTATTTGTAGAGCATTTAAGTTCGGAACGTACCTACTAATTACACTGTTATTAACCTTTTGACCTCGACGTCAATAACGAAAATTGTATTCTCCTCGCCAAGCGACAAATTCCTTCTTTCATACCTACAAAATAATATATTAAAAAATTGTGTGTTTATTTTGTGGAGATATGTTAAGAGAGCGCAGTATACTGTATTAAAAGCGGTGCTAAAATCGAGCAATGCAAGTATGTACCGTTAACTTGCCATTTTTCATGCCGAACGTGTCATCCGTAATATTCACCAGGGCTGAACTCTAAAAAAAAAATCGGATTCTGGACGTGCCACGCCGTCGGGGGCGTCGTTTAATTTGACGTGAATAGACGTCCGTGGCAGTTGAAGGGTTAATTATTAGGTGCATTCAAATAAAATGGAATAGATAATTCTTAAACACTCAGTATTATGTGGTTTCGTATTACCTAGTTTTAAAAAGAAAGATAAGCAGGCGTTCCATGTCAATGGTATCCAACTGCATACTAAACCACTGGAAGCTGACCCCAATAGTTAAGAAAAGGCAGGTGATGTAGCATACACCACATAACACAATCATAAGCATACAAACAATTTATTGTGTTCCTACGTCCTCTTTATGGACCTAACTCATAAGCGGACAGGGCAAGGAATAGGTACTAATGTGTGAATGTTCGTTTGTGTATTCTAGATTAACATCGATCTCATAGTCAAAACCTTTAGTTAACAGTAAATGTATGAACCTTTATTGTGACCCATAGAAAAATAACTATATTGTACAGTACAGTTGGTAGGTATACAAGGGACCTCTTGACCACAAGTATCACAACTAATTAGCAAGACTAATCTGCAGTACAAGTGAACCCTTTTGAAAAAATTGGTGAGGTACATCTATGGGTTGCAGGTTACAGGTTGAGGATCAAGGTACAAAAAATAAGACATAACTCCATCACAACTTATTTATTCTATCAACAAGTTAGTAAAACCTACAAATAAAATGAATGCATATTAATGAACTTATAAACTTAACATATACATAAATTTGAAGTAGCGTGATTACGTGTATTGAGGATATCGATCTAGTAGCATGATTTAAAGTTTTATTAGGTGTAGTACTTTAAAAAACACTCTCTTAATCTAATTACTTCTATAAAATAGGTATGTCGTTAATGCATAATTATTAATGAACTTTTACACGTAACTATTCAGAAGCATGATTTAAAGTTAAATTGGGTTTGATATTTTATAAAACACTTATTACTAATTGCCTTTTTAATATTTAATAAGAATAATAAAAAAAAACTATGAAAGGACTATAAAAACTACAAAAGTACTTAACTAAATGGACTTTGCTGACTATTAAAGGAAAAATAAACTTATTTGTATGTATAACACTTAGGATCTACATTATATAACTCCCACAATGGAACTATAATACTTTAGTAACGGAAAAGTGCTGAGTTTGCGACATGCCTGTATGCCGGAACAGGAACGGAAGACATCAATATAACTAATAAACACCCACCACCGAGTTGAATTAAGCCAGCTGGCATGATTAACCATCTGAAACAATAAAGCACGGTTAGTTACAATTGTGTCATCTGTGAACATCAGCAGTGCTCCATTCTGTTCACTTTCACCTGCGGGTGACACGGGATATGAATGTTATAACATCCCTCGTTTTCGTTTGTCGGGGGTTAAAAATGTAAGTGCAAATTTTAAATGCAGATTTATGGGTATCATATTTATATAGCATCAATTAATAGTCGACTCGACATGTCACTTTGAAAATGTTCGTAGTATCTAAGTACAGTAAACTTGTCATAAATATCTAAAGGTAACCCAAACATCGAGAATCGAGCCCCACAACATAGCAAACTAGTTAAAAATAAATAAAAAATAAGTGTTTGATGGAACCAGAAAGAACAAAAAGGCTCCAGAATAACACGCGAGTACAGACAGGCGGAAAATAGTTTCTAAAAATGGAAATCACTCACGAAAAAGCTTGTAAAAAAGTATACTCACATAAAAAGTAAAAAATGAAAAAGAAAATGGCGCGTTTCACTGCACGGGGCTCATCCAGAGCCGCGCGAGCCGCGCGGGCCAGCGGAGCAGGCGGGCGGCGTCGGGCGACGCCGGCGACCGCGGCACCGGGCGCGCCGCGACCTGCCGCCGCCGTCAGGACCGGTGGCTGCGGCTCCTGCCTGCGGGACAATCAACATCAGTCTCCTCCTGGACTCCTAATGGTGTGGAGTGAGTGCCTGACTCTTGCTGGTTATAGGATAAATTATGCTAGACCGTGACGGGCGCGAGCCGTGCCCTGAAAGGCCTTAGACCGTTTATCTTCGCCGCTGGCACCGGGAAGGCGACGTAAACAGGAACCATTTGGCTTGGCGTGTCTGTCTTAGGCTATATTTTGTCCTAGAAAGTCGTGGTATTACACAGTACCACACAAGTAGTACCACATGCGCACAATGTCTTGGGTAGGAGTGCACAAGTACCTAACTACCTTCACTATAATATAAAAAAAATGGAAGGCTCTTGTGTGGATTTGCTATCGTACGGGTATCGTACGGCACCTGGATCCTATGAATTACTTGCTAGTCTTAATTCTACGACATAAGCTTATTAGATAGTCATGTCGTCAACAGAAGAAGACGTAGAAAGCTTGTTAGTCATAGCTTGGAAATACACACACACAATATTTTATACAATTATACAAATAACGACAAAAATTTGTACTCACCATACGGTTGCAGGCCACGGGAAAAGCGGGCACCCTGGCTCACTGTAAAATAAAACACATTTTAAGCCTTTACAAAATCAAATTACAAATCAAAGGAGGTATTGTCGAAATAGGTGAAGCTACTAAATAGGTGAAGCTACTGTAGCACTGCTGGCTACTACTCCGAGGAATACAAAGTAGATGACACAGGATTAAGACATTGTTGGGATCCCACGTCATGCGTTAGCATTAGAAACTTTCAGTATGAACACTGATTCTACTGCAAAGCACATGGTCAGATATCTCGAAGAACTGAGTGTCGGAACTCGGCTATTCCGGTAGTAAAAGTAGTAGTATTAGGTATTTGATACATGAAAACCTAACGTTACTAATACCTAAACAGACTTAAAATATAACTCGAATAAAATTAGCACGTGGCGAGCGTTCAATATGGCGCCTAAAGTAACATATAGTTGCCTCTATACTAAATTAATTACTCGTTCACATAATATAATCACATAAGTACATAAAATATCACAAGTATTATTGAAGTCACATTAAATACACAAGAAAGTAAAAAAAAAAGATAACTAATAACTATAATTAAATAATTAATTACTCACGTCCCGCTGCAACACCCGAATGCGACGAGCGCATGCGCACGAGGTCCTTATATACCCTTAATCAGCATCGCAACTTAACAACATTGTAAGTGAAAATTACATATTTTCTTCAAGTAAACAAATATTCATAATTTTACTTGTATGCCTATAGTATGCAAAAAATTTACTGCGCACGAGCTAGCAGCTGATTCGTTTATTGTTTTTCCTACGAAATGCAGATGTGTTTTTTCATAACTTATGAAGATGGGTTGATTAATTAACAACCATCTGTAGATAAATTACTCAAGGTGTTCATTAATTTTTGCTGTGCATTAGGTAGGTATAGATAGTGGTTTCGATTTGCATGGAACATTAAAGTTAATTTTCCGTCCTGTGTATTCTCGTCGTACATCGCAAATAATTATAATGTCCCACCGTAGTGTCGACATGAGCTATACCTACAGTAAAAAACTCCTGCAATCCTGCATAGAAAAACTAAACCAGACAGTCAGCGGGTTAGTAGTAGTTGACTACCCTTAACCTACTTGCACCCTGTATTTTTCAGTTAGAACTTTATGTAATAATAATTAAGCAAAATTTCATCGTGCTTTTGCAAGCTATTGTGTAACATTTTACTTGAATTAAATTCCTATTATTGTCAAAGATTGGTGCATGTAAGCGCATGCTTCTAATCTTTAATATAATTATTCGACTAGTCTCTTATCATCAAAATATTAAGAATAAGAATCATTCACCTACGTCTACTTGTTCTTTGTATCGAAGATACTTAAATTAAACAAAAATAAACAGTTTTAACCCAATAGGTAACATATTCATGCAAATCAGATATCATTAATCATTGCAAATTAGTTATGTTATGTTATGTAAATTATACAGACGAATTGAACACGATCCCTTTACCACTGCCTATCCCTTCGGATAATGAAAGCGTGATTTCATATGTGTCCGTTTCAGTTTTATGCAAATAATTGTATTTATTTTAAATACAATACGTATTATTAAAAAAGGCAGTTACGCTATTATCATTAGAATGTGCAAATAGAATACCGGCACTTTTTCTCGATCCACCCGCAGAATATTTATCTATATTTCTAGAAAATTCGATTCTAGTATAAAATATTATAAATTACAATTCTACACAGATTTCTTAAAAACTACGACCGTGATGTCTTGTTTCAGGTGTAATAAGAACAACTCCTAAACATGTATCTGTTTACTTTTACTTATTCACAAAGTAAGTAACATTAAACCTCAAATAAAGAGATGATTGGTATAAGATAGATAAAACGAGACTTGTATGCACCTTAGTATAGCTGAAACACTATTTTGTACAATAAGGCATCGGTTATAGGTAATGCTTAGTGCAAGATAAATATAAAAGTCACCTAACGCTGAACTCAAGAGAAATAACGGCAGTCAGATAAAAAGTTATGTTGGACTAATGTTCTAACTTATTTCTGTTTCGTTTGATACCATTTAATAGAATTAAAACTAGAATTAAGAAAAAATATTTTTGTAACATTGAGGGTAGGTACACCTCATTGTTTAAATAACCAGTTTATAAGTTGATTGCTATCTGAGATTCTTGAATAGGAGTTTTTAGGATACGTAGGTACTAAAAGCATTACGAATGAAAACTCGTGTTTTTTTAGTTAAGAAATTATGTCTTGATGCAGAAAAGTGGTTGTCAATAAAAAGTGATTAAAAGCACGTTGGTGGTGAGATATTTAGCATTGAATTAAGTGTTATAAGTTGGAGTCAATGAGAAAAACTCAGAACGGGTTGTAATAGTAATAAGGAAAACATTTGTATGTTGTAATTTAGTTTCAGCATCTATCCGATATATATATATATCTAGCCAGGTTATCGGCAAGATGATGTTCGCAGTTCGCACTCCATTAGGTACATTTCACATAAAACATAATTCTAGCGCGACGTGGGTGTACTGTAGTCTATACAGTTGAACACCTCTGCACGTTACGTATTATTTCGTGTGCTTGCCATTGTGACGAAGATCATATTTTCTCTTTGTTTAAAACACTGGTTTAGATAATATGTCTCTCTTTGTTAGTCGAATTACTTTTACACGTCTACCCTCACCACCAAATAAAATACAGCACAGACCATTATTTACAGATAAAATGTATTCCAAGAACTTCTACCTAAACCACTAAGTCAAAGTACATAGCCAGCTATATAAAGTACATAAATTCTACGCCATTTTGGCTCGGTAAATTTAATAATCCTGGGAGCTCTCCTTAGTAAAGACAAATGTCCACCCACCACCCTGTTGGAAATATTACATAAGTTTTCTGGAAAAACAGTAGGAGGCGGAGTAAGGGGCGTGGTGTGGCCACGCCCTGTTGAGGAGGAGGAGCTTGCCCGAGCTGCATGGGAACTCAGCGAAATCCAGGGTTTGAAGGTTTAATTAAATTAAGGTAAATAATTTGGTCTGAGTGCTAGAATAGAGGTAATATTGGGCGACATAAATTGTGTGGAGAATGGTTTTGTTTGTGTGGATTTTTGTATATTGTAGGTAAGATGGGCATGGAACCAGAGTAGGTACCTACCTATGTATTACTGCAAGTAATGAAGACGTTATTCATACATTCTAACAACAAACAAATAAAAATAACGTTTCATTAGATCTGAGGTAAACCCGTTTCTAATTTGATCTCCGTTTGAGACCGATACCGTTTTCGGGTATCAATTTTATTCTTCACAATGAAATCTGTTTCAGTATTTATATACCTACATAACAAGATATCTTTAAATACTAAATACATTGACTCAAGTAATCAAGTAATTTACGGTGTGCGAGTATCTATGTAGGTACTTGGATGGAACTTTGCTCATAATCAGTCAATTCAAGACCTTCTCGTGTCCATCATTTTTCAAATTTCCTTTATCAATTTAGATTCAAGCTTACGATGGGCAATTTGCTAAAATGACTCCAAAAGTCATATGAATTTGGGTTGGTATTATGGTTTTAGTTGTAAAGGTATAACACTGAGTTTGTAATCATAAATTCCAACAGATACCTGACGTCAACCTTAAGACGTAAATACTAAAAGGGAACTTGAAATTCGAAGCTTGCTATTTATTATCTAAACTACAGATATATTGATTATACTATAGATGTATTAGACTACACATCTTGGCATTATTTGGATGTTTTCTATTAGTCTAAATTAGTTTAAGATAATTGTAATTAGATTAAATAGCGTTACGCTTCTATTTCCATTAGCACACTCTTAACAAAAAGTGTGCTGAACAAAACGGACGCTTTAACCAAATTACCCCTAGAATAGGGTGAAAATAAAATAAAAAAACAACAAATTAATGAGCCTCACTAACTTCCCCGACGAAGGGACCACACAAATGCTAATTTTCAACAACTAAACATTTTTCGGTACGATTTCCAAAAAGAATTCGGTACAATGGCGGTGCAAAAAAAGAATGCAGTGGAAATGTAAGCTAAGTTGTAGAAAAATTTATCTTTACTATGCTTACAAACATATTATCATATTATGTTTTGTTTAAATGAGTATCATGGGAATCATAATTATTGAGAATTTTTAACCAATAAAATTTTGCAGAGCTGAAAAAATAATATTTTAATATTAACTGTCCTAGTATTATTTAACTACATTGACAGTGAACCAGTTAGCCAAAAAATTCTGATAATTATTCAACTTTATAGGTTTAAAAGTTATTTATTTAAAGATTATTATAACGGTTAAAACAATAGATATAAGAAAGAAAGATCGTCTATTATCATTCGACTATTATATAATATTAGTACCTAACTTGAACTAGAAAAAACAATTATTATTACCTCCTTTACCTATTCCATTAAATTCCAAAAGAAAAAAAGTCTTCTAGCTTTTAGCGGGTAATTTATCTGACCGGCAGTGTATTAAATCCTGTCCCTCGCATCTGGCGCTCAATTTAAAACAAAAAGGTAACACACAGAGGCCACAGGAACTTTGGGAAAAAGGACCATCTCCACCCACTTCCTGTTGTTTGTCTCTGGTACACACATATTTTTTAACTAAGTGCCTATTTTGAATAAAAATGCGTCTCCCTTAACCGTTAAAATGTACGGAGCGAGTCCTGGAGATTTATGTTGCAACGTTCTCTTTATTTCAGAGATAACGCGCTATTGTTCGTAATTTTGGTCGGTAGTGTATTTGTAAAGAAATTGTGTAAGGGAAAATTTTGTAATTGAGAAGAGGAAGTTACGGTTTGTTACAGGTGATTTGGAGAAGGAAAGAGATAATATTTATGTCACAGAAAATGTAGCGTCAAATATTTATATTCGATAAAAAAAAATTGAAGTTATCATCTATAGATGAGAAAGAAATACCTATATCATCGTTGTTACGAGTTGAGCCGAGTCCAGTACCGCATAACCAACAATATTTATAACCTCAAATTGTACACGATAAAAGCAAAATTGAGATTTTGAAAAACAGCTATTGGGAATATTGACTTTAAAATAATACATTAGATTATGGAGAACGAAACGGTCCTATACTCAAGTTCGTTCAAAATTAGGCCGAGTAGTTTTTTAAAAACTTTTTTTAGAAACGATTTTTTTGCCTTCATGTAAAATTAGCGAAAGTGTACGTACCTACGCTTTTTTTTTTTTAAAAAAAAAACGTCACCCCACTAGGAATTTCTCCTGTATCGTGGGTGCGTTTCACAAACATGAAATATCACATACACAAACACCCAGACTCGGGACAAACACATGTGGATCGCACAAATCTTTGCCCCGTGCGGGAATCGAACCCGCAACCCTTAGCGCAGCAGTCTAATCGCTTAGCCACTACGCCAATCAGGTCGTCAATTTAATAATATTAGTTACGCGGAATTGGACTATCAACGATGACTAAATCTATTCTAAATTCATACCTTACTTTGTATACCTACTACAATATCTATTAGTCAGTAAGTAAAATGAGTAAGAAGAACCATAATAAAAAGAGGGGTGCAAAAATTAATCTTAGCACAGCATTCAATAATATTAAGTAGCGCTGGTATTCTGTCAAGATCACCAGTGAGATCACGAACGGCCATCAATCTATTAATTATTGTTCCACAGGGAATAATAAAATGATTAAAATAAGTATAGGTATCGTTAAAATAGGTATAGGTAACCCTTTTAAAATGAATATATTTACCTATGTATATTAATATTTTTTTTTTTAAGAAAGGTCCCCCACACTAGGAATTTCACCTGTATCGTAGGTACGTTTCACAAACATGAAATATCACATACACAAACACCCTGACACCCGACATTTGCGGATCGCACAAATTCTTGTCCCGTGCGGGAATCGAACCCACTTAGCGCAGCAGTCCAATCGCTTAGCCACAGCGCTAATTGGGTCGTCAAAATTGAATTAAAACTAAGAAGCAATCGGGTATATGGATGGTATAAACTGGGTGTTAAGCCGGGTACTCTTTCAATATCATCATCATTTCAGCTTGGTATCACCCACTGCTGGGTATAGGCCTCCCTTTTTCTCTGCCAATCCTCTCTACGTTGAGCGGGCACTCATTAACCAGCTGTAACTGTAACCGTGCAACGTTGCTTTTTTCCAAAATCTTAGTGAGAACTCTGAGAACGTAGTTACGGTTTACGGTTTAAATCATTTATTTCTCAAGATTACAATCACTTCGAGGAGAAATAAACAAAACATTTTTATAGTTACAATTCACGGAGTGCGTAAACAAATAGACGGTACATTTACAAAAATAAAGTACAAAATTTTCAACTAATTAAGCAGGTAGATTTCAATAAGTTTGTCTTGTCGATTTACGTCTATGTAGTTGAGCAGATGTATGGGACGGTTTCCATGGTGACAAATTTGCTGCAAAGTTCATGAGCGCAGCTCTACTGTGTATCGCTTTATAAGCGAGTCATACAGACTTTTTCAGTCTTATAAGTACTGTCTTTGTTCCAGATGATTCCAATTAGTTAACAAGTAGATATCTTATCTGTCCCCTGGCGTTGAGATTCCCTTTTATCGCCCTTTAGTTTACCCTCGGGAAGCGACGGGGCGATCCCACTTATATTGATAACTCGACACCATTGTGGCAAATAAGAATTGCTCGAAAAGTATTGAGGATGTATATTATGTGAGTGTTCAGCGGAATTAACTTAGATGCCTACCCCAGACTTTGCGTTTAAGTAGTAGGTACCAGACTACCACTACTATCAAACTATAAACGAAGACTTCGTCATTCGTCATACTTAGGATTCTTAAGCCGTAGGTCTTTCTTTAACTTGGTCATCGTCCCTGTCAGCATCTTCAGCGCCTTGGGTATATAGATAATTCTTATTATCGATTAGAATTCGTATTTTTAAAAGCAGAATACGGTATACAATTACCCTATGCATTTTATAGTTAATCATGTTCTATAGATTATTAATAAATATTACGTGCAGTTAACCCTTTCACTGTCCAGTATACTACATAATAGCAATTGTTTAACTATTGTGTCTACGTAGCAGCCAGTCAACGTGATAAAGCTCACTACGCGAGAGTTAACTTTACTTCGGTTCATTGAGAATTGGATAAAGTATTCTAGGTTTACTACTTAGAAATTCAATCGACGTTTTGGCAAGAATGGACTACATATTTTTAAAATCATCAACCGTTTGGTATATCTACGGTTGTTCCACATTAACACGTCAAGTACTGCAC
The DNA here is from genome assembly GCA_905340225.1 of Abrostola tripartita. Lineage (NCBI taxonomy): Eukaryota > Metazoa > Arthropoda > Insecta > Lepidoptera > Noctuidae > Abrostola > Abrostola tripartita. Next base: position 534,090 of record HG996492.1, on the reverse strand, counting down.
TTACGTACTCAGTGGTTACTGGTTACCGATCATGGACGCGCGGCGGCGGCGGCGCCCGCGCATTACATCGTGATCTTTACCGATCGCTACTCGATAATCGCGCGCACTGTGCAAACAGTCGCTTTCATGTTCACGAATTTTGCAATCGAGTGCTGTACAGCGTGTTTTAGATTTGTTTTTTATCTCAATTTCAACTGGTAACATGTGTGGAATAGTTAATCTTAAGATAATGGTTCGAACTTAACTTACAACACCAAATTAGTATACTTAGAATGAGAATAATGAGAAACATTTTTGATACACGTTGTGTTGCATTTGTAGTAGAATTTAGAAGTAATACACCAGTATATAAGATTGGGTCTTTTAACAGATAACGTCGAGTACCTAAACGAATTATGTAGGACCTAGATAAATCTTTTTTTTTTCAATAGTACTACTATCCGAGGAATTCCAGGAAACAGGGGCCGATGGGCGGTCAGTGTTGTCACTGCGTAATTTTCTATTTATTTCATTTTTTCGCTATCTAATTACAAATACCTTTCTAATTCAGCATCATCTTCAAGATTTAATAGACTATGTTTTTCATCAGCAGCCGGAAGATGTCCACTGTTGAACGAAGGCCTCAAACTAAACTATGTATTGGCACATTAAAAAAAATCTTAGCCATTTTTCTACAACCCATCTCTTGTTTGGCCTATGGGTTACATTATTAGTTATTTTTTAACAAACTCTGTCTACTTCTGTGCTAATACAACAGCCTGTAAGTAAAATGAGCGTGGGATCGCAGTAGTTGCGCGTGCGACCGCCGGACGCCTCGGGCGCTGCCCGCCACAACCTTCTATTACCCCCCATCTTCCACTGGAGCCGATTAGATTCCTATGTAGGGTTGATACCGATGTCTATTTGTTTTACTATGAAGAGTATTGAATATAAGATGATTTTGAAAAACATGACTGTTGATTTGATTCTCATATTGAAGCAAGCTAAGTTATTCTTTTTTTTTTTTTTTTTTTAAATGTCGCCCCACACTAGGAACTTCTCCTGTATCGTGGGTGCGTTTCACAAACATGAAATATCACATACACAAACACCCAGACTCGGGACAAACATCTGTGGATCACACAAATTTTTGTCCCGTGCGGGAATCGAACCCACAACCCCTAGCGCAGCAGTCCAATCGCTTAGCCACTGCGCCAATCAGGTCGTCAAATATCATGTCTTCAATCTAACCCTCATGGGTGAACCATTTTTAAGCATCTAGTAAATTACCTTGGGTCTGGGTGTATAAGCATACCTTCCAAGTTCATGTCTACTCGTTTAATATTTTCTAGATTGACTAAAGTAACAAGCAGATAAATTCATGTAAAATAAAATTATTGGTTCATACTCCTTGCCATTTTGAATCATAAATTTATTTAATAATAAAAAAAATTATTGACATTTTTAGATTGCTTTTAAGTTATAAACGAGCTGAAACTTGATCACAAAGTATATTTAAAGCAAATATAATTGTTGTGAAATTAAATAGTTGTGAATCGTAGATAGAATTGTAATTCTTAGTTACTCTTGTTAAATTGCTCAGCTATACTACGCAGGCGCTAAGTGTAAAACAAGGTCCTACCGTATTAAAACCTTTAGCGGTAATGAGCAGAAAAAACACCCGTCGAAAGCAAATCTACTCTTTTGTAAAACTAGTAATCAAAGATCAGAAGTTTTAACTGGAGAATAAGAAAAATAATAAACATAAGTAGGCATATGAAAAAAGGGGATATAGAAAACATTAGGCGCACGACCAACGGTTGTTCGAAACACGAAAGTTTTACTCGGTACTAACTCGAATCTAATAATCTTCGTTTCTATGGAATAAATAAAGGCTCTACAACAGATCGGTAGTATTCACTGTAAGCCCTTCTACCAACCCGCTGACAGGCTTATCATTCTTCCACGCCATGAGCTCACTAGACACAGATCTCTTATCATCGATAGCCCTAACAGCGCAAATACTGTTGTCTGTGTGAATCGACGGAATTGGTGTGCTTACGTCGGTCAGGGGTCAGGTCACGCTGTACCTACCCGAGGAGCGAGGTAACACGAAGTGAGCTGTTGATCTTAATCGGCGATTAGGTGCCGAGGAATTGAGTTGTTTCTATGATTGTAGATGTAGACTGTGAAAACGAATTCTGATCAATGCTCCTATTGTCGATGTGGATACGGTTGAAAGATCTTGAATGTAAAGTGAATAATTGCTTACGGAAACTACCTAATTGGTACGCGTATACTTTGGTACAGCCTGCATCCATTTTAGGCTTCTCTGGGTGTACCTAGTAGTAGTGGGTAAAGTCGGGTTGTGATGACAATAATGAATGAAGGTTCAAGAACTTTATTTCTCAAGAAGAATTAACTTGTATTTAATTAGTGAAAGACACACATGAAAACGGAAGCCAAAGCGGTTTAACCGACTTATGGTAGGTATTTGTTCTAATAAACATGGTGAATAATAAAGTATTTAATAATAAATCTTAATATAATTATTTTAAGGATTTTCAAAACATACCTAATATTATTTTCTACATATTCATAAACCACTAAATGTATCTACCATCTACAACAGTCATATTAAAAAAACTTGCCATTGTTTTTTTTTCCTTTTTTAGTTTTTGGCAATCAGCAATGGAGCTTCTTCAGTAGTGACCACACATAGGTACATTGCGGGCTCTGGGAAAAACGGTTTATTAAAACTGTTTTTGGCGACATTTTGATGCTCGGATGAACAATGACATTTCATTTATTTATATAGTCATCAGAATCGGATCAACTACATAACTATCTACAATTTAATACTAAAAACTTTAGATATTATACCAAACAACACAAATAGCTTACAACTCTTAATTAACCGTTTTTATTATGAGTTCATTAATAAGTTATTTTCATGTTCTAAACACAAAGTAAGTTGAGTAATTAACACGACATTCGTGTTAAAACTTCTGTTCATTAAATTATTATTTATGTTAACATTGCTTTACTTTTAAGTTCCATTAATAAGTAGTACCTAAGCTTTCAATTGTACTTACTAAAATAGGTACTATGTATGTATGTATATGTGTATATGTTTCTCCTCAGATGACTAATATAATTCCCGTTTATTGCCTTTTATTCAAAGCATTGCCATTGTCATTTTCTCAGTCCTTTATCAGATTTTAATGACATGTTGGTTATCTTGAAGACTATTCCCACCGAATTATCTTTGAATGAAAGAGTATAATAAAATGAACATTAGAATTTACTCTTTATTACTTTTTACCAACCTACCAACCTTCTTATACTAAGCCTTTGCTTACCTTTGTTCTTTACCTTTTGCAGAGGTGCATATATTAGTCCCATACCACCCACATCTCGCTAGTTATGTTATAAGTCCCATTGTAATGGGGGGGGGGGGGGGCTATTGCCATCAACCGGGCACATTTCCTAACTCCATGCTGCGACTGAGAATTAGCTCATGGAAAAACACAGTAACACTTTGCCCGTGCCTGCATTCGAACCCAGGACCCAGCTCAGCAGTCGCGCATAGCGTCCACTTGACCAACGGGGATTATATACGAAATACTATTTGTGCACCTCTGCCTACCCCTTTGCGGAATACAGGCGAGATGTTATATTCATCTAAGAAGACCACGTTCAGAAAAACATTTAGGAGTTGTACAGTGATCATTGGTTATTGCTAAGTAGCCCAACAGCTCAATTAAGGTCAAGATTATCCGTAGCACGAAAAGAAATACAATATCCATCCAGTTTCCAATATACCTTTCTATTATACCATAACTATTTACGAGTTTTCAATACAAAACCAACATGCGTGCATCATACAGATTGGACACCGCGTCATGACCTGACATCAAGCCTAACAAACATAAAAAAACCTCCTCCGAAACAACTTACCGTTTAAAAATACACCTTTCTCGCTGTACATAAGGTTGGAATTACCGTAGAGTACTGGTAAAATAAAGTTGTTTAGCATAACCCTATATTTGCTCGTGACATATCCAAATGTTGATGCACTAGCGCGGAAAATGACGTGTCACCGTGTTCCCGCGTGTGACGTCATATTAACACCTCGATGCTGACACGAGAGGTATTAGCTTTAGGACTTTTATTTGCACATTTGTTTTTAACACGTTCCTGATACCGAACCATATACTGTACCTACATAATATCAATATTAAACTAAGTAAGACTTACTCTATTGGCTGGATTATTGAAGTTTGTTGTTCACTAGGTATTAATCCTTTATCGTAAATGCGTTTTAGATCATTTTTTTTAACGTAAATCGAGCCCGCGGCCCTTTGCGCACAATGTTTTAAACGTTGCCATACATTATTACTGCTACATAAGTTAAGTATAGGTATCAATCGATTGATTGGTAAATATTTTGGGCAAGTCTATTTGTAAGATTGATCTATCCCATTGCTAACCACATATTCCTTATAAGTAAGTTGTATCGAATCACACCTTTTAGACACTACTCCACCATTTATATCTATATCTCGAACTAAAAAGATAATAGAATAAAGATTTTTTATTATATTAAAATTCCTTTTAAATTATGAACCGATATCGTGCATCCAAAACCTAATGATCCCCATATAACTGTTCAGTAAAAAGCTGAGAAAACCGAAATGATTTGAAATATAATAATATATACTTCTAATAAGACCAATAATAATAGTCACATATTAGACGGGGTAACTAATAAAAGTATTCAGAACTCACAAAAATATTCGATCCAAACACGAGGTTACTTAACCTATGCTACGTTCCAAACCAAATAAGTACCTAATACGAAAATAACTAACCAATGTTTTAAGCGCCATCAAAATGATTCAATAAGGATTTACTCCCATTATTCGCTACTAAACAATTGAAAGAATAACAAATTATTCGTAGATTCCATGCAAAAATATTCAAAGCAGTGAGTAAAGGCGGCCATATTATTTTGATACACAATGCGACACGCACACCGCCTAGCGGTGGCTCGGTACTTACACGTTTGACAGCATTCCCAAGATGGCGGCCGGGAAAAGCGCGGGAAAACACCAACGCACACCACTATGCAATAAAACTGCACTCAACCATATACACTTAATAACAATCACACGTAAGACACTTCGTAGACCACTGGCACCAGCCGACACGACCGATCAGCCTGGCTCTCGCGCCATCAAGGTCGCAATGCACGTCCAATCAATTGACATATCACTAATTACGATGACGGAGCTATGCCTTCCCCGGCAGCGGATCGTCGAATGAAAACCTCCACCATGTTGTTACTGAATTTTATACTCCATCCCAGTCAGCAGAGCCTCCAAGTTTGCCTCCTTCAAATTCGTTATGCATACAGCACCAAGGGCTGTTGAATACCGTTCGCGTTTATTTATGAACAGGCAAACTTCTGGTGGCTGGTGGGACGTACGAAATACGTTATAGGCTCGCCTCCCCCGCCGGTGCCGGCCACCGGCGCCGCACACACCACCAACAATGCATGCGATCGCTGAAAAAGGGCTTTTTATGTATTCAACTTCACAACTCTGTAGCTCATCTGCAAGTCGTATTATGGACCTAATTAACAAGTTAATATGGGCGATCCGGGGCCGCCGCGTCTGCGCACACCGACTGGATTCCATTCTGGATTTACAAATTTGAATGTCGAAGTCGAACATTCAGATTCATTCGAACTGCGAGAAGCCTTTGTGATTTCGGAATACACGAAAATTCAAATTCACCTGCGCAGAAAATGTTTTAAAGTTGTCCGGAGCATCCGCGTGCGTTTTGAAGCTCCCGCGATTGCGACTTTGCAATGGTAAGGAGCGTTCAGAAATTCCGCCCCGCCCGACACCCCCATCACAAAGTATAATGATATCGTCGCCGCCGTTATTATGGCAGTCGTCATAAATATTTCATAGATGTTGCGAGGGCAGTAATGACCGAGTGACCGCCGATCGCTGAGACACGTCGCCATCTTAGATTGCACATTATACCCCCGGTCAAGCCAGATCCCCCGTGCTATGGCCGGTCATTATATCGGGATGTTGTGATATCAGCCAGTCATTGAATCACTCACGTATACTCAGTAAGCGTATTGTGTTGAAATATGTTGTTGCTTCTTGTTATAGGAATCTTCAGACAAGAAAGCATAACGTCATTTATCGTGCACGTCCACTTTTGCGCAGTCATGATGCAGTCTGAGATGGGATTAAGATGGGACTTACATGGAGTGAAGTGTACTCTAAATAGTTTGACTTGTAAGTTGTAATAGAAATTGGGTAGTTTTAGACTATCATTTTACAGAACCTTCACTGACTTGCTTCTTACAACCTTAGTGTTCCCAAACGTTTACTTACACAAGGAATCAGTCTATCCCGTAAGTGTATTACCATTGGTATATATACACGAAACAAAAAACATAAACAAAATGTCATTGGACTCATAGAAAACCCTTACAAATCCACCTGCAACCCCTATATATTGCATAATTCTGAACTATTATTTATCAATTACAGGAATGTGATGAATGGATAAAATCTATTGTCTTAATATGTGTATTCTTATTCCTTTTGATATGGTATTATCAAAGAAGTAGGTACCAACGCTGTATGATGCTATGATTACTTTGTTGTTCGTGGCACTAGTGAAGGCACGTGCCGGCCCCCAGACGGCGCGGCGTGAAGGTGGCTAATTACCTCGTCCTCGGCCGGACACCGGCGTCCTTTGATCACCAGCCTTTGATCGGCCGACGACACTATGTAAGGTCCTATACAACGGAGCAGAGAGGACATTTGAAGATACATGTTTACTGCAATATGCAAGCTACCTTGTAATTATTGGACTACAATTTCGTCTCCAGAATTTGTGTCTGAAAACAAAATATTATTCATTATGATAGATATTTATAAAAAAAGATAATGAATTAATGAACGAATTGCCGAATATCTCCGTGATTTCCTTTACACCTATGCTTTCATATTAAAACTACCGATATTAAAACAGTACATTAAACTTGGTTAAGTACTACGTTGTTTACCAATAGTTAAAATAATGTTTAATTTTTCAATATAAGTAGGTGTTGAAAGCTCCGAAGGTGTCCGTTCTACTCGCCGGCGCTCGCCCGCCGAGTTCTACCGATCTCCTTTGACTGAAAACTTGTTAGAGGTCCGTATTAAAATTCAAAAACGACGCACGGAACTCAGTCCCGATTCCTGAAAACATTATTCAGGGGATTTGAATAATGATTTTGTTTTAGTCCAGACTCACACCAGTGCCACACCTCTCGTAATGTATGCGAGAAGATTGGAGCCCCGAAAGTTCGTAACGCGATTTTTGGTTGGACTTAAATGGTTTTGAAACTTAATTTTGTGGGCACTCGGGTTTTTGGTCGCAAAATGTGTTTATGCAAGAATCCCTTTATGAACAAAGTTGTTGTAATTTATTGCGTTTAAACTCGCTAAGTGTGGAAGGATTGGTGAGACTCGACTGGTGTGATAAAGTGCACTTTGTTATCAAGTGTTTAAAGTGTTACGTTTTACATTGGAGATGGGGAGCGTAAGTTAAAAGAGTGGAAATTACTTTTTAACAAAATAACAACAATTCCTGGAGTAGATCATGACTGATATAAAAAAACTTGATTTGTACTAAGAGTTATTTCATTAGCCCATATGGAACAAATTCACTTGAGTCTGACTCTATTCAGTACGAGCATTGAATATAGGTATTTTCCAAAGTTTATTTTACTTAGGTGCATACATTTAAGAATGTCACTATAGAGCATGAATACTGATATTTTGTTCTCCAATTACTTAAATTAAATACATAAATATCAATGTTAAAAGAGTGTTATATTTGCATTAAGAGGTTACAGACAGCCTTCAAACGAGACAAGGACTCTCTAGTCTTTACCCAACATCACGACTCCTGAACACAGTCAAAGTAATCTAACAAAAAAGAAGTCGCCATATTTTATTCAAATTCAGCGTCGCGAACAGTTGAAGCGTAAAAAATATGAATATGATTTCCTCACGCACTTTACAGAAGTTGCCTCGCGCCAAATGAAGCATATTTCGAGCCATAACACTCGCATTATTCAAGAAAAAACTCCACTAAGGATACCATACAATGCGCGACTTTTAAATAGCGTAAGTCGCAACGTTGCAAATATCTCATACTTTGGCGACATACAAACTATTTTTTATTACTTTTATTATTTCCATTTAATAGTTTATAAAAATCTGCTGGAATTCCTAGGGTTTGGTTCATGGCAATATCAGAAGAACCATGAAACTAAAACAGAAGTAATCGCAATCCAAATAGGTAAAACTATAAGTAATGTTTTGTTAATTTATTCCTGGTTCCAAAACCTAACCTAAAATATCTATAGACCATACATACTAATTAAACAACCTATTATTATGGAAAGCACCAGGATAGAAAGAGATGATTTCCCACCACATTGAAAAGTAGGTGACGCTAGTCGAAAAATAGAAAATCGTATAATGAACAGGAGACTTTATTCAAAGCAAGTCTTAAGAACAGTTGAAGAGGGAAGCGCCTTAACTTTTTATATACATTTTGTAGGCTAAATGAACTGAAACTGTATTTCACAGATGCTGAACAAACTTACTTTTTGGGTTAAGTATCGCTGGAGAAAGACCGTTTATTTTGGATAAATGTGACAAAAAATATGCAGTCTATCGGAAGTCGGGAAGGGAATTCAGACTGCGCAATAGTGTTGATGATAAAACTAATTGTGTATGTCACGAATGTTTAAAGCAGCAAAGTATATCATTCAAATAGTTATAGACTGTCAGGACACGTTAAATAATGCCAACTAGCCATTAGCATAGAATTAATCGAAATACGAACGATTGAAATGATTCATTATGTTCTTTTCCTTTTGACTTGATCTTGATCACAGTTTTTTGTTACTACCTACTGCCTATTGTGAACGCCAACCTATCTGACCCAAGTTCTCTCTCTTGCTTTATGACACTTGTTTAGATAATTCCAGCTTCAAAACCTAAATATTATTATGTTCCCATCAATGCTTACAGAGACAGAGTTCTACATAAACGACTACAGAACCAATTTTTCAAATTAAAATGTTGTACTCTTTGTTTTTCCGGCGCCCCTTAAACTCTTGTATGTAAATTATATTCAACAGGGAGACTTAGCTCACCAACGAGATAGCATAATGATGCGATGAGATACCGTAAATGCTGTGTTATTATTTATTGAAGTGTTATTGTAGGTAGCTTCTCCTATAAAGATATCATACTTAAACCTTCTTACACCATGCGGGAAGGAGTCTTCTCTTAAAAGCTGATAAGTCGTCCACAATATGAAGATTCGTAGTGTAATAAGAAGCTTGGCTATTTAGTATTCTTAATAAGCTAGCTAGTTCTTCAATAATGATCTGCGATGACCACTCCTAAGAGCACTTTAGTTAAATTCTTAAAATTCGTAAATTCTTTGCTTTAATGTTTTGCGGCATTCGTGATTTTTTTTTTTTTTGTGTATTTCACTTGATACCCTGTAGCTTGTTTAATTACAATAATTCAATCAACTAAAAGTAACCCCGTGATAGCATGATCCAAATGTTTAAAAGCTTCCTGTAGAACCAAAACAGAAATAAAGTATTTAAAAGAAAGTAGTTAAGTAAAGCAAATCGAATTATTCAAGAACAAACCTGCCCCTCATTTCAAATACAATGATCCCCCATTCCTGTTTATTCTTGACTTTTCCAAAGCGGCTCCACTCAAATCTGCAAGACAAACAGTAGAATCTATAGAGTCAAACAAACGGGCTTGTAAACTGCGCACAGCCAAGATATTGGATCGAAATAAAAAAGAACGAAATTCAAAAAGGTTTCGCTTAAAGAGGGAGCTTCATGATAAATGAAATAGATAGAGATTACAATAATATTAGAGTACTTACTAGATTCAGAAACTGTAAACAATCTAGTCTTGACACGACCTGACAGCCTACAAAAAGAAAAAACAAACAAAAATGACGTAAGCTTCAATTAAAATCTGGCTAGCATTACATGGCACATACAAGATTTTTTTGAGATATTGAGAGTATCGATGTACTTGTTCCTCATTCACTATAGGTACTTTTCAAAATACACGTACGCTTTATGAGTTTATCAACATAGCTTTTGAATAATTAACAAAGTATTTTTCCATATTTTTTCATGCCTTGTTAATCATCCAATATCTTACAATGTATTTCATTCAGTAACACATCTTGCACGATTTTCCACACACCGTCTCCAATATCTAGGCGCAATCAGTGAGAACGCCGCAGAATTTTTACACGTAACTTATTCATGGACATTACTTATGCATGCAGCAAGCGAAAATATTACAGCATTTTAATGAAAGAAATATTAATTTTGAAGCGAAGTTTTCTTTGCGGTCGCGACGGGCGGAATTAAGGTTGGTCTCAGAGTTTGCAACCCCCCAGATTCTAAATATGCTTCGCTGAATTTTAGTTGGGGCTTTGAACCGTTCGTTAAGACCTACATTTTATTATTTGAGTAAATAAATTATGAGATTAAGAAGGCTGTGGCTTGTCTGTTAAATATTTTCGAGAAAGCAGTAAAGAGATTTTCTTCGCTGTGGCTTTTAAGAGAATTATGAAGTGAAGGGTAATGGTAAATTACATACCATGATACGTTAAATTACTGAGATGTGAGAGAAAAATATGTGTCGCGGACAGACATATTTGATAGACAGCTGTGTCAAATAAAACACTAGAATTCGTCGTGGACTCGTAGACTTATTGTGACAAGCGATTAGGTTGCTGAGTGTGTCTCCTTTTAACAAGTTTATCAAAACATAGCAAATAGACATTTCATTCATTACGTCTTTTAATTTCACGCTTAAATATTCTATCAACCAACAAAATCAAAACAAACGTTTGTATGCAATCACAATTGTTTAGCGTTTTGCAAGCACTCATTATAACTCCCCAACAATCTTAATATTGCTAGCAAATAGTTCGTATTACGAGGTCATAAGGGTTATTTAGAGGCGGTTTAGTGCATAATTATGTTGGTACAGTTAAAGTAAGTGATTTCTCTCAGTTTAGTCATAAAAATGTTAATGTTACAAAAACAAATAGCGCTTAATGTATGCTGAGGGGGACTGAATTAATAGGCAGCATCCTCACTTACTATTTCGGTACATTACTGTCTTTCCTTTAGGTTATAAGGTACCTATTTCATTCCTTGTTAGTATCATAGATAGAATAGTACTTTAATAGGTACCTACTTGATTAAAACAAAATGTTTATTTTCGAATTTTCTTAGACGTTTTGATTGTTTTTAATCAATCTCATAGTAGGTAACTACCAAAGTTTATTTTGCGCATTTAGGTATATTTCATTTGAATTCAAATAGACATAACTAGATTGTAGTAATTGTAAACTAGGAGCTATCCGACTTTCTCTATTGGCGACCAACATGGGGCTATTGGATCTGAGAATTGAGTAAAACAATGAATGTTAATAAATAATTCGCTTTTGTCTCGGATATTTGTTAAATGGCTTTACATTACAATACATATTATATGCCATTCCACTAATTAACAAACTCTGTTTTATGGATTTATAAATTGCTGTTTATAAGTATGTATGTATATTGTTTTATAAGTTTCCCCTTCAAGGAGAATATAGTAGCCAAGGTAAGGTATACGTTCTTATAAGAAGTTCCCTAAAATTGATTATCGCTGGCCGATAAGAGACCCTCATCCCCCAAGCCAGTATTTTCGTGCGAAAATGATTGATGTTCCACAAAAATATTGCGGAGAAATCTACTGGAAACAAATACACACAACACTACCGTCAGCAGGATCCTTAATAAAGTTATAATATACCCGTAGATATAAGAAGTAGGTATTATTTTAGACATTCAATTATAGCTACAGATTTTTGAAAAATATTTAAATATTTATTTATGACGAAAAAGGCCGTTTTAATAAGGTTTCAAAAGTTTATTTAATTAAGTTTCTAGGTGAGGTTTAAAGTCATCGTCTGTTTGTGGTATTATAAATCCGAAAATTATTATACAAGCAAATATACAATCTTGATATTTTTTTAATTAAAAAAAAAATGATATATATATGGTATATTTGCTTGTATAATAATTTTCGGATTTCTAATACCATTTTTCGTTATTTTTAGTCGATAAAAGTAGATTTTACACCGTAAGTTACAAAAAAATCACAATCACTAAACAGAAATTTCAAATTAATATTAAATAAATTTCGCATTCTTTTTTACTGTTAGGTACATACGTGACGTAAATAAAGCAAAAACATTTCATTATTATTTCTTTTAAGCTAACGAGCGCCATCTGCGTTAGAGACGGAGCGCCAAAATGATGGATTTGCTTTAGAAAATACTCGTGGAAATTATTCAAATGAATGCGGCCACTACCTACCACCGCTGTTTTGTTTCCAGCGTTTTCTTGTTTCGCAACTGTATAATTTGCGTTCGGTTATCGAGTATTTTTGCGCTGTATTTTTAAAATACGTTTAAATTAAAATGGTTTCGATTTTGTATATTCTTAATTGCGCGTCTCTATATAGTTTCGATTTGTAATAATGCAAGAGCTTATAAATGTTGAATTTGGATTATCTTTTAAGTGCTTTTGTCATAATATTTTTTAGAGTTTTATTGGAATATTTTGGCAGGAATATCATTTTATCGAGATAGGTATAGATAGATAGAGAGTATAGGTATAATACTGTTTTCAAGGCATGGGAATTTGGATTTTAAAACGACAAGCCGTTGAATATATTTATCTAACTTTTTAAAAGGAAACTAAGTTTAAGGCATTGTACTCATAATCCTATAAAAATAAATATCAAATTATAAGCTCTATTATTTGCCTTAATCTTTAGTTCATTCAATATAAAACAAACAAATAAGTTCTCGACTTCATAAAAGCCGGTAAACCCTTTATTTGACTGAAAAATAAACAGGGAGTTTATAAAACAGAACCCACTTTGAATCTATTATACCTTGGCGTGAAGGGTCGTTTATTAATTCAGGAAAATATACTTTTTTAAAGGGTTATTTTCATCTTGCACCTGCGGTCTGTTTCGTTTTTATTAATTTTGATTAGCTTTTATGAAAATAAGTCTGTAATATATTGTTCTATAGTTTGCATTTTATTGCAACACTGTTAAGTTAATATAGCATCGCTAAAACGTACGTAAATCTGAAAATTAATAACCTTCTATTACATCCCACATTAATGGAAGTGAATAAGGCGAAAAAAGTCAGAATGGTAAAGTATGAGAATCCTCCGAGTTTCAAAGACTGTTGAGATAATAACGAAGATTTTTGAGATTATTCAAATATCTGTGTCCACGTGAAGTCAGTGTCTAAAAGTAAAGTACATAGTGTAACCAATCTCAAGCAATATCGATAGGTTGTAAACTTTTTAGACACATTGCGGGAAAGAATCGAAAATTTGTCGATGCTTCGGCACTAAATTAAACAGTCTAGAGTAGTGCAACATTATACAGTTCCTTTTATCAAGCTCATAGCAGTCTTTGAAGACAGAGTGTTGAGCTGAAGATGCAGTTGTATATAATTCCCGGTAAATAACATCTATCTACAAAGCCGACACTCGGGGCTTTGTTCGTGACATGGTTTCCTTTCTTTAACGTCACGTGCCACAGCGCATCATATCCAGTAAGACAAAAAACTTTTTATAAGATTTCAGTAGTTGTATACGCTTAAAAATTTGTCAATTGTTGGTCTATGAGAATGACGTTGCATTAGTAGGCTAAATAAGCCCCTGATTGAGATGCAAAAACATTATCTGGCTTGATTTAAATGATTGCTTGCAAATACCCAAACATCTTCAGAAATGGAAGGAGATAATTACCCTCCTCTCTCTAGAGGATTTATGAAGGTTGTATAGGCCTTAGCTAGATAACTTTTTTGGCTTCATCTCTCATAGCTATTCTAGGAGAGTTGAGCCTGTTCGAATGGCGAGACCTAACAAAAGGCTTTCAACCATCATGTCAGAACCTTTGTACGTAGACAGCCTTCGTCTGGCTTTCTACAACCTACACGGATACAAAAAAATACACTATCACAGTAAATTGTTAGTGATAAACTTCTTTTGCCGAATTAGCCGCCTAAGAGCAATCATCATATTTAAATGGCCATTGCAAGTTGCATAAGTACGTAAACTCCAGTAACCTTTTCCACTAAAAATTACAACTAAAGTGTGTCATAAGTTTTCTGTACTACGTATCAGTGTTGCCACATTATCCCTCGTCCCGCGTGTGACGGAGTGCCCTCGTGATGTGCATAAATTTTGTGGAGAGTTGTGACATGGCAACCCCGCCACCTTTGTGACGTTGAGGGCTTTCGTCTGACGGTTCTCAAGAGTGTTGCTAGATGCGATTTATAGCTTTTTTATTTTGTTTTAGATGTTTTCCGTGATAATTATAAAGTCTGAAGGAGGAGAGATTTTTTCAGTTTTATATCATGAGATAGCTCTTTTTAAAGCGCAACTTAGTAGACGTTTTTATAACATCACACCTATATTTCCGTTGGGAGAAGTTTATAGTAAGCTCACATTATGCAAGCTTTGCTTTATAATGTGCTTTGATGTGTACTGATTTGACTTTGACTTCAGCCAATTGCAAATACACAGGCTCTCTTAACTCCTGTCAGAGAAAAAAAATTTAAAGAGTTATTGTCGATTTTGTTGCCTGCTCTTTGCTATAGAAAAGACATTTATAACACAGGCAGTCTTAAAAAAGCTACCATAAAAAACTCTTTTGACTTTGACATGACAAACTAAGTAAATTCTGAGTAAAAACAGCGAAAAATGAAACCAAGTGATATTGGATTGATTCGAGTAATACTAATAACTGTTCTCAAAGTCACGGGAATTCTCGCAGAAGATGTTGAAAGCTGTGTTAATGTGGGCAATAGATTGTGCCAAACGGTGACAGGTAATTTGTCACTTACAATAGGTGCATGTGGCCACATCTTAACCATAACCAACCGCATTGAAGCAAATCTTGCATGTCAGTATTTGGACAGGTGCTCTTGCCTTCCAAACGAATGGAAATGCTCTGTAAGTGGGCACCCTGTGGAATGCCATCATTGCTTACTGAATAAACACCTCCCGAAATTCGAAAATTATGAAGCAAGGCAAGAATCTGTTGAAAAAATCACAGAAAATTTGGAAAAGAAACAAGAAATAGTCGTTGCATCCATCAATGAGATAATAACATTAGTTATTTGTTTGATCGGGCTCCTTATTGCTGTGTTCATCTTGGTGAGGTCAATAATTAAAAAAGGATCGGTAGACCTGAAAACATTAATCCCTACTGTAACACTATTAGTAGTTTCTATCGTCTCAGTAGTAAACATGCTGATTGATTTAATTACGTGAACAGCATCATTTATGTCTTGTGTTTATTTTAAAGAAACGATTTCAGTGTTCCGTAAAGTTCTGTTTTTTATGTTTTAGAATAAAAGAAATTAAGACTTAATAATAAGAAATGCATCTAAATTGGTTAGTTTTTGGCAGGTCGGCGTATCGCTGTAGTGTTTAAGTCCTACACTTACTTAAAAATATTTTCACGATCCGGGAATTTTAAGCATCTCTCATAGTAATACTATCGGTCTTTTTCCTTGTGCTTATAAAACTTGCAAGCTCACGGCATTAGTACTGACGTAAAACATTTTTAAGCATAGTCTTGCAGATGTGCGTTTTCTCTTTTGACTTATACAAATTACGACTGACAGGCAGCTGAAACATAGTTTTTTATTTATTCCCACATTAGCATCGAAATAATCAATATCTTCTTTTCTTACTCATAATTCTTGAATTTTAATATAAAAGTATTGACAAACTTAGTCAGCCAGTCGATCAGAACGCAACAAAACTAACAAGGACACGTTCTTTGCGAAGTTGATTGACGTTTGTTCGAATTCGGAACGCGGGCATAAAAGAAAAAGTTTGTCACATTTCGGCCAGTGTTCGTCGTAAATCAAAGAGGTTTTATATAGCGTTATTTTTTCCTTATTAAGGCGAAGGGAACGGGTTTAAGGGTGGCATAAATATTTTTCCTACTTTTATGGCGTGAGAAAAAAGGGCAGGTGAATGTGGTGGGCCGATATTAAAATGTTTCATGTAAATTTCAGTCGTTCAACGGGCTATATTTCAGGAAATGTTCTGTCTGTCTGCGAATTTGGTATTCATAGACGGCTCTTAGTTTAATATTGGGGTTAAAGCGACTTCCTCGAGTGTATTTTTGTGAGTTTACTTTGATCATAATTTAATAAACATAACATATTTTCGGGTTTAAGTATGATTTGATTTGTAATGTCTATGTACCTAGATAAATGAAAATATTTTAAGTTGACAAATCTCTTGTATTGTGAATAGTGTACTTATTATCTGCGAAATGTGAATATAAATACCAACTAAAGCCTCTGCATCTATTGCGCAAATTAGCTATTTTAGTGAAGGACTTTAAATTAAAAAACAGTCATCATTTTAATTAAAGAATTTCTCCACTGCTGTCAACAAGCTAGCAAGATCATCTTTCTACAAACATAGGTATTTAAAAGTATTTTTGCTACTAAAAAAAGACTGAATAATATAAAACGGAGTTAAATATGAAAATGAGTTTACAGTTGAGATTAATAGGCTAGGTTTTTCTTGAAACCACGCGGTTAATTAAAGAGTGAAGGGTCGGACTGCAGACAAAACGAACAGGCACGGATTCTGTTGACTGAACCTAACGTTATTAAATAAAAACTATTAGGAATTTACTTCGTGGTTGTGTAGTCAATACATTTCTATACTTGATAGTTCACTGATTGTTTTTTTTAAGTTACTTTTTGTACATGTTCAAATATCAATACAGGTTTTTATGTCATAATTATTTGAACAAAGAAAGCTAAAGTTATACATTTAACTTTTTCTGTATGCTGATTATTCTTATTTCAGTCATCATCAAAGTAAATGGCATTCTTTTTTTTCTTCTGTTTATTTTGATGGTCTACTAGATAGAATAGAAGAATAGTATATTCTGTCATCTCTGAATATACTGCAACGTCTTTTGTGTAGTACAAATTGATTGATAATTAAGATATTTCCTAAGTCCATCCCTGTGTAATAAGCCGTTGAGCGGCCCTCAGTTTGTTTTGATTGTATTAATTAAAAGTGGATCCCTCAAAGTTTTAAGATTAACACCTCTCTTTTCTTTAGTTATTCCATATTCATGCACGGTACCCGGTTCGTTAAGAAGTAGGGGTATTTCAAGCTATTTACATACCTTTACGATTTGCTTTTGAGGTACAAAATTCTTTTGGTGGAAATGTAGATGAGTTTAAGGAGATGCAGTGGCTATGATATTTGTGTGTGGAAATTTGGGTTTTCAGAAGATTATGTTTATAACAAAATAAGGTGCTTTCTCACAGTTAGTAAAGAAGCTATTGATGTTTTTAAATCTTCTGAAATATTATTTCGATAATCTGTGTTATCTAAAATCAAATGATTTTACGTACAATGCCTCTCTATGCATTAGTTAGCTACGCTAAGTCGACACTGATAAATTCATCTGCGCTACCGAAAATTGGGATTGAATGTAATTTCCATTAAATCGTGATAAGTTCTATTTTGATAAGCACTGAGTTGTTTCATGTTAGATCCTTATTCCGCTGAACACATGCATATAAAAACTCCGGCCTATTTTCCCAACTCCGTACTAAAATATCAATTGGGTCTTCCAAAGCGTTTATGTATTCTTCCCATTCGAACACCATCATATTCCCATATATAAAGACATAAACCGTGGGCCGGCTGTAAAACCTTATTACACCTCCTTTGTATACAATTAAACTGAGTACCAACCGTCTCGTACGGCGCGTGCGGTCTGTTATGGTAATTTTACCGGTTACCACTTACCATTGCTTACCATAGACGTGTGGGTTGTATGGTGTTGTCTTCGGTAAGCTTAAGATGTGGCTTAGTGAGATCCTAGCCAGTTTATTGCAGGTTTCAGGTACTATGCACTATGATAATACGTAGACAGAAATAGAACTTCACCCGTTTTGTACTTCGATAACATTATATATAGTAAAATCCTTGTGTCAGTTTGATGTTTTGACTCACCGGCAGTGATGCAGCTCCTGCCCGTGACCTGGTCTTATCACTAAATTCGATTACTTGAATCCTGTATCAAGTACATTTGTGGTTGGCATGCTCTAAATCTATAGTAAAGCATGCATCCTGAAGATATATCAGATAACTCTTTTTTCCAAATACAGTAAATAAAATACTTAATTCTCTTGCACATCCATATAATTCATATTCGCCGTCTCGTCAGCTAAGACATACGATCAGATCAGATCGATAAACATCTGTCCGTATATTTTTACTCGACATATCTAAAACGAAGGTTCAAATAAAAACGGACCACTTAAGACCCAAAGAATATCACTCAATGCTCGCTATATTTTTCAAAGCTTTCTCTTCGCATTCTGTTTTATCCTACTTGACTCTTAATGTGGTGAATTCATACATGAACAATCGCTATCTGGAGTGTTCTTGGGTTGTGGGGGTGCAAGGGGGTGCGGGGGCGTTTTTCCTTCTTTTACAACATCTCGGGGTGGATTTGAAGACGGTGGGGGGAAGGGGGGGGGGAGGTGTCGCCTTCAGCAGACCCGCCCGGATGTGTTTAAGGCGCGGTCATCCCGAGATTGTATGGCGTCAGGCATTTATTGCAATGTGGTTGACCGATTTAATGTCGGTATATACGGCTGTGTATTCCTTGTATAGAAATCTTATTTTGTAGTACCTAACCTTATGTATAGAAGCATCGATATTGCTATCGTAGGAGCCAATAAGCTTTGGAATATCTCAAGAAAGAAGATGAACAAAATATAAAAAGAAATGGACACAAGACTGGAGCAGGCAACATTGTTGACAATACGCGTTGCCACCCATTTTGAAATAAGGATGAGACATTCGTAGTTGAACATCGAAATTGATCAGTAGTCCGGAGGATAGTCAGAAAGCCTACTAATTCGCAAAAACTCCTGTCTTATTTACTAACGACGTCCTCTATTTAAAAGGAAGTGAGGTGTATAACGTGAATAAAGAAATAATTATAATTATTTTCGAATAGACCGTCGGGAGCAAGTGAATACAATTTTCTTTAAGGGGTTCATAACAAACCCGATAAATGGCAATAAGCTTACCACCTAACTATGGCATAGGACGTTTAATATGGGCATAGTATAAGGGATTCTTTCCAAAAAAAGAACACAATCTTCGCGATGAAAGGGAATCGTATTGATCCGTCACCAATAGTCTAAGAATTTCCTAAGAAAGATATACCTACATATAAGCAACAATAACACTACCTAATGTAATATGAAGCCAGCTTGCCAACTCTAAGACCTTGGATACATAACTCTAAGCGTCTATGTATCTTAAGTCTGAAGTAAGAGCCATTGCATGCTGGAAGGTTTAAGCATTAGACTGAAACTTGTATGAAGCTAGAATTATACATTAGTCTTCATAAGTGTATCAACTCTAAAAGAAGTACGTAAACAGGATAAATAAAATTTCGTAAGTATTTGTTTGTTGTCTATCATGTTGACGTTCGTTGTTGAGTCAAGCAACGATAGAAAGAAAATAGGGCTATAATTTAGAACCTTAAGCAAGGATGATGCAAGAAACAACCTTGCTTCAAAGACAGCCAGCACCCTTGACATACAATAAATCACAGAGCACATACATGAATATTTTTTATCACAGTAACAACCCTCAGCATTACCAAAATTAAACCTCCATGGGTCCAACAACAAATGTTTCAGCGTCATTAACCACACACGAGATGCGACCATAAAGTTAATTAACTAGAGTCAACTTGTTATATAAAGTAACCGGCCAATTACATTAACGGCCGATATAAAAGTGGAATGATAATGTGGGTGGAGTCTGTGATTTTGGAGAGGTCACCGCATCTCAATAAGATGGGGTGGCTGTAGCTTGGCACGTGGTAACAGACCCTGTGGGCTTGGATTTAAGTTAGTGTTCTGAAAATATATTATTATAATAGTATTTGAAAGAAAAATACTTTTGGCGTAAATGATGAAACCTAAAATGTAGACTTAAAAATAATAAGACTTTTCTGTAGACTATTTGGAGTTTTTTTAATCTTGCTGTTTCAAGCTCGAGTCTAGACATACGTATGTACATAAACATGAAATACGGATATGAGCTAGGAAAGTAATCGTTCTACTGGAGTTTTATACGATATTTCGAACTTCGTTTTTTTTGTTGGTAGGTATATTAACACTTTCCCAGTGTAATGACCCAAATATGGGACCTATAAACAATGGCCATTGTTTAATAATTAAACAATGGCCATTGTTTATAGGTCCCATATTTGGGTCATTAGACTGGGAAAGTGTTAATATACCTACCAACAAAAAAAACGAAGTTCGAAATATCGTATAAAACTCCAGTAGTGTGATTAGACATTAGACACAATAATTATTATTGTGTCTGCTTCGCGCACAGTCAAAGTGTGAATTATTCTTCACCATCAAGTTTACTCAAGTCTTCATAATTTACGATACTGAATTAGTATGGCACATATTTGGGGTCGCAGTATTGTTAGTCAAGTTACAGAAGACGCTGCTGCCTATCTTCTGGTTTTTTCCCTTAGTCGCCTCTTACTACACCACGGGAGGAAAGGGGGTGGTCAATTCTAGGCCGGATACCACACGGCATATAAGGCACATATTACCTACACAAAAATTCTCACATAAGATTTGGCTTCTGGAAAGACAGACGTGGTGTTAAAAACTTGTCGCATGTCCTTTACCGTGTTCTCCTGCAACTGAATAGTGTTTTCAGCGAACACAGAGCGTTGGTAGGTAAGCCGGCGGCTAAGTGCCATGAATAGTCATGAAAAAACCGCGGCGTTTCATTACACGGAGACCACGCCAACGTTTATTTTAACTTTACGCTCTCCAGCTTTAGAAATTGCTTGGTTTGTTTGATATTTCTTGTCAAGTGGACCGAATACGAAAGAGGATTTTTATGTAGCTACTGAAATTTATTGGATGAGATTTGAAATTAAATATGGAAGCTTTAACTAGTTGCTATTATTACTTTCGTCAGTGTTATCCATATTATTTACTATATTTATACTGGTTTACTTACGTGTTTGTTCCTAACTTTCCCGTGCTTAAGTAACATAATTTAGGGGGGGGGGGGGGGTTGCCATAATCCCCACGCTTGGATTGTCAAGTTTAAGAAGTCGCTGCTGCCCATCTTCTGAATTTTCCCTCAGTCACCTCTTACGACACCCACGGGAGGGAAGGGGGTGGTCAATTCTAGGCCGGATACCACACGGCATACTGCTGTACAGTGTACCTATCTAAAGATATGTACCTATACGTATATGGAAGGGGGGGGGGGGGGCTCATTATTTTTAATTTACTGCTTTCTATGTCTTTTGGTGCCATTTTAGCATGTGGCCAATGCTAAGCTTGAAACTAAATTGATAAAGGAAATTTGAAAAATGATGGACACGAGCGGGACTTGTACGTACAAGTACACGTCGTACTGTGACGCTGCTCTAACCAACTGAGCCATCGTGTCGCTGGTTAGAGCAGCGTCACGTTCAAGTCCCGCTCGTGTCCATCATTTTTCAAATTTCCTTTATCAATTTAGTTACTGCTTTCTTCTAATATTTATGTTGATCTCAGTCTGTTCCCAAGGATGATCTCAGCCTGCCTCAGTATTTTTTATTTTACTTCCTGAGGTTTGCTGGTCAAAAATACCTATCTTCGTGTTTCGTTTCTTGTTTTTTCCACTTCCTAGTAAACAGCGAAGTGAGCACAACACATCAATCCTTCTGAAATCAAACCAACTATTCTGCGTGGTCGACATTCGCAGCAGAACACGCTATTCAAATAGGGTAGTACAGGGGATGAAAGTAGCAAAAACCGGAGCCCTCTTCTCATTACCATAGTCTGTGGCAAGTTCGCAGGGGATGTTCGAAGCAAGACTTTGAAAATTGCGAAATATATTCCCGTATTTATTTAAAAAAATATAAAGTATTCTTAGATCTTTATTGCTTTCACTTCTTTAAAATCAGGGACCATAATATAGTTTTTTTTGGCATTATAACACAAGCGAGATGATCGATGCTCGTTTCTTCCATATAAGAGAAGAAACCCTTGCCCTTCAATGGAATGAATTAAGGCTAGCATTGTTGTTATGTTACATTTATTTCATGTGTATTCGAAATATTGATGACACTTTATTTTGTGGAATCCAAACGTAGCAAAGCGTAGCAATTAAATCCCTCAGTGACTTTGCCAAATATAATATATATATATATACTATAGGTATTAGGTACAAACCTTCTGATACATAACAGGTCCATCTTTCCCCAAAACGTCTCCTCCAACCATCCCTCTTATATACTCCTCGAACGTAAGTGCTCAGTAAAAAGCATCTAGCGTCTGGCGAAGACGGGTCACTTGTCATAAACTAACTCCATGATAAATCGACAGTAGCGCCATCTCGCGCCTGTTACTTATTGTTCCCTTACACTCATTCACAAACAAAATAATGCGGTCTGTAAACTACATTTCAAACGAAATTGTGTCTTTAGCAGGACCATTTAAGGTCGAGTAATGTTTTTGCTGAGAGTATAAAGATGTGGTAAACTGTGATACTTTAAGGGCGATACTGTGGTGAATCTGTAGTAATGGTCCTGGTTATGTCGTCGTTATGATAAATACAGTATTTAATTACGTCTGTTAGTAAGATGTTTGGGACGTTCTTAGTAGACGATTGTGGCTGAAATAAGTTTATATAGAATGTAGCTACGAAAGTAATTAACTTGTATGTGTACCTACAGTTGTGTAGTTAGGTAAGTACCTAGTACCTACTGAGAAGTGAGAGGATAACAGTTATATTCTTTGCCATTCGAAGAGTAGCTCCTAGCGTTAGGGTAGTATAGTACCTACCTAAGTCACAGTTCACCCAAACTAAGAAATGTACAAATCTATCAAAACTTTTTGTTATTAGTTTTAGAAGTAGATGAAAAATCAAACCTCATTAAAACTTTCAGACGTGTATCTCTTACATTTATTAATAGAACCGCATTTCACCAGAAAAAGATTCACCATCGCTCCTCCGATCTAAGCTGACAATAATTCCGATCAGTAATAATATTAATATCAAATAAAAATACAAAACAAAAACGGTATCAAAGCGCGAGCCATTCGTCACAGCCGCAGAGCAATCCATCTCCCTACATTTTGCTTCACCATTATTTAGTTCCGCCGTTCACCGCTAGATGGTTCTCAACCTAATTTATTATGCATACTGATGACCCGGTGTAATGAGGCACAGGCTTTATGCCAGTGGCTTTCCTAAAGAAAATTTGGCAACACAAGTTTGCTAGATTAAACGAAAGAATGGCCTGATAAGAACGAATCGTTTTCGGTGAAATGTTTGCGTTGGTGATTAAGTTTTACGTTTTAATTTGGGCCTGTGGTTTAGGGTATCTTGAGATATGGAATGGCTGCGTTAATTTAGTTTGTGAACACTTAAGTGTGTGGTAAATCTGGTGAATTAATTATTAATGTGTAGTTACTGCTGCCTAGTATTCGTATTTAATTCTTTTATCTTAAAAATAAGCACTGATAGCCGAGTGGTATGACCGTAGGACTGCCAAATCAAAGGTAGCAAGTTCAATACCCCGGCACGCACCAATGTCTTTTCAAATTCATGTGCGTATTATAAATTAGTTATCACTTGCTAAAAACGGTGAGGGAAAACATCGGTGAGGAAACCGGCACACCTGAGAGATTTTTCAACGGTGTGTAAAGCCATGTCAGAGGCTTACAGGCGGTTCAAACTTTGACACCAGGTTTTTCATCAACCATACGATAAGAAGAAGCTTAAAAATGTAGATTCAAGTTTAAAATCTGTAAGTCTTGATAAGACAAAGACGAAAGACTAAATATATCTTAAGACAAAATACAAAAAATACATAGGATTCCTAATATACACTAAAAATATAAACATCACAAGAAAATAAATACAGGACGTATCCTATAAAAATGTAAATAATAAAACATCATTACCGTTCAAGCGTTAACGTCGAGTCTCTTTGACAAACTGCGGGGGATGTTGCCAGAGTAAACACTTCGCCGGACACGGGGTGGCCATAAATAAAAAAACAAAAATATTTACACGTCAATAGATACTGCTTGGTACAGTATTGCACCGATATCAATTTTATACGGGCTTTTTACTTTTAGATGGTAATGAGTTACGAGTGAGTGGAGCGATGTAAAGACAACAAAGGGAGCTAAAGGAAACTTTAAAACGATAGTTTGAAACGTATATTTTTCAAATCGATCGTTTTCCAAAGGAAAATGCGCATGATTTACGTATTCGATGACATCTGTAGTCTCGCTTATCGCTTATTTATTTTCATTGTACATATAGGATGATATGAGAGCGTCTTTGTGAATTTCTTGCATGTATTAATAATTTCGGGTAAAAATCCCGGGTCGGGCAAAGTGTTACTGAGTTTTCCATTAGGTAATTCTCAGTAGCAGCGCGGAGTCTGGATTTGTGCCCGGTTGATGGCAATAGGCTCGCCCCCTATTACATTGGGACTTACAACATAACTGGCGAAATGTGGGTGTACTATATGTTCACCTCTGCCTACTCCTTCGGGGAATACAGGCGTGATGTTATGTTTATGTTATGTAGTTTAACGTTTGATTTAACTAACTAAAATTAACTGAAGTGAAATGAAAACGGTATGACTTTGCGAGTACCGTGTGACCTACGCAATTCTAGACAATTCCATATTTTGTTTACAAACGTAATAAACAAATAATTATATGGTAGGTATTTAAACCTTATCTTAAACAACACAAGTACCTACCCCGCACCCTACAATCTAGGATCCCAAATAGCCAGAATAAACAAAAACCACAACAATACGAGTCAATACTTGATAAATTACACGAATGCCCACGACCCAATCCATCTTGTTTCCAAATTAGAGAAACACTCAGTTCCCCTGCCCCGCGTTACGTATGCACCCCGCTGGCCACTGGCCAGGGCACAGGAATAAAAGAAAATTTATACCAACCGTTATATTTTATTGTTATTACCTTATTCTTTTTATTTTATCAATTTTTCCTTTGGCCGTTTATTGATAAAACTCGCCAGGGGAATGAGGCGTCTATTTTGGGCATATGAAAGGGTTCGGATGTTTTATTTGCATTGGATTAGTTTAAGTGGATGTGTTGTTGACCGTAAAATATTGCTTGAGGTATTTAATGAAATGTGTATTTGATGAAAAGAAATATGTTGTGTATGACATAGCCTAAGCACATTAATTATAAAAAATAGAAACTGTGCTGTCTGTTTCAAATGTGCTTACGTGTGAGAACCAATATTTATGGATAACTTTAAAGTAAACATGGCTAAAATGCATAATGAAATAGTATTAAGAATCAAATAATAAATACTGGATATAAAACGATTCATTATCTATTTGTAGAAATATTGAGTATGACCGATAAACTGCTATTATTATCGATAGCCACGCGTTATGACTTGCTCAATTTTCGCATTGACCACTCATCACAGTGGGCCTTAAGATTCTATATACCTATTAAGCACTAAACATTAACCGACTGTTACCAATGGTGCTTAGCGAATAATTTACCAAAAGATCTATATCTCTACGAATCGCGACATTTCAAAGCAGAGTAATCTCGCCGTTTGTATTGACAGCCGGTTAATTACCACCAATTAACAGCCCCCTGTGTAATTCTCCTGGCGTCGCGTGCCATAGAACTGTCCTAATCCTATTTCTTATCTTTTACACGCTAATGTCTTAGCATTTGCATTCAGTTACTTGCAAAATACTGGAGAAAATTAACGTGGTGTTGCTACTGATTGCATTTTACCATAAATGTAGCGACTTTTATTTTGTTGAAAGGTACCTATTAAATCAGAAAGCATAATTCCATTTATTTTGAAGGGGCCTTAGGTTATTGGGCAGGTCTACCTCAAGAATTGCTTATATTTATAAATGGAGCAATGGAAATGTTGACATTCAATTACAATCTGAGTGTTGGTGATATATCTATTTAACCATTTAGGTGTAGGTAATATGCTATTTATTACATAGCATGCATATAAATTACAACAATCAAAGGAAAACCCAAACCCATCGTAGGTAACCCAGAAACAAATTAAGAGGATTTAACAAAAAAAGCTTACATTCGGAGGAACCAAAGCGACGCTAATTGCGGCGGGCGCGAGGCTTGATATGGTAATGAGCAGCGCCCTCTCTTACCAAGTAGACGAACTAACAAGTAATGCACTTTGATTTGTTTCCCCACAGATTAAAAGGATTGTATTGTAATTTGTCGTGACTGCGAGAGTACAGTCGTGTTTAGAAATTTCCTTACATCTGAAACTGAACCTGATACAAAATGAGTTTACTGAACTTTGTATTAGGTTGGTATATTTTTAAAGATACCTGCACGGCTCCCTTAATAATTAGTCTTAAGTACATATACATAGTTTAACTATGTAATATGCTCGCTAAGGCACATTCACAATGATAGATGTACATTATTATTGAATTATAAATTATCTACCTTCTACAGAAAGCTTTTAAACAATTATATTGCTGCCCTTCTCAGTATAAAACACAATGAAACCCAAATCACAGCTACAAACCCATAGACGAGACACATTAGACATCAGATTTTTACTTTTAATTATTTTGGGCAATATTCAAATGAGAAATACGTATCAATTCGCGCCGCTGTAACTTTTCAATTTGCGGACCGTTACGGAATATATTACGAAGACGTCAAGATGAAAATTAATAAATGGGAAAATTAAAAACGGACCAACCTGAGGGACGGACAAACAGAAAGTTTTAAAAATTACTTTAATATATTCGAGAAATAAGAAAAGATGTGATGAGAGGCGACGGCCGTCAGTCGTGCTCAGGTTTGAGTAATGTTCATTTTTAAATCATAAATTAAATTAGGAAACTGTTATTTATCGTTTTAGATGTGGAACTAGATATGAAATAATTTAGGGCCTTTTAAACGAAAATTTCCTACAAACTTTATGCACAATCAAAGTTGTGAGTGGTTGCGAGGAAAATGTAATGATAGCAGCCGATGATAAGAGGAAAGTGTTAGGAATAGAACAGGCTCATGTGGCGTCCTACTGAGAAGAACATTTCTATCTACGTCTTCGAAAAGGCGCAATATTTACGTAAGACAAGAGAAATCGAGAACATGCATACTCTCTTGTCAATTTCAGACATACTGCACAGTGGGGCTTTGGTGTCGGCACACATGTCGATTGACGCAACGTCCGTATAATAATGTGTGAACTTACACTAAATACAAATACAATAACCTAATTGGTGATTGTATTTTTGAGCCGTTTGGGGTCGAAACATTTGGACCATGGGGTCCGAGGGCTCACGCGCTGTTTAGAGACATAGCGAAACGGTTAGTTGAGTCTACACGTGACCAAAGGGCTGGTGCATTTTTGGGCCAAAGAATAAGCATTGCTATTCAACGTGGCAATGCTGCCAGTCTTTTGGGCACGTTACCAGTTGACATCGATGGGGATCAATACTATGATGCTTTTTAAATTTTTATATTTTTATGTGTAGGTATTATTTTTAATTTATGTTAGTTTTAAAATACACTAAATAATACCTAAATACATATTAGGAGAGAAGGTGAGTCACACTACATACCAACTAGATGTTAGGAGAAAAAATATACAAACTATCCCAATTGTAACATGAAAAGCAAACTAATCGCAGTCATTCTGGGCACAAACGAAGGAATTTCGAACAATAGTCGATTGCACAGTATACGGTTAAGTATTCTTAATCTACGGTTATGGCCATCCAGTTTAGTGGTCGCACTCGGCGTGAATATAAAACAGACGTTGGTTTCGACGGTCCGTTATTACTGACACGGTCTGCTGACTCCACGTCTTGTCTGCTAACTGGCATCAATTTTGAACAGCTGATTTTGGATAGCTGGGCCAATAGATAAAAACTATTCTTGAGCCACGTTAAGTTTTCTAGGGTCTCCCTGTACTGGAACAGTATCTCTAGCACGATAACCATGTTCTGTATGCCTGTACTAGCCACGGAAAGTTGATATACGTAACTTAATTTACTTTTTAAGGTTTTCTCAACAGATGACTGATATCTTTTTCTCGCTTTTAGCTTTTCTTGCCTAGTTCTTTCATTCAAGCCTTCTCATTTTTTATTTAGTACTACATTTCTTTACTATTACAGCTTAAATCTGTAACTCATGTTCTAATAGGTAGATAGATATCTAAATAGTCTGAAAGCTCATTTTTTTTTGAGGCCACTGCAGTTTTAAGCCAGATTTGCAGAATGTGTTTGACAAAATAGTCTTTCTTCATCAATATATTTTCTTTCGATAGGTACCTATTATCTTAAAGTTATAATTATAAATGAACAGGGCCGTCCGTCGGCAACGTGTAACAAATAGCCTACGCACTATAACGACGTGTTCCCATTGAGATGAAATGACGCTAAAATTGCATATAAACATAACTATGACTAAGTACGTATAATATACATTAGTTAGATACATAAGAGCTATAAGCGGCCAGACACTCTTTACTTCGTAAATTCTAAATTATGAACCTCGATTTCGTGTATATCGAAATTAGTGGATGAGTTTTCGAGTAAGTCTATTTAAATTCGTTTATTGGCATTCTGTGGCAGCTTAACCAGTCCTACATACAAACGTTTTTGTACTCCAAAGACAAGATATAGGATATTTGTTAATAAATAATAAACTTTTTATTTTTCTTTCACAAAGCTTTTTTAAATTAAGTTTATAACAACTTTAACACGGAGGATGCGTGGATAGCATCATCCTTTGGAGTTACTAATAGATTAAACTAGAGCCTATCTATTGCCTATTTATTTCAACTGACTGAAACCATCACAATTATGACATCCTCTAGTTTCAGGTACTCTAAGTCTAAATTGCCAAAATATGTGACCGCCATTAAAATTTGCAAATACTTAAAATAATTCTAAGGATTTCTACATACGACTATAACAACACATTTAAATACTAAAGCTATATTCAAACTGAACACCTGGTTTTTCTAGAATATCTAATTAGAGAAGCTTCATTAATTAGGCCTATTTAATTTTTCCGTTTTTTTATCATAACATTCAATTGTCAATCGAAGGCTGGTCTCACACGGTCCTCGCACCGGCTCACCGGCTCACACAGGCCGGTCGCGCGGCGCATATATTTGCATATGATTTCATAACCAGTGAACAGGGGAATAAAATTAGACGCACATGGCGAGCTTTTTTAAAACCCTTGTTTTTACTTTTTTTCGTATCTGTTTCGTTTTTCAACGGTCTGTTGTGCCTCACTTTTTATTTGAAGGCCAATTTTAGGTTAAATAATTTTTAGAATGTATTATTTTATTTTTAGCATAGTAATCTGTAGTGTTTGATCATGAAGGATACAACTGTAATACGCACGATGACTTACGCGCGTTGCGGCTACCCGATAATAGATGGCGCTCTAGTTAATTAACAAAAACATTTATATTTTATGTATTTTATTCCCGATAGAACTATAGAAATTAAAACGTTTTTAATCCAAGTAATTAGATTATGTTCCGCTATTGTAGTCATGGAATAAGTTGACGTATCTTGCTCGTAATTGTTAATCCTAGCTTAGTTTAATTAAGAATATTGCAAATGATATTAGTATCAACATATTAAGGGTATAACAGAAAAGTTAAAATTAGGTTTCTAAGTAGTATTAGTATCTGTTTCTAAAAAAAAATACGTAGAGTAGTACACCATGTATGAACACTCAGTGTAAATTTTAATAACAGCCATAAGTTAAACTTTATTAGATATTGCTATTACAAAACCACAAGTCTATAAAAGACATTAATCATAACCAATTTAAAAACAGTACCTACTAAAATTATATCTTTAATTATTTATTACAAAAAGTTACATCTTCGTATGACCTCTGAAAATTCAACAAAACTAGCATAACTGGATGACAATACAAAGACATCTCTCAAAGTCCCACATTCCTGGGCCGAAGCTTGCAATAAAAAAAAACATAACACAATTACGTCACAATAGCAACAATCGCGTGTACTTAAACAAATACTACAAACACAATGTTTAACACTCACCGAGCGCTAATGGAAGCAAATTTATTCGTCATAGTACGCCACAACCTATGAATAATTAATCTTGAGAAATTCTTATACACGCCGATTGTTGAGCTTTGGTATAGTGGCCTAGGCTTCCGAGTTTCCGACTCTTACTATTGGTTACATTAATTCGTAGGAGAAGTATCAAGATGTGTTAGTCGTCATAGGATATGTTTAGGTACAGTATGAATATTTAAAGTTTCTGAATTCGTTTGTTTCTCTTTTCGATGTTTTGTGTTAGACCGAAACTGCCTGTAAATGCATATTTTAAGGTTTTATCACAGGTACCTTTAACTAAAATATGTACTTCTTCGCAATCACTTCTGTGTAAATGTTTTTGCCATATTGTATTAATTCAGGAATATTCATTTGTGGCTTACATTTATAAAATAGGTATCTTAACATTATTATTCTGAAAATACAACTTTAATTATACTTAGCTGCCTTTTGATGACATACTGGTGATGATCACACGGAAAAATATTTTAGGAGTGCCTGTATCTTTCAAAATACATCAAGTACTTAGTCAGCAAAATAAAGTGTTATTGAAGCATAAGGTACTTGTAAATTGAGAATGGTATATCAAGAAACTAATTTGAAAAAAGTAGCAGAAATTAAAATTGAAAACTACCTACGATATAGTGATCACTAATGGAGCTAATCCACTTCACAAATCAGCAATCTAAAGCATAGAGTGTCCAGTCATCGCCCCACAAACTGGCTCCCATCACCAAGCAGCCGATACTTCGACCACAGCATATGGGCTCTCCGTTCCCTCATGCATATTTATACTCTTCGGCGACCCCTCGCAATAACTGAGTAACGAACAGACAAACGAACTAACGTTGGCTTTTGTTGATACGTTATCGATACTAGTGTTGTGATTGGGATCTTTCGGTTGGACTGATGTCGGTGCAGTAGCGAATATCTTAGCTTGAATTTCGGAAAGTTTTGGAAATTGATGATGTGGTCGATGTTCAAATGGACGATGCGATTGTTCGGTAGTATCGTCATTTGTTATAATGACATGGTAGCAATACAATGACTTGTACATAATGTAAATCGTATGCAAACTAATCATTGGCTATTAGTTTTTGCTTATAACTAACTTTCCTTTTAACATGGTTAAATTAGTTGGAATTATAGCATTTTGTATAAACTTTTTGGGACTACCTGAATGAATGTTACAATAATTATTTTGTCATATTCAGTGTTTTAATTGGTTTATTTAAAGTTTTTGTCGATCTAATCACTATAAATACATTTTATCAACTAATACGTAAGTACCAATCATAAGTTCATGTAGTTTTATTTCATAAATGTTATCCTTCGAAATATCTAACGATCACATTAGGTACTGAATGATGACAAAACACTTATTTTCAGTCATAAATAATACTGACGAAATGATGACAATGAAAACAAACATATATTTATACAAGATATTTTCCACAATAACAAGAGTTTCGTAGTCAAACACGTAAAACTGAATAGAAAGACCTTGGACCATGTTTGTGTGTCAATAGATCATCACTCACGCCTGAAGATATAATCATCAGCAGTTCTGTTAATAGAAGACTTTGATCTTTGCCCCTATTTACTCCATTTTCAAATTTGTTTAGACATTTCGCGACGGATTTAAATAGATTAGATTAGCTGTAACAAATGCCATGCATTGTGTACTTTAAGAAAATGTTACAAAGTTATGAGAGTTTATTAAACGTCGGTTTTGTCATAGACGATAAGTCAATGGAAATGGATGGAAAGTTTAGATCGCGATCAAATACAAACTTCGGGCTGGATGCTAAGGGTAACTTACAAAACGAACCTTTTGCTGTATTAAGAATATACAGTAGTAAACTAGTCACATTATACGCCAATGAATTAAATTTATGATTCATAAGTAATCCTTTTACATATATTATGAATTGTATTTCGTTAACGGTGTTTTACATTTATTTTTAGCCTCCAAAAAAATCTAGCAGAAGCCTTTGATGACGTAATAGGTGACCCATAAACCGTAGCATGGCAGCAAACACCAGTTATTATACACCATTACGGTATAATAGGAGTAACGCCATTCATGGTACACCGTCACGCCGTTTAATTACCAGCTTTTGTTCTGACTAGGGCACTGTCGAGTATGGAGCCCAAATGATTAAATATAGGTTGATTTGGAATTACGTTTACATTTTTGTAACGTGACGTGCATGAAAAGACCATTTCAGTGCCTTATATTAATTATTAATTATTTTTAAAATAATAGGACTTTTGAAAGGACCATTGTGAAACGTAGGTCCAACATGCAGAGCGCAATATGATTTAAACCTTATGAATTAAAATGAGGCAGAAATTAATGGCAAAGGAACACAATTTATTTTAACAGAAAACGTATAAATACATCTCTTGATCATCACTGATTGGTTAGAAAACCATTATTTTTATAGAACGAGATCGCTAGACTTATTGTTAAATACGCAACAGTTTCTCGTCCGATTTGACCGATGCATACCAAACATTCTGCATCGTAGCGCTAAGCTACGAGCCCCTTAATCAGAACACTCCACATATAATTGAAAACCAGTTTATCACGCAGCTAACAAATTTGGCTAATGTTTCCCCGTAATACCGTACTATGCTTTCTACTTTAACTGGCCACCATTTAAGTTAATATTGAACGACAGTTTGCCGTGACGACGTGAAATAATGTTGTTTCATTTAATAAGCCCCACGGTTCGTTAGCTGTAGCATAACTTAACGATTTTGGCGGATTAAGTGTTTCAATTGGTTAATGTTATATTTTTAATTCATAACCCAAATGAGAATAGTTAATGTCATAGCTCGGGCCATATTCTGTGTTTGCAGAAGGTTAGAACTTCACTTATTTTCAGGTGGTTTGAAATAAAGGAAATTAATATGACACATTTTTTATCACGACAGTTTTTTAAACTTCCCATAGAATAGCAAAACCTGGTTTTATCATCATTTCATCGATCATAAGCCCATTTGAACCAAGCGTTATTATTTCTCAAGAAACGTTAACAGCAGTAGCACAGTAGCAGCTATTGATAATACTAAAACAACCATTATCTATCTTTACAACATCAACAATTCATATCGCGGTAAATATTCAAACCACATTCATATAACACAAATCACTCCATGAATAACCACTGGTTGTACTGCTTTGAAACTGGTCGAAAACCCACTGGTTTTCCACTGGCAGGGCCACTTGTCACCTGTCTGGGCTTCGGTTATAAATACCGAGCTTGATAGCTGCTAAATAGCGAACGGATAATTTATTTATATGCAAATATAGATAGCGAAAAGTATTAGAAAAGTGGTCTTCCCGTTCAAGATGATTTAAGAGAGAGTGGACAGGATAGGATGACAATATTCTAGTCGCAACAGATCATTCACGTTTTACACAATTTGGAATGCAAAGAGGAAAGGAGCATTGATTAGCGCGCTTGCTCACTGTGTCAGGGCGATTTATGTTCGCAATAAACCCGATAGATTTAGTTTCCAATTCACACAGTAGTTAACTCCCACTGACGATAATCCTACAAGGAAAAGCAACGTAATAAATAATTATTTACAAATATCGTGGATTGATGTGAAATAATAGACATTCAAAGTCTACTTTAGGAACGGATTATGGTCCTTCTTTAAATACGTGTGTGGGACATTAGTTTATAGATAGTTGCTTACAGATATCAGGACTTACTGTTTGTTACCAAGCCTCTCCAATAAGGCAATTCGCCAAATGGTGCCTTCTTATTGGTATTGCTCTAATGTTTGAGGGGGTAAGTCTATCGCCATTTATAGGGCGCAATAATTTTACTACAAGTTAGTTGTGTTTCAGAATAACTAAAAAAGCGGTTATTTGAAAAATCACTCGGTGTCTGTATGTATATTATGCATACAAATTCAAATACCTTTTGTAGAAATACGAATCCTGTTTGTATACTACTAGAAAATCCCGGAAAGCCATTTTTACCTATTTAAAGAAACACTAATATTTACATATCTATATATTTTTATGGTTGGCAGTAGTATCTATATGGGAGCTTATAATATATTTTGTAGGTATGGTAAGTATTTGAGAAGTCGAAGTAATGAAAGTTTCATCCATGGCTTAGCGTATCTGATCGAGATCCGTATATCTGTTATCAGCGAGCGCATATAGTTTTATGGCATGTATTTTGTTCGTAATTAGTTCCATGTATATTAAGTAGGGACGTGATACGCATCTAGAGGGGACGAATCGAAGTCGATTTTATATTGTTGTCTCTTATGAAGTCAGGAGAATTGGCTTGGAGTTAGTATAAAATATGCTTGTGTCCACGCAGGCATAACAAAAGGTCTTCTAGAGAATTTACATCGTCACTTATTTCTGGAAGAAATAACGGCACCAAATACATAAGCACAAACAATACAAACCTCACAAAGCTGGCAATTCAGTTAGTCAGTCAGGTAATTTTGAAAAACAGTTTTTGTAAAGCCTCAATAATATAACATTTAGAGCTGGTTTTAGAGCCAAACCAAGCAGTCATCATTGGAAAGGTAGAAATATGGCTCCAATGACGTCGAAGCAACTTAAGATGATTCGATAATGTTCATCTAGGATCTATACGGTACTGTTAATCTACGCATGCGCGTAAAAATACTTTAAATAACGTTTTTCCAGTGAACTAGTGTGTTAGTATCTACCTTTATCGTTACGACAGGCGTCACATCGTGCGGCGCGTACGCATAATTACCTCGGAAGGAAGTGCGTCCCCCGCGATCGACTGATACATGCATTTGCATCACATTTACATAAATACCAGCTAAGCGCCCACAGTTTTGATATTTTTAACCGACCGTCTTTCGAAACGGTTACAGTAAGGGTTAGAGCCATGAACTAATTGTGGAAAAGAATTTTAACTGTGCTGAGAATATTTGGGTAGGCGCGGTATGGTAACGGTTTATTGCTTCTAGATTAAGATTTTAATCTGTTGACAGTTTTGAGTAAATTGTCCATCTTGTTCATTAAGACTTCATTTTTGTTGATCTCAGTACAGTTTGTTGCGTATAATATAGAAGATAAATGATAAAAAAATTAATGGTTTTGTTTGTCTCATTTGTAGTCGTGCTCAAGTTACGAATAAGGCGGTTAAAAGTCCTAAGTGGCCAAACGTAAGTTGTTCTATTGTCACGTTATGAAGAAGAATTGGATTCATTAAAAATTGAAGAATTCCGACAAAATTTCCGTAAGCAACATTGCAATTGCAGAATTGCAACATTTTCGCTGTCATCGTTCTATTTTGGTCGTAAAGAACCATAGTACCTAGAACGATGACAAAAGAAGCTTTAAAGAAAATAATGATCATATTAACATTCGTGTCCAGGTTTGCGTCGGTGTGTCTCCAAACGTTAGCGCTAGCATCGTTCTCAGGACATCACACATGCTCAGAATTTATTATCAAATATGTGGGCTCTTCGGTTTACCGTTTGATGCTACCATTTAATTGTGTCGGCTTGTTGTTAGGCCATATCGGTGTCATTTTTATAGCTATATGTTGCTTTCCAAGTTTTGATTATAAATAGAGCACTGATAGCCGAGTGGTATGACCGTTGGACTGCCAAGTCAAAGGTCGCAAGTTCAAACCCCGTCACGCACCAATGTCTTTCCGAATTCATGTGCGTACTGTAAATTAGTTATCAGTTGCTAAAAACGGTGAAGGAAAACATCGTGAGGAAACCGGCACACCTGAGAGATTTTTCAACGGTGTGTAAAGCCATGTCAGGGGCCTACAGGCGGTTTAAACTCATGTTCATCAACCACACGATAAGAAGAAGATTATAAATATATTTGGTACCTACATAGTTTTCAAATGTGGTTGGTGTTATTTGATAACTAGTGTTTTTCTTATTGATGTATTACTTCTTTCAAAAAATATAATATTGAATGTGTATAAGCATTTATTTATAATCATTTCAACATTTTTTAACAACACTTACTAATATGCTTGATTTTACCAACAGTAGCTAACAAACTTCCAGGAATTCAAATTGTACAAATGGATAAATGGTTAGAAATGAATTGAAGCAAAAAGATGTAGTTGTAAGGTGAGGTAGCAGCAATTAAAGCCTTGTAAGGTAAATGCCACAAACCTACAAACAATTGCTAAACCTTAAGGAAGAGGTTTTCTTGTGTTGCGACGCGTAATGCCGCGTCTATAACCTGTCTCATTACCGTTCAGCGCCGCGATTTGTGTCGTAAAACGCGCTTTTTTGTGCCATTCGTATGTATTATTGATGATTGAACTAAGTACTGGAAATTATTCGTCTATTGCAGTTTTTGTTGAGCTTGTATTTGCTTCACTGGTCAGGTTGATTCGCTACCGTTTTTTGGGCCATAAATTGGAATCCCACGTTCATGAACCTAGGTATGAATAAGTGTCGTACTGTTAGTCGCATTTAATTATCCTTATTAGTTTTATTGATTAACATTTTTTATATCTCCTGTAAGTTTTAGTAGAAGGGGATTTTGAGTTTGTAGTTTCTTTAACTTTATGCCACTTTCAAATATTTTTTGGATTGATGCCATTGTTTCTAGCTCAAGTTTGGTCGGTCTGTTGTAGATGATTCACTGATGATGATGCTCTTCATGTCCCATGGTGATCATGGATATCAAAGCACTTTCTTACTGAATGCAATTTTCTTATTATTACAAATAGTTTAATGTTTAAGTGGAAAACATGATTTAAGATGATACGTTATCGATAATTCAATAAAGTCCAGTTACATCTTCACGCGTTATAATTATGCACAACAGACAGGAATAGATGCTAAAAAAAGGCATTGTGATTGTATTCACTATTCAGTACCTAATTTGTCATGCGTAGTGATTTTGAGAGCATGCAGAAATACTCGATAGTTGAGTAGGTACTAGTGTTTCTTATGTAATGCCAACTCAGCCGGTGATTTTCTATATGTAGTCTTGTTGTTGAAATGTATTCTAGTTTATATGTACCGTTGTCTTTGTCTGGGTGTATACACTGTACTTAAGACCTGTTGTTGGGTTATTTTGTATTTTTTAACTGACAAATTGTTAATCTTGTCATCTTATTAACAAGTTTCCTTTACTCTGGACGTAGTCAGTTTAGTTGTAGGATTTTCACTTGCTACGTTCTTGACCTAGGTACTGCTGTGTGTCTGTCTATTTAGAGTCTTATGTTATCTTTTCAGTACTCTCATACTTTGCAGAACATTTAAGTTCTGGGTTATACGGTAGTTATACAGGCACAAAACAAGTAGGTATGTAGAATTGACCAATAGAAAACACTGTATTGTCTTTCTTCAGCCATACCCAATTTTAGTCTAACGAGTTTGGAGAAACAAGATAGGTGAGGAAGTAAAGTAAGATGAGGTATATATCTTATTAGCTACTTCAAATCTTTTTCTGTATCGTACAAGTATGATCTAAGTTAGCTAAACCCGTCACTAATACATACTTTCGTTATTGTAAAGTTATATTTAACTCTGCTTAGAACGCTTGCGCATGCGGGTGCAGCAATGAGAGAGTGTAGCGTGGAACGTTAGTAGCATAGTGTAAATTTATATTTAAAGAAGTTTTTTAATTTGAAGTCCCTTTGAAATTCACACGATAACGGGAGAAATCCCGTGACCTACAGACGTTAGACTGAAACTTAGGAAATCATATATGATTAAATTAGGTAATACCTATATGATTCAGAATACTAAGTAAACTTGTTATGTTATTTCAACTTAACTCGGTCAAATTATAACTAATAGGTAAGTACCCTAAACGACCGTCAAATAACCGTGTCCACAAAAATATCGAACCTATTACCGTCGTCATAACCATAACCCGTGAATATGACAAGATGTTACGTCACGGCGCCGGCCAATCGGCGGCCACGGAGACCGGAAGTGGCGTACCAGGGTGGTGTCACGATCTGATTGTGACCCCTAGGGGTGGAACGATATGGTTGGCTAGTGAGTGATTTAGGCAATTAGGGCACAAGTATTTTTTGTTAATTAAAAATGGCAGTAACGTCAAGGGACGGCCGATCAGGAACATAGGCTGGGATCCCCAGGGCAAATTGTAGGCAAATATCATATTGTCCAATTAATTGAATACACGCTGTTCAATTACAGTAAAACTTTACTACAACATAATATTATAGTGACGATATTTTTATTGTTCCGCGGCACGCGTTTGCTTATTTGTAGCACCACTTAAGCCTACGAATTTAACAAGGTTTTTGTGTTTTAATTTGGCAAGCGAAATTTTGCTATTTGTTACTATGGTTGTTTGTTAGTATGGTTATTCAATATTGAACTCGCCCAAGATATAGGTGAATTCCGAGTGTGTTATAATCAAGAATTAAGAGAAAGCGAAGTTAGGAAAGTTAGATAACGACTTTACCACAAGGTATGTCCACTGCGCTATTTGTTTTATAAGATTGTCACGCCGAAAGATTGGGTGCACAAAACCTACTATTCAATGAAGGTACTTAATGCGTACTCCCAACAAGACACTACAAACAATGGCACATAAGAAAGGCCTAAGCCCAGCGGTGGGTAAAGTTGAAATGTCCAAATTATGATGGTATTTAAAACAAAAAACGATTCAAAATTGATGATTTATTCTAACCAAAAAACGAGAGAGATTCGTGACGTCATTACAAACAGAACTGGTAGTATATTGACAGAAGAAAATCCTTACAGCTACATAACAGAATCGAGTAGCACAATGATATAATAATAGTAAGGTAACAAAAACAATAGTAACTATGTGTCGGGTCGCGTTATCAGCTGTGTGTTATTTCACGGCGCGCGCTGTGCAAATAGTCGCCTCACCGCCATTATACGTACTCATACCAGAGAGTGTGGACGGAGACACGGAGGTAGGCACCAAGTCAATAATTGGTAAAACTATTAATGACATTATTTAAATTTCCATTGTGAACATTGTTGATAGTGTAAACGGTTGCGAGAAGTCAGCACTTACATAGATGTGAAAGATGAGCAATAGCAAAGTTAAAAAAATTAATAAAAAAAAGTTAAAATAAAAGTTAGCAAATAAGCATTATGTAATATAAATTATTATTATTATATATTTATTAATGTTAGTTACTTAACATTTATTATGCTTCGCTTTAATTAAATTAACAATAACATCAAAGAAAGAGTAGGTACAAACTTTCATAGAGATTTACTCTTTTGTATGTCATATTACTAAATATAAAATTTAATTTTATTGAAGTATGTGCTCTTTCAGCACACGGCAACTCAGTATCAGTATGCTCCTCTGATGATTTTATTAAAATGTCCTAAAACACATTTCATACCAGCACCCGTGTGTTTTAGAACTTTGGGCCTAGGTAACATGTAAAGATACCTAACTGTATTTATTGATTTGTGAATATCCTAGTTTCCCGCGTCTCCTCTGCACAGCCCCATACTCTCTGCGTATAGTTGGCGCAGGTCGGTTTGGTATGATTCGGGAGGCTTCATGCGATTACGACGACACCTGCCGACGTTCCCACGGAATTTATAATTTCGCCCGCCGATGCAGCACGGATTGCCCAGGATCGTTTTAATTGTATTCCCCGAAACACCCGGATTTATTACTGTCATACTTATATTATGTATAGCTTTAAAATCATGGAAATTTTGCTTTTAAAGTACAGAATTGATTTGCATTGTTTTGGTAAGTTTTTAGTTGGGTTTTAGATGTTCATTTATTGTGTTTGGGGGTGCTTGGGTTATTACTTTGGTGCGGAGGGTCAATATTATCATACATCGGGTTAAGTCCGTCTAATTGTCATGCTAGGGACTAAAAAATGAATTAGATATACCTATACGCGTAACTCTGCCAAATCATTTCAATAATAGAGGCGCAATAGTATCATCATCAGCATATCTTAGACCACTGCTGGACATAGGCCTCTTCTATGGCACGCCACTGAGTTCGATCTTATCTTATCTTATCTGCAATAGCATACCCAATTTAGGTACTATATCTCACAACAATATAATATTATATACGTAGGTATGTACTACAGTGAAGTATGTGCATCAGACAGGACTGTGCGCTGTCGGGCGCGACTAGTCGCCATCTTTTCATTTCACGCATCGGCTTACGGACAAACGACAGTGCAGTTTTGATCCGCATTGCATCTACTTACAGTCTCATGTGAGGTCGTTTGTGCTTCATATTATGGGCAGTCATTACGTCAGTGTCTTAGTATGATTATGTATTGTCTTCGTAATTTGGGTCCATAAAACCGATATTATTTTAAGTATCTGTTTTGGGTATGAAGCATTTATTTTTGGTTAGTTGACTGTTGTACCTTACAAATTTAATTCAATATATGGAATCTCTGAGGATAATAACATTGACCGTCAGTGCAATATAAATATATATTAATAACTGTATTTAAATGACACTTGCGTAATGTTTGAACTGAATTTCATCTTCTACTGCGCTGTCATTTGTATAATGTGATAATACTTTCTCGAAAGTTCAAAAACTCCAAGTTTTCATAAATTTTCACATAGACGTAAAAAACACAACACGCGTCCATCACTTACGCGTTGAAGTCCTGCATTAATGTCACACCTATGTACTATATACCTACCTATAATACACAGGTGTACATAAGTACACAGTGTATTAACACACATATACACTGTGTGCGTATGGGTGGTTATTTTCGTTCATTTCACGCATCGCGACTCACGCAAATCGATGTGAACAATGCCGGCCGTATGTGTATAATCAAACTAATATGTACGTAGGTATCTTATAAAGTTATTTAACGGAGAACAGTTATAAACTTATAAGGCAATTGTTCTGAATTATGTGTATTATGTTCTATAAGACATCTTACACCAAAGCATTTTCTTTCTGAAAGAACAACGAATACCTACTTACGATATGTTGTTTCATAGTATAAAAGAAATCTTCTTGTTATCGTATGGTGGATAAACAACCTGGTGTCAGAGTTTAAACCGTCTGTAGGCCTTTGACATGGCTTTACACACCGTTGAAAAATCTCTTAGGTGTGCTGGTTTCCTCACAATGTTTTCCTTCACCGTTTTTAGCAACTGATAACTAATTTATAGTACGCACATGAATTGGAACAGACATTGGTGCCGGCCGGGGTTTGAACTTGCGACCTTTGACTTGGCAGTCTAACGGTCATACCAATCGGCTATCAGTGCTTATATATAAGAAATGAATATTACCTACATTTATTTAAAGGAGATTTTATTTTTTGCTATTTCCTAGCGGTACACCCCAGCCTTATACTGAAGCATTCTTATTACAAACAGGTTTCATTTGAACGTAGCTTATAAACTGGTCAAACTTTAAACAAACTTTTGGATCATTGAATATTTACTAATTACAGCTACTTATAACTTTTAAGCGTAACTACCATTGATCTTTAGTATTTTTATTTTAAAAACATAGTTGCGTTGCGCCGACGGAACTATTTATTTTACAGGTACCTAGATCAGAATAACTGTCGTGCTAAGATTACTTTTAAACATATGTTTTTTTGCTATTATTTAACTGTTTGGGTACATTATTATACTATACTACAGTACTATACTCACCAAAGAAGGTAATTTCAGGGAATGTTTTTTTAGCCTATAGCCTTCCTCGATAAATGGGCTATCTAACACAGAAAGAATTTTTCAAATCGGACCAATAGTTCCTGAGATAAGCGCGTTCAAGCAAACTAACAAACGAACTCTTCAGCTTTATAGTAATATTATAAGTATAGATTAACAAAATCATATCATATTTTTAGCGACATGGTAGAGTTTGATTCAGTTAAGTACTAAAGTATTAATATGTACTTAGTATGATATAATATTTATTTTAATTGTATAATTTAGACGAGTGGCTGTTTATCATTATAACATTAGCTATGGCATAAGGGTAGGAAATACAACACAAGGATATGTTAACATCAATACTTTTGTCTTGTATAACACGGAAAAAAAACATTGATTCAAATTATCCTATAATATAGCCTAGTAATAATAAGAATCATTTATTTGTTTATTAAAACATAACCCAAAAGTAAGTTAGTAAGTATGTATGTACCTTAGTATAAATCTTTAAGACGAAATAGAGGGACTTCAAAGGAACATTTTAAACCAAAAGAAAAAATTCCTAAAAGCTTTAATATTTCAAAGTTGCAGGTAAAGTATACTTAGATATATATCGTCTTGGGAAGAGGCAGGTGAAGTTTCAACGCTCAAGTAAAATAAGTAAGTTAAGTTACTTAAGTAAGCACACGGCACCGACTCGGATCACTCGCTCTAAGTAGAATTTACGACGGCACTTACATATGAGTAACTTCAAGTTACGTCTTTAGATTTCCTAAAAAATAAGAAGGTGTGCGTACTTATTACAAAAATTAAATACTTAAATGTTTTATAATGGTCCTAGTTTACTGTTAGGGTATTTATTAAGCCATAGATACCTGCATATTTTTTTTAGGTTTTTAATTGCTAATAAAGTATGCAAAATATAAAAATATTTAAGGCAAATCTTTTTCTATGGTTACCTTGTACTTAGATCTGAGCCTTGGTATTAGACTCAGTCTTAATATAGATGCTAGAGTTTTTATTTAAATCATTATGTAAGTTCATTATTTTCCCGACGCTGTTATTGTAAACAAAAATAACAACTTAACTAAAGCTTAGATTTATACTTACAAAACAATCGGACTGTTTGTCTGTGAGCCACACAATTTCAATGATCAATTACATTATAAACTTATTAAGTGATAGTAACGATAAAAATATTCCGATTATTCAATTCAACGCAAACAGAGTA
The DNA here is from genome assembly GCA_905340225.1 of Abrostola tripartita. NCBI lineage: Eukaryota > Metazoa > Arthropoda > Insecta > Lepidoptera > Noctuidae > Abrostola > Abrostola tripartita. Next base: position 490,816 of record HG996492.1, on the reverse strand, counting down.
TGAATAAATAAATACTTAAACAAAAACTATTGCTTCAAGTAATTTGTTATTATATCAGCCTATCATCATGATAAATGATACTAATCATCCATTTAGAATAATTACTGTATGAATGAAAGGCTAAACATGCAACTGTGGGAACACCTCTAGCACCAATGAAAAAGCTGTTAAAACTTCAAACAATGATAATGTGCCTCATGTATTATTTATGGCACTCCGCATTAATGAACCAAGGTCATTTGAATTTATTTCCTTCGGTAGTACAGACGTACGCTTTCACACTAACGTTGTTACGTAATTGTTATAACGTGTTTTATTTAATAATATTATTATATATGCACTTTTTACAGTTATCACGTGCACTTGACTTTGATACGAACCACCGCAGTTCCGCTACTCGATACAAGATGGCGTTAGTAGTTTCGAAGTTGGAATCAGGAAGTTTTGTGCTCGTTTTTACGCGAAACACGTAAAGCGACTCGTAGACGTTTTAATAAAAGTTTGTTTCGTGTTTATTTTAGGCCGGCGCTTGTCTGGCGGGCAGACTTACAACAGTTTTAAATTTAAATAATTATTATAATGCATTCTTTATTGTGAATGAATCGGCACGGGATTGTTCGCCAGACGGGTTTATGTTTGTTTGGGTGTCGTCGCATATTACGATCGATTATTTCGTCGTAAACTTGTAATGTTCAGTAAAATGTTTTGAGTTCTCTTTTTAGGTTTTATTCACACTCTGTAAAAACGTGGAAGATCATAATATTTCAATGAGCGCTGCAGTCGTTCTAAATGGCTCGGTTCCCACCACTTAAAGAGTTACGATTTAATTATTTTAAAACATTTCAAACAATCTGTCTTTTGGAGTTTATATTTACTTATTATTTATTCTTTGGCGGGGCATAGTGTAACGTAGTAGTTAAATGACTTACAAGGTTACATACATTTCAGATCCGCATACCAAATCATTATTTCTATAAGGATGTCTTATTTATATTTTTTGTTAACTAATACATTTGTTACAGTATTTAGACTTAATTTTAGCAAAGTAAGCAGCTTACCTATCTATATAGCATATCTTACTGTTATTTACATAACTCTACCTTATAATCTAGTTACAATTTTTTTAATTTTACTTTCATCTCGAACGCATTCGAATAACTTAAATCCTCAAATCGTCTGTGGTCTTAGCTATCAGGCCATTGACCCTATGCAATGTAGAATTATTAAAAGAGTAATTACGCGAAAGGGTAAGCAGAGATGTAACCAAAATACCATTTGATTGGGCCTATTTTATTCTTGACAGTGGTGTTTTAAATTAATAATATACCTAAGTAGCTGTATGCCTGTTACGATGCATTACCGACTTACTTATTTCAGTTTCCAGTTTAGTATCGCATGGTAATTTTAATTATAGCTACGCATATAATAAGTTTGTATATTATAACAGTTTTAATGAATGTGGCAGCGACCCGTGTAATAACTCCACAGTCCTCAACTCTCATCAATTAGAACTGACAAAACAATCGGTTGGATCCTGAATATCTAAGAGAGAGAATTGTCGAGTCGTGTGGAAATTACTTCACTAATTAATATTTTGTGTAATTACTTAATTGTATAATTTGAGTGGGATTTAATTTATTTTCGATTGTGTTACTTGCTTGATGGTCTGCTGGAAGAGATTTCTTAGGTAATGAAATAAGGAGTAACTGTGTACTATATATAATGTTCTTTCTTTTTGTATATTTCTTTCTTTTGTGTAGATACATGTTGAACGTTGATTCTCATTTGAATAAAAGTAATTTTAAGTGGTCGACTATAATTAAACTTAACTATAGGTAATATAATTATTATCTCATTTACCTTTTCTTCTAGTAGTCATAGGTACCTAGTAGATATTGTCAATAGAGTGGAGTTTACAACTCTTTCTGTTCATTCAAATTCCAGGATCAACAAAAAGATTCATGACATTTAAACTGCCTCAATATAACAACTTTTTACAGACCTTATAGCAAGGTTAAAGGCTTGTAAGATTAACTCTTGAGTTTTGAACGATACATAACGACTTAACACCTGCCTCGAACAACATACAAAGCGCCAGTTTCCCTCACAACTCGTACGTCAGCAGGATATCGCTCCGTACACCACTTTTCTTACAATCTAAACCCGAATTCTGTCGTTAAAAATAAAATATTAACAGCCCTTAGCGAGACAGTGGATTCATATCTTGCATGACAAACGCTATCAACCGGGTACCTACATTCATACTACGAGCATTTCCCGTAACACACACACACAAACATACACACACGCTGAAAATAAAACGTATGTGTGCAGTTTCCCATCTCTACAGAGTTGAGGTTTTCACTGTGTGCGCTGTGTTTTATCCCTGTCGTTCCCACGTGTTTATCTCTCTCTGTTGCTATAGTTATGTTGTCCTGTGTTCGCCGGTCCATTATTGTATGTTTAGTGTTTGCTTTTTGTAAATATTTATTACTTGTATCAGATTTACGTAGTTCTAAATGATTGGTCGGTGTTACGCACTTTTATTGATTAATTATTAAGATGGTTTGGTTTGTAGTTCATTCTCAATGTTTGCATGGAAATAGAGGTATGAATATTCAAGATATATTTAATTTTGGCATCTGGTTTAGGCATTCACGGACATAAACAACTTTGTTGATTGTTATGTAAGATACTTACAAAGTAATATTATTTCCTATCTTGTAGGTATATCATATTTATTCATGACACTATTGAATTCCAAAAATAACATTCGATGCCATTAATAACAACAAAAATTATGAAAAACTTTAATTAATTTAAGTATAATGAATTCATTGATAAACTGCAATTATGACAAATATAATAGGTATATGAATAGTTAATACATAAACATCGGTTGATCAATTATGGCCGTTTAATATCGTCGTGTGATTAATTAATTGGACATTTATCACTGTTCTGCCGGACTGTTGACGTTGTGTTTATTTGTATTTAATAAGGTGATACCTATTTAAATAATTAAGTGTTTTTGTTACAAACAACGAAGTTTAATGTTTTTTTTTGGTCGGGGACGAATCTTTCTCGTGTTTGTCAGTTGATTTACATATTTCTAATACCTGCTCTATAGTATGGGTCATTAATCGTTAATTAAGATTTAATTTGGTGATGAGGATTTCGTTAGTAATAAGGAAATTCTTCTCCTCAATATTGTTATAGTTATACTCGTAGCTGAATATATTAGGAGCTAGCTAAATCATAATCGACATTATTAATGACCAAACATAATTAGTATCCCATAATTAACAACCTAATTACTGCTAACACTATCACTCTTCGACAAACAAGAGCAACTGACTACAACACTACCTAATCACCGGCAGCCGGCAGAATGAGACGTACCATCGTAAAGGCCCATATTAGCGAACTCTATTAAAGAAAACATCGCAACCCGTGTTCGGCTTGAAACGACTTATCTTCAATGACCAATCATACAGAATAGATTCACTTCCATACACTTAGTAGTGCTAAGTCTGGTCTAGGGTGGGGGGAGGGGGGCCGGTGGGCGGCGCCGCGCATGCGTCCCGTTGCCAAGACGACGGCACGTAGCCCGCTGTGTGTGTGCGTGCAACTGTACGGACGTATTCGTAGCGACGGATCGTATTTAATAATAGCTAAACAAGTAGAATTTCTATATTTGATTTTGTCAGTTCAGTTATTACAGATATTCCTGTTAATTGCTTTTGTTTGCAAGTTAAGCTACCGGTTGTTTGCCTGGCTTGCTGTCAAAACTTTATTTCTAGCAGGTTATTGTCCTCCATTCATTTACAACTGCTCGGAAAATTTCCATATTCGTAAAAATAAAGCTTTTTTGTTTCTGCACTGGATTTTATTGTTACTTTATTTGTTGTTTCCAATACTTACCAATTAAACTAATACTTACGTGGAAAACTGATCCCCAACGCATTCGTAAACATCCCGTGACGTCACCCGCTTTTCATTTTATCGCGAACGCATCATACCGGCCGTAGTCGCGTGTGCCGCATTCCACGCACACAGCGGCGCGCGCGTGTGCGTGTCACGTCGCACGCACACACGCGCGCCACCTTCTACGCCCCGCACTACCTACTATATCTACAACTATGTTTGTACTTCCAACACTCTTTACTGCTACTCGAAAACTCCTTCGAGACCTGAAAAGGAATTTTACAAGGGCGCCTTTTTCTTTTGAACGCGAGCCTTTGGCTGTAAAACGGGGGCTCTTAACCGTTATAAAGGGATGTATTGATAGTTAGCGGTTCCTTTGTAGTTAGAATCTCGCGGGACACTCCCGTAATCGTAAAGATGAAAACATCCATATAGTTGGTATACAAGCTAAGTGCCCACTTTATGTTAAGTGTCTGTGGCGCGAACACTTTTTGCTGTAATATTTCTTGGTGTAGTTATAAGGTCTAATGTCAGGTAAGCCTTGACCCAGTCGCCGGAAAATCTCGTTCCATTCAAAGTAGAACCACTTTTCAATATTGGGTGCTGTAGACACGAATAGTTGTTTTTAAGTCCCAAATGATCTTAGATACTAGGTATGCAGATTTTAAAAGCGAAGGCTATCGGCTCCATAATCTTTATGTCACGGAAATTGCTAGAAACGAGAGGACTGATAGGATTTGAAATTTAAATGTCAAGCATGACATGTTGTTATGACGCCTATAGCGACTATCCGATATGGCATTATTAGTGATTAAAGATTAAACAGATTTTATCAGTCTCCGCATAATTAAGTTTTAGAATATTTCTGTGAATAGGACTAATCGTTATACTTTAAAGTTTTGACCTTTTAAGATGGCTGAAGTTTTAATCTTCAGTGTTATTTTTCGATGATTACTGCCTAATATACCGATTAAGTTGCTTCTAAGTTCATTAACAGCTCTAAAATTGAATTATAATACTAAAATTTTGACTAGGATGAATAGTACCTACCTAAATAAACGTTTTACAGGCATAAAAACAGATAGTAGATGCGGCAACATTAATGTTTAATGGAAATTACCGTTTCCTGCAGCTCGCGCGCATTGCCAACCTCTTTAACAAAATCGATCACGTATCTGATGTTTTCCTTAAAAATCGATTCAGGAAACAAACACGACACAGCGAAGGTCACGGTCATGCAGCCCGTCCTAACCAGTCGCCACTAAGGAGGTGGAGAGCGCAGTGCCAGCAGCTCCTCAAAAAAATCGATCCAGTTCCCAAAGCTTCCTGCAAAAAATCGATTCAGGAACCAAATAAGAGGCTCTGAAGGTCACGGCCCCATCGATCCGGCGTAGAAAGTGAGACTGGCTGCCACTACTAACACCGTCCCGTTGGCTATGCAGCCTGAATTAATCGCGCATATATTTGAATACATTTGGAGCGGCGCAGTTCGGGCCGCGGTGTCGTCGGCCCCTTAAGTTTTAGCAATTTTGTTTTGGCTCTGTATTGGTGTGAGTTTACTTCGCTGACTCTGAGTCCACAGTTGTCTGTCATCAGTCCGTCAGCTGGTGTCCAGGGTTGAAGGGGTAAGAAGAGAGGGCGGCTGGTTGGATTGACACTTGGCGTTCGTCTAGTCAGTGGGGGAAGCTTTGGTTGTTGATGACTGGTTGAATGACAGTGATGATTTATATTATCATATATTTGCATAAGTTTACCTATATTTAAAAAAGCGTTGTCACATTAAATTGTGCAAGGTAAGCTCCATACTTAAGCGTTTATGTTTTTAAGCACTTTCGTAATACAGGTGTCGAACATTGAGTACTAAAATTAGGAATGGACTTCTAAGATCCACGTCAATGATGCAGCTGCTGTGATTTCTATTGTAAGGGTTTAAAGTCCGACGCAGTGATATTGTATATTATTACTTTAATGGATTTACTTAATTTAGCAATCAATCCAAGGAGATTCCAGGATTCCTATTGTGTTGTTTTTCATATATAGGTGTTACAAATACGATAATACATTGTTATGCAGACCGTAGTTGATTAAATATTGTTTTCTTGGGTATGTTGTGTATTCACCGACTTCAAAAACTTTTTTATTTTTTGCAAACTATTTTTCTATACGTGATACAAAAATAAGGAATTAAAACAAAAGATTGCACAATTTCCATCAATTTGGTAGCGTTAACCCTTAACGATTAGTTTATTAACGCTAACTATATTATTTAAGTGTTGACAGCCGTTCGTTAATGTTATAGTTTTGAATTTGTTCGGACTTCACAATTAGTTTTGCTAAATTTATTCCTAGTTTTAGCTGTATTCTATGTAAGCTTTTATTCAGTCCAGCTTTTTGTTATTTTAATCGAAAATATGTATGCTATTTTAGTTATAGTATTCATTGAAAGAATATTTTTTAAATGTTTTTCAGCCTTTTTTGGGAGAAGCTAACTTGGGATAAGTTGTGCATTTGGGCAGTTATCTATAGAATGAGATTATACCTTTAGATTCTATAAGTTCTTATAAGTTATTCTGAAAATCTATCCTTATTGCTAAATGCTTATCTGAAGGTTCTAAACAGAATAAAATGGCTCATAAATAGAGTGTATTTTAATTCAGAAATGTATATAGTGACAGGCATCAGGCTGTTGTGAAAGATTGGTTACTTATCCCGTAAAAACTGCTTAGTTGATTTAAAGAACTCCTTCAAAACCTGCCTTAGAAAATGAGCATTAGATTATTATAATACATAACTAGGTACTTATAGGTTCTATAGTGATTCAATTTCGTGTAGTATATAATAAGTAAGTACTTATAGAACCTGGATACAAACTTAAGTTTTGCTTTTAGAAACAGGTAAAGTATCTGTATAAACTGCTCTTAAAAAAATTCTTTACGCTTTCATCTGCTACAGGAATAATATATTAGTCCTTCTCGCATCAGCATAACACCACAACCTGGAAACAGAAAAAATACATCATTTAACAAAAAACGGGAGACAATCGGCGTGTCCGGTGCGAAGCGGGTTATTGTTAGGTCCTAAGGCATCCGTCGAATACGTAATGTGGATGGAAAGTCGAACGATTGTCACAAGAGGCCTATTACTATTCCAGCGATGTCACACATAAGCAGATGTCCTGCACACACCCGTCCAAACATTAGTGAGTGTACGCTGTCTGCCACTTAGGTAACATTATTCTCTAAAAGCCTTTTTGTGTACAAGCGCTGATATTATAGGAGATTGGTTTATCAGACCATTCGTGAGACCTAGATGCCATCAGCTACACATGAAGAGTCGCGGATGAATTTTGCATATAATTTGTCTTCCATGTGCCTTTTGTGTTCTTAGTAATAAGTCAATCATAGTATTATTATTGACAGGGATTTGAAGTTTTGTTAAGGATCAACTCTGACTCTACCCGCTAGACGTGGTAAGTTGCGTTGAGCGAGTCTAAATGACAATCTTAGATTAAAGGATCAACATGAGTTGATTAAAACTATTAGATGTTGCAAACATAACATGTAATATGTTCTTCGTGGGTGCGGCACAGGCACAGCTCGTACGCTCCAAACAACAAACACAGGTGCTGAAAAGCGTTTGCAAAGCGGCACTTTTCAACACTATGCCTACGAAGGGACTGATTACTTGTTCGACGAAGAAATTTAAGTAGGTAGGGTTTACGAGGCAACAAATGTTTTGAATGGAATCCACACCAAGTTTCTTAATAGTGTTTGGTTGGAGCAATAATGTGTGGCTTGAAAGGCAGCACGCTCAAGACAAAGGTCGTAAGACTAAGAAACTCTTAATGACTCATTTCCCAGTTGGTTCTTCCATTTTGTGATGGAAATTTCATTATTATTTGTATGTTTTTGTTTTGTTTACAACATGAGAGAGACGTTCTTAAAGTTTATCGAAGTTGTGGACAAAGTTATTTCCTTATTCTTTGTTTTTATGATTTTTGGCTTAAGAACTTTTGTGTTGAATTAGTTGGTCAACAGCATTCTTTGGGTCACTACCGAGTTGTAGTGGATACCTATTCTTCTTTAATATTTCGACTTCTATACAACCTACCTAAAATGTTCAAACAGCATCGTCCTCACAATTACCGTCCGTAGTATGCACACGCACAGCATTACGGGCGGCCATTTTCACAGCCTACTTACGTGCCGAACTGTTCCGACGGCTATCGATGTTATCTCCTGATATTGCCTTTTTAGCCGCCAACCGTTAGCCTCCTGCCATTACCGAGGATTAAAACGGCTACCATCTTGAATGCAAGTTTTGGATAATTTTTGGGGATTTAAAATATTTTGGCGAAGTTTTTGTCAGGTGCGGTAACGTGAAACTTTGATTCTTCAGTCTATTGACTCTCGTGAACAAAGTTCATGATTCGAACAAATAGTACGTAAATCAAACGCAATAAATAGCGTATAATAAATCTATGATATAATGTTTATAGAAAACTTATAAGGTGGGATAACGTGCTTAGAATAATTCGAGTAATTAAGACTTATTTTTGCTGTTGGTACGTCATCATTTCATCCCCGTTCTGTTTACTTATACCCGCAGCAACCTACAACATACTCGTCTGAAATGAAACATCACAACAATTTCGTTCACGCGGCTCGACCTCTAGCCCCAACCTCCGGCCAAAACAATTTCGCACCATCTGAACTTTAATTCTTATATTTTCAGGAGCAGTGTTGTGTCTGAGGTGAGAACAATACTGGTGGGAGGGGGGTCACCGTCACTCCCTCTTCACCCCCCACCCCTGCCCGCGCCCCCCTCGCCGGGACGTCGACCTTGCTATTGCAATGCGCAACACGCGCTATACTTTTGTCGCTGCCTGAATAAGGTCACGCTATTTCGTCTCCAGGATATATGGGTTAGCTGGAACATATGATTGGTGTTCAAGGATCCTCTAACTATTGTTTCAGTTGGTCGACTTAGCCTTTTGGATTAAATTCTGAATTCAATACTTCTAAAGACATTATTTAGGATTAGTTGAAACTAGGACATAGTGGAGTAGTTAGTGAATTGATTCATTAGTTTTTGACGGACTAAGATTTAACCTTAGATAATAATTTACCCTCCTACGATCTAGTGTCAGGTTTAAGCTAGCATTTTGTGAAGTGTGAAATGTTTGTAGGTGAACGGATTCTGGTGTCAATAGCAGCGATAAATCTTCTACGCTTAATTGCTGTACTTTGCGTGTAGGTGTTCAAAACTAAAGTTTACCTAACTAAAGCAAAATTTAATGATAATTTATTTATCGGAAATTCGAACTCAAATACATGAATTTAAATGTCGGTTACAATTTAAAATTTTATTTCAATTACAAAACAAAATTGAGTATCTCTTTTTTAATTTTCTAACCCAGCCTACGCAACAGTTTCAATAGATTTATAAACAGAGCGCTAACAAATCTCTAAGGCGCAACCAACTGTAATTGTCGCCAAGATATTTTCGTTACTTTCAGCTAAGTTTCACGGCCACGCAAAAAGCGGCTTTCACCGAACATCTGTGCGTACTGAGACAAACGCGAGACGCGACCCGAGCCTGTATGAAAGCGTATCTTATGCATTTTACATGAGCTGTGCCAGCCATGAGGCCCCTTACCTTAGCCTTCACACAGCCACGCGGGTATACACACATAGTTGCACACGCACACACGCGCACGCCCATTGTCAGCAAAACAAAAACACGCACACTACACCGGACTCGTTCTAATTAGTTGTTTGTAAACACATGTCACTCGTTCTGTATATGTGTGTGTGTAGATGCGTGCAAGTTATCGTCCATGAATTATGTAATGGAAGTTTGTCGTCAAGTGAAAAGGTAAGACAGGTCATGTAGATTCTCCAAGATATGAAGTTTTGAAGGGATTTCCCTGGTCTTAGAGAGGCATGCGTGGGTCTTACGATGTCGGTTTAGGTTTTCAGATCATGTAAGGGGGCTATTCCCTAAAAAAATAAGTAACTTATTAAAGTTAGTGATAGATTGATTATGGAAAAGCCCCTAATTTGACTCGCTCCAAAATATCTTTGAGCTGTCCACTTTCAGGACTTAGGTTTAGCCTTACCAGATCGTGTCATGACTCCATAGAACAGAAACAATGTTGTTTACCACTGCAATAGAGTAACATAGTATGCCAGTACCTTTTAGATGTGTACATAACACAATACATATGTAGCAGCATTGTCCGAGCGTCACTTAGTTGAGACAAACGATCTGGAGAAGTGCCAGCGACGGGAAATTAAGATTGGTGACTACGTACGAAGATATTTCAATGTATTAACTTGGGACGATGAATGTGTTACTCTGAAAAAATAAGAAGGTAGACTAACTTATGGCTCGAAGTAAAAAGGAGTTTAGGAATATTTAACTTACTTTATAACACAGATAGTAGGTAACACAGAGGTATGATGCTAAAATAAATGGGGGCTTGACTAAAAATATAGCAGAAGCAAAACTTATGAAAACTTTGTATTGAATTTAAAGATTAATAGCTATAGCTATTGCTTTTAGACGTTAAAAATCACGTGTCAGAAATTTTGAGAATGAATTGAGGCATTTTGAAGGCAAGGTAAATATCATTGTCAGCAAGTAAGCAGTTGGTATTGACTCCTGATGACTAGTGATGGACTTGCCCAAATATGCTCCATATTTTAATTCTTTCATCTCAAAATGTTTGTAAACCAAGGTTTCATTCGTGTGTGTTCTAACCGCATACATTACGTCCGCACCCTCCTGTGGCATATTGTTTTTACTCTGTAATGAAGTCTTGAAGTAGGCGACGCGTCGAGGGCCGTTAGCATATTTTAAATGTTTTTGTTTGGGTCCTTGAAACCTGGTGCTGGATGCGCGGAGTGTAATTTCATTCGAGGATGAGTGTTTTGAGTTCTGATTTTATGTATGTACTCTGATATTGATATGTATATTGTAAATAAAAAGGTGTTCTTTATAAATCAATTTATTCTCCTGTAAATATTTCAAAACGATTAAACTGACAACTTTTCTCAAAATCATTAGTCTAAACTGGAAATCGTAGGACTCTTCATAAATTTACTGTTAACTAAAACGTTTCGGATCTTAGGATCATGGGAATATGATTGAATTAATTTTAATACCTTCAAGAAACTAAATGTTGATCAAGTCCTTAGTGTAGGTAGCAGCTAACACTTTTGGTGCTAAAAATCTGAGGTTCATAATATTTTGATGCGATAAAATATATTGCGTTACTCTAAAACCGTGTTCCGTAAAAGTAAATAAGTATAATTTATCAACTACACGGAAAGGTCCTCTGTTCAGTAAATGGCAGTCTCTATTTTTACACCGACTAACTGCAGTCTGACCGCAACTAAACATAGACAACCCCTATTTATTTCATACATGGATCCCCCATTTAATAATCTAGTCATACTAGTTCCTCGGGGTAGCTAGATGTGCGAGGGGTGGGGGTGCGGCCAGCGGAGGGGGTGCGGTTAATGAACCCGCAGGGATGCAAGTCGGCGGACATTTCACAATAATATTAGTTCAGTGCTGAAATGAAAGCTCGCAGCGTTCGAACGGCGGGAAGATTTTTGACTGAAAGACGCCAAATACCATCATAGACCAAGTAAAATCAATCTATACCGTGTTTCCCTCAGAAAAATATTCGCGAGTTCACATAATTTTACTGACTATACTACCAAAAACTTACCCCAAGAGGAGAATTAAATACCTAGCTAAGTTTTCTTAAAAACCAGCGTAAGTCAGTCAACAAATACCATTACACCGCACTCATAAAAATCTTAATGCTGATAGAATTAAACTGGAACACTCCATCAATCTATATAAATCAAGATCCACTAAAATACCTGTTCGGTCCTAAGTTAAACATAACACAACATGTCGTTTGTGAATTACACTTCCAATTACGATTCCGAATATTTTTCGTTAGGAATTAATGGAAATCCAATTAACATAAAACGGAGTCAATAAAACCTCTCCTAAATTCCAATATGGCCTATAAATGTGTCTAAGTCGAATAGGAAAAATTGCAGCAAAACTGTGACACGGTTCGCGAGTAGTGGAAGATGCAAATGTAAAAAAAATGCTGAAAAGACTTCGAAGATATTAATAAAGTGACTATAATATTGACATGTTAAGGTAGTAAAAAAAAATTCATAATTAGCGCTGGAAGTCAGTCCATTTACAAAAGAGGAATAGTAGCTTTGTTAACAATTATAATAATTATAATCTACATTTATGTAAGTACACCTATTGACTTTTAGCTAGGTTCCTAAACATTAGTTATCGAGTCAAAAATATTTGGAAAATTAACCATAAATTCTAAAGTTTTGCTCGGGTGTAGGCTGATCGACATAATATAAAATAATCTTATCATAATGATGTATTATCTAATATAGTATATTAATGGTAACAAAATGAGTGGAACTGAAAGATCTCTATGGTTACACAATTCGTGATCACAGTCATGAGGCCGGCGCCAGAGCGCGCGCGTTCTGAATCTTAATGACCATTAATCAGACATTGTGTGGAAGAATCCCCGTCAGTCCAAATGTGCGCTAATCGACGCACCGGGTTTACTTCCCGGCCGATAGAGAGGAACTGCGTGCTGGAGCATCTTCCAAGGGTACATCTAGATCCAGCTTCTGTCCCTCCGGATCTTATATAGCTGTAGAAGTTTTAAGTGCGGAAATGCCAGCTGTATAGGTGATTTCAAGCTCTGCTTCAGGATATATTAGTCCAAAAGACTTCAAAACCTTGATTCTATATTTATAGTACCTAAGGCATGTTTTGCCCACATTACTGATCAATGACTAGCAATAAATTGAGAAGTTGTATGTTCTGCCTCGAGGTTTGGGATTGGTTTAAAAAAAAGTTAATTCACTGTTATTCTACTGTTGTTGGATTATTGTCATAATTTGACTGATGAGTGCCTATTATTACGTCGGAGTGCATTTGTTGCTTCTAACGTTACTACAATTCTAGAAAAATAAAAGAACTAGTTTGAAAATAGTGTTTTTTCTAAGAATTAATTTTAACATTTCATAAAAACAATCGTGAAAGCCAACAACAGCGCCAAATCCCAACCCACAACACAAATCGCACGTAACGCATTGAGCTGGAGAACGAAAACAGTTTTAAGACCGAATCGATTTCCCTCGTGACAGGCCAGTACACGAGCCACCGATTAACAAACGAGGCTAGTTGTCTCTTCTTAAAAACGCTTAAAAATCCCAATAATACCGATTATTCTATTCTCCCAACTATCGTCCAAGATGAGCATACAATGCTTGCGCGGTGACGTTTCAATGGGCGGCCAAACTGGAAATTTGTTCAATACTCGACGCCGGCGCATCGACGCGCGCACAGTTTTGTCAATACTGTCCGCGACTGTACCGTTTAATCAGTTCTGCATTCAACTGTACCGCCTTTGACGAGTAATTGCTTCCACCGATTGAAATGTTATTTCTGTGTATTGCTGCGATTTTTGTGTTTAATGTTTGCTATTGGTCGCTGACGCTTTGACGCTACGAATATTTCGTATAATATATGTATAATGATGAAAGTTTGCTTGTGATTTAATAAATATTTTTTATAGGTATGACTTTTGGTGCCATTTTAGCATGTTGCCCATGCTAAGCTTGAATCTAAATTGATAAAGGAAATTTGAAAAATGATGGACACGAGCGGGATTCGAACCCGCGACCTTCGCCGAACCGTGGCGCTGCTCTAACCAACTGAGCCACCGTGTCGCTGCTCGCATCCATCGAATTTCAAGTTCCAATTTCAAGAGCAGCGCCACGGATCGGCGAAGGTCGCGGGTTCGAATCCCGCTCGTGTCCATCATTTTTCAAATTTCCTTTATCAATTTAAATATTTTTTAGTTGATATGATGTATCTGCTCATAAAGACTTCAGTTCCAGTAGCTGAATAAATTTAAATTCAGGATTTGTTATATAAATTTGACATCTATTACACAATAATATATGGTAAAAATTATGTTGGTAATAAAAATAAATAAGAATGGATTTTTATTTTTCAAGTAGTGAAGACATTGGAAATGATTTCGATACAGAGTCCATTAAATTGTAAATCAAGACAACAAATGTTAATGCAGTATCATTCGGTTTAATAATCACGTTATGCACGTGACAGCATGGGTAGTGAACATTTAAATATATAATGAGAATACCTACCATTTATGACAAACGGTTAAATATACAAGTTGAACAAAAACACTGGAAACACTTCAATCAACAAGGCCCCGCAAAAACAGAAGAGAACCAGCCAGCAATTAAAATCGAAAATAATATTGAGAACTCGACGACGGACAATAACGAAGCTAGCCATTAAAATAAGAGGCGGAATAATAAATGAAGCTGTGCTGAAATTAAAAAAAAAAGTATAAAAAAAGGAAAATTCCCGCCGCGACGAATGCATAGAATATGGCGTAGGTACGGACCAATCAAAATTCTTCGTCAATTAAGTGGAGATCGTAGCAAAAGGAAAATTGAAGGAAAAACTGAGGGTGGCTTCGGTAGTGGTGGACTAAGGTCGATTTATTTCTATGATAGATACTCAATAATCATTCTTATTCCGAATTATATAAGACATTACCAACGATTATTAACATTATAAAATGAAAATATTATTTTTATATCAAAAGGTACAGGTATTAATTTATAGCAACCAACAATGCCGGTTTAACATCAGATAATAATAATTTGAAATTCTCTTAAGAAACTGTACTTATACAAGCTACAATATATATTTGCCGTTTTTAATCTAACAATTGGAAGTTTCCATCGAATTCTAGATAAAATAATTGCCTATAACAAGAGCGTGACATTTGTGCAATCACCTAAAACTCATGTTCCGAATTGAAATAATTAATGTCAACTACAGCCATTTAATACACCATAAAAGCATCGATGTTTTCCCATCCTTACGTTCCCTAGATATGAAAGCAATGGAAATAAAGTTTGTTCGCTCCGCATTGTACCGGGCTCGTCGTAAATGGATTTTATCACTATATAAATATCCCCCTATCTCTACGTTACGACGCTAAGCTATGTCGCGTCACCGTGGATTTTCCTATAAGTATGTTGATACTACGTGATTTTTACTATAACTTTGTTTTTATGTAGCGTTTGTTTGGGTAATGTGCGTAAAAAGGGTGCGATGTGCGTGTATTTAATGTGTAACGTATAAGGCTTTTTACTTGTAGAGCTCCCAAGAAAACTGAGAATCGCAAACAAAACGACTGTTGGTTGACTGTACTAGATTTGAATAGTTTACGTCAAAAACACATTACATCAATAAAATATTTCCTATTGTTACCTCGAATGAAATGAGGCTAAAAGCTCGAATTCTCGGTAATAGAATAGCGCGTATCACTCTGTATTGGGACTGTCATTTACATTTTATAACTAGATAAAATTGAGATACGACTTTACTGATACTCATACGTTCACTTATAAGGGCCGCACACACGGAAGGCTACAACAGGTGCACTCTCTCAACACCACTCCATTACTCTCGCCGCCAGATTGAAACCATCGAACATTATATTTCATTACCGCGGCCAGTCAATAGAAAACCAACTCCGGAACCGTAAAGCCAAAACGGTTGATATAGCGAGGTCCGGCCGGTCACCGCTTTACCAAGAGCTTCCAGGCTGAATTATGCGCGAATGGCCCACGGCTCATTTGGTCTAAACGCTGCATCTTTGATGTGAGGGTCCCAACCAAATTGTGTTAATAATACCCTCCCAGGATGTCGGAATATTTTTGCAGAGGAATTTTGTGATTCGGCTCAAAAGACCAAATTGGGATAACGGTAATATATTG
The DNA here is from genome assembly GCA_905340225.1 of Abrostola tripartita. Taxonomy (NCBI): domain Eukaryota; kingdom Metazoa; phylum Arthropoda; class Insecta; order Lepidoptera; family Noctuidae; genus Abrostola; species Abrostola tripartita. The sequence goes on along the minus strand of HG996492.1, from coordinate 474,989 downwards.
TAAGTTCGGTCCTTCAGAAAGTCAAGAAGCTTGTTCTTAGAACTGATGGTAATAAATAAGTTGTATCAGTTTTGTAATATTATGGTACAGCCAACATTATACGTGGGGGCTATAAGTATACGTTTATATGTAGGTAATATCGAACAGATAATAACCAATCTCAAGATCGCTAGTATTATTTCTGATTTCATTCATAGTCAAAATATTATGCTTATGGCAGAACAAAGTTTAAGATGGTTTATAGGACGTGTGATATAAGTAGACATTGCTCGTATTCTTTTTGGCGGCAAACCAAACTATACTTGTCTCCCTGTATCCTTGCTTGCATTATAAACAATCGACGTCGACAACATAACTTCCACGTAGAGTGATACAACAGTGCGTTTCCTTCAACGTCGGTTGTAAGTAGGGAACCCTCCAGGAGACGGAATATAAACAAACTCTCCTTTAACTCGACCAGAAAACTATAATTTGCATAGATAAGCTTAAAATATTCAGATTCTCTTGAAAATCAAACGGGAGCCCTCAATACGAGCACTCAAGTCATTAAAGCGACGACGCGTCCTTCGGTCCGTGAATGATAAAAGCCATCCGTGTTTATGATATATTTGAAGGCTTCAGGAGTGCGGCCGTTACGGCTTCTACCCCTTTCATGGCCGCAATCCTCTTAGCGGCTCCGCATAAAAATAAAGCGCACTCCACCTGGCGGCCCTCCGTGACCTAACAGCCTTACGTATTTAGGCTGCAGCGGTGCAGCTCTAACAACCTCGTACTAAAACAGAATATCGATTACTTTCGCTACTATAATGTAATCCCCCGCCCACTTTTCGTTTTTTTAGCTCAGGATAATAATATAGTGGTCTCTGTCTAGCGCGCGGGTATCCAGGGCGTCGCGGCGGTCCCCAGGGCCGGGGCGGCGTCCCGGCCCCCGCGCGCGCCCCACCCCCGCCGTATGTAAATGAACGTCTCATCGGTTATGTGTGCGAAAGCCTATAACAACACGCCACCAGCTACACACCGATAACTCGATGTTTGAGGTTTACTGCCCTGACAGCTTTTGTCCTATTTTAAATACGAATTTCGGATTCGATGCGTCCTGTCGTCCTTCATAGATCCATTGGTCTTTTCTTTGTTATTTACGCGAACCGCTGTTGATACTGTAAACAGTGGTAGTGCACAGTCCTAGTGGAGGAATACGGCAGACATGCAAATGCTCACTAACTGATGACAAAGATAACAAAGCGGGGGCAGTTTGAGCATAAACAATTTTCAAATACGTTTAGTCTGACTGCCTGGATAGTGTCGTGGGAATTTATGTTTTACAAGGATGTGTTTAAAGCTTGCTTTACTTTGGTGTGTTTACCGTACGTGCGGCGTTACGTCGTGCCGGTGACGTCACGTGTACGTCGAAAATGACACTTTTACGAGCAATAATTTACATTATTTCGGTGTTAAGCTTTGCGTGCCCGCCGATTGATTTTATGTCGGTCGCATCTCACATTTGCGTTCGGTTAAATCGAATCACTGGCTACACGACCGAGTTATTTTGTAATGGTGGTATCGCGTGAGCTTTTTTGACGTTGTTGTTTGTTATATTTGATTTCGTTGATTTTTTCAACAGCCCGAAGATTTGTTTCTGAAGTTCCATTGCAAGTGTTCCATCTTTTATTTTTCAACTGTTCTTCATAATTATTATTAAAACAATTTACACGAAAGTCTTTGCTATATTGAACTACAAATAACACAGTGCCGATAGACCAGTTACTACGGCTCCCTATACTCCAAGAAAGACAATAGTAAAACATGAACAAATGACAAGGTATTTCTCCAATCATATAAATACCAAAGTATGGAGCGTGGTGATAAGGCCGGGACACACGCGCGCCACCCAATTAAGATCTTCATTAGGCGCCTTCCTCGAAGGCTGCGCTTGCGCCGCGGTGTAGCACGCGGTTTTGTTGCCACACAATAAAATAAATAGATTAGCGAGACTTGAGCGCTTGTTTTGAAACTTGATTTTTTATGACTCTTGTATGTTTAATGGAGTTAAGTATTGAAATTTCAATCTATTTCATTGAACTAACTCAATGATAAAAATATTAGTGTTCATAAGTTCTGAGCATAAAGTTTAAAGTCACACAAACGCTCAACTAAGTTACACTTCCGCGTTTGTATCATAAGGTAACTCAGACAACAAGATAACTTATCGTAAGTAAACATTGTGAGAACTGTTATCGATACTTTGTACAGCACTACTGCAGACAGTAGCTAGAGGGCGCCGCAATTTACTATATTCCTACAGATATGGCTTCTGTATATTAAATATCGGTTTATTTCTCCAGCAGTGAGATACTGGAGCATCCTGTACACAGCACTAGAGCTGCAGACAGTGGCTACAGGGTGTGTTAAACTTACTGGATTCCTACAGATATGAGCTCTGTACCTGCCGCCTGTGTAAATCTCCACCTGGTACAGCCGCTAACTAAAATGGTTTGGCGTTATCTTTTTATTTTAAAGGTACATAAGAAAAGTGATGTTTTATGACTTATTAAGGGGTATTATTTCATCTTAAGAACATTTTAATTTTTTTGTGTTGATAAGCAACAGAAAACTTCCCAAATAGCACTGCTTTTTAAATTCAATAATAGTTGTCGCCACTAAAATAGGATTCTAACTTGTGCATCACCACACACAAATCAAGACTATCCGGTATCTATGCCTTCTTATTAAAAGAAGCAGTTCGTAACAGTTCTCTAATACAAATAAGCTTTCTCAATAGCAACATAAACTTTTCTCACTCGTTCATTGTACATAGACAACAAAACTTATCAATTTCAATTAAACTCAACCGAACACTTGTGGCAGTACCAGTACACACATCGACTGATTTATCATATTCCAGCGCAGGTTGGAGCGACAATTGTAATGTAAAACCGGGACCGGATTCTGAACTAACTTCGTGTCGCTGGCAGAGGCAGTGACGTCACGTAGCACACGTCACGTTTACTTTTACGTTCGCGTTTACGGTGATGTATGTTTGTCACAGATAATGTTGTGGGCTACAGTGGGAGGTGTTATGGATTGATAATAGATATGTGTTCTGTGCATCATCGCGCCTGTTTGTCTTGAAGGGGTGGGCGAACGTGTGTTGTCACATGTGTATATTCCCCGGACCAGTGTAAGTCAGTTCAAAGTGGCTAGGACCCTGAAATACAGTTTGCGCTTCATTTACTCCTTTCAAATAAAATTCAGTTTTGGGCAATATTGAACTGCTCGTTCACCAGCATTTAGGAGTCTCTCTGAGCCTACATACGTGTGCCTAATGGTTCGTCCAGTGCAACCTGACCAGTCTGCTAAGATCTAACTCACTGGCTACTTTTTCTACAATATGAGCTACTTCTTGTATAGACATAATTCATAGCTTATGCTCGTATGCTAAGTGGTAGAAAATCGTTACCGAGGCTTTTGTTTTTCAACGGAAAAAATTAAACAATACTGGGAAAACGACGACAACGAACGCAACGTAACAAATGTTTTTCCTATCAAAGCATTTTACACACTCTGAGGACTGTAATGGAATGCTTATGACAGCAGGCTATGCTGTCATAAGCATTCCATTACAGTCCTCAGAGTCCATCAACAGTGATGGACTCTGAGGACTGTAATGATAGAGTCTTTATGTTAGAAGGTTGTCACACGTCGATACTTAAATAGCAACCTTTGTGCTGGATGTTCTGCACTTTTCAACTTAATCCTAATCTGTCAGTCAATATAGATGCGGACGAAAAAATTTCGCATAATTGCATAAATTCATTTAAAACGATTTTAAAATAAACAACAGCATTAGTCAAATGACACGATTTCTAAATTACTAATTAATCCCCATTCCGATCAGCGAATAATAACGAACTATCAATGTCTAGCTAAATCACGACCGCCCGGTTCACTCGATACCGACTGTTATTCACATACGCATAAAGGCTATAATGGCATGTTAGCAAAGTGTCGTGTTGGTACAACGCAGTCGCAGACAGGTATCGCAGCCAACAATGATGTACCTCAACCAGTCCGATTGCGAGGGGTTTTTTTACCCAGTATCCTCTGAGGCTTACACGGATGAACGAAGTATGGACTGGGCACTTTTAGTTTTTATCTTTTTGTGGTTTTGGACTTCGACTTAAAAGCTACAGGGAGATCTCATAACGTAACAACATTTGTGGTTCAAATATTTTCTAACTCCTTGAGGTTGGCAAATTTCCAGTGTATTGTCTCAAGGTGTCTTATGATAACTACGTAAGGTTCTAAGACAAGGAATCCTTCTCCTCTTGCATGCAGCTTGTCATCATAAAGCTTTTTTGTATGTTTTTAAAAGTTAGTGACGAAGCAGTCGGTACACAACTAACTTGAACTGAGAGTTAGGCCACAGTTTTGTCCGTCCTAGACTTTATTATAATAACATAAACACAACAGAAGTTTATAAATCATATTCCACTTTCAATAGTAAATCAACTTCGATGTTAACCTACATTAATTTAAGATCCATTGACCACACCTAGTCTAATTATAATACTAGAACAATAAATTATGATTTGCCGAACTAAGCAAGTCGCTAATTAAATTTGACAATCGCCTAATGTGTTTCAAATTTATATAATTCCGATTTGACTCAAGCAATTTACATATTATGTGTGTTAGTAACTCTATTCATCGATTGAGTGAGGTAGAGAAGACTTGTTAAAAGCAAAATACCCATAGTGAGAGTGAGCGTGTTTAGTCGTATGTCAAGCGTATTTTTAAACCCTGTACCTTTTTAATCAACTCAACTGAAACCCTTGACACATTTTCCATCTGGAAAACGAACTCAAAATTACGTCAGGGGTGTTATTGCTTTTATTTTATCATATTTTTCTCACGATCCTAAAAGTTAAAAATAATGACAATATAAAAATATCCAGCCAATATGATGCAGAAATATGTATCAGAGCAGGTGATGCTTTTTCAGGCATAAAAACATTATCATGCCTGAAGAGGAAACTACTATATGATTGAGTTGTTGACCAATTTACATATTCTGTATTATTCGAAGGGTGTATGTATAATGTGGGTGGGTTTCGGCGACACTGCCGCATCCACGGCGCGTGGCTCGATGTCTTCACAAGACAATGAGCGCGGGCCCACACCGCGTCACTCCGTAAACCTCTTCGCCTTATTTCACTAGCCTTCCTTTTGTTTCGAGGGCATTTCTTTATTTTGTTGTGCGATCTTATTATTTCGCTACCGTTGGCCGCATTGCAACGTTCTTATAGTTTTTGTTCGCATGCTCGATGCCGTACAGAAGCTTCCAACGGAATGGAGTAATACTACCCAAGACTCCTCGGTATTGTGTATTTGTGTCTCTTTTTTTATTTTTCCTCAATGCCACGTCAAGTTTTTGCACCGCAGCAGGTTTTATTCTATGTGTGTTATGTAACTTGAGCCATGTGATATGATCTTGAATGTGTATGTAATTATTTCTGCGTTCCAATTTGAGGTTGGTATGATTGAAGCGGATGTGAGATAATTTGTCATATTCGTTTGTGTTCTTGTTCAGCGTGGTGATTTGATGATGATTTGGTTGATAGCATTATGTGTTAAACGATGAAGTCGTCAGATTCAAGTTTCCTGCGTTTGTGTCCCGTTTTATTAGGCTTTTTTGAGGGTTATATGTAAGCTCTTCATAATTCATATTATGTACATATGTTGCTTATTTGTAATGATAGCATTATCTCCAAATGGTCTACAGTGGCAGGACAGCTACATTCACATCCTAAATTCCTAATGCATTTGATCAAAAAATTATTAACTTAATAATCTATATTGTATAATGTTTTATTTGCGAAAGTAAAATTTTCTATTGGTTTTACTATTGGTTTGTTTACTTTACACGCAGTAAAAGCAGGGCAAGGGCAAAAAAGAGTTAAAGTTGCCTGAAACGTATGTCAACAGAACATGGAGAAGGGTTTTCTCCTGGTACCTATTTCTCCTAGCAACACACATAAATAAGGAGTTACACCGAACAAAGTTTAATTACACATTTAGCGCGCTTGTAAACAATACTGCCGGTGTGAGCTACATAAAATACCAACATGGTACCAACAAAACGAACGGTTGGAACACTGTCGTCTACTTAAGGCTAACTGAGATCTCCTTTTTAGGGAGGGGGGGTGTGAACACCGCATGTCTGTGGGCTAATTAACTGAAACATGCGCGCGCGCCGGCGCGTTAATCACAGCGCAGTGGCGCCCCCCTCCCCCCGGCCCGCCGTCGCCCGCGCAACTACACCGAGTTGCTTTTAGTGTGAGATGTTGGCGTAATCTAAGGAATTTCAATTAATTATATTATTTCGTTAATGAGTTTTGGAAATGTTAGCCGGAGATTTAGTATTGTACGGATGCGGATGGCTTTATTTTATACGGGGGTTTTGGTTTGTTATGTTTTGGTAACGAAAAGGCTTATATTTTTCATGAGAATTTCAAACCTAGGTATATTAAAGTCCAAATTATTTGTTTATTACAAAAGACTTTTTTCTTAAAACTTTGTAATATCTAAAGTACTTAGTAGTAGAAGTATTAGCAAGTAAATCAAATCCTGATGTCTCAATATCTCTTTTATAACTAAATTCTGGATCAAGGTGATTCGATTCAGCAGTCAGAGAAAGCTACATAAACAAACCGGCAAAGTAAAGTTCACTTAACATTTCCAAAAATACTCTTCACCCAACAAATTCCACGATTTATTCAACGGTCTACGACCAATAAATCAACATTAGCCATCATTCCACGACGAACGCCACATCACAGGATCTGATACCAAAAAAGCCAATATGAATCCAAGAAATAGCTATTAGTTGCAATTTATATTCAGCTGGCTTTGTCACGAAAAACTTCAATCTAATTTAGTATGAGAAGAAAAAAATTGACTGGTATCACGAGACTGGGTTGACTTTTTTTCAGTGCATCGAACAATCGGTTCGGAGTTAGGAATTTATTGAGTCGTACTGCAAATAAATAAAAGGGAGTGCAGCGTGGTATATGTAGGAGTGCGGGCAGCGGGCGCGGACCCGTCGCGCCGGTAGTCGAGGATTGATCTCAGACATCAACTGTCTGCTGCTGCGTCTCGGGGGAGCTACAGGGTGCGTTCGACACTCTATTTATTTTGACGTTACTATTTGTGTAACAGGCAATGAAAACCGAAAAAAAACAGAATCAAAAATGATTACTTCATAACTTTTAGATGTGACAAAGGTGATCTTGTTGCACTTTTTTGGAAAATCTTTTACAGTTTACAGACAATTCGTTTGGGAAGTCTACTAAATGGCATTTACAGCCGACCTCTATAAGGAGTTTTGAAAGAAATTTTCAGCGTAGACGTTATTAAAATAATGAGCCAAAACGAAACTAAACCAATCTGCCACTATTAATATTACAAATTAAATATCTGAGTCATAACATCTGTAATTTATAATAATTATCAAAAAGCGAGTATGGTGTACAATGTTCGAAGAGTTGTATTTTTGCCTACATATTTTTTCTAATCCTGGCTAGATAAGGAATCCACGCAAGAAAAAAATAAATAAAAAAGAATTTGACCAAAATCTCGTAATAGTCAACATTGAAACAGTCATAGACGGTTCAAAACAGAGACAAAAATACATTTGAGTCAATATTAAGTAAATAATTAAAAATACAATAAATATATTATTAGTTTTGAATCGTAGTTTTGCAGCCACACCCTGTGTTTGAGTGCGGGATCACGCGAGCCAGTCAGCTTAATGGTATCAGAGTCACATAACTAACACATCCTGTCGTTGGACAGCGTCTGATGTGACTGTACTGTTGCGGGTTCTGTACCAGTGCTAGTACTTACAGCATCTAGCTGTAGTGTCATTTGTACTAGCATCTGTTAAGAAATTAAGCGGTGGCAGAAATTATACACTGATTTCAAACAACAAATACTACGCAATTGATGATAGACTAGAGATGACTAGATGATAGATCCTACGGATACTGCGATAGCACTTCTTCCACTGAATACAATGTTTAAAACTATAACTATACAGCAATAGCGATATAGACAAAAACACCCTTTAACTTTGAATGTTATAGAACAAGGAACTCATCTTAAATGTATTTTAGGAGATAGGAATTCCCAAAAGATGTCTAACGGTCGTGTGTAGTCTATACTCACCAGCACAATATGGAATACAATTATATAAAGTTGATTATTTAACACTGAAAGGTCAATGCATTTCTTCATCCGCAGTATTATTTATAAATCATCCTTCAGTGTTCCCACTCTCTTCACCCGCTGTTGATGGTATTCTTCTTGGTGTATTTATACCTTATAAAGTATGAAGACCTCCCCGGCGGACTACATGGCACCGTTTACGAAAGGTCAGTGTGACTCTGTGGGACCTCCCAGAGCAATCAACCTCATGTGATTGGAAACAGGTATTTATATATCACGTGTATAAGGAGCGTCGGGAACTGTGCAGATTTGTGCATTATTTGAGGCATTTATAACATTCACATGTATCTTTAGACATTGAGTATCACAATGTTGTTTATGTCAATAATTAACGCTTGGCCTAAGGTTGGTGTCAGAAGCTGAACAATTCAAGTTTTGCAAAAGATCCACCTATTTAGTTTAAAGCCAATTTATTGCTTTCAAAAGCCGACAGCCAGCGTATTACTAAGCAAAATCATATTTTGTTTTATTGACTCCAAAAAGCTTAGGAACGGCGAAATATCATCTAATTTCCCTTCTGACCTATAACTTGACTAGACGGTGTCGACGGTGTTATACAAACCTACACTAAAATATGGAAGGTCACCAAATGTATACCCTCATTAGCATAAATAACTAAACACCGTCCAATTACAACTGCCGCGGCCACACAAATAGTCCCAAACATTGGCCCAACGTCTTTGGCACCCTATTTCTGCGAAACGGTCCAAAGCAAATTGGCACTCATCCAAGTGTTAAGGGCTTGTGACACGCCTTTGCGAGGCAGGACTAAAGGTCATCGGGTAATTAAGAGTCCCTCAAGCAATCAGAATGTGAACGGCCTGTGATTGGTTGCAATTTTCGTCCGCCTCGGCAGATCAAAGGCGATGTTGGTGTCACTTGTCAAATGGAATATTTTAGGGATCGACGTTTGATGTTCACTCGTCGATCTCGGATGTATTTTTAATTTGGTAATGATTTTTTCTCTGTCATACATTATGCATGTTGTGCGTCAAAGGGAGTGTTAATGTTTTCTATTTTGGAACAGATCAGTGTTTCGAGATTATATTTACGAAGATGTTGCGTACTCACTACGTTTGGTATGCCTATAAATTATGAGAAAAAATCAAGCACTTCCGATGGCTACGATGATGTCCAAACCATTCGCTTCACTTCGAATCTGTTTGTACAAACAACAACATCTAAATAAACGCACTTTGTGATAAGGTAGAAAATAGTTCTCTAATCCAAATTTAGTAAAAGGAATATTCCTGAAATAATGCTTTGATTTTTTATATATCTGAACCTTTAGACTAGACATGTATCACACACACATCACGCTGTTTTGCTAAAAACGAAGGTTTTAAGATATTATTGAATTACTTCAAATTTCTTAAATCTTAAGTAGTTATATCTAGGTAGATAGTGAACCAACCTTGGTCTGCACTCCAGACGTTCACTGATGTATATAAGGCTGAGTGATATCTAAGGGTGTAAACAACCCTTTTAAATAGTTTACTGTCAGGAGGGAACCTGAGGCGGTAGGGAAGAGGGACGGCCCGGCTAAATATCTTTTAGTATCTGCAAAACGTCTAATTTAGTAGCGAGGCTTTGATGTTGTCTCTTAGGTTTTAAGAGGTATTGAGTTGTGTTGTTACTAAAAATTCGTAAAAAGGGAAAAAAATTCCAGAGATCGCTAAGAAATTTGATGACCTGGTTGGTGTATTGTACTAAGTGATGGACTGTTGCGCAAAGGGTTGCGGGTTGGATTCCCGCACGGGACAAAAATATTTGTGATCCGCAGATGTTTGACCTGAGTCTGGGTGTTTGTGTGTGTGTGACGAAACCCGCAAAACAAGAAATTTCTAGAGCGGGGAGATGTTCTAAAATAAAAATTAAAAAATGACATGGTACAACATTTTTTATTTAGGTTGAAATACAAACTAATTATAAAATAAGCGAACTAATTCTAATAAACCACAGCTAGCGACTCCACGCATGCCTCTATCCTCCCGGCTCTATTCAGACAGTCCCCGGAGATCATCCTCTCGCTTACTTATCCATCTGTATCTGATCAGTCGTCGGCAGAAGGTTCGATGCCGTTTCTGCATATCCGTACAGGTAATCAGGGTTCACACTTCACTGAGCCAGATAATGGTTGCCTGGAACTTAGAAGTAGACTAGTGGTCTTTAAGATTTCTTACAGATTGGGTTGTGCTGCTGGGTAGTTTGTTGCGCCATTTCTTCTACCCAGCTATAGCACTATGAAGCGGTGACGGGCGGGTGTTTTTGTCTTGATGTAATTTGCCGTTTAAAAAGTTATTTTTTAAAGTCTATTTTGAATGTATGAATGTTATCTTTATAATGTCGTATTAGAATTAAACATTCCTACAACATATTTTTAAATGAGTAACTATGGAGTTTCTTGCCGGTTCTTCTCCATAGAAACGACTTTTTGGAACCGTGCAACTAGTTTGACGTTTTGTAAGATTTGCTCTTTTGTAGACTATATGATATAAAAATATTATGACTATGACTATGAGAAGAATATATTAGACCAATTTTATTTTATATTAGGCGAGCATATTCTGTTCTTGACTTCGTCAGCGTGGAATTAATTTTCGTATCTGTTCCGCGCTTAAAGTAGCCTTGTCCACCCGTAAGGTCTATCCTAAATATTGGTAAAAGATTTTTGGAAATCGGTTAATGACTTTCAAAGATTACCCCCGTAATAAAAACAAGCAAGGATCTCGTTATAATATTATTATAGACAAAATATTGTTTAAACATCATCTTTCTTTGGATTTCTCAAGTTCCACCACTATTATAGGTTCAGGAATCTCAAAAACAATTATATTCGACTTTTTGGCCAAAAAGTAACTTCCTAAACGCGAATTCATAAGTTCCTCCTTCACATCAGGCAATTGGGCTTGGATCTTCATAACTATTTCTAAACACGATACGTAATTGTAATCTGAAATAGTATCTACCAACTACCGTTTATGGCTGAACTGAAACAGTGATGTTTTCTTAATAAACATCATCTGTTTTGCCACTGTTAACTGTCGTTTAGTTTGTGTTCTGTTTCATTTACCTCGCAGTTACAATACAATAAAGGAGAGAAGTTAAGGCTACAAAATGTTTGGTATCTGATGAATAGCACTGTTGAGTATTGATGCTAAGAATGTTGCGAATCGAATTAACGCTCATTAATTCAGAGTCGATGGTTACAATTCGGGTTTCCTGTTATGTTTTACATGTTTTGATTGAAAGTAAAGTCAAAGAAGTCCACGGAAATTGGAGACTTATTACCTGCAGTACTTCAATGATTACTGCGGGCTATAAGGCCTACTGGCCTTTTATAGACTGTTTTCATTACTATTAAGTAGATATTCTGCAAAAAGAATGCGGTTCCTGCAAAGTAACTTTGTGTGATTCGCAGTCATTTGTCTTGGGTCTAGACGTTTGACAAGTGATTTCTTGTCCATTAAACACATCCACGATACATAAAGGAACGATAAAAATGTCTGAATGTTATTTTCCTTTGACAACACATAAGTAAGTAGACAAACAATTAACATCAAGTTAAAACGATATTTAAAACAAGAACCAACAGCCAGGTAATTCATCTGTCTTGTTATTTAACAAGCAGTTTGTGCAAACACTCACGCTCAATCCGCTGTGTACTCAGCAGAGAGGTGGCTCTTGAAAGGGCGCCCATTTATTTGCCCTTACCCTTAGCTTCGAATGCGCTTAGTAAGGAATTTTGCCCAACTGAAGGGTAAGGTGTTATTCACACTATGGTGCTGATGACACGAGGTTTATGATAGCCATAAATTTATTATCGAAAATCATTTTTGTTTAGCTTTATTGTTCTAAGAATTTAACGGAATTGTATTGTTTAATTAGGTACATGAGGATAAACATGCATGGTTTTGATTAAGGTAATACACAAATATTGTTTTTTTGCAATTGTCATGGACTTCTTCGAAACAGGTAGATTAGTATACATTGGCTAGTCAGAATGATGGTAGCGATGGGTACCTTCCAGTTTGCTCATCACTGAAATTAAATAGTGTTGTCAAACTTCAGCGTAGTATAAAGGTAAATCCTGTCAATGCATCATGATGCTTATGATAAATACAAAAACTTTGAAGTTTGTTACAAAATAACAAACAATAATAATGGATAGGTCCATCGACTTGCTTGTTCCAGCGCTAGCTAGCAGTTCCACACTTAATATTATTTATGTCCACGATTCCTAACTTCTTTCAACTCGTAGACTATGAAAATTATCGTTGTTCTAAAACAATGTCCCGGTTCCGACCGCGACCCAAACTTCCCTCTACGCTGAGATTAAGAATTATTACCTCTTATCTCTGTCCTGAGTCGACGACTCGTCGGCTATTCGCTCGCACTGCGTCACGCCTAATATCTGAGTGAAATTATTTCGACAGACTTTACCTAACGGTTGAACACCCCTGGCAGGACTCAATCACTTAACACACAAAATTCAACTTTAACTATGCATTAATAGAGTTTAATTCAGATAAGAACACAACAAGGCTTTCGAGACACGTGATTAACGAAAAGCGGGAAACTGGGAAATCATTTGTAAATTTTCGAAAGGGACAGGTGACGTGATATTATGCAAATGTGTAGCGAGTGCGAGCGGGACAGAGCCACTGCTGAAGTTCAGCCGAACAGACGCGTCTCCGGATAAAATTTATACGCGGATGAAACGATTTATTACAAAAGCGTTGAGTAGGTACTCGAAATTAATTACACTAAGTTTTGCTTTCATTTTGTACAATTGTGCGAGGTCCGGGGGATTTTCCTTGTCTTGTCGAGATATCGGCGGTTTTTATTACATCCTCGACAAAGGGGATTTCGGAGGTGGATATTTATGACAAGTTTGCACCGCTTTATTTTTCTTTATTTTTGTTTTTTTCTGTCTATGAAATATACGTCGGATGCTGAATGCCTACGCTTGTTGACTGAGACATTAAGCTATGTTATAGTTGGGACGTGATCAAGTTTGTTTGCTCGATATGTTTCAATATATTGCTGTTTTTTCGGCAGTAGTACATAAGGGATGGTTTATTTGTGTTTAGGAACGTGTCGGGGTAATTGTCGTGAGCAGCATGCGAGTCATGTACGGTTGTAACATATATTTACTTCGACATAATTATGTGTTTCATTCTGAAGTTGTAATAAAGTAACAGTGGCATTAATAAGCATTATTAATAAGGGTGGGCAGAGCAAATGGTTTATCTTCACTATATGTCTTCTATATATTTGTGAGTAAATAGATTTCACTGACAATTTGCAAGTTGTGTCAGATTAAATTTCTCGCATTGCCTAGTAAATTTTTATTTTGAAGAAAATGCTGAAGCATCTTTAGGTGTCAAGGTGTTTGCCCTAATTGAGGCAAGTGGTCTTGGATTCGATGCTCAAGTCGAACTGTGTTGTTAGGTTAAATATTCTTTCTGATTTTAGACGCGGGTATTACAATCAGAGGCAATAGGATCGCAATTTTTCATGACTGTGACGAAATATGCGTGTGCTAGAGTATACCGCCTACCTTCACGGAGAATACAGTTGTAATGGTATTTATACAGGTAGATTTGTGTAATTCTTTCAGCTTGTTCTTTTCATGCTGCCCCCTTGGTCTAGTGGTTGCACAGTGCGACTGCTGAGCGTGAGGTCCTGGGTTAGAATCCCGGGTCGGGCAAAGTGTTATTAATGAATAAATATATTGAGAAGAGACCTAACTAAGTACAATAGGTCAATAATATCATCGGTCATTACCCTGGTAAGGCGATATCGTGCGTTGCGGCGACGTCCGGTTCCGGCGTGCGGCGCCACGGTCCACTTCCGGTGTCCTCGGCCGCCGTGACGTCACAGCCGGTGCGCGTGTTACGCACTTCCGCCGCAAGTAGCTGTAAATAACAGGGTCGGTTTCAGGAATTTTCGCAAGATAGCCTCATTTCTGCCTAAATAGCACATCAATAAAGAACTGTAATAAAACTTATAAAAGCATAGTAACACGGTTCTAATTAATTATGGTATTATGACACCATCTATGCTGAAAGTTCAGTATAACATCTTCTTCTGTGACTTGGAAATTCTCAAAGCAAAATTACAATTAGCAAAGTATAGTCAATAGAAAAAATGTAGTCCTAAAGGTTTTAAGATTGAGAAAAAACTGAAGGTTGAAATCGCCAATATGTACAGAGATACTGACAGCCTTAAGCACTTTTTCAAACTAAGTAACTCTACTGATACTCGTATAACGAAGAACTTACTAGTCAGAACTTAGGTGTTGATACGTATATACCCTATATTACCTACAATTCCTGTTAAATTAAAGTTTCCAAAGCTCCAAATTTAACATTCAGTTCATTGTTTTAATCTTTCTACCTAGTTTTCAATAGCTCCGACTGCCTGATAAATACGAGTACAATTGGTCTATGGGTCTTCTCGTATATTTATATCAGAATCATACTTTATTCCCATTATCCTTGGGATATTTAAATCTTGTTCCATAAATATATCTTTGACTGTTCGCACGACTGAGTTCAACGAGAGCTTATCTTACCCTTGGGAAGACGTGAAAAAGAAGGCGATGTAAAGATTACTTCCAAAACTCCGTCGAATTGTCAGAACACTAATGATGATTCTCAATTTGTATTGCCTTTCATGTTTCATGTAAAAACTAAATGGGTATTAAAACCGAGTAACGTTAGTTTACGTTCCTCGCTATTGATATTTACCTCACCACAACGAACTACGTTCAAAGAAAATGTAAAATATGAATACATAAATCAAGCGGTTATGAAGCGCCCGCTAGTTGCTGAGGTTTCAGTACACAGATCGCACAAATATCGCTCTACGTAAACGACTCTGTGCACGGAGAAAGTGTAACGGAGGGTGGGTGCATCCAATGAATATGTATGAGGGAGGGAAGAGGGTCGCCGGGAGGCCGGGAGGGGGGCGTCCGCGTGTAAATGGAAATTTCAAATAAAAATACCTCAAATATTAACATGAGCCCGATTCGTGTTGTTCCGCGTGTTTTTGCGCGGCCGGCCCGGGCGGGACACGTATGATAACACGCCGCAATAAAACCAACGTTTTTAGCGGAGATTCGTTTTTTGAATTATTGTGTGCCTGATTCGTTGGGGCGGGCTTTTGTAATGAGTTGACGTCGCTTACGTGGCGTAGCCTAAGTTTAATTGTGATCCGCATTTTGATTTTCATTTGCGTACAAAATGTTACTGACCAGTTTAAAAATATTGCTTTGAAGTCAATATTGTTACCAGATTACTACAATACAAAATGCTTACTTTTTTGTTTCTTTAACGTTTTTGATATACCTAAGCAGATACGAGATGTGTGTCTGACTTCGTAGGATGCATCAAATCACATTTTAAAGTTTATAGAGCAACTAATAACGGGATTAGGAGACTGTCTATGTCTCGATAGACATAGCTCCTATATTTTTGAACCTATTGCAAAAATGTATCCGTCTTAAAACGCACGTAGATTCTTAAATTTTTTAGTTGGCCCGGCTGATGGCAACTATAAAATAGTTATCAGTTTCTAAAAACATCGTGAGGAAACCGGCACATCTGAAAGATATTTCAATGGTGTGTAAAGCCATGTCAGATACAGGCGGTTTAAACTCTGACACCAGGTCGTTCATCAACCATACGATAAGAAGAAGATCTCCTACCTGATGAGAGATTTAATGTACGTTTTATTTTAGTAATCGATGATTTAAAATATAAACAAACTCATTGTCCCTATAATAATATGTGATCGTGTCGAGTCGTCCGCACTAGGTCAGGAGAGGCTCAGTAAGTCGGTGTTGATACCGCCGTGTATGAATAACGCATTAGATTCCAACTTCAGATGGTGCTCGGGGGACGAATTGCCAAACCATGGCGTCGCGGATCAGAATCATACGATTTTTTGTGAATCCCGTTATGAACAACGTGTTTTGTTAAACAAGTCAAGTTTTGGAAAGATACGCGAATTAGTTTGAAACTGACAAAAATACACGATAGATATCGAGGTAAGTATTAATACTCACTTCTTCTTTTTCTTATCGAGTCGATGGCAATAAAATTTTGTCGGCCCAGAAATTTGCTACGAGAATTGCATTGGCACTATGCTGTATTCAGCGCATAAACTAATAACAAAATCTCTAAACAATTATTGATTTCAGATCTTTTTCTTCTTTCATCTTCATGTAGTAAAAGATCTGCCAGCCAAAAAGTTCACCATTTTGTTACGATCTAAAAAACAGTTTTCTTAAACAATTTATACACAGTTTCAGACTATACACAGTCAATTAGTTCAACAACTTTGTAATACTAATTATATCCTTGCATTAATATTCGATGGTTATAACCACAATATAGCTCTCACATCTGGCGATAGAAAAAACTTCGAAAATATTAAATATTTAGTATTCATGTACAACGCACGCGTTTTTATGAAAAATGTTAATAGTTAAAAACGATAAAATCTACAAAATATTTAACAAATTACGCTGACGTGACATCATAAGGCATTCAGTAATTACTAATTAATTTGGAATGAATTAACATTTCAAAATAATTTATAGAATTTACAAAAGAATAATGTTCCGGATAAGGTTTAATAAGCTGTGTTTATTATATAATTATAATATATTGAGGAAAGAAAAATATAATCAAAAATTCGTCTATCAGGTGATGCCTTGTTAGACAAACAAGCACTATTTAGAAATTTTTAGTGGTTGAATGGTAATACACTTATGTATAAATTGTTACATAGGACTAATCACCGTCATTGTCAAACAGTGTGTGCATAGTATCGTATAATCTCTGCAGGAAGCAGGCGTGATGACAACACTCCAATTATCCGCAACACCACAGACCACTCAGTGCTAGACGCGCAACTTTTTTACATGCGAGCGTGTGTTTTATTACCAGGACGAATCTCAAGCACGCCTGTAAGCAATCGACCCTTATGTGAAGGACGCTTCTAGGAGTTCTTTAGCTCTGCCGCTTTTTTGGCCAAGAATTTTGTGATTAATGATCAGTTGATAGGGATCGTAAGCCGGGCGACGAAACGTGTGTTATCGGAGGATGTTCTAGGATTATGATGTGACCTAAATAATGATGTGAGGCAGTAGGTAGGAGCCATGACAAATATGTGAAGTGAAGCTTGATATGTAAAGTGATGTTGTTTTTGGCGTTTGAATATGTAAACGTCGGTTTATTTCTTATTATATTTCAAAAACGCTTGCTTTTCTCGACGTTTGTACCTTGTTATGTCGTTATTGACGAATAACTGGTTTTTAATTCCATTTTTCTTTAATAACTTTTGTGAGTGTTATCTATATTAACTATACATATAATAAATTTACTGTATACTTTAATTCCATTGTCCCATATTCTAGGTTCGTAAACTAATAAATTATGTGACAAGGTTTTAATACCTTTCATTATATTTATTGCCGACTACTAAAATAACAAGAACTCACAAGGAGTAATTGTCTATTTCCATGAAGGCTCAGTTCCAAGAAGGTCCGAGTCTACTTTCGAGAGTTTATGTCTAAGTAGAGAAAAATGCAAAGTGTTGACAAATTAAAAGTAGGAACTGATTTGACACGCGTCCTTTCCAAACGGCATCCTAAAAAGGTGTTAAAGTAAAACACTGCTGGGTCCCCTGAGACGAGAGTATGATATTACGTATGTATGGTTACAGGAGTGCTCCTTAGTTAGACCCTACATTTCACCATGGCGTAAACGCGATATTATCAAGGGACTTTTAATTTTGCAATTTGTTGGGCTGACACCCCTGAGACAGACGCGAGCGGACAGATGGATGCTGTGACGTATGTAGATTTTATTTTAAGATAACGCTGAATAGAGTTGTCTATTGTGCAAGGGTGTGAAATTGAGGTGGCGGACGTGGTTGGGTGGCATTTTTTGGACTGTTCAACAGTTAATGCAAACTTTTGTAAATTATTTTTGTATCAATTTAAAATTTCTTTTATGAGTATTTTAATGGTGGCACATCTTAACTGCAATAGTCATTATTGATTAGGCAAATATTGAGTTCGATTAACGTTGTAATCAGAATTTTTTAATTAAAAAAATAGATACGTGTATAGTCGGAATTGGAGAATTCAACCTTTAAGGGTGTGAAATATATTACGAAAATTTAAAATTTCATCTGCGAAATGTCATTAGGGTCTTGATATGCATTAGAAAGATTTCTTTGTTTTTTAACATGTTAGTTTCACAATTTAATGTTTCTCATCATATGCATTCAGCCTTTCTTAAAACATAGTAACAAATAGGTACCTAGCTAGTTTCACCCAAAACGAGCATCCATTACGGCCTCATAGGTAAACAAGCTGATGAATGCTAAAAGCCGCCAGTGCACATTGCACAAAACACAAAGTAATCCTCTCTACAGTTATCTTTTTATCTACAATTAGGATTTCGTCACCTCCCCTAGAGGCAGAGGGACCATCAAAGGCCGGCCTCATTATGCGACGTTATTGAGTTATCAAACGCCACGGAGGGAGATTAGTTCATACTTCCATACACAAATCCTATCATACAAGCTGACGCCTTCCATGAGCGAGCCTCATGACGGTCTACCGCAAAACATTTGTACTACCACGACCTTACAAGTTGCTTCAAACAATCAAAACTAAACTCTTTGCCTTCAAGAATAAAGTTCACTATCACAATACCAGATTAATTACAAGAAGAGTCTTAAGTTAGGCAAATTTAAACTTATTTGCTTTATGTTAAAGTTGATTATTGCTTTTGTGGATGTTGTGTAAGTGTGTGTCGGTCTCCACACATAGAAGGTTAACAAGGAAGTTGCCAGCCTGTTATTGTCAATGCAAAGGGATAATTTTGTCCCTTAATTTAAAACGACCTATAATGAGATGCGTATTCGATTATATTTCCCTTTATAGTTTGTTAGTTGATGGTTTATTGAGTTTTTTTAGTATTCGTTTCGTGTTTAAGTGCTTATATGAAAATAAACATTGGTTTAGTGTGGGGATAAAGATAACTTGTTTATAATTATGTTTTACAAGGAAATTGGTGTTTTACTTATTAAATGCGAAAAATGTGCTAGGCTTTTTACATTGAAATTACACACGATTTATAAATGTATAAGTGTAGGTAAGCGAACGTATTAAAATTTTACTAAAGGATCAGGATGGTTAAGTCAGTATAGGTATACTTATTTTATAATTATTCATTATTGGAAATTATCATCTATAAACCAACACTTATAATACAGAAACACCTCAAACAAACCCCTATTAATTAGCCCCCAAAAATCAATTAACAATAACAAAAGTACGTACGTAAATCATAAACAGTCAGAAACGTAATTAACACTAGCAGTGCGCAACCCTCCCGGATTGGACGCGGGCCCACCAGACCCCGTGCAAATTTCAAATTGAGATCCGTTCATATCCTACGCTATACCTAATACCAGGCACCAAGTACCTACACAGAGGGCGAATGATTCGTTAGGAGTCAGTCAAGCGTTCATTCGTGAACAGGGTCGGGGTATATGCGTACCTGTTATGTGCTGTGATAGTAAATATTTGCATACATATCAATGCCGAAGTGTTTAGGGTTTGACGGTTATAAAGATGAATTGTATTGACGTGCAATTTTGGTTGGATGGACGAGTGGGTGCCTTCTTTAGATGGTAATGAGGTTTTCTTTTGATCTGGTTTGGACGTAAATAAATTTTCAGGGACCTTTCCCTAATAATTTTTTAATTTCTCGTAAGCTATATTCTTATATAGGGGTTTATGTCCTGTAGTTTCACTTACAAGCCCAATAAAACATGGGGTTGCAGAATATAATATTTCGTTGGATTTCGCGTGATAAGTAACACCCCAACCGTCCCCACTGAAATCCGATCCGCAAATTCTCTTGGTAATTAACTACCAATTTCATTTCTTGATGCATTTTTAAAAGCGTCCGACGGCTTTTTAATGGTTATTTTATGGTGACGGATCGCTTATTAAGTTTTTATGGCGGCCGCGCAGTGACAGATGGGATGCAGTTTGACACCAGATTTGAGGGCTGGTGGACTGTTGGTGAAGTGACAGGAGCGGCTGCCGCGAAATGGAGAACCAATGCTGTGATTTAAAATTGAGTAAGGTTTTGTAGATATGTAAGGGATGCTTAGTAATACTAATAACTTGTACTGAACCCAGAGTAGCAGACAGTTAAAAATGCTCTTTGTCTACACTTCCCTGTCTTGCTAACGTAGTACTTACGTCAATTGATAATGTTTATTAGAATATTATGGAATTTTAATACACCTTGTTAGTATTATTGTACAGATTAATTTACTTGTTGAATATAAATGACCGCATTATAAACCCACCTGTCAGCCGTAACGTGAGCTATTAAGAAAACAATCAACTATATTCGATACCTACATCACAAAAGTAAACGACGATATTAATGCCCGTATCCACATATTACATTATCATTCTCCCTAAGGACACTGAGAAAATTAAAACAGATGATCTAGCGGAACAGTCGACGCTGCGCCATAATTAAAAAGATAAGGAATATTTTCCTTTCACAGCGTTGTTATAGAGGAAAAACCCCTTCTGTTCGTCCGGAGAGCCCGCTGAGGGACGGTTAACCGGTTAGAGCCCCCCGGAGACCACACACCGAATCGGTTGCGCACAACGCTGATTAAGTAAACTAAGATAACATAGCCAATATAGTGAAACGTCAAAAGTCAACAAGGGCGCTGAATGTAGCGCTAAGTTGATTTGGTCGTATTCTCAAGGGTTGTAAGAGTATTGTTATCTCAGACAGTTACTGTTTGAGATGATTGGATTGGCTCTCGAGATGAGTGCTTCATTGTTTGACTCATTGTTTGTGTTGAACGGGTTATCAGTCCGTTTTAACATAGTGTTTTAGATGGTCTGCCTCCATTGGTTTCCATTGTTCCTCTAAATCATGTTTCAACGTTGTAATCGGAATCTTGTTAAACCCAATTCTATACTATCAATACATGGACACACGTTTGATACAAACTCTTAAATTGTTAAAATTTATATTCAATGTGTGACTGTCCTTGGCCGCTTTACTTCCTTGTGTGTTTCATTTTGTATTCTTCGCAACGTATCCTTAAACTGAGACACACAAACTTACCAACATCAAAGTACAATACCCCAAATGTATAACATTTAACACTGCACTCCTTAATCCAAAAATTAGTACCAAAACACGGCTCCTGAATATCGATGTGTAGGGAAACTGCACGTGGTGGCAGACGCAGTCAGCAGTACCTGCCTCACTTAGTATTCAGCTCGGGTACCGCCGTGTATTGATTGCCGCCCTAGCCTGCCCGCCCGGCACCACTCGTAGGGCGGCCTTTTTCAAAACAATACGAACAAGTAATGATTTTTTCCCGTACTCAGTTTTGTTTTTGATGTTCAAGACGTGCTTGCAGACCGTTTAGATAAGTGGGAAGTTTCGTTGAATAATTTTGGGACGATTGTAATCGAAGATTTGATTGTTTGATAGAAATTTCTTTTAACAGTAAGACGAATACAATCATACTTAGTTAAAAAACATTTTCAATTTCTTTGCTTATATCGCTATATTGGTACAATGTTCGTCATTTTTGGGCACAGACATCGTCATTCTTCTATTACCGTAATTTACTATTTATTACGTCAAAAACAAACGAAGAATGTGGTCAAAGTAATTCATATTCATATCTCGACTGAATTCGGCTGAGGTCTGCTATAAGATATCAGATAATTCAATAGTTAGTTCCGTACCTGACGTTCAGGGTCGTGTAAAATATTGTTTACGAACTATTTCGGCCTGACTTAGGCTTGTTAATTAAATTAGGAACCTTACGAAATTGTCTGAATGTCTATCATTTTGAATTTTATTTGGTAAAGAAGGGCTTATATTATTAGGTTTCTATAGTAAAGGGAAGAAGTTTAAAGACGAGTATCTGGAGGTTACAACGCAAAATTCTTCTCAAATCTCAACAATATTTATAGCTTTTACTGAGATGGGTGTGAAGACTGTGTAGGTAAATATAAAATATACCTATGAACTTCGTATTCCCGGTAATAAATAGACATCATGCATCCAGAAAAATCACTTTCAGTTGTTAACTAAACCAATTCATTGTGACTCATGTGCATAATTTTAAAATGACATGTTGTTAGCACTTTTAATACAAGCTCCAGTATGTAGCGCTGGAATGGAATAAGTTATTCAAAGTTGCTCCATCTAAAACGTCGTTGTAAATTTTCTCAAAGACATTCCTTGATCTGATATTGTGAAGTGAAGGGGTCGCTTTGACCCGAGGCGGAATTTCAAGGGTTATACGACAGTGCATAGTGTAGTGCTAATGTAGTACGTGACTGGGGACAGTGCCAAAGTACCACTATTTTGAGATTATATCCCGATATAAATTGGCCCCAATTGCTGATTCGAATTGAATTTTGAAATATTATTACCTTGAGAACGGAATACACTCGAGAGGATAGATAGATAGATAGATAGAATATACTTTATTGCACACCAAGAAACGAATAATACAGTTTAACCTTAAAACTAGATAACAGTGCAAGTGGCGGTCTTATTGCTAAAAGCAATTTCTTCCAGACAACCATTAATGGAAAACTAGACAGGAATAAATATCGGGCAGATGGTGGTGTACATCATATACATTTATACAATTAAACACAATACAAAAAATAACTTTGATATATATATTAAAAATATGTAACTATAATATATATATATAAACTAACATATATACAAGT
The DNA here is from genome assembly GCA_905340225.1 of Abrostola tripartita. Taxonomy (NCBI): domain Eukaryota; kingdom Metazoa; phylum Arthropoda; class Insecta; order Lepidoptera; family Noctuidae; genus Abrostola; species Abrostola tripartita. Next base: position 451,867 of record HG996492.1, on the reverse strand, counting down.
ATAATAACCGAAAAATAAAGAATATTAAATATTAAAGCAACCCCTTTTTAACTAATTTTGTGCCAAATAATGCTCCTTTACCATTTTTTTAAATGTAGGCAGCGATTGTGCACGTTTGATAGAGAGCGGCAGTGCGTTCCACAGGCGGGCAGCCTGAATAGTAAAGGAGTGATCGAAGAATCTAGTGGAATGCACTGGGATTTTTAACTTCAAGTTTTCTGATGATCTAAGGCACAATGAATGTGTATCACAGATGAAGTCGAACCGTTCCTTGAGGTAAGAGGGAGTAAAAGGATGAAACAGAATACTGTAGAGTAGTGAAAGAATATGAGCATTCCGTCGAAGGCGTATTGGGAGCCACTTGAGCTTCGTACGAAATTCAGATACATGATCATATTTGCGCAGGCCAAATATGAATCGTATACAAACATTCTGGAGGCGCTCAAGCTTATCTAATTGGTCCTCGTTAAGATCAAGATAGCTGGCATCGGCATAGTCAAGGACAGGAAGGAGAAGAGATTGTGCAAGCGCAATTTTAGTGGCGGTTGGGAGAAAGTTACGCAGTCGCCTCAAGGATCCTGCTGACGCAAACATCCGACGACTGGTTTCCTTTAGTTGTGCGGTCCATGAGAGGTTTTGGTCTAGATATATTCCCAGGTTCTTGACGGTTTCGCTAAAAGGTATGTGGATACCATCAAATAAGACCTGTGGTAGTGTGAACCAGTCAATTTTCGAAACCATTCTAGAGCTGCCAACTACAATGACTTGGGTCTTCAAAGGATTGACCATCAGCCCATGATACTTGCTCCAGCTAGCTATTTGAGACAAGTCTTTGTTGATCTGAGCAACGGCATCAGGCAGCTGCTCTAATGATGAGGAATGCTGCTTGAAGTATTAAGGAAGCCATTTAAAAAAATTTGCAGCTATGTATTAGAACCTACAGCTTTAGTTAGCAACCGAAAACAACGGAGTTTAACATACTATAAATTTAGGAATAAAATGGCACAAGATAAAATTACATATTTTGATATTTCGTTTGGTCAAAGTAGTCTAGAGTAAGGCACTAGCCATATTTGAACCAACAACTTTTTAGATATATGCAATCCAGTCTCTAAGCCGACAAACATAAGCGAGCAGACATTACTTGAGATTCATCGATCAAGGATCACACGATAGTCTCGAGACGATATTATTCACACTTGACAAGCACAAAGCAAATTGTCAATAACATAATAATATTGTGTGAACGATTATCTCGAAGCAGTAAACGTATGTCGTAAAATGGCGCAAGTCTCGCCCACGTCTGTTTTGTGTAAGCCAATGCGCTGATATTATGGCGTATTATGTATGACCATGGATATTTTGGTGTAGGCTGTACCTTGAGTTTTGTAGGCAGTGTAGCTAGCTAGCTTTGAGCACTTTGTGATCATGTTGCGCACACTGCAATTGAAGAACCGGGTCGGGCTGCTTGCCCAAATAGCATAATGAAAGCAAGCGAAAATAATCAAAAGGGCAAGCAACTAGACGGTGTTGTTATTTGTGAAATCAGAAACCCATCAATGACTAAGTTAATAGCTCTTTGATAAAAAATAATTAATTGGACGCTGATTTTTTTACGAATATTGCATAAACTATTTCTTGTACCTAAGTCATCGTTTTAAAGTTCTGCATTATAAAATTATGGGAACCAAGGTTACTTTAAGAGTAGTTTTAAATGTAGAACACAATTCATCGTTCTCTTCGGTCAAAGTGCTGATACCAGCAAAAAATCGATAGCACATTACCACAATAGGGTGAAAGCTCAGATTAGTGGACCTTATCCCCAATTTTATCTAAATACTGGCTATAATCCCGGCGTACAATGGTGACAAAAATAATAAATATGGCGTTGGTACCGCCCACCGGCGTAATAGTACCGGTTCTGTGTTTCAATATTTTTGTATTGGGGCCATTAATGAAGGGGCCGAAAAAGCGAAATAAACTAACCCGCTATTGATATGGCTAGGGTGATTGCCACGGTCGTCGTCTTTGTGTAGTGTTTTATGATTTGTGCTATTGTGCTGGTGATGAATTGGCTTTATTTGGTGGATTTTATTCATAGTTTACTGTTACTCTCCCCCACAAAGTTACCAGCCTTCTCCATCACTTCCCTTGACTTTTAAAATCAACATCAAATTAACACTGCTGATTTGGAAACTATAAAATAGATCTTAAGAATTTTGCCCTACAATTTCTAATTTAAAACTTTGGCCTTCCGACGAAATCGAGCTAAAGCTTAAGCTAATAATACTACAGCTTATGTCACACGGGACACCACAACGGACATTTAATAAAACATTTCAACAAAACGTATCGTCTAAATGAAAACAAAAAGCGATCTCACATCTCCCCTCGCGCCTAATCTCTTAACAAAGCGTTGTTGGAACATTTTGGCGCGAAAATAATGAAGTGCACGTGCCAGGCCAGGCCTTAGGGTCTCGGAGACCAGCAGACGCACAATGGACGCGTGTCGATTGCTATCAATGGAACTGGCTGACGGTCCAAACAAAACGCACGGCGTAAAACATTACCAGATGAGTTATGATGGTATCAGAGTGCACTGCAGTTCCATTCGGTTCTCATTGGGTTGTGAGACTGCGTATGGTAATGGTTTTGGGCGTGGTGTTATAATTAATGTAGGCAATAAAATAATGCTCTTATTTGTGCTTAATTTGCATTGGTCCATCTAGCTTATCCGCAATCACTAGGTACTCGGAAATTTGTTAAAATTATGTTAAAGTGATGTTTTTTTTTTAAATAAAGAGTATTGCAGTATGGCTTAACTTGACTGTAAGGCAGTACTTCAGTGTCCAATAAAAATTAATTTGGCCGTATGAGAAACCATTTTTGAGAATTAATCACGTTGCAGTCGAATGAAGTTTCATAAATTGAGTATACTTTTCGTATCATATAGAAGTGATTATGTACTACTCGTGATTATCCTAACCATATATTAAAAAAATCAATAATTCCGTATACTTAAATAGCCTTCGTAAGACATAAATCAATCTTGTAATCAAAGTGGCAAAAGGTTGACTTGTATCAGCAAAATGATATCAAGCTAAACTAGTTATTACAATAAATTGCAAAGGTGACGAGACAATGAAGACTATTAAGAACGTAAAAATGATAGCATCTTTAAAATAAGGTGTAGAGTTAAACGGGGACATAAAACAGTCAGCACAAATCACAACTGACAATATAATACGTCCTACGCTCATACAAAACAATGAGGGACCGATCAAAAGTATCAACGAAAGCAAAAAGTAAGACACTGCACCCAAACATAAACGTTCATGACTTGCATTCGAATCGCGAGCAATAAAATAATAATTATACACATGTGACTTATTAGCTGTACGTATTACAAATCATGTGAAAATAAAACATAGAGGGTATGCTGAAACTGACACCGAGAAACACACTTTTTAGTTCATGCATTAGAGTGCAAATTCCAAGGAACAGATATAAGTTTTATGATGTTTAACGATCATGCACGAGAAAGTACGAACAAAACAACAAAAGATTTAACAATAGGAGAATGTCGTATCATTTGTTAAACGTCCCTTTTGATGACGAACACTATTATTTTATGAATGATGCTGGGGTGGATGTGGGGAAGTAAATACAGTATTTTGTTTCGATGAATATTACTTGCAGTTTTTAATAGCCGAAGAACTCTACTTTTTGAAATCTGATTGATAGTTCTCAAGTGGACAACCACAATACACTACTTGACAGTCCTCTATTTGAGTCTATTGATTGTCATATTTGTGAAACTTTGATTTATACGTAGGCTAATTTTTCATTCCCATTTAATAATAGAGATTGTTTTTAAACAATTTATGAAGCAAAATGATCTTGACGACTTTCTTAAAAACATACGCACAGAAACAATGACATGCAGTTAACAAAATGCCATTTATCTGTAACGATATGAAAAAATCATAAAACAATTGGCAGAATTGCCGAAATAATTTATTAAAGTAGGGCAACATCGTCACACGCCGACCCCATTCATAAAGATTTTTTTTTATCCATACTAGCAACACATACGGCCTACACGATAATTTAAGCAATTTAAAAATAAACTTAAAGTTTTGGTAATAAGGTTGAAAATGGATTGGTAATGAAGTATGGATAAAGCCATGGTGTCGAAAAGCAATGTCATTTGACTAACGACACCTTAATGCTGAGTATTTAGTCAGAAGCGGAATGGTTTTATTGTGCGAGAGTAATGTATCGAAAAGTTTTAATTTTGGTTTATGGCTCGAAAGGAATTTACCCTCTTTAGTGTTGCAACCCTTTGCGATGGCTGGTTGCATCAGAAATAAAATGGCGGGTTAATTTGTCACTTTTGATACTAATATACTTGGAGTTAGTGTCTTGTTTAGTATTTTTTTAAGAAACAACAAGTTTCATTTTATTGGTAAATATCTGAAATAATTTTATTTCTTAGTGTCTGGTATTTAGGAGTGGCACTGAAGTTTTAGAAGGTACCTACTTTCTAGAAAACAGGTTAGTTACCAATTTGTTAAATTCTCCTAAACGGCTGAAAAGGGTGAAAATAATAATATATACCTAAAGATAATAAATACCCATCGCTTGAAAAACATGGGTAAAGTAGTCAATCGTAATCATTTAAGTAAGTGAATAAGGTCAGACAGGTCTCTTTATCATTCCACCAATGACCAATACCAAACGAATCAAACGCCAACTTCTGAACAGGATTAGCTCGGCTGTGCTGCCGTGAAAAGCAATAAAGTCGACACCCTAGCCTACGAGATTAACTGTTCTAATACCATAAAGAACGATAGTAGGGCTGAGCGGCACCACGGGGCGTCTTTGTACCATTTTATTGGCGTCCACAGACTCCCCGAGGTGTTCCATTGTTGCAAGTGCCGCGTCCGATTATTAGGACCTTCACCCTAGTTGGCCGTTCAGAAATGATATGCCATATTTGTTAATTCTCACTGGGGTACGTCATTTGTCGGAGTAACTGCTTAATGCTCTGGTTAAGTATGCTCGTTAGTGATTACCTCTTTAGGTGCAATTTTTTCGCTTCCTACCGTGAAAAGTTTAATAGGTGCCTAAAAGAGTTTATACAAATGCTAGTTGTGCTAATTCTACAAAAATGATTAACTCTATCAAGTCCTTGATAAAGATATGTAAGGTAGGTATGATTGCTAATCCGTAATGTAGCTATGCATGTATAGTATATTTTTAGTAGGTAACAACGAAGTGTGTTTTTATTATATTGGCATTATACGGGCACTATACGGGCACTATACGGGCACCATACTTAAATCTCCTCACAATATTGAAGCATCAGTCGTTACAATTTATGCGGCATTCAGGTTCATTTCCCTGGAACTAAATAAAAGTGCCCTCCGGCTACTGACACCACTCTGCCAACCCCGTTGAGTTAAGCACACATCACTTTCGATTGAAATATTGTTGAGTGGTTTTAAAACACTTGAATTTACAATACCACTTCCCGAAATCCCCTTTGTAAAATGCTTTTGACTAAATTAACGTTAAGACTAAAATCGACGAATATGACTAAAATCGTAAAAACATACTGTTATGCTCATTATTTTTCGTATAAAATATATTCATACAAATCTATGATGACTAATACCTTATCCGATACGAAGTAGAGTTAATTATGATGTACGTAGAAACTAAGTCGCTATTTCGCGAAAACGTAACAAGAGCAGAGTGGCGCAGTGGAAGCGTGCTGGGCCCATAACCCAGAGGTCCGTGGATCGAAACCACGCTCTGCTAGAAACACTTTTTGAATCTTTTTGAAATTGTCCTCTTGCTTTTTTGTATTTTTAACTAAAGTTTACGGGCTTGTTATCTTACTTTTACATCTATTACGGTGCTGTGAAGCGGTAACACAAAGTTTTGTAAAAAAACAAAGGGACAAACACAAACAGTGACCGACTGCGAGCGCGTTTGTTTTATCATGGGATATTGATAATTTATAGCACGTGTTCTTTCCTCCGTTCGTACTGCCAATGTTTTTTTAATCGTCCGCCGGCGGCGCTACCGTTTGTTGGGCTTTTATATTTTTTTAAAACAAGGTAAATAAAATAGTTTTTCTGGTGTTTGTTTGCAGTAGGAAAGTTTTTGTAAAAATGTGAGAAATTGTTTCTGTGTTACAGCGCCATCTGTTGGCGCGAATGGAAACGACAGAATTTTCCTTAACCTTCCAATGCTGTTTATTTATAGCTTGTTAGAAAGATGACTGTGATGGATTGTGAAGTTTATACGCAGTGCATTATTATCTACGTACGGTATTAAATAATTGCGCTGTGTAAACTGGTGTTAGTATTCAAATTAATGATCTATATCTTATAATATAAGCCTTACATAATTTAATCTAACTACTATTTTTATTGCGCTCAACACAAATAAAATTCTTTTAGAGATGCTAATAAAAACGTTGGTTAAAAATACAGATTTAGAACGTTTAAATTTTTCTCTTGCATTATTTGCAGAATATTGTATAACACGGAATAACAATTGTTAACCGTTACAAATCACATACTTTAAAGAAAATATTGTTCAATACGAATTTGTTACCCAAACATCCGACAATGTTCAGTGCGAGGACATTCAGTCTCCCCGCCTCCTGCAATATGTAATAAATAACGTGCACATAACCTCAGCCGAGACGAGACGATGAGTGACGCGCCACGCACCCTCACAACTTCATTACACTACCCTCCGCTCGCATTATTATGTAAATTCCAATTTAAAACCACTTGTTATCTAGTTAGCGCCGAAAAATACCTAACTACAGCCCCTAAATTAGCCGCCGGCAGCCAACTACACCGTAAGTAATCAATAGCAATTGACAAACGAAGCATTCGACTGTCAAATTCTAGTTTTAACAGCAACAAAAGACTGCAAACTTAGTTGTGCTCTTACAAAAGTCAATTTTAGAGGTCCTTGTTTGCGGGTTTTGATTTTGTAACGGCAAAATTATGGTGGTACGTGGATCGCCGTAGGTGCGTAATGGGGGTCTTGTTATGGTAATCGGTGGCCCGAGGCTGAGAAGCAGTGAGGGAACAGCAGGCTGCAGGATTCAATAGTGGAGTGGTCATCGATTGAGGACTTAACGAACCTTGGATTGGAAAACGTTACTGCAAATTGTTCGAGTGGTTGTGATGTTAGTTTGGTACATAATGTGTCTGATAATATATATCTACTACACTCAGAACAGGTTAGGAAGATAAAATTACATGAATTACATGCGATGAAAAAGATAGTGAATTGATATAATTATGTAAACTAATGTAATTTGAATTGTAATGAAGAAAGGTCGGTAATTATCTAAGAAATTGGTAAAACTTGAGAAACTATTATTTTGCACCGCACATGTAAGCGCTTCATGTTCCTCATGTTAAGTCTTCCTTATTCCAACTAAGTAAGATGCTTACTTATTATAAGAATGGTCTATTTCAAATGTGATTTTAAATAAATCTAGAGATAAGTGCGATATTAGGATATAATAAAGATATCGGCTCGCGAACTGGGACGACGTCGACGTCGCGGCACGTACTCAATGACGCATACCGAATGCCATTCCCGCGTTGTGATGAGGTCATTCTCTATGAGTTATCGCCTCTCGCTAAACACACATACCTCCACTTTATTAAAATACCTACTACACAAATTCTAAATACTACTATTTATGGCATGTTAAGTGCCATCATTATCACAGCTGTTCGGAAGTTTGCGTCGGATTAAAAACTTAATTTTATATAAAGGTAAAAAATGTATCTAAATATGGGTATAGAAAGGTTATAAAACGAATCGTTGCGAAATCAAAAGTGGTAATTCTTGATCTACGAGTATGCATATGCAAATCAAAGTCAATATAATTGCTTACTTACGATATGTAAAACGTAACATGCAAGCCAACGCTCCATCCCACTCCGACGTTATCTTCTATCTCTTTCACATTTTGACAGATCAAAATACCAAGTGACACGTCACTATAAGCGTCACTCGTTACCGTTTATCGTCATAACAACCAAGCTGAAGCGAGCCAATAGTAGTCCTGCATATACGCGCGCTTTTTGACAGATCGGTAATGTCACAGATTATTTATAAACAATCACGTTCGCGCGCTTTTTTGACCGAAGTCACAGATTACTATGATAACAGTCACATGTGTAAATAAGGGGGTTTTATATCAATAATATGTATTTTTAAACGTTTTATTTGCGTGTAACGTTACAGAAGCAGCGAGTTCGCTGAAAGACGTGGCCGCACTGGCTGAATGTCGGCGTACTCTCGCTCGTTCAACTAAATTTTCAATTCAAACAGGGTCTTTATAAGGGTAGTGACGCTGTACAAAATTTACATATCGACGTAATAAACCAAGCGGGTGTCTGATTTGAATTCGAAACGTGGTTTAAATGGGATTTTTCGTTGTATTGAATGAGTTTTTTAATTGCTGTATGAAGTTTTACCATACCAGCCAGTAATTATTCAACTTGAACATAGATTTTCTTTTCATCTTCACTACATCATCAGTAAGAATATAGTGATAAGAAACTTAGAATTTCATATAAAAAAACACATTTGTGCTATTACCGTAACTAAGTTACAAAGAGTTGTTAAATTGATACATAAAACATTAAGAACACAATTTCCACCAAAAGAATGTACTTATTGTAATAAACGATACTTTTTGCACCTCTACACGGCAAAAATCCATTACGTCTAATTATTTAACATCCATTTTTTGAGTGGTATGTGAGAGATTGATTAACTCAGCGCGTTGATCGGTCACTCAATATTTATTTAAGCAAGCAAGTAGTCTCATTACACAAACATGTATGCCATGGATTAGCATTTCGCTGCTCATTACGCGCATGCGCCACCGTCTGATCGCTTACTTCAAGCGGATTCGAAGTTTATTGTAGCAGATCTTTGAGATCTTGATAATAATATAATACAAAATTGAGGGAAGTGTGTAAAAATGGTGCTAGGTTAGTTTTCTATTAGAATCTTGGCACTAAATACTTAAATATTTCCAAAAGTATGAATATCACTTTTAAAATATTTGGTAGTCCTAGTCATTTCGACTTAGATACAAAAAGCAAATTGTTCGATACTAATTAATGCAAAGTGTTACTGAGTTTTTCCATTAGGTAATTCCCAGTAGCAGCACGGAGTCTGGATTTGATCCCGGTTGATGGCAATAGGTTCGCCCCCTATTACATTAGGACCTATTACATTACTGGCAAAATGATATGAATACAACTAACCATTTTGAGTAACTAAAGAAATAATTAATTAAGAAGCTCCTATTTAGTAAATTAATAATTTTCTTAAAATTGGCTGAGGAAATCTTAAAGGTATTTTATGTGATCAAATACCTTATTACGCTTACTGTATCGCCTCGGGCTTACCCACTTACAGTTGGCATGCGCGTGCGCCGCTCGATCTTAATCACCGTTTCACACGTGTGACTATGAAAAATGATCCACCGTTTAGTGAAAACTTTGCATAAATTACAATTATAAGAATCTTGTTTTTAATTATTTAAGTTTAGCAGCAGATACTTTAGGTATGTTGTGATTAATATTATTTAAAGCTACTAATCTTGGTACTAACAGTACCTACTAGCATATATTTTTACTTCTTGTAATATTACATCCTAAGTTGCCTTGTTGGTCTAGTGGTCGCTAAGCGCGACTGCTGAGCACGAGGTCCTGGAATCGAATCCCGGGTCGGGCAAAGTGTTATTGGGTTTTTTCATTAGGTGATTCTCAGTAGCAGCACGGAGTTTGGATTTGTGCCTGGTTGATGGCAATAGGCTCGCCCTCTATTACATTGGGACCTAAAACATAACTGGTGAAATGTGGGAGTACTATATGTGCACCTCTGCCTACCCCTTCGGGGAATACAGGCGTGATATTATGTTATGTTATGTAGATCCAAAGTTACTGCTCATACTACAATTCTTAGTAATTTATGGATAGGTAAAAATCTTTAACACAAAAAGTTTTGTAACTAATTTACAAAACGAAACATAGTATGAACAACTGAAAGCCAAAAACCGTAATATTAATTATTTTAGTAACCAAAATACAGGAAAGTAAAACCAGCAAACAAGAAAGGTTCCATCGCTAAACAGAACAGCTATTAACGAGATAATAAGACACTTGGCTAGTTGAATGCATATCATATCACTTTACCGCATAAACTTTGAAATTACCAAGTCTGATTGTCTAATGAAGTAATGATTAATAATTTACGTATCATTTTATGCAAACAAACGTCAGGTAAGTTGTGATTAGCAGTCATTACTGACAGTACGCCTGTATTAGTTTAAACGTCAATCAATATTCATAGCGTAAGATCAGTTTTTGTATTGTAATTTGTAAGTGATATCATTTGAAACAATGAAAAACCAATCGTAAGCAACTCATTGTGCTGTGATTGTTAAGTAACTGTATTTCATCTGTTTTGTCGCATCTAAGACGGTTTTAAATAAAATTGAAGTCTGTTATTAAGCTGATAGTAAGTTTAGCTTAGCCTAAATTATATTTTAGGTGATTTTAGGTTATCTATCTGAGTTTACTCTGTTCAACTTAACGTTGGAAAAATTACTTTATTTAAAGAAAGAAAAAATTTGATCGGAAATTACAATAAAACCAACACATAATTACATAAAGAAAAACTGATAAAGTTCCAAAACCTAACTGCATCAAAAAGTATGATCAATGCTGGTGCCTTTGACCAGTCAAGAAGTCTTAACTGTCAATTAGAACCAAGTGTATTTTAATATAGCTACTTATAATAACCGTTGATTACATAAGGTATAGATATGGGATCGAGCTTACTCTTCCCTGGCTAACGTAACTCTCATCTTCAGAAATAAAAGAGAACCTGCAAGCGAAATAAAGCCTACCTCAACATTCTAAAAAGACGGCTAGGAAAGCGTGTATAAAGAGAAATTAGAATCAGTGTTGTTACAGAAGCAGTTTGTTTTAGCAGTTGCATGTGTTCGTAGTTTCACTTATTTGCATATTAACCTACATCTACTTACGTTGTACAATGGAATTCCTGTGTCATTATAAAGTATCTGAATATTGGTTACGACTTACATTAAACCATATAACAATAGTCTCACGAAGTTTTTCCTTTTATGGTACGAGAAGCAACATCTCAAAATCCGTTACAAAAGCAGTGAAATAAGTTATAAATACTGGTACTATTTGTACTGAATCTACTGGGTAGCCGTTTTTCGATACACGACATGTCTCGCTGACATTCAGCGAATCGTCATCCAAATTCAAAACATTGTAAAATTTAAAATTTAGAATTGAGACACGAATTACGGGAGACAAGCGGCGATGATCGGAGGCCTGCGTTCGTGGCCACTATCGATTTTTCCGTCCGCCCCCAACTTTGTTGACAAAGGCTGGTTCTTAAGCCAAATGAGATGCACCCCAAAGAATATTATGGGCAGACATCGCTCCACTATCGCTAGATATATTGTTGTGAGCGTAGATATCTCGACGGGCTCATATCGCCTCTTTATTGATCTTTTAACCGTTCCGCATATGGCTGTACCGTTGGTTTATTAAAATGTTATGTTTGCTCATTGAACGGTGGCTAATATTACTTGAGCATCGCCGTATGACCACTGAGACGGAAAATGTGGTTTATGATCCGGCTGGGAGTTCTGTTATCCTGTTTTTATCTGCAATATATAAAAATAATATTGCAATGTATTAATTTTTGCTTAAGTAATTAAATTCAGGTGCCATTGACAAGATTTGTCAAAAGCCCGTTTTAAAATCTTCATCTTTTAAATTTTACTTTCTTTACTGCCGCATATATAGCCCCGGAAAGCCTTGATGTAACAGAAAACACTCACTACTGTCTTACTTACGTAACGACCGGCTCAATGCACGGTATTAACATCAATAGTAACTCTCACTATTTAGAAACAGGTCAAGCTTACCAACTACCCACTGTAGCCAAACCCGTTCAGTTCCCACAACAAATCTCACTGTTTATCATTATTTATTTACGTGTTGACGAATACATTTGTCCAATCCGTATAATGCATCCATGCTCTCCGCTCAGCGTATGCAAAACACAGGCCATGCAAATTCTCACACAACAATAACAAAGGGTACTAATGCTCTTAATGCTAACGCCATTAATATTTCAAAATAAACTAGATAAAAAACAAGAGAGCAAAGCCGTTGTGCAATCACTTCGGATGTGAACTTGCGACGGATTATGGTTCCTGTGCAAATGTTGGCACGTTTTAGGTATACATTGTTAGATATCTGCTGGACGAGTAAGATATGCTGTATTCAAATGCAGCAATGGAAGGCGAAGTAACAATTTTAGAATGGTTATTTACTCGATTATTTTTATAAATTCGAAATTCACGAACTTTACTCTGGCAGTATGAATAGGCAACAGATTTTTTTTTTAAAGGTAAACATTCGATGCCAAGCTTAAAAACTGAATGATATTAAGAAACAACTTTATTTGCATCTAATTGATCACATAATGATATCTTTCGGACTTCGCACAAAAGACAAAAAAATCCCAAACTTTCTCATTTCGAATCTTAATGAGGCATCAACAAATACTTAAAACAAAACGCGAAACGAAACCAAAAAATTAATGAAATCGCACATACAAGTCGTTGGCCGGCCGATTAAAATCTATTAGTGTGCGAGGGGAGGCCGCATTATTATTCACATCACGCACGAATCATATACGCAAATGTGTAATCTTTTTATCGACGTGGCGAGCAGACACGGGCGTGAGCGGACAATGAGTATCGATACTCGATGTAAAGTTACGCGCATCACTATTGGGTGAACTTTGCTGCTTCATGATTTTCTTCTCACGTGACATCAGAGATGAAAAGATTGACGGAGATTTAATTTAGGTCAACGGACCTGTTTTAACAAATGAATTTAAACGAAGATATATCACAATTCCTAGTCGAGTGGGTACGTAAATAATGCACAATCAAAGTTTTCTAGAAATGTGGGTAATAATTATGTAAGAGGAACTGATATTTATTTACTTTAAATTATGGAGGACGACCAGATTGGCGCAGTGGCTAAGCGATTGGACTGCTGTGCTAAGGGTTATGGATTCGAATCCTGCACGAGATAAAAAAATGTTTGATCCGCAGATGTTTGTCTCGAGTCTGAGAGTTTGTGTATGTGATATTTCATGTTTGTGAAAGGCATCCACGACACGACGAATTTAAAAAAATCTAACTGGTCTCATCTCCAAGAGCTCGGACTGCTTCTACGAATTTTGTGGCATATAGACACCGAATGGAATTTCGATCAGAAAATACAAAAAGTTCCCATCGTTGACTAAACCGCGTTGTCTCACAATTAAGATTATCTAAGTTGGGCGGGCCCAATACAACCCTTTGGCCCGGATCTGTCTGTCCTACCTTTAATACCCTCACATAACTACTGTTATGATATAGACGGGAATTTAGTTAAAGGCGTTTACATTCCGTGAATGTTGGTAATGGAGTGTTTACAGGAGACGACTTAGCTGAGACATGGATTAATGTGGGTTGCAGGTAAAGACGTACTAAGATGTGAAGAGGAACATACTAAGACATTAGATCAGGGTGACTTGATCAGAGTGAATTTCTGTTTTACTGTGTTGTTATTTATCAATTATGTTTCAGTCTTCTTTTTGTATAGTTTGATCCTCAAACGAGCTCGTTTAGCCCAAAAAGGATTATTGTTTAAACGATCGGCCAGCCAGCGTATAATTAGCGTGGCCGAGTTGCCTAGAGTGAACCGGACGATTAAGTATCTAATTGCAATTCTTTTTGCTACAAAGGGTAAAATGTGTTCGTATTATCACTCCCATTTAACAATCCTGAAGTTGTTAAAAAACTGCATCAGCAATCAAATAAAACAGTAGTCATAGTACGAAAAACACGAATCGTGAATAAATTGTCTCCGTAAAGTAGAACCATTCACATAAATATGAGCGTTTGGAGTCGCATCGTAAGCAGTAAACGTCTTCAAACTTGTTCGCGGCTTCAAACAGAATAACTTAGAACTGAAAACTCGATTAGATTCAGCGACTCGACGCGTGTTTATGTACTGGGCTACATATTGGGCACATACATATATAACTACATACTCTACCTGATGAACTAAACTCATATTTGGTCTTTCGATTAAGGGAAAATTTATCTAATTATGTTAATAGGTATGTAAGTGAAAACTTTGTACCCCTTCTTAAGCATATTACGTGCACGGAAAACTGTGAGATTTGACAATCTCCAAGTTTATATCAAGACGAATTGCAGAAAACAAAAATGCAGCTAATATCATAGTGATACATACAGTCTAATTTAGACCAATGGATAATATTTCTTTAATCCATGAGTTTGAAGTTTTGTCCTGTATTCTAAAGGCAAAATTAATAAAAATAAGTTACAGCCTACTGTAAATAATCCATTTTGAAATAAATATGGCAGGCTAAGATCTTATAAGTTTATAAATAACTCTCAAATATCTAAATTGATAAAGGAAATTTGAAAAATGATAACTATAAAACGACAACTGAGCTCAGTTGGTTAGAGCAGCGCCACGGATCGGCGAAGGTCGCGGGTTCGAATCCCGCTCGTGTCCATCATTTTTCAAATTTCCTTTATCAATTTAGATTCAAGCTTAGCATGGGCAACATGCTAAAATGGCACCAAAAGTCATATAACTCTCAAATATGAAAACTATTCGTCTATCCGGCTGAAACTCATCTACGTCAGTGAACGTAGCTGCTACGTAGGAGCTGTCAAAGCTTCGCTGTGCATCAGTTGATCTGACGCGTGTTGCAAATAATATTCAGACTGTTGGGATGTAGTGAGAAATGTATGTCTTGTGTTTTAGAGTCCAGATAAAAACTTGCAATCTAGAGGGTTGATGTTTTTACATTTTATTTTACTTCTTTAACTCTTTTCTTGAGAGTATATTTGAATCTTCGGTTAAATGTTAGAAGCTTAGCTAAATATCAAGCTGCTTTGTTGAACTAACTGGATAACCATTTTGAGATCCTAGCTCAAAGTGCACCGAAATGGCTTTATCGGTTCTTTAGTTAGTAAGTATTTAATAAATCAAAGTAAGTGATCCGTGTCTTTACTATTTGGAAGTTTTACGAACCTTGCATCAAGAACTGCACGATTACTGTCTCGTTGACGTTATTACCGATGCGTCAACGGAAAATCTTGTTAATTACCATGAGAACGAAGATGACTAACGAGTTACGCCTTTAAGGTGTTATATGGCGAACAATGCAATAGACGTAATGAATTGTATTTAAAGGTACATGTTTATGGAATTTCCGAAAAATAACTTTAGACGACTTTATTCACGACTTTCCTATTTGTGAACTTAGGTTTAGCTGAACAAAGAATATTAAATTCAAATATCTGAATCTGGAAGAAACTCGGGCTGCCGTTGTCGATTCTTTTCCAAACCTAAAACATACAGCGAAACAGCTTTTGATGGTTCCTTTCCAGCCAAACCTGAAAGTCTTACATCAAAAGACATGTTATCAAGATCCCTACAAACGGAAGGGCATATGGGGGTTGGTCACTTGTTGGGGCGGACCGTACACCGCGCGACGAGTGCGTCCGCCGGAAGCCGGCGGCTGGCCGGCCCCTTCCTTCCCTTGCTTGTTCTGTTTAATTTATGTGCTACGTAAGGGAAGCCAGTCGATTGTGCTGCTTTGATTTCTGAATTAACCAAGTTTTTGGAGCTATTGTTTGAGTGTAATAAGAAAATTGCGTGTTTAATAGAACAGGGCAATAACAACACAAGAGTTGTTTTGTGGTCGTGTCTATAAGAGACAGTGGGAATGCAGAAGCCTGTTAAACTAATTAGAAGTAAGATGTGGAGAAATTGACGTTTTCAATTATTTAAATGGTTGTAGTTGTGGCATTAACAATGGTCTTGTTAACTTAATCATTATAACTTATTGGCCAACCTCTGTGGGCATAATTAAATACAACGTAGCGTAACCTTGCACTTGATGATGCTATGAAGATGCTAAAATAAACGAAGTTTCACGTCCGACTGACTTAGCATGCTTTTTAAAGGCTGGGAGTTCCGTATCTGCATGATCCGTTTTTTTTGTAACTTTATATTTTAGTTCTTTGTAACTTAAGTTTCGAAATATAAGAAACTGCCTATCATTAATCTAAAGTACTTAAGAAATGCCGGTACCTAATTATTAATTATAATAATATATATTACAATGTTTTTTGTTCCGTACGCGTGTTCCACTCCATGAATTTTTATGTGCGCCAAAACATTTATATGTTATGGTTCTAATTATATAAATCTGAAGGTACGTATTATCTAAATAAGTTTTTTGATTAAAATGTTAAAAGCCTCTTTGTCTAGTGATCGTTAAGCTTGACTGCTGAGCATGAGGTCCTGGCTTTAAATACCGGGTCTGGCAGTGTTACTGAGTTTTTCCATTCGGTAATTCGAATTAGCAACACGTAGTCTGGATTTGTGCCCGGTTGATGGCAATAGGCTCGCCCCCTATTACATTGGGACCTGTAACATAACTGGCGATATGTGGGCGTACTTTTTATGCGTATCTCTGCCTACCCTTACGGGGAATGCTGGCGTGATGTTTTGTTGTTTAAAATATAATTATAACGACTTATTATCAGTTTAAAAATACATACCATTGTTACCTGGTTGACTGTTGCTCGTGTGAAATCTCTTTAGGGATAGACAGAGGTGGACAGCTTATCAATATTCTGTACACCAACATTTTATCGCTCATCAAGTCGTAGGAAATTAGTGACTAAGCCATCCAGAGACGGGTCTATAATTAGAAAAAAATTAATGGTGTGATATATATTTCAAACGCTGTATAGTATACAACATAGTAAAAATATTAAGGATGTAAATTACAGGTATACCGTATACTCCTGAAAAAAAATACATATAGAAATCCCTAGAGATGGGGACCGTTTTAAAAAACCTTTTTTTTTTTTGATAGAGCAAAAGCCTAAATACTGTATAGGTGACACGGCACCGTATCAAAGTTCATCTGTTCACCATTACTTGGTAGTTTCGCCCCTACGCAGAGGGCGTGTGTCCCGGTCAAGTGTTACACCAATATAGATTGATAACACCGCCCCGGACTTACACGGCTTCCTCTTATCTCCTGTGTCACTGTGTTCTTTTATTTGCAGTTTGGAGCTTTTGCCGCTTAAAGGGGTGAAGTCTGAGAAGCTGGAACTGGTTAGTACTGATGATATTTATAACTTTTCGCTAGATACTTTGTGTTTGTTTTTCAGTGTATAAGGTAGAATCTTATTGCAGCTTTATTAAATGTAAAACTTCTAAAGAATTGAAAAAGGAAATTTGAAAAATTATGGACATTAGCGGGACTCGAACCCGCGACCTTCGCCGATCCATGGCGCAGCTTTGCAAACTGAGCTATCGTGTCATGTGAAGTTGGTAAAGCTGCGCCTCGGATTGGCGAAGGTCGCGGGTTCGAGTCCCACTCGTGTCCATCATTTTTCAAATTCCCTTTTATTATTTAGATTCAAGTTTAGCATGGGCAACATGCTAAAATGGCACCATCACTTCGAAATCTGTTCAGATCTGTGAAATGTGACAAATAATGCTATTATAATTATTCCTATGTATTGCCATGGGTTCAGTTGTAATTGAACACACGAATTTTAAGTCAGCACAATGTCCCTGAAAAGGATAAAATTGGGCAAGATGGCGTAGCTTAAGGTCGCTCTTGACGCCGATCGTATTAAGTTGATGTGATCACCTCATAAAGAGCTCCCCTCGAGGCGGCTCATATAAACACTGTCAAACAGTATCGTCGCAGTTTAGATTGATAACGATGGACTGTTGACGGCGACCTCGTGTTATCTCGTCATAGTTCGGCATTTTCGATAGAAGGTCATTCGGTAGGGGATAATTTTCTTTTTATATTTAGTGTCTGCGTCGTTGGTCTAGTGGACGCTAAGCGCGACTGCTGAGCAAGAGGTCCAGGGTTCAAATCCCGGGTCGGGCAAAGTGTTACTGAGTTTTCCATTAGGTAATTCTTAGTAGCAGCACTGAGTCTGGATTTGTGCCCGGTTGATGGCAATAGGCTCGCCCCCTATTACATTGGGACTTACAACATAACTGGCGAAATGTGGGTGTACTATATGTACACCTTTGCCTACCCCTTCGGGGAATACAGGCGTGATGTTATGTTATGTTATTTAGTGTATTTTCTTAGGATTCTAGCCGGGTGACAGCCAACCTACTCACTGTATTGATACATTTTATTATGTTAGCATTGTTGTATGGTTTTAGTTGGTCTTATGCATGAACAGACGTTTGACATTTTGTATTATTTCAGTAGTTTAAAGAATGATTTTCAAATCTAGTACCATTGTATTTCGTTGATCTTCGAAATAAATTGTGTCCAATTAAGTTCCTCTAACTCGTTAGATAATTATCTTGATTAACTTTCTTGTTGTACACCTAAGTTTATGTCTAGTAAAACCAGGTCGACATCCCCCGTCCACCAAGAGACGGGAGACAACAAACAAAAGATACCTAGCAGAACAATGTTCGGTCAACACAAATAAAAAGTGTTCCCAAAATCCTCGCTCCCATTAACGTCGGGCGCATGGCAGCGGATCAGCAAAACTAGTGTATTTAGCAGTGGATGCCGTATCTGGCGACACATCGGCCCCCGACCATCCTCAGCCGTTTACTGCCATTTAAGTGCCTCCACTTACGTCCCTTAGATGTTCCCAACGGGTGAGTTTCATTTGGAACGAAGATTGGTGAGTTCTGGAAAAGTGACAAGTTTAATGTACTGACTGTACCTACTAGGCTTTATAGAAATTAAGCAACATTGTAGGTATGGTAATTTGATTATATTAATTATGCCTCAGCTACTGTATGTCGCGTAATTACTTACATCTATGTAGGTGTGCAAACAGCAGCACATTTATTCTAACTTACGTCATACTACAAAAGTATAAGATTGTGAATGTTAAGAATTTATATTTATAATGTAGGTTTTTCGCGTAATAGTAAAATTTTATGGTAAATAGGTACATTAATTATATTTTTTTGACTTATTGTTATGTATAAAATATATTTGCAACTTTTTCGTTTTATTTCCATAGCATGGACTTAAACCAATAATATTCACAATTTCTTTACTCGGATCAGATATAATTTGTAAATTTAGGTTAACAGGTACCTAAAAAGAAAACGTGATTTTGTTAATATCTTACTCCACTTATACTGCGTGTCCGATTTCCTTTCGAAAACAAAAGAAAAACGCCATCGGGTTCACACTATTCTGCCGTTTCTAGAGAACCGTATCACATCTAGTACTATTAAATCTACGTCGTTGATTCCAATGAGGGATCTAGAGTCCACTAGAGAACTTACGCGTAAGATCACTCGACGACTCACACGACGCAATAGGCGTTTTATGAACTATCCCGTGTCGAGGGATGGTCGTCTACTTACAGATCGATTTACTTGGAGGCTTCAGGAATCAGTCACTCATCTGCTTAGTGCTGAGTCCGCTGGTGCGAGGATAAGGATACATGTGGGTTTTATGGGAACTGGTGCCGGAATATATGTGTAAATTGCCATGTATTTAATGGTTAATGATTTATATTCAGTTTTATCTTTTACACGTTAGTTTTAAAGCTAGTTTTCGCCGGCGTTTACATGTTGACTTACCTCAGACAATATGCCAAAGAAAATTTATTAAGATGCTTATTTTTGAGCCTTAAAATGTAAGTAAGTAAAAATGTACCTACGTTATATTATTACTTATAAAAAAAAACTGTAGTTTACAATTTTAAAAGAAAATTGTTAGAAAAACATTTTCTATATGGAAATTTTTTTTCTGTTTTAGGGACTTCACATAAATTATAATTACAACTGTTAAAAACATGACTACTGAATTATGTTGATTCAGACATGTAGGTACACAAGCTGGAGGGTATAGGCACAAGTGGTAAATAAGCCAGTGGGCGACCGCAGCACACTTATTAAACTAAAAAAGTTTAACCACACAGTGAACATAAAAAGTAATGCTTAACTTAAACACTGGTCGGTATCAATCATCGCTTTAACAAAAACACTTCACGCAACAATGTCGCTATTAACGCACCGAGTGCGCGTACGCATCAGTGTTACGCACCACGATCACAAATTAGACCGAGTAATTACGTTACATGGAGGGAAAATTAATTTGTGATTGAGGAAGTTGGATCACACAGTAATTGTCACCTTATGAGTGGACGTTTGTCATTGTCACGGTTTTAATTTAGAAGGGGGTACTTGCAGGAGAGGGCCAACTTTTACCCCTTTAAAAATTGACAGTGTTAAACAATTAATTAAATTGTACCTGTCACTGTCGTTTGCTCGTCAAAAAATAAAAATGTCAATAGTTAAGACAATTGACATTTTTATTTTAGAAGTGGTTATCTTTAAACACATTTAAGCATTGTTTATAAGTAACTTATAAAGTAGTGTTACAAGCATTTTAAAGGTTGGGTGGGTTTTCAAATATGTAGGTCTTTAAATCGTACATAATTCGGTTTGAATTATCCTTCTTCGCATGTCTTGTGCTTTTAACATACAAAATTGTAGACGTTTCACTTTTCACCTCTCTTTAATAGAGATTTTGTAAAACAAAAAGCCTCGTAACAAAAAGAAATGAACGTCTTCTACGATAATTTAGGCATTGCGCAGCACGTCCACATTAAGATGCAATAAATCGCGTCGCGGCTCAGTTGTTGCGTATGCATCGATACTAGTCGCCGTTCACGACTCGTTCACCGCGGGCACATTAAAACCGCGGACAATCGCGCACCACTCACAGAGGTGCCGATAGCTTATAAAACCATACACGAGAGACCAACTAAAAAGACCTACTTTTGTTTTCCCTTTACGCGGCACATTTTGTCATTATTCGTGGCACGTGGTCGCGAATATATAATGTTTTATTATTAGAGGTTACGACTTCACGCCTTTAGCGGCGCACTCCGACTGATAATACTTTCATTTGTTCCGAGAAGCAGTTATCTGCGTTGGCACCGTGTGTGCAGTTTCGTTTGTCCGCAACTTTACAGACGATAAACGTTGCATTGAAATAGTCGCGTAAACACGTCGCGGTGTCGCAAGCGTGTTTACTGCCTACATACGTGTCTACTAATTGCTTAGTCTTGTATTACTAATTCTGATTTTATTCTTGGCTTTAATTTTACTGAAAAGCAGAAGTTGAAACAAGAAAGCCATTTCTTAAATCCTATAATTTCAATATTTACTCAAAACGCTTTTTAATCAGCCTTGACCCTTTCGGTTTTCTTTATGCAGAAAATAGTTTTAATTTAAAGTCTTAGTTTCTGTTTAATCCTTTGTGATGAATCTTTTTGACAGTGCGTTTTTGGTTAAGTTACTCTTTTTAATTTTATTTATCACAACAACGTTTGCACGTTTCTTCCTGCAGCTTATATAAAACATTATGTAATTATTGACTGGCTCATATCGACATTGACAATAAATAGTACATCCAAACATCAAATGTAATTGTCTCCCCACAATGGCCGTAACGACGCGACAAAAGTCCCACAAAAAGTTAAACTTTAAACGTTTAATTTGGGCATTACACGCGGTTTTTGATGGAGAAGATTAGCATCAATCATTCGGCGTCAACCGTTTGTTGGGCGCAAGCGGAGCGCGGAGCAAATCATAGTGTTGGCGCGTCACTCTGACACCCACATCCCGGAGCCCCGTCCGCTGGGCGCTGTGCACACGCAGATGGGACGGTAGGCAGAATGTGGTGCTGGGGACTCTTGCCTCTCACAATGTTATGAACCTTATCGCATAGATTTTTAAAGGATTTAAAATTTCCTCAATTCTAATATTACTCGCAAGACAACAAATGTTTGGTAATTATTTTGTAGTCATAAAATTAGGTTTTTTAAGGATTTGTTCGTTAAAGTTTTCATTTATTGTGTGTTTTTTTACACAGATGTGAAAAAAACCCAAAAGCAATATTTTATTTTCCTAACGTAAATGGATAATTATAATCGGTACATGGTGCAATTTGTATCGTTCTTATTTTTAATACGTACTACGTATTGTCATTTCTGCGGCAAGTCAGCGCTGTGGGAGACGTCGACAATGCACAGGAAGTGTCGACCAAACCGAATCACACGCGCGGACATGCCACTAATTTATTATTTATACTCTCCCTTACCTATTGTTCCAGCGATAAAACAATTTATGGCTTTGTTGGTCCACACAAATATTACAGACGCTGGTGATGATGTATGTATCAAAGGAATAAGCTGAAGATTTAATTGTGTTCAATTTAACTCTTCACCAGACGGTATGTCTTATGTGTTAGGGCTTTAGAAGGTGAGCAATAGGACTGATCCTAAAAATCTGAAATAAGGTTAATAGAGCTTTGCCTTATCTAGGCATCAAGAGTCAAGACCGAGACCAACTGTGGCTGTAGCCGTAAAATTTTCAACTGTGAAGTACAGACTCTTGCGTAAACCACCCCTAACCTATTCACAGCGCATACGCAACGTCAACAGCCATCGCTCTCGTCGACAGTAAGCCCAGGCTGTAAATAACACATTCTAATATTGACACCTGGCAATAACATTCATCTAGTCGTAAACAAATTCGATTATACAACATCATCAAAACATTATTGCGTACGTCACAGTGCAATATCTTCGCAGCCCACGTTTGAAAAGCAATTTCAGCACAAAACGAATTGCGTACAAAGGGTTCAACGATAGAACTCTCGAGTATTCTCCGAAGACAGCGGGCGCGCCTTATCGCGGCTGTAAATCAATATATGATTACAAATTTAATGCTACTGTTGGACTATAAATCAGAGATTTTAAATTACGAGGTACAAGCGACGTATCACGACGCGTGAGGCCCCCTAGTGCTGCGCCGTTGTGTCGACACTCGATAAATCCGGCCGCAAACCTCGCGTGTTAGGGACGTACTTATAAATAGAATTCAACCTGTTATAATTGTTTGATATTGATAAATCATTGAGCTGCAACTGTAGTGGTCAATTGAAAATGACTAAAATGTTCAACGTTATTTCTTATGGGAATATTTTTATTGAGGTATTTCAATATTCGTGCAAATAAATGGGATGGCACAATCTGTTTAAAATTATGTGCTTACTTTTTTTAATGACATATTTCAACTACCTTTTTACATACCAAGCGCAATAAACATAAAAATATCTAAACAACACTGACACAATATAATAGCTACATTAGGTACTAAACTCCTAACATCAAATTTTACGCATTTAAATATTTTATTCGCAAACAATCATGACAGGTGTAAACCACATTTAAATATGAATAGTATCGATATTCGGTTGTCAATCGCTATCGACAATATCTGTCAGCAGTATTTGCGCGTCACGATGATGTAGTGCGCACAATATGCACCTCTGTCCGCGACTGTACCGTTTATGTGTCTAGCGTGTTGTACCAGACTGTATGTATCCGTTTTATTCCTTATCGTATATTATCGCGGGAACAAACTATATTTCTGACTTGACTGTACTTCAAATAGTTTCAGGAATACTAAATGGAATTATAAATGTCCCCGAATAGTGCTAATTACTGGACTTACGAGTGTTGAGTTTTAATTTGAAGAAGATGTCGCATTGATGGTACACAGTTGTGCCTCTTTCGAAACGATAGTTAACTAAATAATCGTACAGTACATTTTTTATTTTTGATAACGTCGCTCCACTCTAGGTATTTCTCCTGTATCGTGGGTGCGTTTCACAAACATGAAATATCACATACACAAACACCCGGACCGGGACAAACATCTGCGGATCTCACAATTTTTCGGCCCGTGTGGGAATCAAACCCGCAACCCTTAGCGCAGCAGTCACCCACGATACAGGAGAAATTCCTAGAGTGGGGCGACGTTTTAAAAAAAAAAAAAATATAGAAGACAAACTTTTTATAAATTATTTGGAACAATTTCAAATCTTCTCCAGTTTTTCCACCTTCTGCAAAAATTGTTAATTAATAATTTCTTTACCTGCATGTCGCAGGCAAAATCTTGTATGTAATACGACTGTTTCAATTTATACTAATTATGTTTTTAATTTACGTGACGCAGTAACCTTCACAGTTCACTAGTTATTAGTGTAACATAGTTCATAATGCACTGACATATTTATAAACCTTATTACACGTATTAAACAAAGAGCCGTTAAGTGAGCCGTTAAATTATTGTTTTAACGTATTAACAAAGTGGGGTAGGCAGCAATTATGCGCAGTTCATCACGGATGACGGACGAGCATGGTGGTTAAAAGTTAATACACTTAGTGCCGACCTCGGCTGCACTGGGCTTATGTAACCGACTTAATTCTATATCCTGGAATATAATTCACTCATATAATTAAGTGTCGGAGAAAGTAGAATGAACGGCAGAGAAAAGTACCAGAAATTAAGCAGTAAATCGAAGAAAAAATGGGTTATATCGTAGTGTATCACGAAGGGAAAACCGATGGAAATACTGCGACTGCTCTACTGACGAGCAAAGAATAAGAAAAGATCGCAAAAACAATCAGAAGTATTTAAAACCCATTCATTATAATAATATAGGTACCCATTTTGGAAACCGTCGTTCATATAGACTCAAACATTATATAGACCACGTACACTCAGCATGTTCTTAATTTCTTCAATGGATCAGTCCCAAATGACAAGTGAGGACCTCTCTTATCAGGCAGCTCATACCTTTGTTGTTAACAGCTGTGTGTCATGAATTTAACTACCTATATACTAACTTAAGGTGGATCACTGCCACGTTATATATATATAGTGCTGAGCATGAGGTCCTGGGTTCGAGTACCGGGTCGGGCAAACTGTTATTGGGTTTTTTTTTTTTTTTTTTTTTTTTTTTTTTTTTTTTTTTTTTTTTTTTTTTTTTTTTAAAAAAAACGTCGCCCCACACTAGGAATTTCTCCTGTATCGTGGGTGCGTTTCACAAACATGAAATATCACATACATAATAATATCACATACATAAGGTTTCTCTATTAGGTTATTCTCAGTAGCAGCACGGAGTCTGGATTTGTGCCCGGTTGATGGCAATAGCCTCGCCCCCTATTACATTGGGACCTTTAACATAACTGGCGAAATGTGGGTTTTGTATATGCGCATCTCTGCCTACTCCTTCGGGGAATACATGTTATGTTTAAAGTGGATCGAATATTAGGAAAAGAAGTTGGATACATTTTTGGACACTAACGAGACCTCACTTTGTTCTTGTGTTGTCGAAGTTGCATATAATTATGCATTTACAATCGTCAACTAATCACATTCTGTCATAACACTGTCGCGAGTGCTATGACAGCTGATCCCGATAACACCCGATGGTAGCCGAATTTATCCGAAGATTGATACAGACCCGCTAAAATGATCGGGTGAAAGGAATCTGCGGAATATTAATCTGCTTGTGTTAAAATAATATTTTGATTGAACACTCTTATTTCGTGTATTGACCGCTTGTTAAATGGCAATTTTGATAAACGAGGCTCGATTTCTTAAGATTAATTGGTTTAATCTCCCAAGGTATTCGTATGATTGACTCATTAAGTGTTTATTTTAAACAAATATTTAGTATGTTGTACAAATATAATTGCTTCCTAAAAGAAAGACTAAGTTATTTTAACTTTATAAGCGTATGAATTGTACATTAATTTAATTTAATAATAATTATTACTTTAAAGTCACACTGTCACTGCTCGCTGGCTCTGTTTAAGGCATTTCGACTAAAGACATTTCGGTACTTAGAGTTCAATTCATACGGAGTGTTCGCAAAGTGGTCGGTAATGGAGCGTTGTACGTAATCCGTCAGTATTGACGATAGTCCGGTCGGCTTGTTGAGGTAGGGTAGCATTAAAAACTGATCGCGATGTCCAACGTAGCAAAACATTTAGGTGGGGGCGCGTTCGTCGACTTAAACCACCGCGCCCCGAGGCAGCGACAATTTGTACGCGTCCTTACAGAAACTGCTATTTATCCACAACCCACTTTCCGCGCGAATCAATCATTGCTCGAACACAAAAATCATTGACATTTCCCCATGACGCACCAGTAGGTACAACGATGTGTTCATCGCACCGAGAAAGCAACATGAATTATATGAGATAATCGGTCGAAATTTCGCAGGAGATTGTGAAAAGGTTAAGCTCAAATTAATTTTTGATTTATGAATGCCAATTTTCCCTTCAATACAGTTTCGTTAACGGTTGCAAGTACTGACGCTTGGAATCATCGGCTGGGGTTATTGATAACTGCGCTTTCTGCAATGCCTGGAAGTTTCGCAATCACTGTGTGTTCATGTGAAAATGATAAACTGCTGCTCCCATTCTGAAGCTATACTTATTTTCATGAATTTCTTTTGGCAGATTTACGGTTATTGTTTATTATAAAGCTTATTAAATCAAGCTGCTGAGAAAGGATGTCAATACTTCGAATGCATATCTGCTGACACACCACCAGAATGTTAGTAACACAAAACATTGTCTACAACAAAACAAGGGCTGTCAAATAGGAACAATAAGATTTAAAAGCGAGAAACACGACGCAGTCCCGGGCACGGGCGCGGGCGTACCACACCACTAATGACTTAGCGAAACCAACCAGCTCCTTCCAAAATTAAACAAGGTAAAAAAGCGAACAAACGATCGATCACCGTTCCTCTCAAACAAAACACAGAAAAAACCACGTGAAACGATGTATGGAACAAATTAAAAGCTCAGCATGAGGCGTCCAGCCCCACGATACACGGCTCAGGGCAAATATTAAAGCTGTCAGTTTTGTGTAATTTGAAGGCTCGTTTTCGACTTATAAGTTATGTTATTGAATGTTTTCGGGGCATGTGCGCGCGCGCCGTGTGAACCGTCTCGACGCGTAATGAGCTCCGAGTAAACATGTGAAAGTCCCTTTTATTTTTGTTAGGAAATTGAAATAATATCGATACAATCAGTGTCTTTTACGATACCCGATGACCCCTATAAATACCTCTAAGTAGCTCTTCAAACACGCATTGATATTCAATCCGTATTTAAGTATTTGTTCAACGTATCGTCTTCGAACTGTGGTACGCAATAAACATACCATCGGAATGAGCTGTCATATTCCAAAATACCAGACGTTACGATAAAAACTGTAAAGGTTGCTAATAAAATGTTGAAAATGATGGCCGATGCTCTGACAACTCCATTACTAGACATGACGCTAATAACGGCTGCGCGACGTCCGCCGCTCATTTCGCCAAATTGGCCTCAATTACCGAAGTGGGCTTTGAGACAGTCGCAGATGGAGTGATAGTAGGGCGTCAGGTGTGGGTGTGCTGGTGCAGTGCATCACCTCACAGACGAACACTTTTTCAATACAAAGGCAATAAAATCCCGCTAGTCACGCACTAAATGCCTCCCCGACTCGACTCACGAGGCGTCGGCCAAAAGAAACAAACAAAATTGTTAGAAGCGCACAATCATGCACCCACAAAATTATTTTCGCTTCGTAACACGTGTCAAATTTCAATTTTACTAACGTCGAAATTAACAGTGGGCGTAAACAGATTATTGATATTGTAGGCGATAAAAAAGTAATCGATGATCGCATAGAGCGCTCTCTTATTGTTATGAAAAAAGCAGCTATTGTTAGGTGTTTAGAGGAATTATTTTTTCTTGACTTCGATTAAATGGACGCTAGATTTGTCGAAAAAAAACTGACTTCATCAATCAGTGACGGTGTTATGGGGTACAATGGTGTTTCTCGCAATCGCCACGTGTAATCTGCCGGTTCTCAGAACATCGTACAATTTTTCACTTTTTAAATGAGATCAATTTAGTGACTTTTAGAATCGTACGATAGTAGATTGGTGCGATTCTATCTGTTAAAAATTGGTCTCCTTTGAATTCTGGTTGATGTGATTATTCCCAGGATGTTTCTCTTATCTTCTAGATGTTTATCAAATATACTATGTGTGTTCCGATTTTATTCTGTACACACACTTACATAAATTGGGTAGATGACACCACCAATCAATTGACATACTTTTTATGAGCTGTCAAAACGCTTATCATCCATAGATTTAGCATGGCGATAGAAACCTGTGACGTCACTTGTTCGC
This sequence comes from Abrostola tripartita, assembly GCA_905340225.1. NCBI lineage: Eukaryota > Metazoa > Arthropoda > Insecta > Lepidoptera > Noctuidae > Abrostola > Abrostola tripartita. Next base: position 423,556 of record HG996492.1, on the reverse strand, counting down.
AAACTCAATTGTCTTAGGTACTATTTATTGATTTCAAAAGAAATAAAAATCTAATTTTACAGTTAATTAATAATGTATGGTTTTTAGGGCTAAAATAAAGCATTTTTTTAGAGAAGTAGTGTCTTTGAATTATTGGTAAATTGTGTCTTATATTCTAACATTCAATAGTGTCAACTGGTCGTTATTGTGTGATACTAGGTAATAATGTCACCAAGAGAGAAGAGAGAGAAAGAAATGTTTTTTTATTAATTTTGCCCCACACTAGGAATGACTCCTGTATCGTGGGCGCCTTTCGGAAACACGTAATATCACATACACCAACACCCAGAGTCGGAAAAAATATCTGCGGATTGCACAAATTTTTGTTCCGTACGGGAATCGAATTCTTAAAGCAGCAGTCCAATCGCTTACCGCTTACCAATCGGATCGCCAAGAGTATTCAATTTCTATCAATGTGTGCTAAAAACAGTGACAAATCTAAATAATTATGTGATCGCCTTTCGAACTATCATCGTAATCGAAGGAACTTTAATGTAGAACACACATACATATACACGTACCACGCAGTCGTAGAACAAAGAAAACAAAAGAAAGAGAAAAACAAAAGCTTGCAATATTGAATAACAAACATAAATGCAAGACGAATGTGCAACTGTTGAGGACGGGACATGCGTGCAGACGTACAAACGACAATGTCTCGCAAAACGTTATTAATTTTAATTAAAGCCTTCGTCAAGTTTGATTAATTGAGGCGACGTCCGCACTCCGCAGGTATACAGACGGTGTAAGTATAATCCGCTGTAGACTTCAATTGAAAGCATCGTTTGATTATATTGTACAGTGAAAATGACATCAATTAATTTAGGACGAATAAGATTAAAGTGTAAAGATTAAAGTAAACATACATATATATCGGAAATACTATTACGCAGTTATGACACAAACAAAAATCTAATATATCTATACTGCCTGAAGTAGTAGTCAGAGGTGTACGATATACCCACATTTAGCCAGTTATTTATATAGGGTCTATGAGGGCTTTTCATGCAATTTTGATCATATATTAAATGCAATTAAGAATTGTTAAAGTATAATGGCATATAAATATCCAAGTAATTATTTAATTAGAACGAAACTTCCCTGTGGAGTGTAACTGGTACATTTACGTAAACTGTGGCGAGATACTGTTGTCAACGGACACTAATAGCCGTTATTACACTATCTTGTCATTTGCATCCTTATCTGACTGATAGACGTGTATTTAAAACTGTTAGCATTATTCTTGCAAGCAGTACGAACTACGCATCGCTATTTTTAATTGTGCTGATACATAGCATCACGGCTCACCTCACCTGTATACTTCGAAAGGGTAGGCAGAAGTGTAAAGCATACTCATATTAATTTCGCAAATTATGTTATAGGTCCCAACTCCCAATCGGGAGCGAGCCTATTTCCATCAACCGAGCACAAATTCATGCTTCGTTCTGCTACTGAGAATTGTCCAATAGAAAATCCCGGTACAACTTTGCCGGACCCGGGATTCGAACATATGATCTTATTCTCGGTAGTTGCGTTACCACTAGACCAACGAGGCTGACAATAGGTTAATTATTAACTTAATCTTAGTAACAAATAATTTCTTACTGTAATTCAAATAATTTGAGTTCCAACGTTAATAATTACACTACAGCGGTTATTTCTTCAACAAACGCCCACAGTATTTTCAAAATGTCGGTCAAATCATATTAAATGTTTGCTCAACGACAATACTCTATTTAAACACGAAACTGCAACGTTTTTTCACCACAATTGTTCCCCTCCCGTAATAATGCTCTAATCATAGGTTTGACACCCCGATACTCTTACTCATAAATCTATAAACCAACCATGTCCAATGCCGCGTTATTTACCATTTCTTAGTCTACGCTCGAACATTACGCGTAATGTATTAGACATTTTGCGACAGAATCGAGTTAGTTTATTGCAAGGCCTCAGGGCGTAGACCAGAAAAGCCAGTGTTGAAAGCCGAGGCTGCTAATACGAGGATTGTGGGGTAGGCAGGGGTAATTACAGCAAATGTGCCGCGTTTGTGTTGACAATACTGGGTTATCTCAAGCGTGCCGCTGTTAAAGCAGAAAATAAGCTTTATCAGAAAAAGCTACTATGATTTTTAGTTAAAAGCGGGAGGTTCATGTAAATTTATAGACTACAACTACATTGTCCTTCAATTTTTTTTTCTATATTGTTTCATAACGTTGGAGTGTGTACTTCCTCCCGTCAATTATAATTCATACAGATTAATCCCCATACATTGCACCATCATCCTACCTGCGTATGTCATAACAATTGACAATTTTTTCTCCGGCCCACTGACAGGATGCGCGCGCGCCTACGCGAGACAAAGGCATTAGCATACCGCACGGGGCGCGGGGTGTGGCTGTATTAATCACGTCCCGCTCGTGCCTTGCGTTTGCGCATGATTATAGATTGGTTTAGGGTGTAAGTAAAGTTTTTGTCTGTTTGTGCCTAAAGGATTTAGTCATCTGGGAGGGATTGTGAAGCGTTGTTGACCTAAATACGTCATATATACGAAACTATACTTAGACTTCTCGCTTTTATCGCCAACAAACTGTTATACAGTTTGGCGATTTTTTTAACTTGTTTAAGAGTGAATGTTTTTGATAAATAAATAAATATTTCAATTTCTTTAATTAGTACCTTTATTCTTTTAAGTTATCACTTCAAACAACACATACCCAGATACATAAGCTCGCCATTTTGTGATTTTGAATGAATCGACGTCTCATTTATTTAGTCTTTAATCCATTACCAACGCAACTCTACTTTCAACATTAAATTGTTACACCTAATAATTTAATATTGATTACAGCAAATTATCCCTAGTAGTACTAATTATTTTCTTATGACACCGCTTTTATTTTATTCTTTGACGAACAATGTTAGCGTCGCTCGTCGAGTCATTCGTAATATTATAGGTCTACATAAACCAAAGGCGCTGTGCCTCACATTATTTCCAATAGCATTAATGTCTTATCGTAGGTACTTAATACAATAATGCTATTATTTAAACTACAGATTGTTTGTTGAAGTTTTTGTATAATTAAAAAAAAATATCGCCCCACATTTATTTTCCTCTGGGTCGTGGGTGTGTTTTACAAACATGAAGTATCACATACACAATCACCCAGACTCGGGACAAACATCTGCGGTTCACAAAAATGTTTTCCCCGTGCGAGAATCAAACCCGCAACCCCTAGCGCAGCAGTCCAATCGCTCAGCCACTGCGCCAATCAGGTCGTCAATTCTTTACGCTTTTTTTGGTTTACAAACTGAGAGACTATTATTGAATACTTTGTCAGATCTTTGATTAAGTTGCTGACGGATAAAATATTGTAAAAAAATATTGTTTTCAGCATGTGTCTTACCGCCGGACTACGTCATTGATTACTTGAAACTACACTTAGTTATGATTACCTACAAGAAGTGTTAGTTTAATTAATCATTAATTTAACGTCTATGAGTGCGGCTGTTAGTCATACTTTATATAGCCATATAGGCTGCAAAAGAGCACTTACAAAAAGTCAAATTAGTTGCGTGATGAGAAAATATGTAATGAAGACACGACACGAGAAAAAACACGCACTCAGTCTGAGCAGCAGTCTGATAGTAACAACCTCAATGAAATAAAATATAAAAGGTGTACACATGATGACCCCAGTTCATTATAGAAGGTACTTAGAGCTTATGAATGAGCGCCCATACATTGAATCTCATTCAAACATCAAATCAGTATCAAACACATGAATGGTAGAGTTCGTGAATGGAGGACATGAAAGACTATTGATGTACGCATTATGCGCTATATAACACTCACATGGCTGTTTATCAGTCAAAACCGAATCTGCCATTCAAATTTGAATCTTGAGGCTAAACAAATAAGAATCTACAGAATCAATTTTAATCGCGTCGAATAAATTTGTTAACGCTTAAAATGCAAACGTAAATACAAATGTATCATTCCAAAATGATTCTTATTCTGAAGACGTAAGGTTACGAATAAACTCACAGTGTCCATGATTTGTATATGTCAAAAATGTCAAGTCATCAAAATATGTACTGGGTGATGAAGATGATGTCTGATATCGACTTACAACGGTTACAATAGGCGTTGGAAATCGATTTGAGATCTTCTGATTAAAGAAAGTGTTATAGGATTGTATCGATTGAAATATTGGAATTATTACAAGCTCTTAAGCCGTGAAGGATAGGGATTTGATTCAATCAGACCTAAGTCTAGTTACGTGATAACGAGATTTCGATTCTAACGTTATGCTACGTCATCGTTTACGGTACAAATGTTTGTCTGAGACTGCTCTCAAGTTTTCTTGTACGATAACTTATATAAGAAAGAATTTATTTCAATATTAAAGGTCTCGTAATAACAGATTATAATTGCTGCAGAAGAATTCGATCCTTCCTTTAAGATGGGCCTGACATTAAACAATTCTCTTGAACCCTTTCATACCTCCACAAACTTCATTGTTTATCGATCTCGCGGGCGTTTATTAGTTAAATTTAAGGGCTATTATGTTATCGGCGCTTTCGTCGTCGACAGATCTTTGTGTTCCTGTAAGCACACAGGAACAATACGGTCGCGTCTTGTGCGGCCTGTACTTTTTGCCTTTGTCTCACGTTTGCACCGTCCGACCGGCCACGATCCACGAATCCGCGGATGTATGTATGTGACTCGGTGAGCTTTGAGCGTACTTTGTTCTGGTACTGATAGTTCAGTGTATCAGTCCAGTTACAAGGACTTCATCAGGATCATTTTATGTCTCGTTTAAAGTGAATGTAACACTTAATACAAGTTATTAAATTGGGATCCAAATCACGTTCTATCGCGTTACTTTATTTCAGAGAAGCTTATACTTATTATTTTCCTAACAATTTTTTGTTGAATTTTTTTATAGGATATATTATTTAAATGCAGTTCCAATAAACATCATCCGAAGTCCTCGCGCACATCTTAGCTGAGAGTGTTCGCAACGTTTTGTGAGTTTGTAGGCGTGTCTGCGTTGTCGCTTCGTCCCCGAACAAAGACGTTTAATTGTCGGTTATCCGCCGATAAATCCACGTAACCACTCATTACTCGACCTATCGAAACGTTGTTAATTGAAACTTTTGCTTTTTTATGGCTCACATCGCGACGTGCGAGTATTTTACGTGTGCTCGCAGGTATGGCTTATTGATACGGTTTGAGCAAAAGCCGATATTGAAAAGATGTATTATTCTAAATGTATGTAGCAATATCTTAAGATTTCTCATTGAGGATTTTGTTTTTTGTGCTCAGTAATTAATGCTCGGTAATTTTAAATCGTTAGTAACACCGCATGTGAGAAGCAATGAAGAATAAATACTAATACTACACTAAATATTAAAACAATTCCGCAAAACATAACGATAGGTATTATTACATTGTAAATGTGTATCATCAGTGCATAATTGAATTCTTGATCTTAGACATTTCCCACATAATCCAATTAAGCCCACACTGACTTACATCACTTCACGGAACTCGCTCGCTACGCAAAAAAAACTGGATAAATAAGAGCATATATCATTCTCACCTCCGCGCCAATCGGACATTGATTTATATAGATGCTTTATTTGATTCGATTGTATCATCAGATTGTCATAAATCCGGCTTCCCGTCGCGTCCCCTCCGATACCGATATATTTCCCGATACGACTCAAGTTTTTCCTGATGTCATTATGTCTGTGTGGTGATAACTGAATCTACTGTGTATTAAGGAAGTATTGACGGTGGTTGCTGTTTGATGTCTGTTGATAGTGTTTGGTTATGAGTCGGATTTGAGCCAGATTTGGAGATTTAATTGAGGTTTCTACCTATTGGGGTATTAGGATGATTTTCTGCTTTTATTAAATAATTATATATTTTATTTCGATTATTATAGTGCTGTTTCCAATACTATAACTGAATATCTAGTCATTTTATGACTAATGTTAAAAATCCTCTCTACATAGATTATACCGAAGAGCCACTAACGCGTTTCGTTCCAGTAAATCCACTAACAGTATATTGTAAAGTCGTCATTAACCAAACGCAAATAACGATTTCTCTCAGTTAGTTCCACTGACATCTTCCGCAATTCATCCCCATCTCGTCACAGCGTTCCCTGACCGCGACCACATTTTTTCTTGTCCAAATAAATTAATACAGGCGTCTTGGGACCTCTCTACCCGGCGACTTGTCAAATTAATTTCTTCTCGCAAGACAATTTGTCTGGCGCTTGAGGGCAGCGAAAAAAACTTGGGTATCGATTGCTTGGCGATTAGTCAAGGGGCCAGACCCTAGTTGAATTGGTTCTGGAACAACTTAGGACACATTCGTTTTAACAAAATTTATCTTGGGCCTGCCTCTGTTCATAGACATCATTGTTTTCGATGTGTTTTTTTCGTATATGTCCAAAAAAGTTTGCATCTTTATACGGATGTGAGTAATATTATTAGGTATAAAAATATCATGATCTATTAAGCCGTTGAACTAAAACGATTTTTTCGGTTACTCTTAGCCATTTCTTTTTACGTCATCGCAATTTCCATAAAATTCGGTCCTCTTAAAGCCAATATCAGAAATCTCGGAATAACATTCAGACATCTATTTACAAGAGGCAGTTTAGTCGAGCTGAGACCTATCCTAGGAAGATCAGTAACAGAAACGTTCAGAGAAAACTAAAGTCGCAAAAACTTTTTATAGGTAATAAAATAAATAGGCTGCCGTCACGCACGGCCGCATCCAAGCCTCCATTGCCGCCCAAAATTAAACTGCGCTTTTTTGAAAGCAGCAATCTCCTCGGTCATAGTCGATAAAACCGCTTCGTGCCGATTGCGGTCTTCCCGAGTTACGTGGAACTGATGCTTAGGGTGGAAACTAACTAAGCTTTAGTGTCTATTAGGGGATTTTTATTGAATCAACTCAATGGTTTTTTGCCACTCTTATAAATAGAGAAAATTGTTATAGTTCTACAGTTGTATAGAAGAATTTAATGAAAATACTTAAAAATTATTACTTTACTAACAATGACAGCTGCTAAGCTATGTTTCTGATACAAAGTATTCCCAAATAAATATTTAAATCAAAATTGAGTTCAATCGTAAAAACCGCCAATCGTAAATACTCTTTTAACTGAACAGTAACTTTCCCGGTATGCAGCGGTTCAACCGCAGCGTCTTAAACGCTCTGTCTGCCGCAGCTTTACGCAAGTTGGTATTGGGGATCGGTAGCGGCAGCCCGAGACTGCGGCGCTTCACAATTAGCCACGCTAATGGCTCAAAGAGTTATCTCCCAGGACCCAACCAGCACACAACACGAATAAGAATTTACTTGCTGCCGTTCTGACATGTGGCGTTACAGTCAGAGATTTAAAAACCAACAGAAAATAAAAGTTAAATGTCCTACAATTCAATTAATTTTACGATTTTTTAATAGGGTTAGTTTGAAGGAAAGAAAATAGGTTCTTTATTTGTATGTGTGTAAATAATATTCAATCTTTCATGAAGAATTTTAAAATATCTAATTAAACAATTTATTTAAGTACCAAAAACGTACCTAAGAATTGGGTCAAACATAAGTGTCAAAAAACTTGTATCTACAATTCCTACATAAATGCGTATCATATTATGTTATCGAGAACAGTAAAAAGAACGAGCGATGTGTATAAATCAAAAAGCGTGTCTGACGCGAAATGTGACGCGACGCGACGTCGATATGAGCGGACGTCAGTTGGCGCTGACAGCCGATATGAACGAACCGCGATATTGTGGCGTGTGGGCTGAAATGAGACTGTGCCAACACTACAGATAGGTATTTTCTGTGAGGAATCAATATTTACTATACTAGTGGTAAAATTACTTTTCGTTTTTGCGACGTAGATTTAGATACCACTTCTTAAGGACTGTGAGAACTATTCGATGAAACTGAGAACTCTACGACAATTTACTAGATATTTAGATAACAGTAAATGATGTTGATAAAGCATTTCATCCCTTGTTTTTTGGGCGTAAAATTAATCTATCCAAACCAAATTAGGACTCAAAATACATCAAAACAAAAATGGACAAATATGAAACCCTCAAATCAACCAACAACAGGCCGATATTAAAAAATCGTAGAAATGCGAGCAGCAGAAGTTAAACACATCAAAAAACACGAAACTCTCGTTACATACGTACCGCAACCCAGAGCACGCCGAGGCAACACGGTGTGTGGGGGAAACTTCGCCACCGCGACACAACCATTTGGACCGCAGCATGACAATTAGCTGTTGTTTCTAAATAACACCGAGTTACGGTTCGCAAATGTTGCAGAACGTAAAGTGATGATGTTTTTGTGATTGAGGATTTCAGATGTCTTTTAGTTGGTTCTTTCATTATTAAAGTAAGGTGAAGGTACTTGACAAAAGTTTTTATTATATTTAAGTAATAAAGTTACCTAAAAGTACCGAGAACTGTTTTGCATTCCAAGCATACAGATATTATGGTCGTGGTCCTGCATTCCAAGTGTCCGGGAAATAAGAAATCATATATGATTGTCCTCTAAATGCTATACAAAAAAAAGTTGATCACAGTCGGTTTTCGATTAGTCTTAAAATGAAACAAATAAAAATAAATCGATTCCAAAATCTAAACAGCACCTCAGTGATGACAACATTTATCAATTCACAATTCAATAAATCTTTAATAGTGTTTCTTTCAAATGGCATACCAAAAAGAATTGCATTTCTCCGCGTCATACATTAGTTGTAATTCGGTCTCCCACATGATCCACGCCGCGCGCATCCACGTAGTTTCTCCATCCATCACGGGGATCATCGCGGTGCACTCGGACCCAGCCACCCTATTGTTCCCCTCCTTTATTTATAATTTGATTTCAACAAGCTGTCGCCGCATACAAGAGAACCTTTTGTGTGCTCTTTAATTTTAATCAAATTTGATTTTGGTTTTGGAATAGATGTTTGAAAGTTTATAGTCTCTTGCCATGCTTTTCGTATCTGCTAATTTTGTTGGAAATTATAATAATATTATATCTACATGTAATTAGGTTGGAAATGATGGTAAATAATGAATTATTATAATTCTATATCGTGTTCAGTTCTACCATAAAACATATTAGCTCTTAGTTGGTCTTTATATATTGCAATAACTGGCAGTTTTGCATCATATTTTGACGCGGTATAAACATGATTATTTAATCGTGCCTTACAATAAATACGTTGCTCTTGAGGACCAATTAAATCTATATATTTAGCTTACAATTAATCTCAGTGATGTTCAAAACTAAAATTTAATTCACCAAGCATGCGTTGAACCGCCTATTCGTCTCCACAATCAGGCGGGGGTCCCACAACGAGTAAATTAATTAGCCACGGGCCCGAATCAAGGAAACAATAACCGCAAACAGAGGGCTGCGGTCGCAACATTTGTGTCAATACCTTCAACCCTTATATTGTCAACGGGATGAAATTAGACAGCCCTGTACTAAAGATATTGCCTTAGATATTGCCACGGTTATGTAACTTTGAAGACTATATGGAATTGATTAGTTTTGGTTTAGATAGCATAGCTTTTATAAGCCGTATTTACACAGTTCTAGCTTTGTTGTAAACTAAAATTGATTTGAATTACATTTCTATGAAGTGTAATTGTGTACTACTTTAAAAACTGATCCTTTTTATCCCAATACTATGTATTTGCTTTATCCGCAAAACTACCTAAAAATATATTTGGTCCTATTCTTTCAATTCTCCAAATCGAATGCCCAATCGTGTTTCTAAATGTCCCCAATAAAGGTCCTCGACCGTACCCTATTTGAAATTTTTCAAACATGTTCACATTATGGCTAGGATTACGGTTAATTCTGCGTGTCGACTTTAACGCGGTAGAATATTGGACCCATATGGCGTACTTTCTCCCCTGCATCCACCATAGCCCGATATTATTGGCGGATTAATTATTAATCTCTCACTGTATCGAAAATAAATCAATGTTGATTGGTCACATCGGGTGGTTTTTGGAAAATGTAGTGTTTGGTGTGTTTGCACTGTTAGAAACTGTTACAATAAGAACTTTAGGTTTAAGTTTGTAAAAAAGAGGCATGTTAATAATAAGAAACCGAGAAATCTATTGTCTTTCACATTTTTTTTTTCATCTTTTACGATTTTTGTTATGTGATGTTATGACATGTTGAACTTGTGACAAAATTTGACTGCACCAAATTCTCAAACCACATTTATTTATTTTCCAGGGGACATATCCTTATCAGTAACCATAAATTTAATTTATACATAGTGCATATCAATAACCATAAATTTAATTTATTGATTAAAAGTATATATCATATTTAAAGAAATTTAAATCAAAAATACTTACTTCATTGATCTACAAAACAACAGACCTTCCCTAATACTCTACGGTTCAGTGAGAGTGACACGACACACAAATTCAAGAGCGCAAACTTTGCTCTTTTCCCGCGATATAATATTCACACCTCTAAACCTTAACACTTGGACATAAAGTTGACTTTGTAAAGTCTGAGAATAGAATAAGATTGTAATAACTCAGCAGTTTTTGAATACGTCACTTGACTGATGTTTTGCTGACAAAGTTTCTGCAGAAATAGAAGGGTATTTATGTGCTTTTAAAGACGCAATTGGAACGTTTCACAACTTTGCATCTATAACTTAAAACCGATTTTATCCATTGGTTGTGATATGGAGACTTCTTCTTATCGTATGGTTGATGAACAACCTGATGTCAGAATTCAAACCGCCTGCAGGCTTCTGACATGGCTTTACACACCGTTAAATAGTCTCTCAGGTGTGCAGCATGTTCCTTCACGATGTTTTCTTTCACCGTTTTTAGCAACTGATAACTAATGTATAAAACACTCTTGAATTAGAAAAGACATAGGTCCGTGCCGGGGTTTAAACTTGTGACCTTTGACTTGGCAGTCCAGCAGTCAAACCACTCGGCTATCAGTGCTCATATGGAAACTAAAAGTGGAGAACATTGCTTTTTCCTCATAGCTATGTGCCTACGTTCCTTTTAATACTTTAAGCATTCTATTTTCACAAATAAATGTTTAATTGATCGGCTTTATTAAAATGTAACTCATCATCATCATCAGCCGGGAGACGTCCACTGTTGAAGAAAGGCTTCCCCTTTCGGAAGGGGGGACAATCCCCACTGTTGGCAAGCGGCTTGGGGATCGCAGTGTTGGTGGTGAAGTTACAGAAGACGCTGCTGCCAATCTTCCGGATTTTCCCTTAGTCGCCTCTTTCGACACTCACACGGCATAGGCCGAATCGCACACGGCACCAAAAAAAAAAAAAATGGTCTCATAAAAAGGTGAGAATTCAATTATACCATAATTCTTGCTTCAGACAGATTAATTTTAAGATCGTATAAATATAAAAGTAAACAAGTAATTTACTTTATCGACGTGATAAATATTAATGTACAAAGAAACACTATCAATAAATAATGGATTATAACTTATTCAACAATCTATTTCTGCACGTGTCACATATAACTACGACTGAGAATGTAAATCTTATGTTATGACATAACACTATAACATTAGAAACACTAGATACGGTTTATGATGTAATTAATGGCAGACGTTTATAAGTTTTGCATGACAAAACTTATAAGTCAAAACCTGAACTTATAACATTATAAGTGATAATATTCAATATCCTTTTTACTGTTGATTTGAATTCCTAGCTTTGGGCCAAAAATAACTATCCTACGTGGCGATCGCAATCCGCAACTCTAAGGTTTACTATTGGGTTAATTAATTTTCTGATGGAATACTAATCTTCTTCTTATCATATGGTTCATGAACAACCTGGTGTTAGAGTTTAGACCGCCTGTAAGCCTCTGACACACCGTTGAAAAATCTCTCAGGTGTGCCGATTTCCTCACAATTTTTTAAACCATCATTTGTATGAAAATAAAAATACTTGTATGGGTATTTAACTTCAAAACTGAGTATCATTCAAAATATAATATTAACATAACATTACATCAACTAGTCTCCTTTAATATTCAAATCTCATGTCAATATTGATGCATCTCACACAAAACCACTGACTTCGCGAACGTTACAATACAGCAATTTGTTTACACTACAAACTAGTTATCCGTCTCTAGTGTTGATTTTTTTAAATATATTTCACCCTTCTTCATAAAGGGTGAAATTAAACTGCCGCACACTTTTTTAGGAGCCACAGCCTAAAAAATTCTCGAGGAACTTTAAAATAAAAATGCAGTTAGTCAATACTTTTTGGGTTATACTGTGACGTCTGTGGGGTTGGGTACGGAGACAAGCGTGACAAAATTGTGCATGGGGTATGTGGTGATGCAACCCTTCAGTTTCGCACCGCGGTCTGCGGCCGCAAAGGGATGTTGTATAGCAGGAATAACTGTTTTGATACTTGTAGAGTAAGGTAAATAGTGTGGAACTTTAAACAGAACTTTTTAAAAATGCTATTCCATGTAGATTTTATTTAGATACTATATTTACCTTAGCTTTAAGGCAAAAAAAAAATAATTACCCCGATTTGTGAATGTGATAATCAATTTTTAAAGTGGTAGGTGTTCAACTAAATGGACTATAGAAACAAATGGATTTTCTAAAGTTTAAAAATGTTTTTATCAGTATGAGAAACCTAACAAATGTAATATGGTGTACAATAAAGCATATTCTATCGGTCTATCTATCTAACATCATTCTAACTTAAATATATAATTTATTACGTTAAAGTTTCTATAATATTTAGGGTAAGTCAATAATATAATTTATGTGTATTGATGTGATCCACAATTTTCTTAAACTCTTTCCAAAAAAAAGGTATCAATATATCTGAATGCGCTATATGGGACCCCACGTGGAAGCGTGAAATTCGTACAATAAATGCCTTTGTATTGCAGCACCCTGTTGACTTTTGGACACGATGATACCGATGTCAGAATCTCACTCAACTACATAGAAATATAAAGTTATACTATTTTTTATCTGGATTTCATTGATCGAAGAAGATATCAGGTTTCGTCTACCTAAAAGAATAACTAGAAAATTATGTTTTGACAATTGTAATAATGTCAATTTAAGACGAAGATAAATTATCTGGACTTTAATTTTTTCGACTTTATATAACTTCAAATATTAGGCGAGATCGCCGAAGACCTAAAAGAGAAGCCTTTGATGCCTAAATAAGTTAATTAAATAATATTAATATGTACTCACTACCCTTGACATTAACCGTAAAATAATTATCCGTCACACCAACTGCTTTCGCCTCTAGCATTACAACGCAGGTGCTACGAAAGTTCCCAAAGATAAATTTGCTATCAAAAACGCGAACTATCAAAATGGCCACATTTCGTCGTAAATATACCATCCACAGATCAGTATCTAGCGGATGTTACTGCGCATATTATATGCATTAAGTAACAGTGACGGTACCTTGACGATGCAGCTCCGAGGGCGTGAACTGGTGGTTAGTGGATACTGTCGAAAGGTGGTGTCACGGTAATAACTGTGTTAGCTGTACGCGCTTGCGCACCGGAACGTGGGCTGTTATTGTAAGTATAGGATTGTATGCAATTTTATTAAGTATTTGTAAGAGAAAAATCCCGTGGCTCCATCTATGTGAGTTTATTTCAGTCATATTTTGTTTGTTCGTGTTGGGGATGGTGTAGAATATTTAGGTCTTTTAGGTCCATGTGTGCACACGCACATTCTGTCTGAATAAGTCTCAAAAAAGTAAATAAGGAGAGTGATATTATATGACCATTATTTGAAATAGTCGATTTTCCTTCCCCTCAAAATCCTTGAAGGGATATCGGAAAGTTTTTAAACAAACATAAAAGCACATCCGTTTTATGCTTTAAGATAATCATCAGATCCAGTGAGATGCATATTATTACACTAAGACGACTACAAATAGCACTTTTTATCACAAACCATGCAGCTAGTTAGCTTTGAATACAGATTACATTAAAACAAAGTTACTGCGCGTGATTGTCGTTTATTAGAACATAAATCTGTCGTAACAGCTATGTACGGCATAGTAGTTCGTAATGAGGAACTCTGCAAACTTGTTCACGATCTATAATGCTTTATTAGACTCATTTGTCGATATGTAAATATACTTGTATTAATATTACGCTGATTTATTTAAGCTTTGTTTTATATCATGCTAAATGCGTGGTTTGCAATTATGTAAGTAAACATGGTTAATAACTATACGTTACTGTCAGGTGAATGTATAATTTGCTGCTATTAACGCAATAGTGTCGATTGCGCTCTTACTAGTCAAGGACCTAATCTGTTTTTATTAGATTTTTTCTTCGTGGAGGATTGGCGGACCAAAGATAAATCATAATTAATTTATTTGTTTGCGAATATATGTACAATAAATTGTTGTTACAGAATTATTATAAAAGTGTTCTTTGACCATATCCTACCATGAGGCATGCAAAACTAAAATTACAGAAAAATAATTATTGGTTACAGCTAATTATAATATTTATAATTATTACAATAATTTATCTTGCAAATATTCATTGATAGAGTAATATGCTTTTCCTAGCAGCAGTTTTTTTAAATACTACCCATTTTCCACCACTTAAATCCCATATGTAAGGGGAAACAATATGTAAATATTATATCATATTATAATCATATTACTTAATTTCAGTCAGCATTATTTATATACCAACGTCCAACAGGCATTATAATTAAGTACGCGTCGAACACGGACAATTAAAAAACTATTTAATTATGGGTATATATTAATTGTAAATTGTAATGTCTCCTTTGACTCTTGTTTCGTTTCAAATTAACATCCGTCATCTCTATGTAGAGTCAGGTAACACAATCATTTATTAAACTAAACTTAAACAAAATATTATTTAGGTTCGTGTTGCGATTTTTTTTCCTATATAGAAACAAATAGATGGTACTTAGGTCTATTTTAACTTATCATAGAATCTAATCTTGATGGATATGCCTAAATAACCTTTAGAACTAGCCTTTCCATTAGCGTTTTTGTGTGTAATATCAGCAATTAATATCGCTGATCGAAGGCGTCAGTGTATCGAAGATACCGCTATAGTACCTAGTATCTACAGTAGGTTCTGCGCGGGCGTTGCAAGGGTAATACGACAGTGTTGCAGACGGGCGGTTGGGCTACGAGTAAAAGCGTAATTACAAAAGATAAGTAGGCAGTTATTCGCGTGTAAGCAGTCTTGTAGGTTAGGAATGTCGCCCGATGTTGTCAATGTGACGTGAAGGTGACGTAAAAACACATTATTACCGTGATGAACAGGATAACTTTTATGCAGGTAGGTACCTATGTGTACCTAGTATTGAAAAGCTCTTCAAAAATAACTTTCTTATAAGTACCTAATAGGCTTTTATAGCACGAAATTAAACCCCTAATTAGTAATTATTAAACTTATAAATATAGCCTAAAAATATACCTACCTATACCAACCTAAAAAATATGAAACACGTTATGAAATTATGTGTTAATAAAAAATTACAACTTATAAAGTAAATAACTTTGAGAAAAAACGATTTGTATTTAATGAGTAATTTTAAGAATTCAATTTGCAGTGTCGGTGCATAGTCGTCTAGCTTATAGGAAGTTTTGGTAGTAGCCCGGTGTTTGTGATTGTAAGTTTAATATGACAATAATATATGTAAAAATACAGCCCCCATTTCATGGTATTTAAACCGTCTTAAGCAAGATGCGGGCGTGCAATAGTATCTACACCTTTACTCTGCACCGTAGGGAATATAGACGTTATATACCTACAAAAAAAGCCTGTAGGATTGAAAACAAAGTTTTGCATTCGATCTTTCTTAGCTCCTGAAATCTAAGTTTCATCGTGATAATTTTCTTCACCGTTAGTCGGTCTCTTAAAATAACTATGATAACTCGTAAAATCTAATTATGTGTTTAATGGTTGCCCACATGGACAATTTCAGCTAACAACCGAAAGGAATGGAGGAAGGAAAGGGAGGCCTTTGCCCTCCAGTGGGACGAACATGGCTGAAATAATAATAAAATAATAGTTGTGGTACCTTAAAGATAATACAAAATGTATATCATTGTCTGCTGTAAAGTAAGCCAGCACAGCAGCCTGTCTGCCCACCCACTAAGGTCCGTCACCCTCGCTCCTATAACTTCAGCTCCAAACAGACAATGTCCCAAACATCGAGCCTCGATAATTATCACTAACTTGCCCACTTGATGTGACAACCACTCGATTGATTTTATCAAACGCTCCTTTATATAGAAACTTGCCGGCAGGTGCAAGGTTCGGTGGCCGGTTCATTATCGTTAGGTAATTGAACGACGGATAATACGCCTGTTATTACTGCGAGAGTTAATTAAATTTTTCGATTGCGAAATGTATTGGTTTCTATTTATATATTTGAAAGGGTTACTTAACTTACCGCGTTTGAGTGTTTTCGGGGATGTCATTAAGACGGAAATATATTAGATGTGGAGGATATTCAACGGTATTTGTGCTTGTGTGCATGTCTTGACGATTATTGGTATAAGTAATTAATAATACTCGTTTATTTCTTTAATTTTGTTATTGGTATACTGATAATTTTAAAGACTTTTTGTCGTCGCCAAATATTTTTGCTGTGTTGAAAAAGTCAATTGCTTGGATTTGAACCGCAACCCAGTGCTTTTACACCCGGCCCATAAACCCGAACCGACTTGTGCTGTATCAACAATAAAACGTGGGACATTACGATTATTACGATCACTTCACAAAATAAACAAACAACAGTTAAAATGAAGCGTTCATTTCTTAATTTGATCCGTTGAGCTCCAAGTGACAAACGGCTGGTGTTGCGAGCCTCAATAATTTGCGCAGCTCTCACAGTCGCGGAATTCAGTCGTGATTAATCAACGCTGGCAGCACTTCATCGCGCGATTATAAGCTTTTAAATATAGGCGGGGGTGCGCCCGGCCCTATATAAATTAGCTGGCGATGAAAACGCTTGCTCGTAGTGGTGGGCAATGGGCTAATTGGCGTTTTATCGATAGGTCATCAAGTCATTGAAGGAGACAAAGTGAGTGAAGTGTTACAATGTGGATATGAAGGCAGATACAGATAATATTATTCTTTATGAGGATTTTGGGAAAATTATTATTTGTAGGATGAAAGATACGAGATTTGAATTAACATTCACATTAACAATGAATAATACAAAAAAAATTGCAGAACCATTTTACCGCTAACAACTTACACAAAAAATTCTTTGACTGCACTCTTACACGTAGGACCGTAGGAACTACAATTAGCATTAGCGAACGCAGTGCAGCGCGACTATCGACAAGCCATCTGCCATCACTAGTCAACCCTTTCCCCAGTCAGCGGCCTGCAGCGCTCGGGGCGCAACGAAACAGTTAACTAAATTAAAGTGAGTGTGAACACCGCTGCAGGGTTAACTATTCCATTTCGTTTATTGCGCACAACTCTCTTAACCCTTCAACCGTTAATAAAGATATAGAGACCTATTAACTGCGACTTAAGTATACTTTTTAACGGACTTTATAGTTTATTAATCCCCTGATGTTATGATGACTTCAGATATTACAATATAATAGGTACCGGCTATAGGTGTGAAATTCACTTATTTCCGTCATATTTGATAAAATTGCTAATTTTTTCATCTTATATTATAAGAAGAATTGGCAGTATTATGTATCAACACTATCAACATACGTTACGTGTTGCAGTTGCTGTTAAAACTATATAGAAAACAAATGTCACCCGCATATAATAATATTGAATAAAACACACAATTTAATTCAACTAAAGAAGACAATAATAGTTTTCCTAGACTACCAGCAATTAAACTAAACGATGTAGAATAATTTAAAAGCCAGCATGCATAGGTAATAGTATGTGCAAATTAATACATTTCACTCTTAGGGAGTTAGCAGATGTCATTTTTGCTACGGGTACTAAATAATCCACTATATCATTTTTTTTTATCTAAAAAAAAACAAATGCAAGCGAAATTAAATAACGACTTTAACAATTCAGTTTCCGTAATTCAGTATTTATATTGGTACAGGCTAGCGAGAAATGCAGCAATAATATTCTGTCAACTTCAAAATAGGGTTCAACTCAACCCTTTAAGTGCGTATGTTTTATGTATTAGTATCAAAATATCTAAATGATTTGCAGCACGTCTATTATGATGCTAAAAGCTTCATCGGAATTGTTAATGTCAACACGGCTCTTGGGTTTGTGCGGATATTTTGTTTTTCGCAGCACTACGGGCCGCGGGTCCAGCTGTCCGCATGTCTGTGTGCTCCGCCATGATACGGATATTTTGAGTAACTGACACGCAACGACACCCGATAATGGATTTTGTTTTGATCGGTCATTTATTTACATAAATACATAAAACATCGTCATTTGCGGAATGGAACGTGTCATATCGGTATGCCATTATCGTCTAGCCGGATCAAGTGTGTAATTTTAGGAATTGACGAAATTGTTTTATCCGATTGCGTTGCATTGAATTGAAAGGTCCATTAATTTTAATGTATACGCCTGCCTTTGAGCCTACAATTTCCAGTAATTAAGTTATATTTGGAAGTTAAAATATTATTCATATTCATGCCTTATTTTTACGACATATTTTATCGCATACCACTAACAACCTTAATTAGTAGCGACACAATCTGGTTCTACGTGGGCAGATATGACTTCGAAACGGTACTTTACAAGTGGAAGCGCCCATTCACCTACATATTATGTTCTTGGCTGCGCGAGAACTGCTGGCGGTCACCACTCGTTGACCTGTGGAGGGTTAAGTAGTCGCCGCTATTAAATCCGTACATTATTTGCTTTCTATTAACCCTATGATAACGCGAGGGGTATAAAATTTTATTACAAACGTAATGGAGTAAAGTATTATTGACTTGAGACCGTCTTGAGTATTTTGCAAATGTAGGAGTATTAAACTTGTTCGTAGAAAAAAATTGCTGGTGTTTTGTTGTCAATTGTGGAAGCTCTATCGATATGACGATTGGTGTAGTAAAAACATAACCCTTCATTGGCAGTTGAGTAAAAAAAGTCAGTAGACTAACGGTTTCAGAAAAGGTCAGAGGTACATTTAGGGTTGTTCAAGGATAATATAGTACAATATATATAACATATATAACCTATTTAAGTTTTCATTTTTTACTTTTATTCTTTTAGGACAAAAATAAATAATTTTCTTGCTGTTTTTTTTTGGGAACTTTTGAATATAGTAACTATCTAACGAATAAATCTCATATTATTTTGCACAAAGTATACCTAAATAGTAACTCGGACCATTATTCGTAGCTACCAGTGAACTGCTACGGATGTAGGGCTGCCGATATTCGAAAGTGTTGCTGCATTTAAAACTTGTACTAATGTTTGGGTGAATTCATTTTGAGGGTTGAATGTTTTTTTTTAATAAGCCTTTGTATTCACCCAAACAGTCATATTTTAAATAAATGACAGTGGCTTAGTGACGAAGTTAAACTTTTATCTGCCCCTTTACCATGAACTCTTAAAGTAGGACAGTTTACGATGTGGAATGTGTGTCTCGCTTCCACAACGTAAACTGTCCTGCTTTAAGAGTTCATGGTAAGGGGGCTGATGCATAAATAAAGCATGTTACTGTCAATATTTTACTACATCTGGACAACTGAAAAAAAAAATGATTTTGCCAGTAATCCAAAAAGGTGAGCAGTGGAATGCGCACTAGCACATCCAAATCATTACCAAAAATAAACATAACTGGCATCCTTCAAGTTTCGAGGCACCTGACACAGCCTGCAGCCGACTGTAATGTATCGATTCAACCTACTTCCAAGGGACACGCACAGACTCAGTGGCGGCCTGCGACCATGACACGCGCCATGACAAGACACGCTGGTGTAACAGTAGCTCATGTGCGGAGTGTACGGTTATACAGCATGGGATAAGGATTATTAATTCAAATGTATACATCTCACTGAAACTGTGGCTACGAATAGGTGAACTAGGCGTTAAGTTGGATACTGAAACATCAATCCTAATCCTGAATTCACCCATTGCAGAGGACTCTCTTTTCTATGAACCCATATTTCATCCCCCAGATATAATCGTAATTGTAATACAATGTCGATATTCTAAAGATGGTACAAACGATAACGCATCAGCGTCTTTTTTGTTCTTACAATATTTACGTAGTCTCTTATTTTACTGCCTTGTTGGTCTAGTGGTCGCTAAGCAAGACTGCTGTGCATGAGGTCCGAATGGTGGGTTCGAATCTCGGGTCGGGCAAAGTGTTACTGGGTTTTTCCATTAGGTAATTCTCAATAGCAGCACGGAGTCTGGATCTGTGTCCGATTGAAGCTCGCCCCCTATTAAATTAGAACCTATAACTAGCAATTATTGGTGTACCATAAACCTCTGCTCTCAGATGATAAGTGTTTGTATGTGTTCCTCATTTATCTCACATTAAATCTCTCGTCATGTTATAATAACCGTTCATTGCGTTTATTTATACGTTTCTTGAAGTCCACACATATCCCTTCCTCCCCGAGCCGACCCACGCAGACAGCACGCGCCGCGCGACACTGACAGTTTTTTCCCGGTAGTTAAAGGTTAATAGAAAGTTGGTAAAACAATGCGTTCCACAATGGCCATTGTGTTTCGTGTTGAGTCACGATGGCTGGCCCACGCCGCTGTTGGTGTCTGTTACACGTTACACGGGACATGCGCGTGCTTCATTTTTGGGAGTCAGTAGTAATGTTTCTTACAGTTATTTGCTACTGGTTCATGACACATACATTGTGATTTGTAAAGGCTCTGTCTCTAACGGAGAACTTACTCATGAACAAAACTATTGAATTGAGAAATACTTATTCTCAATTGTGAATTCTTAGCTGAAGTAAAATAACAAATAATTTCGGCTATACATTTAATTTCTTATTTCATCATCATCATCATCAGCCGATAGACGTCCACTGTTGAACAAAGGCCTCCCCCTTTTAGAAGGGAGGGTTGCCATAATCCCCACGCTTGTCAAGCGGCTTGGGGATCGCAGTGTTGGTGGTCAAGTTACAGAAGACGCTGCTGCCCATCTTCTGGATTTTCCCTTACTCGCCTCTTACGACACCCACGGGAGGAAAGGGGGTGATCAATTCTAAGCCGGATACCACACAGACTAATTTTTCTTATTTAATTTCTTATTTATTTATATAAATTTTTCATTCAAATATGATTCTTATTCTTAAACACTTCCTTAAATAAATACACGAGTTCAGACCAAACGTTTAAATCAAGCTTCTTACTAAGACGTTAATTTATCGCAGCACTCACTCATAGCAACACCAATCAAATGATTAAACGATAATAGCTGGCCCAATCTCTGCGCAATAAAAACGAAACAATCGCTTGGTACCGATAGGTCAATCCATCAAGTATCAAGACTATTGTTATTGCATCAAGTAGCTGCGTTATAACGAGTGAGTACGGTAGCCGGTAGCCGATCTATCACCGTGTTTACAATAAAAACCTGCAATTATTCACCGGTGATGAGCTATCGGTGATTGGATCGCTTTAGAGGCGGTGTACACACGCGTCAATGGTGCCAATGTTGTGAATATTCAGTCATAGTTGTACAAATTACGGTATTTAATCTCACGTGTATATTGGTATCGCATTTTGTCATCTTAATTATGAAGTGACCAAATTGCTTGCTTCGGTAGAGTAAAATTTGGAAAGCAAGTTAATAGCGTAGATAGATTGTGTATTGTTTTTACTCCGTCAATCTTTACTCTATGCTTGACATTTTTAATTTTTTCCTTTGTGTCCAAGTCTGAATAAAAATTCTTACTATAATATTACTTTTAGGTATATTCAAACAAATAAGCTACATTGAATCAATTAAGTAATTAAAACTTGAAACTTAGTTCTAAAACATGCAATAAAAGAAAACCGAATCATATGAAAAAAAAAATTCAAATCGGTTCATAAATGACTGAGTAATGAGGGCACATACATAAAAAAAAAAACAATAAAAAGATCCCGACGAATTGAGAACCTCCTCCTTTTTTTTGAAGTCGGTTAAAAAGATATGTAAGGTACTAGTGTATACCATCCCTAATATTCGCTACTTGCACATCATGTTATTTAAAATGAATAGCGGATAGATTGCTCATTGTTTGGTACCCGCAGCCGCCGTGTGGTCACCTGATCACATCGCTCGTTTGTACCCTTCTGGGAGCGGTGGCTAATTGACTCGTGTCCAAAACTTGTTCAAACTGCTCCTGGGTATGACATTTTATAAATTACAGTACAGTTGGGTAAGGACAATGAATTAATTAGTTATTGATTGATATAAATATTGGCACAGAAGCTACTAAGTACCTACCAAGTTACTTGTGTAAGATCAAGTGATGTAGTGTGAATGTATGTGAGTAGAAGTATGTTCACAATATTTAACCGAATCGCGGTTGCAAACGCAATTTCTGTTCTTCGACTCCTTGGTCTGTAAGAAATGTTCTATTGTACTATGCTCAGAAGCGGCTCAGCATTTAGGATTGTGCTAGATAAGATAAGATAAAATAACATTAATTTGTGAGAATATGGTACATATATACATTCAATTATCCCCTATGACAGGGGCTTTGGACTTGTAACAAACATAAGAACCTGGAGTATACCTTTACCTACCTTTTCTATGAATAAAAAGCTTGATAAAACAACAAAAATACTAGTACAGCCCCCAGAAATCTATCCTATTGTAAAATAAATAGTACTATATTAATTTAACAAGCTCGATGGCGTATTTTTGTAATCATCCTCCTTTCTGCTCCGGCGCACTTAGTTTTGGCAATGTTTATCGGTGAGCCTGTTACGTAAACAGTGTGTCGGTAGAATAACTAACTTGCCAGTGAATTACACTGAATTAATGCTATATAAATTAATTGGGACGGCCCACATCCATCTGCGAATAGATAGCTTTGATTGTTGAGTGCCAGAATTCTGTTTCAAATAAATGATATGGGAATCAAACAAGATATTTTTAATAACTTTATAACTTTCAGTAGAGGCGCGATTTAATATTTTATCATAAAATGACGAATATGTATTTAGTAAATTATTTCAATGTGGTTTCTTGTTATTTTCCTGATTACGACATTTTAATTTAAAATCTTTCGACTGTTTTAAGCATAACTAACTGTTAATTATTATTTGAGACAACAATAAAACATTATTTTTTCTCATATTCAAACCAAATCATGAACATATTTGTTTCATGGTTGTATGTTATATAATAGTTTATTATTATTATAAAACAGCTGATGTTCATATCATTATAATTAATTATTTTTTGCAATCACTAAGTAGTATATCCGTATTCCGTCAATTGCGCATGCTCTGTCAGTCAATTATGACCGTTTTTGTCGGCTTTGACCCTGGCTACGAGCAACAAGTATTTCAGAAGATACACTTCGCTCATTTTTTTATATGATTGAACATTCGTAGAAACCTACAGTCAATATGGACCGGTCAACATAAACCGCTATTTCTCTTTAACTTTATTCGACCCAACCATACTTTTAGGCAGAAGGTAAATCTTTTAGAAAGCTTTTAGCTAGTCTTATAAAAGGTCGCGGTGGCACTGATGTAGTTGAACAAGCCAGCAATTCGTGCAATTACACAAATTATAAAACTCGAGCTTGGAGTTTAAACAAATGCGTTAGATTAAGGGGACTAATATATGAAGTTTTATAGCTCTGTCTAAGAATCCACTTTACATATCAGGCTGCAGCACTGATAGCCGAGTGGTATGACGGTTGGACTGCCAAGTCAAAGGTCGCTAGTTCAAATCCCGGCACGCACCTATGTCTTTTCGAATTCATGTGCGTACTATAAATTAGTTATCAGTTGCTAAAAACGGTGAAGGAAAACATCGTTAGAAAACCAGCACACCTGAGCGATTTTTCAACGGTGTGTAAAGCCATGTAAGAGGCCTACATACGATAATATAATAAATAATAATAACATCTCTGGCTTTTTTTTCAGAAGCCATAAACTATAAGTCCCTGCATAAACAGAGCGTATTGACGTCGTGATAAAAGAGGTTGCAATCGTACAGGGTATTAGTTCACCTTCTTATTTACTTCGTTAGTGTTTATATCGGTAGTCAGTTGCTAAAGTGTCGACAAAAAGCATCGATAAAATAATAGCCGTTGTCGATGGACAGCTGCGAATAAATAAATTAAAACTGTTCTGTCTGACGTGCAAATGTTTGTTCTCAGTTCAATCGAATGAGCTGAAATGATTTAGATGAAAAAGTTGATGTTTATTTGTTTGTTGTAATGTTAGGCTGTCTGACTAGTTTTTATAATTGTGTTATTATAACAGTCATGATGCAATATATAATATATGATCATATACATCCGCATAGTTAGTTGCGTAATACGATGGCAACGACCTGTTTGGTGTAGTGGTGCAGCCACTGCAGCCAGCGCATGAGGTTGCGGGTTCAAGTCCCGCACGAGAAAAAAGTTTGGGAGATACGCAGATATTTGTCTGGATTCTGAATGTTTGTCTTTTCTTTGTCTAGCAATAAGGATAACACCAATATTCTTTACTTTACTTATGCCACTGAGACACATCATCATCATCATCATCAGCCAAAAGACGTCCACTATTGAACATAGGCCTCCCCGTTTAAGCGGGGGGGTTGCCATAATCCCCACGCTTGGCAAGCGGCTTGGGGATCGCAGTATTGGTGGTAAAGTTACAGAAGACGCTGCTGCCCATCTTCTGGATTTTCCCTTAGTCGCCTCTTACGACACCCACGGGAGGAAAGGGGGGGTGGTCGATTCTAGGCCGGATACCACACGGCACTGAGACACGAGGTTACAAAATTTAGTTTTTTTACATCGCAACATAGAGTTTTCGAGAAAAAATCTGTCATAAAATACAACATTCACTTTTTCATTTCGTTGACTTAAATCATTAAAACTATGACACCTAAAACATTATTCATTGTTGAAACATTAGTGCCAATAGCAGTGATCCAAGGGCGTGATACATGAAAAATACCCGGGCAAGGAAAACCACTTGTGTGGTAATTGTTTCCCCACGGCCCGGGCAGGATAAATCACCCGTGAATCAGATAACACGGATATAAAACTGTGTCTTGGACGCGAAGGATGACCGTTGACACTGTCTTAAGTGACCACTGAATAAAAGTTACTCAATATTTAACTTGAGAGAACTATTAAAGGCTTAACTAGTCTTCAAGTAAAAATAACTTATTATTTGTTTTGTGTTATAGCAGTAAAATTATTGTAGCCTAATTGGTATTTAGGTTGCAATTGCGACTTCGTTAGTAAAGTCTTGAATTAATTTCTGAGATCAACTTTTTAATGCCCTTGCAATTTTTTTTTCGATAATTATGCTTCCAAAAATAATCTCTTGAATTCTCCTTGGCAGGTTTTTCATGATTATCATCGTAGAAAGGAAGATTGACTGCCTATTCCAATACATATCGGATGTTATCAAGTAGCTAAATAGCCAACTTATTTTTGTAACAAGTCAATTCCCTATTACGACCATAAGAACAATGTTAGGGCGGGCAGACACTTGTCCACAAGTCAAAAGGTGGGCGGATGTCGATAACTGACCGATTGGGGGAGCTTTGGGAAAATGAATTGATAATAAAAATACTTCATAAATCGTAAGAAAACTAAAGACAACAGAATACAAGTTGATTTATTAGTGCTTTCAACAGGCCATTTGATATTCTCCATATAGACTTATTAATTTTTAAAGTTTTATGTGTGATTTTTACTACTTCTGCTACGAGAATTAGTATTGTAGTCAAATGTATTTACTTTGAGTGTCCGTCCATCTGAAATTTAAGGATAAGAAATAATTTCATTATTAAAAATAATAACTTATCAAAATTACAACTAGTTTTCAGATGTTTTTTCAATAAGCCCAGTTTTAGCTTAGGATTAGCCCAAGGTATTTTGGGTCTTATGTTAAGGTGGATAATGGTTATAATCACGCGATGACCACAGTTAGACCGCTAACGGCCGGTCTGGTCCGTTCAAATCTCGTGGGCGGTTGAATCTGTGGCTGATTGCCGCTTTTTGCACACACACTTATTGAATACGAGTCCCACTGGGATTATATGGGGTTTTATATCTACCATCGATGTTTCTTGGCTTTTCGTAGAGGTATTTTTTTCTAAGCAGTAAGGGGACTTGTTGCTCAGTCGTGTGAAGGTAGACAAGGAATCTAGAAGCGTTGATGAAGCAATTGCGTTACGATTTTGTCGCATCCAGGCATATAATGCTATCTCTAGTACTTACTATTGATATGCATAATTATGTATTTTTATAAACACCTATTTTTCATGCCACGAAACAATAAATATTTGATATCGAACAACACTGTGGAAGTGTAATAAAGAATTTGAATATGAACAAGCTAATGGAAATAGGTCCATTAACTACTACGCTAGTTACGCGAACAACAACTAGCAGAACAACTCACTACTCAACAAACAATTCCAAGCGCCGACCAAACAATCTCAAGTAACACTTCACACAACACAATTCGGAAATCCTTAACTTTCCTAAACGTCATTGGTTTAAGAGAACGTTGCAAAAAACAAATGAATCAATTACCGCCCGGCTGCCAACAAAAACGCGGGGCATTTCGCCCGGCCACTAATGTAACCTCTAATTCCGCTCATTTGCCGGGCATTTGCAGCGCATTTGCCATCGGTTTTGCGGTCAGCCCGTTTTTTACGGCGCTCAATACGCCTGCGGTTTGAACGTGTGTCATTTGTAAGCATTATTTGTGGTCAGACCTTTTTGTGGCGCCTATTGTGTGGCATGTACGACAAGCTTGGTTTTAAACCCTTTACGTTTAATATGGGATGTAGCCGTGTTTAGTGTCACTTTACCGATCCATCCAGTTGCGTCGTTTGTCGAGGCACACTTCGACACTTCACTTTATTAGATTTGGTCACATGCATACCTCCCAAATAAAAGTAGCTAAGACGTTCTTAAATAATATACACTCTTAGTTTAATTTCTCTAAATATCATTATCTACTTGTTAACCACATTAAATACTACCTATTTTCAAAACCAAACACTTACAATAAACAACATACCACAACAAAGTTAGTTCATGGTAACAATAAATATGAGCGTCGAGGTCCAACTTTAAACAGGCGCCATAAATACAGTCGCTCGTAAAGAGGAACTAGACCTGAAAGTTTGTGCGGCCAGCGCATAAATCATACCAACCAACCCTCCAGAACGAAGGATTCCGGGGAGTGTATGAGACGCCCACTTCCCCATATGTCATTTCGGTCAAGCATCCGCTATTTGTCTTGCAAAAATTTGGACAAACATCTTAGGAATGTCGCGTCCCCTTCGAGTCCGAAGCGGAATGTGTAGGGTTAGACACCTTACATCCGATGTTGTTCCGAAGATTAAAGTTGGGTTTTATTGACGTGCACTGTTCTAGTCAATAGAATTGTTCACAAGTTTGGGAACTAGCAAATTGTGGTTGTTTGCCTGTTTTTCCTTGAAATGTGTTCAAATAGTGATAAAGAGATGTTAAAAGAAGATCGTTTGCATCTGCTTATGTGATAATAATGTAGACCACGATAGTGGAATGTATTACAATTATGTACCTACCGACTACTTCCAAAGTACTTAAAACGTCTATGAATTCCATTATAGATAAATTGACACAGCGATAAAGTTCTAAGAAGCATATTTAGGTAAAGGAAACATAATATCAAAACTCTTTGCATAATCATTTGGAGACCACCGTTTCACCCAGCCACCGTCCAAGGACAGAGCCCAACAATTTCCATTTCCCTCAACATTATTTTTCATTTTATGCGAAAGACAAATACTTCACAAATCAAAGTCCAAGACGCTGGGCTGAATAAATCGTCCGCTGCCCAACGCCCTGATTGCGGCTATGTAAATATTAACTGAAAGTACGTCAAACAGACTGTTTGTTTGTACACTCCTTACGGAGCGCTTTCACAGACAAATCTTGCGAATACTTTTAGCTACGTTTTGAAAATTTTGAACACTGTTGGATTGTTTTGTCAAGATTGTGAGAGAACGTTTAGATGTGGAACTTATTTGTTGTGATCTTGACTGGTTTGGTTTTGGAACGATTTCGCTTGCGGTATAATTTGGCTGTAAGTAATCTGGTATAATCTAAATCTACCTAATATTATTTAGATCATCAGGTGATACTGTAACGGTAAATAAATCAAACACTTGGCATTTGATCCGCATTGTAGTAAATAAAAATGTGAAACAATAGTAAAGAATCATGTTACAAAAAACACTAATTGTCATTTTGTCATCGTATATCAATAGGTAAATTATTTAAAAAAATCGTCTTAACCAAACATCCTCCCAGCAGCTAATGTGAGACACAAGCCAAACATTAAGTAGAATTACATTCAGTTAGCGACCGCAGAGTGTGACCGCAAGACGCAGCGCCCTCGCAACGAATGCGCCGCAAATGAGCCGCAATTAACATCCACACGGGACGCTGAACTACTTGAAGTGTAAACAAACTGAATCTAAACAATACTTAGTTAAACAAGGTGGATTCAGTTTTAAGATAATATTCGTAATTACATAGTAAGCTGTAAGAGGACATTTATTTATGTTTTCTGAAAACATTCGTAGGTAATATTTAATTTCTTTACTTTGCTCTACAAGTAATTGTTACGTTTTGGTTGCATTTATCCTTATGCATCTTTGTAGCAACAACACCTAGAATCACAATCAATGCAAGTAAGTAAACTTTTGTTTCTTCGTAGCAGTAGGATGGCATTATCTTTTTGTATTACTTACTGCTGAAAAAGGTTTCTCACAACCGGTAGTTACGGCATTTTCTGTGTATTCATTCAGTGATCATAAATGGAATAAAAATGTGTGGACGCACGTGGTTCTTAAAACAATCATGTCTAAGCCGAAGAGCGAAGACGACTGACAGTTCAGGCCATGCCAATGTTTTTCTGAAAGAATAGACTGAACGTTTGTGCAATTTAACTAGTAACTAATAGGGTCTTTTTTAAATCGGCGGCAGGTGGCGTGTCCGTTCCGGTCCGGTGTTCGGTACAATCCGATCGTATTTGCGTAAGCCGGCCGCCGTCCTAATCCGGACCGGATTATTGACGAGACGTCCGCCGACCACGCTTATTAGTTGCGGGTCCGGGGAATAAGATGTTGGCGAATTGAAGCTTGCATAGCTCATTGAAATAGTCCTAAATAGAAACGTCAAAACAGTAATAGGATTATAATGAAAAATAGGAAAGGTAGACCTAAAATTGTCAACATTGAGAAAAATGTAATACACAGATAGAGAATACCAACATACCCAGTACCTATACTAATGGAAACGTCTACTATTTTTCCAGAGCGAACAGTAAAAAACTGAAGCGGATTCCATAACTAGAGAGGTATCAAGAATCTTCTATCATCTCCTCTCTCGCCTCTCCTTTAGCCCACACCTGTCTAAGACGGCGGTACAGCCAACAAGCAAGGGTCAGTCGAGGCATGCCAATTTGCTTTGTCCTTACTCACCTCGGATAACGCTCTATTATACGCAGACCTTTGTGTTCTCTAGTTTAGTGGGAATTTTCATTAGCTTCCCGTGAATGCCGGCCAGCGCTGGTAGCTCGTCAAATTGATGGTTTGATGATTCCTGGATAAAGGGGAATTTGATTGATGTCGGGAACGATTTAAAGGCCGTAGTGACGATTTCTGCTTTGTTTGCTTTGAATGTCATAATGGGTGTTGGTGTTAAATTATGATGTATATTATATCTAAGCCTCGTGATATCAAGTGTGACTGCTAAATGTTCTTAGGTTCAGTTTGATGTGAGAATTCAGTGTTAGGTATGGTAGTGTGCTTTGCCCCTAGTGGATACATAATCAGAATTTCAACATAAGTAGACACGTACCAGCATTTTGTATATGCGATGTAACAATAAAAATTACGAATGTTATTAGATATAAAATAGCAGGCATAATTAGTATAGCAGCTGACAAGAGCATGATACCTGATACCAAGAAGATCGCTAACTGGTAAGTGAAAAAGAAGAACAAGAAGATGTCCCAAGCTCTACATATCGATAACGAATATAAAAACAAACTAAACGTAATCGTTGACGTAACGTTCGAACTAGATGGAGTGACATCAGATGGTAATGTGGAAGGCCTCCTCCGAGGGGACCGTAATGGTGGCCGGCCAACTCTTCGGGCTGGAGTGTTGATCGACAGGGAAGTTCACAGAGCTGGGAATACAACAATTTTTATTATGACATGCATGTAATACCTCTAAAATTCTAAATGTAATTTATGAAAACTTAAAAAATCGATTGCGTTTTAAGTGTGCTTATCACATACACATAAATCAAAGCTTGGGACAAATATACAAATCATACATAAATTAGTGCAAGGATCGAACATACAATCCTTAGAGCAACATTTATATGTCGGTCGGTAATGTTATTATTATTGTTCGTAGATATTACACATTTTTGTTTGGCATTTATAATGTCTCGAATTTACTTTATTTAAATGATGCCTGTACTCAATTAATTAACACAACAATTATCTGATATTAACGCAGGGATTCTGGTGCTAAGCGTTTAAAAAAAAGTTATCCAAATAACAATATTATTATCTTCGGACCACACACGACACTATAGGACTTGATAATTATTAACATTAAATGGCAAAAATATGCGACGTTTATGAAACTACAGAACTTTTATAAGAATTTCCTAGTTATTTCCATTGGATTCCGTCGAAGCTAATTAAAATATCTACATGTGCGGTGGCAACCACTCTTTATAGATCTCACAAGAAAGTATCTTTTGAAAAAAAATGCTTCTAAGAGTAAGTGTGAAGCGGTGACATCTGACCCCTGGGTCCTATATAGCGACCGGTCGGTATCTGATGACCGAGGTCTCAGCCCAGCGGTTATCAGGCCGTTTAGCGCACTTATTGACACTGCACTGTTTATTGTCTTTTTACTAGCACTTAAAAGATAACTAACTGTTCTCGTTTAGTTCGTTTTGGAGCAACGTATACTATGTATGACGCAAAGTATGCCAGAACTCAACCTTAACTATTATTGAGTTTGTAATGTGAGACTAGATTGACGACCCGATTGGTGCGGTGGCTTAGTGATTGGACTGCTGCGCTAAGGGTTGTTCGATTCCCGCACGGAACAAAAATTTGTGCGATCCGCAGATATTATTTTGTCCTGAGTCTGGGTGGTTTGTGTTTGTGATAGTACAAGTTTGTAAAACGCACCCACAACACAGGAGACATTCCTAGTGTGGGGCGAGGTGTTTTTAAAAACAAAAAAAAATGACATTATCTCGTGGTAAGACTGGTTGCCCCACATTCGGGCTCTCTGATTATTCATAACGACTGTCAAAAACATATGATTGACAGCTAGGGCCTGCCAAACGTGGTGTCAGAGGCATATAGTGATAGTGGTCTAGGTATGACAATGGATAACCAGTGGCCACCCATCCATGACTGATCGTGTTTAGCTAACTTCACGAGCCCCTTCGTACCTACGATAGGTATTTAACTTTTATTGCGTCCGTAGTCTGCGAAACAAATACGTAGAAGTGTTTGAAGTGTGAAAGTTTGGACGTCGCACCCTCGGGTCGTTTATTGCGATGGGTTGGCGTCTGATAGCCCGTGTATGTACATGGACTCAACCCTTGGCGATGTGTTATCATCTTATTTAGGACTTACAGACTTCCGATAGTTTACTAGGGGAATAACGGAAACTTTATTTCGAATAGGAATTTCATTATTCAAGTTACACTATTAAATAAAATAGTTTCGTTCAAACGTCGTCATATATTATAGGTATTACTTTTAGTACGAGTAGGTACTTACTTTTTATTAAATACCTTGTAAGTCAATAGAAACTTGGCAAACGTTTTGTCCTGCATTTGCAATGTTATGTGCAGGAATACTCGTATTATTGCCAACAGATAGGCAGAGGTGTTGCTATTGTACAATTTGCTAAAGACACACAAGATCATTTAAGTCCTATTTAATGGGGGAAGAATCCATTGTACATTTATAGTGCCCAATAAAACCTAGGACATTCCAATTACACTTTGACCGACCTGGGGTTGAACCTAAGACCTCAGGCTTGCTGGTTCCCTTTACGACCAAGATATCAATGAAATAATCCTTGCTAAGTTTATTCCTATACGATTTGACTTCAATTTACGTCGAAATGTGGCAGAAAAGATGACACGATTTATAGGCAAACAGTTGAGGGTTCAGGGGAGTAACAAAATTACATTTGCCACTTTTAGGCCGATTCTTAGTAATTCTAAAACATTCCTGAAAATAATTTAGCCGATAATTTTGCGATGTTCAAAGTGGAACGAATACAGCAAAAAACTAGCCAGCAACATGTAGGCACAAATGTGTACCTATAATACTTTTCTGCCTACCTCTGCGGGGAATACAGGCATACACAATAACATACATAGTTCTTTAGATCATCATCAACATCCACAGCCCTCAATATCCCACTGGGTATAAACCTCCCTTATTCAAAGCCATCCGCCGCGGTCCTGTGCCAATCTTTAATTGTTCTTTAGATACCTACTATAAATTATACAATAATATTAATTACTATAGGGTCCAGTTAAGTACACAGCTCTAGTATCGACACGTTACATCATCCAGCCCCAACAATCTCCTCAGCCAACAAACGCACAGCGACTGACTTTACAGCGTCGTAAACCTCACGCTTTGAACGTAGGTGGGCGAACACTAAGTAAGTAAAATCAGAAGACCTTCAAACTTAGATATTAGATCTTACAGTTTGCTTCGACACCGATTTAGAAAAGCTTTTGCTGTAGTAGTGCACTGCACACTACAGATTTGCATATTTTTGTTATGTAATAAAGTATGATAAACTGACCCATTTTTAGTTAGTAACAGCAAAAGTAATGCAGATGTGTCATTAATTTTAACATAGCTCATCGTGAATTTAAATTTTATAATATCCCATGTATATTGTGTATGTATAAACTTAAAACAATTATTTAATATTTGTGGTTCGTGAATATTAAACCTTATTCTCAATTCTTTATTGCGTACCATAATGTTACATAGGTGGTAGGGAAATGAATATATTAGTCACAGTTATGGACCCTGTCGGGCACAGCATAGATCAAGTAGGAGAGAGGATGAAGGCACTGTGTTTTATTAGTCAAGAATATCATATTTATATAGTAATTATTTTTTGTATTATAAGTAGTTAGGCATATTTTTAATAGGAAATTGTTGTAGATATAATTTAGTTGGGAAGTTATTTATCATTTAAATATTCGTTTATGCTATAATAACATTTGTCTACCAGAAAAAGCTTCTCTAATTTTTCCAAACCTTTTCGTTTGGTTTGGAAGTTTAGTCGTTCTGTACCTTCTACACTACCCTGTATAGTGTTCGTAGATAAGCTAGTGATTTTTACGCGTGAACAGTTACGAGTGTTCCACTAGGTTTTACTGGTAAACTGTGAATGTTGGTAAATGAAATGTATCGAGAGCGACTTCGACTTGCCAACGGTTACCTAACATCTGCCTGTATTTCTTGACGGGATAGGCATCAACGTTGCATACCGACTTAATTATTATAGTGATGGGTGGCGGATACATTTCCAAAAAAGTCGTAGTATCATATTAGGTAGATATGTTTAAAAAAGCTAAGTATTTGACATTGAAGATTTCACAGCAATATTTGATTCGAATTAAAGATGACCTAGACTACAACGACTCTCGGCTTGGAATTACTTGAGTGAGCTTTCCTATTAATAGTATCATTACTGGTCTCTGCAATAAATGCCTATGCCTTTGTTTTAAATTTGTTTTTTTTCTATATCATACCAGTTAGTTGTGACAGGGTATGAGTTCCAAGTACGAAAGAGTTGGGTAGGTATTATTTAAGTTAAGTGCAGTAATATACCGAGCGATTTATTATCAGATATACTTTCCATTGCATTCCATCCTTCCAATTACAGAAACAGGTTTGACGTAAGTGGCAAAAGGATTATGCCGAAACAGGAAGTGCGGAAGCCACAAGCTGCTATCCTCGCATATGCTACCAACATAACGAGCGTAATACACGTCTAGGAACATTGCGTATAATAACTCGGTACCGGAACATTAAAATATTCATGAAAACATACTTTTCGGTACAAATTGATTACAGTCATACAATGCCTACAGGCTAAAAACCTCACTAAGCAACTGTTGTGCAATACACGAATATGCGTATGCGCATAATAATATGCGTAAACATGCAATTATCGAGTGAGTAATAACACGCTCAATTAAATAAGAATTTATTGTACTATATTCGAAGTCTGATGTTTTTTAACAAAAGCTTCGTTCGTTAAGTTCAGTGTGCTATTATGTTTATTGCCTAGCTTCCTCTCTAGAGCTGCTTATGCTATAAATAATGCTTATTACTTTTTAATCAAAAGATTATTTCCTAAATATTTGTTTTAAGGCGTTACGGAACACAATTTTAGTATATACCAAGTATGATCACACAGTAGGCACGTAGGTACTGCAACACACTCACTCTTCAAATCTTTTGGTTAATAATAATCAGTAACCCAGGAGTTGAGACCATGTCTTGCAGACACGATAGCCCGAATAAGTTGAGTCATAATAATTTTCGCCTATTAAAATGATATGGCCACAAATGGTATAATCACCTCATTGTAACCCGGAAGCCGCTCATCACCGGAGCTATCTGTCAATAAATCTACATCGTGTGTCACGTGGAAAACTGTCACCGTTTCGTTCCACTAATCAGTTGTTATACGGCTGTGTTCCGCCGGTATTATTACCGCCCGTGGCCAGCGAAGGTGCGCCAACGGTCGCTCTGCACCTTGCGCGCGACCACCTTGCGTCTCGTATAACGTACTGTGTCCAGATACAACAAGATATCAATTAGCACAACTAACGAAACGACGCAAGTAAATGCAATATTAATATGTGAAAGTAGACCCTCGGTTTGCGAGCAGAGGGTTGAAGTTTTAATGCAGGCTGAGCGGCAGGGGTGAAGGCGGAAAGATGTTACCACCCTACATTAAGATTAAGGTTATTTAGCTAAATATAAAGCGTGTTTCTTACTGCTCTATATTAGTGGACACGGCTGTCTAGTGAAATTAGTTAGTTTCTAATTTTGTTGTCTAAAATCCGTTGAGATGTCCGATAACCGTGCGTCGGCGGTAGGGGTCAGTGGGACCGAGAGCGACATAGATTGGCTTATTTGCGTCACGCTGTTGGTTTTTCTATTGTTCTATCGACGTGTGTTTGAGGCAGATGTGTGGCTGTTAATTAGCACCATCAGTTATATAATATCAATGGTTGTTATGATCTAATCTGTCAGCAGCTTCTTTTGTGTTTTAATACGCTGAGTTGGTTTGATACAAGTACTTATTTGTGTTTATTTTAGCAGCACTATGTTAACAACACTTATCGTAGTTTACCATTAAAATAAGGTGATAAATAAAAGTTATAAAACGGTACCTCGGTCTATCGTTTTCACTCTACGCTCTCCAAACATGTGTTATATCGAGCACTGGTGTTTTATCGTCTACCAATCAACCTTTCAAACCAGCAGGTGGCAATTGAACCTGCCAGCCCTAT
Organism: Abrostola tripartita; assembly: GCA_905340225.1. Lineage (NCBI taxonomy): Eukaryota > Metazoa > Arthropoda > Insecta > Lepidoptera > Noctuidae > Abrostola > Abrostola tripartita. Next base: position 387,650 of record HG996492.1, on the reverse strand, counting down.
CAATTACCTCGGAACCTGCCGTACCATCAAAATCTGTGGAGCTAGTGAGTCGTGACGAAGTGACAGCACCGCGCCGTGCGTGTTTGGCAACTCACTCGCACGCACTGTCCACCGTGACGCAACTCATTTGAATTGTGCCATTGTAACAAACCAGCCCGCATCGTAACAAGATGCGTAACTACTTGTACTGATTACGGTTATTTTGACGCAAAAACTTGATGAGCTTTGTTCCATAATAGGGTTTGCAGAAGAGGGTTGGGTGTGTGACAGCGTGACCGCACAGCTGTAATTAATTTGACGTTATACTCGACTTCATGTGGTATTGTTTGTTTGTTGTATTAATATTTTGTTTACTTGATATTTTCTGCAAAGAAAATGTTTTGTAATGTTGCTCAACTTGGAATGAAAATGATAAATTTAGACGCATATTTAAATCTCTCAAGAACTCTTTAGCAGTCATTTAGCGTGATTTAAAATGCGATTTATCAAGATAAATAAAACTCAGTATGTAATGATTTATAGATGTATAAAGTGCCTAGGTATTTGGAAGAATACAAGCATGAAGATAGATAGTTGAAAGTTATATCTTGTTCCAGGTGTACACTTCTAAGGTAACAACAATGGTGTTACATTCAAGTATGCAACTAATGGGGCGTCGTCGAAGGCTATCATCGCCACTAATCAGCATAATTCATCCATAAGCGTAATTAATATGACTAGATATAAATCTATCGGTTTTGCTTGTTTTCTTATCTTACAATACTTTTTACACGCTTCATTTGATCGAGGAAGTAAGTAGAAGGTTCTAGATCAAGAAACAATGTTCTCAATAAATAATCTGAGATTTTCTCCACGCCTCATTACTCTCATGCTCTCTACAATACATGCACTCTTTGTAATAGACATTTGTGAGCGGACGTCTGTGTACGTACAACAGAGAATTGTGTTATAATCGATATGTCTCGAATATGTAGTGGTTGTAATGCGGAAATACCTAATGGGCTTTTCATGGAGTGTTGTAATAAAAATTGCAAAAAAAGCTACGGTCTAGATTGTCTTGGAATAACTATGGACCAAGTCAATGAAGAAGAAAAAAGTCAGTGGATATGTCCCGAGTGTCGTTCTTCGACGCATAAACCTATACGTAATGAGAATACACCTGCTCGAAGAGTGTCAGGGCTGGGGGACACCTTACCTGCCAGCAACAATGTCAATATGCAGCGTGGCAGTCGTCCGAAAATGTCTGAAGGAACGGTGACGAAGACTGCTCAGGAGCCTGATACGTTGGAAGAACTGAGATCATTCCGCTTGGAAGTTCTATCACTCTTAGAGATCCAAGGAAACAACATTAAAAGGATTGAAGAGGTCTGTTATAGCGTAAAGAAAGAACTGCAGGAACTTCGTGATGCAAACATGAAGGTATCTGAAGATAAAGTTGTTTCAATGGACCAATTACACAGTGAATTAGTTATGATAAAACTTCGCAATCAACAGTTAGAAAAACAGGTTGACACAATTAATCAAACATCAACAAAACAGCTAATGTCCACGGAAACAAGAGGTGATACTGAGAATGCGAAGTGCCTAACTACTCGCAAAATAACAAATCCAGTTGTGGCCACTAAAAAGGTGTTGACACCAAGACCGGTAAAATATAGTGAAGTATTGCAGGCAAATGAACAAACAGTATCTGCAACATCTACGGATTTAGAAACCAATGCGGAAAGTAAGGATGAAACTGTACGTGAAGCTTCAGAATGGACCACGGTACAAAGAAAAAAATCTAAATTGTTATCCAAAAATGTGAGCAGAGGGCAAAATACAAGTATCCTAGATCTGCAAGCCTTGGAGCGAAAGAGGCATCTTCATGTGTGGAGGTTGCATCCAGAGACTTCCATCGAAAAGTTAACAGCGCATGTAAAGAACGTTTGCGGCAGCGGGGAAAATGTGAAAGTCGAGAAAATCAAGCATAAAACGGAAAGGGATTATGCATCTTTCATTATCGGAGTAGCAGAGAGAGAGTATGAAAAGTTGTACAAACCGGAAGTATGGCCCGTGAACGCGGAGTTTGCCGAATGGATTTGGTTTCGGAAATACACAAATAAAAGAGACAACGGAAAATAAAACGATGAATATTTATTATCAAAATGCAAGAGGCCTGCGTACGAAAGTAAATAATTTCTGTACAAATATAGAAACAGCAGAGGCAGATTTATTTGCAATTACCGAAACGGGATGCAATGGTTCCATACATAACGCGGAGATGGTACCAAAAAACTATAGTATTTTGCGATGTGACCGTGCGGATGGGCGCAAACAAGGCGGCGCGCTTCTCGTGGCCGCACACTGGCTCGAGCTGCGCCGAGTTAAGCTACCTGAGAATGTCGTTATAGATAGATGTACCTTCGAAATGGTTTGTGCCACCGTACACAAAGGTAACAAGTTTTTGTTTTTGTGTTGCGTTCTTTACATACCTCCTAATAGTAATGAGAATGAATATATGTTATTGTTTGGGTTATTAGAAAAATTGTGTGTTAAATATAAAGAGGTTGTTATATTAGGTGATTTCAATTTATATTCTTGTAATGTAAACATAACAAATTATTATGAATATTTTATATCTTTTTGTGAACTTACTCAGAAAAATAAGGTTCCAAATTGTAATAATAGGCAATTGGATTTGGTGCTATGTTCGTTGAGTATAGGTGAGAGTGTGTGTGTCAGTGAGTCAGAGGAGGCCATAGTGCCAATTGATGCGTACCACCCGCCGCTAAACATTACTGTACCGCAGATAAACAAACGATCAGCTGTTGACGGTTGCACTATTAAAAATACAACCGTAAATATGCAAGAGAGCGATTTCTGGCCACAGTGGAATTTTTATAAAGCGGATTACTGTAAGTTGTATTATATGATAATGAATCATGACTGGTCGCCTATGTACAGCATGAGAGAACCAGAGGAGTGTTTGAATTATTTCTATGATGTAACTAATGGTATTATTGATGATTGTGTTCCCAGGAAAATGCGAAGCAGCCGTGTAAATTCTAGGTACAATTACCCTGAGTGGTACACGGCAGATATTATTCGCGACATAAAATTAAAAGCACTGCTTCATAAGAAGTACAAAATTAGTGGATTGGCGGGTGATTACGAAGTGTTTTCTCAGTGTAGGGCTAGGGTTAAGATAATGATAGGGTTGGCACATGAAAAATACCTTGACAGTCTGCAATATAATCTCAAAAAGGATCCCAAATCCTTCTGGGATTATGTGAGAAGCAAAAAGGGTGGAGTTAACCGAAAAAAAATCACTAAAAATGGTCAAATTTTATCGGAAGCCGAATGTGTTCACGAGTTTGCAAATTTTTTCAAGTCTGTATATAGTCCCCAGAAAGCAAAACTAGACGTGCAGGCAGCCGTGGCTCAGAGTAGCACAAGTAGTTTCCGGGTACATATAGGGAATATTGATAGGAGCCAGGTAAGGGAGGCGCTTACCAAACTCAAACCGAAGCGTTCGGCAGGACCTGATGGCATCCCACCATTTGTTATAAGGGACTGCAGGCATTATTTTACACAACCGCTATCATACGTGTATAATGTATGTTTTGAACAGTCATACTTTCCGGAACGCTGGAAAATTACAAGGGTAATACCAGTACCTAAGGGCGAAGCAGGGAGTGACGTTAGTGGATATAGGCCGGTGGCGGTGCTATCGGTACCAGCGAAGGTATTTGAGTCAGTAATCCATCATTGTGTCTTAAACCAGGTTTCAGTCATGTTGTCGGATTCACAACATGGATTTAGGCCGACTCGTAGCACAACTACAAACCTGCTGAATTTTATGGCATATGTGGTCCCCAGTGTTGATTTGGGAGTGCAGGTGGATGCTGCATACTTTGACTTTAAAAAGGCTTTTGATTTGGTAGACAATGATATTTTGCTGACAAAGCTTGCGGCATTCGGCTGCACTCCTAAATTGCTGAAATTCTTCGCTAATCATATGAGTAACAGAAAGCAGTATGTAGAATATGCCGGGTACAAATCGGAATCCTATTTTACGAGGTCGGGAGTAAGTCAGGGCAGTAATTTAGGGCCACTCCAATTTATACTAATGATAAATGACTTGCCCAAGGTCGTCAGAAATGCTAAGTGCCTGTTGTTTGCTGACGATCTAAAACTTCTGCTTACTGTGAAGGAACAAAAGGACTTTGAGCGCTTACAGGAAGATATAGATAGGGTGGTCGAGTGGGGAAAGAACAATAAGTTGGTGTTTAATACGTCAAAGTGTTCGGTAATAACATTTAGTAGGATGAAAGTACTCAAGAAGTATGATTACAGGGTGGACAACACGCTGTTAAAAAGAACAGAAACGGTGCGCGATTTAGGAGTTCGCCTTGACTCGGACTTAACATTTCGTAATCACATCGTGAATATTTGTAAAAAAGCCTACAGGAGCCTGGGTTTCGTCCTAAGGAGAGCAGAGGGCTTTACAAGCATCGCTGCGTTAATTTCTTTGCACAATGCTTTGGTAAGAAGTCAGCTTGAATGTAACGCAATCATATGGGCTCCGCATGAAGCTAAATATAGTCTTATGCTGGAGCGTATACAAAATAAATTTACTAGGTTTCTGTACCTAAGGTTGTATGGTATATATCCATTTTATCCATTGATGTATCCAACTTTGTTTGTTATAGGCATGGTGGGATACAATAAATTGGAAACAAGGAGGGGCATAGCTCTTGCTACTTATATCTTTAAATTATTGCGTGGCAAGACTTCAAACCCAGGTATATTGAAAGAAATAAACCTGTGTGTGCCCGACAACTATGTATGGAGAAGGCGCCTGCCACGTCTATTGGCAGTCCCCAGTAGTAGGACCAATCTACTGAGTAAAGCCCCTATAACGCGTACCTTACGTGTACTTAATGACGTAGCAGATAATATTGATATTTTTACTTGTTCTCTGAGTGAGTTCACAAAAGCCGCTATGTACATTTTAAGTTATAGTACCTAATTAAAAAATGTGTAATTATGGCCACACTATTGAATTGGGAAATTCCTGTAAAGATAGTGATGATGTGTAAATAAATAAATAAATAAAATAAATAAATAAATAAATAGTTATCGTGATTTTCTGTAAGGAAATAGCAGCATATCAGGTATAGAAGCGTGTAGAATAACGATAATTAGCACCCCCTATTAGATGGGACTCGTTTACATCTTTGGCAAAAAATGAGGTTATCAGTAGAACACCTTTGCATATAATAGGTGTGATGATATACATCTGAGAACATGTTTACCTGAATAAATATTAGCCATCTATGCTGCTTCTGTTTGCTACGAAACCAATTAACAATTTTTTTTTAAACATTTCCCCACTCTAGGAATTTCTCCTGTATCATAGGTGCGTTTCTCAAACATGAAAATCACATACACGAACACCCAGACTCGGGACAAACATCTGTGGATCACAAAATATTTGTCCCGTGCGGAAATGGAACTCGCAACCCCAAGCGTAGCAGTCCAATCGACAAACAAAGGATACAAAGAACTTTACTAATTTTGCAAATCTAACTAAAAATTATGATCAGGTCTCAACTCTCAAGTTCCTAGTCTAAGACCTCAGTTATATTATTGTAATTGTAACTTAGTGTTAGAGCAGATTATTTTCGAGCCTAATAAAGTAGGTATTGACCTGAAGAAGGAACCTGAGAAAGATTAAATGTTAAACTAAAACTACATAGTTCTCGACCAGTCGATAGGCCGTTGCCAAGTTGCATAGTAGGCTTCAACGAGTAACGAAACAAACACGCATCAAACTTTCAATCCTCAACAAAAAATCGTGAGCTCAAATAAAATTTACAACCAAATTAGGCATAACTTTTTTATTGCGTCCATTAGCAACAACGGCGGTCAAAGCAAAAACTGCAGTAATCGCACGCATGAACGCATTTGCATAAACATTAATAAAGCGCTAATTACCATATTATACGCAACGATATCATCTGCGTATCGAGCGCTCGTAAAATGTGTGTTTAAAGCTAGACTTCTTGGTCGTTGCACCGATGATTGGTGGCGTTTCTTTGTAACACGCTGTTGTTGTAAGGCGTATTATTTGATCGTATCTATCGTTTAGCGATGTATCTATTGATACCTGTAACATAGTTGCGTCTGTACTTGATTTTAATTGTAACGTTTGATGTAGTTTTAGTTGAATATAGAGAATATGATTGCATTAATCACTTATGAATCAATTCAAGTTAGTCGACAGTACTAGCGATGTTTTTTCTAAAGTTTAAGTATAGAAATAAAGTTATTCGTTGAGTTACAAAGTATTCCCGTTAAGGTTGAACCAACAAGATAAATGAAGTGATAAATATATGAAGGTTATTTTTTTTTGTAATTATGAAAACCAGCCTGTACAAAGTCCAGGAGAAAGTTCGATCTAATTTGTCAAGCTAAACCAGTGGTTGATGGCTGATGTGCCTTATTTAGTGGATTGACATTATAACCTGTAACAGTGCAATTAGTGCAACGTTCACTCACGAGCGCCATTATGTCCTATACTCATAAAGTATCAAGAAAAAAGTGCCGTTAGTTTTATGGCATTTCACATTTTTTTGCAATCAAGTGTACTGTAGAGTGACGCAATTAGTTACACTTCAACCTTCGTACACTTGCGGCCAATTTAACGTTCAACTTTTCTTCATTGTCCGCCGTACACTGGGGGCCAATTTAATGTTCACGCCGCCGGCTAAAGGTGCAAGTGCACATGTCCCGGTAGTAAATAGCCGCGACATTTTGGCAAGATTACTTCCACGCACATCGGGGTTGTCATTAACACGTATAAATATTCAATTAATGGAAGTTGTCTGTTGCCGACGATGTGCGCTAAACTTTAATATGCAGTGAGTTCCTGTCATAATGCAGAAAAAATTAGTACAATTAGTTTTGTTGTGTCTTAACTGATCGATGAATGTATTATGGTTGTAAAGTATAATTGAAGGATACAAATGGTTTGGTGTTATCAATTAGGTACTGCCGACTTGTGTGTTTTGGTAAAACAACGAAATATAAATTGAGGTAAGTAATAACAATGAATACGAATGCACACATTTCCATAAAATATATGTTAATATGACTACTGAAGTAATGTAACAGCTTTTTAAGTTACTAACTTTGGATATAAATTGCAAAAACGGAATGCTTGAAATATAGTACTTTATAACTATAGTATTTAAACAATCCCATTGTAGTAACATTATAAAAATAATGTCAAGTTAAAAACCCATACCGGATATGGATTGTAATTATGATAGCCACTACATGTTGCCACTGGAACAGAAAAAATGCTGAAGCGATATCATAAAGCAATAGAATAGCAATTACATAAAAATTCATGCCTATTTGCCACTTCAGGCACCCATATAGATACATCAAATCAACATACTTACTGCATTTTAGTGCGCAAGTGTTCACTATTTCACGGTTTAAATAGTATTAAAAGCCGGTGACCATAAGCGTCGGAAGTGGGCCGTGGAGACACCGTTTAGCAGGACGGTCCTCGCACATGGTGCGGTGAGGTCACCCCAAGTGTCAACGGTCTCTCCGTGACATTTATTAACGGTTGGAAGGGTTGACTAAAGAGAAATTCCTAAAGGCCATTTTCTTTTTCCCATTGAGGGTGTTTTTACTGGCATATGATCGAGCCGGCGAGCGGTGAATAAAATCAAAAGTTTTTGTTTGGAACTTGTCTTGTATTAGTCGGCTTCGACAATGTTGTTCTATGTGTTGATGAATGTGGTTTTCTTCTTCAATAGCTCTAAGAACAGCGTTTAGTTCTGCTAAAGCTTTGGATGACCTGTGAAGATCGTATTATTTGGTTGTAATAAATATGTTTAGGTGAATTTATGACTAATCGTTGTAACCAGATTGAAAGGAACCTGCTAAGTTTTAGTCGGAATGGCGTCAACATACGATTGAGATATATAATAAAGTAATTCGTATAATAACTTAAATTAACTTAGTAAAGTCCTTCCTAAGAAGGAATTTGATGAGTTTTTACCAATAAGATCTGCTTGTATTTATCCTGTGCAACATCAAATATGCTACCCATAGCACGTAGCCATAGCGCCAATCAAATCAATATAGATTCTTAACGATGACTTTACTAACGGATCAGTCGATACCCGATAAGCCATAGCGTAATGGTCCGTGCAGGCGCCGCAGTAGACAAGCAGCTCTCGGTTCCGGCCTCTGCGCCACTATATTATAGCTCGTAGCTCTCCAACGCACTGCTTCTAGACGTTGTAATTATAGCCTTCCATTGAAATAATGTCTCGTCTCGACTATTTTCAAGTTTATGTATTGTTGGTAAATGTTAAGTTAAACAAACTATAAAAAAGTAAGTTAAAACTTCTGATGTTTTATGAGTTTCACTAAAACAATAATTAATATAACCCCAAAACATTTGTCGATAGCGACACGATAGCTCAGTTGGTGGAACCGCCACGGATCGGCCATGGTCGCGGTTACGAGTCCTGCTCTTGTCCATCATGTTAGATTTAAGCTCAGCAGGCTACATGCTAAAATAACAAAATGGAAAAAATCAGTTTAAAAAAATAAAAATCGCGTACCTAAAGAAAGGTCACATTGCCTCCAAAAGTGATACAAATATTGTGTGAAGAAAGTTCAGCATTCACGAAACGAACTATTTCACAGAGTACAAGATGGCCTGATATCACGAGTCTCTTTGATAGTTGTTTAAGGATTCTTTCATGACACTTTGATTTGTGCTCACCCCTCTTTTAATGGCGACATTCACTATAAATTGCAAAGATATTTTCTGTCTATCTATCTATCTTGGTTAAGTTTAAGTATTAGACAAATAAATACCTGCACGATACCGAGGAAGGTCAGGTCATTTTTATTTCTACTGCAATTAATTAAATTATTAGACAAGGCAATAAGTCTTGTATTTTTTTTTATTTATTTAAACTAGACTGCCTCGTTGGTCTAGTGGTCGCTAAGCGCGACTGCTGAGCAAGAGGTCCTGGGTTCAAATCCCGGGACGGGCAATGTGTTACTGAATTTTCCATTACGTAATTCTCAGTAGCAGCTCGGAGTCTGGATTTGTGCCCGGTTGATGGCAATAGGCGCGCCCCCTATTACATTGGGACTTATAACATAACTGGCGAAATGTTGGTGTGTTGTTCACCTCTGCCTACCCCTTCGGGTAATACAGGCGTGATGTTATGTTATGTTATGTTTTTTTAAACTATATTCCCGAGTGTACTATTACAGTATTAAAATCGACAGCAGAATAAATAAGATTATAAATTGAGTGCGCTTGCGTTTTGTTGCATTTTTTGTCATCTTCAGGTAGGTACGGCTTTGAGGTAACACATGCAACAAATACATTACCTATGGTATTCATTTTAAACTGACTCATGTTTGTAAGTGATACACATTGGTATCAGCGGTGGATAATTGCATTCAATTCATTCGTTCTCGTAGTATCACTGGACACGATAACTAATCGTATTTTAATTGCAAGCCTTTAATCAACCGCCATCTATGATCGTCTGCGTAAAAAGCGAGGCTAATGCGCACGAGTCGATTTGACAGACGTTGTAATTGATCGTTTTGACGCTTCTTCTTCATAAGTTTAATGCATCCCCATTACGAATGTTCATTGCCTGCGCTTTTTGCCTACCGTTAGACCAACAAGCTATGTATCTCACAGCAATTTGTTCAATTGTCTGTACAAACAAAAACTTAAACAGGCTGCCTTCACCAACCTAACACTAACAGAATCCATAATTATCCGTCAATACAACACACTCGTTAAGTTTTTTCGATGCCAATTTTACGCGCAGTTTATCTCAATGTAATGGTGGGCTGTCACGATAGGAAAATGCATTATTAAACCCCATAACCGCTTCCAATATCCTAGTGAGGTAACACCATAATACCCTTTCGCGTAACAACAAAGCGATGGTGTAAATTACTGGCGTGCGGGCGCGGGGGCGGGGGGCGCGGAGTCGCGGGGCGCGCGGGGGCCATTGTCCGGCGACACCGGCCACTTTGGGGGTGACTTAAATCCGAAATTGGGTATTTCGAAAAATGTGCATGTGTCATTTATCACGACCCTCGCTTGGCGGAAAAAACCTAACCCTATTTAAAAAACTACCCCCCGTAATCCGCCGGCGGGACCGACGCGGCACACAAACAGTATTAAATTTTTCCACTATTAATACAAAGGCGTTAGCGTCGCGTAAATATTGGATGAATGCAGGAGCTCGCAACAGATAATCCTTATTAAGATAGGTTAAACAACCCTCCGGGAGACAACGGGTTAATCAGGAAAGTGTGTGAAGTTAATGCACTCTTTGTTTTAATTAAAATTTACAGATCAGCTCTACTGACTATTAAAATTCGTCTATTTAAAAATATAATATTTTTTAATCATATTTGTAAAGTTTTGTAGAAGAACGCTTAACTTACATACCAATAATAATTTCATTTTTAGTGCTTGTGTAATTGTATTGAGCTGTAAAACAGATAAAATAGTTTTCTGTTATTCCACCGGGCAATATTTCATCAGCCATTTCATAGCTGTTCCCCGTCCGGTAATTCGATTACAATTTCTCACTTTAATTGATGAAATTAAGACAGTCACGTGTCACATTGAGCGCGGCTACCGTGTTCGGTACAATAGTGCGGTTAAACTTTTCAATATTTTGGTTGGCTCGCGAGCGCCGCACGTGCCGCCGCGTGCCACGTTTTACCCCGCTCTACCCCCGAACGCTTTATTTTTTATTATTTTCATAATTCATATTTCACAATAACAACTGAGAAGGCGTTTCGCACGGTTAGCTTATGAAACCACTTTCGCGATTCCGCGTGGGGCGGTAGAGACTTGGGCTTACCGCAAGGGCCACTTATGGGCCCGTTTTTATTTATATTACAGCGTTGCGCCGCGTCGCGTTTTGTGATCCACTTTATCAAACGCTTTTCAGAGATCGCGCGGGGGTTCCAACGACTAGGATAATAATTTTGGTGGCATTCTTCTTGTGACGTCACGATATGGCTTATTGTGTTTTTTGGCGCAGGATTAGTGAACCGCGGGCGGTGAGCCATAAAAAGCCTCTGGTTTCAACGGCAGCCAACAAATACTAATCCAGGCCATTTTTGGTCGGCCATTGAGTCTAATGCGTGTATTTATGTGATTTCGCAATCGACTATCATTTCTGAATACTTCTGATTTATGAGATGTTTTATTGGATGCTTCATTTCCGGCGATTGAAAGACTCGGATTGTTAAATTCATTAAATCGTGGTTTCTATTTTAATATTTCTATTATCAAACACGGTTACCCACTTACGACAACCATAAAACAGAATACGGAACAACGGTTAAAAATTGCAATTGCAAAAAACTTCACCCCACGAGACTGACTCACGTAAAATGTAATGGGAAATTACTGTAAAATAAAAAACGAAGTCTCCCTTAAAGGCAAACCCTTATTGTTACGGCAATTTAGGTAAGACTCCCTCGCGGGGAACTAAGAATTCTTACAGCGAACTAGCAATATGCATGGCTTCCCTCAAGTACAAGGTCATAAAACTTGAACGATTTTAATCGAAATGTTCTTTAAGAATTACTGTTTCGTTTACATTGTCTCGATGTACGTGCTCTGATTGCTGATTACGTTTAACAATAGTTCGATTATTTATGTGCGTAATCGATTCTAATTATTCGGATACGATAAATATTTTTATAGATTTTGCAGCAATTATGTGTTGGTATTTCAATGTGTCATTGAACTTAAGGTAGTGAACATCTAATTAGCATTCAAAGTAACTGAATTTTAATAAACATAATTATTATAGTTTATATATATTGCATACTTGCACAGTGGTGATTTTCTGATATTTGCAGGTGTTATTGCAATTCTCTCATATAATTTATAAAATGCAATCAAGTGGCCCAGTAGTCATAAAATTTTATTGTAGCATTTCAGCGTTCCCAATGCTGTAGAGTCTAAGATATAAGAAACCACACAGCCTCAAGAATTTTAAGCGTTGATCTAAAAACATCCTTACTCTTACATGTATTTTTAATAAAACCGGCAAAAATACCAGTTTATCTAAATATAGATATATTAATACCGAACTCTGGTTAGTGTTTTTGTGATAAATTATTGCTATTAAATATTATTGCTATACCGGAGTCACATAAGAAAGTTTAATAGCAAAAATCTAACAAGCTAAACATCTGACAAAAATCAACGTAAATTATAAAAAATCTATTATTTATTAAAATGAAAGCTGTGGGATTAAATGGCACGATAAAATTATTGGATAGAAGAAGATGGTCGACAAAGTGTCTGCTCGGCACAACACGAAATCAATAACACGCCCAACGAAAGCTAGTGTTACGACCGCATCAAAAGCCATCATAATAAAAAGTACTTCAAACTTAATCCTGGAAGCAATTATGTTTTTAATTGTAGTGCTCATAAAGCTGCGCACACGCCGGTAGCCGCGCCCGCTGCGAACAAAAAATGTTGATTGAGATCGCTACACGCTTCTGTTGCAACACAGAGATAGACTTAATTGAATTTTTGTTTTGATAATAGTTCTAGAAGATGCTTTAGTTGTGGTTTTGGATGCTGCGAGTAATATGAGTTTTATTTAAATTAACATAAAGTTTAAAGTGGAATGATTAATGCGCGCTTAAATTAAAAATACCTGTTTTGGTTAAAGAAATAGGCGATATTTCATTCAAGAACCCTGCAAGAACACTGGTAGGTATTGTGATACGGACACTTTTGAGAGTTATCAAGCTACTGCTGTAGTCTTAAAGCCCACTACTGAAGATCGTAATACTAGGCGTCCGCTTACTTTGTTTCATTAAGTTAAAACTCAACTAAGATGTAATCATCAGTGCAATAATAGAACGACTAGGGAGAAATCGATAAACAAGCTTTATCGATAAAACGTAATAAATATCCTTTCTGATTGCGAAACTACAAAACATATCTCCGAGCCGAACCCTAGCAATGCGACTGGCATCCCCCGCGTACGTGCGACAAGGAAGTATTAAAGTCGTACAACTTAACCCCACGGATGCCGGGGGATCCACTCTTTAAATACATCCGATAAAAAACTAAACGACACCCCTCGCTATGCAAAAAACATCCCCCAAGAAACGTCCATAAAGGAAAATTTATCCACAAATTAATTTGTAGCGGTACGAAATAAAATTAAAGTGAGGCGCGCGACTTACTTTATTCGATTGATGGCGAATGCCGTAATGGACGCAGGCTTGCCTCAGGGGACGATGATCGGACTTAATCTGCGAGTTGAAATTATCCTTAATGGCGCAAACCAGGTTTTTTAATCAACAAAACTACACTATGATCTTAAAGACTTAAAATAAGAAAAAGTATGCCGTACTGCTTACTAATTTTACATTAGACGCATACAAAAAATCTTTATGCAATTAAAGGATATAAATGAGTATAACTTAAGATTAAACATTACACCATTTATAAGCTAAGCTAAGACGACAACTTCCACTTGACTGGCCTCATCGTTGGGATTAAACATGGTATTAACAAAGGAACCTTTTACCCCACAATGCGCTGCATCGATGCACTCGCAGTGTGAATCGGACATAAAAGTTGCGATACATTGGCAATTTCAAATACACAGCAATAAAACTGCATGAATGTTCACCATTCACACCTATCGTTTTGTCTCCAATCTCTACTTTCTTGCTGTATTACGCAATGCAATCTTACGCAAATGATGAATCCCCAATCTGAAATCCCATCGCGGTATCGACATTCACAATTTGTCATATAATTATGACAGCCACATATTTATGTTCGAACAAAATCTTCTGTGGGAACGTTATGTCGAAATAGTGGAATTTTCGCCATTCAATTCGGCCTCCACTGGCGTCTTATATCGTACACATTGAGTGATTTATAGTACACAAACGTACATTAGATTTTTATGTTCGTATCTTGTAGGTTGTAAATAACATCGGTGGTTGTTCCCCGACCCACTTGAAGATTATTACTGATTTATTTATTATTTAAACGGTGTGATGGATAGTCTAAGTCGGATTGTTACTTAGTTTGGTGAACTTTGCCATCCAGATACACTGACATTGATGTGGTGACCTTTGGAGTTGATGTTATAAAAGTAGGTTGTAAGATTTTGACACGTCGTAATTGTTTGGTTTCTCAATGTCGGTTGTTTGTTTGTAATTATACTAATTGTTTTAATTTGGTCGCAACATTATTATGTCAAAAGTATTGATGGCTTGATTGCGTTGGTTAATTAGTGTCGTTCGGAGATGTCGAAAGCAAACTAGTTTGACTCTCATATTTATTACTGCAGCCTGAAGTTATTAAGTGTTTTCTTTTTGTTATTATTCTGTTCTTTCTTTGTGTTGTTTGATTCTGGTTTCGTTTCTAGGATAGGCAAAAAGTAATTGAGTTTTTGCTTATCTTTCGCCAAAGCTCAGGAGTATTATAATATTTATGCACACACTCCTACATGAGTAATCGTTTCAATTGAAAATAAGTACTGTAGCGTGAGACAAGACACACGTAAATAAAGAACGTCAAGTGATAGAACACCTTTTTCTCCCACCAAACCTGATGTTTAGCCATCCTGAACTAAAACACGGCACACTTGAATCACCCCCACAAGACTATTGAAACTCTAATCCAATTCTTTCGTATAATTGCCTAATCTTTCCACTCTAAATAGGTGGTGCTTAATCTCCGTACCCCTGCAAGGTGAACTAACCGAGCCTGAAATGGTTATTTTTTTAACTTCCCCATTATAAGCTGGGAAGTGGAGCAGAATTAAACAAGGGAGGACTAGATTTAGGGCCCATTTTACAGAGCTCGTATTGATTGTGATGTTTATGCGGCGCTTGAACTTGGCTGATTGAGATGCTGCCTATTTCTTTAAAGATGTTTGACAATATTAACGTGATGTTATTATTAATACCCAATAAAGAGTATTATGATATAGGTATATTAGGTACATATGCATTATTTTAATTAAGTTCTTAACTGACTTCAAAAGGGATGATGTTCTATGATCGGATGTATTTTTTGTATCTTCTACTGCTCAAACTTTAGTCAGGTGTCCATAGAGTCTACAACAAGTAGACCACACCAGGTAACCACGTGTTTTATTAATGAGCATTCCGATGTCTCGTTAAAGTCGTTAAGTCCACAAGTGAAGTTATAGCATTGGGATCTGCATAATTAATATCTTTATGATCACGTAGCGGTTTTGAAGTTATTTGTGTTAGATTTTTTGATATTTAAGAAGGTCATAAAATAGTGGAATAAGTTTTTAATCAGTGTCTTGAGTTGAGACCTATACCCATCCACTCAATAAAATCAACACGGTTGTTGAAAAGTTGTTGCTTTTCAAAAGTTTATGTAAAATCAAACGTTGCATCTGTCTCAAGATCAAAATACGATATCATAGACAATAAAGTAGCAACAGACTGCGATATCTACGTTAAAGACAATAATGGTATGTCCATCGATGTGGTATCACCATACAACACCATACAAGCCGGCGGTATCTTGGAACCATACGGTATCTGCGTCACCCATCGCTGCGGCCTTTCACCGCTCTATCTGCATCAGATCTGGGCAATAAAAATAAATATCACAACTGTTATTTATAGTTCGGAACATGTTGTTCTTCGCGCTGTACCGTTGTTTGTCACTGTTAAAAACATGTTTATGGAAAAAATGATTTGTGGGATCGCTTTCTGGAATGTATGGAGAAACTGTGGGTATTGAATTTGGAAGTGTTTTCGAGGTTTTGGAGGGTTAGGTTAGATGTGATGTTAGATAGACGATATAAAGTCTATATTATTGTTTGTTTTCGACTGTAAATAACTGATGGCAGAATGAGCAATCGTAGTGTAACCGTACGACGTTATACATTACGAAAGATCGCAATCATGTAAGTTAATCAATACACACAGCAGAAGATAATATTGCCAATAATTAAATGTTTCTACTTTTTGTTACAACAGCAGATTTTCGTAGTGTATCAGGCTCGAGGCGGCTCGCGACCCGCTTTCCACACAAAACGGCCTATTTTGAAACGATGCCAGCCATCTCTAATTACATTCTTATAAATAACTTTTAGGCAATATTTATGTGCCAATATTAGAAAAAACTCGCAAGCATCGTTCATAAGTTTTATTGAACAAAAAAACGACCTTAACCGACTTCCGATTGAGTATCGACTATAATTTCGCGGACTTTAACATATTAACATATAAATTGTCTACAATTATACGCGTGTAAAGGAGTCTAACAGAATATGTGTCCAATGTTGGAGCCAATAATTAGCTCGCCACTGTTGGTGGCAATTACGGATCGAATGGCACCAGTAATAAAGTGTGTTTTGAGTTGGTCGCGAGGTATGTGGTACAGTCAGCATCATAAGTAGCTTAACATGTTAAAAAACCTTATGTCCAATAATGGAAAGAAACAAACCTCAATTCAACTTATTGTTTCAAATTATAGAAACGTCCACATTATGATCTGAGAATATTTAAGACTTTTTACTATTTATGAAGTTGTTCTATAATTAATGGCATGTTAAACAAATTCAATGTTCAGCTACTTTTGATGCTGACTGTACCAATAGTTGGAGGTTGGCGTGGAGTGGCGTCGCATTCCACAGGCCTACATTCCTCGGGTGACACGTGGTGTAGGAAGTGGGCGCTCGCGGCCTGGCACCGACACACGCCCTACATTATGTGCTCCATCTACTGCGTCTATGTATTGTTGATAAATCATTCAACTTTATTGTTGTTTATCCCCATATTTGGTCCGACAAGTTCTGCATTCAATGTAAAAGTCACATAGTTTGTTGGCAGCCAACAGCGGTAAGTTTCCTATGGCAGGATTCACGACTCAGAAAATTGTTGTTTACATTAATGATCACATTAATATCGGGCCGCAAACGGCTTTAATGGCTGCTTGTAGGTATCTGTAATTGCTCGCAAGGTGCTTTAACACAAAGTAAGTATAATTAAATATCACCTCATTATTTACTTCTAGGTAAAATTCTCTTTCATACACATGCTTACGGGATAAATTTTATTAATGACACTAATCACCATTACGACATAAACGCATTGATGTTGTTCGGGATTAAAGATGGCGATATTGCGTGATTAGTGTCAGGTGCACGAGAACAGTAGCTGGTGCACAGAGGTTTAACCATTGCCCGTCTATAGTTAGAACAGGTTGTTTATTAGCTCATCGACGAGTGATGCGACGTCTATAAGAAACTAACGCAAGCTGTTATTCTCCTTATTAAACGTGAAATATCGCTTGTATTTCCTTTATTAAACCTCAGAAACATTTTTTATATCTAACAATCTTACGGCCGGTCCGCGTTTCCATCACATCTTCCGTTGATTAGTCCGCGTACCTTATAATGAGGTCCGGGACCAGCTTACACCTATTTGCTCGGAACGTAAATACAATTGAAATACACATCCGTAATAAGTCAGCCGGGACCGATACCGGACGGGTACCAATTCGCGTTGGACGGGTTACAAATAATGTAATGCGATTTGTGTGGCGGCGGGTGGGTGTTGCTTATGACGCGTCTCGTTAAACAAGCTTTATTGTTTCACTATTACACTCACACTCGTCTGTAAGAGAGGATGTATTTTTACTTTTAATGGCAGTTGACGGCTGCGTGATTTTATTGGCTGGTGATGTTTGTTTATGTAGATTTGCCTTGATTGTAAGAAGTACCTAGTTAAGTCTGAACCTCAAGTAGGTTAGGTAGTCGTGATAGCCTGAGGCTTACCGAGCGGCTTCCTAAGCACAGAACGAGTTTAAAATCTGACGCGATACAGCGTTACGTCATCAATGGTAAATGCAATTTTGAGGCAATCTAAGACATGACTGACTTGTATATGTTGTGATAGGAAAACTTCATGACGTTTGTGACAAACTTGAATTTTATTCTGTATACTATCATTATCATCATCATCAGCCGGAAGACGTCCACTGTTAAACAAAGGCCTCTCCCTTAGAACGCCACAATGAATGACAACTTGACATTTGCATCCTACTGTATACTATGTACGGGTAAATAAGCGTGAAGTTTTAGAGCGAACTCCGGAGTTATAAAACAGACATATTCTAATCAAATAACATGATGTTCTGCTAATACATCGGCACTTACGTATGTACTCGTATAACAGGTAGACTATAAACACTGGATTAGGACGATAACACACCGGCGGCAATGCGTCAAACCGCGACGGGGCGCTGGCGCGGCGCGCGGCGCTCGTAGGAGTCCGTCAAACCGCCAGGTGTGGCTGCAGCCTTATTTATTGCGCGCCGTGGGCCCGCAGATTTATAACACCCTGTGTGTTAGTACAGGAGATACGTGAGCGTTTGACAATATAATGTGCGTATTGGGAGCTTACTTCATCGCGGGATCGGCGGTCTCCATTTTGATATTTGGTTTATTGATGTTTCATTTCGTCGTTGCTCTTTTGTTTTTTCAATATTTATGAGGTAATGGTAGAAAATATTTGGAGTGGTTTATTATCATCTGGTGTCTGTCGTTATCGTCGAATCCCTGAGTAACCTTCATGAAGTTTAAGAAATTTCTCTAATACAATCTATAAAATATGTTTCCCTCATAAATTCTTATCTATCTATAAAATATATTTGTTACTTCAGTATAGGTAATTATACATTTTGTCTACATAAATAAAGATTATAACGTAAACATTAAAAAAAGCTGTAATTTAACATGATACTAGTGAACTAATTAATTGCTAATTATATGGAATACTTACGCACTGTTAGCATAATGAATGTACCTGGCTAGAGATTTTAGATAACTCCCATAGATTATTATTTACACACACATATCTTATTAATCTGACTTAATCTTAATTAATATCGCCATTATGTATCACAGTTTACATATATTACTATTCGTTCCTGAAACAAGTTTGTCGATTGCTATTCTTAGTAAATCACCACTACGATAAGTTTACCAAGACAGATAACAATACATCCAAAACTAATCAGTTCTTAAAATTACTTAGGACCGTATTTGCATACTCAAATATCTTATTGGATTGCCAGAACCTTAGACCTTCGCACCAAAACATACACAAGAGAAACTATTAGCCACTGCACCAATCAAATTATAGATTTTTTTTAGTGTTTGACATGTAGTAATCATTTTCCTGTCGGTCTCCCGGCCTACATCTCTCATCTCATTATAAATTAGTTGTTTGCGTATTTACAACGTCAAGAACGCACAGCGAGCCCCGACGAGTTACTGGGACCTTTGTTTATTATGTCCAACTTTTTAATATCCTTTATTTGAATGGTAGGATACAACCTCATCTCTCTAAGTTGTTATTTAGGAGCTTTGAGGAACATACTCTACGCAATTAAAACAGGTAAGAAGGCTCAAAAGCTATAATAGCCTTCTACCGTTTGTTATTTATGTACGCAAAATGCGGATGTGCAAAAGCTTCCTAGTGCTCCCATCTTGGAGAAATACTGGCATAATGACATCAATTTATAATATGCATACCTCTAACACAAACTATAAATATTACAAGTAAATGTTGCTAATGAACTGTATAATAAATAATAATAACGACTACTTAACGTAACATCTTCAGTTGGTCTGTTAACAAGACAGAATCAAATCAACATTCCGCTGTACCCGCGACACCCTCCCTCCTAAAAACCTTAATAACTCACCAAGTAAATTTCCTTTAATTCGGCTTAAAATACTGCAAGCTGCATCGGTCTATAAGACCCGAGCTCAATCTTAACCCTACTGTAATGAGCGGCGAATGAACCCGAACGAAGGGTTGAATCTGAAGGGTTTAGAGGATTCGCGCGCCACCTAATATCTTTGTTAGGAAAGTAGAAGAGACTTTATGTGACGCCATTTTGAGTTTTTAATGACGTTGAAGGTTTTGGGCGGGCTTTTGTGAAACCAAAGGGTAACTAGGAGTTTTGTTAATATGTTAACAGGTGATCATTTCAGAGCTGTGAATAATGCATTATAATAGTTTATTTTTGATTTATCACTATAGTTTGCTGTCATCATCATCATCATCAGCCAAAAGACGTCCACTGTCGAACATAGGCCTCCCCGTTTAAGCAGGGGGTGGGGTTGCCATAATCCCCGCGCTTGGCAAGTGGCTTGGAGATCGCAGTATTGGTGGTCAAGTTACAGAAGACGCTGCTGCCCATCTTCTGGATTTTTCCTTAGTCGCGTCTTACATCGACACCCATGGGAGGAAAGGAGATGGTCAATTCTAGGCCGGATACCACATGGTACTGTTAGTTTGGTATATACCATCGCAAATTACTCTCTCTAAAATCCGAGCTGACACAAAAAGTTTGTCTCCAAGGAACCGAACAATGCAATTATCACTATGCAAAGTGAATGCATTAATCACTTGTATACAATACCTATTGTAGTTAGTCTAAGTATTTATAAGTGTCGTAATGTTTAAGATGTTAGGCAGGTAGACAGTCCATCACCTGTAAACGTTAATCTCTTTCCTTGTTTGTTACGACGACACATCCCGCATGACAAGTACGCTTCCTATTTATCTTTTATAGATAATCTAGATTGCAATCAAGATAAGGTTTTATCGTTGTATCTAATCTTTCTTCTCGTGCTTCTTAGTTAGCGAACAAGAACTTATGCACCACAGGATAAGGGATGATAGATAGAGGATTGTATATTCTAGACTTAATAAAAATGTAGCAAAGTTTAACCAGATGGGTACTGGTTAAGACTTAGGCAAAAGCAGTACAAGGCTGTAGTGGTGTAGCAAACATCAGTTAAACCAAAAATTTAGTTTACTAGACGAACACCTCTACAGCATGTTGTCAAAACCAATAAATCGATCAGTCTTTACGCTACACAGTCGCGTCCACCAAAATACCTCTATCGTGCCAAAGTTTTAGGTTCAACTTTACGTTGAACTCCTAAATTGTTGGTATTTTGGTACTGAACTTTGTAAGCACTATATTCCGTACTAAATCTTACAGCTTGTTTCACAAATGTTTCTTAATTATTGGTTATATAACACAGCAGACACTTAAAATACTTCAGACTATAATAAAATGCTACAATCTTCTGGACGGCCGCTATCTTGACATATTAGAATTGATAGATTAGTTGCCGCTGAATAGATATGACACATGATTGACAGTCACGATTCTAACATTATTATTTGATACTCGTTATTGCCGATTTGATATTTGTATGTTTTTAATAAAGTTGTACGCTACTGTTTTTTGTGTGTGCTGCAAAAAATGAGGAGTACTGGTCGTTTAGTTAATTCCTTGACATCTTTTACAATTTAATTATGCATAATTTATTTGGCAAGTTCTTTTAAATTTCAAATAATGCACTCGTGAAGAATTCATAAAAGAGTCTGTTTACCCAATAATTATACAATTTCTAATTGACCAATCTTCGCTGCACTTATTCTGTGTCTGATCCCGTACTTACCAGTCGCCGCGGGCGCACGTCGTCTGGGCGGTCGAAATAATTTAATTAGTGTCATAATTACGGCGCTCGACCACGTGACGTCTGCGCATGCGGCTACGTCTACATCCACTACTATGATTGCCTCGTTATGGCTGTGACATGAGGTTAGAGGGTTAGTTAGTAAATGTATGACAGGTTCAAATTGATAGGTTTAGGTAACGTACATGCCTTCACTTTTATTTAGGTGAAGAGTAAGAGTTAAACATTATTGAACCTTACTAATAAATATAGGGGTATTAGGAGAACCAACATCATAATTAAGCTGATCTACGATAAATCTAGTCGGTTACAACGAACGAGTTACAAAAGCTAAACTTATAGTTTTTTTATTCCTTTGTGACGTATGTCAATAGCTTCCACAGTTGACGATGTTGAATTCATACCAAGTTTGGCACACCCTAGCTTACCTGCTAATTAGCTCACCTTTTCCTACAACTTAAGCTATAATTATTTTATTGACGCAGTAGAAAAGAGTGTAGTCCATGATCAGAATAAAAAAACATTATTTTGTGTAGGAGAGATGGTGTTTTCCGTGTATTTTCCCACAAAACTGCATCACCACCTAACCCTTCCGCATCTTAACAAATTAGCATGACACCTTCAAGCAACAGACGCTATAGAAATCATACAGATATACTTAAGTAACAGTACCAATGTGACGTTGTCAATGTCATGCAGGCACATACACACATAGGTTAGATACTTTCTCCATTATCTGCCTTGCCTTTTTCCTGACTATGCTGTATTTCACATGAAGCGACTGCTCGAGTTTACTGCGAACCCCTTACAGGTAAGAACATACAGGTACTTTCTTCATTCGTGCCCGAGCAAGTCGCAATGAGAGCTATCGTGAATCCGCCGCTGGAGGCGTTAGTGTAGCGTAAGGTCTCCAAAATGTCAAATGTCACTGTTTGTGAGTGGGCTACGCAGGTTTATTTCTAATTAGAATAAAGTTGTGATTTTTTTGCATGATAGGTGTAGTAAATATTACCTACCATTTACTTTTTAGAGGCTGACAAAGATAATGTGGGAATACTTCAGTATATAACAATGCTTTCGTGTTTTCAGAGTGGACTTGTCCTTAATAAAAAAGCAAATTATTTTGTGTACATGACACTGGCGCCACTAAATATTTATTCATCATAATAATATAGCCCTTTCTATGAACTGCAGCATACTCAGTCATTCCCACATTATCACTCATCACTCTGAAAACACGAAAGCATTGTTATATACTGAAGTATATAACAATGCTTTCGTGTTTTCAGAGTTACCTTACTCGACAGTGGCGCCAACTGGTGAGCACAAAAACGGTAGCCCTCATTGGTTTGCCCTAACATTTGGTTTGAAACTGTCCACAAATGTGGGCGAGCAATGTAGGTACCTTTCTGCTTCGACCTTCGGAGAAGACAGGCGTGTTGAGCAACATACAAACAAACATAATTCCTAGTCCTAGATGGTATCATAATGACAACAAGGTGAGCTAAGCGTCCGCCGCAGAGTGGCGCGACAACATTCTGTGCTACAATGGTAATTAGCGCGCTATCAGCACAGATACGCGCCGCATCAATCACCCGCTATAGTAAGTGATACCTGGTTTATTTGTGCACAGACCTACTTACCACATTCTTACTGACGACAGATTAACTGATGCAGTGTTACCAGAGTAGAACGGGTTCGTTTGAGTTAGACAGTTCTGTGTATTGTTGATGAAGAGACTTGTTCGGGAGTGACTGTCCGCTAAATAAGCAAAACTCATAGCAACTTATTCTAGTGCACAAATAACTGCAACGCGAAAAATAATTATACCTCCTGCATAACTAAATATTGTGCGATTTTGAATGAATTGAATTTTGAAGACATTTTCAAGTTATTATATGTACAGGAATTTCCATTCTTAGTTTTGCACTTGCTGAAGTGAAAAGAAGCTATTCAAGCGTAGCGATTTAGACAAGAGATAAGATAATAATGTTTTGAAAAAATTGTAACCTTTTCTAGTGGGGAAAGTAATGCCAATAAATGATAAATGATTTTATTTCTGCAAATAGGTTTTTAAAAAACACTTTTACACGTCATTTTTTATATACTAGTTTGGTTGATGGTGTCGGCATTTCCTAACTGACTACCTCTGAGAAGAAATGCCGAAACAAACTCAGGGGTCAATGTCTCTATATCAATTCAATTCAATCAATTAGATATATTTTAAAAACAATAACGTCGCCCCACACTAGGATTTCTCTTGTATCGTGGGTGCGTTTCACAAACATGTAATATTATATACATAAACACCCAGACTCGGGACAAATATCTGCAAAATTTTTGTCCCGTGCGGGAATCGAACCCATCGGGTCGTCAATTATTTTTTCATGTTATCAATATATACGTATAGATATGAAGTGCAATTAGTGGGATGCACCTAAATGTGCTTTGTCAATAAATACGTGGTGCCATAATAATAAAGCACGGCGGTGTGACACAAACAAATAAATTATTATTAACCAATGATGGACCGCTTTTGGGGACCTCGCAGGGTTAGGAAGGATTAGAGCTGGCAAACAATAATTGTATGTATACTTAAGTGTTAAGCGGGTTGCCAAGTGAGAAAAGGAGGAAAAGATTTTCGATTAGCAGTAGAATGCATTAAAATTTATTTATTAACATTATTAAATGGAGATTATGCTGCTACATAGTAGTTTAATCTAAATAACCCTGCAATATTTAGATCTAAAACTCTGATAACAAATAAATAATAAAGTAATTTACAAATTATTTATGATAAATCTAAATATTCATTGAAATCAATTAATTGACCATTTATCAGCTGTTGACTAAATATTTATATCGATACACAAATTATTATTCACTGAACGTAAATTGTCGTTTTATGCGAAGACCTAAATTGGTACACTTACTCGATATGGGCACTGGCAACATTCCAATATAGAATTAAGCACATACAAAATATACCTACTTACATAGAAATATAGAGACCTGAACTTTTTATATCGGTTTAAATAATTTCGTACTTCATGTTGTGTTGGCCGCATCTAATAGCCTATAGAGCTGTGGTTGGTAAAGCGTGGGGCAGAGAGGTGCTACAGCCGATCTCTGGCGGATCAATCGTACTAAAATTGATCTGTGGCAATAGTAATAAGTTCAAAAGTTCAAATGATTAGCTTTGTTTTATACGCGTCCCATAATTCAACTTGTCATAGATATTATTCAGAGATTTTATGTTCAACAATATGTCCACTTTAATAAAAGGATATGTAGATGCATCATACACTGGGCGGGGTGCTACGACAGAAAACCTCCACGAGAGCCCGCGGGCTGTAGTTCCCTCGCGGATACGTCCGGAGCGAAGGCCAGTCTGCGGGACGGTGCACCCTGGGAGGCGGCCAACGACTCCCCTTGGGTACTTCTGCCTAAGGGGTCTCGATGCCCGCTTGCGAATATTCTGTCTGAAGGAACACTTCAACGCGTGTCCCTCTGCCATAGCAGAGGGCACAGTGGCGAAGTAAGAGCGGGCTCGGAGTGCACTCACCCTGCCACCGGGCAGGCAGGAGGAAGACTTGGTCCTCCTTCTGCCACCGTTAGTCTCGTAGCCCCAGAGATTGTCCAAGGTCATGTTTCTGACTTTTGATGGGGGTCGAGGGTCTTGGCTTAACCGCCCGGGCCGCGAGGAAGACAACCTCTATAAAAAATTACCCCAAATCTCCAAGCGGCGGCGCACCGTGAGGGAGGTTGTTAGCTTGACTAATGGGTAGCTTAATTAGTCTCTAGTGCGGACCACTGAATTTGAGCAGGTACACAAAGTTTCATACTCGTGGGAACAAAAATGGCTACAAAATATTATACAAAACCCAACGACGAGGAGATGGAGAGTGATGCGCAGTCGGAGTCCGATGCGGCATCCAAAAGGAGCTCGGAGGGCTCGGAGGCTGAGGAGGGTCAAGGTGATTCCGGTAGAGACTCGCGTCTGTACCGGAAGCGCCCCATATCGGGGGACAAATCGTCCTCCGAAGGAGAGAAGGGCTCGGCCCGGAAAATCCCCACCAGTGGGCGGGGCGCAGGTCGTACGGGAGGAAGAGGGAGGGGGCTTACCTCGCAGGAGGCTGCTGTGCGAGCCGAGAAACTCGCCGCGGAGGGCCGCTACCCCGCAGTGACCAGCGTTAGGGCTGGCCCCTCGGGGCCGTCTGGCGACAAGCCGGACGCCGGGGAAGACTCCGCCGAGGAGTCACGCAGGTTGCTCGGGGAGCTAGTCGTGGAAGCCCTGACAGCGGTTTCGAGGAAAAGGGAGAAGGGCTCGAAGAAGAGGGGCATCGCCCACTTCACGACCTCTATCTTGGAGGCTATAGACGCCTGCTTTGAGAAGAGGGTCGAGAAGAGGATCGCGATGCTCCGAGCCGAGCTTCTGGGAGCCCAGGAAGTCGACTGCCAGGAGTCGACTAAAGGGGGACGCAAGCAAGGGCAGGGCCAAAGTCGGGCCCAGCCCCAGCCCGAGCCGGAAAGTCAGCTGTTGACGCTGGTGCGACAGGAGCTGGCTGCCCTTCGGCAGCAACAGCAGCAGCAGCAGGAGCAGTTCCAGCATCGGATGCAGCAGCAGCTGTCCGTGTTGGAAGGCATCGTGCTGCGTCCCCCACTTGCGGCCTCCAGCCAGCGGAAGGCGGCGTCATATGCTGCCGCCGCGACTGCGGCTGCCGCACCCAAGGTGAGCCCATCGGGGCAAACCGGGCGCGGGGCCGCGGCATCGGAGGCTGCGAGGCCAGCCCTGACGGCCAAACAGCAGCAGCGGCAGGGAGGGCCTGCTCCACCCTCGAAGGATAAGGTGGCACCTGCCGCTAAAGCGACGAGGGCTCCTGCCATGACGGCGACTAGGCCGCGCCTGCTATCCCCCGCCCCCCTTGCAGAACCCTCGGCCGAAGCCGACTGGACGGTTGTTGGCGCCAAGAGGGGTGCGGGCAAGGCAACTAGGTCGGTCAAAAAGCGCGCGAGGCGACAGGAGCGCAAGAAGCGGGCCATGGCGGCTAGACTTTGCGCCCCGAATTCTGCGGCTGTAGTTATTACACTACAGCCAGATGCGGAAAAGAAGGGCGTGACTTACAATACCGTCATGGAAAAGGCAAAGCAGGCGGTGGTGGGCCACCTCAGCGAATTCGGAGCCTCTGGGGGCTTCCGAATGAGGTGCACCGCAACCGGGGCCCGAATATTAGAGGTCCCTGGTGCAGACAGTGGCCCTGCCGCAGACGCCCTGGCCGCAAGGATCAGGGCGTCCCTGGACGTCGAGGAGGTCCGAGTGTCCAGGCCCACCAAGTGCATGGACATGCGCATCATGGGTCTGGACGACTCCGTCAGGGTGGACGAGGTGGTGGCCGCCATCGTCAGGGCGGGAGGGTGCAACGCAGATCAGGTGCGGGCGGGCACCATCCGCGCTGACAGCACGGGCCTGCGAGCCGTAACGGTGAGCTGCCCCGTGTCGGCGGCCAAGGCCATCACTGGCGAAGGCCGAAGGCTCTTGGTGGGCTGGGTCTCCGCGCAGGTAAAACTGCTGGAGCCCAGACCTCTGCGGTGCTACCGCTGCCACGTGGGGCACCACGTGGGTGCCTATTGCGCCGCGGAGGTGGACCGCAGTGACCGCTGCTTCCAGTGCGGTCAGCCCGGTCACAAGGCTGCAGAATGCCGTGCTACGCCGCACTGCTACGCATGTGCGGCGGCAGGCAAGCCGGCCGATCACCGGGCTGGGAGCAGGTCCTGCGACCCCCCTGCCAAGGCTAAGGGCAAAGTCCCAAGGCAAGCCCACCCCGACGTCCTCTCCGCCGCAGCCTCTTCTCTGGCTGCCGCTGCTGTCGCCGCCGCAACCACCGCGGCAGGGCCCTCACGTGAGGCTCGGGAGGAGACTGTAATGGACTGTTAATAACGGCTCCATTGCGTCTCCTCCAGGCGAATATCAACCACTGCGCCCCCGCTCAGGATCTGTTGCTCCAAAGCATGGCGCAGTGGTCGATCAATATCGCCGTGGTCTCCGAGCCGTACTATGTCCTGTCCAGGGGAGACTGGGTTCAGGACCTGAACGGCTCGGTGACACTAATTTCGTCGGCCGCCGCCGGTACTCCGTCCCTCGAGGCCGTCACGAGGGGACGGGGTTGCGTGGCAGCACGGTTCGGGGACATTGCAGTGGTAGGCGTCTACCTGTCCCCGAACAGAACTCTCGCCGATCTCCACATCTCCCTTATGGAGCTGAATGCCGTCGTCGCTAGGTTTGGTTCCCTCCCCGTGGTCGTTTGCGGGGACTTCAATGCCAAGAACTTGGCTTGGGGTTCTCGGTTCACGAACCAGCGGGGTCGGATGGTGGAGGACTGGGCCCTGGAGACAGGTCTGGTCGTCCTAAACCGGGGTTCTGTCCCCACGTGTGTGCGGATGCAGGGCGAGTCAGTGGTGGACATATCGTTCGCCAGCCCTGCTCTGTCACCGCGTGTCGTGGGCTGGCGCGTAATGGAGGGGGTGGAGACGTACTCAGACCACCAGTACATTCGGTTTGACATCTCCACCCAGACCTTGGACGCGCCGGTCCACCAGACCCCGTGTGGTCCGCGTTGGGCGCTGAAGCAGCTGGACCGGGAGCTCCTCCTGGAAGCCGCGATGGTACAGGCCTGGGTGCAAACACCGGACAGGCCTGTCGACATTGACGTCGAGGCAGAGTGGTTCCGGGAGGCCATGTCGCAAATTTGCGACGTGGCAATGCCCCGAGTTCGGCCAGGACGAGCCCGGCGCCAGGTGTACTGGTGGTCGCCGGAGATTGCGGTACTGCGCAATGCGTGCAATGCCGCGCGGCGCCGGTGCGCCAGACACTGCAGTCGCCGCATCCGCCCGCCAGATGCGGAGGCCAGAGAGGCGGAGTACGAGCGGCTGTACGAGGGATACAGAGTGGCGAAGCGCACCCTCCGAGCGGAAATAAAGCGGGCCAAGTTGGAGGCCCGCAACGTGTGGCTGGGGACTCTGAACGGAGACCCATGGGGACGCCCCTACAAGGTTGTGCGGGAAAAACTCCGCCCCTGGGCTCCCCCACTCACGCAGAGTCTCCGGCCCCAGATTGTGGAGGGTGTGGTGAGCACTCTGTTCCCTACGCGAGGGGAACACTCTCCCCCGCTCATGGCTCCGCCACCAGCGGTGTCTAACGCGGATCACGATGGCGACGACGACGACAATGCTCCAGAGGTGGCCGAGGTAGAGATGAATGTGGCGGTACGAAGGCTGAGTGCCAAGAATACCGCCCCAGGACCCGACGGTTTGCCTGGGAAAGCCTGGGTCCTGGCCATGGAGGCTCTCGGGTCTCGATTAAGAGGGCTCTTCAGCGCATGCATGGAGAGGGGCCAGTTCCCACTTCGCTGGAAGACGGGGAAACTGGTCCTTATCGCGAAGCCGGGGCGCCCAGCGGACTCCCCGTCCGCGTATCGGCCCATTGTGCTGCTCGACGAGGTGGGCAAGCTCTTTGAAAGAGTAATTGCAGACCGCCTCGTCGCACACCTAGCACGAGTGGGGCCGAACCTTGCGGACGGCCAGTTTGGTTTTCGCAGGGGGCGCTCCACGGTGGACGCTATCATGCGCGTGCGAGCCCTCACGACGGGGGAGGCGGTGTCCCGGGGCAGGTGTGTCGTGGCGGTGTCTTTGGACATCGCCAATGCCTTCAACTCCTTGCCCTGGAGTAGCATTGGGAGGGCACTCCGGTACCACCGGGTGCCCGACTACCTCTGTCGTGTGATCGAGGCCTACCTGTCGGACAGGTACATCATCTACCCTGGTCACCAGGGAGAGTGGAAACGGCGAGAGATGTCGTGCGGTGTTCCGCAGGGATCGGTACTAGGGCCGCCCTTGTGGAACATCGGGTACGACTACGTGCTGCGCGGCGACCTCCCTGACGGGGTCAGTGTGGTCTGCTACGCAGACGACACGCTGGTCCTGGCGCGGGGAGAGTCGTATCAGGCGGCGGTTGAATTTGCGACACGCGGGGTTGCGATGGTCGTTGATAGGATCCAGCAATTGGGACTCGAGGTGGCGCTGCACAAGTCCGAGGCCATGTGTTTTCACGGCCCTCGGAGCGCGCCGCCTCGGCGTTCCCAACTAACGGTGGGAGGAGTTCACATCGGCGTCGGGTCGACGATGAAGTACCTGGGACTTGTCCTCGACAGTCGGTGGAATTTCGAGGAGCACTTCCGACGTCTGGCTCCCAAATTGAATCGGACTGGGGCTGCCCTGAAGCGGCTCCTGCCCAACCTTGGGGGTCCAGACGCCTCCTGCCGGAGGCTCTACGCAGGCATCGTCCGGTCCATGGCCCTTTATGGGGCGCCGGTGTGGGCGCCGTCACTGCGAAAGCGACCGGCGGCCCAGCTGAACGCGTGCCAGAGGGTCATGGCCATACGGATGGTGCGGGGATACCGCACGGTTTCCCGCGAAGCGGCGAGCCTCCTTGCTGGCCAGCCACCATGGGATCTGGAGGCAACAGGCCTTGCACGCATGCACGATCTGCGCGTGGAGATGCAACGCCGGGGCGAAACTCCGCTGCCGCGACAATTCAAGGCATGGCGGAAAGAGTTCCGGCGGGATCTCATGGTGGAATGGCGACAGCGACTATCGCAACCCAGTGCTGGGCACGCCGTAATTATGGCGGTAAGTCCCCTCTTTGAGGAGTGGCTGGAAAGGCAACACGGCGTCCTTACCTTCCGCATGACGCAGGTCCTCACCGGACATGGTAAGTTCGGGAGGTTCCTGCACCGGATCCGTGCGGAAGAAACGCCCGGGTGTCACCATTGCGTGGACAGCCCGGAGGACACGGTGGAGCACACGTTGGAGGTGTGCCCCGCTTGGGAAGAGCATCGCCGTGTCCTCGTGGGGGCGATCGGCGGCGGTAATCTCTCGCGCCGGGCCTTGGTACAGGCCATGGTCCGGAGCGAGGAGGAGTGGCAGGCGGTCGCCTCCTTCTGCGAAGCAGTAATGCTAGCAAAGGAGGCGGCCGATCGCGTGAGGCAACGATCCTCACGCCCCAACCGCCGCCGGGATTCTGATCCCGATTTCCGGCCACCGTAGGCGCGGGCTTGCGGTCGGTGAGCAATGGGTGGCTCGCCGTCCGACCGTCCGGTAACCATCCGGACCGAGCCCAAGTCGTCGACGGCGCGTACTGTTTCACGCGCGCCTCAAGGAGATGTCAGCAACTGTAGGGGCCCATCAGGGTCGAAGCCTACTGGGGCCAAGGGTCTGATTCCGAAAGGAAGACTCGGCCCTGGTACGAAAGGCAACGAAGGAACAGGAGTGGGTTTTTAGTCAGTAAAAGTCTGACACTATCTCCCGCTCCGCCCAAGAGCGGGGGATGTCATAAGATGATTTTCCCACCGAAAAAAAAAAAAAAAAAAAAAAAAAAATCATACACTGGGTAGATTACCAAGAAAATAAAAAACCTCAAAAATATATTATTAGTATTTGCCTAAACTTTATTAGTCAATAAAACAAAGCACTTGATTCTGGACACCCATCCCCGGCTACATCAGCAGCATAGCATTATCTAAAGTCCCGATACGCTCACAATCGCAGCACACACATAAGATAACTAAGGATAATCCCGACTCCTTTCTCGACAATTCCTTCACTCAAAGTATATGTTCACAACCCAATTCTGTAAAAGTATTCTGCGTCACACAATAACAGTAAGAATCGCATTACTATGCGCCGCGGCGTCCGCCCATCAGAAATCACTAGGTTACCGACACCACTCGATACATCCAATAGATTTTTTCTTCTACAACTGCATGATATATATTATAGTCGTAAAAAGCGGCTAGAGTATCTCACACTCGTAAAATAGATGGTACGTTACGCTTTCCGCATCGATAATTCAAGATTACGGGGGAAGGTCTAGTGTTTACTTAATTCTGTGGTGTGGTGACGGACTGTGGTTATTTATTTACTAGCTGTGCACGCGACTTTACTCGTGTGAAAGCTTGGTACGTTTTCAGGACCCCATCAAAAGCCTACTTTCTGATTTAGGAAACATTTAACTAAATTACTAGTGGTGTCAGCAACTTCATTTGAGCTTTTAATATCCTTTAGCCAATTTTCGATTTCCGAAATTCTTACTTTTAAAAGAATGAACTCGCTAATTTATGTGCAGTTGTACACACACAGCTACTACAGTACCACGTGGCCATTCGTGTTATAGACATTTTGACTTATAAACTTTGAAGATTCCCCTAAATTTATGAATTTTTGCCAATGCATCATTCCATGACAAAGGATCCAAAGAACGGTAAAATATACTTCAAATAATTGTAAAATTGTCCCAATAGGTATCCGTCAACCCTACGCCTGCAGAGCCAACCACAACAGACCTCGGTGCTCGGCTGCAACCCCCCCGTGCTGCGGCACGTACGCGCTACATTACTGTATATCTTTTTAAACGCGACGCGTTATTTTTGTGACAGCCCTCTGTCCCCCGGTAGGTTTTATCGCGTTTTATTGCTAAACATTCAAATATAATAATAATAATTTATGTTGACTTTGTTGTTTTGTGTCCTGATTTGGTTGTATTGTCATAGAGTGACACGTGGATTTGTGTAGCTACTTATGTTGCCAATACACGTTACTGATCAACAACGGCATGACTTGATAGGCGCAGTGGCTGTAGCAAAGGGTTGCTAGCGCGTTTGAGCCTGGCTCCTAAAAATATACGTGTAAACCGCAGATTTATATAGAGTTTGGCTGATCGTGTTACATCGTATTTGATATCAGTGACTGACATTTTCAAATAGGGTAAAACTTCTTGTAGCAGGCATCTTTTTGTTTTAAAACACTTTTGTAAACTTATTCCCACCGAACCATGTAACTCAGAGAAGCTACGACGACACTTACCTATTTAGCTCATTAACATGAAATCACTTTGACCGGCAACCTACAAGTTAAAATCAATTAGATAAACACTTGAACATGTTCATTCAGTAGATAGGCGTAATGTATTAATTTAATGGCAACGAGTTACGAACGAGTTGTGTGAATTCATTACACAAAGCTCATTTATTAAGACACTGTACTTACGTTTAAGAGAGCAAGCGATTTAATGTTGTCATATTCCTGTAGATGGCGCTTTGGCTCAACACTAGACCAGACCAAGGTTTAAATAATGTCATAGTAGGTGGTCTTGATCAAAAGTCGGGAACGTTGAACTCGAAGTCCAAAAACTTTTCTAAAAACTAAAGCAATAGTTTCGATAGCACAAAATATAATATTACAGTCACTCCAATCATGTTAATAAAGTCACAATATTATTTTGTACCTTGGTTTTTTAGCTAGAACTTGTTACGTATAAATCAATGGTTGAAATGCACTGGGATGTCACTCTGTATCCTACAGTACTGTGCCCTACGAGCTCCTGTTTACGTCTCGTAAGCTCTAAACAAAATGAGAAACGAAACAATTAGATCAACTAGGCCGAAACGTCATAGAACCAGGAAAAACGCGGCGCTACCGGGATCCATTCAATTTCGCGTCTCCAGCAATAAAGCGTGATTGTCACGCACGTACACATTGCATAAAGCGGTATTACTGCCGGCGGGGACGGCCCGGGGGACGGAGGGGGCGCGGGGGGAGGGGTCACGGAGGGGGGGGGGGGGGGCAGCTTCACCCCCAGGGTGGCGTTTAACGCACGAAGGGATTTTTTCAAAATAACATTTTTTTGAGCAGTGCTGCTCTTGGTTGTGACTTTGACGGTTATGACCGCCTTTTGGCCGGTGCAGTCCCTTCTGCAGGGGAACGTGCGAAAAGTTTGGAGACGTCATCTCTGCATTACGATTTATAATATTTATGTACCTATTTTTCGAAGGAAAAATAAGAATAAACAAAGTAATGTTAAAATCGAACCCACAACTTTAAGCGCAGCCCAAACACCTAATGAGTGCGGCAATGGGGTCGTTGAATCATCAGTTATCAATCTATCATTTAGACTTCAAACAAACATGCGACTACCGTTTAGGGATCAAATCAGCTTCCCTGATAAAACTTGCTCTATCATCCGTTGTGCTGAATTCCACCGTCTCTGCCAAACCACTTGGTAACAAGAAGCGTGATGTTCACATCAAACACTTACCTCCAAACATTCACGATGCACCGGCTGATTCAAATTAGCAGCCCATCAATATATCAATTAAAACCTCCGATAAAAACGTTGAACAAAAACCTCGCAGTCGTTTAGCGCATAGCTTTATGAATCTAGATCGTGGCTCACGTTTTGCATCGGTTTAATGTCGATGTGTGGCGAATCTTCACTTAATAGAGCTTCCTTGTTCGATCGGAGATTAGCAACCTGCAATATACTGCTAGGATCATAGTAATTACAAGAATTAATTTATAATTGAGAATCAGATGCAATTATTTATCTTAAGCTTGTTAGTTATTGCGTTCTCTGTAGGTCAGGGTAATGTATCTATGACATTTTGTTTCCCATAAAGCAATAGTAATTATTATTATACATTTATAATAGTTGTAATTAATCAAGAGACCTATTTGAACGACTTTAAACGATATTTTGTCCCCGTTTAGTTAGAGATTACGTGATGCTACGAGGACAGTTCGGACTAAAAGATTGAAGCTTAAGTAGATTAAGGTGCTTGCAATAGTTGACTAGGATATGTAGGTATTAAAGTTTTCTGTCTTGGATTATGTGCGTTTGTCTGTCACAAAAAAAAGTATAACAGTCAAGCGTTTAGCCTCTGCGACTAGTTACTTCGTAAGTCGTCAGGTGTTTAATGCTTTTAAAGACTTATATATCCGTATATCTACACTAAGAGCCGGTTGGGCTAGTAACGAGGCAATAATTAAAAATAATTCATCGCCATTCAAATATCTTATCGGATGTTTCTACAGTTTCGCCGATGTCCCGAGAGGCATCGATTGACCGAATCCGGTGCTGTGGGATCGACGCGCGTAATTCCTCCGCGCGCTACGTGCTTCGCGTGCGTAAATACGCGCAATCGCTCACCCCATTACGCTACGATACGCTAGTGAGTAGACAAGATAGAGGAGAAAGCGTTTGCTTCGGACTATAAGATTGACACTAAGAACTTAAGTATTCAACTTAAACGTAGCCAAAGTCAGCCATTTCTGCTAACGAACTGCTGTGAAGATTAGAACCATACAAATGACAACAATGAAACAGTATTTGCGATACCCAAAACTTACAAGAATTGAAACAGAACCAAGATCATAAGGAATGAGAATGTTACGCTCTTAAAGCTTAACTGTTATCACCTTCTAACCTGATGTAACTGTTTATTAGTGAGCTGCTATTATTTGTAGTACTAAATAACCTCCTCAAATATACTCACAAACTTTTAACACTCACAACCCGCTGCCGCTTTCACCTTGCACGCATCCCAAAGCATCACTCGGATCGATGTCGGATCGAACGCAGCAATCAGCCTCCTTACAGCTGGAACAGCTCACTATCCCATTGTTTTAGCCCCCACCTTCACCCTTCGTTCCTTCCTTCGATGGCAATATATCGCCCGCATTTTTCAGCTCCGACCATATAACCTCCACTAATTTATTAAGATGGATAGATCAAGCGGGATATTATTTTGGACGTAATTAATGGCGGTTGAAGATAGTTGTAGCTTAAGGAACATTTGTGTAGCGATCGAATGGAAGTGTCACGAGTTGTAGAACATTTGTGGTCTAATGGCTGAGGGTTCTCGGAAGGTTTAGCTCTAAGGTGCAAGTTTTATTCCGGCAGTTTCGAAAAGTCTGCTTGTGACCACGGCCGATGCAACTCGGCCGAAATGTCAAACTAAAATTTAAAAATTGTGTTTGCATTAATTCCTGTGTTGTAGTTAACTATCATCATGCAACGCGGTAGTTTAAAATCAGTTTCGTAAAACTTTTGATTTTATGAATAAAATGGTTTCTTTCTTTATGAAACAATGAAACTAGTGTGAAGAGTCCATACTCTTCACACTAGCACTATGAACCTAGCCCATTGTTATTTATAATACGTATTAAGAACAACATGCCTAACAGAAAACTATTTATAAAAAACAACATCAACACGAGTATATTATTTTAATTTGCACCTATTTACTTTTATAGCTTTGTTTTGCGCAGGAGTCGCGGGAAGCGTCTGCGGCCTTGAAGGCGCTGGCGCACCTCAGTGCGACTGCGTATCACGTGTATGTTGTATATACATTTTTATATATAGATGCGTGTTTATAGGTGTATAGTCATATACGACGACTACCAATATCTATGAGTTGTGAACTCTACAGGCGGTTTAAACTCTGACACCAGGTTGTTCATCAACCATATGATAAGAAGAAGAATCACTTCCTGAGTAATCAGTATGAGGAAACTAGTGATTAGAAATATGTAAGATTCATCCCTTATTCAAGGAATGAGAATGGTAGGTATTATAATATGAACGGGTTTATTCTTGCAAATCGATTCTTACAAACTCTTTTACATGCCTTTTTTGGCTAGATGGAGTCGACATTAAGCTGTCAACTGTCTCTGAGAAAAGAGGAGCTCGTAGCTGGTACTAAAAAAATCAATAGTGACTGCGTATACTAGGATTGAACGTATAAATAATAGGGATTACCAGTAAACCTACTAAATAGTTGGGTAGTGGCGCCATCCTTAATAATACATAGCGATCACTAATCTACCTGCCAGGACTGCCGTTCACTGAGCAGTTTATTAGGAAGCTTATGTTTGCTAAAGAAAATGTTAACAGCCTGTTGGGTCATGCCCTCAGCTGGTTCTTAATCATAGTGACTAGCTACCTTTAACTGATTAACCTAGTTCAAGAGATTAACAGCATTAACCTACATGGAGGGATTACAGCTATTACTAGAGATATACTGGTGGAGCTGACAAGCAATTTGATGGTTTACGAATTGATTTGAAAGAAGCTGAAAGGGTACAGATAATTTAATTCATCGATGATTACCAGTACTGTCGAATTGTTAACTATGCTGGAAGGAAAACTTGTCATGTTTTACAAACCTGTCTACAGGATAAAAGCATCATCTCATCAAGAAATTGGGCAATTGCTTGCATTTTCATTTTGTGAAAGACCAATAAATCCAGATTCCATTACAATGGCCTCCTTTGTTGGTATTCGTGTTCTGAGACCTACTATGTATCTACAATAAGTCTTCCAGTCACAAATTTTGTTTTTGCATGGTGTTTATTCATTGCTGGATTTACGATACAGAAAAAATACGGTTATTTTTCATCCTCTATAGCTTCATTCGTTACTAATGTCTCTCCGACTCGATACGAACTCCGTTTTCCTAGTAGGCATGTCATAGGTGCTGTTACCGACTGATCTTATCTATCCAATCCAAGGTGTACTCAAAACATTCCAGGATAATTCTTAGCATTATGTACTGTAATTATATCATTAGTGCTACCAGGAACTATACTCGTACTCGTTACATAAGACCAGTGTCACGAAGGAGCAACAATTACAACTGTCTCAATAAATCTTAGCTGAGTCAAGTCTGTGAGTCAGGGCGTGCGCACCTTACTGATCACATAACTAGGTATATGTTGTATTATATGTATATATCGATAGGTAGGAGACTTTTATATCTAGGTGACTATAAAAAAGCTAAATACTAACTACCGATATTATGTCATATCCTGATGACTCGGAGACTTGCAGAATTGCTTTGAAAAGTAAGTTGTTAAAACTCTTCGGTTTTATATAATTGTAACGGATCTGTTTTCAGAAACTGGGAACTTCAAGGTTCTTATGGCGTGCCTGCTGACGGTGGCAGCTTACAATATGAATATTTTGATCAGCCCCTTTACCGTGAAGTCTTAAATCAGGACATTTTCCGTTATGAAAGCGGGAGGCCGCGGGCAGCTACGTGCAGTGTATTGCGGCGCCTAGCTTTTAGACAGGAAAATGGGCTGATCTGTACAGGTATCATAGTTAAATTGCTACTTATATTTGGAATTCCTGTGAGTGGCAATTTTCAAAACTATAAGGATCAGCTATTAAGATACCTGGCTAGTCTATCACTGGTTTACAGAAACAGTGCTGGTAAC
Organism: Abrostola tripartita; assembly: GCA_905340225.1. Lineage (NCBI taxonomy): Eukaryota > Metazoa > Arthropoda > Insecta > Lepidoptera > Noctuidae > Abrostola > Abrostola tripartita. The sequence goes on along the minus strand of HG996492.1, from coordinate 349,917 downwards.
CTTCACTCCCTTGAACTCGGACTACACGAGGCAACCATAACACAATCAAGACGTTAGTTGCTCTCCCACATTATAATATATTTCGAGTCAAGTGATTCATATCTGTGTATTATAAACAGCGATGACTAACTGATTGTGATGTTAAGTTTTTGTTCAACGTTTCTAATTACCAACAGAAATTAATGTGAGTGATTATTACGTCAACGGACAGAATCTAATGTGTAGTAATTGGCGTGTAACATAAATATACATTTAAATAATTGATAAATAGACCGTATAATTCTTACTACTAATTATGAATAACTTTACATATAAATATCAATTCGGAAGTACTAGTTACACAGATATTTGTATTTTTATGTACAGATATACATTAATTGGACAGATTACCATTTGGACGTGCTCCTGAATGGTAAAAACGAATAATTTACCTTTGTTAACGCGCGGATAGATCGCGTAGCGAATTATTGAATAATTTATTAATGTATTAATATTTTTCATTTAAAATATGATTATTATAGGTTACTCATGTCAATTGTGGGAGGCGAAAACAAACAACCATCAAATCTGGTCTTGAAGTTAAATACTTGTCGCGTGATGTTATGAGGGTTTTGTAGTAGGTAGGTAAAGAAAATTTCATTCATTATTCTATGAACAAAATGTTTGTAATTTTATTATTGTTTAATGTTTTTATTCCGTATTGTCACGTCCACGCAACTACACCAGCTTTAAAGATCTCAACCTTCTAGATGTTACCTTTGCATTGTAAAAAGCTTAGATCAGTCTGTCATTTCCAATCTCATAATATCTTTATCCCTGGCTTATAGACTCACAAAAGCCAATTCTACCCTCCAAGTTACTTAAAGACGAAAGAGTACGATATATTTTGATGTATTTATAGCCGACTTGTCACCTCTCACTACAGTTCTTTTCAATACCTTAATCGCAATCAACACAAGCGTCACTTCCTCTCAAGTTCATTAAGATGGAATCTAATCAAACGCGGCTAAATCCTGCGATCGTGCAGCAGTCCATACGTCGTGGCACGCGGAAGAGATTGCTATCGGCGTGTCATTAATCTTGGTGGATCACGTTCGACGTGACTGCGCGCGCGCTACCGGTGGGGGCCGGAGGATGACGGCCGGTGGCCACTCCTTTTAGTGTAGCAGGCTGACATGAAACAATGGGAACATCATAAACCGTGAAAATTGTTTCTTAGATAGTAGGGAAACTTAATAAAATCGTTTACGAATCTGTTAATACTAAATTAGTTGCCGAACGTGGGGTGTCGATTCTCAAGTCAGGTGAAATGTTCTTCTGCAAGGGAATTCTCGATTAAGGAATAAGTCATTGGAGCAAGAATAAGCGATAAGTCATCAAGATAATGGTTTCATAACTCATCATATAACACATCAATGAACTAAAATAAAAACCATGCCTCAACAGTTTTCAAGCCATCAACACACTGCCATACACACAGACGTTGAATTGTATAATATTATGTAAATATAGCATCGTGTTACCAAACGGCCGCGGTACCGGCGCCTGCGCCCGTGCTCTTGAAGTGTCAGCAGAATATTTATTTACTGCTTGATTTAATTACCTTCATCGCAGTATTAAGTAAATTGTTGCATTCCTTCAAGTGTATGCTGCGCGTGACCATAACAACACATAACAGGCGCACTACGTGGCTAGTTCATTTCTGTATCAAGAACCTTTAGGATATTTCAATCACCTTACAAAAGGACGGCTATGCGTATGGCTTATATGTTGTCGTATGTCATATAATTTTAAATCGTGATGGTGACCTGCTTTCTTCTCGTGTCTTAACCTACTTATATACCTACTAAGGTATTTCAACTAGAAGTACATAATAATGCTTCAAACGTACTTTAGAAAACCCAGTAAAAACAAACCAAAGATCTTGTTTTCATAATTCAAGTCGTGTTTCAATCAGCAATAGGTTCAAGCTATGGATCAAACATCTTAAAGTTATGTCCAAATTGCTTGACAATCATATACATTATCTGAACATTTTTCGTCCAGACGGTTTATCTGTTATGCTAATACTTAACATCGTTCACGACACAACAGTCCGAAGCACCCCAAGATCACCCTACATAGTCAATCGAAACCCATTGAAATTCCGTGCGTTCTCCGAAATCGCGTGAACATATTTGAGCGAATAGTTATAAAATACTCTAATGTTGTCCGGAGGCCCTCCGTCCCTCTAGCCGGCTGTCCCTCACAGGTGCAGAGGTCTGACACGCACGGAATCAGAGATATGCGGATGAGGTGCATATATTTTTAGGTGATGGCAACTTTGAAAGTTATACCGCGAAAACTTTGGAGCTTTAAGATTATAATTTTTTTGGGATCAGTCATTATGAATGTTATCTAACTTTCGACCTACTATTATATTCGTTTCTAGATACTACATATCATATAAGAAGCTACCAAGGCATTCGCTATAAGTATCGTACTAAATATCTATTCTATTCTGAATCCTTGTTATCTCTTCAACTAATTTACAGCACCTCCCAAATAGGGTGGAAATTACAATTCTTTCTCGAATTCCTTAGTAGAAACATAGGCTAATACGTTTATAATGTGACTAAACTTTGCCAATATCAAAGTTTATATAGTGTAACATAAAGCACAGCCGGACGTTACTTAGTTGTATGCGCACGCGACTGATCTGCGTTAAGTTCGTCCAATCGCATGTGTGCGCCCATCGCCTCGGGACTAGTGTTTTACATGCGATTATCTTTGTGTTATTTTGTTTGATCTCTTCAATTATTGCAGTTTTGGGTTTGGTATTTACCATTAAAAGATTTTTAAATAATTTTTGGTTTATTTCTTAAAAAGCTCTTTCTTGACAAGCTTTCTTATGCAATAACAATAAGATATGATTTATAAATAATATTTAGATTCCTGTTTATTATTTCGTAGCTACAAGTATGGAAATACAATCCAGTTATCTATGTTACGGTATCAACAGCTAAACACATCGGAAAACGTGATGCTTTCGGTATTGTTGGCACATGTTATAACAATAAAAAAAAAGTAAGTATATTCATAAATATCATTACGTAGGTACTATAGTAACTTACCAAGTTAATAGTGGTACCACTGCAACTTCTCAGCTATTTTTGTGCTATCTAACTAACAAAGTTTATAATGCCGTGCCAGGATAACCGAGTTGATCTCTAAATGAGTATAAAATAAGGCTTGCTATAATATGTGGCAGCCTGCGGCGCGCGGTTTACGAGCAGGCGACATGCGACCAGCGCACGCGCACCCCAAGGCGTCGCAACCTTGTAGGACACCGGTGGGGTAAATGGAGTATGGACATTGGTATACACGCAATATCATCAGCATCCTTACTCTTTTTCAAGATCTTCAATTCGAAACGGAATTTGAATTCGTGTTCTTAACGGTTTTGCCCTAATCATATTTAAAACAACATGGAAAAAGTTAACGGCTTAAAAGTTGAGAACGTAAACGATATGTAACTTGATGGTCTACTGCTTACTAGGACTATAGTTATATTACTGCTAATTGAACCTATTTTATCATTCGTAGATAAGGAAAAATCTTCTTCAACAACGCTTTTCATAAATTTTTGACAAGAAGACTACGATGACCTAACCGCTTATGAAGAAAAGTAAAAGTAGAATACTAATTACGTAATCTTTTTGCGACCTTGTCATATTTATCTTCTCTTATTAAATGTTCAACATAGATCTGATTTATAAACAAGAGAGCGCCATTCACATTCTCATTATGACAGATGTAAGGACACCTAATCAATTAGCCGATACATTTATTGATTTGTTTGATGTTTCACCTTTAAGCACATTCGTCAGTCATTAAGTATCGCAACGAGAATTTAATGAGATTCGTATTACTAGTGGTTGCTCTTCTGTATCAAGTTTATTTGTAGATTTTGTAAGTAGATACCGTTGGTATATCTATATTATAGATAATTATGTAACTCCGTTTTTGAATCACAAACATAATTGTCTATCTAAAGTTCGAAACCATGGTGGCATACTCTAATGATTTCAACATATAATAAAATTCCCGTTGCGCAACAGGTTTTCTCTAAACTAAACTTTCAACGAGTCAAAAGACCATCAACGAGGCAATCCCAAAGAAAGCATGGCAACAACTCAACATGCAGCTACAAAGACAGTTACGAGTCATAAACCATACCAACAAAATAATTCACGAGCTGTAATTGAAACTCTAACACCAGTTTCGATAACCAATATACGCGTCTACCAAAACGGGTAAAGTCGCGGTCCAAAACTAATTTCCCGAACAGCGGTGCTTGCCCCAAGGCCGGGCTCCGTCAGTAAATCATCGGACGTCATGTGGACTCCGGTATTTATGCTCATACATCGCGATTAGACTTACGAAATCATGTTTTATTGGCGCACAGAGAACTGCCCGAGACGAAGGTTGGATTTACTAATTGATTGTTTGGTGAGTTGCGCAATGTGATGACCGGCGTGGCTTTACTCTAAAGCTGATGACACAAGATAATGACTGGCTAGTAGCGCATCAAACGTAAGAATAGGACAAATCAAAAACAAAACTCAAATGGTTTTACTTTAATGAAACATGCAGCATCTAAAGCCTTTATGTGTTAGATATTAGCGTGCGATAAACAATGTGTTTAATAAAATATGGAATATAACGCAGTTATAAACAACAATATACCAAATGAACCCAGAAGACTGCATTCCTAAAAGCATCACACAGGATATCGAAAAGTTAGTTGCTATCGCTTTAAGGTGTAATTTTCAATAAAAAGTAACATTTAATTTGCTGCACACTGATGCACATTTAGCCATCATAACTCTTTCTTGGCAATAATAAATACCCGGAGCTTCAAAATACGATCTAATGACCCATTTCGTGTATCGCGAAATCGATTTGTATGTGGAGCCATAAGCCGGAAGGCATTACCCGGCCTTCGTCGGTCCTAGCAACTAATAGCAGTGTAATCCTTGTAGCGTGGTTACCGATTAGCCACAGAGTAATCGAATGCGCCAAAAAACTGTGCCATCGTGAACGGAAACGGTCGCTTGTCTGTCTTCGAGTGAAACTCTTTGTAATTGTGTGCAAGGAAATTAATAATAATAATAATTTATTTCCAAAACTTATTCACAAAGTAACATATAATTAGCGCCTTACTTAAAATAAATACACGTATCTTAACAGGGGTAACATGCCTGAACTAGGTAGTCCTGTGTTTCAGGCAATAAGGGCTCACATAGGTAACATAAAAATAATCACATATCTTAAAGGTACAAATAGTTATAAATGTAAAGTGTAGAACATAATAAATAATAGATTATTATAATATTTTATCCAGAGACTAAATAAAAATAAAAAGTACTTATTTTAACACAATTAGTAATTTCTCTGTATCTTCGTAGGACATACTTTGTAGGACCGGTTTTAGAGCCATCTTACATCTATTATAGTTCAGGGTGTAGATGTTTGCCAACTCATTGAGTCTATTATATAGCAGCGGCCCAAGGAACACATAAAATTTAGATACAAAAGCATGCTGTAGGACTACATTTTGTGGGCAAACTCTGTCTTTCCGTCTTTTATACAAGTATTCAGTGTTGTACGGAAGGCCTGTGTGTTGTTTTAATACGGTATTCATTATAAATAACTGCCTAACTGTTAATACTTCACAACTTTTATAAAGTAAGTTAGTGGGGTAAAGGAAAGGGCGAAAAGTAGATACTTTAAGAACTGCTCGCTGGGCTCTCTCCGTGGTCAGTAACAATGTTTTTCCCACTCCGCCCCATGTCGTTATGCAATATGTTATTATGGATTGACATAGAGCAAAATAAACTTGTCTTATTATTTTTAAGTCTGCAATATAGCGCAGCTTCTTGAAAATAAATATAAGTTTTCGTATTCTATTATTTACAGATTCAATATGTTGTTTGAAGGACATAGTTTCATCTATTATCACACCTAGGTATTTAAAATGAATGCATCATTATAAGTACATTGCCAAATTGACGTAGTTATTATTTTCTTCTTATCGAATGGTTGATGAACAACCTGGTGTCAGAGTTTAAACCGCCTGTAGGCCTCTGACATGGCTTTACACACCATACGATAAGAAGAAGAACGTATTGGTAAAACGTAATCTGTTTTTACTGAAGCAAAATCTAGAATTTTTATAGAAACTCAGCCTATTAGAAGTTGGCATACTATTGTACTTGTCATGTATGTACATACATATATGTAGTACCTACCCACGGCTCAAACTTAGGCGACCTTATCTAACTATTATGTTTTTGCTAGCGGACTAACCAATACATTTTCCTTGTAACCAACTTGGGTTTTACCAAATTGATAAAACTTAAACTGTGTCAATAGGTTTGGCTTCTTAATAAAGCTCTCGTTTAACGATTTAAGCATTGTTATTAGCTATTATTAAGTGGATTCGATCAGAAACGTGTGGAAACAGCTGTTAACTGTCGATGATGGTTTGATGTCTATAACCGTATGCTATAGAAGCAATGGCTGTCATTCAATTATAAACGACGTTTAAAAGACCATCATGAGTGCTCACTGCTCATTGCTCATGGCCAATATATTATTTAATTTCGTTTTGTGGTTTTGTTAGATTTTGTAAATCACAACTATTATTTTACATATCAAAACTTATAAATAATCGAAGTAGGTATTAACGTTTTTAGCTTTTCGAAGCCAGTGTTAGTTTTAAAACTAGCAGGTTTAGTTTCAAAACGCATGAAATGAATAAATAATATAAGAAAGATCATTAAGAAATTATATCATTTGCCGGTAAACATACAAACCCGTTCTCTTTTAGGTACCTACAACCTCTAAATCAGTGTCGAAACTATATTGTATTCCTTATATTTTATAACTTATTATAAAAAAATCCTCTTACGCAAGCAAAGCAAATACCTACATACCAAATTGAATATCAATATCATTACAAATTAGGAGCGCTGTAATGTGACGTCATCAATTCAGCCATAACTTCCCGGAGCTAACACGACCGGCCCCTATTACGTGCGTGGCTGAAATGCCTGAAATTAGCTGAGAGTTTTGCGTTTTGAAAGGCATAGCACCTGCTTGCTTCAAAGTGTATTTTCCTTTTCTGTACAGTGTGATGAATGAGTTTGCAATGCTATTGTAATGACTAAATATGCAATGTGAATACATGATACTAATAATTATTTTCATTAAATAAATAGTATTAAGAAAGGGTAAGCCCAATTTTACGATTATGTTTGATTAGGAATTTTACCTAAAATTATACCGATAGTTTTATTAACTTCTAAATAAATTACTATTTGTTATTTAATCTTAGAATTCAGTCTAATTTAGAAATGAGAGAACCCATGTAATGAGCACACACAACTATTAATACACATGTAAAACAACGGCTTCTTTCTTAGGCTCCCTAACTTCTGTAAAGTCTGTTTTGTAAGTAACTCTTTATTATATTATCTAGGTCTACATGATGATCCTGCTTGCCTATGTAACATATAACGTGTAGTAAACAATTTCGCAACAGCAGAAGTGTGTCACCGCCACAGAGCCGGCCGCGTATTGTAGATACCGTATTGTTTCTGTTTTCGCAACTAAACGACATGTCTAACGCGTAACGCGTGAAACATTATGTTCATGGACAGTTCGTTCTGTTTGCACTGGTTTTTGCATTTCATGTGCATTCTGTCTGTTAGATTCGTATTAATATTTTGATCCAGGATTTTAAACGTTCGTCCAGTCTACTATCATGTCCAGTTAAAGAGAATTTCTACTGAAAATAGTTGCTGGTTGAGACAGACTTTCTGCGTGCAGGGTTTCGGGTTTAATCCATTACGTGACCAATATGCGAGTCAACCAATCTCCACAAGCCAATGATCTTCATCATCTTCATCAGCCGATAGATGATCCACTGATAAGCAAAGGCCAATGATCTTAAATACATCTAATTTTAAGTGTCATAAAACACGCATCGAACCATTTTCCTACAATCTCAGGTCGACGGAAATATTCATAACACTAAACTTACTTCTAAAAACATAGCTGTTAATAATATCTAAAACGTTTATTAAGGTGACACACAGTGTAAGCGATTCCAAAGATTTCACCACTTGAGCCCACTTTAATGCCAATATGTTGAAAGTAATGGCTAAAGTTACTTACCGGTGGGTCGCTATGATGTCTAAGCGTGTTTGAGGTAACACTCCACTTAAAACTACGCGAGACATTAGAGATGGAAGTAGAACCTGAAGAAGACATCAAGTTGTTAGTATAATATTTAGCGCATTACATACTTTACTGTGGTTGGCTTTAATCGAAATAAACATTGAATAGGTACCTGAAAAGTAAATTGTAAACGACGTTTTGTAAGACGCTGCAATCATAAAAGTAAGTTTAATTACAAAATGTAAAAGCTACTTAAGCGAATCAAAGCTAAGCGAGAAGTGCACTGTGGACGCGCACCTTTACATGCGCGGTCAGCGAGAGTAGAGATGTGCGTTTGATGAAATAAATTCGGTATCTAAAGTAACGGGTACCGGTGCTAGATACCGGATACTGGCCGCTCGGCAAGTTTATGGGCCAATAAAACTTTGAGTCTGTGTCCCCGCGGTGAACATCGCGGTGCGGTACCGATAGCAAACACATTAGTTATACTTTTTATGTTTATTTATCGACAGTTCCTACAGTCTACATGTGGAACGTGTGAAATAGACGTCACTATTTTATGGTCGTTGCCTATAAAGTGGAAAAATAATTGTCGTTACACGAAATTAGTGGATTAAAGAGGGAATAATTAAAGCAAATGCTTTTGTTGATTAGCATAATTTTAAATAAAATGTTTGTGATATTCTAATTATAAAATATTGTACGGTGAAGATCACGAATATATGAAAAAGGCCGCTTCTAAGAATCAGGCGATTTCTCAGTAAGAAAAAATATGCAATAATAACACACAGAACAACATACAGGAGTTTTATTACAAAGATAATATGATGACTTTCCTATCATTATTCAAATACAAGTCACCGACGACGCTTCCCGTAACCATCAAGTTCCGACTGACCAATTAATTCCAGCGTCACTTGCGCTGCGTTCGGTACTCGGCTCGTTTCGTAAAGAGGACTATAAATTCAAGGTTATTTCGTTATTACAGTGAGATTGTACAACATTTGTGGGTGATAAAACGTTATCATGGCCCTAACTCGCGCTACAATAACTTCATATTTCACACGTTCACATCCGCACGTCACGCAGACATTACTCCACGCTAATTTTCTACTGATAACGTTAATTTTATTTTGGAAATTAAGTAGCGCGTTAATTTTTCAGTGTTTTAGAGGGTTTTAAATTTATTAATTGTATTGTTGTGAAGCATTTGTTGAGATTACGCATAGAAATGCTACTCGTACACTCTTTATAAGCCAACGGAAATGGCATCAATGAAACAGCAAACTGTTGCTTGTTAGTGCGAATCACAAGAAAAAACTCACTATATTAATGGGTTTGCTAAAGGCATTTTAGCAACTAAAAGCTTCAGACGACAAAAAATCATTAATTTAAAAGCCTGTAACGACACTCACGTTTAGCAGACGGGTGGTCTACTGGTTGACAACAACAAGACCACTTGGAAAAAGCTTCCTAATAGTTTCCAATTCAATAATGTGATTCATTTAATTTTTAATTAGATGATGTCGCCAAACGGGTATCACATTTCATACATCAACTTAGCAAAAAAGTTTTTAAAATTATTTTAATAATTGTCAAATTAAATCATAACTGTATCTGATTTTATTGGTTTCGACTAATAAATTGTATTTTTTCAATAGCCAAAATATATGTTATTCCAGCTATAAAGATGTCACTTGCGACCATTATATATTAATTATTCAGTATAACGTATTTACAAGAGAGAATAAATACTTTTTTATGGTTTCTGGTACCGACCCGCGACCCACCACTAATTAATGCTAACGCAATGATTGTCATCGTAAAACTTGGTGGGTTTATTGTACGCCATTAGAGACTTAACATGTCGCTCGACATGTTTCTTAAACTTGACATGAGATCAATAAATGAAAGATCATTAATGAAAAAAGATAAAAATTAATTATGGTCCTAACATTCATTTTCGTAGATCCAGGAACGGTAAAAAGTATACAGTATTTTTTCCTGTGAGTGTAATAAAGTAATAATGATCAACTTATGAGCTCTAAATGAATTTAATTAGAGTGAAACACGTATTACCATGGTGATTTATACAGTATTAAATTTCTTTTAAGTAGAACATATGCAAAAAATAATTTTGAAAGACGTTGTAGACTTTTAAATTAGTTTGTGCTGGTAAAGAATACAAAAAGTTGCCAAATAAACCAAAGATGTGTTGAGTCAAAATCCTTCTAGTGCAATAAGCCAAGCGTTATGGAATTTTACACTGCCGTAAAGTGACGATTACAAAATAGATCCGTAAAATTCTGCATAAAAATGCCTTCTACCATATACACTTATACAGCACCATAACAAAATCTACTTTTATGAACCTTTTCAATTTTCTAGCCTTTTCATTTTATCTTACTGCTAAGATAAAACATCTATTCCCTGAGCTATTACTAGCCATCAATGTAGCTTACTGACCTAAAATGAAGATAAGTAGAAGTCATTTAGTTGATCGACAAGTAAGAATGCTCACACACGCTGTAAGGACCGCATCGTTCAGAAAGCTAGAAATTATGTGCAACCCGTTGGACCGGCCCCGGGCTATTTATAAATCCTAAACGTTGAATTCCACTTTAGTGTTACAAGCAATAAAATGGATGCGCGAGTTAGACTGAAATCGAAACTGTTAGGGAAAGCTAAGTTGACGGATATTTAAATTCCTCCACACGTTACTGTATTTGTTTCTTTGTGGGAAAAGTGATTAATGGACTCGACTTCCTCGGATTAGGGTAGAGACACAGCTTCAATAAAATTTACAACATGGATCTGCTTTTTTCACTAAGAGTGTACCTAGTAGTAAAGCTGGAAATTGATTGTCTGTATACGCAGAAATTAAGAACAATTAAATGACAGTGGGGTTCTTTTAGAAGTTGTGACCAAGAGGAGAATATGGGAGAATAATCTAGATAAGATACAGTATCATCTTGAGCATAGATATCGAGATAATGAGTTTAGCAACCCGTTTCCCTGTGTGTCTGAAATAATTTTATAAACCTCCACTTATAGTAATTCCGTAAAAAATATGTAAAATAAATGAGATGCAGCAAATGCAGGTCCTTTTAAGAACATAACAGCTACGGTTTTGCATCCTTTAAATAATAATAGTTGCCTATTAGGAATGGATTTGATAAAGTGAAACAAGAAACACTAGATTGTGGTTTATGTTTATTTAAACTGACTGGCTCGTTGTTCTAGTGGTTGCTAATCGCGACTGCTGGGTATGAGGTCCTGGGTTCGAATCCCGGGGTCGGGCAAGGTGTTATTGGGTGTTTCTATTACGTAATTCTCAGTAGCAGCACGAAATCTGGATTTGTGCCCGGTTGATAGTAATAGGCTCGCCCCCTATTACATACATACATATACCTAAAATAACTGGCGATATGTGGGTGTACCTACCTACTATATTTTTATGTGCACATGTGCGCGCCTGCCTCTTCGGGGAATACGGGCGAGATATTATGTTATAAACAATTTACTAATGACTGATCTTAGTTTTGTCATCGATAAAATAAAGCTTACTTAGTTATGAGCCGAGCGGTCGTCGTCACTAGATAAACCACAGTTTAATTGGGCTACTTATAAGCGTCCGTAATGTAGGCAATGTCTCCGTTATTATAATAAAATCAATTTTTATTCCATCGTGTAGCCGGTAGCGAGCCCTTGCCACGCATATCGGTTGTGGCCAGCAATGTAATTTATGTATATGTATGCAGAAATGTACAAAGTGGGCGCTCGTTTACGATCACGACATCGTAATCACCGGGAGGTGTTAACAGGAATTTAACGTCCCTAATTATATTGATTTACAAGCCAAATAGTACTCCACCGGTGTCAGCATCACTCTTATACTTTAAGCCGGATAATGAGATGTGTTTATAACATTTCAAAGATTGAACGTTTATTACTTAAACCGTAAAATATAAAAAACATGTTTTAGCACCTAATGTGTGAAGTATAATGTTAATCAGTTTTGTAATTCTTTTTGCAGGATGCATAAGGATTAACATTCAAATGATATTCGCTCACTAGTGTTTATTTGCGCTCTCTCACTGGTCCACTTTCCATTTAGATCAGCTGTCTCAATGAGACTTTAGCCGGTTGTAATGCGCGGATTATTTCCCGAGATACGCTACCTACCTACCAGTGAGTGGCAGGGCGCAGATGGCGACTCCACAACTGGCTCTATTATTAACTGTCACCTTACTGAGCTGTGCCACTCAAAGTTAGTTTGTCTTATCTCAGGACCAACTAGTTTTATTGCTCTCAATCTGATTACCGCGGCTTGTCGCCAAGTATCTCAATCATTGCTGGTAGAGAGGTCCGACTATTAATATTGATCGTAATTAGTAGTAAAAAGTAATATACCTGATACCTATTATGAAAAATTTAAAGTACGAAGTCTGTGTTTCCTTTTATGTGGTCGAAACAGGGGCGAATTTTAGGATATTGACGCGTATCATAGACCACTATTAATATAGCCAAACACAGTACAATTGGCTATGAATCTATGGCCACAGCATATTTTAATAAGGAATTGGTAACGTATTGGACTATACTACTAATTTTAATTTTAACTTTTTTAACTTTTGTTTATTTACCTAGAGTCTATTTAACAAGCTATACATCAAACTAACACAGGCACTTAAAGCATTACAGACTTTAGCAGCCTGATTGCGATTCTGATACATGAAATAGTCGCGGCAGCACCCCTACAGGTTACCTCAGCTATCTGCCAGACGGCCACTCAGGATGGCAATGCGCAGGTTGTTTATTTCGCAACTAGCGGACTAGCGGCCAGTGCTGGCATCAAGCCGCTCTATTAGTCGCCATTCGACGGAGTGACCTGTCGCCAAGGAAGGTCGCCCGGTACTGATGTCTGACCAGTGTGGCGACTTATTGAAACTGGCACGTTGGGATCGTGTGGATGGGACTGTCTGTTGGTGTTGTGATGGTTTGTCCAAGGTAACATCTAACCCCAGAAGTTGTTAATTTACTATTATTGTTCTTGCTGTGACTATGTTTTGTATTACTGCTTGATGTTTATAATTATTACAAATACATAATGGGATTTTTGCTTCCTGCATCTAGAAAGTGGTTCAAGTAGTTGCAGTTACGTGCAAAATTTATCTTATTGTTGCTTTTGTGATGGTTGTCTAGCTATTTTGCTCATAGATCAAAGCGACAGAACCAGTAGCGTATCCACGTTAAGTTGATCGCATCAGTATCTCACGTGCTCAACTATCTCTATCTAAAACGTAAACAATCTGGTTCGCGTCGATTTCAACAGCAACGTCGTCGGAATGTCCCCGCAAACAGGTAACATTACTGCTGGCTCGCCTAAAATATGTGTAGGCGACTGTACGCAGTGCGGGCGGGCGCGGACGCGGGTTGACTCTCACAGGCTCATACAGCGACTGCAGAGCTTGCAGGTTATGGTTCACTACATCATAAGTACAACCTGATACGTCGTGGAAACATAAAAGCAACTGTATACAGCCACTGAGAAAATCTAGAACAAAAAGGAGATGTTTCATTTTCGGCCATCTCTTGTATATTTATATCGATGACATGTGTCAGCCCCATACATTTTTCATTCTATTTCATTTCTATTCGTTAAGCGTTTTGCCACTTGTCTAAGGGGTCTGAACTAAGTTCTAAATATTTCTAGGTTATGCAAATGTCTTGTCTCTTCAACCATTCATAACTCATGACTAACGTCAAACATATTTATATTTGCACAAAAAACATTAGATGATATAAAAAAAAATACTTTACTCTATCCAACGGTTAGTTTCCCAGCTTCGCTAAAAGGTACATGTTATGGCCGGAGTCTCATACTAAAACGAAACATCTCCTTTCGTCTGCAACAAAAACTGCAAATACAAAACATCTGTGAACAGAATGACAAAATGGAAACTATCTCGATCGTCAACGGAGAGAAAGAAGGAATTGTGACGTAGTCTCCAAACCATATAGGCAACAGTCACTGAATGTACGCGCAAGCGTAAACTACTGCATCATAGTATTTGATAAAGCTATTAGTGTTTTAGGTGCAGTAGTACGCCTACTAAAAGCAGCTCATTTGAAGTCTTGTTACCTTTTAAGATCGACGAAATAAAACAAGTTCCAAAGTTATGCTTAATTAACCGTAGCAAGAGGCTCTATTAAACAGGAGCTAACTATATTAGCAACCAAACATTATACATATATCATAGCTAAATAACAGCTTCAAAACATACATCATATCGCTCCTAACTACCTCTAACCCGCTCTCGCCCCCTCTCATCACTGCACCAGCTTTCTAGACTAGTGATTTGGCGCGACCTCGGCCCGCCTTATCGTCAATAACGATTTGCCAGATACTTTATCCTTCTACATCGTATCAGGTGTCGATTTAAAATCATTTCGTAGTAACATCGCCGTCTAATACACAACTGATGAGGAAAGCTCGCATCTCTTCTGTTTTGTAATTGGTTGTGATACCGTGGGGTTATTGTACCAATCATTGATATTTTCTGGTCGTAGAATGTGGTTTTGCTTGAGAAAGAATAGCAAGACAAAATACTTTACACACAGTTCAGTAGATCAAACTAACCAATCGGTTTGTACGTTCGTGTAGATGTCAAATGTTACGATACCTATCGTAAGATTATTAATCGTCATCTTTAGATTATCGTTATCGTAAGATCTTTTAAGTTCTAGTTAGGGTACTGCCTACATGGTAACTTGAAGTACAATGCTCTTCAAATACAAACCTAACCATCACCTTCAAATTAACAGTTTATAAAGTATAGGACCCTATTCCATATTAAAGGTAGATCTTGTATCAGCTGGTTTTTTTAATATATTCAGCAGGCAATGCTGTAAACTATGGATGACTCTTGAATACCCTATACTGGATAAGTTCCATGTAATAAAAATATCAATTTGTTTCTTTATTTTGCGTAACCAATAGGTATTTATATCGTAATTATTTTTAGTAGCCTCCAATATATTTATTAATGGTCTAAATAATATCGGTCATTATAGGGCACTTATAACGTGTTCCGGCGCACGATCGAAATGTTTAGCTGCGCAGGCGCAGGTTGTTATAATTATACACAGCATTGTGGAGATCGCTTGTGTGTATAGTTATAGTACTTATTACCTGGTTGTCGTTACTTTAACCGTTAATATTTTTTCTGTTTATTACAAATTTGTATTCCAAGCCTTTACAATTTTATCTGCTTGTAGTATCTTGATTGCAAACTTAGTTAAGACAAATATTCAACATATCTACGGAATGCAGGACGAAAGTAACTCATAGATATAATTGCTGCTCTCGAACGAGGCCAATAAGCTAACATTAATTACACCCACGATTACTAAATCTAATAACCCCTTAAGAAGGTTGTTTTTGGCGATTATAGATTATTACGCCAAGAAATTGGTCAAGTGGCAGTAAAAGTAAGCCAAGTTTTATACGAGCAAGGTCTCGAACGGAGCCGCGGGCAGGCCTAGTCTCATGTACCGTTCTCTATATGGAGATGGACCGGCTTGACCGATTGCACCGATTATAGCTATTAACTACTTAAACGAATTGCTAAGTTTATATTTTTTCTATCGTGTAATCGTTGGCGATTGAACGCATTCCGCCATTAGCGCATAAACGGCGAACGTTTAAACAAATAACATTACTGAATTCTCACTTCATTAAACACGTCATAGTGTCGACACTTTAATGTTTGTTAGTAACTGTTGTCCGTCAAGTTTTTTTTTTAAATTCGCCCCACTCTAGGAATTTCTTCTGTATCGTGGGTGCGTTTCACAAACATGAAATTTCACGTACTCAAACATCCAGACTCGGTACAAACATCTGTGGATCGCACAAATTTTTGCCCCGTGCGGGAATCGAACCCGCAGCCCCTAGCGCAGCAGTTCGATCGCTTAGCCACTGCGCCAATCAGGTCGTCAAGTTAGAGATAAGTGATAAGTGACGTTACAGTTGTATAAGACATTCAAGGTATCTATAAGGCGAAAGTTTGTTAGTGTGTTTGTATGTTGTTTGTTCACGCTCAAACGGCTTGACCGATTTTGCCAAAATTTGGTATGGAGGTAGCTGACACCCTGGATTAACATATAGGCTATTTTTGTTTTTATTTATATTATAGGATAGGAATATACAGGGAGGAGGTAGGTATTTAAGTTATCATTTAACTTAGTCAATGAACAGCTTTCATGTTTTTGAGCACTAATAGCCGAGTGGTATGACCGTTGGACTGCCAAGACAAAGGTCGCAAGTTCAACCCCGGCACGCACCAATGTATTTTCGAATTCATCTGCATGCTATACATTAGTTATCAGTTGCTAAAAACGGTGAAGGAAAACATCGTGAGGAAACCGGCACACTTGAGAGATTTTTCAACGGTGTGTAAAGCCAGAGGCCTGCAGGCGGTTTAAACTCTGACACCAGGTTGTTCATCAACCATACGATAAGAAAAAGAATGAACAGCAATCAATGCAACACGTTCCATTGGTGAACCCTAAAGAGAAACACGTCACTCGGTACGTATTCAGTCGCGTTCGTTGAAATCTTTTGTTATTCTCATGGAGCGAACAGTTCCTCAGCAAAAACACTGTTCCATTGCACGCAATGTTCAAATCAACCACTTGAAAATTCTGTAGAAGTTACATGTATTTTTTGTTCGTGAAATGAAACGTTTTCATAATACATTTTTTATTTAGTAAATCTCTTAGAATACAGGTATGCTTGATTGATCGGAGAATATCCATCAACTAGAAATTCCACGCTTCGTGTTATGAATAAGTGTATAAATCTATATTTTACGGTTCCTATTGGTTGTCGAACCGTAACATTTAAACAAGACAAATCAACTGACAAATTCCCGTTCGGTCCAGGATTAAATCTAAGACGATTCCGAGGCGTTTACATTATAACATTGTAAATCATTCATTCATCATACTTTAATCGAAAATAAGATCAAAACGCTATCCTGTATGAGCTTCGATTATTGAATGAAACAAAGTGAGACGGCGAATACTTCCTTCAGGAGCGAGTGAGAGGGAACAAGATTACTGCGCCGTTCAATTTCAAGATCGATGCACAATAAATCTTGAATACTTTTTTTGTTGTGTGTGTCAGGATAAGCGGTGTTGCGAGTGTGTGAGAGACAGCTCTCGGCTACCGGGTAGCGGGTTCGATTCTCGTGTTATTTTATTTAGCCGTACGATTTATCGTCAACATTTATGGCGTCAATTGCTTTGAATGTATCGTATTCATATCAATGGAGCGATTTTAGTTTTATTTCGTAATCGAAGCCTGTCCAGGCTGGTTGCTGTATCGTTGGGAATGTAAAACGTGTGGTTTATTTTAGCCTCTGTATTTGTATGCATCATTCCGAACTGAGTGACCATTTTCGATTGATTTACAAGAATCACTCAATTCACGAAGGAGAGGAGTTGGAGTGCTATAAATATTCATAGCACGCGGTGTGATTATTCGATCAGAAAACCAGTGCTGCTTTCTATTTTTCATGAGAAAACATCCAAGATGTGTAAAGCACACGGTAGAAACAATAGACAAATAGTTTTTGACCACAAAGAGTTGTTACCGCCACATAAGTAACTGTCATTGAAACTGAATAAAGGAGGGTGGTCAATTCTAGGCCGGATACCACACACCATCTCCTTCCTACTAATATTATTATTTAATCAGCCGTTTTCTTTCAGGCAAAGTCATTCCGTCTTTCAGCCAACGCTTGTTCTCCATAGACTGTAGATCCATAAACAGATACCATAGCCTGTATCAGACTCTGTCGGTAGAAGCGTAAGATAACAGAAACATGTACTGTATCAGGTATTATCTGTTAATAAGACAACTCATCACATGAGCATTTGACTCCCTCGACACTCCGTGATGGATAGAGCAGGTCTGTAACGCGCTCCCGCAGAATACAGTTAGCCGGTGACAAACGAGCCAGCAGTACTCGATAATAATTATCGAGTACTGCTGGCTGACCCATCCATCACCAAATGTTAGGTGATTTTGGTCACTAAAGCTTGGTTTCTTTGCTTGGTCAGCCCTATTGCTGTGTAGTGAAGCGCTTGGCTATTTACACGTTATTGTATAACACTATACTACTGCTAAAGGTCTGTTCTAAAAAAAAAACGAGCATTGATCATGACGCTAGCTTACTGTCGATCAGATTTCAGGCCGATAAATGTGGGTTTCACCATGGTTTGCCTTCATCGTTAGTCAAGCCCAACAATATAGTCTTATTAAGTAAAAGCACTTGAATAACAAAACCTCATTTCTTTAAACTTATCTTTCCATTGTAGATACACTTTCTCCAGTATGTTGCAGGATTTCGAACACCCACACTCGAGTCTCTATAGTTCTAATAATAGTTTGTACCGTTTGGAAACCGAGCTGCACCCACTAATCATTTTGTTGTATGTATAAGTTGCAAAATCACATAATTAAAATAAGCACAATAAAAAATATACATTAAAACCTCCACTCAGCAACCAACAATAAAACTTGACATCAGATCCAAATGACCGCTATTTTTGTTAGCCCGATTCACACGATTAGCAAATATAATTGCCAATTAATCAACCTTATAGTGATTATAGGCATAAATCATAACATTACCATATCTACAGCGGTATTAATATTTGGTATTCATAGACAACCGCGCCCTCTGAATTATTAAAACTGAGTTAGACCACACATATAGACTTGTTTAACATAATGGTTGGACAAAAAAGTGTTGGCTTCATAAATATGGTATCGGTATATTTAGCGCGAGTTATGATGAATGATTCAATGCATTTTTATGTGGTTTCGATTCGATTTGAAAGTCTGATTGAAGTACTAAATACAGATGCCGGGAAGTTTGATGTCCATTACTGGATATGTACTAATCTGGAAGACTGCAATTCATTGAGGTGGATATAAACTTATTAAGCAACACAATATATTGGCTATTTCCATTACCCGAGCTGATGTATGTGTTGTTAATTATAGCCAGTTTATCTTATATAATTTCCTTACGCGGATAAGAAAATAAGAGAAGAATTAAACAATATCTTAAAACGCACAATTAGGTACAATCTTTACTTAACAATTTGTCCTAGTCCGAATTAAAAAATGATTACAGCTAATACATCAATACGTGTTAATTATGAGTACTGCATTAACCTTCACAAAGTTAGGACCCTATACATCATGATGTCATCTCCGAATAGTCGACCATGGGAAAGTCAAGAGGCCGTCCCATAAGCTACCACGTGGGAAGAGAAACGTAAGCACACTTTCACTAGATTCAACTGTAATTTTATTTGACATTAAAAATATCACTCGGTGTCGTAAAACTCGGATTAGTTTTTTAGAAAACCACCAAGTTTTCTGTCAAAATCTGATTTATTCTAATTGATTTTATGAAATTAGCTGATGTGGACCCGCTGTTGTAACGGTTCATTATGGTTAGAACCGAGATGGGACTCAATATTGATGACGCTTTCAAATGATCGATAGTCGTTTGAACTTCGAATATAAATATTCCTCTATATATCAAAGTTTATGGAATATTTTGTAGAGTGTATCTTGGTTTTCAAGTTTGAACAAACATTATTATTCTTTATTTTAAAAAGACTTGTGTACGCAAACTTTTAAAGCAAGCTTTTCCATCATCATTGACATTTAATAGGAAAAACCCAAACAACATCCATTACAGTTAATAGTGAGGATGATGCATTTCCTGCACCACAGGCGACGCACGTCGGTGATTAAAGGTTACAGTGTAATTGCAAATTAAGATAATAGCCGTCGATCCGACCGATCGGCCCGACATCGGTATTTATCGGGTTAATCAATCATACAAGACGCGCTTTCTTTACGAATTTATAATATGGAAGTGATTGGTAATGGATCATTTGTTCGAAGGAATATGGGATTAATTCGCATACTTTATGGTTGCAGGAGAAACTTCGAGGAAAATTTCTGACAAAATTTAAAGTTTGATAGCAACTTGTTTAATTTTCCTTAATTATATAGCAATGACAGAGAAGTCTTTTGTTTTTCTGTTAGGAACTTAGCGGCAATATTTTTAACAATATAATAGATAAATAAATAATGACCGCCTTGTTGGTCTTGTGGTCGCTAAGCGCGACTGCTGGGCATGAAGTCCTGGGTTCGAATCCGGGGTCAGTCAAAGTGTTACCGGGTTTTTCCATAAGGTAATTCTTTGTAGCAGGACAGAGTCTGGATTTTTGCCCGGTTGATGGCAATAGACTCGTCATCTATTCCATTGGGACCTATAACATACTGGCAAAATGTGGGTGTGTTATAAGTGCACCTCTGCCCATCCCTTCGGGGAATACAGGCGTGATGTTATGTTATGTTTTTAAATATTATATTAAGCCTATCGAAGTAGCTGAGAACGACAGCTCCACCAAAAATATTGAAGCAGTATTTTAGTACAAGTCCGGTCGACTCCTAAAACTTAATTTACAAACTAATAATTAAAAATACATTTCACGCATCCTACATTTAGTACTTAGTAATATTATAATATTAGTGTAAATTGGATTTTATTTTAATAGTTATACCTAAAAAAGAATGATATTAATTAACAAAAATAAGCTTTTTGCGTAATTCAATATGTATAATTTTCCACTTAATCAAGACAAATCAGTGTATCGATTTTTTGCCATCTATATTCTACTCGACACAACAAAAACTAGTTATATCATATTCTGTAAGGTCAGTTTTTTAGTGAGGCACGTGCTATTATCGCGTG
The DNA here is from genome assembly GCA_905340225.1 of Abrostola tripartita. Lineage (NCBI taxonomy): Eukaryota > Metazoa > Arthropoda > Insecta > Lepidoptera > Noctuidae > Abrostola > Abrostola tripartita. Next base: position 328,840 of record HG996492.1, on the reverse strand, counting down.
TGGCCCGCCTATGGTTAATTTCCTGCCCATTTCGGTTTATCGCTGTAACGGGCGTTAAATGCGCGTGAAAGAGACTTCTAGTGCTTCCACAGGTATTGTAGAGTTCACTTTGAAGTCCAAGAAACGGAAAGGAAGTCGACGAGTCAAAAGTTATGTTTTCAAATTAGGTCAACCTCTATTTGCGGATGCTGACTTCAATATAGCTAGCTAGACAACTGATTAAGCAATTCTTCTTAACGTGAAAAGGTCTAGGTGGAATCGCACAAATAGAATTCTCATGTTAAAAGATTTTACTGCAAGCCATCGCTATTTGTTTTGAGGACAACGATGCAGTTATCCGCAGATAAATTGTTACGCCCCACCAGACAACATTAAAGTTCTAATATCTGAACTCCTTATAAGGCTCGCGAGCGATAGTTAGCATGTCAAATACAACGAAGCTCCGCATAGAATTGCTTCTCATAGGTAACAGGCTCAAGTAAGGAAAACCATTAGTAGGCAAGGGTACTATAGGTAACACAACTTGTGGATGCCCGGTAAGTTACTGGTTACTAATTGCTACCCACACTACGATTTATGACGATAAAGTATTGCTAATTATCGCGCTTGGCATAAACTACCGCAATCTGTGCGCGTCGGAGACCATGCTCATGTAATGTTTACTGATTATCCAGATTAATTGTTGGTCTTGACTATTTATTCACACATATCCAAGCTTTAACGTCTGCTACTAACTAAAACTGCTATTAAAGTACCACTTCTAAAATCTAATTTGTTTTTATTTCCGAGAATGCGATGCTGTGGAAGTAATAATGCGATCGATACGCCGGATTAATTCAACTCTTGCCGGCTTATTGAACACATTAATCGTCCAACAAACCACAGTGTTCCAACAGTAATAATAACCAGTAATAAATGCTCCTCAGTTTCGCTTCTCAACGTTTATTATTAGCACTAGTCGCTTTCGGCCAGAGGCGGTACCCGGCGACCAGAACACGACAGAGCTACCGTATAATGCTATGCGAAATTACTCCCAGCTACTGGGTTGCAGAAAATTGCCATTCAGAGCAGACCAGAGTAAAAAGGCCGCCTACGAACTCGTAAATAAACTTCACAAAATATATATAATATGTCCATTTACGTCATATTCCAAATACCGAACACAAAGAAATGTGAATGAAATGACTTCGTCCACCATTGTGTTGTGCACCTGAAGTAGTAATTTGAACTTTAATTACATTTAGGAAAGGTATGAAATCGATTGATAAATGTAATTGACAGATGGACTAGGTAACATGCCATCTCAATAGCAACACAAACATAGCGAGGTGCATAAAAACAACACTCGAGGCTGGGTGCGCAGCTACTAGGCGCGCAGTGCGGCGCGGAGGTGGCCGGTAGCCGACCGGTCGGGTAATGATACCACTGCCTTTTAGGGCGCGTGTTATGACGGCCCAGCGGCGTAGTGTGGATACGATAGACATGTAACAGTAAATGGTCCTTGTTCATGTAACGGTAATATGTTTAATGCCCTTTCTAGGATAGACAGTGAAAAAAGAAGGGTAGTGGAGCCAATTTTTCTACTCCTTTACCTATATAAAAGACTTAACATCATCTGAATGAAATGTTTTTCGAGCCCCTTAACACCGTCATCAAGCAACGCCATCTTGCAATAATGATTACTGTTGCTTGCAACGGATATTTAAACTGAATAAAGGAAATTGTACTTAATTATTAGTTAAAAACATTATTATGACTAAAATATAACAAATATCTAATCTATTTAAATCGTTGTACAACAAAATGGCATGTCCTCACAAATCGAACGCAATGGCCCTTCGCCATCCAGTTTGTCGACTCTCATTAAGACTGCAGTTAGTACATCTGAGTTTTTCCATCAGTTGACAGCGCAACGAGAGCTCCTCGCAACTTCTGTTCTCCTGGTACACAAGCCTTATCTAGTCGATAGCTATGATCATAGATAGCTGTATACCAAGCATCTATTTATAAAAAAAAGTCTACTAGTATGATACTTTTTGCTGTACAGCGCTACCTAGTAATATTGAAATTTATGTTTTTGTGGGATTTAACGAAATGGCTAGCGAAACAGCCACCTGTTGAGTCGTGGATTTAAAGATAGCGTTGTGCAGTGAATAATAAAACTTTGTTGCAACGAAAAAGAAACTAACCAGTGGAAACATTTTAATAGGATGCTGTTGAACCAGTTTTGATTTCTCCATATTCCAAAATTCTAGTCTACCCACAAGTTAGGCTTTCTAAATAGTCAAGTGATTAAAATATTATAGATGGAATTCGAAAACCTGATTCATAAGAACGAAGATAAACCAGTAGCATTCAAGGTAGTTGATATATTAATTAAACTCATCTGTTTGAGGCCACACAACGGAATCCAACAATTATCCCCATGATATACTAATGACTGAATTGTTTTATTGTACCCATTCATCATTCTTGAAATACCGTTTAGACATGCAAAACTATCATTTGGTAGTCCAACATTATTCCAAGTAGACGAGAGAACTTTAGAAAAATCTTCTGTTTATTTAAAGTCACCTTTTATTTGTATAAAGTTTATTTTTTCATGGAGCCCGGCATTTAAGTCGTTTCACATTTGTAGAACAAAAGCACAGTTTTTCCTGCGCGAGTGATGTTATGTGACAACAAGTTCTTATAAGGAAGATGGCGAGCATTTTAATGGTGATATTGGTATCCACCGGACTGCGCTTGTTAGCACCATTATTGTATATTCTTATGTTTTATTTGTAAGTGTGCAAGAATTTAAGTTTTTCTTATTTGATTGAATGTTTTCGTGCACGTTTATGGAAATATAGTTTTCTTTAGCTAAAAAATCACAAATGGGCGTATAGCTAGCATATACGTCATAAAACTAGTACATACGGTAAGTTACGCCTGTTTCCAACTGTGAAGTATTGAAGAGCTAAAAAGCCATGACCGATACAGAACCAATACTAACGTAAGCAACTAGCAAGCACACGATAATAAACAGTTAGACCTAAAAGTAATGAAGCTAGTTTGCATACTGAAATTGATTTGAACGGGTAAAACGACTAGTATTGACTCGCAAGACCAGCCAGTGCATTACGGTACTCCACACTCCCACACACCTGCTTATCTCCACATCGCACAGATAACGCACCGTGCTCGAACCCGATCAAATGCATTTCTCTTGTACACCAGCTAGCATCCCGACCTTGAGGCATCGGGAATTCCTATTGAATTTATTGAGCAAATGGCGCCCGTTTAAAATAGAAGCTGTGTTCGGCTGTGGGAAATCGTGTTGCGTAATCGTGAGCTTGGGTTCCATTTTTTTAAGTGTACGTTGTAACTCTTGAGTCGTATGTTGCCCTGGTATTAGTATATATCTTATTGGAAATGTACCGTTGTGAGATTTTGTATCTATTTTTTTTTAGTGAAGTTATCGTAGTTTCTTAATACTCAGATGTTGTGATGAAACGTATCAACCATTTAGCTTCTGCATACCTTGAATTTAACAATCCCACATTGAGAATTTATAACATTATGATTATTGTAATTAACAATAAAAAAATTAACCATTAAACGAACTAATTTCAAAAGAACAACAGCTCTCTTAAAATTAACTACATCACTTGTCACAATAGAGTCGCTGCATAACGCAGCAATCATAAAAGGCTATGAACTGCTAACAATCCGTTATAGTCGTGATAATAAGCTGAACTTGATAGCAGTATATTTCACAATAGCGGGCCCGGTAATAGGACGTAGGATTGTAAACAAATAAAGAAAGTTACTCCCAACATGTGAACGATGGCTGCTGGAGGCTTTATTTATTGTAATTTTATTGATCAATGAAGTGTCTTTGAGCAAGAAACAGATACACTGTTCTCTGAGTGTAAAACTATTAAAGGAAATATGTGTTGATAATCCCACGTATGCTATTATGCCACTTTGCATTCAGATGTCCACTCAACTTTAAGTAAACGAGTAGGTTTCTTCTATATCTACGGCGTAGAATAGTGCTACATGTGTAAGAAATTACTTCTTGTTATATTATTTATTAATCAAATTGTCCCGAAAAGCCAGCCAACACTTGGTAGAATCGTGCATCTTAAATCTTAGAGCTTCCTCGGTATCAGTATGTGATCGTCGGGTCACGAGCGAAGTTAGCCGAACGTCTTTATACATTCGGGTGAGTTCGCGGGTAATTAGCAAATGGCTTGCGCAGGCGCCGCGGGGTACGATCCTGCTGATAACCAAGCTATTTGCTGGACATTATGGGAGCTCAGGATTTTGTTTTTATTAATAAGAAGTTAAAAGTGGAAGAGTGAAAGGGAGGCCTTTGCCATGCAGTGGGACATCCTGAGAAAAAAAATAAGAATTACAATTTTTGTTTGGGTCTCGTTTTGAAGGAGGTAGTACCAACTTTTAATACCGACAATATTTGAATGTTGCCGACCACTCTACGTATTTGCTGGCTATGTAATTAGGACAAATACTAGATATTACATGAAATAAATACAGTTTATTATGAAATCAGTCCACCTGTTAACGCTCTACTTAGAGGCAACATTATTGATTATTTTTAAATTATAATTAACGACACTCATTATAACATACTAATTTTGTTATTAAAACAACAATGTATGTTCCAGTCGCCAGTTGTCAGCTGATAGAATCGCCAATTAAACATGTCTAGCCAAACTCACAGGCTGTCGGGTCTCATAGCCTTTGTAACATGTCGCCAACGGGCCCAGCTGACGATCGGCTACGCTGTCAGTGGGCAACTGCACTTGTAGGCAAAACGAAGGTTTAAAAGTTGATCGAGTTTTAAGTTATTATTAGAGCTAATTAGTCCAAGTTAAGTTAACTAAGCTTTAATAAAAACTATATTATGCATATATACTTACTAGCTTTCACCTGCGTCTTTATCCGCGTGGATTTCGAATGTTTTATAGTATAGCCTTCCTAACTATCTAACACTGAAATATTTTTTTAAATCGGACCAATAGTTCCTGAGAATAGCGCGTTCAAGCAAACAAACAAACTCTTCAGCTTTATAATATTATAGTATAGATAAAGTCGTAATTCTATTAAGATAATAAAACTAATAAGTGTAAAGTAAGTTGCAATCTTATGCTCTAGACAGAAGAAGCCTATATTTCTTTCTACTTAGATACAAATACAAAAACGGTTTTCAACTACATCCGAATAATTGCATCTATAAATCTAAAAATCCACAACCAACTCACCCGTAATCGTTAGCAAGCCGATCAGCTCCACGAAATAAGTATAAAATATCTAAGTATCAAAGTCGCGACCTCTGCCCTCTCTGGGAACCAACAGTTAATTCCTATCGGAATCCACACAGTCCAATAAAGTGGGAATATAACACGTCCATAATTAATTCTCACACGTATTATGACGAGGTGTCTTGATGTACGGCACCATAAACGTCGGCCAGTTTACGTCAGCCGGTCACTTGGTGATCATTAACAGTGCTGTAAACGTCTGGCTGGCTCAGTGTGAGAATGTTGGGTTTACAGCGTCGGTGAGGGCAGACCAGGATGTGACTCCATGTTTTTTGTTGGTGATAGAGCTGGAGGAAAGGTTTGATGCGGAACAAACTTTTTTGCAGTGGCCACAAAAAATGCGTAACGTAGATATTGCTCTAAATCTAAATTAAAAAATATATAAAGAACAATTTTATATTACCTTTGCTCAGTAATCATCGTTAACGCTATAAAAAAGGTCTAGTCCAGTCACAGTACACTACATTCAAACTAGAACCACAGACAACAGAAACCATTTTTGCTGCTAACTAGAATTACACAATGGATTAATTCGTCTTAATACTTTCACAAATTCTATCTTCTTTATTGGTTCAATAACACGTATAATTTGTGTTAGAACTTTATCCAACTACATTCCGGATGACTTTTATTACACAATAATGATTAAATCCACCATCTCACACAACTTATTACAGATTTAACGTTAATACAAAATCTCGCGGTGCTCGGGTAATTTTATTAGTGGTACGTACGGAGGCGCGGGCGCATATAATTGCCCACATAAATCTTGCCCGGCGATTGATCCAAAGGAAACCGATAAAAAATTTGTAGTTCAACACCTAAGTGTGCGATGCATTCTACATTTTTAAGCCAAGTTTGGGAGAAATGAATTTTGCTTTCTCTGTAAAAATATTGTGTTCTTATTGGAAATTCATAAAGTCCTGATCATTATAAAATGTTATACGTACAAATTAACTGAATGATTGTTTTTAATGTAGGAATGAAAAGACACTTGGTTTTAGTTAATCAACAGACGTACTATGGCCCAATCAAGCGGCTAAGTGCGCAAAATGCCCAGTAAAAATAATTAACTATTCCAAGTTATTTGTTTAGTACAATAATAGAGCACAAAGTATGATAACTCTACAATTTAACATTATTTTGTGTACTAATATCGTTAGATTTTTCTTATAAGTTTCAATTAATCTTGTCTCAGTGATTCCCGTACATTATTTTGATTCCTAAAAACGAAATCTCTTGTTTTATTTTATGACTGTACGGAAACTATAAAAGTTAGAATAAAGGTTTATGGGGATCTAAAAGATAGAACATATAAATGCACTGACATAAACTTCTGGAAGAAAATCCAACGTAAATTAGTTTAATATACCTTACCTAAATCAATGAAGATCTTGGAGAAATCTGTCAATTATTTTATAACCCTCATCAATACTTTTGATATCGCCAGAAGTCCATTCAGTTGAGTTACCTAACTCCTAACTTGGGTAGTGATATTTCACGAAATATAAATAAGTATGTAAAGGTATCATCATTATCATTAAATATTCCTAATTGACTTCAAATCGTACAATCGTTCCTTGATCCCAAAATCCATATCGCGGAACACAGCTTTCTTCCATTAAAATTCATCAGTTCGGGTCCTCTAAGTCTCAGATAAGTGTATTCATATATTTTTTATTTGTACCGCTCCCAATCCTCAGGTTACATGCGACACGGAATAAATTAAGCTACCGGACTTTGATATTCTTATTCGGTAGTATCATTATATTTATTGGCCTCTTTTGTTCCTCGTGCACCGATGTCGATTAATACTTATGTTGAAGCTATTTTAATTTTCAAATCTGCTTTCGGAACGCCTATTTCCGATCAATTTTAATAATAAAGATTTAAATTAATGGGTTGTTCTTGCAAGCATTGCGGGTGATTTAGTCGTCCTGTTAAATTTTAAGTTTATTCATAATCGTCAACAGTATACACTTCTCGGGATAATTAGCATGAATGTTGAGATTTCTATGATAGCAAGTAATATTGGATTGTGTAACTTGAGCAGCTTCCTCGTTCCTATAGGAGCATTGCGTGACCATCAATCAGTGATACCAACAAATCTTCTCCGCCACATAAAATTCACGCTTTCTAATCATTCGATCATAAAATACTCTATAAATCTTCAGCCTAGTATAGCACTTAGTTTTCAGTGTTACACGGACGGTGCTAATGAACAGGTTAATTAGGGCCTGTGAACATAAGTCGTCGGTCGTGGGCCGCTTATCTGCAGATAGCGATATCACGCACCGCCCGATGTATGGGAACGTATTATAACCAGCTATTGAAACAATCCGAATGTATGGCAGCTTTTAAGGCTTCTACTAGAAATGTTGGGACTATTGCGAATACTGCTGTTACTAAATGGTAATAGGCAGTCAGGAGACATGCATCCATTATGTAGCCTTATATTTAATAGGTATAATTTGCAGCTGAATAAATATGGTGACTTTTAAAGTTTTAATGCACTACAGTGCAATAATTACCTGAAAAACTATTTATTATTATTCGAATACTACTATATACAATGTAGCCCTACGAAAGCCTATACCTGCATCTAAAAAACTAAACCCAACATTAAAAACCAAATGGAATACACTCAAAATACTTTCTATATCTAACTGTGGCTCCAAATTCTCACTAGAAGAATGTTAATACACTTATTTAACCCAAACAAGTGGAGAGCAAACCAGAGCGTAACGCTAGGTTCTAATTAGATAAGTATCTGGACAATATATCGCTTCCCCGAGGTGATTGGTGGGCGATGAAAATTTCACGGTAAGCGCTAGCCCATCGAAATTATTTTATTGACGGAAGCCGGCACTCATTAAGAGGCTACCGGGCGAGCCGGTGCCACTCACATAAACACCGGCTATCGGACCCAATACCACTTCAAGTTCACAGGGTGATCCTCCATTAACTGTTTTAAATTTTAATTACGGCTTTGTTAACTGTAGAGCTTAGCGTATATTTATTTACATTGTATATTATTTGTACATTGTATATTTTGTACATTGAAAGAATGCTGATTTAAAGGGCACATTCCTTAGTTGCACTTATTTGACGTTTGCTTAGCTATGTGTCATGATCGGAAACAAATATAACATCGGACAGTTAGGAGTAACACCCTCATCGTGGTCCTTGTATTAGTTAAATGAAATATCAATAAACTGCGACAAAACTTCCTAATCAGAATACATAGCTATAGATTTATGTAATAAAATTTAACTGAGATAAATATATAAATAAATAAATAAACTGAGACTTGAGTACAGTAACTTATCCGAAGTATGATTCTTATGCTTAGATCAAGCGTAGATACTTTGTAGTATGGTATATAAATACTATATACCAAGTAAGACAGTGACATGACACTGACTTTATCGTCAATATAATAATTGTAAAAGATTATTAGCAGCAAGTCAGCTGCACCCTGTGCAAGCAGACGTGCGGGCGGCGCGGGGAGTCGCGGGTCGCGGGGGGCGGCGGTGCGCGTACGCCGCGGATTGAGTTAAATGCCTCCTTATCTCTCCCCCTAATGGCCCCGGGAACATGTCAATTCATCACACGCATGTCTCACACGCTCTTTTCTAAATCAACCTTTTTCCGTGGCGTTCTTTTTGTCCGCGCAGCAGTCACGATGTTGATACCTCGTTGACACCGCTGACAACTAACGTCCGATTTTTATGTCTCCAGATAATAATATGTAAATTATCGTGTGTTTAGCGAAACAAACGACGCTGTAAAAAGGTGTCGGCGTGAGTTTATTCGGTCATAAAAAGATCCGCAAACTTATGCTAAATAAACACAACTGTAAAAATCTTTTAGTTTCACTTGAAGCCGCGTTTAACAGTCTTTTTATTATAAGTTCCTATTTGATATTTGTTCTCATTTGCGTAGTAAACTGTTGAAGTACTAAAAGATGTTTATCTTTTAGTAGCTGCAGTTTTTAACATTTGGATATCTAGCGAAGCTGTGTGCTAGTGGTCGTTTTGCCTCGTAGGATGTTCCCAACACTGGTCTGGAGGCTCCGTATAAAACTTCGTGGCATTTGTTTGTGACAGTGGTTTGTTTTATTGTTGTTTAATATAAAAGGGACAAAAAGTGTCGGTGGCAGCGGAAGCCGCTACTAAGTCGCTCGATAAGTGTGAGAGCCGACAAAGGCACTAATACGTTTAGGAGGCATTATAAATCAGTGAGTCGAGTTATCACCGGCCGACAATTAAGATGTCGACCATCTGAGAGAACGGCCGGACGGCACGCACTCCCGGACTACGGGGCGACGTGGCTTTTCGGGGAATTAGTGTACAATGCTATATTTATATTACTGATGGTAAAATAAGATTATGTTAAAGACGCAATGAAACGAAAACTTTAAATTAGATATTTCTGTTTAGGATCAGCGCTCAGCAGCCACTAAATGATATGTGTATCAAAGCACACTGTACTTATCAAAGGCTGTTTTATAATTATTCATACACTTTTTAAAAACGAATTTATCAAAGATATTACAACTTACATGTACTAAAATGGCAGTCGTTTTAGAAGTACCAAAGTGTATGACATATGTACATTGATACTAATAAGATTTTAAACATTATAATGATCTTGTACTTACGAGCTACGTTTAATTATTTTATTTAATACGTGCATGTAGACATACGAGTAGATACTATTTACAAATCTCTATAAATAAAGTTCAGTGGCATGACATGAAGTTAGTAATCCGATTAAAAAGTTAACATTCCCAATCAGATTGTGAATACTTCGCGGAGTTTGTTGTAAACTTTGTAACTGTGAAACCAAAAACTTTCCAACTTGTTCAAGGCGACTATTTCGCAACAAGAAAAACGAAACAAATAACTCGAGTCTCGATAACAACACTCGGGAATCGATTTCGAGAGTAACCATTTAATTATTTTATCGATAATCTCGCATCGAGTGGCCAGCAAGAAAATAAGAAGAGCGGAGAGTAATCGTCGCTTAGGCCGACGCCCAGTAGCCGGCGGCGGTTGCCGGCCGATTTTATCGTCTCATAACAGTCTCGATTTATAAGTATCGATTATATGTATCGATCCCTTGATACGATGCGTTCACGGTCATTTGGCGCGTTTTTTTCGCTCCGCTCTGGACGATACATGTTCTCTAAATAACAATTTTGTTCGATAAGTAATTAATAATGGTTCCTTTTTTGAAGTTGAGTTTATTTTTAAGAATAAATAAATTGGCTTGTAATTGTAATTGGTGCGTACTCTCGAACTCCAATAAGAAGCCGATAACCTCCAAAACAATTCGTGACAATGACAGTGTGTGTGTATCGGGTAATTAAATCCTATTGTTGGCTATAAAAGGCCAGGTCTGATTCTCATCGATTTCGTTATCCATTACAGTTTTTAGTTGTTCTGATTGTATCAAAAGAATTTCTAAAATCATTCACCATCCCTAATTTTGAAGTCGCTGATAGTTCTTAGCAAAACTTTGTTCCATCTTTAGCGTAATTACTTTGGATAATAAATAGACTGACTTTTTATCGACCAAAATTCAATGATATCCCGTTAAGACCAAAAGGATATTTTTGTAGCATGAATAATGGATGCAGAATAAATATATTTCCAAGATGCTTCTCTTCTAGAGCTGAACCTATTTCAGCTTAATCAAACAACGGCTCGAATTAGTTTTTCGATAGCAGAAGAGCCCCACTCTCACATAACACAAGCCTGGGACATGAACATTGTGTCGGCGTGTTTCGCACGGTGAGTGACAAGAACCGGAAGCCCGATTCCAGTGTCCAAATATGGCAGCATTCTGACTCCTTTACATTACAGGCAAAAAGTCTGCCCTCTGTTGTGGAACTAGTCAGTGATGCTCGCCTCTTCAATTAAAATTAGACGCTATTATTTATTTTATTTAGGTTGATAATCCTTTGTTGTTGCTGTCTGGAGGGAAGCTTCAAAAATACATTTCAGTCGGCGGCAAACGGAGACGTCTATTAAGGGTACCTATTACGTGGGACTTAATTATGATGAGCGATAAAATAGAGTGTAGAGCGATAGACTTTTGTTGAACTGTCTACCAGTTCAGAGCTTACAGACATGATTGTACGTATAGACGGTTTGCCAGAACATAATCAAAAAAAGTTCAAAGTTTTACAATGACTCATATAGGTAACCATTTCTGAAACTTGATACTACGAATATACTAGTTATTTGTTGCAGCCGTGTAGGTCAGTTACTGTTTTTATGAAATGTGTCGGATGTATTTCGAGGATGTTATAGGTGCGTGCGGACGGGCCGGACAGCCTAACAGCCGGACAGATGGACAAATGTCACGTCCGCTATGATCGTTAACTCGTTAGCGCAAGTTGCGCGGGTTCCACCGCGGCACACAACGAGTTAAGGCCACGCAATGCTTCTAAAACACTACCCTGGTCTGGGACTGATTTTATTATTAAATAAGATAAGCCGCATTGAGGAAAATGGTAATTAGTTGGTAGATCCATTACATAATGCCAGCCAGTGACACAAATTACTTAAAATTAACAAAAGTAAAAGGTTTAAATAATTAAACGATGAATTAGGTACTTCTTAGTTCAAATTAGAAGTTAAGGTAGCAATAGCGTGACTGTTTATTGCATACATTATTATTCTGACTCATAGATCCCTTATAAGCTCTTACAGTACTCAAAGCTACTAATGCACGTAGACATTTGTCAGGTATAGTTATACTTACACGTAAACCATAATCTAAGATCAGCGACAGTTAAGTAAACCATTACTTTTAATCGATTCTCACGATACGTTCGGAGATTAGCCGCCGATAGCCGCCGATACACAAAATCTCAAGATCAATATGAGTATAAAAATTAAACTGTTGGATACCTCGGTGCCTTAACTGAGATAACTTGGCATCGCGTTAAGAATATATTTAACGCGAGATTCAATTAAAATTTGACATGTATACGGTATAAAGTAGGCAGGTTATGTTGCGCCGGGATTATCACGTCGGGCGGCGAGGTGGCGACATGGACGCGACACGGGGACGAGACGACATGGACACGGAGCGAGCGTTTAGCTGCCAGTGCATAGATGTCGATAGTAACTTATGTTTATTAAGCTGTGAGCATTTAAGTTGCATAATGTTTGACTTGAAATACGAGGTTTATTTGAAACCTCATTTGGCTTCGTATATAACCAGTCATTAAGGTGCAATGGTATGTTCTTGACAAGATTAAGGACTGTAGAATTATATTGATGATGCAAAGGAAAAATTCTCTTAGTTTATAAGATACGAAAAGGAAAGAGAAGAATACATTTTCAAGGAGCATTTGCCGTAGGGCCAAATTTTTTTTTTCATCAACTGTAATTTAGTTACTAGCTATCTACTTTTGGAATCTATTACAAATTTATCATGACTTAATAAACGAACATCGATATTTTAATGCTAATAAATTAATAATAACACCAAACTAAAATAATTTCCTGGAACTATTTGTTTGAATGAACAACAAAACTTTTGACAAATAAAAAAGCTTATTTTGGAAAGCACGGAGTTATAATAGGTAGGCTCGGGCAATCGGCTCTGGGCCAATTTGTAGGGCAATTTGCATAACTTAACCCTTCAATGGTAGCTGTGACGAAAGAGTTCCTTTATTGGAGCAAAAACACAAAACACGCGGGATACGTTACTGTTTGCTGACAATTTCTTTACGAGTCTCGGTGAAAGGCACACCAGTGGGGAAAAAATTAAAAACCTTCTGACAATTAACAGCGTGATTATTTTTTGGGTTAAAATGTTCAGATCACAAAGTTTGATAAATATGATGGCTACTTCTTTATAATAATATGAGGACCTTGCCCTGTAGTAGAGTGTGCAGTTACAGGTTGATATTGTTTTAATAAGGTATATTAAAAAAAACTAACAAATTTTGTTATTGATTTTTTGTTAATTTAAAGAACACCACAACTGTTTGTTATTCTAATTAACATAATCAAACCCCTTCAAACAAATCCATCCCTTTTCGTTTTTGTAGTGTGAAATAATTCATGAATAAATGTATAAATGAGCAAGTTGAAGGATTCACAACAATAACTATGTTAAATTATCACCTGTTTGATTTAAAGAGACAATGCATCTCACTTGCCGCACTTGATAATTATTATAAATATGTATGTACATATACCTGTGCTTTGAATCACTTAGTATATATTATTCCCTATGTTTACAATTATTATTGAATTATGCCACTGTCATACTAATGTGCATATTATGTAAAACTCACAAACCCAATAAGGTATAATGAGCTCATTAACTCTTTAATTTTGACAGCTGTAATGACGTGTTGGCGGGTAAAATACAATCTGTTATATTAAGTAATGATAGATAGTACATAAAGATAACTAGTTTATTTTAAGATTTTTTTTACCAAACGCAAAATTAAATTTACTTTGCTGAACTAATTATAAAATTAAACCGAACTGAACAAGCCCTACAAGCTACGAGTAACTATCAGTAAACTATACTTGCAACATGATATTTGAATATTATTAGGCGCAAGACATCGTCCGCAACTAGTAACACCCTGTACAAACCGCAACACTTTAAGTAATTAAACTTTACGACGGACTTTTTGCCAACTCTTTCCCTTTGTCCGTCCGTCTGTTGCGTCACAGCCTCACTGCCCGATGAATGCTCGCCGACAATATTGACGTCCATTACACTATTTGTTTTGGTACAAACAAAAACTAGAGCAAAATGTTTTTCCGAAAAAACATGCTACGGTCGTTGTGACCGCTATTCACAAAAAAGGGTTACAATTTTTGACATGTTTGCATAGGTAAGGCTACGTAACTGTTATTTTTTATTATTATTATCTTAAAGAAAACATTTCATTATTACTACATTCTGTAAATATTAATTTTACTCAAAATTTTATTGACGATAAACATTAAAATTATCATAAACAATTTATGTTAAGCACTGTACGAGTATATATTAAAATGCTACAATTTGACTTGGGATAAAAATACACACTTAATTTGAATGTTATTTCTTTATTATTCACTCGTAATTCTCGTTTATTGAACAATAAAGTGATACGCGTAGTACAAATAAAACAGCTATTTGCGTTCATAAATAATAAAAAAAACTCATAAAAGACACCAACAGTTACTTTTAGACAAAGCGTGGACAGTAGCCCAAGGAAAAAATGGTAACGGTCTTATTTTTTAACGATCATTTTAAAAGAACCCTTTATCGAGATATTCCGTTATGACCAAACAAAGCACAGCGTCACGGCCGCCGATAGATTATGCAAAAGCCCTACAGGGTCTTCCTATTCAATGTATCAATTCCCAGGCACTATAAAAGGATCTCAACGGCAATCGATATTCAAGGAGATGACATCTTGTTTGAATATTCACATATTTCCCATGAACACGATTGAATCGAATCAAAGGGTTGCCTAGGGTGGATGCGTCTATAGGCAAATTCGATTATCTCCTAGCATTCTCACGCACATCCCGCGGCTCTACAATAAATCTTTGCATACAGAGCATAATAAAAAAACGCTATTAAAAAACGAACTATCTATGCGACGCTCCCTACCGTATATGCATAAGAAAAGAACCGTACACACCCAAATTATACGCCAAGGTGACAAGTGCTGGGACCCATCAAGTATCACAATGCCCCCGAACCCTTTGTGCAACAAATATTGCGGAACTTTATGCGCGCGCGGTGCGCTTGCAGTTTTTTTTCTATGAGCTCACATACCTGTAACCCTCGCCTAGATGTGGGGACAGTTTATTTGCATTTTTTTATATTATTCCTTTTCAAACAGTATCTTAACCCTATTCAGTAATGTCAGGGGTTAGGTTGCACTTAATATTCAAAAAGGGCAGGTACATTTCTCTTAATATTCTCGCATAAATTATAGTCAGGTACATTTTAGTGTATTGTGCATCGCGAAAGGGGGCCGCAAGCGAAACAGTGTATCGCCGATTGTGTAGTTTTGCAATTTTGTTTTTTATGCGAACCATCTAAAGTATAGTTTTATTGCTTTGCTCGTTTGAACTTTGATTTTTAAATCACGGGACTAGCGGATCTACGACATTTTACTTCCTGAATGGTTTAACCCGTTTCCTTTGTAAGAATTTATGCAAAAAAGTTTCTACCCATCCTATTTTTTTATTGAATAAAATTTAGGGGCCATGCACATTATGCAAATGCGCGCATAAATTTTAATGTTACACTCATGGCTTAGCCTTTGGAAAGGGTTTCTTATGCATTTGTGATAAGGCTTATATTAAATTGCATTCATCTTAGTGTTTTTAAGATTATAAGTAAGTATGCAATTTTTTTTGTATGTTCGTCTGTTTAGAAATGCAGTTCTTGATGTTTTTTTTTCTCAGGACCGGTGAAGAAAGAGTCTACCGTTAGAAGGAGGTCGTATGCGTGTTACCTTTTTTATTGTGTAAGGAGTGACATATGAAGCGGGACCCTGGATTTGGATTAGAATATGTAATTACTTCCTTTACGATTTTCGGAAACGGTTGTTCGGGCCGTTATTTAGTGTTGCCACCTTTGCCTCCGAACGTGACGGTCGCGGTGCACGGTGGGTGCATCGTCTTTGTATCGTGGTTACGCGTTTTGTATGCTAATCGTTTGTTGGAATCATATAGGTGTTGGCTTCATCGTGGGATGTGATTGTTTAAGGAATTTGATTTCTGTGGAGATCCAGATTGTTATTTGGTTTTGAAAATAAATCCGTTTTATCACAGCTACGTTTTTGCACATTATCAAAATTGCAACTTGTCTTATGTTATACTTCCGTGTTCTTATAGCTAATACTTCCAGCAACTTCAGTAGATATGCAGGGCAACATGATAGTCTTAACTCATGCTGTTGCTGTCTCCGAAGTATAATTATTATTTACCTTAATGTTTATGGGCAGCTCTACTTTTTTCTATAAAAAGCCATTACCAATAATATTAGCCGACAAAATAAACAAACTTCGGGTCCGTTATTAAAAAACGCTCCCTACTGAAGGGCGGTGCACTGATTGTTGTCGAAGGAACGCTTTTGCAAAAAACCACACTTTTTTTGGAAAAAAAAATAAGTTGGTCCCTTTTTGCGCCAGGGTCCATTGTCTCCGCTCTATTGTCTTGGCGATTTGAAATATTTTTATGCTTCCCGGATGACGATAATGTTTTGGACTTATTTTTCGATAACTATTATTTAGCGAATTTATTGTTTGTGTGTCGCAGGTCGCGGCCATTGTTTTTGTAACGAACGGTAGGCGCGTATCAACATCGATTTTTATCGTTTTAAGTAGCAATTTGTACACGGATGCCGCCCGAAGGCTTTCATAAAATTACCTAATTTCACGTTACGTTGACAGTTTTGTTATTTTCCAATTTGATGGGCGACAGATAATTCTGTGTTGAACTATCCGTGTTAACTAAATTCCTAACTGTTCCGTTTTTTTGTCCAATGGAAATGAGGATTGTTGATTGCAGATAACATGGCTGCTATTATACCGAGTGTCACACAAACCTGCGGCATGTTAAACGATTGTTAATGTTCAGCTTATCTTTATATCGCGTGTTCTATTTTTAATACAATCATTTTTTATTTCATCTAGGTACTATATCAATTTTTAAGTAATCAAAAGTATACCACACCAACTGTAAGCTACTTAATATACAATATATACACCTAAACATACCTGTAATAAAATTAAGTTTTTTTGATTTGGTACAGGTTTGGTTACCAAATCTTGTTATCAAAATATCATGTTTTAGCAATCGAACGTTTACAATAGTGAATTAATGTACCTATTTAAGTAGGTATATCAATATATTTCCACTGTTTGCATGTGTATGACTTAGTGTCAATATATATGTCAATATATACGTAAAAGTTTAGGTAGATACTCAATTTATAAATTATATTATTGTCATATAAACTGAACCTATTGTCAACAGTTGACTTTCGTTTACATAAAGGGGCACGTAATTTAAAAGTTTAAATAATCTATCGAATGTATTTATCACTGAACGCCTATTAATCACTTATTTAAATCGTATAATAAATCAAGTCTAACACAAACCGCTTCACATTTGCCTTCGATTAACAAAACAAAACGTAATCATATTCAAACCATTACCTACCGTAACGCAGTAAAAATCCGAGCAACGCCGAATGCCAGCGCTATGGAAATCAATTCATATCACCGCTAGTTTGATAGTAACATTAGCATGATTGCGCCGGCGATGATTTATTTTGAAATTATTCAAATTGCCGCTCATTGATACCAATCAATGTGTTTTTGTCCAAACTCGGGGGATTAGCATCAGAATGGCAAAGGTGTTGCCAATGTGGATACACTGCTTTATTGTTTATTGGTTATAGTTTAGTGACAGCTGCCGGTGGAACACCTATGTAGGTAATACTAATATACATTATTAAACAAAGACTAGTAAAAAAGAGTCATTTTAATAATAAATAATTGCCATACAAATATTATAAATTATAAATATTTGCATGACTAGATATAAATTTAAATAAGTCAATAATTTGGAGCCAGGCGTTAAAAAATGAATAAAAAAAAAAGTATTCAAATATAATGACGCATGCTACGAATGAAAGTATCGAAATAATCTTATTTAATTAAGTGAATTCTGATAATTTTATATTTTATTGGGAAAGTGACGTTTGGTGGTGTAAAAATCATAATTTTTTGCAAGTAAAAAAAATTGATGATTTTAATAATTCCATGGTTAAAATATTTATTTCTTAATTCGTTATTATACCTATCTATTTATTTCTGTATCTATAACATTCATATGAAAGAGAAACATGGACGTGTTGACAAATCATAATAATAATAATGTAAAGGCGGTCTTAATGATTAATTAAGTTATATTAAATAATAGAAACAGCCATGTACCTAATGGAGAAGGTACGACTGCCATAATAAAACATGTCGTGGATGTACTACACGCATTAAAAGAAATGTAAAGATTGTATCTGAGTAATTATTAATAAATGTGCAAAAGTTTATTGACTATTACGTATTATTTATAAAGATAATTGCCTTAATTGCCCCAAGTTGATTAACAACTCTGCTGTCGCCCAGAAAAACCGATTCACCTGCGCAAGCGCATTGTATGTACAGCGCAGGTATGTATGTATTAGACAAACATTAATTGCGTTTTTTTATAGTTAGAAAAACGCATCGTCACACCTTCCCCAGGTGCGATCATCCAGACTATGTGCCCGTTGCCCGTAACCCGTGGTATGTAAATTCGCAGCCCATAAATAAAGTCGCATTAAATGGCATCAATAGTTGAGAAACGCTTGTTATTTATATGTTAATAGCGCGTAACCCCGACGCAGGGGTTACAGACTATCGACTACTTATTTGTGACATTGAAGGAATTCGAAGTGATTTGCATTGCAAAGCAGCCAACGTTTCCGTTCGCCCTGCTATTGACAATCGATGATTAACTGAATGCCGCGGTTTTTGTTATTTTTGCCTTGTAACGTAACGGGCAGATGGTCGCGCGGTAATAGCTATACGACGCTAGATGGCGTTACTTGTGTGATTTTTATCGGCAATCGATATTTGATATTGTTTGCTGTTTCTATTCTTAAAATAGCTGTTTCTATACTTATTGTGTTATGGATTCTTTAAAGGTAATAAGTAACAAAGAACAATTGATTGTAACTAATTGTTTATTCTTTGAAATTGACACAAGCGATCTACGCCTACGGCTACGGTATTCGGTTGAAACATAACAACCGAGGAACGTCAATTCAGTATCCTAGTTAACATCTAAGTTAGATTACTGACTTAAATATAGGTATGTCCTACGACAGTACCTAAGGAGGTTAGTAATTACATTACTAGATAAGACAGTATGTAAAAGTAATTACCCAAATATTGGATTTATTATTCATTGTTAAATGTTCGGTGTTTTTATATAACAAGATTCCAAAGTCTATAAAACAACTTGATATTAACCTTTATAAACAAAGACTTCAATGTTATTTATCAGACAAATGTTCCGATAGACAAAATGATCAGACAATGTAATGTATCCGATTTTCTAATAGGAAAAAAATTTAATTGACATTTATTTAAGTTTATACCCCTTTTCTTATCTTATATTATTGTACACCCTGCGGCTACGTTAGTGATACCGATTTTTGTTGATTAAATCATCTGAATGTTTATTTTTTTACTTTTGACAATCAATAAATCTAACTCTAATTTGTAAGCGTCAACAAACATTTCAATTTTAACAAAACCTATTTATAGTTTACACGACATCGTGTCGAAGCCCTGAATGCGAATTGTATTTATATATAGCACTACGTAGACATGAAGTAGGATATAAATGGCCATTACTTTGTAGCTCATGAGCCATTATAATGTTATTTATAATTGTGTGTTGTGTGTTGTGGGGCTCGTAGCTATGCGGCTACCCGGCAGATCAGTCGATCTGCGAGGTTAAGCCGTGCTCGCCGCGGTCAGTCTTGTGATGGGTGACCGTTTTCACATGTCGAGACCCCACCGTGCTTCGGAAGGCACGTTAAGCCGTTGGTCCTGCGCCTGATCTCTCTCCGGTCGTGTCGGTCTACCGTCCCATCGGATTATGAGAGTGAGGGAATAGGGAGTGCACCTGTGTCTGCGCGCATACTTGTGCACTATAATATCTCCTGCGCAGATGGCTATTCTCAGCTGAGACAGGCCGCCGTGACCGAAATTCGGTCAGGAGGACACATTATTTATAATTGTGACGCTTTAGATCAACATTCTAATAAAAAACCAATAGTAATTATTATTAATACGAGTATTTATCATTTTAATTGAATACTTGCTACGAATGGGAGAAAATTTGAGTATCTGTAAGAGCTCTGGTGTTTTCGCTTTAATTAATCTCAATATTTAAACAAGATACTATTAATAGGTACAGTCAGCATAATAAGTAGCGTAACATGTAAAGAAACCTTGCATCAAATAATTCTTCTTCTTATCGTATGGTTGATGAACAACCTGGTGTCAGTGTTTAAACCGCGTGTAGACCTCTGACATGACTTTACGTACCGTTGAAAAATCTCTCAGATGTACTGGTCTCCCAACAATGTTTTCCTTCACCGTTTTTTGCAACTGATAACTAATTTATAATACGCACATGAATTCGAAAAGTCATTGGTGCGTGCCGAGGTTTGAACTTGCAACATTTGACTTGGCAGTCCAACGGTCATATCTACCACTAGACTATCAGTGCAGAGAACTGAAAGAAACAAACATCAAGCTATTGTTTTAATTCAAAGAAACATCCAAATGATGATCTGAGAACATTTAAGACTTGTATATTGTATATATATAAGAATTTGTTCGTTATTTAATGGTATGTTAAGAAAATTAAATGTTCAGCTACTTACGATGTTGACTGTACCTATTGTAAGTACAGTATAGTTTATGTATTAAACTTGTAGTTCAAACATGCATGAAGTACGCACACCTATAATTGTGTAGGTACGTACAGAACTATTGTCTACATTCCGCCTCCTACACTCTACACAGATATATCTACAGCTAAGTACATACGTACAATAAACATTATACATAGCCCAGGTATATAGAACCTACATATAGCATGGTGGGACTGGAGGATGATTAGTCATACACACGCAGCGTTATGTCAGTCGCTCATGTAGTATTGTCACCGGCTGCGTCTGCGCAGTGTACGCGCGACCATACCTGTATACGCACTACGATAATCTTACGTTATAATAGTTATAATAAATAGCGGAGTTTATTGTAATTCCAAGTCAAACGCAGAATATAAGCAGTTTTCCATTTTACGCTAGAAATATAAAAATACATACTTAAGTTTAGATTCAGTATCAAGTATCGTGTGTCTTTGTGATAGGGTCAAAGGTGAGGGTGACAGCCTTCTGCGAGTGCTTAAACTTGAAGCGTGCGCATTATAAATTATAGATAATTTATTTAATTGTTGCAATATAACAAATACTGACATATTCAAATCTTCCTAACAGTTTACAAGGTCAAAACTGTCGCTCGACGTAACACTGTATAATTTTCAGAAACGAAAGGCATCAGTGTTTATAATAATATGATATAATGCAACCAGATATCGCCCTAAGCCTTAAACGCATTAAGTTCATTTCTGTATAATATTCTGTACCCATCGCTGTCTCCGCACTGGGCGTCAAACCGCGGCGGTTGTCCCGGCGCGTGCGTACTCTCACACGAGACATGTTATTTTTGTCACACTGTCATTACACCAGTGTTCCGGCCAAATTGCAACGCGCGATGCCACCATGCATATTCATCGGTGTTATTGTCTCATACCATATTGTGCCCACCTTAGACCACAGCCAGCGTAACCAGACCCCTCGTACACCACACGGAGCCGTCCCTGACACCTGCGTTAGTTACAGCCGAGGGGCAACAGCAGGTCGATTTAGAGTGGTCGTGTGATACAAAGCGCTCATAAAATGTCAAGAGACCAGGGTCTGAAAGAGAGGCAAATGAGAAGGCAGGAGTTGTTAAGTTAATCGCAGTGGCTTCGGAAATGTTGGGAGGTTTAGGTTCAATGGCATTTAGATAAATTGTTGTAGATGAAAAGTAGCAAACAAATAAAATAGGAATAATATAGTTTACTTCAATCCGTTATAAGTTATTCGTTAACATGTTAAAAGATCAAGAATGTAACAGTTTTATTGTGCGCCACAGACGATAGACATTACCCCCGTTTTCGAGAAAGTCCTAAATCCAGGCAGACTGCGATAAGCTAAATAAGAAACCGCTTGTTCTGTTATTTACGCGCCGTCTACTGAACCTAATACGGTTTCTTCTCCTAAATCACCGCTAATCTGTGCGTTACATCTGCTTGAATAATATACATGTATCAGATGAACGAGAGGTTATTGATAGCGGTGAGATGACCGCTCTCTCCGGCTTTCGCAAAAACCTTATTAATATCATTCGACCGACCTGACCCGCGACTTTTGATTCGGAGCTTGTTTAGTTGCTACGACACGATTAGTCGGTAGAGTCGTGAGACTTAAGCAATTGCTTTTACGTCAAAAGAATACTTAATTAAACTATAAATAATAATAATAATTTATGAATGCGTTGAAAAATGCGTGTTCGGAAACATTTTTAGGGTTTGTGTGAGATTATTTATTGTTCCTTAGTTATGTAAGTACTGTTTCAATAATATTATGTTATGCGTCTTTTTCTACGCTATTTTGATTCTTACAATCTGTCTATTCGACTATTTGATCAGCTTTCTATCTTTATTACTCGTCAATAATAAAACGATGTTGTTTGCTGTTCAACTATTCAAATCTTACGATATAAACAGCTTTATTATTTAACTCTGCATAATTTTTAATAAATTGAATTAAATGATATGTATACTGACTAACTGTATTATATCTAATGGTATGTCAAGCTCGCCGGTACTATCATTTATACCAAAGACGAGCCTTCCGACGTGATGATGTTGTAACACATCATCAACTGACAAGCGATTACGGTCAATATTGACATGAGAATCAAGGCGTTCTGAGGTGATATTCGTGTGGATCAGTTTAGAAATATTTATAAAGAGATCAAAGTTACAAATGATTAGGTTTGGTGAATAATAGTGTTAGATAAATGTGCATTGTGTAACGACAGCACGTAAAACTAAAATGAAAGCATTCCGACGGATAACGAATTATTTTTAAAATCACTTTCTACAATATTATCTACCTACCATATCAATAGATATAGTTCCTGTTCCTTGGTGAATCAGAATTTATATTTACTTAATCCATAAAAGTAAATGATCCCAAGATTGGGAGTGATGTCACTATGCTTAAAATATGATTCGTAAGTAAACTAGAAACCGCAATAATAAATTTTACAGGTCATGCAAAAACTTATGAACAACGACACCTTTTGTAGCTTAAAAAAAATTAAAAATAACTATCCAACTTGCTAAACACAACCGCTTTAAGCCCCTTGATGCGTAGGCAACCAGTCAAAAGCTGCGATAATTTATAATTACTGTCAAAGAGCATCCATTCTCTAGCTGAACAGGTGAGCACCGAGCAGCGAGGGAACCCTAGCAAAAACAAAAGACGACCACTTGACTCAACACGAGGCTGTCGCGCGGCTGCCGTCCGTTGAACCGCTCACACCCATCTAAGGATAACTTAATAGTCACACCTAAAAAATGTTGTACCGAGGATGTTACTTACCTACGTACTGTGTGCACTCCCCCTTATTCTTCCTGGGTTTAACGCATGATTTCATATCGATTGTATTTCTTTGTACTTAGCACTTTATTTTTACGACCTGGGAATTATGAAAAACGAACACCTATCTATCAGCTTAGCAAGAATCTAACGGAGTGGTGATTGATAAGTTATGTACTTATGTATAATGATAGGTTTTGTTATCGTTATTGTGTGATAACTTAAGTGTGTGCAGTAATAATAATAAATTCAGCCAGTAACTGCACTCTTCTGAGCACAGGCCTTATCGCACACTGAGCAGGAACGAACGTGTGCATATTGAGGGGTTAACAGCCTAAAGCGGTGCACACAAGGTGCACTTCATACAGGCTGGTTCTGTTTTCTTTTTAGCATGAGGATATCTATAGGGTTGTGCACTTGCCTCGTTTGTCTAGTGGTTGAGAAGCGCAACTGCTGAGCATGAGGTCCGGGGTTCGAATCGCGGGTCGGGCAGTGTGACTGGGTTTTTCCATTAGGTAATTCTCAGTAGCAGCACGGAGTCTGGATTTGTGCCCGGCGATGGCAATTGGCTCGCTCCCTATTACATTGGGACCTATAATATAACCGGTGACATGTGGATGTACTGGGTATACCTCAGTTTATCCCTTCGGGGAATACACGCGTGATGTTATTTAATACACTTTGGCTGCACTTGTAAAAGGAGCACAATATATATCGTGTTACTGCAGCCCCTATGAAGGCTTATGCGGTCGAATTTATTTTACATTTGTTAATGTAACACTGGTAGCAATGGAAGAGGCAGTCTTGTCTTAGAACCACACAGAGATATTATGTCTGTCTAATAACCAGGTAAACACGCTGAAGTAAACTCACACTAATTGTAGCGAGCGGCGTGTGCGTGCGTGTGTGTGTAATTATCTTAATTAAGAGGCGCGGGCGCAGCGTTAGTGTCGTCGTGTATGAGCTGTTATTAACGCTACATTTTAATGGGCTGTGCAGTCTGGTGGGGGCTGCATTGTGCTAGAGAATGGGAGGTCTTAACATAAGTGTAAACCTATAAATTTAGTGAGAACATTGGTAGACCTAAACCTGTGTTTATATTAAATCTAATTAGGTATTAAAACTCTTCATTTACCTGCAGTTAATACGCTCACCGAATAAAGCTCGCAAACGACAAAAGTAGGAATCAATCACACAGTATTTGGTCAACACGATTATTGGTCGTTACATAACCGTTATAGGTACAAGAACATGGCTCAGAACTGCCTTTTTTTAAGCCGATGTTCCCCAACGTGTTGCCGTGTGTTTCAGCACCGATGTTTTTCAGTCGTGTGAAGGGTACCGGTCGGAGTCGTCTGCGGCCACAAAAACCCCGTCACGCTCGCCGGACTCCGCCGCGGGTTTTTGTTGAGACCACTCGAAGCTATTGTCTAGGACTCGGTTTAATTGTGGTGAAAATAATTGGTGGCTCGAAACTGTCGTCGTGTGGGTAGTACTAGAGACCTGTGGAGAGCTTGCTGGTTGTATCTGTTGGAATGTTATAGATGAGAGGTAACATTATAGTTTTGTGGTGTTCACATTAATACGCACAAGGTGGTACTAATAGATACTATGAGACCTTTATGTAATGATAGTGCATTTCGATTCTAAGACCGTGTTATTTATGAGCCCTACTATGTTGACATGTTCTTTTGCCGTCGTCAGGAAACACTGATTACCCAACATTGTTCATACGCTATGGAAATATATTGCACACGTTACGCAAGGCGCCAATAAATTTCAAAACAATTGAAAGCGACAACCACAACAACCGAATGTCCTTATCCGCCATTGCCAAATGGGAACAACACTACGTGACATGCTATGGCACGTATTGCCAATCAATCACTTGCCAATGGTGAATGACCTCACTATCCTGGCAACAATGCCAGGGCCGGTGACGTCACGCCGGCCAAACCAAGCGGATTCAATACCGCGCTTATATGGCGCGATGGTGGTGCCAGGACAAAAGGAGGAACGTATGAATTTAAAGGAGCGCCTAAAATGAATTGTTTGCACAATATTTTGTTGAGCGCAGCCTTTATGTAGGCACTCGAGGTAGAGGAACGCAGGAGTAATGTCCCTTTATTATAATACCGACCATAGATATGTTAACACTTACCATGCACTCGCTGTCTACCATCTACTTAGTAAAATGATACGTCTATACCGTAAACTTCGCAACGCTAAAAGAAAAATGATTTCTGTAATTCGTATCAGTACTAGTATTAGATAACGAAGGAAAATCTCTGTTATTCAAATGAGTGTAAAAGTACAACCATCATCTTGTAACTTTAGCAAGTAGTTACCAATCGTGGTGACTCTAGAATGGTTTTCGTACTACTTATTTTACAAACAAGCTCTGTCAAATTTAATAAAGAATTTGTTTAGCTTATAAAAACTCCATCCATAATCGATTTCGCCGATTTCCTGATGGCACCGACCAGCCGACCAACTTTCCTTGCATCAATGTATTGGATTCAGTTTTCCTTGTTTACCATCCCTTGCTAATCGGACGCCACAAAAACCCGCACGCCATACGGCAATGTCCACATCAGCTGACAATTATGTGCACTTGTATCGAGTGATTGACGCGCTAATGGCCGCCAATTATCAACAACGCGATAATTGTTATCGACACTCGCCGTCACACCGCGACGATACTTTCTAAGAGCTGACATTGATCGCCCGTACAAATGGAATATCCTAGATTCTTCTACAAGTTTTTGTTTGGATAACGATAAGTGGATTTTCTTCTAATTTGTTTTCGAGAGATTGTATTAATACACACATTTCTTGCTTTATACTTTAGTGTAGAAAGCAAAGCTTCCGATAACTTTGAAATACATTTAAATTTTGGCTTTCACATCCGAGCCAACCATTGAAATGTTCTCCCTAAAACTTAATTAAGACATCTAGGATCGCTAACATAAGTTGGCACCGACTTGCTTCCCTGTAGCGTAATGGCTACAGTCAATAGTCATTATTTATTAAGTACTCAGGAATAGAAGTAATCTTTAAATAAATTGATAATAAACATGATCATTATCAACTCATTATTGTATCACTACGTGTGTGCCAGCCGCCAATAAAGGCCGCAGCTTGGACTTACTGCAGCAACATTCTGCACCCACTAGGTAGGTACAGTTTTACTATGATTATCGCTATAATTTCTCTAGTACTTTTCCATTTTATTCCATTAGTACATTTAACGAGCATTTTTATCTGGTCCACTTTTGTTGCTAACTTTACCCGGAGCCACCGTAACGAGCGGCGAAAGATAAAGACTTTACACTCGACGCAGACATTTAGAAACTTAAACGTACAATTTAATTTAAATACAAATAATATAATTTAAAATAGAAATATATCTGTCGGTTACTCCTATATTCGGGAGTGTAGTAGATTGTCGTAGATTACCGTGCGCGAACCGACCCCGATGCGCACGCGCATGACATACGTAGTACCCACTGAATACGCAGAAATACAAGTTCCATTGTCCATGTTAATATGAATTGAATACTGTTAGGTTCTAAGAACGATGTAGGCTGTTGAAGTTGTGTGAAGTTAAGGGTTTTGAACCTTTTAATTGTAATCTCATATCGGCCTGCGCGGGAGTCGAGCAGCATCGTAATTATAATGACGAGTTAGTCACAGCCGGGTTGGTTCGTTCAGATATTTTAACGAAACATCGGAGTTGTACTACTTGTCTGCGCGGCCATCGTAACAAACATTCACAAGTTTTTATACGCTTCTTGCGTCTATCTATACACTGGCCATTTTAATTACTTAAAAGCGTTCTCTTTTTCGGTTCGTAACGGCGAACCATAGTTTTACAGTTTTAATTGTAGTTTAATGGTAACTTACAGATAGCATCAGAAAAAACAGCGATGAGACGCCGCAAGAAAAATAAAATAAAAAAATAATCTTCTATAGTCTGAAAAGCGAAACATCGTTCATGTGGCTAGGTTCCAGCCCGGTAGCTACCACTCTGTTATTACACACACTAGCCGTGAATCTGGCCGCTCTCAACACTTTTTCAACCATCCGCGAGCTTTACGTCTAGTATTTACACTACTTACTGCACAATACATTGTATATCTAAATATATAAACACAAACAAACGTTTTGATTACTTTTAATTCATGCAAAAACATAACCGACCAACACTCAACACGTTTACGTAATGTTTAATACGATAATTACTACTTGCCGTACATAATGAATATAAATGAGAACAACAACATTTCATTTGCTGCATTCGCATTACATCGTCGCGGTTGTATGTTAACTAATCATCGCTGGCTTGAAGTAGCGAGCAATGAATAGCGAACATGAGCAATAGATCAGAGATAATCTGTATGTTTATTCAGCACGCTAGTTGTGTATGCGTTCGATTCCTTTAATTGCGTTATGTAATTGCTGGTAAGAATTTATTTATCTGCGGTGATCATTTTCATTTTAGTGCTTACTTAGACGTCAGTAGCGATGAATAGACTGGACTGCTGACGATGGTATAACTTCGACACTGTTATTAAATCTTCAAATGTAACATTGCAAATGTATTTGTATCTAACGTAATAAATCACAACTAAACTATTCCAAGAATTAGTGTATCTATAAAAAATGATCAGGAACTTAATTGGCCACGAATTGAATAGTAACAGTACCTGATCAAGCTCGTGGTCCCGAGTTCCTGACCAGTTGACGTCGTGATCAAAAATCATTGATATTTGGTTCATAAATAAGTTAGCCGTCAAATGGTAACCTTTGTAGGTTAGGTACGATATTATATCGGCTTGATTCTCATTTAGCGTTATAAATCAGGTACTGTTGGGCTCTGTGTCCATTGTTTGGGTCCAATGACGGATTCGGAAAACGAGGCCTATCTAGACAAGTGACGAACGCTAGACGAATAGGATGAGTGATTAATGTATGGGTTTGACGTAATCATCATCGAAAGACGACCACTGTTGTACAAAGTCCTCCCCTTGAACGCTACAATGAACGACAACTTGCCATTCGCATCCACCGGTTGCCCGCAACTCTGACGATACCGTCGGTCCACCTAGTGGAGGCCTGACATCGCTCTGCCTTCCAGTCCAGACAATACTGCGATCCCCAAGCGTGGGGGTTATGGCACCCCCTCTAATTGACGCAATGAGTCGACTTAATTAATCGAAACATTATGACGAGCCCATACACTAACCGTTCTATTCTACTTCTAAACTTTTCCACTCGTCTAGGGAGGCTGGTTGCACACTTCTGTGGGTACATACATAGCATGGTACATATGATACGTGGTGATAGTCGGACATAAGATTGATTTTCATCTCTAGTTAAGATATAATAAGAATGAGCTGATTCTGGCCTCTTTAAACGTTTGTAAGTATCCGACTGGCACCGTTCTGGCTTGATAGAGTAATTAGGTGATAAATACAGTTTTTGTTCACAATTTGACACCTCAATGTTAGTGAAGATAAATCGCCAATAATCACGATACGTGCACACCGTCACGGTAATATTGTTGTTGCTCGCATCAAATAATCTTACATCGGGGTTATAATATAAAAATAAGCCTATTTTTGATTTCATTTTCATTTATAAGTAGTTATTACGTTTTAGTTACTTTGGAAGTAATTTTTAACGGTTTCCGTCATCTATTGGACGCCTACACTAAGGGCAGATATTAGCAGTAAGTGTGCGCGTGCGCCGCGACCGCGCTTTATCATGCGCTCGGCGCCCGCGCACGCTGCCTGTATAATGTAGAGCTTAGAAGTATTTTGTATGGAACATTATAAATGTGGTTCGTAATAGTATGTTAATGAAAGCTATTAGTTGGTTGTCAATGGGGGTGTACTGTGAGTGTACCGGGAACTAGCTGTTCGGTTGAGCTCGGGAATGTTAACCGCCAAGCTATACTTACTATCTATAATTTTCTTCGGGCTGCATAGTGCATATGTAAAAGACGTTGATAAGGATTGTGTTTGAGAATGAGATAGCATCCCACTTGTGTTGTACGGCAGAATTATTAAAATAATGCGATTTATATTAAATTCATTCATTTCCTTCACTATCTATTCTCCTACATCATCACTCACACTCAAAGTAATTCAAAATTGACCTCGCAATTGACATTCGCTACAAAATATTGCTCCGATTGCTAATTTTTACAAACAGATTATTTATTAGAGATCAGACCAAAGACTCATCTTCGTGACATTAATACTGGATTAATATTATTACATTAAACAGCCTTGTTAGCAGCATGGAGTCAGGATTGTGCCTAGTTGATGGTAATAAGCTCGCCCCCTATTACATTGATTATACATTTCGAAATGTGGGTGTAATACTATATGTACAACCCTGCCTACCCCTTCGAGAAATATATGCATGTGGTTTATAATAAATCTTTATGTATTAATAAATCATTGATCGAGGGCATCAGTCAAAACAAATAGAGCAAACAACATATAACAACCAGCGACGCACATAAATAACATCAGCGACAGTATCGAATTAAAGCTAATTTCTCCGTCTAATAGTTTCCTAGGGCTGGGGCACCTTGAGGCTCGCGGCGCGCGATATTTCACCGGTTGAAGTCTCAATGCTAACAGGCGTACGAGCCGCTACCGCACCGCGCAGGCGCGCACCCGCGACAAACCTAAACACTTTGTTTACCTATTAACTAGTTATGTTCAAGTCAATATTATTTAACCTATTAATAATGGCAAGGTTACTAGGTATGTTTATTTTCGCCTTAAACGCGTGTTGATACAGCGAAGTACTTGTGACTACGTACTTCACATACCTTTTATGTATTACTATTTAATTTGCAATATCGTTTAAACCAGCTTTTATTTTTAATATTTCTATTATTATGAATATTCCAAACATTGTAAAATAATAATCTGCGACTTTAGTATTTCTTTGCGTGTGGGTTCAAACGTCAGTCCATTAGACATCAACGCAGCGCCTGCACATAATACTTCACCTTATAAAAAAATTGCGTGCGCTAGTAATAATTCCTAGCATGCAAATTCAAGCATTTGAATTCGGGTTTCATTGAAATTGATTTTCTAAGTCAATTGAAATAGCAGTTAAATGATAATTATTATGGTAATGTTTTAGACAATTATATTTAAATGCATGGTTTAGCAGGGCAGGTTATAATAGCCGTAAGATTTACTTGTACTTGATATCTAATGTTAAACACGTTTTATGACCGGCTACTATATAATTAAATTATATTTAACATAGTGAGCTTTAATCTTTCTAACTTTTAGTTGTCTAATAACAATAAACTTGGTTACGATGATTGGGAATGTGAGCTCTTTATAATGTTAATAAAATATTAGAACTTGTTGGGTCAAAGTGCACCGTCTAACTTATCCACAAGATAAGTTAGACGGTGCACTTTGACCCAGGCGTCAAGTGTCTGAGCGTGTCGTGCGGCGTGTGACGTCGTAGTGTGTAACATTATATACTTACCCATGTGCTAGTCGGTACATTTGCTACGGACATCATAGTTTCTCTTCAAATCAATATTATACTCAAACTTAATG
This sequence comes from Abrostola tripartita, assembly GCA_905340225.1. NCBI lineage: Eukaryota > Metazoa > Arthropoda > Insecta > Lepidoptera > Noctuidae > Abrostola > Abrostola tripartita. The sequence continues at coordinate 297,576 of HG996492.1, read as the reverse complement.
CATCTAAAGTGCTACCATTCACGGACAGGCGTCATAAAAGTCTCTATACACTTTTTTGACGAATATCTCCTCTTAACTGAAGCATACTTGAGTGAAGTTACTCGTGTTTTCTATAAGTAAATCCACACTGTTTTGTTTTTCTTTTAATTTCCCTATTACAAGTAATGTAATAGAAACAATCATAGAAATAACCCAACCAAAGCCAGAAGCCCTCATCTACATTTGTTCACATTGCAGCAACATTCTCAACCTATATAGCGGTGCGCGTACGCAGCGTCAAGGCGATCCGCAATAACATAAACCAAACGATCGGGACTGGTTTCAATCGATTGAGTTTTCTAAATAACCATGCTCCGGTGATTAGCGCCGGTGTAGCGGTGATTATGAAGTATGCGTACCATTTTGATGAATGGCCGCGTCTGGTGTGACAAGATACCGATTCTTAGAAGTACCCTGCAGACATGCAAATATAGAGCAACACCGATCACTTGTGAGAACTGGATGGGAACTAAGTGAATATATTGAAGGAACATTTTACTGTAGTGACTGTTGATGACAAGTTGATGTGTTTCATGCATTAATGACTGAATGCATTTTAGGTAAGGTAGATCAGCTGTTGGCCATCTTTTGATGATTAAAAGGATCTTGTTGTTACTGATTAGTTGGCTACCATCGATCGCAATTAATAAATATGTGAATTAAAGAAAGGAATTTTGCTTACCATAAATAAGCGGGCTTCTAAATTGATACTGGCAACGATTAGGTTGGTACTAGATTTGATCCAAAGTCGAGAAAGGTTATAAAGTTTTTCTTTTGGGATATATTTTGAGGCAAATCTTCTGTCATTGTGTGACTACGCAACCGCACGCTTCTGACTACCCTTTTAGGTAATGCAAGTGTGATGATAACCTATATATAAATGCAAAACTAGCCAATTTATAATAGAGTTTCTAGCAAGATATAATAGGTATGTATAAAACCTGTTGAGTGTTACAAAATTTCCTAGTTCCTTATATCAAGTCTCGCTCGTTGAGCCGGAGTGGCGCACCCGCAGTGCGTTTCCCTTTCGTTCCCGATCAGATAAGCATCGCTACCTGACAGATATACTAATCCTCTACCGTCGAACAGGTACATAAAGATCCTGAGTTACATTTAGCAATTATCGGATTATAAAATAAATAGCGAGATAGCCCTTGTACAACTGTAAGGGAGTGAGCACACGACACGATGAGCGGACGATGGCGGTGACTGTTGGAGACTCGTCAACTCATAAGGCATATTCTAATGGCAGATAAAGAAAAATGCTTTAAGGCCAAATTGGGTAAAACGATTCGATTATTCCGAGTTTAATATTCGTACGAGACATTATCGTAGAACAACATTTTTGGGGACTAAGAAAGGTTTCACAAATTTTAGTTTGATAAAAATCACAACAAAATCGTCAAGCTACTATCCTAAACTCACGATATCACTATTAGAATGTGTTAACATAACTTTAAAGACATAATTCACTATTTCAGTATTTTAACAACAGTACCTACCTAAACCAAGCGATGGTAAACGTAAACGAACAGGGGTAGAAAAATAGTCGATATTAAACTGGGTCTACTAAACAGGAGAAAATCAAATGACAGAGAATTAAAACGTGTACTTTAAATCCATATATCGCAAGATATGTGATAGTAGGTACTAAGTCTAGTACTCATTACAATTAGAAAAATGCAAATTCTGGTCATCTGATTAAGAGTAGGTATCATGCCCAGCAGTTGCCTGCTATGCTGCACACGCCATGCCGCGCTCGCAGCTGCGCAGTAGCGACTTAGCCTGTCGTGGCCACCCCTAACAGGTCCCTACCACGTACAGCTGAGATGCGTGCGCGGCTCTCATAAATAATTACTTTATTTATTCTGAGCAGCCATCGTGAGCCGCGTTTTGCCGCGTGACGTCACCGCTATATGTTATATCTGTTATTTATCAGATAGCCATCTCAGTGCGGATGCTAGGTGAGCCCAGGAGTATGAATTTAATAAACTCTAGCCTCCTAGTAACTATCTATAGACCGCCGTTATTATTATATTCGGTACCTATAAAATGAAACTTTCATAATGTGATTGATGTTAATCAAATAAAATGTTTTATAACATTTCTTTTAATGTTTATTGACATGTAAGTTTTATGACTCTTAATTTCATATAGATTTCATAATGACATGATTTTATTTCTAGGCAACTTAAACTGCCTCGTTGGTCTAGTCACGTACCGCGCGTCTGTTGAGTATGAGGTACCAGGTTCGAAACAAAGTCGAGCATAGTCTTATTGCGATTTTCAATTAGGTATGTAATTCTCGGTGGTCCGGGTGATTGTAATAGGATTTCGCCAGTTATGTTATAGATTCAAATGTAATAGGGGTATAACATTTTAATCTATAACATAACTGGTGAAATGTGTGTTCTGTAGGTACTTATACCTCTGCAATAAGGCACGACGTTGCGTATAAGCAACATTTACTTCGTCTTATTCATACCCTCACCTTGCCTACAGTAGTTATCCTTAGATTGTATAATGTCATACACTAACAACTTATTAACCCATTAAAAGCTTAATAGGCGCAACTCCTTCGGCTGCTAATAGGAGATGATGATATACCTCTGTAATTTACTGTCTTCAAGCCAATAGACTCGTACATAGTCATACATACTTAATGAGGAAACCTCTAGAATCGACTTACGAAAAAGTCAAATTCAAATGACAAACATGTTCGGTCTTTGTAAACTACTCAACACGTTGCGTAACTTTTTATCTAAACGGCAATACATAGTTTCAAATTCGCTATTGTGACAGAGATTAGATGACCTAGGCAGTCCGCCGTCAGCTTAACGATCTGGACATCTTAACAACATGACCCGAATTTTAGCTTGACGCAAGAATCAAACCCCAAACCCGACTTAGAACCAGTTCTATCGCTCCACTTTCTGAGCCAAGTGTTCTGATAACAAGTGCTTTATGATTTATCGTGTCGGTGTCGTGTCGGTGTCGCTTGTCACGACATGTCACGTGACGTAACCGTCCGTTTGTCGTTGATGTTGATCGTCGTTATAGAGATAAGGAGATTGAAGCCGAGATTTGGAGACAGTTGGCAATTTAGATTTAGTGTGGTGCAGATTGAATTCGTGTGTGGCTTTAATCAATTAAATGGGCGCACACGATTTAGTAACAATAATACACATCAACTGACAAATCGCACTGAAAATGTAAGCTCAAATGAACATATTATCTCCGACAATGTTCGAATATAATCAGCATTATGTCACAGTTAAGCACGAGTGTTGCAGCACACAGCGCAGCGCACGGCCGAGCCATGCACTTCCACAATGGTCGTCCACGCGCAGGACCGAGGCGCCTTTCTAAAGCCCGACCTTGCGCAGTCATCGCGCGCCGGATTAATGTCCGAGCGACAGATCTACGCGATAACGCGGCCCACTTCCATCAGCGTCGCCAACTAGCTCCGAAGAATGCGAGATCAACTACTGCTGGGACGAGTATTATAAATGGCGAACGTTTGTTATTAATGGGTAAACCTAATCATTAATATCAAAGCTTGTTTTCCTACTGTAAGTAGGTAAAGTAAGATGTTCGGTTACATTTTATGACTTAGGTTTCTACACGGCTTCTTTCTTCCCTGTGTTCTTGCATACGAGACCAGAGCTGTAGGTAGAGGTCGGTGATCATCCCCTAACCTCAACCACTCTAAGTTGTCACACATGGTCAAGTCGGTCAATATTTCAGTGCATAACATGCTCAGTTTTGCCTAAAGCCTCGAGGATCAGCTTATCTTAGATAAAGAAATATGCACTAGAAGGGAAGCTTGTCCTTGACTACTCGCTCGTCCCAATGTAGTCCGCGACAAGTTTCTTATACCAAAGCAAAGCTGTCGGATGACTTACGACGCTAGACTTCAAACAGCTTTTTCACCCCTCACCAGCATCAAACCATATTCAAAGCCAAGCTCCAAGTTGTAATTTATAATGTTTACTATAATTCAAGTCCGTAGTTGGCAGTCTGGTCTGCGCATGCTCGGTGTGGCATGGTCGCCGCCGCACCTGCACTTGTCTACCCTTTAACGTGACGTTTAACCCAATTATGGGCAACATGTTCCACGTATCAGAACACTGGCCGGAATGTCTGCGGACTGGGTTTCACGTAATTGAAGTATGCGCGGAATTCGACGGAATATTAGAATGAACTAGTAAGTATTCGTATTAGGTGGTACTAGTAAGGCGTGGCGCTGATTTGTGGTGTGTTACATGTTTGTATACGGCGCGCGACTCAAACCTGTCGTGTTGATTTTGTTTTAATTTGTTTAATGCTTTCTATGGCATGTGGACTGCGGCGTGGCGGTGGTGACTGGTTGGGTTTTATTAAGCCGTCACTGCAATGTCCCGAGTTTGATTATAAGCCTGATTTGGTGAAGTCTGTTTTTCTCTTAGGAAATAATAAATTGAAGCTTGCATTACAAGTGATGTCTTATTATTATTTGTCATCCATTTACATAAAGCATATCATCTTCGTATTTTATATTAATTAATTACAGCTACGACAAAACCAACGTGATCGCAATTTAGTACGAACTAACAATTTGAAAAAATGTTCAAAATCACATAAGAACCTCTAAAAATATGCATTGGACACATCAACCAATAAGGAAGAAGCAAAATCAGTATCTGAATTTGCCTATCAACAAAGGTTAACTCTAAGCACTTCCTTACTTCACTAACCTTAGATCAAGAAGATTCATCTCTATCTAACACGCACTCTGCCTAACATGTCGAAGTTCTTCCACTAAGCAGTCATATCTCCCGACCTGCCACCCTCCGGATCGCGGCCGCGCCAATCAGCCCGCCATCAATCTTCACAAAGCCGATGCGACAGCTGAACGCCGTCGCTGCACAATACCTCACTCTCTGCCCAACCCCCATGACAATAGCGCGCAGTTATTACATTTTAATTATACCTATATGATTTTGCGGTTAGCGATTTTTAATTAAAGATAAGCTAGCGAAATTGAAGAGATAGGCAGATAGGTGATGTTATTTATAGTTGATGGGATTCTAAAACTAGCCGTTTAATTTACTTTGTTATGGAGTTCCATACATCAGGACTGTTGAGCTACACCTATCATTATCATTATTGTACAGTTTGATTTACGAAGAATATAACACGGTATACAAGAAGGCCACATCATGCAGCTTTCTTTACAAGTATTTGCTATTTTTAACGTACGTAACCCTACTTTTTGATTTCTAAGTTTTTATAAATCCTTGTCAAAATCAAAAGTCTTGAGCACATAAGCACATGTAACAACTTTTATAATGTAACTCGTCTGGAAATAGCAGTAAAGATCACAAAAAGCATGGCCAATGCGGCCAAGATGTGTATGCAAATCACAATGACCATTGACAGACCGGACTACGTTGTATATAGCCCTATGACTGACGGCTCAAACAGTTTTATTAAACTGCAGTTTAAATCCAGGCACCACGTGTGCCGTGAGCCGGCGTGTGGGCAGCGATCTATCAGCGCTGATCGATCATGGTATGACAGCGGCGTCGGCGCCTCCCGCGTATTGTTGCGCCGTCGCCGCATACGGTTAAATCGCAAGGGTTCGCGGCGGTTACCAACGTCGAGTCAAGTGACGTAGATATGCTTATTTAATAATATATCATATGTATTTGTATACTGGGAAGCTCTCATCAAGTTAGTATTTATTACAGGCGCATCAAGGTAAATGAGCCAAACACAGATTCGCAGGTTTTTTCACTGTGAGGATAATTAAACGTATATTTTTTATACCAGAAGTAGTCATAACCTAGTCCTATCTATTTAAAACGATCATTGTTTTAATAAATTATGTTTATTAGGTATTGTTTCTTTTGACTTTTATAGCTCGGGTACTAAAATGGATAATACACTATAGAATAATGAAGAAAAATAATTCTACTCGTTATAACGTAATCACTAATTACAGTAACGAATTGTTTAAATACGTGTATAAGCCAAGCTAAAAAACTAAGTACATTTCCACATAAATCAAATGTACAATCACAATTATTATAATAACTATGAAAATAATGACCCCGTACAACAAATGGTCCGCAATAATTAAGTAAAGTAATAAAATATAACGACTATTATAGAGATGACAGCACGTGAATGTAACTGTTACCTGTCTATGTAAGTATTCACTGTGATTGAGAAGTATTCAAACACAGAGTAAGGATATCTTCGAATACTCATAACTCTGTTACTTTTATAAAAATTGACAAAAAAATGATGAATCGACAAAACAAAGTAAGTATTCCTTAACTTTTTACAATAAAAATAAACGACAGTATTTTAATCCAGATACTTGTATTAGGTACAGTCTCGTACGTACCTAAATGTTTCAAATGGAGGCTGAAAACAGAATAAAGCCGTAGGAATCAGTTAGACAAGTCTCTTGTAATCACAGCTTTATTAATGGTTATTTAAAAAGTGAGAGTAATATAAAACAACATAATAATGTTTATATGAAACAAACTGCAAGTGAATTGCGACATAATGGCCGTATAACCGAGGCAGCGCGTTACGCGTCGGCCAGAGTCAGAGGTCAACTCGTCTGGACTGAGTTATGATTCATAACCAGACATCACTTGGTACACTGGGTAGGGGCTTGCAGAAGGTTTAAGTACGTCAAGCTTGCTCACATAGGATCAGCTTTGGGGATAACGATTCAAATCCTATAATTATAAATGTATTTTTATATCGAGACTAACGTATCGGTGACGTAGAGCTAGAGAATGCTGAGTGTCAAGTTAGTTCTTGATATTGTAATTGCTCAACATGACGGAATCATCATCATCAGCCCGTTGCAGTCTGCTGCTGGGCATAGACATGATGGAATGAATGGTCATAATGTCCCTGAGATCCGATAGTTTGCACTATCAATTGCTGCTTTTGTCTGTATAAAGGTATAATGGCAATAGGTTTTCCATCTATTACAATATTACGAGGATATCATAGTTTTACGGGTGTGAGTACTTCTATCTTAGTAAATTATATATGATGACTATACATCACCTCTGATGGCTTCTCATCAGCTAGTCCCGTGTGAGCCTTCTGCCTCTTCTCATTTGTATTCGTTCTCGATTCATCCGTTCATTATGCCAACTAAGGCTTTAACCACTTTTGTTGGTAATTAATTCTATGATGCTTAATAGATTGTTTGTCTGGTCATCTGAAGAACTCCTGATTGGCATTTAGTCAGGCAGTTTAGAAGTAATAAGTGAACATTCCTAAATTATGAGCTAACTGTTCAAAGTTTTATTTATTTTCCTCTTACAGTCACACGATAGATTTATTGCTTTCCCACGCATTATTTATTGTTACTTGATAAAGTGATTTCGAAGAATCCTAAACAATATGACAAATGAAATATTATTGAGTTCTTTGAAAAAATCAATGAGTTTCTATGACACGCAACTAATGCAACAATCTATTCTCGTGGAATCTTCCTCAAATAATAAGAATGTTAGAAAGTTAGTTATACCTAACTTTGCCAAACTTCTTGACAGTATATGGTTAGGCGTAAATGAGACAAAGTTGTAGTATAGTCTGGTTATAATTATCCAAAGGTGCATCTTATATACTAACGACTACGTGTTGATCACGGATAGTAGAAACATTTAGTAGATATTGAACGTGCGATAAAGATCGTAAGATTGCGATGTAGATTGTAGATACAGCACAAAGATATTGTACTGTAACAGTACACCCTCCTTTAAAAAAAAAAAAAATATTATTATGGTAATAGTGTTTACAATATAAATTTGACCTAGACCTTACTAGTTATTTGCTGATGTATATAAATAATAATGCTATTGTACGCGGTGGAATTTGATGACGCCTGTTGTGGTGTGATTTGCTGACGTATGTAATTTTGACTTAGCTGTTGCACGAGTGTTTATTATTTTTTTCCGTTAAACTCTTCATTCTTCTGTCCAGTGTTTTCATTATGCCGTAAAGTAGGATCACGCCGATTGTTAAAATAATCTGTCCCATTGCAACATTTCTTGTCCACCGTAAGTCCTCCTGGATCAGGTTACGGAGTTTGTCCGCTTCGTTTTGATTGAGGCAACTGTCCGTATTGTATGTTATCTGGTCCTTAGAACTTTGATTTCCCATTTTAGATGTCTTGTTGTTACGAGTAGTTGTGAATTAATGGTATATGTTAAGATCTATGTTAATATATATACGAATGGCCTGCTTATATCAGCGATTTTTTTATAGACGCACTACTGGCTTTACTTTACGTCCCGATCGTGTAGTGTACGTGTGTGAATGTCTGTATAAATCCTTTGAATCTGGCACGTAGTTTGATTCGTCATTGATCATGAATGCTGGTTTCAATCTATCAATTGATATCACTGTCTCTTTATCCCTAATTCTAATGCAAAATGTTTTATCTGTTTTACTAATTACTGGGTAGGGTCCTTCATACGGCGGTGTCAGGGCTTTCTTAATTCTATCACACCGAACAAATACGTGTGAGCATTCTTTGAGTTCGGGATGCACAAATATAGCTTGGTGGTGGTTTTTTCTTTTCGGAATTGATGTCATTTGTGTGATGTCCTTTTGAATTTGTTTTACAAACTCTTCGTACGTTGATAACTGTGCTGCTGATGACTCAAAAAATCCTCCAGGGAGTCGTATTGGCGTTCCATATGTCATCTCTGCTGAACTATAACCTGTGTCTTCTCGCAAGCTACTCCGCAACCCGAGTAAAACTGTTGGAATTTCTTTTAACCAATTTTCGTTGGATTCTCTTGTCATTAACGCCACCTTTAAAGTTCTATGAAATCTCTCTATCATTCCATTGGATTGCGGATGATAAGGTGTTGTCCTAATTTTATGTATTCCCAAAAATTGTGAGAGTGACTCAAATATTCTTGATTCAAACTGTCGGCCTTGATCCGTAGTAATGCGCAATGGACATCCAAAACGAGTAATCCATCCTTCGAAAAGTGTCTTGGCTACTGTTTCTGCCGTTATATCTTCTACCGGAAATATTTCGGGCCATGACGTACAACGATCTATGATTGTGATTAAATATCTCTTCCCTTGTGAAATCGGAAGTGGTCCGACGATGTCAATATGTAAATGTTCAAAACGTTGCGCTGTCATAAATGTACCAGGAGGTGATATCGTATGTCGTTGTATTTTTGATTTTTGGCAGGCTATACATGATCTACACCAATTATTGATATCTTTGTTCATATACGGCCATAAATACCTTTGGGTTATCATTTTTCTCGTAGTTCTTTTTCCTGGATGGCTCATACCATGAATGGTATCGAAAATTTGTTTGCGAAATTGCTTTGGTAAGTAGGGGCGGCTTTTTCCAGTAGACGTGTCGCAGGTGATGTTTATTGTGGAACCCGGAAGCGTAATGTTTCTGAATTTTAATCTTTTATTGTCACGTAATTTACTTAGTTCATTATCTGTTGATTGACATTTTTCCAATTCAGCGTAATCGATAGGTGATGGCACGTATATTTCCTCTATTCGAGATAAGGCATCGGCGGTAATATTGTCACGTCCGCTTATGTGTTGAATGTTGGTACTGTATTGTGAAATGAAATCTAACTGCCGGACCCGTCGCGGTGTATCGTTTGATGATGGTTTTTGGGAGAATGCGTATGTCAAAGGTCGGTGATCCGTAAATATTGTAAATTCTCTTCCCTCGATTAATCTGTGAAAGTGTTTGACGGCCATGTATATTCCTAACAGCTCTCTGTCAAACGTAGAATATTTTTGTTGAGTTTCGCTCAATTTTTGTGAAAAAAAACCTAATGGTTCCCAATTGCGTCCGGATTTTTGTTGTAAAACTCCACCAACGCAAGTAGCACTAGCGTCGGTCATGAGCGCTAGTGATGCGTTGCGGGAAGGATGCGCTGTTAACACTGCGTTTTTCATGCTTTCCTTGCATTTTTCGTAAGCTTTGTCTGCTTCCGTTGTCCAAGGAACAGGTGAATTATCGTTCTTTTTTGAACCATGTAGATATTCGTTTAAAATTCCTTGATTTTCCGCTGCGCGTGGAATATTACTTCTGTAGAAATTGACCATGCCCAAAAATCGTCTTAATTCTTGAATTGTTTTCGGTTTGGGAAATTCCATGATTGCTTTGTAATTTTCTTCGGTGGGTTGTATTCCTTGGCTCGTTATATGATAACCTAAGAAATCTATTTCCCTTCTGAGAAATTCGCATTTTTCGAGATTAATGGTTATTCCATTCTCGTGTAAACGTTTGAAAACCGTTTCTAAATGCTGATAATGCAAATCTTCGTTGTCCGATGCGATGAGACAGTCGTCTACAAATATAAATACGAAGTTTAAATCTCTAAATAAGGAATCCATGAATCGTTGAAATGTTTGTGCCGCATTGCGTAATCCGAAAGGCATTCTTAAGTACTCAAAAAGTCCGAAAGGTGTGATGATGGCTGTTTTTTCTATATCTTTAACAGGAATACAGTGGTATGCTTTGCGTATATCTATCTTGCTTAGTATCTTCTTATTTTCTAATATGTATGTAAAGTCAGTTAATCTTGGTAGTGGGTATTTGTCCGGTACTGTCGTGCTATTGAGCATTCGATAGTCTCCGCACGGTCTCCATTCGCCATTTTTCTTTTTTACCATATGTAATGGGCTTGCCCATGGGCTATCTGACGGTCGGCAAATTCCGAGCTCTATCATATTTTGAAATTCCTTTTTGGCTATGTCGTATTTTTCTGGAGGTAATGGTCTTGCCCGAGCTGCGACGGGTGGCCCTGTAGTGATAATGTGGTGTTCAATCTTATGTTTGGGCGCATTGCGTAGAGAGGACTCTTTCGTGATGTCTTCGTATTTGTTTAAAAGTTGCGTAATACGTGAATTCGTTCCCACTGCGATAGTACGAATTGTTTGTTGTGTCGCTTTTTCTGAAGTTACATGCGTTGTCAGCTCTGTAACTTTGTCGATAAGTTTGCGACCTGCTATGTCGACTAATAGTTTATAGTGCTCTAGAAAATCTGCTCCAATTATTGGTTGTGTAACATCGGCGATTATAAAATTCCATTTATAACATCGTTGTAGTCCTAAATTCAAGGTAAGCGTCTTCTCGCCGTAAGTCCTAATTTTAGTCCCATTTGCAGCGTATAGTGTGTATTGTTCATTTTGTAAAATTGAATATCTCTGTTGCTTGCTAATGACTGAAATATTTGCGCCCGTGTCAATTAAAAACTTCATACCACTTTTTCGGTCGGTAATGGTGAGGCGATTGGATGGGTGGATTGCACAGAGTTTCGCCGTTGTCTGTGCTCTTATTCGTTTCCCTGGTTCCGTACGTAAGCCATTGGTTTCCAACCGCATGGTTTAATGCAGTTCCTTGCATGTTTTCCGAATCTTTCGTGGTAGTAACAAAATCGATTTGCTCCTCTATAGTTTGTTCTCGGCCTCATAATCGGGAATTGTTGACGTTTCTTGAAATGATTGTGCGTGCTGGGTCGATAGCCATATTGACCTTGCTGAATTGCGTCAATATCTATCTGTAATTTTGCTAGCTGGGCTAAAATGCATGCTGTATTGTTGTCGTTTGAAGTGTCGTTGCTAACAGCTGATATTTCGGTTACTTTTGAATTCATTATTATTTTGTCTGCAATTTGGCTCAGTTTGTCAATTTCCATGTCTTCCGTAACTGCTAGAACCGTAGTAACTGATGTTGGTAAAAGCCTGAACCATAGTAGTTTAATTGTTTCGTCACTGATTTTTCCTCTCCCGAGGACTCGCATTTGACGTAATAACTGCGAAGGTTTTTGATCACCGAGTTCTGTCTCTGATATTAATTTTTGAAACTGTCGCTGTTCTGTTTCTTCGTAACAATCAATTAAACGTTCCTTGATGTTTTTATATTTATCTGTAGTCGGTGGTGAAGTGATTAGGTCACTAACTTGTAGTATTTCTTCCTTGGATAATTTTGCTATTACTGTACAGTATTTGTATTCGTCTCCTTGCTTCTGTGGTGCTAATATGGCTTCTAGTTGCGTGAACCATAATCTTGGTTGGTCTTTCCAAAATTCCGGAATGCGAGATAAAACCGAGGTGCCAGCGGCTACTTCAAGTGTTCCTTGCTGATTTATGTTCGCCTTGCATGGTGATTGTGCCATGTTTCTTGCTGCGTATTCGTTCGTCGGGGTCACCAATTTGCCAAACTTCTTGACAGTATATGGTTAGGCGTAAATGAGACAAAGTTGTAGTATAGTCTGGTTATAATTATCCAAAGGTGCATCTTATATACTAACGACTACGTGTTGATCACGGATAGTAGAAACATTTAGTAGATATTGAACGTGCGATAAAGATCGTAAGATTGCGATGTAGATTGTAGATACAGCACAAAGATATTGTACTGTAACACTAACCTTTAACATTTAATTTACTGCTAGACTTAGACAGTACCCCACACAGATAAAATAATGCATCAATATTAATCAGTAAACAATAAATAACCTAAGTCACCAACCAGTACGGAATAATAACACCACATCCAATAATTTCTGCGCTCCTTGTACGCGTATTGTACAGTAGGGTAAAGCGTCCGGAAAGAGGGGTAATGCTATTGTGTGACAGATCCGCGGACGATTGATGACCGGATCATTGATAACGTCTTATTTAACACCTATGGATCCTGCAGCTCTCGACCCGGACTCTTTCAAAGGGTGCGATGGGACTTCAACGTTTGTTGTTATGATGCTTTTTTACATAGTGATACACGGTGGCTGGTCTTTAATGATCAAGGATTGTATTAAGAAGTCTATCCATGGCACTCGTTATGTGTATAATTTCGTTTATATAAATAATATCATTGTAATATGTTTACATATTAAGACAAATCGCTAAGATAGTGATAGCAAATAGTTCATCAAACAATGAAAACATTATTGTTATTTAGTGAGCAGTTACTTAATATATCGTCCAAAATAAACTAAAAAATACAAATAAAACCTTAAAGAATAAAATAAAGTACTCGTATACAAACAATGCAATAAATTGCTCCATATCAGTGCCTAATTACAACCGGTTGTTAAGAGAGTACGTACTTGAAGGATTTTTTGTTGACACGTTTCACGAATAGCGCACCAATTAAACGTCGGATGTGCACAAAAAAACGTTTAAACGAACTCCGGAAACATAAAAAATCCATGTGTTAGTTATTAAAATAACGAAACAAGTTATAATTGCACATAAACGCATCGTGAGGTACTTATAAAATGTTAGAATGGCATTCGATTTTGGCTAATTGTCGACTGACCCGAGGTCGCGGGTCAGTGTATATTACGCTTGATTGGAAGGTAATGACGACTTCATTACAGTTTCGTTTTAGAAAGTCTTTGATGTTTGTTTTTTGTTGTAATTGGTTGTGACGTGTGTGGCTCGTGCTGCAGGACCGCGGGGCGGCGCTGGCGTGGGAGGGTGTCGCCTCATCATCACACAGCGGTGCGGTACTGGGTATGTTCATCACTTGGGTCAATTGCAACACTTTGGACTATAAGGATACTCATAGATGGATGTGCTACAGCATAAGCAGATCCCGCGTCCCTCGACCTAAGGTAGTTAGAAGGACACCCCGGGGTTTTACCCAGAGAAGTCCATGAAAATTTCCCCAGTAGGTAAATAGATAAAATTGGATACACAATACTTACATATGTAATAATATGTCTCTATCAATAATATAATCAATATGTTAACTATGTATGATGCATCCTTAATTTTTGTTACTTTTAATTAGCCAGTGTAGGTTACCCTGTGTTCAGTTTGCACCTACTTAAGTATATGCTAAACGTAGTAAAAACAGTCTTCCCTGGCTTGCAGGTCAAGGTAACGTTTACTAATCTACTCGCCATATTTCATGTGCGTCAAGTTCATTACCAGCATTATCTAACTCGTTAGCAGCAATTACGTAATTAAACAATATGCACATTATTGTAAGAATTCCCATTGGGTGCGGTGCGGGGAGCGCGGGGCGGCGCTGGCGGGAGGTGTGGGGGGGGGTGCGGCGTGACAAACAATACACTCTCGGCGCGACCTCATCATGTCCACAATATCTTCTCTCACCAGTTTATTCAAACAAACACAATTTCTTACTATCAGGGTTCACACGAGCTGTCCTCCGCGGTGCGCGGCGTGACGTCACGAGCCAAGGTGTTTCCTCACTGCGCACACGCAGCAACAAAGGATACGCCACGATACGCGGTTGATACACGCGTCCGCGCCGCTTCCGTGTTTTATATTTATTTGTTTGGTATTTTTCCTATTTGAGTGAAGGAAAACATGATGCTCTAAGGATTTTATGTTCTGGTTTTGTGGGTTGTTATTATCTGATGAAGAAATATTATTTATTTTCTTGTGTATAACGGCATGTAACAAGCATCCTTTTGTTTAAAGTCACTAAACCAGTACAAATTCCACTTTAATACCGAAATACGCACAACAACAATATCCACTAATAATAAGTATCGCCGCACTAAGTATGGAATAAACTTATCAATCAAGATCAAGTGTGGTATCAGCGCATCTGAGGTCATTACTACGGAACCGAGAGCACGTGGGAAATTATACATTCAAAACAATGGACACCGCGATATTTAGTGAAGATAGCCGACAGCGATACCACCGGGGACTGGGGAGAGAACACCACACACTTACCTTATACTAGAGGTGTGTGACCACGGAATTGTGGTGAGTCAAGTCTTAGGAAGATACGCCGACCACACAGTTGTAATTCTGTATTTTTAACTCTAATTTGAAACTGTTTGCTTTGCAATTGTACAAATTTTTGGGTGACCACAAAATTGTGGTAGACCAAGCTTCGAAGACAATAAGATTCCCTTTATTACTTAAACTTCTGCGCTGTTTATTTTAGAAAATGTAAATAAACAAAGAAAGAGTTTGACAATGTCATTTAACTGCTCATAAAACTGCAGGCGCCTATTTAAGAGATAAACTTGCGATAAGTTGTTATAACCACAAGTCTGACCACATACAGTGTGTTACGAATGAACCAATAATAAAAGTCTGTAAATAAACGTGACCACAAGTACTTATAATGAATAAATACTATTCTGTGTGAGCCCGGCTTAACAGTTTAACTTTTAATACATACATTTATTTCTTTACCTAACATTGATACTTGGGAGCGACTTGGTGGCTCCGAAATTTATAGACTGGATTCAGAAGCACAATCTTGCGGGTTCAAATCAATTTTTTCAATATATTTGGTTTGTAACTTGCTGTGTTATTAGTTTTCCAGACGGCTCTCCTCTATTGCATTATAGGAATTAGACTATCTGACGAATGTGGTTGTATAGGGCTCCTCTCTGCCTACCTACAGGAATACAGGCGTGGTGCTTTCATTATTATTATACTAATCTTGAAGTAGGAACATGTTTAAGTGTGCAGTACATGGCGGCTTCTGACTTCCTCGCCACTGGCGACGTCAGAGGTGTGCAACTGTTCATGAACAGTCGTGACCTACTAGTATTCATTGTTCTCTGTGGCGCGGAGTGTTATCAGTGTGATCCATCCGATACTTGCCCGCGGCAACATTAGCTTAACCTCGCTAATCCTTCGATCTACGCAAAAGCCATAATCACATGTGCCAGGTTTGGTCACCACTATAATAGACGATGAAAAAGAATTTTTGTTTTTGAAAGAGATATTCCGTGCCTGCCGACCATTCCAACCATTTAACGCACTTGTCCGAGACCAATATCTATCAGTAAGAATGTGTATTTTATTTAAAACCGTAAACACCAGACAAAGCCCATCTAACGGCATCTCAGGTGAAACACTTTCCTAACGCACCTGTACCATTTCCGTGTGTGGAAAGCAGTTAACACGTTATCAACCGATCAGAATGTCGCATCGGAACAGTTCGGCCATCTCCGTCGGTGTTCGGTGCGCGGGCGCATAAAACTTTTAATTGCCACAATTATGTAAGTGAATTTATTTGGTGGCGTTACAAAGAGCATTGTGCCCCACTCCCACGGTTTGGGACACGTTCCCTCGCATCTCGTCTGATCCTTATCTCTCGTCAGCTCTTGACCTTGCGTCGGGCGTGACCTTTTCGGCTTTTCTCACAATATATTCACGCTATCTGACTTCCGAATCGCTGGTATTATTGATACTTCCGCAGAACTTGGATGTTTTTGATTTATTCGTAAGGTAGCGAAAACAATGAACAGCGAATTAATTGTATATATCAGCCCTTCGTATAAATGCTGTGGTTCTACTTCACCGTAAGCCTATGAAATGGAATATGCAATGCACGCTCAAAATTGTATTAGATTCTAGACCACTCCTTAACCTAGTTCCTTGATTGAAATCTTTAAGATATCTGCAGTACTAAGGTATACAGCTTCGCTACGCTAGTAAAGCTAAGCTACAAATCAGTATTGTGTACTATTAAGGCAAACCTAATTTACGAGATATGATTTAACACCACTCAAATCATATACCTACAATACACAGTCAATAAAGCCAGTTGTTAATTCTCTGCAACTGCGTCAGTCCACTAACTTCTGTCAAATCTACCAGTTTCCATATCTCGTGGATCATTCCGAGAATATCTGGTATCCGTCTAAAATCATCTCACCTGTGTATCTGTCGCGATGTTACGGCGCGCCATAAACTAATGCATTTAAGGTACATTGTCGATCACCCGCCCGCTACAACGAGCATTGACGACGAATCGAGAATTATCCTATCTCACCTAATCGGGTCTTAGTACCTACACGATTCCAGGCTGCAAACGACACAAGGAATTATAATCCTTAATTCTTCGATACAAGGTCTTTTATAAGTGTAAATTTATGTTGGGTTGGTCGTGTGTGACAAAAGGATTTGTCTGCAGCGTTTAGAAATAAACGATACGTTGATTGCGTTATGTAAGTTGACGGTTTTAGTTTTGTGTGTTGTCATGTTGTGGGATTATTCAGCTCAGCTTTTTTATTTACTTTTGCGATGCGAGGTGTGGAGACAATGGGTGCTTGGGCGGATTTCTTGAGGGTTTAGAGATGCCTGATGAGATACTGGCAAATAATATGTCGTACTTGTATCCTGAAAAGTACTCAGGTCATGACAGAATCTATCGGTGATTCAGCTTACATTTACATACGTCACATATTCTTTTCTCAAAAAAATCTGAGGAGGTGGTTTCTATCCCTTTCCCATGTTTAGAAAAGACAGTTTAAAGTATGTTTTGTAGTCGAAAATGTTCCGCTGATTTCAGGAGTTGGAAATACTTAATTATATAATATTTTACATACGTTTACTTGTACCCAGTATATGTAAGCCGGCTCTTTACTTTCCAACCTCCTGCAGGTCGGCTATAAAGCAGCACAGTTTTGCACAGTTAATACATAAAGATGTTTATCAAGTGCGATGTTTTAAGGCTACTATCTTAAGTGCGCGCGGCTCATTGTACGACAATTTGTTTACTCTCTGATTGGTCACATGAAGATTTAGTGTCGTATTAAATGTTGCTTGGATCATTTTGTTAATCGTTGGTGGCGGCGTTAAGGAAACTTTAACGATATATATTCATGTTGGTCTGTTGTTATGTGAGAGCCCGAGGGCTTGCGTCGTGACCATCAAAGGTCATACATGAGGCTGTATATCCTCCGAATTAATTAAGAAGGTCAACTGGTGTCGACCATACTGGCTATAACAAGCTATTGTAGATAAAGCTTGTCAATCAAGATCACTACCTCTCAAGTGGCGTCTTCATCAGCCAGTTATCAATACTACAACTTCGTTTCTAAGATCTTCACTGAAACCTTATTATATCAGTCAGAAAACATGATGAAAATTATCCGATACATTCTAAGGTTGCGCCATCAACATCACTGACTAGTATTTAATTACATGTTTACATTTCCTTATAACTATTGCACATTCTGGGTTATTAATAATCTGATGACCTTACACGATTCTAGAAGAAGCAATAGTTGTGTCAGCATTCCAATCCAGGGGTGGTCTATTCAAGGCTGGAAAGCACACGGCTTCTGAAGCTTAATCCAATCTTATTCATTCAACTTACATTGCGTATCAATGCATATCAATTTTGCGTCTTGGATTAAGTAATTTTGGTATAACATAGTACCTACTGGTTATAAATTCGAATTACTTCCTTCCAGAAATTAGCTAAAGTAAAACTTTCTGATGTATACGTTAGTAAAGTCTTCACCTATAAATTACGTAAAAAGCTTACAATGTGAGTGCAGTACACGAAGCTTTTAATATGTCAGTAGCTCCGCCGTGTATCAAACAAACAATACCAATAAACAAACGTTAGTTTTTTATACAAAGTCTGTACACGTAGGTCGGCGCGGCGCGCGGCGTCGCCCGTCCTAATACGGCGGTACAAAAACCATAGGATAATATCGTCGAACGCTTTGTGAGACACGTTCGCTGTATCCTTCCTTTTGTCGTTACGGGGATCAGCACGCAGGGTACCACGGGGAATATTAATATGTTTAATGTGTGGCTTATAGGAGATGGGGTGACCTCTGATGGCTCTACTTAACCCGCTCTCTGCTCTACTGATTACTGAGTCCAAACTAGTGGACATTAAATTGTAAGTACAAGTTTAATTAAAGAAATGACAAGATAGTTTTTTTGTTTTTGATCATGATAAGTAACTAGTAAACACATTAACAGCGCATACGCAAGGCTGTCTCTACATTTTATGAAACTCGTCGCGATAACAATATATGAATCATAAACATGTGTAATTTAAGCGTATACTGCGTACGAGTTGAGATACGCATCACACGTAACCGTCAATGAATGCTGCGTTTTTATGAATGTGCGCCGGCGCAGCCCGTCCCTTCTCCTTCCTGCCTCGCGACGTCACGGGCACCTATTCAGATCAAAAGTTTTATATTAAATCACAGACGTGTTCCATACTTACAACTACTTATGTAAACTTTAACGTCGTGATATTGTCATATTGAAAAATAACTCGGAACTAAATGATTGAATACAGAAGAAAAAAAAACTATGACGTATTCAATAAGCTAATTGGTAACAACAGACATCAACAGATCGAGATGTGATCAGTAGTCGGCGCTCGGCGCTAACGAGCGCTATCAGCGATCTATTCAAATCACCGGCGATTGTATAAATATTAATAATATGAAGCGTTGAGTGTGCATTACGTATTCACGAATTTGTTTAATGGAAACACAACGATTGTTGTCTTGTTTTTATTGTGAGGAGAATGCGCGTGTGATCTGCGCGCGGGTCATGAGAATTGTCATCACAGGGTGCTCTGTATTTGTGCGAATATGATACACTATACACGACCACCGTCGACTCGGACTGACACTCACTATTTAACGAGCCTCGGTGTCCGCATGCCTACCATAGTATTTTATTGCCAATTCTATGATAGTTTAACTATTTATATCTTTCATGACCATCTAAGCAATTTAAAATCTACGACGCACGTCTCGTATAATTAAAAGTGCACAAACGTGTTTTTCAATAATTACTTGTCTCGTTATCAAGTGTCACCGTACTTGATTACCGATACATAGATACCAATCGCAGCCATGACACTCCGAATAAACATTTATCAGTAATTTAGAATTTAATTCGAATTGTCAACGCAAGGTCGTCACTAATGTGACCCGAGTTACGAATAAAATTCTAGTTGTAACGTTTGAAATGTCATTGCCGCCCGCTTGCGACCGATAGCGGCCCCAAGGAAACGCCTCGCGCCTGTGCAACCGATAGAGATGTTAGCTGGTTACGTAATTGAGCCTCGATAGGCAGATAGCAAGCATTGTTCTGTATCCCAGATAGCTGCACGTGACGTCACGTGGGCTCAGGGCTAGCGCCGTCCGCCGGCCGACCTAATATTAAAATAATAACATTTATCTTTTTGCAATCAGTCTTATTAGAACCACCATTAGGTACTTGATAAGCCTCTGTTTTGATTAACTATACCAAATCGAACCTAGTTCATAAAACATGTATTATTTATTATTTGATTAGTGTGTGATGTCGTAGACATGTTATAATTAGTAGAGCAGCTGTTCTAGGGTCAAAACTATTTAAATTATTGTTGGATTTCTACAAGTCAAATGATGAAACTTAGAAGGCTACATGGCATTTCAATAAATTCCATATTCATACCCAATAAAATTAGAAACTAATGTTTGCACTATGATCTTATTTCAATAAAAATGTTATATTTATTACGTTAGTATTGTACTATCAACAATATCACGCCATTCGAGTGTAACTATTACAAGAATCGTTGCTGATTGCGTAATGATAGTTAAACTTGTTTGCTTGTATTGCAAGTTTGGCAACCCTACGCGTTTGGGACGTGCGTGGGCGCAGGCAGCCCGCGACTCAGCCAACACAACCCCGCTCACCTTGAACGTTTTAACGCTAAACCTACCGGAGCTCGGCGTAAAAATATCACCTCCACTTCTAACCATATAATATAATAGTACCCGCTAATGAGTAACGTGACTGCGGCGGAGAGATGACCACTGTCCGGTGCCGGGAGCCGAACCTGCACCAGCCACCACCGCCCGCGCCGCCGCGCGAACAGAAACAGCCTGTATTACTACGCCTTACGAGTATTTGTTTTAGTAATGAACATACCGAGTTTTAAATAATAAAATTTATTCATAAGCTGGCACTTACCATATTTGAGTGTGCGAACCGCCGTCCATATGTATGAGTGGTTAAGATATTCTTATTTATGGGTCTATGTCAAGGTCGTTTGCGGCGTTTAACTGTGGTATCATCACTTAGCATAATATCAAATTATTTATTCGCGCCGCGCTAAAACTGTCTGGTGTATGTTCAATTTGTAATTCAAATAAATTCTTAGCATTATTCCCGCGGCGAGTGGCTGTCATTATTGTAACGTGCGAGATTTTTTCCTCTCGCTTATTTGAATAACTCGCGATCAATTAGCATGCGCACGCGCTGCTTTATTGTCATTATCAATTATTTGATGCAGTAGCTTCTCCGAAATGGGGTGGAAGAGCGAGTGTTTTTGAAATTTCCATTATTTTGCATAACCATTCAAATAGTTCACTGTTTGATGCAGGTTAGTACACATTCCGTTTATGTTAATTAATCTGTTTATGGTTTTATAAAAACGTGCAGCACTTGTGTTTCCGTGATCAGGTGGCTTATTTGATATGAGGTTAGATTCATATTCATACTACTGGCAGTGATTTAAGGTAGAAGGAAGGAACTGAGGACTTTATATAAGCCTACATTGATCTTTCGTCTTAAGCACCTTTATTGGAAAAGAAACCATAGTCCTTTCTTTTCTCCTATGTAAGCAGAGCATTGAACAGTTTATAAGTAAGACGTCGCTGTGAGCGGGAGTCGCGTGCGCGCCGCGTCGTCGCCGCGTCGTGTCGCCGTCGTGACGTGCCCCGCGTGTCTCCAGCTAATTTACCTTAATGAATACGTCAAATGGACA
Source organism: Abrostola tripartita (assembly GCA_905340225.1). Lineage (NCBI taxonomy): Eukaryota > Metazoa > Arthropoda > Insecta > Lepidoptera > Noctuidae > Abrostola > Abrostola tripartita. The sequence goes on along the minus strand of HG996492.1, from coordinate 275,987 downwards.
TAATTCGCTCATTTAACATACGCTGCTCCGTGCAGTTTCATTAATAATTTTGTTTGCCTTTAATATAGGTACTTATGTTATACTTAAATTACAATTAAAGTAAATTATATGACTCTATGTGGCGTGGGTTGGAGTAATGAACAGCGTAAACTGTTATAGAATATAGAAATATCAGTATTTGATTTAAGAAGAGGTTTTTATAATGTCCATAGAAAAATGTTTGTAGCTTCCTTAATTTTTAAGCTCTACAAAAAGTATGAAATTATCTATTATATTTATTTGTATCTCGACTTTTTACTGGGGTTCTCAGTCTTTAAAAAAGCTTACTTGGGGGCACAGGTTCAATACGCAGAGGTCCTTAGAGAACAACTATGGACAACACACAGCTGACCTTTATAAGAACAGCCATATTAGTCCCCAGAAGATGCAGGACCATAGTGAAATATGTATTATTTATTATTAACAATAATTATGTTGAGTGCCTTCAATGTTACCTGATAAATATTTTAACCGTAGTTTTAGTATTAGTCTAGAAAATAATGTCTCTTTTGTCTTAAGAATATTTCTCTAAGCTGGCTGGTTACATAACTTCAAAATGTCGGTAGAGTCGATGAATCTACGAATCCTTAAACTGCTAATGGTAGTAAGTAAGAGCTTTCTAATGAGGAAGCTTTTACCATCAAGCACTTATAGTAAAAGCTTCCGTTTTAAGGTAACCATGCGCTCGTCGAGAAGGCCCATAACCTCTGTCCCACATAGCCCACTGCTAGGGAACACGAGTAGCGAATTCAAACAGTAAATTTGAGCTCACAGATACAGGCAGGTCTGCGGTGGAGTCGTTGAAGCGTGCTTCCTTGAGCCAATTAAAACAAGTCCGACATGCCTTGCCCCCCCTCCCCCGCCGCCCGCGTCGCGTCGCCTCCCCCTCCTCCCCCCCAGTCCGCGCACACGCCGCCGCGACGCGCAATGTACTGATAACACAGTTGATAGGTACCGTGTAACGTGCTACAAGAATTGAGGAATCTATATGTTGTATCTTTGTGGACTCTACCATAGCTGATGCAAGCGTAGCGTTTAGATACCTCATTCCGGTCTTCACAACTGATATAGAGCCTGAAGAATGCTCGGCTGTCTGTAAAAATTTAGGGTAAACGTCTCTTCCTGCCAACATAAAAGTACACTTTCAGGTCTGCAAAACTGTACACCTTACCTTCGCGTTTGAAACATCGAACCAGATTTTTGCAAGCGTGGCCTCTAGTTTGGTACCGAGTAGCTTGCACTAACACCTCGACTATACACGTGGGAAAATATTAGTTAGGAGGAGCTGTAACAAAACGCATAACCCCACTATCGACGAACGTTACATAAATTAGCGGCCTACGTGTATTGCCATAGCTGTTAGACATTAGACGGTTTCGTTCCCCGCTTAGCGCCCATTCATGGCACTCTGAATAAAAGCCTTACTGTAACATACTAGCCATAGTTTTCCGAACTCACAAAGACTTACATAAAGCCTACAGTTACAGTTAGATCGCCAAAAAGTACGTGACACAGACATAGTCGGCCCGTGTGTGTCCGGCACCGGCGTCCGTGCTGGTACATGCAGCTTGTACGATTGCACTCTGTGAGTCTGTGTTCATTAATTAAATTTCCTGAAGTGTTGTTATTGGTGGTCTCATTTTCATAACTCGGCCATCTTATTAACATACTTTTTTTTTTAATTGCCTATATTGTATCCCCCTGCCCTGGCCAGCCGCTTTGGAAGGCGTCCAAATCGTCCCGCCATCTCCGTCTGGGTCTTCCGCGTCTCCGGCTTCCGTCTTGTGGACCATTTGGTGGCGATGTTAGTCCACTTTTCGGGGTGCATACGACAGATGTGGCCGGCCCAGTTCCATTTCAGCCTGGCAGTTGTTATTATTAACATACTTAAATAAAATAAATATTCTATTTAGTCTCTACATACTCATTACTTACATATTAGTGCAAAATTCTGCGCCGGACACGCAATGTATAGAATTAAACGGTTCTTTCGGTAAAAAATATGTGAAATGCCATTGAAGCGGTGTCATTAAGAACACGGAGAGTTCAGCCATGGCCGGCTAGTTTTTTTAAGTATATTATTTTATCTCGTAGGCAATAGTCGTGGCGGCGTACAGCCATCAACATTTTAGGTTTATCTGCGTAACGGGTACATAAAGATGTGGTTTTCATTGGTGTCGCGATACAGCGCGGTAATTATGTCCAGGGCAGGCGCACGCGGGCGTTTTCTCTTCATAAATTTGACATGTTTACGAGACGACGCGGCAGCGGTTTTCGCCACCACGATGTTGTTCTGTGCGAGCAGACTGGCGTTTATAAGTAACAGTTTAGAATTTTAAATTATAAACACATTGGTAACGTCTGGCTTTACCTAAATATCATGTAATGTAGGTAGACGCAAACGACGGTAAAAATTATGTTTTTTATTTTACATAACGTCACAAATCCAACTTGGTGTTTGTGCCAAAAAGTTATGTGAAGAAGATTACAAAAAAACAGTGTTATTTTAAGATTGTACAAAATCGGCACTTTTAGCTCGCTGGTACATCAAACCCGCCACCCATTCAGTACGGTCGAGTAAAGCTCGGTGCATTATCTACTGTAGACCATCTACAGCAACAACACGTTTTTATTATTGAATATCGTCTAGACCGCGCATCCACTACATACCGTGCTGTACTACATAACCGTGTAATAAGTTGTGTAGTATGTTGTATACGCGCGGGTGGCGTGCAGACCGCCGCGTATCGGCCGCCGGTCTGCCGCCGACGCCCAATAGGCACCGTCCGATGTGTATCTAGTGCGTAGGATCTGTTGCGATACCGTCGTGTTTATTGCCAGACCAATAGCTACCTACGGTTAGAAAAATTGTGAAACTAGCCAGCAGGCCAACGGGCCGTCTGCTAGAGTGGTCGCCCATTGAGCGAGGGAAATTTATGACGCCGTGGGCTGACTTTAGTGGGTCCCAAGTAACGTTTTGTTGAATTTAATGCACTACTTTAGACGCATTTTGATGTCATTGTCGTTGAATAAGAAATTATGGTTTGATGGTCTGTTGTGATAAAATTGCGCTTAACAAGCATTATTTTACTTTGTAGCACTAAGTGGCCATCTTTGAGTGTTATGAAGACACTCAACACCTGGACAAGACCTTACCTTTAAATTAACCCAAGCTAAATTACGCCAGTCTTTTCTTCTATAGTCAGTTTAAGTTTACATTAAAGTGATAAATAAAAATAGCCTTACATCAGGCAAATATGTAATATGTATTCTTAATAAAATCGATGTACTTAACAGTGTTGCTCTATAAAATACCGTTTGAAAACCTTTTTTCCTTACGTCACTCAAAATAAGAGAATAAGAGAGCGCGCGGTCATTGGCACAGATTATATATGTACATACATGTACCTATTAAAAAGATATACGATAATGTTTTATGAAGGTATATTTTATTTTTGGAAATTCTTATTTCGAAAGTTGGCAAATTTCTAAAATGAAATCGATTCCTGGTTCAAGTTCTAGATAGATACAAACATACCTATAACAAGTAATGCGATAAAAAAAACCATTATGTTAATTTCATTGATCTACGCCATTTAATTAACGATATTTGACTAACTAATGCGAATGGTCGAAACCAGTGTTTTAATACATTAACATTTTAAACTAACATATCTAGTGAAACAGGACTTTATTATAAACTTTGATTCTACAAGGATTTGTGGAGACTGTTTTTTATTTTGTTTACATTGCTGAATTACACGGACAGGCTTTGTAAAATATTTTTTTGAACACATAAAAAATGTATCCAGTGAGGCAATGGAACCCGAAACTTATCGTAGCATCTTTGGTGTTAATGTGGGCACTGCTTTAGATCGTTTTATGATGCTCGTAACTGTATCAGAAACACACCTTTTGAATTTTCTCCTAATCTTACCAACCATTGTAATTGGTTGTAGAGCTCACAGAGTCTGCCCTCACCATACTACAAAGCGAATGTTAGTGGAATATCGGGCAGGGCTAGACCTCGGCGAACATGCTTGGACCAGATAGAGGATGTTCCTCAAGAAGGTCAATTGAGGAGTATCCTTAACCGACGAGCGAGTGTGAGCCGAGTGAATGACCTGAAATAAATATGCCAGGATCGTAGCAAATGGGAATCCGTGGTCTCTGCCTACCTCTCTGGGATACACGCGTGATTTTATACAATTATGTATGTACTTACATTGTACATTGTACAAGTCCAGTTAAGAACGTGTCGGCAGGCAACAAAACAATAATGAATGCTATAACGAAATACTGGAATTCGCTCTATTAATAAACTAAACACAAAAGCTATGAATAAATAGCTACCATTATAATCTATATCCGTCCACAAAAACCTCTCGGACATCATTTCAATACGCTACGAACAGAAACAAACGGCGAAATTACGCCTCATCATTACCGTGTTTTAAATATTCATTGGTTATCGTTCGCGTGTTAGATAATTTATATCAATACGTCATAGCTTGCGCTTTTTGTTAGCAGCGCAACGGATAAATGTAACGAAATCGGGTAATGCGCGCGTCGATATGCATAATTATTAGGTGTGAGGAACAAGATGTAGCGGCTTGTGCAACTTGCAATTTTTAATACTATTTTGTTTCAATAAAAGACAGACGCTTAAAGACTACAGAGAGATTATAAGGTCAGAACTTTATCCATTGCTAGCAAGAGCTATTTTTAATACTAGCCGTAATAAAGTATGTATAGTTACTTTATGGATAGCAAAGACAAAAAATATATTAATTTTAGAATGTAACTTGAATGTCTCTCAACTTCAAGTTACAGTACTAAATTCTCAAAACCGTAGTTTATATAAATCGCTAAGTTCTTATAACTAATCCACGTTATGTGAGGACTCGACATCGTTTTTGCGCTTACAATTACATTGAACCGATCGATATTCATTTATCGAGTGTGTGGAGAATCTCGCGCCGGTTACAGCGTGTAGCGTTCAGCTGAGCGACACTATACAGGGTGTTACTAGTATTAAGGATTTAGAGTTTAGTTTCTAAATAATCTTGTTGGTGTTATAACGATAAGTCTATAGAAAGTTGCGGTATACAGATTTTTTGGATATTTTGTCACTTGAATTTACAGTGTAAAGTATACTAAGTGAGACTTTACCCGTTGTTCTACAGTTGTAGTAAGGACGGCCAGTTTCTTTTGCGTTTATATCGATTGTGAATATATAGCTTTAGACAGTTGCGTAGTAACAACTTTGTGGTTTCAATTGGGTATTAGGAATAGGTGTGAAGGCAGCCCGGGCGGGCCTAGGCCTGTAACCGGCCAGCCCGGGCTCCATACAAGGCTCGCACTCGGCGTTCAATATTTTCGCAGCATTTCCCAGCCCGCTGTAGCGCGCCCGTCGTCGGTCCGGAACTCGCCGCAAAAACTCACCGCATCACGGTCAAATGAAGATGTGTAATTACTTGTTTTTTATTAAACCTATCGGTATTTTTTACGGCCATGTATGGCAGTGGCCGCGAGCCAACGGCCGTTTACGTTGGCTGGTCTTCAAAATAATAAGTTGGCGTGAACTCGCGCTGGGAGAGCCCGCTCACATAAATACTAGTTTTTATTTTCAACATTTCTATTATCTGGCCCCGAGTCCCGGAGACTCGCGCCGCTCACTAACGAGCGACTATTAAATATGCGTATATTACAACTGGCCGCCGATAAGACCTCTTATACTTTTAATTCTCAGCCGTACTATCGAGAGAGTCCTTCGCGATTAATTTTGCGCATAAGTAGTCGGCACACTCGTAAACAAGCCATACCCGTCTATAAATGGTATCGAGGCAGAATTTCGCGACGATGCGAATTAAACGCCGCATCGCGACGGCGCATTATATTTTACAACAAAATACCAATTTTCCTTCAAATCGGCCATAAATTATTTAGCCTGGAGGAGCGCCCGCGCCGCCGACCGAGACGCGCCGCGTGTTAATGGCGGACGAGATGAAAAAAAACGTTGTTAAATGAAAACGGCGAACAATTATTATATAAGCCGGTCGGACATTTAGGGACCCCCGCGGCGGAGCGACGGACAAGCGGGGTGCGGCGCGGCTGCGCGGGCGCATGCAGAATAAAACGGATGTCGGAGTCGCTGTAATTGCGTCTTAGATAATTATTACTTTACTGGATTTTGCAATAAACCTTTTTTCTGAGAGCAGCATAACTGTAAGCAAGTACCGAGGTCCCGTAGCATTACATCTAGGACGCCGCGCGCATGCGCTGTCAACTCTCAGTCTACGTGTTCTCGTTCACCTTACTACAATGCCAACTATAATTCAGACTATTAAGATATTTATTAGATATAATTGCTAAAACACCGCTCATAAAATAATTATAATCAAAGGCTGTCTAATTGAGGCTGGAGCGTCGAGTCCGACCAATAGGCCACCGGCTGTAAAACTAAATGATCGAACAGCGAATACTATCAAGGTAGACCACACGTTCAACCAACAATTTTGACTAATTACAATCAGTGTTGGATCAGCTTTGAGTATTAATTAGATTTTAATTAAATACAACATGTTATTAAATGAAACTGACCTAGGATAAGTGACAAGTACACCAATGTGTAGTATAGCTAATAGAATAAAATTAAAGTTTATATGGAGAAGAAGTGCAGAAAGCTAATTTTTTTATCATAATTACGGTCAACCGCGGTCCGCCACGAGACCTACAGTAGTTTATAATTCTGAGAATTTGTTAAATTAGTATGGTCCTTAAAAGACTTCGAAACTTAAGAGTAAATAGAGTAACCGCCTAATTTAGAAACATTAAATGATTACTTAAAGTATCACTAAGTAAAGGTTTTCTTTGTTAAATCTTACTTAGTGACAGTTTAAGTAACCATTAACGTCTCTGAGTGCGGCGGTAAGACCTATTCCGATGTCAATATAATTACAAACAAAGGTACGTATAACGTACATTGTACCTACGTGAATACTTCTATTCATACTTTGGTCATTAAATCAGACTAGGCCAACGTGAACGGCTCACAGAACGAGACCAGATAAAAATTGCTACTTCAGTATTTTACCTTATTTTATATTACATACATCAATACATGTAAACGTTGAGGATAACTCAAGATTCGATATTTCATTAATTCTGTAAATATTATGTACTGTATACTTGTCGGATAGTATGTACCAACATCACATCATCTTAAGCTCATCGTAGCCCGCTCTAAGCACCATCTATCGACACTCGAGCACCACCCGTCAGCTCACCTGTAATCCTTGTGAGAACTGTCTCACGGTCAATCAAAGGCTCGGTTTACGGCCGATATAAATAAGATGGTCTGGAACGAAGTGGAAATTGCTAGAAGTAGCTCCATTATCGCACGTAACGCGGGAGCATGCTGAGCCCGGATTAGCATAGGCCCGCAGCGGACCTCGCCGGGCCCTACCACCGTGTGACTTGACACCACTACACCATACACTTTTGTGTGAGTGCGAAACAAGTAAAATGTAATATGCGTCTGTAGTACTGTTCATCTGGAAATACGTAAAGCTTGTAGATATGTGAGGTGATATTCAGAAAAAGATTTAGCTACCTACAATTGTAGAGGCTAAAGTATGCTTGTTTAAAACTAGCACACTTTGCGATAATAGTCGAGTGTAAGTGATATACTTGACTTATAACTAAAAAGACATGTAGAGCATAATAGTATAGGACCAAGTTCGATTAAGTCTAGATAATAAATATTAGTATCGATCACAGGTTCGTGCTGACACCTCGCGACCCGCGCTTTGAATAATCAAATCAAAGTCGATTCGCGAGCAAACCGGACCACATCCATACCTACTACGATCCGCGACACGACCGACTGCTGCCTAGCTAAACATATTCACGCTCCGCCGTTAAAGTAATATCAATAAATTTTACTGGTCGTTTTCGGTCAAGTATCCCCATGAGCCAGTTTTAAACACATTATTAATATTATAAATAGTAGATTTGTTAACTCACTGTTCAAATTCACCATTAAGGGGAATGGCCATATGTCTCTACATTTTATGTTTATAGAATGGCTAACGACCGTGCCACCTACCTGTCGGTATGTGGACTATCGAGTGCCGTGGCCATCGCTGACCTTCGCTTGGCTGTTGTGATTTCATAAAGATACAGCTAGCAGCCACTACTACTGTTATTTATTGCATCACTTACCATATAGAGAAAATACTTTGAGCGTATTATACCTATTAGTTTTGGTTGCCTTAAGCAGACTTACAAAAACAAGGTGTGTTACGACATTGTTCAAGGTGTCACCAAGTGTCACAAAACTTGTCACTGCGAATCAACCAACAGTCCGCAGCCTGTCGTCGCCGCAACCACCACGCTCGGGCCACGAGTGCAGCAGACACGCCGGCTCGCCCCTGGCCGCGCTGGGCGTGGGCGTGGGCCGGCTACATTCAATTATGGGCCTTTAACACTTATAAACCGACAAATTAACATGTCATGAATATTATTTAACTTTTTCTCAATTATGTTAATACGACTGCAATTCGTAAAGTTGTGTTGCCCTAGTATTAAGCGGAGAGCAAAAACCCCGAGCGGATCTTTAGCAAACATTTGCATACATTACAATACTTAATTCATACTCGCAGACTTGTGTGCACCGAGAAAAAATATACACACCCGGAACGAGGAACACGGCGCGTGCGCAGCCGACGCGCGTCGTTCTACCCAGCGCCCAATGACACTCTCAATATTCAAATAGCCGCCTTATTACCATTTTTAAACAGTGAATCATTTTATGATGTCGAAAAAAAACAAGGTGTTTTATCATCTTATTTGTTATGAATAACGGAAGATTTATTCTAAAAGGATTTTAATTTGTGTTTTTGTTGCTACGCGTTATTTAAATGTAACTGGCTCGATCGTAGAGCGAAGTGCGACCGATGGCCGCGCGAGGTAGTCGCGCCGCGGTCCCGGCACGGTGAACAATCTCGTGTTTTAGTGGATTGATTACGGATGATGATTGACGACCTTTATATTCAAATGATGAAATCATTGTCCAACACGTATTATCATATTAAAACAATGAATCAATTTAATACGCTAAGTAATACATTAAATAGTTTTACGATCGTCCGTATTTGTTGTTCGGATCAAATAGAGATTTATCGACGAATTTAAATGTATAAGTTCCATTATCATACAAATTACGTAAACAAAGGTTTTGGTTTTATCAGCAATATGTTCGTGTGTACGATGTAATTGGCATTATTTGCGCAATCCGGCTTTTATCGCATAGCATAAAAAATATCATTAATTTATACTAAAAATCTCATTAGATAAATCTTCCTTGAAGGAACTAAGTTTTGAAATATTTTTTGTGGCAACATCTGAACTGACAGTTTGAATGTTGCCATAAATCAGTAGTATTTAAAGGTTTTACGTAGCCATGCCGCCATGCGTGACATCTTGCGCAACTTTAAGTACGTAATTTATTTTCGCGTCAAACGCCATCGTCACATTACTTATTAATGTAAAATGCTAGGCTGTCCGTCTGTGTGGCTTGAAAAACTGGGTGTTTTAATTTATAGCTACGTATATTCAATCCTAAACTTATAATTTTAGTGAAACCTTTTTCCTATGCATAAAGACCATGACAGGGACCAAAGAAACATTATAGTGCTACGAACTTGAAAATCTTCGCAGTACCTAAAGTCTAAATTTATGGAATATTTTGTACGGAATAAACTGGAAGAAACATCGCATGAGAATGTATTGACATGGATCTATACTGTCACTTCAATGTTTATCACAGCCATTACGGAAAATTCCTTCAAGGCCGATCGCAGCAGTGTGGGTACAGGCTGAGACGACACCGGGCGTCACGCATGTATGCTATTTGTTGAGAGACTCATGTGGCCTCACAAAATGGCGATTTGGTCACTTAATAGTTTGATATATGAAGGTGTATTTGCGCGAACAGGTTCGTAATTTGTCGCCTATCATTAGCTGGCACGTGACCGTGGCTTCCTAGTGGGTGTGGCAGACGATCTCCTTGAGCGCGTGCCAGCCGCGGAACAACATCACTACATACAGTAGTAAGCACAGAATATCAACTCTGCATAGCCTCGCATTGACTCCGGACGAAATACCTGTAAAAGTATCATGGTCTCAGAGCTTCGATATCGCTTGAGGGTCGTTCTTATTTCCTAGGCACCTAATTAGGTAGTCGTTGGTGGAATAAAATGGTGGTCGTGGGTGGAGGCACAAGAACGTATAGTACACTCTCCTTTACCTAAGAAAACTTCTGTCACAAAATATAGTATTTTCTATACACAGCTGATGTTATTGTGGAGACGTCTATTTGGCTGTTAGTAATGAAATTAGCGAAGCAATAGTTTTGTGTGAATTACTTTCACAAGTTCTTGAGTAGACCTTTTATATCTTCCTGCTATGTGTCAACTATCTTACAAAGAAATAAGTGTTGTATGTGTTTGATATTACACATCGAAATATACTGGTCGATTTAAATATTTTAATAATTGGAAAACATATAGTGATATGAAAAAAAAGGTATCATTTTATCAAGGTAGCATTTTTAAGGGATACAGATTAGGTTTTAATTCAATCGTAACTATAAAAATCATAAACTAAGTCGACGTTATGAATTTGATTAGAATCTGCGTGATTTTTGGAAATGAGTCTTATTGCTTCATGAATAAGGTAACAATTCAATCGAACTAAAAAAATCATCACCAGTAATCGTCGATGGCACGCCTCTCGAAGTTGTCAAGGAGTATGTCTATCTCGGGCAATTAATGCAGTTGGGTAGATACACTTCGAAAAGGAAGCCGATAGGAGGATTCAGTTGGGCTGGGCAGCGTTCAGGAAGTTGCACCACATATTTTCGTCGGATATACCACAGAGCCTGAAGACAAAAGTCTTCAACCAATGCGTCCTCCCTGTAATGACGTATGGTGCCAAAACGTGGACACTGACTGTGGGGCTAATCCATAAGCTCAAAGTCGCTCAACGTGCTATGGAAAGAGCTATGCTCGGAGTCTCTCTGAAGGACAAAATTCGGAACGAAGTGATCCGTCAGAGAACTAAAGTGACCGACATAGCTCTGAAAGTTAGTAAGTTGAAGTGGCAATGGGCTGGCCACATATATCGCAGAACCGATAACCGCTGGAGTAAGCGTGTTCTGGAGTGGAGACCGCGTCTTGGTAAACGTAGCGTGGGTCGTCCTCTGGCCAGATGGCGGGATGACTTACATAAGATGGCAGGCAATGACTGGATGCATAAAGCAGCAGACCGGGCTCTGTGGCGTACATTGGGAGAGGCCTATGTCCAGCAGTGGACTGCAACGGGCTGATGATGATGATGATGATGAAAATCATTGATTATGTCGATGGTATAAATTCAAACAGAATTATTTTGGAAAGTTAAATTCGAAATTTACATCCATTTTTTTTTTTACATGATTTAGTTTGTATAGGACAAGATTGGATTTATAACTCTGAAGTTAGTAACGAGCACTTTTTTAGTTTTCAGTTCAGCTACTTTTGATAGTATAAGTTTACACGCTACGTATCCGAAACAAAGTAATGTTCAGTAACTTTTGTTATTTATAATGTTAAGTTATTTTTGGACGTTGCCGTGATTACACTAGATAACCAAAATAAACATTTTATATTGTTCAGTGAATTTTGTAAAACTGAATGTTATGATGTTTTCGGATATTATAACGATCAGCAATTTTTGACAAAATGGTGTTCAGTGACCTTTGATGAGTAGTGTTCAGTTAATTTTGAACTTTAATGATGTTCATTCAATACTGGCGCCTTATCTTGTTGAGCGATTTATGGGTGATATAATGTACAGTGATTTTGAAAATCTGAATATGGTCATCGACTTTTGATGCTGACTGTACATCGTCAGACGATGGGACCCAATGTTTTGCAATGTTCCCTTTCGGACTCGATGTGAACACATTAGCTGGTTTCGTCCACATTTGATTCCTAAAACTTGTCTAAGTATAAGTATCGTCAGACTGTTGTAACTTGTAACCGCCGCCCGTCAGCTACTTTTGCAACGTACTCCGCGACCTCAGCGCGAACGACTGATGTAACATTGGACTGGTACTGGTTTTTTAGATCCAGATTCACTGCGACAGCCGCTTATACCCCAGTCCGTGCGGCGATAGTTGATACTAATTTGTTAGTTTATTGCCTTAAGAACCCGTTAAAACGTAATTATTATACGATGCTTAATTTGTGGGTGCTTTTTATCAAGGCTTATCTTGAATTCGCTGTGCTACAAAACTTTTTTGAGAGGCTAAAAAAATTTGATTTTGAGAATTTTAAATTTAATTGAACCTTAATCAAATCAATAGGACTCCCTAAAATTAAATCACAATCTCGGTGCTCACCCATCCATTTTCTAACCGAAGCAAGTGTAACTTCACAGTTCTAGTATATGTTTGCCACAAGCTCCTCATTCATATTTCATGTTCTTAAAGTTAACAGTTGAAGGCGTGTAGATAATAGTCAGAAGCAAGTCAGCCTGACTGGAGACATCCGACCCAGTCCACTGAGAGCCGGCAGCCGATAAGTCGCCGCGATTGACTGCTTAATGCCAACTAATTATGTGCCGAGACTATCACTCGCCGCTGCAGTTACTACATCAATCAAGCCATTTATCAACCTGTATGTACGTTCATGATGTATATATATCCTAAATGGTAGGCAGAAATGTATTGTTGCACTGAGACGGTATAAATGACGAGGAGTAGTTGAGAACGTACTAATATAAAAACTTCTATGACAGTTTTTTGAGTCGAAATAGGAGCCAAGATAATAGAGATGATGGAGCTGTAAGTTGTAATCCAATAAAATAAAATCAATAAATAGAAGAGAACGATATACTATTGTTTAGGGTCTAGGGAGATCGTTTACTTTCTTATTGTAGGACGTATTGATTGCAGTGGGCTTTCATACATAAAATACAATTAGGAAAAATAAATATAAAATAAAGCTTTTTTATGACATCAGTACAGATAAATATCTCAGCTTACAGGAACGCGGACGGCGTGACTGAACTAGAAACGAAACTGTTTTAATAAAGTAAGTATTTTAAAGTTTTTGTCTTAAGGTTAGTACGTCGTATGTGGATGATGGAGAGCCATCAGGCTTCTAACATTACCGCGCACCGGTTCAAGTGAACATTTGCTTCAAACTGGGTAATTAAAAACATAGCCGTTACGCCAATTAATTTCTCAAAGTCAAAAGTTGTTTGGGGCTTTTCCAGCAACACGAAGTACCAACACGGAGTCGTATAACTCGGCAGGTGCACCCAGCGTTACGTGTCTGACACAGTTGGGCACTGTGCGGCGTGTGTTTCAGATAGGCAGTGCGTTTTGGAGACTCGATACGGTTTGGAGAGTTTATTGCCGGTGCTGGGAAGCGACGGTCAATTAATTCTGACCGAGTAACAAGCTTAGATTTACTGTATGGAGTTTTCTCTCGGACTCGACGATTGATGCCATTATTGTCTAATTGGCACGCTAATGTGATGAGGTAGCGCACAGGTGCAGCCGGGTACCTCACACTTTGAAGTATATTCTGAAGACGTGTAATTTCTGAACAAAATATGTTCTTAATTAAGTATTTGAGCCTTTATGGCTACATGTAGACGTTTAAATATGCTAATATCTACTCTGAAGTGTTTTTAAACTGCGACCCAAAATCCTCCGATAACAATCTTACATAAAAGCTAGATTTCTAAAGCTTTTAAGCGTGCAATCTCAAGCGGCGCGTATATCATCACTTCAACAATTATAATTCACTGCATTACACAACCATTGGTTCTCGGTAGAAACGAGTGGCTCTAAATCCATTGCGGGCCGGTCATCAATTGTGCCGTTCAGCATAATTTCAGCGCGTCGCTGTATGACGTATGTTATGAGATGCCGCGCGTGCGTGATACTTCTAATTAATTTTGCCCGAGGCTCGCAGCGATATCGTATCGACATCGCGACGCTGAGTATAAATTAGTTGGCACGTGAAGGGCTACTGGAACTGCTCTGCTAACGTTTGTGCTAACTTACTCCGCTACTGTTCGGATCGAGACCACATCGATCAAGTTACCTAGTTATAAAATGTTATGAGTTATCTCCACCATTTCTCTCCAGTATTTACAAAAACACTATTTACATGGTTTGACAATACGGAAACTTATATTTAAGAAGTTTTAAGTGAAATTTCTTAAGTATTAGCTCTTTTACTAGTTTTCAGAACTTTTACTGATGTTTTTAATTTTGGACTTAAAGGGAAACCACAAAACCACAAACAAAACTAAATATGTTAGATAAGTAGGTACTTATTAATCAATTTCGATAGACTGGAACATTACGGTCTCTATCGCGGTCTCAAAGAGCCAGGCGTGTGGGCGAAACGAACGCGTTGCTTTGCCCAATGTCGTAGCACTATTTGAAAGTTTTGTTAAATGTTCACGATAGCCGTACCCTACGGGACGTCATCACTCACATTTTTATTAATCGCTTATTTGGCTAAATTAGCCTTTACAATATTGGTATCTAATAGTGGAATGCGGATAAAACAAAATACCCACAGATGTTAAAGTCGTGTGAGACTCAACACATGGAGAGGAAGTTTGTAATGTTATTAATTTGTTATGATTAAAATATCTACAAAACAATAATTACGATCCACACACATAGGTGTCTAATATGTGGCCGCGGTATTAACAACTTGTTTCCAAAGCACCTGCTTCCTTCATCATAATTTATGACCGATGAACTCGTTCCTATGTTTGTCTACGATTAATATTGTTTGAGTTTTATATCCAATCATTTTTTTACAACTCGCATGGATCCAGTTTGTGGGTGAATGTTGACAACTGTGTCGTTGCACTAATGGTATGCATGTATTGATATTCATTGTTCCTAGAATCATAAACTGCATGTCTACCGGTGTGATCGATCACACTCGCTGCACTCTCTCCGAGAACTAGTAATAAAAGCATCGAAGAAGGAATCTAAAAGAAAGTTGGGAGTCACCTCGCGCCTAGAGGCTCGATGTATTTTATTTTAATAATAAAGTTAATCTGAACATTAAGCAAGGCAGAAGGCGTGACAAGCGAAATCGTAATTAACGGCTCATATCTGTGTCTAAACACGCGCGGACGTTTGGGTGCGCGGGCGCAGGCCGCCGACCCCGGGCTGGCGCGGGCGCAGCATGTCGCCTCAGATTTCACTCCACTTGGCCGGATTTTCGATGGTACTTGAAAGGGCACACTTCTGTGAAGATGTTCGACGATTAGAGTGCTATTCGCGGTATGAGATGGGTCTTAAAATCTTACGCCTTTGTTTATAAATTATAATGTTGATGACGATACAGGTCCGCTCAGCAGTGACCTTACTTCTTATGGGTTTATCATTCATTTAAGTAACAGTTTTGTTGAACATGGCTTACGTGTGTGAAACTCGTCGGCAGTGGTTACTCCACTCTATAAACCACAACAAGTCTGTGTATCTATAGCAAGACCGATCATATCGGACAACACGTGTCAAACAAACATAGATAAATATCAGAACCTAGTTCACTCAATTACACTGTGAATTAAAACCCATACACGCATAGACTTACAGCACTTTTACATAAATGTGTCATAAATTAATATTTGTATAATAGTTCATGTACATATTATCTGCAATGTTTTTTTTATTAATTTAATAAAAGGTATATCTTGACAAATAACTTTACAAGTATAAATGCGCTGCTCTGACTACGTGCTCCAAAGGGAGTACTCACCTACAGCCGGCCGGGCCCGGACCGTGACGGAACGCCATAAAATCTCCCGTTCACCAACATTATAACAAATGCTAAACTGTGTGTAAAGGCATTCGTCACTGGTCGTATAAATCAGTCGGATTGCGCCCATTACCTCGTGGATACCGCATTAAACCGTCGCGATGATTAAACAATATGGCGCTGTAAACTATGAGGAAACCACGTTAACTAACGTCGCGGAGGAATGCTATAGAAAAATTGTTTGAAAGCTCGGAATTTGTGGAAAGAAATCGTGTGTTACTTGCGTGCCGACATCTGAATAGATGGAACACTTTGATATATCAAATAAGCAAGCTCTTAAAATGATGAACTGACTCTTGTAGTAAATAAGTTTAAGTTCGCTTCCCTGACGAAACAAATGGGTGTGTGTGTTTTTACATATTATTTAGGCCAGAGATATTACCACACAGCCTAATTTAAAAATAATTCCATGAATTTGTTTCATAAAGGCACAAAACAAGTAAGAGAACTCAAAATAGAAAAAAAGAAATCACTTTGTCGCATGTGAAGTCCAGTAACTGTAGCTGTATGCTAAACATGAGTCCGTTACAAAACACGCGCGACCGCATCTCAGACAATACCAGCTGTGGAGACACTTCTAATCCAGATGCAGATACAAGGACATGGTCCCGGCGGCTGGCTCAAGGCAGACTATCAGGCGATCGCCGGCGATCCTATCGGCCGCGATAAAGCCCAGCTCGGCGGCCTGTCAGCCCCTGTCACACATCTCAGCGGCGCTAACGACTCTTAATTTTTTACCGTGTCCCTCTTGTTAATTGCAATAATATCGTGGATGGTTAATTTTATAAAGAATTTCTTGATTGCGTTTTTTAAGGATCTTATGAGACGAGTTGGACTGACACCGAACACGCAAAGGTTTACCGAAGGCATCTGCAGAAGCAGTCACTTGTTTCATGTGCATATTATATTGCACACATAGGTACTGTACTAGACATTTGCGCACTTTATTATCAGTCGGTAACGTGACGATGTCCTCTGTTATTTTTTTTAAAATTGTCTTCCTAATGGAAATTTCCTACCACTGTATGAAGCAATGCCTTATATTAGTATTTAATACCTTTTTTTAGTTTGAGGTATCGTAGAAGTATATATTTTACACGATCAGTCGACAGGCCTACTTAAGAATTACATCAAGTAACTTTAACGGTATATCTAAGTTTTCTTGTAATGGTGTCTCTTTACTTTTAGATTATCGGTCTTAACAGTAAAATATTAGTGATTTTACCAAAACTTGTACTTTAAGTTCAAAGTGTTATCTTAATCACTCGGAACTTGAATCATTACTTGTTGGTGTATTAAGTAGGTACCACGTAGTTCCGAGAGCCGCCGAACACAGTTTTGTTTACTTTCCTCGACTTCTATCACCGATGGTTATGACCCAAATTGAAAGTATCAATTACACACGAGTTTCTAATTTGTAAACGGCAACAAATTACACATCGGTGGGTGCACGGCTTCATTTTAGCCGTGACGCAAACAACGCTGTATAAAAATAAACTATACATAGAGAGAAAAAACCAGAAACCTGTAGTCGGTGTAGTGGGCCTGTGTGTTTCGTCATAGTGGTGTTAGTGTCAACTGGCGGAGACCGCATTGCTCAGTAATGAACCAGCATCGGGAATAAATAACACGACACGTGAGCATACGCGGGCTAAGTTATGTTCATACATTACCGAGCAGTTGACGTAAACCGTGCGAGCGCCGCCCGGCTCGCGGCACGTGGCGCACGTTGCACTGCTCCAGCCAACACCTTCACTGGTTCATTGCAAATCATACATTCATACATAAAACCATATATGAAAAAACCCTTAATTTTTTATTAATCCCATAAAAACAGAATTTCGATTTAAGACAAGAAATTACTCAAGTACCCATAAAAACAAACAGTGGGAGCTTGAATGGGCTATCACTTTACCTTTTATTATATGAAATAATCACGAAAGCACGTCTATAACATGAAAACAGTGAACACAATAAAACCAAAGTCAATGAGTTCTATAAAAATGTCGTAAAAACCAACTATGTCATTGTTTTACGATCAAAAATAGAGACATCAAAATCTTATTGATAATGTTGATTTGAATATGAGTGTTGCATGAGACCGTCCGCTGTCCGCCGTCCGGCGTCCGTCGTCCGGCGCTCGCTGCGCATGCGCCCACGAGGTGGCTCGTGTCAGCTGTTGACGGTGTCGCCGTCAACGTGAGCGACACTGACCGGGACTTGTACCTGTGAGGTGCCGACCGAGGAACTAATCAATTGACACTCAGTACGCTCTATCTATAGTTTCATATGAACGAAACATTTAAATTATAAAAGCAAGTATTTTATTACAGCAATCAATCATCCTTCTCCATGACTTAATACCACTAGAGCAAGCATTACATGACACACAATATAAAGAAGCTACGGTCGAAGCGCACAAATATATATTTATCTTGACTAGTTTAAATAACAGTGCTCACACTCAAATAGTAAACCCAATGTATAGCCTGGAGATGTTTGCTTACATTTCGCTTGATAGTGACCACACACTTGAAGAAACAGCAGATATAAAAGCCACTCAGTTCCTAACTGTTCAATGAAATGCTAATAGTATGCAAGATGTTTTAAATATTGACATTGCAAATAAAACTATTAATACCAGCGATCAAATTGTATTTTATCATCGGGAAATGCGTGATCACAAATACTAGTAATGTCACGGAAGTGAATTTAATAATGAAACTCATCAATATAACGAATACAGCGAACTGGATCACATCACCTTCAAGGCGAAACGGAAAATAAATAAATGTGGTCGAATATGGAAGTAATATAGAGCTGTCCACAGTTCCATGTCCACTCCGCTCTTCGGATCGCAGTCGTCAGTGAGGTAGCCGCTGTCCAATATTTTCATAATGTCGCGCGGAGTGCTCGGCTACCAGCTGCGCGTGCGCCGCTCATCTCGGTGGCCGCAGCGCAAACATCGCTCGTGTATGTTTTGTATTGTTAACCCGTGTTTGCTCAATCGTCGTCAGTTTGCTTTTTT
This sequence comes from Abrostola tripartita, assembly GCA_905340225.1. Taxonomy (NCBI): domain Eukaryota; kingdom Metazoa; phylum Arthropoda; class Insecta; order Lepidoptera; family Noctuidae; genus Abrostola; species Abrostola tripartita. The sequence goes on along the minus strand of HG996492.1, from coordinate 257,009 downwards.
TCGAACTGCGGCCAAGTGGTACCCTTGGAACCGTTTCTGTACTTACGACCTCGGGCACTCGCCCTATAATTTTAGCTGAAGTTAATAGTCCAAATAGCTAATTAATTATACGTTATCGATTGTCTAACGCTCATTAATTTGCCAAAATACCAAAGACAAAATCGTAAAATTTTATGTCCCCGACTCATGGACGAGGTTATAACAACTTTTAACTATCGAATGATTTATTTTATTGCCGGTCTAATGGAATCGTTGGACGTTAATAGTAAATATTTAATTGGTTAATGTTACCGGTTTTTGGCGATGTCTCTCTAACCCTAAGATTCCTTATATAACCTTTACGTTATATCTGGTTACGTCATGGCGGTGGCAAGTAGATGGTATCTCACAAGCGTTCGTTCGCTTCGGCGACTTTACACCACGCACTGATCGTAGGCACCGACACAGATAAAGGGACCGAATTAACATACACTCCATATGAAAACCATGACTGACTCCGAAAAACAGATTATTAAAAAATAAGAATCTTCTTCATCATACAATTACTAACCAAAAAGACGCAATTTTAATTAAATCCGCAGTCTACAATATCCTTGACACATTGGAGATAATGTAAGGCGAAACTTTATTGAATCACTAAGGCGCAGTCATCGACGCATCTATTACGACTGACGTACATAAAACAGACGAGGTGGGTCTCTCTGCTGGAGACAATAAAGCCACACGTTACGGTGATGTGGCCAGTGTTAGTTCACACCCACGACCAACCTTACTTCCTCGAGTGTCTCTGTGGGAACTAGACAATTGGCTTGATATTAGAGATGAGGTATCTAACTGTTTACTATCATACTATCTTCCAAAGACGACTCGATCTATATTTTCACTAAAACTTTTAAACAGTCCATGATAGCTATCTATCTTGTAGTAGCCTAAACCACGTCCTAACAACGCATTAAAATTATGGGTGATACAAGATACTAAAAGTTACACCTAAGCAGGTGTCTACTATCTGGTACTGATGGAATTAGATACTCTACTCTATTGATACTCTACTCTACTCTATCGATACTCTACTGGTATCAGATGGAATTAGATGGTAATCTGAATTTTCAATATAAATAAACCAATAAAATCTTCTGTCTTTCTCTATTCTGTTGTATACACAAAACTATGATGACCTTCTACGTTTAAAACAAACATAATTCTAGCAAGTCCAACCATGGTTTGTAATCCGGTACTAAGTTCTTCGTTTCAACCATCAACGAATATAATAAAGACACCAATAACCATCAATAAACCGATGTTATCAATAAATATATTCACATCATAACATTATCATTTTTACGTAGTTAAGCACATTATATATTATATTCCTGTTACAACAGGCTTGAACAATCAAATCAGATAACACTTAGATAAGTTGATATTATACTCAGATGTAGAAAACATTGAGAAACACAAAGAAACAAAACAACAAGATTTTCAAACAATAAAAGAGTTTCATTCAAATTATGCCACACTTTACTATGAAACACTTTTATTTCTTAATAAAAACATATAGTTGGTACATAAATCACATCTGATAAATATTTAAGACGTACATTATGCGCTACAACATTATATTTTGATAGTTTATAGTTACGCTGCCGCACGACAAACAAACCATAATTTATTACAATTACTCACTTTATTAATTCTAGTTTCAGAGTTTTAGAAAAGTTGGACACCGTTCAGTCTGCTCTAGAAAGTTTAGGAATGTTAATGCGAATGTCAATGAATGTTACCTACTTCTTGGAACAAAACTCTTCAAGTTTAGATTGAACTAATCTAACCGAAGCAAGAATTAGAAAATAGACTTGATTTACGATTTTGATAAACTTTCAACAAAATAATGAGCTTTTTGACACAAATTAGACGAGAGCTTGAATTCAACCAGAATGGAACACTTTATTCTGCGTCTTAGTATTTATGTAAGTTTACACGTGAATGCAAATCATATATTATATACCTACGATTATTATGTTATGATACAGAAAATATTACAAAGATCTAAGTTCATACACCCGTGCTACGAAACTTATAAAAATAACTCTACAAACATTTTTAAATTTTCTCAGTCTGTGGCACAGTGTACTGTGTTAAGCGAAGCCTGCTTGCATATCCTAGCTTTAACAAGATAATTATCATAGTATGTCAATGATAGCAGTGGGTCTCTTGCACTGTAAACTAATCGGTGTCAACCAACAAAACGCCATGACAGTTTCACTGAGAACAGTGACAGCCAAACTATTTGGTGAGTTGACTCAATGACGGGCAGCTTTCGTAGCAGCTCCGTCAGCTCCGTGGTCCTGAGTGAATGTCACACATGTTATTATTTAGTAATGTGGCGGATGTTAGTTCATTGCACCTACTTGTGTCTGTGCGCGTAATGGCGCGCGCCACACGGATGTGCGTACGCAAATATTAGTAGTGACTTCACAAGGTCGGGGCAAATAGATAACGAGGAATGCTCTTTGCTGTGTACCCACTCAGAGAGCATTCCATTTGGCAGATATCATACTTATTTTTGTTGTTTGCTTAGGTTTTGTAGTAAGGGCCCTTGGTGAAAAGTACTGGCATACCTATTACTGAAAAGGCTGTCTTGAAAACCGTTTGTAAGGTTTACGATCAGAAGAAATAAAAAAGTTATTCTATTCTTCGGTCACAAATCGTTATTGAAAAATACTCCGATTTGTAATGATTATGAAGTTGAATGGCGAGGACTTCTTTACAGTAGGACTGTTTCAGACCTCTTCCAAGTATATCTGTAAGTAAACAGTAGACACTGTTGCAGAAATAAAAGAAACAAGATTTCCGGCGGCGCGCGGCGGTACATAACACATCACACTACATTATCACATATGCCCATTATCTACCATCACACTTACCTTCATCCAGGCCGATGAAGTTCTCTTCAGATACAATCGCGTCACTGTTGAATAAATAAATCGCTTTATTTCGCGTAATTCGGTGCGGGCTGCGCACACGCAGACGCGGCAAGGCGCGACCAAGTATAAATACCGCGTTATCGCGCAAACACGGCGTCCACTTATTACTCGCGCTTTATCCGATTTCATGAGTTAATCTCTATACGATGCACCGACGAGCTGAGTGTGGACATCATCTAACACTAATAAAATTGTTTTAAATAATGTAACTTTTTTAACTTAGCTTTACGGTGACTTACTTTGGGTCCCTGAATTTGGCATACCTACCTAAAAACAAGAGTTGAAGTATCCCTACGTCAGACAGGCAGTATATAATTCTTGTATCTTGAGAATCTACTATCTTGTATTTACAAACAATGACAAGAAGACCGTAGTTGCCGGCCACAGCAGCGACAGGTCCACACAAATCGTGCAGCAATATGATTGAAAGTAAGGAGCGATCAGATTAAGTCGCGTCCCGTCCCAAACAAAACAACAGAAGTCCACACGTCACCGCGCCTGCGCAGCCGCGCCGCTTCGTGACCTCAGCCAGTGGAGACAAATGTAAACAGTAGAGAGGCGAACAAGTTGCCTCGAGAAGATGTTGTTTGCCAGCTAGAGGTGCGCCATCGTTGTTGATGATGTTGTTGATTTTATTCATGGATGACTGAGCAAGGCTGCGCAGGCGCAGCTGGAGTATCCGAAGTTAGCTAGCTTACGGCATAGCTATTATCGTGTTAAAGTTTCGTAATAAAGTGGGGCGATACTATTATTGCCTTATTGCCTATTGGACACATGTCCAATTCCTGAACTTCAAGGCGGAAAAATCAAACGGAACTGTACCAGATTTGTTTGCAAGTTAAGTAGTACCCAGTAGTTATGTTCGCGACCCCGACAACAACTAAGTAGGCAGTATTGCTTAATATGCATATTATAATGAGTGCACTATGCCTTATTAATTTTTACGATGGCTTTTTAGTTAGTGTCTGTCTCGTTTAAGAGAAAGTGACTGTTGCCTAAACTCTTCGACTCATAACAAACTGTTTTTTTACGTTCATGTATATTAGAACATTAAGATAACTAGATCATTGTCATTATGAGAGTTTCACACAATTACTATTTGTAAGGCTGTTTATGTTATGTTAGGCCTCAGATGGGAATCAAAGTCAATCTCTCCCCTCTTGATCGTTAGCCTAATCTTAGCCATTAGACTATTTCCACAGTACCTACAAAGTGTATCGTAGCTCCGTCGTGTTTTATATCTGCGCTTGCACAGAGCTCTAAACCCCTAGTGCCTCAATTCGTGCTACGGGCTACGAGAAATACGATCCCACTTTCCTCACAGCTGTCCCTTGTAAATTACGACAAGTGTTGCTTGAAGACTCAGATTAACATTTAACATATACTAAGAAGGTCGAGGTGATGAGTGTGTGAAAATGTTTTAATCGTACAATGAGACCCAAAATTTTTTATTGTACAAATATTTATAAATAAAAAGCTTGGGGTAGCCTTTCACCAGCCCTGTAAGTATGTAAGCTACCAACAATAGTAATTAACAATGCATAAGATATCTGGCAATATTACTGCTAGTGTTACTAAACAATATGAGCGCCAACACTGGCCGCAAATGTTTGTACCATCTCATCACAACCAAGGTATGAATGACTCAAACATTGGCCGTTTGTTTCCTGAGGTTTGATTACCCTGCTATAATATTTTGTCAGCCAACTGTCCGCACGAAACCATTCAATCATTCGTTCATAATGTGTCGTCATTCATCAGTTTGCCGCGTTGATTAGCGGCGTTCCTCGTCTGTTTGCTCGCACTAGTAAACCGATATTACGTCAGGTAACACTGTACTGTCATACTTACTATTTTACCGCCTAAACTTCAGTAACACGCAATAATCGCCTTTATTAGAGTTCTAATAAGACTCATTTATGTATTTTTATATGTTGTTGGCAGTGCAAACATTTGGCCGCTGCGCCCGCGCCGCCGTTCGCACCAAACAGTGTTTTGTCTTTGAGCTGCCGTGGTTCCTGCCGTAGATTATGAATATAGATCAGTCTTTTTTTAAACAAGTCCTATACACATCCTCAGGGATACTCTTACTTCTTACTCCTATTCCTAACTTTACTTAAACGCATTTGCGTTTTGCATGTTTTTGTAACAATTTACAGAAAAGTAACTACGTACTCTTTTGATACCCAAGTTGATATAATTGTGCTAATTAAATAGCAATTAAAACTGGCATCTCATATCAGTGTCAACAAAGTGATCAGTACTAAACCTGTTCACAGTTCCTCAGGAGTACAGGTCACGCGGGCTCAGCGCGGCGTGTCGTCTGCAGCTAGCTACTCTACCAGTGGACAGTTCACATAAGACAAAGCATGTTTAATTAACCACTGTTGACAGTCGCTGCTCGCCTACCGGCGTGTATTGGTTCTGAGAATACTTGCGCTGGCGCAGGCGGTGTGCCGCTGTTAGTTTCAACAGTTACTGTTAAGTAAAGTCATTGTGGGAAACGAAAGTTTGGCCGATGGCGGCTATTGTTTAAAGTTAGAGATAAGCTGGACGCTGTGTCGTCAATAAACATTGGAAGTAATGCGTGACGTTCGGTTGATGGTAACGGATACCGGTGCAGAACATGACATTATTGAACTTATTGTTTTTATTGCGCATTAATTGTAACCTCATCGTAATATTTATAAATTCATTTATTCCAGCATTATTGCATTTGTATTGTATCAACAAGCTTTTCTCGGCCGATTCCAACGGCGTGTGTACAAGCCATCGGATACTCTCATGTTTTTCCATGTCTGGATCATCAGGTAAGTACTCCCAGATCAACGGAGATATATGGAGGAAATAGCTGGCTTCGTGTTATTTATTACAGAATCCAATGGTGGTCAAAGCGCGGCGGATAAATTTCCCGAGTGCGAGCGGCCCCGTCTCACATGTATTTATTACTTCCTGACCGACGACAAACGTCGGTAATTGAGCGATCACGACGAGACCATAACTCCTATCAAACTATCGAATTACACGCGCAACCCTATCGGTGACCGCTCACCATGCCTCTTATTCTTTGGCGCCTTCTTTCAGATGGAGCATCGCCGTCCCCTTCTTGCTTATTGTTCCGCAACGGGCGAGAAAGCGACGAGGGAGCGAGTGACCATTATCGGTACGCAGGTGGAAATAGTGACCACCGGTCACTAGGGTTATCAAATTACAGATGATGTGATGTGAAATTTATCGATACAACGGACGCCTGTAGCGGGTAACGCGGTGAATTTATAAAAAGAATTATATATCGGTCGAAAGTGACCGTTGTCCGCCAAATCGGGTACGATGTCGAAGGCATGAATAGTATTAATTTGAAATTGTAATCGATCGGTTTGTGAATTAAGTAGGGGGACTCGGGGTCAGTGCGAAGGGCAAGTCGCACAGCTCCGGACTGGTATTGTTTTTGCTGTGCCTTCCTGGATCATATTTGTATAAGGTCACAAACACGTTCAAGTCAACCTAATGGTCGATGACTAGGAAAATATATTTATACGTGTATAATTAAGGGATATGGTTCGTTTTTCCGACGTGCCTCTGGCAAAGCATGTGGAACACTTTTTCGCACTATTAACATTACGCTTAGCAACTGCTTCTTTTAAGTGGTGATGTTTAAAAGATGTGAATGTCTAAATTCTCAGACCGTAAGCAGTAAGCAGATCTTGAAACTTTCTTCCGCCTGAACGTGACTCTGTTCAACTAAGATGAGCCTGGGTTACGTTTAGCTTTGGCCTAGATGTCTATTCTATTGCTAATATCAGAGAACTGCTGTTGCAGCAATAGGTTAAACATCTGAACAACAATACGTTCTTTCTGGTTGTTAAGAAAATTAACGTAAAAACAACTAGGTAAACTTAAATATGGTCCAATGTATTTTTTAGAACAATGACAAGGTCTCTGAAACCTTGTCTTAGTGTACCCGTGACCACGGCCAGTGCGATGCGGCTGAAAGGTCAACGAATACAAAAGTATTGCAACGCAATATAGAATTACTGAAAATGACAAAGCTGAAAAATTTATTCATTTCAACATTTTCTGAAAATGAATCATAAATTCAAACAAACATCAAATTGTGAACCTCATTTTGAGGTCATCGAGTTCCCTCGTGCCACTTGACTGGCCGCAGAGAGAACACACAAAAAATCCCACTTCTCAACAACCTCAAATAAAACCCGAATACAAATGACATAACAGTTGAATTATCGAGTATAGTTAATTGAAGGCATACGTACGTGTGTCGCAACGGACCGCGGCGACCACGCCGGCTAATTCGGCGTGGCCGAGCTCGCTCATAAATTGTGCTAGAGCCAGCGGCCCAGCGTGATGCCGGCTCGTCTTACAGCCCTCTCACGGTTAATTGACCCAACTTAGATATTTATATTAGGGTTTAACATATTTTATTCCGATCGTATGGATTTGTGCGATAGTGGGAATCTCTTAACATTCGTGTTTTTATATGTTTAAGCTCGTTCGCATTGATAGGGATGCCAAATTACTAAACCTGCAAGAGGTTAATGAACTTGTTGGTCTCACCCAAATGCCATCTTACCTTATCCTACCATCTGCTTGACAACATCTAAAAGTTCATAATTAATTAATTACCGATCGGTATCATGACATACACTCATAATAGTGTCATAGTATTATGGTATCAATATACAATGTGCCGATACTGCTGCAATTAATCAAATTAAAGAAAACACACACCTAAATCAATAGAAATTATAAACCCACATTTAACTCCCAGCTGATGACAACAATTTATAATCATTAAATTAGATTCTACGAAACCATTTGAAAGTTATTATTAGCATTAGTATGGAGAGTAATAATTCTAGAGCGAGGTGCGAATGTATAGCTTTGAGGCAGCCATCAGTAACCTGTTGGTTTCAATACTGGTAGCACCAAATTATAGAGCAGGCTTTCACCGCCGCGCGTAATGATAACCAGCTGATGTCTGTTTATCTCCTGACGTGCGAAGTCGTTATGTACATCTACTTCATTTATATTTTATTACAGATATCGTGTCCATTACGTATGCCCATGTATGGTATAAAGCTGACTTTATAGCGTGCTTTATACCCTGAAGAAATGCTGTTTGTTAGATAATTTCAATAAAATATTTTAATTATTTTCCAATGTGTCAGACTAGAATGCTCATACGGTTAGATTTTTCTATCTCTCTCTTATGTAATCTGTCTGAATAATTTAAATCCTGATAGGTGCCATCATAATGACAAATGAGAAAGAGCAAGGATTCTCCTCGGATCGTCTTTAATGTAAAGCAAACTACTCACTACCGTATGTTTAACAGCCTATATTCATGTTATGTAAATAACTGCCTAGTGCCTATCCTTTCAAATCACAGGCGTGACTGTAACGTTTGCAATTAAAATTTATGAACAGAAACAATTACCAAGCTTTCCTAAAGTCGCCTGATAGAAATCTATAAATCTCGGTTTAACAAGAGGCTAAGTATTCAAAGCAGTATTTAAGTGAAGGGAACATTTGTAATATTATATCGTAAATTATCGATTAAAATCGGTCTGGGCCCGCGTTAGACAAAGTTATGTACGCAGCCAACACTACATCAATCCTGCGTGTAGGCAGCCGCAGTGAATATAATAACCGACATGTTTACGCAAATACCATTTGAAGTGCTCGATCGCTTAATATCGACGAGATTTGGAAACGTTGGAATCATCAGAATGGGCTAGTCACGCATCCGTACGTCCGTACACAACGATCAATAAGTCAACAGTAACAGTAGCCAAATAACTGGCTCTAATCCGAGTCGAATCGCTGGATATTTTTCAATAACGCCACAGAATCGATGATCGGAATAGTTAGTGAGGAGTCCGGGACTCGATCGCTCGCTCGATTCGTTTTTTTGTGTGGGAACATTTGGTTTTTCAATCACAAGCTAACCTTTTTACGGTGCTGGGTGTACGGCGAAGGCGATAAATATCGAAGCTTATGGCCGCGGCCGGCTTTGAAGTGCACGTTTTATCCAGATTGCTACAGAATTTTTTGGATGTTCATATATTTTGGATAGCAGCGTGTCCGGCGCGTGGGCAACCACCGAGCATACATTTGTTTTACATGACACAGCCTTGCTAAAAACTTGAAACATGATAATCTCGACCGCCTTCACTGGAGCGCAGACCTTACATGTAAACATGAACTAATACTACAGCGATTTTTTTTCCGAATTTAGTGGCTATTAATCATCAGTATCCATTCTATAAGTTATCGCATATAGTCTATCGATCTATGCAGGTAAGTAGTTACGGTGACATTATTTATCAAAGCAAAGGTACGCAACACTCATCTTTAGAAACCAGATCCTAATCTTGTATCTCTACCGCCGCGTTCTACACAGCTTTCTAGAACTTCTTGCGTAAAAACATATTAAGTTCTGTTAAAAATTAGTTCCGGGTTTTTAAAACCTTGCGCAAACACAGATTTCAGACAGTGAAATAGTGTAGGTCGACTTATACGCGTATCAAAGGTCACTACAACTTGCATAATCAGGCCATAATGTATTCGTACTGGTGTTTAGTGTATAATTTCAATATTGATAGAATAAAGTGAGGCGGCGCGTCGCCGTCGGGAGACAAAGTATTTGCAAATAACAAACATCATGTGTATTGTGTACCTGACGCTACACGTGTGATTACGATTTCATTATTTTAATGATTAGGATGTAAATTTGTCTGTAAGGAAGAGTATATGTATATAGTTTTTATAAGATCACATGTGAAGCGACTATACATCCTGCTCCACTCTTGCAACTACGCTAAAACAAAAAAACATAATGACCCCGTAATAAAAGACCCTGTACATATGCAATATATAATATCAATATTATTTGTGCTTCATGACAAATAAAAGAATCAACTCAACAAATAAACAATACAATTTAACGACTAGTGCGCAAACTCGAGCCCCAGTTAATGATAATACCTGGTCCTGTTCTATGCCAGCTCCGAACATATCGGATCGGGAACTAGTGCGGCCACGTATTACATTACTGCTTATGACTGGTTCCCGGTAATTAGATTGTTTCCAAGCACAGCGACAACTGGACCAACATGCTCTCTGGGCTTCATCTAAATAATTATAGTTATTGAAACTTTGTAATGTCAGGACTTAGTGTCGTAGTGTGTAGTAAGTCTATGTGTATTCATTTTATATTTTTATTTCATTTAGTTGAATATTTTAGGATTCAATTTCTTCACTATTCGTCTAATACTTAGGCGAAACACCCACAATTGGGCTAGGCGTGCGCCGGGGTGTGGGCGTGCGTTGCGCAGGCGCAGCCACGCGCCCGGTTTCTCCGCAACAAAAGACACACGGGTGACTTTTGACTTTAGCCGTGCGGTTAAGCTTCATAATATAATTGAGCTCGAACAAAATCCGGCCGGGTATTACCATACAATGGGCCAGTCAGTTCCGTCGAGCCCGCCAGGTCGCCGAGGGCAAAAAAACACCACCACTTGCTTTGAAACGCTGACGACAACGTCACAATACGAGCGCGGCCGCGATCCAATCGGTGCTCTATTGTCTTCGATATAGATTTGATTTTGTTCTGTCGGGGGCCGTTCATAGGGCGTTGTCGTTATGGGAGGAAGGTTGGCAGGCGTCCATCGAAGGCAGCCCATCATGAGCCCGACGACTGTTTGACGAGTGACAAGAGTCTAAAAAACGCACAGTGTAAGTTACCTACTGGCCGAGCGAGTCGGGATGTTCGCAGTTTTGAGTTATTGCCTGGGAGCAGTGGTTTTTGCGCGCTCGGCTCCGTGTCCCGCGTCCTCTGTTGCACTGAATGCTTCTGATTGATGCGTTTTGTTTACTTTTCTGTCTCGGACGTCGGAGCGTTCAGCTTTTTGACGTTTCCAGTTTGTTTTTTTACGTTTTCGGAACGCCGTGCGCATCTTTAGCGGAGTTTACATACAGTATTGTGGAGTAATTGATTGTTGAAATAGGCTGACGAGTCGGACGCTGTGTGGGACGGACCGGGCCCGGCCAGGTGGTCTGTGTAGGTGACAATACACAATTGTGACGTTTTTGAAGGCAGTTACTGCTATCGCGAGTGTATCGCTAGTTGTAAAAATGTCACGTTTATTTTTCTTTTCGATAGTTGCTCCGTGTTCGATCGCTGTTAGTTTGTTTACGTTTCTAAGTCGCTGCGTGGTTCAAATCGAAGTACTGTCGACTCTGTCTGTTAGCGTCAATTATCTGCATTAGAACAATGATCACAGTCATCATGGATCGATCTCTGTAAGTGTGATATCTCGCCATGAACCATATTTAATGGCTGGCACCAATATGCTAATGTTTGTTATTCTAGTTTTGGATTATACTCAGAACAAAAATTTTATGTATACATTCATATGAAATTGAAAAAAGAAAGTCGTCACTAGTTCCGTTATACCTTACTGCCGCGCCATTACTTCTAAGTATGGAAAGAGGTAGAGTTCCAGCGACTTATACATGTACCAACTGTCCTACATTTTTAGATACATAACCTTATCATCCCTTAGTGGTTACTGCCAAACAGACGACTCGTGATGGTAGTACACAGCATTAGACTTATGTGTGTGTGACACTTTCTCTACACGACGCCGCACACATGCGCAAGTGGGCGCATCCGGGTAACGCATTGTTTGTGGTTATATGTTTCACTTACACAAGAAACATCACCTTTGAAACTTACAAAATATGCGAAACACATCAGTACTATAAACAAGTGAACGAAGTGAAGAACAACTTATTAGACACCTCTACCTGAACCCGGAACCCTCCGTGCAGTCCTAGAACACAAGGCACACAGGCATCAAATTGCCTAATATTGTAGCTACTGTATTTACACTCTCAGACAGATGGATCAACGTCATCATCTGATTTAACCTTATTTAATCTCATTCGTAAATCACGACGGCTGAGGGTGAAGCCCTTGGTTTGATTCCAGAATTATAGGTAGGTACACCGCTGCCATTTCGAAGGATACCCGCGTGATTTTACGATATTGTAAAATTCCTTAACATTTAAAGTGGAATAAAGAGTTTCTTGATAGTAATGAATACTGCGAGTAGGTACAACGCGTAAACTGCTAGTCCCCCATAGCCTACAACTTAATAGGTAGATAACATGTTAGTTGTATCGACGTTCGATCACGATTATGCTAATTACAATACTTATGTACAGACTGTCAGCGCGCGTTATGTCGCCGTACTAAATTAACGTTACGATCCGAATTGATTGCTTTAAAACATCATTATTATATTATTTATATACAAGTAGGTACATTCAAATCGTTTCAATTTACGTTTTTTCACGTCACGGGTCTAATTATTTACATTACAGAGTAATGTTTACACATCGTTGTGACAAACACCGCTCTTATAACGAGTTCAATACTTTACTTTTAACAAATACGCTTCAATACAACCCATGATTAAAACTTCGCAGAGTCGAACTGATGCCGTATCACGGAATTCATAATTTTATCTTAGTGGAAGTGTTCTAGCCCGTGACAATATAAATCTACTAGCTAGGAGTTAACAGTATCAAGCTTTTAGAATGATACTAGATGGTACATTACATAATTATATAATGTGTGGTGGGTAAACCCCAGGCCTCGCACCTCGCGGGTGCTGGCGGACGCTGGCCACGTGTGCGTCAAGTCCGGTAGCTAGATATACTTGTGATTACTTACGGAGCGACGTGACCGCGCTGCTAACGACGCGCCGCCACCTCCGGCTCCTGTGTTGGACGCAATTATAAGGAAAACATCATGGCTATAGCTGTAGCTCGGTGTTGCTCAAATTGAACATCGATATCGCACAATCAATACAAACCATTAAGTCCTGAAGGAGGATTGGTAAATAATAATACAATCAATTAGTAAAATCAAAGACGCGTATCTATATATATCCATATGACTATAGATATCCATATCCATTTTTATTTAAGTCACACCAACTTAGTAATCAATAACTGGCTCAGAAATAACAGACAAATAACAACTCTTACACGAAATTTTTTCTAACAATCTTTATTTATGAGTGCTCAAAGAAATGACACATTGAACATCAACGATGACCACGACACAAAGTTTCTCGGTATTGGCTTAACGTGAGACCAACAATTTGAGAGAAACTTGAACTATAAATAAAGCACGTAATGATATGCAGACAGTTTCGCATAAGTGCAGCTGACCAGTGATGCGTGGCGTCATAGATTCGTGGTCGCGCCACAAAAACGACGCATCGAAGCATGCGTTGACAAACGCGCGTCGCTCTGCGTCAATACTGCACGCGCGAATATCTATAAGACACGCACCACCGAACATTTAACCTAATGTACCATTTCGAAAGAGATTCAAAATCATTTTTTGCGTATTTAGGCTTGCACATCTCTGCTAGTTTAGTTTAATACATACACAGGTTCAGTACATATCACGCCCGCTTTCAGAACGGTCGGTAGAGACGATTCCCATTTGCTACGATTTTGGAATAGGTACACTATTTTGCCTCACTAACTGAGAGTTGCACCAACAACTTTGATATGTTGGTTAGCGTTAAATATGGCAGCTTGTATGAGAACTTCCTACTAACCTAACGTTGACAAAAGGACTTAATGGTAATAGACGATTGGTGCAACCTACCCATACTCTCATGTCATTCTTTAAGTATAGGGTAGTTACTAGGAGGCTTTTCTCCTATACTTTTCCGATAAAGTCAGATTTATTTTGTTTCAGCAAGTACCTATAGTGCCGTGACAGTTTTGATATCTTCATAGTATCGACCTCTACATAATTATGATGTGATGTCAACCTAACTTGGTTGTCAGATTACATAATAATATCAAAATTTATACAAATATAATAATAATATGGAGTGGTAACCTCCAGTCAATTTATGTTTGATTACCGTATGAGTAAATATAAGTAATTAGATTTGAGCATGTAATTCTTATTAAAAAATATCTAAATTTTAACAAGTTCCTTGAAAAGTCAAACTATATAAAGAACATCCTTAAAAACTCTACTAGGTGTCATTAAATTAATTAACAAAATAAAATCATCTAACATCGTAAAAAGCTACATCACTACATAGTATAAAACAAAGTCGCTTTCTCTGTCCCTATATCCCTATGTATGCTTAAATCTTTAAAACTACACAACTGATTCTGATGCGGTTTTTTTAATAGATAGAGTGATTGAAGAGGAAGGTTTATATATATAATAACATCCATTAAATAGTGGAGAAATACTTATAATATATATTTTATACCCGTGCGAAGCCGGAGCGGGCCACTAGTTAAAGATAAAAAAAAAAGTAATTTACATGATTATTTCTGGCCTTATTAGAATTTTGTGACACTAGATAAGATGCCTGCGTCATAATGGATTACTCATCAACTAAAGTAGATATTTAATATTTATTCATTAAATAAGGTATTTTATCTAGGTATTTATTATTGTAACAATGGTCAGTAGGCAGGACCTACAGTAACACAGCCGCGAAGGCCGGTGATACAACTTGGTTATTTTTAGTTTGGCCTTAATACATTTTATTGAAGTGCAGCAAAAAATATAAATTATATATTTAAAAATATGCTTCGGTTACTTCATCATCGCTGCCGCAGGGGTGTGCTGGGGCTTTGTAGACTAAAACTTTAGTGTACCTATAAATAAATATAGTTAACGGAATCGTACCTTATCGGATTATATACACCAAAAATGGTGGGTGGACTGCAACGAACTGATGATGATGATAGGTTATGCTGACACGCACAGAAGAAGTAGAGGCACGAGAGCTCACCGATATTAAATGATTAATATTAGAAAGGTCTTCACTCTGTTTCATGTTAATTCTACACTTGAATACATAAATGTGTCAAAGCTTTAAATTATATAAATCGTATACTCAGATTCCAATTGATTGAATGTTTAGAATCAAAGAAAGTTACACCACGGTAACTTAAAAGCGGCCGCTAAGTGAAATATGACTACTTGGTATAACTGTTGGGATAGCTTAGAACTCATTTGTTACAGCAGGACGTGATCGATCGACGTCGTTATGGTGGTGAGTGGATGTTACTCTGACAGGTTCACACTTGGTTTGTTCACTGTACTTTCTTAAACTCAAGTCTAAAGTTTTCAAGTTCACCTAAAGCAACAAAGTTGTATTAGAGTTAACTTCATAGATTTCTAGATAATTGTACGCTTGCAAAATAAACATCTATGTCTGTTTGCTATTTTTATCACAAAATTCAAATTTAACGGGACCAAACTCTCAAAATAACTGGTACAACAGCCTAAAACATAGTTGAGTTGTGTGAGGATTTCTTTCCGTATCGATTGAAGCGTTAGCCGGGTTCGTCGCGATTAGTATGCCGTGCGCGAGCGCGCGCCCGCTCCGCAAGTGGCTCTATTTGGGAGCGCCCTATAAGTCCGGCCGGACGTCTGGTGACGATAGCCGATACACTCGTCTACGTGATGCATCCCGCTTCAGCCGCCGCACGCCATGCCCATACATGCCACACAATGATTTACTTCCAACTCCCAAAAATATAGGACAATAGCGAAGCCATGCCATGACCAGGCTCCTTATGCGAAGATGGAGATTCATAAAGATACCAACCAATGGTGGCGTCCTGACATGTGACTTCTGTACATTGTAGTGTAGGCCTAGTTAGTTTTCTTTAATTTAATGCCAACTCTAAAATATATTTTAAAGTAAGGTGCACACTAAGTTAAAACTGTGCAACACAACCGCTACGGATAATTTGTATAATTCATTCATGGTTGTGATGCGCTGTGTCTCAAACGTCTTAAGTGAAATAGATTTACTTTATAGACAGACGTTGATTAAAATTATTTATTTCCGCAATCGGTCAAACATGTTCTAAAACAGCTTGTAAAAATCCCAATAGATATGCAACATTGACAAGAGAGAAATGTATCAGAGATAGGGACGTCAATTTAAAAGCCTGAAGTAATTAGGTTCTGAGCTGTTACTAGAGTTGACACTTAGATCTAGATTGAATCAAGTTTTTAATAGATAAGCGTATTCGCATTATATAATTAATGATTTTAGCGCCCGTTTACTTTCCACTTTCATTAAAACCACTCTCACTAAACTGTATAAACTTATCAAAAATACAGATAACTAATATACATAAACATGTCTTAACTCACACCATGAACATTTAAATGTTGAATAAATAAAAGTGGTAATGTCGAAGTAGAGCACAGTTCGTTGCGTACGCATCACAAACAGGAGGAAAGCTTTTCTCTGACACGGTTTCCCGCAAGGTCGACGGCCGCGCCACGGTCGCGCCCCGTGCCCGACGCACTGCCAGGACTACAGGCCGATACCACCATCTACCATGTACATTGTACACACGTACTCATACGAGAAGCACCGTTAGAGACAGTGCTAAAACACTCATCAACAGCGTTGTCTCCACGTTGTCACCGCTCTCACTCCCTGTGGGTGTCGTAACATACGACTTCAGAAAGTACTGGCCTCTATTGTAGCTCGCAGTTACTTATTATAAACTCAGTATGTACTATGGATGCAGGCACATGGGTTAGTATAATGGTATTGACTAGATTTTCATAACTGTTATTAAATTTTCATAAGTTTGCCAATGTAGCTTTTCTATCAACTAAGTGTAGCTCCAACAATATCCAATCTTTGCACAAGTGAAAATGCTCTACCATACTCAATCCCGAGAAGTCATAGTATTGCTCCTATGTCGGAGAGCTGTATCTGAAGCCCCTATATGATGGTCCCCAGCCGTACCGGTAGCAGAAGGGTTGGGTCCTGAGGAGCTCAGCTGAACGTGTCTCGGCGCCGCGCACGCACGATGCCAGCGTCGCGGCGCGTGACGTATGACGCATGAATAACTACGCTTTACGTCAACGCACTCGCTCCCTACATACCTATGGGCCTGCGTAGGTAATATAGGTATGTATGAGCCGGGCTGTTGTTGACTGTGTAGCAACCTGACCTTGAGAGCACTAAAATGCTGCTAACAAACAACTGCATTTGTGGCCAATCCAGTATTAATTGAGAAATGGATTAAACATAATATAAAACAGAAAATCCTTAAATAAATGTCGGTTTAAAATTAGCTTAAACTTTATACGCATGTTGATATTATGCTAGGGTCACTAATACGTAGGCACCGCTAACTCTGCACATCGTCACCATACAGGTAGAGCCTCCAACAAACCATGTCGCCGGTGTCTTCGCTCCACCATTAACCAGCAGCATTATGTGTCCAGGTGGCGCGACACTGTGTCCCGCACTTTATGGTCCTGCCTAGTATTGAGATAGCTAAAGAAGCTGAGTGCAGATAAGCGAATCCACTCCAATAAACATTAAATGTGTATGTTACGCCGCGCCGGGCTCGCCGGGCCTGTTGGGCCTGTCGGGCCGTACCAGGCCGCGCCGGGCATGGGTCCGTCAACACTCCTGACTGATTGGATGGAGTCAGATAAATGATACAAGTGAAAACTAAATTGTGTAGTTTATGTGTTACGCTTGATTGTGGTTTAAAACTTTACTAAAACTGTTTACGTGCATACATATCATCGTAGCTGCATTTGTCCCGCGCATCATACAAGCTACATTTTTTTTAATATTTACTAATAGGTATAAGTATTTTTCATGGAAAAATACAAGCAAATACCTAATTATGTATTAGGTCAGTTAAGACGTAGGTAGCTACGGGACCCGTAGCTGATCCGTTACCAACGAATCTCTAACGAAAGCTTCGGTGTTTTCTCTCAAGCTCTACCAGATTCCTTTAACATCGAAGTCATCTCCGTATAACAGCAGCAGGGCGTCCACCTTGCAACTCGCGCATCTCAAAATGTCAACGAGTTTTATAATGTAATGTAATCGATACGTTGAGACGCGAATAGATAAACAGGCAATCAAAGAGCCGCCGGGCATGGAACCTGTTCGAGGAGGATCCTACCTGGACTGAGTGCATGGGGAGGGTGGCACTGCAGCTCCTGGACTAACTTGGAAAGGTATTGGTTACCTGCTTTGAGTAACATGATAGCCTTAGAATTATATGTTGATATACTTTATCTTTATAGTAGGTAGGTACCTACTTACAATATAATATTCTAATCATACGGTGCTCGATTATATTTGATTAAAATTTAAGAGAATCGCCTAAAATATGTAATCGTGGAGAGGGGACTATGTAGTACAAGAATAATGCAGTAATTACTCAATAGATTGAATCATTATCGCCCGTACCTTTAGTAGAACTTATCGCAGGCTGCCAGGAGTATCGTACAAGCCACGTTGGACTGAAAACGAATTGCTTCATTGTTACTCCGGGAGAGCTAAATTAATTTCGGCACTCATGTACCACAAATATAATTCCATTCCAGCATGTATTTTGACCTGCGAGATATTGCCGGCATACCTCCCGTAGCCGCCGTATCAGTTGCATCGCAACATTGCCGTAGATATTACAATAGTTCAAATAAATAACAGGTTTGTAACTTTGTGCGTACCTCACGCAGGTATTTTCCTTATTTGACTCACCCAGTTGTCGCGTTTGTCAATATCTTATATTGTCAAATGTGTATGAACAACGGCCCAATAACGCAGGAATCTGTTTATTGTTGTTTGTGCAATGTTTGGATCGTCGATATTTCTATCACCAGTTGCAGGAGATTATTTTACTGTCATTTGTAAGAGCCGTAACAAAATTCAGTAAGTAAAGGTGTTACTTAATATGATTTCTTCAGACTTTAAATTTAAAGGCACTATATCATATCAAATTAATTACCCCCTTTCATTAGACACTTGTTTTATCAACCACCAACTATGAAATTTCACGCCTTTTATTGACGTCACAGTCATAAAGTCGCCCCATTCTTCTAAACTGTCAGAACGTATAAAGGCTAGAATTTCTAGTAAAAAAATAATAATGTTAGGTCTTAAGAGCAAAGTGCGGTGTATCAGTAAACAATCATAATATATTCCCAGGTGCACCCGGGAGGCAGGCAGGGTGACAAACGTTGAAAACTGTAGGCTGCGCTTGCGCATGCGGGCGGTAATTGCGCACAGACGACGTAATTACTGCACTGACACACGCGCTTATAAACTGACAATACCGGTGCAGAAGAAGTTAAACACTTAGGTAATGTGTGGGATACATAATTATAAAGCTAGGCAGAGCAATTTGCAAATTATCATAATTAATTTTCACTGTATTTTATTGTAAGGCAGCAGAAATACAACCACTAGGTCTTGATCTTTATCAATGTATTTCAATAACCTTATCGAAATACTCTGATAAAGATCACAACATACCTGTATCCAGCAATTAATGCGAATTAATATCCTCTTCTACAAGTTATAAGAACACGAGATGCATAAAAATTATGAATCTATTAGAATAATAGTTTCCATTGACACTCTAGATAAGCCTGTCTCTTGGGTAGTTCTAGGAAGTCACTTACTTCGTCATACACTTATTTTTATAGCCCACATCATACCTGCACCTTGTCTATAGTTAGGCACTGCGTCACTGTCACTCTGAGTCGTTCCAGTTATTCAAGTATCAGTCAAACAAGATTCAAGTCCTAATCTGCACAAGCAAACGTTTATGTCAACAGATAAGTTTCCGATCGCTCATTATTTATTCGCGGGTCATAATTTATATCAATAATAAGGTCAATATTCAAATGTAACAAGCGCAGTAGTCGTAAACCTCTCATGCCACCTCATTAAACACCAGCTCCATTAAGGCCGATGTAGATATAATTTGCGAAATCTTCAACTCTAGAATGCCAAAGATCATGTTGTGAGTATATTTTTTCTTGTCTTGGAGGTCGTCTGCGAGAAGCGGTACTGCCACTAAATTGTCCCGAACAGTCTCTCCACATTAGAATATTGATAGTGGTATAAGTTCGCTATATTCGGCTAACGAGCGCGCTCACTAAAAAACTAATATCAGTATATCACACTCATCCGCGTTTTGGACACAACCACATTCAATGAAACCTCTAAAATGTTCACAGAGAACGCGCTGGAGTCGATCGCATAACATTATTTCATTTACATTATGAGCTCATGGAGAATTTTATCAGCATTTACTTCTTAACTTAATATGTTGTTCGAATTGGCTTTCGAATAAACAGCGACAATAATTACATAAATATTATCATCCCTAGAATTAAAAGTTTATTTAAATTAACTAGGTATACTATTCAGTAAGCAGTTACTAGGATATAAAAATACCCGTCTTTTACGAGCAAAAACCTACCATATTAGTATGGCGATTGAGCACATTAGCGTGTACGTTAATACTGTCAAATTGACATTTATCATCGGAAAAAAATAATTGCGTCTTTTGTAACAACATAGGTGCATAAAGACGCATCGGAATTTGAATTGTGTTAATGCAAGATAGGGTTGTATTTGCGCATGCGTCAGTGTCTACGGGAATGTAAGCATGCTCTCCTTATATGGTAATAAGAGAGCTTGTGCATGAAAAGTTGTACTTTTTCCCGTGCGTGGTGCGGTGGTAAAATCTATAACTGCGAACACAATCAACCGGATCGTTCCGTGCCACTGGACGCGGCCATTATTTCGTCTTGCGATGTTCACGACGCCACCGCCGATGTTTTCTTACCGGCGCAGTGTTAGACTCCGAACACATGCTGTAACTAGCTGATGCAATATAATTGTTGTTTACACCACTTCATATTTCGATTAAAAATTGAGCAGTACTATGTGAAACTGGGAACAGAATTACGAGCGGCTCGTTTACATGCCTCTATTTTTGCCGTATCCAGAACTTGCAGTACGCAGTCTAACCCATGCCTACTTGAATAATTGTTGTTTGTAATATGTTTCTGTTGTTTGCTGTATAATATAATAATATTGTTTTATGTAACTAACAAATAAACTGATGACTATAAAAAAAACCGACAAGAATTAGTACTCCCATTGAACACTCGGCTTTACAATTTGTGTACACGCGACGACTCCACCGCCGGCTGAAGCCAACAAAAACGTGTTTTACTCATTATGAAACACGAAACTATGATATTTGTAGTGAGCTCGCTCGGTCCGGGCCGCACCGGGCCGCACCGGGCCGTGCGCGCTCCTAACGCGCGACAACCGACTTTAACGACAAGCGACACATAAATATACAGTGTACTGTTATCTAGCAAGAGCCTTCAGTTGGGAGCAACCGGTATCGAGGCGAAACTATTCTAATAAAAATAAACCAAAACCAGTCCAAATTAATGATAACACGTTGGAAAATGGTGTTTTATAGGCCGTCCGCGCCGGGCCGCGCTGGGCCGCGCCGGGCGTAGGACGAGCACAGATCTATTTGCTACGATATCTGTCTGCTCACTAATAACTTATCATATTTAATTGTGTACACTCTTGACTTGCTCTACCTCTACACTCCACACAGAATTCCGACCACTTAACACCGATCTTTAGAAACCTAATTCCAAATAAAATTTATTTACATAATAAATAAAAGTGTAATAAAAATGTAATTGCAAAAAGACCTGGCCAATTAAATGGAACTACTAATACGAATTTAAATTTTGAGTGCAGATCATTAGCTGTAGATATAATAATAATCACAAGTAATCAGACTGAGATACTTTCTACGTGAACGTGTCTAGACCGCTAATAACACAATTTAGGAAAGTTTACTACCTACCAGCTCTTGTTTTAATGTACAGTTAAATGTTCGGATCGTAATATGCTGTTGTTATCATATAAGTGTTATAATTGCGCAAATGAACAATTCGAACAATTGGGCAAATCGTGTGAAATTTAATTTATCGGTACGCGCAGTTAACACGCGCATTGACAACATGTTGCATACACCGTAAAGTTTATTTATCACCTCTTTGTATAATGATTGATACGTTATGATCACCCTGATCACCGTCTGGATGGCCACCTAACGGCCACAATTACCTATTATCGTAACATTTTAATATATTACACTTTTACGACTCCCATACATTGAAGTTGTGTGTTTAGAGGTGATCGTGTACAAATATGAACATCTCATAAATATTATATTTCACAGATATTCTATCAATTGAAATAAATAACGGGTTGCTAGGTTTATTGGTGTTTATGAAATTGAAGCCTTAATGGGCAGTGGCTGTCGAAATTATTGGTAATGTCGGCTTGAAACTTGACCGAAGATACTTCTGTATGAACATCACATCATTTTTGTTCATTTCATTGCCTATTTGTGTAAATGGTTTACAATAAATACTCTCCGGCGAGTAAATTGAAATAATATAATTCAATACGGTGGCTTGCACCTTTCGTTATACCCAGTAATGGGATAAGAATCGTGAAAATATTGTCAATTAACTCTCAAAAACACTATGATAAATATTTATGAGTTATTCAAAATGGTGAATAGTTACTACCGTAATCAAACATCTATGTTATCATGCCTCGAGCATTTAATACAATGCTTTAGACTAGGAACCTGACCATAATATGTCTCACACCTTTAACACAAGGAAGGTAAGCAGCACCATAACTCGCGCCGATCAAAAGTTTATCGCGCCGATCAAACCCGGGGCTCCATAAAAAGCGGCCACGTTTGTGACGGGCGGAGATGGCCGGCTCGCAGATACCACTAATTACTGCCCATCTAACTGTGCATAGCTCTGCGGCGCTAGTAAGCCACCGGTGGGTGCCGGTTTAACACTTCTCATATATCTTTATAATTGTTTAGCTACAAGAGCTGGTAGGAGATACTACTGTGTTTAGAACCAGGTGTTAGTCGAAACACTAATAGCGGTGAATTTGCGTTCAGCCTTTTTTTAGTATACTCAAGGACCTAACTCGCAGGCTTCGTATATGCAGAATAACGGTACGCCTTTTTCTGCAGCTTTTAACGAGTGAGATATATAACGAGTTAAAACACTAGTGCCTAAAAGTTCAGCTAGACAAGTATCGGACATGCGACAGAACGCAAATCATATATTTACTCATTTGTCTCGATTGTCATTTCTTATCGTACTATGGTGATATGCTAAACAAAATGCAGATTAGGAGAAAGATTGTTGATACAAATCATATTTTTCTAATATCCTATTATGTTTCGAACATGTTCTGTGAATATCAACAACAGTTTCCGAGTTCTAATTCCTTAATTTATGAGCTATGAATTGAGTTCTAGTAACCAAAAATATAATTAAAATCTTTCATTGGCATCGATATGAATTATTTCATTGTAATAAAAAAGCTACAGCATATTACTATTTTCATCGCTTTTTAAAGAAGAAAGGGATTCATCATTACAACACTATACTAATTGGCCATTTTGTGTATCAGTCCCTGAATATATTCTGCTCTGTGTTGAGTTGCACACTTGCACTAGACTGCACGGTAATGGGTTCAATATCTCAACGTCACCACCAAGGCATGCAATGAACACCGCGATGTTGAAGAGTTAATTAACAATCAAAATATTAGGTGTATTCGGTATATTATTAGCTGGATGGTAAAAGATTTACTGACTTTTTTTTATAAATAAATTACTTCTTAATTAATATAAATAAAGATTTTTTTGATAAAGTGTTATAAAACCACAATATCATTGGTACAGTCGTCATCGTGGGTGCAGCTCCTACGTGGGACTAAGTTATATAGTAGGACTCTTAGTAACTGTCATTTGTTTTAATATGTATCTGGAAATAAGCCTAGCCTCTATTACAAGAGATTACGGATGAGATCAGTCTAGTCTGTGCTACAAGAGCCATTTACACGCAATTACTAAGTAAACAGTTAAATGAACACGCAGCAGCGGGTAGGACCGCTTGTCACAGCACACAGCCGTCCTAGCAGTGGGTGTACTAGACCCCACCGACAACATCCTCACCTAGAACACTTATAATAAATTACATCCTAAACGTCATAATTACGGCGACGGTCGTATAAATAGTCTGTACTGTGGAATGGTGGAATCGAACTGAGTATCCAAAGCTAAACTGGCACACTTGCAGCCAGTGAACCGATAGCCCCGAGAGTAACGTTAGCGACCCCGCAACATATATCACCATAATGGAGATAATCTCCAAATTCATTAAGATATGTTCCGTTAACAAGGCGCGCATGCAACCGTTATCTAAAGACGAGCCGCGGGATGAGCCGCCGAGGTGGACTCTACTGTGACGTCACTACAGCTGCTATTGAATTTTCATATACTTTTATGTGCTCTTGATGATTTCTGGTCACGACCTGCCAACAATACCTAAAGGTACTCAGTCCGATAGGTCCAACAAACTCGACCAGAGAGTGATCAAACGCATAACAAACAGCTGATCATGCTACTGAGGCACAGACGGGGTGTAACATCGCCAAATCCCTAAATTGCTACAAAACAATTATCGACAGAGTTTTTTTTTTGCACGCTGGCTTTATTTATGGTATTTGATCTTGGCACCTTAAAATATGGTGCCGTAGCAAGTCACAAGACGAACTAGGCAGTCAAATACGTATGTATATTGTACAAACAAGACGTGTACAGCTACCCTTATCCCCACTGTAGGTACATTTCGCACTAATAAGGCCCCTCTTCATTTAAATAACCAGTTGCTTATTAGAATGATTGCCAGTGCTTGAGTCTATTTAATAGATAATGCTGTACAAATTGGCCCGGTTTTGGCTCCAACAAACGCACAGTAGCTGTATGTTTTAGATACGTACATTCCTATAACCTGAATAACAGTATTTTTTAATTTAAAACTGTATTTGTTTTTACTAATTCTAATATTATTAAACTTATCTACTTCTAATTTTACAATGTGCATGTATATTTCACAATAGGAAGTAATTTAGTACTCCTGTGTCAAAACTATTCATAGATAATTGTCCTTGTGTAAAAACTATTTATCCTAGCAAAACGAAACTTAGTAACGTCGTTGTATAGAAACCGGATCTACTCAATGTTCATTAGTTGGTACCTAACACTACTACCTACCTATCTACTTACTTCAGGATCGTGTTCACACGCTTACTCGTGTATTGATAACATAGGACAATGAACGCATGTTCTCTTACAAACTAAAACTAATACTACTTCCTTTTTAAACAAACCTAACGAAAGATAATAAACAGAAATAAACTATATAAAATATATATAAATTACAGAGCTCACGGAATTAAACAAATTAAGTTCAAATGAGAATCTGAATTGCTATTTCCAGATTGAGTTTGTAGTGACATAGCTCGGTAGTACTGCCCTATTGATAACCTCAGTGCCAATTATTATGTTATGACTACTGACCTAACCAATGAAACTAATTACTCACTAGTCTAGTCCTATGGAAGCAGTATTGTGCCTGTTGCACAAACTAGGCGTATGTTTTACAAATCCAGCTCAATACGATGTAATCGCTAAGGATCGCGCGTGGTAGGTACGGCAACAATTAGAGAACAATTACATTAAGCGAGCTTTCCATCGCATGATGCTCATCGTTATCGCATAGCACACACTAACTCATACCCTCGGTGCATGTAAGACTGTAGGTACTGCAATCATTAGCCCTTAAGAGGCAAACTGACCTATATCAGGATTTGTAGCAGACGCGGTTCAATTAAAGTGCGCCAGACTATGATACAGGCTGGTCAAAACTTACTCTTTCCATCCAAAAGATGCCCTCGTATGCACCAATAAACATAGCATATCCTAATTAGGTGCTATAGTTATATTGATGCCGTTTTTATCGTTTTCGTTAACGGATTCCTTTAAGTATGTCGTCTGAGTTAGGTACGCGTCCGTTTTGTTCAGGACATCGACATTCCTACATATAATATAGGATACAAAAACGTCTAACATTGACTCTATAATTATACGTATGCATTTATGGCCACATCCGAAGGAAGTTGTCAAAACACTGTTCCGATCGCGTACCACACTCAATCTAGTTATCGCATAAAAACTATAAATAACCATATTAGGATGGATAAAAATAATGTAAGTGCAGCTTAGTGCGGAGCCCTTCCCTTCAACCCGGCCGGCGCCGGCGGACGCATCGCAAACCAAAAACTATCATCTCCCACAATCGTAAATACAGATTAGGGCTCATATCCACTCGTGCATCGATTTGCAGCGCCATCAAATATTGACGCGTCCCAGCAGCGCGGTGCTGCGCTACTACTCGCCAGGGATGCATAATTCCGCGAATATGGTTTACGACATCCCCCGCAGGCCGCACGCGCGCCGCCGCCCCCTGCTGCCCTACATCTTCATAAACTATGAATCCTGTATCTGAGTCAGGTGCGATCGGTTACAGCCGCGATTTATTATCGCTCCGATATGTACCGTAACGCATCTCTCCCAGTTTTATTTGGGAGATAATATTGAATTATTGAAATGTTACGCGTCGCTAGTGTCAGTGCTACGTACGGTTCACGGTCGCCTCGTAGCTTTGCGTAACCTTACCGTCTTGTGAGACACTTTTATTTTAGTTTTACATATTGCCAAATATCGACATTTGAGTGAAATGTAAAATGATCTGAAACTTGTCTAAATGGCATTAATAATATTAATTTTATTCTAAAGTTTCTCAACGTGATGTCATCTTCGTCGTTAAATTAGGTTTAACGAGCAACTTCTCGCAAGTCCTAACATTGTACAATGGTGTTAGATACTCTGTCAACCTGCGCCTTCCGTGTGCGCCGCGCCGGCCGGTCCGGTGGACTCAGCCGCCGGCCGCGACCTGTCCGGTCCGGTCCGTCCTCGCCGCGTTTCCCAACACTCATATAGCCCCACAATATTTCACATGACTAGAGTGTAAATTAAATATAATGTCGAAATAAATGTCACAGTTTCTAATGGTGTTAGGCGATTTGAAGTATTTTATTGCAAAATTTCTAGATCATTAAAATTATCTTAAAATAACAGTAAGAATATCTTGTTTAGAAATCTGCACATTTGAATATTTTTTCGAAACAGTTTTTGGGTAGCTTCTTCTTTTTGATAATAAATAGTTAACAGAAGTCCAACAATATTTTTACTTTAACTAAGTTATTCCACTGAGCGTCCTGTATTTCACCCACAGAACTACTAACTACCTAATTGTTCAAGTTGCATTGTTCGGTTAATTTATGACTCCTGGATGTTGTCGCTGCTGTAATATAATTTGTTCAAAACACCTGTGAGATTAGTGTACGTTATTAATGCTTCAACAAATGCGATGATAAAAATGCTGTGGAAGTGTGTACAAAACAATACCTTTAGATTTGTCACTAAACTAAATAAGTGTTCAATTCAGGCATTTACGGCTTATCAGTGGCCAACCTAATCATTATCTATTGGTCTATTGCCAGAATTAACTTTTTAAACATACGATATTTTAAAAGCGATGCAGTCTTGTGCTTCTGTAAGTGTGTGGCCGCACTCGGCAGGTACCGGCCGCGGGCTAAGTGGCTTCATAAACCACGCGGACGGTTCCCGCTGGCTTTCCACGTTGCGTCACCAGCTCACCACGCTGGCTGGTCTACCATACTTTCTACCGGTGCCATATCTATCGCTAGGTCAGAATCATAACACTCTACTGCAAAAACTAAGATGAAATAAAAGTACTAGGTGTTACTTAAAGAACCCTTTCTTAGGTGTTGATTGCCCTAAGATTTCAGAATTTAATAAAAGTAACCAGGTTTTGAATTTCGCATAATAAAGACAATAGGGTTACCCTTTATTGTGATGGAGTGGGTCTATATGTATTGAATAGTTCAGATATAAACTACGAGGATTTTGTTCTGGGTTTCTGTTTTAGTGTCCTAGCATAAGTCCTAAAAAGAGCTGCTAAGAAGTTAGTTAATCATTAACCAGGATGTTGTTTTTAATTATCTCTGCAACACAGATATAAACTCATAAATAACAACAAGATTTCGGACTTTCTTAATAGTCCCGAAACGGTAAATATCTAAGTCTCTTCGTTTTGCAAACCGGTCATAAGAGCAAGATGTTAGTGTGAAGTCGATCGACTCTCGACTGTTCACACCCCCAGCTAATGAGGACTTTCAGTAGCTGCGGCTACCAAGCAGTAATTAATAATAAACATATAATTATACCGCATCATGTTAATATCAGTTAGAGATGCGCCAAATTTATCATACACGATGTCTTCACTCACTTAGTCTCAACACTAGTTAATCAACTTGTAATGAATTTTATATCGGAACAAAAATCTTTGAATAATAATATGTAATCAATAATTAAATGTTCTACACCATAGAACGACTAATTACTATTAATGACGTGTCTATTGATTTTGTGCACTTATCTTGTTTTATTTTATATGTAGGAACTATTGAACATTGCTGTTAAATAATAATAGCATAGATAGCATTTTTAAAGAGTCCTAGAATTCTTAGTTTTAGATTAAATTCTTCCAAAAGGTCCTCTACGTGTTGAACCTAACACCTCTGGTCCCTCACGGACACGTACCTCAATTCTAGGCAAAAAACCTCCAATTGGATCCTCCTAACACACAACCATATACTTACACACGTACCTCTATATTTCCAGTGTGTAGTTTTTGCTTATTTTACCCATAAATAAATAAAATGTCAGTCGTTTGTTTAATTCACTGTATTTTATAGCTTACCTATTGTGACTCAATTTGATGACTTTTTAGACGATCTTTATTGAATTAGACCATTATCTTATTCAACCAAAACCTGCGATCAACATGCAATCCGTACAAGATAAATATTTATAAGTCGATATCAGTAGCATTCAACGGTATCGCATATTAATATTACTAATTTGTGTAACACTACGACATTTCGATTGTGAATTGATCACATCGATTCATCATATTTTGCAATATCGTAGAACTACGATATAGACTACTACTACCCGCGACATTGCTCCATTAATTTAGAAATTCAGGCTAAAGTCGGTGTGCTAAACTAAAAAAAAAATACATCGATAATAATTCTTACTTCGAAGTACTAAACTAAGACCTTAGGATAAAAGTTTTAAACTCACAAAGCTTTTAAAGGTTGGAGGAGTATGAGACAATCGTATAAAAATCAACACTTACTTACTTAGTATTATGTACCTACATAGATACATCGCGTATCAAATTATGACACGATGCTATGACAGGTGAATATTATGATTCATTAGATGATTCATTTCGGTATTTAATTTATTTGTATCACTCAGAGGAGCCTCCGCGGATTATATCTGAGACAAATGTTTTCATGTTTGCTATACCTACTTAGTTAAATATTTTGATGCAGTATTTCTGTGAAGGAAGAAGGATGTGTAATAATATAATACTAGCATTGAGAAAGAAGGCTATCTGTTAAATGTCAAGAATCAGTTTGTTGCCTCATTTTAAAATGTTCACATTTTAGCGATCGAAGCTATTAAGTATTGGTAACGCGACGCGGGGTGTTATTTATGACAATATAATATAGGTATCTAAGTTGCTTCCAAACATCCACTGCAAATCATGTGTCAACTGTCCACGAGTAGAATAGTGAAACTACTTAATATGTATACTAATCAATTGTTTAATTCATTTGTTTTTCATAGATTTAGCTTCATTTGCCTCGTACAGCCTTAGCGACGTAGCTAAACTGAAAAGTGGCATAATGTGGCTCTTAATTTTAACCCTCGATGGAGTGACCGAAGGCAAAGGGCGCAGTTATTAATAAAGGCGTAGCTGCAACTCCTAATAAGCGCCGTCGTAAATCGTTCTCAACAACAGATCCCGAATTACGACCGAACTGTTGTTACTTTTTATATTTCACTTTCCACTTTTTACACGTACGCCGCACTGGGGGCGCGTAGAGCTAAGTAAGGTTTACAGTTGGCTGACAATCTCAGGCCTTAATAAGAGATACTACTTAAGCAGTTAAGTAAGTTAAGGTACTTTATACAGTTTATACATTTAAATTTTCTCTCATAATAGAATAAGTTAAAAACCGTTTCACTGTTGAGTAAAGGTTAGGCCTCTTCTTATCATCATCGTGAGAAGGAAAACAGACCTGGAAATAGCCTGTAGACTCAGTCAGCATCCCGACCCTAGAGATTGTATTCAATGTCTGACCGTCTCTACACGATATCTGTGTCTACAAACTAAACCCTTTCGCGCGGTCTGCGCCAATAATGAAATCTGGGGTGTGAAATAAAAAGAAAAAACTCTCTTAATTAAATTTTCTTTAAGCAAAATTTAATAAACGTAGGGGCGAGTGTACCCGCCGCCGCGCGCCGCCGCGCCGCCCGCGTGCTGGCCAGCTGAGCCGGCCGGTGTGTGCCTACCAGTATATTTATTGTAACTAGGAAAATGGGTTCTGTATTTTTGGAAAATGTTTTCGCAAGAATTTATTTTGTACATTTGTTCGTGTGTGAAAAATTTTCGCAATGAAATAAGGCAAAAGAGGTGATTTTTCAAATATTTAGATATTAACGTGAATATTACAGCGGTTGGACCTAGGCCCTAGGTCATATGACTCAATAAAATATTTTCCAAGAGACTTAAATGTGACCAAAACATCTTGTATACCTACCTGTTCTATGATTAAAACTATGAATCAATTGATCAAATGGTAAGTATGTAAGTTTATTTACCCTGCTCTATGTCGTGCTTTATTTATTTTGATGATTTTCAGGTAAATATAAGTAATATAACAAATTAATAAACACAAATAAACGTATTGAACCCCGCTTTAAGGGTTTTGTGTGTTTTTCTTGTAATAGTAATTTTAAACATGTTTATAATCAGAAGTCAATGTCATTAGTTTCATATGTACCTATCAGATGGTCTTATGGTGCTTCATGAGCAGATTGTAAGCGACGCGGCGCGATGCGGTGCGATGTGGCGCTATGTACAGCGGTGGTGAGCGATATTTAAATAAACACTTAGCAACAATAAGCGATAAGTGCCGCTCCGGCTCAAACCTCCGCGGTTAGATACCGACCGACATACGCCGGGTACCGACGGCATAACAAACCACACTCAGAATAAATACATCACAAACATTTTAATACTATGAAGCACAGGTCCTCATTTAAATCTGACATACCTCTGACCATATTTACAAAAGGAAAATTAAAAAAAAAGTATTTAATTAAACGTGCATTTTCCACAGTAATCAGTAGAGATAACAAAGGAAAGCCAGCCAGTTAATTAGCGAGTTAGTTGCAAGCCAGCCATTTTCTTATTTGCGGAGTGACACAAAAAGCCACACCATCACGTATCGCGTGTAACTAATACTTCACATTATTAATTACAAATACCTATATAATTACCGCGGTGGCCGCTCCACGCTCCGCGCCGGCAGACGGCGTTGTTTCTTCATAAATAACTACGTTTGTATGGATTCCTGTCAAATTATTTGCAGTATGTAATGCTCATTTAGCTGATGTGAGCTCGTAAGTTCGTTCCCCGTCACATTACCGTTGCTGTTCGGAGTGATTTAGATCTATGGTGGAAAAACTTGGTCCATTTATTTCTAACCTAGGTTCTAATAAACTGTTTTATTTGAATTTCGTTATAACAAATACTTCAATAGAATTTATCTAGCAAGGTAAATGATTTGCACATGTTTATGAAAATTAAATTTTGTAGCTTTTGTGCTAAGTATTTACTTTTAACAGGAACAAACAATTCATAAAATGTAAACATACAAATCAAAATCAGTGCGTCTCGTATTTGCGGACGGTACGCGGTGAACCTTACTCCACGTATCATAGTCTCATGAATTATGCATGCCGCTCCAAATAATATACGATTACACTGTAGTCTGTTGGAAAATGCACTTTCTTTGTCTTGTGTGTTTGTCCGTCCCCGGCCGGCTACAGTCCCGCCGAATCCGGGTAATGACCGCGACCGACGCAATGCTTCGGCCAAACATATTATGGCGAAAACTGACGGTTTTTGTGTGCCATGGAAGAATTCTTCATAATAAATCATACGCTTTTTAGAACGGCCATCGACATCATTTTAAATTACATTACAACTTTTATTAAATCGTGTGCGTTGTATCGAGTGATACAAACAAATTGAACAAAATCATTTGTTATATCTAGAGATGTGGTCTAGAACGTAAACAATAGTGCCGCACGAGTGTCGAGCGGACCTCGCTGCTACGTCACCGTGAAATCAGATAACAGAATAGCAGGATTGTTATAATCGTAACCTTCTCAATTAAACACTGTTCTTTTATTATTATATTTTTAGTCTTTTTGTACCTGTTGCTTTATCTCGGCTGGTTTCCAGTTATTTATCGCCATGTAGACGGTTTTATACGTATTTTATTGTTTTTAAACAACTTTAAATTGTTTACGTCACTCAGACGATTCTCTTTTGTGAACGTATTCATTTGTCTGAGAATTTTTATTTTCAACTGGATGCCCACTGATTTGTTTTAATATTTTATAAATATGCTATCTGCTTCATCTAAATCTGAGATGAAACTATAAAATCTATAAGTATTTATCTAAGTGGATGATTATCACTCGTTTTCTAAGAGCGGTGAGTAGTGATTACAATGGTAATGTTTAACATCTTTTCATTGTGTTATAGTTAATGATGGGAAAAGACATCGTTATGGTGGTGATCGTGTAATGAGCGGCGACGCCCGTCATCGGCGATATTGTTTACTCGGCAACGTTTTAAGAACCCAAGAACCCGCCCGTGCCAGATATCTGTTATTAGCGTATCTGTTAATTGCGCAATTTGCAGGCGCAGCTCCGCGGGCTTCATGCCACGACACAGCCACTGTGCAGCATCCGCAGTAGGTCAACAGGCTCTTTAGACATTTTGTAATACTAATGCTATGAACAACGTGTTTACGAATTGTACATTAAGTTATGTAAGTAATCCTTGTCTTCGTGTAAGACGATCTCATTACGTTGTCTTATACTAATGCCGCCTCACTCTCCCCTCATATAAGTGTGCCCAGAGTTGATCCACTGCTGTACAAGTGTTTAATGGCATTGTCACTTCTATGTTAAATCACTGTGAATTATTTATTTGCGTGATCACTGTTCCAAGGACCGAACGTGGGACAGTGCTCGCTTCCCAGAATCGGTAGTAGGCTGCATCTATTCCACGCCATGCCGAAGTGTGGGAACGTTTAGTGGCTGAAGATAGCTTAATCCATAGATAAAAATGTGAGCTGGGAGGTCGACTACTACTGACAGGTGACCTCTTAACGTTACTACATAATACATACATCTTAATTGGATAAACACTTACGTCGGATTTAATGCTCTTTTGGCTATCCTAGGTAAAAAAAAAACTTGAGTTTTCCTACTGATTCTGGTTTTATTAATTTAACAATCCTTACTGGTACTAGACAGAAAACAGCAGTTCCATTTATAATATAAAACCAGTTATTGCCACCACACGACTCCTGGCGGACAGAGTGCACACAGTGCCGATATCGTGCGATAAAGGTGAACAGGCGATACTTAGGGAACTAGTCCCCGCACTAGAGGTGTTGTTACCGGAGACAATGTGGAAGGTTGTATAAAAAGTGTGTAACTAGCTCGCAGACTGCAGTGATACTGGGAACTAATATCAAGACCGCTCTTTTCATCCCCTTAATGAACATCTCATTAAGGGGATGAAAAGAGCTGTCCATAACCATAATCATGCGTAAGTCCGTGTCTATCACATAAACAAAAATATAACGTCACGCCTGCACCTGTCTGTATGTTTTCGCAATGTTTTCGGAGCGTGTCCATTGCCACTAACCCAGGCACTCAGAATTACCTGATGGAAAACCAAATAACACTCTGCCTGACCCGGGAATCGAATCCAGAACCTCACGCTTAGCTGTCACTATGCGACCACTAGACTGACGAAAAGCCGTTGCTCAATGAACCTGCAGGCAGAACCGTCAATGTTGCTCAACAGCCTAATAAGCCGGTCGAAACACTTACGACTTTTACGATCGAAACATTGAACGTTTGTCTTCAACAATAAGATATGAGTCGTTACAATACAAACAGTAGAGTGTACTCACCTTTACGTACCGAGGACACATACAGAAGGTCCGCTTTGCGACAAACTCATTAGCTAGTATAAACGGTAAAATACTGACTATACGTATCTATATCCATTTTATCTGTACCTATTTAATAGATACTGTTTCATAATTTCAATACCATGAAATGCTAGGTTTGTCGATTACTGTCGTTACGCTAATCTCTGTAGTTAAGCTGCTCTATCGACCACATCATCAAGTAAACTGGCATTTTCAGGAGCGTTTGGCATTTGATTAAGAAGTAGGATACTCAGACTATTGGTTTGTCGAGTCTACGGGATAGTTTTGTGACTCTTCCCATCCAAATACTATCTTCAGCCTCCTTACCATTAACTCCTATAGATGACGCATTACACTGCACGTAGCGTAGCACATCTTCAACTGTGATGCTGGTAAGAGGGCTGGTGTCGATAACAAACCTGTAGCAACTCATTTCAGTTACTATGATGATCAGCTCTCCCCCTGTAGGTCACTTGTCTTGGGCCTTCTGCCGACGTCGGCCGAGCCTGCGTCGTCCGCGTGTCGTATGCTCGTCACGCGCGCGCATCTCGGCGCGACGCGATGTCGCCGCGCGTAGTAGCGCGTGTGCGGGGGGCCTAACGCTTGCTTCTCATGACGCTTCGGATATTTTTAGATGCCGCCACTTAGTTACAGAACGGCGTTATGCAACCATCGTTTATTCAAGTTTAAGTTTTCGCACAACATACGTGTTAGAACTCACTCCAGTTTGCGACTTTGCCTACTGAAAGCTTGTGATCAAAAGCTTTAGTAAACCGTTTGTATCGTCCACACTTTGGATATGAATACTAATCATTTCAGTACACATACCGACGTGTACGTAGGTATTGAATACCCTGTAGCAGCAGTCCGGGTTGCATCACGTCCCAAGCCGGCTCTCGACGGCCGAGTATGTAGGAAGTGATAGTTTACCGCAACAACACCTGCTATTGCATTAATAACACCTTTATGAACTAATGACTAACCTTTATTATGCACAAGTATCGACTGCGATTTTGGCTTACATTGAGTTATTTGTATCATGTTTACAACAACATGTTGAGACATGAAGCAATGTATACGTAATAGGAAAGCGCTTTAAGGTGGCTTAGACTTGTCAATATCGATCAACCACCTGTTCTAGACTCGGTGAACTGTCACAGCTTATTGAGAAAGTTAGTCATTGCTAATTGATATTGACTCGTGTGATTATATCTTAAAACCTATTTAATTATTATCATTAGATAACACGGCACAGAAACCTGGCAGACACCGATATGTCCTCGATGACTATCTGACGTCTATTTGTAAGGACGGCAATATAATCACGACTTTGTAAGCCTAAACACATGCAATACAGTCAGTAGGTATAGGTACCTATTTCTGAAATCATTGTATTCGCTGTTGTATTATTGTATTGTTGTTTTAAAGTGTGTGGTGTTTCAGATCCCTCTAAACACATAACTTTTGCATGTAAAACTTAATATACAAAAAATATATTTTGTGCCACAATTTTTTTTTTAAATTAGATCTTTCTTGATGCCTGAAACTGACATGAGGCATTTCTTATGTTATTACGAGTATATATTGTTATCTATTTGGTAAAGGCACCTATAATCGAAGTGGGGAAATGCCTCACACTCAGCAGGTAGGTCTACATGCACCGCTCTAGCCAACTGTCCGTTAGTCCGGCGAGCATGGTCACCGTCACCGCGGCATGTGAACGTCCGCTAAGCTAAAGCTCTTGCCCTTGAAATAAAAGGTCCGGAGCGAAAAGTGTATTAATATTCAGTGTATCTTGAGGGAAGTTAAATAGCCGTGTATTTGTATTCATTATCCTCCGGCCGTTCTAACAGCTTACGTGTGAGCCGAATAGTTGAGCGACGCGCAGCGCGCAGGCGCGGCTCCAATGTCACACGACACGGGAAGTTAACTTAAAAAACGTTTACGAATAAGTTTGTAAACAAAAGACGGTGTAGCGACGGTCGGTAACCTTGGTCTTTGGTCATTTTTCTTATGAATACAAAATGTCAGTCAGGACCGAAATATCTGCGAGCCACCAATGTTCACAGTGTTTTAAAACTAAGTTTTTTCTTTAGATTAGACTGATGTAGGTAGATAGATGTCAAAGAGATTCAAATTCATTTTTATACGCTTAGAGGTCTCGACCAAGGCACTGGTCTATACGAGACATGTAGGTACGTCAACAACAGTGTGCCCGCGCACCCTCACAGTTTTGTGTGGTGGTGTCATTGTGCTGGTCCGGCGGCGGCGGGCGGTGCGCCTGCGCGGGTAGCATTAGTCCACATTAGACACGCCGCTGCTGATACGTGTCTATTGTGCGTCCTCCTCCGTACGGGAGGAGACGGAGAACAATGCCGCCGCGACGACTGGCTGAAGGGAATTGATGCCACAGGTTATTGGACGAGCGGGCCGCGGCACGCGAGGTAACAAACAGTCTACATGCAGAAGTCCTGTATCTAGCTACATCTGTTCCCCATTCTAACAAAATCGAGAATTCACGCATTACAGACGAGATAACCCTGGGTGCTATGAAATAAGTAATAAACAATTAAATTCCTCGAGTAATTTGTCGTAAAAAGCATCACTACGGCGGCACACACTATGACGCGGCACTTCGTGTTCCTACGATCAGTGCCAACTCAAGCTCGAGCGTGCCATTTATATTCGTACCGTGGCCATCTAACAAAACAATATTTTAATATTCCCCAAAGAAAGAGCACATAATCCTCGTCTCACTAAATAGGTATACTTAATCAATGAGAATCTAAGCATTAAGTCCCCCACGCCGCGCGCCGCGCCGCCGATACGTGACGAATCGGAATGACGTCTCATTCGTCCGATTTATAACGCGTGCACACTACCGCCGATGGCCCGCCGCGACCACCCATACACTACAAATGTGCTCATCAAACTATATAGCAAAACACCAGTACGGAAATTGTTTTGCCAAAAATATTTTGGCCTGTGGCATTCCGAAGAGCCGGAGTAGATGTAGTCTGTACGTAGCGTGACGCAACATTTTGCATGGCGTTCGATTCCCGGAGAGCGATAAATCATGTCGTCCGACAAGCGAACAAAGCCGGGTAACGCGCCGTGTCTTTGTGGATTTTGAGCGATTTCGGTTTATAATCATTTTTCATTCGGCGCGCGCCGCGCTCCCCCGCCCGCTCCCCGCCCGCACCGCGCCCGAATTTTACGCTGATCATAAGACCATACAAGCATTGTTAGGATTTCATTCCTCTTCACATTATGTGTGAGTAATTTAATGATAGTATAAACGTAGCACTGAACTTGTAATTCCTTCAACTTCAGAACTACCTAATAATTAAGTTGCTACCATAATCTGTATGGGCTCTACATTAATTTTGTGACAGAATAGATGATAATATAATTATATACTAATGTATTTGATTTTCGTTTATTTATAATAATCGTTTTAGGAATCATTGTCCACTACAGATCGAACATTGATCTCCAGACTCTGTGCTTCCATAATCTTTTTTTGTAATATCTCTATTTATTAAGGAACATTTTTATGAAATCTATTATGTTTACTGTTTCTATAATTTATATTTACATTGTAAAGTCACTTGTTATGTACTATTCAGACATATTGAGGCAATAATAGATATTTGTCAATTGTTCGTAGCATCGGCTGCGTAGCGTGCGCAGGCGCGGTGGCTGCGGCTGCGGCTGTGCGCCTTGACCGGCCGATACAATCGCGTGTCGCTAATTAGTCAAAACCCAAGGTCCATATGAGAGATCCAACGTAAACATGGGCGTGTTTGATAATGTATTGTTTGTTTGTACAGATTAGGGTCGAAGGTGGCGAGTAGGTAGTACGTGTGCATCACAACGCCAGGTACTTACTACGCATGCTCAAATTATGCCATATAGGTATATGTATATACCTAATTCATAATCTTGTATTATTCCTTACTACAATAATCACTATTCGTAAGTCAAGAAGTGTCGTTTCTGCTTCCCGCCAAACCAAATCATAGGGGACAATGTGTCTGATGGATGAGTGACATGCATTTATTGAATACTAAGAGTTGCACCTTTTACTACATCTAAGATAATAGAGGTACAGTGCACAGCGATAGTTTATATAATATCTGCTTCGCGCACAGACAAAGTGTATCACATAGGCGCTTTTCTATAAAGCGAACCTACGCCTAAATCTAGACTCTTTAATATCTTTAAACTCTCTATTATCTAAAAACATTCTAAATAAGTGTTGATAAGTGCGGCAAGCGTCGCTCCTTGTCAGCAGTGAGCCTCGCAAGCTGTCGCTCTCGCTGAAGTGCGGCAAGTCGCAGGTCGCAGCGTGTTAACAAATGCGGGCCGACGCGCGACGTTCCGTCCGCGCCGCTGATTAATTGTCACCAGCGATCCTCCGCGGTGGGCTTATTATCGCACACTTACTGTGCTGACAACCTACTCTGTTCAATTATACCAAACATTTAGAAGAATGTTCGGGTATGTATGTATGTCGAGCTTGTGGTCAGCAAAGAGGCAGGCAGAGATGTAACTGTTGCTTGACATAATACAATCATCTATTTATGAATTACATCCCCATACCGTAATTCTTAAACAAAAGCTCTACTTCCAATCTGGGTATCGAACCCAAGACTTTAGCTCCAAATGAGTAAAAGATATAGTTTATCATACCTAATGAAAGTCATTAAATTAAATTTTTAAAAGTACTTACTATATTACGATACGTTATCTTAGCCAGCCCACACGTGCACCTGATTACCTACACTTCCAAATCGATAAACATCTAAGTCGACTAGACCAGACAGCATTAGAAAGTAAAAATAAATTGCCTTCTACCTTTGTGCAAACATTCATTACAGAGTCACCAATTAAACAGTCAATATAAACCCCCAACAATATGCAGCAGCGCATTAGCACAAGTTAAAGACGTGTTAACTGCGACTACGACAGCTCATTTATTGCGACAAAACGCAGTTTAGTCGCACACGCCTGCGCAGAAGTAATGTGCGGCGACGTGCGCTCGCGCTTGATTAATGCGCGCTGTGGACGCTGCCTAATGACAGAAGGACCGCAATTATTTACACCTCGGTTGCAGGAGGCAGTGGTGAGTGCACCAGGTAACATGGAACCTTCATTATCTAGTCAGTAATTAGTTATGTGTAACGTTATAGGTCTGCCCGGAACTACACACACTGCATGTTTTGTATATCTGTGGCGAAAATACCTACTGGTAAACCGATAGGCAAACCGCGAAACATGTTAGTGTGCGTTTTTTATTTAAGTCACAAAAACGTAGTAGATATTATATGTATTTATAGTATGTATATAATTTCCTAATTACCTACCTATATCAAGATCAACACGACATAAGCAGTAGAGTACAAATGCAAATTAGGCCAATTTAGAAATTGAAACTCAATGAGACTTCTGAGTATCTGTATTTATCATCTAGTCTATAATTATTTCAAGTAATAGAAGCCTAGAAAAAGACTTCGCATAAAATCACAGAAATAATCTAATGATTTCTGGAGATATTTTAAAGTTAGCACTTTAAAATATCTCCAGAAATTTCGAACAAGCTACAATATAATAATAATAAACATCTATATGTCTCTTATTAGTAATAAATCGTACAAACCACTATTATTATTTATTATTAACAATAACTTGTATTCAGTGTATATGGGTGCAGTAACCGATCGCATAACACAGCCGACCACCCTTCCGATGACCGGCACGTACACTCGTACAGTGTACAGTCGGCGACAATAATTTATAAAAAAGGAATAATTTATTAAGCATTTTTATAATACCTACTCGTTCATCTATTTAGTATAAATATTTTATGTGTAAGATTCTAAGAACACGTGTCGTAAATTAAGTGTTACCTACTTTTATTAATTAGCTTAATCCAGTTCTTGTGATATATTTGTACGACGTAAAAATATTTTAAATAATGTATGATTTGCTAACAAATATAAAAACCTATTTTGTCCCAACTTCTTGCGTGAATTAGAACCCACAGAAATATGTTAATTAGATAACTGACATAGGGGATGAAGTCAACAAGAGTGTAACATATTGTTAACGGTTTTTCCCTAAGCCACGAGATCACGCAGAATCATGGAGAATTATTCAAATTTCCACTTGTGCAATGCTTCGTATGGGAATTTATTTAAATTAGTGTACTTGTATGAAACCTGTTTGGTTATGTTTGGGGTGCAGATGTGTCCCCTCGCTATAGTGGTGCGCCGGCGCCGGCCAGCCTCCCCGCCGGACCCGGTGCAGCGCGCACCACCCGGCACCCGCCGCTCGGACAACTATGACTCTACAAGTTACTACATCTAAGTTATTATACAAAAATAAGTATCATTCAACAAACAAATTAAACAATGTAGGTATCACCAATAGCACAAATAAAGTTACCTAAAAACATTTCTAAACTCGTTGAAAATAAATCCTAAAACGATGTAAATACCAAAGTTCGTAAAGTCAATGCTAAATCCACATAACATACTAAAAAGCTACCTAATCAATATACACTAAGTTAAAAAACAAATATTTTCCTAGTAAGAACCGAGTGAAGTAAAATATATGAACGTTGGCGACAGATATACCCCGCGCCGCAGCCCGGCAGCCCGGCGATAACAATTTATGTGCCGTTACAATCGTATGCTAAAATCGTCCTTGGACCGTTCGCCATTAGCGATGCGTAATTAATTTAAATATATTCGAAGTGGGTTCACTTTCGGACTATTCATATGATTTTTACAAGACCATACAAGCGGAAATGAAACGGAGCTGGTTAGAGAAACGAGTGCGCACGCGTCGCGTCGCCGTCGTGTCGTGTCCGTGTCTTCCATCTCAAGCTGAGTGTTTGTCGCCGCAGGCACACTCTAAATATTTGATTTAGTTATGAAACAGATTTGCGTTCATTAGTGGTTATAAATATATTCATGTTGTTCATAAAAACTTGTGCTCTTGGTCCATGACGATCATCGTAATTATCATACTGGAGTCGCGTCGGGGAGACTAATAGCACGGTTATCTTATATTTTGGCTGAATATCTTAATCTTTTTAACTGTTTTAGGCACCTTTTTTGAACTTTGTCCAGTTTATGAAAATCTTTAGTATCGTAGTCAATAGTAGGTGCGTTTACAAACATGTCTGATCATCTACACAAATGGTCCACACAAGATCCTACTCTGTATCCTCTGGCATCCCTTGTAAGGCACTACATTCATCGTGTATATAAGAAAATAAATTTGTTTATTACAACAGGGCTGGAAAAGAAGCGTAGAGGGAGCAATGAGCGGCGTAGCCCGCGTAGCGGCTAGCACATCAGTGTCGCAGGTTCGATCTTTGCTAGCACTTGATACACGTGCTGTATTTAATTACAAACGTATCGAGTAAATGAATGCTTCCTCAAGCCAAGAAGTAGTCTACAGAGGATTGATTTACAAAAACAACATTTAAACAAAAGAACAGTTATTCAATATTCGCACAAATCACAAATTTCCATTGTAGTGAAATTAGCTTTCGTAGTGCTCCTCCATTGGCTGCAGAGGTCATTTAAATTGTAAATGTTAGTGCGTCAGTGTGCGGCACCTGTAGGTACTCACTACGCTCGTGAGCTCGTCATTGTTGTTATTTTGATCTTTCCCCTGTCAATGGCACAAATACCTTTTATGTTATCTATTACTTCGTGCGTATACGAGACACGTAATGCGTAATTTTATTTAAAAACTTTACCTACATCCTGATACAATTCACAAGAAACCGTTTTTTTAAATACGTCTCCTCACACTAGTGATGTCTCCTATATCGAAGATGTGGTTCACAAACATGAAATATCACATACACAAATATCCAGACTCGGTACAAACATCTGCGGATCTCACAAATTTTAATCCCGTGCAAGAAACGATCAGGCAACCTTTTGCGCAGCAGTCCAATAGCTAAGCCACTGCACCAATCAGGTTCAAACTGTTTTCAAAAGAGTATCATTTATTAATTTAGAATGGTGGGCTGTTTTAGTCTCAACTATACTTACGTAACGTGTTGTGCGCTTGTAAGTGATTTGCACAAATTTGTAATTTTTATATATACATAGGTATAACTATTTAAAGTAAAACTGGTGTTTACCATAATAATTACTACACTACGGGATAAAACGTCTCTTAGAAGGATATGCGTGATGGTTGACGTACATAATTACTGTCTAAATTTCTCCAGAAAATAGATTTACCTATATCTTTGGCTGAAACTATTCCTCTAAGAATAATCGCAAACGTAAAGGTTGTACAAATAATAAGCACGATAAGCCCAGGTAGTGTGACGTAACACGCTGCTGCTGAGAAACCACCTCCTCGGAGCAAGTGACGCGCGCATGCGCGGGCGCATTCACATGGTAATCCCACATGACGACACTGCGCGCTGCACTTAACACATGCAAATCGTTTATTGATAAACAAATAATGGTATTATAATTTTTATTGCGCATTGTCAGGCCGGCCGCTGACCCACAGATTTGAATTTATAATGTTTATATTGTTTCGCCGCCATTGTATAATATTTGTGTTACTATTATAGTGGATTATAATTGTATCGTTTACGTTGCTCCTCGTGGGTGCTCCGCTGTGACAACTTGTAGTGGCTATTGTTGACTCACACTGTCTCCGTGTCACAACCACTTACCCTGGTGGTATTATGAGTACATACATTATATAAGGACGTCTTTTATACGCTAGTTGTGTGCTGCTGATCATACATTTTGCTTAGGTCAGTCCATGAGCCTCAGGTAATAAAAAGGGAGCCAAAAATATTATAGGGAACAATTGCAAACCTCTGCTACGAAGACATAAACATTTAGTCCGACCCAGGATTCAAACTAAAGACCTCACGATTGGCATTCGTGTCTACTGTAACGCGGTATCGTGATAATAATTTCCTGTAAAATTGTGAAAAAATGTCTGCATTAGTCTCTCTTCTTACATACCATGCAACCAGGCTCGTAATAGCGTTGTAGCAATCAATTTCTTCAGCAGATTTATTAATTTAGAAATGTATAGTATACATATCTAAAATTAAAACAATATCATCACCGATACAGGACCGAATCTTCCTAATTACGAAGAAGTGTCAATTAAACACGCGCTGCCGACAGCTGACTGACATTTACACAACTGTGCACCAGTTTATTGAAACTGTAGCCACGACCATGTCTACCGCCAGCGCCATGTTGGCTCCTAATAATTGTACACGTGTTTGTACTAATTGCCTATTGTGAATTTTGTAAATTATATGTTTTGACAAGTGCGCGGTA
The DNA here is from genome assembly GCA_905340225.1 of Abrostola tripartita. Classification (NCBI taxonomy): domain Eukaryota; kingdom Metazoa; phylum Arthropoda; class Insecta; order Lepidoptera; family Noctuidae; genus Abrostola; species Abrostola tripartita. Next base: position 213,557 of record HG996492.1, on the reverse strand, counting down.
TGAGACTGACCTAGGTACAAGTGATTTGGCGACATAGTCGTCCTTGATAGTGTACCGCGCGCCTAGCGACCAGCGGCAGGTGTACCGTAAGCCTCGAGCCTCGAGAATAAATTCTTTCCATATGAATAGTCTTCGCAGTAGGTATACAAGCAAATTGTGTTATTGTTAAAAAACCAGACAAGTGCGTGTCGAACGGAAACTAGCCGCCGTTCCGTGGCGGAGCTGGGTAGCGTTCCGTATTATTGTTTCCATAGCCAAACGAAAAAATACTTCTATTAGAATATTCAACTGATTTAGTTACGAAGATTTACGAATTACATGCATAGCGAGGTGTTTGTGCAGGCGTCTGGTGACGTCAGCTGGGGCCTGTTGAAGCGTGTGTTCAGTGTAGGTATAATTTATCGTAGCTCCATAATTATATCCTGTGTTAAAAACCACAAATAAGAAAAGCTGCAGCACATGTCTCGTATGCAACTTATCTCCTAATTTATTTTCTTAAATTATTCAAGATCATATTGATTGCGTTACTAGAAGGCACCAACTCCTTAGTATTACAACAGCTGTTTATTGAATACCTAATAATATTATGTACAGTAAATTAACTGAATTTAAAGTTGCTAATAATGATCTAGCTTATCAGCGCACTGATCAGGTGAATAACTATCTAACACTAGTGTAGCTAACAGCATGTAGTCCTCCCACGCACGCTGACGGATCCTACCGAAGAACGGGAACCCATCTGGTACTGGTAGCCGCTGACTTACAACACAACAACATGCACCGAACCTGCCGTATTGAACTGATCAGTAATGCCTCAATATTATTGTGATTACTACCAATATAAATAACAACCCACAATCGATCGATATCTCTTGAATATTGGCTGGCATACACTTAACATGCACAAATTCACGCCATACCTGACGGTGGGTGTCAGGGCAGCACCTGTTGCTTTAAGCAGCTCTGCCATGAGAACCTCCATCTGAATCATAATGAGATAACATGGAACTGTGGTTGATGCCTTATATAGCGACTTAGAGTTGTACAATCTATTTACTGTGAATATTAATATCACATAATTCTATCAACCTCCAAATGCTAGTATTCAAACTCAACAACAGCAATATGATATGACTTTCAGAGTTCATTTTCAGTGTGTATGTTTGTCACAACGACGAAGTGTAGGTAATTCATAACTGTAAACATTATTCTATACTTACCTACCTGCTATAGGTAGGTAAGTACAGCAGTCTGTCAATGTTTTTTGTCCCCCGTTTAAAGAATAGCTCATCAGGCGACGGGGCCTCGTCGGTGCGTGCGGCTGTAATGTGATTACCGGCTAACTGGATTGCGGCCACCACCGCCGCGCCCCGCGACTCCGCCTGCAGTCTGCGGAGCGCTAAGGGCTGAGCCCCGGCTACTTGTGCCGCTCACTTGTAAGTGCAACTGTTCAAATAACTGTTAATTCCATGTAATTTGGTTAGTTTGTGTTCAACTACTATACTGTGTGATTGGAACTTTAATCATTTCAATCTCTTGATGTGATTTAAAACCTCAGTTAGAACTCTATAGCGACACGCGTCAAATGTCTTCATAGGGGACATATCTTCCAGGCACTCTGGGCTTATGTTGACTATTATTATCTACTATGTATTAAAATGTTTTTAAACTACCTTATACCTACTTGTATCAGTCCTATGACGGAGGTCTGACGAAGACTCATTCATCAGACGCCCCATTACATACCTCACCTTACCCGCAAAGTAATCGCAACACATGCTATAATTAAAACATCAATCGTATAAAATCTTCTAACAATCCCGTATGTAGAATTGCATAGGTAAGTTATTCACAGCTAGGAGCCCCGATACACATCATCACACATTGTCTATGGTAGTTTTGTCGTAGAACTATTAGACAGTCAGTGGTTATGTCTCTTCAAAGTCCATAGGAACAATTGTTCTCTTTAAAAAATAATATCTTTGCAACAAATTGTATTCCACGTCCTGTCTACTACGCCTCGCAGTTCCATGTTTTTTTTTCATAAGTTATGTGCGAATCCAGGATAAGAACGATATTCTATTTATGCATCGGATCCAGTCAACCGTGTCGAAGCTATAAATTGCTATAAATATCAATACCTACGATTAATCGTTGTTATTTTTTATATCAGGAGGATTCTGGCGGCTCCAGTGGACAGCTACGAGCAGTTACGGCTGACTACCTACCCGTATAAGGAGCATAGCGTGATGTTGATAAAGGGTGCTTCATTTTAATTATAAGTTCTTCACGGCACAGAGCTGGGGTGGGCAGACCTCTAATTGATTCGATTAAACACCCCGTCGATGCGCGGTTTTGTCGCTAAATATTCATAATTGTATTACTAACGGTTTGAAGACTTCTGCGGCGTAAAAGAATTGTGCAAATAAATGAAGACTGATGATTGTGTTAGGTAGGTTATTTGAAATATGAATGACAACTTAGCCTTCACAGTCAACATACGTTTTATCTGTTATTTCAAGAATTAATAGGTATCTAACCTAGGTACCCATTTATTTAATTTAGCTAAGTTTAGTCACATAGCACCTACGTAGTTTCTGTCCAATTCTGAGGTTGTTTGGAACATAAATACGTGACAAGATAATGTGATATAGGTGGGTCCAACATCCAAACATATTCAACGCACTGTATACCGATAGTATCGACCACAATCGTGACATAACCTCCTCCCTGACCACGTTTGCGCACATTCAACAACTGCGACCTACGAGCTCCCATAGCTTCCACATCGCTACACACATACTGACACGCAATAAACTTGCCATAAGTATGCAGTGCTAAATCATTTCCTGCTAGTACTGGGGTCGCTTTGACCGGCCATTGTGCGCACTGGCCGGGTAATGCGCGCAGTGATCAATCAGCCGGCAACTGTGCTTCGGGACAAATGATTCGTTTAGTTCCCCGCACTCTGTTTGTGGTGTGGGGTAATACTGACGGCTAATGTTCAGATTGTCTATTGTTAATTTGGTGTAAGTGATTAACAGCATGTGAGGGTATTATATACTTCCTACTCGCCTTCCTAAATGAATTGATCAGACGCTCCTTCACAAAGGAAAGTATCTAACATCATCTTTACAAAGGTTTAAGATTATGCGCATGTACATTGTACAAAGCATGGGTAACAAACTTACCACCTCATCGCATGACAATCTTATAAATAACGAGAAATAACAACAAATGAACAAACAACAACATTAATTTTACAATGTATTTAAAATCGCAAAATTTATTTGCATGTGAACAGAATCTAAAAATTCGCTTGTAATATTTTACTTGTTCGTTTCGGCTATTTAATATGATATAATGAAGACTACCGCGATCTCAAATGTATGTACATACGTCAAGGTCGACTAAAACTCACATAAATATTATAGGTATTACGGAAACATCGAGCTGGTGTTGATAAAACTAGTAATAATGTAAGACCGGTACAATTCAATGAAAGAACAAACATGGCTTTATAATTAGCGCTGTGTCATGTATTTGCCCAAGTGTTTGCCCGCTGTTTGCCCACTGTTTGCCCCGCTGTTTGCCTTCGCGTGCCACACCACGGCTAAGAGCTGGTGGGACGAGACTGATTGGAACATAATGCTTGTATTATTTTGTGATCTCTTGGCGGAACGTTTTCCCAGAAACTATTAATCAGGATGTCATCGGAGGGCATTCACTAAGTATGCGCTCTACATACAGCAAGTAGATACAAGTAATTGATTTAGTACAGCGAGATAAATAATTACAATACGTTCATAAATACATGCCAGATAGTGAACATGACAAATCCCGATGCCCGCTACCGCAACAGCAGAGGAGTCTCATCGTCAATTATAATAATACGAACGGGAGTCTACACAACAATCACAAATCAGACGGAGAACTAATATCGATAACAACTGAAATTAATCGAACAAATGTTAACTAGGAGCGCGCCGCGGCTCCGCTCGTCAATCAGCGCGATACCATCGGCTGTCAGGACCATCCTCGCGTTTAATATGACTTTTATTAAACTACAACTATTTCGGTTTTATAAAACTACCCACACAGCCGCGGACCTCGGGCTGCTAGATGCGTGCAAACAAAACATACCGGAACAAAATAACCGCTGCGAGCCGACATGCTAATTTCAACTGTCATGGTTCCGAATTGGGTTCATTTCAGTTTGGCCGGCGTCTGATATGTGGACCGTATTAGACATGTTTTTATATTTTGGAGTATGGTAACATCTGCCTTTATTTACGTTTTGGCTGGAAACAGCGGCACAATAGGTGCGGCGAATCGGACGGCTCCACAATGGAGGCTCCCGCGGCCGCGAGGGGGCGCCACTGTGCCACGACACGCTTTTTATGGACAAATAGTAAATGACCTTCGGTTTGTAAGAGTTGCCATTTTCTGTATTGCTGCGGTCTGCAACAGTGCGAGGTTACAAACAGTTTTACGAGCCAAACATATGTAATGGAGCTATAAGTGAGGAATAGAGTACGGCTACGGCCTCGTTTCCTTACCGTCTTCATTTGTGATAGAAGCTTGATTTATGTTAGTTCATTAAAACAATTTACAAAAGAATTGCAATGCTGCAATATGTAGTAGGTACTCATCCAACGAGACGCATTATGAAATCGTAGCTCTTAATATTGGTGAATTGATGTTAGCACATCTAACAGCGCACCTCGAGATATTGTTTCATCTTCAACATTTGCAGCCTGACTGACCTACTGGTGGGCATAGACCTCTCTTTCGTGTCTGTCTCTCCATGTAAGTACATTGTTAAGCTAAGGTTACCTAACCGGCATTTGACCTACCAAGTTTACTAAATGACACCCTCGATCGAATGACTATCGCTTAAAACAACCCTCAACCATATTAATTGATACAAAGTGGGACTAAAGAGGTACCGTATTGTATCGCCAACCTAAACAAGACATAATGGAACAATTAAAATTCACGTGCTCACCGCACTTACGAATTAACCGCTCTCGAGGAGTCAACATATGGCGACCGTGGCGACCCCGCGCGACGCCCTCACTCAGTGACAAATTGCTGTAGAAGAGATTGTCATCAATACGAGAAGTACAAACTGTCCGATCCATTAGCAACAAATGGCGTGGTTCGGCGTCGCGGGTGCCGGCGCGGCTCGCAGCGGCCCGGAGCGGCGCGCGCTGGGCTGACGCGCGGCGGCTGACTTATGGCCGGCGCGCTAATCGAAGATCATTATCAGCTGCGATTCAATCAGAAACATGATTAAAAACGATTTAGTGCATCATATCTCATCCGATACGTTCACTTTCGCGACGCACCTCGCCGTTTTATTAGTAGCTTCTTAATACGAGTGTGTCAATTGTATTCTAAACTCGAAATACCTCATCAGAAGCTATATGGAAGTTCAGCAGATAGATATATACAAACAAAATTTGAAGGATAAAATGCACCTTATCAACATGCTCATTATAAGTAGATCTTCTGAGATATAAACAATATTTTGAATTGTTACTTAGTTCCTACAAAAAACCCCATGTTTAGCCCGTCACAAGTCACAAGAAATATAAATCATTTGATTCAAACCCTCTAAAATGCCATGTCAAACAGATAATGAATAGCGTCTTATAACTATGAGAACGATTGTCACAAAGAGATTGCCGATTTGTAGTAGATTATTGAAAAGCACAAATATAACTAAATGAATACACCTCAAGAGAGGTCCCAAGTTTTTTAATCTCTTGACTCTTTGTAAAAAACACAATCCTCGCTTTGTGTACCCAAACACGATAAGGGCCAACAATCGCAACAAACCCTTCGCCGGCCCCGCCCCCGCATATCGACAAAGTGAATTAACATAATATGATATTGGTGCAGATGCGACACCGCGCCGCACCGCGCCTCGCCGCGTCTGCCGGAGACTTTTACTTTTCTCGACCCGCTCAACTTTCACCTCGAGAATAATGTGATTTACATGTTTTTCGTATACGTCTGAGCTGCACACGTGTCTACTAGAGATGCGATGCGATCGCGTCGCGGCGGATCGATCTTCCTGCGCGATTGTGTTGCGCGACAATGCGACACAAAGCGCGTGGGCGCAGCGCATTGTGGCGTCGCTAAATGCGCTCACGCACGCTCTCGAGGACTCCTTTGTCCATTGTCTGCCCGCCTGAGGGTGGCACTGTGACACATTTATTTTAGGCCAGTTTTTTACAGCACCCATTGTATTGGAAATTAGACATCGGCGCAGAGTTCACGAAACACGATATTATCTCAGCCCTCTGTATCGCGCATCCTCCGACGATTTCTCCCGAACCCATTGTATCTCGAATTACAACGGATATTTCTAAACGTTCATAACCTGCGCGTTTTAAAACGAAAAGAGTCATACGTTATTGAAAAAAAAAAACAGGTTAGCTTTCCATTTCTATTAAAGTGAATCTAAAATTCGTTAGACGAAGCGGTTAGGGCGCCGGGCGGCAGGACTAGTCGATCGGATAATTGATCAAAGATGGACCGTTAGAGTAGTGGAGCGGGTACTCACCTATCAGCTGATTATACGGATTCCTTTCATCTCGGTTGATGAATGACAAGCGAGCGTCGTTATGAAAGGGCGGTCAGCTAGAGATCACATAAAGAAGTGTCAGGGCTGGTTTAATAGTGCTTGTGACCGTTTTATCGATGGCCGGGAGACGCAGCATCCGGTTTTGTGCATTAATCTGGACAATGTGGCTCTATGAGATGGTCCGTTTGGTCTCAAACTAGTTTGGGTAACGTTTCCCTGGCCGCGGCGGATCGCGCCCTCCGCACGGTGCATAGTAATCGAATTCTTTTCATTACAAACATCTCAGCTATTCAAGTGTCAAGTTTTACATGTAACGGCATCTAAATCAACTATTTACTTTGTATATTTTCCCACGGAGTGATGTCTAGGTATTTATAATAGACAGATCTAACGCTCATCCTCCACAGTCTGTGCTGTTAGTCAATATTTCCAACGATTAGTATTCATTAATGAGTGTATTGATTGGGTGTCATCAGTAGACCCGTGAACATTATTAGTGAGGTTCGTTATTAAGTTGCTAATACCTTTTTTATGATGCGCAATAAATTATACTTTCTATAAATTTGGTTCCAATATTTCACTTTATTGGCGTAAGTACGAAATCGATTTCTACGCGGACATTAGGTATGTTCTTAAGTTAAAACATTTGAATGTAAACTAGGAGGCCATAAACTAAATAATTTACATAAAACCACTAACGGATCTCACGAGAACCGGTCGCGAGCATATTAATGTTTGTGATATATTAGAAAATCGGCAACTACACGCACCGAACGGATACTCGTGTTTCTTTTTGTTGTGGCTCTTTTTTATTTTAATTTCATTTTCCATTAAATGGAGCATCCTTCGAAGAGCACTCCCCATACATACAGCACACTCATTTACATAAGCTGACGGGGAGCGGCAGGAGTCAGGAGCCTCTCCAGCCGGCTGCTGGTCGTTGTCTCCGCGATCCTCCGCGGACATCTATTCTCAACACCATCGTTTACGACATATCATATTATTATTGTTTTCTAGTTTTGCATAACTTTAACATTAGGTACTACAAATATAAAGACGTTCACGTGTATGTTGGTACCTACTATGAGAGTTGACAACGTGTTCTAGTCCTGAGCAGGTTGACGCCAGATGGGGTGGTCTTCAGATTTCTTATATTAACTTAGTGTCATAAATTAGGATACGTGTCAATATTTTCATGACTTTATTATAACAGGATCATAAAAATTACAATGTACAAAACAAGCGCAGTATGGTTATCGCATTACTATTGTGTAGTACAATACTAGTTGTGTTGCGCATTATCTGCGCGGGAGCATCCATTCCCAGGATTCCGTTAGCGGTTCACATGGCGAGGCATCCCTTTCGCGCGAGTCAAGTGATGAGCCCCACAATGGACCAGCTGCCGACCCCTGGCGACCAGGTGACATCACCGCCTTACCTGGCGAGGCAAAACCGATCTTAAAGTAACACAGTTATGGTTCAATATTATAGGGCAAGAAATCAAAAGCGAAGACACTAGAGATAGTTCTTAAAATATAAATTTTAAACCGTGCACAGATGCAATAAAGTTGTTTTTGGAAGGGAGAGAAATCAATGTTGAGATGATTGCAATAGATAACAAAGCGCTCAGTGATCTGTAACTAGTTCGACAAATAAAAATAATTACGTAAGATCCTATGAACTTGTATGATTCTTATATATGGTGGAGACAAGCATTAGTGTCGCAACTTTGTGTTTTGGATAACTTGTAGCATTCTAGGGTGCTGAGTCCCTGCAGAACTAGTGGCGTGGCTGACCCCAAAGGTTATTTATCATGGCAGGTCAAAGAAATCCTTTCACGCGGGACAATTGCGAAAATGTTAATTTATGCAAAGGGGAAGTGGAAGCAAAAAATACAGATAAAGCTTATGCACCTGAGCGTCGCATGCGCCGGCTCGCAATAGAAGCGCAGGTATCTCGTCACTCTTACAAATTAATTATACACACATTACGAGCCCGGCCGGCACGCGCGCTAGGGACACTTTAGCACATTCTTCCACATCGTCTGCCGCGATTTACATTTAACATCGCCCATAACAGCTGCTGAGGCCAAAGAAGGAAACCCAATTACAAATCGTGACTGGATTTTTCTCGAGGGTGACAAATTGTGACCGCAAAAACTTTTCTCCCGATAATTAGTGTTCATCGACACGTAAACACGGGCTTCCCTATTTGCAAGTGAATGGGGAGCTCCATCGAGGATTTTACTCAAAAAATAATACACCTGAACAAAAGCTAATTATACTTTGATAAAAGCTGGCCCACAATGGGTGGCGACGAACAATCGCGGCCTGCAGAGCGGAGGGCGGCCGCCGCGCCAGCGACGTGTTAATTAGCGGATTTTCTCACCTTTTGACAATGATTATTTTTTGTAGTGCATAGTAACGTGAGTGATGATTTTTTGTAATTTTTTGCAGTTATACTTTACTTTGTCTAAGGAATGTTTTTGTAACGAACTTTTTAAATGCTAGTTGTTTATTCAATCTACACCATATAATAATATGTCAGGAGTCCGTCAGTGTAACGTTTTAGTTTTTATAGCATTTTTTAGCATTCATCGTTTTATATTTTTTTATTCATTGTCCTGATTGTAGACAAATTGCATTGACATTTAGCTTCCAAGGCAGTTATTTGCACCAATCATCTTATGACTAGAAACCCCCTAACAGCTTATAGTAAATTATGCTTTCGAATGTTTTTGACATGGCCCAAACATAATGTTTCTCATTGCCAATGATCCAGCGTCGGTACACATCTGGCACGTCTTGACCACACCACATACGTGTATGCAACATATTGTAGGTACCTACATGAGCAGTGAGCAGTGAGCACGGCGCGGCGGCCTCTCGGACGGTGACGAGCAGGTGTCGCAAGCGGCGGGGTCACGTGACCCGCACCTCTGTCGCCCCATTGTTACACGCTACCTACTGAAAATACTGAAACTACACAAACACTGTGGAGCGTTCACTCGTTCGCTCTAACCAACATAATATAATAAGATTTTCATTCAAGAAGGGGTCTATCAAGAACAGTCGGTGTGAAATCAGTGTAACTAGTACTTTTATTAAAAAATCTGAAAACTGAACTGACTCTACATTGTGGCTATGATGCGAATTCTTTTAATTTTTAATTTATCACCCTTTTCATTGAAGTTATAGGTAATTATATATTATCCCTGGTATCGATACCTGGATAAGTAAGTAGGTACCTACATAAAAATCAGTAAAATTTCGGTCTGATCGTATGACATTGACAGAAAAAACAGTGACAATTAATAAATTACGCATATATACATATTCATAAACAAGTAGCGGTTACTCCGACATTGAATTAACTTGAAGTAAATCAACACGTTTTGGCGATAGACCTTTGACACCATATTGTTGTTACGGTATAGAGAACACGGGTAGGTGTAAGTCATGGTGGTCGACGGCTCAAGGCTACAGCACAGCTAGAGCCCGCAGAGCTGGCAGTGACTGAGCGGACAGATAACATCAGCCAAGGTAATACACTCGCCAGACATTTCCATACAGGCTTTAGTGGAAAATGTCGACCCAGACAGGTCAAAAGGCAACTTTAAATTCATAAGCAGTCAAAAAATCTATTGTGGAAGATATCATGATGAAAGCCATTGTCGTCGGATCGTAGGAGCAAAGACCACGTTTAATATTTCTGAACACATTGTCAAAATCGAAAAAATATGGAATGTTCTTGTCGTCTGACCTTTGTTTTCGGGAATAATTTATGTCAATTTCTTTTAGATATTATTTTTTGTAAATTGTAATTTTTGAACAAAAAACTTTGAATCTAAAGTCAAACACAATAGTGTACGTGTGTGTGATAGTGTAGTTTAGTGAGGCACGGGTGACACCGTCACCTCTGGCCCGCGACCCGCGCTGTGCTGCTACGAGGGGGCCAATGTGCAAAAAAATATAAATTTGTGTAATTTTGAAGGATAGAAACTTTTTCAAGTTCAAAGGTTATTATTGTAGAAAGCAAAACATTTACCACGTAACTCTAAACTATGAAGGTGATGTAATATTTAATCATAATCTGGAAACATTAATCTAAAGAAATAAAAGTGCAATTTATATTGACAGTGACTACAGTGAACAACGACTAATATTCGATATGCACGTTAGTTTGCGGTCGATATTAAAAACTTTCATTGGTCTTCACAATGTACCGAGATGGATATTATGAGCTTCGAACGCCTACATACTAGATAAGTAGGAAATAAATACATCTGCACTTAGTTCGGAGGAGGAAACGATGTCGTATCTTGTCTGCTGTATTTTCTCTTAATAGCCATGTATGTTCATAAACTTTAGAAATTCATATCCCTAGTGGGAATTAATATTTATTTACTTTTGAAATTTCACTTTCGTACCAGATTTCAACGGTTTTATTAGTATGTACATGTCTTAATCACCAAATATCACCCACATCATTGACAAATGACAATAAGTACTTCCACAATACATTTGCTTCAACGTTTGCTTGCGTCGTGTCCTCAAGGGTTCACATTATTAAGTAAGCGCCCAACAAATAATTATTTGGAGACGTCCTCATTCGATTGGCATTATTGTGTCCCAAACTAGTGACACGTCGACAATAGCAGCGGTGGAGGTACAACCAACACAAACAAATAAAAATTAAAACCGGATTTCCAAAATCCCGTTCTGTCACATCGGCAAGAAGCTCTGTTTTCGATTTCTATTCGGATTGTTTGTTTTTTGGATCCATTGTTGGGTCTGTCAGGGCTGCGACACGCGTACCCATTTTTGCAAAGTCTATTCCATTGTGTTAGTGAGAGGAATGACGTTTGACGGACACGCGGGGAGTGACGCGCCCGGCACCGCGCACCGGTGAGAGCCGCGCACCGCGACTCGCTCCTGTGAGGTCAGATATTTTAACAGTCCTCACCGACCATCGTTAGTGATGTGACAAAAAGGAAGATATCATCTCCGGTCGTTCCAAGCTCACCTCTACAGCACCGCGGGCTACGCAACGGGATTCCTGTTATCATATTGGGTCCCGTCATCGTGGTCTAAATTACTTTTTGTGTGGTGTAAAAGGAATGAAACGTTTCGTCGGTCAACCGTCGCTCGGAGCAACACTCGACCGATTTTTGTTTTAAGGGTCTCGCGTACCCCTTTTCTTACCTGCATCTCAGGATGTCTTTCGTATTCATTTTTAGCTGCAGTTATTGTTCCTTTATATAGATTACGTCATTCCATTCAGACCTTAAAAGTTAAAACCACTGTTTGGAAAGTAGAATATTAGAAATATAAAGGGGTTAAATTAGTACCGCATTATACAGTATCATTGTATCCATCAAGTTTATTCGTTGCCGTTGACTGTAGGTGGCTGATGACAAACTTTTCCATTTTCTTAGAAACATGATTTTATATGTTTTCCAATTATATCGGTACACCTACACAAGATGGCGGTAATGTTCCTCGTATGGTGACAAAGTATCCATTAATGCCCACATTCGGGCGTCGGAATGGGTTATGGGCTTGAGTCTACAACGTGTGTCTAACGTGTGGTGTAGCTAATAGAGCGTTACGCTGCAGCGCTGGCGGGTACGCCGCACTGGTTCCGTTAGGTTGGGGACGGTTATCAAACGGCGATTCAGACTCGTTCGCAAAAAGAGCTCGCTCCTGCGCGTCCGGCGCGCCAATTATGCCCCGCGCACGCGCCTCCAAAAAAACCACCGTCGACCATCCCAACCATTTTTTAAAAGCCCCAACTTAAATAATAATGCAGTAACACGCGAGAGTATTCGCAAAATGCGATCCACGAATTTCGTTTCCAAATTCCACCGGCTCCGGGGCTGGCTGTCGTTTTTTCCGCGACTATTGTCTGTTTATCTTTAGATTTGTGTTCTGCTGTTCGCGGAGCTTTGTCGGTGCGGCTTCGGAGACGTTTTCGCATTTCCGTCCATTCAGTTTCCTCTTATTGCTATTGCAGATCCAAATATTATAAAGCTGGTTAGTTAATTGGTTCCTGTCCCATATCGTCCCCGCGCTGTCACAGTTCCCCGCGTCCGCTCCACTCACCGTAAAGGAATGCAAAATCAACTGTCTGCTGCGCACGGTCCGTCGTCGTCCCGGACGGCCTTTTAATAAGGCTCACGTATAACTATAATGAAGTGCCCAAAGTTTTTTGTGTCGGCGCACGATTAGTCCCTCCCGGCGATCTGAGGTCGCGTACTCCGGCCCTATCATTACTAAAAACGATCCTAATAATATAATAGTCCTGTCACATCCCTCTAAGGGATCCAATGTTTAAAGGACAATTTTCATAATAGGCGACTTAATTTAAGTCTTAAAAAAAAGTTTAGTCTGTCGTTGTTTAGCAGGTAAATAGTGTTGAAATTTTGTGTGCTATAAGTATTTCTATGCCTAACGAGCTTTGCCGTAAATTGGTTTAAACTAAAATATGATATATGCGTATGAAAAGCATAGTTGGAGGCGACCGGTTGAGACGTACCACCTGGTATTCAACAAATCGTCAACAGTTTTATTATCCACAATCCTGAGATGGATAGGACAGATTGCCTGCACTTAAACGTTTATTTATTGCAGTGGAGTTAAATTATGAGTTTATAGATTCAGTAGCGAATACAAGGCGGTAAATCATGGTCGGTATCTAGCATTAGCTATTGGTAGTGAGGGTATATACCTGTGCGTCGAGGAGTGTTGTGGAGGGTGTCGAGGCGCGGCGGGGCCGGCAAATGGCACATTTATATTGTTCATTACGGGGCCCGGAGGTGAGAGATGTTGGCGCTGTCGCCGCGCCGGGGGGCCGCGCAGGGCTGTGCTGCCGCCGCTGCCGCAGGCTGCACGCAGTGACCTTATCTGTGCACTAAAACCGATGGTAAGTTTATTAAAAAAATTACATGTTTCTACTAAAAACTCGGTCGGTACTGGAGCACCCAGTATGGACCAAAACCATGGCTAGTTTAAGAAAACGAATAGAACACCCTAACACAATATAGCTTTCTGCAAAGTAGACTACTTAGTCTGCCTACTTATTGCTTGTTAGAAGCGAATGCGACCGTAAATATTGTCCAGTACAAAGGAGGCAGCGCCGGCGACCGCGTCTATAGTTGAGTCAGCTGCGGGCCAGCCCTGGTGGTGCGCCTGCCACCGGGGGTCCAGTGCGCGCACGTCCGATCGCGTTGATTTGTGCGCGGACTCCCGCCGACAGTATTTGTACAGGGCACGCGTGGGACGCAGGCCGCGCCGCGCCGCGCCGACCCGCGACACGCGACACCGCGCGGTATGACGCGACATCATTGGCTACATACGCCACAACTATCACGCTCTATCTAGTTTATATTCTGCAATGACAACTTTTGAATATAATCCTGAAGTCCAGAAATTGAACTATTACTAGTTCTGTCATATTATTCTTGCTGGTTAGTATTTGATGCAAGCAATAATATGTGCTTCATATAAATCTTAGGTTTGCGTGTTTTATGTATATCGATAAATCATATGATAGGCATAAGTAAAGGATGTGGCGGCAGCCAGCAGCGTCCTGCAGGCACAGTGAGCGTTGTTAGTAATACGTAAATAGACATGTTTATGCGAAAGTTAGAAGGTACTTTCAATGCTATAATGTGTTTAATTAATGATTTAACAACCACGACGGACGATGTTCGGTAGGAATCTTAATGCGGGCGGCGACGGGCGCGCGCTACGTGAGTGAAAACATCGGCTCTGATCTCACTCGGCGGAGTTTCATTTCGTATATCTTTGTCGACATATTTTCCAATCTAAACGAGCCGAAATTAGAAGGCTAAGACAACTTTGAAACCGGTCAACATAAAATTGGAAACCAACTGTAGTCTCAGAGTTGCGCAAGAGTCGATCGACCAGTTTGGCGCAGGCTCGCCGGCGCGTGGGATCTATGGGTCTGTGCGACGCGGCCGCAGCACAAAACGTCGCACGCGCACACAACGCACCTGCACATACGACGTTTTACATCGACAACCAAATTATTTAGTCTGTCACTTTATTGCCGCGGATTAAGAATCTTGTTGACATAAATTATTATGTGTACAGCACTTAAAATATGGCCAGTAACTGAAACATTAAACGCAGCACGAATACGCGCGTGAGTTACGGCGACGCGCGAGCTGCCAGCTAGCTGCGCCTGCGCACACCAGCCGTACTGTTAACATGCACTCGTTTGTACATTACAAAAATATCCCCGTCGAGTTCTGTACGAATAGTATCCACCACCGGTATCGACACTCTGCCTATTTTGTATCGGATGGGTTTCCAGGTCAAGCAAAACTTGTTTCAGATTGTGCAAACAGATCTAACGTCCTTGATCACGAGGACGCGATGATTACGATAGCTGCAGCTTCTTTAAATTTCGTCAATTCTCGATAATGTCGACTTCTCAACGCTCAGATGTTAATAGCCCGTAAGAGTGTTGCGTTAGATGTATCAGAAAAAGCGCACCGCAGATACCAAGCGACTCAGTAAGTTTGGACGAGTGCTCCTCACATGAATTTACCTCCAGTTATGTAGACATCAGCGTGTATCAGCGGATGACTTCATTAGATCTGATCAGCACGGGGCTGTGACTGCCCGAGTGGCGGGTGTCGATGACGCAGTGCGTTTTGTTTATAAATCACGGACCGCGCGCCGCTAAAACTTCACATTTCTAAAGCCAATTAAGGACTTCGATATCAAAACGAGTTTTAGTATAATGTAATTTCGTAACAAACAGTCGCCGAGCCGTGAATCCGCGCCGCATTATCGTACGTTATACGTTTTATACGATACCTTATGGTATTTAGAACTTAATTCCGAATCAAATTCGTGTCGACGACCATTATCTGTCAACTATATCAGGATTATTGACTATTCGAAATTTTTCACAACCATCTTTCGCTTAATGAATAGGCAGCTACTATTTTGGATGAGCTATTAAAGTAACTCGTAAATTGTGTTAATAGTTATTAGTTTATTTATCAGCAATACATATTGTTTTATGCTAATTAATAAATGGATGAGGCCACAGTTAAGATTAACGTTTGGCCAATGTATAGGTGCTTGTACAAAAACAGTTGAGTAGTGTCCAGTTGCGATGGTTTGCCTTTGCTCGCGGCAGGTCACTGGCAGCTAATAAGTGTTCCCAATAAACCGTCGTGACCACAATTACGGGTTTATATTCCGACCAGTAAAGGGTGTCCGTCGCTCCGCTATATTGATGGCGTATATTTATCATAGACAATTTAGGAACACCTGCTGTTAGTACGGATGAGCGGTATATGTCAAATTAATACGGCTCCTCGGCGAGGGTTTATAGTTTGTTGGCTCTTGACGCGGCTAATGTTTTATTTGTTCTGCCCGGGACCGATTGATGGTCCTCAAATAGATTCCTGAGTGAGCCTTTTTGCTTTCTTATGTATTTTATCTTTTTATGGTCGGGAGAAGGTAATCGATTTCTTTTGTTTGCTAATTGTAGCTTTGAAAATAAGTCTTTTGTTATTATGTACCCTTTCTTTGTTGTAGGTAAATATTACGACACTAAAATTATAATAGTTTAATGATGTTTGGAATGGAGTAACTTCCGCTTGCTCGAACACCATGTTTAGCCACATCGTCATTCTAGGCTTAGATAAAGAAGGGGGCTATACCTACTAAGTGGATGTCACCTGTTTAGGCCATCATAACAGTGTAGGTCCACACTAGCTGTGTATTAGAACAGATTTGTCGTGTACTTTAGTGACGACAGTTTCCTTGTGTCGCTGGGCGTCGTCATTGGCGGGTAAAAATAGCGTGGTAGCGGGCGGCCTTGCCCCGCACCGCGTTGTGGGCCGCGCGGTGCGCATGCGCCACCTCTCACCCGCCCGCGCGCCGCTCCCTCACCACCGTTGCCCCGCTACGCTGCCGCCAAGCCACTGCTGCTGCCCATGCGCATCATCTTCTTCTATTAAGTGCAATAACACCTATACTTTGCATTGAAGTGAAGCAAATCAAGATGCCAGTTCCGAAGTCTTGGCACTTCCTCAATGCAACAGATTATATCCCACTTCGGAGATTAGACATTTACCATCATTCATCTCAATCATTTTCTTGGGTAAGCATAATAGTTATTGCTGGCGATGCTGATGTGGCTAACGGTGATCAACATTTTATTTACTTGCCTTATGAGGTAATCAATAACGCTGTTGCCTTAGATCGTGACCAGCACTTGTTCCGGTACTATCTTGTACCATGTATCGAACAATTAATTGGCGCTCGGTCACAATTATTTTGATTTATATAGTACCTTTGTTTGGTACCGTGTCACCGGCGGCACGGCAGATGCGCGCGCAGGTGACCACGCACCTTATCGCCGCACAAAAACGCCGTATCGGTTTCAACGCCTTACGACGCAACTCCAGCGCAAGTTTGCGACCGACGTAATTATGTGCGACCTCGGCTAATGAAATTACCGACGTGGTGGAATTAGGTGTAATGGGTTTTTTAGTTAAGAAATGATTTATTAATTTATGGTTGAACACTTCTCATAGTAGTTTTGTATTTTCTGTGGTTTAAGGCAGAGTGCTGCATACATCCAATTGTAACGATAAATATAAAATAACTTCCCTTAACATTTAATTTGTCAAAAAATATTTAACATCATCATGTTTTTAAAATTTGTTCATTTGTTGTGTTTTCTAGTGGCCAGCGAAAATGATAGGAGTAGTAAAGTATCTCATGTGCATGGAACTTTGAGAGCTTATCATTTTAGGGCACTAGAATGATCATCATCAATAAGACTCGTCCAAAAACAGGACTATCGGGCACTGTCGGGCGAAATGAATATTTATGATTATTTTCGGCCTACCCCTTCGAGTAACACAGGCGTGATGATTCCCTACATAAATTTATCAGAAAGAAACTTAGTGCTCACTATTCCCGAAACAAGAATAATACACGATGCAACCACAAGCTCATCACTGATCCGTGTGGAGATTGTAGACTCGATCGGAGAATGTAATACCTACTTTCCGTTTACCCGAGCAAGCATGAACTACAGTGCTCTGATTTACTGGAAAACTTACTTAGATATCTAACAAGTTTTTTGCCGAAGCTCAATAAACAACCAAAATAACTAGAATTCTAGATCAAGCACTTTACAGATTTCAACTTTACGAACAACTTATTCGACTCAGTAGTCCAAAACTATGAATTTTAATGATTTTCTAAAATAATTAACGTCTCTATCGAACTTTCACAACTAAACATCACCAATTCGGAGCCTGTCTGCGACGGCTACGAGAGTTACAAAAAGTCAACAAAAACAAACTCGGTTATTAGACCGGTGTTTCGGCAAATCCAGTACTCTTTCAACTTTTTATTTGCATGATACCCTTAAACTCAAATTACGGTGGTTGCGCACGCGAGCACGGGCGCAGCGTGTCCCGCGCATGCTCAGTGCACCACTGTTTACGCAAATTCACGCTCATTTAAACGCTGTCAGTCGAAGAGTGCTCACGTGTTTGTTTTGCGCTCATGTAAGTGTTCACCGAGGGTTTTGCGGTAATTGCTTTTTTAAAGTTAATATAATTACATACCAAGACTGGAAGCAGTATAGGTAGTAGTGCTGTCTTATGTTTGCAACTTTTTCTTCCTAACATAATCTTTGGCAGACTCGACTTACGTCGAAAATTTTTTTTTTTTTTTTAAATGAAAGTAATGCCAATTTAGTTATGAAATACAAACCAGCTTCTTATAAGTAATAAATAAATTTTCATAATGGTTCTCATAGAAAGATTTAAACTAAAATTAAATTAAATTCCTCATTTGTGTTATTAGCCCGCGGTGTGAGCCATGTGTGCGCGGGCGCACTATCAATATCGGTTATTGATCGCCGCCGGCGCGAGATTTATCGCGTTTATTTATATGAACCCGCTGCAATCCGCCGCGCCACTAATTTGCGAACATTTGTCCGTTCGACTCTCCCGGACCACTCTCTGATTACTGTCATTACCTGTGTTGGAGGAACTGCGGCGAATGTACGGCAATGTCTAGCACTCAACGATGTTTATTTTATTACATGCACATTACTGAAGCTAACTCTTTAACTGGGAAATATTTAAGTAACAGTCCTGTTAAGCTGTGGCAGGAATAAATTTGGTAACAGTTCGACTTTTACAAAAAAAGTACCTATTCTACGATGTTCTGAAAATGTTCTCTGATTACGTTCTTACTTTCATTATATAATTATTATCTTTTGTTTTCATTCTTGATAGGTGTGCGCTTGCCTATAATTATGTGCCGCGGATCAACGAAAACGCAACTTTTAGCCTAACAGTCCAAGCAATTGCCAATTGGATGATGTACTAGGCGAGTAACAGAAGCGATGCCATACACCTAACTATTAATTGTCCAAGATGATCAAACTGTTCAATGTATCTCTTACATAATTAGAGTAGGTATACCTATTCATTTTTATCCACTTAACGGGAACTTTATTCCATTGCGTTATTAACCCGACAGCTACTAATGGCAGACAGTACACTGATTTACGTTTTTGCAATCATAGTTTCAAATCTAGAGAAGAAGGGGCTTGGCTCATAGTTTGTACACCTGAAGTACCTATAACTTAAATTATACAACAATACCCTAACAGGTACAAACAATAAATCTAACTCCAACACATCAACTAATTTCACTCACCTGTACGAGTTACCTCCGACAATCTGCAGCTCGTCCTGCGCATGCGTGTGCGGCAAGCCTTATCAAGTTATCACATGCTAAGTTAATACAAAAGGTCCCTTCTATACCACTCGCCATTACTTAATACTTAACAACTGGGTATATTAAGATTTATCCTCGTAGGTACAGTTCCTAATCATTCTTTCAAAAACACTATAGCAGTTACTACTACTGGTAAACTATAGTAGATGACTAATACTAGCCCAGTTAGTTTAGAACGCTTAGCATGTTGGTTTAAAATAAAAGTCTTATATTATGTCTGGATGTTGACACATGTCTCTCTTACCGAGCGTCAGGGACATTTCATTAATTTCGCTTTATTCGAAAAACTATTTTATTCTTTGTATAAGTGGACCTACCGCCTTTATATATGTATGGTGCATGCGCAGACGCAGGTGCTTGGCAAGATTCCGCCGGCTGCCTACACGCGCCGCCCTCACAGTCCACAATTACATTGTAACTTGCTAAGTAATATCTACTGTGCTTTGCGCTGCTTAGTTGCTATTATATGAAAGACTTGTAATCAATCTACTTAGCAGCTGATTATAAAGCCATTATGATATTAATTTGTGCAGAAAACTATTACTTACGTCGGAAAATTCTTGCTAGTTCTACATTTACTTGCATCAGATAAAAGCATTATTAAGATCTTCTACGTATATTATCTATTTAAGCAAGCTATATATTTAAATAAGCTAAATATATAGCTTGAGTAGCTTTGTGACAAGCCAACCGAATTATACAACGCACTAAATACTTACCAATAAGTAAAAAAAAAGAAGGACTTCAATATAATCCATTAAATGGGACCGGAACAATAATTTAGTTGACAACAGCTACAAATTACCGTAAGCCGCGCAAGCAGGCCGCGGCCGCTCGGCTGGCGCGCAACTGTCGCGGAGAGGCGCGCTGTCGCCGTCAGCGCGCCGCACTCGCCCGCCTGTCGCCCGCTCGCGACCCTGCTGCGGCCCGCACGTCGCCCGCTCGCGGCCCGGCTGCGGCCCGGCAGGCGCCCGCGCGGCCTCGCGCTGCAGGAAGCTAGTGTGACAGTGTAGTTCCGCCTCGGTTATTTATTATTGGCAACTTGTTCCGAAGCCTTTGTGTAGAGTTCGATAAGCGCCTGGCCGCTGCCCGCCGCGCACTACGGCGCATGTCCGCGACCGGTGCCAATTCGTGTCGTCCTTACACACGTTTTCTTTTTAATGGGAAAACTGTTTCCCTTTAAACTATAGGTAACTATATACAATCAACTTGGCTACGAATACTTGCATAACATTGATTCAATGCTACTCGTAGAAACAGCAGGATAATACACCAGATCTTGACCTTTCGTAGGCTCTGATTTAAGTATTTTCGGAAGTATGACTTCAAAGTTAAATCCTATGAAATCTAATGAGAGTCGTAAGAGGCGAGCACTGTCACAAAGGGCATATGCTGAGGCGAAATCTGGTGAATAGACTCCTGCTAGACGTGAACCCCTCGGCCTACCCCGTCAGGGGCTACAGACTTGATTACATATTATGAAGGTATGAAATGTATTGACAAATTGTTGTTGAAAACCCTAATTAGTATTGTAACACCAAGAAATACGTCGACATTACGTTACCTCAGTAAGTTTAGTGAAACGCATAATATTAGGCTTATCAGTAGAAACTGCCTATTTCCTGGTGTTAACTAAACGGCTATAAAAGTAAAGTGTGACGTGGCCGAAGGACATGTCGCCATGTCGTCAAACCTAAGGGCCGTGACAGAGCCGCGCTATCGCGACCGCACGCGCCGGCGACCCACACACCTGCCGACTTGTCACCGACACTGATGCAAGGCTTATTATAATTTTATGCCCTTTTGTTATTGATATTATTGATTCTTCTTTTTGTTTACCCGAAAGCGCATCGAACATATTCAGTTGAAGAATCTGACAACTTGTAAGATGCCACTGAATTTGAAGAGAAGTAATGTGTGGTATGTAATTAGATCCATAGAAAAACTGCCAGCGAGCTGAAGTGAGAAAAACACCCGCCGGGAAGGAACACAATGGCGTGATTTGTTACAGAACGCTTTGGAGCAGTTATCACACTTTAGGCATGGTAATCCCGAGAATAGAGACAGAGGATACGAAGAACTCATGTTTCTCAGAACGGCAATGTGAAGATTACACGTCGGTAGGATTCACATGCACCTATCAACTTTTACAGAATACTGCCTTCAGCGGCACTTTGTAAAATATCCACTGAATTAATTAAAGTATTTTATATAACGTTTAAAGCTGTCCTCCAGCTCTATTTAGGTTTGTTTAACGTTCTTAGAAGTTTGACATAACAGATATTCACCTACTGTAATCATTCTAACATACAGTCGCACATAAAACAAAGTGTTATAAACTAAAAAGGTTAAAGCAATCAAAAGCTTACAAACGAAAAAGTCATTATACAAATATTTCCCGCAAAAACATAAAAGAAGTTAATACAAGGTTCTGTGAAACGGAAGGCAACATACTTGAGGTGACATTAGGTGTAATGTGGCACGAACGTGGAACAAAGGAAATGGCGGAGCGGCCTCCGATTCTACCCGCACACACACACACACACTCATACATCATACGGCTCATACAACACGTACTGTTGGACAGCCATTATGTGTTGACGAATACATACACCGCTTTACTCCTACATATTGTAGTTATTAATTAGCTAGGAAACTTAGAAATGCCTGACTACGTTTTGGTTGTAAAAAACACGTTTTTTATTTTTTTTATTTATTACAAGTCTGACCAATTTAAAAAAGATTTAGGTACATACACATACTCTTCGGTTCTCAATTGGTGATTATTTTGCATTTCACTGATAGCATTGGCCTCTCTGCATTGATAAACCCTTAACTCTACGTCCGCCGCCGTCTACGGAGAAGACTTCGTAGACTACTACGATCGTAGATTGTTTTACTATAGGAATAATGCGCAACATTATAAAAATAAAATCTTAATAATTAATATTCTGAGGGTGGGTTGCACCAATCGTTTGTTATCATTAAGTTAGTCGGGAATTCTCATAGAAGCGGCCATTTTTAACGCTAACCAATATGTCAAAGTTGTTGGTGCAACTTACACTCAGTATTGTGACTGTCTTACTGAACATACCAATATCGCGGTGACAGTTGTGTTTAAAAATAGTATACAAATATGAATACTTGAATAGGCGTGTTATCTAGCCAGTGCATTTACCAGGAGCCTGCATGTGACGCTCGCGAGCGTGACCGAAGGCTGTCGTCTGCGGAAACGGAAACAGTGTCACCTCACAATACCTGGCCGACGCTGTGTGCGTCGCATCTACATATGTGCATGCTGCGTCTGTGTGAGTGGCCTGCTTATACCAGGATATACCGCTCTTCTCCATACATCGTTGGTCACCAATAGCCAACGAGGTGGCCAATGATCAGTTCTTTTGGGTTGTTTACATTTTTTAATACATACATACATACACAGCTTGTTTACATTAGTTTATACATACATATTACATACACATCTATTGCCTAGAGGGGTAGGCAGAGACCACTGACTTATAATTGCTACGATCCTAGTATCTATAGCCCTTTAGCCTCATTCACTGACATCAAAATTATAGCTTATATTATAGTAACACAACGTCCTAAAGTAACCATGTTTAACATACAACTTGTACTTACTACACTGTCCTCAATACTTACGTGTCTCCGTGTTGTACACAACCCCATAGGTAATCAGGAACACTGGTCACCGCGCGTCGTCCTCGAGGCCTCCCCTAATAAATTGTCCAGATTCAAAAAACGCCAAGTTGTAATTAATCGTCAACATTACAACATTATAGCGCCGAGTAATGAACGTTCGCCTGAGCGCCACACATTTCTCTGTAACACTAGTAACACCGCCGGTGTGACCCATATGTTTGTAGCTGTGTGCTGAGCGGAGCCAACCGCGCGTCCACGGGACTCCGCCTCGCTTGGAGCTGCGGGGGACTACAGAAGGTCTACTCCTCACAACACTAGCAGCACAGAGCAACATACATAGGTAATAAGATACGCCCTAAGGGCTAGCAGGTAAGAGTCGCAGGCCATCAACGAGACATACAAAGATCTTATCTAGGTATACTTACATGACCTGGGAATCGAACCGAGGTTGGTCTAACTGCTTTATCTGTGGATTTCATAAGTGAGGCCTATGGTTGTCGCAGATAAAGCAGTTATTGCATCGAGATAATGGGTGAAACTAAATAGTTACAAATTAATTGTTAGACACGCAGATCCTGAAGAGTCATTCCGTAACGTTCGCTGTATACTAAAGCTAGTTATTATAATCACAATCTTCTGCATCCATCTATACTGTGACCATCTCTCTCATAACGTGTGAGCTTGCCTTTACACCAACGTTGGTTGTAGCCGTGGGCCAGTGCTACCACCAACGTTGGCCCGCGCCGACAATTTGCCGCAACGTGTGTTTCGAGTCGGTTTGTTACGTTTTAGTAATTACCGATACAAGCGAGTTATTATACCTACTGCGGGTAATTAAGTCGTTTTCATTCATTTATGGAGATTGAATTGAAGTTATTATTTTATACATTATTGTTGATGAAGGCGGTGCACGGCGGTGGTGCACGTTATGTGGCCGCTAGTGTTGCGCATGCGTACCTATAGCTATACAAATAGGCTAAGTGTGAGTGAATGATGGATAAGTACCACGTCTAGCTGAATATATGGGTATGTATCAAAGCCAGTAGATTGTATAAACAAGTAAATAAAATAATAGAACAAAATATTTGTTTACAAATGAATAACAAATTTCTGTACTTGTATATCCTAGTCATTATCAATTATTTTTACTAAATATGTTATGTTAAAGATATGTAACCAAGCAAGTTACATGTTTCCTAACTTTACATGCATATGAATAGTAGAGAAACAGTTATCATGTGTATATATGTATCTCCAGTCCGCACGTACATATGTACACTTACAGGAACAGTATGTATAATGTGTTGTTTAGGATCGTAAACACGACGTTATAAGCTGTGTGCCGGACTACTACTAGCCTAGCCTAAAGCGTGATATTTATGATCCTGTCAAGGTCTGCTCACCGACGCCGACGGAACAAACCGTGAAGGAGACCGCGTTAGCTAGACATACACACAATATAAATAGCTACATCGGTACTGGCTCTACTAAATGAACTTTATTTAGTATGTTTAATGAGTGGAAGAAAGATATTTAAAAAGAAAGATATCTAAAAACTCAGCCTGTTAAAGAGTTAAGGTTTACGTTGCTTGGGCTACCCAGTTATAAGTTTACGTTATTACGTCATACACGGACCAGATAGAGATCCGATAAAACCCCTGATCTGTATTTCTACTTGGGACAACTCACACACGGACATCTGATCCCAAACTAGGCAGGGCCTTATGGAAACCGGACAACTAATAAACATACTTATATATATCTAAATACATACATAATATAGATAACTTACACCCAGACACAGAACAAATGATTATGCTCATCACACAAAGATTTGTCCTGGGTGGATAATAATAATAATAGGTTAAAGCGAAGTGACCAGTCAGTGCGCTTTATATATTGCTTCAAGGTAATCAACTTAGTCTAGATGATGTGCTTATCAAAGCTGTAGGTTCCGCGGCCTGTCATCAGCTGCTACCCTACTGTGAGGAAATAAAACGGTGTCGTGTGTTTCGGCATTGAGCGGCGCGTAGGAGTCAATTAAGACAACCGGCAACCGGTCGATACTCCTTCCGCGTCCGTAATTAACGACCGCCTGATATGCAACTAAACAAACATACACGCGCCGTGCGTCCTGCGACATACACAATACACATGGATGGATGAACACACACATTTATAAATAACACCGTGAGCTTCAGATAAGCCGCAAATAGAAATAACTATTGGTGCCTAGGTACTTTATTAGTGGTAGCTGCAATCAACCTCATCGAAAGAAAGTCATTATATCACAGAGCTCACTCCAGCATACTGCAGAGCCAGCTTGCACAATATAACCTGCTAAGAACTCACTTTACGTACATAGCACATACGTACCTAATATTATGTATATTATATGCAAATCGAACCGAGATATGATTTAGTGTCACGCGCCAACACAAGACACAACTTGTAGTTATTAACATTGTGTATGCATTACTATGCCAGATTACTTATAATTGACACGTGACTTACTTCACTTTGGACTAGCTAGTCTGGCCTAGTGGGTGTCCTGGTCAAAAATGTGAATGCCCGCCAGCAATCAGTTTTGTTTCTCTGATCCAAAAATTTTCGAGGAAATTGTCTATAGTAAGCGAGGACATGAAACTAGGAGATGAAATGGGTTAACATTTATCTTCATAAGTGTCAAATTTTTATATTAGGAACGTTCTATGTGCGTCAGGTCATCTCTGTCTGCCACTACAAGCAACTCATGCGTGAAGATTTATAGATAATTATAACAACAATAAATATTGTTAAAAATAACGTTTAATGAAGATAACTATATCGTAACACGAATCAACTATGATTGATATTAATTATCAGTTCTGCAAGCTGCAGCTATCCGACTATAATAGAGCACTAATTAAACATGTAGTCTAGGAGGCTGTAGCGTTACTTATCTACTTCATCTCAAGACGATTGATGGCGGGTTAGATAATACATAGGTAATAGGTATTCTAATATAATTTTAAACGCACGCCACTAAACATAAGCATTGCTTTTGCACACTAATTAAATGCATGTCTTGAATTTTTTACGCTATACATTTCCGTCAGCCTTGTCCCTCAAATGACACATAACATGCATAGTAATGAGGTTCTACGATACAACATGCACTTAGAGCTTGATTGTCCGAAAACTGTAGGTGATACCCACACATGCGCAGTGAGCGGTCACGACAGCGAATATCGATCACAACATAATTAATCGATAGTTACCATGCGCCCAACAATATATCATAAGTGTTGAATTTATTAAATTAATTATGATAATATTCCCGGCTGTGTTTACATTAGGAGCTCCGTTAAAACACCGCGCTGCGCACACAATCAAATAATTAACCGCATTAGTTGCTTACATCATATTAATATTTAGGTATATATAATAATATGTGTGGGATGGTCTGTTCTAATTAATGCAAATATGATTAATATGTTACTTCTTTTTGTGTGTCAGTAGGTACGCAAACGTAGACGTCTAAAATTATACACCTGACGCTTCCATTAGGCCACGTTAGCACCGATCACTTTTATTAGCTAAGTTTTAATATGTAATAAACGACGCGGACAAAGTATTTAATGGCCGGCTACGTGGACGAGTGGTAGACATTATCTGCAGCGAGCTATCAACAAAATAATCGCGAGTGATTGATGCGAATCGAATTTACAACTTCCTGGCATCACAGCTAGATGCATCGCAATATGTCGCCACTCGCAGCGATCCAATTAACGTGGCGGGCCCGTTAGGTCACAATAAGAAGACACCCCCCTCTCCCCCTCTCTGATCTCCCCTCCGCCCTCTTACAACCTCCTCCGCAGACTCTCTCTTGACTCCCGAGGAATCGTAATACATAACTAGTTTATTTGCATCCACTAACAATGTCATTATGTTAATCATACCACGAGCGACTCAATCGAGACGGAGAGTGAACCGAGATCGGTGTATGATCGGTTAATTATTATCCGATTTTGTATCGAGTAGATCGTAATCGATTAGTGTGTGTATTAAAGTAATGGGTATATATTAATTGGTGCGGCGGGCGGCGGGCAGTAGCGGCATGCTAATAGAACACTCGTCAGTGCGGTGAAGTCGTGGAGCGATGGGGTTTAGTTAGTCGCTGCTAATAGCATCACCGTTCTCCGCTCTATCGTGTTGCAGTTTTTACTACTCACAGACGTTTGATTACTGTGTCTGGCCTATAAGCGATTAGAACGAAATTACAACAATAATTTGCTTATACCTATCCACTTTTTAGATAACATTGAATAAACTTCATATTATTGAATAGGTAGTCAAACACATTTCGCAATTTCGTGAGTCACTACAAATGTTGAATAGACAATATTAAATTGAGAAGACTCAGTGCGCCTGGTCACCGCCGGGCGGCGCGGGGCGGTGCGGGGCGCTGCGGGGGGGAGGGGGGCGTAGTGCCGCCAGCCAGCCGGTCTAGACGTTCAATTGCAGGATGTGTCTGCTGCGACCGGCGACTATCAATCACAATAACACAAACACTATTCCAATTAATTGATAACTCGCGCCGTGAATAACAATGCAGTGTCTACGAGACGCGGGCGCGGGCCAGCGGCGCTGCTGCGGACCTGCGCTCTGCACAGTGCACGGCGCAGGCTTGAGGGGAGTATACCTGACTACCTGTGTATATCGTTACATACACAATAGGCAAAAATATGATATGATTACGACCAGCATACAAAATAACTTGTTATTTTCAAGAATGCTCTACAAACGTTACCCTCGCCAAAACATTTTCGTAGCTTGTTCTGACTAAAGGCTACTTATTCGTACCGTTCGAAGTAATTATAAAACTGTAACTCTCTTAATACTTACAAAAGTAGTTTATTATTGTCATTTGAAAGTCTTATCTAGTCTCATAAACCCGTTCGCTTTTAACCGTACCATCTTCAAAAGTGGGTTTTGTCAATATTTAACTGGAGTCTGACACCAGTGACCTCGTGACAAATCAAGCCACTCCACCACCAGGCAGTGGTTTAATTAATATGCTTTGTGCCGACCCTAACGTTTGTGTGGGTCGCAACGGATCATAATAAATCTCGTAGATTTAATTACAACAACGCTAAACAACGATATAATCACTATAATTATTCTATAATTGTTGGAAGTCTTAATTAAATATAACATTTTGGTAATTATATGTTGTCTTATCAGTGGCTGAAGATCAACCTTATGAAAATACCAGCCGCGTGTATCATTCGTGCGGCTACTGCTGTGTTCTGTGAACCCGCTGCTGTGTTAATGACGCCGACACCTTCACACAATAGCATACCACGAGTACGTACACACTATCATTGTGGTATGTAGACTCACTCTAGTTGTAACACATTACAGATAACTAAGTGACATAGGACTGCTCACAGCAGTTTATCAGTTAAACCATCTGTTGCTGTGTATTTAACATACTCTGTGGCTACAAAGGCCACTTTGAGCTAGATCGAGATAATAAATTAGCGCCCGCTAATTAACTCAAAATCAGTTTATAGAGCGGCTCTATCAACCCAGCCTAGAGAGGGCCTGTAGTCTGTAGTCTGTACAAACCCGTTCTATTGGTTCAGCTTAATTTATTTTGAACACTACATTGCTTTGTCCACAAAAAATAGAACTTAGATCGTCGAGAGGAAAAAATAGAGCCATTGTGTGACAAAAACTAATGTTTGGTAAAAAATGATAATAATGAAATATTAAAAGATATAATGACAAAGATATATGGGATGTAAGCCCGGGTAGTGACCACACACGAGAACACCGCGCGTGTGAACACCACTTTACTGAAACACAATCATTTACATTAACGAACCAAAAACTATGTTCCTAAACAGTGTTATTGTTATGTTAGTTCTGAATCAACGTTTCAATAACAGTTTCTGATAATATTGCTATTAGATACCTATGTTTATTGTCTCAACTGTTACAGTTCTATCGACGACTATTAACCTAGAGACTAAGTACATACCTACCACTATTAGATCATGTGAAATGCCCGTTTACATTGTTATTAAGTATAGGTATATATAATTACATCTGCTGACACGTAGAGCAATGCAGCTGTATCAGCTGGCCATTATTTATAAGTTAGGTACTCTTTCAGGACTATCATTTAACGTGTACATTTGCATCGTAGATATGTTTACGAACTGAGGTAGTGAAGTAATCACACTAACACTCCAACAGTGTCTTCTTCCGAATTTGTAAACATTGCACAAATGCACAGTATAAACGACGATCCCGATACGTCGCATGTCAACCATTCATAACAGAGACTGAAAACATTGTTGTAACGTAGGCGTACGTCACGAGCTAACACGGCCGCTGTAATTCAGCTCAGGACGCCTTGCATTACTGTTATAGCACTATAAAGTTAAACAGGGCTTGTAAAAAGAGGGCTATGTTTAGTGCACAGATCGAGGAGGACGCTAGCTGGCGACCGGCGGCATTTAGTGTAATATGACTACATACTTGTGTAGGTAGTGATGTTATGTGAGATATGTATTTCAGCGGTGATTGGTCGCGCGCGGGGGCGCGGGGCGCGGGCAGCGGGTGGCGGGTGGCGGGCGGCGGGGGTGGTGGCTCCATCTAGCGACGCCTGCGGGAACACGAGCCATCTGTAGTAATGGCTCCTGTGCTACGAGTGTCTGTCGCGACGCATTTGTTCCGACTCGTTATGTTGGTGCTCCTGGCTCTCGGCTCCCGGCTCCCGGCTGCCGCGCACCACACAGTTAGCAGTAACTTCTGTTCCACAGCATCACGGCCAGTCTACCCGGGTATTATTTGAAGGTAGCACTGGTGATATTAGGAGCTCTACATTGCAATGGTTCAAGCAAGGAAGTTAGTTCAGGGATATTCAACAAGCGTCTTATCGCGCCCGTTTTCATTTCCTTTCAGCATTGTAACTCATTAACAATGAGTTCTATTTATCTATCGCGCTATTGAAGGCTACGTCTTATCTTATAGTGTATGTAAGTATGTGTTTTAACGAAAATTGATCAACAGGTTTAATACTTATGTCAATCATCTGTCTCTTATTGTCACTTGTTATTCCAGATACCTACATTTAAACCTATGATTATAATTATATCGAAGGTGTAGCCTGTAGACAGACAGCGAATACAGAATACACCGTTTTATTATCAGGAATCTATACACCTTCCACATAACATAACATCGCGCCTGTATTCATCAACCGGGCACAAATCCAGACTCCGTACTGCTACTGAGAATAACCTAATCGAAAAACCCAGTAATACTTTGCCCTACCCGGGATTCGAACCCGGGACCTCATGCTCAGCAGTCGCGCTTACCGACCATTAGACCAACGAGGCAATAAAATCTTAGTCCCGCGCTGTAAAGCCTTATGTAAGTAAATAACAAGCAAGTACTGAGGGGTGCCGTGACCTTGTCTACTGCTCGTTGACAGGTCATGCTTGGGAACGTTTTTTGCACACATTTAAATAATGGTGAGAAGTGTGACGTCAATGACAACACAATCAGGTGACACGGCATGTGTATTAAGTAATTAATTTTAGTGATTGGACAGACAGGTGGAACACTCGGATTAGGCTTGTTTACCAGCCTGACTACTTAGACGTTAACATTGACATTGTGTCGAGGTTGTCCTAATTAGGTTTTCATTTTATTCCAATTTTATTCAACATACCTATACTATCATTCATCACAACTGCCTAGCTCGGAAAGTCATACGGTCAAAAATTAATTAACCTTCTAGAGACTGAACCCGGGACCGAGCGGCAGCCTTGCAGCGAGACAAAAATGTATTCGATACCGCTAATGTGTTTTGTTTAACACTGAAATAATGGCCGATGGCGCAATAACAACAGTTTTGAAGGAATTTCAGCCAGCTTGTCATATGTCAGGCTTTCCTCCAAGGCCGGTTACGTCACGCGACACTAACTAATGCGTGAGGCAACAGCGGAGCCGCGCGGACGGACGGTAAGCGTTATTGATGAGGATCGACTCCCGCGCGGTCAAGGATGATGATCAGCGCGTGATAGGGGCTGCTATCACAACCCCGCGGTATCTACTTGTGTGTGAACTAAAACTTCATTAATTGACATTAAGATTCGCAATAAGAAGAATATAATGTCGCCATCATACATAAACTAGGCTATCTACATAAATGAGACTGTCCGGCTGAGGTTGTAGTCACACACACTGGAGCATACTTCGTATCGCTGTAATAACAGCTATATTTCGCTTCGTTTACATAGAGCAATTCTTTCTAACGTTTAAAACCGGCGCGATAGTGTCTGTGTGTACCTGTGTACCTGCACATGACTAGATACGAGTATGTATGTATATGTGTGAGGGTTATAGTAGCCATTTATCATAATGTTAAGTTACATCGGGTATGACGTCGAAAGTGTGGAGTTATGAGTATGAATGGGCCACACCATTCACACCCGCGTTGACGTCGCAAAAAATATGAAATTATGATCTCTTTGGTCATATTTTATGTTTTACAACGCCATGAATGAGAATGAAAGTGCGCAAGAGTTTAGTTTAATGTATTTATGTTAGACCTCGTGTGCATGTTTATTGTTTACCTACACTATACTTGCCGCTCATGCCCATCACGCTGTAACTCTCAGTGGGTTAGGCAGAGACGTAGCTGGAAGGTCGAAGTAGTAGTAAATATTTGTGGGGCTCGTAGCTATGCGGCTACCCGGCAGATCAGTCGATCTGCGAGGTTAAGCCATGCTCGCCGCGGTCAGTCTTGTGATGGGTGACTGTTTTCACATGTCGAGACCCCACCGTGCTTCGAAAGGCACGTTAAGCGGTTGGTCCTGCGCCTGATCTCTCTCCGGTCGTGTCGGTCTACCGTCCCGGTACCGACCCGGATTATGAGAGTGAGGGAATAGGGAGTGCACCTGTGTCTGCGCGCATACTTGTGCACTAAAATATGCCCTGCACAGTTGGCTAGTCTCATCTGAGACAGGCCGCCGTGACCGAAATTCGGTCAGGAGGACATTATCATTATAAATATTTGGCTTACAGAATTTAATTACCTATGCATAGTTTAGACGTGAGAAAAAAGAATTTTATTATCAAAAAGACTCAACTACTACAAAAATGTGATGATAATATTAATCACTTAATTATGAATATCCGCAAACAGACACAATTTATTGACTTTATTTTATTGTAGAACTAAATGCATGGACAATTCGTTTTGCAAGATTAATTCGTAATATTTGTCAAAATAATATTATATTTATAACAAACACTTGTACTAAGTACCCTTGTGTATTATATAGGTAGATACATTTAGGTATGCGTCATATTTTTAGAAAGAAAGAAGCATCCTACTGCACCTCATTACCCTTCCTGTCCTATCCTAGATTCTTGAACGCGATGCCTACAGAGTACATTACACAGTAGGTATTTACCTGATGCAGGGACAATAATTAAACAATCACTGAGTCAAAGAAACATTTAGGTAAGTATATTAATTAGAAGCTCAGGTAATTCTCCAACGTTTACAAGTTAATTTCATTTGAAACGCAACGCTGGTTATTTTCTCACAGTATCGTCGTTTCATGTCAGAGTAAATATTGTCGTGATAATTATCTAATGGCAATAACCAAAGGCACATAAAAATAATGATCGCGTGTTGTCACAGGGCGACCAGTTGTCGAAGTATTACTTGTTCCTACGACTTCATTTGCGTCATGTAACTGACTGACACGCTACTGACCTCAAAAAGATAGACAGAGGAGGTTCTCTACCTAAGTTTAAAACAAGCAAAAGATACGAAAATACACATTTCTATTGCTAAAAGAACGAAGAAAATACAAATAAGGATTGGGCCTACGGTAAGAAATTATTGGCATGGACTGATAGAAACAAATACTTAAAATGTTTAAACATATGGATAAGAAATAGAATCTACATTGTAATAAGACGATGTGACACATCAAGGGTTAGGTACAATCCACTAATGCTTATTTTAGTTCCAATATTCCGTTGAAAGCTTATGTAGCTTACAACGATGAATCGATGAAATTAAATTAAATGAAAGCAATGTGTGACCGTGAAATAAACTTTTACGGTCAACAATTATAAAATTCCTAAAGACAATTCCGCCATTAGCTACTAATCTCGACGGACCTACATGCAAATGATAACAGTATTTTTGTAGAGTATCGTACTAGCCTGTGCAGCCACTGAGATGAGTGCTTCATTTGTAAAAAGGCTTTGAATGTGATGTGTGTTTTTAATTCAATGACAAGTAATGAGCCGCGTTCCTCAGAGGTCTCGTGACTCGCCCTCGGCCGCGCGTCACGCTCGGCCTCCACAGTTACTCTTCGGATTACTTTTTGCCTGCCCACCCCGGCGTCAGTGAGCGTGAACAACGTAACCACATAGCATTTAACTCCATATAAAAACCCATTGTGTGGCAGTTTGTTTGTGTGTTTTAATGTCAAGGGGTAAATGCTACGGCGCGGCTTTTTGCAGATAATTGTCATTAATGTAAGTCAGTGTCCTATACGTAAAAAGAGTTTACGGTAACACAGGTTTCTGTGGGATTCAGTAGGATCTAATGATACAGCTGTAGAGCTGGGAACCTTAGCGTTCGTGTTGAAGACACGGGTTATGGTAACGTTGCCCTTCACCGACGTGTTGCGTGGAAAAAAAACTTGTCTGACATGAGTGAACATCCATGTGATGTGATGGATTGAACCGAACACTAAGCTCTCGAAGACAAGTGGTCAGCTGACGCTGTAACCTAATTGTAAGTATCTAGAATCAAATATAATAATAAGTTGGTAGGTATACGGTATAGCACTTTCAATACTAAGTTCCTCAGATCTTTATTTTACATCATAAACAATCATGATATAATCTATGTTAAATTAAAGCTCAACTTGACACCTGACTCGTGAATTAAATTCTACATAAGGAGGCTTCGCAAAAGACGATAAAAATAAATATATTGGCTACAAGTGGTTCAATGAACCTATTTCGTAGCCACACAGACAGACAGCGTGCATGTTACAAACACTTCCAAAATTAAAACTAGCATCTAAGGTTTGCAGTGTGTGGGTGGATTTACAGGCACACGTCTCAAGGGTACACCGGTGCACTCATGTGTAGGCCCAACTGATGACTGTCCCGAGCGAGGCCTGTCGTCAAACGTTATAACATAGTGCTTAGCAACGGGCAGACAGGTCAACTTGAATAGGTATGTAGTAGGTATGAGTAGTAGAGCCGATCACTTGCTCGACTAGTTTTAATGATATATAGTTGATATTACAGTTGGATACTAACGATGTTTGTAATGAAAGCGACC
This sequence comes from Abrostola tripartita, assembly GCA_905340225.1. Lineage (NCBI taxonomy): Eukaryota > Metazoa > Arthropoda > Insecta > Lepidoptera > Noctuidae > Abrostola > Abrostola tripartita. The sequence goes on along the minus strand of HG996492.1, from coordinate 179,101 downwards.
GCTACAGCAGTGGCGAAAGTGCCGTTCATACGTTGTTAATTAATATATATAACATTTATATGAGGATACTTGTGTTAGTGTTATTTAGCCGCCGCGAGTGGAAGGAGTTTAAATACATATGTAGATACCTCCTAGGTACATGATTTAGTTTCTATTAAACAGCGTTGATTTATTAAGTATGTGATACAAAAAATATGCTAAATGGCTTGTTCGGACTTATGCGTCACTGTTTTCACACAAATGTTATCCACACATCACACAACCTATGAATCTATCTACAACAAACAGAACATTCCTTCTAAGTATTACTGTGACCCTTCCCTATATTAATTTAAATACGAAGTGACATTCCTAATGGGAATCCTTACTACAGTCTATGGTCCAAATAAAAATTTAAAATCTTCAAACAAATGAAATCTACGCTTCTACATCTAGTCTAGGTACATCATACATCATTTCATCTTATATTCAGGGTAGCATCAGACACGTTTAGATGCTCTTAGCAGTACCTATGTATCCTTATAAAATAATCATAGTACTAGGAGCATGTGTCTGTATCCCGAGGAGCCTGGTGAGGTCGCGCGGGTCGCGCCTGCCGCTGCGGAGTGCGGGCCCACTGACCCCCTGCCTCTAATTAGCCGCCAATTGACCGCACACTTGACCGACACATTCACACATACATCACTTATCGCCACTCGTGTTTTCTAATTCCCAACAACTATAGACGAGTTAAATGCAGTTTCATATAAAGCATAAATAAGATTTAGTTACGTTTTAAAAACGACAGTAATTGTGTATAATTGACTCAAGTCAGTTTGGTTGGCAATTATACAGTGTTAAATCTAGTTAGTGATTATCAATCACGCCATCCCTGGTAAGTATGATCCCTGATGAGTTTATCTGGAGATTAGTTAGTACAGTAATTGTCTTCATTAAACGCTGCTGTCGGGAGGTAATGGATTGTTTCGACATCAAGCTGCACTCTGCAGTTACATCAACTTGTTAAAACAACATTTTTATAATACAATACCATAATCATTGATCTCAATTCGCTATTGTAAGTTCACTGAATAGTATTACAATTCATATTGTTTAAGACCTCATTTCCATCATGCGGTAAGTAGCAATTTGTAATCTACTACAGAGCCGTCAGGTGACTCAAAGGTCGTGAATTTGCAACTAATCTGACACTAGTTACTGGCCAGCTACAAAAAAGCCAGTAATCTCTTGAGTTAAGTACCTTATGCTTTAGCAAGTTTACTTGTACTCCAAATAAGTTATGTCAGAGCCATTTAATTTCAGGTAATCTCTACTTAACAGGTTGAGTATCTCCGGACAATAATTCAAGTGATTGTAAGTGTATGTGTGCATCTTAATGAGGTATTCTGTAAATGTGTGGGTTTACATAACTAGGTGGAGCGCTGAAGGCTCGTCAGTACCTGTAGCTATCAGCGGGCAGGCCATGCGGGCGACCAGCGCCTTTGCTGTTACGTCACGCGCGGATATCATTGTAGGTACGTACTAAATGTCACCATCATTAGTTTCACTAATCATTGTGACAGACAGCGTATTGTTGGCCCACCGATAGGTACCCAAGTATGTTGACAAAGTTTTTATAAATAAGGCGGGACCATTATTAGAAACGGAATTTAAATTATGATATCTATAGTTATCATGCTACACGATTATTATGATCTCTGTCTGTATATTAGATGATAAGATCCCAAAGTGACAACAATCACTAATAGGTAGGTATAGTTGTTACATATTATGTAAGTTAATAAAAGAAAGAAATAAATGAAATAAGAGTTATAAGAAACTCTCCTTTTAACATATATTAGTAGGTATATCATACAGACTTTATGATTGTTAATATAAAATATGATAGATAGTGAAAATATTAGTCTTAATAATATGAATGCCTGTATCAGCAAATGTTTCCAATATAATTCCTACATAATATATGCTGTAAGAGCAACCTACATTATAAACCAATACTAGAACTGTTCCGCACGCTAATATAATCAAATAAAATAGATGAATTAGTCAAACACACCACAAACGTGATAAAATCAATTAATCGGCAGTAAATCATAGACAACAAAAAGTTATGAATAACTGCTCGTGAAATATTATCAACTGGAACTGGTTCGCGGACGTATTCGTTTAGCGAATAAATAATTGATTACCAACACTAGGCTTGACCACACAGGGGGTGTCTCTTTGTAGCTCTAACATACAATATACATATATAATTATAATAATTATAGTACATACTAGGTACATTTATTATTTCTCAACCTATCAAATGTAGATACCTATGCTGATAAGTGAAAATCTATATGTGCAGGATATACTTCATTGTAGGTACTATATAGACACCCTGAATACAATAAAATTACTGTGACTGAGTTAGGTACCTCTTCCTATTCTTATTTTTCAATTTGTTTCAAGTAAATCACCTAGTATTTAACCATATTTATGGTTTTCATATGTTACCGATTATTTTAATTAGCTATACTTTCTTTTAAAATAATTATATTTGCAGTTTAATATTTATTTGTTTACGTTTATTTGGATTTTGCATAAAAAATACTAAGTAAGTACCTATAGCTACTGTTTATTCATTTATAAGTAACCTATCTGTTAACAGGTGTGAGGTATTATCTGCGTCAAGGCGGCTTTATTGCAGGCAGGCAAAAGAGATCCTGAAAGCTTGTTGAATACTACTCGTATTAGTAGTTTGTAGGAGATGAGGTGCTAGGCATAGGTTAGGCTATGTCCAATCAATAGGCCTGTGGTATAGAGGGAAACTATTTACGAATGATATTATGATAAATATTTCTTTCTTTACTTAAGCACCTGCAGGTACTAAGTACGTAGAGGTCCTGTTGGCATGTCGCTACATTTACAAAGCAAACAATTGAATACTTCGTAAATTATTTATACACCTACATACACTTAAAGTAATTGTGTCTTATCACACTGTACACTACGAGTGGATACGCGGTTACGTTACGTTTTTACTGTTTACGTTATAAATTAATAACTAATTAACTTTTGCTTTTATTTATTCATGAAGATAATTAAATAAATTAACTTCTGATTTAAAGTTTATTAAAAAGCAACCAATTTTCCGAGCAGTTGGTAATCACGTCAGCGTAAAGGACTAGGTTATTATGGTTATATAGGTATAATGTGAACAAATAGAATGCTACGTGTTGCAACACAAATCATGCCGGTGTCGGGAGGTGGGCAGAGCACACGCTCCGCGGAGGACCCGCACATCACTACCTGTGCCCACAGCCACTTGGTATTCATCGAATTAAATCATTACTTATTTTAATATAAATCTGATCCATGTAATAGGCTATAAACAATATTGAACTGCATATTCCACATTTGTATTCATTTAATTCGGTAACAAATTGTTACAAGTCTTCCTTTCTTGACAGTTTGTTGAATCAGTTGACCTCATCAAGTAGGTACTGATAACTATAGTTATTACGTGAACGTGACTAAAGAAGAGCTCGACTCGACATAATACCATTAATTATACTTTCAATAAATCTTAGATTTTAGTTTTCTAAATGAACGGAATTTGAATACATATGGTACTTTTCACAGTGATCTCTCTGTCACCTCGGTTGCGCAACCAGCAGGTGTCGGTATCACACGAGCAACCCGAACGATAGGTGGCGAGGACACTCACGGGTGTCCGTCCGGCCACCTAGGACTTGTGTGCACTCACATCACCGCAAGACATAGGTAGATATAACAACGACGTAAGAATGATCACTAATTCTATCATCACAACTTTTACGTTCATTCCAAAAGTTAGTTTTACGTGAGTTCAGAAAGCTCAACATTATAAACAAGTAAAAGCGCCGATTATATCGTTTTAGAATTAAATCTTAGTGAAGTATTTTGCTTAATTAAGAACCGCAGTATACAACAATATTGGCTGGAGATTTACGACTCGACAACAAAATGTCAAACTTTCTCTTATTATAGCAATCATAATTATAAATATCATTGATATTATAAAACGCTAATTGATAAGATTTTATATATTTTATATGTTCATTATTAACCTACTTGGTATAAACATGTTTACGGTTTTACCGTCAGATATGTTGGGAGCTTTTCTGAGAGTTGAGACTGCTGGGAATGTTTTTCTACATTGCGACGAGCTATAGCGGTGAGCCGGGGTGGGGAGCGGGATGTTTAGACATCCCCTAATAAGATAGCCGGGCATGGTCGGGAAGCGCGCGCTAGCGATGAGATCCGCCGTCCGTCGGCCGCATTGTGCCTACAAATCCGCGGAAAAAACTTGAGCGGCTACGACGAGGTAGTTGGTGCGCGCGGGACCGCTCGCGGCGCTACCAAAACCGAGGAGACTATAAATTGAGTAGAACATGGCCGCTGATAAAGGTGGCCTCGCCGCCGCACCTGCCACAGACCCGCCGTTTTTTAAATACATATTTTACGACAAAACGCAGAAAAAGTGACAGGTAAGTTGGTACGAGCGCTCGTTTGCGCGACAGTGTCCCGCGCGCCGTTTTTGTGGCGAGACATTCTGACACAATTGAAATACAGATGTGAACTCACGTATTAATAGCCACCTTAAATAACTCTTTTACTTAAGTAATTCTTTGTTTTAGATTCGCGGAAACAGCGACACATGTTACCAATACGGAATTTTAAACAAGACTTGATAAAACTAACTAATTACTTGTTTTAGTCATCGAAGAGCTAATTATATCAAGAAATAAGTACTACAGTTGCATCTAAGTTAACGGGTGAAATAAGCCTATCGAGTAGAAAACTGTTCAGCGTCGCTGATGTAGGTCTGTCAGTAGTCATGAGTGGTTAATGTCATACACAAATCAGTTTCAGACAAAATCGCGTGGTCGCACGGTCGTGCGTCACGCGGCACTAGTTAGCGCCTCTATCATTTTAGTTTCAACGTTTTTGCCGATTTTGTCCCCACCTGTGACACTTGCGTTACCTATCAACATTTCAAAGTCCATGAAAAAACCTAATTATTTGATACTTTTTAAAGTTGAATGAAAAGAAAAATTAGATCTCAATTACATATTTCTAATTATAAGCAACTAATCAGCACAATTGCAACAAGATGACGCTGAAATTTCAGATAAAATGGTGTTACGTAGATAGGTAGGCAATAAGAGTGCAGCATGTTGTGTGTGTGACGTTAATGTACCGTTTCTCACAAGAGACAAGTGAACAGATCCAAGTGGGTTAATGTAGGTAGTAGGTAGCTGGTACTGTACGCGTTTCAGCGCTAGACTGGTGGGTACGATATGAGCGAAGGCCGAACGACGCTCAATACGTAGCTATCTATGTCGCACTAATGTGCCGATAGTCGACAGCCGAGAGCCGAGAGCCGACTACAAGCCTTGAGCTACGCTTACTGTTACAACGTCTTGCCATAATACATCCTGCACTTCATTGTTTTTATACAAACAGTAATAGTCGCACATGTATCGCAAAAAATAAAGTAAGCTACTCTTACTTCATTAACATAAATGATCAACAATGATATTAATTAAAGCCTATATATACTACATCTAAATACTTTTTATATTTGTACGTACCTACCTAACATATCACTAGACATCAATATCAATTGTTTTTATAAATAGAATCAGATTACTTCAACACACATTGAGATCGGTTTATGAAAAATATTCAAAGTATAATAAAATATTTTACAGACAACAAAAAAAATATATATATATATACAAATAGATAAGAGTCTCTATCGAAGACATTGGTCGCGCGTCTAGTCCGCGTGTCGCGCGGGTCGCGGTCCAGCCACTATTGTTTGACAATGGTCGGGTAGACGACGCGCGGTTTTTTGTACAACATTCTTGTTGGATGCCGGCGCAAAAAGTTTGGGGTTAACAGGCGGAAACAAACGAGCGATTGTCGTTCTCATTTAAAAAACATCGCAAGCTCTGACATATAATAACCCCAGTTATAGACACAGTGTGTAATGTGTATGAATGTATGTGTGTGCTTTTGTTGCACCGACTGATGTTATAGGTACAATACACACACAGACACAATCCAAAAATTCAACGCAATGCTAGTTTAAAAAATTAAAATAATCTTTTTCAGGTAAGTTAATGCGTGTGGTCAGCGCTACAGGATTGAGGAAAATTTTACACGATATAATATTATTACATACATAGATACCTATGTACATACATTATGTTTTTGTTTGTAAATTTTCGGGAAAAGTTTAACTTATTTTACTCAATACTGATTTCTATTTGTTACGAAAAAATAAGTACAAACAATGTCGCCAAAGCCGATCATAACTGTCAATACAGAATGTGCACATCGGTGATGTTTCCTGAAGCACTAACGTGTGGGTGCTGGAGGTATTTTTTCAGCGTCGCGCGGGTTTCACTGCGCTGCGCGGCTCGCTTCATTAGCTACTAGGAATGTCATTTGGTCCACCACCGCCACCGTGGTGGTGAGTGCACACGGAAGGTGTCGCGCGGCGCCGCGCGGCTCGAGCCTCCGCACGGGCTGTGACCGACACTATTGACAGGAGAAAGCTATAGAAACACTCGTTAAAGCGAAAAAGTTTTTTTATTCGCCTTCGGCCAAACGAAACGATTTTAGTTTAATTGCACCAGAGTTCAGTCCGCGGCGGCAGATATACTTGTTTAGGAGAAAACCTGTCTAGCGCAGTCATTATTCATAAGAGTGTAATTAGATTAAGTTTAAATTGGGGCTGTAAAATGCTTTAAGTATTACAAACTCTGTATTTGTTATAAAAACAAACATACCTAACTGTAAGGGACAATCACGAGAGCCGTTATCGGGGCCAATGAATGTTTAAATAATAACAAATACTTGTTTGTACTGACACTGTTTTATTTAAATCATTTAACAAAATCTACATATCGTTAGTCGAAAAAGAAATATATAGAGGATTCTTTAAAAGATAATTAACATAAAAATAGCATTGAGAAGTAACATAAAAGTAAGTATGTCAGCTAAGTATAGTGCTAACTCGGTCAACTAGTACCTATCACTAGGCGAAACGATCAGTTCGAGGGTATTATGTAGAGAACATGTGGCCACGGGTGTCACGCTGGAGGCACCGTGATTAACAAGAACATATAGGTGTCGTATGTGAGTGATCTGTGTTCTATACTACAAAATAGCAGATATTAAGAGCGATTGAATTTAGTTTAACAACATCAAAAAAATATGTGCCTCATCCAGCAGTAGTAATTGCTTAGTTTACTTCATATGACACAAGGATAGTGAGAAACTTCACGCGTCACGCGTCGCGCGGCAGGCGACAACACTCGCCGCAGCCACTGATATATGGTACCAGCGTCAGGTGCACATGTTATAGATGGATAACGACACGGACAAAGGCATTATTTATGAAATATAAAAATAATGTGCGATGTGTTTAACGAAATGATAGGATCTGCGTGTAGTTTGTCAAAGCTTTGATATTTTTTGTGTGTCGGTCGCGAGCCGGCGCGCGGCGGAGCGCAGAGCGCGGAGCCTACCTGGCCCGCTGCTGGCACCCTCATAAATAAAACAAACAACGCGGGCCGGCTCGCAACAGATCTTCACTTTATAATTATGACCTACTGACCGGGATTTACCAATAATACTCTTTAGTAAAATATTTACTCTGTTTTATTAAATACTTAGACGATAATATAAAATATCATATCACTAAGTAATATTTACTCGCTAAGTAGACTTGCATACCTAACTCCATCGTGATGCGATTACTTATTTACAAGATTCAGCTAATTCAAGTTCAGACAAACATTCACAAGTGTTACGAGCGTGGTTCGTATCCGTACAACTATGCAAACATTCATATATCATTAATATGTCCCTACTGCTCACTGTACACATTCGTTGGTGTTTGACACATTGACAGTTACACTTGACTCGACACTCGCTACCGACACCGACTCCGGTGTCCGAGAGCAGGCTGCGCCTCTATACAATAACAATCGAGTGTCAGCCGAGGCTGAGAGATATCCAGGACATGTTCAATAAAAGTCATTTCCATATTTCAATTTCTATAAAGAACTTTTTTAATATATATCATCATATACGTCGTAGGTACATTATTTTATATAGAAAAAATACCTATTTTTACAAGTATTAAGTACCAAGATTGGCCACAAATACATACAAACGAAAAAAAACAACAAAACAAGTAAAAAACAGGAATAAAACCATTTTGGCATCGTGTCTGCATCCTTTTAATAATAATTTTAATAAATTATGTAGTGGGAGCTAGGTGTGCGTCGAGTGCGCGTCGGCGCTACATCGCGCGGCCGGACGCGGCGGCGGCGCGGCGCGCGACTAACACCAACAGACGGCTGGCCGCGCCGCCGCCGCGCGCGCGACTTATGCCTTACTACGTACAAGTACAAGGTTGCTCTCACACTCGGATCATTTTATTAAACACTTAAAATAAAAATTGCACCTATTGACTCACTCGTATTCCCTTACAAAACGAAGCTTCGACCCGATTCATATTTTTTACTCTCTTCCTCGTCACTAATCATAAATTTACAGTAATAGCAACAATTTAAATGTATTCCACACCACAATGACTCCCTACTGACAGGTAGGCATGTATGAACATCGTTAATTTGTAATATCTATAAATAAATTCGATGAAATCGTCCTTTACAAAACTGAATGGTGCATCGCACGCCTCGCCGGGCGGCGCGCGGCGGGCGCGGGCGAGCCGCGCGCGACACGCAGGTCGCGGCGGCTGGCGTGAGTGTGTAATGTCGCCGTACTTACCGACGACGTCAGGCGCGGCGGCCGCCGGCGAGGGTGCGAGCGACGCCGGGCTCCTCCTCCGATTTAAGCTCTTATTTATCAATTAGACTATCTAGCTAAACGTACCGGCGATCACTCCGAACCTCGGCGTTTCGATAAAGTATAAACGATTACTGGCTTCGATCTTAACATTACTCACATAATTAATCATGACTTCACTGAAATTATAAAGAACAACTTAAACGTAGCGTTCGGTCCGTGGACGGGGCTCGCGCGGAGGTATGTACAGAGGCGCGGGCCCTACGCTCACTGTGCGCCGCGGGCACGTCCGGGCGCGCGGCGCGTATGTACACGTGCAGGTATCCCGCGGGCGGGGCGGCTAGTCGGTGCTAGTGCGGCTCCGAGTAGTAGGGCCGTGGCGGCGCCCACGGGGCGAACTGTTAGTGCGCGGCCAGCGTGTGCGCGCCCGCCGGCAGCCCGTGCTGCGGGGACAGGCCGGGCGGCGAGTGCGAGTGCTGCAGCGGCGAGCCGTGCACCTCGCCGTGCCCGTAGTGCCCGTGGCCCATGCCCTCCATCATCTCGTTGCCCAGCGTGTTGGGTGGCGTCATGCGCTTCTCTTTCTGCCGCCGGTTGCAGAACCACACGCGCACCACCTCCTTCTCCAGCTGCAGGCTGTCGGCCAGCGACGTGATCTCCTGCGCCGAGGGCTTGGGCTGCTTGTGGAAGTGTTGCTCTAGCGCTCCTTTGACCGACACCTCTATTGACGTGCGCTTCTTTCTTTTCCTTCCTTGCGCGGCTATTTTGTCGATACTCGTTGGGCTACCGGTGGTGGAGTCGGCCTCCTCGAGCCACTTCTGTAGCAACGGTTTCAACTTGCACATATTCTTAAAACTGAGCTGCAGCGCCTCGAACCTGCAAATGGTCGTCTGCGAGAACACATTGCCGTAGAGCGTGCCGAGCGCGAGGCCTACGTCGGCCTGCGTGAAGCCCAGCTTGATGCGGCGTTGCTTGAACTGCTTGGCGAAGGCCTCTAGGTCGTCGCTGGTGGGCGTGTCCTCCTCGGGCGGGTCGCGCTCCATGGCGTGGTGGTGCAGCGGATGCGGCGATGGCTGGATGTCACGCAGCATGTGGTGCTGGTGCATGGGCATGGGGTACCCGCCGTGCAGGCCCACGGGCGAGCCGGCGCCGTAGTGCGGGGACACCACGGGCGCGTGCCAGCCGCCGTGCTGCAGGTGGCGGTGCTCGTGCGGCGCAGGCGGCGGCTTCACGTCGGGCTGGTGCGCGTGCGCGTGGTGGCCGTGCATGGCCCACGGGTCCGCCGGTGGCAGGGACGTCCACGGGTTGAGCACGGGCGCGCCCGGGGACGGCGAGCCGCCCGCGTGCAGGCCGTGCTGATACTTCATGTCGGCGGGCTCGGCGCTGCGCGGCGACGCAGCATGGTACCCGCCGATGTTGCCCAGGTCCATGTCGGCGGGCATGTATGTGGTCGCCGCCATGGCGCCGTACCTCAAATCCACGGTGGACGGCGTCTTGCCGGCTCGAAGGCTCTCGAGCCTTCAACTGGCTTACTCGGTCGCGAAAAAAGCGCGTAAGTCGCGCGGCGCTGCGGCAGCGGCGGGGGCCACCTCACATCACCGAATACAACAGCGAGCGACATGCGCGTGCGTGCGCGACGGCAGCACGGAGCGGACTGAAGCGCTCGGCGGCGCTGCGCGCGCCCGCAGAGGTAGAGGGGCGGCCCCGCCCAGGCCGCCGCCCGCTAATGACGATGTAATTACTGCGCCCCGCCCCCCGCGCGCCCCGCGCCCCCCACCCCGCACCGCCGACCCCTCTCTGCCAGGAAAATTGTGCGTCGCGTCGCTACGCTCTCCGCGGCCGCTCTACCGAGTACCGAGTACCGAGCGCCGACGGACTCTACCGACAGTCTGCAGGACAGGACTTACTGTATGATAGCCATCCTAAAATCCACTCATTGTACAATTAGTATTATTATATTATATATTTTAATACTTATTCAACCTTTACTGTTGCCAGGAACTTTAAAAAAATATTTCTTTATCTCTACATGTTTTAAAAATACAAGGTTGTTAGTTGTTTATTTCCTAAACATTAAAAAAATGTAGGTATAAGTACTTAATTGTGTTTTGTTGATTTATTGCTATGTTAAGTTACGATCGCGATAATTCAACATTATTAAAAAAACTAATACTAGTTTAACAATACAACTTTTAAGAAAATTGTCCTACTTTGATGATTTTTTCGCATTATTTATATCCGTAAAAACATTTAGTAGATAGTTTGACACACAGAACGGGTGTTAAGGACATTATACAGGATCTTATAAGAAGTTCAGATTTGTAACTCAGAGAACATTCACAGTTCATTTTATTTTCTTTGTTTTATTACGTCTTAATGGTTTCGTGGAACTAGGCAAACCATTCGTTATTTTTCTTTAGCTTACATTTGGATAAAAAGGATTTACGCCTTTACCAAGCCCTCACGTATTCTAAGTCTTGCATATTGTTCACACCACTCTCTAAATATCCTGATATTAAGAAATGTATACCAGAACTGGGTATAATATGAAGAGTAAGTAGGTACTTATTTAGCTAATAAATGTGGTCTATGTCTCCTATGGGTGTGTGTACATATTTTTATACAGGCAACTTTTAACGTCACTCGTGACTCTACTTGGGTTTTTTGCCGAAAATTGACACAGTAATCACACGATTTTTGGCTTGATAAATAAATAACTAAGTATTGTATTGAAAAATAAATAAGTTATAAATTTTGTAGTTACATTATTATTTTCTCTTTCGTAGACAAATATAAATTTGTATTGACTCTACTTGTTCTTCATAAGCCTACACGCATTTAATTATTTGAACAACACTTGTTTTTAGGATGTTAAATTTGCAGGTCATAAGTTACAGCATTTGTTATTGAAGCTATTTCATAGTTATTTTTTTATTCAATTATTTGTAGGCTATGGTAGTTAACTAACAATAAGCAAAAAAACTCTAATTTTATGATCTGATAAATAACAAAATCTTCAATAATTAAAACAATTATGAATTAAGTATAAGACTCTTAAATTAAATAATAATAACTTGTAACTTAGCAGTATCTCAGGCGGTCGCCCGTCGCAGTCGCTACGGCCCGCCGCCCGGCACGTAGCGCGGCCGTCACAAAGATACCGCTAGCGACATCTGTTGCCGAATAGTGAAACTAAACGCGCACCACTTACTATAATCGCCAGCTTAATTTTTTTTTTATGTTTTGTCATTAATAAATAGTATATAATACTTGTAGCTCGTATAGGTGCATTAAAATAACTATTGTACAGAATATTCTAAGTTACTGTAAGTGTTCTAAACAATATAAAAAGTTTTTTTGTACTAAATACATAACTTGAAACGCATAAGTTATCATCTTGAATATACCGTCGTACACATAAAAAAATACCTAATGCCTCATTAAGTTAAACTGTTTTTTTGGCACACAAAGTTTTCAAAACTTTAATTAAAGAAAACAGTATTAATAAGAGCGATCTGTCGGTGAGTGGCTGAACTATCAGCTACCCTCTCGGAGGGTGGTTGGCGGTGAGGGCGCGCCGGCTCACGGAGGGATGGTCGTACTACTGGGAACAGACAGTGGCGCCCTAGCGTCGACCGAACTCAGTATTCTAGTCTACAAAATGTTTTCCTACACTAACAAATACTGAGGTTAAGCTCATTAGTTGTAAAAATACGTTGTTTTAATATTGTTAATTTAAAATAAGTTGTCGGTAGAGCAAGTTTTCTCATTTGTCTTATCTACATCAAAAAAGGAGTTAAACTTTAAACCATATTGCTTCAAATAAAAATGTTCTTAAAAACAAAATACTAGTTTTAATTATAAATTAAATACACATAATATTACATACCTATCTCTGTAATATTTACATGAAACAATTTCGACTAGGTCTCACATTTAACGTGTTTTATATTATTCGGACTGTTTCAGAGACAAAAATTCAGTGCCTGCGTAGTTATAATATGAGCCGAGTATAATTTATCAAGAAATGTTATTAGATAAGTTCCTGTAATATTTGAAATACAATCAAGAAGTATTTTTAAAGTCCTTGCATCATGTATAAAGTTAATTACTGATACAGATAAATTCATACTAAACTGTTTGTACTCCCTTACGTTTCTAGGTAGAGTGATCTGCGGGAGACAATAAAAATTGTCATATATTATAATGATATTCTATTCCTCTCATCATCATCATCATCAGCCGGAAGACGTCCACTGTTGAACAAAGGCCTCCCCCTTTTAGAATGGTGGGGGTCGCCATAATCCCCACGCTTGGGGATCGCAGTGTTAGTGGTCAAGTTACAGAAGACGCTGCTGCCTATCTTCTGCATTTTCCCTTAGTCGCCTCTTACGACACCCACGGGAGGAAAGGCGGTGGTCAATTCTAGGCCGGATACCACACGGCAAATCCGTCCTATCCCAGTAGGTAGAGTGCGACACGGGATAACAATATTCTAATAAGAACTTTTCTTAGCATGGCATGTTGTATATTAAACTCAATGTATACGAGTACCTATACACCAATATCTATCACATAACTTAGCACTCTTGGCAGTAGCACGTTAACGGTAAAGTTCAGGTCGTTAAACTTTCAAAAGTTTTATGGTTTATGACAACTATCAAAACTTTCCATTCTTGAATCTGGTTAAAACCATCAGCGTTCTAATTTAAAGTAATTTATTCGGAATCAATATTTGTATAAAGCCCCTGGACCTCTAGTATACGTCTACGTCATCTAGTACCTAATATCATAATTTTTAATAATCGTTGACTTATCATGGACAAACTAAAAATTACCTTTTTTTGTATTTTGTATTTAGTACGGTTACACACAACATTATATTACTACTGATGTGTGTATACTCATTTACCAAAAGTGTAGATAGATCTATACAGACGTACCCATCTCCTTACAACGTTGGTAGGTTCTATCTACCTATCTGCTGTTATAATCCTACAATACAATAAATCCTAATTGGTCAAAATAAAAATGTCATTTTTAATTTTAAACCCAATTTAAATAGGCAGAATAACATTTTATATTACGTTCAAGTGTAAAGATAAATCAAAATGTGTGCATATTATGTATGTATATTGTTACAGGCTCCCCACACAGCACAAGCAGTTCATTAGATATAAATAATATTTGTAATATATTATGAAGTGGCTGTAAGTACTTTTTGAAAGAAATACACGACAAACTTATTCTTCTAAAACAAAACTAAACTTGTTGGTATAAGTACGACTTAAGTAAGAATCATACTAGTTTCTTATTAGCCGCTTACTTATATAAAAGTCATCAACAGGCTGCTGATGGTCGTACCCCGTACAGTCCTACTGGAGCCGGGGTCGCCCAGCAAACAGGGGACGCGGCCAAACATATTAGTTGCTCAATGAGAGCACACAGCCGGCGCGCGGCGGGGAAGTGACGGTAACTATTGACTTAACACTTGACGGACATTTATTGTGACTGTAGCTACTGCCGGGATTAGGACCCTGCAGTAGTCGAGCATGGGGTGTTCACACTGGTGCTCATAACTGTTGCTCACGGTATTCGAGGTAGAGCTGTCTAGTCACTGCTTTGATAAACCATCTCGAAAACCCCAAAGTCACGGAGTTATGACCATTTTCTATAAGATCATCTGCAAATTATAAAAAACACATATTTAATTTTAGTGTGTACTCTACCTAAACTTGTACCTACCTGTTTTAGCTAAAGAGCAACTTCCTATTACTTAGTTCGTGTTGTTGTGCATCTAAACACGTTCGGCACATTATACCATTAAATATTTTTTATTTTGCGAGTCCTTGGCTAAGAGGATGCAGTTTCTAAGAAAACGTAACTGTTGTGCACATTAAAAAAATACACATTATAAGATTCTGATAATAGATTATAAAAAGTGTAATCGTTTAGATCGCCGGCGGGGAGGACACTGACGGTAGATGGTAGATATAGGTTTATGATGTGTTGAGCAGCCGGCCGGGATGTGACCGAGCGCGTGATGTCTTATAAGGGATGAAACAGGCATACCTACTTCTTTCTTCTTTATTTTTACGTCGCACCACTCTAGGAATTTCTCCTGTATCGTGGGTGCGTTTTAATAACATGAGATATCACAGACACAAACACCCAGCCTCAGGAAAATATTGCGGATCACATAATTATTTGTCTTGTGCGGGTCTAACCTGCTCGAACCCGCAACCCCAAGCGCAGCAGAGCAATCGCTTAGCCACTACGCCAGTCAGGTCATCAAACTACTAAGATTTTTGTCACGATTGTCTATACCCTCAGTAGCTGTTAACTTATACCAGAGGAGGTCTATGACTGACGATCGACTCACCTGACACTCAGTCCCAAGGATGTTTTACAGAAAATAACAATTTCTTTTCGGTGCTAACATTTTGCCCCGAGGGGAAATACCAATAAGTCTTAGTTTGGTTCCTCAGTGGGTGGGATGGTTGTGCAAGATATTTTCAATTTGCGGCGGAGCAGTGCGCGGGCGCGGGCGCGGGCGTGACGGATCGATCGGTTCCGTGGCCGCCGCGCAGCGTCGCGCGCGCACCTTACGAGATACCATCGCAATACACGGACATTTTTACGTGAAATCGACCTTTATAAATCCAAAATTGTGTTTATAATAATATACTATTACTGTAATCTGTGTCGAGGTGCTGTAACTAATCATTTAGTGTTGTCGACGTACAGGAAGGTACGCGTAGCGCGGTAACAGGATCCTGGGTAGTTCCCAAACCGGGTGTATGTTTAGAAATCATTTATGATATGTTCAAATATAAATATATATGCCATAAAAATATATGTCAATTGCAGCCTGGCTTCATATAAGTAAAGTAGACTCTCTTTCGAGTTTTTTCGTCTGCCAGGTAACTGACATGCACGTACCTGTCTCTTGACGTGGAATAAAATCTCGATACATGTAATTGAACATAAGTATTTACAACAGGCGTGTATTTACCACCACAATGTTAACTGTACCTATTGAATAACATAAAATACGAGTCCATACCTACCGAGACTACTCGGCTCTCACCATCCAGTTCCGAATGAGGCCAATTAGAAATCTGACACAGTCTTACAGGAACAATGATGGCCCATTAAGTAAATCAAAGAAACCTATTTGTAGGTATAATTAGTCGATCAAAATTAAGTGTATTTGGACGTCACGTAGGTACGGCTGCTACTGTCCCAATGCAGAGTCAAATCTTATTTTGGTACAAAATGATCTCCCTGCTCGATCACTGGGTTATCAAACTGGTTAGGGATATGTACTCAACCATAACATCCCGGTTTAATCCTAAGGCTCCCGGTCTAATAAATATTTAGTTTCATCATTGTGACTTAGAAAGTATTCACAATAATAAAGTCGGATACCCATCTGCCCCGCACATGCGCGCAGACACCAGCCTGTATGGTACAATTCTAACCTGTACACTGTACAGTGAGTAATTTAGTTTTTATTTACACAAGTATTGATAGAAGCTTCGTAATATATTTATAAATGCAACTCAATTACTATAAATTGTCTGTTCGATCCCTTGCTATTTACTTTGTTAGGAAAACTGTGGTCAGACATAACTCAGTCCTTGTAGTCAGCTTGCTGACTGCGCAGGCGCCGACCTATAGAATGATTACCCAGCGAAACGATTATCATAATTCTGTAAAACCGATAGGTATCTAATAATTTGATCTGCAGCTCGACGGTGCTCTATATAACATATATCTAGGTATGATATTATATTCAATAGCTTAGTTCGCGCATGTTTTTGTGTTTGAAACTTTGAAATAAATAACATGTAAACATTCTAGTGGTTGGCTTGGTTCCATTCACATTGAGACCTATAACTTAACTGGCGAAATGTGGGTGTCCTTGTGGGTGTACACTAGGTAGGTACACCTCTGCCTACTCCCCGGGGAGAATACAGGCGTCATGTTATGTAATGTTAGTTTTTCATTAAAATCTTCTGTACTTGAAGTTTAGACCCCTCTAAGTGTAGATAGTTAGTTATTATTGCAAAAGACAAAAATACAAATTGATAAAGGAAATTTGAAAAATGATGGACACGAGCGGGACTTGAACCCGCGACCTTCACCGTACCGTGGCGCTGCTCTAACCAACTGAGTCACCGTGTCGCTGCGTGCACCCATCGATTATAGAGCCAATAGATGCAAGCTTAGCATAGGCAACATGCTAAAATGGCACCAAAAGTCATACAAAAATACAGTTTTATTGCGACACTTCTATTTCATAAAAACGCCATTAATTATATTACCAAAACCAATGAGAATAAAAGTCAGACCCTAACTAAAAACCAGCGTGCAGCGCTTCCAGCTGCAGCATTATGCTGAGTCGGGGAGCTTTCCTGGACTCGTAAACTGTAATGTTTCTACTGTGTGAGACCTCATCCACTTTACGTTGGTCTCACCCTGCATAATAACGTAGGCCTTGTTTAGTCTGCCTCACATACCTAATAACAGGCAAGGAACTTAATAACAATATTAAGTTGAAATAATTTAAGGTCAGTAATAACATGATTGGACTCTTATGCAGAATATGATAGCGGTTAGTATTCTGAATGACCAATTAGGCAAAAAAGTTAAGCTCAAAGAAACTGACATCATCTTAGTGTTTCTATAGATTTTGTTCGAATCTAGCCTCACAAAAACTATGAACTTCATACCTCTAACTCGATAGAGCTATCAACTTAGATGTGAACAAGTATTAGGTATAACGTCCGTGACATGCTGCAGTCAACTTCAATAAGCCCTCCGATGAATACTGAGAACTATCTGTTACTGGTTCGACCATCACAGATGCGATTGAACAGCCTAGTAACCGTTACCAAACAAGTTCCAAACTAATCAGTTCGGTCACAACAACGCCCGACGTTACCACACTACGAGCCGACTCCTGCCCAACTCTACAAGGATCTAACCTTAAAAGGTGTTTGTTATTAAAAGCTCGCGATGCGAATGATGTCATCGTGTTATTATTTTATTATGATCGGTGTTGTTAGTGGTCGGTCGCTGCGCAAGCGCATGGCCGAGCGCGTCGCCGCGAGCGCACCGCAAATCAATTTCATGTTGTCGAGTACTAGGAACTGAACCCTGGACTTATATGGTCACACGACGAGTACAGCATACTATATAACTAAGTACCTACTCAAAATGTTTTAACATGTGTTGTCTGCTGAGCGTCGCGTGAGCATTTGGTGATATACACATAATGTGGACTACTGAGACAACATGGCGTACGTGTTCAGTTGGTTTATAAGTCACTAACTCTAGCATTATGTAAACATTTTTAACTCAATACCGTAGTGTAGTAGTTAGTGTAACTAACTTATTACCGGGGACTACAAAAGCTCGACCAACGGTCGGTAATATCCTTGCTCGTAGGCCCTTCTAACAAATTAAAAACATTAACTCAATCGTTTTAGCACCTAGCTCATTGGATATTTTTCTCCCAAGATTATTAGAACCACAGTGAGTTAAACTGGATTAATATTGTAATATCTTAATAGGTAGCTTTCTGAAAGAGCACGTGATCAAAAGCTTCCCAATAGGTAGAGTATATTGTTTCTATATATTTGGCCAGTTTTTTGTTTGAGTGACTCCTATAGATCCTCAACATTTAAATGAAACTGTGATGTAGGTACTAGTGGCGAGGTAGAGTCGGCCTCTCTTATCAGGAGTGTATTTCACACACTCATTTCGCTGCTTACTTACGTTTGAGTACATTATAATAATTAACTTACAACATTATCATTAACATTAGTGTTATCAGAAGGGATGGTTAGGCAGTCCTATAACGAGCGGGTTTCAGTCACCTTCCAGTCTGTGCAGTGACATCATCATCATCATCAGCCAAAGACGTCCACTGTTGAACATAGGCCTCCCCGTTTGCCATAATCCCCATCACTAGAGGATTATTTTAAATCAAATTGTTTAGAGTGTAGGGTCTACACATAAGGGCAGTTCCATTGTGTGTGGGTCGCCCTGGCCGGGCCGAGGTCCGGGTCGCGCCTGCGCGGGAATCAATTCGGCGAGGGAGTGCACCGTGCACCGCTCGCGGCGACCTCACACGAAGACACACGTGCGAGTGGTGATGACGTCACGCCTTGCTAAATGTGACTTCACTTGGCTGTACGGACGTCACGGATAGTATTTAATTAACGATCCTTCAATATTTGCAAAGTAACTAGTCGTAATGTCTCCAATGAGGCTATTGTATTCTATTTTAAGACACCTTTGGAAGTCACCCAACTTCGCGGGAGAGTGGCTGAAAGCAGCAGGATTCTTTCCTCACGGTCACACACCTGGGCTCACCACCTATACAAGCGGGAGCTGTAACTGTTTGTTAAGGATTCGTTATCACAACTGGGCTTTCACAAGCTTGTTTACGTTACGTAAAAGTATTTTTAATTAATAATCATGTTTTCAAAATTCTAAGCATTTATTGTTGCACACATGCTTTTGATAAGTTTCTGAGTCTCTCCACAGTTACAGTGTTATAATAATGTCAAGATAAGGATATCTAAGTACATCGCAGTCTGTGCGAGTACTTGCCCGCGCATCAAGTACATGTACGAGTGGAGTCGCGACATTCCGTCGGCGCGCGCGCAGGGGCGGGGCCGGCGCCGCCCACGCGTCATCCATCTTGCAATTGTGTCGCGCACCCACCGACTTCATCCACGTAATTATCTGCACTACGTTGTATTCGTATCATACTAGGTATTATTTATATAATTGAAACATGGTTACAATCGTTATTAATTACAATAAACTCGGAACCGCCCGTTGAGGTGTTGGCTTTAGCGACTAATAAAGACTTAACAAGATTCTGGTGATACCCATGTCATTTCTATAAATGTCGACACTTTGTTTCATAATATCTCCCAAAAAATACTCTGAATTATGATACTGAAGAGCAGTAAATAAGATACGACGTAGTGAGGAAGCTTAGATATGGATCCCTTAATGATAAGATAATGGAGAAGATTGCAGCTCCTGTGAGTGCAAAGTAGACTTGTTTAAATGTATGGACTTTACCGGCATCATGATGATCTTCTCGATGAACATTGACTTAAAGCCTACATGAAACAATTATAAATATATTATATTCTTCACCACTTTACTCAGTGAGTGAGTCGCTGGTTTCTACCAAACATTAAGAATAAATTAAAAATACTACCTATAATTACCGTGGTTTTCTTGCGGTAGTCAGTACGTACTATCGCATGTTTGTATGTTTCCAGAAGCTCTTTCATTTATTATTAACCGACTACAAAAAAAGGAGGAGGTTCTCAATTCGTCGGGATCTTTTTTTTTAATCACTTTAATAAGTCGTCCATTTTCCTCCATTAGTGTCCAAATTCGATAACTTTAATTAACTGGGAAAGAGTGGTAATAAAGAGTAGAATGATAATAGGTATATGAACTCTGGGTGCCTACGACACTATTAACAAAGTCGTGGCTGCTAAGTATAGCCCTCTCCTCAAGTATCCATCTATACTTAGATGCGCCGGCGCCGCGTTAGCGCTTCACTGGGTGTATCCGGAATTATAATTTATTTCACAAAGCCTCACACCCGGCTTCACTCGCGGCACTAATAAAAACACGTTGTTTATCTATAAATGCCAGCCGTTCTAACCGACTTGCAGTTACACTGAATTCATGACAGTGTCAGTCATGGCAACTATTGCAAAGTGAGAACTTCGTGGATAGGCAGGTCCTGTAGTGTAGAGAAATGAGCGAGGAATCTAAGATCAAGTGGATTTTAAAATCTCTTTTCAATACTTGAGCTCCTTTTTACGTATCATGGATTTGGATATAATATTTTAGTTGTATCCTTACAATGCCCACCCCAGGCGGGACACCTTGTCACCATCTTGGTACACTGGATAATTTGTACACTACTATGTTTTTATAAGGCGATTGGAATTAACTCATACATTCACGAAAAAGCAGAGGCCTGTGTAATATCTTGTTGACAGACCCAATACGTTGATTTTCAATAAGTTGCGCAAGACGGCAGTCAACACAGGCTGCACATAAAGTGTTGCACCTAATGGACCTCCTGACTTCCACGCAATACTTTTTATCTAAAACCAGTCATAAATCGTGCAGGTGTGTGTTCGTATGTGTGATAAAAACGCGCCAGCAACGTGCTCCACTTCGAATCCATGTCATTAAGCGTTGTCTCGCGAACCACACCACTGCAAGGCTCCTGTGTGTACCTATTTGAAAATCCATAGTGGTCGCACATAGGAATGTCGTACCAGCGCAGATTATGTTGGTATCATAACGAAGCGGTCGCCACTGATCTTATCGTAGGAAGATTTTATTCTGCGTAATAGCGGCGGCATGCACGATGTAGACGCGGCTGGCTCGTAATTAAACGAAGACCGTGCGAGTCGCTCCCGCGCCATTAGCGAGCTGTAACCATGACGTCCGAGAGGCAGCATGCCTTCAAATGATGCACCTAACAATGATTTATGTCTGACGTTGCCTCGCCTGCGACAGCACGCCGCGCGCCGCTGTCTTGCAACTAAAGTGCAGAATTTTTGAAGCTTACTTTATCATAATAACTTTCTACAAAGAACATTTATAAAAAATAGCACAAAAAGAATAAATCGACTCCAGTGAGCGGGTCACCCAAAATGCAAAGCACGCTCCTTGGAACTCAGACATCCGACAACAAGTTTTACTTTAGGACAAAATATTGACAACTGCGTGACGCAATCGTATTTCGTGGAGACATTGTCACCAATTTGTACTCCACAGCAGAAGTAAGTGAGTACAGCCGTGAATTACAAGCGACGTGGCATCATGTAGGAAATATTCTCGTCGGCGACACTTATGTTCACACAAATGTACAGGTCATGTGATCACTCAGCACTCGTCCGGATAACGACACCGTCCTCGGAGGGCGGGGGAGGCTAGCTCTCGGTGAGGCTGTGTCGTGACGAGTGCGGGCCCGTGTTGTGGACATATTACATGACAAGTTGATGCGAAATTGTGACGAATTCTAATTTGTTGTGGACTTGTCGAACGAACGGCACGACTTGGATGGAGTGCAACAAGTTTTTGTGCTGCTACATACCTTATTAAAGTTATGACTATCGAAGCATAACATTACATCGATGCTTATTCAGTGCCATACATTACTGAGGCTACTTACTATGGTAATTTTTACTTGTTGCTTTGCATGAGTGTATTTCATGAAGCTCAATATTTTTTACTGTCGACATTACAGTACTTTATGTGGTGTGTAAATAATGGTGACTCCTCTGTTGCCACCTGGCCGTAAAAATTATATCGTTGAAGCTCGTTGCAGAACTGAGGAAAAAAACATATTCATTTTACTTTTGTGCGTAATGTTAGGGTTGCGTTTTAATATGTTCTTTGTTTTCATGAAGAGGATCAAGCTTTAAGATCAGCACTGATATAATGTAGGTACATATCTTTATGAGAGCAAATGAACTTTGGCTCAATTACACAAGGGTATAAAAGTATAAATGTACCAGACAACATACACAGCAAATTAATGAAGTGCTAGGGAAGCCGTGTTATTATTACATATGGTTTCATTAACGTCGACGGTGATTAATATTTCCATCAGGCGTTCTGCCATTGTGTTACATGCAGCGCGTTGATCACATAATATATTTGAAAAGCAAAAGTGTTAATGACGAATTAAGGCGAGCTGCTATTACTTTGACCCCGTGGCAATCGACCACGTACACCATTACATGTTACTCTGCGGAATATCATTAATTGTCTGGTAATGATATTCCGTTTTGATATTGTTATTGTGACATTATGACACTGTAAACATTTGAATGAAGAACCTACTGGAGTAATTAGTATCTAGGCATAACCCTGAGGAAAAATCAAGTCCAACTTAAACTAGCAGTACACTGAAGCTGTAAAGGATATACTCGTCAGATGGCGTCTCTTTATCTTTGGATTTTGTAGTGCCGTAGGTATACCTATAGTCACTCATTGCATTCTAATTGCAGATAAGGCACAATTTTCAAACAAGACTCCACGTAAAAAATGAGTCGCCTATAAACGGTGATTGATCTGTGCTGTTACCGTAGCACGGAGGTTGGAGAGTTGTTGTTGTGATTTGCTTCCTGCTGTGTAGGTCATTACAAAAATAATATTGTTAGGTTAATTCATTGGCGTTAAGAGTTATAAAGAAATTTCATGGATATTTAATGTAGGTACAACGACATTATCGTAGCTACATGGAAATAGCACCAATCACAAGCTTTTCTTCATAAAAGAAAGCTGAGAACATTTTTTTTTCCCCTCTTCACCTTAAAGACTTGTATTGCATTATTAGGATGCGGATAGAGTAAGCGCGGCCAGATTGCACCTATACTTAAATTAGAATGACTCAATAACAAGGAGTGCATCACAATATTGAATACGTGCTCAATACTAAGCGTTAGGTGTACAGCTTTCACAATAACTCACCTGGGTATGATATGAGTTATAATTGTCGCTCACAAATTTACCTAAGTAGCAGGTGAAGCTTCTTACAGAGTGTCAACGGTCTCTTTGTTGGTAACTCAAAGTTCTAAAGGAGGCAGATCAGGTAGGTCCTGAAAATCTAACAAAAGCTTATGAAGAAACAAACGTTCCCTGTATGATTCAACACAACTCCATTCATTGTGCGTCCCACACTATTATTTCACTTGTCCGACTTGATGATTGTCGTCGTGTGAGGGGCGGAGTTCTCGCCATGACTGAGTGGACGGGTAACACCTTCCAACAACAGACACAGTGGTGAGACACTGAAAGGTTTCGTGCATCATAAAGGCACGGTGAGACACTGTGTGCGTGCGTTGATAGTGGGTGTGGGCATGGTTTGGTATCAGATGGAGCGGCTAATGCAATACATATTGGGCATTAATATCTTGCTTCGACGCGTCGCGATTAATGTGCGCCATCTCGCAGTGTCGAGTGGTGCGGGGTAGAAGGGGCAGCGGGGGGAGGGGAGGGGAGGGCTGGTGCACGGTAGCCACCAGCCGCGAACACTTGATGTATTTCATGCAATCGAGGACTGGACGCCTTTTTATGAAGTAATATTTAACTTTGTCGACAACGATTCATTGGACGAATTCAAATTCATATTTTGTTTATCAATTCTGTTGTTCTGAAGCCCATGAATGCCACAAGTAAGTTAATTTAAATCTTACACGTATACCTGGTTCTATATTCCATGCTGTCTGGACCTGAACACATAGACACCACCTGTGTACAAACAGCGCATTGATTATAAACATTACGAGTTGTTCCACTAAGTAGAGCTCCTATTACGGACGATCATGTTGGAATCGAACATTTCTCTGGAATCCGTCCGCGGCACTCGTTATGCAGCTACTGTATCATCTCTCGCTGACGACGCTAAAATCCATTTACATAACCGCAATATAAAGTAGGCTCTATCACTTGCACTTCACGGTTCATGTTTGCTTGTTAGTATTTTACACTTATGCCGTTCGTGCTCAAAGCATGATCGAGTTAAATGCGGAGTTTATTTCATAAGAATATAATTAGTGGGTGGAGTTCAATCAAATAGTTGTTGTAGCGAGCGAGCGGCTGCCGAGCGCCGCAAAATAAATCGACTGCCGGCACCCCGCCACCGGCACCGCCGGAATCCGGGATGTGCAGGCGCAACCGCACTCACTACCAACTACATTTAATAAGTATCTAATATTTTTGTTGGTAATGTTATATATTTTATATACGCTTACTTTGTAGACACAAAGGTAATAAAAAAAAAGGAATTAGGTAGGCTAGTTATCGAATGGTTGACTTATATTATCTATAAACCACGTTCGCAATAAATCAACTGTGTATCAATTATCGTGATATCCAATTAATTGCGTATCTACATCTACATGGATACTAAAACATGTTTCATACATACCGTGCATGATATCTAAAATACTTAGAACATCCTGCGCAATCGATGTGCGCAGTATGTACTGCGCTATGTTACTGGAGCCGGTTAAAATAGTATCCATCGAGGATAAATTAAAATCGTTCCATTGATTCAGACAGGAAAGCGCGGCGGGTCGGGCGGGCGGCGCGGGGAGGGGCGCCGGGTACGACAGAAGGTAATCGGCGGTTCATTACGGGCGCTGGTCGCGACCATGTCGCGCTAAATTGGTCCGCTACCCGTCTTACCCGCACTATGATTTAGGAATATTAAGGCTCATCCCACGCGCTGCGTAATTGTAACGCGACACGACGACGACACGACTCCGGCCATTACCGGCCGGCGATGTCGCCCCGCGTTAGACGATACGCGTTTTTGTTGCGAATCATTATCTATCATTTGTAATGGAACTGCAGTGAACAATGGGAATGAATAGCTCATTACATCGTGCTGCATCCGGCCGTGAGGTTTTTGTTAATGACAGGAGAGCAATAAAACATCCGACACTCGCATATATTACCGCGCGGCGCCGCGCCGGCGCACACCGCCCGATCTGCGATGTGCGCCCCCGTTGCAACTGCCTAGTCTTGACAACACACGCGTAAAGCTACGTTTGAAAGAAATTATGCCAACCAAACATTGTGATAATCAATGTGCTACCAGAAACTGCTCAGGTAAAAGTTCGCGATTTCTAGACCATAACATAGTACCCACACGATACCAGTGCACAGTGGCGCCGTAGCGCGTAGCTACAGTCGCTGGAGCGCAAGCTTTAAACAAGGTCCCATCCAAATTATTTTATGAGCGAATTTCTTGAGCTCATCGTCTTGTATTGTAGCTAATAAGTGGCAGTTGAATTACGTACCTACTAATCTATACGTACGACTTTATTCTACGGAAGAAGACTTGCTACGACGCGCGACGGTAGAGCGCTGTTGTCCTCATAACATAGTCTGTTAATCTTTTCTTTTGTTAGTTACATTTGCTAATTACCTTGTTGTCATAAAATTTAGTATGTACCTACCCTGCAAAGAAAATGTTAAATATTTTTAAGACTGCTGTTACGCAGGTACCCATATCCTAATCTATTATTTCAAACGTCCAAACAAGTGTCGCTAAACTGAAACGCCTGCAGAGCGCGAGCGCGTCGATTGACAAACGTACAACCAAACATGCATTACAATAGATATAACTATGTCGATAGTGTAGCACACATCGATCGGCTCCTAAATCCGCTGTTATCTGGTCGCGCAGTAAAAACCTGTGCGCAGTGAGTTATGTCCCGCATGTATGTAAGTACCGCTCACATCGCAGCTGGAATTCGGCGCGCCCGCTGTTGCCACATGTCGCAGGTATCGGCCTAGGGAGGGCCAAGCTGGTGGAACTGTCGAGGGCTCGATTCGATGTGTTCTTAATATCGACTCGATAGTCTGACTAAAAAGTGTAATGCTTAAAGATTATTGGTACCTACAGGTTATGTGGGAAATCATGCTTCAAGTAGAACGACATATTTTGTAACGTGGTTAGACGTCCAATCAATAGCAGCCCCTTCGTACTGTGAGCAACAACGGTTATTCAGATATGATCAGCAGACTAAGTAAGGCCAACTCTATCAAAACACCTAAATATAACCGATATGAAAAAGGGACTCCTTATAATAATGAACATAAAACCGCTAAGGATGATTGATTACGACATATACACAAACATCGATAAGATTCTGCCAATCCTAGTCAAAGATGTTTGTAGTACGGACGCTGGTCGAGTGCCGACACAGATTCGCGCAGCGAGCTAGACGCGCCTGCGCGGACTGTTGCTAAATATGTTCAGCCCGGCTGATATATTACTTTATCCGTGTATCACTTTTAATTAATGTATCCGGTAATTAAGTGAACTTAGTGGTGACTTAGAAGTGCATTTAAAGAGCCTCCACGAGTCCCATTACTTAATTGATTGTCCGTCGCACCCTGAACAGTCAGTTCCGTTACAAACTTGCTGGCTTCTCTTGATGTTCAACTATACTGGCCTAAAGACCTTTCACTCATACTGTGTCAGAAAGATAGTAGGTACCTGTTATATGTAGAGACGTAATTATAAGTAGTTGATCTCTCTGACCACAAATATTTGGCAAAGCACTGTGTGTTATACCTAATACTCACAACGCATATACAACCTTCTACCATCATCTTTGTCCTGTAATTTTTGTACATACCTTGACGGTGAATATAGACATAACATTTGGCATCCTAATTGACCTCGATACCTGAAACTCATAATCATACCATTTGTTCTCTTTTTAATCGCTGATTGCCCTAACGCTGGCCGCCATGTAGGTACATTGTACAGGGGCACACAAAAATTACAATATAATGACATGATTACGTGGCACAGTTTAGTGCGGAGCCCGCTGCCGAGCTGCCGTATGCGTTAATACGCGGGCGGCGCGCGGCGCGCTTCGGAAATTGATAGGAATTATAAAAACGGCGGAGCGGAATGCGGCTGCGATTAGTGGTACCGGCCGAGCGCCCGACGAGGCCTAACTTCAGGCATGTGTGCTCACTGTCGGAGTGCCTGCACCTGCACCTGGCGCGGCCACCAGCTCCCTGCCCAGTGCTCGCCCGCTCGCTGGCTGCCGGCCGCAGTTTGCACCACATCACCACGCCATGGCCACACAATTCACTATAATCGCTTGTTACACACACACTATGCTCCCCACAGAACAACATGTGCGCTCCACGTTGTCCATGATAATCGACCTGGATCTTGGTTTGGTTACAACCGCTCGCCGTTTGATGCATGTTAGAAAAATAACGATACTTACTTAAATATGGATAATTTTTAGTTATTAATCCAGAGGATTTTTTGTAGAGTCAAGATGGATGTCAAAATTTATTTATTTATTGAACTTGGGAAAACGAACAGCAGTATATTTTGGATAAATAAATGTGTTCTTATTACTAAATATACTACCCACTACAAAATATGACGGAACATGCAATAACTTAACGTAGATGGACTTGTCATATTGCTGTCTGAGAACCATACAACAAGTATAACGGATATCTTAGCGTGGAGCAGTAAGCGAAGTATACATGATTATCAAAACGCTCTTGTATTGCACCAGCCGAAATAAAAATAACGTATTCTAAATTCTAAATAGCTAAACGACATAAAAATATAGTTTTGTGGTTTCGTCGACGTAGGAGCCAGTCGTGATGCGCCGGCGCTGGTGGTAGCGAGCTGCGCCTGAGATCGCTCGTCACGTACCACATACATCACTCACGTCAAATTAAACTGTTTCTGGCTGCCGCGGCCGACCGACTGGCGACATGACTCAACTGCTCCCAGAGTCACTTACTTTACGTAAACAACCATCTAACAATCATCACATGATAAGTATGATAGAATTGTTCAGCTTAGTTATGTAGTAACTACCTGTATATTTTCTACTCCATCTGTTGTTTCCGAACGGTGCAGAAAGTAGAAAGGATCCCTGCACACAACACATTCACAACTAGAAAGAATTGTTAATCTATCTCTTGTAAGGGAGGCGAGCAACAATTTCCAAAAAAAAATTTAGAGACGCTCATTAGTTTCCTGTTCTTTGTAAGTTCTTCTTCTTCTTATCGTATGATTGATGAACAACCTGGTGTCAGAGTTTAAACCGCCTGTAGGCCTCTGACATGGCTTTACACACCGTTGAAAAATCTCTCAGGTATGCCGGTTTCCTCACGATGGTTTTCCTTCACCGTTTTAGCAACTGATAACTAATTTTTAGTACGCACATGAATTCGAAAAGACATTGGTGCGTGCCGGGATTTGAACTTGCGACCTTTGACTTGGCAGTCCAACGGTCATACCATGAACTCGGCTATCAGTTTTTTGTAAGTGTCTGTTAATTACTGTTTCTTGTTATTTATACTTATCAGAAGGTAATCCTAACTAATCCTTACCACTGATTAACATTTTGACGCAGACAGAACTGGTTATGATCGTGTTTTGTTAATCAATATTATAATTTGGCGTAGCGATCCCCATGATAAGTATAACATTTAAGTGAAGTGGACCTCTGCGCCGACGGCACTTCCCGCGAGGGCTGAACGGCTGCACTGCGCAGGCGCATCGGTGGTGGCAATACCTACTGCGAACACGAAACATTCTTTAAATAAAAAACCCACGTGTGTTGTACTTGGAGTCTATGGAAAACACATAGTCTTCAAGTAGAAGTTAATTGACGTTACGTGGTCGTGTATTCTAGCGAGAGGTTAAACAATTATTTTAGATAATATAATGCTGTAGTGCTCGTTTGTGTCGTCAGAACTGTCGATTAGATTATAGACACAGCCAGCTAGTTGTTCAAGTCGGTCCCACAGAGCGCAGAACAAGACAGGCTGAGGCTTAAAATGCAGTAAGTTTGCACCGCCCGCGCCGCGCATGCGCCGCTGGCTCTATTTGATTGCCCCGCGGCTGCGGCCGCTTGCAACGGTAATTACGTTATTAAAAAAATCATATTTTCCTACTCTTTGTTTTGCAGGCGGCGGCCGCCATGCCACGCCACTTTTTTATTTATTATTTATGAACTTAATTAACGGTTGACTGTACCCGACACAACACTACGCTTATTTATTAGTAGCGGTTAAACGTTGCAATACGTGTCCAAATACTGCTTCGACTTAAATCGGCTGTCGGTAATATCGGTAAAATAAAATAAGCCTTAACTAAACATTATAATATTAATTCCAAATCACGTCAAACAACGCCGAGCAAAATCTTCAAATTCGTACGATTACCGAGAACGATCAAATTAGCCTGCTTGTGATCTCATCAGATGCAATTGGAGCAGCAGTTGCGCGGCATTAGCCGGCCCCGGCGGTGAGCGGCGGTGAGCGGCGCGCGGCGGCGAGCGTTCGCGGGCGCAACGAGCCGAGCGGTATTATGCCGGCACGATACATATCAAGCGAATGCTACCGGCGACGCCGTGCGCGCTCCGAGCCAGAACGTCGCCTGCGCGCGCACCTCTACATGCACTTACGACCTTCTGCGGCCGAGCAACAGACATAATTTAATTCGAGTGCTGCCCGTTAATCTGGCGGGATCATGGAGAAATGCGCCGGCGCTCGCCGCACGCGAATTTATTGTTTATGAAATTGTTTTTGCATGTTCCAGATTAGCCCAGTTTAATGTAACATTGTGTGGCAAAGCTACGCAAAGTACATTTTAAACGACTGCTGTAACAGTATATGCATACCTGTTCTTTAGTATAGGTATTACAATAAAATACTGTGTCGTAAGAAGAAATTGTTGAGTTGAAGCACTGAGAATTATGGTAGATCACAATAGCGGTTAGATATATCATATGAGAACAAAACAAATAGTAGATTAAGCATAAATATGGAGAACGAACGTTGAACTGCTACTGGCGCGACTAGAACTTACAAGACTTTGGTATTATTCAACATTTTAGCATCTGTAAACAAATCATACGTACAGCAAATAAACTTTGATGATGTACAGCGCACATCTTAGATTTGTATGATAGCGACGCATGCGAACAGAGCGCAAACAAATGAGTACGTGGCGTGTGACGCGCAGCCGCTGAGCTGAAGTAAACAAGTCGCGGGGACGAGCGCCGCGGCGGAGGAAGGCGGCACAAAGACGGCCGCGGCGCGGGCACACCACGTACTGCTCAATTACGTGGAGATCTATAAAAATACGATTTGCATGAGGCACGGCGCGGCCGAGACGAACGGCTGAGACCCGCGCTCCGGCGACGTGAGCCACCGCTCGCCATCTCGCCGACCACTGCGGCCACGCAACAGACCGACGCTCCACAATCACATACTGCTCAAAGGAACTCTATTTAAAAGAGCATAATATCATAATTACAGTGAGTAGACTTAACTTATTTCAGTATAATGACATTATGTTGACTTTATGACACAGTCATTGATACTGTTCGCGACTTCCAAATTCCCTTACAGGCGAGACAGACAAAGGGGACTTGACAAGGCACTGCACGAGCCTGTCCGTCAATCATCACGGACTATGGGAATCGATCACGTGAGCCACTATTGTGTCCATTTCAATTCCAGCAGCGTGCGCTCCCCGGGCCCCGCCGCTGTTCCTAGACGACCTACTGCCTATGTCTTGTGCTTTGACACATACACACACACATGCTAGTGAGTAGGTACTCTGCATGTTCCTGCTTATCACAACCAATAGATTTGCCAGATGAAGTCATCAACATTGACCAACAGGCACTTGAATCATTGTCTGCAGTCGTAACTCGCTCGCTAATGGATTGATTTTAGGTGTAGTGACGGGCCGCGGCCGTAACTATGTAGACAGTATATTAGTGTTACCATTAAAGTTCTTGTCACTGGGATTGAAATGACTTGGCCGGACACATCTTAGTACCTAAGTACGTAGTTTGGATGCGTTCCCTTCATCCCACAAATACAAGTACTGAGGGCTTAGACAAGTGTCAAACGCTCGGTATCGTTTCTATTTCGTGAAACGTATACGCTTAGTCGAAAGCGATAGATAGCCAAGTGTCAAATCAGTTGGCGAACGCTCAGTCGATTCGATTGATAGAAAAAAATATGGATATTGTCTTTGGATCGCTCAGTAAGCGTTAACAAATGTCAGTTTTATATGAATGCTAGTGTATATGTGTTCTATGGACACAGTCACACACACAAGCGCCGGCCAGTATTGCAAAAGTGTAAAATTAAAAATCGTTAAATTTGCCAACTACAAATCGGGAGAAAAAGTTAGATTTTTATTTGAAATAAAACAATAGTATTTAATGTTAATAATAGGATCATTTATTCAATCACGATTATTTGTTCAATCACAATTAATTATTGTATTACATTAATTATTTATTTTCGTTTTCATACCACCTCTTACTAGCTATTTTTGTAAACCATCTCTCATCTTTATTAAAATTTATATTATTAAATACAAAGGAACAAACATTTTCGACACTGCTTACGACTTTCGATCAAAACGAAATTTCGCAATCTTTAGCGTTTTCTCCAAGGTTTTGGCGTTCGCTAATTTATCGAAAATTTAGACGCTCGTTGGCGTATTGGATCGTCTAAGCTGCCGCTTGACTACGATTGTGTATAGAGGAAATCAATTGACGCTGACGTTTCGTTTCATCGAATAGAATTTGTTACCACTTGGCTACTAGTTAAACGTTCGTTACGAGAGATCAAATTTCTTAGCGAGAGCTTATGTCAATCCATTTGACAATCTATTCTACTAGCGTTCATGCCACTTGTCTAAGCCCTCTAATGTTTTAGCTCATACGACTTCTGAGGTTGATGTAATTTTACCGCGATTTTATGTCATGTCTACCAAAATGTAAGGGACTAGAATAACAAAATTAAGAAGTTCATTTATAAGCTCTACTCAAAAGCTCCTAACTCTTTTACACAATTTTTAAAAGATTATTTAAAGTGTAGCGTGACCTAGGAATAACTTGGATCAACCTTATGACTATCGGTTCCTGAATAATTCAGGAGTAGACAAGAACAAGGAACGAAAATGTTTTATTCGCTCTTATTCCACAGCAGATACTTAAACTTATGGGTTACCTTTTTATGTTATTCAATAACATTTTAGTTTGTCACAGCTAAATAGTTCACACACCACAGAATTCACTCTCCGTCTACTAGAACCACTCGCCCAGTGAAGTCGGCTACAAATGCTGCCATAGGCAACTACTATACACAATGTTATAGATAACACAACTAAACATAACATCACGCCTGTATTCCCCGAGGGGGTAGGTTATGTTACTTTACCCAAATTTCGCCAGTTATGTTATTTTATTTGGGAAAAAAAAACGATATTACAAAAAATAAAAAAATGGAACCGTCGGCGAGCCTTTTGCTATAAACCTGGCACAAATCTAGACTACGTCCTGCTACTGAGAATTAAATAATGGATAAACCCAATAACACTTTGCACAACCCGGGATTTGAACCTAACTACATGCTCAGAGGTCGCGTATAGCGGCCACTCAAGGTAGTCGTGTTAAAAATAAATGTTATCTTATTAAGTTTGTGAGAAGTCTAGGGTTTATTTATTATTGATATACTCGGGTTATCATCACCCCTTTACGATTATGGAATTGATACCATTAGGTTTAGAATTTTTCAAATAATACGTGCTCGGCGGGAGATTAGAACAAGTACGGTTAAGTTCTTGGTGTTTCACCTCTCAAGTAGGTAGCATTACCGGAGCGTCGTCGGCGTGAAGGCAGCCGTCGCCAGGCGCATCCGTCGCACCTCCACAGCACATTCGAGCACGTATGTCCAGGAGCGAGGCACGTACTCACGGAGTTTTCTAACATTGTGAAGCCTCACGAAGGCACTAAAGCGTCCTGCGAGCGAGCTGCTAAGTATGCGAAGCGCGCGCGCATGCCCGCGGAATCACAATTGACGCTCGCGGTAATAACTCGTCGAACGGTGCCGCGCCGGAATCAACAAGCAGGCAAAGCGCAGGCGACGCCGCCCGCACTGCCCGCGCCTCCCGCGCAGCCCGCGCACCCGCACCAGCGCGCTGACCAGCAGGACCTTGGCCACGAAGGTCACCCAACACCCAACAAACGTACCTACTGCAAGATATCCACTTTATGCTGTGACGAATATTTAAACATGCCATCGTAAGACGCCATGCATTCTGTATTAAATAATAGTCAGAACTTAATGTGGTAGTAGTAGGACTGTGCAGTTTATCGGTCCAACCATAATTATAATGATTGTTCAATGCGTGTTAGAGGTTTCAGAACACATGTTGGTACCTACTACAACTTGGACATATTCTTGATAACCCCAAAGAAGAATTACTGTTTCTATACTTTGTCCTTATTACTTACCCGCGCTCGAGTAGTAAAGTACCTACTTCAGCCCACGGAGGACCATCCAATCACAGAAAATATGTAAAACAGGATGTCAGTGTCACTGTTATAATGGTGGCCATTAATTTTGATAGAGATGTTCCTTTTCGTAACGTCAAAGTATGTCTTATCGTAAAATTGACACAAAACTAATGACAATTATAATAGCGCTTCTCGCAAATGATGTCTAAAAAAGTAAAATAAAAAACAAGAAGAACAAACATCATTTGATATTCATGCGATTCATGGAAATGTTAGGAAGGCGACGCGCATTATTCAGATGCGATCGAACGCGTCAATCATTCCTCACCTCGGCCGAGAGATCCATCACCGGCGCCGGCCACGCACGCTAATACCGACCTTAATTACAACACGTAAGATACATATTTATAATGTTAACATAATTCGGATGTAAAGACGAAAGGTAATATTTAATAGGTCCATAGTAATGAGGCAGCCGGTGACGAAGGAAACTCCGCATGTATTTATTTAAATTTATGAGAATTGGTATAAACGTAGGCTGTGTCCACACTGAGGTGATTAGAGCGCTCCCGTCACGTGGCCAGGTCCGCTGGCGAACATCTAGCGAAGATCATAATTTTAAATAATATGGGCTAATAGAACTACTACAAAGCTTCATTAACAAAAAATTCTTCATGCGTCTTTTCAGTTGCCTTGGGGACCATAAAAGCGACATCTCAAGAATAAGGTCATTAGCAATTATTTATTGTTCCTCGATACTTTTATGACCTCGAGAAAATATTATAAATATATAATTATAGTGACGTACTACCTATAACAGATCACAAGATTTGGACCAAAGTAAGAAGTACCAAATCCAGAAGATTTGAAGTATTCAATCCAGGGTTCGATGTTGGGCAAAATATATAGAGTTTTCCATTACAATAAAAACAATTCATCAGAAGCAGTGTGTACGTAGGTTTTGTACTCCCGCACAGTACACAGATTTGATCGTGCGCGCGCGCTTACGCTAAATAATTCATTAATTTACGTCGTTATCACTTGAATATGTGTGTTTTTATGTTATAGTTTCAGTAGCTGGACGCCCTGCCCCTGCCCGCCCTCCCGCACACCTACCCCGCTCTCCCCTCACATTACAATACAATGCTAATGTGTCCAGGTGTTGACGCAAAACGTGTGTTCATATCGCGTTAGTGCCGCAACGCCCTTCATATGCTTTGCAAAGCAAATTAATGAAGCCACCATGAGGCGCTGCACTGCTGGGCCGACCTCAATGGACGTCGGAACACTTCATGCTATACCTATACCTTCATTACACAAGACATTGAACAGTTAAATGAAACTGGTACTAGCCCGACGTCGAACCTTCTCCGACTGAGAGCCACTTCCTCCCGTGGTCCCGGGATCACCAAATGAAACTATTAATATTCACGGCTCATCTCTACATCCGTGTCGTAGTTATCGGGCTCCGTGGGACCAACGTCTTTAAACAAAGTCTCCTGTTTACGTTCCCCTTGATACGTTTGGTGAGCGGTCGTAACGGCAGGTAGCACCTCTGTAACTGTGAACTTCGAAGACGAAGCAAATAAACTGTATTTTAAACATACAGGTTACTGGTGTAATTATCTTTTCGCCTCAATAACATATCCGTGTTACCGTAACATTATTGCACTCGTACACAAACAAACTTAAACCCAAACACTTACGGAGACTACGGGTGACCAAATGTTTCCCTGAGATCATTGCTGAACGGAAGACAACTTCAACGTTTAGGGCTCACGTTGAGAGAAATATGATCAAGTAGGTATCACACAGTCTCGTAGTTCTAGTCGATGTGAAACTGTACCGAGCAACTGTACACATAATACTTAACTACTGGTTGATCTTCTCATATAAACCATGAGAATCACATATATAAAGCCAGCTTGTGGTCGTGTGACCAAGCCCGGTGCGCGAGCGCAGGCACATCGTCTGTAGCAGGAAGCCACGTCTGCGTACGTGCCGCGTCCTCAACACGCCGCGCCCCGCAGAGGTGCAGGAAGGAAGCCGCGCAGGTCCCGGCAGCAGGACCCGCGGTCGGGACCTGCCAGCGGCATGACTGCTGGAACTGCATCGACCTTTGAGGATGAATAACAGAACTAAGCGATCCAAAACAAGCTTTTTAAGGCTAAACTCAGCAAGTAGGTAGGTACTGTAGATTGTACAATCTACAGTACCTACCTAATATTTTCCATGCACATCTTTTAGTTAGACACAAAATACGTAGTTCTTCACATCACCTTACTTTTGTTCCATAGTTGGTCTATGTTGTACTTAAGTCCGGTGTCCATTTCTATTCTCTAACATCATAAATACAACAACCGACACACAACAACGCTACGTTTGCTGTCACACGGTGAGCAGGTTGTGATCACGTCGCGTTGTCCCGACGACGTTAAATTGTGACTTCCGGTGAGGCCCACGTGACATGCTGATAAGGGTTGCGCCCGCGCATCTTGTGCCGCCCGCCACGTACTTACTACACGACACTAGGAGACTCCGTAATGATCCAGCTTCTTCACGCCTATCCCTATTACGAGATAAGTAGGGGTGGCGCCGAGCAGTCTAGTCCCCGCCGTGAACTTTAAACTTGGCTCTGAATGTCAGTACCGCGCTGTTTGTATCGTTGCAAACTTGCAAAGTTGATCATCGTCTATGACAGTTTCGTCATAAGATACTACACAATAGAAAGCTACTACTTACCCTTTCTAAATCAATCGCTGCTGAGAGTGGAACTTATTTTTTCTGTCTTTTGCAAATTGATTTTCATTATGCAACCAAACCCGTCTGCATAACGTTTGAGACACACACTACCCCCAAGTAGTGGCCAGTACAGCTAAGTGTGACATGCCGGAGTATAACCGTCACCCGCTGAGGACAAAATACGTTCAACACGAGGACTCGGTTCGTGTGTTTAACAAGGGTAAAATATCAGATGAAGGTATGACCAAATTTTTTCGAATCTACAATTATTATAATGATTTAAAACACTAAGGTACCGGAATACGAGATATTCAAGTTAAACTAAAATGTTCTATTTAAAAGGCTTGGAGATCACGTAAATATTTATATCATTCTAACTTACGGAACTTTGCCATAAGCTTGAAGGATGAGAGTCAAATTATTACCGCCTATGTACTCAACATAGGATTTTACATTACCAATCACAAAACCCTTCAATTTATTACCAAACGCAATTATCTCCATACAGTTCCTATTGCTGTCGTCGAGGAAATCGGTTTTGTGTCTGAGCCACCGTCGCGTCGCGACCCTAACATTATGTTAATTATACAGTAATATGTGCCAAGCCTCGCGTTAACATGCAGCTAAAGTTAACACTTTATACCATAAATGTGCGCGTACTGACCAACGGCTAATAAACCCATACCGTCGTACATGGGTGTCTCCTACATACGGAGTCGAATCACTCGGTAAACGAAACTAACTCGCATGATTATACATTATACACATGTTTGAGAGCGACCGTGTGACGCGCGGCGGTCAATCGTATGCAGAGTTCGTTCTCAGACCAATAAAAATAGCACCTGCGAAATATAGCACAAAAAATAATGTCGCCGCTCGTAAACGCCATAAAGCAGTGTTCCATCGATCAAGAGAACGGCCTCGCCATACATATCGGCTCATAAGCTGCGGGCCGCGGACACGCCGCGAGCATTAGCATCGCATTCTTATTGAACCACCACCCCACCCCGCGGTCCGCCCCCACCCCCGCGTTCTCCCTGACCGACACTCTAATTAGTCAATTTGCGTATCCACATCCAGACGCTCGGCGCTAACGACGCCCTAACAGCCGAATGCGTCGCTAGCCTGAATCAACATCAATCGCGTCCATCTTAGAGCAGATAATCGCGAGGATCTGTCGTCGTTCTTGACAGTGGGGGACAAGACGCCGCTCGCCGCTGGAATGGCTGATTCCTATTGTAATGTATGCTAAGCGGTGCGACCGCGACAATTAGGCTAGGATGTGCGGGCCGCGGCCGCGGTCGTGTCTCCGCTCCGTCACGCTGAATTGCGATCAGCAATTAGTGGCTCATCGCTGCATCAGCAACGTGTTTATTTAATCACGAGCGCATAGATAATGTGCGGCCGCAGACGACGTGACGCACCGCCGCGAATGCTAAGCCGGCCAGCGGGATGGACGTGGGACCGCGGCCGGCGCCGCGCGCCCTCGCTGCCTACACCCAGCTACATGCGGGAGCGATACGGTTCAGAAGTTTGCCGCTCATAACGCGATATTTATCGAATTTCCAATTCAAACCACGTTATTAATAAGGAGAGAGGTCGGGGCTCGTGATCGGCTCGGCTCCTACGCTGCGCAGCCGCCGCCGCGCTACGGACACAAACAAAATAGTCAAAAAAGGTAAGCGCGCGGTCGTGACGGGAATGTCGCTGATGTTATGTATTTCAGGTCGCACTCATTGTATTTTAAACCGCTATTGTTTCGTATTTCGCGCCTGCGCACAGAATGCTGCGCCTGCGCTGGGACTAGCGTCGTTTTTCTCAGTGCTACGTCACTCAGCCCCGGTTTGCTCTATAAGATATAGTAGCAGTGTGTTAAGTGACGCGCACCGGGCGGTACTATGGTAGCTGTCTCCTGGTGTTGTTATAAGATATGACGAGCAAGGCATCGGGCTGTCAGGCTGTCGGGCGGGTAGGCCCGACGCGCCCGACGTGCCGGGCACGGCGCGCGGCGTGCGCGGTAGTCGGGTGGCGGCGCACGTGGGGCTTGCTCCCACGGTCGGCTATTGATTAACGGTGCGGTTCGCGCTAACCGCTGCCGACGTGAGAATGCTCGCGCTAATGTGCGCACGCAACATTCGGGCCATGTCGCCGCCGCGTGACAGAATTGCAAGCGACGATAGCACACGACCGCAGCGCCTGCGCAGCCACTACCTCGGTGATGCCTAGCTACTGCTAAATAGGTCCGCAATGTGAACATAGAACCTCACAACTAGGCACATATGTAGGTACATAAATGCATCAGATACCTATAATAATATAACTAAGTTCTGACCTGATGTAAGATCTTTTGGTCATCATCATAACAGTCATAACTTATTTGTATGATTCAAAAGTCACAGATTATGATAAATTTATATGTTACTATGCCCATTTAAAAAATACCCTATAAAAAAAGCTTACATTCATTACGGCTACTGTATTCTAATACGGTATTCCTTCCCCACAAATATAAATGTACTCAACATAAATTCAGTACTCGGTTGATTGCCTTTTGATACAAAAGCTGATGATCGCAACTGACACTACTGTACCTGCCGTCGAGGATCGATAATAGTTCCAAACACGTAGATCGAGGAGCGTCTCCACCGGTCCTCACGCAGCTCTAGGCTCGGCGTCAGGCCGGCGCAGGCGGCGCGACGCGGCGTCGATGAGGCTGCGATAGCGCACGCGCGCCTGGGAACTGCGCGCCTGCGCACCGTGCACCAGCACCGCAAACGGTCGTGGGCACCACGAACACACTGTGAACTGCTCAAATATAACAATTTTTATACGAGTAGGTACTTGGCAACTGACTTACCTAAATGGATACAAAAGGCGACACCGACAGGAGCTATCCTGTCGGTGTCGGACTATATACTAACCCATCCCTACTCAGTGCTACAAGTTATCGCTGTTATCACTCCGGAAGATTCAATCACATTTTTATGTTTTTACATTACTTCGATGCCTGGAATCTAAGGTCCTAATACCAATCAAAGATTCAAATTGATAAAGAAAAATTATGGACTCGAACCCGCTACCTTCGCCAATCCGTGGCACAACTTTAACAACTGAGCTTGAAATTTGATGGCTGCAAGCAGTGACATGATAGCTTATTAGCAAAGGTGTGAAAACTAACTAACTTGCAACATTACTTGCACATGATACAGCCTACATGGTAATACGAGCAGGTGCATGAATGCATCGGTGTATTATATTTCGTTATAATTTGTGTATGATATAATATAATAATTATAATCTGTTTGAAGATCAGGAAATAAATTGCATTTCCCTTCAGCATAATGAGAGCAAAACACGAGCAGTCATATAACAATTATAATGTGGCGGCGCGGCGACTGTCTACGGCATTGGCGCATGCGCAGCGCAGACTGTCTACGGCATTGGCGCATGCGCAGCGCAGACTAAATCTTACCACTGGTGTTACGGTGGCGCGCAACTTGGCTGCCTACAAATGAATCATAACACGCGTAATTGTCAGCTGCGGCTGCGCCGGTAGCGACGCGCTAACGCAACCTCCGGGAACGTATCACACGGGAAATTACTTTTTATTATCCTTCTTTCTTGAAAATAATAATAATAACAAACCCTAAAGTGGGGGTTTCAAGTCCCGCTTGTTTCTATCATTTTTCAAATTTCCTTTATTAATGTAAACCCTAAAGTGTTACCTATTGGTTTTATTTAAATGACGTTCAGTACTCGCACCCTCCATGTCGCTCACTTGCAGTGTGCTCACCATACCCTACATGCCTGTCGGTGCCTTAAGTAACTCTTGCTTGATCAACTTGGTTTCCATGACACCGTTCTTAAAACTGTTCTAGCATCTCTTTGATTGGACATGTACACTAAACAAGGTACAGCAACACACATCACTACCAAAGCTGCTCTGTTTTAACGTTACGTTGTCGCCTCTACTTTGTGTCGTACTGTTTGCTGTGATGGTGATAATTATGTACTAGGATGGTAACCTGAGAGCAGATGCCGCCGAGAACGTGTTTACATCAGAGGCTGTTCACACTTATCGCGCTCCATGCGATTAGACCTAAACTAATTAATATTCTTTCGACGCTGCTTATCGTAGTCCGCCGTGGTAGGCATTCTGTGGTAGGTTGCAGAAGGTAGCTGATGAGACCGCCGCTGA
Source organism: Abrostola tripartita (assembly GCA_905340225.1). Classification (NCBI taxonomy): domain Eukaryota; kingdom Metazoa; phylum Arthropoda; class Insecta; order Lepidoptera; family Noctuidae; genus Abrostola; species Abrostola tripartita. The sequence continues at coordinate 138,400 of HG996492.1, read as the reverse complement.
CATGATAACATGTAGATTGTATCTCATATGCTTTAGTAAACTTTTGGTAAACTAAAGAAACGATGTGGAATTACTCGTTAAACTTAAAGCAGTACCTACCATCTGTTTGTCCGCAGTTCATAATTCTATTAAGCAGCTACCGGTGTAGCATCGCAGAGTGCCAGTCTGGAGTCTGCTGCGGGAGGTAACTGTTACTACTTCTTATCGGAAAGTAACAAGCCACTCGGTGCTGACGCCGTCCCGCGTGTCGTCACTCCAGCACCGCTTACCAAACGCGATGATTAGGGAAAGCCTACGTCCTGCGCCTGCGCCACTGAATAATGATGAACTCGCTTTCAAATCACTTTCCTCACTACATACTACTTGAGGAGAAATGTTACAAAGTTGCGCACTAGAAAGCAAGAGAAGAGTATCTACCTATGCCTATGTTTACCTCTGCACCTAACTTTTGTTAAGTTATTTTTTATTCTTACTATACCTATCTATCTCGAGACGCTCACAATGATTCAGGATTTGTTTTACTCAATTAATTTTATACGGGCAGATTATAGATAGACAGATTACAAAAAATATACCTTAAAAAAAATATAGATAAAAAATTAAAAAACACGATTGCCATGACAATAAACGAACTAAAAAGTCAAGAAAGACAAGTTCGTTTATTGTCATGGTAGTCGTGTTTTTTTAATTTTTTATTTATATTTTTTATTTGTTTCATTTTTTATAGCCTATGTCACTCGCGATTGTGCAAGGATTCTAACGACACTCAATACATCAAAATCGGTTCGGGCATTCAGAAGTTATGGTGGAATTAAGAAACTCACATACATACTTACATACTTACATGAACCCTGAAAACGTTATACTCCTTTTTTTGGGCAGTCGTGTAATAGAAACAGTACAAGTGGCGGTCTTATTGCTTAAAGCAATTTCTTCCAGACAACCATTATAGTATAGGTGGAGAGAAAAAAATATGGAATTAATAAGCACGGTAGGTACCTATAAAACCGAATAGAATTATGATAAATCCGTGAGCGTGACTGTCCGTGATGTCCCTCTAAGTTATAAGCAATTTTAGTTCAAGTTTTGGTACAATCCCCAACTGAAAATTAGCGTTGCAGCTATCCAGCAGCAGCACTACGCTGAGTTCGGAACTTATTTTTGATCCGAACTTGTAATTAATTTTATTTAGTTTTAATTGTATTTTTTTTTATCAAAAATTATTTACTCTTTCTTTCTAAAGGAGATGTTTCATTTTTGTATGGGAATCCGGCCATAGCATGTACCTTTTAGCGAAGTTGGGAAACAAACCGCAGAATAGAGTAAAGTAACATTTTTTTTCATAACATCTAATGTTTTTTGTGCAAATATAAATATAAAAAATGTTTGTCATGAGTTATGAATGGTTGAAGAAATCTCATTTACATAACCTAGAAATATTTGATATTTATCAGAACTTAGTTCAGTTCATAATAATTACACTTCAGGAAAGGAGATTAAATTATATTATTATTATTTTTTAACGATGAAATCGTTACACTGGCTTATAATTAATCAAAAATATATATAAGAGAATTATTTTACAATTGTTAATAGTACAAGAACACATACCTTTTATATTTATCGTAAATGTGATATTGAGTTTTGATGTGAATTGATTTCAGAACGAAAGCAGCCTATGCAAAATATGAGACGCCATGTTGAATAATATGGCAATAATTGAAAAACTATTTGAATGGAAAATAAGAAAATAACCAGATGAAAGTGTGTTTGTTGCAAATGCTGCGACAACAGTTAGTCGGTGACATCTGCACTAATGAAGACCTTTCAACTTAGTGCTATCATTTGGCTCGGAGCCATTGTGAATGCCGCTCACGTCGCTCGGTGATAAAAACAAACATACTTATAGTTTTTTTGGTTGGCATGGCTTGTCGACACTGATCTATGGGTGTATTCCACACCCATACATTACAAGAACATAACCCCTTGTCTACTTAATCCCCTTATCGTAGTCCCAAGTTTTAAACAGTCGGGTATTAGTAATATTAGTCATCAGTTGCTAAAAACGGTAAAGGAAAACATCGTGAGGAAACCGGACCTGAGAGATTTTTCAACGGTGGGTAAAGCCATATCAGTGGCCTACAGGCGGTTTAAAGTCTGACAACAGGTTGTTCTTCAACCATACAATAAGAAGAAGAACAGTCGGGTAGAAGCACTTACAAGACCTAAAATTTTGTTAAGTTCGCTTCAACGTATCTCATGAGATGCTTTATTCTAAAACTTTCCCTTTGGCCCCGACAGCTTGGTTTTGTCTCTCGTAACTGCATGGAGTTCTGCCTGGTTATCAGACTTTAGTCGAGACCTAAATAGCCACTGGGCCAACAGCCAGAAGTCCCGAAACCAACGGTCTGCCGTGCCTTATTTGGAAGAGCCCCAGCATTTCGTAGAAGCCAGCGCTGCTCGATTCGTTTGATTTATTTATTTAGAATAGAATAGCAAGGAATTTATTTTTTTATTAAATATATTTTCCTCATTTGTCTTTTATCCTGTTCTATACTATTGTAGCTTTAAAATCTGCTGTGGTTGACTTTAAATATACTCCTCCATAACTGTATATTTTCTGTATCATTGTTGGGTACCGTTTCCATACACGAGCAAGGCCTTGGTACCTATTCTCATTACATGAAAAATGAAAGAATAATTTATAAAACAGTAGCGCACACAATTAATTTATCTGCACTGCACTACACTGCAACATTAAGACATGAGTCATTCGCAAACACCCAGACTGTAAGCAAATGCCATTCATACAAATATTAGTCTGGAGAGGACATCGACCCCGTCAGTTTTAGCCTAAAAATACGCAACAGGACAGCAAGTAATGGTTGGAACTTGTAGCTAAGCTGTTGAAATGCGATAACATGTACCTACTCCACAAAAGACACCTGTATAGTAAAACCGTCGCTACGAATTTGTACTGAGGAGTATCATCCTAATAGTGGCGCCAAAACTTCCGTCGGTGGCCATAAAAGTAACGGTGAGGCGACCTCTGGCGACGCGTCACGAGCGCGGCACCTTGACACATGCGGGGTGACACGAAACACTAGTGCAGAAGTTATGCTGTCATAGTGCGGCTCTATTCCTAGAGGATCGGACGCAGGATCAATATCCTTAGAAGGTTTAGGAAGCTACTAGCGAGATCACACTAACCGATCACTAAAGGATGTTCTCCTTAGCTACATAGCAGTAAAAATTGGTACCCTTACACACAATATAGAAATACAAATATATAGTGTATGTATAGGTACTACACAAAAGTTTATGTGTAGTATTTAATTAAGGAACAAAATCTCCACAGCAAAATAACAAACCAAACCAACAACACCGTGACACATCTAGGTCTTTTACTAAGTCATGAGCTTATTTGCATTGTACTTACATACACATCGCTTTCTATTCTAGTACAGAGTGGATCTTCTGTACATGTTGCTGCTATGGACATTATCATGTATATCTTAACATATCGTCAGACATTGTCAAACATAATAGTACGGTAAACAGAGTACATAAATGGATACGGTTTTACTAGCTCCAATTAATGAGGAGAGAGAGAGAGAGAAAAGAATTGTAGGTAATAACCGACAGCAATTTCTGTAATTATGTGGACTTTAAAAGCATAGACCTTAATCGAAATTGTTAGTTAAAGATATTCTTTATCTTGGAGAGTTCAATGGCTCGAGATGACGTCACCGGTGAATCCGCGGCCGAGACCAATCGCTACCACCCCGACATCTCACACTCGACAGCCTTGTCGGAGACATTATGTGACACCTTCCGAAAGACTGACGACGCAAACAAACAGCCGTGTGCTTACTGCGGACCAGCCGACAGCCGCCACGGAGCAGGCATGTTGACTCGCGGCCGCTTTGAACGCCACAAACACTGCTGCCCAATATTAGAACAAGAGGAGCGCAAACACGCGTCCGCGGGTTCCCGGTACTCGCGCAGTCGGCTGGTAGCACGGCACCTTCGACAGTGTTGTTTATACATGCGGCTCATACTCCACGACGTTGACAAAGCTGTCCCACGATTACAGGAACCAATACATCTCGTTAACTCACAAGCATTTAGAAAATAAACAATGAGCTGCGTTTATAAATGTAACGTATGAGGCACGATGTTATCTCTTAAAGACGCATTTAATGTAATATAGCGGACGCAGCTCCTTAAAAAATGTCGCGACAGCGGGAACGACGAAATCCTTCAAAAACAAAAGCCGTCCAGACTCATCATTTAAGGACAGGACAGACGAATCGTATCAATACGCTGATGGAACTTTTAGGGACGTATAAAATACGAAGTCATTGTCTTTTTTGCGCGTTCTGTTTGCGCGCACGACGCGACCGCGGAATACCAACAAGGTGCGCCGGCGCAATGGAATGCGCCGCCGCCATTCGCGGGACGCCTGTCACACGTCGCTCGCATCGCGACGCTGAACGCACACGATTACAACCCTCCCGAGGACTGACTTAGCACACACTTTCCAAAACTAACGCGAATCTCAGGAAAAAACTGTCATTCTAAACGACATCTCTGACTGAGATCTGCTACTTGCAACCTTAATCTGTGCGCCATAAAGCTCGGTTCAGATCGACGGCGAGGCCATCAATCTTAAATGCTGACTGTCTTTCTACGAGTTTCGGACATGGATTTGCTTAGATAACAATCGCGCTCCGAGAGAATCTGAAATGTTGATTTCTTTATCAATTTCTTTTGTTTGAGACGTTGTCAAGATCTCAGCGTCTAACGTATTGCCCTCTTAGATTTTATCGCGACTAATTAATTAGGTTTATTAATGTTAACGACATTCTATAGTTTTCTTTAAAAAAAATACCTTGTAGTATGTGAATCTTTCAGTTTTTAACACCAATTATATTTTCAGAACTATTTATGCAATACTTAGATCTAATTGAATAAATAACGAAGAAGTATCAAGAACAATTTTCAGTAAAATGTTCTGGCAGTTGTTGTTGTGTCAAACTAAAATGCTTCATTTCTATTATTCTTATGTTTTGTTTCTTTGTTGTTATGAAAAACCTGTTTACTTGATATTGCGATATTCTGATGTAAGAAATATATGTAACAAGTGCGCTTGCGCGGCGGTGCGGCCGTGCGGCGCGGACGACGCACTTTTGCACGCCTACAGATGTATGTGATGTTTCTCAAAGCTTACCTCCGTGAACATCTTACAGTGTTTTTCATTATGTTGTGTAATATCGTAATAAGTACCGTCATGTCGTAACAACAATATATTTTTTTTTTACAAGATTCGCCGTTGATGGGACAAGTGAAGGAGGACATCATCATCATCATAAAAGCATGCATAGGACTAGTGAAACATTTTTTGTCACAAAATAAGTCAAAAAACCAAACTCTTGGAGAACTTCGTCGTCTCATATCAGAGAGCTATTCACAAGCGATTACAGTTAGCCGATTCAACACATCCACAGCCTTTAATATCCCACTGCTGGGTATAAGCCTCCCTGAAACAAAGCCATCTACCGCGGTCTTGTGCCAATCTTATCCAGGTGGGCTCTGCGATCTTTGTAATATCGTCAACCCATCTCGCTGCCGGTCGACGTATGTACGCTTCGCTTAGCCAACTGCTGAAGATGAAGTCATTGATATTGTAGGTGCAGTGTTCATGACTTAATAGTATTTGGAAAAGTACTTCAGGTCGTGCCACGTGAACGGCCAGCAAGTCCTGCGCCGGTAGATCGTAGACGACGACGGTAGATGACGGCGACTCCCGCGCTGCTGCTGTATTGCTATAAACTGAATATTTCGTAGGACGCCTGCGCCGTGCGCTGGAAAGTTTGAGGTGCGCTCGAGCGACACAACGAAATGCACGCCCTCATTACTCATTCCGAGCTCGTCTATACAATAATTATGTCACTCAGCCGTGGTTTTTAGAGCTGCGTCGCTCACGCACACTCTCACACGCTCACTCGCGCTTAGAGCTCGGTTGCTAACCGTGGCTCTTCTAAATACTATAAATGGTCCGTTGTTGACGCCACAACTTTAGTTTTTATGATAACGACGTCTTATGGTACTAACGGTATCCTCAGATGATACAAATAATGAACCAGATAATGTAAATCATTACAATCTTTACATGTTAGGTTTACTTCTTCAACACAATCTTGCAACAAACTCTACATACTCTAGGCAAATTAGAAAAGAGCAAAACAAATAGACCTGTGTGGTACTCATGAGGGAAGACGGTTTTGTTAGTTCCTTTTCACTATCCTCATACCAGCTTATTAATTGTGTCTGAACTATGGGCAATCGATATTTTTGCCCTCATTGCATGTAGATACATTTATGTAGAGTATTACCTAAATTTCTTTGTAAGTGATCTTTTCTCGGTGTTCTAAAAATATCTAACCATCTACTAATTTTTACATTTGCTTATGTCGACTGCCAATTGTATCGCTTTCTACTTTGAATCAAAACATAAATCTTAACTTCTGGGGCGAAATACATGGGCGTCTCCAGATCAATCATATAGAATTATAGATAATACAGAGGTATACTGGTGTTCAGATGCGTGTCACAAGCTGTAGGCGTGTCGTGTAAACTTTTGCCCTGCATAGTGCATGCTCGCCGGCAGTGCCCACAGCTAGCGTGGCGTCAGGTCTGATTCCCGCCGGTCGCCGCGCGATTTTTTTTTTTTTAATGTCTCCTTTAACTGGAGGAGCACACCTGTAATTGACCTTTTCGTGTTGTATTTGTTAATGTAATTGTGTATCCTCCGTTGGAGATCCTAAATTAAATAAATAAATAAATCTCTGTCTACCGCAGAAGAAACAAGACGAGCTGAATACTTCACAGCTCAAAAACTCTACGGAAGAAGGGTATTATACTCTTTATTTTAAATGTATCATTGATTTGCTACCATCATCAGCTTGTAGGTGACCCACAGCTGGGCATAAGCCTCCTCCCTTGAACGCCACTCTGTCCTGTACTGCTGTGGTTGTGAAGTAGGCCTCTCTATAAATATGTACTTACATATTTTCTAAATCATAAATTAGGTTTATTTCTTAGACTTACTGTTATTTCATCATAATCATATGAATAAAAGCGTAATTTATCATAATTTCTAATAGCTAGATTTGATCAAAGGTTTGCTAGTAAAAAAATAAGATTTATTAAGAAAAACTAAAACGATGCCAAATAAAAAATCTTCAGTTTCTGGGAAACCAAAAAAATATTGCGCCTTAGTCATAATTAAATTTAAATATATGTTTCTAGGTACTTTTTACTAATCAGTTGTGTTCTCACGTCGTGGCTAGATATTAGCGCGTCATGCTCAGCATACGATTATTATCAATGTCACTTGAAGATTTAGGCTTTATACTCTGGAAATAAGTGATAAAAGCTTATCTTCTATCTTTAAATTTAAGATCACCACAGAAAGCTCAGGAGCTCAGCCAAACACGCATTCTTGTTAACCGGGATGAAATTCAAGTAACTGTGTGAGTTTTTATGATACAGTAAATAAGTTTTTAGATTGTTTTTAATTCATGAAAATATTTAAGACGAGTCTCGTTTTTCATATACTACTACCTACTAATAATAAGGTTGTCGAATGTTAGACAAAATCCGTTAAAATAGTTTTATTTCAACACCAGTATTATTTTTACAAGTGGTTAGTATTTGCCATTTATGGAGAAAACACTAAACATAGTGGGTACCCCACGCAGACGAACCTCACCATCAAGTAAAGCTTACGGAACACACTGTTGAGGTAAACACAGACAAATTAACATAATATGATTTACAGCGTGTGTGATGGATGTTATCGTGAGCGGCGGCGCCGCCGACGCTAGTGCGCGCGCGCATCCGCCGGCGCCGACCGCGCACCGAATGTTTATGTACTAATTACTGTTCGTCGTAGAGTCACCGACTAATCTCGACAGACAGACGGTTTTGATCTAGATCAGTAGTTCCCAAACTTATTTTTCTCGTGCACCACTTTCAAAATTAAACTGGTGTCGGTGGACCCCCTGCTGCTACATTCCTACCACATTGTTAAAGTCGACAAAAAATAAAAATTGTGTCGCTTCTGAGTTCCGTCCCTATATTCTGATAGGTTAAAATTTTAAATTTTAAATAAAAACGAAAAATGGTACATTTTATAACATTTTATTAATTAAAAGAAAAGAATTACAAAAAAATAATAATAAGGTAATACTTATAGGTTGTGGACATAATTTTAATTAATGGGAAGGATGTATTTGATGGAGTGTCAGCAAACGATCAATGTTTGGCTTTATTTTTGTGAGCAATAACCGCAAATCCCCCCGCTCTGTGATGTTTAGTTTGCTCCTTTTTTTTGTTAAGAGGTTTGTAACGGCACTAAAACTTCTTTCGACAAGGTATGATGAGGGAAAAGCTATCAAAAATTTCCTTGCGATTTCCCACAGTCCAGGATATTTTTCGTGTATTTCTGCTTGCAGCCAAAATGTTTGGTAGCCTTTTCTAAATTTCACCTTCAGCTCCTCATTGGTGCTTAGCTCAAGCAGCTCCTCTTGTAATAATACATTGGCCACTTCAGTTTCATCAAATGGATTTACGATCCATGGTGGTATATCCATCGTCAGCATATCTTCAAACCTGGTTTTGAAGTCATCATGCAGGGCACTTAAATGTTGACTGTAGGTATGGATATCCTCATCAATAGTTTCTACCTGCGACAAGTTTGGAAATTGAGATAATTCGCGCCGACTAATGTTTTGCTTCATAAATTTCAATTTCCCAAGAAAAGCCGAAATTATCCCCTTTGTTTTTATTAAATTCAGGCTGTCCCCTTGTAACTGCAAGTTAATATCATTAAATTTTTTAAACAAATCTGTCAAATACGCAATGTCTCCTTTGAATTTGATCAAGTTTTCTTTTAAATCTGGATCTCTACTTTCTAAGAACTCTAATACGGAATCGAAAACAGAGTAAAATCTCGTTAAGCATGCACCTTTCGACAACCAGCGTACTTCAGTATGTAAGAGCAGTCGTTGGAAGTCTTCGTCATTTTCGTCGCACAATTGAGCAAATAAACGCGTATTCAATGCATTGCTTCTAATTTTGTTGACAGCGTTTATTATAAAATGAAGAGATTGGTTCAACCTGTCACTTAAATGTTTCGCCACAAGATGTTGTCGGTGGATTACGCAATGAATAGCTGTAAGTCCTGGTATAATTCTTTTGAGATGACTTATAAACCCACGATATCGCCCTACCATTGCAGGAGCTCCGTCTGTTGCCACTGAAATAATGTTTGTAAATGGAATCGATTTTTCCGTAAAAAAATTACTCAGGACATTAAATATTGATTCGCCTTTAGTGTCAGTCTCCAAAGTTCTGGCAAATAGCAATTCTTCGTGAATTTCTTCCTCCATGATAAATCGGACATATGCTAATAATAATGCTTCATTACCGGGTAACGTTGACTCGTCCAGTTGTATAGAAAAATGACTTTTTTGCAGATGATTGCACAAAAAACTTTCGATGTCAGAGCTCATTTCATCAATGCGTCTTTGTACAGTATTGTTACTTAATGGAATTCTTTTTAGTACGTCAAATGGAGATTTGTGCAAAACAGTTTTTAAAACCTCTTCAACAGCGGGTAAAATTAATTGTTCTCCGATAGTGTGCGGTTTTCCAGATTTTGCTATTAGTAATGAGATATTGTAAGATGCCCGCAAGCCATCATCGTTACTTTGAGATGTTGAAGCGAACATGCTGTGCATGGTGGGTCTCTTTTCATATTTTTCCTTCAATGTTTGAAAATATTTTAAATCTTTACCCATTTTATCAGTATGACACCTTTTTAGATGATCTTCGAGCTTTGATGGTTTCATAGAGTCATTGCTTAAAACTTTATTGCATATTAGGCACATGGGCAAGTGTTTATCTGCCTCTGATGGAACAAAACCATATTTCAAATAATCGACACTGTATTGTCGACATTTTTTCTTTGCTGTAGCCATGTTTTGTATCAGTTACCTTCCCTGTAAAAAAAAATGTTATAGTAACCAAGTTTTTATTTGAATATAGGTAGCACAACGCAGCCTTTGTCAGCTTTATATTATTATGATTATCATTATATTGAAAAAGTATTACGGCTTGTAAAGGGACCAACTAATAAACCGCTAAGACAAGTACAGACTTTTTCACGAAGCGATATCAATGTTAAATACCTAATTTACCACAATTTTTTAATAGTAGAAATAAAAATTAGTTTACTCAGTATCGAATATTGATCATATTTGTGTAGGAAAAAATAAAAGTCGAAATCCCAAATTGACCAAAAAAGTGACCATAAAAACAATAACTAAAATTTCATTAAATCAATGAGTTCACGCGCTAGTAGTTTTATAAAACAGTAATTGCTCTGCAATATTGATTTTTCGGCCTTTTTAGAGAGGCAGTCCTCTCGTGAAAAAACAATTGAATAAAACGTGCTGTGTTTGTCTTCAAATCGAAAGAGGACAATTAAAATATCTGTAAGTTACTAAGTTAGCTATATACAATGTGTCCGAGCGATAAGACCGCCCGGCGTTTTTTGAATATTTGTACGAAATCATTAATAATTATATTTACATTTGTGACTTAGCGGCCTTAGTGATTTTATATAAGTAATTTTTTTACTACATTTTAGTTTTGTCTAATGATTTTAATTGATAAATTATGATGTCGGCTAGTCAGTAAACAAAAATAATGGAAAAAGATGAACAAACTTAGGAAATATCGTAAAAAAACTGCAGCACGTCACGCGTCTTTACTTAATTTAATTTTGTACAAATATTCTAAATACGCCGGGCGGTCACTTATCCCTAGGACACATTGTATACAAGCATTTGTTATCAACCGACCAGTACACGAAACAAAATACTTAAGAACTAGGTACAACAAAAAAAAGGTACGTACTTACTTTTCTCCGGCACTAGGAACACTAATATAAATTTTCTCACACCTTCTTTTTCGAAATTCCGGAAACAAATAAATGAGCATGCCTTTGGCATCGAGTATTTATAGTCTTGATCAAGATCATGTCTAAACAAGCACTAAGCATTGTCGGACGGATTGCGCTTTGCAAGTCTGTACACGAAATTGTAATATCGAATACGCAAGTTTGGACAAGTAAGAGTCGCTTGCCAGATTAAAATGTTATCTGCTTAGTTAGGTACTTAAAACAATATAGGTAGGCCCTTATAAAAACTATATGCAGATAAATTTTCGTGGACCCCTATTAACATCTTATGGACCCCCATTTTTTATTGACGCCTACGTAGACCCCCAGCAAGGCTCCCGTGGACCCCTGGGGGTCCACCTGGACCACTTTGGGAATCACTGATCTAGATCATGTCTGTGGTCTGCCGGCTAGTCGCTGACCGCTGTACTCTGTTAATGTTCGTGGTCACATTAACAGTACAACGACGACGCGATGTCTACCTTTGTACCTACTATATTTTTTTTAACTTACATATTAGATATAGATCGTAGTAATTAGATTAAAAATAAAATAAGAAACTGAAGTTTATATTATAATATAAGTTTAAGCAGATTGAGGTTCACTCGGAAAACAAGAACAAATTTGTTCCGTTTTCTGAGGAGGGAGAGTTTACTGAGAGAATTTTCAACGGTGTGCAAAGCCACGTCAGAGGCCTACCGGCGACCTAAACTGTGACACCAGGTTGATCATCAGCCATACGATAAGAAGGAGAAGGAGGTAGAGCTAAGATTGAAGCGTGGTTCATGTGAAACTTAATAATATAGGTACCCCATTCCAAATCATTTCCACTTCCAGGAGGATGCCACTTATTTGCACTCTGCCTACTGCCAGCGTACTAATAATACCTACTGATATTTTGTGTCATGTAAGGTGGTGGTGATATTGCTTCAGGAGGTGCAGAGCATGACTGAACCAGGTGCGACGCAACGACTCTATGCTCAGGTTTCATCAGAAACTGTGCTCTCTTGAAAAAGCTCTATGGTGGTTTAAGTTTGTATTGTAATGTTATTACTAACAGTTTTGTTTTGTTAAATTCTATATTACGAAATTAAAATTACCGATCAAAATATATATTTATCATCAGATCAGAACGGTGACCGTTAATTTCAAGATGCAGTCTAGGTAGGTGCAGGCTTTTCATATGTGATAAATAATATAGGTATAGTTAATTGCCTGTGGGACCAGACTAGACAGGCATCCGGCTAAGACACGACAGCGGCAAGCGGCGCCTCGAGCCCGCCACCTATCGTGGACGTGACAAAACATCACGCACACAGCCGCGCACGCGCATCAATCCGTCCGAGGCACACTAGCGTGTCACTCTGTGTCTGTGACATCACTTAACTTTCAATGTATACGTACAATGAACAAGATCGACTACGAGCTGACCAATACATCTAGAGCCGTGCTGCGTCCTTGCATCGCAGCGAGTCCGGCGGGCGCGGGACCGGCCACAGCGGGCGCAGGGGTCAGGCTACAGCGGCCGGCCGCACAATGAACGGCTCGAGTGCGGCCCGTGCAAGTGAGTGCCATTGTTTTTCATGTGGCGCGTTTTTTTCTTGCGTTTCGGCGGCAAACGTTGGCCAATAGCAGGCGCGCGCCGCGCTCATTGGTAGAGCGCGCGTGGGCGGGACGCACTCGCCAAATCTTCGCGCCTTTTCGCGATACGTTCACGATGTTTCACTATTTGTTTTTAGAATGCGTCCAGTTTTCAAAAATGTAAAGATTGTACCCTCCTAAAATAAACAAGTGTGTAGTCTCTAGCTGGCTGGCCTGCTACCCGCTGCTCCTTAGGTCGGCCTGATTAGGTTAGCTATTGAATAACCAGAATTTTAATCAAATTGTTTTGTGGTGTAAACCTTGTAAGTGAAGCCATACATTAATAATATCTTAAATTGCTCGTATACCCGTGTTAAACGATACGATTTTTATTAGCTGTGATAACATTAGATACATACCTCAGTTCCGTATAGGTATGGACACTATGGGCGGATAGATGGTTTTTCTTAACGATTTGCATTTGTTTATTAGGTTCTATTACCATAATGATCTGGATAACTAACTCGTTGCACATATATATAGATCATAGCAGCAACTCCATTTATTAGTCTAACACCTACCTATATTAGGTTTAGAAAGTTATACCTAATATACAAACAGTATTAATGCTTGTCAGTAGGTAACTAGGTACTTAGGTCTGCGTTGAGTGGCTGGGCAGGCACCGACTACCTATACCTACACTATATAAAATAGTAGAATATTATATATTGTTATAGCAACACAAACGTCACTAGGACAGGGACAGGGTCCTTCACCGAGCATGTTGCTAATTTTAAACAATTCTAATAAAAACAAATGACGTAGGTACCTAAGTGTAGCACGTGAATGACGTAAAACACGTAAGTACCTACCTACAGTGATCACTGTCACTGAGAGCAGATAGGAACAGCAGATACCTACCTATTAATCATGAAACTTACGCAGGTAATAATACCTATATGTTACCATTAGGTATCTACCAACAACCGAGTGTTTTACATCTTTCAATCAACATTTCATTCATCGTTAATATTCACCTTTTGTCCACAAAATGCATCAACAGTACAGTCCTACATCCAACCTTAGACTATTAAATATTATAGACGAAGTCTCAAGAACAAGCAAAGAGAAGCACATACAGTGACACGCGGCCGCTAAAAATGTAAGTGCCGTTTAATGTAAAAAAATAATATTAAAATGACGTCGTGTGTCGCTACGCTAATCAGATTAAAAGCAATAGCACAGCTCATAAAAAGGGCAATGAAGTCAATTTCCGCAAGAAAGTAATGAATTTTGATCGTATTTGTATGATTTTATAATATGTTAAAGGAACATAATTAGGTGACGTGAGGCATGGTAATAAATTAGAAGTTTCCCAAAAAACGGGGTAAATTTCCAAATGGGTGAGGATCCTGGTGGCTACTATGTTTTTTTGGCTAACGAGGCACTTACTACGACAAAATGAGTAATTTACTATTGAATGAAAAAACGGAAACGCCGTTTTAATAAGGACTAAAAGTTTAACGGAGGATTGTGTTATGCCTGGTGTTCATAAATGATTTACGTTTAAGTTCCTGAGTATTATAAGAATCTTTTACTTTATCATCGTTTTATTTTAAGTTTCTAATTCAATTGTTTAATTTGATAAAGTATAAGTAAGATATCAATAATATTTCTATCAATAATAAATTTATTAACACGCATAATCAAGTCGAGAATCGAGAAGAATTAAATGTATTACAGGGTAAAAAGGTTATATCTAGCAACATTCCATCGCTGTCAAGGTCACGCACACATATTCAAAAACATACTTCACTTCAATGTTCAATGAGGTTTTGTCTATAACAGTCTAAGCTTCCGACACCCAAGTCGGACCAAACAAAATCAGTTAGGTATGTATGAGAGAGTACTACACCCACTACACTCATCACAGCGAAAACATTATTTCCCCTTGTTTTGTGAGATGATATGCTTGACAGTTTATTTTTAACTTCTTCGACGTCATTGAATTGAATCGTTCATGAATGTTGGGATTTGGCGCTGCCTTCAACTTCGCTTATGTCAAGTGAAGTGAATAAAATATTATTTTTCACTTTTGAGGTCGTGTTTTTGAAGGCAGTATTTTTTTTATTAAAAACATAATTCACAAATCCTTACAAAACCCCTTTCAAATGATAACTCTCACGATATATAATCATGAAAAGTGGTAGAAGGGAGGTCGACGCACCCTCTGCCCCTCTTCCTTGTTAGTGGTCAGTCATCGACTACACGTAGGTATAAACAAAGTAATATTACTTGTTACGACAGTTTTGCTATGATCTTAGGAGGAGTTCCGTTCCATATCTCTGATGTTCATTATCAGATCATAACAATAATAAAGTTTATGGGACCAATTCGGGAGTAAGTATCTTTGATCCGTTTAAATATCTTTTAACATCGGTCCACAGTAGACGAAGAAATTGGGCAAGCTCCTCCTTTTTGAAGTCTGTTAAAAATGATTTCATAGGAGAGTTAAGTTAGGTAAGTTAAGTACATGTTGTGCACAGTGATGTGCCGACATACACCTAAGTAGATCGGAAAGACCACACACTCGTATCCGGGCAGGAAGAGCGTCTCTAGTCTGCAGATAGGATCGGCAATAAAGATAAGTTGACAGTGGATCTGGAGCGGCAGAGTGACA
Source organism: Abrostola tripartita (assembly GCA_905340225.1). NCBI lineage: Eukaryota > Metazoa > Arthropoda > Insecta > Lepidoptera > Noctuidae > Abrostola > Abrostola tripartita. The sequence goes on along the minus strand of HG996492.1, from coordinate 123,107 downwards.
GGTCGTGACGCCGGAGTTGTGCGGGCGCACGACTCCCCAAGGCCCCACTAAACGTAACGCATCAACAACGGCGAGGTTCCCAGCCAGCCGCCGCACGCGCAGCCGCTAACAGCCGCTCCCACCTTAGACACATGCATCTGGTGTGGGCATCACTAGAACCTTTCTTGTTTCAGTGCGGGGAGCGCAACGTTCAGCTTACTTGAATAAATCAGAGGATGTGGGTGATGGGTACTCTGATTATAATTATCGTGTTAAGAGATGGTTCGACGTTTGGTCGTTAGCGTTAAACTATGTCATTTAGATATTAGTACCGTGACAATTGACATTTACCATTCTCGTTGACTAGCTTTACTTTTCCCAGACTTTCTGAAGCAAAACCAATAGTTAATACTGATGAAGTGGGCGGGGTCGGACGATCGCTGGCGTGTTGTTTGACGATAATGACGACTGTGCAGATGGCACTCGCACACACGAGCAGCTCCTGCGAGTGCTGCTCACTACGCAGCCGCGCCTGCGCCGACCAGGGCTGCCACTGACTGAACATTATCATGGTATCATATGCCCACCACGATAACCGTTAAGCGGCCCCATGCTGCTTCGTATATGTTGTCAAAGATGTTCTTTTAAAGATGGATAGTGTTCTTGTATAGTACCTAATATAACATGTATTAGGTACCTATGTTTATTACGTGTAAATACCAATAAGTAGCCAACTGCTAGTATAGTACCTACCTACATATTTACATTGGAATGTTTCAATCGACGATATATTATGTCTTTCATTATAATATAAGCATTGATGGTATCTTCATAAAACAGTACTAGCTACCAGCCCTATATAAGAGTGCAACACAACCTTTCGCATTTAAATCAGCGTCGCCCTTCGCGACACAAAACAAACTTAATATCGGCCGAGGGTCCTCAGGCCGCCATCCCGGAGACACTCCTCGCGCGCGCCTCGGAGGCGCTGGAGGACCCGCGAGGTGACGGGAGGGGGCACGGTGGGGAAAGAGGTCGCTCATTATCCGCGTGGGGGTTTGCGACTCGGATGCGAGCCACTCGACACCTGTACCGTGTAATTGTCTCGTTTGCAGCACTCCGGTACTCCGGCACAGAATAACTCACGAATTAATGACATAAATTAATTATCTTTGCTTTGTTGGTAAATAGTAGTTTATGATCTTCTTCTTCGTATCGAAACAGGTCATGTCTAGTAGTACATGGTAGTGTAGAGATTGACCAGTCAACAATTATAGTAACGAGATTGGCCGCCCAGAGTGCGTCAGACATTAAGCCGGCGCTCTAGGTATCTGCAATACTGAATCCATGTGGTAAGACTGGAAGCCAAAACCCAACGTTGGGTAGGAACAGTCAGAAACTAATACATAACCGTCTCCTCCGAACTGTTTTTGGTGACAACTTAAAAGCATCTTATGTGTGCACTTGTGTAATGTAGAATGTAGACCTACAAGATATGGGAATACTTTCAATTCACGTTCAGTAGGTAAGTAGTAAGTACTCGACGAGGTCGTGCTCAATTGTCAATTAATGTTATTAAAACAATCATGTGACGTGTTTGTGATGCAAATGTCCCGCACCGGGGAGCGCCAGAAAGCCGGGGGGAGAGCGAAGGGGGGAGGGGGAAGCGGTGGACGTGCTCAGATCAACACTTTTACGACAACAGCGACGACGACGCACTTCATCGCTTTTTATCATAATTGACGCATTAATTGAGTGTCTACCAAACTAGTCTGTTTTGTTTTGAAGTTCCATATCAGATTTTCGAAATTATGCATTTTATTAGGTTCTGAAGAACCGCTCTAAATTCCCACCCATGTAGGTAATTGTGGGTGGTAAGACTATCAGGAGATGAGTAGAGCCTCGTTAATGGTGATTAAGAAGATGCAGATGTACGTATTGAGTAGTAGACGAAGGATACAATAGATGAATTTGATCATAAAAATTGATTAACAAAATATTGATCCTTCGGACCTCAAGCGCGACACTGGCGGTAGCACGGACTCAGGCTTGTTCGATCGCTGCAACCAAATTAGCAAAACGTCAACAAAGACTTTACAGAAATAATCACAACAATAATGCCTGGCTCCTACTGTCAGGGGTGTCAATCAATCGCTCGTTGCGCAAGCCGCGTGCCGATCTAATGAATCGCTTGTCAATAGTACTGCAGCGGTAAACAAACCCGCCGTCCACAACACACCAACACGCAGAAGGTACACTCTGCGTTACACTCCTCGGGAACATGCATCGCTAAATGTTGGACTGGTATAGATTTCGCAAACTTCAAAATATCACACAACTGTTTCTGCTTTGTTAAATTTTCAAGTTCCAGCGTGTTTATTAGTATACTAAAATGACAGCCGTCAGTGGGCGTTCTGTTGACGTTAACTGCGCGGTGCAGTGGCGGCGACACATACCGCGGCGTGGGACCGCTCCACACAATGCCGCCGCGGGAGCGCGCGCCGGCTGGCGGGTTCACTAATACCATTAAACCGATGCCCTAATGATCCGTTATACGTCAATATAAAATGAAACCGCATTGATTGGGACGTGTATTCATGTGCGAATTTTATTTTCTAACGTTCCTTTTCCATTGTTTCTCAAAACACGCAGGCATTGTGCCAATGTTATTGAAAACCGCCAGAAATCAATTATAAACATAGGTTCAATTAGGATTAATATTTTAATAATAAAGAACCTCACCTAGACATACGACAGCTGGTACCTAATGTATTTAAACAGTATAAATAATATTAACTATAAACGATTGAAGCCATAAACGTAGCAGAATCTGCATCGCTGCGTATCACGCCGACGCGCGACGCGGACGCGCGACGTGGACGCGGACAATCGTCTTATCTTACTTTTTAATATATCCGGGCGGCGCGGCGCGAGGGTCGTCGGTAATCCGGCCGGCAATAAGCCCGGATCAACCGCCCTAATGAAAACTGCCGCTCGGCAAACAAGCCCGATAGATGTCGTCGCTAGATTAAACTATTTTACGAATACATTAACAGATCCCGCAGTTTGGATATGCGCCTACTGAATTAGACATTTATTACTTCCAGCCCGGCTGACATGGGGTTTTCTTTACGTATAAGTAAGGGTTTAATCAACAGGCTAATTAAAAACTACATTTATTTAAATGTCGTATTTTATTAGCATTTTTAACATAAACGTATTTTATTAAAATTTTATTGGGCTCACTAAGTAATGTAGTAAATAGATACTTAATTATACATATTTATGTAGGTAACCTGTAGGTACCCATTACCTTCTGTGCCGAGGTCTGTTGTTGCTTGATTTGCATTTTAAATCTGCACAAATCATCTTTTGTCTCGTCAGGGAAACATCAAGAGCTTATAAAAATGTCTGGCGGTGTATAGGGGGACGAGATGACAGATAATTGAGAGATAACCCTTAACGCGCGGCAGCGGGCGACCCGCCGAGCGCGGCGCGTTATGTTTGTAATTAAAACGCGGCCAAGCGCGAAAGCTGCGACCCTCCACGTCGCACACACAAACAAACACACGCGCCGCACTTAGCACTCGTTATGAGCGCCTCGACGCCTCCGCATCTCCGCTCTGCACCGCTCAAGCGAATAACATTGGTGTCTCTATACTCCTGAAAATATTGAGCACGTATTATAGTCAGTAACACTTACATTTCAGGCCGACGACATTCACGTACTGCTGTAACAAAGTATCGTCAATATAATAAACATTTTGTGGATAATTGTATAAATGTCGTTTAGTATAAACGAGCATCTGCCCGCGACTTCGTCGATAAATCTGCGCAGAGCTAGCAGGCTCCGGTCGCCGTATGTCACGCTAGTTGATGCACCCCACGGCAACACCTCGAGATGGTATCTCTCACTTCTATAGAAGGCGCAGACGTCGCGGCCGCCGACCGCCGCGCACCTGTGTCTTTGTGTGTCGCACTAAATCATTTCCCACTGAGGAACCCTTTGCGCGGTTCGCCACGCTCCGCGCTCGTCAGGACTCCGGCCTGCTCTCCTTCGGCTTCGTAACAATATATGTCAAATGATTTATGTGGGACACTCGTTCCGTGTGAGAGAGGTGTTGGACACGAGTTCACGGTGTTAATTAGCTGCGATGGTAAGGTAATCAGTGAGACGCACGGCCGCTCGGCTTCCCGGCCGGTGGACCGATGAAACGATTTCTATTCAATAGGGAACACATTATACCTAACATTCAACAATGCCTGTTACTACCTATGCCATTACAGCCATCTCTCTAGCTCGATCTTTAGACCTCTCCCGACATATGAACTGGTCTTATCACTTGCGGCGTGTGATCCGCTTCTTATTTATCTAATGCAGATTGTCGAGTAGATTAATAAATTAGTTTTCCATTACTAATTATTCAGTGGCAACATTGTTAATCCGTGTTGTTGTTTTGCAACAGTACAGATGCGTTCGTGCATCATTCATGCGCGTGCGCTGCGCAGCAGTACCTACGTAGAAGGATAGGTATTAGGCCCCATGTCAGAGGAGCACATTAGCAGCGGTCAGGCGCATACATTACTGCTATTTATGCGCTGTAACAGAGGCGAACACTTTTCCACAACTCATCAATATTTGATCGGTATTTGCATTGTAGATGCGCTGACGCAGATACAGCCTCCCTCCTCTCATTGTTATTCTTGTTTATCAAATCAATCGTCTCTAGTACCTACCTACGGAAGGCGAGCCGCTCTGCTGCCGTCGCTCGAATGTTCTGACATGTGACACATTAACACGTCATAACCTAATTCAATCCCTAGGTAATGTCCCGGTTGAAATATAAAAGTTGTGAGCAGAGCGTACGAGTATTTTATGATCTAGGTATTCATGAAACCTTATTGATCATATTGTTAACCGACTTCAAAAAAAGGAGGAGGTTCTCAATTCGTCGGAATCATTTTTTTAAGTATGTTCCTTGTTATGCCTTATACTTACACTTATATCATTTCTATAGATACGCCTATAATCCTCTTAGCGGTAGGCTGACTGGTTCACCTTTATTAGGAGTCTATAATCATGTCTAATGTTAGCGGGCCGCCTTCCACTCGTCAGGCCCACTGGTTTAGGCTAATTACCTATTTTTTTTACTTTGATCTTCATAATAGGTTTTGACCGCCAGTAGGAGGTGGCATTGACCCATGACCTAGACATTGAACATTCAGCAGCTCCGGTTACATAATCTGCGAGAAGTGTGGCGTGCGCGAGCGCATCGTTCGCGCATTACGCAAACATAATTCCCAAATTATAACAAATACACCTACTACAATGAGTCACACATCAAATCAATAAGACATCACTTATGGCCACACATTTGCAACAAAGTCACTCGTATAAATAGTGAAGAATTGGTAAAAATATAGCACTTAATACTTATAAACCTACATGAGGAAATAAAAACTAAAGTAACGCTGTTTTCTTTGAAGTATGGAGTCTCGCATAGGGTCGCTGCATATGCTGAGCGAGGGCCATTTCGCGTGCTTGTGACGTGTATTGTATTTTTTTTTCCTACTTTGTTCTTTTGTTTTTACCATGTTCTTTTGTTTTGTAAGTACATATGTACATATATTTGCCTGTTTGTGTCCTATATGCGTCATTACCGCGAATAAATGCTTTTTCTTTCTTTCTGTCTTTCTTTCTATTACTTAAAACGCTGCACTTCACAGTTTACTGAGCACTAATCAACTTAACAACTTAACTGGCGAAATGAGGGTGTACTATATGTTCTCCTCTGCCTACCCCTTCGGGGAATACAGGCGTGATGTTATGTAATCAACTGTAGTAACTAAAATTATATTACAAATGTAAAAGTTGCAGAACTGCAGTAAGTAGTAACTTAAAAGTAACAGCCTGTAATAATAATAATAATAAGATCTAAAGATCTGTCGACATGTTGGATAGATTATAAGAAGGCCTATGACTCTGTACCTCACACATGGCTCATGAGGGTGCTGGAGTTGTACAAGATTGATACAACTCTACGCACTTTCTTATTGTCATGTATGAGGCAGTGGAGAACGGTTCTTCACTATCCAGGGTGTCGAGATATCCAACAGGACGGTGAACCAATTAGGATTGAGCGGGGAATATTCCAAGGCGATAGTCTGAGCCCCTTGTGGTTCTGTTTGGCCTTGAATCCTCTAAGTACATTACTGGAGAATTCAGGGTTAGGCTATTCGTTGCGAAGAAGGAGTCAGGTAATCTCCCACCTGCTTTACATGGATGACCTTAAATTGTTTGCTCCCAGCAGATTCCAACTGATAAAGCTACTAAAGATTACAGAAGCTTTTAGTAACTCTATCAGGATGGAATTTGGTGTTGACAAATGTGCCGTCATGCATGTGAAACGTGGAGGGATTATAGAATCCCAGGGAATTCAACTCTCGGATTCTATAAACCTTAGATCACTCTCCGCAACGGAAACCTACAAATACTTGGGTATGTCAGAGGCTTTGGGCATCAACGTGGTTGACATGAAACAATCATTGAAGGAACGTTTCTTTGGCCGCCTGAATAAAGTACTGAAAAGTCTTTTGTCAGGTGGCAACAAAGTTCGTGCCTTTAATGGTTGGGTTATGCCAACCCTGATGTACTCCTTTGGTATACTCAAGTGGACTCAGACCGAATTAGATGCCTTGGATAGGAGAGTCCGTACGCTGCTAACTTCAAATCGGATGCATCACCCACGTTCGTCGGTAATGAGGCTATACATCCCACGAAAGTGTGGTGGTCGAGGATTTTTAAACGCCAAGACACTCCACAATCGTGAGGTGTGTAGCCTCAGGGAATATTTCCTCCGAGCCGAAGTGGGAATGCACCGAGAGGTAGTTGCAGTAGACAAGGGACTCACTCCGCTCTTCCTGGCTAAAGAGAACTGGTGCAAACCTGTGGTATTGAGTGTTAACGACCGCAGGGATGTATGGCAAAGCAAGGAGCTACACGGACGATTCTACAAGGCTCTTCATGGGCCCAACGTAGACCTCCTATCGTCCGTCTCCTGGCTACGCTTCGGTGATCTCTTTGGAGAAACCGAAGGGTTTGTCTGTGCAATTATGGATGAAGTTATCATGACGAACAATTACCGGAAATATATCTTAAAGGATGGCACGGTTGACATATGTCGGGCATGTCACCGTCCGGGTGAATCCTTAAGACATATTATGTCTGGTTGTTCTCGTCTTGCTAACGGCGAATACTTACACAGACATAACCAAGTAGCCAGGATTATCCACCAGCAACTTGCTTTGAAATACAAACTGGTGGATTCTGAGATGCCATACTACAGGTATGTCCCCGACCCAGTTCTTGAAAATGATCATATCACATTGTACTGGGATCGATCTATCATCACTGACAGGACTATTGTTGCCAATAAGCCTGATATAGTGGTGATAGATCGATTAGAACGCCGCGCAATGATTGTTGATATCACGATCCCCCATGACGAGAATCTCGTGAAAGCCGAAAGAGATAAGCAAATTAAATATCTTGATCTGGCGCACGAGGTTGTCGACATGTGGGAGGTGGACTCAGCAATCATTGTACCGATAGTCGTTTCGGCCAATGGTCTCATGGCCAAGAGTCTCGACCAACACCTGAAGAGGCTCACGTTAGGCGGTTGGGTCAAGGGCTTGATGCAGAAAGCGGTACTCCTTGACACGGCACGCATTGTGAGGAGGTTCCTCTCTCTGGAGCCCTAACCACCGGTAGCTTGGACCCTGTTCCCGCTGCTGGTTGGGCCCTATTTTTTATATTTTTAAATATTGTATTTTTATATAGATATTTAAAAATGTAATTTATAAGAAAAATAATTTAAATAAAGGAAATAATAATAATAATAATTTATTTCCAAAACTTATTCACAAAGTAACATATAATTAGCGCTTTACTTAAAATGCCTTAGTACATTTAGTTTTAATATTATATTGTCATTATATGTCAAACCTTTCCTTAAATTCCTCCTATAACGGAGCTCAGATATTAAGAACAAAGTGTTTTTCGTAATAAATATTAATAGCTGTCCCTTAATTACATACCAGGTAGTGTTCTAGTTTTCCTTTACAATGATAGGTGTTTAATATATGAGGTTGACTTTTACTATGTTGCTGGTCACTTTTAAAGATGACGTGTTAGTTTGACGATTTAATTGCAACTAGTTTAACTTTTAACAAAATGGACTGTAAATACTTAATACATGTACCTATTGGCTCGTAACACAAAACGCTATCTATGTACTTTGACAATAATTGGCTCGGAATCAGTTTCACTTACGAGTACGTTCGGAATTTACACCTCTGGGCTCTGGGCTAAGAAGAACCCAGTCTTGTCAGTATCGGAAATAAAATAGCATTGTATTGTAACGGATTTGTATTTAAGTGTTCCGACGTCCTGCCGGCACGATGATAGCGACATCCAAATTGGCACGTAGAGGCTGACTAGATGCACGAGTCACGTGACACATCACGTATATTATAGAGGTTAATTCTAGGAAGTGATATTGTTTCGGAGGCGTTGAGAAATGAGTGTTTTAATTACAGAAACGAATGGGTATGTCATCGGCACATGGAGGGTGCTCGCGAATTCTGGGAAGCGTCGACCTTCAGGTAAGTACGTAAAAAACAAGCGCGGGCTACCTGACCCCTGTACCTGCACCCAGCAAGCCTGCCCGCGGCCTGCCCGCGGCCTGCCCGCGGCCTGCCCCACCCACGGGACCTCGCCACTACATGTGTTCGCTAGTGCACTGTGATAACAACTAATACTTAGAAACAGGTAGGTACTGTTACATTTATCACGAATTGTTAGTGGTCATTAGTTTGTAACTTCATCAGATTAAAATTATCTGCCTAGTGTTGTCTATTATATAGCCAACACAATAGATCGTTGTCGTTAGAAGGTATTACAATATGACCCAAGCGGGGCCTCTGAGCTGCGCGCGGTCTTATAAAGCTCTCCACACAATAGCTCTGCCGACCTCGTCCCACGCTACCTCAAAAAATCAAACAGTTATATTTTTTTTGAAAAAACGCATGAAAATATGTGACAGGAGCAATTTCTTTAATTTGATTGAATAGAGGGATGACATCGTGATCTATGGCGGGTGAGAATATCCACGAGGGTTGGTACTGTGTGTAGTGTGTGTAGGGTAAAAGCCGGATAGACGACACACTTTCAAAAACCCGTATTTAAAAAAAAGAACTTAATACGTGTAATTCAATAGGTATGTAAGTAAACAAAAATCTTTAATATTAGCCTATTTTCTCTTAACTTTAAAAATATATAGATAAAACAGATTAAATTAGTTAGGCAGGTTTATTAGGTTATGATTTCGCCATAACTCGTCCACCCCAGCCTTCAGACACAATCACCGGGGTGTGCCCACGTATTACATGTATCTATGTTCTTGTGGTATACGGCAGTGCTATGATTAACCGGGATCCAGTAAATCAATGTTGTCTTACATATTGCTCATCTCGATCTGTGATTACATTAGCCGCGCACATCCACAGAGCGGCTGATACCCCCGCTCCGACACGGAACACTCTCCACGTGAAACAATATGGTTCTTCCTGGAGCATACACAGGCATAACATCCCAGTCCACACACACCTACTTATTTATTTACACAAACAACAGAATACTATAATATATTAATAGAACCTTACACACAGTCAGTAGAGTAAGTACCTAAAGGTACCTAATCTATACTATTTTAATATTATAATGCTGAAGAGTTTGTTTGTTTGGTTGAACGCGCTAATCACAGAAACTACTGGTTCGAATTATTTTTCTTGTGTTGCTTAGTCCATTTATCGAGAGAGGCTATAAAACATTCTAAATCCACGTGGAAAAAGTCGCGGGCGGAATCTAGTGTACGAATACAAGCCTATGGTATTATCTCAGAATACAGAGAAGTAATATTTACAGGAAACAATTACGTTTTCGCTCAGTTGCTAACAATCTTGGAATAAAACAACATATCTTCATTCTATTGGGCTATCGCTCCGAGTCCCTGAAACCTATCAGCCAGACTCGCCGCGTGGTACCGTAATACCGTTGTATCATCTCCTGCAACGTCCCTGACGACGCGCTCCCCACTAGTCCTCCGCGCCACATCTGTCACACGACACCGCGGGACGCGGGGGGGGGGGGACCTAGTTACTGCCTAACTAACTATACATTACAAGGTCACCAATTAAGATAACGCCATTGCAGATTGCAACACGGAAAATGATGGGAATATTCTCACAAATACATATTACGTCCTCTAGCTTTCTGATGTTCTTGAACCATTAAGCTGTAATAATAAATTAAGCATATTTTAGGTGAGTACCACTAAATGGATAAATATAGCAATGAGTTAAGTTTAAATATACCCTCGTAAGGTATAAGTGAACAATCGACAATACCTTGGATTTAAAACAAAAACATGAGTTATATGAACAAAACGGTCGGCGTTCATTGTGCGGGCAGCGGGTGGTTTGGGAGCCATAAGTTACATGCGTATGAGCGGCGGCGCGCGGCCGTCGTTATAGGAAATAAAAGGAGAAGCGCGGCGGAACAATAGCGCGGTCAATACGGTAGCTGCGATTTGCATATCGCGCATCGACTCCCGCGCCGCACTCGCGACCCAGCGAGATGCACCACGCAGGGCTGCTGCAATCTTGTAACTCTGGAAACATGCCTATAACGTTTAGGTAGAATCACTTATTTAAAAAAAGGCGAGTTTAAATGGACCATAATATGAGGAGCATGTATAATGAATGCGATGAGAATGAATGAACTAAAATGCACCTGGATCATAGCAAATGAAAAATGCGTGATTGCTGCTGGGTGAGTTGAAAAAAGGCGTAAAGGCAGCATATGTCTTACATGCTAACATATGTTGAATATTGATATTGTTTGTTCCCCTCGAAGGTTAATACAATAGTTATGAGAGAACTCAGGGCATTCTACTCCGGGGCTGTTCCATGCAGCATCACGTTTGACTTCATTGTCATTAGGTATTCATATTGACCTTTGTCAGGTCAAGAATCAGAGTTGGCATCGTGATGGTCTCCCCCTCCTGTACCATGGAACACGTCAACAAAATGGCCCTCGTGAGGTATCGACATGATTGTACTGATAGTGCTATTTTACTGCCTGATGAAATAAGTAATAATAATAATGGTTGTATCTATGAGACATTGGCATAGCAGAGAATAACGATATAGTCAGCGACAGGAGAATCGGATCGGTGGCGGAGGTCGGCGAATGTAACTCTTGTGGTCGATGTGCAGGGCTGCGTTAAAACTACCACCCAGTAGTAGGTATCTAAGTGAACAGTGAGTTAGTGATAGCCGGTGTGCACACACCAGCCTGCAAGAGTCTTTTCACTGTTGACTCGTAGGTTGCTATGTATATGTAATACTTTAGTCCTTTGTATTGCGGAGCCCACACAGGGCTGAATCCTTCGCGACCGCGGCAGCCCTGGCACCTTGTACCAATACAACAATTGTTGTTTATCGGCGCGCACACGATATTCTCACTAGCTTTCGTTTGCTAACTTAAAGTAGTACTTTTTATTAGGCTCAATGCAGGGACTAAATAAAACGTATTATCAGTATTATCGCATATTTTAAATGAGGATATCATTTTAATAATGCACAAGTACCTAATATTTTGATACGACCCACCTGATAAAGGAAGAACCAAATAAATAAGCTTTCTGGTTTGAGAATTGTGTTATTAAGTTGTGAAGATTTGATAGGCAGTAGGATCGTCCGGCAGGCTGCCTGCCCAGAGCAGTACCTTATCGCCGGCACATCACTTCTAGGATATTGATGATGGAGCATGTCATGTCACAACCTTAGCACTTATCACAGGTTAACGTGTTCATTATATAATTATGATTACCGTTCATGTTTAGTACCTACAGGTACCAAAGTGAGATTCTTAATAAAGAAAAGAAATTTCAAGAAGAAAATTATAACTTGCAATCTCTATACAGGAACCTATAAAGTTTTCCAAACTTCCGTAACTCTAGCTAATAGGTACTTTTGGTCAGTGATCGGACCAACTACCATCAATAAAAATGAGACGTGTTTTTATCACGTGTGACAACGTGACACATTACCATGCATTTGAATTGAGTGACAGCGGCCGGAGACTTTCCAGAATAATCCATAATGTTCCATAGGCATGAGCAGAGTCCTTCAAACACCCGCTACGTGCCCTATTTATAGGGTACGTACCTCCGGAGCCCACGGGACAAACAACCAATGACGTGCGGGCCGATATTTACCTCAAGGAAGACTGCAATGTACCTACTTACATGATAGTGTACTATAGGTGCTCTAGGTGAGAAACTTGCACTATTGAACCCGCAATTTGGCATTTAATGCAAACAGCATTGTAAATATTTCACGTAGACCGGTAGACCGACCACAAATCAAAAGAAACGTCTTAATTTCAAGTCAGTTCTAGTTATGAAGTTAAAAAGTAAGGTTCATTTTTACATTTCTTACATAAACTTACTTAACATATAAAATAACATTAAATACAAAATAAAACAGACACGCTGAAATTATTTCCATGAAACTTTAATGACATGTGACACGCGCCTATCTCATAGAATTTCAAAAGCTCGATTAGTATAAGGTTAGAAAAACAATGAATGTATAAGATGTTGTTTTTAATATTAACGTGACAATGAGATTAAACAAAAAACATCGATGTTGTGATAACATTGTGTAGGCAAGAACAACTAATCTGCAGATATCGGCGACGATCAGAAAATTGGTGAGTCTTGGAAGCAACACGCGGAAGGTTTTTGCCGCGCCGTCTACCCGAGTAATTCCCAAAATGGCCCCCGCTCTAATGTATAATTCAATCGATTTCATTAGTTAGAGTTTTTCAGCGTCGCCGGGTCACCATAACAATACATACATATGTATGGGCCGCTCTAATAAATTGGTCGGAGCCAAGTTTTTAGCTTCGCGTCGCGTCTCGGCCGCGGCCCGCAAATGCGTGGGCGCAGTCGCTGCCACCGCGAGCTGTATGATCTCCCGACTATTAACATCGTGCCTTTAATTAATTAACACTCGGCCACTTGTTACACCGCACACGTCACATGAGCTCGACGCGACGTCTACACATTTACTTTATTGAACGCAAATAACTCACATTGATGAAGGCGCCGAACTCCAATTACTTACAACAATACAGAGAAGATTTTTTTTCGATTCTCCATAAACTCTCACACATAACCACAAATCAGGGAAGTAAGGTTCCACAAATGCTGTCTGCTGAACATCGACTTCTGACGTCCGTGTAATTCATAAAATCTGTCTACCGACACTTTTCCTGGACATAGTGTTGTCAATAATAACCTATAAAGTTTATTTGTTTAGATTGTAGTCAACTCTTAATGCAAACAAGTAATAACTTATTATAAGGAAAACGAACACAACATTTATTAAATCACAACAAATAACGAAAGCTTTCCTATACAGAAAACCTAAACGTAAAAATAGTGGTGTCTTTAATAAATAATTTTCGATAATTATTTTTAGGGTCATGTCCTCACGTTGCGCCGCTCAAGAGGATGGTCACGTGATAACGATTGCAACTACTTTTGAAACATTTTTGATAACGAGTTTTTCATGATCGTCTTCAGAACGGAGTGCTATTAGAATGAAAGCGTACCTCTACAAAATATCGAGCGTGTATGTTTTATCATTGAGGAGTCCTCGTTTGATGCAAATTCTGGGTGTAGACTCAGGTCATGCTTGTCATAAAACAGCATTGCCGTCCAATTGAAAACCTGTAAAATTTATTATTATTATTTATTTATTGCACTATGTAGTTTCACAGAAAACAATTACATGTTATCACAACAGACATAGACCCTGTAAGGGTGTAGCAACACTTATTTTAATAAAAAATAGAAAAATACATTAGGTATCTAACTTAAGAGCTAAGTTTAATATTATAATAATTATTGAGAGTTTACTTACATATTGTGCCAGACGGGCGCTTCGGTCGAGTACAATACCAGCGTACCACACTCGTGAAGCTCTCACGTCCTGCACCTACGGTTCAGGGATCCCTGTGAATGACACCGTAGCTTGAAGATATCTATACTTACGAAGAAGGGGTATCTCGTACCTCGGACTAATGAAAACACTATTTTATAACTCTTCAGGACTATTCAGGGAACGACTCGACTGCTTCTAAATTCTTCAAGTGATTCTAAGTTAACAAAAAATGGGCTCTGCCGATGACTACAAATGACCCGATTTGAGCGCGCACTTAAGTACGACGCTCCTTTACCATAACGAGAGCCACCGCGAGCCGTTCCCCGAGACAAACTTTATTATACAAAATTATTACAAAATATACAGTTTTTTGCTTATTCTACTTATACCCTAATCAGTACGCAGGCGTGTCATACATCATTGGAATCCTGCTGATCCCACCTATCTAATGAGGTATAGTGGTACCTCCTAAGCCTTATGGCTGAAAAGTTGTGGAATGAAAAAGGGGAAAAAATTGGAAATTTTGGTGGAATATTATTTTTCTAGGCGATTATCTAGAAAACTACAAGAGCTAGGTTCATGAAATAAACTGAAAGCACTAGCTAATCTATTAAATTAACGAAGTTAAGCTATCTAAACATTACATATCAAGCACATAAGGCACCATATACCCTTATGTGCCGATACAAAGAATCGCATTTCATGTTATTGCAAAAAAAGCTGCCCATCTGCCTATCCCTCTTTCAATCACGAGGATAAGAGTGTCTAGGGCATACTACGGCTGGGGCTAGTACTCAGAGTAAGTCTAGACCCAGGGTTCCTAACCGTTCATGAGTTATAACACTCTTACCGTCATGATCAAGTCAAGGAACTCAACAGTGGGTTTCTAAACTATTCTAGGTGTATGACTACCTGTTTATGAGTTTAAGTTTATTAATTAAATAAAACAAGACCTAAATTACCCTATTTTCAGTGACTCACCGTCCTGAAAACCTATCACAATGCTTTATTTTAGCTGAAACGCTATTGGCGAAGTATCGCCGTAACTATCTATTCTAATACTATCTTTATTGCGTATAACTCTTAAGGTAATACAATTAACAATTGAATGTTGGTGACGCTTCGTCGCGAACATCTCTCCCGCCGTGCAGTGCAGTGACGACTCGGCTCGGTGTCGGCGCGGCGCTGCATCACTCCGGTGAGCGACGACCGCAGTCGCGACGCTTGCCGTCGCGATGCCCGCCGCCCCGCTCTCTCTGCTGTGTCTGGTGACGCCTTTGGTAGCGTGATACTCGCCACCACGTAGCTGTGTTTTGCTCTTGCATTTTTGGTAGGCGCATCTGCTCTGTGCGACGCCTATCATCGCGACGTTCTACCGCGACGGGGGTCGCCGGTTGGCGTGGTGGATGCGCCTGGCTAGCGCGATTCCGGCCGTCACGGCCTGGGCCGTAACGGGGTTCGCCGCCAGTGCTGTTGATGTCTGTTGCGACGCCTGCCGCCGCGACGTAAATTCGCGGCGGGGTTCGCTGGTGTGCCGCCTGGTTGGTCCGCCTCATGGATGCGGTGTCTGCGCGCCGGTGATGCACAATGGTGCACGCGTTATTACGCGCGCTGATGACACGCGCTGTGGTACGCGTTAATGACACGCGCTGCTGTGCGCGCTGTACTCGCGCGCTGATACGCGCTGTGGCACGCGTTAAGGGTACGCGTTATAACCGCGCGCTGATACGCGCTGTGGCACGCGTTGGTGACACGCGCTGCTGTACGCGCTATAATCGCGCGCTGATACGCGCTGTGGCACGCGTTGAGGACACGCGCTGCTGTACGCGTTATAATCGCGCGCTGCGGCACGCCTGCTGAAGGCGCCTGGTGATGCTGTCGATGCCCATGCGGTTCATGCCGCTGGGACGACATCTGACGCATGTGGTGCATGCGTTGTTGCGCGCCTGATGACGCGCGCTGTGGTTGCGTGCTGTGGCATGCACTGCTGGAGCGCTCTGCGGCGCTGTCGGTGCCCCTGCGGTTCACACCGCGGGAACGGCTGCTGGCGCATGTGGTGCATGCGCTGTCGCGCATCTGATGACGCGCGCTGCGATTGCGTGCTGTGGCACACGCTACTGGAGCGCCTTGTGGCGCTGTCGATGCCCCTGCGGTTCACACCGCGGGAACGGCTGCTGGCGCATGTGGTGCATGCGCTGTCGCGCATCTGATGACGCGCGCTGCGATTGCGTGCTGTGGCACACGCTACTGGAGCGCCTTGTGGCGCTGTCGATGCCCCTGCGGTTCACACCGCGGGGACGGCTGCTGGCGCATGTGGTGCATGCGCTGTCGCGCATCTGATGGCGCGCGCTGCGATTGCGTGCTGTGGCACACGCTACTGGAGCGCCTTGCGGCGCTGTCGATGGGCACGGCGTTAGACTACGCGTCTCCCGCCGGTGCCTTCCTCTCTCGTCTACTTCGGGAGTGGGATGAGTTTCTTCACCGGACGCTTGAGAGTGCCGCCAGCTGTGCGCACTTCAGCGGTCCGGACTTCGCCGTCTGCTCCGGGGAAAACTGCTACTATCCTGCCTCGCGGCCAAGTGTTGCGAGGCAGCTGACCGTCCGCTATGAGTACGGGGTCGTCCACTTGTAGACTGGGGCCGCGGCTTTGCGGCTCCCGCCGGTATTGAAGCTCTGGGAGATACTCACGCACCCAGCGACGCCAAAACATGTCAGCAAGTATTTGAGAGCGTCGCCAGTGCTTCTTGCTGTCGATGTCTTGCTCGGTGAACTCGCCGGGGGAAGGTACTCTTGCCGAGCCACCTAGTAGGAAGTGGTTCGGCGTGATGGCCTCATCGTCTTCACTGTCGACGGACACGTGTGTCAACGGTCGGCTGTTTACTGTGTACTCTGCCTCACACAGCAGTGTGGACAACACCTCTTCGTGCGGGTGTTTCTCCTGGAGCACGTTATATAGCGCGGACTTTACGCATCGAACGAGGCGTTCCCAGGCTCCTCCCATGAACGGCGCGGATGGCGTTATGAAGCGCCACACTACGCCTCGACGACTCGCCTCCTCTTTAGAGGGTCAACGCGGCCTCTAGCTCCGATCTGCTTGGCGACGTCCTCATCTATCAGCGACACAGTCGATCCGTCGTCGAGAAGCGCATACGTCGGCAGCTCTCCCGCCGGTCCGATCACTCTCACAGGCACTATTTTCAAATACGCGTGACTAGAGGTAGCACGCGAGCTCGCGACTGTCTCTTGAGTCGAGTTATTCACTGTTGGAGTCTCTGGCTTGTCGCTCTGCTCGGCCGCGGGCTTCTTACTGCCGTGAAGGAGTCTATGATGCGTCGCTGGACACCCCTTCTCACCACACTTCTTAGGTTTACACGTGTGACCATATCGCCTCGTCCGTAGGCAACGAAAACACATGTGTTGCGCTTTAGCGAGCTCCCATCTCTTCTCCGGCGACGCCTCTTTGAACTTAGCACAGTCGGATGCGTAGTGTCCGCTCTTGTCGCACAATCGGCATTTCGCAGCCGGTCTGTCCGTAGCTGTGTGAGTCCTCTGCGTCGCACGTCTCTGCACGGGCCCGTCGGCGGCACTGATGTTCTCCGGCGGCGCGAAAGCACTACAAAACCGAGCTTGTTCGGTGATATAATCACTGAAGAGGGTGAGGTTAGGCACTGAGTTATATTTTTCTGTGTACGTCCTGTACCACTGCACACGAAGGGAATTCGGTAGCTTCTCTGTGAGCACACGCATCAACTCAGCATTCATGAGGTAATGTTCCTTCTTGAGAGCGCGAAGAGTGACGATACCGCTCCGGACTCGACTCGCGAACGTACATATATCCTTGGGCGTTTCACTGCAGCGCGGCAGTCCTCGCAGTCTGTCTGTCTCCGCTTGTGCTATTGAGTCTGGACGGCCGAACTGCAGCTCCAGCTCCCTCATGATGTCGTCCGGTCTCGCATGTCCGATAAGTTCGGAGCTCACTGTCTCGAGCGCTCTCCCGCGTAGGCTCCTTCTGAGTCGCGCTGTGTTTTCAACGTCGTTGAAATATCCCCGTGTGGTCTCATAGATGGCACGAAATGACAACCACTCTGTATGCGCCCCGCTGAAATTCGGGAGCGTCATGATGACCTTCGACGCCGAGGGGTTGCTCGGAGTCCATGGTCCTATCTTCTTGTCGGCTAGCGACGCTATAGCAGACGTCAACTCCGTGATGAACGGACGGAGTGAGTCCTCAGCCTTGGAGTCCTCTATCTGTTTTGATGGCACTGTATTCTTCTCATCACTGGGTTTCATAGAAGGCCCTGTTAGCTGGAGGTTCACTATATTTTCTGATTCCGCAGGGGGTGGCAAGTCGTCTCCCTCGGCGGCGATGTCCTCCTTTCTGGACCTGAATCGTTCAGGCTCCGGCGCTTCTTCCAGCCAGGATCGCACGTACTCGTCGTTCGATATCCTGTCATCTATGTAGCCATCGTCCGACTCCTCTTCGGCTCTCTGTAACGCTAACTGGGCAAGCTCCAACTTAATTTTCAATAAGTCTTCACGTGCTTTCATAGCTTTTCTGTTTGACCGGTTCGTCCTGTTTGACGGCGGTCTCTGAAGTTCTTGACGGGCGTCACCCCGGGTAGTCATCGGCATGCTCTTATCGGTTGGTTTCATCGTTCTGTCTGAATAGTCCTTCTCTATGCGGGTTCCCCTTCTGGCACTCGACGTAGCTACGGGCTCAACTTCGACACGCTCCAACGGTATCAGGGTTAGTGTAGGCGTGTTGTTTCCGCCGGCCGCTTGCGGTGGTCGCGCCGACTCGGCGCCCTCGATCGTGGATGGTGAACGCGGGGGTAGCTGATGTCGAATGGCGGGGGGATGTTCTCTGCTCGCCTCCACCACCCGTTCTTCAGGCGCCTTGCCCTGCGATCTGGTAACCGGCATTCTTGAAGTTGGCTTGAAGTCGTAGCTATAAGTCTTCTGTCTTCAGCGGCACCCACACGGATATCCGGCTCGAAGGACCATCAGATGTGCCAGACGGGCGCTTCGGTCGAGTACAATACCAGCGTACCACACTCGTGAAGCTCTCACGTCCTGCACCTACGGTTCAGGGATCCCTGTGAATGACACCGTAGCTTGAAGATATCTATACTTACGAAGAAGGGGTATCTCGTACCTCGGACTAATGAAAACACTATTTTATAACTCTTCAGGACTATTCAGGGAACGACTCGACTGCTTCTAAATTCTTCAAGTGATTCTAAGTTAACAAAAAATGGGCTCTGCCGATGACTACAAATGACCCGATTTGAGCGCGCACTTAAGTACGACGCTCCTTTACCATAACGAGAGCCACCGCGAGCCGTTCCCCGAGACAAACTTTATTATACAAAATTATTACAAAATATACAGTTTTTTGCTTATTCTACTTATACCCTAATCAGTACGCAGGCGTGTCATACATCATTGGAATCCTGCTGATCCCACCTATCTAATGAGGTATAGTGGTACCTCCTAAGCCTTATGGCTGAAAAGTTGTGGAATGAAAAAGGGGAAAAAATTGGAAATTTTGGTGGAATATTATTTTTCTAGGCGATTATCTAGAAAACTACAAGAGCTAGGTTCATGAAATAAACTGAAAGCACTAGCTAATCTATTAAATTAACGAAGTTAAGCTATCTAAACATTACATATCAAGCACATAAGGCACCATATACCCTTATGTGCCGATACAAAGAATCGCATTTCATGTTATTGCAAAAAAAGCTGCCCATCTGCCTATCCCTCTTTCAATCACGAGGATAAGAGTGTCTAGGGCATACTACGGCTGGGGCTAGTACTCAGAGTAAGTCTAGACCCAGGGTTCCTAACCGTTCATGAGTTATAACACTCTTACCGTCATGATCAAGTCAAGGAACTCAACAGTGGGTTTCTAAACTATTCTAGGTGTATGACTACCTGTTTATGAGTTTAAGTTTATTAATTAAATAAAACAAGACCTAAATTACCCTATTTTCAGTGACTCACCGTCCTGAAAACCTATCACAATGCTTTATTTTAGCTGAAACGCTATTGGCGAAGTATCGCCGTAACTATCTATTCTAATACTATCTTTATTGCGTATAACTCTTAAGGTAATACAATTAACAATTGAATGTTGGTGACGCTTCGTCGCGAACACATATTAAATGTATAATGTGTGATAATTCTGATTAAACAATATAAAATTTCAAACAATTATTATAATAAAATTGTGTAAGTATTTACTTACCTATTAATGTAATTTAATATTTATATAGGTAACTACTAGCTATATATAAATACTTAATATTATATTCTTAAAATATACAAACATGTATGTTTTGTTAAAATTGAGATAGGTACTTAACTATAATATTTGGTAGGTATATTCTTAATCTAGAAATGTATTTACTAATACTTAAAGTTTATCTTCCATAAAGTCTTTAATGATGTAGTAGCATTTTTCTAGTAACATATTTTTTAACTTAATTTTAAATATGTTTGTTGTTTTCGTATCTTTTATACTATCAGGTAACTTATTATAAATTTGGATAGATCTATATTGAGGGCTATTTCTAAACATTTCTATTCTTGGTACTGGTAATTCTAATTTATTATTACGACGTTTATTTTTTTTCGTACTTGAATTGGTTTATATTTTTCTTGACAAATATAGCTATTTCTAATATGTGCATTGAAGGTAGGGTAAGTATTTTTTGTTTAATAAAAAAGGGTTTGCAGCTGTCTCGTGGTTTAATATTATATATAATACGTAGGCATTTCTTTTGGACAATGAATAGGTCATGTGCCTCTGTACTGTGGCCCCACATAACAATGCCATAACGCAGCCAAGCATAGGCATATGCATAGTACACAGACAGTGCACATTTTATGTTAGTGTTAGTTTTAAGAACACTGAGTCCATAAAGGATACTAAGAAAAGAGAAAGTGATTGTAATTCAGCTTGGAAGATTCGACCTAAACAAACAACATGCTTGTAACGACTTTGTGTTCGGTCGGTAAAGCACGTTAATATCTTCGAACACAGACGTTGACACTTTCTTATTTGAAGTCAAGTTCTAATTATAATATCTGATCTATCCTATATGATGATGAAATTACAGCACCAAAAGAGGAAATATAAGCCAAGGGAATCCTGCACGACGTATCAACAAGCCCAGATGAAAGTGGTAAGTACCTAATACCCTGATCCTCAATATTTTGTTAAAAAATAAGATCAATAATAGCAAATATTAAGCACCATTTAATTCGCAAACTGCCAAGTAAATGTGTGTCCCGAGCGTTCCCATAACATTTCGGTAAAAAATAATACAAACATTAAGAGGTCCCCGAACGGAAAACAGCAATCCGAGTCACGTGACCGACGACGGATGATCCGGCGACTTTTTTACGACAACAAAACACTGCGGAAGTTATGTTTCAAGGGCATTACGCACAGATCATTAAACTCTATTCTCCTCTCCTAAGTGAAAGCGCTACTATATTTATTACTGTACGCTTTGACAACCCTGTCCGGCGGCGGCGGCAGTGACGCGACGCCCCCGCGGCCTCATGCGCAACCTAATATCAACCCTAGTTTTCGCCATGTATAGTCATTTCTTCACTGGTACGCGGAGCATTGCGGAGACACATTCTCGGAGGGTTGGCGGCCGAGAAAATTATCTCGTGAAAAGTTATATAGTCATTATTTTATGACGTCTTCATCGAGGGCCGCATTGGTCACGGCGCGCGCGCCAACGGTCGGGAAACTTGTAAATTTATACTAGACTAGTTCCAAAGAGGGCAGAACGCCGTTATTGTTTGTTCTGTCGTGAAGCTAGGAGCTATACATTATGTCAGCGAGGGTTACATACTATATGACAAACAAGAGACTGTTTAATAAATATTAAAGATGGCTTTAAAGATCTGTCTAACTCATAGAGTCGTGTTGCATGAGAGTTGGGCAACACCTGAGTAAGGTTCGACTGCAACCACCACATTACCACATCTCTCCTTACTTGGCGGAATGCAGGCGATGGAATGCTTAAACAGCTCAAACCAGATAGATATAAAAAATAACTGCGTAACGATACTTTTGCGATATTTAAGTCTCCTTCAACTTGCATACTATAGAGGGTAGGGTTTGTACGGGCCAGGCTTAGGGCACTAAGATACTACATGGATAACTTAGATTCTACAATTATGACAGGAGTATACACATACTTTTTTTTTCTTTAATAAAGGTAATAAAGGTTTTATCAAGTTACTCAAACGCAAAAAAACAGTTTGACATTAACTACGATGAAGGTGCTACCTTCATCGTAGTTAATGTCAAACTGTTTTGTTGCGTTTGAGTAACTTGATAAAACCTTTATTACCTGACTGCGCCAGAAGTAGGGTTATCTTTTTGTTTCTTTTCTTTTAAACAACCAGCGACAGTGTTAATGCGCTCCCGGCGCACTACTCAGTTTGATTTGTTAATAGTAGTACCAAAATTATAAAAAATCCTTAAAGCATTTATAAATGTTCTGAGAAAAAATCTACATGGTGGATTTTTGCGCTAAATGGTGTCGTTAATTAAAAAAAAACCATATATACCTATCGAGTAAAAAAAACTAACTAGAAATTTAAAGAAAATTACAAAAAGTAAGCAAGTCATACGTTTAAATTTAATTAGGAATAATAAAATGGTGATTTAAAGATGTTTTCAATACTTATTTATTTCTAACTTTAATTTCTAACTGAAAAGGTTTTAAATAAAAATAGACATGTTTATTTCTATTCAGTTTTTTAGGAGTCGTGTTTTTGTTTTATAAATAACTTTTTTTACTATAGAACTTTGTAACTATTAAATATAGAACTCCAGTAGTTTTAGTACCTAACAAACGTAGGTAGCGTTTTTATAAGAGTTACTTTGGAGCACACTTTTGCGACCAGAATTGAGGTTTTGTTAGCCTTTAAGGTAGAAAAACCTTATTTAGATCACTGTTTAATGAACACCTATTTTTAAAGATTTATAAATACTTCCTCTTAATGCTTTCATATAGTTGAAATCGGTTTCTGCCTCGGTGGTCTAGTGGTCGCTAATCGCGACTGCATTTTTATTCTTCATTAAGTTTTTTCATTAGGTCATTCTCAGTAGTAGCACGGAGTCTGGATTTGTGACCGGTTTATGGCAATAGGTTCGCCCCCTATTACATTAGGACCCATAACATAACTGGCGAAATATGGGTGTACTCTACAGTTACCGCAGCATATCCCTTCGGAAAATACAGGCGTGATGTTATGTTATTATGTTTATTAAAGAATTATTAAAGAGTCAAAAATGCCAGAAATCAAAATCCCCAGTAAACTATTTGTACCCAACCAAAGACTACATAGTATAGTAGATTAAAAAACACGACTAAAAATGTATTAAAAAACACGACTGCCATGTTAAAAAACGAACTAAAAAGTAAAAAAAAACAAGTTTCATCGCGGTCGGGGGACCGGTCTGTAGAACACTGTCTTATCCAAAAGGTACCCCGACTGCGATGAAACTGGTTTTTTACTTTTTAGTTCGTTTTTGAACATGGCAGTCGTGTTTTTTAATTTGTTAATTATATTTTTTTATTTGTTTAATTTTTTATAGCCTATGTTACTCGCGATGGTGTAAGGATTCTAATGACACTCCATACATTAAAATCGGTTCAGGCATTCAGAAGTTATGATGGAATAAAGAAACTCACATACATACATACATGAACCCTGAAAACATTACACTCCTTATTTTGGGCAGTCGTGTAATAATTATGGTGGAATAAAGAAATTCACATACATAAATACTTTATTTATTTATTTATTAAACTTACACACTATCATCACAGGAAGCCCTAATACAATAGTGGTATGCAAATTAAAACTTTCAAAATATATGCAAAGCAACACTAAACTCTATGAATACAATCTAAAGAATACAGAATAAGTACTAATAATAATTACATTTTTTTTTGCATTGTGCAACATCTTAACCTAAAACACCAAATATTAATACCTATTTATTTATTTTACTATTTATGTACACCCAGTAAATAAAAATAATAATAATAGTAAAAAATATATACATTATATATATCTTAAATATAACTAACAAAATTCAACAAAACTCTTGCGAATTCACTCAGATTGCACGAAAATATGTCAATCCTCTCATGCATTTCGTTTAGAATCCTTATTGTCCGGGTGAAGGGTGTTTTTGCCAGCAGGTTGGTTCTAGCAGCAGGCACGGCCAGCAGTGGCGGTCGCCGCCGCCTCCACACGTACTGGTCTGGCACGCACAGCTTCAGGTGACGCCGCACACCCGGGTTATGTGCCACTCCACGCAGGAGCTTTAGCGCATACGCCGCGAGTGTAAATTCCCTGCGCACTCTGAGTTCGTTGTACCCCACCATACCCAGTACAAACAGTGTAGGATACATCAGCGGGTAAAATGGGTAAACCCCATAAAGTTTGAAGTACATGTGTCTTGTAAATTTATTCTGCACTCGCTCCAGCATGACATTGTATTTCGCTTCATGAGGAGCCCAAATAACCGCACTGTGTTCCAAGTGACTCCTTACCAAAGCGTCATACAGCACCCTGAGCGTGGTAACGTTGGTGAATCCCTGCGACTGTCTCAGCACGAAACCCAGGTTTCTGTACGCCTTTTTGCAATTCTTAACTATATGATCCCGGAAAGTTAGATCCGGGGTAAGCAGTACTCCTAGATCTCTACCTGAGACACTCGCTGCATCGGCGCTTCCTCTACTTACTATTCGTAGGCTAAGGCAGTCTTCGCTCGCGTAAATGTCATCACTGAGCATTTCGCTGTGTTGAAATAGAGTTTATTTTTATGGCTCTATCCTACCAATCTATCTATGTCTTCCTGCAATTCACAGTCCGACTCACCCCTGACCTCGAGCAGCAATTTGAGGTTATCTGCAAACAATAAACATAAACTATGTTTGACTATGTCTGGTAAGTCATTTATCATTCAAATAAATTCGAGAGGACCCAAATTGCTGCCCTGGCTCACGCCTGGCCTGGTGTAGTATGGTTCGGATTCGAACTTATTGTAGTCAACGTACTGCTGTCGGTGTATCAAGTAACTGGCGAAGAACTGTAAGAGGTGCGGAGTGCAGCCAATTTTTGCCAGATTCATTAGCAGTACATCATGGTCTACGGTATCAAACGCCTTCTTAAAATCAAAGTATGCCACGTCTATCTGCACACCAGCATCGACGGCCGGCACCACCCTCGCCATGAAGTTAAGCAGATTAGTGGCAGTGATGCGTGCCGGCCGGAACCCGTGCTGCGCGTCCGATAACTGTGCGCTTACTTGAGCCTGCACGCAGCGTTGGATGGCAGACTCGAATACTTTTGCAGGTGTCGACAACACTGCCACCGTATGTAGCCACTGACATCCGGACCTGACTTACCCTTGGGAACCGGAATCACTCGCGTGATTTTCCACCTCGACGGAAACGTTGCTTGTTTTAAACAAGTATTAAAGATATGATGCAGTGGCTCAGCCAGCACCCTGCCACAGTCTCGGAACAGAGAAGCCGGAATACCATCGGGGCCAGATGAGCGCTTGGGCTTGAGCTTTATGAGCGCTTCCCTTACGTCTTGAAGACTGAAGGTTTTGATGTGCACTCGCGCACTATTCGCTTCCGCCTCCGTCCGCGCCTCCAGCCGCGGCCGCTCTTATTATACACAGACTCAAAAAATGACTGAAATTGTCGAGCACACTCCTCATCCGAAAGATGTTGACCATTCTTTATGATCATTTGCCTGTTTAATCTACTTCGTTTGGACCTAATATACAGCCAGAATGATTTTAGATCATTTTTAAATTGATGTTATATTTCAAACTTGTGTTCTTTGTGTGCAATTTCTATGGATTTTTTAATACGAGCTCTGCACTTAGAAAATTCAGTGTAATCGCTCTCCTGCTTTGTTTTTTTGAATGTTTTATGGAATCTAGCTTTATTCTTTATATCTTTTATAATGTCTGCTGTGTACCATTCGGCATAAACGTATCGAGAGTTTTCACGACATTCATACATACATACATGAACCCTGAAAACATTACACTCCTTTTTTGGGCAGTCGTGTAAAAATAGAAACGCTTATCTATCTACTGTATGTCTGAACATAGAGAAAATAAGTATAGGTCTGAATCTACTCTATGAATAAATAACCAGCCCATATTATATTATTATTGATTATAATTAATATTACTAATTAATACATTTATGAGTTCCATGATTACCTGGCTTTTAGACAAGTGGTACCTATTCCTACGTATTCGTTTAACGA
Source organism: Abrostola tripartita (assembly GCA_905340225.1). Lineage (NCBI taxonomy): Eukaryota > Metazoa > Arthropoda > Insecta > Lepidoptera > Noctuidae > Abrostola > Abrostola tripartita. The sequence continues at coordinate 96,713 of HG996492.1, read as the reverse complement.
ATTTTTAAATTGTAAAATATATTATGAAATATATTAATATATTTTAAAATATTTTGTTATAAATGTATCATGTATAACATACAATATACATTAACTTGTGTTTTATTAAAGCGCCATCTACCGGCGCAGAGCCAGACTAAGCTCGCGTGAAATTAGCACCCTCTGTAACCAAGCGACTCGACAAGAGAGTAGACGCGCCGCCGACGGCACTCGAACACAATACATTGATGACGCACCGACAACATACCAGATGGCGGTACTCGCTCATGAGTAATCAGTTTCCTGGGGCTTATAATACACTGATGTGTGCTTGCCTGAGATTATAACTCAATTATTTTATCTCAACAATATTTATTATGGTATGTGTGCTTTGGCCACACATACTAATATTCCTACAAATAAAGATTTTATATAATAATAAAATTGTGCAAATAATCTATTTGCATCCGAAATTTATTTATTCCGATGACTACAACGTAGTTAGTTGTGCTTGCATTGCACACTACCACTTTGCTTAAGTCTGGTAATAACAAGTTCCAAATTTGTCTAACCCGGGTACCGAACCATCATTTCATACACAATGAAAATCGCAGTTACACTTTGACCGACCCGGGTTTTGAACCCATGTCTTCACGCTTAGCAGTCACGCTTAGCATTCACGCTTAGCATCCACTAGACCAACGAGGTAGTCTACGTATGTCTAGTATCACGCTTGTTTCCCAGAGGCGTTATATGTATCTATAACCCGCTCATTTCGCCACTTCTGTCCCATCCAATGATAAATACGTCACATCACACGTGCTAACAAAATGAAACACAAGACAACAATTGCCCCCTTTTCGAGTCTCCAAAATGAGCGCGCTGGTAACATCTGTTGGTCGCATCTCATGTACGGAAGCAAGTTGGAGGATACGTGGCGATCCTTCTGTCATTCATTGGGCCTGCAACGGGTTTGGGGCTTTTACGATTCGCTTTCCAGGTGAAGAACATATTTTTAATAAGATAAATCAAAACGCAAAATATTGTAAGCTAAGCAATGGGAGGCCTATGTCTAGCAGTGAACTGAGATAGGCTGATGATGATGATGAAGCAATGAAGCTAAGGAGGAATCCTGAAATTTCGTCATGACTTTACTACACCAATTTCGATGTTTTCCTTGAATATTTTCAGCTGTCAAGGTCAGTTGCCATAGTAACATCAGAAACAAGACAGTGACTTGTCAACACTCGATGACCGGAAAGGTATGTTTAGGCGTCGCTATGGCAACCACTACTCGTTATAGCGCCGCAGCAAAAATAAAAACATTCGTGATGGACCGGAGCAGCGGGTGCGGCGGCCGCGGGTCGTGACCGAGCGAGCCACTCTGCTGACGTGACGATCGAGGGCGACCAGACACCGCGGGGTGTGTCGTGTGACAGTTCCATATTCAAATGTGTGTGTGTAGACGAGTGACGACAGGCTGGCCGTATGTGTTGCATGCTGCTGGCGGCGTGCGAGGAGTGCTACTTCCTCGTGGTGACGGCGCTGCAGAGCTGCCCGCGCGGCCGACATGAGCGTGTCCGTGCGATCAGTATTGGTGGAAGGGCCTCAGGCTGCAAAAGCCAAGGGCCCGTTTACATATGCTAACACGCCGAGAGCGCTCTACAACAATACCAAGCTTAAGAAGAACCCTTCCTGGTAAGTGTGTGTTCTAGCGATGCTCGTGGACTTACCACATCATTGAGAAATTGTTGTATTCATTTTCAAATTAATACTCATGAATCTGACGCACATCGCGTGACATCAACGGATTGTCAATTTCACAGGAAAAAGCAAGGATTGATTTATCTCATGATGGCATGAAGTGATACACATTGATTTCACTTTTATATTCTGACGAAGTTATGTCAAACCCTCACATGTTCCCGCGCTCCACATGTCAGCTGGTCACAGTTCCCTAGCCCGCTTCCAGCGGCTGGGAGCGACGTCCCACCGAGCATGTCTATAGCAGCAGTAGTCCCCTTCGTCTCGGACACCCCACGCCTTCCAGCGCCGGTGGCGTCTCCTGGGGCTACATGATGCCCACCTTGCGGGTTTATTCCGCTACTGCTCTGCGTTTACAATTTTAAATCAATTTTAGAAATGGTCCGTGGATCCCTGAATATTCAATTTTATTCAAGTTGTATAGAATCACAGTTGTATACAACTTCAATAAGTTTATAGAACTTAGGGTGTATAGAAGGTGACCTCGCTGTTTGTGGAAATTACTTATTACGTTTCTAGGCGATCAAAAAACCCATGTGAGATAACTGAGGTAACTGACGAGGCGGATCGGTAATTTGACCTGTAAATAAAGGATTAAGATTTCTATTGAAATCTTTTTCCACACAGCCGAGCTGAGGGCCGAGGCCTAAGCGCACCCGTAGACAACAGTCACCTATACTGCACAATGGTCATTTATCATAAACTTATGAATCGATGACCAGCCCACGTCTACCCTAGCAAAGCAAGATATTAGTTCAGCTCGATACCTTTACCGAGGATGTTAGCGGAGTACCTACCAATGATGTGGTGGTCTTGGCTTTCTACGTGGGGACACGATGGTCATGATAACACTGCGGTTGGTTTTCCGTCATTGTTAACGTGTAGTAATTAAATAATCGTTAGATTTATTGTTAATCGCCAGCCAATTAAGCAGCCAATTAACGGCATATATAAAGTACCGAGCGAGTGTCCGCCGCCACTGTCGGGTGTCCAGCGGTCCGCGCTCAGGATCATGTGCCAACACGTAAGTGACGAGCTTGTACTCGCTTGTATAAATATATACACAACAACATGATACATTTAAATTGCTATCCTACTTAGAGCACGTCTTGTCCTACTGTCGTTACTCGTAGAACTCCATTGCAGATGGGATTAGTATTGCTACTAGTGGTGGCGGTGTTGTCGGGCGTGGCGCTCGCGAAGCCTTACCTCGGCCTCGGCTTCGGGATCGGCCTCGGCCGTTACGGCGGCTACGGCGGCTACGACGGTTACGGCGGCTACGGTGATGGGGGCTACGGGAGCTACGGCGGCTACGGCGGGTACGGCAACGGAGGTTACGGTGGCTACTACCCTGGAAGATTCTATTATTAATTCTTGTTACCGTTGTTGACGTGAATACAATACAATATTAAAATAAAACGTCTTATAACTTCGTCGCCCCTGAGCGTACATCGGAGTGTTATCAGATCGAGACTGGTGTAACGTTATGGTGTGAGATAAGCGCTCGGCGGGAGCGGCGCACGCGATGCCCGCCAGCCGGCCCGCGCAGGAGCCGTTGGAGAGCCCCCCCGCTTGTAGTGTGAACACCACTTGACGGACAATTAACGTTCAGGACACGAACTCGACAATTATCAGTAATTTCCATTGACCTGGAATGACCGCGGACCTCGCACCTTCACACTAACGAAATAGTTCCATTCGTTCATTTAAGTAAATATAAGTACTCCACAGTGACTCTACAATTTTATAATTACTCATACAATACACATTAAGTTTATTGACTGGTGCATGCATAGCTTTACATGTTATGTGCTGGGCGCAACATAGCTATGTTTAGTTATTATGTATTTGAAACACACACCGTTGTATGTGATGAGATATAGGTATGTACCATACACGAACATCTTAGTTGGACAAGTATTTGCAGACCCCGCAAATATTTGCTTCCTTTAGGGTATCGAACCCGCAACCACCCGCGCAGTTACCCACAAAACTTGTCCGTTGTTTTAAGCCACTGTTATAATCTGGTCGTTAACAGTCAATATATAATGAAGTAGGTACCATTGCTGGCTGGCTATTTAGAAGTAGAAAATTTTATAAATAGTAAGAAGTTGAATCCAAGCCACTGTTGTGTGTGAGGGTGTGGGTGTGTGTGTGTGGCCGGCGGGAGCAACGAACTTAACCTTGAGTGTCGGCCGGCCACCCCCCGCCTGCCCTCCGCCCGCCCCCCGGCCGGCCTGGTCAGAAGGTACACCGTCCGCTGGGAGCGTGCTGCGCGCACTACTGCTGCTGCAAGCCGTCATAATGCTAATCCTAAATTATAAACTCCTTCCATCCTGACCTTAATATCGCTGCATCTGATAATGTGTAGAGCTATCATCGTCCAAAATTGGAGAGAGATGATCGAGCCTCATAGGAGCGAGCGCGGGGTGGGCGCGGGGTGGGCGCGGGGTGGGCGCGGGGTGGTGGCGGGTCGCGGGGGCAGCGGTCGCCCGGCAACCAATGCCTCAACTTCCGCACCTCACTAATAATACCGTCCCCGCCAACAAACAACTTCTTCTCTACTTCGTGCTTTTTGTTCGGACACTTTTAGATCCCGATTAAACCGCAGTTAAAGTCACGACGTTTTTTTCCTTTTTCACCGACTTCAAAAAAGAGGGTATTCTAATGTCGTCTGTATGTATTTTTTCATAATCATTTTTAGCTATTTCTCCATCAATTGTAGACCGATTATAAAAAATCATCTTTTTTTGTTTGAAAGTATACTCCCGCATTGGTCCCACATAACTATTGTCATGATATGATGATGAACTTCGGAGATATAGAACAGATGTCCTCATAAGATGTATGACCACAAACAAGGAAGAGGTAGAGGGGGTGCGTCGTCTTCCATTACACACATATAAAACGGAAATATCACATACAAAAAAAATTGCAAACCTTTCAAAATTCTCATACGCCCTGCACGAGTTAAAGTATACTACCCGTGGAAACACCCGAACAAAATACACCCACCACACATCTCGCCTACACTTGTCTAGCCCTCTGTCTATAAAAATATATAATAAACTACCAACGAATATTAAAGCAGAAAATAAAACAAATTTATTTGTAATAAACCTAAAGGTTTTCTGAAAACTAAACGCTACTATAATATAATTGGCAGTAACTGGATATTTTTATGATAAACTAAACTAAATAAAATACTCATATATATATATATGTATATACATAAATACACACCTAAGTCCTCTCCGTTTTGCTGTGGCCGACAGGGTCCTTACTCCTTAATGATCTGATATATTTTATAAACAGTACACACCTATGTACTATTATGGAATGCTAAAAAAGTATTGAGTAAGATTATTTATTAAGTATCGTATAGGTATCGTAAAGGGTTGAGGAGACCTGAGGACCTGCCCGCCTCTGTGGCAGGACTGCGCGGAACTACAGGACTTAGGTATGAGTGCGGGGCTCCGAGGCGAGCGAGGCGTAGAGGCCAATAAGTACACGGTTAGCGCCTTTTCGGTAGATCTAGATAACGTGAAGGACATTTGAACACGCACATGCTGGCTCTTATTCTGGGCTCTTGGTCCGATCACATAATAATACGTCACGTAGTGTTCGTTAACACTATTAAACATCAAGGTCCCCTTGCCTTGACACGAACTCTTATATAATCTCGGAGCTCCAAAACTATTTCCGCGTGTAATACTCCGCCTCATCGAGAAACCAAGAAAATGTTTCTGCGTCCTCTACTTCTACTACGTCATACGTTAAGTGGTGATGCAAAGACAGTCAGAGCTATCAACAGCTAAAGGTCTACCGAGTGACCGCTACTCTTCCAATATTATGTATAACATAAGGATAACCTTTTGGTGATGATTGAAATAACATTCTTATCTTTACTAATATTGCAAATGCAAAAAAAAATGTTTGTCTGTTTGTTACCTTTCCACACCTAAACCACTGAACCAATATTACCTATCATGGAATTTTGCATATACATTATTTGGGTCACTTTAGGACGCTAGATAGCGTGTCTTGGGAGTTTCGATTAATGCAAATTTATTGCGAGTAAAACCACGCGGCACTCAATAATTCTAGTAAATTTATAAAAAAAATATAATTAAAACAAGTCCTCAAAAAACAGTCAATTTTATAATTCACGAAAATTTAATTTACCGGCGCTACTTTCTTAAAAGATTTTAGAAATCAGATCCGCAGCTCGTGCTCATTCACTGCTCGGCGGCCTCACCTTATCTGAGCCAAGATTCACGCTCTCGTGGCGGCCCCTTCCAGACGTAGTAGATATAATTATGTACTTGACGTAAAGAGAACATTATAACACTCGTACATACATAATACATATACGTATATCAACAGTAGGTATGTTGTACGGAACACTAATTTTACTTTTTATGAAACAATGTAGCTCTACTTGCGTAGCGGCTTTGCGTAGCAGTTATTTCGCTACGAACGACTATGACTATAATTATTTGAGCGAATTTTATGACGCACGACCTGATAACGGGGCTGCTAACAATCAGTTACCTAAAGGTCGACCGAGCGACCCGCGCGGCCTTCGACAATACTCGCGTTGAGAACATGCTTCACTTGACTTATGAGATGTTCAATTGAATTTTAAATCAAGTTTTCTATTATCTTTGCTCAAATATACTTTAATGTAGTGACAGATTAGATATAAGAGAGTAAACATATTTCAAATTCTCTTTGCTCTTCAAAATGCGCACTTTCTATTAAATACAAATTCTAGAAAAAGACAAATGAATCCACCTAAAGCTGACTGTTAGTACCAGTGAAGTAGACGTAAAGCAAGTAAATATCCGCTTGATGATACGTAACAAGTAGCACTAGTCAGTAATATAACATACATACATGGCACGAACGAGATTTCAATTAAAAACATTACAAAGCTACCAAACGGACACAAATACCACTTGCGGCTACTGGTATAATTATGGTCAGCCGCCGTCTTCGGCCTTGTGTCCATCTATAAATATGACTAAACAATGCACTGTCATACTAACCTAAATAGCTTGTGATTGCGCCAATATTGGAAATAATGAAAGTGACAGTGAATGAAGTCGCGCGGAACGCACAGTCGCACATGTCGGCTCCCACAGGCGACAGACAAGCGCACGTGCGACCGGCCGGCTGATACTTGCGCCGCGCCGTCCGTTTACTGAGCCGCTCATATAAATCTAATCTTTGCACTGATTTCTCCACTTGCAAGTTGTAACTTTACTCGTTCGACGTTGGTGTTAGCATCAAGCGCTAGTTACTCGACTGCGTATAAGGAGCGTTATTTAATTATATTGTATATAAGCATTGTCACTATATACTCCATACCTTCAGCGCAACGTAAAAAAATCTAGAGAAATAAGATAAAAGTAGTGTTATTAAAGTACTTCTGTCAACTGGTTACGTGTCCCATAAGACTGGCAGCATTGCTGCGTTGCGTTGTAGAGTAATAGCAATAACTAGTTATTTAATCAAAAATAAATATTTTATGTATCCAGCCGCCAGAACCACAACAACTTTTTGAAGTAGGCGCAGTTTGGAGCACTATTTATAGGACGGTGCACAAGTTGGTGTGGTACTCCTTGCACGTCTGCATGTGCTTGATGGATATACTTTGGCAGTCAATCTCTTTAATTTATAAGTCATGTTCTTATTACTATGTATTCGATGTCAGTTGGTGTCGCTTCATCATCCATTAAATATATCTGTCTATGTGTTAGGAAAGATCTCGTGTTCGAGACATCATAAAGAACTCTGATTTAAGCCTAAACAAAACAAGTTAACAACAGAAATAATGTTTTCATACTTTCCGATTACGGTACAATTGAATATTGATATAACATTTAGGTACACATCATAAATCGACATCCAAATCGACAAGCAGCAACAACAACTTACGCCAGTTGCACATTCGGTGTATTCCGTCGAAGGCACACACACAGACCAGTGTTTACCCTCTTTGTTTTCCTCGTGGCGCTTGCGCGATTATGTATGCCGCATTAGTGAAGCACCCGAGAAGTAAACGTCGCCGGTGGGCAGCGGCGGCGCGGCACTTACGACCTGTGGGCGCGGGGAGTGACCAGCGGCCGCCGGTGACGCTCCGGCAGCACGCGGCTCAGTAATCGTTAGCCTCCGACGGGACCGGCCGCGCCGCCGCGCCGCACCGCCCTCGCCACGCGACACACCTCGCGCCGGCACACCATGTGAGGCGCCGCCATGCCGCCCGCGCCCGCCCCCTCCGAGGACTCGAGCGCCTTCACTGTTATCAACCATGAGGAAGCCGTCGTCGGCCAGTCACAGCCCGCGCTGCACGAGGCGCCGCCGCTGCCGCGCAATGTGAACGTGGTGAAGCCGCTGCAGCATGCCGACGACGCTCGCACGCATCTTACCAGCGCCGCGCCGCACGGGCCGCATGCACCCAGCATGGGCGCGCTCGTTGCCACCCACACCATCCTAGACCCCAAGTTCTCTCGTGCGCTGGACTTCAAACTTCGGCGACTAAAGGAAAAAGAAATCCTGCAGACTAATCTTCGCCGGCCGACGCGCTACCGGCCCAAAAACGGCGCCCTGGCCGCTTCCAACCCGAACGTCAGCTCGATGGAGCAGCCACCCGCCAGGCTGCTGAGCCAGTCGCACCCGCGCATTAATATCATCGGGCCAGACAACGAGAAAAAAGCTGCCGCTAAAATGGACGGTTCGCCTTCGCCGGGGCGTAAGACACGTTCACGGAACGCTGCACCGTCTACCGATGGCGATAAGCCACGGTTTGTAACCACTGTGAAGAGTGGACAGTTCCTACTGCCGCCGCCGGAGGTCGCACGGATCCTCGGCCTAGAGGCGCTGTACCCGGCCAAGGAGAGAGACAAGATTGTTTATTCGTACGCAAGCAAACCGAAAGCCGTGGCCCCGCGATCTAAGCGGTCCGCTCCGGAGAAGAAGGACCCAGTCGCGGCAAGCGCTGGGGCGACAGCAGGCAGCCGGGCGCGCGTCGGCGACGTGTTCAGCGGCGTGCGCGCGCTGCTGGCCGGCGTGGCTGGGCTGCGGCCGCCGGAAACGCGCGAGTACGTCCGCCCCGCTCTCATATCACTGCACCACTCTGATGATCTCATCCCAACAAGCCGGCCGCGCGCCAAATTACTTCCGCTGCCTCGTGGTCCAACGCAACTGTAATAATTGTCAACAACGTCCCCGCGTCGACACCGGGCCACGTGTGCACTGCCCGGTGATTGTTGTAAGGATCTAATCCGGTTCCCGCCGGTTGAGGTCAACTACACCCACTTTGCTTCCACCCCACTCTGCCGTCATCTTATCTCGTATTCAAATTGCCTTAATCGCCTAAAATAACCGTACAAGAAACATTTAAATAAATCGATATCTTTATAAATTCAGTCTACGTATGTTTGTCCGAAAACTCTGAAAGTATTAGATGGACTTGAAATTTTAACAAAACTTCTCATTGCTACTAACTATATTAGAGAAAGAAAGAGGCTCTAACAAGAACGGGGATAGTTATCAGGCATTGTGATACACATTGTAAACTAACTGAACCGGCGCACTCCGTACCGCTCTCTCAAATAAACCTTCCCTGGACTTCCAGAAATATTTCTAAACCAAAATTAACTAAACCGGTCCAGCCTTTCTCAAGTTATGGCGGTCGTGACCAAGAGAAGCAGGGAGTAGAAGTACGTGTTTCTTCAGCCCTGCCTACCCGCCCTGTTCGTATTTTGCTACTTAATACCTGATGAGATCTGTAGTGTGGTGAGTTAGACCGAATGAATATGCTCAGGCTCTAACCCAGCCCAGTACAACTGTAGCCCATTATTGTTATGATTGGACATTTAGTTATCAATAGAACTTGTATAGTTCCCGAGGACCGTCACAATGCGCTTCCAGCCCGCCCGTCCCGCCGAGTGCGCGCTGCTCGCCGGCTGACTGGCGGGCCGCCGGCGGCTGTGTCATGGCTTGTCTGTTGCAGCGGCAGCATGGGGCCGACGCAGTACGCCAACGTGATGCACGAGAAGCGCGTGGTGCGCGGCAGCACGTTCACGTCGCACCCGCACGCCGCGGTGAGTCCCGCGGGGCGCGGTCGTTCGCCTCCTAACTAATTATACCAGCTATTTCACATATTTGACCCTCGCTTACTATACAAGGTTTTTTAGCGCGCATACCTTTTTGTGTGCTCGTACATTATAATATAGGTTTGTATTTAATGTATTGAAACCATTCACAAGGTGAAGCAATGCCAATTACGACAGCATTACATGCGTACTCGAATGTTGCTGTTCCATACATTTTTGAAAGCTTAACTTAATACGATACATAAGGAATTAAAATTATTTTCGGAACTTCCCTTTTCTCTAATCCATATTAATATTAATCCGTGGTCCCTGAAAACAGGTGTGACTTTATGTATGTATTAAATCGTGACGTATGTCCGTCAGCGTCTAAAAGCTTTAGGTATAACTTCTTCTTTCTTTAAACTTCACTTCTCTAAGATTATTCTCTTACGTCTTAGGTGCGTTTGACTGATATAAAAAATCGCAAACATCAACACCCAGAAACGAAACAAATATCTGCGGATGACACAAATATTGATCCCATGCGGGAATCGAACCTGCGACTCTTAGCGCAGCAGTCCAATCACTTAGCCTTTGCGCCAACCGGGTCATTTTTACAATCGAGCCATCACAACATACCTACCTGCCTGCAGCATGACTGCTGAATGAGCGCATTATGATCTGATAATTGTGAAATGGATATAAAGCTTCGATCAGAAATAATAATACATTGTTGATCGAAGATAACTTAGATAATATATAAAGTGACGACGGCACACAGCAGCGGTCCGCGGCGCGGGTGCAGCGCGCAGCGGTCGATAGCAATTATGTGAATCACTTGGACGGCTCGGCGCGGTGAGTGGGTGAGTCAGTGCCGTCAGCGCACACAGCGGCTCCGGGACACGCCAGTCCGACCACCTCGCCTTCCTAGTGTAGTGTGCTTGATCAGCCCAACTGTTACGATGTATAAATCTATCAACTGCTGTATTCATATTATATCTTCTTAAATTTAAGAGCTTTGCTCTCGTCGGTGGAGCAAACGCTACTGTTCTCTATTTTCAGCATTGGATTTGACCGCTTGGTACGTTTCAACACCTGGCTCCTCCTTTACTTGTTGAATAAAACTACGCCTTGGCCTTCCCCTTCCACTTCTATCTTCTATTTTTTCGAAAATATTCGACTCTCCTTAAGGAAGTTGTCGTGACGTATCAAATGGCCAATCATGTATCCTCTTCTATTTTCTATTGTTCTCAACAACAGCTGTCTGTCCTCTTCTACAAACTGTAACACTTCCTCATTTGTTTTTCTGTCTGTCCAACTGATCTTTTCCATCCTTCTCCAACACCACATTTCAAAAGCTACTTATCTTTCCCTATATCTCTTTGCGTTAAGTCCATGCTTCACAACCAATAGCGCAATACTCCACACATACATATTACATAACGGTACTGTAAAAGCACGACCTGTGGTAAATCCTAAGATCTACCTATAATTATTTTTTAAACGTTTCCCCACACTAGGAATTGCTCCTGTATGGTGAGTGCGTTTCACGAACATGTAATATTACATACACAAACACCCAGACTCGGGACAAATATCTGCGGATCACACAAATTTTTTCCCGAGCGGGAATCGAACCCGCAATCCTTAGCGCAGCAGTCCAATCACATAGCCACTGCACAAATCGGGTCGTCAAAATATTACTAATAAATAAAAATATTACTCAAGTGTTAAGTCATACTAGGAAGTCGCGACCTCTGCCCTCAAATAACCGAGGTAGGCTAAATAAATATGTAAGTGGAACCTACTAATAAATAATTAGAGTCGCTCATCGGCCGCGGGGGCGCACACCGTCGTGAACTTAGCAACTTGTTTTATGGGTTAGTTTGTGTATGTTTTGCTGTTGCACTTGTTATTCAACTTCGACTTATAGAAAATACCAATGATTAAGCCTGCTTTCTGTTGGACTACGACAGCAAGCTCGCTGACAGACCACCTCGGTGTTTTGTTACATCCGTTCTAATGATAAAGAGCTCTGTGATAGTGCAAATAGTTTAGTTACAGCTAATGTGACACGACTATGCGGCTGTAGCGAGTCCTCCTATGCGCAGGGCGATGGCATCGAGAGCGCGGCGGCGCGAGCAGCCCGCACGCGGCGCCGGGCGCTTGCGCGGCGAGCAGCGGCCGCGCGCCTGCGCCCGGGCACGCCGCCGCCCGCGCCGGGCCGCCGCCACCACCCCATACAGACCGAGTACTACCTGGAGGAGGTAACACCGCCCTGGACCATCACTCCCGTGTTGGCTCCAAATATTAAATGAACGTACATGACATTCTATGTAGAACGACAGCCTGACATCATTGCTGAATTTTTGTTTCAAGTAATCTCATGTGTTATTCCTAGACACTTAGTAACTCATGGTTTTGTGAAAACCACTGCGTTTGTATACATCAATATAGTTAAATATGTATGATAGGTTTAATGTTTCAACCTTTGAAGTAGTATAAGTTGATGCTCATGGGGTCCGTGTGGCTGCAGCTGTTCGACAAGGGCGTGGAGATGGAGGTGGGCGTGCAGACGGACCTGTTCGTGGACCGGCCCGCCACGCCCGTGTACGTGCCCGCCAAGACCGGCGCCGACGCCTTCACGCAGATATACCCCGGAGACGTAAGTCCGTCCGAATATAGCTCCTCATTAGGAGAACAAAACATGGCCAACGTTACTGAATCATGTTTTAAATGGGCATTTTGGGAAGTGCAAAGTTACATTTTGTTCGATATCGCCATAACAATCATTTCCTGCCTTCTAGTTTCAGATTAAAACTTGCAAATCAGGATGTGATTAAAGTCATTTATAAAAAATACCCAGGATTTCCAAAAACAAATAATACCGACCGCCTCGGGCATGTCGACCCGATTATTTACGTTTGAATGTCTAGCGTCTGTTCTCAGGTTCCAACCCTGAACCCCACACGACTGGCTGTTCACTGACCAGTTAGCACGATTAATTCGGACGAGAGAAAATAAGCAACATTATACAATATTGATCTATGTAATTACTTATTAGCATGTAACTTATGTCTGCAGTTGTTCGACTTCGACCTGGAGGTGCAGCCGATCTTAGAGGTCCTCGTTGGCAAGACCACGGAGCAGGCGCTGGCCGAAGTGGCACAGGAGGAGGAGCTGGCCACGCTGCGCGAGCAGCAGCGCCGCTACTGCGAGCTGCGCGACGCCGAGCTGGCTGAGCGGCAGCGTCTCGCCGCGCACGACCTGCGTCTGCACAAGGAGAAGGTGCGGCCCGGCCCTTGCACGCACCCGCGCTGCACGCGCTGCACGTACTCACGAGCGGGGCCTTTTGCAGGAGCGGCGCGTGGAGGAGGCGCGCGAGGCGCAGATCGCGGCCACGGAGGCGCGCGAGCGAGCCGCCGCTGCCGTGCTGGTGCAGGGCTACGTGGCCGAGCTGCTGCCGTCCGTGCTGGCCGGCCTGCGCGACCAGGGCTACCTCATGGAGCGCATCGAGCGCGGTCAGTGACCCTCCCGCAGCAAGCTACCCCCGCCGTCGGCGACACTGCGCGCTACCATAACGACACCATTGGACATTTTATCTTAAAGAAATGATTCGGCCTCAACGGCACTTAGGACTTGCTAAAACCAGACGAGCCATGTGCAAATGTGCATTCATGCTTTAATATTATTGTTTAATTCACAGGCATCGACGAAGAGTTCATGCCGTGGCTTGTGGAGGAAGTGTCGCGAGAAATTGAGTCCATTATTACAAGCCGGGATGTCATTATAGGTAATAAACGTAATTTGTTACTTGTATGCTTATCGGTATGTAGAAAATGTGTTTAAATGGAGTGACAATGCACGGGGACGGGTGATATGCAAGTGTTGTGCTTGCAGAGATCGTGCGCGACGTGGTGGAGGCGCGCGCCGAGCTGTACCGCGCGGCGGGCGAGCGCGAGGCGGAGGCCGGCGAGACGGACGAGTCCATCACGCCCACGTCCTCGGTCGGCGAGCAGGAGGAGGAACGTCAGTAGCCCGGCGCCACGTGCGAGCTGGCGCGCCCGCGTGCGCATGCGCCACACCTGTTCCCTGCCACAACCGATTCGCGCCATCTCGCACGTGCCGCCATCCGACACGGTGTCCCGCCGTCATTACAGCGATATGCCATTCGTATTAACTACCCTAACGATAACACTTGAAGTACAAAACCTAAGGGACTTTGAACTCTAAATATTAATGTTTGCTAACCCTCTGTTAAAAACATGAACAATTTAGACTTTGTCGCTTACATAATAAGAACATTAATGAGCGTAGCGGCTGGCAGCACCCCGCCTGGTGCACCGTGCAGCCGAGTCGTATCGACTAGGGGATGTAAATAATGCGTGTGGAGTCGCGGTCGCGTACAATTAAGATTGATACGGTGTGATGACATTATAATACAGGTTTGATACGGGGTGCATTTGTATGAGTTAGTTAAGAGCATTAGTTATTTTATTCGCTACAAGTGACATTAAGCGCGACAAGTTGCGTGGAGTGGTCGCACGTGCGCGCGCCGGCTGACGCCGCCGCCGACGTGGACAGGACTGCACTACAGTAAGCCGCTATGCGTATCACTCTCTTATGATCTGGTCCCACTTGACAAGAGCTTCATCAATTCGGCTTATTATTATTTTAATAAAATTGCCGGCCGGCTGGCACTTGTGGCCGGCCGTGGTCGCAAGCAGACTCTAATATTACCACGGCCCGTACAACTCGGTCGAAAAGTCAGGCCAAAATTATAAACATGTGTTTGCGTTAATTACCGTGTAATTTTATTATAATCAGCAACGCGATAGTGTAAAAGTTAGTATTATATTTTTTTTTTATTATATACGAGGTAGGTAATTATGAAATTTATATACATACAAGACCATAACATAACCCTTCCTTGGCAGTCAGGTAAAAATAGATATACAATACAAAACGTGATGACTATTCTTCATGATATTATAACTATTTACCTATATAATAATAATATGATTTATACACTTCTGGACACATCTATTGGCCCACCTTGTACTTTCAGTTTCGTTTGGTCCTAGCTAAAATTTTATATTAGGTCGAGCAAAAAGTTTTTATGCAGTTTTGAACCTGGCACATTCACAATTTCATTCAATAGTCTTTTTTTGAATTTCGAACACAGAATTTAAAGAAACAAAAGACAATTTGGAGCCTGTTTGTTGATATCAAACAATCGAATACTAAGAAAACTTGGTTTTATAGGTTTACTTGGATTTAATTCTTGAAAAAGTGATTGATATCTTTGGTTTTGCAACAAACATTACTTATTCTTAACATTAAGGTGAGGTTCTATCAATAATCTATGGATACTTCACCTGAAGTCGCCGCCCAAGCTGTGGCACTTATTCAGGCCGGACACAGCCAAAGAAACATGAGTGCTCAACTTAATTTAAGTCGATCTGCGGTCCGAAATGTTTATCGGAGGTACCTAGAGACTGGCGGCTTTGTTCGTCGCCAAGGAAGGCCACGATCTCGGGTCACAACTGAAAGGCAGGATCGATTCATCGTGACGACCAGCTTGAGAAATCGTCACCTTACCTCCATTGAGATACAAAACCAACTTCGCGACTTCCACGGAGTATCTGTCAGCGCTCGAACTGTTCGGAGAAGGTTAAAAGAACGCGATATGGTACCACACAAGCCAGCTAATGGGCCCAAACTAACGCGAGCCCACCGAACAGCGCGCCTTCATTTCGCACGCAGTCATTTAAATTGGACACAGCAAGATTGGAGCCGTGTACTCTTTTCTGATGAGTCTAAAATTGTGTTACATGGCAATGATGGAAGGAAGAAGGTCTACCGACGTAAGGGAGAGCGTTTCGCACAATGCTGCTTTGAAGAGAGGGTTGCTTATGGCGGTGGCTCATGGACTGTCTGGGGCGGTATATCCGCGAGCGGCAAAACTCAACTTGAGGTTGTTACAGGACCACGGCTGCCAACATTAAATGCTGAAAGGTACATTCGTGAGTGCTTAGAACCTCACGTGATACCATACGCGGACTATGTGGGCCCAAATTTCCTTTTTATGCATGATAATGCAAGAGCCCATGCGGCCGGCATCGTCAGGGAATATGTTCGGGATGTGAACATCACAGTTATGGACTGGCTAGTCAGAAGCCCAAACATGAACCCCATTGAGCACATGTGGGACGAGCTAAAAAGACGTGTTAGGGTTCGTCAGCCAGTTGCCCAGACGATGCAGGAGTTGAAAACTGCCATAGAAGAGGAATGGGAGATGATCCCTCAAAATTTCATAGAGCGGTTGATAAACTCTATGCCTAATCGTATGAGAGCTGTGGTAGATGCCCATGGAGGCAACACGCGTTATTAAATTAAACCTAAACATGTTTTTTATTCAAAAATCAATTGCCTTTAACAAGGCGCATATCCGACTTGTTAGGCGTAGCTCCATGTCGTATGGTATTCTGAATTCAAATTTAAAACAATACGATCGAAAAAGATGGTAAAGTGTATCAGGTTTAAAACTGCATCAACAGTTTTTGTTCAATCTAGCAATCATATTTCGGTAGGGGCCATCGAAACCTAAACTCTAAGGTGGGCCAATAGATGTGTCCAGAAGTGTATTATATTATAACTAAAGTTCCTCCTTTTTACCTTGCTATAAGGTTAACTTTTACCTACTCAACTATAATAGAAAGTAATTGAATGTAAATGTTACCGGAAATTTGTATAATCCGGTGTTCAATACAATGCCTAGGCAATATATAGAATACCTAAATCATACACATTACCGGTAACATAAACACATTCTAAGTTCTAAGTATCCACCATCATATTGCGCGAGACAAAAAAGATTGCCGGTCGCCGCGAAGGTTCCTCAAATGAGACTTTGTCCGCTCAGATAGGTACGTGATCTTCAGAGGGAGGAACAAACGTGACGCACGTACGTAACAACGGTACTGCGTACTGCAGCGAGCGGCTCTCGAGGGAATCTTGTGCCTACCTATTATATCTGAGTTAACTGCACTCCGCAGGATTAATTACTACCCCGCGATGATACTTAAGATACGATAATTGAGTTAAGTGAATATTTTGCAATCGGCGAAAATCATCGCGCGGCATGCGCACGTGTTCCGATCGAGTGCGCGATAAGCAGCGCGATTGGGGCTGCTGATGTCACACAATATAGCGATAGATAGATAGCGGAGAGCGGGCCGGCCGACCTGGCTGCGCTGCTCTTGCTAATGGTAGTTTCTACCCCAGCCGCCGGCCCCCAGCGGAGTCGTATAGTTTTCCATTACCGCCGATGTGTGGACTTGTAGAGGGCTCGCCGGCAGAGTCAATATTATCGCAGTGCGCATATTAGTGTAGCTCTTAAATAACAATTACAAGCGGCACGTGTGTCCCTGCACCGGCTGCACCGCACCACGCAGGCCCAGGGCGCGCGGCAAACCGAATCAAGGAGACCGCGATTGTAAATAGATGAATATAAACCGTATGATCATGATCACATAACTCATTTTACAATGTACTCAATACCTAATGTTTATGCAGCTGCACTTCCTTACATAACCATATCATTTAAATCTTTTTACATCGCCTCTATACAATACAATTAAAATGTAAAGAGCTTAAATATCGCAATTATAAATTTAGATCACTTAATAGATGTATGTGTGCGGGTGCTGTATGTTTATTTTGTGTAACGAACACGAATGCAAACTATTCGACAAACAGCAAACTGTAAATTACACACCTGTGCCTACTCTACGACATAGTTTTCAGACTAGGTAAGTAATGGTAGGTATTATTTAAGGGTTTTATTTATTTATTTCAAGGTTCTTCACAGCTAACAATAATAAAGATTATACTAAAAAAAATATATAATACGCCAATTACGAAGAACACGTTAGAACATAACATAATATCAACGAGAGGGGAATGTGTATTTATCGAAAAACTAATAAAAGTAGGTGATTAGGAACCATTCAAGTTAATTGCACCAATATAGATGGACAGTCAAATTTTTTTATAACTTAATACAACTTTTAAAACCCAAAAAGGAATACCTAAGTTTACATTGGTACTAGATTCCTTTACTTCGTCAGCATTTTCGAGATGAGGTAAGACTAAGAAACAGACCGACAGAACTCGCATATATTTATGAATACTCCCAGACCGTACTCGATGCGATCAGTCGCCTACGCCGCGGTGTCTGCGGGTGGTGGGGCCCTTCCGAGGGACGCTAATCTGTACATCGTTTATACAAACAGACCATACAATGCGTATTAATTGAACGATGCGCACTTGCGACTGTAACCATATTTAAACACGCTTATAGAACAACATTATGTGCTTCACTAGAGTTAATACTTAATAGTAATAATGCCATCAATAAAACATTACCCAATAATTAAAAAATCCACATCATTTAATAAAGTGCCAGCGTCTTTTCGAGCGTTAGTCAGTTTATGGTTAGCAAACGACGGCGGCGAACATGAACTCTAATGAAAGGTCTCTAGGTAAATGATGCCGGATCCCGGATCCCGGGTGCACTAGAGTTCCGAGCCCGACTCTATCCTGTTCGAGGGATGTGGTTAACAATATTTTTTGTTTCAGCTGACGAAGAATAATTACGGGTGAGAAAACGCGCGCGCCGCTCCAGGCCGCACCGCTACGAGTACGTCCGCTACGATGTGTACTGTGTAGCCACTTTGTGATGTTTGAAACTAGTCAATTTGTATATGTACTAGGAGTTTATTGGTTACGATATGACACAAATTTACTATGTATCTGTATACTCAACAGAATCATGTTCTTTCCACCTCAAAAGATTTAATGATGACTGGGTCGACCTCATCGTGAACTGTGTGAGTGTTTGGAAGGGGTGTGTGCTGTCTAAGTTGCAGGGTGCCTCGGGTTGATTGTATGGTAGTAATAGTAACAACCGAAGGACGAGAACCGGGTGAACGATGTCACGGCAGTAATATTGTACGAACACTTCACGCACTGTGATACTTTATATGTGATGTCAGTTCAATATAATCTAGGGCTACGAGTCTACGACCTTCATAAAATGCTCTCCTACAAACGCGTCTGCTTAATGTTCAATCAAAATTCAACTTATACAAATCTACCTGAATGTATAAAATCCAATCTGCATAGTGTAGGTACTATGCATTGAGCTTAGCATCGTATTGTTCTCGTAAGCACATTCGTAAGCAGACCTGCATCACAGAGTTTACCTACCCTATCTTTATCTACAAAAGTAATGTCTACATGGCACATAGACGAAGAATCCTTAGTATTTTTAATTTGTTGGATGCATGCCGTAACCGAAAGATAGTGATTTTGGAAAATACAGGTCTAGGATATGTTGAAGGAATTATTCGTACTTATTTCAGCACTAGCTAAAAGGTCTATCTAAGAAGTAACGTAAATTCTACCGCATCCGTCAAGTCAGACCTGCCTACCACACTGGTCACATGGTGTGCGGTGGTGTGGACAACGGATAGTACTTCGAGTATGAGATTGCTGAGACAACGTGTACTGTAGCGTCTGTAGACTGAAGCACACAGTGCGCCTGCGCATGTAGGCGCAACCGGTGGCACGTCACTGACGTCAGCCAGTCGAAACTGTTCGTCGTTTTTGTACATTGTTACGTATTTTTAGGCAACTTTGTTTTGTTTAGTCCCTGTATAAACATTTATTAAAATAAATTAGTTATTTAATTATTTCGACGTTTAGAATAAACATAGTTATTACTTATTTGCTTTTTATTATTTTTCGTAACCATTTTAAACGTCCTGCAGGTGCGTGTACTGTTTAGTATCTACCTTACCTAAGCACAGCATGCGTACCTTAAATGATTTTTTATTACTATCATAAGACAACATATGATACCTAAAAAGTAAAGCGTGTACTTAAGTTTGGTAAGAAATATATAACGAACAAGCTGTTCGTTTCAGCGCATATATCTAAGAAAGAAGTAGGTATTTGAAAAAGTCGCATTGGAACTAAGTGAATGGTGGATTCAATTAATTCATTCATACTTAGGTACCACTGTCTATCGAAACCTGACCTTTTTTATAACTTAGCCCCGCTCTAGGTACTTTTTCTCGATTGTAGGTGCGCTTCTCTAGTAGTTCTTTTCTAGTGCTCGCTAAATGCGACTACTGTCGATGCTTAAATCTTTAAAAGTACGCAACGGATTTCGATGCGGTTTTTTTTATAGATAGTGATTAAAGAGGAAGGTTTATATGTATATAACATGCATTAAATAGTGGAGAAATATTTTATACCTGTGCGAAGCCGTAGCGGGCCGCTAGTCAGGTATAAATCAGAGCTCTGATAGCCGAGTGGTATGCCAAGACCGTTGCACTGCCAAGTCAAAGGTCGCAGGTTCAGATCCCGGCACGCACTAATGTTTTTCGAATTCATGTGCGTACTATAAATTAGTTATCAGTTGCTAAAAACGGTGAAGAACAACATCGTGAGGAAACCAACACACATGAGAGATGTTTCAACGGTGTGTAGAGACATGTCAGAGGCCTATAACAGGCGGTTTAAACTCTGACACCAGGTTGTTCATCAACCATACGATAAGGTATAAATAATTTACGAAGTGTAAGTGTAATATACACCTCAACGGCCTACCCCTTCGGGGAATACAGGCGTGATGTTATTATATTATATTATTATATATTATACAGAAACACCCAGGCTTGGGACAAACTTTTGTGGGACTCTCATAGGTACATAATATTTGTCCCGTGCGGGGATCAAACAAGGAACTCTACTTTGCGCAGCAGTCCTAACTCAGCTACTGCGTCATCATGCTGTCAAAATTTTACAAGTTTTATTTTACTGTAATATTTTTATATTCGATCATTATTCGACATGTCTCGAGCTGCGAGGGCCGCATCATTCCATATGTATCTACCCATGGTTACAATAGTTTAATCACTAAACAATTTGCGGAGGGCGTTGCGGAGATTTGCAGAGGGCGTTACGGAGATTTGCGGAGGCAGGGGGTGAGTCAGCCCTCCGTACTTTTGACGTCAGGGGTGTTTATATATATTGGCATTAGACCCAGTGGTCGGCAACAGTCGGCTAGCAACCTGCGCCTACGCACCACATGCGTTAGAAGTGCAGAGTACGAAGTGTAAGGTAGCAACTGCAGGGTGTCGAGTACGATGTCGCGGGTGTTGTGTCGGCGCGCCGTGGGCTGCGGCGCGGTGTCTCGCGCCTTCAGTACCGACCACCTGCTGGCCGCGCTTGACCAAGACCAGACCGAACATGTAAGTCTTATTTCTACAAATAAATCTGACGTAAAAGTCTTTGTAAAAACCTATTTACAGAAATAAGTCATTTATTCATTTAGAGCTGTTCATGATAATTTTTCTGTTGGTTGCCGAGTTTTTGGGTATATGTAGGTACTTACTTATGTAAAAAGCCTTCCTTTCTCTTTTTTTTCGTAGCAGGTACATAACTGGGTTCCCTTTAGATAGGTAGTTACTAATTAATACATATACCTCTACCTACCATGGATGGTATCCTTTAACTGGTTTAGTTAACCGAACCGAATAGTGTAGGTATTAATTTTGAGTTTGTTACCCCGGATGTTAAAAACTATAAAAATGTCGCTCCCTCATTACGAATTTCTCCAGAATCGTGGGTGCCCTTTACAAACATGAAATATTACACACACCCAGACTCGCGACAAACGTCTGAAAAAAAGGTCACAAAAAATTTACCTCTGCGGGAATCCTCCGAAAAGACCGTCAAGATTTTAATGATTGTCAGATTCATACGCTTATCTAGCATTATAGCTTCAACGCTTAGTAAACATGTTTGTAATGCCTGTTAATTAAACGCTGGTGCTAAGTTATAAGTACTAACTTTAAGTACATACCTAGGTACACTTATTATTATTATGACCCTATGTTGTCCCAATGCAGTGCAAAGGCCTCCCTACTCCCTTTCAAGAGCTGTCAATGTCAGAGTCCAGTTCATGTCGCCATCCCCGTTAAGGGGTCTATTGGGATGTACATTTAGCCCATTTATCGTCTGCTATGCGTTTGACATGACCAGCCGTTTCATTTCAACTTATCAATTTTGAGTGACGTCAGTGATTGTTTTAGAACGGATTACGGTGTAGTTTGAATCCAGTCTGCAAGTTTTATGCCCAGAATACTCGGTTCCATTCCTCTTTGGCAAACCTCTGTTGACCCGTCAAAGACCATGTCCGGGCGCCATACATGAGGATGGAAAATATCGATGAGTCTCCGCTTATGGGATTTAGGAAGATTGGCTTTCATGGCACAATAGCTTCTCCAGGCGTACTCGGTGCGTCGTGGAACTTCTTTTTGGTGTCTCACCTATGTAGAAAAAACGACTATTTGGCCTAGCTACAGGTACTCATCCTCTATAGTGACATTGTGATGTATGGAGTTAGTCTTTAACATGGCCTTTGACATGTTCAATAATTGCATCCGAAATTCGACCTCAAGGTTTGCAGTGCTACATAATAGGTATTTTGCATCTTTCTTTCATATTTTACTAATTCTAACAAACCCTTGCATCTGAACTAGTGCCGGATCGGTTTTCCATAAGGTGGTAGGTACCTAAATTGCTTGCTAAGCGTGGGGATTATGGCAACCCCTGCCTTTCCAAAGTGGGGGGCTTTGTTCAACAGTGGACGTCTTCCGGCTGAAGATGATGAGGCATTTTGTCTTCACCTTGTTTCAAGTTGTGACACATTTCATTTTAAAGGTCTTATCATTTTATTTTATGACACCAACATTGATACTTGTGCAGGTAAAGAATTAAGACTTTTCTTTTTTAAATAAAAATATAACCTAAATGTCTGCAGCGGCACAGTCTAAATTTGTACTCGGTCAAGTATGGGACTGTGAGAGCATATTGTCTACGCTTTCGTCTTCGTTGAGCAAGTCATAAATATTGCAATGGTCCGTCCGTTTGTTTAATGAGCTTATGTGTAAAACCTGAAATATGAGTACCGGTCTGCTTTCTAACCACAGAAACTGTGCAGGTGTATATAGAGGTGGACAGCAGCGGACAGCTGCAGGCGGAGGGCTTGCATGGAGGGGGCTTGCAGGCGGAGGGCTTGCAGGCGGAAGGCTTGCAGGCGGAGGGCTTGCAGGCCGCGCGCCTGTGTGTCCGCGCCGCGCTCGCGCCTAGCGTGGCCGCGCGCACCGCCCACCTCACCCTGTGCGGGCCCCTGCTGCGCCTGCGCACCACCGCCCCGCTGGCGCCGCGGGGCGAGCTGCAGCTGTGGTTCGCGGAGGACGCGCTGGCCGCGCTGGACATGCCCTTCCTGACGCCGCGCAACATCCGCGGCCGGCGCCACTACGTCTGCCACGCGTGCGGCGCCGCCTTCCCCGAGCCCAACCCGCTCAAGCTGCACCTGTTCCTGGGCTGCGCGCCCGTGGAGCCGCGCGCCTTCTGGCGGCGGGCGGCGGCGCGCCTGCGCAGTGCGCTCCCCGCGCCCCCCCCGGCCCCCCCGGCCGTCGGGCCCGCCGAGCTGGAGGCGCTGGCCGCGGCGTGCGGGCGCTCGCGCGCGGGCCACGTGTGCGTGTACTGCGGCAAGCTGTACTCGCGGCGCTACGGACTGAAGATCCACATCCGCACGCACACGGGCTACCGGCCGCTGCGCTGCCGCTACTGCCTGCGCGCCTTCGGGGACCCCAGCAACCTCAACAAGCACGTGCGGCTGCACGCGGCGCGGCCCGCGGGCGAGGCGGGCGAGGCGGGCGAGGCGGGCGCGCGCTACGCATGCGCACTGTGCGGGCGGCGGCTGGCGCGGCGCCGCGACCTGGAGCGTCACGCCCGGTCGCACGCGCGAGGAACGCCCGCGGAGTCGGACGCGGACAAATGAAAGGCACGTGAAGGAGTAAAGTGTTTATTGGGCTACAGCCTACTGTCCGGCCACCTTGGCCGCGATGCGCTTGTCGCGCTCCTCGGCGATGGTGAGGCGCACGCCCTTGCCGCGCGGGAGGGAGATGTACGCCTTCGTGCCCTTGCCGATGATGAACACGTTATTTAACCTGAAAAATATTGATTTTAAATTAATTTGATATAATTTATGATTAAGAGTGCTCATAAAAACTGGACGAAACCCTCTTATGGGACTTATGGGCACTAGGTAGGCATTAATATTTTAGATCATGTCACATTAGCAAAATTACTTAATTATTATAAACAGTTAAATTTAATATTACGTTCATACCTAGTAGCAAATGTATGTCCCGTGGAATCCTTAATGTGTACGATGTCAAAGGAACCAGGATGCCTCTCGCGCGACACGATTGTGCCGACTCTTCCCAAGTTCCTTCCGCCCGTGATCATGCACAGGTTACCTACAAAACACAATTTATATCTGAAATACCCATGAATAAAAAAAAACAAGTGTGAAATCAAACTAAAATGAACTATGTTAAGCATTAAGAATAACAAATGTTATAGTTATCATTCCTAATGATCGATTGAATGAATTAAAGCGCAATTATGTAAAATTTTACATTGCCTGCAATCATACATAATCTTTAAAATAACCAAATTTAAATAGGACATATTGTGATATAAGTTTTAAGATTACCGCTGTTTGCATGCATCATACAGTAACATATAACGGGTTGACCCATTAATTAAACCTGTTAGTTAACTTTTACTGTATGATAATTATTGTGACAAAAGGGCTGGTGTATTTTTTGGCCAAATAATAAGCATTGCTATTCAATGGGACAATGCTGCCAGTCTATTGGGCCTCTTAACAGTTGGCATTGACAGGGATCAATATTATGATGCTTTTTAAATGTTTATATTTGTGTTGTATTGTTTTAATTAGTGCTAGATTTAAGTTGTAAATAATTAAAAAATATGTAACTTGTGAATAAATGAATCTCATTATTGTGCTCATAACAAAATTCAGAGGGAGAACAATGGTTTTGTGGAATATTCACATATTTGAAATAAGATGGGTGAATACAATTAGATTATTTTTTTAAATATATACCTATTTTATTAGAGAAGGGACGACTAGTCGGCCTAACGCGCTGACTAGACGGCTTTATTTATATTTACATTACATTTCTACGATAAAAATAAAATGATTGAAATGACATAGGTACTCTAATTCATCAAAAAGTTCATACACGTGATTTCCTATTCAACATGATAATTTATTTATTAAGTTTGTATCTTACCATAATTATAAATTGTCTAATCTATGATATTTACTGACTTGTTATATTAAAAAATAAAACAATACTGGCGAAATACAGGCGAGACGAATACTTCCGAATTGTCGATGAAAGGCGAACATACCCACGAAAGCTACGACCGGCATTGCCGACTAGTCAGCAAAACTCAAGAGTTGGCCCATCTCTAGCTATTATAAATTTAAATGACATTGAATAGTTGGACCTTTTGAGCAGCACACACTACTTTGTTTTCTATGGCCGTGGCGCTCAAAGTTAATAACAGGTATTTATTTAAGGCAGAATACATTCACATTCGCATCGTGGTACCTAAGTATGTAATTAAATAAATCCTTTACATAATTAGGGAAATAACAATAACTGAAAATATCCTAACTAATTAATTAAGAATAACTATGCCTACATTTTCATTCATTGTGGAGTTCTAAGAGAATAGTTCAATGATATACAAATACTAATAGTGGGGGCTTTGAGATATTACTATCATTATTTGCATTGGTACATGTAAGTATTAGACACAAAATACAAAAGAAGTTAACATCATAACAACATAGGCTCATTTAAAACAATTCACACAAACCTGACTCAAACTTGATGAAGTCCATAATCTTGGAGGAGGCGATGTCCAGCTGGACCGAGTCATTGACCTTGATGAGAGGGTCAGGGTAGCGAATGGTGCGGCCATCATGTGTCACCAGGAATGGCACATTCTTGGGTCCCGTAGCAACACGCTTTACTTTACACAGCTTGTACTGCACACCAATATCATTCATATTAGTATTACAAATAATGTAGGAACAATTTAAGAAAGATAAAACAAATGTATCACAAAATAAGTAAAATAATAACATAATACTGCTAATATTTTTTCTTTTATATTATGTTAGGTTACTTTACATGCATTAAAATATCACAACATATACAAACCTTAGCTTCTTCAGGAGTAATTCGGTGCACAGTGAAACGACCTTTTACATCATAGATGAGTCGGAATAATTCATTGGTCTTTTCAATAGAAACAACATCTGAAACATTACCACCACAAGATGTATCAGTCACTTAAGTATTACACACATCCATATATGTCTGGTATACAATAGATAATCCTAACTAGGTTTAGGTATTTCATTGATACAAACACAAGAGAAACATCCATTAGATTTAAGACCTAATGTATTAAGTATGAATCACAGACTGGTATACACATCATTCAATATTTAGGTATTAAGGTTCTTTATTGTACTGCCTTAAAAGAACAATTAGAATAATAATTAATTTAAAAAGGTATATTACCAAAAGGAATGTTTAAAGGTTTAAGTATGAAATTGTACTGTACAACATGTACTGATATCCTGACACAAATTTTAAAATATTTTCAACAACACTTACCCATAAATCCTGCAGGGTATGTGGGGTCAGTCCTCACTTTTCCGTCAACTTTAATGAGACGCTGCTTCACAATCTTGAGCACTTCATTGCCAGTGAGCGCGTACTTAAGCCGGTTGCGGAGGAAGATGACCAGCGGCAGGCACTCGCGCAGTTTGTGAGGCCCGGTCGACGGTCTCGGGGCGTACACGCCACCCAACTTGTCCAACATCCATGCTTTAGGAGCATTTAAACGCTTCAAATGCTTTTTCGGTCCGCGTGCCTAAACACCACAATAACATACTCACTCAAAACTATTTCATACCAAATATAACCTATTTCATTTATAAATTTAGTAGAAGTTCTACGATGAAATATAATTAAAGAGCTAGAATGACAGTCTAACAAAATGTAATATATTATTTAGCTTGATGGTGTAATGTACGAGTAAGTAAATGTTATAAAATCATCGGCATCGACATACAAACAAAATAAGCTTGATAACCAAAAAATACACAGCATAATGGAATATTCCAATCCATTGCTCTTAGAAAATAACTTTCAAAATACCAAACAAGTCAAGAAATACACGATATAATTGGATTTTAAAACAAATTTTCACCACGAACTCACCATGTTGGACACAAATTTTAACAAGAAAGAAACGTCAGAAAGTCCTACCAAGTAACTGTCAATGAACTTTTAAGAGAACTGACAGGAAATCTAGGATATTGGCATTATTTTTTAATGGCAATTCACGTGATTTTCGTCAGGTTGTTCTCACTGTAACTGTAAATAGTAAATTCGAATATAACTTACTCACAGATTGAAATCAAATCAAATTAGTAATTTAAAATACAGGTAAGGAAAGGTGTAATGGAAAGGAATAAATCTTCAACCAACATAATAACGTTGTGAATTAAGAATAAGAATAACAATAAATTTATTTGTTCCATAGATGTTACAATATAACAAACAATTAGTAATTAAACCTAAATTAATATTATAGATAATACTTGTAACAGGCATTAAAAAATATTGTCAGTGGTCTCCAAACCAAGCATAGCTTGTATCTTGGAAACCAGTGTTGGGTAAACATTAAATATAGTCTCGTTAAATCGGTGAAAGTAACAGTGAGGTCTTAGTTTAGGTTTTTTTTTGTCAGTGTGTTTGTATGTTTATATGTTCGTTTCACAGATATAGATAGACTAGATAACGCAAATGCATGTACTTCGCGTGTCCGAACCCCGAAGAAGCTTCAAGGTTGGCCGCCGCGTCTCACAGTCCGCGCGCGTCTGTAGTTGCAGCCGGACGGCCGCAAAAACTAAAAAAATGCCTCATTGCGTGATAATTAACTGCAATAGGCCAAAAATTTCGAGCACCCAAAGGAAGGAACATATTTCCTATCACGGGTTAGTTATTTTAAAATTATATTATGTGCAAATTCATTTTAAAACAATTTTTTAAGTATTCCAATCTGTGATTCCCAGAATATACCTGAGTAATTATATATTAACGTTAAGTAAAACTATATTCACATTACGTTGCCGCGTTTGCTTTGAGCGTTTGATCTGACGTTGTGTGTTAAGCAACGATGAATATCTCAACAAGCGATACTGTCGCGCATCGCTTCGACTTCGTGGTACAGGCAATTCGTCATTTCGTCTGTCAAATCTAGCAACTAGTGTTGCTCGTTCTACAACATATAGCAATAATCGATTTTAATCGATATTGGACAGACGAATAAAAATGGCCAATTTAGTAGATAAAAAAACAAGCTCATGTCCTAATTTACACGACAGGTTCAAAAAAAGACGGTAATATTTTTAGGGGTTCATGTATTACATGTGTTCATGTTTATTGTTTA
Source organism: Abrostola tripartita (assembly GCA_905340225.1). Taxonomy (NCBI): domain Eukaryota; kingdom Metazoa; phylum Arthropoda; class Insecta; order Lepidoptera; family Noctuidae; genus Abrostola; species Abrostola tripartita. Next base: position 68,370 of record HG996492.1, on the reverse strand, counting down.
TCCTACGAACATAATACGATTAGGTTTATACATTTAGTACCTATATTTAGAAATAAAATAGAGCGGGACCACAGATATAAAATATATGAGTATGAGCGAGACGATCACGGCGGCAGCTCTAGTTGAATCGTTTGAATCGTAGCGGGGCGGAGGGGCATCGGCGGCATCGGTGTCTTTGAATGGGTTTGGATTTCTCATCACTAAATTTCGGCTGTGACGTCACAGTAGGTGTTAAAAATCGGCACGCTTGGTTTCGATACAAATCGTGATACTTGCGTTATCTAGTCTATCTATATCTGTGGTTCGTTTCCTCCTCACGCTTAAGTAGCTGGACCAAATTCGAAAAAAGACCTCGGTGCGAAGCTAATTTCTCATAAATTTAATTTTATGTAATCGTAATAGTGCTATGTGAGCGTTATGTCACTATGGTTATTAGTTATAGCTATAATCATAGTATACATCATAGACCAACGACTTTCTCTATACATAGTCTATTATTCCTATACATTTTATTTTTGTAAACTAGAATCAGAACGTAAATCACACCTGTATTTGCCAAAGAGGTAGGCAGAGGGGCACATATAACGTTACACTCACATTTTGCCAGCGATTTCATGGGTCCGAATGTAATAGGAAGGAGGCGAGTCTATAGCATCCTATAGCCATCAACCGGGCACAAATCCAGACCATTCCAGACTCAGTGCTGCTACTAACAATAATTCATCATCAGCCGGAAGACGTCCACTGTTTAACAAAGGCCTCTCCCTTAAGAGGGGGGAGGGGTTGCCATAATCCCCATGCTTGGCAAGCGGCTTGGGGATCGCAGTATAGGTGGTCAAGTTCCAGAAGAAGCTGCTGCCCATCTTCTGAATTTTCCCTTAACAATAATTACCTAATGGAAAAGCCCAGTAAAACTTAGCCCGACCCAGGATTCGAACCCAGAACCTCATGCTCAGCAATCAGGACCAACGAGGTAGTCAACAAACAACAATCAACGTTCTGCAAAATCAAATCTTTTCTACTTATGAAAAGGATCAGGTTAGGTGCAAGTATTTAGGTACCCTAACCGACTAGCGTGTATGAGAAATTTGATGCGAGTGAATGAGGCGAAATAAGTACATAAGCCAGCATCAAATGTAAAGACCCCAATGGAACGTTAGAGATATAGAGCGTCCTCTTTAGTTTGCCAGGGAATTAAAACTTCACACTGACTAGTGAAAAATATGAATGAATATCATAGAGAAAATAAGTATTGAATATTTAATAAATAAAAATGATCTATCCTTAAAATACTAAATTAGTCCTAAAGAAGTTGTAGCGACATCTACCCGTCGAAGGACGAATGACGATGACATTCCTACATCGCGCTAGCGAAGTAATCACACGCGCTAGCTATAAATACATCCGCCCCAAATTGGGAAATAGTGCGCCGCGGTCCGCCAGATATACCACCGCCTGGTTGGAAGATCTTCCTTTTCGTTGGATGGATATAATAATAATAATAATAATAAGCAACACTGCTCAACAATGGTCACATATTTCTCTTTTAATTATATTTATTTCAATTTTACCAAAATCATTTGTAACACAGTTTTAAATCGATTATCAGTACCTATCCAGATTCAAAGTTAATTTATAAATACATATATTTTGTACAGTTTTACTGGTGTTATGTGTTTTTTTATACTTTGGTATTTAAGAAGCTAATGTCACCGGCCCGTCAACAACATGTCACAACGAAAAATAGTTAAAAATAATATAAAAAAGGAGAAAAATGATCACTCGTAGCAGAGCAAAGATCGCACAGTCAACATCCCCGGACTCGTCGCCGCGCTCCGCCTCGCAGCTGCCGGACCAGCAAGCGCTGCATTCTCCGGCATCTGCAGTTGCGTCGAGCTCCAGCGACGAGTATTTCTCCCCGCCGACGTCGCCAACACCTGTACGGCGGCAGAGGAGAGGCCGGCCACCGACGAGTTTGGGACTCAGGGGCCAACTGGCTCCGAACCGGGTCCCCGCTTCCGGTGGTTGTGTGCAGCGCATGAAATGGTCTCAGCAAATAAATGAGAACGTCATGCGCGCATATTATGGGTCAACAGAGGGAGGAACTAACCTCACAGCTTACCGAGATAGGATGCTTGCTCTGTTTCAGGATCTTGAACCAGCAGTCAACGTCTCGGCACAACGGCTTTCGGATCAGGTGCGCGTCATCCTACGGAACCACAGGTTGGATGACGCTACGCTTGATCGGCTTCGCTCTGAAGTACATAGTAGTCCTGTCACCTGTAGGCCAGTACATGTGGTGGTGCCGCCTATTGGCCCACCGCCTTGTGATATGGAAGCAGACGACAGGGCTACTACTGTAAGTACACAGTACAATGATATATTGAGGAGTACACTTGAAGATACGATTCGGGAATATAGGGCCTCTCCCCCTGGACTTAGACCGCGTCTACCACGCTTGCCTATGCATAATAAGAATAAGGCAATGATAAGTGCTCTGGATTCGCTGCTTTCAAGTTACTTTGGAGGCAGCGAAGATCTCTGTGATACACATTCGATTCTGTATTGCGCGGCTGCTACGGCATGTCGTGTAGCAAATGTGAAGTGTTTTGATAGCAGTAGAGCTACACGACCGAAACCTGCCGTACCAGCCTGGCAGTGCAGGATTGAGAGTCGTATTACGGAGGCCAGAACACTTATAGGCAAACTTACAGCCTTTAGAGAAGGAAACATACGACCTAGAGTGATGCGCTTTGTGAGGCGGGCATTTGCGGGGGTTGATATTAATCCCCGTGAATATGCAACTCGTGTCACAGAGCGCATCGACTTTTATAAACAAAAAGTTTATGCATGGGCAAGTCGTATACGTAGGTATAAGCGCCGGGTGGATAGGTTCTCCCAGAATCGTATTTTTAATCAGGATCAAAGGTGGGTATACAGAAATTGGGAACGATCAGCTCAAGGTGTGAGTGATGGGCACCTGCCCGATGATGATGTTACCAATGCATTTTGGCGCAGCATCTGGTCGGTGCCTGTCAATCACACTGAAGGCAGTTGGATGCTTGACGTCGAGCAGTCATGTGAATCCATACCAGAAATGGGGACGATTACAATAAGTCCCCAAGATGTAGCTAGTGCAGTCCGTCCAATGTCCAATTGGAAATCACCAGGACCTGACGGACTGCACAACTTTTGGATTAAATGGCTACGTAGTTCACATGGTTGCTTGGCGTCTCAATTCCAATCAGCCCTAGAAGTGGGATCGCTACCCCAGTTTCTAACAACAGGATCTACCCACCTGCTCCACAAAACTGGTAGCACCACGGACCCAAAAAACTTTAGACCCATAACTTGTTTACCTACCATCTATAAACTCCTTACATCCATTTTGAGGGCAAAGATCACAAAACACATTGATGATAACAACATTATGTCTGCTTCTCAAAATGGATGTAAGAACGGGTCCCGTGGTACGAAGGAGCTTCTCCTCATAGATATGACCATTTGCCAACAGGTACGCCGCTCAAAAAAAGATCTGTCGACATGTTGGATAGATTATAAGAAGGCCTATGACTCTGTACCTCACACATGGCTCATGAGGGTGCTGGAGTTGTACAAGATTGATACAACTCTACGCACTTTCTTATTGTCATGTATGAGGCAGTGGAGAACGGTTCTTCACTATCCAGGGTGTCGAGATATCCAACAGGACGGTGAACCAATTAGGATTGAGCGGGGAATATTCCAAGGCGATAGTCTGAGCCCCTTGTGGTTCTGTTTGGCCTTGAATCCTCTAAGTACATTACTGGAGAATTCAGGGTTAGGCTATTCGTTGCGAAGAAGGAGTCAGGTAATCTCCCACCTGCTTTACATGGATGACCTTAAATTGTTTGCTCCCAGCAGATTCCAACTGATAAAGCTACTAAAGATTACAGAAGCTTTTAGTAACTCTATCAGGATGGAATTTGGTGTTGACAAATGTGCCGTCATGCATGTGAAACGTGGAGGGATTATAGAATCCCAGGGAATTCAACTCTCGGATTCTATAAACCTTAGATCACTCTCCGCAACGGAAACCTACAAATACTTGGGTATGTCAGAGGCTTTGGGCATCAACGTGGTTGACATGAAACAATCATTGAAGGAACGTTTCTTTGGCCGCCTGAATAAAGTACTGAAAAGTCTTTTGTCTGAGCCCCTTGTGGTTCTGTTTGGCCTTGAATCCTCTAAGTACATTACTGGAGAATTCAGGGTTAGGCTATTCGTTGCGAAGAAGGAGTCAGGTAATCTCCCACCTGCTTTACATGGATGACCTTAAATTGTTTGCTCCCAGCAGATTCCAACTGATAAAGCTACTAAAGATTACAGAAGCTTTTAGTAACTCTATCAGGATGGAATTTGGTGTTGACAAATGTGCCGTCATGCATGTGAAACGTGGAGGGATTATAGAATCCCAGGGAATTCAACTCTCGGATTCTATAAACCTTAGATCACTCTCCGCAACGGAAACCTACAAATACTTGGGTATGTCAGAGGCTTTGGGCATCAACGTGGTTGACATGAAACAATCATTGAAGGAACGTTTCTTTGGCCGCCTGAATAAAGTACTGAAAAGTCTTTTGTCAGGTGGCAACAAAGTTCGTGCCTTTAATGGTTGGGTTATGCCAACCCTGATGTACTCCTTTGGTATACTCAAGTGGACTCAGACCGAATTAGATGCCTTGGATAGGAGAGTCCGTACGCTGCTAACTTCAAATCGGATGCATCACCCACGTTCGTCGGTAATGAGGCTATACATCCCACGAAAGTGTGGTGGTCGAGGATTTTTAAACGCCAAGACACTCCACAATCGTGAGGTGTGTAGCCTCAGGGAATATTTCCTCCGAGCCGAAGTGGGAATGCACCGAGAGGTAGCTGCAGTAGACAAGGGACTCACTCCGCTCTTCCTGGCTAAAGAGAACTGGTGCAAACCTGTGGTATTGAGTGTTAACGACCGCAGGGATGTATGGCAAAGCAAGGAGCTACACGGACGATTCTACAAGGCTCTTCATGGGCCCAACGTAGACCTCCTATCGTCCGTCTCCTGGCTACGCTTCGGTGATCTCTTTGGAGAAACCGAAGGGTTTGTCTGTGCAATTATGGATGAAGTTATCATGACGAACAATTACCGGAAATATATCTTAAAGGATGGCACGGTTGACATATGTCGGGCATGTCACCGTCCGGGTGAATCCTTAAGACATATTATGTCTGGTTGTTCTCGTCTTGCTAACGGCGAATACTTACACAGACATAACCAAGTAGCCAGGATTATCCACCAGCAACTTGCTTTGAAATACAAACTGGTGGATTCTGAGATGCCATACTACAGGTATGTCCCCGACCCAGTTCTTGAAAGTGATCATATCACATTGTACTGGGATCGATCTATCATCACTGACAGGACTATTGTTGCCAATAAGCCTGATATAGTGGTGATAGATCGATTAGAACGCCGCGCAGTGATTGTTGATATCACGATCCCCCATGACGAGAATCTCGTGAAAGCCGAAAGAGATAAGCAAATTAAATATCTTGATCTGGCGCACGAGGTTGTCGACATGTGGGAGATGGACTCAGCAATCATTGTACCGATAGTCGTTTCGGCCAATGGTCTCATGGCCAAGAGTCTCGACCAACACCTGAAGAGGCTCACGTTAGGCGGTTGGGTCAAGGGCTTGATGCAGAAAGCGGTACTCCTTGACACGGCACGCATTGTGAGGAGGTTCCTCTCTCTGGAGCCCTAACCACCGGTAGCTTGGACCCTGTTCCCGCTGCTGGTTGGGCCCTATTTTTTATATTTTTAAATATTGTATTTTTATATAGATATTTAAAAATGTAATTTATAAGAAAAATAATTTAAATAAAGGTTATAATAATAAAATTCTTTATTCGGATTACTGAGATCCATCACAATAAGCATACAAAGCAAATACATAAAACACAGCAAAGATAAAAATCAACAATTAATACTTTATAGTTAACAATGACCTGGTCCTTTGGGTGAGTTTCCACACAAAAGGGCAGTCGTGTTTTCCAGCAATGGTGCTCAGGAATCTGTGGCTGCTTCCACGCAACCTGTCAAGTAATGAAGCACATTTTTTGCGCCAGACTGCATTAAAACCATCTGTGTGCGCATCGGCAAACATTTCTGACGCACTACAAAAACGTGGAAGCCGCAACAGCGCCCTGAACATTGCTGCTGCTTGCTGCAACATTATTGAATTGGACCCTCAGAGCGTTGTAAGCCCTTTGGGTATAGTTGACCCACAGACTACCCGTGTATAGTGACGTGCAGTACGCTTGAAATAAAGTTACTTTTACCTATGCTTTTACTGCGTCCGTACATCGCAAGAACCTGCGGGCCAGCATGTTCGCCCGGACTGACAGCGCTCTGCGTTCCCTCTCCATGTCTACATCGTCTTTAAGGTCATCAGTTTCCCAGTGTCCAAGATATTTAAACTGGTGAACCATATTTAAAGATATACCGTTAAGGAAAACAGGTAGTACAGTGGGACTACTGGGACCTGACTTAAAGACCATGTATTCCGATTTCTTAATATTATCAATATTATACATGAGACCGTGTGATGCGGCAAAAGACTCACATACTAAAAGTAACTTCCGGAGAGCTCCAACCGAGGGGGCCAGCAGCACCATGTCGTCCGCATAGCTGAGATTATTAAAACAAATACCATCAACATAGCAACCGACATGCATGCTGCTAAGCCTCTCAACCAGTGCATTTACGTACAGGTTGAAGAGTAGGGGTGAGCTCAATCCCCGTTGCCGAACCCCGCACTCCAACCCGCTCGCATCCGAAAGCTTTCCAGCCCATCTTACTCGGTTCTCCTGATTGAGGTACCAGTATCTCATGAGTGATGCCAACTCTGGTGGTATACGCGATATTCCATTATAAAACGAAGAGAGTGAAGAGACACATTTTTGTCGTGTGCAAAGTTGCGTGTCGATTGCATAGATTTCCATACAAAATATCATATCGTCATTATAATGTTAAAGCTAGCTTTATAAAGTTAAATACTGCATTTTCTTACAGGCGCTAAGTTTGCTAAGGATTGGAATGAACTTGTTTTCCAAAGAGAATATAATCACTACGTGTTGTTTTCTGTAGAATTACATGGTAAAAACAGGGTAAAAATAACTGGCAAATAAATAAGTAGAACCATAGAGACATTTTCTTTGGTTTATGGTAGAACGTAGAGTGGAGAGATTATATTCCTTTTGGTTCTAAGTAGTCTGTGGCAGCTAAAATTGGCATTTGGCATGTACCCGTATGTCAGTTTTAGATTTGAGGTTATTTATGTCACGTTATAAACTAACACAACATTGAACAATTTTTATTAGTGGAACGCAATATTCAAAAGATAATGAATGGAATCTTGTTCTGAAAACAGTTTTGCATGGACTGATACGTCAAGTGACAGTTTAAATAGCAATTCGATGTAAGTTTAGTAATCACTAATATTTGTATCGATACACTGATGAACTGCATGTGTTTTTTATTTATTCTTTAATCAGACACATGACAATAGGGACAATATAACATAGATTGTATACTTATATAATTTATAGAATAAACAATGTAAATTGTAATTGTAAGTCTTTATGGATATGGTATCTAGATATGGTATTAAATGCCATAGTAATAAAGCAATTCAACAGTATAATCTATTTTAAAAGTATTATTTAAACATCTATAAAACAAGTTAGTCCATACTGAATTCAAATCTGTAATTTATTAACACCTGTAATCCCCAAATGCATGGGTATGTAACTTGTATAGTATACCCACATCGCATCATGTTATAGGTCCAAATTTAATAGGGGGAGGCTATTGCTATTTACCAGACTGAAATTCAGACTCCATGTTGCTACTGAGGATTACCTATTGAAAAACACCAAACTCCGGACCTCATACTCAGCAGTTTGCAGTCAGCAGACCAATGAGGCACTTATATTGCAGAGCAGAGCAGTAATAAATTTATTTTACCCTCTCAATTAGCTGACCCTGTGAACTTATTACTGCCTTCTCACCATTTAAACCTTCCCTGGACTTCCTCAAATATTTCGAAACCAAAAATAGCCAAATTGGTCCAGCCATTCTCAAGTGACCAAGGGAAACGGGGATTTATTTTTATTACATATATGAATAAATGGTTATTACTTTAATATTATACTTAAATCAATGAGGAATTTTACTAATACATAATACCTATCTGAATAATTTTAATTTAATAGTCACATTTTTTATTTTTCAGGGATGCACATGAGTCTAACTTGAAGTCAGAAAAGAATTCTGATTTAAAAAATCAACAAACTAAGAAATATAAAAAAAAGAAACATACAATCAGTAATGATACAAATGATTATCATACACAAGATGAGGAATCTAAATTAGACATAAAAGAAGAAAACTTGTATAGTAAAAATAAAATCCATAAGAAAAAAAATATTAAATTGGAACCTGACAGTGATAATGACTTACAGAAAAGAAAAAAAATAAAACACATTGAAATTAATGGAAATCAAGAAGAAGACCAGAACTCTGTACTGTATGATGAGACTTACCTTAAAATGAAAGTGAAACAGGAAGAATCTTCTGTAACTACAAAAAAAAAACAGATTAAACGAAAACGACAATCAAGTACTGATACTAATGATTCAACAAAATCTACTAAATTCAATATTAGTATTAATGGAGATCATAATGAATATGATGAGTTAAAAAATTTAACACATGAGTCCGAAAATAATAAATCTAAAAAAAGGAAAAAAAAGTCCACAGAAACATATCATGATAGTGATCATATTGAAGAGAAAATTGATATAGGGGAAACAATCATAAGTAAACAAGACATAAGTTATAAAAATCTTGCTAATAATAACAAACTAACCCACAGTACAGTAAGTACTTTATCAAAAGACAATTCATTTGAAGATAGTGATGAAAGTAGCTGTGGTGAAATATCAGCAATAAAATGTGATGAAGATCAAATTGCTCATACTATTTCATTTAACAACAAAAGTTTTGGTAATGGTGATACAAAAATAAAAGGTAATGACATTTTGAGTGAAAACATAATTGACAGCCCAAAGCATAAGGAAGTTCCTAACAGTGAACCAATATCCCATGTCATGTCTGCACCAACACAGCTCAGAAAATCAAGAATATCCGATAGAATACAATTTGAGGATGAAGATGATACTAACATGGAATCAAGTTACATAAAAAGTAGTGATTATGGAAATAGTAAAAAGTCATTGAGAATTAAACAATTCCTTAAATCGAATCCTAACTTAAAACTGCTGACAGATTTTTTTTACAGTACAAATCTCAGCCAAGATGATGAAATATGGATACTGAAATGTCCCAAAGAGATTGATACAAAGGTTTTTACTGATAAAGATTTGAATATCCATGAAAAATTCAAGGTTAAATTAGATGGTCTAACTTATGACGGCAGTACTGAAGAAGAACAGTCCGATACTATCACTGTATTTTCAATAGAACAAAGCAAATATAAAATCCAAAATCTACCATTAAATGGTATTATAAATTTACGTAAACGTATTCCTAAAGCGCATTTTCGTGATGATAATGTAATGGTAAACAATCAGACAAATTTTATACCACTACCAGAAACTAAATGTCGTCATCCACTTTTTGGTGCAAATTATAAAAAAGCCTTAAAAATACCAGCATCTATAGCCGAACGTTTATATACTGACAGTAATGAAACTATAATGAAATCTGAGAAAAAAAAGAAGAAGAAGAACAGAGATAAAAATACATCTGAGCAAGCTGATCTGCAAGAACATACTGGATTACGCATGAAATCGGAACCAGACTCTTCATTAAAAATAGGTGAGAAAAAGAAAAAGAAACGTAAAATTGTAGACGACGAGGGTCCTGCACCTAAGAAGGTGAAGCGTATTAAACACGATCCAGAATCAGCTGAAGCATGGGAGTCTGAAAAAGCAATAGAAGAAAACCTTTTTAACTATTGATAAATCTGTTAATTATTTATATTTCATTTTATTTCTAACCCCTTTTATTTTATTCATTACAAAATTGCTTTTAGAACATCTATCAAAACTGGCGAAATAAGGGGGTGTACCTTAAAGTCACCTCTGTATACCCCCTTGGGCAAAGCAGGCGTGATAATATGTATGTATGTACAAAATTGCTTATTGTCATCATATGTTACTCTAATATCTGGGATTATTAAAGTTTATAGTTACTAAGTTAATTGCATAATATACAAAAAAACTATACTGCGTTCACGATGACTCGAGGTAATTATGTCATCATGTCCGTATGTCCCGAATAATTCTACAATCTATATACAATTATACATCCCTGGATGCATCTACTTAACCATAACCTGTCCTATCCATAGATAGTATACAACACCGAACATAGAATATAATAAATACTAGCTTCTGCTAGCGACTTCGCCCTATTTCGAATGTTTTATAGCCTTCCTCGATAAATGGGCTATCTAACACAGAAAAAATTATTCAAATCGGACCAGTAGTTCCTGAGATTAGCGCGTTCAAGCAAACATACAAACTCTTTAGCTTTATAATATTATAGCTGTGCCTGCGACTCCGTCCGCGTGGACATTCGAAACCAGCAAAATTGGATTCTATTTAGTAGTTTTTACGCCAAGCCCTACTGTTTTATTACATTGATGTAAAGATTGACGTAACTTTTTTGTTTGTGATTGACCGATTGACTGTGATTGACCTTTATTGACCGCTTTCAATTAAAAAAACACTAAATGATATGGGAAGCTTGCCACAATAGGTACATCAGTGAAAACCGCATTCAAATCGGTTCAGTCGTTTCTGAGATTAGCGCGTTCAGACAAACAGACAAAAAGTTCAAAAACTATATTTTTACATACATGTAATATAACAGTAGGGCTTGGCGTAAAAACTACTAAATATAATCCAATTTTGCTGTTTCCGTATGTACACGCGGACGGACGCGGACACTGCTAGTAGATTACATGCTCAGAATACAGAACAATTAAATGTATAGATAGATAGAAGAAGATATAGATTATATACAGGGCCGGATTAGGGCCTCGCGCCACAAGTATTTTTTTTTTAATCATTTAAATAAGATTTGTATGTAACAGACCATTAATGAGTCAGTCAGTGAATGGTGACATTGATTTAAAACATACAAAAATGATGAACTTCGAAGATGTTGTTGTATATAAAATAATTGAAATCTACGCCGATGTAATTGCAGGTAAAGAGTAAGTAATGTAATAAAACAGCCAAATTAAATAGCGTTGTGGTAGAAAACCAATTTTTAGGATGTATAAAAGACTTGAAAAGTACCCCAAGACGTGCATTGCTTAGGGGCCCCAACATTGTTACTCCGGCCCTGTATATTTATACGAAATTAATTAACTGTAGCACAGTATAGATTCTATACAAACTGTGCTAATATGTAGTCGAGTAATTATAATCTCTTTTTTAGCAACACCATAGAGAAAATTTGGTAACACCATAGGTAACACGCATCACACCTCTATTCCTAGATGAAGTAGGTCTGTGATATATTCATACCTATTATATGCTATTATAAAAGGAGATTATAATTTTGTCTAATGTAATGTGATCATATTCCATATAATTACAATATAATTTATGGTCTTCATATTATCGATATCGACAATTCTGAGACATTGATTGACAGTGACACTATTATTATTTTTGAAGGTCGTTTGGAGGAGAAAGATCATAGATGTCAAAACAAGCTGATAGCCCGATAAGATTCGAAATAACCTAACAGTCAACTAAAGTTAAGATACAATTTATAAGAAATCGTATATTTAATTATTTTAAGGTACTTTTAAAGAAATCAAATGCAAGTTATTTACTACGATTCTAAAATTAAGAATATAATTGTTTAGGTAAGTATGTTTAATTTAAATTATTTTCATTATAAACATCCTTGAACTTGTTTTGTTAATATATTATGAACTTCATTATTCTTATATATTAACTTGTTTACATAAATAAAATTGTTTCAAGGTCCATTTTCTTTTAATCTTAAGCAACAAGCACTTTCTTAAATGGACAATATTTATTATTTACATGCTTGTGGTATTACTAATAAGGATTAATAATATCCTTCGTTAAAAATAACGTGATCTCTGTTAATTTTCCTGTAACTTAATGTATTATAAATACTAAATTCCTGTAACTTTGAATCAGCAATTAAGTTAAGTTAGGAAAATATATAACTGACAATATAATATAGTAAGACTACAGTGTTAGTTTTGAAAATAAAATGTTAGTTAGGATATTGTCAAAGAGGAATGGAACGGAGTATTCTGGGCATTAAACTTGCAGTCCAGATCCGAAACACCGTAATCCGTTCCAAAACAAAAATCACTGACGTCACTCACAAAGCTGCTACATTAAAATGGAACTGGGCTAGTCACGTCTACCGCATGACAGACGATCAATGGGCCAAGCGTACATCCCAATGGACCCCTACACAAGGTAGACGTCAGCGAGGCAGACCCAAACGGAGATGGCGAGATGACCTGGACTCCTTTATGGAGGACTGGGCATCGACAGCCCTTGACAGAGTCGTGTGGAGAGAGAGTGGGGAGGCCTTTGCCCTGCAGTGGGACATTACAGGCTTGTAATAATAATAATAGGATATTGTATAAATTAATCAATATTATCAAAATAGAATCTTAATCCAGACATTCAACTAATACTAGCCATCACAGCGTTACTTCGCAGATATATTGTCTCTGATCTGTGTGACATATACTGGCAGCTGCAAACCCTTCAAAAGATTTTATTATGCTTGTAGATAATGTAGGTTACATATTTTTTAACTTATTAAGCATTGATCAACCAATTACAGTCATTTGTATTAGCACAATCTGTTGCTATATTTAAATGCAGCAAGAAAGTAGTACACATTAAATAGGTTTACTTAAACCTAAGCCGTGGTATGGAGTGTAGTTAGTTATGATACCAAGTATCTATCATATAAAAAAATTGTTAAAATAATATGAGTAGAATGTTGGTTTAATAATGTAAACGATCCGTGTAAGATCTGCCCAAAAAGTAACGGATACGGATCTTTTTTTTTCTTGCGGATATCCGCGGATACGGATATCAGGAACATCATTATCATCAACCATACTATAAGAAGAAGAAGAAGAATTTATGACAGAATTTACTCTGATTGGTTATTTGGCTGCATAATTTATATATACTACATGAATTGTCCCAAGTTTGTATGTGTAAACTTAGTGTCAGAATACTTGGTTTATATAGATTATAAACAAAGGTGGCTGGAATGAAATCAACAGAGAATATAACTGAACAATCCAGAATTGATATGGGCATCGAACCCAAGTTCACAAAAAAAACACAACTGCCATGTCAAAAAAACGAACTAAAAAGTTAAAAACAAGTTTCATCGCAATCAGGGAATCGTTTTGTGTAACCGTTACTTAACTAAGAGGTTCGACTGCGATGTTTGTTTTTAACTTTTTGGTTTGTTTCGTTTACATGGCTGTCGGGATTTAAAAAAATTATTTATGTTATTTATATATTTTTTAAATTCTATGTTACGATTATGCAAGGATTCTAACTCCCATAAATCGAAATCAGTTCAGGCATTGAGAAATTGTGATGGAATAAAGAAACTCCCATACATGCCTACCTACATACATGAACCCTTAAAACAGTCGTGTAATGAATTTTATATTACTATACTACATGTACTCTTATAAGGTCTGTAGGTTATGATGACGTCATGGGTGCTACGTAGCTGGTGCGTCCCGTACTCTCTAGTCTGCCTATTGTCACAGTAATGCACTTTTATTACTGTTTCTTCGATTGCATTTCTTTTGGAGCGTTACTATTTTAATAGGAAGTTAGATTAGCACATATTACTACCTAGTGTTCTTTGTTAACTTTTCTTATTGTTACAACGTCAATGTTAATAAAAGCATGTGAATTGCTATTTAAAATGTTTTGTTGTTTGTCAAGATTAACTTTTCGGCAGAGTGAGGTGACTATTGATTATATCTAAAGTTAATTAATAATAATTTTATTTTCTTTACTTTGCAATCCACAACGGCTTATACTCACGTAATATTTAATATTTTAACTGCTAAATAAGTACAGGTCTACTTACCTACGTCGCACTACTACATAAAGTACTATTTTTTATTGTAGTTCCGAAGGGGTTTGCTTCACTTGACCAGGGAGGTTAATTAGTACCTACTCACCGTGGTCATTTTTGCGATGGATGACCGTTTTTCACATGTCAAGACGAGACCCTTTCGTGCTGTAGGTACTTTAAACCATCGATCTTGCGCCCGATCTCTATTCGGTTGTAATGGTCTACCGTACTGTCGGACTATGTGTCAGGGAATAGAGAGTGCACCTGTGTTTGCGCGTACACTTGTGTGCACTATAATATCTCATATCTCCTGAGTATAAGTAGTTGGTTACTCTCAGCCAAAAAATAAAAATGTGCACAAGACCGGTTCCTTATACATCGAGCTAACGCATAGTTAATAAAGACGGAATATTCTTGTACCAGGTACAACTTTCCAAAATTAAACATATCGTGTAAGGTATCGCTTGAAAGGGCTTTTTTATCAGGAAATCAAATATTAGTCTTACAAAAGTCTAGCGGGAATAAATCCTAAAAAAATGTGAAATAAATTTTTTAATAATAACCACCTTAAAAAAACACGTACTCAACGGTTTCAATAATAAAACTATTAAAAAAGCGCACACATATGTTTTGGCGCCGACTTCAACTTCGGCTTATGTAGAGTGAAGTGAATAAAATCTATACTTATAAAATGCTTTGTCCTTGTGGAGGAAGGGATGTGGAGTTCCTCCAACGAAAAGGAAGATCTTCCAACCAGGCGGTGGTATGCCTGGTGGGCCGCGGCGCCCCACTTCTCCTCGGAGTTCATCTCTGCGCCCCCGACACAATCGGCCCTTCTGGGGCCCTGGGTGTAGAAATCCCCGCGGTGCACTGCGGTGCACCGGTTGTTTAGGCGCACAAAATTTATTTTTGTGCGGCGCCACTGGCGCCTGGAAGTTGGTAGCACTAATGAGTGCCACCATTGTGTGTTAATGTTGTGTGTGCCAGTGGCGCTGCGAGCGCGGTTGCGCATCTTCACGCCACCTCGGCGGTCGGACCCCGCCAGGTGAGACCACCAGTTGCCTGGAGGAAGCCCAGCGAGAGTGTCCAGCGACAGAGGTGGCGAGCCCCACTTTACAACTCGGCTGTATTTATAGCTAGCGATTGTGATTACTTCGCTAGCTTTTCACATGTCGAGACCCCACCGTGCTTCGGAAGGCACGTTAAGCCGTTGGTCCTGCGCCTGATCTCTCTCCGGTCGTGTCGGTCTACCGTCCCATCGGAATATGAGAGTGAGGGAATAGGGAGTGCACCTGTGTCTGCGCGCATACTTGTGCATATCTCCTGCGCAGATGGCTAGTCTTAGCTGAGACAGGCCGCCGTGACCGAAATTCGGTCAGGAGGACATTATTACTTCGCTAGCGCGATGCAGAAATGTCCTCGTTATTCGACGTGTAGATGTCGCTACATCCTAAATGACTGATTGACGGATTAATGCACAGCCTTTACCGCTGATCGCAGGGATCTGTCACTTGGAGGGTGTGGTGTTTGTATGACGTAGGCATCCAATAAGAAAGGATTTTCCGAAATTCTACAAAGGGGGTGAAAATGGGGGGCGAAATTGTATTTTGGATTCGTTGGTCCAATCTACTTCAAATTTTGCATAAATCTATTTTAGTAGAATTGATGGAAGATGTGTTTCATATTTTAACGGGGTTAAAAGGGGGTAAAAAGTTATTTCGCCGGTGAATTTATACTAAATTCATATCAATACTCCATGGTGCCTTTGATTTAAATTACATTTTATTTTGACACATGTTTGAAAACTCTATCCGATTTTATTAAAAATAAAGTTTAACTCAATTAAAAACATAAGCAAATACCGTGCAAATACTCTTTAAAACAGCCTCATATGGACCTAGAGACGTAAATTATTATATCACCCTAATATTATAAAGGCGAAAGTTTGTGAGTGTGTTTGTATGTGTGTTACCTCTACCAAACATACAAACACACAATATAATAATGCTGAAAAGTGTTTGTTTGGTTGAACACGCTAGTCTCAGGAACTAATGGTTCGAATTGAAAAAATATTTTTGCGTCTATTTATCGAGAAAGGCTATAGGCACAGGCCCCGTGTTCAGGCATTTTTCCTTTCCGTGTACCGTGTCCATGTGAAGAATAGAAATATAATCCTGAAATGTTCTTATATATTTTTCTAAAAATTAAAATTCGTTTCTTTATGAAATATAATCAGAATATTTAATAATAACATCGCTGAGCAAAGCCATGAACAACGACTAGTTAAATAATGTATTAAAAGCAAAACTCGTATTGTCTATTGTATCGCGAATACTAGATTGGGGAGAACAAAGAAGTGTAACTGAATACAGTATGTAATGCGAGGGAGCTGCGGTTCCCGGCTCGGACCTCGGCGACACGCTCTCCGCACCTCTCGTTTATATAAGCCAGCCCAAGACAGCGCCTGCGCTCAAACCGAATGTGCTGTTTCATGGGTACTCATAAACGGTGACTACTCGACATGCCCAAAATGGTGACCCGCGAAAAGAGTGACTACGGCAGGAAAGTGCAGGAGAAGGCCGTCATCGAAAAGGTCATCCAATAACATAATCTATCTCTCTATCTACAAAATTCCGATTCGCGCAAGAGATGGTGCTCACGTCGAAATTAATAGAATTTTTTGTGGAAATAATCCTCGATCGCATTTACTCGAGCGCGATACAAAGATATTATACTGTAGAATGTAAACGGGGTGCCTTCGTACTGGCTCACCCTTGGTGGATGCGGGGGACGCTCGGCCAAGGAGGTGCGAGGCTAACGTGTGGTGTTGTGGCGCAGAGGCAGATGGCGATCGAGCGCTGCGCCGCGGCCGCGGCCGCCGAGCGGCCCCCCGGCGCCGGCCCGCCCGGCCTGCCCGGCCCGCCCGGCCCGTCCGGCCCGTCCGGCTCGCCCGGGCCCACCGGCTTCGACTGCCCCACCGCGCCCGTGTTCCGGCACACGCGCGTGCTGACGCTCGAGCACGGCGAGCATCACGACTCCACGCTCTATCGGTAATACAATATTTAACAACTTTTTACCACCGCCGGTACCTACTATTATTCAAGTTCACCTGCATATTGATGGACTCGTGCTTTCTTGATTTCAGGTTTAAAAAAGGCTGCTATTTACAATTCTGCCCCGGTCCTTCTTTACTAGGCCGAAAAGTATTTCTCTATACTAATTATGTGATGTCTGATAACCGTGAGTATGCTAAAACCTATTTCTCTTATTCGATTCGAATTTAGGTATATATTTCTCTTACCTCATATTCGATCTAAATTAGTAGGGATTGTTTTGTTTTTTAGGGTTTCGTACCCAATGGAACACAGGTGTTGCCGTTGTAGCAAAAAAATCACGTTTGTTGTATTGGAACCCTTTTAAATATTTATTTTATTTTGTTTTTTAGTATTTATTGTTATAGCGGCAACAGAAATAAATCATCTGTGAAAATTTCAACTGTATAACTATCACGGTTGAAATATTCACAGAATAATTAGTTATATATACACTTTAAAAATAAATTAAAATAAAAGAAATATTTAAGGGGGGCTCCCATACAACTAATGTTACTTTTTTGCCGTTTTTATAGATAATAGTACGTAACGCTTCGTGCGCGAGTCCCACTCGCAGTTGGTCGGTTTTTTTTAATGTTTTGTAGAACAGCTTACCTAGACAAGAAATTGGTATTTGCTACACAGAAGAGGACAAACAGATAGATCAAGCGGAGTTCATCCGCAATCAATACTACGGGTTAGAATGGCATCGCGACGGCGACGACGGCGAGCCGCCCGCTCCGCTCGGCACCGGCCTGCTCGTCACCGACACCGACTTCTACTGCCAGCTGCAGCTCGCGCGCGCCGGCTCCTTCCACTACTACTTCGTGTACGACAACGCGTAAGTATCGGGTGGGCGCGGGCGTCGCGGGCGGCGGGGGCGCGCGGCGGCTGAGTGACGCGCTCTGTTGCAGGGAGTCCCCCGTGGGCCCGCAGGGCTCGGGCTGGTTCCACGTGGCGCCGGAGCTGCGCGCGGGCGCGGGCGGGCGCGACGTGCTGCCGCTGGACGCCGTCATGTGCCAGACAGTGCTGGCCAAGTGCCTGGGCCCGCTGCCGCGCTGGGAGCGCGTGCTGCGCGTGGCCAAGGAGTCCGGCTACAACATGATCCACTTCACGCCCGTGCAGGAGCTCGGCGCCTCCAACTCCAGCTACAGTATCGCCAATCAGCTGCGCCTCAACCCAATGTTCAGCGCCGACGTCGGCCGCGAGGCAACCTTTGCCGACGTCGAAAATATCGTATCTAAGATGCGAACGGACTGGAAGGTGCGTCTTACTCACATGCATAGTAAAAACTAAACATTTAATTAAATCGGCTCGCATCGCCTTCACCGCAGGTCATGAATGAGGGCTCCTTTTAAAACTACACGTAGGTAAGTGTAATCAAACTAGTTATTATTTATATTAATAATTTTGCCGTGCGAGGATCGACCCCGATCAGGTCGTCGAATAAGTAATTTGAGAAAAAAGATCTATACAAGAGTACACAACCGTAATAGTTTTACTAAGCATACTTGATTACGTCACAGATGTTGTCCATTTGCGACATCGTGTTAAACCACACGGCCAACGAGACGCCGTGGCTGTCGGAGCACCCCGAGGCGACGTACAACTGCAGCAACTGCCCGCACCTGCGGCCGGCCGCGCTGCTGGACGCGCTGCTGGCGCGCCTCACGGCCGACGTGGCGCGCGGGGACTACGAGGCGCGCGGGGTGCCGCGCCGCGTCACCGCGCACGAACACCTCGAGGCCCTCAAGCACCTGCTGCTCACGCAGCTGCTGCCCGAGGCGCGGCTGCACGAGATGTACATGTGCAACGCGGCCGAGCTCGTGCAGGAGTTCTACTACATGGCGCGCAACAAGTGAGTGCGGTGTGCGAGGCGGGGCGGGGCGGGGCGGGGCGGGGCTCCCGTGCTGACTGACAGCCGGCCGTGTGTGCAGGGTGCCCGCGCCGGGCGCGCCGCCGGCCGCGGCCCGCGAGCTGCGCCTGCTGCCCGACCCGCAGCACCGCCGCCTGCGCGCCTCGCTCGACATGGACCTCGCGCTGCAGCTCTACAACGTGTACAGGCGAGTGCCGATGCGATCCGATCGTTCCGCTCTCTGTTGAGCTTTTGTAAACTCACGTATTCGCTGCAGAGCGGAGTGCTACGACGAGGAGACGCGGCTAAAGAAATGCTGCGAGGAAATGAAAAGGAAGCTGGAGCAGCTCAACGAGGCCGCCGCCGATACGCTGCGGGAACACCTGCGCGCCGCCGTCGACAATGTCATAGCCGGCATGAGGTAGGTGGTCGCCGAGCCTGACGAATTAATTAATTTGGAGTGTACAATACATATTACAGCTTCTAATGCCGCGAACCTGTCTCTGGCGGCGGAGTCCCGAGCGCGAACATTCACCATCATTATGTTTCAGATACTTCCGCCTTCAGTCGGACGGGCCGAAGATTGAAGAGGTCAGCGCGAAGAACCCTCTCGTGCCAAGGTAGGGCGGCGTGTCGTGCACTCGCGAGCCTCAGCGGCCGGAGTGCGGGAGCGAGGGTAACGCGTGTGTGTGGCGCAGGTACTTCACGTGGGCGTGTCCCGTGGAGAGCAGCTCGCTGGCCGAGGTGGAGGCCGTGCTGTACTCGGACGCGGGCCGCCTGTGCATGGCGCACAACGGCTGGGTCATGGACGCCGACCCGCTGCAGGACTTCGCCGCGCGCTCCGCCGCCGCGCGCGTCTACCTGCGCCGGGAGCTCATCGCCTGGGGCGACAGCGTCAAGCTCAGGTGGGTGCGGCCCGGTGCGGCCCGGTGCGGCCCGGCGGCCCGGTGCGGCCCGCGCTCACGCCCTCTGTCCCGCAGGTACGGGGACAAGCCGGAGGACAGCCCGTTCCTGTGGGCGCACATGCGCGAGTACGTGGAGCTTACGGCCGAAGTTTTCGACGGCGTGCGCCTCGACAATTGCCACTCTACTCCTTTGCACGTTAGTACCCATATTTCGTATTTTTACTTATACGCGTGTTCAGGAATATAAGCGATTAATTCATCTACTTGACTCACTTGATGTTATTTCGTACACGCTCAAGGTGGCCGAGTACATGTTGGACAGCGCGCGCAACGTAAAACCGGACCTGTACGTGGTGGCCGAGCTGTTCACCAACTCGGATCACGTCGACAACATCTTTGTGAACCGGCTCGGCATCACGTCGCTCATCCGCGGTAAGTGTCCCGGGCGTTGGCCGCGCGGCCTGCCCCCGGCCGCCGCCTGACCGCCCCCCCCCCCCCCCCCACAGAGGCGCAGAGCGCGTGGGACGCGCACGAGCTGGGCCGCCAGGTGCACCGCTTCGGCGGACGCGCGGTGGGAGCCTTCCTGCGTGCGCCGCGCCGCGCCGCCGCCCCGCGCATCGCGCACGCGCTGCTGTTGGACCTCACGCACGACAACCCGTCGCCGCTGGAGCGCCGCAGCGTGTTCGACGTGCTGCCGTCCGCCGCGCTCGTGGCCATGGCCAGCTGCGCCACGGGCAGCACGCGCGGCCTGGACGAGCTGGTGCCGCACCACGTGCACGTGGTGGACGAGGCGCGCCTGTACGCCGAGTGGGCCGAGCCCGGCCCGGCCAGCACGGGGCAGGCCGGCGCGGGACAGGCCGGTGCGGGGCAAGCCGGCGCGGGGCAGGCCGAGCGCGCGGCCGGCCGGGTGGGCGCCGACTGCGGCATCATCGCCGCCAAGCGCGCGCTTAACGATCTGCACCACGAGCTCGCCGCCAGCGGGTACGATGAGGTAATACCCGCCGGACAGTGACACGCAGATATTCATTTACTTCTTTAAATGTACGTACCATTTTTGTTAAATGTATGTTATAGGTTTACGTGGATCAGATGGACGCCGACGTGGTGGCAGTGACGAGGCACGAGCCGCGCTCCAGACAGGTGAGGTGGTCAGTCAGCCTGTTCCCCTAGTGTCGGCCCGTAGCCCCTCGCTGACGTCATGTTGTGTGCAGTCGGTGATCCTGGTGTCGTTCACGGCGTTCAGTGCGCCGGACTCGGCCGCGGGCGCGAGGCACGTCAAGCCGCTGCGCTTCGAGGGACAGCTGGACGAGATCGTGCTGGAGGCTTGCCTGCGCCACGTGGACTACCGGTACTTTGCTACTATTTACAACCTAGGGGTTACTATTTTGTTAGGGCTGGAATATTGTGCAGTATTCTAGAAATAATTTATCTATCACAAAATGTAGGACAGGACTATAACAGGTACAATAAAAAATATAATATGACTACGAATATGCGATATAGGCAAGGAATATACTTTAAGCCAAGCAACGCTTCGCAAAAATGATGTACGGGTGGTAATTTTATGTGACGGTAAGTTCATATCATTAAATACCTAATATTGAAATCATTAAGTATATTTAATCGGGTAAGCCAGACGGTCTCTCGTGCAACACATTCCCCGGCGCAGGTCGGACGGCAGCCCGCTGCGCGCGCCCGGCCCGCACGTGCGCCACGCGCGCTACATCAGCGGCCTCGCGCAGTACGAGTGTAGCCTGCGCCGCGCGCTGCCGCTCGCGCAGTCCGAGCTGCTGGCCGGCGCGCGCTGCGAGGGCGCCTACACCGTGCTGGACTTCCGCGCGCTGCTGCCCGGCTCCGTCGTGGCCCTGCGCGTCAGCCCGCGCGCGCCGCAGCGGGCCGCGCTGGCCGCGCTGCAGCGCTCCGTGGACGCGCTGCACCAGCGCCGCGCCGACCCGCTGGGGCTGGCGGCCGCGCTGGCCGAGCTGGAGCCGGCCGACTTCAACGCGCTGCTGTTCCGCTGCGACGCCGAGGAGCGCGAGGCGGGCGGCGGCGGCGCCTACGACGTGCCGGGCTGGGGCCCGCTGCCCTACGCCGGCCTGCAGGGCGCCGTGTCGCTGCTGGCCGAGCTCACGCCGGGCGACGCGCTGGGCCACCCGCTGTGCGACAACCTGCGCGCCGGCGACTGGCTGGTGGAGTACGCGTGGCGCCGCCTGGAGCGCGAGCCGCGGCTGGCCGGCGCGGCGGCGCGCTACCGCGAGCTGCTGCGCCCGCTCACCGAGCTGCCGCGCTTCCTGCTGCCCGCCTACTACGAGGCGCTGACGCTGGGGCTGTACCGCGGCGTGGCGCGCGCGGCGCTGGCGCAGCTGGGCCCGTGGGTGCGCGGCGCCGCCTTCCCGCGCGCGCTAGCGCTGACCAGCCTGCAGCTGCTGGGCGCGCTGCCGTCCGCGCCGCTGCCGCCCTTCTCGCCCGCGCTGCCGCCGCCGCGGCCCGCGCGCGCCGTCACTATGTCGGCGGGGCTGCCGCACTTCGCGGTGGGCTACATGCGCTGCTGGGGCCGCGACACGTTCGTGGCGCTGCGCGGCCTGCTGCTGCTGACGGGCCGCTTCCAGGTGGGTGTGGGTCGGACGGGCCGCGCGGGCCGTTCGCGCCGGGCGGGCTGACGAGGCTTGTGTTGCAGGACGCGCGCTTCCACATCCTGGGCTTCGCGGCCTGCCTGCGCCACGGCCTCATCCCCAACCTGCTGGACGGCGGCCGCAACGCGCGCTACAACTGTCGCGACGCCGTGTGGTGGTGGCTGCAGAGCATCAAGCAGGTGCGAAATCTTTGACGAAACGGATGTTGGCCACGCTCTGACGTTTTACGAACATTTAACGCATTCACATCCAATAACTTTCCAGTACTGCAATGAAGCGCCGCAAGGCACGGCTCTGCTGACGGAGCCGGTGTCGCGCCTGTTTCCTAAAGACGAAGGAGAGCCCGCCCCGCCCGGCGCGGCCGACCAGCCGCTGCACGACGTCATACAGGAGGCGCTCGACGTGCACTTCCAGGTATAAAATATCAGTATAAAAAGAAAATAACTTCTTTAAAAACGCCACGCCCTCTTTCTTCTGCCTGTCAATCGGCCCATTCTTGACCGTGTCCTCTGCCACCCCCAGGGTCTAGTTTTCCGAGAGCGTAACGCCGGCCGTGCCATCGACGCCCACATGTCGGACAAGGGCTTCAACGTGCAGATCGGGGTCGACCCCGAAACCGGCTTCCCGTTCGGTGGCAACGATGCCAACTGCGGAACATGGATGGACAAGATGGGCTCGTCCGAGCCGGCCGGCAACCGCGGCAAGCCGGCAACACCGCGCGACGGCAGTGCCGTGGAGCTCGTGGGGCTCGCCTACAGCTGCGTCAGCTGGCTGGCCGCGCTGCACCGCTCGGCCCGCTACCCCTACCCCGGCGTGGTGCGGCGCCACCGGGACGGGAGCCTCACGTCCTGGACCTACGCGCAGTGGGCCGAGCGCATCCGACAGAACTTCGAGCGCTACTTCTGGATCCCGGCCGCGCCCTCGGCCGCCGACCTGCGCCCCGACCTCGTGCACCGGCGCGGCATCTACAAGGACAGCCACGGCGCCTCGCGGGCCTGGGCCGACTACCAGCTGCGCTGCAACTTCCCGATCGCCATGGCCGTCGCGCCCGAGCTGTTCGACCCCAAGCACGCCTGGCTCGCGCTGGACGCCGTGGAGCGCCTGCTGCTGGGCCCGCTCGGCGTCAAGACCCTGGACCCCGCCGACTGGGCCTACCGCGGGGACTACGACAACTCCAACAACGGCGACGACCCCAGCGTCGCGCACGGCTTCAACTACCACCAGGGGCCCGAGTGGCTGTGGCCGCTCGGCTTCTACTTGCGCGCGCGCCTGGCCTTCGCGCACGACCTCGGCCGCCACGCGCGCACCGTGGCCGCCGGCTACGCCGCGCTCGCGCCCGCGCTGGCCGAGCTGCGCACCTCCCTGTGGCGCGGCCTGCCCGAGCTGAGCAACGCGGGCGGCGCCTTCTGCGCGGACTCCTGCCGCTCGCAGGCCTGGAGCTCGGCCGTGGTGCTGGAGGCGCTGCACGAGCTGGAGGCGGCCCGCCGCGCGCGCCCGCTGGCCGCCGACTGACGCGCGCGCCCGCGTCGCCTGCGCCACGCGCGCCGCGCCGCCGAGCCGCGCCGCCTCTACAGCACGCCCTACGAGCCGCTCGCGCCCGCGCCGCGCCGCCCGCTGGCCGCGCTGCGCCGCCTGCTGCGCCGCGCGCGCGCGCCCGAGCGCCTGTCGCGCACCATCTACAACCTGCTGCAGCCCTGCGCGCGCGCCGGCCGCCTGGCCACCGTGGTGTACAGCGACCGCTACTTCCGCTACGGCCTGCCGCTGCACGCGCGCGACGCGCCCGCGCGGCGCCTCGTGGCCGACGAGCTGGCGGCCGCGCTGCGCGAGCGACGCGCGCCGGGCCGCCGGGCCGCGCACGTCATGCCGCTGCGCCGCGCCGCGCCGGGCCTGGCGCCCCGCGCCGGCGTGCTGCTGGGCGTGCCCGCGCCGCCCGCGCCGCGCCGCCCGCCCGCGCGCCCGGAGCCGCGCCTGCTGCGCGTGGCCGCCGAGGCGCGCTTCGAGGAGGCCCCGCCCCGCTCGGCGCCGGCGCCGCGCCGCGCCCTGGGCTACCGCCAGCCGCGGGAGGCCGGCGAGCCGCGCGTGGCGCCGCCGGGCCCGCGCGCGCGCCGCTCCTCGCCGCCCGAGGCCGACGACTACGCCTCGGCCGGCTCGGAGGCTCCGCGGCCGCAGTTCGTGCTGGCGGACGAGGCCGAGCCGGCGCCGCGCTGCGCGGACGGGCGCGAGGCGGGCGCGCAGTGGGCGGGCGAGGCGGAGCGCGAGGCAGAGCGCGAGGCGCTGGCCAAGCCCTCGCCGCGCGTGTCGGCCGCCAACCTGTCGCCGACGGCGGAGGACGACAAGGCGTGCTCGATGGCCCTGGCGCGCAAAGTGCTGAACACGGAGCGGTACAACAACGGCGCGCAGGCCGTGCTGTACCGGCGGGGGTCGCGGGGGTCGCGGGGGTCGCGCGGCCGGGGGCCCCCGGGGGGGGTCCGCGCGACTCTCCGGGCGATGCTGGCGGTGAGCGGTGTGTTCTACGCGCTGTCGTTCCTCGCCTTCTACTTCCTGAGCCTGCCGTAGCTTGCGACCGGGGATGCTATTTAAAATATTGAGTGCCATAATAATGTTAATCTTAAGCTTATAATATCAAGTCAAGTTCGCGGAATATAAACGTCCGTGTAAATTGCAATCTCGCGACAGTTTTTCCCTTTCCGTATATAATGTTATACAAAGCGTTATATTTTTTTAGAGTGTTTATTAAATGTTAAATTGAATTATTTTTTGTTCTATAATTAATTTTATAATTATTTATAATATTTAACGTAGTATTCAATCAATGTCCAATACTTGGCACCATTTAATCTAAAGAATAGTAAATTCATATAATAAAATCGTAATATATTTTCTAAAATTAATAATATTTAGCAATAATCATAATAATGTTATAGGTAACTATAGTTGTAATATAAAATACGTTTATTAATAATGTGTTTACTTTCCTTCCAATTTTATAAAAATGCTTTAGAAGAAAAAACCGCGAGTTTAAGTCGACCTGTCCTTACAGACGCCCCTGCTCGTACCATCTGAAGGACATTTAAGTAAGCTGCTTGAAATACTATAACTGTCAGACACGAATGAGAAAATTTTGTAAAAAAAAACCTAAATTATATTATTTGTAAATGTGAGCATGGCTCACATTTACAAATAATATAATTTTATGTAATTTTTTTTTTAAACGTCGCCCCACACTAGGAATTTCTCCTGTATCGTGGGTGCGTTTCACAAACATGTAAAATCACATACAC
The DNA here is from genome assembly GCA_905340225.1 of Abrostola tripartita. NCBI lineage: Eukaryota > Metazoa > Arthropoda > Insecta > Lepidoptera > Noctuidae > Abrostola > Abrostola tripartita. The sequence goes on along the minus strand of HG996492.1, from coordinate 42,365 downwards.
AAACACCCAGACTCGGATCGCACAAATTCTCAGATTGTACAATATAGGTCGTTTGTAATGGTCTTTTGAAAATTCCTGTGGCAGTCTTCCGGCTTCATCATCAGACCCTTTTTAATATGTGCAATGTAAATAAACAAACGAGCCCAAACTCGACTACCTTAGCAGTTTCCTCCTGAGACTTCCAGAGCAGTCTTCCGGCTCCATCATCAAACCATCGTCAATATATGTGTAGCTGCACCGCACCTACGAGAAATCATACATATCCGCGCGCTGCGGCGTCCGGGACTCTACTGACGTTCGACTCGGAGTTCTTCTCTGCGCTCCCGAAGGAGGTGCGAGGAAACACCATCGGCCCCTCTGGGGCCCTGGGTGTAAGTGTCCCCGCAGTACACAACGGTGCACCGGAATTTTTGGGCACACAGCCCTGTGCTGTGTGGCGCCACTGGCGCGTCCACCAACTCCGTTCAGTCGTGGGTAACAATAAATAAATGATTTATATTAAAACTTAAAAGGCACAGTTCCGTAACTGAAATGCAGGTTTAATTGATTCTATTTGTCTGTGGTCAATGTCACTGGACTGTCACTTTAAATTTCGCGGCATTAAGATAGGTTCTAAATCGGAAAAAGTCGACACGTAAAACAGCGGATTAAAAGTCGTACCTGGTTGTGAGGTTTTTGCCAAACTTCTTGACAGTATATGGTTAGGCGTAAATGAGACAAAGTTGTAGTATAGTCTGGTTATAATTATCCAAAGGTGCATCTTATATACTAACGACTACGTGTTGATCACGGATAGTAGAAACATTTAGTAGATATTGAACGTGCGATAAAGATCGTAAGATTGCGATGTAGATTGTAGATACAGCACAAAGATATTGTACTGTAACAGTACACCCTCCTTTAAAAAAAAAAAAAAATATTATTATGGTAATAGTGTTTACAATATAAATTTGACCTAGACCTTACTAGTTATTTGCTGATGTATATAAATAATAATGCTATTGTACGCGGTGGAATTTGATGACGCCTGTTGTGGTGTGATTTGCTGACGTATGTAATTTTGACTTAGCTGTTGCACGAGTGTTTATTATTTTTTTCCGTTAAACTCTTCATTCTTCTGTCCAGTGTTTTCATTATGCCGTAAAGTAGGATCACGCCGATTGTTAAAATAATCTGTCCCATTGCAACATTTCTTGTCCACCGTAAGTCCTCCTGGATCAGGTTACGGAGTTTGTCCGCTTCGTTTTGATTGAGGCAACTGTCCGTATTGTATGTTATCTGGTCCTTAGAACTTTGATTTCCCATTTTAGATGTCTTGTTGTTACGAGTAGTTGTGAATTAATGGTATATGTTAAGATCTATGTTAATATATATACGAATGGCTTGCTTATATCAGCGATTTTTTATAGACGCACTACTGGCTTTACTTTACGTCCCGATCGTGTAGTGTACGTGTGTGAATGTCTGTATAAATCCTTTGAATCTGGCACGTAGTTTGATTCGTCATTGATCATGAATGCTGGTTTCAATCTATCAATTGATATCACTGTCTCTTTATCCCTAATTCTAATGCAAAATGTTTTATCTGTTTTACTAATTACTGGGTAGGGTCCTTCATACGGCGGTGTCAGGGCTTTCTTAATTCTATCACACCGAACAAATACGTGTGAGCATTCTTTGAGTTCGGGATGCACAAATATAGCTTGGTGGTGGTTTTTTCTTTTCGGAATTGATGTCATTTGTGTGATGTCCTTTTGAATTTGTTTTACAAACTCTTCGTACGTTGATAACTGTGCTGCTGATGACTCAAAAAATCCTCCAGGGAGTCGTATTGGCGTTCCATATGTCATCTCTGCTGAACTATAACCTGTGTCTTCTCGCAAGCTACTCCGCAACCCGAGTAAAACTGTTGGAATTTCTTTTAACCAATTTTCGTTGGATTCTCTTGTCATTAACGCCACCTTTAAAGTTCTATGAAATCTCTCTATCATTCCATTGGATTGCGGATGATAAGGTGTTGTCCTAATTTTATGTATTCCCAAAAATTGTGAGAGTGACTCAAATATTCTTGATTCAAACTGTCGGCCTTGATCCGTAGTAATGCGCAATGGACATCCAAAACGAGTAATCCATCCTTCGAAAAGTGTCTTGGCTACTGTTTCTGCCGTTATATCTTCTACCGGAAATATTTCGGGCCATGACGTACAACGATCTATGATTGTGATTAAATATCTCTTCCCTTGTGAAATCGGAAGTGGTCCGACGATGTCAATATGTAAATGTTCAAAACGTTGCGCTGTCATAAATGTACCAGGAGGTGATATCGTATGTCGTTGTATTTTTGATTTTTGGCAGGCTATACATGATCTACACCAATTATTGATATCTTTGTTCATATACGGCCATAAATACCTTTGGGTTATCATTTTTCTCGTAGTTCTTTTTCCTGGATGGCTCATACCATGAATGGTATCGAAAATTTGTTTGCGAAATTGCTTTGGTAAGTAGGGGCGGCTTTTTCCAGTAGACGTGTCGCAGGTGATGTTTATTGTGGAACCCGGAAGCGTAATGTTTCTGAATTTTAATCTTTTATTGTCACGTAATTTACTTAGTTCATTATCTGTTGATTGACATTTTTCCAATTCAGCGTAATCGATAGGTGATGGCACGTATATTTCCTCTATTCGAGATAAGGCATCGGCGGTAATATTGTCACGTCCGCTTATGTGTTGAATGTTGGTACTGTATTGTGAAATGAAATCTAACTGCCGGACCCGTCGCGGTGTATCGTTTGATGATGGTTTTTGGGAGAATGCGTATGTCAAAGGTCGGTGATCCGTAAATATTGTAAATTCTCTTCCCTCGATTAATCTGTGAAAGTGTTTGACGGCCATGTATATTCCTAACAGCTCTCTGTCAAACGTAGAATATTTTTGTTGAGTTTCGCTCAATTTTTGTGAAAAAAAACCTAATGGTTCCCAATTGCGTCCGGATTTTTGTTGTAAAACTCCACCAACGCAAGTAGCACTAGCGTCGGTCATGAGCGCTAGTGATGCGTTGCGGGAAGGATGCGCTGTTAACACTGCGTTTTTCATGCTTTCCTTGCATTTTTCGTAAGCTTTGTCTGCTTCCGTTGTCCAAGGAACAGGTGAATTATCGTTCTTTTTTGAACCATGTAGATATTCGTTTAAAATTCCTTGATTTTCCGCTGCGCGTGGAATATTACTTCTGTAGAAATTGACCATGCCCAAAAATCGTCTTAATTCTTGAATTGTTTTCGGTTTGGGAAATTCCATGATTGCTTTGTAATTTTCTTCGGTAGGTTGTATTCCTTGGCTCGTTATATGATAACCTAAGAAATCTATTTCCCTTCTGAGAAATTCGCATTTTTCGAGATTAATGGTTATTCCATTCTCGTGTAAACGTTTGAAAACCGTTTCTAAATGCTGATAATGCAAATCTTCGTTGTCCGATGCGATGAGACAGTCGTCTACAAATATAAATACGAAGTTTAAATCTCTAAATAAGGAATCCATGAATCGTTGAAATGTTTGTGCCGCATTGCGTAATCCGAAAGGCATTCTTAAGTACTCAAAAAGTCCGAAAGGTGTGATGATGGCTGTTTTTTCTATATCTTTAACAGGAATACAGTGGTATGCTTTGCGTATATCTATCTTGCTTAGTATCTTCTTATTTTCTAATATGTATGTAAAGTCAGTTAATCTTGGTAGTGGGTATTTGTCCGGTACTGTCGTGCTATTGAGCATTCGATAGTCTCCGCACGGTCTCCATTCGCCATTTTTCTTTTTTACCATATGTAATGGGCTTGCCCATGGGCTATCTGACGGTCGGCAAATTCCGAGCTCTATCATATTTTGAAATTCCTTTTTGGCTATGTCGTATTTTTCTGGAGGTAATGGTCTTGCCCGAGCTGCGACGGGTGGCCCTGTAGTGATAATGTGGTGTTCAATCTTATGTTTGGGCGCATTGCGTAGAGAGGACTCTTTCGTGATGTCTTCGTATTTGTTTAAAAGTTGCGTAATACGTGAATTCGTTCCCACTGCGATAGTACGAATTGTTTGTTGTGTCGCTTTTTCTGAGGTTACATGCGTTGTCAGCTCTGTAACTTTGTCGATAAGTTTGCGACCTGCTATGTCGACTAATAGTTTATAGTGCTCTAGAAAATCTGCTCCAATTATTGGTTGTGTAACATCGGCGATTATAAAATTCCATTTATAACATCGTTGTAGTCCTAAATTCAAGGTAAGCGTCTTCTCGCCGTAAGTCCTAATTTTAGTCCCATTTGCAGCGTATAGTGTGTATTGTTCATTTTGTAAAATTGAATATCTCTGTTGCTTGCTAATGACTGAAATATTTGCGCCCGTGTCAATTAAAAACTTCATACCACTTTTTCGGTCGGTAATGGTGAGGCGATTGGATGGGTGGATTGCACAGAGTTTCGCCGTTGTCTGTGCTCTTATTCGTTTCCCTGGTTCCGTACGTAAGCCATTGGTTTCCAACCGCATGGTTTAATGCAGTTCCTTGCATGTTTTCCGAATCTTTCGTGGTAGTAACAAAATCGATTTGCTCCTCTATAGTTTGTTCTCGGCCTCATAATCGGGAATTGTTGACGTTTCTTGAAATGATTGTGCGTGCTGGGTCGATAGCCATATTGACCTTGCTGAATTGCGTCAATATCTATCTGTAATTTTGCTAGCTGGGCTAAAATGCATGCTGTATTGTTGTCGTTTGAAGTGTCGTTGCTAACAGCTGATATTTCGGTTACTTTTGAATTCATTATTATTTTGTCTGCAATTTGGCTCAGTTTGTCAATTTCCATGTCTTCCGTAACTGCTAGAACCGTAGTAACTGATGTTGGTAAAAGCCTGAACCATAGTAGTTTAATTGTTTCGTCACTGATTTTTCCTCTCCCGAGGACTCGCATTTGACGTAATAACTGCGAAGGTTTTTGATCACCGAGTTCTGTCTCTGATATTAATTTTTGAAACTGTCGCTGTTCTGTTTCTTCGTAACAATCAATTAAACGTTCCTTGATGTTTTTATATTTATCTGTAGTCGGTGGTGAAGTGATTAGGTCGCTAACTTGTAGTATTTCTTCCTTGGATAATTTTGCTATTACTGTACAGTATTTGTATTCGTCTCCTTGCTTCTGTGGTGCTAATATGGCTTCTAGTTGCGTGAACCATAATCTTGGTTGGTCTTTCCAAAATTCCGGAATGCGAGATAAAACCGAGGTGCCAGCGGCTACTTCAAGTGTTCCTTGCTGATTTATGTTCGCCTTGCATGGTGATTGTGCCATGTTTCTTGCTGCGTATTCGTTCGTCGGGGTCACCAATTTGCCAAACTTCTTGACAGTATATGGTTAGGCGTAAATGAGACAAAGTTGTAGTATAGTCTGGTTATAATTATCCAAAGGTGCATCTTATATACTAACGACTACGTGTTGATCACGGATAGTAGAAACATTTAGTAGATATTGAACGTGCGATAAAGATCGTAAGATTGCGATGTAGATTGTAGATACAGCACAAAGATATTGTACTGTAACAAGGTTCAACAAAGTTAGGTTCCAAAATGTAAGGTTAGCTGTAAACCTAACTGAGAGAAACCTAACTTAAAGAAACCTAACTCGCAAAGTGAGGTTCAACAAAGTTAGGTTCCAAAATGTTAGGTTAGCTGTAAACCTAACTGAGAGAAACCTAACTCGCAAAGTGAGATTCAACAAAGATAGGTTCCAAAATGTTAGGTTAGCTTTAAACCTAACTGAGAGAAACCTAACTTAAAGTAACCTAACTCGCAACGTGAGGTTCAACAAAGTTAGGTTCCAAAATGTTAGGTTAGCTTTAAACCTAACTGAGAGAAACCTAACTTAAAGTAACCTAACTCGCAACGTGAGGTCTAACAAAGTTAGGTTCCAAAATGTTAGGTTAGCTGTAAACCTAACTGAGAGAAACCTAACTTAAAGTAACCTAACTTGCAACGTGAGGTTCAACAAAGTTAGGTTCCAAAATGTTAGGTTAGCTGTAAACCTAACTGAGAGAAACCTAACTCGCAAAGTGAGATTCAACAAAGTTAGGTTCCAAAATGTTAGGTTAGCTTTAAACCTAACTGAGAGAAACCTAACTCGCAAAGTGAGATTCAACAAAGATAGGTTCCAAAATGTTACGTTAGCTTTAAACCTAACTGAGAGAAACCTAACTTAAAGTAACCTAACTCGCAACGTGAGGTTCAACAAAGTTAGGTTCCAAAATGTTAGGTTAGCTTTAAACCTAACTGAGAGAAACCTAACTCGCAACGTGAGGTTCAACAAAGTTAGGTTCCAAAATGTTAGGTTAGCTTTAAACCTAACTGAGAGAAACCTAACTTAAAGTAACCTAACTCGCAACGTGAGGTTCAACAAAGTTAGGTTCCAAAATGTTAGGTTAGCTGTAAACCTAACTGAGAGAAACCTAACTCGCAAAGTGAGATTCAACAAAGATAGGTTCCAAAATGTTAGGTTAGCTTTAAACCTAACTGAGAGAAACCTAACTTAAAGTAACCTAACTCGCAACGTGAGGTTCAACAAAGTTAGGTTCCAAAATGTTAGGTTAGCTGTAAACCTAACTGAGAGAAACCTAACTCGCAAAGTGAGATTCAACAAAGATAGGTTCCAAAATGTTAGGTTAGCTTTAAACCTAACTGAGAGAAACCTAACTCGCAAAGTGAGATTCAACAAAGATAGGTTCCAAAATGTTACGTTAGCTTTAAACCTAACTGAGAGAAACCTAACTTAAAGTAACCTAACTCGCAACGTGAGGTTCAACAAAGTTAGGTTCCAAAATGTTAGGTTAGGTTAGGTTAGGTTAGGTTAGGTTAGGTTAGGTTAGGTTAGGTTAGGTTCCCGCAGCTTCGGCTGGCCGAGTTTCTGGTCTCGGATCGGGCGCGTCCCCAGGTGGCGGATAGGGGAATGCCGCACTTGTGCGGTACCGGTTTACCGGCGCGGACCAAAACCAGCGGGTGGGATCGCTCCTCACTGTTTTGAGTGGGTGATGCGATCAGTGCGGCGGATTTTGACTTCGGTCACCGCTGCACGTGGGGTCCGCTCCTTGTGTTGCTTATCAAGGAGGCGGAGTGTCCGTCGGCGTCTCAGACATATTCTGAGTAGCGGCGACGGACGTGATGTTCGCTCCTTGTGTTCTCTATCAAGGAGGCGAAGTGCCCGTCGGCGTCTCAGACGTATTCTGAGTAGCGGTGACGGGCGTGGTGTTCGCTCTTCTCTCTCGTACTGGAGGGAGAGGAGTAGTCGAACGCGAGCGGCGTGTCTGTCTGGTGCGAGAGTGCCAGTTCGGATGTGGTTTAGGCCAACGTCGGTCGAACCCGTGATTCCGTCCTTTTTTTTTAGGACGGGGACGGGGGTCCCTTGCCTTCATTGGCTGGGGGCCGTGTGGAAGAAAACCACTCTAAAAAACACTTTGAGGGAGGGGGAGAGAAGATGTGGGAGAAAGGGACCAAACCCTTCAAAGGACTTTATGACAATGGCAAGCGAAACAGAAGTTATACCCCAGGGAGGTACCGACCGCACCGCGGTCGGAGAATCCTCCACGGACTCGTCCGTCTGCCCCGCGTATTCTGGGGGGGGCAACGAATGTCATCGGATTAATTTTAATCAATCATATGAGAGGAGCCAAGAGGGCTCGGGTCCTTCTAAGGACCGTGACGAACAGAGGGAGCACCCTAACATCGGTGGTGCGGAGATGATGTCAGGCACTTCATGCCTGGAGGAGGAGACAGGCTCCAAATTTTGGAGGAAGCGCTCGCATGACGAGGCGAGCAAACTAGAGCTAGCAGGTTCGTCGGGTGACGAGAGCCTGCCGGCTCCTAAAATGCCCTCGGCTACTAGAGGCCGTCGGCACGCGGGTTCTGGGCCTACATCTACCCCATCGCGAGATGGGAAAGGTCGTTTTCTTCGGCGTACTGGAACGCCAAGGCCCAGTGGTGGAAGCGACTCGGGTGACTCCGTATGTTCACGGATGTCACTAGGGTCAAACAAGTCGGCGGTGGTTGTACTTGAACGACTGCCTCTGCCGAAACCTATAGGCGATGATGACTGTCACACTGACTGTTCGGCAAAGTCACGGGGAAAAGGCCGACAGACTCACGGACGATACATTGGCTTGAATAAGCAGCGGGAGCTCTACAAAGAGTTTGTCGTGGAATCGTCGCAGCTCTCTGATCAGAGCGAGCTAGATGATGAAGAAGCCAAGAAGACACGAGAAGCCAGAGCTGCTGTCAGAGAGCTAATGCGCTCTGGCAGGAAGCCCTCAGATACGGCCGCCATCAAGGAGCGCATCGAGAAGCATCTCTTCTCAATCCTGGATGTTGCAAGTCGCTCCAAGAACCTTAAGGGCGAGTGGGTAAAAAGGTTGAAGGACGCGGTGGAATTCGTCCAGGACGATGTCTATGTCTTGGCGAACAGAACCCAGACGGAAGAGACCCAGAAGCTGCAGGCTGAAAACCAACGCCTCAGCAAGGAGGTCGAAGAGTTACGAAAGAGCATGGAGGCTATGAGTAAGCGGATAGCTCCAGCTCCCGAGTCCAACTTATTCGAGGACTTCCAGCGTTCCATCATGGTGTCAGTGGGAACTATGATGGACGCCAAGCTGGCAGGGCTCAAAGAGCTCTTGCCAGCCGAAAAGATTCTCCGCCCGCCTTTGGCAGCGGACAAGAAGCGGGCTGAAGCAGAAGCGGCAAGCGCCTCCGGAAGCAAGGCTACGGCCAACGCACGCAAACCTAAGCAGGCCCCTAAGCCTGCATCGGCACCAACACCTGCCCCAGTTACGACTGCTGCTGCTACTGCGTCTACATCTACCGAGACGCCAGTACCAGACGAGGGATGGGTCACTGTCACTAGACAGAAGCCCAATAAGAAGAAAAAGAAGAAGCCGAAAGCTCCATTGGCATCGAAGACGACGGCCAACTCAGCTCAGGCACCAACTAACGATAAGAAGAAGCGAAGGTCAAGAAGGAAGAAACGACGACAACCTCGCACTGCCGCAGTCGTCATTACTCTCGATCTTGAGGCGGAGAAGAGGGGGGTGTCATATGCCAGTGTTTTGGCTAAGGCACGCACCCAACTGAATGTCGCAGAGATGGGCATTGACCCAAGGGCCAATGTCATCAAACTGCGGAAGACTGCCACGGGGGCTCGCATCGTAGAGCTTCCCAAAGACGTAAGCCACGAGAAAGCCGATCTTCTGGCCGAGAAACTTAAAGGCATTTTCGCCGAAGATGCCCGGGTCACTCGGCCTATCGATAGTGCGGAGCTCCGAGTCACTTACTTGGATGACTCCGTTACTAAAGAGGAGATCGTTGTTGCTGTCTCTGAGCAAGGTCGTTGCCCACCCAACACCGTAAAGGTGGGTGACATTAGGGACGGCCCCGGTGGCACCGGCGCTACGTGGGTGAGTTGTCCAGTTGGAGCTGCGAAAGCTCTCGCTTCAGCTGGTAGACTACTAGTCGGATGGATTTCGGCCAGAGTGGAGTTGCGCACAGCTCGGCCCATGAAATGTTACCGATGCTTGGAAGTCGGTCACACCAAGGCTCGCTGCACGTCGGCAATAGACCGCAGTGATCTTTGCTTCCAATGTGGACAGCCGGGACATAAGCTTAAGACCTGCACGGGAAAACTCAAGTGCACAATCTGTCATGAGGCCGGACGTAGGTCGGCTCACTTGATGGGAGGCAGAGGCTGTGCTCCCCCTGCCTCAAAGAAGGGCAAAACGATAGCGACAGGTGGGGTCCTTGCCGCACCGTTGGCTGAACAGGCTAAACCCTGTGAGGAGGCAATGCTGATCGAATAATGGATCAAGTCCGTTCACATTGCTTCCTACAAGGTAACCTCAACCACTCTGCCGATGCCCAAGATCTCTTCATACAGGCAATGGCAGAGTGGACGATCGATGTTGCGGTTGCAGCGGAGCCTTATTTCGTTCCCCCCCGGCCCAACTGGGCGGGAGACACTGACGGCTCTGTTGCCATCATCTCCGCAACTGGCAATAATTCCCAGCCCCTCACTACCATCCGTAGGGGCTCGGGCTTCGTGGCGGCGTCGTGGGGGCCGTATGCCATAGTCGGGACATACTTCTCCCCTAACAAAAGCCTCTCTGAATTCGAGCAGTACATGCAAGAGTTAGAGGGGGCTGTCCGAGGATTGGCGCCTCGCCCGGTTCTGCTGCTTGGCGACCTCAATGCTAAGAGCACGGCATGGGGGGAACCAGCGACCGATCGGCGCGGGGAACTCCTTCAAGAGTGGGCGCTCGGTTTGGAGCTCACCCTTCTGAACCGAGGTCGCGTCCACACTTGTGTTCGGTGGAACGGGGGGTCTATCGTGGATGTCTCCTTCTGCGACCCCTCTGTTGCCAGACGGATTGTAAACTGGCGTGTCGTTGAAGAGGCGGAGACGTTGTCCGATCACAGATACATACGGTTCAGCGTCTCCCCTCATATGGGAGCTGGAAATCGCCCTAACATCCCGGCGAATCCAGCGTCCCCTCGGTGGGCTCTCAAGAAAATGGATCGAGACTTACTCGTCGAGGCGGCGATCATCAGTGACTGGTTCGTCCAGCCACCCGGTCATCTGGTGGATGTGAACGAGGAGGCGGTGCAGTTTTGCGTCACCGTAACCGCTGCATGTGACGCAGCGATGCCTCGCGTCCTGAGCAGATCTTCCAGGCGCTCAGTCTACTGGTGGTCGCCAGAGGTCGCGACCCTTCGACGACACTGCATAGGCGCTCAGCGCGAGCTCACCCATCACCGCTCGCGACATAGGGATGAGGCGTTGGAGGCGCTACTCTATCAGGCCTATCGGACGGCAAGAAGAAGTCTTCGCCTCGGTATTCTGGAGGCGAAAGCCGCCGCGAGGCGGGAAATGTTAGAAGAGCTGAATCGGGATGCGTGGGGTCGCCCGTACCTAGCGGCTAGGAACAAGCTCCGCGCCGCGGCACCCCCGATCACAGAATCCATGGAGCCACATCTGCTCCAAAGCATTGTCTCTGCGCTGTTCCCGCCCCGGGCTGCTTTCGAGCCTCCCACGATGGGTACTGCAGAACCACGTGGGGAGATGCAGGCAATAACGGGAGGGGAGCTGGGGGCATCCATCGACCGCCTCCGGGCTAAAAAGACTGCTCCAGGACCTGACGGTATACCAGGTAGAGCATTGTCTTTAGCCCTAGGCCCGCTCGAGCACAGACTGCGAAGTCTCTTCAACAGGTGCCTTGAGACGGGCCACTTCCCGGCCATATGGAAGACGGGGAAACTCGTCCTTCTTAGGAAGGAGGGACGACCGGCCGACTCAGCATCTGGATACAGGCCGATCGTGCTATTGGACGAAGCGGGTAAGCTCCTTGAGCGCATCATCGCCAACCGCATCGTCCGGTACCTGACAAGGACGGGGCCTGACGTGTCAGAGTCCCAATATGGTTTCAGGGTGGGCCGATCCACTTTGGACGCCCTGAGCCAAGTGAAGATCTTCACCGCGGAAGCGGTCTCACGGGGAGGCATGGCGTTGGCTGTCTCGCTCGATATCGCCAACGCCTTCAATACGCTGCCTCACCAGTGTATCGAGTCGGCGCTCCGGTACCATGGAGTGCCGCTCTACCTGCAGCGTATTGTTATCGACTATCTCCGTGGTCGTAATGTCACCTACACTTCAGCTGCTGGCACACAGCGGCAGGAGACTGGTCTCGGTGTTCCACAGGGGTCTGTTCTTGGACCACTCCTGTGGAACATCGGGTATGACTGGGTGCTGCGCGGTGCCCTACTCTCTGGGCTTCGTGTAGTGTGCTATGCGGACGACACGTTGATATTGGCTCGAGGAGTCAATTCGGAAGATTGCATACGGCGTGCGACCTGCGGCGTCAACCTTGTCGTAGGTCGCATTCGGCTGCTAGGACTGGAAGTAGCCCTGGGGAAGACTGAGGCCATACACCTTTTCGGTCCTCGAAGTCGACCCCCTGCTGCAGCTCACCTGGTGATCGACGGAGTTCGGATCCCAGTGCCGAGCAGTATGAAGTACCTTGGCTTGGTACTGGACGGACGCCTGAGCTTCCGCACTCACTTCGAGCGTATGGCGCCAAAACTTCTGGCCGCCGCGGCAGCTCTCGGAAGGCTCTTGCCTAATGTCGGAGGTCCTGATGTGGGGTGCCGTCGTCTTTACGCCGGAGTCATCAGGTCGATGGCCCTGTACGGCGCTCCCGTTTGGGCGGATGCCCTATCAGCAGAGAACAGAGCGCTTCTGCATCGCTCGCAGCGCACTGTAGCCAATAGGGTTGTCAGGGCGTATCGCACGGTCGGCCATGAGGCGGCGGGCGTTCTAGCTGGGACTCCACCCTGGGATCTGGAGGCCGAAGTTCTTGCGGACATCTACCGCCGAACGGCCGAACTCCGATCTCGGGGTACTCATCCCCTGCAAAGGCAGGTGGAGGTATGGCGGCGACAAGCCCGAATTGTCGCCCACAGGAATTGGGAGCTACGTCTCCTGAGACCTACTGCCGGACGCTACACAGTGGATGCGATCCGTCCACACTTACAACAGTGGGTGGAGAGGCGGCATGGTATTTTGACATACCGCCTCACGCAAATGCTGACCGGGCACGGGGCCTTTGGACACTACCTGTGCAGAGTCGCTAGACGAGAGGAGACGACTGTGTGCCACCAGTGTGGTCATGATGACGACACGGCACTGCACACATTGGCTTCGTGTCCGGCATGGAGGGAGCCCCGCGCTGAACTACTCACAGCGCTTGGGGGTATCAACCTGCTCTCACTGATGGCTGTTATTGCGGCCATGGCAAGCAGCCGAGCAGCTTGGACAGCGATGGCCTCATTTTGCGAGACCGTTATGTCGCAAAAGGAGGCGGCGGAGCGTGAGCGCGAAAATGATCCTAGCGCTCCGCAGATCCGCAGACGTCGAGTTGGGCGCAGAAGGGCTGCGCACGAGCGCGATCTTCCGCCCTAGCTAAGTCCCTGGGCGACAGGCACGGGGGTGCCTGTTGTCCGGTTCTAGGGACCCACGGTTGAGAGATGCATTTGGGTGTTCCGGATGCGTCTCCAAAAGGCGGTAGTGGCCGACACAACATCGTTGGCCAACAACGTGTTCGCTTCGAGAGGAGCGTACAGGGATGCCGCTTGCCTTGATTGGCCGGCGGCTGCCGCAGGGCTGGTGCGTGAGGTATTGCAACGCATTTCCACGCACCAGTCAGTACATGCGGACGACGGAACACGGAGGGTGGTTTAGCCGGTAAGAGTCCGGCACTACCCGCTCACTCCCCCGGGTGGGTGGGTGTCCATGCAGGATTCCCCCGCCTGAAAAAAAAAAAAAAAAAAAAAAAAAAAAAAAAAAAAGGTTAGGTTAGGTTAGGTTCCCGCGGTGGGTCAGTCTGGCCTACCGGACGAGTTGCTGGTCTCGTATCGGGCGCGTCCCCCGGGTGGCGGATAGGGGAACGCCGCGCAGATATGCGCGGTACCGGTTTCGACCGGCGCGGACCAAAACCAGACACGTGGGATCGCTTCTCACGGAGAGGAGCGATCGGTGCGGCGGGTTCCGGTCAGTCGCGTTTTGACTGGCCGGACGGCGACTTCGGTCACCGTCGGACAAACCGTAAGCCTCATTGAGAGGAACGGGGGCTCGCATCGGCTTGCCGGGACGGGCTGCGAGGAAAGCACCTCTATAAAAAACTAGACGTGGGCGTCTACGGACGCGGAGTCGGCGGGTCTGGTGGCCGCGTGTGCGGCCGGCGGACTGGCAGCAATGCCAACGTCGTGCATATCGTAAACCTGTTCGAGTCTCTTGGGCAGGAACGAGGGTCTTGGCTTAATTGCCCGGGCTGCGAGGAGTAAACCTCTATAAAAAATCCCCGAATCTCAAGCTCTTGTACGTGGCGACTTGATGGATGGCTGATGGGATCTTCAGTTCCGAACGTACACACTCCAGAGAACCGGCGGCCTCTCTGGTAGTAATACGCTTACCCAGGTACAGGGGGCACTGCCTGGGTGGACCGAATATTTCCCCCATACTCGTGGGAATCGTATGGATATTCTAAACACAAAAAACAAAACCCAAGACGTTATGGCGGGTGCGGAGTCTGACTCCGCATCGACGGAGATGAGTGTGGAGGAAGTTGTAGTGCAGGACAATTGCGGTAGGTTCTTCCGCAAGCGGTCGCTGCGCTCGAATGGAGGGTCGGGATCATCTAGCGATGACTCTAGACCGGCGTCGAGGTCGTCGTTGTCGGGTAGAAATACCCCAAAGCGGGGACGAGGTCGACCGCCAACAACTGGCGCTTATATGGGCTTGGCTAAGGCCCAAGCGGAGTTGAACGCTGCGAGGGAGAAGGAGTTGCGCCTGACCGCGGAGGAGGAAGTGGTTCAGGCGGCTCAGCGCGTCCGGAAGTCTCGGGCGTTCATGAAGGAGGTTGTGGCTAATGCTGGGGTGCTGGCCGACAAGTCAACGTCGGCAATCACGAAGACTGCTAGTGAGAGCATAGACACCATTCTCAAGGTGTCCAGCAAGTCACGCAACCTTAAGGGCAACTTTCAGGGTGCCCTTAATCAAGCGGCGGCCTCCTTAAAGGAAGTTATAGAGACGTTGAGCACTCGCTCCGTCTCTGAAGAGACTGCACTCTTGCAGGCAGAGTGCGCCCGTCTGCAGGCGGACAACGCCCGCATGCAGCGGGAGATGATCGAACTCCGCAAGGAGTTTGTCGAGTTGCGGGCGGAGGCGACGCTGCAGAGGGCAGCTCCCATCGCTTCCGCCGCTCCGGTCGCGGTGGCGCAGCCGGTCAGTCCGCAACTCGACACAAACGAGTTGGTCCGTGCGATCATGATCCAGGTCGGGACCATGGTCGACGCCAAGTTTGCCGGACTGGACGACCGGCTGCTGCCGGAAGTACGCCTGCGGCCACCACTCGCTGCAGATGCAAAGAAGTCGGCGCAGGCACCTAAGCAGCCAGCTGTGGTGCCGAAACCGTTGGCTCCAGCAGCTAAGCCGCAGGCCCAGCCTGCAAAGCAGTCCCCTGCTGCAACCCCAGCCAAGGGGAAGCAGAAGGGAAGGAAAGGGAGAGCGGGTTTGGGGTTCGTAGAAGAGAACCCCCAAAACGCACCCTCCTCCGTCGAGGTGGCCTCCCAGCCCACCGCGGGTACCAGCACGGACATTGAAGGTTGGACCACGGTGGGCAAGAAGGGCAAGAAGGCCAAAAAGCCCCAGGAGTCCGGGAAGAAGAGGCCAGACTCCAAGAAGGGCAAGAAGAAGAAGGGAGATAATGCTCTCCGTCCACCGCGCTCTTCGGCTGTAGTAATTCAGCTGCAGCCCAGCGCAGTGGAAAGGGGCCTGACCTATGCCTCAGTCCTTGCCGAGGCCAGGGACAAGATCCCCCTGACCGGCATATGTCTGGCTGGCTTGAGGTTGAAGCCAGCTAAATCGGGGTCGGGGGCCCGAATTTTCGAGCTCCCAGGGGTCACATCCGGTGACAAGGCTGATGCCCTCGCGACGAAGCTTCGCGAGGCGTTTAACGCAGAAGACGTGAAAGTCTCCAGGCCTGTCAAGAGTGCGGAGCTCCGCATTAAAGGCCTGGACGACTCCGTCTCAAAGGAGGAGGTTGTCGCCGTTGTGGCCCGAGAGGGTGGCTGCTCACCCGACGATGTCAAGGCCAGGGAGGTGGAACGAAACGCCTATGGTCTTGGCTCAATTCTGCTGAGTTTGCCGGTCATTGCAGCAAGGAAAGTGACTCGGGCAAAGCGGATGCTGATTGGGTGGGTCTCGGCCCAGGTCAAACTCCTGGCCGCCCGCCCAAAGCGTTGTTTCCGGTGCCACCAGACTGGTCACGTGAAGAGTGACTGCACCGAAGAGGCCGACCGCAGTGACCAGTGTTATCGCTGCGGGAAGACCGGCCACATTGTGAAGGAGTGCACTGCAGAAGCGCATTGCACTGCCTGTGCCGCTGCGGGACGTCCAGCAGATCACCTGATTGGCTCCAGGTCCTGCAAAGCTGGCCAAAATAAGAAGAAGGGGGGGAAGAATGCTGCGGCTCTGCGGCTGACCCCTGCTCCAGCTGCTGCAGTAGCCGGGGATGAGGTGGTAGCCATGACCACGGATTAATGGCCCACCGATTCCTGCAGGCGAATCTAAACCACTGCGCCCGAGCTCAAGACCTCCTGGTTCAAAGCATGGCGCAGTGGTCTATCGAAGTAGCAGCGGTTGCGGAGCCGTATTTCGTCCCCCCCAGGGACAACTGGGTGGGTGACGGGTCGAACCTAGTCGCCCTTGTATCGCGAGCTCCTCTGCGGGTCGTCGCCAGACGTCCAGGGTGCGTCGCAGCGGTGGCAGAGGGCACTCTCATCTTGGGGGTATACTTCTCGCCCAACAGGGTCCTCGCCGAATTCGAGGCTTTTCTTGATGATGTGGGGGCCCTGATTGGGCAGAATCGCCCTCTACCGACGATTGTTCTTGGGGACCTCAACGCCAAGTCCACGGCTTGGGGTTCCCCCGCCACCGATGCGCGAGGCGCACTCGTAGAGGAGTGGCTGGTAGCGGTGGGACTGTGCGTCCTCAACCGGGGGTCGGTGCACACCTGCGTGCGGCAGCTGGGTGGGTCCATTGTGGACGTCTCTCTTGCGAGTCCAGTTGTCGCGCGTAGGGTCACCGGCTGGAGGGTTCTCGAGGGGGTGGAGACATTATCGGATCACCGATATATCCGATTTGACGTCTCCACCCCTTCATCATCATCGTCGTCGTCGTCGTCGCACGCGATCTTCCCGCGTTGGGTGCTCCAGAAACTGGACAGGGACGTGCTGCAGGAGGCAGCCATCGTCCAGGCCTGGGTCGGCACAACAGTGGCGTTCGTGGGGGTGGATGAGGAGGCGGCTTGGTTCCGGAGCGCAATGTCAAGCATCTGTGGCAGCGCAATGCCCCGGGCCAAGTCGCGGCCCTCACGACGCCAAGTCTATTGGTGGTCAGCTGAGCTGTCAGAGCTGCGCGTGGCGTGCGCCACACATAGGCGTGCGTACACGCGCCAGCGCAGAAGGCGCACCATCGACCGCGCTCTGGAAGCCCGGCTCTACGCCGCCTACCGAGGGGCCACAGTGGCCCTTCAACAGGCGATCTGCCGGGCCAAGGACGCAGCGCGCGAAGAACAGCTGGCCACCCTCGACGCAGATCCGTGGGGGCGCCCGTACCAGTGGGTACGCGGCAAACTCCGCCCTTGGGCGCCCCCGCTGACCCAGACCCTGGACCCCCAGTTTCTGGACACCGTGACGACGACGCTCTTCCCGATGAGGACGCACCTTACTCCCCCGCCAATGCAGAATCCGCGGGCGGCCGGGAGTGGCGACGGGACCGTGCCTGCAATATCATCTGCAGAGCTAGGGGCGGCGGAGCTTCGGCTTAAAGCCAAGAATACCGCCCCCGGTCCCGACGGAGTGCCTGGCCGCGCCTTGGCCCTAGCACTCAAGGCCCTAGGGCCCCGACTACAAGGACTACTCGACGCCTGCCTGCAGCGCGGAGAGTTCCCACAGCAGTGGAAGGCAGGCAGGCTCGTCCTGCTCCGGAAGGAGGGGCGCCCCGTGGACGCTCCATCCGCATACCGGCCGATAGTGTTGCTTGACGAGGTGGGAAAGTTCTTCGAGCGAATCGTCGCTGCTCGCCTCGTCAAGCACCTCACGAGGGTAGGGCCCGATCTGTCCGACAATCAGTTCGGATTCCGGGGGGGTCGCTCGACCGTCGACGCGATCTTGCGCGTCAAGGCCCTCTCGGACCAGACAGTATCGGGCGGCGGGGTGTTGCTGGCTGTGTCTCTCGACATTGCCAACGCCTTCAACACCCTGCCATGGAGTTGTATTGCGGCGGCGCTCCAATTTCACGGAGTGCCGGAATACCTTCGTCGTGTAGTCGGGGCCTATCTGGCCAACCGGGCCGTAGTGTACGAAGGCCGTGGCGGGTTAGTCTCAAGGGAGGTGACTTGCGGTGTTCCACAGGGGTCAGTCCTCGGACCTCTCCTGTGGAACATCGGATACGATTGGGTTTTGCGGGGCGCCACTCTCCCGGGTGTCAGCGTTGTGTGCTACGCCGATGACACACTCGTGCTGGCCCGGGGGGGTTCTCACAGAGAGGCGTCCATACTCGCCACGGCCGGAGTGGCCCAGGTAGTCGGGCGAATCCGCGCCCTTGGTTTGGAGGTGGCGCTGTCCAAGTCCGAGGCCCTCTTCTTTCATGGGCCCCGGAAAGCGCCACCTGCTGGGTCCCACATCATCGTTGGGGGGGTTCGAATCAACATCGGGTCCACCATGCGCTATCTCGGGCTGGTGCTCGATGGCAGGTGGACCTTCGACCCCCACTTCGAGCGATTGGGACCCAGAGTTTCTGTAGCGGCCGCCGCTCTCGGGCGTCTTTTGCCCAACTTAGGCGGTCCAAAAGTAAGTGTTCGGCGCCTCTTCTTGGGGGTTGCCCGCTCGATGGCGCTCTATGGGGCGCCAGTTTGGGCGGACAGGCTGACGCCGCGCGGCACCGCTTCCTTGCGGCGGCCGCAGCGCGCGATGGCAGTCCGGGTTGTCCGCGGCTATCGTACGATCTCACACGAGGGAGCGTGCTTGCTGGCCTCGTCGATGCCGTGGGACCTGGACGCCAAAGCTCTTGCGGCCGCATACTACTGGCGCAAGGAGCAGCAGAGTCGCGGCGAAAGGCTTCCGCCTCGAGCCGTCGAGCGGCGCATTGAAGAGCTCCGCGAGATTCAACAACTGCAGTGGGCGGACAGGCTTACCCGGCCTACAGCCGGTCACCGCACGATTGAAGCGATCCGTCCACATCTCGCGGAGTGGTTGAAGAGGCGCCACGGAACACTTACTTTCCGCACGACACAGGTGCTGTCGGGGCATGGTTGCTTCGGCAGTTACCTGTGTCGAATTGCTGGCAGGGAGGCAACCGCTTCCTGCCACCACTGTTCTGGCGGCGAGGACACGGCGCAGCACACGCTGGAAGATTGTCCGGCCTGGGCTGTGCAGCGCCAAACCCTCGCCACAGTCATCGGATCGGACCTCTCGCTTCCAGCTGTCGTGGAAGAGATGGTAGGGAGCGAGAGGTCCTGGAGCGCCATCACGGAGTTCTGTGGGGAGGTGATGGCGCTCAAAGAAGAAGCCGAACGAGAGCGGGAGTTAAACCCCGCTCTCCCAATTCGCGCCAGAAGGGCGAGAAGGAGGAGGGCAGACAACGCCCTCTTCCAGCCGCCCTAGAATGGCCGCAAGGCCTCGGGGCCCCCTCTTTGGGCCCAAGGGCGCGCGCAACATCATGCGCTGCGCGATTTAAGGGAAGACGGTAAGGAGCCGGACTAGCCGACTCCTTGCTGTGCGGAGGCTGCGGAGACTGGGTTGGGAGACCCACCTCCGCATTGCACTAGCCTCCGCCGAAGACCTGCTGCCCCCTTCATCCCCGGGGGGGCACATACAGTGAAGTTCCGCCCTTTTCAGGGCGGCAGCGCCGGCGGGGTTGGCGGTAGAGTGCTAATAGCGATCCCGCCTCCCCGCCATCCAAAGCGCCGAGCAGGCATTGTGTGAGTGGTTTTAGTGGGTAGGCCTCCGAGGATCAACCGAGCGGCTTCGGCTTCTGGGTGGGTCCACGGAGGAGAGTCCCACATAACCCCGTCGCCTCCCAGCGGCGGGGTATGCGTAACGCATTTCCCTCACCTAAAACAAAAAAAAAAAAAAAAAAAAAAGGTTAGGTTAGGTTGGGACGTTTTTCGGAAGGAGTTTATTGTACTATCACGGTGACATTTTGCAGTTGTAGACTACATTTTTTGGTGTATCCGCTGGTACCATCCGAACGCACGTACGTGTTATACTTTTCGAGTTTTCGCGATTTCGTGTTTTTCGGGTATAGAGCGGCACTATTAGGTCGTCGGGGTAGAAGAATTTTCGTTTTACGGAAATTTTTCCGTCTTTGATTGACTCCGGTGTTACTTTGACGACTTCGCTAGTATTTGGACACTCCCATTGCGCTTTCTGCGACCATGCTGTTACATTTTGTGACGGCTGGTCGCGGTTAGAGTTTCGGGTAAATAATGGAGAAAAATAAAGCGTCTCCGGAGAGCAAAAGATCCCGTAGGGATGATAGTGATGTGTATGAGAGGGAAAGAGTCCTTTCGCCTACCCTACCTGACAAGGCGGTTAGGTCTCAGACGGAGAATAAGTCGTCAGAGGATGTTTCGGTGAGAGGGTATTCGACACAGGAAGGGAAAATGGATGCTGAGGAGTGGGACTCCGACTATGAGAATGAGATGAAGGTGAAAAAGACACTGAGTCGCCTCAAACCTGCCTACTATTATGTAAAGAATACGGCTGCGGCGAAGCTAACAGGAAGGACGCTGGAGAAGGTTGAGGAGGCAATGAAGGTGATTATGTCAGCGCAGGAGGAGTTGTTGGACATGATCAAAAAGATGTTTATAATGAAGAGGCGGGAGGATAAGAATGAGTTGAGATTGGATATCGGAGACTTGAGAGATGAGGTTGCAGATCTGAAAAGGACTGTAATTAAAGAACGCAAGAGGCAGATTGTACTATGTTCGGAAGAAATGGAAGTGCAAAGAAAGGCGACATTGGAGGCCGTTGGCAATCTTGTGGGGGCCCGACTAGAGGGACTGGAGGACCGTCTGCTCCCCCCCCGAAACCAGCGACCTATGCTAGAGGCGGATAGAAGGAGAGAAGGGTTGACCACAGAGGTCTCAGGAAGGACGTATGCATCTGCTACGATGGCGGACCGAAGAGAGGAACCAGCTAAGAATTCTGAGGAGTGGATATTAGTAGGCAGCGATAGGAAAAAGAAGAAAGGATTGCAGAGGAAAGGTGCGACTGGGAAGCAGATACTCGGGGAGCCATTGCAAACACCCCAAGAGTTGGCGAGAACTTCAGCGGCGACTAACAATAGATCGAAACCGGTTGATCTCACTCCCCCTACAACCACGGCTGTGGTTATAACCCTCCAGCCAGCAGCGGTACTAAGGGGGGTGACCTATGCTAAGGCCATGAATAAGGCCAAAGAGGCTATAAAGCTACAGGATGTAGGTATTGATAACCTACACCTCAAAACGACGGCAACTGGGGCCAGGTTGGTAGAGGTGGCCGATGACCCGGACGGCACAAAGGCGAATAGGCTGGCGGGCATTCTTCAAAAGGTGTTGGCAGAAGAAGCGGTGGTGGCCAGGCCTATGAAAACGGTGGCCATAAATATTTCGGAGTTCGACGACTCCGTGGACTCAGCGGAGGTGTTGGCGGCGGTTGCGAAGAGGACGGGATCCACAGAGGGCATTCAATTGAGTTCCATACGTGCCACTCCCTGGGGTACCAGGCAAGTAGTGGTGAGGTGTCCGATAGCGGTGGCAAAACTTATTGTGGAACAGGAAAGGATCCGAATAGGATGGAGTTCGGCCCGCGTTCAGATTTTGATGAATAGGCCACTACGATGCTTCAGGTGTTTGGGGCTTGGGCACACCTCTGCGCGATGTCCGGCAACGGAGGATCGCAGCGGATTATGCTACCGATGTGGTAAAGGTGGTCATAAAAAGACGACGTGCTCCAGCATAACAGCAAACTGCGTAGTATGTGCGAAGGAGGGTCTCCCCGCTGACCATGTCATGGGGGGAGAGAGGTGCAGGCCGCCGGAAGTGAAGGCGAAAGATGGTTTTTCCCTTGTTAGGGATGATTATTCTGCCGGTGAGACTGACATGTCCAGCTAGGACTGTCAGTTACACCAAGATATGAAGCGGCAGAAAGGACAAACTAATTGTTCTGTCGCTAGAAGGAGAAGCAGCTGGGGCAAATCACCAGATGCAAGAATAGAACGGAGAGGCAGCTCCGTAGAATGCCGTGAACGGAGGTCAGCGGAGTTGGGGTTGGGAGGCCCCACTCTGCATTGCACTGACCTCCGTGGTGGATTACCTTCCCCTCAACTTGAGGGGAGGATGTTATATCCGCAGAATGCGGACGGCGCCGACGGAGTAGCGGAAGTGTCCTATCGGGTTCCCGCAACTCCGTCACATAGGCGCAGCGGCAATGTGTGAGGGTTTTAGTGGGTATGCCTCCGAGGACCAACCGAGCGGCTTCGGCTTCTGGGTGGGTCCACGGAGGAGAGTCCCACATAACCCCGTCGTCTCCCAGCGGCGGGGTATGCGTAATGCATTTCCCTCACCCTAAACAAAAAAAAAAAAAAAAAAAAAAAAGGTTAGGTTAGGTTAGGTTAGGTTAGGTTAGGTTAGGTTAGGTTAGGTTAGGTTAGGTTAGGTTAGGTTAGGTTAGGTTAGGTTAGGTTAGGTTAGGTTAGGTTAGGTTAGGTTAGGTTAGGTTAGGTTAGGTTAGGTTAGGTTAGGTTAGGTTAGGTTAGGTTAGGTTAGGTTAGGTTAGGTTAGGTTAGGTTAGGTTAGGTTAGGTTAGGTTAGGTTAGGTTAGGTTAGGTTAGGTTAGGTTAGGTTAGGTTAGGTTAGGTTAGGTTAGGTTAGGTTTTTTTTTTTTTTTTTTTTTTTTTTTTTAGTTTGTTGTCTTTGTACCCCTAACATTATCAGGGCCTTTTTTAGTCGAGGGTTTTTAGTTATGTGCTTTGGTTGGTTAAGGTTTGTGAAGGATTAGTTTTTTGTTGTTTATCTTTTATATTTTCAAGACTGTGTTTATTTTCGTTTGTGTCGTATGTTTTTAGCGTGTGTTACCGATGATTTTAATTTGCCATACTTAAGTTTCCAGCTTCCGTCCTTCCTCTTTTTTGTATGACCGTCACCATATTTTAACCATAGGGTGGTGTCATACCTTCCTTATCCGTAGTCCAGCAAATTTTGAATGTTTTGTTCTAGAGTCACATCTATTTCATCTTTTCGTTTTTCTTCAGCTTCAACTTTCTTTTTAGCGGGCTTGTTTATCGGCTTTTTACTACGATGCACATCGCTGTATGTCACGTTATGGACCGGTTTTACGGTACATGTACTGGGTCGTTTTGTGTCTATATGCTCTATGTTCCTAGGTCGCTCCTCGTACTGCCGCGATAAGGTTTGTAATTTTAGGTTTCTATTCCTTAAGTTTTTACGTTCTAATTTGTGATTTTTATTGTTTATTTTACATAATTTTATTTTACGTAACTTTAATTTTGATTTTGCATTTTTATTCCGATCCGAATCATTTATTAATTTTAATTCAAAAGCAATTTGAGTTTGTTTCGTACGAAGCATCATCAAATTTGGTAATCTTTATATTTGGTTAATTTTACTAATTTTTTATTAACAGGTATGTCGTTGCAGGAGGTGCACTTTAGGACAACATTAGCAGTACGCTATGCAGGCGCGGGCCAGTGTGTCCCATTTCTGTCGGACTGGGCATTCAATGCTAAAAGCATTGTGCTTGCAGTCGTCCATTTTAGCTAGGGTACAATTCCTGCACACTGGCGCCTCGTCAGCTTCCTTCTTTGGGCACTCCGTCCTGAGGTGCGGGCCACTGCAATGACTGCATAGATCATCAGATTCTATGCAGTACTTTTTGCTGTGCCCGTACCCCAGGCAACGGGTGCACTGAATTAGTGGCGTTTGGTCCCAGACATGGACACTTTGGAGGTCTATGCGCAATCTTCCGGCTTCGGTTGCTCTCCTCCAAATTGTGGGGGAGACGCTCATCACGATGTGGTTATTGTGGGGGTTTCGAGCCTTTTTGCGGAATTTTATTGTTATACGGTCCTCCTCGCTGTCGAGGCCGCGAAAAACGTCCCGGTTCTGATTCCTTAGGGCCTTCAGGAGCTCGTCCTCGCTATGAATAAGTAGCACGTCCCTTAGAATCAGAAGCGGGTCCTTGTTCTTCACCTCCTCGACAACGAGGTTTTGTCCCGCTGCCGCTAATCTATCCTTGATCTTCTTCCTTTCCTCTCTACTCTTACACCCCATTATCACTTTCCTGTCCTTCGCTTTCCTAACCCTCTCCACTTGCACCCATCCTTCTTTAGCGTCCACAGCCTTTCTTACTTTTTCCAAGATATCCTCCCCGGTCTCCATTTCGTCCGTGGATGTGACAACCACGGAGTGCAGGGCAGACCGGTCTGAGACCGGTCTTGAGCGCGACTCCGTGGTTAGCACACTCGCGTACGTGGTCTTTTCGAGTACTTCCTTTTGATTTTCCGTAATGATCCTTTTCAACTCCTCGACCTTTCTTCCGTTCTCTAAGAGTAAATTTTGGTTTTCTTCAATCTTCTCCAGGATAAGGCTGTCATCTCTCTCCCTCACAGTTTCCTCCAGTCTGATAGTTGTTACTTCTTCCTCGAGTTCTTTTTCTACCTTTCCTTTTCCCTTCCGTTTCCCTGCCAGTTCCGTTTCCGCCTCCTTTACAATCTGATACAGACGGTCAATGGCGGCCGTGATACCTTCCTTGAGGTCAGTCTTCAGGTTTCTAGAAGTGGAGAGGCACAGCTTTGCCCTATTTAGGCATGCTCTTGCCTCTTCCAACCTGCTGACGGGAGTGTTATTGGGTGGTATCTCAGCGGCCTCAGTTGAAGCCCTGCGAGCTATTGGTGCCTTTCCCTCTTGCGAGAGCGCGGGTTTCAACTTTGGCTTTTGAGGAGCCGTCGGGGCTGCTTTTGCAATTGCGATAGGGGGGGAAGGTATTGAGTGTGTATCCCGGCTAGCGGACTCCCACTCTCCTATGCTCCGCCTCACTTTGGAGGGTTTTGTCGGGCTTTGCAACCCAGTCCGTTTATGTGTCGGGGAGTGTGATTCCGCATCGGACGCTTTCTTGGCGGGTGTTCTAAAGCCAAACATGTTTTACTCGAACCTTTACCTAACCTGTGTATAAATAGGGTGGAACAATCAAATTAAAATTGCAGAGAACCAACAGTGATATTATTCCCCGGTGTATAGGCCGAGGTGTCAATGAAAAATATAGTGTCAACAAAAAAGGCTCCGGTGTATAGGCCGGAGTGTCATATACATATGTCGGTTGTCCTGCAAGTCTCCGGTGTAAAGAGCCGGAGTGTCAAAAGAACTGTGTATACAATTTTAATAAGTAAGTTAAAATAAGTATTAGTACTAAGTCTAATAACAATATAACAGTTGCAGTATGATATTTAATAATTGAAATATTAGTGCCTTCAGCTCTTTTTAGTTGCCCAACAAGTCGCGGTGCTTAGCTCTTCTTATACGGCCTATTCTATTTTTTTTTTTTTTTTTTTTTTTTTTTTTTTTTTTTTTTTTTCTATATTACTCCGATATGGGGCCAATAGGCGTATACAGGCAGTAATACAAACAAAAGAAAATACTCGGTTAGGTTAGGTTAGGTTAGGTTAGGTTAGGTTAGGTTAGGTTAGGTTAGGTTAGGTTAGGTTAGGTTAGGTTAGGTTAGGTTAGGTTAGGTTAGGTTAGGTTAGGTTAGGTTAGGTTAGGTTAGGTTAGGTTAGGTTAGGTTAGGTTAGGTTCCCGCGGTGGGTCAGTTTGGCCTGCCGGACGAGTTGCTGGTCTCGTATCGGGCGCGTCCCCCGGGTGGCGGATAGGGGAACGCCGCGCAGATATGCGCGGTACCGGTTTTACCGGCGCGGACCAAAACCAGACACGTGGGATCGCTTCTCACGGAGAGGAGCGATCGGTGCGGCGGGTTCCGGTCAGTCGCGTTTTGACTGGCCGGACGGCGACTTCGGTCACCGTCGGACAAACCGTAAGCCTCACTGAGAGGAACGGGGGCTCGCATCGGCTTGCCGGGACGGGCTGCGAGGAAAGCACCTCTATAAAAAACTAGACGTGGGCGTCTACGGACGCGGAGTCGGCGGGTCTGGTGGCCGCGTGTGCGGCCGGCGGACTGGCAGCAATGCCAACGTCGTGCATATCGTAAACCTGTTCGAGTCTCTTGGGCAGGAACGAGGGTCTTGGCTTAATTGCCCGGGCTGCGAGGAGTAAACCTCTATAAAAAATCCCCGAATCTCAAGCTCTTGTACGTGGCGACTTGATGGATGGCTGATGGGATCTTCAGTTCCGAACGTACACACTCCAGAGAACCGGCGGCCTCTCTGGTAGTAATACGCTTACCCAGGTACAGGGGGCACTGCCTGGGTGGACCGAATATTTCCCCCATACTCGTGGGAATCTTATGGATAACACTTATAAAAAAACCAAAACCCAAGACGTGAGGGAGGGTGCGGAGTCTGACTCCGCATCGAGTGAAATGAGCATAGAGGAGGTGGTGGTTCGCGGCGACTGCGGGAAGTTTTTCCGCAAGCGGCCACTGTCTGGGGAGTCGGCATCGTCAGGAGACGAGGCTAGGCCGGCGTCCAGATCCTCGCTTTCGGGGCGCAATACCCCAAAGCGGGGACGAGGACGACCACCAACTACTGGCCGATACGTTGGTTTGGCGGCAGCTCAAGCGGAGCTTAATGCCGAGAAGCAGAGGGCGCTGAGGTTATCGGAAGAGGAGGAGATGATCGAGGCAGTTCAGCGCGCCCAGAAAAGCAGGGCGTACCTGAAAAAGGTGGTAGATGACTCCGGCAAGCTGAGCGAGAAAACAGCGTCGGCAGTCAAACTAAGCGCGGAGGACAGTATTGCGACAATTCTTAAGGTTGTCAAGAAGTCTCGCAACCTAAAGGGCCCCTTTCAGGGTGCCCTTAACCAAGCGGCGGCCTCCCTAAAGGAGGTAGTGGAGACGCTGAGCGCTCGCTCCGTCTCTGATGAGACTGCGCTCCTACAAGCGGAGTGCGCCCGTCTGCAGGCGGATAACGCCCGCATGCAGCGGGAAATGCTCGAGCTCCGTAAGGAGTTTGACGCGCTACGGGTAGAAGCGAAGCTGCAGAAGGCAGCTCCCGTCGTTCCTGTTTCTCCCGTCGTCGCTCCTGTTTCGGAGGCGCAACCGGTCCGTCCACAGCTCGACCAAGACGAGCTTATCCGTGCAATCATGGTCCAAGTGGGGACCATGGTCAACGCAAAGCTTGCCGGACTGGACGACCGGCTACTGCCGGAGGTCCGCCTGCGGCCACCACTCGCTGCGGACGCCAAGAAGTCGGCGCAGGCACCGAAGCAGTCAGCTGAGGTGCCCAAACCTTCGGCTCCGGCAGCTAAGGCGCAGGCGCAGCCCCCCGCTGCAACCCCAGCCAAGGGGAAGCAAAAGGGGAAAAAAGGAAGACCGGGTTTGGGGTTCGCACAAGAGAACGCCCAAACCGCACCCTCTACCATCGGGGCGGCCTCCCAACCCACCGTGGGTACCAGTACGGACGCTGAAGGCTGGACCACGGTTGTGAAGAAGGCGAAGAAGCCGAAGGCGCCTGCTCAACAACCAAAAGCAGGTCCCAAGGCATCAAAGAAGGCCTCAAAGAGGGCGAAGAAAAACGAAAAGGCCCTACGCTCTCCGCGCTCAACAGCTGTGGTAATCACACTGCAGCCAGGTGCGGAGGAGCGTGGCATGTCTTACGCGGCGGTGTTAGCGGAAGCCAAAGAAAAGGTCCCGCTAGCAGACCTGGGCATCACCTCGGTGAGGTACAGGAAGGCGGCGTCGGGGGCTCGCGTCTTTGAGCTCTCGGGCGCCACGAGTGGCGAGAAGGCGGATGCTCTCGCCACCAAAATGCGCGAGGCCTTCAAGGCGGAAGACGTCCGGGTCTCCAGGCCCGTCAAATGCGCAGAATTGCGTATCAAAGGCCTGGATGACTCGGTCACTACCGCCGAAGTCATCGCCGCTGTGGCAAAAGTGGGTGGTTGTGAGCCGACCGACATCAAAGCTGGCGAGGTGCGCCACACCGAGACGGGGGTGGGCACCATCTGGCTGAGCTGCCCTGTCGCTGCGGCTCGCAAGGTTACGCGGGGCAGGCTTCTCGTCGGGTGGGTCTCGGCACAAGTCAAGCTGCTCGAGGACCGCCCGAAACGATGTTTCCGTTGCCTTCGGTCGGGGCATATTAAGGCCGACTGTAACGATACGGTGGACCGCAGCGAGGAGTGCTTCCGCTGTGGACAGACAGGCCACCAACACAAGCAGTGCTCCCAAGAGCCGCACTGCACATCTTGTGCGGCTGCCGGGCTTGATGCCGGGCATGCTATTGGGAGCAAGCACTGCAAGAGTGGCTTGTCCAAAACGGGGAAGGGAAAGGGGAAGAGGTCTGCTCCGCAGCCGCCCTCAGTCCCAACTTCGGCTGAGAAAGCCGGGGAGTCGGTGGTACCCATGACCACAGATTAACATGGCCCACCGATTCCTGCAGGCGAATATCAACCACTGCGCCGCGGCCCAAGACCTTTTGGTCCAAAGCATGGCGCAGTGGGAGATCGACATCGCGGCGGTTGCGGAGCCCTACTTCGTCCCACCCAGGGACAACTGGGTGGGTGATCCTGGGGCACTTGTCGCCCTCGTCTCGCGGACTCCTCTACGGGTCGTGGCCAAGCGTCCGGGCTGCGTTGCAGCGGTGGCGGACAACATATTCGTTGTGGGGGTATATTTCTCGCCCAACAGGGTCCTTGCAGAGTTTGAGGTTTTTCTCAACAACCTAGGGGCCCTGATTGGGCAGAATCGCCCCCTTCCTACCATCGTTCTCGGGGATCTCAATGCCAAATCTACGGCTTGGGGTTCCCCCGCCACCGACGCACGAGGCGAGCTCGTGGAGGAGTGGATGTTGGAGGTGGGACTGTGCGTCCTCAACCGGGGGTCGGTGCACACTTGCGTGCGGCAGCTGGGCGGGTCCATTGTGGACGTCACTCTCGCAAGTCCAGTTGTCGCGCGTAGGGTCACCGGCTGGAGGGTCCTAGAGGGGGTGGAGACATTATCGGATCACCGATATATCCGATTTGACGTCTCCACTCCCGCAACGTCGTCGTCGTCGTCACACGCAATCTTTCCGCGTTGGGTGCTCCAGAAGCTGGATAAAGATGTGCTGCAAGAGGCAGCCATCGTTCAGGCCTGGGTCGGCACAACAGCTGAGCTCGTGGGGGTAGACGAGGAGGCGGCTTGGTTCCGGGACGCAATGTCAAACATCTGCGACAGTGCAATGCCCCGGGCCAGGTCGCGGCCCTCACGACGCCAGGTTTATTGGTGGTCAGCTGAGCTGTCACAACTGCGCGTGGCGTGCGCCAGTAAGAGGCGTGCGTACGCGCGCCAGCGCAGGAGGCGCACCACCGACCGCGATCTGGAAGCCCGGCTCTACGCCGCCTACCGAGGGGCCACGCTGGCCCTTCAAGAGGCGATCTGCCGGGCCAAGGACGCGGCTCGAAAGGAGCAGCTGGCCACCCTTGACGCAGACCCGTGGGGGCGCCCGTACCAGTGGGTACGTGGCAAACTCCGCCCTTGGGCGCCCCCGCTGACCCAGACCCTGGATCCCCAGTTTCTGGACACCGTGACGACGACCCTCTTCCCGACGAGGACGCACCACACTCCTCCGCCGATGCACTCGCGTGCAGCGGGGGATGACGAGGGCGAAGTGCCCGCAGTAACGGCTGCGGAGCTAGGGGCGGCTGAACTTCGCATGAGGGCGAAGAACACCGCCCCAGGACCGGATGGTGTGCCCGGCCGTGCACTGGCCCTGGCAATGAAGGCCCTAGGGCCCCGACTGCGCGGATTGCTGGACGCCTGCCTGCAGCGCGGAGAGTTCCCACAGTTGTGGAAGGCAGGCAGGCTGGTGCTGCTGCGGAAGGAGGGGCGCCCTGTTGACGCTCCATCCTCCTACCGGCCGATAGTGTTGCTTGGCGAGGTGGCAAAACTCTTCGAACGTGTCATCGCTGCCCGCCTCGTCAAGCACCTAACGAGGGTTGGGCCCGATCTGTCGGACCATCAGTTCGGGTTCCGGGAGGGTCGCTCTACCGTCGACGCGATCTTGCGCGTGAAGGCCCTCTCGGACCAGGCAGTATCGGGCGGCGGGGTGTTGTTGGCTGTGTCTCTTGACATAGCCAATGCCTTCAACACCCTGCCATGGAGCTGCATAACGGAGGCGCTCCGATTCCACGGGGTACCGAAGTACCTGCGGCGCGTAGTTGGGGCCTACCTGGCCAACAGGGAGGTGCAGTTCGAGGGTCGCGGCGGGCTACAGACGAAGCTCGTCACTTGCGGTGTTCCACAGGGGTCAGTCCTCGGACCTCTCCTGTGGAACATCGGCTACGACTGGGCCCTTCGGGGCGCTACTCTCCCGGGTGTCAGCGTAATTTGCTACGCTGACGACACGCTCGTTCTTTCCCGGGGGAGATCTCATCGTGAAGCCGCGATCCTCGCCACGGCTGGAGTGGCACACATGGTCGGGCGCATCAAGGCGCTAGGGTTAGAGGTGGCGCTGTCCAAGTCCGAGGCTCTATTTTTCTACGGGCCTCGGAAAGCGCCACCTGCTGGGTCCCACATCGTCGTCGGGGGGGTTACCATCAACGTCGGGTCCACCATGCGCTATCTCGGGCTAGTGCTCGATGGCAGGTGGACCTTCGACCCTCACTTCGCGCGATTGGGGCCCAGAGTGTCTGCAGCGGCCGCCGCTCTTGGGCGTCTCCTGCCCAATTTAGGCGGCCCAAAGACGAGTGTCCGGCGTCTCTTCATGGGGGTTGCCCGCTCGATGGCGCTTTACGGGGCGCCAGTTTGGGCGGACAGTCTGACGCCGCGCGGCGCTGCTTGCTTGCGGCGGCCGCAGCGCGCGATGGCAGTCCGGGTCATCCGCGGCTATCGGACCATCTCATACGAGGCAGCTTGTTTGCTGGCCTCGTCGATGCCGTGGGACCTGGACGCCAAAGCTCTTGCGGCCGCATACCACTGGCGCAAGGAGCAGGAGAGTCGCGGCGAAAGGCTTCCGCCTCGAGCCATCGAGCGGCGCATTGAAGAACTCCGCGGGATTCTTCAACATCAGTGGGCGGATAGGCTTACCCGGCCTGTGGCCGGTCACCGCACTATCGAAGCCATCCGTCCACATCTCGCGGAGTGGCTGAAGAGACGCCACGGAACATTGACGTTCCGAACGACGCAGGTACTGTCGGGGCACGGCTGCTTCGGCAAGTACCTGTGTCGTATCGCTGGCAGGGAGCCGAACGACTCCTGCCACCACTGTTCGTGCGGCGAGGACACGGCGCAGCACACGCTCGAGCATTGTCCGGCTTGGGCTGTGCAGCGCCAAACGCTCGCCGCACTCATCGGGTCGGACCTCTCGCTTCCGGCTGTCATCGAAGAGATGGTAGGGAGCGAGAGGTCCTGGAGCGCCATCACAGAGTTTTGTGGGGAGGTGATGGCGCTCAAGGAGGCGGCTGAAAGAGAGCGGGAGCTCACGCCCGCTCTCCCAAGCCGCGCACGTCGACCCAGAGGAAGGAGGAGGGCAGACAACGCCCTCTTCCAACCTCCATAGGCCAAAGGGCCTTAGGGCCACCTATGCCCGTGGGCGCGCGCTATGTTGAGCGCTGCGCGCAAAGAGAAGACGGCGAGGGGTTAGACTAGCTGACTCCTCGCTGTGCGGGGGCCAGCGGAGGCTGGGTTGGGAGACCCACCTCCGCATTGCACTGGTCCTCGCCGAAGTCCTGCAGCCCCCCTCCATCCTCTGGGGGGGCCATACATCGAAGGTCTGCCCTTTTCAGGGCGGACAGCGCTGACGGGGTTGGCGGTAGAGTGCTTTAGCGATCCCGCCTCCCCGTCATTCAAAGCGCCGAGCAGGCATTGTGTGAGTGGTTTTAGTGGGTAGGCCTCCGAGGATCAACCGAGCGGCTTCGGCTTCTGGGTGGGTCCACGGAGGAGAGTCCCACATAACCCCGTCGCCTCCCAGCGGCGGGGTATGCGTAACGCATTTCCCTCACCTTAATCAAAAAAAAAAAAAAAAAAAAGGTTAGGTTAGGTTAGGTTAGGTTAGGTTAGGTTTTTTTTTTTTTTTTTTTTATAAATAACTTTTACAACTCCACGGACCTTTCGTCCGTGCCTTTTTTAGGTTCAACTTGATTTTTAATTTTTATTTATTTATCATTGTAACACATCATTCTCCCACAAGTTGGTGCCGTTTAGGACCGCACCACACTTGTGTCACCGACTTTTACATTTTGGTTTGTGGTTTGTTGTTTCCGGATTTACTCACAACAGCGATGTCACTGGCTTCCTCCGGACTGGTTGCAGGCTTGCTCACCAGATGTTCACTGTTCCCTGACTAAGGATCGGGCGCAGGACCGACGGCTTAACGTGCTCTCCGAGGCACGGGAGGGGACTGGCTTCGCTGTTGTGGGTATACCCTTTGTGAGTATGTGACAAGGTTGGTTTTGATTTTGTTTTTTTTTTCTTTTGTTTCTCTTTCGTTTTTTTTTTTTTTTTTTTTTTTTTTCTTTTGTTTCTTTTTAGTTTTTTTTTTTTTGTTATTGTTATTATTATATGTATATTTTATTATAATTATATATATATATATTTTTTTTTTTTTTAGTATCATTTGTTTTTTTTTTTTTTTTTTTTTTTTGTTTACCCAACCTTGTCACTTAGTTGTCAATCTCGATGTTCACTTCCTTCCTGTTGTCGTCTTCTTTCTTGGTGGCGCTGACAAAACCTTACGTACTTTGAGCTCCGTTTTCACTTCGCTGTTCCGTATTTCAGGATTTTGTCAGTTACCGTGTCATCCCGTATCTTCATGGCCATTTTTAGGTTATATTCAATTATTTTGTCTTCTCTCGCTGCTGCAGCTTGGCTGATGAGGTTGCCTATCGCGTCGCTCTTTATGTCCGTGTAGTATACACATCTTGTTGTGTGACGTGATATTGCCACTACGGCGTGTGAGACACTTTGGTGAATGTCCGTCTTTTTGGCTGCTGTGTTCACTATAATGGCGGTTTCCCTTGTCAGTCCCTGTGACTCGTGTACCGTCAAGACGCTAGATCCTTCTCCTATACCGTATCCTTGCTCGATCAGAGTCTTCTTCTCGGCTTGGGTGTGTACCATATATAGGGTGTTCTTAGAGTTGGAAGGTATCTGGCTGCCAGTGAATGGTTTCAATTCCAGGGACTTAACTGTGTTGTTGGATGAGTATATTCCATTGTAGATCGATTTCAAGGCGTATGCTACATCCATCGGGTTCCGGTGTGTACACAGCAGTTCCTTGTCGACGGCCTTGTCATGTGGGCGGCAGTGGTGTAAGGGGAAGAGGTTGTCTCGGTCGATGAAGGGAAGCTGGTTTACGTCGCCAATCAGCAGGATTTCCTTCGCCTCTGCTAACCGTGCAGCCATGACAATTGCTCCGAAGTGGTTCATGAGGGCTTCGTCTACTATCAGTCGATAGCAGTCTTTTCTTTCTCGCTCTCTCATGCCATTTACTAGAATCGAAGCAATTGTGTGGACTCTATCTGCTGCATCTTGTCCCGCTCTGTTCGCCAGTTTCTCTTGGAGATCGATCTTTGCCTCCGTCGTGGTTGTCAGTACCGAGTCCTTTCGATGGTCAAAGTTGGCTATAATCCATGTCGTCTTCCCACATCCTGGTACTCCGTTGACCCATGTGATTTTAGGGTGCTCCCAGTTACAGAGTGTATTGCCGTCTTCATTGGATCCGGTAATGGTCTTGGCTCTGTCTCGGATCTTGTCTTCCAGCATTACTTTTGTACACTTGGCAACCACTACTATTGGGTTCTTCGGAAGGAGTTTATAGTACAATAAACTCCTTCCGAAAAACGTCCAACCTAACCTAACCTAACCTAACCTAACCTAACCTAACCTAACCTAACCTAACCTAACCTAACCTAACCTAACCTAACCTACCCAATAGTAGGTTAGGTTAGGTTAGGTTAGGTTAGGTTAGGTTAGGTTAGGTTAGGTTAGGTTAGGTTAGGTTAGGTTAGGTTGGACGTTTTTCGGAAGGAGTTTATTGTACTATCACGGTGACATTTTGCAGTTGTAGACTACATTTTTTGGTGTATCCGCTGGTACCATCCGAACGCACGTACGTGTTATACTTTTCGAGTTTTCGCGATTTCGTGTTTTTCGGGTATAGAGCGGCACTATTAGGTCGTCGGGGTAGAAGAATTTTCGTTTTACGGAAATTTTTCCGTCTTTGATTGACTCCGGTGTTACTTTGACGACTTCGCTAGTATTTGGACACTCCCATTGCGCTTTCTGCGACCATGCTGTTACATTTTGTGACGGCTGGTCGCGGTTAGAGTTTCGGGTAAATAATGGAGAAAAATAAAGCGTCTCCGGAGAGCAAAAGATCCCGTAGGGATGATAGTGATGTGTATGAGAGGGAAAGAGTCCTTTCGCCTACCCTACCTGACAAGGCGGTTAGGTCTCAGACGGAGAATAAGTCGTCAGAGGATGTTTCGGTGAGAGGGTATTCGACACAGGAAGGGAAAATGGATGCTGAGGAGTGGGACTCCGACTATGAGAATGAGATGAAGGTGAAAAAGACACTGAGTCGCCTCAAACCTGCCTACTATTATGTAAAGAATACGGCTGCGGCGAAGCTAACAGGAAGGACGCTGGAGAAGGTTGAGGAGGCAATGAAGGTGATTATGTCAGCGCAGGAGGAGTTGTTGGACATGATCAAAAAGATGTTTATAATGAAGAGGCGGGAGGATAAGAATGAGTTGAGATTGGATATCGGAGACTTGAGAGATGAGGTTGCAGATCTGAAAAGGACTGTAATTAAAGAACGCAAGAGGCAGATTGTACTATGTTCGGAAGAAATGGAAGTGCAAAGAAAGGCGACATTGGAGGCCGTTGGCAATCTTGTGGGGGCCCGACTAGAGGGACTGGAGGACCGTCTGCTCCCCCCCCGAAACCAGCGACCTATGCTAGAGGCGGATAGAAGGAGAGAAGGGTTGACCACAGAGGTCTCAGGAAGGACGTATGCATCTGCTACGATGGCGGACCGAAGAGAGGAACCAGCTAAGAATTCTGAGGAGTGGATATTAGTAGGCAGCGATAGGAAAAAGAAGAAAGGATTGCAGAGGAAAGGTGCGACTGGGAAGCAGATACTCGGGGGGCCATTGCAAACACCCCAAGAGTTGGCGAGAACTTCAGCGGCGACTAACAATAGATCGAAACCGGTTGATCTCACTCCCCCTACAACCACGGCTGTGGTTATAACCCTCCAGCCAGCAGCGGTACTAAGGGGGGTGACCTATGCTAAGGCCATGAATAAGGCCAAAGAGGCTATAAAGCTACAGGATGTAGGTATTGATAACCTACACCTCAAAACGACGGCAACTGGGGCCAGGTTGGTAGAGGTGGCCGATGACCCGGACGGCACAAAGGCGAATAGGCTGGCGGGCATTCTTCAAAAGGTGTTGGCAGAAGAAGCGGTGGTGGCCAGGCCTATGAAAACGGTGGCCATAAATATTTCGGAGTTCGACGACTCCGTGGACTCAGCGGAGGTGTTGGCGGCGGTTGCGAAGAGGACGGGATCCACAGAGGGCATTCAATTGAGTTCCATACGTGCCACTCCCTGGGGTACCAGGCAAGTAGTGGTGAGGTGTCCGATAGCGGTGGCAAAACTTATTGTGGAACAGGAAAGGATCCGAATAGGATGGAGTTCGGCCCGCGTTCAGATTTTGATGAATAGGCCACTACGATGCTTCAGGTGTTTGGGGCTTGGGCACACCTCTGCGCGATGTCCGGCAACGGAGGATCGCAGCGGATTATGCTACCGATGTGGTAAAGGTGGTCATAAAAAGACGACGTGCTCCAGCATAACAGCAAACTGCGTAGTATGTGCGAAGGAGGGTCTCCCCGCTGACCATGTCATGGGGGGAGAGAGGTGCAGGCCGCCGGAAGTGAAGGCGAAAGATGGTTTTTCCCTTGTTAGGGATGATTATTCTGCCGGTGAGACTGACATGTCCAGCTAGGACTGTCAGTTACACCAAGATATGAAGCGGCAGAAAGGACAAACTACTTGTTCTGTCGCTAGAAGGAGAAGCAGCTGGGGCAAATCACCAGATGCAAGAATAGAACGGAGAGGCAGCTCCGTAGAATGCCGTGAACGGAGGTCAGCGGAGTTGGGGTTGGGAGGCCCCACTCTGCATTGCACTGACCTCCGTGGTGGATTACCTTCCCCTCAACTTGAGGGGAGGATGTTATATCCGCAGAATGCGGACGGCGCCGACGGAGTAGCGGAAGTGTCCTATCGGGTTCCCGCAACTCCGTCACATAGGCGCAGCGGCAATGTGTGAGGGTTTTAGTGGGTATGCCTCCGAGGACCAACCGAGCGGCTTCGGCTTCTGGGTGGGTCCACGGAGGAGAGTCCCACATAACCCCGTCGTCTCCCAGCGGCGGGGTATGCGTAATGCATTTCCCTCACCCTAAACAAAAAAAAAAAAAAAAAAAAAAAAGGTTAGGTTAGGTTAGGTTAGGTTTTTTTTTTTTTTTTTTTTTTTTAGTTTGTTTCTTTGTACCCCTAACATTATCAGGGCCTTTTTTAATCATAAAGTTTGGTTGCTTAGCATTGTTTAGTTTGGGTTAGAAAGGATTAGTGTTGTTGTTTTCCATTATTGTTGTCTTGAGCTGTGTTATTTCTTCTTTTAGGTTTTTGCGTGTGTATCTTATTGTATTTTAATGACGTTTGAAGTTTCAAGCTATCGCCTTTCAACATTTGTATGACCGTCACTTTATGTTTAGTATAGAGTGGTGTCATACTTTATCATTCCGTGATTTTTCCGCTTTTGAGTTTGTTTTGCCAAATATGTTTTCCCTTCTTCTTTGTTCATCTCTTTCCTTAACTTGGACTTCATTGGTAATATTGCTTTTAACGTTTTCCTATTATTTTCTTTGTTGTTATTTCTGGGTGCTGCTGCGGTGCTTATGCTGTGACTTTTTGTGCCAGTTCGCTTTTTGTTGACCAAACTTTCCTCAAATCTCAACGGCAAAATGTGTATTGGTTGACTATTTTTGTTTAGGTTTTTGTATTTTAATTTGTAGGGTTTGTTTTCTATTTTTAGTTTATTATACTTGGTTTTGTTTATTAAATTATCTTTCCTAACTGTGTAAACTGTTTTAATTTGATTCCGTTTCTTACGAAGCAGCTTCAAATTTGGTTTTGGTAATTTGATTGATTCTGAATTGTTGTAATTTTGTTCTAGTATTTGGTTAGTATTTTTGCCGTTTCGAGAGGTGCGCTTTGGGGCAACGTTAGCAATACGCTATACATGCTCGAGCTAATGCATCCCATTTTTTGCGGACTGGGCACTCAATGCTGAAAGCATTGTGCTTGCAGTCCTCATGTTCTGCAATGGTGCAATTCCTGCATACTGGCATTTCTTTCGCCTCGTGTGCTGGGCACTCGGTCCTGAGGTGCGGGCCACTGCAATGGCTGCACAGATCGTCATGTTCTGCGCAGTGTTTCTTGCTGTGTCCGAACCCCAGGCATCGAGTGCATTGGATGAGCGGCGTTTGGTCCCAGACATGGACGCTTTGGAGATCTATCCGCAGTCTCCCAGCCTCAGTTGCTCTCTTCCAGATCGTAGGGGACACGCTAAGTACGATGTGGTTGTTGTGGGGGTTGCGGGCCTTTTTGCGGAACTTTATGGTGACTCGGTCCTCCTCGCTGTCGAGGCCGCGAAAAACGTCCCTATTCTGGTTTCTGAGGGCCCTCAAAAGTTCATCCTCGCTATGAATGAGTAGGACGTCCCTCAGAACCAGAAGCGGGTCCTTGTTCCTCACTTCCTCGACAACGAGGTTCTGTCCCGCCGCCTCTAATCTGTCTTTTACCTTCTTCCTTTCTTCCCTACTCTTACAGCCCATGATAATTTTCCTGTCTTTCGCTTTTCTAACCCTCTCCACTTGCACCCATCCTTCTTTAGCATCCACAGCTTTCCTCACCTTCTCTAAGATGTCCTCTCCTGTTTCCATTTCGTCCGTGGATGTGACAACTACGGAGTGCAGAGCTAAATTTCTTGAGACCGATCTCAGACGTGGCTCCGCAGTTAGCACACCCGCGTACGTGGCCTTCTCAAGCACTTCCTTTTGGTTTTCAGTTATAATCCTTCTTAATTCCTCTACTTTCCTTCCGTTTTCCAAGAGAATAGTCTTATTTTCCTCTATTCTCTCTAAGATGAGGCTTTCTTCCCCTTTCCTTTCCTTCCCCATGCTTTGCGACTCTCTAGTATTTTGTTCTTCTTCCTTTTCTGGCCCATTCTCTTCCTTTCTCTTCCCTTTTCTTATGCTTGCTAGTTCGGCTTCCGCCTCCTTCACGATCTTATAAAGTCGGTCAATGGCAGCCGTGATACCCTCTTTGAGATCGGTCTTTAGATTTCTGGAGGTGGAGAGGCACAGTTTGGCCCTATTCAGACATGCTCTGGCCTCCTCCAGCCTACTGACCGGGGTATTTGTTGTTGGTAGCTCTACAGCTTCGGTTGAGACCCTGCGAGCTGGTGCTGCTTTTCCCTCCTGAGAGGACGCGGGTCTCACCTTTGGCTTGTGCGGGGCTGCCGGAACCGTCCTTGTAACGGGAGGGGAAGGTATTGCTTGCGCTGCCCTGTTTCCGGACTCCCATTCCCCGATGCTGCGCCTCACATTCGAAGGTTTAGTCGGGCTTTCCAGCTCGGTGTGTTCGGGTGTCGAGGAATGCGACCCGGTACCGGGGGCCTTCTTTGCTGGTGTTCTGAAGCCGAACATTGTGCTAAGACTTACCTATACCCAACCTCTTATATAAATAATTAATCAAATTAAAATGCAAAACATCGACCGTCAATTTTACCTCAGTGTAAAAGCTGAGGTATCAATGTGTATGTATATATAACTATGATAAAAATCTGTCAGTAAAAGTCTCCGGTGTAAAGGCCGGAGCGTCAGGTATTGTCGGATGATTTGCAGGAACTCCGGTTTAAACGCCGGAGCGTCAAAAGAACTGTGTATATATTTATATTAAAAGTTAGATTTGCGATTTCTCAATAAGTAAGTAAAAACTTTGTTTTGTATCAATTGCGTATATATATAGTTTATTCCCCCTCCTTTATGTGTATGTTTAGTTAAAGTATAGTTCGTGTATTCGTTTGCAATAAGAAGTATATAATATGGTCAATATAAAGCCAATAGGCAATTAAGTAACAATAATTGTTACAATAACTAGCAAACTTGCAATGTCAGTAATTATGTGTCATAATATTGTAAAGATAAGCAGGCAGTGTGCTAGTCACATCAATAACATCAACTTTTATATGTAATATTAGGCTCAGTATATGGATAAGGTATTTAAAAAAGCACCTTATGTCAGTTCTAGTGTATATAATTAAAAGTGAACAAGCTTAAAAATTTAAGATTAGTCTAATTTTGATGGTTTTATAATGTAAACTTTAATAAAGATTTTGTCCCTTCCAATTTCGAAATTTCACTTCCTACAAAAGTTTGTTTTAACTTTTGCGTATTTAATAATATTTTTGTTATAATTTTAGGAGTTGAAAGTAAAAAGTTATCGATTTTACAAATTTGGAGTAAATTTGGAGTAACTATTTTGATGATTTTATCAGAGTCCCGTGGAACGAAAATGTGCGAATATTAAATTTTGTATAAAGATTGTAGTAATTTTAGTAATGTAAATAAGTAATTTAACATGTAAACAATATTTAGGGATCACTTGAATATTTAATTATAGTAAAGAAACAAAGTTTTCGATTTTTGAAGAATTTAACCTATCTTGATGAATATTGAAAATTTTAAAATTCGATTAATTTCGTAAATATTAAAGGGGGGTCAATTTTGAAAGCGGATTACTATAGATAAAAAAAAAAAATCTAGGATCCTTTAAGGACACTCACGAACACAAAGGGGTCAACTATAGTAGTTGGGTTAGGTTCGGTTAGGTTAGGTTAGGTTAGGTTAGGTTCCCGCGGCGGGTCAGTTTGGCCTGCCGGACGAGTTTCTGGACTCGTATCGGGCGCGTCCCCCGGGTGGCGGATAGGGGAACGCCGCGCAGATATGCGCGGTACCGGTTTCGACCGGCGCGGACCAAAACCAGGCGTTGGGATCGCTCCTCATTGCTCGAGGATGCGATCAGTGCGGCGGGTCCGGTCAGTCAGGTGTTGATTGGCCGGGCGGCGACTTCGGTCACCGTCGGACAACCCGTAAGCCTCACTGAGAGGAACGGGGGCTCGCATCGGCTTTGCCGGGACGGGCTGCGAGGAGAACACCTCTATAAAAAACCAAAGGTGTCTGTCGCTGGGGGGTGGGGAAGTTCGCTCCTGGTACGTGTCTGTTTTCAGACATGACTGTGGATGCGGACTGGCGACATGGCACGGGGATCGCGTCTTCGCGAGAGGATGCGATCGATGCAGCGGCGGGTCTGGTCGGGTGTGTTTTGCCTGGCCGGGCTGCGACTTTTGTCGGCGTCGTTGGAGTTCCGCTCTTCGTGGTTTTGCGAGGATGCGGAGTGCCCGTCGGCGTCTCGGACATATTCCGAGTAGCGGCGATGGGCGTGGAGCTTGATCCCCTCTCTCATACTGGAGGGGGAGGCGGACGCAAGCGCGGGCGGCGGGTCCGGCTGCTCACGAGAGTGACAGTCGGGCATGGCAGTGGGCCACCGTCGGCCGAACCCGTACTCCTGTTCTTTTTGGGACAGGTACGGGGGTCTCTTGCCTTCATTGGCCGGGGACCAAGTGAAGAAAACACTATAACATCACCTCGAAGCTCGTGTTTTGACATCCGGCCGTGGGCTGCATGGCGGGGGAGCAACTCCGTCCCAAGGATGTCACAGGGGACCGTCCCCTGTTAAAAAAAAAAAGGAAAAAAAAACTTTATGAAATGGCAAATGATTCTTTACTATTACCCCAGGGAGGTACCAACCGCTCCGCGGTTGGAGAATCCTCTGCGGGCCCTTCGGGGTCCGTCTGCCCCTCGTATTCTGGGGGGGGCAACATCTGCCATCAGAGCCGAATGGGCTCTCGGACGAGCGTTGTGGCGTCGGATTACGACTCCGCAGCGAGCGTCAATAGTGACGGTGTGGTGAGCGGTAGGCCGCGCAAGCTCCTCCGCAAAAGGCCACGATCGACGGGGAATGCGGCTTCGGATTCTCCGTCGAGTGATGATGCCAGAAGGGCATCCGGGAGCAACACTCCCAAAAGAGGAAGGGGCCGGCCTCCTACAACTGGGGAGCACATGGGGCTCACCAAAAGTAAGGCCGCCCTTGCAGCCGCAAAAAGAGAGGAGTACCTCCGAAACTCCGAAGATGAGGTGGAAAGGTGTGCGAAGCGCGCTGACACCTCAAGGAAGGAGATGGAGAAGACCTTGGCTGGGAATGATGAGCCCAAGTCAGCGATGGCAGTCAGCAACGCTGTCAAGGACTGCTTGAACGTCATCCACAAGGTTGCCACGAAATCTGGCAACCTGAAGGGGACGTTCATTAGGGCGCTAAAAGAGTCTGTAGAGACCATCGAGAGGTCACTGCAGACTCTCCAGAAGCGGACGGTCTCAGAGGAGACAATCTTGCTGCAGGCAGCCAGCACCAGACTGGAGGCGGACAACTCCCGCCTTCAGAAGGAGCTTGCGGACCTGCGCAAGGATTTCGCTGGGCTCCAGGCTGAGGTGGTGAAACAGCGATCACTGCCAGCCGCCTCGGTCCCAGAAGCTCAGCCTCAACCCTCGCTGAACAGTGAGGAGATGGTGCGCAAGATCATGGTCCAAGTAGGGACCATGATGAACGCCAGACTTGAGGCGTACGAAGACCGGCTGCTGCCTGAAAAGCGTCTGCGACCTCCACTGGCCGCGGATGCTAAAAAGGCAGAAGCATCGAAGCAGCAAGAGAAGCAACAGCAAAGGCCGCAGCAGAAGCAGAAAACTGCGAGCTCCACTGTTGCTGCTCCCACTCCTCCTGCTGTACCTGCCTCTAAGAAGGGCAAAGGGAAGGGCAAGAAGACCCAAGCTTCGCCCATCCCTGCCACTGTGACGGATATCACCTCGCCGACCGCTGATACCAGCGCCGCCGAGGAGGGCTGGACCGTAGTGGCCAAAAAGCCCAAGAAGAAAAAAAGTCCTGAGGGGTCGGGCGGTTCATCCAAGCCAAGCCCCAAAAAGGCAAAGAAGAAGAGGCAGGCCAAGAAACTGCGTCCTCCGCGCTCCTCCGCTGTCGTTATACAGCTGCAACCGGGGGCGGAGGAGCGAGGTTTGACCTACGCCTCTATCCTGACACAGGCAAGAGACAAAGTGCCCCTGTCTGACCTGGGCATTGCCAGTGTCAGGATAAAGAAGACGGCGACGGGGGCTCGAATCCTGGAGGTGCCGGGAGTCGCCAGCGGCGATAAAGCCGATGCCGTCGCCAACAGGATCCGGGCGGCTTTCAATGCGGAGGACATACGAGTGTCCAGGCCAATCAAGACTGCGGAGTTGCGCGTCTCGGGCCTGGACGACTCCATCACCCCTGAAGAGGTAGTGGCCGTCGTTGCTCGTGTGGGCGAGTGCCAGCCTGACTCCATAAAGGCTGGCGAGATTCGTCGTGGCCCTTCGGGCAT